>CM046476.1:5525000-8283088 GCA_025506415.1 Flaveria robusta | reverse complement strand
TTGTTTACTCGTCCATAACACTGAACAACCTACATCAAACACACTTTATTCCAAAATAAACTAAATCAATCCAAATAACAACTGTCAATCTATAGATTTCATTATTGACAATCAAAGCAAGTAAACCACTTGTAAATGATGAAGAAACTACTCTTATTCATTTAATAAGAATCGATAATCAAATGAAAGTGGTGGGATGTAAGTAATCATACGTTAAACAAGAAACACAATGTGTGATCCATCAAAAAGAATTCAAATCAATGTAACATGACCAAGTAAATAACGGTGAATTGTATTTCAATCAAAATTATACAACTACAGATTAGTGCATCAAACTATTCATAAATGCTTAACTAAATACATACAAAGGGAACGAGTTGTACAAAAACATTAAACAACAACTGTTCTCGCATCGATAGCTTTTGCTTTCTTTAACAGCGTCCAACGTTCTTGAGTTTTGATTATTAAGTCTAATAAACACACTTCTAAACCAATATAAAGATATCTAATTGTAATTATCATTGGAAGCGTACTAGTCAATCACATATGTTACATAGAATTATTGTTTACATCGAAACCAAAACCGAATACAAAACCACACGAATGACCCTTGAAATCAATCCACTCCTCCTCAAATCTCGTCCATAACACTGAACAACCTACATCAAACACTCTTTATTCCAAAATGAACTAAATCAATCCAAATAACAACTGTCAATCCATAGATTTCTTTATTGACAATCAAGGCAAGTAAACCACTTGTAAATGATGAAGAAACTACTCTTATTCATTTAATAAGAATCGATAATCAAATGAAAGTGGTGGGATGTAAGTAATCATACGTTAAACAAGAAACACAATGTGTGAGCATTCAAAAAGAAGTCAAATCAATGTAGCATGACCAAGTAAATAACGGTGAATTGTATTTCAATCGAATTTATGCAACTATAGATTAGTGTATCAAACTATTCATGAATGCTTTACTAAATACATACAAAGTGAACTGGTAATACAAAAACATTAAACAACAACTGTTCTCGCATCGATAGCAAAAGCTATCCTTAACAACGTGCAACGTTCTTGAGTTTTGATTATTAAGTCTAATAAACACACTTCTAAACCAATATAAATAAATCTGATTGTAATTATCATTGGAATCATACTTGCCAATCACATATGTTACATATTATTGTTTACATCGAAATGAAACCGAATACAAAACACACGAATGACCCTAGAAATCAATCCACTCCTCCCCAATCTCATCCATAAGACTGAACAACTACATCAAACACACTTTATTCCAAAATAACTAAATCAATCAAATAACAACTGCAATCTATAGATTTCATTATTGACAATCAAAGCAAGTAAACCACTTGTAAATGATGAAGAAACTACTCTTATTCATTTAATAAGAATCGATAATCAAATGAAAGTGGTGGGATGTAAGTAATCATACGTTAAACAAGAAACACAATGTGTGATCCATCAAAAATAATTCAAATCAATGTAACATGACCAAGTAAATAACGGTGAATTGTATTTCAATCAAAATTATACAATTACAGATTAGTGCATCAAACTATTCATAAATGCTTAACTAAATACATACAAAGGGAACGAGTTGTACAAAAACATTAACCAACAACTGTTCTCGCATCGATAGCTTTTGCTTTCTTTAACAGCGTCCAACGTTCTAGAGTTTTGATTATTAAGTATAATAAACACACTTCTAAACCAGTATAAAGATATCTTATTGTATATATCATTGGAAGCGTACTAGACAATCACATATGTTACATAGAATTATTGTTTACATCGAAACGAAAACCGAATACAAAACCACACGAATGACCCTTGAAATCAATCCACTCCTCCTCAAATCTCGTCCATAACACTGAACAATCTACATCAAACACTCTTTATTCCAAAATGAACTAAATAAATCCAAATAACAACTGTCAATCTATAGATTTCATTATTGACAATCAAAGCAAGTAAACCACTTGTAAATGATGAAGAACTACTCTTATTCATTTATAAGAATCGATAATCAATGAAAGTGGTGGGATGTAAGTAATCATACGTTAAACAAGAAACACAATGTGTGATCCATCAAAGAGAATTCAAATCAATGTAACATGACCAAGTAAATAACGGAGAATTGTATTTCAATCAAAATTATACAACTACAGATTAGTGCATCAAACTATTCATAAATGCTTAACTAAATACATACAAAGGGAACGAGTTGTACAAAAACATTAAACAACAACTGTTCTCGCATCGATAGCTTTTGCTTTCTTTAACAGCGTCCAACGTTCTTGAGTTTTGAGTATTAAGTCTAATAAACACACTTGTAAACCAATATAAAGATATCTTATTGTATATATCATTGGAAGCGTACTAGACAATCACATATGTTACATAGAATTATTGTTTACATCAAAACCAAAACCGAATACAAAACCACACAAATGACCCTTGAAATCAATCCACTCCTCCTCAAATCTCGTCCATAACACTGAACAACCTACATCAAACACTCTTTATTCCAAAATGAACTAAATCAATCCAAATAACAACTGTCAATCCATAGATTTCTTTATTGACAATCAAGGCAAGTAAACCACTTGTAAATGATGAAGAAACTACTCTTATTCATTTAATAAGAATCGATAATCAAATGAAAGTGGTGGGATGTAAGTAATCATATGTTAAACAAGAAACACAATGTGTGAGCTTTCAAAAAGAAGTCAAATCAATGTAGCATGACCAAGAAAATAACGGTGAATTGTATTTCAATCGAATTTATGCAACTATAGATTAGTGAATCAAACTATTCATGAATGCTTTACTAAATACATACAAAGTGAACTAGTAATACAAAAACATTAAACAACAACTATTCTCGCATCGATAGAAAAAGCAATCCTTAACAACGTGCAACGTTCTTGAGTTTTGATTATTAAGTCTAATAAACACACTTCTAAACCAATATAAATAAATCTGATTGTAATTATCATTGTAACCATACTTGCCAATCACATATGTTACATAGTATTATTGTTTACATCGAAACAAAAACCGAATACAAAACCACACGAATGACCCTTGAAATCAATCCACTCCTCCTCAAATCTCGTCCATAACACTGAACAACCTACATCAAACACACTTTATTCCAAAATAAACTAAATCAATCCAAATAACAACTGTCAATCTATAGATTTCATTATTGACAATCAAAGCAAGTAAACCACTTGTAAATGATGAAGAAACTACTCTTATTCATTTAATAAAAATCGATAATCAAATGAAAGTGGTGGGATGTAAGTAATCATACGAAACAAGAAACACAATGTGTGATCCATCAAAAAGAATTCAAATCAATGTAACATGACCAAGTAAATAACGGTGAATTGTATTTCAATCAAAATTATACAACTATAGATTAGTGCATCAAACTATTATTAAATGCTTAACTAAATACATACAAAGGGAACGAGTTGTACAAAAACATTAAACAACAACTGTTCTCGCATCGATAGCTTTTGCTTTCTTTAACAGCGTCCCGTTCTGAGTTTTGATTATTAAGTCTAATAAACACACTTCTAAACCAATATAAAGATATCTAATTGTAATTATCATTGGAAGCGTACTAGTCAATCACATATGTTACATAGAAATATTGTTTACATCGAAACCAAAACCGAATACAAAACCACACGAATGACCCTTGAAATCAATCACTCCTCCTCAAATCTCGTCCACACAACAACCTAAATCAAACACTCTTTATTCCAAATGAACTAAATCAATCCAAATAACAACTGTCAATCCATAGATTTCTTTATTGACAATCAAGGCAAGTAAACCACTTGTAAATGATGAAGAACTACTCTTATTCATTTAATAAAATAGATAATCAAATGAAAGTGGTGGGATGTAAGTAATCATACGTTAAACAAGAAACACAATGTGTGAGCTTTCAAAAAGAAGTCAAATCAATGTAGCATGACCAAGTAAATAACGGTGAATTGTATTTCAATCGAATTTATGCAACTATAGATTAGTGAATCAAACTATTCATGAATGCTTTACTAAATACATACAAGTGAACTAATATACAAAAACATTAACAACAACTGTTCTCGTATCGATAGCAAAAGCTATCCTTACAACGTGCAACGTTCTTGAGTTTTGATTATTAAGTCTAATAAACACACTTCTAAACCAATATAAATAAATCTGATTGTAATTATCATTGTAACCATACTTGCCAATCACATATGTTACATAGTATTATTGTTTACATCGAAACGAAAACCGAATACAAAACCACACGAATGACCCTTGAAATCAATCCACTCCTCCTCAAATCTCATCCATAACACTGAACAACCTACATCAAACACACTTTATTCCAAAATAAACTAAATCAATCCATAACAACTGTCAATCTATAGATTTCATTATTGACAATCAAGCAGTAAACCACTTGTAAATGATGAAGAAACTACTCTTATTCATTTAATAAAAATCGATAATCAAATGAAAGTGGTGGATGTAAGTAATCATACGTTAAACAAGACACATGTGTGATCCATCAAAAGAATTCAAATCAATGTAACATGACCAAGTAAATAACGGTGAATTATATTTCAATCAAAATTATACAACTACAGATTAGTGCATCAAACTATTATTAAATGCTTAACTAAATATACAAAGGGAACGAGTTGTACAAAAACAATAAACACAATTGTTCTCGCATCGATAGCTTTTGCTTTCTTAACAGCGTCCAACGTTCTTGAGTTTTGATTATTAAGCTAATAAACACACTTCTAAACAATATAAGCTATCTAATTGTAATTATCATTGGAAGCGTACTAGTAAATCACATATGTTACATAGAATTATTGTTTACATCGAAACCAAACCGAATACAAAACCACACGAATGACCTTGAAATCAATTCACTCCTCCTCAAATCTCGTCCATACACTAACAACCTAAATCAAACACTCTTTATTCCAAAATGAACTAAATTAATCCAAATAACAACTGTCAATCCGTAGATTTCTTTATTGACAATCAAGGCAAGTAAACCACTTGTAAATGATGAAGAAACTACTCTTATTCATTTAATAAGAATCGATAATCAAATGAAAGTGGTGGGATGTAAGTAATCATACGTTAAACAAGAAACACAATGTGTGAGCTTTCAAAAAGAAGTCAAATCAATGTAGCATGACCAAGTAAATAACGGTGAATTGTATTTCAATCGAATTTATGCAACTATAGATTAGTGCATCAAACTATTCATGAATGCTTTACTAAATACATACAAAGTGAACTGGTAATACAAAAACATTAAACAACAACTGTTCTCGCATCGATAGCAAAAGCTATCCTTAACAACGTGCAACGTTCTTGAGTTTTGATTATTAAGTCTAATAAACACACTTTTAAACCAATATAAATAAATCTGATTGTAATTATCATTGTAATCATACTTGCCAATCACATATGTTACATAGTATTATTGTTTACATCGAAATGAAAACCGAATACAAAAACACACGAATGACCCTAGAAATCAATCCACTCCTCCCCAAATCTCATCCATAAGACTGAACAACCTACATCAAACACACTTTATTCCAAAATAAACTAAATCAATCCAAATAACAACTGCCAATCTATAGATTTCATTATTGACAATCAAAGCAAGTAAACCACTTGTAAATGATGAAGAAACTACTCTTATTCATTTAATAAGAATCGATAATCAAATGAAAGTGGTGGGATGTAAGTAATCATACGTTAAACAAGAAACACAATGTGTGATCCATCAAAAATAATTCAAATCAATGTAACATGACCAAGTAAATAACGGTGAATTGTATTTCAATCAAAATTATACAATTACAGATTAGTGCATCAAACTATTCATAAATGCTTAACTAAATACATACAAAGGGAACGAGTTGTACAAAAACATTAACCACAACTTTCTCGCATCGATAGCTTTCTTTCTTTAACAGCGTCCAACGTTCTAGAGTTTTGATTATTAAGTATAATAAACACACTTCTAAACCAGTATAAAGATATCTTATTGTATATATCATTGGAAGCGTACTAGACAATCACATATGTTACATAGAATTATTGTTTACATCGAAACCAAAACCGAATACAAAACCACACGAATGACCCTTGAAATCAATCCACTCCTCCTCAAATCTCGTCCATAACACTGAACAATCTACATCAAACACTCTTTATTCCAAAATGAACTAAATAAATCCAAATAACAACTGTCAATCCATAGATTTCTTTATTGACAATCAAGGCAAGTAAACCACTTGTAAATGATGAAGAAACTACTCTTATTCATTTAATAAGAATCGATAATCAAATGAAAGTGGTGGGATGAAAGTAATCATACGTTAAACAAGAAACACAATGTTTGAGCTTTCAAAAAGAAGTCAAATCAATGTAGCATGACCAAGAAAATAACGATGAATTATATTTCAATCGAATTTATGCAACTATAGATTAGTGCATCAAACTATTCATGAATGCTTTACTAAATACATACAAAGTGAACTAGTAATACAAAAACATTAAACAACAACTGTTCTCGCATCGATAGCAAAAGCTATCCTTAACAACGTGCAACGTTCTTGAGTTTTGATTATTAAGTCTAATAAACACACTTCTAAACCAATATAAATAAATCTGATTGTAATTATCATTGGAATCATACTTGCCAATCACATATGTTACATAGTATTATTGTTTACATCGAAACGAAAACCGAATACAAAACCACACGAATGACCCTTGAAATCAATCCACTCCTCCTCAAATCTCGTCCATAACACTGAACAACCTACATCAAACACACTTTATTCCAAAATAAACTAAATCAATCCAAATAACAACTGTCAATCTATAGATTTCATTATTGACAATCAAAGCAAGTAAACCACTTGTAAATGATGAAGAAACTACTCTTATTCATTTAATAAGAATCGATAATCAAATGAAAGTGGTGGGATGTAAGTAATCAAACGTTAAACAAGAAACACAATGTGTGATCCATAAAAAAGAATTCAAATCAATGTAACATGATCAAGTAAATAACGGTGAATTGTATTTCATTCAAAATTATACAACTACAGATTAGTGCATCAAACTATTCATAAATGCGTAACTAAATACATACAAAGGGAACGAGTTGTACAAAAACATTAAACAACAACTGTTCTCGCATCGATAGCTTTTGCTTTCTTTAACAGCGTCCAACGTTCTTGAGTTTTGATTATTAAGTCTAATAAACACACTTCTAAACCAATATAAATAAATCTGATTGTAATTATCATTGTAATCATACTTGCCAATCACATATGTTGCATAATATTATTGTTTACATCGAAACAAAAACCGAATACAAAACCACACGAATGACCCTTGAAATCAATCCACTCCTCCTCAAATCTCGTCCATAACACTGAACAACCTACATGAAACATTCTTTATTCCAAAATAAACTAAATCAATCCAAATAACAACTGTCAATCTATAGATTTCATTATTGATAATCAAGGCAAGTAAACCACTTGTAAATGATGAAGAAACTACTCTTATTCATTTAATAGGAATCGATAATCAAATGAAAGTGGTGGGATGTAAGTAATCATACGTTAAACAAGAAACACAATGTGTGAGCTTTCAAAAAGAAGTCAAATCAATGTAGCATGACCAAGTAAATAACGGTGAATTGTATTTCAATCAAAATTATGCAACTATAGATTAGTGCATCAAACTATTCATGAATGCTTAACTAAATACATACAAAAGGAACTAGTTATACAAAAACATTAAACAACAAATGTTCTCGCATCGATAGCTTTTGCTTTTCTTTACAACGTCCATCGTTCTTGAGTTTTGATTCTTAAGTCTAATAAACACACTCTTAAACGAATATAAAGAAATCGGATTGTAATTATCATTGGAATCATACTAGTCAATCACATATGTTACATAGTATCTATTGTTTTCATCGAAACCAAAACCGAATACAAAACCACACGAATGACCCTTGTAATCAATCCTCTTCTCCCCAAACCTCATCCATAACACTGCAAACCACATCAAACACTCTTTATTCCAAAATGAACTAAATAAGTCAAAATAATAACTGTCAATCTATAGATTTCTTTATTGACAATCAAGGCAAGTAAACCACTTGTAAATGATGAAGAAACTACTCTTATTCCTTTAATAAGAATCGATAATCAAATGAAAGTGGTGGGATATAAGTAATCATACGTTAAACAAGAAACACAATGTGTGATCTATCAAAAAGAATTCAAATCAATGTAACATGACCAAGTAAAAAACGGTGAATGGTATTTCAATCAAAATTATACAACTACAGATTAGTCCATCAAACTATTCATAAATGCTTAACTAAATACATACAAAGGGAACGAGTTGTACAAAAACATTAAACAACAACTGTTCTCGCATCGATTGCTTTTGCTTTCCTTAACAGCGTCAAACGTTCTTGAGTTTTGATTATTAAGTCTAATAAACACACTTCTAAACCAATAAAGATATCTGATTGTAAATATCATTGGAAGCGTACTAGTCAATCACATATGTTACATAGAATTATTGTTTACATCGAAACCAAAACCAAATACTAAACCACACGAATGACCCTTGAAATCAATCCACTCCTCCTCAAATCTCGTCCATAACACTGAACAACCTACATCAAACACTCTTTATGTAAGGCCCCGTTCCCGGGACACTCACAGTTGGACATACATCGCAAATGATAATTAAAACATATTACATTTCATAAATCATGGCAGCGGAATAATTTAACAAAAAAAACCATTTCATGCATTAATAATTTCTTTTGCGAAATAATACATCATTGCTATTATTACAAAATATCGTTCGGTTGCATTATAACACAAAAACATCATTTCAGCATAAAATGGATGCCCTTCAAAAATCTTGCCAAGTAGCTTCACCCCGTGCCATCGTCAGCAACCATTACCTGCCAACTGAAAATGCATAAAAGTCAGCGTTGCTGAGTGAGTTCTAGTTTTATGAAAATATTCATATTACATTCCATTCGTTAAAACATTTTCATACTTTCGCACATGATCATACATCATACATACACATAGATAATAGCATTATTATCTTCCGTCATCGTTCATTTCGTACTTTTCGCACTTCCCATTATCTTTCACTTCTATCAAGATCCAGTCATATGCTAAACCACCCTCTTGGGCACGAAACCAACTAATCTAGGGTTCAGCGACAAGGATCCCATATCGCACGTATGGAACAGTCACCAAGACTGACTCCCCTGTGTGTGAGCCCTCATGGGTTAGCCAAAATCGCATGCTGTATGACACACAGTTGAGCTGACAACTCTCAATGAGTTGTGAACCTCCTTACATTTTGCTTGCAAGACTTTCATTCGTTCATCCATTATGTTCCATTTTCATTATCTTAGATATTTCGCTTTGTTAAGATAATACTTTACGTTCATTATCATAATCACACCATGTAAAGCCACGTAATAATACGAAATAAGAAACATAAAGAAAACAAGCCATAAACATGCATAACATCATCATACATCACCCTCGGAACACTTCCAAGTCATAGCTTAAAAGTCCCTTTTTCCCAAAAATTTCAAAATATTTTCTAAGTCTTTAGGCGCATGGGCACTATGCAGGCGCTTGGGCACTATGCGGGCGCTTGAATACTTAGGCGCATGGGCATTATTGGGGTGCACGAGCCTTACTTAGGCGCATGCGCAGGTTTCTGGGCGCATGATTACTATGCAGGCGCATGAGCCTGACTTAGGCGCATGGGCACTTAGGCGTTTGGACAGTTAGGCGTATGGGCATACTTGGGCGCCCGGGCATAATTCTAGGCGCATGGACACTATTTGGGCGCATGACCTTAGGCGCATGGCCAACTATTTTCTAACTAACATCATTTTCAGAACCCCAAATCATCATTCTAACCTGTTCTAGCCTACTTCTAACATACTAAGCATCAAAACAAGCATACAACATGAACATGGTCATAAATCATCCCGAATCATAAACCCACCCAACAGGGCACACATATACATACGGGTACACACCCAACATTCATAAAAACGTTCTATCATGCATTTCCAGCCCCAATAACAGGTTAAAACATTTAAAAACAGGGATCTAGAACTCACCTCTTGCAACTTTCGTGTAAGACTTCCTTCGAACCCGAATGTTTATGAGTTCAAACACCTAGAAACACCAAAAACACACAACCGAACACATACAAGCACATAAGCACATAACCGAAGGCTGAAAATCAGCCAAGAACAACCTAAAAATCAGAAAACTAACCAGAATTCAGCTTCTTATTCTTCCTCTCTCTAGAACAGAGAGAATTCTCTGCTTTATCTCTCTAAAATCCTATGGAAAGATGGTACGGGGGTCATGGGCGGCCATGACCACCTTTTTGAACAAATTAATATCAAAGTTTGTCCCATGTACAACTTTAACCCCTTAACTTGGGTTATTTTGCTTTTCTTTCTTTTTCTTCACTTTTCTCTTTTTTTTTTTTTTAAATTTCCGGGTGTTACAAGTCCACCCCCCTTATATAGGTTTCGTCCCCGAAACCTGTCACTCCTCGAACAGCTGAGGATAATGCTGCCTCATCTCCTCCTCAGGTTCCCATGTAGACTCTGATCCCTTTCTATGCTTCCACTGTACTCGCACAAAGGGAACCACTTTATTCCTTAGCCTTTTTTTTTTTCCTGTCAATGATAGCCACTGGTTGCTCCACATAATTAAGCCGCTCGTCAACCTCAATGTCCTTCTGTGGTACCACCATATCTTCATCAGCTAAGCACTTTCTCAAATGAGATACATGGAATGTTGGATGAATTCCACTTAACTCATCGGGCAACTCCAATCTATAGGCCACCTCTCCTACTCGAGCTATGATTCGGAAAGGCCCTATGTACCTCGGACTCTACTTGCCCCGCTTTCTAAACCGAATGATACCCTTCCAAGGTGAAACCTTCAACATGACTCTATCACCCACCTTGAATTCAATCGGTCTACGTCTCTTGTCCGCATACGACTTTTGCCTATCTTTGGCTACCTTCATAAAGGCTTTGACTTTCTCCAACTTCTCAGTCGTAGCCTCAATCACTTCGATGCTCCCTAACTCCTTCTGACCAATATCACCCCAACATACGGGTGTCCTACACCTCCTACCGTATAGCATCTAATAGGGTGGCATACCAATGTTGGCATGATAACTGTTGTTGTATGAGAATTCAGCTAACCGTAAGTGTTCGTCCCAACTCCCTCCGAAGTCAATGAAGCATGCCCGAAGCATATCCTCAAGCGTCTGAATCGTCCTCTCAGATTGACCATCCGTTTGAGGATGATAAGCTGTACTAATATGTAACCTCGTCCCCATCGCATTGTGGAATCTCTTCCAAAACTTGGATGCAAACCGGGTGTCACGGTCAGACACAATAGACACCGGTACACCATGACGAGTCACAATCTCCTTGATGAACAGATCCCCTGACCTCTCGGATGAATACGTTTCACGGACCGGTAGGAAGTGAGCACTCTTCGTCAGGCGGTCGACTATCACCCATATGGCATCATACCCTCTTGCCGTTCGCGGCAGCTTCGTAATAAAATCCATGGTGATATGTTCCCACTTCCACTCGGGTATATCCAAAGGTTGGATCTTCCCATATGGCTTCTGATGCTCCGCCTTCACTTGCAAACAAGTAAGGCACTTACTCCCGTACTCCGTCACGTCACGCTTCATACCCGGCCACCAATAATCTTTCTTCATATCATGATACATCTTTGTAGCACCAGGATGAATGGAGTATCGAGTCTTATAAGCCTCATCCATGATCTTTCCACGTAAATCTCCATAACGAGGAATCCACATTCGCCCAAATCGGGTTCTAACACCGAGAGTGTTTTCACTCATTTCCGTGACTATACCTCTCATCCTTTCAGAGTTAATCCGGTCTTCTTTCAGCGCCTCATCTTAAAACTCCTTGACCTGCTTCATTACATCGGAGGTCATAACCAATTGATAAGCCTTCACTCGGATCGGTTCAGGTCTCTCCTTTCGGCTAAGGGCATTCGCTACCACATTGGCCTTGCCCGGATGGTAATGGATCTCACAATCATAACCTTCCCTCTTTGCATCAACACGCAACCCAATCCCAAATAAGAAGCATCTGAGTAAACCACTAAATCTTCGCTTCCTTCTGGTAATGACAAGACTGGAGCTTGCGTCAACCTCCCCTTTAGCTCCTCAAAAGCCTTTTCTTACTCTCGACCCCATTCAAACTTCAAGTCCTTACCTGTCAACTTGGTCAACGGAGAAGCTATCTTGGAAAAGTCTTGGATGAATCTTCTATAATATCCCGCCAATCCCAAGAAACTACGAATCTCGGATGGTGTCTTTGGAGACTTCCATTGCATCACAGCTTCTACTTTTCCTGGGTCGACCATAATCCCATCGGGATTCACCACGTGACCCAAAAACTGAACTTCGCGCAGCCAGAATGCGAACTTGGAGAACTTGGCATACAACTTCTCCCTTCTAAGCGTCTCCAACACTTCCCGAATGTGGCCAGCATGCTCTTCTTTGCTCATCGAGTAAATCAGGATATCATCGATGAACACAATCATTGATTTATCCAACATCGGCCGGCACACTCGATTCATCAAATCCATAAAAGCAGCTGGCGCGTTGGTTAAGCCAAAAGACATAACGAGAAACTCGTAGTGTTCATAACACGTGCGAAAAGCTGTTTTAGGAATATCCTGCTCCTTCACTTTCAGCTGATGATAACCCGATCGAAGATCTATTCTCGAAAACCAACTGGCACCTTGGAGCTGATCAAACAAGTCATCGATTCGGGGTAAGGGATATCGGTTCTTCGCCGTCAACTTGTTTAACTTGTGGTAGTCAATGCACATTCTCATGCTACCGTCCTTCTTCTTTAAAAACAAGACCAGCGCACCCCAGGGAGAGATACTCAGTCGAATGAACCCTTTGTCCAATAGTTCTTGAACCATCAGTTCCTTTATCTCTGTTGGAGCCAATCGATACGGTGCCTTAGCGACAGGCTGAGCACCGGGTATCAAATCAACCTGGAACTCGATCTCTCGGTCCGATGGCACACCTGGTAAATCTTCTGGAAACACATCTGGAAAGTCACACACAACCGGTACGTCCGACAGTTGGGGTGTTGACATGTCCACATCCTTCACATAAGCCAGGTAGGCGCTACATCCACGCCTCATGCACTTCCCCGCCACCACAATCGAAATCACTCTCGGGATCGTAGTAACTCGATCACCGTAGATCGTCACCGAACTCCCGTCAGGCGCAGTCAGTCGAATCATCTTCTTGCGGCGCACGATATTTGCCTCATAGGCCGCTAGCCAGTCCATCCCTAAGACTACATCAAACCCGCCTAAGGTCATCACAAACAATCTAGCAGGAATCCTATGACCTTCTAGTTCTATGTCACAACCCTCTATCATATCAGAGATCCTGGTAGACTTACCTATGGCAGTTTCTACATCGAAGGGCTCATCAATGCTTCTACTTCTAATAGGCAAATTAGCACAAAAAGCAGCAGAAATAAAACTCCTACTAGCACCAGAATCAAATAACACCGAAGCAAGAGTTTGGTTTACAAGAAACGTACCTGACACAACATCGGGGTTAGTCCTAGCCTCCTCCCTGGTCATCGTGAAAGCTCTGACGCTCGCCTTCTGCCCTTCACTCCCAGCCTTCTTCTTTGCCCCAGAACTCTCAGCCCTTGGCTTCTTCCAGTCCCTACTCAGATGGCCATCTTCACCACAGTTATAGCATCTCACGACCCCGCACTCTCGAGCTATGTGACTGGGCTTCCCACACTTGAAGCAGACGTTCGATCCCCACCTACACTCTCTAGTATGCTCCCTTCCACATTTACCACACCTCTTTCTCCCCGCATCGGGTGTGGCTACACGCCGGTCATCCACTCTTGCAACCTTATTGCTTGGAGCGACACCACCGCGTCCAAACCGCTTTCCATTCTAGTTCCGGTCACCACCACCTTTCTTACTCACCTCAACCACTGCCACCTCCCTTTCATCATACAATCTCCCTGCCAGATCAACCACCGACCTAAAAGTGCTTGACCGAGCGGCGATCATGTGCCTGCGAATATCCGCCGGCAAACCTTGGATGTATCTCTTTATCTTTCGTGACACAGGTGTCACCTGATTTGGCACTAGCCTTGCCATCTCATTGAATTTAGTGGTGTACTGCTGGTGCGCCATAGTTCCTGCCTCCAGCTGTAGGAACTCTCTCTCGATCTTGTCAAGTTCCCTGTGAGGACAGAACTCGTCAATCACCAACTTCTTCAGTTCATCCCACTTCATCTTTCCAATTGCCCTGCTACCCTCGGCCTGGACAATATTGTCCCACCAGCATAAAGCCGAGTCCACGAATGAATGAGTAGCAAACTTCACCTTCTGATCCCCTCTGCATTCGCTGATATCTAACACTGCCTCCATCTCCCTCACCCAGCGGTGAGCAGCAGCAGCGTTACCGTTGCCATCAAAAGTTGGGGGCTTGCATCTTTGGAATGCCACATAATCACAGCCCCGAGCTGTTCCTGGCACCGCTTCTTCCTCCTCCTCGTCAGTTGGGACAACCGTCTTAGTCTCCTGTTGCCCCCTTTCTCTCACGGTCTTCTCCTTTTCCTTCTTCTCATCCTCCCTTACAGCTCTAATCACTTCGACCACCACAGACGGCAGGATCGTCTGCATGACGTGGTAAACCTCCTCAACAACAGCCTCCTTCACCGAGGCTCTAAGATTAGCACTCTCATCACCACCTTCTTGGTGATGAGTCTCGGGCTCTTTAGGTGCCCTTTCCACAGCCTTAGCCCCGCCTCTTGTGGCACGCGGTCCAGTATCACGTCCACCACGACCTCCACTTCTAGAAGCTTTCGAAGATCTACCACCAGCACGGTCATTCAAGGTAATAGCTCAGTTTATGTCAAGTATAGTAAGTCCCTAATTACAGTGGCCAGTTGTGATTAGCCATTTACTTTACTCTTAATACCCCAAGCATTTCCTACCCTGACTACATCAGTATACAAATCTACTAAAAGCGCATAAAGCAGATAACATGCGCACATAATACCGGTTAACATTAAAGAAAATACCTGATGGCACGTAGCTACTTGGGCTGGCATCCTTCCATTTGTCCCATTCTCAGTTTAAGTTTAGGTTTTTGAAAATATTTACCCATTTCTCTTAAACTTTGGCTCTGATACCAATTTGTAAGGCCCCGTTCCCGGGGCATTCACAGTTGGACATACATCGCACATGATAATTAAAACATATTACATTTCATAAATCATTGCAGAGGAATAATTTAACAAAAAACTATTTCATGCATTAATAATTACTTTTGCGAAATAATACATCATTGCTATTATTACAAAACATCGTTCGGTTACATTATAACACAAAAACATCATTTCAGCATAAAATGGATACCATCCAAAAATCTTGCCAAGTAGCTTCACCCCGTGCCATCCTCAGCAACCATTACCTGCGAACTGAAAATGTATAAAAGTCAGTGTTGCTGAGTGAGTTCTAGTTTTATAAAAATATTCATATTACCTTCCATTCGTTAAAACATTTTCATACTTTCGCACATGATCATACATCATACATACACATAGATAATAGCATTATTATCTTCCGTCATCGTTCATTTCGTACTTTTCGCACTTTCCATTATCTTTCACTTATATCTAGATCCTGTCATATGCTAAACCCCCCTCTTGGGCATGAAGCCAACTAATCTAGGGTTTAGAGATAAGGATCCCATATCGCACGTATGGAACAATCGCCAAGACTGACTCCCCTGTGTGTAAGCCCTCATGAGTCAGCCAAAATCGCACGCTGTATGACACACAGTTGAGCTGACAACTCTCAATGAGTTGTGAACCTCCTTACATTTTGCTTGCAAGACTTTCATTCGTTCATCCATTATGTTTCACTTTCATTATCTTAGATCTTTCGCTTCGTTAAGATAATACTTTACGTTCATTATCATAATCACACCATGTAAAGCCACGTAATAGTACGAAATAAGGAACATAAAGAAAACAGGCCATAAACATGCATAACATCATCATACATCACCCCCGGAACACTTCCAAGTCATAGCTTAAAAGTCCCCTTTTCCCAAAAATTTCAAAATATTTTCTAAGTCTTTAGGCGCATGGGCACTATGCGGGCGCTTGAATACCTAGGCTCATGGGCGACTCAGGCGCATGGGCACTATTGGGGCGCACGAGCCTTACTTAAGCGCATGGGTAGGTTTCTGGGCGCATGGTTACTATGCAGGCGCATGAGCCTGACTTAGGCGCATGGGCACTTGGGCGTTTGTACAATTGGCCGTATGGGCACACTTGGGCGCCTGGGCGTAATTCGAGGCTCATGGACACTATTTGGGCGCATGACCTTAGGCGCATGAGCACTTAGGCGCATGGCCAACTGTTTTCTAACTAACATCATTTTCAGACCCCTAAATCATCATTCTAACTTGTTCTAGCCTAGTTCTAACATACTAAGCATCAAAACATGCATACATCATGAACATGATCATAAATCATCCCGAATCATAAACCCACCCAACAGGGCACACACATACATACGGGTACACACCCAACATTCATAAAAACATTCTATCATGCATTTCCAGCCCCAAAAACAGGTTAAAACATTTAAAAACAGGGATCTAGAACTCACCTCTTGCAACTTTCGAATAAGACTTCCTTCAAACCCAAATGCTTATGAGTTCAAACACCTAGAAACACCAAAAACATACAACCGAACACATACAAGCACATAAACACATACCCGAAGGCTGAAAATCAGCCCAGAATGACGTAAAAATCAAAAAACTAACCTGAATTCAGCTTCTTCTTCTTCCTCTATCTAGAACCGAGAGAATTCTCTGCTTTCTCTCTCTAAAATCCGATGGAAGATGGTACAGGGGTCATGGGCGGCCATTACCACCTTTTTGAACAAATTAATATCAAACTTTGTCCCATGTACAACTTTAACCCCTTAACTTGGGTTATTTTGCTTATCTTTCTTTTTCTTCACTTTTCTCTTTTTTTTTAAAAAAAAAATTCCTGGTGTTACACTTTATTCCATAATGAACTAAATCAGTCAAAACAATAACTGTCAATCTATAGATTTCTTTATTGACAATCAAGGCAAGTAAACCACTTGTAAACGATGAAGAAACTACTCTTATTCATTTAATAGGAATCGATAATGAAATGAAAGTGGTGGGATGTAAGTAATCATACCTTGTTGATGAGACTGCCCATGTGGGAAGTGTTAAGAAGTCAACGCCTCAGACTGAATACGAAGAGTACCTGCGAAGGTGTGGACACCCTGGATGGATTTCCGTGACCTCAGAAGACTCTGAGCCCTCAGAAGACTCTGTATCATCATCACTGGTCAGAAGTAGAACGCGATCCCACTCTCCTCATGTCACTGCTCCTACCCTCTCTCCCATTCCGCCTATTAGGAGTAGTGGTGCTCGTGTCGTCACCCGTCCCCGAAAGAGTACCAGGCCAGGGACATCTGTTTCTTTCAGGATGCCGCCCCCTCCGCCTCCTCCTGCAATGGCTCCAGCTCCAGCACCTCCAGTGATTGACCCGCCTAGACGCCACGCACACGATGAGTATTGGATGCCGCCCAGGCGAAGCATGTTTGACGGCCCGAGTGTCCTTGCCAGAGATCCCTACACCCAGTCTAGCCATCGGGCTAGTGACTTTGGTCCTTCCGACCCCACTCTTGGAGAGATACTCCGGACTATTCGGCGTCACGAGGTGACCCTACAGCATGCTACTCGGACCTCCCAGTCTGCACAGTTCCAAGCCATGATGGCGTCTCATACTGTTTAGCGCATGGAGTAGGAGCAGAAGAAGAAAAGTTCAGGTTGGTTTGGATGGATGAAGAAGAAATGGCAATGATGGCGTGAGAAGCATTGGATTGTGTGCAAGAGACCGTTGAACTATTTGAGAAACTATTATCTATTTCAGACACTATTATTATTATTATGGGGGTGATGGCACCTTCCAATTTGTGAAACTATGATGCTTTAACTATTATGTTCGGTTGTGGTTGCATTTATCTATTTATGAACTTTTGCTTATGATGCTAACTTTTGCAGAATGATTCTGAATGAAATTATGCGATGTTATGTGACATGAGTTAAATTATGTTGTCTTGTGATATAATCTATCCCATTAATTGATTGAAGCATCTTTGAATGTCATGAAATGTGGTACAAAACCTTTATGTCCTGGGTTTAGTGGCTAGTAGGAGTATAATCGGTTGTTATGAGATACTTGAAACCAATTTATGAGATACTAAACAGATTTGTCTATGATGACACCAGAATGCCTCCGAGACGAGGAGTTCGTATTAGAAGAAGAGGAGCAACTAGGGGAAGAACTGAAGAAGCAAGGAACCAGAATGAAAACCAAGCACCTACTCAACTAGAAGCTCCACATGGGGAGAATGTCAACTTGGAAAATGAGGAAAGGATTGCCAACTTGGTGGCGCAACAAATTGCGAATGCCATTCCAACCATCATTGCCCAGATCAACGCTGATCGGGGTAATGCAACCGGGAACGGTGAACCCGGGAATGACGAAGCCAACAATGATGACACCGAGGAGATAAGGAATGGGTGTTCTTACAAAACCTTTATGGCATGCAAACCAAAGGACTTCTATGGCACTGAGGGTGCGATTGAGACCTACCGATGGTTGGATGAGATGGAAGCTGTGCTGGACATCAGCGAGTGCAAACTCGAGCACATGGTAAGGTTTGCTTCTCAATCACTCAAGGGATCAGCACTAGAGTGGTGGAGAACTATTGTTTAATCTCGTGGAAGGAATGCTGTTGGAAGGATGAACTGGTCCAAATTCAGGGAGCTAATGACCAACAAATACTGTCCAATCAATCAGCTTGAGAAGCTAGAATCCGAATTTCTGAGTTTGGAAATGAAAGGCTCGAACTACACGGAATACATCAACCGTTTTCTGGCTTTGTCCCGACTGGTGCCACATCTAGTGACACCGGAAGCCAAAGGTGTAGCCTGTTTCATCTGGGGATTACATCCCAGGGTTAGAGGCATGGTTCGATCTTCCAGGCCCACGACCCTACAAGCTGCAGTTGATTTCACAAGTAGCTTGACTAATGACTTGATTAGAGCTGGATGGGCAGAGCATGTGAAGGTAAAAGACAAGAAGAAGGTAATGGGTGAGAAAAGGAAGTGGTTTGATATTAAAAAGACAATGGTAGCAGTGGTAGGTCAAGCAAGAGAACCGGTGAAGGAGCAAGGCGTGATGATCATGGTGGAAGGGCTCGAAAACTGTACTTAGGCACAAGCCCCTTTTGCAACAAGTGCAAACTATAACACCAAGGAGATTGCAACCCAATGCCTTTTTTCAGGTGTAAAAGAACTGGTCATTTAATTAAAGATTGTACGTATGAACCGGGTAAGCAATGCTATGAATGTGGAGATCCAGGACATATGAGGAACAAGTGCCCTAAATTAGCAAGGGACAAGGATGCCAAACCCAACAAACCCAAGGGAAGAGCGTTCGTGATGGATCCGAACGGTGCTCGTAAGGAACCCGATGTGGTCAATGGTACGTTTCTCATTAACCACCATCCTGCTACTGTTCTATTTGATACTGGAGCGACAGGTAGCTTTGTTTCTACTACATTTAGGCCCTTGATTGATTTGAAAGCTTGCACCTTAGCCGATGCCTATACTATAGAGTTTGCTGAAGGTAATATAATAGAAACCAATGAAATCATCAAAGGTTGCTCAATGGAACTAGAGGGTAATTTATTTAAGATAGACCTGATGCCTATAACGCTAGGAGGTTTTGATGTAGTTGTTAGGATGGATTGGTTAGCCAAAAATAGGGCTGAAATTGTGTGTGATGAACATTTACTTAAAATACCTTTAAGCGATGGGAAAATGTTAGTTGTTCATGGTGAAAGAAGTAACGCGCTATATCCTATGATATCCCACCTAAAGGCTACCAAGAGTCTCATGAAAAGATGCTTAGCTTTCATAGTCTATGTGATGAAGGCAAAAGAGGAAAAGAAAATCGATGACATACCGGTGGTTTCTGAATATCCGGAAGTATTTCCCGAAGATCTACTGGGACTCCCTCCAACCCGACAAGTTGAGTTCCAAATAGACCTATTGCCTGGAGCTGCACCAGTAGCTAAGGCACCATACCGACTCGCCCCGCCTGAGATGAAAGAGCTAATGATACAAATCCAAGAGCTACTTGGCAAGGGATTTATACGACCAAGTGTTTCTCCATGGGGTGCCCCGGTGCTATTCGTGAAGAAGAAGGATGGAACCCTACGTATGTGTATTGATTACCGGGAATTAAACAAGCTGACAATAAAGAATCGTTATCCTCTTCCGAGAATTGATGATCTATTCGATCAACTACAAGGAGCTAGTTATTTTTCCAAGATAGATTTAAGATCGGGATACCATCAACTAAAGATAAGAGAAGAAGACATACCCAAAACAGCCTTTAGAACTAGATATGGACACTATGAGTACCTAGTCATGCCCTTTGGACTGACTAATGCACCAGCGGCGTTTATGGATCTCATGAACCAAGTATGTCGCCCATATCTAGACAAGTTTGTGATTGTGTTCATTGATGATATCTTAATCTACTCCCGTAGTAAAGAAGAGCATGAGAAGCATCTTAGACTGATTCTTGAGTTGCTCAAGAATGAGCAACTATATGCCAAATTCTCCAAATGCGAATTTTGGATGCGTGAAATCCAATTTCTAGGGCATGTAGTGAATAAAGATGGGATTCAAGTGGACCCCTCAAAAATTGAGGCTATCAAGAATTGGAAGATTCCTGAAACTCCTACCGAGATAAAACAATTTCTTGGTTTAGCTGGATACTACAGGAGGTTCATCAAAGACTTCTCGCGAATAGTGCAGCCGTTAACTGCTTTGACTAAGAAGAATACAACCTTTGTATGGGAACAAGAACAGAACAAAGCATTTGAAACACTCAAGGAGAAACTGTGTAGTGCACCTATCCTCGCCCTACCGGAAGGAGTTGAGGATTTCGTAGTCTATTGTGACGCCTCGCGTCAGGGACTAGGATGCGTGCTAATGCAACGAGACAAGGTGATTGCTTACGCATCCAGACTGTTGAACGAGCATGAAAAGAACTACACGACTCATGATCTGGAATTGGGTGCCGTGGTGTTTGCACTCAAAATGTGGAGGCACTATCTCTATGGCACCAAGTGCATTATCTATACTGATCATAGAAGCTTGCAGCACATTCTTGATCAGAAGATGTTAAACATGCGTCAGAGAAGAAGGGTCGAGCTATTGAATGATTATGAATGTGAAATCCACTACCACCCCGGCAAGGCAAATGTAGTGGCAGATGCCTTGAGTAGAAAGGAAAGGGAAAAACCCCTTCGCGTCCGTGCCTTAAGGATGAGTGTGTATACCAGCCTTATTGCTAGGCTAAAGGAAACTCAAGGTGAAGCACTGAAGGAGGATAACCTAGCTGAGGAGATGCTAACAGGAATGGAAAAGCGTTTAGAGTTGAGCAACGATGGTTTATACAAGTGTGAAGGAAGAACGTGGGTACCAAAGTATGGAGGGATTAGAGAGACAATCCTAGATGAAGCTCACAAATCTAGATACTCGATTCACCCAGGAAGTGATAAAATGTACCAAGACTTAAAGGCGCTTTTCTGGTGGCCTGGAATCAAGAAATCAATCGCCACCTATGTTGGGAAGTGTCTGACGTGCGCAATGGTAAAAGCTGAAAATCAAAAGCCGTCAGGAACTTTGCAACAACCCGAAATTCCAGAGTGGAAATGGGATAACATCACAATGGATTTCGTTATGAAGTTACCAAGAACCTTCAGAGGACATGATGCCATTTGGGTAATAGTGGATAGGCTTACCAAATTAGCCCATTTCTTGCCAATTCGAGAGGACTACGACTTGCCAAAGCTAGCCCAACTTTACATTGATGAAATAGTGACCAGACATGCAGTGCCACTATCGATTATCTCAGACCGTGATAGTCGCTTTACTTCTCGTTTTTGGAGAACACTCCAACAGGCTTTAGGGACCCATCTGGATTTAAGCACTACATACCACCCTCAAACCGACGGACAAAGTGAAAGAACCATTCAAACTTTGGAAGATATGTTAAGAGCTTGCGTGATTGACTTCGGTGGGAACTGGGACAACCATCTTCCTCTAGTAGAGTTTTCCTACAATAATAGTTACCACGCAAGTATAAAAGCAGCCCCGTATGAAGCCCTATATGGTAGGAAATGTCGATCGCCGTTAAGTTGGAATGAGGTTGGTGACAGCCAAGTGATGGGACCCGACATCATGATGGAGACCACAGACAAAATATTTAAAATCAAAGAGCGTCTAAGAGCAGCCCGAGATCGTCAGAAGAAATACGCTGACAGAAGGCGAAAACCATTGGAATTCCAGGTTGGTGATTGAGTGATGCTAAAAGTCGCACCCTGGAAGGGAGCCGTAAGATTTGGTAAGAAAGGCAAGCTAAGCCCAAGATACATTGGACCATTTGAAATACTTACTAGAATCGGCCCAGTGGCTTATCAATTAAAACTACCTCAAGAGCTAAGCTACATACATGACACATTCCATGTGCCTAACTTGAAGAAGTGTTTGGTAGACAAAGCCCTGGAATTGCCTTTGAAGGAAGCTAGAATTAATAACAAGCTGAATTTTGTGGAAGAACCTATTGAGATCACTGACCGATTGGTCAAGAAACTCAGACGAAGTCGTATACCCAAGGTCAAAGTAAGATGGAATTCCAGGCGAGGGCCTGAATTCACTTGGGAACGAGAAGATGAAATGAGAAAAGATTTTCCGCACCTCTTCAAACCCACCCGTTCTGGATCTAATTGAGGCTAAAATTTCGGGACGAAATTTCCTAAACGGTGGGAGATTGTAACAACCAGCTCCTAGGTCCAACCCTAACCCTAAATTTTATTTAACATTATTTTATCCATAGTATTATTATTATTATCAGTTTTACATGATTATTTGATTTCATGCTTGATTGTCTTAGTCTAGAAATTATTAGATAATCCTTGAAAAGTATTAATTAGGTGATGAAATTTAACTTCAAGGTAAAATAAATCATTGGTGATAATAATAAATCAGATTCCAATCTTTAATTATATATATAAATTCTTACACTTAAAAACCTAAAAACAATAAACTACTACCAAATAACACTATCTACTAAAATTATACTACACATAACCCACTTTAATTAATAAAACACAATTAAAATTTAAATAAAACACCCCCCCAACCACCCAATTCGGCCGCCCCCTTCACCCACTCACACACTTCCTAGATCTTCTCCAACACTCCACCCCATCTCTCCCTTTTCAATACATGCAACCATTCAAACCCACTTTCACTCCTCCCTATCTCTCTCTCGGATCCTCTCCACCGAAAACACACACAACCGCAATTCCATCATCATTTCAGCAAGGTTTCGAAAGATAGCAACACTCCTCCATCGGCCAAGCTCAACCATTCAAAAGGGAGTACCATTTCACTCCTTTATCTCTCTCTCGGATCCTCTCCACCGAAAACACACACAACCGCAATTCCATCATCATTTCAGCAAGGTTTCGAAAGATAGCAACACTCCTCCATCGGCCAAGCTCAAAGCAAGCAAGGGAGTACCATTTTGTGAACTTTGATGCACGATTCTTGCAAGAACGAACTACAACAGCCCTTGTTCGAGAGTCTCCAGTTCATCTGGTCCCTCTAACCTCTCAAAGTCACGAACCATTCAAAGTAAACTTGCTGCCATTAACCTGTTCTTGTGAGACTCATAGCTACACTGAAGGGTGCTAGGAATTGAATCTATCTTTGCTCAAGGAATCGTTGACTTAACCCTAAGGTAATCCTTGATGAGAGCTTGGAATAGTTGGAGGAAACTCTTTGGATGACCTAGTTCCGTGACCACCACATGGCATTAATTAGTTTGAATCTATCAATGGACAATTTGTTTGGATGTTTGTTGAACTTATGAATTTACTTTAATTTGGATTAAGTCCGTTATGACCCGACTTTTGACTATTGTATTTGGGTTGTTAAAACTTTTAATGTAATGCCATGTGATTCCTCTCCTTGTGTGCTCTTTTGATGGTTAGTTTCCGCTGCCATATGTGTTGCTAGTCTGTGACGTTCCACCCTACTTGGGCCCGGGGTGTGACAATCAAACACTATTTATTACAAAATGAACTAAATCAATCCAAATAACAACTGCCAATCCATAGATTTCTTTATTGACAATCAAGGTAAGTAAACCACTTGTAAATGATGAAGAAACTACACTTATTCATTTAATAAGAATCGATAATTAAATAAAAGTGGTTGGATGTAAGTAATCATACGTTAAACAAGAAACACAATGTGTGACCTATCAAAAAGAACTCAAATCAATGTAGCATGACCAAATAAATAACGGTAAATTGTATTTCAACCGAAATTATGCAACAATAGATTAGTGCATCAAACTATTCATGAATGCTTAACTATATACATACAAACGGAACTAGTTATACAAAAACATTAAACAATAACTGTTCTCGCATCAATAGCTTTTGCATTCCTTAACAACATACAACTTTCTTGCGTTTTGATTATTAAGTCTAATAAACAAACTTCTAAACCAATATAAAGAAATATGATTGCAATTATCATTGGAATCATACTAGTCAATCACCTATGTTACATAGTATTATTGCTTACATCGAAACAAAAACCGAATGCAAAACTACATGAATGACCCTTGAAATCAATCCACTCCCCCTCAAATCTCGTCCATAACACTGAACACCCTACATCAAACACTCTTTATTTTAAAATAAACTAAATCAATCCAAACAACAACTGTCAATCCATAGATTTCTTTATTGACAATCAAGGCAAGTAAACCACTTGTAAATGATGAAAAAACTACACTTATTCATTTTATAAGAATCGATAATAAAATGAAAGTGGTGGGATGTAAGTAATCATACGTTAAACAAGAAACACAATGTGTGACCTATCAAAAAAAAGTCAAATTAATGTAGCATGACCAAGTAAATACCGGTGAATTCCATTTCAATCGAAATTATGCAACTATAGATTAGGGTATCAAACCATCCTTGAATGCTTAACTAAATACATACAAAGAGAACTAGTTATACAAAAACCTTAAACAACTGTTCTCGCATCGATAGCTTTTGCTTTCCTTAACAACGTCCAGCGTTCTTGAGTTTTGATTATTAAGTCTAATAAACACACTTTTAAACCAATACAAAGAAATCTGATTGTAATTATCATTGGAATCATACTAGTCAATCACATATGTTACATAGTATTATTGTTTACATCGAAACCAAAACCGAATACAAAACCACACAAATGACCCTTGAAATCAATCCACTCCTTCTCAAATCTCGTCCATAACACTGAACACCCTACATCAAACACTCTTTCTTTTAAAATGAACTAAATCAATCCAAATAACAACTGTCAATCCATAGATTTCTTTATTGACAATCAAGGCAAGTAAACCACTTGTAATTGATGAAGAAACTACACTTATTTATTTTATAAGAATCATAATAAAATGAAAGTGGTGGGATGTAACTAATCATACATTAAACAAGAAACATAATGTGTGGTCTATCAAAAAGAAGTCAAATCAATGTATTTTAACCAAGTAAATAACAGTGAATTGTATTTCAATCAAAATTTTGCAACTATAGATTAGTGTATCAAGCTATTCATGAATGCTTAACTAAATACATACAAAGGGAACTAGTTATACAAAAACATAAAACAACAATTGTTATCGCATCGATAGCTTTTGCTTTCCTTAACAACGTTCAACGTTCTTGAGTTTTGATTATTAAGTCTAATAAACACACTTCTAAACCAATATAAAGAAATCTAATTGTAATTGTCATTTGAATCATACTAGTCAATCACATATGTTACATAGTATTATTGTTAACATCGAAACCAAAACCAAATACAAAACCACACCAATGACCCTTGAAATCAATCCACTCCTCCTCAAATCTCGTCCATAACACTGAACAACCTACATCAAACACTCTTTATTACAAAATTAACTAAATTAATCCAACTCCAAGGTCCAACCAACTCCTAGGTCCAACCCTACCCCTAAATTTAATTTAACATTATTTCATTCATAGTATTATTATTATTGTCATTTTTACATGATTATTTGATTATGTGCTTGATTGCCTTAGATGATACCTTCATGCCTTGCCTTAGTCTAGAAATTATTAGATAATCCTTGACAAAGTATTAATTAGGTGATGAAATTTAATTTAAAGGTAAAATAAATCATTGGTGATAATAATAAATCAAATTCCAACCTTGAATTACATATATGAAATTGTTACACTTAAAAACCTAAAAACAATAAACTACTATCAAATAACACTACCTAATAAAATTATACTACTCATAACCTACTTTAATTAATAAAATACAATTAAAATTCAAATAAAAACACCCCCAACCACATAATTTTGGCCACCCCTCTCTCCCCAATCACCATCCCCTTGAAACCCCCAAAACTATCTACACACTTCACTCTCCCTCATTTCCCCATACATGCAAAAACTCCCAACATCATTTCTCTCTCTCTCTTTCATGAAAATCAGCCATCTCCCTCCCAAAATCTGCAGATCTTCTTCATTTTATCCTCAATAATCAAAGAACAACACCATTCCAACATCAACCAAGTGCAAAACGAGCTTGAAAGTGACATTTGGTGAGTTTTCAAGCAAGGTTCTTGCAAGAACAGGAGGTTACAGCCCAAGCTCGATATTCAACAGCCTTTTCACTCTTCAAATCTTCCCTAAAACGTGGAGCATCTAGAGTGTAAGCATCAAAGTACCCGAATGAAGCTAATCTTGTGTTTTTCATCACTTTTCTCTCAAAAATCTTACCCTTGTTCAAAACAGAAACTTGCTGCTACATTACTATTTTTTAAGGACTCTCAACTTCACAAGAAGGTATATGTTAAGAATAATCATGAATCAAGGGTTGGTGCACCCGATTTCACCTTGAAAACCCTCTTTTTCATGGGTTTAGCACCAAAATCCCACCTATTTTGAAAAGCCTCTCAACCTATGCTAAAATTCTGCTTTAAAACAGTTTATGAACTCTTTATGAAGCTGGTTTAAAAGTTAAGTAATGGTTTGATGATGATTATGCTTGAAACATATCGATTACACATGTGTAAAAAGGTGATTAACACCCTCTAAAAGCATCAATGGTGACTTGTATGTATAAATCCGTGAGTTGAAGTTTTGTTCCAATGGTTTTATGATATTAAACATGTAAAATTCGTGACTTGTGGTAAACATTATGAAAAGTGTGGTCAAATGGTTTAAATGAGGTAAATCTAGGACCCGAAAAGTTGTAAAATTGAAAGATATAGGTAAAACTTAATGAATATCAAATTTTATAAGTTCCAGGCTCTAAAATGTATATTTTAGTGTTAAAAACCGAATTTGGTGATTTATTGGGTTAAATTGTAATTTTTATGAATTTAATTAGCAAAATAGGCCTAAACCGGGAGATTTTAGAGAAAAATTCTAAAAATTGTGTAACAAGCCTAAAACCATAGAATTAATGAAATTTCAGTAACTTAGAGACACCAAGGTGTTAATTTGGTAAAATGTTTGAAGAAAATTCATCTAAGAATGTTCGGTTTCGGGTAAAAACGAGTTTACAAATGATTTCTTAAAAACCAAAGTTTTTGGTTATAATGACTCAAAAACCCCATTTAAAACAGATTAAAAAGTTTATTAGAATTCTTTAAAAATTAATACATAAGTCTTATGGGTTAAAAGTTAAAAGATTTAAAACTAAGCCTTAAATTGCTGGTTTAACCGTAACCGGTAACTAGTTATATGTATTTTGAATTCTCCAATTGAAATAACTGAAAAGTTAGTTAAAATAGGTCATTTTTAATATTTAAAACTTCTGGAAATTATTGTGGGCCATAATGGGTCATGAAATGATAGAAATCAAACTTTAGGGTAAAAACTGTAAATTGTGAAACTTGAGGGACTAAAGTGTAATTCTGCAATTTCACCATAAATTGGTCAATATATCACTAAAATTACTTGTTAAACTTATCATCACCTTAACAAACTGATTTAAATCTTAAAAACTTGTCATTTACATAAAGAAAGTCAACTTACCTAAAAAGGAAACTTTTTAACACAATTGTTAAAAAACCAAAGTTAGTTGAACTTTTAACTATAAATTAACCTAGTTACTCTTATAACAACCATTGATCATTTAGCTTATTACTTGAATCATGATGATAGGGTGCTAGGAATTAAATCTTTCTTTGCTCAAGGAATCGTTGACTTAACCCTAAGGTGAGTTCTAGTCTTCCCTTTTTACTACGGTTTTGGGATGAAACATGCTATGCCTACTTTAAAATCATTTATGTGCTATGATACTTGTATGTTGTGGTTAATATTGAACCTGCTCTTAATTGTATCACAATCATTAATTCTTGTGTGAACCGCTTGTTCTATATGGGTAGATCTACTTGGGGAATCCCCCACACACAGTGCCTTCCCTCATGAATGGGAAGGGTACCACACTGAGATCCTGCGGGGTCGTTTGTGTCATGTGACAAGTATTTTAAGATACTAAGGTGGACCATCCAGCAGGTATGGTTCACTGTTTGAGGCTCAGTTGTCCCTATGGGTTAACCGGTATTAACACAAGTTTAGAAAAGGCTAGCCGGGACTGAGTGCAAGGTTGATTGTGACCCCACAACTGTGATACTTATGATTTCAAAATTAACTTATGGATTCTAAGGAATCCTTTTGTTTTTAAACTTTAAGCACTTGAATTCACCAACTTTTTAGTTGACACAAAATCTTTTGAGCGTGTTTCAGGTAATCCTTGATGAGAGCTTGGAATAGTTGGAGGAAACTCTTTGGATGACCTAGTTCCGTGACCACCACATGGCACTAATTAGTTTGAATCTATCAATGGACAATTTGTTTGGATGTTTGTGGAACTTATGAATTTACTTTAATTTGGATTAAGTTTATTATGACCTGGCTTATGACTATTGTATTTAGGTTGTTAAAACTTTTAATGTAATGCCATGTGATTTCTCTCCTTGTGTGCTCTTTTGATGGTTAGTTTCCGCCGCCATATGTGTTGCCAGTCTGTGACGTTCCACTCTACTTGGGCCCGGGGTGTGACACACTCCTCCTCAAATATCGTCCATAACACTGAACAACCTACATCAAACACTCTTTATTACAAAATAAACTAAATCAATCCAAATAACAACTGCCAATCCATAGATTTCTTTATTGACAATCAAGGCAAGTAAACCACTTGTAAATGATGAAGAAACTACTCTTATTCATTTTATAAGAATCATAATAAATTGAAAGTGGGGGGATGTAAGTAATCATACGTAAAACAAGAAACACAATGTGTGGCCTAGCAAAAAGAAGTCAAATCAATGTAGCATAACCAAGTAAATAACGGTAAATTGTATTTCAATCAAATTTTTGCAACTATAGTTTAGTGCATCAAACTATTCATGAATGCTTAACTGTATACATACAAAGGGAACTAGTTATACAAAAACATTAAACAACAACTGTTCTCGCATCGATAGCTTTTGCTTTCTTTAACAATGTCCAACGTTCTTGAGTTTTAATTATTAAGTCTAATAAACACAATTCTAAATCAATATAAAGAAATCTGATTATAATTATCATTGGAATCATACTAGTCAACCACGTATGTTACATAGTATTATTGTTTACATCGAAACCAAAATCGAATACAAAACCACCCCAATGACCCTTGAAATCAATCCACTCCTTCTCAAATCTCATCCATAACACTAAACAACCTACATCAAACACTCTTTATTACAAAATTAACTAAATCAATCCAAATATCAACTGCCAATCCATAGATTTCTTATTTGACAATCAAGGCAAGTAAACCACTTGTAAATGATGAATAAACTACTCTTATTCATTTAATAAGAATCGATAATCAAATAAAAGTGGTGGGATGTAAGTAATCCTATGTTAAACAAGAAACACAATGTGTGACCTATCAAAAAAAAAGTAAAATTAATGTAGCACGACCAAGTAAATAACGGTGAATTGCATTTCAATTGAAATTATGCAACTATAGATTAGCGCATCAAACTATCCATGAATGCTTAACTGAATACATACAAACGGAACTATTTATACAAAAACATTAAACAATAACTGTTCTCGAATCGATAGCTTTTGATTTTCTTAACAACGTCCAACGTTCTTGAGTTTTGATTATTAAGTCTAATAAACACACTTCTAAACCAATATAAAGAAATCTGATTGTAGTTATCATTGAAATTATACTAGTCAATCACATATGTTGCATGGTATTATTGTTTACATCGAAACGAAAACTGAATACAAAACCGCACCAATGACCCTTGAAATCAATCCACTCCTCCTCAAATATCGCCAATGACCCTTGAAATCGATAATTAAATGAAAGTGGTGGGATGTAAGTAATCAAACGTTAAACGAGAAACACAATTTGTGACCTATCAAAAAGAAGTCAAATCAATGTAGCATGACCAAATAAATAACGGTGAATTGTATTTCAACCGAAATTATGCAACTATAGATTAGTGCATCAAATTATTCATGAATGCTTAACTATATACATACAAAGGGAACTACTTATACAAAAACATTAAACAAAAACTGTTCTCGCATCGATAGCTTTTGCTTTCCTTAACAACGTCCAACTTTCTTGAGTTTTAATTATTAAGTCTAATAAACACACTTCTAAACCACTATAAAGAAATGTGATTGCAATCATCATTGGAATCATACTATTCAATCACATATGTTACATAGTATTATTGTTCACATCGAAATAAAAACCGAATGCAAAACTACATGAATGACCCTTGAAATCAATTCACTCCTCCTCAAATCTCGTCCATAACACTAAACAACCTACATCAAATACTCTTAATTCCAAAATAAATTAAATCAATCCAAATAACAACTGTCAATCTATAGATTTCATTATTGATAATCAAGGCAAGTAAACCACTTGTAAATGATGAAGAAACTACTCTTATTCATATAATAAAAATCGACAATCAAATGAAAGTGGTGGGATGTAAGTAATCATACGTTAAACAAGAAACACAATGTGTGACCTACCAAAAAGAAGTCAAATCAATGTAACATGACCAAATAAATAACGGTGAATTGTATTTCAACCGAAATTGTGCAACAATAGATTAGTGCATCAAACTATTCATGAATACTTAACTAAATACATCCAAATGGAACTAGTTATACAAAAACATTAAACAACAACTGTTCTCGTATCAATAGCTTTTGCGTTCCTTAACAACGTCCAACGTTCTTGATTTTTGATTATTAAGTCTAATAAACACACTTCTAAACCAATATAAAAAATCTGACTGTAATTATCATTGGAATCATACTTGCCAATCACATGTGTTACATAGTATTATTGTTTAAATCGAAACCAAAACCGAATACAAAACCACACGAATGACCCTTGAAATCAATCCACTCCCCCTCAAATCTCGTCCATAACACTGAACACACTACATCAAACACTTTTTATTTTAAAATGAAATAAATCAATCCAAATAACAAATGTCAATCCATAGATTTCTTTATTGACAATCAAGGCAAGTAAACCACTTGTAAATGATGAAGAAACTACTCTTATTCATTTAATAAGAATCATAAAAAATGAAAGTGGTGGGACGTAAGTAATCATACGTTTAACAAGAAACACAGTGTGTGGCCTGTCAAAAATAAGTTAAATCAATGTAGCATAACCAAGTAAATAACAGTGAATTGTATTTCAATTGAAATTTTGCAACTATAGATTAGTGCATGAAACTGTTCATGAATGCTTAACTAAATACATACATAGGGAACTAGTTATACAGAAACGTTAAACAACAACTGTCCTCGCATCAATAGCTTTTGCTTTCCTTAACAACGCAAATGTTCTTGAGTTTTGATTATTAAGTCTAATAAACACACTTCTAAACCAATATAAAGAAATATGACTAGAATTATCATTGGAATCATACTAGTCAATCACATATGTTACGTAGAATTATTGTTTACATCGAAACCAAAACCACACGAAAGACCCTTGAAATCAATTCACTCCTCCTCAAATCTCGTCCATAACACTAAACAACCTACATCAAATACTCTTGATTCCAAAATAAATTAAATCAATCCAAATAACAACTATCAATCCATAGATTTCTTTTTTGACAATTAAGGCAAGTAAACCACTTGTAAATGATGAAGAAACTACACTTATTCATTTTATAAGAATCATAATAAAATGAAGTGGTGGGATGTAAGTAATCATACGTTAAACAAGAAACACAATGTGTGATCTATCAAAAAAAAGTCCAATTAATGTAGCATGACCAAGTAAATAACGGTGAATTGCATTTCAATCGAAATTATGCAACTATAGATTAGTGTATCAAACTATTCATGAATGCTTAACAATGTACACACAAAGGGAACAAGTTATACAAAAACATTAACCAACAACTGTTCTCGCATCGATAGCTTTTTCTTTCCTTAACAACGTCCAACGTTCTTGATTTTTGATTATTAAGTCTAATAAACACACTTCTAAACCAATATAAAAAATCTGACTGTAATTATCATTGGAATCATACTTGCCAATCACATGTGTTACATAGTATTATTGTTTAAATCGAAACCAAAACCGAATACAAAACCACACGAATGACCCTTGAAATCAATCCACTCCCCCTCAAATCTCGTCCATAACACTGAACACACTACATCAAACACTTTTTATTTTAAAATGAAATAAATCAATCCAAATAACAAATGTCAATCCATAGATTTCTTTATTGACAATCAAGGCAAGTAAACCACTTGTAAATGATGAAGAAACTACTCTTATTCATTTAATAAGAATCATAAAAAATGAAAGTGGTGGGACGTAAGTAATCATACGTTAAACAAGAAACACAGTGTGTGGCCTGTCAAAAATAAGTTAAATCAATGTAGCATAACCAAGTAAATAACAGGGAATTGTATTTCAATCGAAATTTTGCAACTATAGATTAGTGCATGAAACTGTTCATGAATGCTTAACTAAATACATACATAGGGAACTAGTTATACAGAAACATTAAACAACAACTGTTCTCGCATCCATAGCTTTTGCTTTCCTTAACAACGCAAACGTTCTTGAGTTTTGATTATTAAGTCTAATAAACACACTTCTAAACCAATATAAAGAAATATGACTGTAATTATCATTGGAATCATACTAGTCAATCACATATGTTACTTAGAATTATTGTTTACATCGAAACCAAAACCAAATATAAAACCACACGAAAGACCCTTGAAATCAATCCACTCCTCCTCAAATCTTGTCCATAACACTAAACAACCTACATCAAATACTCTTAATTCCAAAATAAATTAAATCAATCCAAATAACAACTGTCAATCTGTAGATTTCATTATTGATAATCAAGGCAAGTAAACCACTTGTAAATGATGAACAAACTACTCTTATTCATTTAATAAGAATCGATAATCAAATGAAAGTGGTGGGATGTAAGTAATCATACGTTAAACAAGAAACACAATGTGTGACCTATCAAAAAGAAGCCAAATCAATGTAACATGACCATATAAATAACGGTGAATTGTATTTCAACCGAAATTGTGCAACAATAGATTAGTGCATCAAACTATTCATGAATACTTAACTAAATACATACAAAGGGAACTAGTTATACAAAAACATTAAACAACAACTGTTCTCGCATCGATAACTTTTGCTTTCCTTAACAACGTCCAACGTTCTTGATTTTTGATTATTAAGTCTAATAAACACACTTTTACACCAATATAAAAAATCTGATTGTAATTATCATTGGAATCATACTTGCCAATCACATGTGTTACATAGTATTATTGTTTAAATCGAAACCGAAACCAAATACAAAACCACACGAATGACCCTTGAAATCAATCCACTCCCCCTCAAATCTCGTCCATAACACTGAACACCCTACATCAAACACTCTTTATTTTAAAATTAACTAAATAAATCCAAATAACAACTGTCAATCCATAGATTTCTTTATTGACAATCAAGGCAAGTAAACCACTTGTAAATGATGAAGAAACTACTCTTATTCATTTAATAAGAATCATAAAAAATGAAAGTGGTGGGACGTAAGTAATCATACGTTAAACAAGAAACACAATGTGTGGCCTGTCAAAAATAAGTTAAATCAATGTATCATAACCAAGTAAATAACAGTGAATTGTATTTCAATCGAAATTTTGCAACTATAGATTAGTGCATGAAACTATTCATGAATGCTTAACTAAATACATACATAGGGAACTAGTTATACAGAAACATTAAACAACAACTGTTCTCGCATCAATAGCCTTTGCTTTCCTTAACAACACAAACGTTCTTGAGTTTTGATTATTAAGTCTAATAAACACACTTCTAAACCAATATAAAGAAATCTGATTGCAATTATCAAAGGAATCATACAAGTCAATCACATATGTTGCGTAGTATTATTGTTTATATCGAAACTAAAACCAAATACAAAACCACACGAAAGACCCTTGAAATCAATTCACTCCTCCTCAAATCTCGTCCATAACACTAAACACCCTACATCAAACACTCTTTATTTTAAAATGAAATAAATCAATCCAAATAACAAATGTCAATCCATAGATTTCTTTATTGACAATAAAGGCAAGTAAACCACTTGTAAATGATGAAGAAACTACTCTTATTTATTTAATAAGAATCATAAAAAATGAAAGTGGTGGGACGTAAGTAATCATACGTTAAACAAGAAACACAGTGAGTGGCCTGTCAAAAATAAGTTAAATCAATGTAGCATAACCAAGTAAATAACAGGGAATTGTATTTCAATCGAAATTTTGCAACTATAGATTAGTGCATGAAACTGTTCATGAATGCTTAACTAAATACATACATAGGGAACTAGTTATACAGAAACATTAAACAACAACTGTTCTCGCATCCATAGCTTTTGCTTTCCTTAACAACGCAAACGTTCTTGAGTTTTGATTATTAAGTCTAATAAACACACTTCTAAACCAATATAAAGAAATATGACTATAATTATCATTGGAATCATACTAGTCAATCACATATGTTACGTAGAATTATTGTTTACATCGAAACCAAAACCAAATACAAAACCACACGAAAGACACTTGAAATCAATTCACTCCTCCTCAAATCTCGTCCATAACACTAAACAACCTACATCAAATACTCTTAATTCCAAAATAAATTAAATCAATCCAAATAACAACTTTCAATCTATAAATTTCATTATTGATAATCAAGGCAAGTAAACCACTTGTAAATGATGAAGAAACTACTCTTATTCATTTAATAAGAATCGATAATCAAATGAAAGTGGTGGGATGTAAGTAATCATACGTTAAACAAGAAACACAATGTGTGACGTATCAAAAAGAAGTCAAATCAATGTAACATGACCAAATAAATAACGGTGAATTGTATTTTAACCGAAATTGTGCAACAATAGATTAGTGCATCAAACTATTCACGAATACTTCAAATAAATACATACAAAGGGAACTAGTTATACAAAAACATTAAACAACAATAGTGTTCTCGTATCGATAGCTTTTGCTTTCCTTAACAACGTCCAACATTCTTGATTTTTGAATATTAAGTCTAATAAGCACACTTCTAAACCAATATAAAAAATCTGATTGTAATTATCGTTGAGTCATACTAGTCAATCACATATGTTACATAGTATTATTGTTTACATCGAAACCAAAACCGAATACAAAACCACACGAATGACCCTTGAAATCAATCCACTCCTTCTCAAATCTCCTCCATAACACTGAACACCCTACATCAAACACTTTTTCTCTTAAAATTAACTAAATAAATCCAAGTAACAACTGTCAATCCTTAGATTTCTTTATTGACAATCAAGACAAGTAAACAACTTGTAAATGATGAAGAAACTACTCTTATTCATTTAATAAGAATCCATAATCAAATGAAAGTGGTGGGATGTAAGTAATCATACGTTAAACAAGAAACACAATGTGTGACCTATCAAAAAAAAGTCAAATCAATGTAGCATGACCAAATAAATAACGGTGAATTGTATTTCAACCGAAATTATGCGACTATAGATTAGTGCATCAAACTATTCATGAATACTTAAATAAACACATACAAAGGGAACCAGTTATACAAAAACAGTAAACAACAACTATTCTCGCATCGATAACTTTTGCTTTCCTTAACAACGTCCAACGTTCTTGAGTTTTGATTATTAAGTCTAATAAACACACTTCTAAACCGATATAAAGAAATTTGATTGTAATTTCATATTATTATTATTTACATCGAAACCAAAACCGAATACAAAACCACACGAATGACCCTTGAAATCAATCCTCTCCTCCTCAAATCTGTCTATAACACTTCACATCCTACATCAAACACTCTTTATTACAAAATGAACTAAATCAATCCAAATAACAACTGCTAATCCATAGATTTCTTTATTGACAATCAAGGCAAGTAAACCACTTTTAAATGATAAAGAAACCACTCCAATTCATTTAATAAGAATCATAATAAAATGAAAGTGATGAGATGTAAGTAATCATACGTTAAACAACACACACAATGTGTGGCCTATGAAAAAGAAGTCAAATAAATGTATTATAACGAAGTAAATAATAGTGAATTGTATTTCAATCTAAAATTTGCAACTATAGATTAGTGCATGAAACTGTTCATGAATGCTTAACTAAATACATACATAGGGAACTAGTTATACAGAAACGTTAAACAACAACTGTCCTCGCATCAATAGCTTTTGCTTTCCTTAACAACGCAAATGTTCTTGAGTTTTGATTATTAAGTCTAATAAACACACTTCTAAACCAATATAAAGAAATATGACTAGAATTATCATTGGAATCATACTAGTCAATCACATATGTTACGTAGAATTATTGTTTACATCGAAACCAAAACCACACGAAAGACCCTTGAAATCAATTCACTCCTCCTCAAATCTCGTCCATAACACTAAACAACCTACATCAAATACTCTTGATTCCAAAATAAATTAAATCAATCCAAATAACAACTATCAATCCATAGATTTCTTTTTTGACAATTAAGGCAAGTAAACCACTAGTAAATGATGAAGAAACTACACTTATTCATTTTATAAGAATCATAATAAAATGAAGTGGTGGGCTGTAAGTAATCATACGTTAAACAAGAAACACAATGTGTGATCTATCAAAAAAAAAGTCCAATTAATGTAGCATGACCAAGTAAATAACGGTGAATTGCATTTCAATCGAAATTATGCAACTATAGATTAGTGTATCATACTATTCATGAATGCTTAACAATGTACACACAAAGGGAACAAGTTATACAAAAACATTAACCAACAACTGTTCTCGCATCGATAGCTTTTTCTTTCCTTAACAACGTCCAAGGTTCTTGATTTTTGTTTACTAAGTCTAATAAACACACTTCTAAACCAATATAAAGAAATGTGATTGCAATTATCATTGGAATCATACTAGGCAATCACATATGTTACATAGTATTATTGTTTACATCGAAACCAAAACCGAATGCAAAACCACACGAATGACCCTTGAAATAAATCCACTCCCCCTCAAATCTCGTCCATAACACTAAACACCCTACATCAAACACTCTTTATTTTAAAATGAAATAAATCAATCCAAATAACAAATGTCAATCCATAGATTTCTTTATTGACAATCAAGGCAAGTAAACCACTTGTAAATGATGAAGAAACTACTCTTATTCATTTAATAAGAATCATAAAAAATGAAAGTGGTGGGACGTAAGTAATCATACGTTAAACAAGAAACACAGTGTGTGGCCTGTCAAAAATAAGTTAAATCAATGTAGCATAACCAAGTAAATAACAGGGAATTGTATTTCAATCGAAATTTTGCAACTATAGATTAGTGCATGAAACTGTTCATGAATGCTTAACTAAATACATACATAGGGAACTAGTTATACAGAAACATTAAACAACAACTGTTCTCGCATCCATAGCTTTTGCTTTCCTTAACAACGCAAACGTTCTTGAGTTTTGATTATTAAGTCTAATAAACACACTTCTAAACCAATATAAAGAAATATGACTATAATTATCATTGGAATCATACTAGTCAATCACATATGTTACGTAGAATTATTGTTTACATCGAAACCAAAACCAAATACAAAACCACACGAAAGACACTTGAAATCAATTCACTCCTCCTCAAATTCATCCATAACACTAAACAACCTACATCAAATACTCTTAATTCCAAAATAAATTAAATCAATCCAAATAACAACTTTCAATCTATAAATTTCATTATTGATAATCAAGGCAAGTAAACCACTTGTAAATGATGAAGAAACTACTCTTATTCATTTAATAAGAATCGATAATCAAATGAAAGTGGTGGGATGTAAGTAATCATACGTTAAACAAGAAACACAATGTGTGACGTATCAAAAAGAAGTCAAATCAATGTAACATGACCAAATAAATAACGGTGAATTGTATTTTAACCGAAATTGTGCAACAATAGATTAGTGCATCAAACTATTCACGAATACTTAAATAAATACATACAAAGGGAACTAGTTATACAAAAACATTAAACAACAATTGTTCTCGTATCGATAGCTTTTGCTTTCCTTAACAACGTCCAACATTCTTGATTTTTGAATATTAAGTCTAATAAGCACACTTCTAAACCAATATAAAAAATCTGATTGTAATTATCGTTGAATCATACTAGTCAATCACATATGTTACATAGTATTATTGTTTACATCGAAACCAAAACCGAATACAAAACCACACGAATGACCCTTGAAATCAATCCACTCCTTCTCAAATCTCCTCCATAACACTGAACACCCTACATCAAACACTTTTTCTCTTAAAATTAACTAAATAAATCCAAGTAACAACTGTCAATCCTTAGATTTCTTTATTGACAATCAAGACAAGTAAACAACTTGTAAATGATGAAGAAACTACTCTTATTCATTTAATAAGAATCCATAATCAAATGAAAGTGGTGGGATGTAAGTAATCATACGTTAAACAAGAAACACAATGTGTGACCTATCAAAAAAAAGTCAAATCAATGTAGCATGACCAAATAAATAACGGTGAATTGTATTTCAACCGAAATTATGCGACTATAGATTAGTGCATCAAACTATTCATGAATACTTAAATAAACACATACAAAGGGAACCAGTTATACAAAAACAGTAAACAACAACTATTCTCGCATCGATAACTTTTGCTTTCCTTAACAACGTCCAACGTTCTTGAGTTTTGATTATTAAGTATAATAAACACACTTCTAAACCGATATAAAGAAATTTGATTGTAATTTCATATTATTATTATTTACATCGAAACCAAAACCGAATACAAAACCACACGAATGACCCTTGAAATCAATCCTCTCCTCCTCTAATCTGTCTATAACACTTCACAACCTACATCAAACACTCTTTATTACAAAATGAACTAAATCAATCCAAATAACAACTGCTAATCCATAGATTTCTTTATTGACAATCAAGGCAAGTAAACCACTTTTAAATGATAAAGAAACCACTCCAATTCATTTAATAAGAATCATAATAAAATGAAAGTGGTGAGATGTAAGTAATCATACGTTAAACAACACACACAATGTGTGGCCTATGAAAAAGAAGTCAAATAAATGTATTATAACGAAGTAAATAATAGTGAATTGTATTTCAATCTAAAATTTGCAACTATAGATTAGTGCATGAAACTGTTCATGAATGCTTAACTAAATACATACATAGGGAACTAGTTATACAGAAACGTTAAACAACAACTGTCCTCGCATCAATAGCTTTTGCTTTCCTTAACAACGCAAATGTTCTTGAGTTTTGATTATTAAGTCTAATAAACACACTTCTAAACCAATATAAAGAAATATGACTAGAATTATCATTGGAATCATACTAGTCAATCACATATGTTACGTAGAATTATTGTTTACATCGAAACCAAAACCACACGAAAGACCCTTGAAATCAATTCACTCCTCCTCAAATCTCGTCCATAACACTAAACAACCTACATCAAATACTCTTGATTCCAAAATAAATTAAATCAATCCAAATAACAACTATCAATCCATAGATTTCTTTTTTGACAATTAAGGCAAGTAAACCACTTGTAAATGATGAAGAAACTACACTTATTCATTTTATAAGAATCATAATAAAATGAAGTGGTGGGATGTAAGTAATCATACGTTAAACAAGAAACACAATGTGTGGCCTATGAAAAAGAAGTCAAATAAATGTATTATAACGAAGTAAATAATAGTGAATTGTATTTCAATCTAAAATTTGCAACTATAGATTAGTGCATCAAACTATTCATGAATGCTTAACTAAATACATACATAGAGAACTAGTTATACAAAAACATTAAACAACAACTGTTCTCGCATCGATAGCTTTTGCTTTCCTTAACAACGCCAACGTTCTAGAGTTTTGATTATTAAGTCTAATAAACACACTTCTAAACCAATATAAAGAAATCTGATTGTAATTATCATTGGAATCATACTTACCAATCACATGTGTTACATAGTATTATTGTTTAAATCGAAACCAAAACCGAATACAAAACCACACGAATAACCCTTGAAATCAATCCACTCCCCCTCAAATCTCGTCCATAACACTGAACACCCTACATCAAACACTCTTTATTTTAAAATGAAATAAATCAATCCAAATAACAACTGTCAATCCATAGATTTCTTTATTGACAATCAAGGCAAGTAAATCACTTGTAAATGATGAAGAAACTACTCTTATTCTTTTAATAAGAATCATAAAAAATGAAAGTGGTGGGACGTAAGTAATCATACGTTAACCAAGAAACTTAATGTTGGCCTGTCAAAAATAAGTTAAATCAATGTAGCATAACCAAGTAAATAACAGTGAATTGTATTTCAATCGAAATTTTGCAACTATAGATTAGTGCATGAAACTATTCATGAATGCTTAACTAAATACATACATAGGGAACTAGTTATACAGAAACATTAAACAAAAACTGTTCTCGCATCAATAGCCTTTGCTTTCCTTAACAACACAAACGTTCTTGAGTTTTGATTATTAAGTCTAATAAACACACTTGTAAACCAATATAAAAAATCTGACTGTAATTATCATTGGAATCATACTAGTTAATCACATATGTTACGTAGAATTATTGTTTACATCGAAACCAAAACCAAATACAAAACCACACGAAAGACCCTTGAAATCAATCCACTCCTACTCAAATCTCATCCATAACACATAACAACCTACATCAAATACTCTTTATTCCAAAATAAATTAAATCAATCCAAATAACAACTGTCAATCTATAGATTTCATTATTCACAATCAAGGCAAGTAAACCACTTGTAAATGATGAAGAAACTACTCTTATTCATTTAATAAGAATCGATAATCACATAAAAGTGGTGGGATGTAAGTAATCATACGTTAAACAAGAAACACAATGTGTGACCTATCAAAAAGAAGTCAAATCAATGTAACATGACCAAATAAATAACGGTGAATTGTATTTTAACCGAAATTATGCAACAATAGATTAGTACATCAAACTATTCACGAATACTTAACTAAATACATACAAAGGGAACTAGTTATACAAAAACATTAAACAACAACTGTTCTCGCATTGATAGCTTTTGCTTTCCTTAACAACGTCCAACGTTCTTGAGTTTTGATTATTAAGTCTAATAAACACACTTCTAAACCAATATAAAAAATCTGATTGTAATTATCATTGGAATCATACTAGTCAATCACATATGTTACATAGTATTATTGTTTACATCGAAACCAAAACCGAATACAAATCCATACGAATGACCCTTGAAATCAATCCACTCCTTCTCAAATCTCCTCCATAACACTGAACACCCTACATCAAACACTCTTTATTTTAAAATGAAATAAATCAATCCAAATAACAACTGTCAATCCATAGATTTCTTTATTGACAATCAAGGCAAGTAAATCACTTGTAAATGATGAAGAAACTACTCTTATTCTTTTAATAAGAATCATAAAAAATGAAAGTGGTGGGACGTAAGTAATCATACGTTAACCAAGAAAAACAATGTGTGGCCTGTCAAAAATAAGTTAAATCAATGTAGCATAACCAAGTAAATAACAGTGAATTGTATTTTAACCGAAATTATGCAACAATAGATTAGTGCATCAAACTATTCATGAATACTTAACTAAATACATACAAAGTGAACTAGTTATACAAAAACATTAAACAACAACTGTTCTCACATCGATAGCTTTTGCTTTCCTTAACAACGCCCAACGTTATTGAGTTTTGATTATTAAGTCTAATAAACACACTTCTAAACCGATATAAAGAAACTTGATTGTAATTTCATATTATTATTATTTACATCGAAACCAAAACCGAATACAAAACCACACGAATGACCCTTGAAATCAATCCTCTCCTCCTCAAATCTGTCCATAACACTTCACAACCTGCATCAAACACACTTTATTACAAAATGAACTAAATCAATCCAAATAACAACTGCTCATCCATAGATTTCTTTATTGAGAATCAAGGCAAGTAAACCACTTGTAAATGATAAAGAAACTACTTCTATTCATTTAATAAGAATCATAATAAAATAAAAGTGGTGGGATGTAAGTAATCATACGTTAAACAATACACACAATGTGTGGCCTATCAAAAAGAAGTCAAATAAATGTATTATAACTAAGTAAATAATAGTGAATTGTATTTCAATCGAAATTTTGCAACTATAGATTAGTGCATCAAACTATTCATGAATGCTTAACTAAATACATACATAGAGAACTAGTTATACAAAAACATTAAACAATAACTGTTCTCGCATCGATAGCTTTTGCTTTCCTTAACAACGCCAACGTTCTAGAGTTTTGATTATTAAGTCTAACAAACACACTTCTAAACCAATATAAAGAAATCTGATTGTAATTATCATTGGAATCATACTTACCAATCGCATGTGTTACATAGTATTATTGTTTAAATCGAAACCAAAACCGAATACAAAACTACACGAATGACCCTTGAAATCAATCCACTCCCCCTCAAATCTCGTCCATAACACTGAACACACTACATCAAACACTCTTTATTTTAAAATGAAATAAATCAATCCAAATAACAACTATCAATCCATAGATTTCTTTATTGACAATCAAGGCAAGTAAATCACTTGTAAATGATGAAGAAACTACTTTTATTCATTTAATAAGAATCACAAAAAATGAAAGTGGTGGGACGTAAGTAATCATACGTTAAACAAGAAACACAATGTGTGGCCTGTCAAAAATAAGTTAAATCAATGTACCATAACCAAGTAAATAACAGTGAATTGTATTTCAATCGAAATTTTGCAACTATAGATTAGTGCATGAAACTATTCATGAATGCTTAACTAAATACATACATAGGGAACTAGTTATACAGAAACATTAAACAACAACTGTTCTCGCATCAATAGCTTTTGCTTTCCTTAACAACGCAAACGTTCTTGAGTTTTGATTATTAAGTCCAATAAACACACTTCTAAACCAATATAAAGAAATCTGACTGTAATTATCATTGGAATCATACTAGTCAATCACATATGTTACGTAGAATTATTGTTTACATCGAAACCAAAACCAAATATAAAACCACACGAAAGACCCTTGATATCAATCCACTCCTACTCAAATCTCGTCCATAACACTTAACAACCTACATCAAATACTCTTTATTCCAAAATAAATTAAATCAATCCAAAAAACAACTGTCAATCTATAGATTTCATTATTGACAATCAAGGCAAGTAAACCACTTGTAAATAATGAAGAAACTACTCTTATTCATTTAATAAGAATTGATAATCAATTGAAAGTGGTGGGATGTAAGTAATCATACGTTAAACATTAAACACAATGTGTGACCTATCAAAAAGAAGTCAAATCAATGTAACATGACCAAATAAATAACGGTGAATTGTATTTTAATCGAAATTATGCAACAATAGATTACTGCATCAAACTATTCATGAATACTTAACTAAATACATACAAAGGGAACTAGTTATACAAAAACATTAAACAACAACTGTTCTCGCATCGATAGCTTTTGCTTTCCTTAACAACGTCCAACGTTCTTGAGTTTTGATTATTAAGTCTAATAAACACACTTCTAAACCGATATAAAGAAACTTGATTGTAATTTCATATTATTATTATTTACATCGAAACCAAAACCGAATACAAAACCACACGAATGACCTTTGAAATCAATCCTCTCCTCCTCAAATCTGTCCTTAACACTTCACAACCTACATCAAACACACTTTATTACAAAATGAACTAAATCAATCCAAATAACACCTGCTAATCCATAGATTTCTTTATTGACAATCAAGGCAAGTAAACCACTTGTAAATGATAAAGAAACTACTCCTATTCATTTAATAAGAATCATAATAAAATGAAAGTGGTGGGATGTAAGTAATCATACGTTAAACAAGACACACAATGTGTGGCCTATCAAAAAGAAGTCAAATAAATGTATTATAACTGAGTAAATAATAGTGAATTGTATTTCATTCGAAATTTTGCAACTATAGATTAGTGCATCAAACTATTCTTGAATGCTTAACTAAATACATACATAGAGAACTAGTTATACAAAAACATTAAACAACAACTGTTCTCGCATCGATAGCTTTTGCTTTCCTTAACAACACCAACGTTCTAGAGTTTTGATTATTAAGTCTAATAAACACACTTCTAAACCAATATAAAGAAATCTGATTGTAAGTATCATTGGAATCATACTTGCCAATCACATGTGTTACATAGTATTATTGTTTAAATCGAAACCAAAACCGAATTCAAAACCACACGAATGACCCTTGAAATCAATCCACTCCCCCTCAAATCTCGTCCATAACACTGAACACCCTACATCAAACACCCTTTATTTTAAAATGAAATAAATCAATCCAAATAACAACTGTCAATCCATAGATTTCTTTATTGACAATCAAGGCAAGTAAATCACTTGTAAATGATGAAGAAACTACTCTTATTCATTTAATAAGAATCATAAAAAATGAAAGTGGTGGGATGTAAGTAATCATACGTTAAACAAGAAACACAATGTGTGGCCTGTCAAAAATAAGTTAAATCAAAGCAGCATAACCAAGTAAATAACAGTGAAATGTATTTCAATCGAAATTTTGCAACTATAGATTAGTGCATGAAACTATTCATGAATGCTTAACTAAATACATACATAGGGAACTAGTTATACAAAAAAATTAAACAACAACTGTTCTCGCATCGATAGCTTTTGCTTTCCTTAACAACGTCCAATGTTATTGAGTTTTAATTTTTAAGTGTTCTGAACACACTCCTAAACCAATATAATCAAATCGATTATACTTATCATTAGAGTGATTCTAGTAAATCACTAATGCAACATAATATCTATTCTTCACAAAGAAACCAAAACAGAATAGGAAACCACACCAATGACCTTATAAATCAATCCACTCCTATCTAAACCTCATCCATAACATTGCACAACCAACTTTGAACACTCTTTCTTCCAAAATGAACAATATAAATCTAAATGAGAACTGTCTCTTTATAGATTCCTTTATTGATCATAAAGGCAAGCAAACCACTTGTAAAGGATCACGAAACTACTCGTATTCATTTAATAAGAATCGAGAGTCAAATGAAAGTGGTGGGATAAAAGTATTCTAATATGAAACAAGAAACACAATGTGTGATCGATTAAATTGAATTCAAGTCAATGTAGTACGACCAAGTTAATAACAGTTAATTTTATTTCAATCAAAATTATGCAATTATAGATTAGTGCATCAAACTATTCAGGAATGCTTAACTAAATACATAAATAACGAACTAGTTATACAAAAATATTAAACAACAATGGTTCTAGCAACGATTGCATTTGCTTTCCTTAACAACATTCAACGTTATTGAGTTTTGATTCTTAAGTAGTGTTTTGAACACACTCCTAAACCAATATAATCAAATCGATTATAATTATCATTAGAGTCATTTCTAGTAAATCACTAATGCAACATAATATCTATTGTTCACAAGAAAACCAAAACCGAATACGAAACCACACCAATGACCTTCTAAATCAATCAACTCGTCCTCAAAACCTCATTCATAACATTGCACAACCAACTTTGAACACTCTTTCTTGCAAAATGAACTATATAAAACTAAATGAGAACTGACACTTTATTGATTCCTTTATTGATCATAAAGGCAAGTAAACCATTTGTAAAGGATCACGAAACTACTCGTATTCATTTAATAAGAATCGAGAATTTAATGAAAGTAGTGGGATAAAAGTATTCTTATCTTAAACAAGAAACACATTGTGTGATCGATTAAACTGAATTCAAATCAGTGTAGCACGACCAAGTTAATAATGGTTAATTTTATTTCAATCAAAATTATGCAATTATAGATTAGTGCATCAAACTATTCAGGAATGCTTAACTAAATACATAGATAAGGAAATAGTTATACAAAAACATTAAACAACAATGGTTCTAGCAACGATAACGTTTGCTCTCCTTAACAACATCCAATGTTATTGAGTTTTGATTATTAAGTGTTCTAAACACACTCCTAAACCAATATAATCAAATCGATTATAATTATCATTAGAGTCATTCTAGTAAATCACTAATGCAATATAATACCTATTGTTCACAAAAAAAACCAAAAGCGAGTACGAAACCACACCAATGACCTTCTAAATCAATCCAGTCCTCCCTAAACCAAATCCACAACATTGCACAACCAACTTCGAACACTCTCTCTTACATAATGAACTATATCAATCCAAATGACAAATATTTCTTTATAGATTCCTTTATTGATCATAAAGGCAAGGAAAGCACTTGTAAATGATCACGAAACTACTCGTATTCATTTAATAAGAATCGAGAATCAAATGAAAGTGGTGGGATAAAAGTATTATGATCTTAGACAAGAAACACAATGTGTGATTGATAAAATTGAATTCAAATCAATGTAACATGACCATGTTAATAACGGTTAATTTTATTTCAATCAAAATTATGCAATTGTAGATTAGTGTATCAAACTATTCACGAATGCTTAACTCTAAATACATAAATAAGGAGCTAGTAATACGAAAACATTAAACAACAATGGTTCTAGCTACGATAGCTTTTACTTTTCTTAACAATATCCAACGTTATTGAGTTTTGATTCTTAAGTAGTGTTCTGAACACACTCCTAAACCAATATAATCAAATCCATTATAATTATCATTAGAGTCATTTCTAGTAAATCACTAATGCTACATAATATCTATTGTTTACAACAAAACCAATACTGAATACGAAACCACACCAATGACCTTGTGAATCAATCCAGTCCTCTCTAAACCTGATCTACAACATTGCACAACCAACATCAAACACTCTTTCTTCCAAAATGAAGTATATCAATCCTAATGACAAATGTCACTTTATAGATTCATTTATTTATCGTAACGGCAAGAAAACCACTTGTAAAGTATCACGAAACTATTCGTATTCATTTGATAAGAATCGAGAATCAAATGAAAGTGGTGAAATAAAAGTATTCTGATCTTAAACAAGAAACACATTGTGTGATCGGTTAGATTGAATTCAAATCAATGTAGCACGACCATGTTAATAACGGTTAATTTTATTTCAATCAAAATTATGCAATTATAGATTAGTGCATCAAACTATTCAGGAATGCCTAACTAAATACATAAATAAGGAGCTAGTTATATAAAAACATTAAACAACAATGGTTCTTGCAACCATAGCATTTGCTTTCCTTAACAACATCCAACGTTATTGAGTTTTGATTCTTATGTGTTTTGAACACACTACTAAACCAATATAATCAAATCGATTATAATTATCATTAGAGCGATTCTAGTAAATCACTAATGCAACATAATATATATTGTTCACAAAGAAACTAAAACAGAATAGGAAACCACACCAATGACCTTCTAAATCAATCCTGTCCTCCCTTAACCTGATCCACAACAATGCACAACCAACTTCGAACGCTCTTTCTTCCAAAATGAACTATATCAATCCAAATGACAAATGTCACTTTATAGATTCCTTTATTGATCATATAGGCAAGGAAACCACTTAAAAAGGATAACGAAACAACTCGTATTCATTTAATAAGAATCAAGAATCAAATGAAAGTGGTGGGATGAAAGTAATCTGATCTTAAACAAGAAACACAATGTGTGATTGATTAAATTAAATTCAAATAAATGTAGCACGACCAACTCAATAACGGTTAATTTTATTTCAATCAAAATTATGCAATTATAGATTAGTGCGTCAAATTATTCAGGAGTGCTTAAATAACTACATAGATAAGGAACTTGTTATACAAAAGCATTAAACAACAATGGTTCTAGCAACGATAGCGTTTGCTTTCCTTAACAACATATAACGTTATTGAGTTTTGATTCTTAAGTGTTCTGAACACAATACTAAACCAATATAATCAAATTGATTATAATTATCATTAGAGTGATTCTAGTAAATCACTAATGCAACAAAATATCTATTGTTTACAAAAAAACCAATACTGAATACAAAACCACACCAATGACCTTGTGAATCAATCAAGTCCTCTCTAAACCTGATCCACAACATTGCACAACCAACATCAAACACTCTTTCTTCAAAAATGAAGTATATCAATTCTAATGACAGATGTCACTTTATAGATTTCTTTATTTATCGTAAAGGCAAAGTAACCACTTGTACAGGATCACGAAACTACTCGTATTCATTTGATAAGAATCGAGAATCAAATGAAAGTGATGGGATAAAACTATTCTTATCTTAAACAAGAAACACATTGTGTGATCGATTAAATTGAATTCAAATCAATGTAGCACGACCAAGTTAATAATGGTTAATTTTATTTCAATCAAAATTATGCAATTATAGATTAGTGCATCAAACTATTCAGGAATGCCTAACTAAATACATAAATAAGGAGCTAGTTATATAAAAACATTAAACAACAATGGTTCTTGCAACCATAGCATTTGCTTTCCTTAACAACATCCAACGTTATTGAGTTTTGATTCTTAAGTGTTTTGAACACACTACTAAACCTATATAATCAAATGGATTATAATTATCATTAGAGCGATTCTAGTAAATCACTAATGCAACATAATATATATTGTTCACAAAGAAACCAAAACCGAGTACGAAACCACACCAATGACCTTCTAAATCAATCTTGTCCTCCCTTAACCTGATCCACAACATTGCACAACCAACTTCGAACGCTCTTTCTTCCAAAATGAACTATATCAATCCAAATGACAAATGTCACTTTATAGATTCCTTAATTGATCATATAGGCAAGGAAACCACTTAAAAAGGATAACGAAACTACTCGTATTCATTTAATAAGAATCAAGAATCAAATAAAAGTGGTGGGATGAAAGTAATCTGATCTTAAACAAGAAACACAATGTGTGATTGATTAAATTAAATTCAAATAAATGTAGCACGACCAACTCAATAACGGTTAATTTTATTTCAATCAAAATTATGCAATTATAGATTAGTGCGTCAAATTATTCAGGAGTGCTTAAATAACTACATAGATAAGGAACTTGTTATACAAAAGCATTAAACAACAATGGTTCTAGCAACGATAGCGTTTGCTTTCCTTAACAACATATAACGTTATTGAGTTTTGATTCTTAAGTGTTCTGAACACAATACTAAACCAATATAATCAAATTGATTATAATTATCATTAGAGTGATTCTAGTAAATCACTAATGCAACAAAATATCTATTGTTTACAACAAAACCAATACTGAATACAAAACCACACCAATGACCTTGTGAATCAATCCAGTCCTCTCTAAACCTGATCCACAACATTGCACAACCAACATCAAACACTCTTTCTTCAAAAATGAAGTATATCAATCCTAATGACAGATGTCACTTTATAGATTTCTTTATTTATCGTAAAGGCAAAGAAACCACTTGTACAGGATCACGAAACTACTCGTATTCATTTGATAAGAATCGAGAATCAAATGAAAGTGATGGGATAAAACTATTCTTATCTTAAACAAGAAACACATTGTGTGATCGATTAAATTGAATTCAAATCAATGTAGCACGACCAAGTTAATAATGGTTAATTTTATTTCAATCAAAATTATGCAATTATAGATTAGTGCATCAAACTATTCCGGAATGCCTAACTAAATACATAAATAAGGAGCTAGTTATACAAAAACATTAATCAACAATGGTTCTTGCAACGATAGTGTTTGCTTTCCTTAAATACATCAACCATTATTGAGTTTTGATTATTAAGTGTTCTGAACACACTCCTAAACCAATATAATCAAACCGATTATAATTATTGTTAGAGTGATTCTAGTAAATCACTAATGCAACATAATATCTATTTATCACAAAGAAACGAAAACACAATAGGAAACCATACCAATGACCTTATAAATCAATCCACTCATCCCTAAACCTCATCCATAACATTACACAACCAACTTCAAACACTCTTTTACCAAAATGAACTATATCAATCCAAATGAGAACTCTCACTTTATAGATACCTTTATTGATGATAAAAGGCTAGAAAACCACTTGTAAAGGATCACGAAACTACTCGTATTCATTTAATAAGTATCGAGAATCAAATGAAAGTGATGGGATAAAAGTATTTTGATTTTAAACAAGAAACACATTGTGTGATCGATTAAATTGAATTCAATTCAATGTAGCACGACCAAGTGAATAACGGTTAATTTTATTTCAATCAAAATTATGCAATTATAGATTAGTGCATCAAACTATTCAGGAATGCTTAACTAAATACATAGATAAGGAAACAGTTATACAAAAACATTAAATAACAATGGTTCTAGCAACGATATCATTTGCTCTCGTTAACAACATCCAATGTTATTGAGTTTTGATTATTAAGTGTTCTAAACACACTCCTAAACCAACATAATCAAATCGATTATAATTATCATTAGAGTCATTCTAGTAAATCACTAATGCAATATAATACCTATTGTTCACAAAAAAACCAAAAGCGAGTACGAAACCACACTAACTTCGAACAATCTTTCTTACATAATGAACTATATCAATCCAAATGACAAATGTCACTTTATAGATTCCTTTATTGATCATAAAGGCAAGGAAACCACTTGTAAATGATCACGAAACTACTCGTATTCATTTAATAAGAATCGAGAATCAAATGAAAGTGGTGGGATAAAAGTATTATGATCTTAGACCAGAAACACAATGTGTGATTGATAAAATTGAATTCAAATCAATGTAGCATGACCATGTTAATAACGGTTAATTTTATTTCAATCAAAATTATGCAATTGTAGATTAGTGTATCAAACTATTCACGAATGCTTAACTCTAAATACATAAATAAGGAGCTAGTTATACAAAAACATTAAACAACAATGGTTGTAGCTACGATAGCTTTTACTTTTCTTAACAATATCCAACGTTATTGAGTTTTGATTCTTAAGTAGTGTTCTGAACACACTCCTAAACCAATATAATCACATCGATTATAATTATCATTAGAGTCATTTCTAGTAAATCACTAATGCTACATAATATCTATTGTTTACAACAAAACCAATACTGAATACGAAACCAAACCAATGACCTTGTGAATCAATCCAGTCCTCTCTAAACCTGATCTACAACATTGCACAACCAACATCAAACACTCTTTCTTCCAAAATGAAGTATATCAATCCTAATGACAAATGTCACTTTATAGATTCCTTTATTTATCGTAAAGGCAAGAAAACCACTTGTAAAGTATCACAAAATTACTCGTATTCATTTGATAAGAATCGAGAATCAAATGAAAGTGGTGAAATAAAAGTATTCTGATCTTAAACAAGAAACACATTGTGTGATCGATTAGATTGAATTCAAATCAATGTAGCACGACCATGTTAATAACGGTTAATTTTATTTCAATCAAAATTATGCAATTATAGATTAGTGCATCAAACTATTCAGGAATGCCTAACTAAATACATAAATAAGGAGCTAGTTATATAAAAACATTAAACAACAATGGTTCTTGCAACCATAGCGTTTGCTTTCCTTAACAACATCCAACGTTATTGAGTTTTGATTCTTAAGTGTTTTGAACACACTACTAAACCAATATAATCAAATCGATTATAATTATCATTAGAGCGATTCAAGTAAATCACTAATGCAACATAATATATATTGTTCACAAAGAAACCAAAACCGAGTACGAAACCACACCAATGACCTTCTAAATCAATCCTGTCCTCCCTTAACCTGATCCACAACATTGCACAACCAACTTCGAACACTCTCTCTTCCAAAATGAACTATATCAATCCAAATGACAAATGTCACTTTATAGATTCCTTAATTGATCATATAGGCAAGGAAACCACTTAAAAAGGATAACGAAACTACTCGTATTCATTTAATAAGAATCAAGAATCAAATAAAAGTGGTGGGATGAAACAAATCTGATCTTAAACAAGAAACACAATGTGTGATTGATTAAATTAAATTCAAATAAATGTAGCACGACCAACTCAATAACGGTTAATTTTATTTCAATCAAAATTATGCAATTATAGATTAGTGCATCAAATTATTCAGGAGTGCTTAAATAACTACATAGATAAGGAACTTGTTATACAAAAGCATTAAACAACAATGGTTCTAGCACAATAGCGTTTGCTTTCCTTAACAACATATAACGTTATTGAGTTTTGATTTTTAAGTGTTCTGAACACAATACTAAACCAATATAATCAAATTGATTATAATTATCATTAGAGTGATTCTAGTAAATCATAATGCAACAAAATATCTATTGTTTACAATAAAACCAATACTGAATACAAAACCACACCAATGACCTTGTGAATCAATCCAGTCCTCTCTAAACCTGATCCACAACATTGCACAACCAACATCAAACACTCTTTCTTCAAAAATGAAGTATATCAATCCTAATGACAGATGTCACTTTATAGATTTCTTTATTTATCGTAAAGGCAAAGAAACCACTTGTACAGGATCACGAAACTACTCGTATTCATTTGATAAGAATCGAGAATCAAATGAAAGTGATGGGATAAAACTATTCTTATCTTAAACAAGAAACACACTGTGTGATCGATTAAATTGAATTCAAATCAATGTAGCACGACCAAGTGAATAACGGTTAATATTGTTTCAATCAAAATTATGCAATTATAGATTAGTGCATCAAACTATTCTGGAATGCCTAACAAAATACATAAATAAGGAGCTACTTATACAAAAACATTAATCAACAATGGTTCTTGCAACGATAGTGTTTGCTTTCCTTAAATACATCAACCATTATTGAGTTTTGATTATTAAGTGTTCTGAACACACTCCTAAACCAATATAATCAAACCGATTATAATTATCATTAGAGTGATTCTAGTAAATCACTAATGCAACATAATATCTATTTATCACAAAGAAACCAAAACGGAATAGGAAACCATACCAATGACCTTATAAATCAATCCACTCATCCCTAAACTTCATCCATAACATTACACAACCAACTTCAAACACTCTTTTTCCAAAATGAACTATATCAATCCAAATGAGAACTCTCACTTTATAGATACCTTTATTGATGATAAAAGGCAAGAATACCACTTGTAAAGGATCACGAAACTACTCGTATTTATTTAATAAGTATCGAGAATCAAATGAAAGTGATGGGAGAAAATTATTCTGATCTTAAACAAGAAACACATTGTGTGATCGATTAAATTGAATTCAATTCAATCTAGCACGACCAAGTGAATAACGGTTAATTTTATTTCAATCAAAATTATGCAATTATAGATTAGTGCATCAAACTATTCAGGAACGCTTAACTAAATACATAGATAAGGAAAATGTTATACAAAAACATTAAGCAACAATGGTTCTAGCAACGATAGCGTTTGCTTTCCTTAACAACATACAATGTTATTGAGTTTTGATTATTAAGTGTTCTGAACACACTCCTAAACCAATATAATCAAATCGATTATAATTATCATTAGAGTCATTCGAGTAAATCACTAATGCAACATAATATCTATTGTTCACAAAGAAACCAAAACTGAATACGAAACCACACCAATGACCTTCTAAATCAATCCACTCCTCTCTAAACCTCATCCATAACATTGCACAACCAACTTTGAACACTCTTTGTTCCAAAATAAACTATATCAACCCAAATGTCAAATGTCACTTTATATATTCCATTATTGATCATAAAGGCAAGTAAACCACTTGTAAAGAATCACGAAACTACTCATATTCATTTAATAAGAATCAAGAATCAAATGAAAGTGGTGGGAAGAAAGTAATCTGATCTAAAACAAGAAACACAATGTGTGATCGATTAAATTGAATTCAAATCAATGTAGCACGACCAACTTAATAACGGTTAATTTTATTTCAATCAAAATTATGCAATTATAGATTAGTGCATCAAACTATTCAGGAATGCTTAACTAAATACAAAAACACGGAACTAGTTATACAAAAACATTAAACAACAATGGTTCTAGCAACGATAGCATTTGCTTTCCTCAACAGCATCCAACGTTATTGACTTTTGATTCTTAAGTGTTCTGAACACACTCCTAAACCAATATAATGAAATCGATTATAATTATCATTAGAGTGATTCTAGTAAATCACTAATGCAACAAAATATCTATTGTTTACAACAAAACCAATACTGAATACAAAACCACACCAATGACCTTGTGAATCAATCCAGTTCTCTCTAAACCTGATCCACAACATTGCACAACCAACATCAAACACTCTTTCTTTCAAAATGAAGTATATCAATCTTAATGACAGATGTCACTTTATAGATTCCTTTATTTATCATAAAGGCAAAGAAACCACTTCTAAGGGATCACGAAACTACTCGTATTCATTTGATAAAAATCGAGAATCAAATGAAAGTGATGGGATAAAACTATTCTTATCTTAAACAAGAAACACATTGTGTGATCGATTAAATTGAATTCAAATAAATGTAGCACGACCAAGTTAATAACGGTTAATTTTATTTCAATCAAAATTATGCAATTATAGATTAGTGCATCAAACTATTCAGGAACGCTTAACTAAATACATAGATAAGGAAAATGTTATACAAAAACATTAAACAACAATGGTTCTAGCAACGATAGCGTTTGCTTTCCTTAACAACATACAATGTTATTGAGTTTTGATTATTAAGTGTTCTGAACACACTCCTAAACCAATATAATCAAATCGATTATAATTATCATTAGAGTCATTCGAGTAAATCACTAATGCAACATAATATCTATTGTTCACAAAGAAACCAAAACTGAATACGAAACCACACCAATGACCTTCTAAATCAATCCACTCCTCTCTAAACCTCATCCATAACATTGCACAACCAACTTTGAACACTCTTTGTTCCAAAATAAACTATATCAATCCAAATGTCAAATGTCACTTTATAGATTCCATTATTGATCATAAAGGCAAGTAAACCACTTGTAAAGAATCACGAAACTACTCATATTCATTTAATAAGAATCAAGAATCAAAGGAAAGTGGTGGGAAGAAAGTAATCTGATCTAAAACAAGAAACACAATGTGTGATCGATTAAATTGAATTCAAATCAATGTAGCACGACCAACTTAATAACGGTTAATTTTATTTCAATCAAAATTATGCAATTATAGATTAGTGCATCAAACTATTCAGGAATGCTTAACTAAATACAAAAACACGGAACTAGTTATACAAAAACATTAAACAACAATGGTTCTAGCAACGATAGCATTTGCTTTCCTCAACAGCATCCAACGTTATTGACTTTTGATTCTTAAGTGTTCTGAACACACTCCTAAACCAATATAATGAAATCGATTATAATTATCATTAGAGTGATTCTAGTAAATCACTAATGCAACAAAATATCTATTGTTTACAACAAAACCAATACTGAATACAAAACCACACCAATGACCTTGTGAATCAATCCAGTTCTCTCTAAACCTGATCCACAACATTGCACAACCAACATCAAACACTCTTTCTTTCAAAATGAAGTATATCAATCTTAATGACAGATGTCACTTTATAGATTCCTTTATTTATCGTAGAGGCAAAGAAACCACTTCTAAGGGATCACGAAACTACTCGTATTCATTTGATAAAAATCGAGAATCAAATGAAAGTGATGGGATAAAACTATTCTTATCTTAAACAAGAAACACATTGTGTGATCGATTAAATTGAATTCAAATAAATGTAGCACGACCAAGTTAATAACGGTTAATTTTATTTCAATCAAACTTATGCAATTATAGATTAGTGCATCAAACTATTCAGGAATGCCTAACTAAATACATAAATAAGGAGCTAGTTATACAAAAACATTAATCAACAATGGTTCTTGCAACGATAGCGTTTGCTTTCCTTAAATACATCAACCATTATTGAGTTTTGATTCTTAAGTGTTCTGAACACACTCCTAAACCAATATAATCAAACCGATTATAATTATCATTAGAGTGATTCTAGTAAATCACTAATGCAAGATAATATATATTGTTCACAAAGAAACCAAAACCGAATAGGAAACCACAACAACTACCTTATAAATCAATCCACTCCTCCTTAAACCTCATCCATAACATTACACAACCAACTTCAAACACTCTTTTTCCAAAATAAACTATATCAATCCAAATGACAAATGTCACTTTATAGATTCCTTTATTGATCATCAAGGCAAGGAAACCACTTGTAAAGGTTCACGACTCTACTCGTATTCATTTAATAAGAATAGAGAATCAAATGAAAGTGGTGAAATAAAAGTATTATGATCTTAAAAAAGAAACACATTGTGTGATCGATTAAATTGAATTTAAATAAATGTAGCACGACCAAGTGAATAACGGTTAATATTGTTTCAATCAAAATTATGCAATTATAGATTAGTGCATAAAACTATTCAGGAATGCTTAACTAAATACATAAATAAGGAGCTAGTTATACAAAAACATTAAACAACAACGGTTCTTGCAACGATAGCGTTTGCTTTCCTTAACAACATCCAACGTTATTGAGTTTTGATTTTTAAGTGTTTTGAACACAATCCTAAACCAATATAATCAAATCGATTATAATTATCATTAGAGTGATTCTAGTAAATCACTAATGCAAGATAATATATATTGTTCACAAAGAAACCAAAACCGAATAGGAAACCACAACAATTACCTTATAAATCAATCCACTCCTCCTTAAACCTCATCCATAACATTACACAACCAACTTCAAACACTCTTTTTCCAAAATGAACTATATCAATCCAATTGACAAATGTCACTTTATAGATTCCTTTATTGATCATAAAGGCAAGGAAACCACTTAAAAAGGATCGCGAAACTACTCGTATTCATTTAATAAGAATCAAGAATCAAATGAAAGTGGTTTGATGAAAGTAATCTGATATTAAACAAGAAACATAATGTGTGATCGATTAAATTGAATTCATATCAATGTAACACGACCAAGTTAATAACGATTAATTTTATTTTAATAAAAATTATGCAATTATAGATTAGTGCATCAAACTATTCAGGAATGCTTAACTAAATACATAAATAAGGAGCTAATTATACAAAAACATTAAACAACAATGGTTCTTGCAACGATAGCGTTTGCTTTTCTTAACAACATCCAACGTTATTGACTTTTGATTCTTAAGTGTTCTGAACACTCTCATAAACCAATATAATCAAACCGACTATAATTATAATTAGAGTGATTCTAGTAAATCACTAATGCAACATAATATATATTTTTAACAAAGAAACCTAAACAGAATAGGAAACCACACCAATGACCTTATAAATCAATCCACTCCTCCCTAAACCTCATCCATAACATTACACAACCAACTTCGAACACTCTTTTTTCAAAATGAACTATATCAATCCAAATGACAAATGTCACTTTATAGATTCCTTTGTTGATCATAAAGGCAAGGAAACCACTTGTAAAGGATCACGACTCTACTCGTATTCATTTCATAAGAATAGAGAATCAAATGAAAGTGGTGGGATAAAAGTATTCTGATCTTAAACAAGAAACACATTGAGTGATCGATTAAATTGAATTCAAATAAATGTAGCACGACCAAGTGAATAACGGTTAATATTGTTTCAATCAAAATTATGCAATTATAGATTAGTGCATCAACTATTCAGGAATACTTAACTAAATACATAAATAAGGAGCTAGTTATACAAAAACATTAAACAACAATAGTTCTAGCAACAATAGCGTTTGCTTTCCTTAACAACATCCAACTTTATTGAGTTTTTATTATTAAGTGTTCTGAACACACTCCTAAACCAATATAATCAAATCGATTATAATTATCATTGGAGTCATTCTAGTAAATCACTAATGCAACATAATATCTATTATTTACAACAAAACCAATACCGAATACGAAACTACACCAACGTCCTTCTAAATCAATCCAGTCCTCCCAAAACCAGATCCACTACATTGCACAACCAACTTCGAACACTCTTTCTTACATAATGAACTATATCAATCCAAATGCCAAATGTCACTTTATAAATTCCTTTATTGATCATAAAGGCAAGGAAACCACTTGTAAAGGATAACGAAATTACTCGTATTAATTTAATAAGAATCGAGAATCAAATGAAAGTGGTGGGATGAAAGTAATCTGATCTTAAACAAGAAACACAATGTGTGATCGATTAAATTGAATTCAAATCAATGTAGCACGACCAACTTAATAACGGTTAATTTTATTTCAATCAAAATTATGCAATTATAGATTAGTGCATCAAACTATTCAGGAATGCTTAACTAAATACAAAAATAAGGAACAAATTATACAAAAACATTAAACAACAAAGGTTCTAGCAACGATAGCATTTGCTTTCCTTAACAACATCCAACGGTATTGACTTTTGATTCTTAAGTGTTCTGAACACACTCCTAAACCAATATAATCAAATCGATTATAATTATCAATGGAGTCATTCTAGTAAATGAAAAATGCAACATAATATCTATTGTTTACAACAAAACCAATACTGAATACGAAACCATACCAATGACCATCTAAATAAATCCAGTCCTCCCTAAACCTGATTCACAACATTGCACAACCAACTTCGAACACTCTTTCTTCCAAAATGAACTATAAAAATCCAAATGACAATTGTCACTTTATAGATTCCTTTATTGATCATAAAGGCTAGGAAACCACTTGTAAAGGATCACGAAACTACTCGTATTCATTTAATAAGAATCAAGAATCAAATGAAAGTGGTGGGAAGAAAGTAATCTGATCTTAAACAAGAAACACAATGTGTGATCGATTAAATTGAATTCAAATCAATGTAGCACGACCAAGTTAATAACGGTTAATTTTATTTCAATCAAAATTATGCAATTATAGATTTGTGCATCAAACTATTCAGGAATGCTTAACTAAATACATAAATAAGGAGCTAGTTATACAAAAACATGAAACAACAATGGTTTTTGCAACGATAGCGCTTGCTTTCCTTAACAACATCCAACGTTATTGAGTTTTGATTCTTAAGTGTTCTGAACACACTCCTAATCGATTATAATTATCAATGGAGTCATTCTAGTTAATCAAAAATGCAACATAATATCTATTGTTTACAACAAAACCAATACTTAATACGAAACCATACCAATGACCTTCTAAATCAATCCAGTCCTCCCTAAACCTGATCCACAACATTGCACAACCAACTTCGAACACACTTTCTTCCAAAATAAACTATAAAAATCCAAATGAGAATTGTCACTTTATAGATTCCTTTATTGATTATAAAGGCAATGAAACCACTTGTAAAGGATCACGAAACTACTCGTATTCATTTAATAAGAATCAAGAATCAAATGAAAGTGGTGGGATGAAAGTAATCTGATCTTAAACAAAAAACACAATGTGTGATCGATTAAAATGAATTCAAATCAAAGTAGCACGACCTAGTTAATAACGGTTAATTTTATTTCAAACAAAATTATGCAATTATAGATTTGTGCATCAAACTATTCAGGAATGCTTAAATACATACATAAATAAGGAGCTAGTTATACAAAAACATTAAACAACAATGGTTCTTGCAACGATAGCGTTTGCTTTCCTTAACAACATCCAACGTTATTGAGTTTTGATTCTTAAGTGTTTTGAACACACTCCTAAACCAATATAATCAAATCAATTATAATTATCATTAGAGTGATTCTAGTAAATCACTATTGCAACATAATATATATTGTTCGCAAAGAAACCAAAACCGAATAGGAAACCACACCAGTGACCTTATAAATCAATCCACTCCTCTCTAAACATCATCCATAATGTTACACAACCAACTTTGAACACTCTTTTTCCATAATGAACTATATCAATCTGTAAGGCTCCGTTCCCGGGACACTTACAGTTTGACATTTCATCGCACATAATATTTCAAAATCATATTAAAGTTTATTAAAACATTGCAGCGGAATAATTTAACGAAACCATTTCATATACTAGTAATTACTGTTTACAACATTATTACATTACAAATCATCATCTGGTTTCATTTCTACACAAAATGGATGCCAACCAAAAATCTTTGCCAAGTAGCTACACCCCGTGCCATCCTCAGCAACCTCTACCAGCCAACTGAAAAAGCATAAAAGTCAGCGTTGCTGAGTGAGTTCTAGTTTTATAGTAGAAATACTTTACTTTCGTTTAGAAAACCTTTCTTTACTTTCATTCGCGATCATACATCATACGTACATACACATAATATTTATTATTATCTTTCATCATCATTCATTATCGTACGTCGTTCGTTCTTACATCATTATCTTTCACTTTCATCCGGACCAATGCCATGTGCTATACCCCGAACATTGTGCACGAAGCTGGTTACTGGGCTGAAGTCTATAAATAGACTCCTAACATTGTGCATGAAGCTGACTCTAGTACCTGGGGCGAGCGACAAGGGTCCCATACGTTTGGTCAATCACAAGGATTAGACCCCCTGTGTGCATCCTTCTGGGTTAGCTAAACCGAACACAGTTGAGCTAACACCCTTCATTGGGTGTGAACCTCCATACGTTTGCTTGCAAGACTCTTCTTTCATTCTTTACGTTCCACTTTTCATTAACATTAACTTGCTCTTTCATTATATAATACTTTACGTTTATTATCATAATCACACCACGTAAAGTCACGGAATATTACATAATAAGGAACACGTAAGGCCCCGTTCCCGGGACACTCACAGTTGGACAAACATCGCACATACTATTTTAAAATCTCATAAAATCTATTTAACATATGCAGCGGAAAAATTTAATGAAACCCTTTCATATATTAATAATTACTATTTACAACATCATTGTCTGGTCTCATTACTACCCAAAATGGATGCCAACCAAAATCTTGCCAAGTAGCTTCACCCCGTGCCATCCTCAGCAACCATTACCTGCCAACTGAAAATGCATAAAAGTCAGCATTGCTGAGTGAGTTCTAGTTTTATAAAAACCTTTATATTACCTTCCATTCGTTAAAACATTTTCATACTTTCGCATTTGATCATACATCATACATACACACCAAAGTAATATTTATTATCTTCCGTCATCGTTCTTTTCGCACTTATCGCACGTTTCGCACATTTCGCACATTACATTATCTTTCACTTCTATCTAGGTCCTGTCATATACTAAACCCCCCTCTTGGGCACGAAGCCAACTAATCTAGGGTTTAGTGACAAGGACCCTGTTTCACACGTATGGAAAAGTCACCAAGACTGATCCCCTGTGTGAATCCCTCATGGGGCAGCCAAGATCGCACGCTGTATGACACACAGTTGAGCTGACAACTCTCAAGGAGTTGTGAACCTCATTACATTTTGCTTGCAAGACTTTCATTCGTTCATTCTTTATGTTCCACTTTCATTATCTTATATCTTTCACTTCGTTAAGATAATACTTTTCATTCATTATCATAATCACACCATGAAAGGCCACGGAGAAATACATAATAGGAACATAAAGAAAACAGGCCACAAACATACATAACATCACCACATAATCATCTCATACCATCCTCGGAAACACCCCAAGTCATAGCCTAAAAGTCCTTCTTTCTCGAAAATTTCAGAAAATTTTCTAAGTCTTAGGCGCATGAGCACTATGCGGGCGCACGAGCACTATGCAGGCGCATGAAAACTTAGGCGCATGGGCGACTCAGGCGCATGGGCACTATTTGGGCACACGGCCAACACTTAGGCCTCTGGACAACAAAACCGGGCGCATGGGTACTATGCAGGCGCATGAGCCTAGTTTAGACGCATGGGCACTTAGGCGTTTTGGCAGACTTAGACGCATGGGCATACTTAGACTCCTGGGCATAATCCTAGGCGCATGGGCACTATTTGTGCGCACGAACCTTGGGCGTTTGGGTACTGTTTGGGCGCATGATCTTCAGGCGTATGGGCACTTAGGCACATGGCCAACTACTTTTCTAACTACCATCATTTTCAGACCCAAATCATCAATCTAAGCTGTTCTATGCCTAGTTCTAACATACTAAGCATCTAGCAAGCATAAAATCACGAAGATACTCATAAATTTTCCATTCATACACCCTTCCAACTGGGCACATTCATATACATACGGGTACACACACCCAAATTTATAAAAACGATTAAGCATGCATTTCCAACCCCAAAATCAGTTAAAACAATTAAAAACGGGGATCTAGAACTCACCTCTTGCAACTTTCGAGTAAGACTTCCTTCAAACCCGAATGCTTATGAGTTCAAACACCTAAAAACACCAAAACACATAATCGAACACACATACAAGCACAGAAGCACATACCCGAAGCTGAAAATCAGCCAAGAACACCCCAAAATCAGGAAACTAACCTGAATTCAGTCTCTTCTTCTTCCTCTCTCTAAAACCGAAGAGAATTCTCTGCTTTCTCTCTCTAGAAAATCGACAGAAAGATGGTACAGGGGTCATGGGCGGCCATGACCACCTTTTGAACGGATTAAATACCAACTTTGTCCATTATACAACTTTAACCCCTCAACTTGAGTTATTTTGCTTTTCTTCCTTTTTCTTTCTCTTTTCTCTTCTTTTAAAATTTCCGGGTGTTACAGAACATAAAGAAAAAGACCATAAACATGCATAAAATCATCATATAATCATCACATATCAACCTCGGAAGCATCCCAAGTCATAGCCTAAAAGTCCTTCTTTCCCGAAAATTTCAGAAAATTTTCTAAGTCCTTAGGCGCATGAGCACTATGCAGGTGCACGTGCACGAGCACTATGCCGGGGCATGAATACTTAGGCGCATGGGCGACTCAGGTGCATGGACACTATTTGGGCGCACGGCCAACACTTAGGCGTCTGGACAACTTTCTAGGCGCATGGGTACTATGCAGGCGGATGAGCCTGATTTAGGCACATGGGCACTTAGGCGTTCTAGCAGACTTGGACGCATGGGCATACTTAGGCCTCTGGGCATAATCCTAGGCGCATGGGCATTATTTGTGCGCATGAACCCTGGGCGTTTGGGTACTGTTTGGGCGCATGATCTTAGGCGCATGAGCACTTAGGCGCATGGCCAACTACTTTCTAACTAACATCATTTTCAGACCTCAAAATCATCAATCTAGCTTGTCCTGGCCTAGTCTCTAGCATACTAAGCATCTAACAAGCATGAAACCATGAACATAATCATAAATTTTCCTAAACATACACCCTCCCAACAGGGCACATACACATACATACGGGTACACACCCAAATTTCGTAAAATCGTTTAAGCATTCATTTCCAGCCCCAAAATAAGTTAAAACATTTAAAAAAAACGGGGATCTAGAACTCACCTCTTGCAACTTCCAAGTAAGACTTCCTTCAAACCCGAATGCTTATGAGTTCAAACACCTAAAAACACCAAAAACACACAACCGAACACACATACAAGAACATAAGCACATACCCGAAGCTGAAATGCAGCCAAGAACACTCCAAAATCCAAAAACTAACCTGAATTCAGCTTCTTCTTCTTCCTCTCTCTAAAACCGAAGAGAATTCTGCTCTCTCTCTCTAAAAATCCAAATGAAAGTTGATGGAACATGGGTGTGGGCGGCCACACCTCCTTTTGAACAAATTAAATATCAACTTTGTCCCATGTACAACTTTAACCCCTCAACTTGGGATATTTTGCTATACTTTCTTTTTCTTCACATTTCTCTTCTTTTTTTTTTTTTAAAATTTCCGGGTGTTACACAATCCAAATGACAAATGTCACTTTATAGATTCCTTTATTGTTCATAAAGGCAAGGAAACCACTTGTTAAGGATCACGAAACTACTCGTATTCATTTGAAAAGAATCGAGAATCAAATAAAAGTGGTGTGATAAAAGTATTCTGATCTTAAACAAGACACACATTGTGTGATCGATTAAATTGAATTCAAATCAATGTAGCACAACCAAGTTAATAAAGGTTAATTTTATTTCAATCAAAATTACGCAATTATAGATTAGTGCATCAAACTATTCAGGAATGGTTAACTAAATACATAAATAAGGAGCTAGTTATACAAAAACATTAAACAATAATGGTTCTTGCAACGATAGCGTTTGCTTTCCTTAACATCATCCAACGTTATTGAGTTTTGATTCTTAAGTGTTTTGAACACACTCCTAAACCAATATAATCAAATCGATTATAATTATCATTAGAGTGATTCTAGTAAATCACTATTGCAACATAATATATATTGTTCACAAAGAAACCAAAACCGAATAGGAAACCACGCCAATGACCTTATAAATCAATCCACTCCTCCATAAACCTCATCTATAACATTACACAACCAACATCGAACACTCTTTTTCCAAAATGAACTATATCAATCCAAATGACAAATGTCACTTTATATATTCCTTTATTGATCATACAGGCAAGGAAACAACTTAAAAAGGATTACGAAACTACTCGTATTCATTTGATAAGATTCTAGACTCAAATGAAAGTGGTGGGATAAAAGTATTCTGATCTTAAACAAGACACACATTGTGTGATCAATTAAATTGAATTCAAATCAATGTAGCACAACCAAGTTAATAAATGTTAATTTTATTTCAATCAAAATTATGCAATTATAGAAAACATTAAACAAATACATAAATAAGGAGCTAGTTATACAAAAACATTAAACAACAATGGTTCTTGCAACGACAGCATTTGCTTTTCTTAACAACATCCAACGTTATTGAGTTTTGATTCTTAAGTGTTCTGAACTCACTCCTAAACCAATATAATCATATCGATTATAATTATCATTTGAGTGATTCTAGTAAATCATTAATGCAACATAATATATATTGTTCACAAAGAAACCAAACCGAATAGGAAATCATACCAATGACTTTATAAATCAATTCACTCCTCCCTAAACCTCATCCATAACATTACACAACCAACTTCGAACACTCTTTTTCCAAAATGAACTATATCAATCCGAATGAGAACTATCACTATATGGATTCCTTTATTGATCGTAAAGGCAAGAAAACCACTTGTAAAGGATCACGAAACTACTCGTATTCATTTGATAAGAATCGGGAATCAAATGAAAGTGGTGGGATAAAAGTATTCTGATCTTAAACAAGACACACATTGTGTGATCGATTAAATTGAATTCAAATCAATGTAGCACAACCAAGTTAATAAAGGCTAATTTTATTTCAATCAAAATTATGTAATTATAGATTAGTGCATCAAATTATTCTGGAATGGTTAACAAAACACATAAATAAGGAACTAGTTATACAAAAACATTAAACAACAATGCTTCTTGCAACGATAGCATTTGCTTTCCTTAACAAAATCCAACGTTATTGAGATTTGATTCTTAAGTGTTCTGAACACACTACTAAACCAATATAATCAAATAGATTATAATTATCATTAGAGTGATTCTAGTAAATCACTAATGCAACATAATATATATTTTTCACAAACAAACCTAAACCGAATAGGAAACCACAGCAATGACCTTATAAATCAATCCACTCCTCCCTAAAACTCATCCATAACATTACACAACCATTTTCGAATACTCTTTTTCCAAAATGAACTATATCAATCCAAATGAGAACTGTCACTTTATCGATTCATTTATTGATCATAAAGGCAAGGAAACCACTTGTAACGAATCATAAAACTACTCGTATTCTTTTAATAAAAATCAAGAATCAAATGAAAGTGCTGGGACAAAAGTATTCTGATCTTAAACAAGAAACACATTGTGTGATCGATTAAATTGAATTCAAATAAATGTAGCACGACCAAGTTAATAACGGTTAATTTTATTTCAATCAAAATTATGCAATTATAGATTAGTGCATCAAACTATTCAGGAATGCTAAACTAAATACATAAATAAGGACCTAGTTATACAAAAACATTAAACAACAATGGTTCTAGCAACGATAGCGTTTGCTTTCCTTAACAACATCCAACGTTATTGAGTTTTGATTCTTAAGTGTTCTGAACACACTCCTAAACCAATATAATCAAATTGATTATAATTATCATTGGAGTCATTCTAGTATATCACTAATACAACATAATATCTATTGTTTACAACAAAACCAATACTAAATACGAAACCACACCAATGACCTTCTAAATCAATCCAGTCCTCCCTAAACCTGATCCACAACAATGCACAACCAACTTCGAACACTCTTCCTTCCAAAATGAACTATATCAATCCAAATGAAAAATGTCACTACATAGATTTCTTTATTGATCATAAAGGCAAGGAAACCACTTGTAAAGGTTCACGAAACTACCCGTATTCATTTAATAAGAATCAAGAATCAAATAAAAGTAGTGGGATGAAAGTAATCTGATCTTAAACAAGAAACACAATGTGTGATCGATTAAATTGAATTCAAATCAATGTAACACGACCAACTTAATAATGGTTAATTTTATTTCAATCAAAATTATGCAATTATAGATTAGTGCATCAAACTATTCAGTAATGCTTAACTAAATACATAAATAAGGAGCTAGTTATACAAAAACATTAAACAACAATGGTTCTTGCAATGATAGCGTTTGCTTTCCTTAACAACATCCAATGTTATTGAGTTTTGATTCTTAAGTGTTTTGAACACACTACTAAACCAATATAATCAAATCGATTATAATTATCATTAGAGTGATTGTAGTAAATCACTAATGCAACATAATATATATTGTTCATAAAAAAACCAAAACCGAATAGGAAACCACACCAATGACCTTATAAATCAATCCACTCCTCCCTAAACCTCTTCCATAACATTACACAACCAACTTCGAACACTCTTTTCCAAAATGAACTATATCCATCCAAATGAGAACTTTCACTATATAGATTCCTTTATTTATCATAAAGGCAAGGAAACCACTTGTAAAGGATCACGAAACTACTCGTATTCATTTGATAAGAATCAGGAATCAAATGAAAGTGGTGGGATAAAAGTATTCTGATCTTAAACAAGACACACATTGTGTGATCGATTAAATTGAATTCAAATCTGTGTAGCACAACCAAGTTAATAAAGGTTAATTTTATTTCAATCAAAATTATGCAATTATAGATTAGTGCATCAAATTATTCAGGAATGGTTAACTGAACACATAAATAACGAACTAGTTATACAAAAACATTAAACAACAATGCTTCTTGCAACGATAGCATTTGCTTTCCTTAACAAAATCCAATGTTATTGAGTTTTCATTCTTAAGTATTCTGAACACACTACTAAACCAATATAATCAAATAGATTATAATTATTATTAGAGTGATTCTAGTAAATTACTAATGCAACATAATATATATTTTTCACAAACAAACCAACACCGAATAGGAAACCACACCAATAACCTTATAAATCAATCCACTCCTCCCTAAAACTCATCCATAACATTACACAACCATTTTCGAATAATCTTTTTCCAAAATGAACTATATCAATCCAAATGAGAACTGTCACTTTATAGATTCATTTATTGATCATAAAGGCAAGGAAACCACTTGTAACGGATCATAAAACTACTCGTATTCTTTTAATAAAAATCAAGAATCAAATGAAAGTGCTGGAATAAAAGTATTCTGATCTTAAACAAGAAACACATTGTGTGATCGATTAAACTGAATTCAAATAAATGTAGCACGACCAAGTTAATAACGGTTAATTTTATTTCAATCAAAATTATGCAATTATAGATTAATGCATCAAACTATTCAGGAATGCTAAACTAAATACATAAATAAGGACCTAGTTATACAATAACATTAAACAACAATGGTTCTAGCAACGATAGTGTTTGCTTTCCTTAACAACATCCAACGTTATTGAGTTTTGATTCTTAAGTGTTCTGAACACACTCCTAAACCAATATAATCAAATTGATTATAATTGTCATTGGAGTCATTCTAGTAAATCACTAATACAACATAATATCTATTGTTTACAACAAAACCAATACTAAATACGAAACCACACCAATGACCTTCTAAACCAATCCAGTCCTCCCTAAACCTGATCCACAACAATGCATAACCAACTTTGAATACTCTTCCTTCCAAAATGAACTATATCAATCCAAATGAAAAATGTCACTACATAGATTCCTTTATTGATCATAATGGCAAGGAAACCACTTGTAAAGGATCACGAAACTACCCGTATTCATTTAATAAGAATCAAGAATCAAATGAAAGTGGTGGGATGAAAGTAATCTGATCTTAAACATGAAACACAATTTGTGATTGATTAAATTGAATTCAAATCAATGTAACACGACCAACTTAATAATGGTTAATTTTATTTCAATCAAAATTATGCAATTATAGATTAGTGCATCAAACTATTCAGTAATGCTTAACTAAATATTTAAATAAGGAGATAGTTATACAAAAACATTAAACAATAATGGTTCTTGCAATGATAGCGTTTGCTTTCCTTAACAACATCCAACGTTATTGAGTTTTGATTCTTAAGTGTTTTGAACACACTACTAAACCAATATAATCAAATCGATTATAATTATCATTAGAGTGATTGTAGTAAATCATTAACGCAACATAATACATATTATTCACAAAAAAACCAAAACCGAATAGGAAACTACACCAATGACCTTATAAATCAATCCACTCCTCTCTAAACCTCATCCATAACATTACACAACCAATTTCGAACACTTTTTTACAAAATGAACTAAATCAATCCAAATGAGAACTTTCACTATATAGATTCCTTTATTGATCATAAAGGCAAGGAAACCACTTGTAAAGGATCACGAAAGTACTCGTATTCAATTGATAAGAATCGGGAATCAAATGAAAGTGGTGGGATAAAAGTATTCTGATCTTAAACAAGACACACATTGTGTGATCAATTAAATTGAATTCAAATCAATGTAGCACAACCAAGTTAATAAAGGTTAATTTTATTTCAATCAAAATTATGCAATTATAGATTAGTGCATCAAATTATTTAGGAATGGTTAACTAAATACATAAATAAGGAACTAGTTATACAAAAACATTAAACAACAATGGTTCTTGCAACGATAGCGTTTGCTTTCCTTAACAACATCCAACGTTATTGAGTTTTGATTCTTAAGTGTTCTGAACACACTACTAAACCAATATAATCAAATCGATTATAATTATCATTAGATTGATTCTAGTAAATCACTAATGCAACAAAATATCTATTGTTTACAACAAAACCAATACTGAATACGAAACCACACCAATGACCTTGTGAATCAATCCAGTCCTCCCTAAACCTGATCCACAACATTACACAACCAACATCGAACACTCTTTCTTCCAAAATAAAGTATATCAATCCTAATGACAGATATCACTTTATAGATTCCTTTATTTATCGTAAAGGCAAAGAAACCACTTGTAAAGGATCACGAAATTATTCGTATTCATTTGATAAGAATTGAGAATCAAATGAAAGTGATGGGATAAAACTATTCTTATCTTAAACAAGAAACACATTGTGTGATCGATTAAATTGAATTCAAATCAAAGTAGCACGACCAAGTTAATAACGATTAATTTATTTCAATCAAAATTATGCAATTATAAATTAGTGCATCAAACTATTCAGGAATGTCTAACTAAATACATAAATAAGGAGCTAGTTATACCAAAACATTAAACAACAATGGTTCTTGCAAAGATAGCGTTTGCTTTCCTTAAATACGTCAACCATTATTGAGTTTTGATTCTTAAGTGTTCTAAACACACTCCTAAACCAATATAATCAAATCGATTATAATTATCATTAGAGTGATTCTAGTAAATCAGTAATGCAACATAATATCTATTTTTCACAAAGAAACCAAAACAGAATAGGAAACCACACCAATGATCGTATAAATAAATCAACTCCTCCCTAAACCTCATCCTTAACATTGCACAACCAACTTCGAAAACTCTTTTTCCAAAATGAAATATATCAATCCAAATGAGAACTGTCACTTTATAGATTCCTTTATTGATCATAAAGGCAAGGAAACCACTTGTAAAGGATCACGAAACTACTCGTATTCATTTAATAAGAATCGAGAATCAAATGAAAGTGGTGGAATAAAAGTATTTCGATCTTAATCAAGAAACACAATGTATGATCGATTAAATTGAATTCAAGTCAATTTAGCATGACCAAGTTAATAACGGTTAATTTTATTTAAATCAAAATTATGCAATTATAGATTAGTGCATCAAACTATTCAGGAATGCTTAACTAAATACATAAATAACGAACTAGTTATACAAAAACATTAAACAACAATGGTTCTAGTAACAATAGCGTTTGCTTTCGTTAACAACATCCAACGTTATTGAGTTTTGATTATTAAGTGTTCTAAACACATTCCTAAACCAATATAATCAAATCGATTATAATTATCATTATAGTCATTCTAGTAAATCACTAATGGAATATAATATCTATTGTTCACAAAGAAACCAAAACTGAGTACGAAACCACACCAATGACCTTCTAAATCAATCAAGTCCTCCCTAAACCTCATCCACAATATTGCACAACTAACTTCGAACAATCTTTCTTACATAATGAACTATATCAATCCAAATGACAAATGTCACTTTATAGATTCCTTTAATGATCATAAAGGCAAGGAAACCACTTGTAAAGGATCACGAAACTACTCGTATTCATTTAATAAGAATCGATAATCAAATAAAAGTGGTGGGATAAAAGTATTCTAATCTTAAACAAGAAACACAATGTGTGATCGATAAAATTGAATTCAAATCAATGTAGCACGACCAAGTTAATAACGGTTAATTTTATTTCAATCAAAATTATGCAATTATAGATTAGTGCATCAAACTATTCAGGAATGCTTAACTAAATACATAAATAAAGTATTAGTTATACAAAAACATTAAACAACAATGGTTCTAGCAACGATAGCATTTGCTTTCCTTAACAACGTGCAATGTTATTGAGTTTTGATTCTTAAGTAGTGTTCTGAACATGCTCCTAAACCGATATAATTAAATCGATTATAATTATCATTAGAGTCATTTTTAGTAAATCACTAATGCAACATAATATCTATTGTTCACAAGGAAACCAAAACCGAATACGAAACAACACCAATGACCTTCTAAATCAATCCACTCCTACCTAAACCTCATCCATAACATTGCACAACCAACTTCGAACACTCTTTCTCTCAAAATGAACTAAATCAATCTAAATGAGAACTGTCTCTTTATAGATTCCTTTATTGATCATAAAGGCAAGTAAACCACTTGTAAAGGATCAGGAAACTACTCGCATTCATCTAATAAGAATCGAGAATCAAATGAAAGTGGTGGGATAAAAGTATTTTGATGTTAAACAAGAAACACATTATGTGATTGATTAAATTGAATTCAAATCAATGTAGCACGACAAAGTTAATAACGGTTAATTTAATTTCAATCAAAATTTTGCAATTTTAGATTACTACATCAAACTATTCTGGAATGCTTAACTAAATACATAGATAAGGAAATAGTTTTACAAAAACATTAAACAACAATGGTTCTAGCAACGATAACGTTTGCTTTCCTTAACAACATCCAACGTTATTGAGTTTTGATTATTAAGTGTTCTAAACACACTCCTAAACCAATATAATCAAATCGATTATAATTATCATTAGAGTCATTCTAGTAAATCACTAATGCAATATAATATCTATTGTTCACAAAGAAACCAAAACCGAGTACGAAACCACACCAATGACCTTCTAAATCAATCGAGTCCTCCCTAAACCTAATCCACAACATTGCACAACCTACTTCGAACACTCTTTCTTACATAATAAATTATATAAATCCAAATGACAAATGTCACTTTATAGATTCTTTTATTGATCATAAAGGCAAGGAAACTGTCACACCCCGGGCCCAAGTAGGGTAGAACGTCACAGACTGGCAACACATATGGCAGCGGAAACTAACCATCCAAAGAGCACACAAGGAGAGAAATCACATGGCATTACATTAAAAGTTTTAAGAACCCAAATACAATAGTCAAAAGCCGGGTTATAACAGACTTAATACAAATTAAAGTAAATTCATAAGTTCAACAAACACCTAAACAAGTTGTCCAATGATAGATTCAAACTACTTCAAGCCATGTGGTGGTCACGAAACTAGGTCATCCAAAGAGGTTCTCCAACTATTCCAAGCTCTCATCAAGGATTACCTGAAACATGCTCAAAAGATTTTGTGTCAACTAAAAAGTTGGTGAATTCAAGTGCTTAAAGTTTAAAAACAAAAGGACTCCTCAGAATCCATAAGTAAATTTTGAAATCATAAGTATCATTATTATGGGGTCACAATCAACCCTACACTCAGTCCCGGCTAGCCTCTTCTAAATTTGTGTTAATACCGGTTAACCCATAGGGATAACTGAGCCTCAAACATTGAACCATACCTGCTGGATGGTCCACCATAGTATCTTATAATACCTGTCACATTACACAAACGACCCCGTAAGATCTTAGTGTGGTACCCTTCCATTAAGTCATTGGGTCATGACAGAAGGCACTGTGTGTGGGGGATTCCCCAAGTAGATCTACCCATATAGAACAAGCGGTTCACACAAGAATTAATGATTGTGATACAATTATGAGCAGGTTCAATATTAACCACAACATACAAGTATCACAGCACATAAATGATTTCAAAGTAAGCATAGCATGTTTCATCCCAAAACAGTAGTAAAAAGGGAACACTAGAACGCACCTTAGGGTTAGGTCAACGGTTCCTTGAGCAAAGAAAGATTCAATTCCTAGCACCCTATCATCATGATTCAAGTAATAAGCTAATGATCTATGGTTAAAAAGTTTTCTTTTTAGGTAAGTTGTCTTTCTTTATGTAAATGACATGTTTTTATGATTTAAATCAGTTTGATAAGGTGATGATATGTTTAACAAGTAATTTTAGTCATTTATTGATCATTTTATGGTGAAATTGCAGAATTACAATTTAGTCCCTCAAGTTTCATAATTTACAGTTTTTACCCTAAAGTTTGATTTCTATCGTTTCATGACCCATTATGGCTCTTAATAATTTCCAGAAGTTTTACATGTTAAAAATGACCTATTTTAACCCAAATTTTCAGTATTTTAATTTGGAGAATTTAAAATACCTATAACTAGTTACCGGTTACGGTTAAACCGACAATTTAACGTCTAGTTTTGAATATTTTGATTTTTAACCCATAAGACTTATGTATTACTTTTTAAACACTTCCAATAAACTTTTAATCTGTTTTAAATGGGATTTTTGAGTCATTATAGCCAAAAGCTTTCGTTTGTAAGAAATCGTTTGTAAACTCGTTTTCACCCGAAACCGAACATTCCAAGTTGATTTTTCTTCAAACTTTTTACCAAATTACCACCTTGAGGTCTCTAAGTTACTGAAGTTTCATAAATTCCATGATTGTAGACTTGTCACACCATTTTTAGAATTTTTCTCCAAAATCTCCCGGTTTAGGCCTATTTTGCTAATTAAATTCATAAAAATTACAATTTAACCCAATAAATCACCAAATTCGGTTTTTAACACTAAAATATATACTTTAGGGTCTAGAAATTATTAAATTTGATGTTTGTTAAGTTTTACCTATATCTTCCAATTCCACTTTTCGGGTCCTAGGTTTACCTCATTTAATCCTTTTTATCATACTTTTCATAATGTTTACCCCAAGTCATGAATTTTACAGGTTTAATATCATCAAACTACTGGTACAAAACTTCAACTCACGGATTTATACATACAAGTCACCATTGATGCTTTTAGAGGGTGTTAATCACCTTTTACACATGTGTAATCGATATGTTTCACGCATAATCATCATCAAACCATTATTTAACTTTTAGAACAGCTTCATAAGGAGTTCAAAGAATGTTTTAGAGCAAAATTTTAGCATAGGTTGAGAGGCTTTTAAAAATAGGTGGGTTTTTGGTGCTAAACCCATGAAAAAGAGGGTTTTCAAGGTGAAATCGGGTGTACCAACCCTTGATTGACGATTGTTCTTAGCATATACCTTCTTGTGAGGTTGAGAGTCCTTCAAAAATAGTAAGATGGCCGCAAGTTTCTGTTTTGAACAAGAAAGTAAGATTTTTGACAGAATAAAGGTGTAAAACTCAAGAAATAGCCTCATTCGGGTACATTGATGCTTACACTTCAGAAGTTCCACGTTTTAGAGATGATTTGAAGAGTGAAAAGGCTGTTGAATCACGAGCTCAAGCTGTAACCTCCTGTTCTTGCAAGAACCTAGCTTGAAAACTCGCCAAAACTTACTTTCTAGCTTGCTTTGCACTTGGTCGATGCTTGGTTGATGCTAGACTTCGGTTTTCTTGCTTGAATGAAGAAGATTTGCAGGGAATAAGGTGGAGATGGCCCGAGAATTTCGTGAGGAAGAGAGAGAGAGAAGGGAGAGAAGAGGGAAATTGCATGTCTGGGGAGAAGTGAGTGAATTGAAGTGTTTGAGGGGTTCAAGGGTGGGAGGTGGTTCGTGGTTAAGGGGGTGGCCAAAAATGGGGTGGTTGGGTGGTGTTTTAATTTAAATTTTATTTGTATTTTATTAGGTAGTGTAGGTTGTTAGTAGTAAAATTTTATTATGTAGTGTTATTTGGTAGTAGATTATTGTTTTTAGGTTTTTAAGTGTAACAATTCATATATGTAATTTAAGATTGGAATATGATTTAATTTTATCACCAATGATTTATTTTACCTTGAAGTTAAATTTCATCACCTAATTAATGCTTTTCAAGGATCACCTAATGATTTCTAGACTAAGGCAAGGCATAAAGGTATCATCTAAGGCAATCAAGCATGTAATCAAATAATCATGTAAAAATGATAATCATAATAATACTATGAATGAAATAATGTTAAATTAAATTTAGGGTTAGGGTTAAACCTAGGAGCTAGTTGTTACATTCCCCCACCGTTTAGGAAATTTTGTCCCGAAATTTTAGCTTCGATTAGATTCAGAACGGGTGGGTTTGAAGAGGTGCGGATAATCTTTTCTCATCTCATCTTCTCATTCCCAAGTGAATTCAGGCCCTCGCCTGGAATTCCATCTTACTTTAACCTTGGGTATACGACTTCGTCTGAGTTTCTTGACCAATCGGTCAGTGATCTCAACGGGTTCTTCCACAAAATTTAGCTTGTTATTAATTCTAGCTTCCTTCAAAGGCAATTCCAGGGCTTTGTCTACCAAACACTTTTTCAAGTTAGACACATGGAATGTGTCTTGTATGTAGCTTAACTCTTGAGGTAGTTTTAATTGATAAGCCACTGGGCCAATTCTAGCAAGTATTTCAAATGATCCAATGTATCTTGGGCTTAGCTTGCCTTTCTTACCAAATCTTACGGCTCCCTTCCATGGTGCGACCTTTAGCATCACTTTATCACCCACCTGGAATTCTAAGGGTTTTCGCCTTCTGTCAGCGTATTTCTTCTGACGATCTCTAGCTGCTCTTAGACGCTCTTTGATTTTAAATATTTTGTCTATGATCTCCATCAAGATGTCGGGTCCCATCACTTGGCTGTCACCAACCTCATTCCAACTTAACGGCGATCGACATTTCCTACCATATAGGGCTTCATACGGGGCTGCTTTTATACTTGCATGGTAACTATTATTGTAGGAAAACTCTACTTGAGGAAGATGATTGTCCCAATTCCCACCGAAGTCAATCACGCAAGCTCTTAACACATCTTCCAAAGTTTGAACGGTTCTTTCACTTTGTCCGTCGGTTTGAGGGTGGTATGAAGTGCTTAAATCCAGACGGGTCCCCAAAGTCTGTTGGAGTGATCTCCAAAAACGAGAAATGAAGCGACTATCACGGTCTGAGATAATCGATAGTGGCACTCCATGTCTGGTCACAATTTCGTATATGTAATGTTCGGCGAACTTTGACAAGTCGTAGTCCTCTCGAATTGGAAAGAAATGGGCTGATTTGGTAAGCCTATCCACTATTACCCAAATGGCATCATGTCCTCTGAAAGTTCTTGGTAACTTCGTAACGAAATCCATTGTGATGTTATCCCATTTCCACTCTGGAATTTCGGGTTGTTGTAAAGTTCCTGACGGCTTTTGATTTTCAGCTTTTACCATTGTGCACGTCAGACACTTCCCAACATAGGTGGCGATTGATTTCTTGATTCCAGGCCACCAGAAAAGTGCTTTCAAGTCTTGATACATTTTATCACTTCTTGGGTGAATCGAGTATCTAGATTTGTGAGCTTCATCTAGGATTATCTCTCCAATCCCTCCATACTTTGGTACCCACGTTCTTCCTTCACACTTGTATAAACCATCATTGCTCAACTCTAAACGCTTTTCCATTCCTGTTAACATCTCCTTAGCTAGCTTATCCTCCTTTAGTGCTTCAACATGAGCTTCTTTTAGTCTAGCAATAAGGCTGGTATACACACTCATCCTTAAGGCACGGACGCGAAGGGGTTTTTCCCTTTCCTTTCTACTCAAGGCATCTGCCACTACATTTGCCTTGCCGGGATGGTAGCGGATTTCACATTTGTAATAATTCAATAGCTCAACCCATCTTCTCTGCCGCATGTTTAACATCTTCTGATCAAGAATGTGCTGCAAGCTTCTATGATCAGTGTAGATAATGCACTTGGTGCCATAAAGATAGTGCCTCCATATTTTGAGTGCGAACACCACGGCACCCAATTCCAGATCATAAGTCGTGTAGTTCTTTTCATGCTCGTTCAACAGTCTGGATGCGTAAGCAATCACCTTGTCTCGTTGCATTAGCACGCATCCTAGTCCATGACGCGAGGCGTCACAATAGACTACAAAATCCTCAACTCCTTCCGGTAGGGCGAGGATAGGTGCACTACACAGTTTCTCCTCGAGCGTTTCAAATGCTTTGTTTTGTTCTTGTTCCCATACAAAGGCTGTATTCTTCTTAGTCAAAGCAGTTAACGACTGCACTATTCGCGAGAAGTCTTTGATGAACCTCCTGTAGTATCTAGCCAAACTAAGAAATTGGCTTATATCGGTAGGAGTTTCAAGAATTTTCCAATTCTTGATAGCCTCTATTTTCGAGGGGTCTACTTGAATCACATCTTTATTCACTACATGCCCTAGAAATTGGATTTCACGCATCCAAAATTCGTATTTGGAGAATTTGGCATATAGCTGCTCATTCTTGAGCAACTCAAGAATCAATCTAAGATGCTTCTCATGCTCTTCTTTACTACAGGAGTAGATTAAGATATCATCAATGAACACAATCACAAACTTGTCTAGATATGGGCGACATACTTGGTTCATGAGATCCATAAACGCCGCTGGTGCATTAGTAAGTCCAAAGGGCATGACTAGGTATTCTTAGTGTCCATATCTAGTTCTAAAGGCTGTTTTGGGTATGTCTTCTTCTCTTATTTTCAGTTGATAGTATCCCGATCTTAAATCTATCTTGGAAAAATAACTAGCTCCTTGTAGTTGATCGAATAGATCATCAATTCTCGGAAGAGGATAACGATTGTTTATTGTCAGCTTGTTTAATTCCCGGTAATCAATACACATACGTATGGTTCCATCCTTCTTCTTCTTCACGAATAGCACCGGGGCACCCATGGAGAGACACTTGGTCGTATAAATCCCTTGTCAAGTAGCTCTTGAATTTGTATCATTAGTTCTTTCGTCTCGGGCGGGGCGAGTCGGTATGGTGCCTTGGCTACTGATGCAGCTCCAGGCAATAGATCTATTTGGAACTCAACTTGTCGGGTTAGAGGGAGTCCCGGTAGATCTTCGGGAAATACTTCCGGATACTCAGAAACCACCGGTATGTCCTCGATCTTCTTTTCCTCTTTTGCCTTTATCACATACACTATGAAAGCTGAGCATCCCTTCATGAGACTCTTGGTAGCCTTTAGGTGGGATATCATAGGATATAGCGCGTTACTTCTTTCACTATGAACAACTAACGTTTTCCCATCGCTTAAAGGTATCTTAAGTAAACGTTCATCACACACGATTTCAGCCTTATTTTTGGCTAACCAATCCATCCCAACAACCACATCAAAACCTCCTAGCATTATAGGCATCAAGTCTATCTTAAATAAATTACCCTCTAGTTCCATTGAGCAACCTTTGATGATTTCATCAGTTTCTATTATATTGCCGTCAGCTAACTCTACAGTATAGGCATCGGTTAAGGTGCAAGCTTTGAAATCAAACAAGGGCCTAAAGGTAGTAGAAACAAAACTACCTGTCGCTCCAGTATCAAATAGAACAGTAACAGGATGGTGGTTAATGAGAAACGTACCATTGACCACATCAGGTTCTTTACAACGGATCCATCACGGACGCTCTTCCCTTGGGTTTGTTGGGTTTGGCATCCCTGTCCCTTGCTAATTTAGGGCACTTGTTCCTCATATGTCCTGGATCTCCAGATTCATAGCATTGCTTACCTGGTTCATACGTACAATCCTTAATCAAATGACCAGTTCTTTTACACCTGAAATAAGGCATTGGGTTGCAATCTCCTTGGTGGTGTAGTTTGCACTTGTTGCAAAAGAGGCTTGTGCCTAAGTACAGTTGTCGAGCCCTTCCACCATGATCATCACGCCTTCCTCCTTCACCGGTTCTCTTGCTTGAACTACCACTGCTACCCATTGTCTTCTTAACATCAAACCACTTCTTTTTCTCACCCATTACCTTCTTCTTGTCTTCTACCTTCACGTGCTCTGTCCATCCAGCTCTAATCAAGTCATCAGTCAAGCTAATTGTGAAATCAACTGCAACTTGTAAGGTCATGGGCCTGGAAGATCGAACCATGTCTCTAACCCTGGGATGTAATCCCCAGATGAAGCGGGCTACACCTTTGGCTTCCGGTGTCACTAGATGTGGCACCAATCGAGACAGAGCCAGAAAACAGTTGATGTACTCCGTATAGTTTTGGCCTTTCATTTCTAAGCTCATAAATTCAGATTATAGCTTCTCAAGCTGATTGATTGGACAGTATTTGTTGGTCATTAGCTCTCTGAATTTGGACCAGTTCATCTCTCCAACAACATTCCTTCCACGAGGTTGAACAATAGTTCTCCACCACTCTAGCGCTGATCCCTTGAGTGATTGAGAAGCAAACCTTACCATGTGCTCGAGTTTGCACTCGCTGATGTCCAGCACAGCATCCATCTCATCCAGCCATCGGTAGGTCTCAATTGCACCCTCAGTGCCATAGAAGTCCTTCGGTTTGCATGCCATAAAGGTTTTGTAGGAACACCCATTCTTTATCTCCTAGGTGTCATCATTGTTGGCTTCGTTATTCCCTGGTCCACCGTTTTGGTTGCATTGCCCCGATCAGTGTTGATCTGGTCAATGATGGTTGGAATGGCATTTGCAATCTGTTGCGCCACCAAGTTGGCAATCCTTTCCTCGTTTTCCAAGTTGACGTTCTCTCCACGTGGAGCTTCTGGTTGAGTAGGTGCTTGGTTTTCATTCTGGTTCCTAGCTTCTTCATTTCTTCCCCTAGTTGCTCCTCTTCTTCCAATACGAACTCCTCGTCTCGGTGGCATTCTGGTGTGATCATAGACAAATCTGTTTAGCATCTCATAAATTAGTTTCAAGTATCTCATAACAACCGATTTTACTCCTACTAGCCACTAAACCCGGGACATAAATGTTTTGTACCACATTTCATGACATTCAAAGATGCTTCATTCAATTAATGGGATAGATTATATCACAAGACAACATAATTTAACTCATGTCACATAACATCACATAATTTCATTCAAAATCATTCTGCAAAAGTTAGCATCATAAGCAAAAGTCCATAAATAGATAAATGCAACCACAACCAAACATAATAGTAAAAGCATCATAGTTTCACAAATTGGAAGGTGCCATCACCCCCATAATAATAATAATAGTGTGTGAAATAGTTAATAGTTTCTCAAATAGTTCAATAGTCTATTGCACACAATCCAATGCTTCTCACGTCATCATTGCCATTTCTTCTTTAGCCATCCAAACCAACCTGAACTTTTCTTCTTCTGCTCCTGCTCCATGCGCTGAACACTATGAGATGCCATCATGGCCTGGAACTATGCAGACTGGGAGGTCCAAGTAGCATGCTGCAGGGTCACCTCGTGACGCTGAATAGTCCGGAGTATCTCGCCAAGAGTAGGGTTGAAAGGACCAAAGCCACTAGCCCGACGGCTAGACTGGGTGTAGGGATCACTGGCAAGGACACTCGGGCCGTCAAACATGCTTCGCCTCGGTGGCATCCAATACTCGTCGTGTGGGTGGCGTCTAGGCGGGTCAATCACTGGAGGTGCTGGAGTTAGAGCCATTGCAGGAGGAGGCGGAGGGGGCGGCATCCCAAAACAAATAGATGCCCCTGGCCTGGTACTCTTCCAGGGACGGGTGACGACACGTGCACCACTACTCCTAATAGGTGGGATGGGATTGAGGGTAGGCGTGGTGACATGAGGAGAGTGGGATCGCGTTCTGCTTCTGACCGGAGATGATGATACAGAGTCTTCCGAGGGCTCAGTGTCCTCCGAGGTCACGAAAATCCATCCAGGGTGTCCACACCTTCGCAGGTACTCTTCGTATTCAGTTTGAGGCGTTGACTTCTTAACACTTCCCACAGGGGCAGTCTCATCAACACGGTATGTGGGCGCCTTTCCTTTATTAGCCATGGCCTACAAATCCTGCATGATTTTCATAAGTAAATTGGTTTCTCATAGCTCATGATAATAATAATAGTAATAATAATAGTATCTATAGCAATGATGGCAGTAGTATCGATAATCAGTAGTATCTCGATTTAACAGGCATGAAGGTCATTTTTAAAATTTTTGGCCACACAAAAGAAATTTTATTGAATTATCAACCCAAAATACAGAGTTTAACGTCATGTAGTGGTCCATGCCGGAACTCACGCGTTCGGTAAATTCTTGATTACGTTGATCAAGTGTAATCATCAATTTACCCAACCCGCTTACTCCGACACGTTCCAAACAAGGACAGTCCTAAGGAATCAGGGTTGTAGGTATTCCCAATTTCTCTACAACCTGTGGCTCTGATGCCAATCTGTCACACACCGGGCCCAAGTAGGGTGGAACGTCACAGACTAGCAACACATATGGCAGCAGAAACTAACCATCAAAAGAGCACACAAGGAGAGAAATCACATGGCATTACATTAAAACTTTTAACAACCCAAATACAATAGTCAAAAACCGGGTCATAACAGACTTAATCCAAATTAAAGTAAATTCATAAGTTCAACAAACACCCAAACAAGTTGTCCAATGATAGATTCAAACTACTTAAAGCCATGTGGTGGTCACGGAACTAGGTCATCCAAAGAGGTTCTCCAACTATTCCAAGCTCTCATCAAGGATTACCAGAAACAAGCTCAAAAGATTTTGTGTCAACTAAAAAGTTGGTGAATTCAAGTGCTTTAAGTTTAAAAACAAAAGGACTCCTTAGAATCCATAAGTAAATTTTGAAATCATAAGTATCATTGTTATGGCGTCACAATCAACCCTGCACTCAGTCCCGGCTAGCCTCTTCTAAATTTGTGTTAATACCGGTTAACCCATAGCGATAACTGAGCCTCAAATAGTGAACCATACCTGTTGGATGGTCCACCATAGTATCTTATAATACCTGTCATATGACACAAACGACCCCGTAGGATCTCAGTGTGGTACCCTTCTATTAAGTCATTGGGTCATGACGGAAGGCACTGTGTGTGGGGGATTCCCCAAGTAGATCTACCCATATAGAACAAGCGGTTCACACAAGAATTAATGATTGTAATACAATTATGAGCAGGTTCAATATTAACCACAACATACAAGTATCACAGCACATAAATGATTTCAAAGTAAGCATAGCATGTTTCATCCCAAAACAGTAGTAAAAATGGAACACTAGAACTCACCATAGGGTTAGGTCAACGGTTCTTTGAGCAAAGAAAGATTCAATTCCTAGCACCCTATCATCATGATTCAAGTAATAAGCTAATGATCTATGGTTATTTAACAATTGTGTTAAAAAGTTTTCTTTTTAAGTAAGTTGTCTTTCTTTATGTAAATGACATGTTTTTATGATTTAAATCAGTTTGATAAGGTGATGATATGTTTAACAAGTAATTTTAGTCATTTATTGATCATTTTATGGTGAAATTGCAGAATTACACTTTAGTCCCTCAAGTTTCACAATTTACAGTTTTTACCCTAAAGTTTGATTTCTATCGTTTCATGACCCATTATGGCTCTTAATAATTTCCAGAAGTTTTACATGTTAAAAATGACCTATTTTAACCCAACTTTTTAGTATTTTAATTTGGAGAATTTAAAATACCTATAACTAGTTACCGGTTACGGTTAAAACGACAATTTAACGTCTAGTTTTGAATATTGTAATTTTTAACCCATAAGACTTATGTATTACTTTTTAAACTCTTCCAATAAACTTTTAATCTGTTTTAAATGGGATTTTTGAGTCATTATAGCCAAAAGCTTTGGTTTGTAAGAAATCGTTTGTAAACTCGTTTTCACCCGAAACCAAACATTCCAAGTTGATTTTTCTTCAAACTTTTTACCAAATTACCACCTTGAGGTCTCTAAGTTACTTAAGTTTCATAAATTCCATGATTTTAGACTTGTTACACCATTTTTAGAATTTTTCTCCAAAATCTCCCAGTTTGGCCTATTTTGCTAATTAAATTCATAAAAATTACAATTTAACCCAATAAATCACCAAATTCGGTTTTTAACACTAAAATATATACTTTAGGGTCTGAAACTTATTAAATTTGATATTTGTTAAGTTTTACCTATATCTTCTAATTTTACCACTTTTCGGGTCCGAGATTTACCTCATTTAAACCTTTTTACCATACTTTTCATAATGTTTACCCCAAGTCACGAATTTTACAGGTTTAATATCATCAAACTACTGGTACAAAACTTCAACTCACGGATTTATACATACACGTCACCATTGATGCTTTTAGAGGGTGTTAATCACCTTTTACACATGTGTAATCGATATGTTTCAAGCATAATCATCATCAAACCATTATTTAACTTTTAGACCAGCTTCATAAGGAGTTCATAAAATTTTTTAGAGAAAAAGTTTAGCATAGGTTGAGAGGCTTTTAAAAATAGATGGGTTTTCGGTGCTAAACCCATGAAAAAGAGGGTTTTCAAGGTGAAATCGGGTGCACCAACCCTTGATTCACGACTGTTCTTAGCATATACCTTCTTGTGAGGTTGAGAGTCCTTCAAAAACAGTAAGATAGCAGCAAGTTTCTGTTTTGAACAATAAAGTAAGATTTTTGATAGAATAAAGGTGTAAAACTCAAGAAATAGCCACATTCGGGTACATTGATGCTTACACTTCAGATGTTTCATGTTTTAGAGATGATTTGAAGAGTGAAAAGGCTGTTGAATCACGAGATCAAGCTGTAAGCTCTAGTTCTTGCAAGACCTAGCTTGAAAACTCGCCAAAACTCATTTTCTAGCTTGCTTTGCACTTGGTCGATGCTTGGTTGATGCTAGACTTCGGTTTTCTTGCTTGAATGAAGAAGATTTGCAGGGAATAAGGTGGATATGGCTGGAGAATTTCGTGAGGAAGAGAGAGAGAGAAGGGTGAGAAGAGGGAAATTGCATGTATGGGGAGAAGTGAGTGAATTGAAGTGTTTGAGGGGTTCAAGGGTGGGAGGTGGTTGGTGGTTAAGGGGGCGGCCGAAAATGTGGTGGTTGGGTGGTGTTTTAATTTAAATTTTATTTGTATTTTATTAGGTAGTGTAGGTTGTTAGTAGTAAAATTTTATTATGTAGTGTTATTTGGTAGTAGATTATTGTTTTTAGGTTTTTAAGTGTAACAATTCATATATATAATTTAAGATTGGAATTCGATTTAATTTTATCACCAATGATTTATTTTACCTCGAAATTAAATTTCATCACCTTATTAATACTTTTCAAGGATCACCTAATGATTTCTAAACTAAGGCAAGGCATAAATGTATCATCTAAGGCAATCAAACATGTAATCAAATAATCATGTAAAAATGATAATCATAATAATACTATAAATGAAATAATGTTAAATTAAATTTAGGGTTAGGGTTGGACCTATGAGCTGGTTGTTACAAAAACCACTTGTAAATGATCACAAAACTATTCGTATTTATTTAATAAAAATCGATAATCAAATGAAAGTGGTGGGATAAAAGTATTATGATCTTAAATAAGAAACACAATGTGTGATCGATAAAATTGAATTCAAATCAATGTAGCACGACCACGTTAATAACGGTTAATTTTATTTCAATCAAAATTATGCAATTATAGATTTGTGCATCAAACTATTCAGGAATGCTTAACTAAAGACATAAATAAGGAACTACTTATACAAAAACATTAAACAACAATGGTTCTAGCAACGATAGCGTTTGCTTTCCTTAACAACATCCAACGTTATAGAGTTTTGATTCTTAAGTGTTCTGAACACACTACTAAACCAATATAATCAAATCGATTATAATTATCATTGGAGTCATTCTAATAATTCACTAATGCAACAAAATATCTATTGTTTACAACAAAACCAATATTGAATACGAAACCACACCAATGACCTTCTAAATCAATCCTGTCCTCTCTTAACCTGATCCACAACATTGCACAACCAACTTCGAACACTCTTTCTTCAAAAATGAACTATATCAATCCAAATGACAAATGTCACTTTATAGATTCCTTAATTGATCATAAAGGCAAGGAAACCACTTAAAAAGGATCACTAAACTATTCGTATTCATTTAATAAGAATCAAGAATCAAATGAAAGTGGTGGGATGAAAGTAATCTGATCTTAAACAAGAAACACAATGTGTGATCGATTAAATTAAATTCAAATAAATGTAGCACGACCAACTTAATAACGGTTAATTTTATTTCAATCAAAATTATGCAATTATAGATTAGTGCATCAAACTATTCAGGAGTGCTTAAATAACTACATAGATAAGGAACTTGTTATACAAAAGCATCAAACAACAATGGTTCTAGCAACGATATCGTTTGCTTTCCTTAACAACACCTAACGTTATTGAGTTTTGATTCTTAAGTGTTCTGAACACACTACTAAACCAATATAATCAAATCGATTATAATTATCATTAGAGTGATTCTAGTAAATCACTAATACAACAAAATATCTATTGTTTACAACAAAACCAATACTGAATAGGAAACCACACCAATGACCTTGTGAATCACTCCAGTCCTCCCTAAACATGATCCACAACATTGCGCAACCAACATCGAACCCTCTTTCTTCCAAAATGAAGTATATCGATCCTAATGACAGATGTCACTTTATAGATTTCTTTATTTATCGTAAAGGCAAAGAAACCACTTGTAAAGGATCACGAAACTACTCGTATTCATTTGATAAGAATCGAGAATCAAATGAAAGTGATGGGATAAAACTATTCTTATCTTAAACAGATTGTGTGATCGATTAATTTGAATTCAAATCTATGTAGCACGACCAAGTTAATAACGGTTAATTTTATTTCAATCAAAATTACGCAATTATAGATTAGTGCCTCAAACTATTCAGTAATGCCTAACTAAATACATAAATAAGGAGCTAGTTATACAAAAACATTAAACAATAATGGTTTTTGCAACGATAGCGTTTGCTTTTCTTAAATACATCAACCGTTATTGAGTTTTGATTCTTAAGTGTTCTGAACACACTACTAAACCAATATAATCAAATCGATTATAATTATCATTGGAGTCATTCTAATAATTCACTAATGCAACAAAATATCTATTGTTTACAACAAAACCAATACTTAATACGAAACCACACCAATGACCTTCTAAATCAATCCTGTCCTCTCTTAACCTGATCCACAACATTGCACAACCAACTTCGAACACTCTTTCTTCAAAAATGAACTATATCAATCCAAATAACAAATGTCACTTTATAGATTCCTTAATTGATCATAAAGGCAAGGAAACCACTTAAAAAGGATCACTAAACTATTCGTATTCATTTAATAAGAATCAAGAATCAAATGAAAGTGGTGGGATGAAAGTAATCTGATCTTAAACAAGAAACACAATGTGTGATCGATTAAATTAAATTCAAATAAATGTAGCACGACCAACTTAATAACGGTTAATTTTATTTCAATCAAAATTATGCAATTATAGATTAGTGCATCAAACTATTCAGGAGTGCTTAAATAACTACATAGATAAGGAACTTGTTATACAAAAGCATCAAACAACAATGGTTCTAGCAACGATAGCGTTTGCTTTCCTTAACAACATCTAACGTTATTGAGTTTTGATTCTTAAGTGTTCTGAACACACTACTAAACCAATATAATCAAATCGATTATAATTATCATTAGAGTGATTCTAGTAAAGCACTAATACAACAAAATATCTATTGTTTACAACAAAACCAATACTGAATAGGAAACCACACCAATGACCTTGTGAATCAATCCAGTCCTCCCTAAACCTGATCCACAACATTGCACAACCAACACCGAACACTCTTTCTTACAAAATGAAATATATCAATCCTAATGACAGATGTCACTTTATAGATTCCTTTATTTATCGTAAAGGCAAAGAAACCACTTGTAAAGGATCACGAAACTACTCGTATTCATTTGACAAGAATCGAGAATCAAATGAAAGTGATGGGATAAAACTATTCTTATCTTAAACAAGAAACACATTGTGTGATCGATTAAATTGAATTCAAATCTATGTAGCAAGACCAAGTTAATAACGGTTAATTTTATTTCAATCAAATTACGCAATTATAGATTAGTGCCTCAAACTATTCAGGAATGCCTAACTAAATACATAAATAAGGAGATAGTTATACAAAAACATTAAACAACAATGGTTCTTGCAACGATAGCGTCTGCTTTCCTTAAATACATCAACCGTTATTGAGTTTTGATTCTTAAGTGTTCTGAACACACTCCTAAACCAATATAATCAAATCGATTATAATTATCATTAAAGTGATTCTAGTAAATCACTAATGCAACATAATATCTATTTTTCACAAAGAAACCAAAATAGAATAGAAAACCACACCAAAGACCTTATAAATCAATCCACTCCTCCCTAAAACTCATCCATAACATTGCACACCCAACTTTGAACACTCTTTCTTCCAAAATGAACTATATAAATCTAAATGAGAACTGTCACTTTATAGATTACTTTATTGATCATAAAGGCAAGTAAACCACTTGTAAGGGATCGCGAAACTACTCGTATTCATTAAATAAGAATCGAGAATCAAATGAAAGTGGTCGGATAAAAGTATTCTGATCTTAAACAAGAAACACAATGTGTGATCGATTAAATTGAATTCAAGTCAATGTAGCACAACAAAGTTAATAACGGTTAATTTTATTTCAATCAAAATTATGTAATTATAGATTAGTGCATCAAACTATTCAGTAATGCTTAACTAAATACATAAATAACGAATTAGTTATACAAAAACATTAAACAACTATGGTTCTAGCAACGATAGCGTTTGCTTTACTTAACAACATCCAACGTTATTGAGTATTGATTCTTAAGTGTTCTGAACAGACTACTAAACCAATATAATCAAATCGATTATAATTATTATTGGAGTCATTCTAATAATTCACTAATGCAACAAAATATCTATTGTTTACAACAAAACCAATACTGAATACGAAACCACACAAATGACCTTCTATATCAATCCTGTCCTCCCTTAACCTGATCCACAACATTGCACAACCAACTTCGAACACTCTTTCTTCCAAAATGAACTATATCAATCCAAATGACAAATGTCACTTTATTGATTCCTTAATGGATTATAAAGGCAAGGAAACCACTTAAAAAGGATCACGAAACTACTCGTATTCATTTAATAAGAATCGAGAATCAAATGAAAGTGGTGGGATGAAAGTAATCTGATCTTAAACAAGAAACACAATGTGTGATCGATTAAATTAAATTCACATAAATGTAGCACGACCAACTTAATAACGGTTAATTTTATTTCAATCAAAATTACGCAATTATAGATTAGTGCATCAAACTATTCGGGAGTGCTTAAATAACTACATAGATAAGGAACTTGTTATACAAAAGCATTAAACAACAATGGTTCTAGCAACGATAGCGTTTGCTTTCCTTAACAACATCTGACGTTATTGAGTTTTGATTCTTAAGTGTTCTGAACACACTACTAAACCAATATAATCAAATCGATTATAATTATCATTAGAGTGATTCTAGTAAATCACTAATGCAACAAAATATCTATTCTTTACAACAAAACCAATACTGAATAGGAAACCATACCAATGGACTTGTGAATCAATCCAGTCCTCCCTAAACCTGATCCACAACATTGCACAACCAACATCAAACACTCTTTCTTACAAAATGAAATATATCAATCCCAATGACAGATGTCAATTTATAGATTCCTTTATTTATCATAAAGGCAAAGAAACCACTTGTAAAGGATCACGAAACTACTCGTATTCATTTGATAAGAATCGAGAATCAAATGAAAGTGATGGGATAAAACTACTCTTATCTTAAACAAGAAACACATTTGTGTGATCGATTAAATTGAATTCAAATCAATGTAGCACGACCAAGTTAATAACGGTTAATTTTATTTCAATCAAAATTATGGAATTATAGATTAGTGCCTCAAACTATTCAGGAATGCCTCACTAAATACATAAATAAGGAGCTAGTTATACGAAAACATTAAACAACAATGGTTCTTGTAACGATCGCGTTTCCTTTCCTTAAATACATCAACCGTTATTGAGTTTTGATTCTTAAGTGTTCTGAACACACTCCTAAACCAATATAATCAAATCGATTATAATTATCATTAGAGTGATTCTAGTAAATCACTAATGCAACATAATATCTATTTTTCACAAAAAAACCAAAACAGAATAGAAAACCACACAAATGATCTTATAAATCAATCCACTCCTCCCTAAACCTCATCTATAACATTGCACAACCAACTTCGAACACTCTCTTTCCAAAATGAACTATATTAATCCAAATGAAAACTGTTACTTTATAGATACCTTTATTGATCATAAAGGCAAGGAAACCACTTGTAAAGGATCACGAAACTACTCATATTCATTTAATAAGAATCTAGAATCAAATGAAAGTGGTGAGATAAAAGTATTCTGATCTTAAACAAGAAACACATTGTGTGATCGATTAAATTGAATTCAATTCAATGTAGCACGACCAAGTTAATAACGGTTAATTTTATTTCAATCAAAATTATGCAATAATAGATTAGTGCATCAAACTATTCAGGAATGCTTAACTAAATACATAGATAAGGAAAATGTTATACAAAAACATTAAGCAACAATGGTTCTAGCAACTATAGCGTTTACTTTCCTTAACAACATCTAACGTTATTGAGTTTTGATTATTAAGTGTTCTAAACACACTCCTAAACCAATATAATCAAATCGATTATAATTATCATTAGAGTCATTCTAGTAAATCACTAATGCAATATAATATCTATTGTTCATAAAGAAACAAAAACCGAATACGAACCCACACCAATTACCTTTTAAATCAATCCACTCCTCCTTAAACCTCTTGTAAGGCCCCGTTCCCTGGACACTCACAGTTGGACAAACATCGCACATACTATTTTAAAATCTCATAAAATCTATTTAACATATGCAACGGAAAAATTTAATGAAACCATTTCATATATTAATAATTACTGTTTACAACATCATTACATTACAAATCATTGTCTGGTCTCATTACTACACAAAATGGATGCCAACAAAAATCTTGCCAAGTAGCTTCACCCCGTGCCATTCTCAGCAACCATTACCTGCCAACTGAAAATGCATAAAAGTCAGCGTTGCTGAGTTAATTCTAGTTTTATAAAAACATTTATATTACCTTCCATTCCTTAAAACATTTTCATACTTTCGCACGTGATCGACAACTCTCAAGGAGTTGTGAACCTCATTACTTTTTGCTTGCAAGACTTTCATTCATTCATTCTTTATGTTCCACTTTCATTATCTTAGATCTTTCACTTCGTTAAGGTAATACTTTTCATTCATTATCATAATCACACCATGAAAGGCCACAGAGAAATACATAATAGGAACATAAAGGAAACAGGCCACAAACAAACATAACATCATCACATAATCATCTCATACCATCCCCGGGAACACCCCAAGTCATAGCCTAAAAGTCCTTCTTTCCCAAAAATTTCAGAAAATTTTCTTAAGTCTTAGGCGCATGAGCACTATGCAGGCGCACGAGCACTATGCGGGCGCACGAGCACTATGCGGGCGCATGAAAACTTACGCGCATGGGCGACTCAGGCGCATGGGCGACTCATGCGCATGGGCACTATTTGGGCGCACGGCCAACACTTAGGCGTCTGGACAACTTCCTAGGCGCATGGGTACTATGCAGCCGCATGAGCCTGACTTAGGCGCATGGGCACTTAGGCGTTTTAGTAGATTTAGACGCATGGGCATACTTAGACTCCTAGGCATAATCCTAGGCGCATGGGCACTATTTGTGTGCACGAACCTTGGGAGTTTGGGTACTGTTTGGGCGCATGATCTTCAGGCGCATGGGCAACTACCTCTCTAACTACCATCATTTTCAGACCTCAGATCATCAATCTAAGCTGTTCTATGCCTAGTTCTAACATACTAAGCATCTAACAAGCATAAAATCACGAACATACTCATAAATTTCCCATTCATACACCCTCACAACAGGGCACATTCACATACATACGGGTACATACACCCAAATTTATAAAAACGATTAAGCATGCATTTCCAACCCCAAAATCAGTTAAAACATTTAAAAACGGGGATCTAGAACTCACCTCTTGCAACTTTCGAGTAAGACTTCCTTCAAACCCAAATGCTTATGAGTTCAAACACCTAAAAACACCAAAACACAAAATCAAACACAAATACAAGCACATAAGCACATACCCGAAGCTGAAAATCAGCCAAGAACACCCCAAAATCAGGAAACTAAGCTGAATTCAGCCTCTTCTTCTTCCTCTCTCTAAAACCGAAGAGAATTCTTTGCTTTCTCTCTCTAGAAAATCGACAGAAAGATGGTACAGGGGTCATGGGCGGCCATGACCACCTTTTGAACGGATTAAATACCAACTTTGTCCATTGTACAACTTTAACCCCCTCAACTTGAGTTATTTAGCTTTTCTTCCTTTTTCTTTCGCTTTTCTCTTCTTTTAAAATTTCCGGGTGTTACAAGTCCACGCCCCTTGTATAGGTTTCGTCCCCGAAACCTGTCACTCCTCGAACAGCTGAGTATAATGCTGCCTCATCTCCTCCTCAGGTTCCCATGTAGACTCGGATCCATTTCTATGCTTCCAATGTACTCGCACCAAGGGAACCGCTTTATTCCTTAGCCTCTTTTCTTTCCTGTCAATGATAGCCACCGGTTGCTCCACATAATTGAGCCGTTCGTCAACCTCAATGTCTTCCAGTGGTACCACCATATCCTCTTCAGCTAAGCACTTCCTCAGATGAGATACATGGAATGTTGGATGAATTCCACTTAACTCATCGGGCAACTCCAATCTATAGGCCACCTTTCCTACTCGAGCAATGATTCAGAAAGGCCCTATATACCTCGGACTCAACTTGCTCCGCTTTCTAAACCGAATGCTACCCTTCCAAGGTGAAACCTTCAACATAACTCTATCACCCACCTTGAATTCAATCGGTCTACGTCTCTTATCGGCATACGACTTCTGCCTATCTTTGGCTGCCTTCATATAGGCTTTGATCTTTTCCAATTTCTCAGTCGTAGGTTCGATCACCTCAATGCTTCCTAACTCCTTCTGACCAATATCACCCCAACATACGGGTGTCCTACACTTCCTACCGTATAGCATCTCATAGGGTGGCATACCAATGCTGGCATGATAACTGTTGTTGTATGAGAATTCAGCTAACGGTAAGTGTTCGTCCCAACTTCCTCCAAAGTCAATGACGCATGCCCGAAGCATATCCTCAAGCGTCTGAATAGTTCTTTCGGATTGACCATCCGTCTGAGGATGATAAACCGTACTAATATGTGATCTCGTCCCCATCGCATCGTGAAATCTCTTCCAAAACTTGGATGTAAACCGAGTGTCACGGTCAGACACAATAGACACCGGTACACCATGACAAGTCACAATCTCCTTGATGAATAGATCCGCTAACCTCTCGGATGAATACGTTTCACGAATCGGTAAGAAATGAGCACTCTTCGTCAGACGGTCGACAATCACCCATATGGCATCATACCCCCTTGTCGTTCGCGGCAGCTTCGTAATAAAATCCATGGTGATATGCTCCCACTTCCACTTGGGTATATCCAAAGGTTGGATCTTCCCGTATGGCTTCTGATGCTCTGCCTTCACTTGCAAGCAAGTAAGACACTTACTCACGTACTCCGCTACGTCGCGCATCATACCGGGCCACCAATAATCTTTCTTCATATCGTGATACATCTTTGTAGCACCGGGATGAATGGAGTACGGAGTCTTATGAGCTTCATCCATGATCTTTCCATGTAAGTCTCCATAACAAGGAATCCACATTCGCCCAAATCGAGTTCTAACACCGAGAGTGTTTTCACCCAATTCCGTGACCAGACCTCTCATCCTTTCGGAGTTAAGGCGATCTTCTTTCAACGCCTTGTCTTGAAACTCCTTGACCTGCTTCATCACTTCGGAGGTCATAATCAATTGATAAGCCTTCACTAGGATCGGTTCAAACCTCTCCTTTCGGCTAAGGGCATCCGCCACTACGTTGGCTTTTGCCTGGATGGTAATGGATCTCGCAATCATAATCCTTAATGAGCTCCAACCATCGCCTCTGCCTCATATTCAAGTCCTTCTGCTCGAAGAAGTACTTCAAGCTCTTGTGGTCGGTGAAGATAGTGCACTTCGTCCCATATAAATAGTGCCTCCAAATCTTCAATGCGAAGACCACAGCTGCTAACTCCAAGTCATGAGTAGGGTAATTGACCTTATGAACTTTCAGCTGTCGGGATGCGTAGGCTATAACCTTCCCTCGCTGCATCAACACGCAATGCAACCCCAAATAAGAAGCATCTGAATAAACCACCAAATCTTCGCTTCCTTCGGGTAACGACAAGACTGGAGCTTGCGTCAGCCTCGCCTTTAGCTCCTCAAAAGCCTTTTCTTGCTCTTGACCCCATACAAATTTCACATCCCTACGGGTCAATTTGGTCAACGGAGAAGCTATCTTCGAGAAGTCTTGGATGAATCTTCTATAATATCCCGCCAATCCAAGGAAACTACGAATCTCGGATGGCCTTTTTGGAGACTTCCATTGCATCACAGCTTCTACCTTTGCTCGGTCGACCATGATTCCTTCGGAATTTACCACATGACCCAAAAACTGAACGTCGCGCAATCAGAACGCGCACTTGGAGAATTTGGCATACAATTTCTCCCTTCTAAGCGTCTCCAACACTTCCCGAATGTGACCGGCATGCTCCTCCTCGCTCCTCGAATAAATCAGGATATCATCGATAAACACAATCACTGATTTTTCCAACATCGGTCGACACACTCGATTCATCAAATCCATAAAAGCAGCTGGCGCGTTAGTTAAACCAAAAGACATAACGAGAAACTCGTAGTGTCCATAACGCGTACGAAAAGCTGTTTTAGGAATATCCTGCTCTTTCACCTTCAGCTGATGATAACCCGATCGAAGATCTATTCTCGAAAACCAACTGGCACCTTGTAGCTGATCAAACAAGTCGTCGATTCTTGGCAAAGGATACCGATTCTTAACCGTCAACTTGTTCAACTCACGGTAGTCGATGCACATCCTCATGCTACCGTCTTTCTTCTTTACAAACAAGACCGGAGCACCCCAGGGAGAGATACTCGGTCGAATAAACCCTTTATCCAACAGTTCTTGCAATTGAACCATCAGTTCCCTCATCTCTGTTGGAGCCAAACGATACGGTGCCTTAGCGACAGGCTGAGCACCGGGTATCAAATCAATCTAAAACTCGATTTCACGGTCCCGCACTCTCGAGCCATGTGACCGGGCTTCCCACACTTGAAACAGACGTTTGATCCCCTTCTGCACTCTCCAGTATGCTCCCTTCCACATTTACCACACCTCTTTGCTCCTGCCCCGGGTGTGGCTACACGCCGGTCATTCATCCCTGCAACCTTGTTATTTAGAGCGACACCACCGCGTCCAAACCGCTTCCTATTCCAGTTTCGATCACCAGCACCACTTTTCTTGCTTACTTCAACCACAGCCACCTCCCGTTCATCGTACAGCCTTCCCACCAGATTAACCACTGACCTAACCGTGCTCGGCCGGGCGGCGATCATATGCCTGCGAATATCCGCCGGCAAACCCTGGATGTACCTTTTTATCTTTCGTGACACAAGTGTCACCTGATCTGGCACCAGTCGTGCCATCTCATTGAATTTTGTAGTGTACTGCTGGTGCGTCATGGTTCCCGCCTCCAGCTGTAGGAACTCCCTCTCAATCTTATCGAGTTCCCTATGAGGATAGAACTCCTCAATCACCAGCTTCTTCTGCTCATCCCAACTCATCTTTCCAATAGCCCTGCTACCCTTGGCCTGGACAATATTGTCCCACTAGCATAAAGACGAGTCCACGAATGAGTGGGTAGCAAACTTCACCTTCTGGTCCTCCCTGCACTCGCTGATATCTAGCACAGCCTCCATCTCTCTCACCCATCGATGAGTAGCAGCAGTGTTTCCATTACCGTCAAAAGTCGGGGGCTTGCATCTCTGGAATGCCCCATAAGTTCAGCCCCGAGTTGTCCCTGGCACTACTTCTTCCTCCTCGTCACTTGGGACAACCGTCTCAGCCTCCCGTTGCCCTGCTTCTCCCGCAGTCTTCTCTTTCTCCTTCTTCTCGTCCTCCCTTACAGCTCTAATCACTTCGACCACCACAGACGGCAGGATTGTCTGCATGACTTGATGAACTTCCTCAACAACAGCCTCTTTCACCGAGGCCCTTAGATTAGCACTCTCATCACCACCTTCCTCGTGATGAGTCTCGGGCTCTTCAGGTGCCCTTTCTGCAGCCTTAGCACCACCTCTTGTGGCACACGGTCCAGCACCACGTCCACCGCGACCTCCACCCCTAGAAGCCTTCGAAGATCTACCACCCGCCATCCTCTAAACACACTATAAGATTCAAAGACCAACGCGGTCATTCAAGGTAATAGCTCAGTTTAGGTCAAGTATAGTAAGTCCCTAATTACAGTGGCCAGTTGTGATTAGCCACTTACTTTACTCTTCATACCCCGAGCATGATCCTTGGGCATTTGGGTACTGTTTGGGCGCATGATCTTCGGGCGCATGGGCAACTACGTCTCTAACTACCATCATTTTCAGACCTCAGATCATCAATCTAAACTGTTCTATGCCTAGTTCTAACATACTAAGCATCTAACAAGCATAAAATCACGAACATACTCATAAATTTCCCATTCATATACCCTCCCAACAGGGCACATTCACATACATACGGGTACACACACCCAAATTTATAAAAACAATTATGCATGCATTTCCAACCCCAAAATCAGTTAAAACATTTAAAAACGGGGATCTAGAACTCACCTCTTGCAACTTCCGAGTAAGACTTCCTTCAAACCCGAATGCTTATGAGTTCAAACACCTAAAAACACCAAAACACAAAATCTAACACACATACAAGCACATAAGCACATACCCGAAGCTGAAAATCAGCCAAGAACACCCCGAAATCAGAAAACTAAGCTGAATTCAGCCTCTTCTTCTTCCTCTCTCTAAAACCGAAGAGAATTCTCTGCTTTCTCTCTCCAGAAAATCGACAGAAAGATGGTACAGGGGTCATGGCGGCCATGACCACCTTTTGAACGGATTAAATACCAACTTTGTCCATTGTATAACTTTAACCCCCTCAACTTGAGTTATTTAGCTTTTCTTCCTTTTTCTTTTGCTTTTCTCTTCTTTTAAAATTTCCGGGTGTTACACCTCATCCATAACATTGCACAACCAACTTTGAACACTCTTTCTTCCAAAATGAACTATATAAATCTAAATGAGAACTGTCCCTTTATAGATTCCTTTATTGATCATAAAGGCAAGTAAACCACTTGTAAGGGATCACGAAACTACTCGTATTCATTTAATAAGAATAGAGAATCAAATGAAAGTGGTGCGATAAAAGTATTCTAATCTTAAACAAGAAACACAACGTGTGATCGATTAAATTGAATTCAAGTCAATGTAGCACGACCGCGTTAGTAACGGTTCATTTTATTTCAATGAAAATTATGCAATTATAGATTAGTGCATCAAACTATTCAGGAATGCTTAACTAAATACATAAATAACAAACTAGTTACACAAAAACATTAAACAACTTTGGTTCTAGCAACGATAGCGTTTGCTTTCCTTAACAACATCCAACGTTTTTGAGTTTTGATTCTTAAGTGTTCTGAACACACTACTAAACCAACATAATCAAATCAATTATAATTATCATTGGAGTCATTCTATTTAATCACTAATGCAACATAATATCTATTGTTTACAACAAAACCAATTCTGAATACGAAACCGCACCAATGACCTTCTAAATCAATCTAGTCCTCCCTAAACCTGATCCACAACATTGCACAACCAATTTCGAACACTCTTTTCTTCCAAATGAACTATATCAATCCAAATGACAAATGTCACTTTATAGATTCCTTAATTGATCATAAAAGCAAGGAAACCACTTGTAAAGTATCACGAAACTACTCGTATTCATTTAATAAGAATCGAGAATCAAATGAAAGTGGTGAAATAAAAGTATTCTGATCTTAAACAAGAAACACAATGTGTGATCGATTAAATTGAATTCAAATCAATGTAGCTCGACCATGTTAATAACGGTTAATTTTATTTCAATCAAAATTATGCAATAACAGATTAGTGCATCAAACTATTCAGAAATGCTTAACTAAATACATAAATAAGAAACTAGTTATATAAAAACATTAAACAACAATGGTTCTAGCAACGATAGCGTTTGCATTCCTTAACAACATCCAACGTTATTGAGTTTTGATTCTTAAGTGTTCTGAACACACTACTAAACCAATATAATCAAATCGATTATAATTATTATTGGAGTCATTTCTATTTAATCACTAATGCAACATAATATCTATTGTTTACAACAAAACCAATACTGAATACGAAACCACACCAATGACCTTCTAAATCAATCCAGTCCTCCCTAAACCTGATCCAGATCATTGCACAACCAATTTCGAACACACATTTCTTCCAAAATTAGCTATATCTATCCAAACGACAAATGTCACTTTATAGATTCCTTAATTGATCATAAAAGCAAGGAAACCACTTGTAAAGTATCACGAAACTACTCGTATTTATTTAATAAGAATCGAGAATCAAATGAAAGTGGTGAAATAAAAGTATTCTGATCTTAAACAAGAAACACAATGTGTGATCGATTAAATTGAATTCAAATCAATGTAGAACGACCATGTTAATAACGGTTAATTTTATTTCAATCAAAATTATGCAATAACAGATTAGTGCATCAAACTATTCAGGAATGCTTAACTAAATACATAAATAAGAAAGTAGTTATATAAAAACATTAAACAACAATGGTTCTAGCAACGATAGCGTTTGCATTCCTTAACAACATCCAACGTTATTGAGTTTTGATTCTTAAGTGTTCTGAACACACTACTAAACCAATATAATCAAATCGATTATAATTATTATTGGAGTCATTCCATTTAATCACTAATGCAACATAATATCTATTGTTTACAACAAAACAAATACTGAATACGAAACCACACCAATGACCTTGTAAATCAGACTAGTACTCCCTAAACCTGATCCACAACATAGTACAACTAACTTCGAACACTCTTTTTCCCAAAATGAACTATATCGATCTAAATGACAAATGTCACTTTATGGATTCCTTTATTGATCATAAAGGCAAGGAAACCACTTGTAAAGTATCACGAAACTACTCGTATTCATTTAATAAGAATCGATAATCAAATGAAAGTGGTGGGATCAAAGTATTCTGATCTTAAACAAGAAACACAATGTGTGATCGATAAAATTGAATTCAAATCAATGTAGCATGACCAAGTTAATAACGGTTAATCTTATTTCAATCAAAATTATGCAATAACAGATTAGTGCATCAAACTATTCAGGAATGCTTAACTAAATACATAAATAAGAAACAAGTTATATAAAAACATTAAACAACAATGGTTCTAGCAACGATAGCATTTTCTTTCCTTAACAACCTCCAACGTTATTATGTTTTGATTCTTAAGTAGTGTTCTGAACACACACCTAAACCAATATAATTAAATCGATTATAATTATCATTAGAGTCCTTTTTAGTAAATCACTAATGCAACATAATATCTATTGTTCACAAGGAAACCAAAACCGAATACGAAACAACACCAATGACCTTCTAAATCAATCCACTCCTACCTAAACCTCATCTATAACATTGCACAACCAACTTCGAACACGCTTTCTTCCCAAATGAACTAAATGAATCTAAATGAGAACTATCACTTTATAGATTCCTTTATTGATCATAAAGGCAAGTAAACCAATTGTAAAGGATCACGAAGCTACTCGTATTAATTTAATAAGAATAGAGAATCAAATTAAAGTGGTGGGATAAAAGTATTCTGATCTTAAACCATAAACACGTTGTGTGATCGATTAAATTGAATTCAAACCAATGTAGCACGACCAAGTTAATAACAGTTAATTTAATTTTAATCAAAATTATGCAATTATAGATTAGTGCATCAAACTATTCAGGAATGCTTAACTAAATACATAGATACGGAAATAGTTATACAAAAACATTAAACAACAATGGTTCTAGCAACGATAACGTTTGCTTTCCTTAACAACATCCAACGTTATTGAGTTTTGATTTTTAAGTTTTCTAAACACATTCCTAAACCAATATAACCAAATCGATGATAATTATCATTAGAGTCATTCTAGTAAATCACTAATGCAATATAATATCTATTGTTCACAAAGAAACCAAAACTGAGTACGCAACCACACCAATGACCTTCTAAATGAATCCAGTCCTCCCTAAACCTAATCAACAACATTGCACAACCAACTTCGAACACTCTTTCTTACATAATGAACCATATTAATCCAAATGAGAAATGTCACTTTATAGATTCCTTTATTGATCATAAAGGCAAGGAAACCACTTGTGAAGGATCACGAAACTACTCGTATTCATTTAATAAGAATCGATAATCAAATAAAAGTGGTGGGACAAAAGTATTCTGATCTTCAACAAGAAACACAATGTGTGATCGATAAAATTGAATTCAAATCAATGTAGCATGACCAAGTTAATAACGGTTAGTTTTATTTCAATCAAAATTATGCAATAACAGATTAGTGCATCAGACTATTCAGAAATGCTTAACTAAATACATAAATAAGAAACTAGTTATACAAAAACATTAAACAACAATGGTTCTAGCAACGATAGCATTTGCTTTTCTTAACAACCTCTAACGTTATTGAGTTTTGATTCTTAAGTAGTGTTCTGAACACACTCCTAAACCAATATAATTAAATCGATTATAATTATCGTTAGAGTCCTTTTTAGTAAATCACTAATGCAACATAATATCTATTGTTCACAGGGAAACTAAAACCGAATACAAAACAACACCAATGACCTTATAAATGAATCCACTCCTACCTAAACCTCATCCATAACATTGCAAACCAACTTTGAACACGCTTTCTTCCCAAATGAACTAAATGAATCTAAATGAGAACTATCACTTTATAGATTCCTTTATTGATCATAAAGGCAAGTAAACCAATTGTAAAGGATCACGAAGCTACTCGTATTCATTTAATAAGAATAGAGAATCAAATTAAAGTGGTGGGAAAAAAGTATTCTGATCTTAAACCATAAACACGTTGTGTGATCGATTAAATTGAATTCAAACCAATGTAGCACGACCAAGTTAATAACGGTTAATTTAATTTTAATCAAAATTATGCAATTATAGATTAGTGCATCAAACTATTCAGGAATGCTTAACTAAATACATAGATAAGGAAATAGTTATACAAAAACATTAAACAACAATGGTTCTAGCAACGATAACGTTTGCTTTCCTTAACAACATCCAACGTTATTGAGTTTTGATTTTTATGTGTTCTAAACACATTCCTAAACCAATATAATCAAATCGATGATAATTATCATTAGAGTCATTCTAGTAAATCACTAATGCAATATAATATCTATTGTTCACAAAGAAACCAAAACTGAGTACGCAACCACACCAATGACCTTCTAAATGAATCCAGTCCTCCCTAAACCTAATCAACAACATTGCACAACCAACTTCGAACACTCTTTCTTACATAATGAACCATATCAATCCAAATGAGAAATGTCACTTTATAGATTCCTTTATTGGTCATAAAGGCAAGGAAACCACTTGTGAAGGATCACGAAACTACTCGTATTCATTTAATAAGAATCGATAATCAAATGAAAGTGGTGGGACAAAAGTATTCTGATCTTCAACAAGAAACACAATGTGTGATCGATAAAATTGAATTCAAATCAATGTAGCATGACCAAGTTAATAACGGTTAATTTTATTTCAATCAAAATTATGCAATAACAGATTAGTGCATCAGACTATTCAGAAATGCTTAACTAAATACATAAATAAGAAACTAGTTATACAAAAACATTAAACAACAATGGTTCTAGCAACGATAACATTTGCTTTTCTTAACAACCTCCAACGTTATTGAGTTTTGATTCTTAAGTAGTGTTCTGAACACACTCCTAAACCAATATAATTAAATCGATTATAATTATCGTTAGAGTCCTTTTTAGTAAATCACTAATGCAACATAATATCTATTGTTCACAGGGAAACTAAAACCGAATACAAAACAACACCAATGACCTTATAAATGAATCCACTCCTACCTAAACCTCATCCATAACATTGCACAACCAACTTTGAACGCGCTTTCTTCCCAAATGAACTAAATGAATCTAAATGAGAACTATCACTTTATAGATTCCTTTATTTATCATAAAGGCAAGTAAACCAATTGTAAAGGATCACGAAGCTACTCGTATTCATTTAATAAGAATAGAGAATCAAATTAAAGTGGTGGGATAAAAGTATTCTGATCTTAAACCATAAACACGTTGTGTGATCGATTAAATTAAATTCAAACCAATGTAGCACGACCAAGTTAATAACGGTTAATTTAATTTTAATCAAAATTATGCAATTATAGATTAGTGCATCAAACTATTCAGGAATGCTTAACTAAATACATAGATACGGAAATAGTTATACAAAAACATTAAACAACAATGGTTCTAGCAACGATAACGTTTGCTTTCCTTAACAACATCCAACGTTATTGAGTTTTGATTTTTAAGTGTTCTAAACACATTCCTAAACCAATATAACCAAATCGATGATAATTATCATTAGAGTCATTCTAGTAAATCACTAACGCAATATAATATCTATTGTTCACAAAGAAACCAAAACTGAGTACGCAACCACACCAATGACCTTCTAAATGAATCCAGTCCTCCCTAAACCTAATCAACAACATTGGACAACCAACTTCGAACACTCTTTCTTACATAATGAACCATATTAATCCAAATGAGAAATGTCACTTTATAGATTCCTTTATTGATCATAAAGGCAAGGAAACCACTTGTGAAGGATCACGAAACTACTCGTATTCATTTAATAAGAATCGATAATCAAATGAAAGTGGTGGGACAAAAGTATTCTGATCTTCAACAAGAAACACAATGTGTGATCGATAAAATTGAATTCAAATCAATGTAGCATGACCAAGTTAATAACGGTTAATTTTATTTCAATCAAAATTATGCAATAACAGATTAGTGCATCAGACTATTCAGAAATGCTTAACTAAATACATAAATAAGAAACTAGTTATACAAAAACATTAAACAACAATGGTTCTAGCAACGATAGCATTTGCTTTTCTTAACAACCTCCAACGTTATTGAGTTTTGATTCTTAAGTAGTGTTCTGAACACACTCCTAAACCAATATAATTAAATCGATTATAATTATCGTTAGAGTCCTTTTTAGTAAATCACTAATGCAACATAATATCTATTGTTCACAGGGAAACTAAAACCGAATACAAAACAACACCAATGACCTTATAAATGAATCCACTCCTACCTAAACCTCATCCATAACATTGCACAACCAACTTTGAACGCGCTTTCTTCCCAAATGAACTAAATGAATCAAAATGAGAACTATCACTTTATAGATTCCTTTATTGATCATAAAGGCAAGTAAACCAATTGTAAAGGATCACGAAGCTACTCGTATTCATTTAATAAGAATAGAGAATCAAATTAAAGTGGTGGGAGAAAAGTATTCTGATCTTAAACCATAAACACGTTGTGTGATCGATTAAATTGAATTCAAACCAATGTAGCACGACCAAGTTAATAACGGTTAATTTAATTTTAATCAAAATTATGCAATTATAGATTAGTGCATCAAACTATTCCGGAATGCTTAACTAAATACATAGATAAGAAAATAGTTATACAAAAACATTAAATAACAATGGTTCTAGCAACGATAACGTTTGCTTTCCTTAACAACATCCAACGTTATTGAGTTTTGATTTTTATGTGTTCTAAACACATTCCTAAACCAATATAATCAAATCGATGATAATTATCATTAGAGTCATTCTAGTAAATCACTAATTCAATATAATATCTATTGTTCACAAAGAAACCAAAACCGAGTACGCAACCCCACCAATGACCTTCTAAATGAATCCAGTCCTCCCTAAACCTAATCCACAACATTGCACAACCAACTTCGAACACTCTTTCTTACATAATGAACTATATAATCCAAATGAGAAATGTCACTTTATAGATTCCTTTATTGATCATAAAGGCAAGGAAACCACTTGTGAAGGATCACGAAACTACTCGTATTCATTTAATAAGAATCGATAATCAAATGAAAGTGGTGGGACAAAAGTATTCTAATCTTCAACAAGAAACACAATGTGTGATCGATAAAATTGAATTCAAATCAATGTAGCATGACCAAGTTAATAACGGTTAATTTTATTTCAATCAAAATTATGCAATAACAGATTAGTGCATCAAACTATTCAGAAATCCTTAACTAAATACATAAATAAGAAACTAGTTATACAAAAACATTAAACAACAATGGTTCTAGCAACGATAGCATTTGCTTTCCTTAACAACCTCCAACGTTATTGAGTTTTTATTCTTAAGTAGTGTTCTGAACACACTCCTAAACCAATATAATTAAATCGATTATAATTATCATTAGAGTCCTTTTTAGTAAATCACTAATGCAACATAATATCTATTGTTCACAGGGAAACCAAAACCGAATACGAAACAACATCAATAACCTTATAAATGAATCCACTCCTACCTAAACCTCATCCATAACATTGCACAACTAACTTCGAACACTCTGTCTTCCAAAATGAACTAAATGAATCTAAATGAGAACTGTCATTTTATAGATTCCTTTATTGATCATAAAGGCAAGTAAACCAATTGTAAAGGATCACGAAACTACTCGTATTCATTTAATAAGAATCGAGAATCAAATTAAAGTGTTGGGATAAAAGTATTCTAATCTTAAACAAGAAACACATTGTGTGATCGATTAAATTGAATTCAAACCAATGTGGCACGACCAAGTTAATAACGGTTAATTTAATTTTAATCAAAATTATGCAATTATAGATTAGTGCATCAAACTATTCAGGAATGCTTAACTAAATACATAGATAAGGAAATAGTTATACAAAAACATTAAACAACAATGGTTCTACCAACGATAACATTTGCTTTCCCTAACAACATCCAACGTTATTGAATTTTGATTATTATGTGTTCTAAACACATTCCTAAACCAATATAATCAAATCGATGATAATTATCATTAGAGTCATTCTAGTAAATCACTAATGCAATATAATATCTATTGTTCACAAAGAAACCAAAACCGAGTACGAAACCACACCAATGACCTTCTAAATGAATCCAGTCCTCCCTAAACTTAATCCACAACATTGCACAACCAACTTCGAACACTATTTCTTACATAATGAACTATATCAAACCAAATGAGAAATGTCACTTTATAGATTCCTTTATTGATCATAAAGGCAAGAAAACCACTTGTGAAGGATCACGAAACTACTCGTATTCATTTAATAAGAATCGATAATCAAATGAAAGTGGTGGGATAAAAGTATTCTGATCTTAAACCAGAAACACAATGTGTGATCGATAAAATTTAATTCAAATCAATGTAGCATGACCAAGTTAATAACGGTTTATTTTATTTCAATCAAAATTATGCAATTATAGATTAGTGCAGCATCAAACTATTCAGGAATGCTTAACTAAATACATAGATAAGGAAATAGTTATACAAAAACATTAAACAACAATGGTTCTACCAACGATAACGTTTGCTTTCCTTAACAACATCCAACGTTATTGAGTTTTGATTATTATGTGTTCTAAACACATTCCTAAACCAATATAATCAAATCGATGATTATTATCATTAGAGTCATTCTGGTAAATCACTAATGTAATATAATATCTATTGTTCACAAAGAAACCAAAACCGAGTACGAAACCACACCAATGACCTTCTAAATGAATCCAGTCCTCCGTAAACGTAATCCACAACATTACACAACCAACTTCGAACACTATTTCTTACATAATGAACTATATCAAACCAAATGAGAAATGTCACTTTATAGATTCCTTTATTGATCATAAAGGCAAGAAAACCACTTGTGAAGGATCACAAAACTACTCGTATTCATTTAATAAGAATCGATAATCAAATGAAAGTGGTGGGATAAAAGTATTCTGATCTTAAACCAGAAACACAATGTGTGATCGATAAAATTGAATTCAAATCAATGTAGCATGACCAAGTTAATAACGGTTAATTTTATTTCAATCAAAATTATGCAATAACAGATTAGTGCATCAAACTATTTAGAAATGCTTAACTAAATACATAAATAAGAAACTAGTTATACAAAAACATTAAACAACAATGGTTCTAGCAACGATAGCATTTGCTTTCCTTAACAACATCCAACGTTTTTGAGTTTTGATTCTTAAGTGTTCTGAACACACTACTAAACCAACATAATCAAATCAATTATAATTATCATTGGAGTCATTCTATTTAATCACCAATACAACATAATATCTATTGTTTACAACAAAACAAATACTGAATACGAAACGACACCAATGACCTTCTAAATCAATCCAGTCCTCCCTAAACCTGATCCACAACATTGCACAACCAATTTCGAACACTCTTTTCTTTCAAATGAACTATATCAATCCAAATGACAAATGTCACTTTATAGAATCTTTAATTGATCATAAAGGAAAGGAAACCACTTGTAAAGTATCACGAAACTACTCGTATTCATTTAATAAGAATCGAGAATCAAATGAAAGTGGTGAAATAAAAGTATTCTGATCTTAAACAAGAAACACAATGTGTGATCGATTAAATTGAATTCAAATCAATGTAGCACGACCATGTTAATAACGGTTAATTTTATTTCAATCAAAATTATGCAATTATAAATTAGTGCATCAAACTATTCAGTAATGCTTAACTAAATACATAAATAATGAACTAGTTATACAAAAACATTAAACAACTATAGTTCTAGCGACGATAGCTTTGCATTCCTTAACAACATCCAACGTTATTGAGTTTTGATTCTTAAGTGTTCTGAACACACTACTAAACCAATATAATCAAATCGATGATAATTATCATTAGAGTCATTCTAGTAAATCACTAATGCAATATAATATCTATTGTTCACAAAGAAACCAAAACCGAGTACGAAACCACACCAATGACCTTCTAAATGAATCCAGTCCTCCCTAAACTTAATCCACAACATTGCACAACCAACTTCGAATACTATTTCTTACATAATGAACTATATCAAACCAAATGAGAAATGTCACTTTATAGATTGCTTTATTGATCATAAAGGCAAGAAAACCACTTGTGAAGGATCACGAAACTACTCGTATTTATTTAATAAGAATCGATAATCAAATGAAAGTGGTGGGACAAAAGTATTCTGATCTTAAAACAGAAACACAATGTGTGATCGATAAAATTGAATTCAAATCAATGTAGCATGACCAAGTTAATAACGGTTAATTTTATTTCAATCAATATTATGCAATTATCGATTAGTGCAGCATCAAACTATTCATGAATGGTTAACTAAATACATAGATAAGGAAATAGTTATACAAAAACATTAAACAACAATGGTTCTACCAACGATAACGTTTGCTTTCCTTAACAACATCCAACGTTATTGAGTTTTGATTATTATGTGTTCTAAACACATTCCTAAACCAATATAATCAAATCGATGATAATTATCATTAGAGTCATTCTAGTAAATCACTAATGTAATATAATATCTATTGTTCACAAAGAAACCAAAACCGAGTATGAAACCACACCAATGACCTTCTAAATGAATCCAGTCCTCCCTAAACTTAATCCACAACATTGCACAACCAACTTCGAACACTATTTCTTACATAATGAACTATATCAAACCAAATGAGAAATGTCACTTTATAGATTCCTTTATTGATCATAAAGGCAAGAAAACCACTTGTGAAGGATCACGAAACTACTCGTATTCATTTAATAAGAATCGATAATCAAATGAAAGTGGTGGGATAAAAGTATTCTGATCTTAAACCAGAAACACAATGTGTGATCGATAAAATTGAATTCAAATCAATGTAGCATGACCAAGTTAATAACGGTTTATTTTATTTCAATCAAAATTATGCAATTATAGATTAGTGCAGCATCAAACTATTCAGGAATGCTTAACTAAATACATAGATAAAGAAATAGTTATACAAAAACATTAAACAACAATGGTTCTACCAACGATAACGTTTGCTTTCCTTAACAACATCCAACGTATTGAGTTTTGATTATTATGTGTTCTAAACACATTCCTAAGGCAATATAATCAAATCGATGATAATTATCATTAGAGTCATTCTAGTAAATCACTAATGTAATATAATATCTATTGTTCACAAAGAAACCAAAACCAAGTACGAAACCACACCAATGACCTTCTAAATGAATCCAGTCCTCCCTAAACGTAATCCACAACATTGCAGAACCAACTTCGAACACTATTTCTTACATAATAAACTATATCAAAGCAAATGAGAAATGTCACTTTATAGATTTCTTTATTGATCATAAAGGCAAAAAAACCACTTGTGAAGGATCACGAAACTACTCGTATTCATTTAATAAGAATCGATAATCAAATGAAAGTGGTGGGATAAAAGTATTCTGATCTTAAACCAGAAACACAATGTGTGATCGATAAAATTGAATTCAAATCAATGTAGCATGACCAAGTTAATAACGGTTAATTTTATTTCAATCAAAATTATGCAATTATAAATTAGTGCATCAAACTATTCAGTAATGCTTAACTAAATACATAAATAATGAACTAGTTATACAAAAACATTAAACAAGTATAGTTCTAGCGACGATAGCGTTTGCATTCCTTAACAACATCCAACGTTATTGAGTTTTGATTCTTAAGTGTTCTGAACACACTACTAAACCAATATAATCAAATCGATGATAATTATCATTAGAGTCATTCTAGTAAATCACTAATGTAATATAATATCTATTGTTCACAAAGAAACCAAAACCGAGTACGAAACCACACTAATGACCTTCTAAATGAATCCAGTCCTCCCTAAACTTAATCCACAACATTGCACAACCAACTTCGAACACTATTTCTTACATAATGAACTATATCAAACCAAATGAGAAATGTCACTTTATAGATTCCTTTATTGATCATAAAGTCAAGAAAACCACTTGTGAAGGATCACGAAACTACTCGTATTCATTTAATAAGAATCGAGAATCAAATGAAAGTGGTGAAATAAAAGTATTCTGATCTTAAACAAGAAACACAATGTGTGATCGATTAAATTGAATTCAAATCAATGTAGCACGACCATGTTAATAACGGTTAATTTTATTTCAATCAAAATTATGCAATTATAAATTAGTGCATCAAACTATTCAGTAATGCTTAACTAAATACATAAATAATGAACTAGTTATACAAAAACATTAAACAACTATAGTTCTAGCGACGATAGCGTTTGCATTCCTTAACAACATCCAACGTTATTGAGTTTTGATTCTTAAGTGTTCTGAACACACTACTAAACCAATATAATCAAATCGATGATAATTATCATTAGAGTCATTCTAGTAAATCACTAATGCAATATAATATCTATTGTTCACAAAGAAACCAAAACCGAGTACGAAACCACACCAATGACCTTCTAAATGAATCCAGTCCTCCCTAAACTTAATCCACAACATTGCACAACCAACTTCGAACAATATTTCTTACATAATGAACTATATCAAACCAAATGAGAAATGTCACTTTATAGATTCCTTTACTGATCATAAAGGCAAGAAAACCACTTGTGAAGGATCACGAAACTACTCGTATTCATTTAATAAGAATCGATAATCAAATGAAAGTGGTGGGACAAAAGTATTCTGATCTTAAACCAGAAACACAATGTGTGATCGATAAAATTGAATTCAAATTAATGTAGCATGAACAAGTTAATAACGGTTAATTTTATTTCAATCAATATTATTGAATTATAGATTAGTGCAGCATCAAACTATTCAGGAATGCTTAACTAAATACATAGATAAGGAAATAGTTATACAAAAACATTAAACAACATTGGTTCTACCAACGATAACGTTTGCTTTCCTTAACAACATCCAACGTTATTGAGTTTTGATTATTATGTGTTCTAAACACATTCCTAAACCTATATAATCAAATCGATGATAATTATCATTAGAGTCATTCTAGTAAATCACTAATGTAATATAATATCTATTGTTCACAAAGAAACCAAAACCGAGTACGAAACCACACCAATGACCTTCTAAATGAATCCAGTCCTCCCTAAACTTAATCCACAACATTGCACAACCAACTTCGAACACTATTTCTTACATAATGAACTATATCAAACCAAATGAGAAATGTCACTTTATAGATTCCTTTATTGATCATAAAGGCAAGAAAACCACTTGTGAAGGATCACGAAACTACTCGTATTCATTTAATAAGAATCGATAATCAAATGAAAGTGGTGGGACAAAAGTATTCTGATCTTAAACCAGAAACACAATGTGTGATCGATAAAATTGAATTCAAATCAATGTAGCATGACCAAGTTAATAACGGTTAATTTTATTTTAATCAATATTATGCAATTATGGATTAGTGCAGCATCAAACTATTCAGGAATGCTTAACTAAATACATAGATAAGGAAATAGTTATACAAAAACATTAAACAACAATGGTTCTACCAACGATAACGTTTGCTTTCCTTAACAACATCCAACGTTATTGAGTTTTCATTATTATGTGTTCTAAACACATTCCTAAACCAATATAATCATATCGATGATAATTATCATTAGAGTCATTCTAGTAAATCACTAATGTAATATAATATCTATTGTTCACAAAGAAACCAAAACCGAGTACGAAACCACACCAATGACCTTCTAAATGAATCCAGTCCTCCCTAAACTTAATCCACAACATTGCACAACCAACTTCGAACACTATTTCTTACATAATGAACTATATCAAACCAAATGAGAAATGTCACTTTATAGATTCCTTTACTGGTCATAAAGGCAAGAAAACCACTTTTGAAGGATCACGAAACTACTCGTATTCATTTAATAAGAATCGATAATCAAATGAAAGTGGTGGGACAAAAGTATTCTGATCTTAAACCAGAAACACAATGTGTGATCGATAAAATTGAATTCAAATCAATGTAGCATGACCAAGTTAATAACGGTTAATTTTATTTCAATCAATATTATGCAATTATAGATTAGTGCAGCATCAAACTATTCAGGAATGCTTAACTAAATACATAGATAAGGAAATAGTTATACAAAAACATTAAACAACAATGGTTCTACCAACGATAACGTTTGCTTTCCTTAACAATATCCAACGTTATTGAGTTTTCATTATTATGTGTTCTAAACACATTCCTAAACCAATATAATCAAATCGATGATAATTATCATTAGAGTAATTCTAGTAAATCACTAATGTAATATAATATCTATTGTTCACAAAGAAACCAAAACCGAGTACGAAACCACACCAATGACCTTCTAAATCAATCCAGTCCTCCCTAAACTTAATCCACAACATTGCACAACCAACTTCGAACACTATTTCTTACATAATGAACTATATCAAACCAAATGAGAAATGTCACTTTATAGATTCCTTTATTGATCATAAAGGCAAGAAAACCACTTGTGAAGGATCACGAAACTACTCGTATTCATTTAATAAGAATCGATAATCAAATGAAAGTGGTGGGACAAAAGTATTCTGATCTTAAACCAGAAACACAATGTGTGATCGATAAAATTGAATTCAAATCAATGTAGCATGACCAAGTTAATAACGGTTAATTTTATTTCAATCAATATTATGCAATTATAGATTAGTGCAGCATCAAACTATTCAGGAATGCTTAACTAAATACATAGATAAGGAAATAGTTATACAAAAACATTAAACAACATTGGTTCTACCAACGATAACGTTTGCTTTCCTTAACAACATCCAACGTTATTGAGTTTTGATTATTATGTGTTCTAAACACATTCCTAAACCAATATAATCAAATCGATGATAATTATCATTAGAGTCATTCTAGTAAATCACTAATGTAATATAATATCTATTGTTCACAAAGAAACCAAAACCGAGTACGAAACCACACCAATGACCTTCTAAATGAATCCAGTCCTCCCTAAACTTAATCCACAACATTGCACAACCAACTTCGAACACTATTTCTTACATAATGAACTATATCAAACCAAATGAGAAATGTCACTTTATAGATTCCTTTATTGATCATAAAGGCAAGAAAACCACTTGTGAAGGATCACGAAACTACTCGTATTCATTTAATAAGAATCGAGAATCAACTGAAAGTGGTGAAATAAAAGTATTCTGATCTTAAACAAGAAACACAATGTGTGATCGATTAAATTGAATTCAAATCAATGTAGCACGACCATGTTAATAACGGTTAATTTTATTTCAATCAAAATTATGCAATTATAAATTAGTGCATCAAACTATTCAGTAATGCTTAACTAAATACATAAATAATGAACTAGTTATACAAAAACATTAAACAACTATAGTTCTAGCGACGATAGCGTTTGCATTCCTTAACAACATCCAACGTTATTGAGTTTTGATTCTTAAGTGTTCTGAACATACTACTAAACCAATATAATCAAATCGATGATAATAAGAATCGAGAATCAAATGAAAGTGGTGGAATAAAAGTATTCTGATCTTAAACAAGAAACACAATGTGTGATCGATTAAATTGAATTCAAATCAATGTAGCACGACCATGTTAATAACGGTTAATTTTATTTCAATCAAAATTATGCAATTATAGATTAGTGCAGCATCAAACTATTCTGTAATGCTTAACTAAATACATAGATAAGGAAATAGTTATACAAAAACATTAAACAACAATGGTTCTACCAACGATAACGTTTGCTTTCCTTAACAACATCCAACGTTATTGAGTTTTGATTAATATGTGTTCTAAACACATTCCTAAACCAATATAATCAAATCGATGATAATTATCATTAGAGTCATTCTAGTAAATCACTAATGTAATATAATATCTATTGTTCACAAAGAAACCAAAACCGAGTACGAAACCACACCAATGACCTTCTAAATGAATCCAGTCCTCCCTAAACTTAATCCACAACATTGCACAACCAACTTCGAACACTATTTCTTACATAATGAACTATATCAAACCAAATGAGAAATGTCACTTTATAGATTCCTTTATTGATCATAAAGGCAAGAAAACCACTTGTGAAGGATCACGAAACTACTCGTATTCATTTAATAAGAATCGATAATCAAATGAAAGTGGTGGGATAAAAGTATTCTAATCTTAAACCAGAAACACAATGTGTGATCGATAAAATTGAATTCAAATCAATGTAGCATGACCAAGTTAATAACGGTTTATTTTATTTCAATCAAAATTATGCAATTATAGATTAGTGCAGCATCAAACTATTCAGGAATGCTTAACTAAATACATAGATAAGGAAATAGTTATACAAAAACATTAAACAACAATGGTTCTACCAACGATAACGTTTGCTTTCCTTAACAACATCCAACGTTATTGAGTTTTGATTATTATGTGTTCTAAACACATTCCTAAACCAATATAATCAAATCGATGATAATTATCTTTAGAGTCATTCTGGTAAATCACTAATGTAATATAATATCTATTGTTCACAAAGAAACCAAAACCGAGTACGAAACCACACCAATGACCTTCTAAATGAATCCAGTCCTCCCTAAACGTAATCCACAACATTGCACAACCAACTTCGAACACTATTTCTTACATAATGAACTATATCAAACCAAATGAGAAATGTCACTTTATAGATTCCTTTATTGATCATAAAGGCAAGAAAACCACTTGTGAAGGATCACGAAACTACTCGTATTCATTTAATAAGAATCGATAATCAAATGAAAGTGGTGGGACAAAAGTATTCTGATCTTAAACCAGAAACACAATGTGTGATCGATAAAATTGAATTCAAATCAATGTAGCATGACCAAGTTAATAACGGTTAATTTTATTTCAATCAATATTATTGAATTATAGATTAGTGCAGCATCAAACTATTCAGGAATGCTTAACTAAATACATAGATAAGGAAATAGTTATACAAAAACATTAAACAACAATGGTTCTACCAACGATAACGTTTGCTTTCCTTAACAACATCCAACGTTATTGAGTTTTGATTATTATGTGTTCTAAACACATTCCTAAACCAATATAATCAAATCGATAATAATTATCATTAGAGTCATTCTAGTAAATCACTAATGTAATATAATATCTATTGTTCACAAAGAAACCAAAACCGAGTACAAAACCACACCAATGACCTTCTAAATGAATCCAGTCCTCCCTAAACTTAATCCACAACATTGCACAACCAACTTCGAACACTATTTCTTACATAATGAACTATATCAAACCAAATGAGAAATGTCACTTTATAGATTCCTTTATTGATCATAAAGGCAAGAAAACCACTTCTGAAGGATCACGAAACTACTCGTATTCATTTGATAAGAATCGATAATCAAATGAAAGTGGTGGGACAAAAGTATTCTGATCTTAAACCAGAAACACAATGTGTGATCGATAAAATTGAATTCAAATCAATGTAGCATGACCAAGTTAATAACGGTTAATTTTATTTCAATCAATATTATGCAATTATAGATTAGTGCAGCATCAAACTATTCAGGAATGCTTAACTAAATACATAGATAAGGAAATAGTTATACAAAAACATTAAACAACAATGGTTCTACCAACGATAACATTTGCTTTCCTTAACAACATTCAACGTTATTGAGTTTTGATTATTATGTGTTCTAAACACATTCCTAAACCAATATAATCAAATCGATGATAATTATCATTAGAGTCATTCTAGTAAATCACTAATGTAATATAATATCTATTGTTCACAAAGAAACCAAAACCGAGTACGAAACCACACCAATGACCTTCTAAATGAATCCAGTCCTCCCTAAACTTAATCCACAACATTGCACAACCAACTTCGAACACTATTTCTTACATAATGAACTATATCAAACCAAATGAGAAATGTCACTTTATAGATTCCTTTATTGATCATAAAGGCAACAAAACCACTTGTGAAGGATCACGAAACTACTCGTATTCATTTAATAAGAATCGATAATCAAATGAAAGTGGTGGGACAAAAGTATTCTGATCTTAAACCAGAAACACAATGTGTGATCGATAAAATTGAATTCAAATCAATGTAGCATGACCAAGTTAATAACGGTTAATTTTATTTCAATCAATATTATGCAATTATAGATTAGTGCAGCATCAAACTATTCAGGAATGCTTAACTAAATACATAGATAAGGAAATAGTTATACAAAAACTTTAAACAACAATGGTTCTACCAACGATAACATTTGCTTTCCTTAACAACATTCAACGTTATTGAGTTTTGATTATTATGTGTTCTAAACACATTCCTAAACCAATATAATCAAATCGGTGATAATTATCATTAGAGTCATTCTAGTAAATCACTAATGTAATATAATATCTATTGTTCACAAAGAAACCAAAACCGAGTACGAAACCACACCAATGACCTTCTAAATGAATCCACTCCACCCTAAACTTAATCCACAACATTGCACAACCAACTTCGAACACTATTTCTTACATAATGAACTATATCAAACCAAATGAGAAATGTCACTTTATAGATTCCTTTATTGATCATAAAGGCAAGAAAACCACTTGTGAAGGATCACGAAACTACTAGTATTCATTTAATAAGAATCGATAATCAAATGAAAGTGGTGGGATAAAAGTATTCTGATCTTAAACCAGAAACACAATGTGTGATCGATAAAATTGAATTCAAATCAATGTAGCATGACCAAGTTAATAACGGTTTATTTTATTTCAATCAAAATTATGCAATTATAGATTAGTGCAGCATCAAACTATTCAGGAATGCTTAACTAAATACATAGATAAGGAAATAGTTATACAAAAACATTAAACAACAATGGTTCTACCAACGATAACGTTTGCTTTCCTTAGCAACATCCAACGTTATTGAGTTTTGATTATTATGTGTTCTAAACACATTCCAAAACCAATATAATCAAATCGATGATAATTATCATTAGAGTCATTCTGGTAAATCACTAATGTAATATAATATCTATTGTTCACAAAGAAACCAAAACCGAGTACGAAACCACACCAATGACCTTCTAAATGAATCCAGTCCTCCCTAAACGTAATCCACAACATTGCACAACCAACTTCGAACACTATTTCTTACATAATGAACTATATCAAACCAAATGAGAAATGTCACTTTATAGATTCCTTTATTGATCATAAAGGCAAGAAAACCACTTGTGAAGGATCACGAAACTATTCGTATTCATTTAATAGGAATCGATAATCAAATGAAAGTGGTGGGACAAAAGTATTCTGATCTTAAACCAGAAACACAATGTGTGATCGATAAAATTGAATTCAAATCAATGTAGCATGACCAAGTTAATAACGGTTAATTTTATTTCAATCAATATTATGCAATTATAGATTAGTGCAGCATCAAACTATTCAGGAATGCTTAACTAAATACATAGATAAGGAAATAGTTATACAAAAACATTAAACAACAATGGTTCTACCAACGATAACATTTGCTTTCCTTAACAACATTCAACGTTATTGAGTTTTGATTATTATGTGTTCTAAACACATTCCTAAACCAATATAATCAAATCGATGATAATTATCATTAGAGTCATTCTAGTAAATCACTAATGTAATATAATATCTATTGTTCACAAAGAAACCAAAACCGAGTACAAAACCACACCAATGACCTTCTAAATGAATCCAGTCCTCCCTAAACTTAATCCACAACATTGCACAACCAACTTCGAACACTATTTCTTACATAATGAACTATATCAAACCAAATGAGAAATGTCACTTTATAGATTCCTTTATTGATCATAAAGGCAAGAAAACCACTTCTGAAGGATCACGAAACTACTCGTATTCATTTGATAAGAATCGATAATCAAATGAAAGTGGTGGGACAAAAGTATTCTGATCTTAAACCAGAAACACAATGTGTGATCGATAAAATTGAATTCAAATCAATGTAGCATGACCAAGTTAATAACGGTTAATTTTATTTCAATCAATATTATGCAATTATAGATTAGTGCAGCATCAAACTATTCAGGAATGCTTAACTAAATACATAGATAAGGAAATAGTTATACAAAAACATTAAACAACAATGGTTCTACAACGATAACGTTTGCTTTCCTTAACAACATTCAACGTTATTGAGTTTTGATTATTATGTGTTCTAAACACATTCCTAAACCAATATAATCAAATCGATGATAATTATCATTAGAGTCATTCTAGTAAATCACTAATGTAATATAATATCTATTGTTCACAAAGAAACCAAAACCGAGTACGAAACCACACCAATGACCTTCTAAATGAATCCAGTCCTCCCTAAACTTAATCCACAACATTGCACAACCAACTTCGAACACTATTTCTTACATAATGAACTATATCAAACCAAATGAGAAATGTCACTTTATAGATTCCTTTATTGATCATAAAGGCAAGAAAACCACTTGTGAAGGATCACGAAACTACTCGTATTCATTTAATAAGAATCGATAATCAAATGAAAGTGGTGGGACAAAAGTATTCTGATCTTAAACCAGAAACACAATGTGTGATCGATAAAATTGAATTCAAATCAATGTAGCATGACCAAGTTAATAACGGTTAATTTTATTTCAATCAATATTATGCAATTATAGATTAGTGCAGCATCAAACTATTCAGGAATGCTTAACTAAATACATAGATAAGGAAATAGTTATACAAAAACTTTAAACAACAATGGTTCTACCAACGATAACATTTGCTTTCCTTAACAACATTCAACGTTATTGAGTTTTGATTATTATGTGTTCTAAACACATTCCTAAACCAATATAATCAAATCGGTGATAATTATCATTAGAGTCATTCTAGTAAATCACTAATGTAATATAATATCTATTGTTCACAAAGAAACCAAAACCGAGTACGAAACCACACCAATGACCTTCTAAATGAATCCACTCCACCCTAAACTTAATCCACAACATTGCACAACCAACTTCGAACACTATTTCTTACATAATGAACTATATCAAACCAAATGAGAAATGTCACTTTATAGATTCCTTTATTGATCATAAAGGCAAGAAACCACTTGTGAAGGATCACGAAACTACTAGTATTCATTTAATAAGAATCGATAATCAAATGAAAGTGGTGGGATAAAAGTATTCTGATCTTAAACCAGAAACACAATGTGTGATCGATAAAATTGAATTCAAATCAATGTAGCATGACCAAGTTAATAACGGTTTTTTTATTTCAATCAAAATTATGCAATTATAGATTAGTGCAGCATCAAACTATTCAGGAATGCTTAACTAAATACATAGATAAGGAAATAGTTATACAAAAACATTAAACAACAATGGTTCTACCAACGATAACGTTTGCTTTCCTTAGCAACATCCAACGTTATTGAGTTTTGATTATTATGTGTTCTAAACACATTCCAAAACCAATATAATCAAATCGATGATAATTATCATTAGAGTCATTCTGGTAAATCACTAATGTAATATAATATCTATTGTTCACAAAGAAACCAAAACCGAGTACGAACCACACCAATGACCTTCTAAATGAATCCAGTCCTCCCTAAACGTAATCCACAACATTGCACAACCAACTTCGAACACTATTTCTTACATAATGAACTATATCAAACCAAATGAGAAATGTCACTTTATAGATTCCTTTATTGATCATAAAGGCAAGAAAACCACTTGTGAAGGATCACGAAACTATTCGTATTCATTTAATAGGAATCGATAATCAAATGAAAGTGGTGGGACAAAAGTATTCTGATCTTAAACCAGAAACACAATGTGTGATCGATAAAATTGAATTCAAATCAATGTAGCATGACCAAGTTAATAACGGTTAATTTTATTTCAATCAATATTATGCAATTATAGATTAGTGCAGCATCAAACTATTCAGGAATGCTTAACTAAATACATAGATAAGGAAATAGTTATACAAAAACATTAAACAACAATGGTTCTACCAACGATAACGTTTGCTTTGCTTAACAACATTCAACGTTATTGAGTTTTGATTATTATGTGTTCTAAACACATTCCTAAACCAATATAATCAAATCGATGATAATTATCATTAGAGTCATTCTACTAAATCACTAATGTAATATAATATCTATTGTTCACAAAGAAACCAAAACCGAGTACGAAACCACACCAATGACCTTCTAAATCAATCCAGTCCTCCCTAAACTTAATCCACAACATTGCACAACCAACTTCGAACACTATTTCTTACATAATGAACTATATCAAACCAAATGAGAAATGTCACTTTATAGATTCCTTTATTGATCATAAAGGCAAGAAAACCACTTGTGAAGGATCACGAAACTACTCGTATTCATTTAATAAGAATCGATAATCAAATGAAAGTGGTGGGACAAAAGTATTCTGATCTTAAACCAGAAACACAATGTGTGATCGATAAAATTGAATTCAAATCAATGTAGCATGACCAAGTTAATAACGATTAATTTTATTTCAATCAATATTATGCAATTATAGATTAGTGCAGCATCAAACTATTCAGGAATGCTTAAATAGTTATACAAAAACAATAAACAACAATGGTTCTACCAACGATAACGTTTGCTTTCCTTAACAACATTCAACGTTATTGAGTTTTGATTATTATGTGTTCTAAACACATTCCTAACCCAATATAATCAAATCGATGATAATTATCATTAGAGTCATTCTAGTAAATCACTAATGTAATATAATATCTATTGTTCACAAAGAAACCAAAACCGAGTACGAAACCACACCAATGACCTTCTAAATGAATCCAGTCCTCCCTAAACTTAATCCACAACATTGCACAACCAACTTCGAACACTATTTCTTACATAATGAACTATATCAAACCAAATGAGAAATGTCACTTTATAGATTCCTTTATTGATCATAAAGGCAAGAAAACCACTTGTGAAGGATCACGAAACTACTCTTATTCATTTAATAAGAATCGATAATCAAATGAAAGTGATGGGATAAAAGTATTCTGATCTTAAACAAGAAACACAATGTGTGATCGATTAAGTTGAATTCAAATCAATGTAGCACGACCATGTTAATAACGGTTAATTTTAGTTCAATCAAAATTATGCAATAACAGATTAGTGCATCAAACTATTTAGAAATGCTTAACTAAATACATAAATAAGAAACTAGTTATACAAAAACATTAAACAACAATGGTTCTAGCAACGATAGCATTTGCTTTCCTTAACAACATCCAACGTTTTTGAGTTTTGATTCTTAAGTGTTCTGAACACACTACTAAACCAACATAATCAAATCAATTATAATTATCATTGGAGTCATTCTATTTAATCACCAATACAACATAATATCTATTGTTTACAACAAAACCAATACTAATACGAAACCACACCAATGACCTTCTAAATCAATCCAGTCCTCCCTAAACCTGATCCACAACATTGCACAACCAATTTCGAACACTCTTTTCTTCCAAAATGAACTATATCAATCCAAATGACAAATGTCACTTTATAGATTCTTTAATTGATCATAAAGGCAAGGAAACCACTTGTAAAGTATCACGAAACTACTCGTATTCATTTAATAAGTATCGAGAATCAAATGAAAGTGGTGAAATAAAAGTATTCTGATCTTAAACAAGAAACACAAAGTGTGATCGATTAAATTGAATTCAAATCAATGTAGCACGACCATGTTAATAACGGTTAATTTTATTTCAATCAAAATTATGCAATTATAGATTAGTGCATCAAACTATTCAGTAATGCTTAACTAAATACATAAATAATGAACTAGTTATACAAAAACATTAAACAACTATAGTTCTAGCGACGATAGCGTTTGCATTCCTTAACAACATCCAACGTTATTGAGTTTTGATTCCTAAGTGTTCTGAACACACTACTAAACCAATATAATCAAATCGATTATAATTATTATTGGAGTCATTCTATTTAATCACTAATGCAACATAATATCTATTGTTTACAACAAAACCAATTCTGAATACGAAACCACACCAATGACCTTCTAAATCAATCCAGTCCTCCCTAAACCTGATCCACAACATTACACAACCAATTTCGAACACTCTTTTCTTCCAAAATTAGCTATATCTATCCAAACGACAAATGTCACTTTATAGATTCCTTAATTTATCATAAAAGCAAGGAAACCACTTGTAAAGTATCACGAAACTACTCGTATTCATTTAATAAGAATCGAGAATCAAATGAAAGTGGTGAAATAAAAGTATTCTGATCTTAAACAAGAAACACAATGTGTGATCGATTAAATTGAATTCAAATCAATGTAGCACGACCATGTTAATAACGGTTAATTTTATTTCAATCAAAATTATGCAATAACAGATTAGTGCATCAAACTATTTAGAAATGCTTAACTAAATACATAAATAAGAAACTAGTTATACAAAAACATTAAACAACAATGGTTCTAGCAACGATAGCATTTGCTTTCCTTAACAACATCCAACGTTTTTGAGTTTTGATTCTTAAGTGTTCTGAACACACTACTAAACCAACATAATCAAATCAATTATAATTATCATTGGAGTCATTCTATTTAATCACCAATACAACATAATATCTATTGTTTACAACAAAACCAATACTAATACGAAACCACACCAATGACCTTCTAAATCAATCCAGTCCTCCCTAAACCTGATCCACAACATTGCACAACCAATTTCGAACACCCTTTTCTTCCAAAATGAACTATATCAATCCAAATGACAAATGTCACTTTATAGATTCTTTAATTGATCATAAAGGCAAGGAAACCACTTGTAAAGTATCACGAAACTACTCGTATTCATTTAATAAGAATCGAGAATCAAATGAAAGTGGTGAAATAAAAGTATTCTGATCTTAAACAAGAAACACAAAGTGTGATCGATTAAATTGAATTCAAGTCAATGTAACACGACCATGTTAATAACGGTTAATTTTATTTCAATCAAAATTATGCAATTATAGATTAGTGCATCAAACTATTCAGTAATGCTTAACTAAATACATAAATAATGAACTAGTTATACAAAAACATAAACAACTATAGTTCTAGCACGATAGCGTTTGCATTCCTTAACAACATCCAACGTTATTGAGTTTTGATTCTTAAGTGTTCTGAACACACTACTAAACCAATATAATCAAATCGATTATAATTATTATTGGAGTCATTCTATTTAATCACTAATGCAACATAATATCTATTGTTTACAACAAACCAATTCTGAATACGAAACCACACCAATGACCTTCTAAATCAATCCAGTCCTCCCTAAACCTGATCCACAACATTGCACAACCAATTTCGAACACTCTTTTCTTCCAAAATTAGCTATATATCCAAACGAAATGTCACTTTATAGATTCCTTAATTGATCATAAAAGCAAGGAAACCACTTGTAAAGTATCACGAAACTACTCGTATTCATTTAATAAGAATCGAGAATCAAATGAAAGTGGTGAAATAAAAGTATTCTGATCTTAAACAAGAAACACAATGTGTGATCGATTAAATTGAATTCAAATCAATGTAGCACGACCATGTTAATAACGGTTAATTTTATTTCAATCAAAATTATGCAATAACAGATTAGTGCATCAAACTATTCAGGAATGCTTAACTAAATACATAAATAAGAAACTAGTTATATAAAAACATTAAACAACAATGGTTCTAGCAACGATAACATTTGCATTCCTTAACAACATCCAACGTTATTGAGTTTTGATTCTTAAGTGTTCTGAACACACTACTAAACCAATATAATCAAATCGATTATAATTATTATTGGAGTCATTCTATTTAATCACTAATGCAACATAATATCTATTGTTTACAACAAAACCAATACAGAATACGAAACCACACCAATGACCTTGTAAATCAGTCTAGTACTCCCTAAACCTGATCCATAACATAGTACAACTAACTTCTAACACTCTTTTTCCCAAAATGAACTATATCGATCTTAATGACAAATGTCACTTTATGGATTCCTTTATTGATCATAAAGGCAAGGAAACCACTTGTAAAGTATCACGAAACTACTCGTATTCATTTAATAAGAATCGAGAATCAAATGAAAGTGGTGAAATAAAAGTATTCTGATCTTAAACAAGAAACACAATGTGTGATCGATTAAATTGAATTCAAATCAATGTAGCACGACCATGTTAATAACGGTTAATTTTATTTCAATCAAAATTATGCAATAACAGATTAGTGCATCAAACTATTTAGAAATGCTTAACTAAATACATAAATAAGAAACTAGTTATACAAAAACATTAAACAACAATGGTTCTAGCAACGATAGCATTTGCTTTCCTTAACAACATCCAACGTTTTTGAGTTTGATTCTTAAGTGTTCTGAACACACTACTAAACCACATAATCAAATCAATTATAATTATCATTGGAGTCATTCTATTTAATCACCAATACAACATAATATCTATTGTTTACAACAAAACCAATACTAATACGAAACCACACCAATGACCTTCTAAATCAATCCAGTCCTCCCTAAACCTGATCCACAACATTGCACAACCAATTTCGAACACTCTTTTCTTCCAAAATGAACTATATCAATCCAAATGACAAATGTCACTTTATAGATTCTTTAATTGATCATATAGGCAAGGAAACCACTTGTAAAGTATCACGAAACTACTCGTATTCATTTAATAAGAATCGAGAATCAAATGAAAGTGGTGAAATAAAAGTATTCTGATCTTAAACAAGAAAAACAAAGTGTGATCGATTAAATTGAATTCAAATCAATGTAGCACGACCATGTTAATAACGGTTAATTTTATTTCAATCAAAATTATGCAATTATAGATTAGTGCATCAAACTATTCAGTAATGCTTAACTAAATACATAAATAATGAACTAGTTATACAAAAACATTAAACAACTATAGTTCCAGCGACGATAGCGTTTGCATTCCTTAACAACATCCAACGTTATTGAGTTTTGATTCTTAAGTGTTCTGAACACACTACTAAACCAATATAATCAAATCGATTATAATTATTATTGGAGTCATTCTATTTAATCACTAATGCAACATAATATCTATTGTTTACAACAAAACCAATTCTGAATACGAAACAACACCAATGACCTTCTAAATCAATCCAGTCCTCCCTAAACCTGATCCACAACATTGCACAACCAATTTCGAACACTCTTTTCTTCCAAAATTAGCTATATCTATCCAAACGACAAATGTCACTTTATAGATTCCTTAATTGATCATAAAAGCAAGGAAACCACTTGTAAAGTATCACGAAACTACTCGTATTCATTTAATAAGAATCGAGAATCAAATGAAAGTGGTGAAATAAAAGTATTCTGATCTTAAACAAGAAACACAATGTGTGATCGATTAAATTGAATTCAAATCAATGTAGCACGACCATGTTAATAACGTTAATTTTATTTCAATCAAATTATGCAATAACAGATTAGTGCATCAAACTATTCAGGAATGCTTAACTAAATACATAAATAAGAACTAGTTATTAAAACATTAAACAACAATGGTTCTAGCAACGATAACATTTGCATTCCTTAACAACATCCAACGTTATTGAGTTTTGATTCTTAAGTGTTCTGAACACACTACTAAACCAATATAATCAAATCGATTATAATTATTATTGGAGTCATTCTATTTAATCACTAATGCAACATAATATCTATTGTTTACAACAAAACCAATACAGAATACGAAACCACACCAATGACCTTGTAAATCAGTCTAGTACTCCCTAAACCTGATCCACAACATAGTACAACTAACTTCTAACATTCTTTTTCCCAAAATGAACTATATCGATCTTAATGACAAATGTCACTTTATGGATTCCTTTATTGATCATAAAGGCAAGGAAACCACTTGTAAAGTATCACGAAACTACTCGTATTCATTTAATAAGAATCGATAATTAAATGAAAGTGGTGGGATCAAAGTATTCTGATCTTAAACAAGAAACACAATGTGTGATCGATAAAATTGAATTCAAATCAATGTAGCTTGACCAAGTTAATAACGGTTAATTTTATTTCAATCAAAATTATGCAATAACAGATTAGTGCATCAAACTATTCAGGAATGCTTAACTAAATACATAAATTAGAACTAGTTATATAAAACATTAAACAACAATGGTTCTAGCAACGATAGCATTTCTTTCCTTAACAACCTCCAACGTTATTAGTTTTGATTCTTAAGTAGTGTTCTGAACACACTCCTAAACCAATATAATTAAATCGATTATAATTATCATTAGAGTCCTTTTTAGTAAATCACTAATGCAACATAATATCTATTGTTCACAAGGAAACCAAAACCAAATACGAAACAACACCAATGACCGTCTAAATCAATCCACTCCTACCTAAACCTCATCTATAACATTGCACAACCAACTTCGAACACGCTTTCTTCCCAAATGAACTAAATGAATCTAAATGACAACTATCACTTTATAGATTCCTTTATTGATCATAAAGGCAAGTAAACCAATTGTAAAGGATCACGAAGCTACTCGTATTCATTTAATAAGAATAGAGAATCAAATTAAAGTGGTGGGATAAAAGTATTCTGATCTTAAACAAGAAACACATTGTGTGATCGATTAAATTGAATTCAAACCAATGTAGCACGACCAAGGTAATAACGGTTAATTTAATTTTAATCAAAATTATGCAATTATAGAATAGTGCATCAAACTATTCAGGAATGCTTAACTAAATACATAGATAAGGAAATAGTTATACAAAAACATTAAACAACAATGGTTCTAGCAACGATAACGTTTGCTTTCCTTAACAACATCCAACGTTATTGAGTTTTGATTATTATGTGTTCTAAACACATTCCTAAACCAATATAATCAAATCGATGATAATTATCATTAGAGTCATTCTAGTAAATCACAAATGCAATATAATATCTATTGTTCACGAAGAAACCAAAACCAAGTACGCAACCACACCAATGACCTTCTAAATGAATCCAGTCCTCCCTAAACCTAATCCATAACATTGCAACCAACTTTGAACACTCTTTCTTACATAATGAACTATATCAATCCAAATGAGAAATGTCATTTTATAGATTCCTTTATTGATCATAAAGGCAAGGAAACCACTTGTGAAGGATCACGAAACTACTCGTATTCATTTAATAAGAATCGATATTCAAATGAAAGTGGTGGGACAAAAGTATTCTGATCTTCAACAAGAAACACAATGTGTGATCGATAAAATTGAATTCAAATCAATGTAGCATGACCAAGTTAATAACGGTTAATTTTATTTCAATCAAAATTATGCAATAATAGATTAGTGCATCAAACTATTCAGAAATCCTTAACTAAATACATAAATAAGAAACTAGTTATACAAAAACATTCAACAACAATGGTTTTAGCAACGATAGCATTTGCTTTCCTTAACAACCTCCAACGTTATTGAGTTTTGATTCTTAAGTAGTGTTCTGAACACACTCCTAAACCAATATAATTAAATCGATTATAATTATTATTGGAGTCATTCTATTTAATCACTAATGCAACAATATCTATTGTTTACAACAAAACCAATTCTGAATACGAAACCACCAATGACCTTCTAAATCAATCCAGTCCTCCTAAACCTGATCCACAACATTGCACAACCAATTTCGAACACTCTTTTCTTCCAAAATAGCTATATCAATCCAAACGACAAATATCACTTTATAGATTCCTTTATTGATCATAAAAGCAAGGAAACCACTTGTAAATCACGAAACTACTCGTATTCATTTAATAAGAATCGAGAATCAAATGAAAGTGGTGGGATAAAAGTATTCTGATCTTAAACAAGAAACACAATGTGTGATCGATTAAATTGAATTCAAATCAATGTAGCACGACAAAGTTAATAACTGTTAATTTTATTTCAATCAAAATTATGCAATAACAGATTAGTGCATCAAACTATTCAGAATGCTTAACTAAATACATAATAAGAAACTAGTTATATAAAACATTAAACAAAATGGTTCTAGCAACGATAGCATTTGCTTTCTTAACAACATCCAACGTTATTGAGTTTTGATTCTTAAGTGTTCTGAACACACTCCTAAACCAATATAATCAAATCGATTATATTTTCATTGGAGTCATTCTTTCTATTTAATCACTAATGCAACATAATATCTATTGTTTACAACAAACCAATCTGAATACGAAACACACCAATGACCTTCTAAATCAATCTCCTCCCTAAACCTGATCCACAACATTGCACAACCAATTTCGAACACTCTTTTCTTCCAAATTAGCTATATTTTCCAAACGAAATTATCACTTTATAGATTCCTTAATTGATCATAAAGCAAGAAACCACTTGTAAAGTATCACGAAACTACTCGTATTCATTTAATAAGAATCGAGAATCAAATGAAAGTGGTGAAATAAAAGTATTCTGATCTTAAACAAAAAACACAATGTGTGATCAATTAAATTGAATTCAAATCAATGTAGCACGACAAAGTTAATTACTGTTAATTTTATTTCAATCAAAATTATGCAATAACAGATTAGTGCATCAAACTATTCAGGAATGCTTAACTAAATACATAAATAAGAAACTAGTTATATAAAAACATTAAACAACAATGGTTCTAGCAACGATAGCATTTGCATTCCTTAACAACATCCAACGTTATTGAGTTTTGATTCTTAAGTGTTCTGAACACACTACTAAACCAATATAATCAAATCGATTATAATTATTATAGGAGTCATTCCATTTAATCACTAATGCAACATAATATCTATTGTTTACAACAAAACCAATACTGAATACGAAACCACACCAATGACCTTGTAAATCAGTCTAGTACTCCCTAAACCTGATCCACAACATAGTACAACTAACTTCTAACACTCTTTTTCCCAAAATGAACTATATCGATCTAAATGAAAAATGTCACTTTATGGATTCCTTTATTGATCATAAAGGCAAGGAAACCACTTGTAAAGTATCACGAAACTACTTGTATTCATTTAATAAGAATCGATAATCAAATGAAAGTGGTGGGATCAAAGTATTCTGATCTTAAACAAGAAACACAATGTGTGATCGATAAAATTGAATTCAAATCAATGTAGCATGACCAAGTTAATAACGGTTAATTTTATTTCAATCAAAATTATGCAATAACAGATTAGTGCATCAAACTATTCAGGAATGCTTAACTAAGTACATGAATAAGAAACTAGTTATATAAAAACATTAAACAACAATGGTTCTAGCAACGATAGCATTTTCTTTCCTTAACAACCTCCAACGTTATTAAGTTTTGATTCTTAAGTAGTGTTCTGAACACACTCCTAAACCAATATAATTAAATCGATTATAATTATCATTAGAGTCCTTTTTAGTAAATCACTAATGCAACATAATATCTATTGTTCACAAGGAAACCAAAACCAAATACGAAACAACACCAATGACCGTCTAAATCAATCCACTCCTACCTAAACCTCATCTATAACATTGCACAACCAACTTCGAACACGCTTTCTTCCCAAATGAACTAAATGAATCTAAATGAGAACTGTCATTTTATAGATTCCTTTATTGATCATAAAGGCAAGTAAACCAATTGTAAAGGATCACGAAACTACTCGTATTCATTTAATAAGAATCAAGAATCAAATTAAAGTGGTGGGATAAAAATATTCTGATCTTAAACAAGAAACACGTTGTGTGATCGATTAAATTGAATTCAAACCAATGTGGCACGACCAAGTTAATAACGGTTAATTTAATTTGAATCAAAATTATGCAATTATAGATTAGTGCATCAAACTATTCAGGAATGCTTAACTAAATACATAGATAAGGAAATAGTTATACAAAAACATTAAACAACAATGGTTCTACCAACGATAACGTTTGCTTTCCTTAACAACATCCAACGTTATTGATTTTTGATTATTATGTGTTCTAAACACATTCCTAAACCAATATAATCAAATCGATGATAATTATCATTAGAGTCATTCTAGTAAATCACTAATGCAATATAATATCTATTGTTCACAAAGACACCAAAACCGAGTACGAAACCACACCAATGACCTTCTAAATGAATGCAGTCCTCCCTAAACCTAATCCACAACATGGCACAACCAACTTCGAACACTATTTCTTATATAATGAACTACATCAATCCAAATGAGAAATGTCACTTTATAGATTCCTTTATTGATCATAAAGGCAAGGAAACCACTTGTGAAGGATCACGAAACTACTTGTATTCATTTAATAAGAATCGATAATCAAATGAAAGTGGTGGGATAAAAGTATTCTGATCTTAAACCCGAAACACAATGTGTGATCGATAAAATTGAAATCAAATCAATGTAGCATGACCAAGTTAATAACGGATAATTTTATTTCAATCAAAATTATGCAATAACAGATTAGTGCATCAAACTATTTAGAAATGCTTAACTAAATACATAAATAAGAAACTAGTTATACAAAAACATTAAACAACAATAGTTCTAGCAACGATAGCATTTGCTTTCTTTAACAACCTCCAACGTTATTGAGTTTTGATTCTTAAGTAGTGTTCTGAACACACTCCTAAACCAATATAATTAAATCGATTATAATTATCATTAGAGTCCGTTTTAATAAATCACTAATGCAACAAAATATCTATTGTTCACAAGGAAACCAAAACCGAATACGAAACAACACCAATGACCTTATAAATCAATCCACTCCTACCTAAACCTCATCCATAACATTGCACAACCAACTTCGAACACTCTTTCTTCCAAAATGAACTAAATGAATCTAAATGAGAACTGTCACTTTATAGATTCCTTTATTGATCATAAAGGCAAGTAAACCAACTGTAAAGGATCACGAAACTACTCGTATTCATTTAATATGAATCGAGAATCAAATTAAAGTGGTGGGATAAAAGTATTCTGATCTTAAACAAAAAACACATTGTGTGATCGATTATATTGAATTCAAACCAACGTCGCACGACCAAGTTAATAACGGTTAATTTAATTTGAATCAAAATTATGCAATTATAGATTCATGCATCAAACTATTCAGGAATGCTTAACTAAATACATAAATAAAGAACTAGTTATACAAAAACATTAAACAACAATGGTTCTAGCAACGATAGCATTTGCTTTCCTTAACAACCTCCAACGTTATTGAGTTTTGATTTTTAAGTAGGGTTCTGAACACACTCCTAAACCAATATAATTAAATCGATTATAATTATCATTAGAGTCATTTTTAGAAAATCACTAATGAAACATAACATCTATTGTTCACAAGGAAACCAAAACCGAATAAGAAACAACACCAATGACCTTATAAATCAATCCACTCCTACCTAAACCTCATCCATAACATTGCACAACCAACTTCGAACACTCTTTCTTCCAAAATGAACTAAATGAATCTAAATGAGAACTGTCACTTTATAGATTCCTTTATTGATCATAAAGGCAAGTAAACCAACTGTAAAGGATCACGAAACTACTCGTATTCATTTAATATGAATCGAGAATCAAATTAAAGTGGTGGGATAAAAGTATTCTGATCTTAAACAAAAAACACATTGTGTGATCGATTATATTGAATTCAAACCAACGTCGCACGACCAAGTTAATAACGGTTAATTTAATTTGAATCAAAATTATGCAATTATAGATTCATGCATCAAACTATTCAGGAATGCTTAACTAAATACATAAATAAAGAACTAGTTATACAAAAACATTAAACAACAATGGTTCTAGCAACGATAGCATTTGCTTTCCTTAACAACCTCCAACGTTATTGAGTTTTGATTTTTAAGTAGGGTTCTGAACACACTCCTAAACCAATATAATTAAATCGATTATAATTATCATTAGAGTCATTTTTAGAAAATCACTAATGAAACATAACATCTATTGTTCACAAGGAAACCAAAACCGAATAAGAAACAACACCAATGACCTACTAAATCAATCCACTCCTACCTAAACCTCATCCATAATATTGCACAACCAACTTCGAACACTCTTTCTTCCAAAATGAACTAAATCAATCTAAATGAGAACTGTCACTTTATAGATTCCTTTATTGATCATAAAGGCAAGTAAACCAATTGTAAAGGATCACGAAACTACTCGTATTCATTTAATAAGAATCGAGAATCAAATTAAAGTGGCGGATAAAAGTATTCTGATCTTAAACAAGAAACACATTGTGTGATCGATTAAATTGAATTCAAATCAATGTAGCACGACCGCGTTAATAACGGTAATTTTATTTCAATGAAAATTATGTAATTATAGATTAGTGCATCAAACTATTCAGAAATGCTTAACTAAATACATAAATAAGGAAATAGTTATACAAAAACATTAAACAACAATGGTTCAAGCAACGATAACGTTTGCTTTCCTTAACAACATCCAACGTTATTGAGTTTTGATTATTAAGTGTTCTAAACACATTCCTAAACCAATATAATCAAATCGATGATAATTATCATTAGAGTCATTCTAGTAAATCACTAATGCAGTATAATATCTATTGTTCACAAAGAAACCAAAACCGAGTACGAAACCACACCAATGACCTTGTAAATGAGTCCAGTCCTCCCTAAACCTAATCCACAACATTGCACAGCCAACTTCGAACACTCTTTCTTTCATAATGAACTATATCAATCCAAATGACAAATGTCACTTTATATATTCCTTTATTGATCATAAAGGCAAGGAAACCACTTGTGAAGGATCACGAAACTGCTCGTATTCATTTAATAAGAATCGATAATCAAATTACAGTGGTGGGATAAAAGTATTCTGATCTTAAACAGGAAACACAATGTGTGATCTATAAAATTGAATTCAAATCAAGTAGAATGACCAAGTTAATAACGGTTAATTTTATTTCAATCAAAACTATGCAATAACAAATTAGTGCATCAAACTATTCAGGAATGCTTAACTAAATACATAAATAAGAAACTAGTTATACAAAAACATTAAACAACAAGGGTTCTAGCAACGATAGCATTTGCTTTCCTTAACAACATCCAACGTTATTGAGTTTTGATTCTTAAGTAGTGTTCTGAACACACTCCTAAACCAATATAGTTAAATCGATTATAATTATCATTAGAGTCATTTTTAGTAAGTCACTAATGCAACATAACATCTATTGTTCACAAGGAAACCAAAACCAAATAAGAAACAACACCAATGACCTTCTAAATCAATCCACTCCGACCTAAACCTCATCCATAATATTGCACAACCAACTTCGAACACTCTTTCTTCCAAAATAAACTAAATCAATCAAAATAAGAACTGTCACTTTATAGGTTCCTTTATTGATCATAAAGGCGAGTAAACCAATTGTAAAGGATCACGAAACTACTCGTATTCATTTAATAAGAATCGAGAAGCAAATTAAAGTGGTGGGAAAAAAGTATTCTGATCATAAACAAGAAACACGTTGTGTGATCGATTAAATTAAATTCAAATCAATGTAGCACAACCAAGTTAATAACGGTTAATTTAATTTCAATCAAAATTATATAATTATAGATTAGTGCATCAAACTATTCATGAATGCTTAACTAAATACATAAATAAGAAACTAGTTATACAAAAACATTAAACAACAATGGTTCTAGCAACGATAGCATTTGCTTTCCCTAACAACCTCCAACGTTATTGAGTTTTGATTCTAAAGTAGTGTTCTGAACACACTCCTAAACCAATATAATTAAATCGATTATAATTATTATTAGAGTCCTTTCTAGTAAATCACTAATGCAACATAATATCTATTGTTCACAGGGAAACCAAAACCGAATACGAAACAACACCAATGACCTTATAAATCAATCCACTCCTACCAAAACCTATTCCACAACATTGCACAACCAACTTCGAACACTCTTTCTTACATAATGAACTATATCAATCGAAATGACAAATGTCACTTTATAGATTCCTTTATTGATCATAAAGGCAAGGAAACCACTTGTGAAGGATCACGAAGCTGCTCGTATTCATTTAATAAGAATCGATAATCAAATTACAGTGGTGGGATAAAAGTATTCTGATCTTAAACAGGAAACACAATGTGTGATCTATAAAATTGAATTCAAATCAATGTAGAATGACCAAGTTAATAACACTTAATTTTATTTCAATCAAAACTATGCAATAACAAATTAGTGCATCAAACTATTCAGGAATGCTTAACTAAATACATAAATAAGAAACTAGTTATACAAAAACATTAAACAACAAGGGTTCTAGCAACGATAGCATTTGCTTTCCTTAACGACCTCCAACGTTATTGAGTTTTGATTCTTAAGTAGTGTTCTGAACACACTCCTAAACCAATATAATTAAATCGATTATTTATCATTAGAGTCCTTTTAGTAAATCACTAATGCAACATAATACTATTGTTCAAAGAAACCAAAACCGAAAACGAAACAACACCAATGACTTCTTCTAAATCAATCCACTCCTACCTAAACCTCATCCATATATTGCACAACCAACTTCGAACACTCTTTCTTTCCAAATGAACTAAATCAATCTAAATGAAAACTGTCACTTTATAGATTCCTTTATTGATCATAAAGTCAAGTAAACCATTGTAAAGGATCACGAAACTACTCGTATTCATTTAATAATCGAGAATCAAATGAAAGTGGTGGGATAAAAGTATTCTGATCTTAAACAAAACACATTGTGTGATCGATTAATTGAATTCAAATCAATGTAGCACGACCGCGTTAATAACGGTTAATTTTATTTCAATGAAAATTATGCAATTATAGATTAGTGCATCAAACTATTCAGGAATGCTTAACTAAATACATAAATAAGGAAATAGTTATACAAAAACATTAAACAACAATGGTTCTAGCAACGATAACGTTGCTTTCCTTAACACATCCAACGTTATTGAGTTTTGATTATTAAGTGTTCTAAACACATTCCTAAACCAATATAATCAAATGGATGATAATTATCATTAGAGTCATTCTAGTAAATCACTAATGCAATATAATATCTATTGTTCACAAAGAAACCAAAACCGAGTACAAAACCACACCATTGACCTTCTAAATGAATCCAGTCCTCCCTAAACCTAATCCACAACATTGCACAACCAACTTCGAACACTCTTTCTTACATAATGAACTATATCAATCCAAATGACAAATGTCACTTTATATATTCCTTTATTGATCATAAAGGCAAGGAAACCACTTGTGAAGGATCACGAAACTACTCGTATTCATTTAATAAGAATCGATAATCAAATGAAAGTGGTGGGATAAAAGTATTCTGATCTTAAACAAGAAACACAATGTGTGATCGATAAAGTTGAATTTAAATCAATGTAGCATGACCGCGTTAATAACGGTTAATTTTATTTCAATCAAAATTATGCAATTATAGATTAGTGCAACAAACTATTCAGGAATGCTTAACTAAATACATAAATAAAGAACTAGTTATACAAAAACATTAAACAACAATGGTTCTAGCAACGATAGCATTTGCTTTCCTTAACAACCTCCAACGTTATTGAGTTTTGATTTTTAAGTAGTGTTCTGAACACACTCCTAAACCAATATAATTAAATCGATTATAATTATCATTAGAGTCATTTTTAGTAAATCACTAATGCAACATAACATCTATTGTTCAGAAGGAAACCAAAACCGAATAAGAAACAACACCAATGACCTTCTAAATCAATCCACTCCTACCTAATCCTCGTCCATAATATTGCACAACCAACTTCGAACACTCTTTCTTCCAAAATGAACTAAATCAATCTAAATTAGAAATGTCACTTTATAGATTCCTTTATTGATCATAAAGTCAAGTAAACCAATTGTAAAGGATCACGAAACTACTCGTATTCATTTAATAAGAGTCGAGAATCAAATGAAAGTGGTGGGATAAAAGTATTCTGATCTTAAACAAGAAACACATTGTGTGATCGATTAAATTGAATTCAAATCAATGTAGCACGACCGCGTTAATAACGGTTAATTTTATTTCAATTAAAATTATGCAATTATAGATTAGTGCATCAAACTATTCAGGAATGCTTAACTAAATACATAAATAAGGAAATAGTTATACAAAAACATTAAACAACAATGGTTCTAGCAACGATAACGTTTGCTTTCCTTAACAACATCCAACGTTATTGAGTTTTGATTATTAAGTGTTCTAAACACATTCCTAAACCAATATAATCAAATGGATGATAATTATCATTAGAGTCATTCTAGTAAATCACTAATGCAATATAATATCTATTGTTCACAAAGAAACCAAAACCGAGTACAAAACCACACCATTGACCTTCTAAATGAATCTAGTCCTCCCTAAACCTAATCCACAACATTGCACAACCAACTTCGAACACTCTTTCTTACATAATGAACTATATCAATCCAAATGACAAATGTCACTTTATATATTCCTTTATTGATCATAAGGCAAGAAACCACTTGTGAAGGATCACGAAACTACTCGTATTCATTTAATAATCGAAAAGATCAAATGAAAGTGGTGGGATAAAAGTATTCTGATCTTAAACCAGAAACACAATGAGTGATCGATAAAATTGAATTCAAATCAATGTAGCATGACCAAGTTAATAACGGTTAATTTTATTTCAATGAAAATTATGCAATAACAGATTAGTGCATCAAACTATTCAGGAATGCTTAACTAAATACATAAATAAGAAACTAGCTATACAAAAACATTAAACAACAACGGTTCTAGCAACGATAGCATTTGCTTTCCTTAACAACCTCCAACGTTATTGAGTTTTGATTCTTAAGAAGTGTTCTAAACACACTCCTAAACCAATATAATTAAATCGATTATAATTATCATTAGAGTTCTTTTTAGTAAATCACTAATGCAACATAATATCTATTGTTCACAAGGAAACCAAAACCGAATACGAAACAACACCAATGACCTTCTAAATCAATCCACTCCTACCAAAACCTCATCCATAACATTGCACAACCAACTTTGAACACACTTTCTTCCAAAATGAACTAAATGAATCTAAATAAGAACTGTCATTTTATAGATTCCTTTATTGATCATAAAGGCATGTAAACCAATTGTAAAGGATCACGAAACTACTCGTACTCATTTAATAAGAATTGAGAATCAAATGAAAGTGGTGGGATAAAAGTATTCTGATCTTAAACCAGAAACACAATGTGTGATCGATAAAATTGAATTCAAATCAATGTAGCATGACCAAGTTAATAACGGTTAATTTTATTTCAATGAAAATTATGCAATAACATATTAGTGCATCAAACTATTCAGGAATGCTTAACTAAATACATAAATAAGAAACTAGCTATACAAAAACATTAAACAACAATGGTTCTAGCAACGATAGCATTTGTTTCCTTAACAACTCCAACGTTATTGAGTTTTGATTCTTAAGTAGTGTTCTGAACACACTCCTAAACCAAAAACCCAAAACGAATTGACCATACGAAACACACCAATGACCTTCTAAATCATCCATCCTATAAACCTCATCATAACATTGCACACCAACTTCGAACACACTTTCTTCCAAAATGAACTAAATGAATCTAAATGAGAACTGTCACTTTATAGATTCCTTTATTGATCATAAAGGCATGTAAACCAATTGTTAAGGATCACGAAACTACTCGTATTCATCTAATAAGAATCGGGAATCAAATTAAAGTGGTGGGATAAAATTATTCTGATCTTAAACAAGATACACATTGTGTGATCGATTAAATTGAATTTAAATCAATGTAGCACGACCAAGTTAATAACGGTTAATTTAATTTCAACCAAATTATGCAATTATAGATTAGTGCATCAAACTATTCAAGAATGCTTAACTAAATACATAGATAAGGAAATAGTTATACAAAAACATTAAATAACAATGGTTCTAGCAACGATAACGTTTGCTTTCCTTAACAACATCCAACGTTATTGAGTTTTTATTAGTAAGTGTTCTAAACACACTCCTAAACCAATATAATCAAATCGATTATAATTATCATTAGAATCATTCTAGTAAATCACTAATGCAACATAATATCTATTGTCCACAAAGAAACCAAAACTGAGTACGAAACCAAACCAATGACCTTCTAAATCAATCTAGTCCTGCCTAAACCTAATCCACAACATTGCACAACCAACTTCGAACACTCTTTCTTACATAATGAACTTTATCAATCCAAATGACAAATGTCACTTTATAGATTCCATTATTGATTATAAAGTCAAGGAAACCACTTGTAAATGATCACAAAACTACTCGTATTCATTTATTAAGAATCGAGAATCAAATGAAAGTGGTGAGATAAAAGTATTATGATCTTAAACAAGAAACACAATGTGTAATCGATAAAATTGAATTCAAATCAATGTAGCACGACCGCGTGAATAACGTTAATTTTATTTCAATTAAAATTATGCAATTATATATTAGTGCATCAAACTATTCAGGAATGCTTAAGTAAATACATAAATAAGGAACTAGTTATAGAAAAACATTAAACAACAATGGTTCTAGCAACGATAGCTTTTGCTTTCCTTAACAACATCCAACGTTATTGAGTTTTGATTCTTAAGTAGTGTTCTGAACACACTCCTAAACCAATATATTTAAATCGATTATAATTATCATTAGAGTCATTTTTAGTAAATCACTAATGCAACATAACATCTATTGTTCACAAGGAAAGCAAAACCGAATAAGAAACAACACCAATGACCTTCTAAATCAATCTACTCCTACCTAAACCTCATCCATAATATTGCACAACCAACTTTGAACACTCTTTCTTCCAAAATGAACTAAATCAATCTAAATGAGACTGTCACTTTATAGATTCCTTTATTGATCATAAAGGCAAGTAAACCATTGTAAAGGATCACGAAACTACTCGTATTCATTTAATAAGAATCGAGAATCAATTAAGTGGTGGGATAGAAGTATTCTGATCTTAAACAAAACACATTGTGTGATCGATTAAATTGAATTCAAATCAATGTAGCACGACCAAGTTAATAACGGTTAATTTAATTTCAATCAAAATTATGCAATTAAAGATTAGCGCATCAAACTATTCAGGAATGCTTAACTAAATACATAGATAAGGAAATAGTTATACAAAAACATTAAATAACAATGGTTCTAGCAATGATAACGTTTGCTTCCCTTAACAACATCCAACGTTATTGTGTTTTGATTATTAAGTGTTCTTAACACACTCCTAATCCAATATAATCAAATCGATTATAATTATCATTAGAGTCATTCTAGTAAATCACTAATGCAATATAATATCTATTGTTCACAAAAAAACTAAAACCGAGTACGAAACCACACCAATGACCTTCTAAATCAATCCAGTCCTCCCTAAACCTGATCCACAACATTGCACAACCAACTTCGAACACTCTTTCTTACATAATGATCTATATCAATCCAAGTGACAAATGTCACTTTATAGATTCCTTTATTGATCATAAAGTCAAGGAAACCACTTGTAAATGATCACAAACTACTCATATTAATTTTGTTAGAATCAAGATCAAATGATAGTGGTGGGAAAAAGTATATGATCTTAAACAAGAAACACAATGTGTGATAGATAAATTGAATTCAAATCAATGTTGCACGACCGCGTTAATAACGGTTAATTTTTTTCAATGAAATTATGCAATACAGATTAGTGCATCAAACTATTCAGGAATGCTTAACTAAATACATAAATAAGAACTAGCTATACAAAAACTTAAACACAACACGGTTCTAGCAACGATAGCATTTGCTTTCCATAACAACCTCCAATTATTGAGTTTTGATTCTTAAGTAGTGTTCTGAACACACTCCTAAACAATATATAGTAATCGATTATAATTATCATTAGAGTCCTTTTAGTAAATCACTAATGCAACATATATATATTGTTCAGAGGAAACCAAAACCGAATAAGAAACACACCAATGACTTCTAAATCAATCCACTCCTACCTAAACCTCATCCATAATATTTCACAACCAACTTCGAACACTCTTTCTTCCAAAATGAACTAAATCAATCTAAATGAGAACAGTCACTTTATAAATTCCTTTATTGATCATAAAAGCAAGTAAACCAATTGTAAAGGATCACGAAACTACTCGTATTCATTTAATAAGAATCGAGAATCAAATGAGAGGGGTGGGATAAAAGTATTCTGATCTTAAACAAGAAACACATTGTGTGATCGATTAAATTGAATTCAAATCAACGTAGCATGACCGCGTTAATAACGGTTAATTTTATTTCAATGAAAATTATGCAATTATAGATTAGTGCATCAAACTATTCAGGAATGCTTAACTAATACATAAATAAGGAAATAGTTATACAAAACATTAAACAACAATGGTTCTAGCAACGATAACGTTTGCTTTCCTAACTACATCCAACGTTATTGAGTTTTGATTATTAAGTGTTCTGAACACATTCCTAACAATATAATCAAATCGATGATAATTATCATTAGAGTCATTCTAGTAAATCACTAATGCAATATAATATCTATTGTTCACAAAGAACCAAAACCGAGTACGAAACCACACCAATGACCTTATAAATGAATCCAGTCCTCCCTAAACCTAATCCACAACATTGCACAACCAACTTCGAACACTCTTTCTTACATAATGAACTATATCAATCCAAATGACAATGTCACTTTTATATATTCCTTTATTGATCATAAAGGCAAGAAACCACTTGTGAAGGATCACGAAACTACTCGTATTCATTTAAAGAATCGATAATCAAATGAAAGTGGTGGGATAAAAGTATTCTGATCTTAAACCAGAAGCACAATGTGTGATCGATAAAATTGAATTCAAATCAATGTAGCATGACCAAGTTAATAGCGGGTAATTTTATTTCAATGAAAATTATGCAATAACAGATTAGTGCATAAAACTATTCAGGAATGCTTAACTAAATACATAAATAAGAAACTAGCTATACAAAAACATTAAACAACAACGGTTCTAGCAACGATAGCATTTGCTTTCCTTAACAACCTCCAACGTTATTGAGTTTTGATTCTTAAGTTGTGTTCTGAACACACTCCTAAACCAATATAATTAATCGATTATAATTATCATTAGGGTCCTTTTTAGTAAATCACTAATACAACATAATATCTATTGTTCACAAGGAAACCAAAACCGAATACGAAACAACACCAATGACCTTCTAAATCAATCCACTCCTACCTAAACCTCATCCATAACATTGCACAACCAACTTCGAACACACTTTCTTCCAAAATGAACTAAATGAATCTAAATAAGAACTGTCACTTTATAGATTCCTTTATTGATCATAAAGGCATGTAAACCAATTGTAAAGGATCACGAAACTACTCGTATTCATTAATAAGAATCGAGAATCAAATTAAAGTGGTGGGATAAAAGTATTCTTATCTTAAACAAAAAACACATTGTGTGATCGATTAAATTGAATTCAAATCAATGTAGCACGACCAAGTTAATAACGGTTAATTTAATTTCAATCAAAATTATGCAATTATAGATTAGTGCATCAAACTATTCAAGAATGCTTAACTAAATACATAGATAAGGAAATAGTTATACAAAAAAATTAAATAACAATGGTTCTAGCAACGATAACGTTTGCTTTCCTTAACAACATCCAACGTTATTGAGTTTTGATTATTAAGTGTTCTAAACACACTCCTGATCCAGTATAATCAAATCGATTATAATTATCATTAGAGTCATTCTAGTAAATCACTAATGCAATATAATATTTATTGTTCACAAAGAAACTAAAACCGAGTACGAAACCACACCAATGACCTTCTAAATCAATCCAGTCCTCCCTAAACCTAATCCACAACATTGCACAACCAACTTCGAACACTCTTTCTTACATAATGATCTATATCAATCCAAATGACAAATGTCACTTTATAGATTCCTTTATTGATCATAAAGTCAAGGAAACCACTTGTAAATGATCACAAAACTACTCATATTAATTTTGTTAGAATCAAGAATCAAATGATAGTGGTGGGATAAAAGTATTATGATCTTAAACAAGAAACACAATGTGTGATAGATAAAATTGAATTCAAATCAATGTTGCACGACCGCGTTAATAACGGTTAATTTTATTTCAATGAAAATTATGCAATAACAGATTAGTGCATCAAACTATTCAGGAATGCTTAACTAAATACATAAATAAGAAACTAGCTATACAAAAACATTAAACAACAACGGTTCTAGCAACGATAGCATTTGCTTTCCATAACAACCTCCAATGTTATTGAGTTTTGATTCTTAAGTAGTGTTCTGAACACACTCCTAAACCAATATAAGTAATCGATTATAATTATCATTAGAGTCCTTTTTAGTAAATCACTAATGCAACATAATATATATTGTTCAGAAGGAAACCAAAACCGAATAAGAAACAACACCAATGACCTTCTAAATCAATCCACTCCTACCTAAACCTCATCCATAATATTTCACAACCAACTTCGAACACTCTTTCTTCCAAAATGAACTAAATCAATCTAAATGAGAACAGTCACTTTATAAATTCCTTTATTGATCATAAAAGCAAGTAAACCAATTGTAAAGGATCACGAAACTACTCGTATTCATTTAATAAGAATCGAGAATCAAATGAGAGGGGTGGGATAAAAGTATTCTGATCTTAAACAAGAAACACATTGTGTGATCGTTAAATTGAATTCAAATCACGTAGCATGACCGCGTTAATAACGGTTAATTTTATTTCAATGAAAATTATGCAATTATAGATTAGTGCATCAAACTATTCAGGAATGCTTAACTAAATACATAAATAAGAAAATAGTTATACAAAAACATTAAACAACAATGGTTCTAGCAACGATAACGTTTGCTTTCCTTAACAACATCCAACGTTATTGAGTTTTGATTATTAAGTGTTCTAAACACATTCCTAAACCAATATAATCAAATCGATGATAATTATCATTAGAGTTATTCTAGTAAATCACTAATGCAATATAATATCTATTGTTCACAAAGAAACCAAAACCGAGTACGAAACCACACCAATGACCTTCTAAATGAATCCAGTCCTCCCTAAACCTAAACCACAACATTGCACAACCAACTTCGAACACTCTTTCTTACATAATGAACTATATCAATCCAAATGACAAATGTCACTTTATATATTCCTTTATTGATCATAAAGGCAAGGAAACCACTTGTGAAGGATCACGAAACTACTCGTATTCATTTAATAAGAATCGATAATCAAATGAAAGTGGTGGGATAAAAGTATTCTGATCTTAAACCAGAAACACAATGTGTGATCGATTAAATTGAATTCAAATCAATGTAGCATGACCAAGTTAATAACGGTTAATTTTATTTTAATGAAAATTATGCAATAACGATAAGTGCATCAAACTATTCAGGAATGCTTAACTAAATACATAATAAAAACTAGTATACAAAAACATTAAACAACACGGTTCTAGCAACGATAGCATTTGCTTTCCTTAACACCTCCAACGTTATTGAGTTTTGTTTCTTAAGTAGTGTTCTGAACACACTCCTAAACCAATATAAACGATTATAATTATCATTAGAGTCCATTTTAGTAAATCACTAATGCAACATAATATCTATTGTTCACAAGGAAACCAAACCGAATACGAAACAACACCAATGACCTTCTAATCAATCCATCCTACCTAAACCTCATCCACAACATTGCACAACCAACTTCGAACACCTTTCTTTCTTTCTTCCAAATGACTAAATGAATCTAATGAACTGTCACTTTATAGATTCCTTTATTGATCATAAAGGCATGTAAAACAATTGTAAAGGCTCACGAAACTACTCGTATTCATTTAAGAATCGAGAATCAAATTAAAGTGGTGGGATAAAAGTATTCTGATCTTAAACAAAAAACACATTGTGTGATCGATTAAATTGAATTCAAATCAATGTAGCACGACCAAGTTAATAACGGTTAATTTAATTTCAATCAAAATTATGCAATTATAGATTAGTGCATCAAACTATTCAAGAATGCTTAACTAAATACATAGATAAGGAAATAGTTATACAAAAACATTAAATAACAATGGTTCTAGCTACGATAACGTTTGCTTTCCTTAACAACATCCAACGTTATTGAGTTTTGATTATTAAGTGTTCTAAACACACTCCTAATCCAATATAATCAAATCGATTATAATTATCATTAGAGTCCTTCTAGTAAATCAATAATGCAATATAATATCTATTGTTCACAAAGAAACTAAAACCGAGTACGAAACCACACCAATGACCTTCTAAATCAATCCAGTCCTCCCTAAACCTAATCCACAACATTGCACAACCAACTTCGAACACTCTTTCTTACATAATGATCTATATCAATCCAAATGACAAATGTCACTTTATAGATTCCTTTATTGATCATAAAGTCAAGGAAACCACTTGTAAATGATCACAAAACTACTCATATTAATTTTGTTAGAATCAAGAATCAAATGATAGTGGTGGGATAAAAGTATTATGATCTTAAACAAGAAACACAATGTGTGATAGATAAAATTGAATTCAAATCAATGTTGCACGACCGCGTTAATAACGGTTAATTTTATTTCAATGAAAATTATGCAATAACAGATTAGTGCATCAAACTATTCAGGAATGCTTAACTAAATACATAAATAAGAAACTAGCTATACAAAAACATTAAACAACAACGGTTCTAGCAACGATAGCATTTGCTTTCCATAACAACCTCCAATGTTATTGAGTTTTGATTCTTAAGTAGTGTTCTGAACACACTCCTAAACCAATATAAGTAATCGATTATAATTATCATTAGAGTCCTTTTTAGTAAATCACTAATGCAACATAATATATATTGTTCAGAAGGAAACCAAAACCGAATAAGAAACAACACCAATGACCTTCTAAATCAATCCACTCCTACCTAAACCTCATCCATAATATTTCACAACCAACTTCGAACACTCTTTCTTCCAAAATGAACTAAATCAATCTAAATGAGAACAGTCACTTTATAAATTCCTTTATTGATCATAAAAGCAAGTAAACCAATTGTAAAGGATCACGAAACTACTCGTATTCATTTAATAAGAATCGAGAATCAAATGAGAGGGGTGGGATAAAAGTATTCTGATCTTAAACAAGAAACACATTGTGTGATCGATTAAATTGAATTCAAATCAACGTAGCATGACCGCGTTAATAACGGTTAATTTTATTTCAATGAAAATTATGCAATTATAGATTAGTGCATCAAACTATTCAGGAATGCTTAACTAAATACATAAATAAGAAAATAGTTATACAAAAACATTAAACAACAATGGTTCTAGCAACGATAACGTTTGCTTTCCATAACAACATCCAACGTTATTGAGTTTTGATTATTAAGTGTTCTAAACACATTCCTAAACCAATATAATCAAATCGATGATAATTATCATTAGAGTTATTCTAGTAAATCACTAATGTAATATAATATCTATTGTTCACAAAGAAACCAAAACCGAGTACGAAACCACACCAATGACCTTCTAAATGAATCCAGTCCTCCCTAAACCTAAACCACAACATTGCACAACCAACTTCGAACACTCTTTCTTACATAATGAACTATATCAATCCAAATGACAAATGTCACTTTATATATTCCTTTATTGATCATAAAGGCAAGGAAACCACTTGTGAAGGATCACGAAACTACTCGTATTCATTTAATAAGAATCGATAATCAAATGAAAGTGGTGGGATAAAAGTATTCTGATCTTAAACCAGAAACACAATGTGTGATCGATTAAATTGAATTCAAATCAATGTAGCATGACCAAGTTAATAACGGTTAATTTTATTTTAATGAAAATTATGCAATAACAGATAAGTGCATCAAACTATTCAGGAATGCTTAACTAAATACATAAATAAGAAACTAGCTATACAAAAACATTAAACAACAACGGTTCTAGCAACGATAGCATTTGCTTTCCTTAACAACCTCCAACGTTATTGAGTTTTGTTTCTTAAGTAGTGTTCTGAACACACTCCTAAACCAATATAATTAATCGATTATAATTATCATTAGAGTCCATTTTAGTAAATCACTAATGCAACATAATATCTATTGTTCACAAGGAAACCAAAACCGAATACGAAACAACACCAATGACCTTCTAATCAATCCATTCCTACCTAAACCTCATCCACAACATTGCACAACCAACTTCGAACACACTTTCTTCCAAAATGAACTAAATGAATCTAAATGAGAACTGTCACTTTATAGATTCCTTTATTGATCATAAAGGCATGTAAAACAATTGTAAAGGCTCACGAAACTACTCGTATTCATTTAAGAATCGAGAATCAAATTAAAGTGGTGGGATAAAAGTATTCTGATCTTAAACAAAAAACACATTGTGTGATCGATTAAATTGAATTCAAATCAATGTAGCACGACCAAGTTAATAACGGTTAATTTAATTTCAATCAAAATTATGCAATTATAGATTAGTGCATCAAACTATTCAAGAATGCTTAACTAAATACATAGATAAGGAAATAGTTATACAAAAACATTAAATAACAATGGTTCTAGCAACGATAACGTTTGCTTTCCTTAACAACATCCAACGTTATTGAGTTTTGATTATTAAGTGTTCTAAACACACTCCTAATCCAATATAATCAAATCGATTATAATTATCATTAGAGTCCTTCTAGTAAATCAATAATGCAATATAATTCTATTGTTCACAAAGAAACTAAAACCGAGTACGAAACCACACCAATGACCTTCTAAATCAATCCAGTCCTCCCTAAACCTAATCCACAACATTGCACAACCAACTTCGAACACTATTTCTTACATAATGATCTATATCAATCCAAATGACAAATGTCACTTTATAGATTCCTTTATTGATCATAAAGTCAAGGAAACCACTTGTAAATGATCACAAAACTACTCATATTAATTTAGTTAGAATCGAGAATCAAATGAAAGTGGTGGGATAAAAGTATTATGATCTTAAACAAGAAACACAATGTGTGATAGATAAAATTGAATTCAAATCAATGTAGCACGACCGCGTTAATAACGGTTAATTTTATTTCAATCAAAATTATGCAATTATAGATTAGTGCATGAAACTATTCAGGAATGCTTAACTAAATACATAAATAAAGAACTAGTTATATAAAAACATTAAACAACAATGGTTCTAGCAACGATAGCATTTGCTTTCCTTAACAACCTCCAACGTTATTGAGTTTTGATTCTTAAGTAGAGTTCTGAACACACTCCTAAACCAGTATAATTAAATCGATTATAATTATCATTAGAGTCATTTTTAGTAAATCACTAATGCAACATAACATCTATTGTTCAGAAGGAAACCAAAACCGAATAAGAAATAACACCAATGACCTTCTAAATCAATCCACTCCTACCTAAACCTCATCCATAATATTGCACAACCAACTTCGAACACTCTTTCTTCCAAAATGAACTAAATCAATCTAAATGAGAACTGTCACTTTATAGATTCCTTTATTGATCATAAAAGCAAGTAAACCAATTCTAAAGGTTCACGAAACTACTCGTATTCATTTAATAAGAATCGAGAATCAAATGAAAGTGGTGGGATAAAAGTATTCTGATCTTAAACAAGAAACACATTGTGTGATCGATTAAATTGATTTCAAATCAATGTAGCACGACCGCGTTAATAACGGTTAATTTTATTTCAATGAAAATTATGCAATTATAGATTAGTGCATCAAACTATTCAGGAATGCTTAACTAAATACATAAATAAGGAAATAGTTATACAAAAACATTAAACAACAATGGTTCTAGCAACGATAACGTTTGCTTTCCTTAACAACATCCAACGTTATTGAGTTTTGATTATTAAGTGTTCTAAACATATTCCTAAACCAATATAATCAAATCGATGATAATTATCATTAGAGTCATTCTAGAAAATCAGTAATGCAATATAATATCTATTGTTCAGAAAGAAACCAAAACCGAGTACGAAACCATACCAATGACCTTCTAAATGAATCCAGTCCTCCCTAAACCTAATCCACAACATTGCACAACGAACTTCGAACACTCTTTCTTACATAATGAACTATATCAATCCAAATGACAAATGTCACTTTATAGATTCCTTTATTGATCATAAAGGCAAGGAAACCACTTGTGAAGGATCACGAAACTACTCGTATTCATTTAATAAGAATCGATAATCAAATGAAAGTGGTGGGATAAAAGTATTCTGATCTTAAACCAGAAACACAATGTGTGATAGATAAAATTAAATTCAAATCAATGTAGCATGACCAAGTTAATAACGGTTAATTTAATTTCAATCAAAATTATGCGATTATAGATTAGTGCATCAAACTATTCAGGTATGCTTAAGTAAATACATAGATAAGGAAATAGTTATACAAAAACATTAAACAACAATGGTTCTAGGAACGATAACATTTGCTTTCCTTAACAACATCCAACGTTATTGAGTTTTAATTATTAAGTAGTGTTCTGACCACACTCCTAAACCAATATAATTAAATCGATTATAATTATCATTAGAGTCATTTTTAGTAAATCACTAATGCAACTTAACATCTATTGTTCACAAGGAAACCAAAACCGAATAAGAAGCAACACCAATGACCTTTTAAATCAATCCACTCCTACCTAAACCTCATCCATAATATTGCACAACCAACTTCGAACACTCTTTCTTCCAAAATGAACTAAATCAATCTAAATAAGAACTGTAACTTTATAGATTATTTTATTGATCAATAAGGGAAGTGAACCACTTGTAAAGGATCACGAAGCTACTCGTATTCATTTAATAAGAATCAAGAATCAAGAATCAAATAAAAATGGTGGGATAAAAGTATTCTGATCTTAAACAAGAAACACAATTTGTGATCGATAAAAATGAATTCAAATCAATGTAGCACGACCAAGTTAATAACGGTTAATTTAATTTCAATCAAAATTATACAATTATAGATTAGAGCATCAAACCATTCTGGAATGCTTAACTAAATACACAAATAAGAAACTAGTTATACAAAAACATTAAATCACAATGGTTCTAGCAACGATAGCATTTGCTTTCCTTAACAACATCCAACGTTATTGAGTTTTGATTCTTAAGTAGTGTTCTGAACACACTCCTAAACCAATATAATCAAATCGATTATAATTATCATTAGAGTCATTTCTAGTAAATCACTAATGCAACATAATATCTATTGTTCACAAGGAAACAAAAACCGAATACGAAACCACACTAATGACCTTCTAAATCAAACCACTCCTCCCTAAACCTCTTCCATAACATTGCACAACCAACTTCGAACATCCTTTTTTCCAAAATGAACTAAATCAATCTAAATGAGAACTGACACTTTATAGATTCTTTTATTGATCATAAAGGCATGTAAACCAGTTGTAAAGGATCACGAAACTACTCGTATTCATCTAATAAGAATCGAGAATCAAATGAAAGTGTTGGGATAAAAGTATTCTGATCTTAAACATTAAACACATTGTGTGATCGATTAAATTAAATTTAAATCAATGTAGCACGACCATGTTAATAACGGTTAATTTAATTTCAATCAAAATTATGCAATTATAGATTAGTGGATCAAACTATTCAGGAATGCTTAACTAAATACATAGATAAGGAATATAGTTATACAAAACATTAAAACAATGGTTCTAGCAACGATAACGTTTGCTTTCCTTAACAACATCCAACGTTATTGAGTTTTCATATTAAGTGTTCTAAACACTCCTAACCAATATCCAATCGATTATAATTATCATTAGAGTCATTCTAGTAAGCACTAATACAATATATCTATTGTTCACAAGAAACTAAAACCGAGTACGAAACCACACCACTGACCTTCTAAATCAATCCAGTCCTCCCTAAACCTAATCTACAACATTGCACACCAACTTCGAACACTCTTTTTTCCATAATGAACTATATCAAAGTGACACAATGTCAGTTTTATAGATTCCTTTATTCATCAAAAAGCAAGGAAACCACTTGTAAAGGATCACGAAACTACTCGTATTCATTAATAAGAATCGATAATCAAATGAAAGTGGTTGGATAAAAGTATTCTGATCTTAAACAAGAAACACAATTTGAGATCGAAAAATGAATTCAAATCAATGTATCACGACCAAGTTAATGGTTAATTTTATTTCAATCAAATTATGCAATTATAAATTAGCGCATCAAACTATTCAGAATGCTTAACTAAATACATAAACAAGGAACTAGTTATACAAAACATTAAACCAACAATGGTTCTAGCAACGATAGCATTTGCTTTCCTTAACAACATCCAACGTTATTGAGTTTTAATTCTTAAGTAGTGTTCTGAACACACTCCTAAACCAATATAATCAAATCGATTATTATTATCATTAGAGTCATTTCTAGTAACATTAATGCAACATAATATCTATTGTCTCAAGGAAACCAAAACCGAATACGAAACCACACCAATGACCTTCTAACATCCAACCTCCCTAAACTCATCCATAACATTGCACAACCAATTTCGAACACTCTTTCTTCCAAAATGAACTTTATCAATCTAAATGAGAACTGTCACTTTATAGATTCCTTTATTGATCATAAAGGCATGTAAAGTACTTGTAAAGGAAAACGAACTACTTGTATTCATTAATAAGAATCGAGAATCAAATGAAAATGGTGGATAAAAGTATTCTGAACTTAAACAAGAACACATTGTATGATCGATTAAATTGAATTCAAATCAATGTAGCACACAACCAGTTAATAACTGTTAATGTTATTTCATCAATCAAATTATGAAATATAGATTAGTGCATCAACTATTCATGACTTCTTAACTAAATACATATAAGGGGAAGTTATACAAAAACATTAAACAACAATGGTTCTAGCAACGATAGCGTTTGCTTTCCTAACAACATCCAACGTTTTGACTTTTGATTTTTATGAACACACCACTCCTAAACCAATATAATCAAATCGATTATAATTATCATGGAGACATCTCTAAGTCACTACTATGCAACATAATCTACTGTTTACAACAAAACAAATACTGAATACGAAACCACACCAATAACCTTCTAAATCATCTAGTCCTCCGTAAACCTGATCCACAACATTGCACAACCAACTTCACACACTCTTTCTTCCAAAATAAAGTATCAATCCAAATGTCAAATGTCACTTTATAGATTTCTTTATTGATCATAAAGCCAAGTAAACCACTTGTAAAGGATCACGAAACTACTCGTATTCATCTAATAAATCGAGAATCAAATGAAAGTGGTGGGATAAAAGTATTCTGATCTTAACATTAACACATTGTGTGATCGATGAATTGAATTCAAATCAATGTAGCACGACCAAATAGCGGTTAATTTAATTTCAATCAAAATTATGCAATTATAGATAGTGGATCAACTATATCAGAATTAACTAAATACTAGATAAGGAAATAGTTATAAAAAACATTAAACAACAATGGTTCTAGCAACGATAACGTTGCTTTCCTTAACAAGATCCAACGTTATTGAGTTTTAAGTATAGTTTCTAAACACTCCTAAGCGAATATAATCAAATCGATTATAATTATCATAGATTCATTCTAGTAAATCACTAATTCAATAACTCTATTGTTCACAAAGAACCAAAACCGAGTACGAAACCACAACCAACTTCTAAATCATCCAGTCTCCCTAAACCTAATCCCACAATTGCACAACCAACTTCGAACACTCTTTTTTCCATAACGAACTATATCAATGCAAATGACAAATGTCACATTATAGATTCCTTTATTGATCAAAAAGGCAAGGAAACCACTTGTAAGGATCACGAACTACTCGTCGTCATTTAATAAGAATCGATAATCAAATGAAAGTGGTGGGATAAAAGTATTCTGATCTTAAACAAGAAACACATAGTGTGATCGATAAATATAAATTCAAATCAATGTAGCACGACCAAGTTAATAACAGTTAATTTTATTTCAATCAAAATTATGCAATTATAGATTAGTGCATCAAACTATTCAGGAATGCTTAACTAAACATAAATAAGGAACTAGTTATACAAAAACATTAACAACAATGGTTCTAGCAACGATAGCATTTGCTTTCCTTAACAACATCCAACGTTATTTTGATTCTTAAGTAGTGTTTCTGAACACACTCCTAAACCAATATAATCAAATCGATTATAATTATCATTAGAGTCATTTCTAGTAAATCATTAATGCAACATAATATCTATTGTTCACAAGGAAACCAAAACCGAATACGAAACCACACCAATGACCTTCTAAATCAAACCACTCCTCCTCAAACCATCATCCATACATGCACAACCAACTTCGAACACTCTTTCTTCCAAATGAACTATATCAATCTAAATGAGAACTGTCACTTTATAGATTCCTTTATTGATCATAAAGGCATGTAAACCACTTGTAAAGGATAACGAAACTACTCGTATTAATTTAATAAGAATCGAGAATCAAACGAAAATGGTGGGATAAAAGTATTCTGAACTTAAACAAGAAACACGTTGTGTGATCGATTAAATTGAATTCAAAATCAATGTTGCACGACCAAGTTAATAACTGTTAATTTTATTTCAATCAAAATTATGGAATTATATATTAGTGCATCAAACTATTCATGACTGCTTAACTAAATACATAGATAAGGAAATAGTTATACAAAAACATTAAACAACAATGGTTCTAACAACGATAGCGTTTGCTTTCCTTAACAACATCCAACGTTATTGACTTTTGATTTTTAAGTGTTCTGAACACACTCCTAAACCAATATAATCAAATCGATTATAATTATCATTGGAGACATTCTAGCACAAACTAATACACATAATATCTATTGTTACAACAAAACAAATACTGAATACGAAACCACCCAATGACCCTCTAAATCATTCTAGTCCTCCGTAAACCTGATCCACAACATTGCACAACCAACTTCGAACACTCTTTCTTCCAAAATGAAGTATATCAATCCAAATGTCAAATGTCACTTTTATAGATTCCTTTATTGATCATAAAGCCAAGTAAACCACTTGTAAAGGATCACGACTACTCGTATTCATCAATAAAATCGAGAATCAAATGAAGTGTGGGGGGATAAAAGTATTCTGATCTTAAACATAACACATTGTGTGATCGATGAAATTGAATTCAAATCAATAGCACGACCAAGTAATAGCGGTTAATTTAATTTCAATCAAAATTATGCAATTATAGATTAGTGGATCAAACTATTCAGGAATGATTAACTAAATACATAGATAAGGAAATAGTTATACAAAAACACTAAACAACAATGGTTCTAGCAACGATAACGTTTGCTTTCCTTACAACATCCAACGTTATTGAGTTTAATTATTAGTATTCTAAACACACTCCTAAGCCAATATAATCAAATCGATTATAATTATCATTAGATTCATTCTAGTATATCACTAATTCAATATATAATCTATTGTTCACAAAAAAAAACCAAACCGAGTACGAAACCAAACCAATGACCTTCTAAATCAATCCAGTCCTCCTAAACCTAATCCACAACACATTGCACAACCAACTTCGAACACTCTTTTTTCCATGACGAACTATATCAATGCAAATGACAAATGTCACATTATAGATTCCTTTATTGATCAAAAGGCAAGGAAACCACTTGAAAGGATCACGAAACTACTCGTTTTCATTTAATAAGAATCGATAATCAATGAAAGTGGTGGGATAAAAGTATTCTGATCTTAAACAAGAAACACATTGTGTGATCGATAAAAATAAATTCAAATCAATGTAGCACGACACAAAGTTAATAACGGTTAATTTTATTTCAATCAAAATTATGCAATTATAGATTAGTGCATCAACTATTCAGGAATGCTTAACTAATACATAAATAAGGAACTAGTTATACAAAAACATTAAACAACCATGGTTGATAGCATTTGCTTCCTTAACACACCACGTTATTGTTATTTGAGTTTCTTAAGTAGTGTTCTGAACACTCCTAAACCAATATAATCAAATCGATTATAATTATCATTAGAGTCATTTCTAGTCATTAATAATGCACATAATATCTATTGTTCACAAGAAAACCAAAACCGAATACGAAACCACACCAATGACCTTCTAAATCAAACCACTCCTCCCTAAACCTCATCCATAACATTGCACAACCAACTTCGAACACTCTTTCTTCCGAAATGAACTATATCAATCTAAATGAGAATTGTCACTTTATAGATTCCTTTACTGATCATAAAGGCATGTAAACCACTTGTAAAGGATAACGAAACTACTCGTATTCATTTAATAAGAATCGAGAATCAAACGAAAATGGTGGGATAAAAGTATTCTGAACTTAAACAAGAAACACATTGTGTGATCGATTAAATTGAATTCAAATCAATGTTGCACGACCAAGTTAATAACTGTTAATTTTATTTCAATCAAAATTATGAAATTATATATTAGTGCATCAAACTATTCATGACTGCTTAACTAAATACATAGATAAGGAAATAGTTATACAAAAACATTAAACAACAATGGTTCTAGCAACGATAGCGTTTGCTTTCCTTAACAACATCCAACGTTATTGACTTTTGATTTTTAAGTGTTCTGAACACACTCCTAAACCAATATAATCAAATCGATTATAATTATCATTGGAGACATTCTAGCAAATCACTAATGCAACATAATATCTATTGTTTACAACAAAACAAATACTGAATACGAAACCACACCAATGACCTTCTAAATCAATCTAGTCCTCCGTAAACCTGATCCACAACATTGCACAACCAACTTCGAACACTCTTTCTTCCAAAATGAAGTATATCAATCCAAATGTCAAATGTCACTTTATAGATTCCTTTATTGATCATAAAGCCAAGTAAACCACTTGTAAAGGATCACGAAACTACTCGTATTCATCTAATAAGAATCGAGAATCAAATGAAAGTGGTGGGATAAAAGTATCCTGATCTTAAACATTAAACACATTGTGTGATCGATTAAATTGAATTCAAATCAATGCAGCACGACCAAGTTAGTAGCGGTTAATTTAATTTCAATCAAAATTATGCAATTATAGATTAGTGGATCAAACTATTCAGGAATGATTAACTAAATACATAGATAAGGAAATAGTTATACAAAAACATTAAATAACAATGGTTCTAGCAACGATAACGTTTGCTTTCCTTAACAACATCCAACCTTATTGAGTTTTAATTATTAAGTATTCTAAACACACTCCTAAGCCAATATAATCAAATCGATTATAATTATCATTAGATTCATTCTAGTAAATCACTAATTTAATATAATATCTATTGTTCACAAAGAAACCAAAACCGAGTACGAAACCACACCAATGACCTTCTAAATCAATCCAGTCCTTCCAAAACCTAATCCACAACATTGCACAACCAACTTCGAACACTTTTTTTTCCATAACGAACTATATCAATGCAAATGACAAATGTCACATTATAGATTCCTTTATTGATCAAAAAGGCAAGGAAACCACTTGTAAAGGATCACGAAACTACTCGTATTCATTTAATAAGAATCGATAATCAAATAAAAGTGGTGGGATAAAAGTATTCTGATCTTAAACAAGAAACACATTGTGTGATCGATAAAAGTAAATTCAAATCAATGTAGCACGACCAAGTTAATAACGGTTAATTTTATTTCAATCAAAATTATGCAATTATAGATTAGTGCATCAAACTATTCAGGAATGCTTAACTAAATACAAAAATAAGGAACTAGTTATACAAAAACATTAAACAACAATGGTTCTAGCAACAATAGCATTTGCTTTCCTTAACAACATCCAACGTTATTGAGTTTTGATTCTTAAGTAGTGTTCTGAACACACTCCTAAACCAATATAATCAAATCGATTATAATTATCATTAGAGTCATTTCTAGTAAATCATTAATGCAACATAATATCTATTGTTCACAAGGAAACCAAAACCGAATACGAAACCACACCAATGACCTTCTAAATCAAACCACTCCTCCCTAAACCTCATCCATAACATTGCACAACCAACTTCGAACACTCTTTTTTCCATAATGAACTATATCAATGCAAATGACAAATGTCAGTTTATAGATTCCTTTATTGATCAAAAAGGCAAGGAAACCACTTGTAAAGGATCACGAAACTACTCGTATTCATTTAATAAGAATCGATAATCAAATGAAAGTGGTTGAATAAAAGTATTCTGATCTTAAACAAGAAACACAATTTGAGATCGATAAAAATGAATTCAAATCAATGTATCACGACCAAGTTAATAAAGGTTAATTTTATTTCAATCAAAATTATGCAATTATAAATTAGTGCATCAAACTATTCAGGAATGCTTAACTAAATACATAAATAACGAACTAGTTATACAAAAACATTAAACAACAATGGTTCTAGCAACGATAGCATTTGCTTTCCTTAACAACATCCAACGTTATTGAGTTTTGATTCTTAAGTAGTGTTCTGAACACACTCCTAAACCAATATAATCAAATCGATTATAATTATCATTAGAGTCATTTCTAGTAAAACATTTATGCAACATAATATCTATTGTTCACAAGGAAACCAAAACTGACTACGAAACCACACCAATGACCTTCTAAATCAAACCACTCCTCCCTAAACCTCATCCATAACATTGCACAACCAACTTCGAACACTCTTTCTTCCAAAATGAACTTTATCAATCTAAATTCGAACTGTCACTTTATAGATTCCTTTATTATTCATAAAGGCATGTAAACCACTTCTAAAGGATCACGAAACTACTCGTATTCATTTAATAAGAATCGAGAATCAAATGAAAATGGTGGGATAAAAGTATTCTGAACTTAAACAAGGAACACATTGTATGATCGATTAAATTGAATTCAAATCAATGTAGCACAACCAAGTTAATAACTGTTAATGTTATTTCAATCAAAATTATGGAATTATAGATTAGTGCATCAAACTATTCATGACTGCTTAACTAAATACATAGATAAGGAAATAGTTATACAAAAACATTAAACAATAATGGTTCTAGCAACGATAGCGTTTGCTTTCCTTAACAACATCCAACGTTATTGACTTTTGATTTTTATGTGTTCTGAACACACTCCTAAACCAATATAATCAAATCGATTATAATTATCATTGGAGACATTCTAGCAAATCACTAATGCAACATAATATCTATTGTTTACAACAAAACAAATACTGAATACGAAACCACACCAATGACCTTCTAAATCAATCTAGTCCTCCGTAAACCTGATCCACAACATTGCACAACCAACTTCGAACACTCTTTCTTCCAAAATGAAGTATATCAATCCAAATGTCAAATGTCACTTTATAGATTCCTTTATTGATCATAAATCCAAGTAAACCACTTGTAAAGGGTCACGAAACTACTCGTATTCATCTAATAAGAATCGAGAATCAAATGAAAGTGGTGGGATAAAAGTATTCTGATCTTAAACATTAAACACATAGTGTGATCGATGAAATTGAATTCAAATCAATGTAGCACGACCAAGTTAATAGCGGTTAATTTAATTTCAATCAAAATTATGCAATTATAGATTAGTGGATCAAACTATTCAGGAATGATTAACTAAATACATAGATAAGGAAATAGTTATACAAAAACATTAAACAACAATAGTTCTAGCAATGATAACGTTTGCTTTCCTTAACAACATCCAACGTTATTGAGTTTTAATTATTAAGTATTCTAAACACACTCCTAAGCCAATATAATCAAATCGATTATAATTATCATTAGATTCATTCTAGTAAATCACTAATTCAATATAATATCTATTGTTTACAACAAAACCAATACTGAATACGAAACCACACCAATGACCTTCTAAATCAATCTAGTCCTCCGTAAACCTGATCCACAACATTGCACAACCAACTTCGAACACTCTTTCTTCCAAAATAAACTATATCAATCCAAATGTCAAATGTCACTTTATAGATTCCTTTATTGATCATAAAGGCAAGTAAACCACTTGTAAAGAATCATGAAACTACTCGTATTCATTTAATAAGAATCAAGAATCAAATGAAAATGGTGGGACGAAAGTAATCTGATCTAAAACACGAAACACAATGTGTGATCGATTAAATTGAATTTAAATCAATGTAGCACGACCAACTTAATAACGGTTAATTTAATTTCAAAAAAATTATGCAATTACAGATTAGTGCATCAAACTATTCAGAAATGCTTAACTAAATACATAGATAAGGAAATAGTTATACAAAAACATTAAACAACAATGGTTCTAGCAACGATAGCGTTTGCTTTCCTTAACAACATCCAACGTTATTGACTTTTGATTTTTATGTGTTCTGAACACACTCCTAAACCAATATAATCAAATCGATTATAATTATCATTGGAGACATTCTAGCAAATCACTAATGCAACATAATATCTATTGTTTACAACAAAACAAATACTGAATACGAAACCACACCAATGACCTTCTAAATCAATCTAGTCCTCCGTAAACCTGATCCACAACATTGCACAACCAACTTCGAACACTCTTTCTTCCAAAATGAAGTATATCAATCCAAATGTCAAATGTCACTTTATAGATTCCTTTATTGATCATAAAGCCAAGTAAACCACTTGTAAAGGATCACGAAACTACTCGTATTCATCTAATAAGAATCGAGAATCAAATGAAAGTGGTGGGATAAAGTATCCTGATCTTAAACATTAAACACATTGTGTGATCGATTAAATGAATTCAAATCAATGCAGCACGACCAAGTTAGTAGCGGTTAATTAAATTTCAATCAAAATTATGCAATTATAGATTAGTGGATCAAACTATTCAGGAATGATTACTAAATACATAGATAAGGAAATAGTTATACAAAAACTTAAACAACAATGGTCTAGCAACGATAACGTTTGCTTTCCTTAACAACATCCAACGTTATTGAGTTTTAATTATTAAGTATTCTAAACACACTCCTAAGCCAATATAATCAAATCGATTATAATTATCATTAGATTCAAATTAGTAAATCACTAATTCAATATAATATCTATTGTTTACAATAAAACCAATACTGAATACGAAACCACACCAATGACCTTCTAAATCAATCTAGTCCTCCGTAAACCTGATCCACAACATTGCACAACCAACTTCGAACACTCTTTCTTCCAAAATAAACTATATCAATCCAAATGTCAAATGTCACTTTATAGATTCCTTTATTGATCATAAAGGCAAGTAAACCACTTGTAAAGAATCATGAAACTACTCGTATTCATTTAATAAGAATCAAGAATCAAATGAAAATGGTGGGACGAAAGTAATCTGATCTAAAACACGAAACACAATGTGTGATCGATTAAATTGAATTTAAATCAATGTAGCACGACCAACTTAATAACGGTTAATTTAATTTCAAAAAAATTATGCAATTACAGATTAGTGCATCAAACTATTCAGAAATGCTTAACTAAATACATAGATAAGGAAATAGTTATACAAAAACATTAAACAACAATGGTTCTAGCAACGATAGCGTTTGCTTTCCTTAACAACATCCAACGTTATTGACTTTTGATTTTTATGTGTTCTGAACACACTCCTAAACCAATAAATCAATCGATTATAATTATCATTGGAGACATTCTAGCAAATCACTAATGCAACATAATATCTATTGTTTACAACAAAACAAATACTGAATACGAAACCACACCAATGACCTTCTAAATCAATCTAGTCCTCCGTAAACCTGATCCACAACATTGCACAACCAACTTCGAACACTCTTTCTTCCAAAATGAAGTATATCAATCCAAATGTCAAATGTCACTTTATAGATTCCTTTATTGATCATAAAGCCAAGTAAACCACTTGTAAAGGATCACGAAACTACTCGTATTCATCTAATAAGAATCGAGAATCAAATGAAAGTGGTGGGATAAAAGTATTCTGATCTTAAACATTAAACACATTGTGTGATCGATGAAATTGAATTCAAATCAATGTAGCACGACCAAGTTAATAGCGGTTAATTTAATTTCAATCAAAATTATGCAATTATAGATTAGTGGATCAAACTATTCAGGAATGATTAACTAAATACATAGATAAGGAAATAGTTATACAAAAACATTAAACAACAATGGTTCTAGCAACGATAACGTTTGCTTTCCTTAACAACATCCAACGTTATTGAGTTTTAATTATTAAGTATTCTAAACACACTCCTAAGCCAATATAATCAAATCGATTATAATTATCATTAGATTCATTCTAGTAAATCACAAATTCAATATAATATCTATTGTTCACAAAGAAACCAAAACCGAGTACGAAACCACACCAATGACCTTCTAAATCAATCCAGTCCTCCCTAAACCTAATCCACAACATTGCACAACCAACTTCGAACACTCTTTTTTCCATAACGAACTATATCAATGCAAATGACAAATGTCACATTATAGATTCCTTTATTGATCAAAAAGGCAAGGAAACCACTTGTAAAGGATCACGAAACTACTCGTATTCATTTAATAAGAATCGATAATCAAATGAAAGTGGTGGGATAAAAGTATTCTGATCTTAAACAAGAAACACATTGTGTGATCGATAAAAATAAATTCAAATCAATGTAGCACGACCAAGTTAATAACGGTTAATTTTATTTCAATCAAAATTATGCAATTATAGATTAGTGCATCAAACTATTCAGGAATGCTTAACTAAATACATAAATAAGGAACTAGTTATACAAAAACATTAAACAACAATGGTTCTAGCAACGATAGCATTTGCTTTCCTTAACAACATCCAACGTTATTGAGTTTTGATTCTTAAGTAGTGTTCTGAACACACTCCTAAACCAATATAATCAAATCGATTATAATTATCATTAGAGTCATTTCTAGTAAATCATTAATGCAACATAATATCTATTGTTCACAAGGAAACCAAAACCGAATACGAAACCACACCAATGACCTTCTAAATCAAACCACTCCTCCCTAAACCTCATCCATAACATTGCACAACCAACTTCGAACACTCTTTTTTCCATAATGAACTATATCAATGCAAATGACAAAAGTCAGTTTATAGATTCCTTTATTGATCAAAAAGGCAAGGAAACCACTTGTAAAGGATCACGAAACTACTCGTATTCATTTAATAAGAATCGATAATCAAATGAAAGTGGTTGGATAAAAGTATTCTGATCTTAAACAAGAAACACAATTTGAGATCGATAAAAATGAATTCAAATCAATGTATCACGACCAAGTTAATAAAGGTTAATTTTATTTCAATCAAAATTATGCAATTATAAATTAGTGCATCAAACTATTCAGGAATGCTTAACTAAATACATAAATAACGAACTAGTTATACAAAAACATTAAACAACAATGGTTCTAGCAACGATAGCATTTGCTTTCCTTAACAACATCCAACGTTATTGAGTTTTGATTCTTAAGTAGTGTTCTGAACACACTCCTAAACCAATATAATCAAATCGATTATAATTATCATTAGAGTCATTTCTAGTAAAACATTTATGCAACATAATATCTATTGTTCACAAGGAAACCAAAACTGACTACGAAACCACACCAATGACCTTCTAAATCAAACCACTCCTCCCTAAACCTCATCCATAACATTGCACAACCAACTTCGAACACTCTTTCTTCCAAAATGAACTTTATCAATCTAAATGAGAACTGTCACTTTATAGATTCCTTTATTGATCATAAAGGCATGTAAACCACTTGTAAAGGATCACGAAACTACTCGTATTCATTTAATAAGAATCGAGAATCAAATGAAAATGGTGGGATAAAAGTATTCTGAACTTAAACAAGGAACACATTGTATGATCGATTAAATTGAATTCAAATCAATGTAGCACAACCAAGTTAATAACTGTTAATGTTATTTCAATCAAAATTATGGAATTATAGATTAGTGCATCAAACTATTCATGACTCCTTAACTAAATACATAGATAAGGAAATAGTTATACAAAAACATTAAACAACAATGGTTCTAGCAACGATAGCGTTTGCTTTCCTTAACAACATCCAACGTTATTGACTTTTGATTTTTATGTGTTCTGAACACACTCCTAAACCAATATAATCAAATCGGTTATAATTATCATTGGAGACATTCTAGCAAATCACTAATGCAACATAATATCTATTGTTTACAACAAAACAAATACTGAATACGAAACCACACCAATGACCTTCTAAATCAATCTAGTCCTCCGTAAACCTGATCCACAACATTGCACAACCAACTTCGAACACTCTTTCTTCCAAAATGAAGTATATCAATCCAAATGTCAAATGTCACTTTATAGATTCCTTTGTTGATCATAAATCCAAGTAAACCACTTGTAAAGGATCACGAAACTACTCGTATTCATCTAATAAGAATCGAGAATCAAATGAAAGTGGTGGGATAAAAGTATTCTGATCTTAAACATTAAACACATTGTGTGATCGATGAAATTGAATTCAAATCAATGTAGCACGACCAAGTTAATAGCGGTTAATTTAATTTCAATCAAAATTATGCAATTATAGATTAGTGGATCAAACTATTCAGGAATGATTAACTAAATACATAGATAAGGAAATAGTTATACAAAAACATTAAACAACAATGGTTCTAGCAACGATAACGTTTGCTTTCCTTAACAACATCCAACGTTATTGAGTTTTAATTATTAAGTATTCTAAACACACTCCTAAGCCAATATTATCAAATCGATTATAATTATCATTAGATTCATTCTATTAAATCACTAATTCAATATAATATCTATTGTTCACAAAGAAACCAAAACCGAGTACGAAACCACACCAATGACCTTCTAAATCAATCCAGTCCTCCCTAAACCCAATCCACATCATTGCACAACCAACTTCGAACACTCTTTTTTCCATAACGAACTATATCAATGCAAATGACAAATGTCACATTATAGATTCCTTTATTGATCAAAAAGGCAAGGAAACCACTTGTAAAGGATCACGAAACTACTCGTATTCATTTAATAAGAATCGATAATCAAATGAAAGTGGTGGGATAAAAGTATTCTGATCTTAAACAAGAAACACATTGTGTGATCGTTAAAAATAAATTCAAATCAATGTAGCACGACCAAGTTAATAACGGTTAATTTTATTTCAATCAAAATTATGCAATTAGATTAGTGCATCAAACTATTCAGAATGCTTAACTAATACATAAATAAGGAACTAGTTTATACAAACATTAAACAACAATGGTTCTAGCAACGATAGCATTTGCTTTCCTTAACAACATCCAACGTTATTGAGTTTGATTCTTAAGTAGTGTTCTGAACACACTCCTAAACCAATATAATCAAATCGATTATAATTATCATTAGAGTCATTTCTAGTAAATCATTAATGCAACATAATATCTATTGTTCACAAGGAAACCAAACCGAATACGAAACCACACCAATGACCTTCTAAATCAAACCACTCCTCCCTAAACCTCATCCATAACATTGCACAACCAACTTCGAACACTCTTTTTTCCATAATGAACTATATCAATGCAAATGACAAATGTCAGTTTATAGATTCCTTTATTGATCAAAAAGGCAAGTAAACCACTTGTAAAGGATCACGAAACTACTCGTATTCATTTAATAAGAATCGATAATCAAATGAAAGTGGTTGGATAAAAGTATTCTGATCTTAAACAAGAAACACAATTTGAGATCGATAAAAATGAATTCAAATCAATGTATCACGACCAAGTTAATAAAGGTTAATTTTATTTCAATCAAAATTATGCAATTATAAATTAGTGCATCAAACTATTCAGGAATGCTTAACTAAATACATAAATAACGAACTAGTTATACAAAAACATTAAACAACAATGGTTCTAGCAACGATAGCATTTGCTTTCCTTAACAACATCCACGTATTGAGTTTTGATTCTTAAGTAGTGTTCTGAACACACTCCTAAACCAATATAATCAAATCGATTATAATTATCATTAGAGTCATTTCTAGTAAAACATTTATGCAACATAATATCTATTGTTCACAAGGAAACCAAAACTTACTACGAAACCACACCAATGACCTTCTAAATCAAACCACTCCTCCCTAAACCTAATCCATAACATTGCACAACCAACTTCGAACACTCTTTCTTCCAAAATAAACTTTATCAATCTAAATGAGAACTGTCACTTTATAGATTCCTTTATTGATCATAAAGGCATGTAAACCACTTGTAAAGGATCACGAAACTACTCGTATTCATTTAATAAGAATCGAGAATCAAATGAAAATGGTGGGATAAAAGTATTCTGAACTTAAACAAGGACACATTGTATGATCGATTAAATTGAATTCAAATCAATGTAGCACAACCAGTTAATAACTGTTAATGTTATTTCAATCAAATTATGGAATTATAGATTAGTGCATCAACTATTCATGACTGCTTAACTATACATAGATAAGGAAATATTTACAAAAACATTAAACAACAATGGTTCTAGCAACGATAGCGTTTGCTTTCCTAACAACATCAATGTTATTGACTTTTGATTTTTATGTGTTCTGAACACACTCCTAACCATAAATCAAATCGATTATAATATCATTGGAGACATTCTAGCAAATCACTAATGCAACATAATATCTATTGTTTACAACAAACAAATACTGAATACGAAACCACACCAATGACCTTCTAAATCAATCTAGTCCTCCGTAAACCTGATCCACAACATTGCACAACCAACTTCGAACACTCTTTCTTCCAAATGAAGTATATCAATCCAAATGTCAAATGTCACTTTATAGATTCCTTATTGATCAAAATCCAAGTAAAACCACTTGTAAAGGATCACGAAACTACTCGTATTCATCTAATAAGAATCGAGAATCAAATGAAAGTGGTGGGATAAAAGTATTCTGATCTTAAACATTAAACACATTGTGTGATCGATGAAATTGAATTCAAATCAATATAGCACGACCAAGTTAATAGCGGTTAATTTAATTTCAATCAAAATTATGCATTATAGATTAGTGGATCAAACTATTCAGGAATGATTAACTAAATACATAGATAAGGAAATAGTTATACAAAAACATTAAAACACAATGGTTCTAGCAACGATAACGTTTGCTTTCCTTAACAACATCCAACGTTATTGAGTTTTAATTATTAAGTATTCTAAACACACTCCTAAGCCAATATAATCAAATCGATTATATTATCATTAATTCAAATTAGTAAATCACTATTCAATATAATATCTATTGTTTACAATAAAACCATACTGAATACGAAACCACACCAATGACCTTCTAAATCATCTAGTCCTCCGTAAACCTGATCCACAACATTGCACAACCAACTTCGAACACTCTTTCTTCCAAAATAAACTATATCAATCCAAATGTCAAATGTCACTTTATAGATTCCTTTATTGATCATAAAGGCAAGTAAACCACTTGTAAAGAATCATGAAACTACTCGTATTCATTTAATAAGAATCAAGAATCAAATGAAAATGGTGGGACGAAAGTAATCTGATCTAAAACACGAAACACAATGTGTGATCGATTAAATTGAATTTAAATCAATGTAGCACGACCAACTTAATAACGTTTAATTTAATTTCAAAAAAATTATGCAATTACAGATTAGTGCATCAAACTATTCAGAAATGCTTAACTAAATACATAGATAAGGAAATAGTTATACAAAAACATTAAACAACAATGGTTCTAGCAATGATAACGTTTGCTTTCCTTAACAACATCCAACATTATTGAGTTTTGATTATTAACTGTCTAAACACACTCCTAAACCAATATAATCAAATCGATTATAATTATCATTAGAGTCATTCTTATAAATCACTAATGCAATATAATATCTATTGTTCACAAAGAAACCAAAACCGAGTACGAAACCACACCAATGACTTTCTAAATCAATCCAGTCCTCCCTAAACCTAATCCATAACATTGCACAACCAACTTCGAACACACTTTCTTACATAATGAACTATATCAATCCAAATGACAAATGTCACTTTATAGATTCCTTTATTGAACATAAAGGCAAGTAAACCACTTGTAAAGGATCACGAAACTACTCGTATTCATTTAATAAGAATCGAGATCAAATTAAAGTGGTGGGATAAAAGTATTATGTTCTTAAACAAGAAACACATTGTGTGATCGATTAAATTGAATTCAAATCAATGTAGCACGACCAAGTTAATAATGGTTAATTTAATTTCAATCAAAATTATGCAATTATAGATTAGTGCATCAAACTATTCTGGAATGCTTAGCTAAATACATAGATAAGGAAATAGTTATACAAAAACATTAAATAACAATGGTTCTAGCAACGATAACGTTTGCTTTCCTTAACAACATCCAATGTTATTGAGTTTTTAGGTGTTTTTAGCTTCGAGTATGTGCTTATGTGTTTGTGTGTGCTTGGTTGTGTGTTTATTTGGTGATTTTGGGTGTTTGAGCTCATAAGCATTCGGGTTTGAAGGAAGTCTTACTCGGAAGTTGCGAGAGGTGAGTTCTAGATCCCCGTTTTTAAATGTTTTAACTGATTTTGGGCGTGAAAATGCATGCTTAATTGTTTTATTGAAATTTGGGTGTGTACCCATATGTATGTGTATGTGCCCTGTTGGGAGGGTGTATGTTCGGGAAGATTTATGGTTATGTGCATGATTTTATGCTTGTTATATGCTTAGTATGCTAGAAACTAGGCTAGGACAAACTCGATTGATGATTTTGGGTCTGAAAATGATGGTAGTTAGAAAAGTAGTTGCCCATGCGCCTAAGTGCTCATGTGCCTGAGATCATGCGCCCAAACAGTATCCAAACGCCCAAGGTTCATGCGTACAAATAGTGCCCATGCGCCTAGGATTATGCCCAGGAGCCTAAGTATGCCGATACGCCCAATTGCTAAAACGCCTAAGTTCCTATGCGCTTGTATAGTACCCATGCGCCCAGAAACCTTGCCCATGCGCCTAAGTAAGGCTTGTGCGCCCAAATAGTGTCCATGCGCCTGAGTCGCCATGCGCCTAAGCATTCATGCGCCCGCATAGTGCTCGTGCGCCTGCATAGTGCTCATGCGCCTAATGACTTAGAAAATTTTCTGAATTTTCGGGAAAGGGGGACTTTTAGGCTATGACTTGGGATGTTTCCGGGGTTGATATGTGATGATTATATAATGCTTTTATGCATGTTTATGGCCTGTTTTCTCTAAGTTCCTTATTATGTATTGTTCCGTAGCTTTACGTGGTGTGATTAAGTTAATAAACGTAAAGTATTATATAATGAAAGCGGAAATTAATGTTAATGAAAAGTGGAACGTAAGGAATGAAAGAAGAGTCTTGCAAGCAAACGTAAGGAGGTTCACACCCAATGAAGGGTGTTAGCTCAACTGTGTGCGGATTAGCTAACCTAGAAGGATGCACACGGGGGTCTAATCTTGTGATTGACCAAACGTATGGGACCCTTATCGCTTGCCCCAGGTACCGGAGTCAGCTTCGTGCACAATGTTAGGAGTCTATTTATAGACTTTAACCCAGTAACCAGCTTCGTGCACAATGTTCGGGGTATAGCACATGGCATTGGTCCAGATGAAAGTGAAAGATAATGATGAAAGAACGAATGACGTACGATAATGAATGATGATGAAAGATAATAAAATATATTATCTGTATGTACGTATGATGTATGATCGCGAACGAAAGTAAAGAAAGGTTTTCTAAACGAAAGTAAAGTATAAGGTTTTCTAAACGAAAGTAAAGTATTTCTATTATGAAACTAGAACTCACTCAGCAACGCTGACTTTTATGCATTTTCAGTTGGCAGGTAAAGGTTGCTGAGGATGGCACGGGGTGAAGCTACTTGGCAAAGATTTTTGGTTGGCATTCATTTTGTGTAGAAATGAAACCAGATGATGATTTGTAATGTACCAATGTTGTAAACAGTAATTATTAATATATGAAATGGTTTCGTTATATTTTTCCGCTGCAAATGTTAAATAGATTTTATGTGATTTTGAAATAGTATGTACGATAATTGTCCAACCGTGAGTGTCCCGGGAACGGGGCCTTACAAGTTGGTATCAGAGCAAAAGTTTAAGAGAAATGGGTAAATATTTTCCAAAAAAACCTAAACTTAAACTGAAAATGGGACAAATGAAAGGATGCCAGACCAAGTAGTTACGTGCCATTAGGTATTTTCTTTAATGTTAACCGGCATTACGTGCGCATGTTATTTGAATTATGTGCTCTTAGTAGATTTGGATACTGATGAAGTCAGGATAGGAAATGCTTGGGGTATGAAGAGTAAAGTAAGTGGCTAATCACAACTGGCCACTATAATTTGGGACTTACTATACTTGACATAAACTGAGCTATTACCTTGAATGACCGTGTTAGTGTTTGAATCTTATAGTGTGTTTAGAGGATGGCTGGTGGTAGATCTTCGAAAGCTTCTAAAGGTGGAGGTCGTGGTGGACGTGGTGCTAGACCGCGTGCCACAAGAGGTGGTGCTAAGGCTGCGGAAAGGGCACCTGAAGAGCCCGAGACTCATCACCAGGAAGGTGGTGATGAGAGTGCTAATTTGAGGTCCTCGGTGAAAGAGGCTGTTGTTGAAGAGGTTCAATGGCAACGCTGCTATTGCTCATCGATGGGTGAGAGAGATGGAGGCTGTGCTTGATATCAGCGAGTGCAGGGAGGACCAGAAGGTGAAGTTTGCTACCCACTCATTTGTGGACTCGGCTTTATGTTGGTGGGACAACATTGTCCAGGCCGAGGGTAGTAGGGCAATCGGAAAGATGAAGTGGGATGAACTGAAGAAGCTGGTAATTAAGGAGTTTTGTCCTCACAGGGAACTTGATAAGATTGAGAGAGAGTTCCTACAGTTGGAGGAGGGAACCATGACGCACCAACAGTACACCACTATGTTCAATGAGATGGCGCGACTGGTGCCAGATCAGGTGACACCTATTACACGAAAGATAAAGAGGTACATCCAGGGTTTGCCGGCGGATATTCATAGGCACATGATTGCCGCCCGTCCGAGCACTTTTAGGTCGGCAGTCGATCTGGCTGGAAGGTTGTACGATGAACGTGAGGTGGCTGTTGTTGAAATGAGTAAGAAAAGTGGTGGTGGTGATCGAAACTGGAATGGGAAGCGGTTTGGACGCGGTGGTGTCGCTCCAAACAACAAGGTTGCAAGGGTGGACGATCGGCGAGTGACCGCCTCTGGTGCGGGGACAAGGAAGTGTGGTAAATGTGGAAGGAAACATACTGGAGAGTGCAGATGAAGATCGAACGTCTGCTTCAAGTGTGGGAAGCCCGGTCACATAGCAAAGAATTGTGGGGTGACGAAGTGTTTTAACTGTGGCGGAGAGGGTCACCTGAGCAAGGATTGCAAGAAGCCGAGGGCGGAGAGTTCTGGAGCAAGGAAGACGACCGGAACTGAAGGGCAGAAGGCGAGCGCCAGAGCTTTCACGAAGACCAGCAAGGAGGCTAGGACGGACCCCAATGTTTTGTTTGGTACGTTTTTAGTAAACCAAACTCTTGCTTCTGTGTTATTTGATTCTGGTGCTAGTAGGAGTTTTATTTCTGCTACTTTCTGTGCTAAATTGCCCGTTAGAAGTAGAAGTATTGATGAGCCCTTCGATGTAGAAACTGCCATAGGTAAGTCTACCAGGATCTCTGATCTGATAGAAAGTTGTAACATAGAAGTAGAAGGTCATAGGTTTCCTGCTAGACTGTTTGTGATGACCTTAGGCGGGTTTGATGTAGTCCTAAGGATGGACTGGTTAGCGGCCTATGAAGCGAATATCATATGTCGCAAGAAGATGATCCGTCTGACAGCGCCTGATGGAAGTTCGTTGACGATCTACGGTGATCGAGTTACTACGATTCCGATGGTAATTTCGATGGTGGTGGCGGAGAAGTGCATTAGACGTGGATGTAGCGCCTACCTGGCTTACGTAAAGGATGTGGACACGTCAACACCACAACTGTCGGACGTACCGGTTGTGTGTGACTTTCCCGATGTGTTTCTAGAGAATTTACTAGGTGTGCCACCAGACCGTGAGATTGAGTTCCAGATTGATTTGATACCCGGTGCTCAGCCTGTCGCTAAGGCACCGTATCGATTGGCTCCAATAGAGATGAAGGAACTGATGGTTCAATTGCAAGAACTATTGTATAAAGGGTTTATTCGACCGAGTATCTCTCCCTGGGGTGCTCCGGTCTTGTTTGTAAAGAAGAAGGACGGTAGCATGAGGATGTGCATCGACTACCGTGAGTTGAACAAGTTGACAGTGAAGAATCGATATCCTTTACCCAGAATCGACGACTTGTTTGATCAACTCCAAGGTGCCAATTTGTTTTCGAGAATAGATCTTCGATCGGGTTATCATCAGCTGAAGGTGAAGGAGCAGGATACTCCTAAAACAGCTTTTCGCACGCGTTATGGACACTACGAGTTTCTCGTTATGTCCTTTGGTTTAACCAACGCGCCAGCTGCTTTTATGGATTTGATGAATCGAGTGTGCCGGCCGATGTTGGATAAATCGGTGATTGTGTTTATCGACGATATTTTGAGTTATTCGAGGAGCAAGGAGGAGCATGTCGGTCACTTTCGGGAAGTATTGGAGACGCTTAGAAAAGAGAAGTTATATGCCAAGTTCTCCAAGTGCGCGTTCTGGTTGCGTGAAGTTTAGTTTTTGGGTCATGTGATAAATTCCGAAGGAATCATGGTCGACCCAGCAAAAGTAGACGCTGTGATGCAATGGAAGTCTCCAAAGACGCCATCCAAGATCCGTAGTTTCCTGGGATTGGCCGGCTATTATAGAAGATTCATCCAAGACTTCTCCAAGATAGCTTCTCCATTGACCAAGTTAACCCGTAATGACGTGAAATTTGTATGGGGTCAGGAGCAAGAAAAGGCTTTTGAGGAGTTGAAGGTGAGGTTGACGCAAGCTCCAGTCTTGTCATTACCCGAAGGAAGTGAAAATTTGGTGGTTTATTCAGATGCTTCTTATTTGGGGTTGGGTTGCGTGTTGATGCAGCGAGGGAAAGTTAGAGCCTACGCATCCCGACAGCTGAAAGTTCATGAGGTTAATTGCCCTACTCATGACTTGGAGTTAACAGCTGTGGTCTTCGCATTTAAGATTTGGAGGCACTATTTATATGGGACGAAGTGCACTATCTTCACCGACCACAACAGCTTGAAGTACTTCTTCGAGCAGAAGGATTTGAATATGAGGCAAAGGCGATGGTTGGAGCTCATTAACGATTATGATTGCGAGATCCATTACCATCCAGGTAAGGCCAATGTAGTGGTGGATGCCCTTAGCAGAAAGGATAGGCCTGAACCGATCCGGGTGAAGGCTTATCAATTGGTTATGACCTTCGACGTGATGACGCAGGTCAAGGAGTTTCAAGACGAGGCATTGAAAGAAGAACGCCTTAACTCCGAAAGGATGAGAGGTCTAGTCACGGAATTGGGTGAAAACACTTTCGGTGTTAGAACCCGATTTGGGAGAATGTGGATTCCTCGTTATGGAGATTTACGTGGGAAGATCATGGATGAAGCTCATAAGACTCGATACTCCATTCATCGGTGCTACAAAGATGTATCATGATATGAAGAAAGATTATTGGTGGCCCGGTATGAAGCGCGACGTAGCGGAGTACGTGAGTAAGTGTCTTACTTGTTTGCAAGTGAAGGAGGAGCATCAGAAGCCATACGGGAAGATCCAACCTTTGGATATACCCGAGTGGAAGTGGGAGCAAATCACCATGGATATTTTTACGAAGCTGTCGCGAACGGCAAGGGGGTATGATGTCATATGGGTGATAGTCGACCGTCTGACGACGAGCGCTCATTTCTTACCGATCCGTGAAACGTATTCATCCGAGAGGTTAGCGGATCTGTTTATCAAGGAGATTGTGACTCGTCATGGTGTACCCGTGTCTATTGTGTTTGACTGTGACACTCGGTTTACATCCAAGTTCTGGAAGAGATTCCACGATGCGATGGGGACGAGGTTGCATATCAGTACGGCTTATCATCCTCAAACGGATGGTCAATCGGAAAGAACTATTCAGACGCTTGAGGATATGCTTCGGGCATGCGTCATTGACTTTGGAGAAAGTTGGGACGAACACTTACCTTTAGCTGAATTCTCATACAACAACAGTTATCATGCCAGCATTGGTATGCCACCCTATGAGATGCTATACGGTAGAAGGTGTAGGACACCCGTATGTTGGGGTGATATTGGTTAGAAGGAGTTAGGAAGCATCGAAGTGATTAAGGCTATGACTGAGAAGTTGAAAAAGATCACAGCCAAAGAGGCAGAAGTCGTATGCCGATAAGAGACGCAGGCCGATTGAATTCAAGGTGGGTGATAGAGTTATGTTGAAGGTTTCACCTTGGAAGAGTATCATTCGGTTTAGGAAGCGGGGCAAGTTGAGTCCGAGGTATATAGGGTCTTTCCGAATCATTGCTCGAGTAGGAGAGGTGGCCTATAGGTTGGAGTTGCCCGACAAGTTAAGTGGAATTCACCCGACATTCCATGTATCTCATCTGAGAAAGTGCTTAGCTGATAAAGACATGGTGGTACCACTGGAAGACATTGAGGTTGACGAGCGGCTCAATTATGTGGAGCAACCAGTGGCTATCATTGACAGGAAAGAGAAGAGGCTTAGGAATAAAGTAATTCCCTTGGTACGGGTACAGTGGAAGCATAGAAAGGGATCCGAGTCTACATGGGAACCTGAGAAGGAGATGAGGCAGCATTATCCTCCGCTGTTCGAGGAGTGACAGGTTTCGGGGACAAAACCTATATAAGGGGGTGGACTTGTAACACCCGGAAATTTAAAAAAAAAAGATGAGAAATGTGAAGAAAAAGAAAGAAAAGCAAAATAACCCAAGTTGAGGGGTTAAAGTTGTACATGGGACAAAGTTGATATTTAATTTGTTCAAAAGGAGGTGTGGCCGCCCACACCCATGTTCCATCAACTTTCATTCGGATTTTTGGAGAGAGAGAGCAGAATTCTCTTCGGTTTTAGAGAGAGGAAGAAGAAGAAGTTGAAATTCAGGTTAGTTTTCAGAGATTTCAGGCTGTTCTTGGCTGATTTTCAGCTTCGGGTATGTGCTTATGTGTTTGTGTGTGCTCGGTTGTGTGTTTATTTGGTGTTTTTAGGTGTTTGAGCTCATAAGCATTCGGGTTTGAAGGAAGTCTTACTCGGAAGTTGCAAGAGGTGAGTTCTAGATCCCTGTTTTTAAATGTTTGAACTGATTTTGGGGCTGGAAATGCATGCTTAATCGTTTTATTGAAATTTGGGTGTGTACCCGTATGTATGTGTATGTGCCCTGTTGGGAGGGTGTATGTTCGGGAAGATTTATGGTTATGTGCATGATTTTATGCTTGTTAGATGCTTAGTATGCTAGAAACTAGGCTAGGACAACCTCGATTGATGATTTTGCGTCTGAAAATGATGGTAGTTAGAATAGTAGTTGCCCATGCGCCTAAGTGCTCATGCGCCAGAGATCATGCGCCCAAACAGTACCCAAACGCCCAAGGTTCATGCGCACAAATAGTGTCCATGCGCCCATGCGCCTAAGTAAGGCTTGTGCGCCCAAATAGTGTCCATGCGCCTGAGTCGCCCATGCGCCTAAGCATTCATGCGCCCGCATAGTGCTCGTGCGCTTGCATAGTGCTCATGCGCCTAAAGACTTAGAAAATTTTCTGAATTTTCGGGAAAGGGGGACTTTTAGGCTATGACTTGGGATGTTTCCGGGGTTGATATGTGATGATTATATAATGCTTTTATGCATGTTTATGGCCTGTTTTCTCTATGTTCCTTATTATGTATTGTTCTGTGGCTTTACGTGGTGTGATTATGTTAATAAACGTAAAGTATTATATAATGAAAGCGGAAGTTAATGATAATGAAAAGCGGAACGTAAGGAATGAAAGAAGAGTCTTGCAAGCAAACGTAAGGAGGTTCACACCCAATGAAGGGTGTTAGCACAACTGTGTGCGGATTAGCTAACCCAGAAGGATGCACACGGGGGTCTAATCCTTGTGATTGACCAAACGTCTTACCCCAGGTACTAGAGTCAGCTTCGTGCACAATGTTAGGAGTCTATTCATAGACTTCAGGCCCAGTAACCAGCTTCGTGCATAATGTTCGGGATATAGCACATAGCATTGGTCTGGATAAAAGTGAAAGATAATGATGAAAGAACGAATGACGTACGATAATGAATGATGATGAAAGATAATAATAAATATTATCTGTATGTACGTATGATGTATGATCGCGAATGAAAGTAAAGAAAGGTTTTCTAAACGAAAGTAAAGTATTTCTATTATGAAACTAGAACTCACTCAGCAACACAGACTTTTATGCATTTTTAGTTGGCAGGTAAAGGTTGCTGAGAATGACACCAGATGATTATTTGTAATGTACCAATGTTGTAAACAGTAATTATTAATATATGAAATGGTTTCGTTACATTTTTCCGCTGCAAATGATAAATAGTTTTTATGTGATTTTGAAATAGTATGTGCGATAATTGTCCAAACGTGAGTGTCCCGGGAATGGGGCCTTACACTCCTACACCAATATAATCAAATCGATTATAATTATCATTGGAGTCATTCTAGCAAATCACTAATGCAACAAAATATCTATTGTTTACAACAAAACCAATACGGAATACGAAACCACACCAATGACCTTCTAAATCAATTCAGTCCTCCCTAAACCTGATCCACAACATTGCACAACTAACTTTGAACACTCTTTCTTCCAAAATGAACTATATCAATCCAAATGTCAAATGTCACTTTATAGATTTCTTTATTGATCATAAAGGCAAGTAAACCACTTGTAAAAAATCACGAAACTACTCGTATTCATTTAATAAGAATCAAGAATCAAATAAAAGTGGTGGGATGAAAGTAATCTGATTTAAAACAAGAAACACAATGTGTGATCGATTAAATTGAATTCAAATCAATGTAGCACGACCAACTTAATAACGGTTAATTTTATTTCAATCAAAATTATGCAATTATAGATTATTGCATCAAACTATTCAAGAATGCTTAACTAAATTCATAAATAAGGAGCTAGTTATACAAAAACATTAAACAACAGTGGTTTTTGCAACGATAGCGTTTGCTTTCCTTAACAACATCCAACGTTATTGAGTTTTGATTCTTAAGTGTTTTGAACACACTCCTAAACCAATATAATCAAATCGATTATAATTATAATTAGAGTGATTGTAGTAAATCACTAATGCAACATAATATATATTGTTCACAAAGAAACCAAAACCGAATAGGAAACCACACCAATGACCTTACAAATCAATCCACTCCTCCCTAAACCTCATCCATAACATTACACAACCAACTTCGAACACTCTTTTTCCAAAATGAACTATATCAATCCAAATGACAAATGTCACCTTATAGATTTCTTTATTGATCATAAAGGCAAGGAAACCAATTGTAAATGATCATGAAACTACTCGTATTCATTTAATAAGAATCGAGAATCAAATGAAAGTGGTGGGACAAAAGTATTATGATCTTAAACAAGAATCACATTGTGTGATCGATTAAATTGTATTAAAATAAATGTAACACGACCAAGTTAATAACGGTTAATTTTATTTAATCAAAATTATGCAATTATAGATTAGTGCATCAAACTATTCATGACTGCTTAACTAAATACATAGATAAGGAAATAGTTATACAAAAACATTAAACAACAATGGTTCTAACAACGATAGCGTTTGCTTTCCTTAACAACATCCAACGTTATTGACTTTTGATTTTTAAGTGTTCTGAACACACTCCTAAACGAATATAATCAAATCGATTATAATTATTATTGTAGTCATTCTAGCAAATCACTAATGCAACATAATATCTATTGTTTACAACAAAACCAATACTGAATACGAAACCACACCAATGACCTTCTAAATCAATCCAGTCCTCCCTAAACCTGATCCACAACATTGCACAACTAACTTTGAACACACTTTCTTCCAAAATGAACTATATCAATCCAAATGACAAATGTCACTTTATAGATTCCTTTATTGATCATAAAGGCAAGGAAACCACTTGTAAAGGATCACGAAACTACTCGTATTCATTTAATAAGAATCAATAATCAAATGAAAGTGGTTGGATAAAAGTATTCTGATCTTAAACAAGAAACACAATGTGTGATCGATAAAATTGAATTCAAATCAATGTAGCACGACCAAGTTAATAACGGTTAATTTTATTTCAATCAAAATTATGCAATTATAAATTAGTGCATCATACTATCCAGGAATGCTTAACTAAATACATAAATAAGGAACTAGTTATACAAAAACATTAAACAACAATGGTTCTAGCAGCGATAGCATTTACTTTCCTTAACAACATCCAACGTTATTGAGTTTTGATTCTTAAGTATTTTTCCGAACACACTCCTAAACTAATATAATCAAATCGATTATAATTATCATTAGAGTCATTTCTAGTAAATCACTAATGCAACATAATATCTATTGTTCACAAGGAAACCAAAACCGAATACGAAACCACACCAATGACCTTCTAAATCAATCCACTCCTCCCTAAACCTCATCCATAACATTGCACAACCAACTTCGAACACTCTTTTTCCAAAATGAACTATATCAATTCAAATGACAAATGTCACTTTATAGATTCCTTTATTGATCATAAAGGTAAGGAAACCACTTGTAAAGGATCACGAAACCACTCGTATTCATTTAATAAGAATCGAGAATCAAATGAAAGTGGTGGGATAAAAGTATTCTGATCTAAAACAAGAAACACGTTGTGTGATCGATTAAATTGTATTAAAATAAATGTTGCACGACCAAGTTAATAACGGTAATTTTATTTCAATCAAAATTATGCAATTATAGATTAGTGCATCAAACTATTCATGACTGCTTAACTAAATACATAGATAAGGAAATAGTTATACAAAAACATTAAACAACAATGGTTCTAGCAACGATAGCGTTTGCTTTCCTTAACAACATCCAACGTTATTGACTTTTGATTTTTAAGTGTTCTGAACACACTCCTAAACCAATATAATCAAATCGATTATAATTATCATTGGATTCATTCTAGCAAATCACTAATGCAACATAATATCTATTGTTTACAACAAAACCAATACTGAATACGAAACCACACCAATGACCTTCTAAATCAATCCAGTCCTCCCTAAACCTGATCCACAACATTGCATAACCAACTTTGAACACTCTTTCTTCCAAAATGAACTATATCAATCCAAATGTCAAATGTCACTTTATAGATTCCTTTATTGATCATAAAGGCAAGTAAACCACTTGTAAAGAATCATGAAACTACTCGTATTAATTTAATAAGAGTCAAGAATCAAATGAAAGTGGTGGGATGAAAGTAATCTGATCTAAAACAAGAAACACAATGTGTGATCGATTAAATTGAATTCAAATCAATGTAGCACGACCAACTTAATAACGGTTAATTTTATTTCAATCAAAATTATGCAATTATAGATTAGTGCATCAAACTATATCAAATCGATTATAATTATCAATGGAGTCATTCTAGTAAATCAAAAATGGAACATAATATCTATTGTTTACAACAAAACCAATACTGAATACGAAACCACACCAATGGCCTTATAAATCAATCCACTCCTCCCTAAACCTCATCCATAACATTACACAACCAACTTCGAACACTTTTTTTCCAAAATGAACTATATCAATCCAAATTACAAATGTCACTTTATAGATTCCTTTATTGATCATAAAGGCAAGGAAACCACTTGTAAAGGATCACAAAACTAAGAATCAAATGAAAGTGGTGGGATGAAAGTATTCTGATCTTAAACAAGAAACATAATGTGTGATCGATTTAATTTAATTCAAATAAATATAGCTCGACCATGTAAATAACGGTTAATTTTGTTTTCATCAAAATTATGCGATTATAGATTAGTGCAACAAACTATTCAGGAATGCTTAACTAAATACATAAATAAGGAGGTAGTTATACGAAAACATTAAACAACAATGGTTCTAGCAACGATAGCGTTTGCTTTCCTTAACAACGTCCAACGTTATTGAGTTTTGATTCTTAAGTGTTTTGAACACACTACTAAACCAATATAATCAAATCGATTATAATTATCATTGGAGTCATTCTAGCAAATCGCTAATGCAACATAATAACTATTGTTTACAACAAAACCAATACCGAATACGAAACCACACCAACGACCTTCTAAATCAATCCAGTCCTCCCTAAACCTGATCCATAACATTGCACAACCAACTTCGAACACTCTTTCTTACATAATGAACTATTTCAATCCAAATGACAAATGCCACTTTATGGATTCCTTTATTGATCATAAAGGTAAGGAAACCATTTGTAAAGGATCACGAAACTACTCGTATTAATTTAATAAGAATCGAGAATCAAATAAAAGTGGTGGGATGAAAGTAATCTAATCTTAAACAAGAAAACAATATGTGAAATTAAATTGAATTCAAATCATGTAGCACGACCAACTTAATAAGGTGAATTTTATTTCAATCAAAATATGCAATTATAAATTATGCATTAAATTATTCAGGAATGTTTCACTAAATACATAAATAAGGAGCTAGTTATACAAAAAAATTAAACAACATGGTTCTAGCAACATAGCGTTTGCTTTCCTTAACAACATCCAATGTTATTGACTTTTGATTCTTAAGTGTTCTGAACACACTCCTAAACCAATATTCAAATCGATTATAATTATCATTGGATTCATTCTAACAAATCACTAATGCAACATAATTAAATTGTTTACAACAAAAACCAAAACCGAATTGAACCCACCCAGGACCTTATAAATAAATCCACTCCTCCCGAAACCTCATCCATAACATTACGCAACCAACTTCGAACACTCTTTTTCCAAAATGAACTATATCAATCCAAATGACAAATGTCACTTTATAGATTCCTTTATTGATCATAAAGGCAAGAAAACCAGTTGTAAAGGATCACGAAACCACTCGTATTCATTTAAACAAGAAACACATTATATGATCGATTAAATTGAATTCAAATAAATGTAGCACTTATAGATTAGTGCATCAAACTATTCAAGAATGCTTAACTAAATACATAAATAAGGAGCTAGTTATACAAAAACATTAAACAACAATGGTTCTTGCAACGATAGCGTTTGCTTTCCTTAACAACATCCAACGTTATTGAGTTTTGATTCTTAAGTGTTCTGAACACACTCCTAAACCAATATAATTAAATCGATTATAATTATCATTGGAGTCATTCTAGTAAATCACAAATGCAACATAATATCTATTGTTTACAACAAAACCAACACGGAATACCAAACCACACCAATGACCTTCAAAATCAATCCAGTCCTCCCTAAACCTGATCCATAACATTGGACAACCAACTTCGAACACTCTTTCTTCCAAAATGAACTATATCAATCCAAATGTCAAATGTCACTTTATAGATTCCTTTATTGATCATAAAGGCAAGTAAACCACTTGTAAAGAATCACGAAACTACTCGTATTCATTTAATAAGAATCAAGAATCAAATGAAAGTGGTGGGATGAAAGAAATCTGATCATAAACAAGAAACACAATGTGTGATCGATTAAATTAAATTCAAATCAATGTAGCACGACCAATTTAATAACGGTAAGTTTTATTTCAATCAAAATTATGCAATTATAGATTAGTGCATCAAACTATTCAGGAATGCTTAACTAAATACATAAATAAGCAGCTAGTTATACAAAAACGTTAAACAGCAATGGTTCTTGCAACGATAGCGTTTGCTTTTCTTAACAACATCCAACGTTATTGAGTTTTGATTCTTAAGTGTTCTGAACACACTCTTAAACCAATATAATCAAATCGATTATAATTATCAATGGAGTCATTCTAGTAAATCAAAAATGCAACATAATATCTATTGTTTACAACAAAACCAATACTGAATACAAAACCACACCAATGGCCTTATAAATGAATCCACTCCTCCCTAAACCTCATCCATAACATTACACAACCAACTTCGAACACTCTTTTTCCAAAATGAACTATATCAATCTAAATTACAAATGTCACTTTATAGATTCTTTTATTGATCATAAAGGCAAGGAAACCACTTGTAAAGGATCACGAAACTAATCGTATTCATTTAATAAGAATCGAGAATCAAATGAAAGTGGTGGGATGAAAGTATTTTTATCTTAAACAAGAAACATAATGTCTGATCGATTTAATTTAATTCAAATAAATGTAGCACGACCAAGTTAATAACGGTTAATTTTGTTTCAATCAAAATTATGCGATTATAGATTAGTGCATCAAACTATTCAGGAATGCTTAACTAAATACATAAATGAGGAGGTAGTTATACAAAAACATTTAACAAGTTATTGAGTTTTAATTCTTAAGGGTTTTGAACACACTACTAAACCAATATAATAAAATCAATTATAATTATCATTGGAGTCATTCTAGCAAATCACTAATGCAACATAATATCTATTGTTTACAACAAAACCAATACCGAATACGAAACCACACCAACGACCTTCTAAATTAATCCACTCCTCCCTAAACCTGATCCACAACATTGCACAACCAACATCGAACACTCTTTCTTACCTAATGAACTATTTCAATCCAAATGACAAATGCCACTTTATAGATTCCTTTATTGATCATAAAGGTAAGGAAACCATTTGTAAAGCATCACGAAACTACTCGTATTAATTTAATAAGAATCGAGAATCAAATGAAAGTGGTGGGATGAAAGTAATCTGATCTTAAACAAGAAACACAATGTGTGATAATTAAATTGAATTCAAATCAACGTAGCACGACCAACTTAATAAAGGTTAATTTTATTTCAATCAAAATTATGCAATTATAAATTAGTGCATTAAATTATTCAGGAATGGTTAACTAAATACATAAATAAGGAGCTAGTTATACAAAAATATTAAACAACAATGGTTCTAGCAACGATAGCGTTTGCTTTCCTTAACAACATCCAATGTTATTGACTTTTGATTCTTAAGTGTTCTGAACACACTCCTAAACCAATATAATCAAATCGATTATAATTATCATTGGAGTCATTCTAACAAATCACTAATGCAACATAATATAAATTGTTTACAACAAAACCAAAACCGAATTGGAAACCACACCCATGACCTTTTAAATCAATCCACTCCTCCCGAAACCTCATCCATAACATTACGCAACCAACTTCGAACACTCTTTTTCCAAAATGAACTATATCAATCCAAATTACAAATGTCACTTTATAGATTCCTTTATTGATCATAAAGGCAAGGAAACCAGTTGTAAAGGATCACGAAACCACTCGTATTCATTTAAACAAGAAACACATTATGTGATCGATTAAATTGAATTCAAATAAATGTAGCACGACCAAGTTAATAACGGTTAATTTTGTTTCATTCAAAATTATGCAATTATATATTAGTGCATCAAACTATTCAGGAATGCTTAACTAAATACATAAATAAGGAGCTAGTTATACAAAAAAATTAAACAACAATGGTTCTTGCAACGATAGCGTTTGCTTTCATTAACAACATCCAACAATATTGAGTTTTGATTCTTAAGTGTTCTGAACACACTCCTAAACCAATATAATCAAATCGATTATAATTATCATTGGAGTCATTCTATTAAATCACAAATGCAACATAATATCTATTGTTTACAACAAAACCAATACGGAATACGAAACCACACCATTGACCTTCTAAATCAATCCAGTCCTCCCTAAACCTGATCCACAACATTGCACAACCAACTTCGAACAGTCTTTGTTCCAAAATGAACTATATCAATTCAAATGACAATTGTCACTTTATAGATTCCTTTGTTGATCATAAAGGCAAGGAAACCACTTGTAAAGTATCACGAAACTACTCGTATTCATTTAATATGAATCAAGAATCAAATGAAAGTGGTGGGATGAAAGTAATCTGATCTTAAACAAGAAACACAATGTGTGATCGATTAAATTGAATTCAAATCAACGTACCACGACCAACTTAATAACGATTAATTTTATTTCAATCAAAATTATGCAATTTTAGATTAGTGCATCAAACTATTCAGGAATGCTTAACTAAATACATAAATAACGAGCTAGTTATACAAAAACATTAAACAACAATGGTTCTTGCAACGATAGTGTTTGTTTTCCTTAACAACATCCAACGTTATTGTGTTTTGATTCTTAAGTGTTCTTAACACACTCCTAAACCAATATAATCAAATCGATTATAATTATCAATGGAGTCATTCTAGTAAATCAAAAATGCAACATAATATCTATTGTTTACAACAAAACCAATACTGAATACGAAACCACACCAATGACCTTCTAAATCAACCAAGTCCTCCCTAAACCTGATCCACAATATTGCACAACCAACTTCGAACACACTTTCTTCCAAAATGAACTATATCAATCCAAATGTCAAATGTCACTTTATAGATTCCTTTATTGATCATAAAGGCAAGTAAACCACTTGTAAAGAATCACGAAACTACTCGTATTCATTTAATAATAATCAAGAATCAAATGAAAGTGGTGGGATGAAAGTAATCTGATCAAAAACAAGATACATAATGTGTGATCGATTAAATTGAATTCAAATCAATGTAGCACGACCAACTTAATAACCGTTAAATTTATTTCAATCAAAATTATGCAATTATAGATTAGTGCATCAAACTATTCAGGAATGCTTAACTAAATACATAAATAAGGAGCTAGTTATACAAAAACATTAAACAACAATGGTTCTTGCAACGATAGCGTTTGCATTCCTTAACAACATCCAACGTTATTGAGTTTTGATTCTCAAGTGTTCTGAACACACTACTAAACCAATATAATCAAATCGATTATAATTATCATTAGAGTCATTCTAACAAATCACTAATGCAACATAATATAAATTGTTTACAACAAAACCAAAACCGAATTGGAAACCACACCCATGACCTTATAAATCAATCCACTCCTCCCGAAACCTCATCCATAACATTACGCAACAAACCTCGAACACTCTTTTTCCAAAATGAACTATATCAATCCAAATTACAAATGTCACTTAATAGATTCTTTTATTGATCATAAACGCAAGGAAACCAGTTGTAAAGGATCACAAAACCACTCGTATTCATTTAAACAAGAAACACATTATGTGATCGATTAAATTGAACTCAAATAAATGTAGCACGACCAAGTTAATAACGGTTAATTTTGTTTCATTCAAAATTATAGATTAGTGCATCAAACTCTTCAGGAATGCTTAACTAAATACATAAATAAGGAGCTAGTTATACAAAAAAATTAAACAACAATGGTTCTTGCAACGATAGCGTTTGCTTTCCTTAACAACATACAACGTTATTGTGTTTTGATTCTTAAGTGTTCTGAACACACTCCTAAACCAATATAATCAAATCGATTATAATTATTATTGGAGTCATTCTATTAAATCACAAATGCAACATAATATCTATTGTTTACAACAAAACCAATACGGAATACGAAACCACACCATTGACCTTCTAAATCAATCCAGTCCTCCCTAAACCTGATCCACAACATTGCACAACCAACTTCGAACAGTCTTTGTTCCAAAATGAACTATATCAATCCAAATGACAATTGTCACTTTATAGATTCCTTTGTTGATCATAAAGGCAAAGAAACCACTTGTAAAGGATCACGAAACTACTCGTATTCATTTAATAAGAATCAAGAATCAAATGAAAGTGGTGGGATGAAAGTAATCTGATCTTAAACAAGAAACACAATGTGTGATCGATTAAATTGAATTCAAATCAATGTACCACGACCAACTTAATAACGATTAATTTTATTTCAATTAAAATTATGCAATTTTAGATTAGTGCATCAAACTATTCCGGAATGCTTAACTAAATACATAAATATGGAGCTAGTTATACAAAAACATTAAACAACAATGGTTCTTTCAACGATAGTGTTTGTTTTCCTTAACAACATCCAACGTTATTGAGTTTTGATTCTTAAATGTTCTGAACACACTCCTAAACCAATATAATCAAATCGATTATAATTATTAATGGAGTCATTCTAGTAAATCAAAAATGCAACATAATATCTATTGTTTACAACAAAACCAATACTGAATACGAAACCACACCAATGACCTTCTAAATCAATCAAGTCCTCCCTAAACCTGATCCACAACATTGCACAGCCAACTTCTTACACTCTTTTTTCCAAAATGAACTATATCAATCCAAATGACAATTATCACTTTATAGATTCCTTTATTGATAATAAAGGCAAGGAAACCACTTGTAAAGGATTACGAAACTACTCGTATTCATTTATTAAGAATCAAGAATCAAATGAAAGTGGTGGGATGAAAGTGGTGGGATGTAAGTAATCTGATCTTAAACAAGAAACACAATGTGTGATCGATTAAATTGAATTCAAATCAATGTACCACGACCAACTTAATAAAGATTAATTTTATTTCAATCAAAATTATGCAATTATAGATTAGTGCATCAAACTATTCAGGAATGCTTAACTAAATACATAAATAAGGAGCTAGTTATACAAAAACATTAAATAACAATGGTTCTTGCAACGATATGTTTGTTTTCTTACCATTCCAACGTTATTGAGTTTGATTCTGAAGTGTTCTGAACACACTCCAAAACCAATATAATCAAATCGATTATAATTATCAATGGAGTCATCTAGTAAATCAAAAATGCAACATAATATCTATTGTTTACAACAAAACCAATACTGAATACGAAACCACACCAATGACCTTCTAAATCAATCAAGTCCTCCCTAAACCTGATCCACAACATTGCACAACCAACTTCTAACACTCTTTTTTCCAAAATGAACTATATCAATCCAAATGACAATTATCACGTTATAGATTCCTTTATTGACAATAAAGACAAGGAAACCACTTGTAAAGGATTACGAAACTACTCGTATTCATTTATTAAGAATCAAGAATCAAATGAAAGTGGTGGGATGAAAGTAATCTGATCTTAAACATGAAACACAATGTGTGATCGATTAAATTGAATTCAAATCAATGTACCACGACCAACTTAATAACGATTAATTTTATTTCAATCAAAATTATGCAATTATAGATTAGTGCATCAAACTATTCAGGAATGCTTAACTAAATACAGAAATAAGGAGCTAGTTATACAAAAACATTAAATAACAATGGTTCTTGCAACGATAGTGTTTGTTTTCCTTAACAACATCCAACGTTATTGAGTGTTGATTCTGAAATGTTCTGAACACACTCCTAAACCAATATAATCAAATCGATTATAATTATCAATGGAGTCATTCTAGTAAATCAAAAATGCAACATAATATCTATTGTTTACAACAAAACCAATACTGAATACGAAAACACACCAATGACCTTCTAAATCAATCAAGTCCTCCCTAAACCTGATCCACAACATTGCACAACCAACTTCTAACACTCTTTCTTCAAAAATGAACTATATCAATCCAAATGACAATTATCACTTTATAGATTCCTTTATTGATAATAAAGACAAGGAAACCACTTGTAAAGGATCACGAAACTACTCGTATTCATTTATTAAGAATCAAGAATCAAATGAAAGTGGTGGGATGAGAGTAATCTGATCTTAAACAAGAAACACAATGTGTGATCGATTAAATTGAATTCAAATCAATGTAGCACGACAAACTTAATAACGGTTAATTTTATTTCAATCAAAATTATGCAATTATAGATTAGTGCATCAAACTATTCAGGAATGCTTAACTAAATAGATAAATAAGGAGCTAGTTATACAAAAACATTAAACAACAATGGTTCTTGCAACTATAGTGTTTCCTTTCCTTAACAACATCCAACGTTATTGAGTTTTGATCCTTAAGTGTTTTGAACACACTCTTATACTAATATAATCAAATCGATTATAATTAGCAATGGAGTCATTCTAGTAAATCAAAAATGCAACATAATATCTATTGTTTACAACAAAACCAATACTGAATACGAAACCACACCAATGGCCTTATAAATCAATCCACTCCTCCCTAAACCTCATCCATAACATTACACAACCAACTTCGAACACTTTTTTTCCAAAATGAACTATATCAATCAAAATGACAAATGTCACTTTATAGATTCCTTTATTGACCATAAAGGCAAGGAAACCACTTAAAAAGGATCACGAAACTACTCGTATTCATTTAATAAGAATCAAGAATCAAATGAAAGTGGTGGGATGAAAGTAATCTGATTTTAAACAAGAAACACAATGTGTGATCGATTAAATTGAATTCAAATCAAAGTAGCACCACCAACTTAATAACGGTTAATTTTATTTCAATCAAAATTATGCAATTATAGATTTGTGCATCATACTATTCTGGAATGCTTAACTAAATGCATAAATAAGTAGCTAGTTATACAAAAATATTAAACAACAATGGTTCTTGCAACGATAGCGTTTGCTTTTCTTAACAACATCCAATGTTATTGTGTTTTGATTCTTAAGTGTTTTGAACACACTCCTAAACCAATATAATCAAATCGATTATAATTATAATTAGAGTGATTCTAGTAAATCACTAATGCAACATAATATATATTGTTCACAAACAAACCAAAACCGAATAGGAAACCACACCAATGACCTTATAAATCAATCCACTCCTCTCTAAACCTCATCCATAACATTGCACAACCAACTTCGAACACCCTTTTTCCAAAATGAACTATATCAATCCAAATGATAAATGTCACTTTATAGATTACTTTATTGATCATAAAGGCAAGAAAACTACTTAAAAAGGATCACGAAACTACTCGTATTCATTTAATAAGAATCAAGAATCAAATGAAAATGGTGAGATGAAAGTAATCTGATCTTAAACAAGAAACACAATGTCTGATTGATTAAATTTAATTCAAATCAATGTAGCACGACCAACTTAATAGCTGTTAATTTTATTTCAATCAAAATTATGCAATTATAGATTATTGCATCAAACTATTCAGGAATGATTAACTAAATACATAAATAAGGAGCTAGTTATACAAAAACATTAAACAACAATGGTTCTTGCAACGATAGCGTTTGCTTTCCTTAACAAAATCAAACGTTATTGAGTTTTGATTCTTAAGTGTTTTGAACACACTCCTAAACCAATATAATCAAATCGATTATAATTATCATTAGAGTGATTCTAGTAAATCACTATTGCAACATAATATATATGATTCACAAAGAAACCAAAACCGAATTGGAAACCACACCAATGACCTTCAAAATCAATCCAGTCCTCCCTAAACCTAATCCACAACATTGCACAAAGAACTTCTAACACTCTTTCTTCCAAAATGAAATATAACAATCCAAATGACAATTATCACTTTACAGAATCTTTTATTGATCGTAAAGGCAAGGAAAACACTTGTAAAGGATCACGAAACTACTCGTATTTATTTAATAAGAATCAAGAATCAAATGAAAGTGGTGGGACGAAAGTAATCTGATCTTAAACAAGAAACACAATGCGTGATCGATTAAATTGAATTCAAATCAATGTAGCACGACCAACTTAATAACGGTTAATTTTATTTCAATCAAAATTATGCAATTATAGATTAGTGCATCAAACTATTCAGGAATGCTTAACTAAATACATAAATAAGGAGCTAGTTATACAAAAACATTAAACAACAATGGTTCTTGCAACGATAGCGTTTGTTTTCCTTAACAACATCCAACGTTATTGTGTTTTGATTCTTAAGTATTTTGAGCACACTCCTAAACCAATATAATCAATATAATTATCATTAGAGTGATTCTAGTAAATTACTAATGCAACATAATATATATTATTCGCAAAGAAACCAAAACCGAAAAGGAAACCACACCAATGACCTTATAAATCAATCCACTACTCCCTAAACCTCATCCATAACATTACACAACCAACTTCGAACACTCTTTTTTCAAAAAGAACTATATCAATCCAAATGATAAACATCACTTTATAGATTACTTTATTGATCATAAAGGCAAGAAAACCACTTAAAAAGAATCACGAAACTACTCGTATTCATTTAATAAGAATCAAGAATCAAATGAAAGTGATGGGATGAAAGTAATCTGATCTTAAACAAGAAACACAATGTGTGATCGATTAAATTGAATTCAAATCAATGTAGCACGACCAACTTAATATCGGTTAATTTTATTTCAATCAAAATTATGCAATTATAGATTAGTGCATCAAACTATTTAGGAATGCTTAACTAAATACATAAATAAGCAGCTAGTTATACAGAAACATTAAACAATAATGGTTCTTGCAACGATAGCGTTTGCTTTCCTTAACAAAATCAAACGTTATTGAGTTTTGATTCTTAAGTGTTTTGAACACACTCCTAAACAAATATAATCCAATCGATTATAATTATCATTAGAGTGATTCTAGTAAATCACTATTGCAACATAATTTATATTGTTCACAAAGAAACCAAAACCGAATTGGAAACCACACCAATGACCTTCAAAATCAATCCAGTCCTCCCTAAACAACATTACACAACCAACTTCGAACACTCTTTTTTCAAAATGAACTATATCAATCCAAATGATAAATGTCACTTTATAGATTACTTTATTGATCATAAAGGCAAGAAAACCACTTAAAAAGGATCACGAAACTACTCGTATTCATTTAATAAGAATCAAAAATCAAATGAAAGTGGTGGGACGAAAGTAATCTGATCTTAAACAAGAAACACAATGTGTGATCGATTAAATTGAATTCAAATCAATGTAGCACGACCAACTTAATAACGGTTAGTTTTATTTCAATCAAAATTATGCAATTATAGATTAGGGCATCAAACTATTCAGGATGCTTAACTAATACATAAATAAAGAGCTAGTTATACAAAAACATTAAACAACAATGGTTCTTGCAATGATAGCGTTTGCTTTCCTTAACAACATCCAACGTTACTGAGTTTGCTTCTTAAGTGTTTTGAAAACACTCTAAACCAATATATCAAATCGATTATAATTATCATTAGAGTGATTATAGTAAATTACTAATGCAACATAATATATATTGTCACCAAAGAAACGAAAACGAATAGGAAACCACACCAATGACCTATAAATCAATCCACTCCTCCCTAAAACCTCATCCATAACATTACACAACCAACTTCGAACACTCTTTTTTCAAAATGAACTATATCAATCCAAATGATAAAAGTCACTTTATAGATTACTTTATTGATCATAAAGGCAAGAAAACAACTTAAAAAGAATCAGGAAACTACTCGTATTCATTTAATAAGAATCAAGAATCAAATGAAAGTGATGGGATGAAAGTAATCTGATCTTAAACAAGAAACACAATGTGTGATCGATTAAATTGAATTCAAATCAATGTAGCACGACCAACTTAATAACGGTTAATTTTATTTCAATCAAAATTATGCAATTATAGATTAGTGCATCAAACTATTCAGGAATGCTTAACTAGATACATAAATAAGCAGCTACTTATACAAAAACATTAAACTACAATGGTTCTTGCAATGATAGCGTTTACTTTTCTTAACAACATCGAATGTTATTGAGTTTTGATTTTTAAGTGTTCTGAACACACTCTTAAACCAATATAATCAAATCGATTATAATTATCAATAGAGTCATTCTAGTAAATCAAAATACAACATAATATCTATTGTTTACAACAAAACCAATACTGAATACGATACCACACCAATGACCTTCTAAATCAATCAAGTCCTCCCTAAACCTGATCCACAATATTGCACAATCAACTTCTAACACTCTTTCTTCCAAAATGAACTATATCAATCCAAATGACAATTATCACTTTATAGATTCCTATATTGATCATAAAGGCAAGGAAACCACTTGTAAAGGATCACGAAACTACTCGTATTTAATTAATAAGAATCAAGAAACAAATGAAAGTGGTGGGACGAAAGTAATCTGATCTTAAACAAGAAACACAATGTGTGATCGATTAAATTGAATTCAAATCAATGTAGCACGACCAACTTAATAACGGTTAATTTTATTTCAATCAAAATTATGCAATTATAGATTAGTGCATCAAACTATTTAGGGATGCTTAACTAAATACATAAATAAGGAGCTAGTTATACAAAAACATTAAACAACAATGGTTCTTGCAATGATAGCGTATGCTTTCCTTAACAACATCCAACGTTACTGAGTTTTGATTCTAAAGTGTTTTGAACACACTCTTAAACCAATATAATCAAATCGATTATAACTATCATTAGAATGATTCTAGTCAATTCACTAATGCAACATAACATATATTGTTCACAAAGAAACCAATACCGAATAGGAAACCATACCAATGACCTTATAAATCAATCCACTCCTCCCTAAACCTCATCCATAACATTACACAACCAACTTCGAACACTTTTTTTCCAAAATGAGAACTATATCAATCCAAATGACAAAGTCACTTTATAGATTCCTTTATTGACGATAAAGGCAAGGAAACCACTTAAAAAGGATCACGAAACTACTCGTATTCATTTAATAAGAATCAAGAATCAATGAAAGTGGTGGGATGAAAGTTATGATCCTAAACAAGAAACACAATGTGTGATCGATTAAATTGAATTCAAATCAATGTAGCACAACCAACTTAATAACGGTTAATTTTATTTCAATCAAAATTATGCAATTATAGATTAGTGCATCAAACTATTCAGGAATGCTTAACTAGATACATAAATAAGCAGCTACTTATACAAAAACATTAAACTACAATGGTTCTTGCAATGATAGCGTTTACTTTTCTTAACAACATCCAATGTTATTGAGTTTTGATTTTTAAGTGTTCTGAACACACTCTTAAACCAATATAATCAAATCGATTATAATTATCAATAGAGTCATTCTAGAAAATCAAAATACAACATAATATCTATTGTTTACAACAAAACCAATACTGAATACGATACCACACCAATGACCTTCTAAATCAATCAAGTCCTCCCTAAACCTGATCCACAATATTGCACAATCAACTTCTAACACTCTTTCTTCCAAAATGAACTATATCAATCCAAATGACAATTATCACTTTATAGATTCCTATATTGATCATAAAGGCAAAGAAACCACTTGTAAAGGATCACGAAACTACTCGTATTTAATTAATAAGAATCAAGAAACAAATGAAAGTGGTGGGACGAAAGTATCTGATCTTAAACAAGAAACACAATGTGTCGATTAAATGTTAAATTCAAATCAATGTAGCACGACCAACTAATAACGGTTAATTTATTTTCAATCAAAATTATGCAATATAGATTAGTGCATCAAATATTTAGGAATGCTTAACTAATAAAAATAAGGAGCTAGTTATACAAAAACATAAACAACAATGGTTCTTGCAATGATAGCGTATGCTTTCCATAACAACATCCCAGTTACTGAGTTTTGATTCTAAAGTGTTTTGAACACACTCTTAAACCAATATAATCAAATCGATTATAACTATCATTAGAATGATTCTAGTCAATTCACTAATGCAACATAACATATATTGTTCACCAAGAAACAAAACCGAATAGGAAACCATACCAATGACCTTATAAATCAATCCACTCTCCCTAAACCTCATCCATAAATTACACAACCAACTTCGAACACTTTTTTGCCAAAATGAACTATATCAATCCAAATGACAAATGTCACTTTATAGATTCCTTTATTGCCGATAAAGGCAAGGGAACCACTTAAAAAGGATCACGAAAACTACTCGTATTCATTTAATAAGAATCAAGAATCAAATGAAAGTGGTGGATGAAAGTTATCTGATCCTAAACAAGAAACACAATGTGTGATCGATTAAATTGAATTCAAATCAATGTAGCACAACCAACTTAATAACGGTTAATTTTATTTCAATCGAAATTATGCAATTATAGATTTGTGCATCAAACTATTCAGGAATACTTAACTAAATACATAAATAAGGAGCTAGTATACAAAAACATTACAACAAATGGTTTTGCAATGATAGCATGTGCTTTCCTAACAACATCCAACGTTACTGAGTTTTGATTCTTAAGTGTTTTGAACACACCCTAAACCCATATAATCAAATCGATTATAATTATCATTAGAGTGATTCTAGTAAATCACTAATGCAACATAACATATATTGTTCACAAAGAAACAAAACCGAATAGGAAACCACACAATGACCTTATAAATCAATCCACTCCTCCCTAAACCTCATCCGTAACATTACACAACCAACTCGAACACTCTTTTTCCAAAATGAACTATATCAATCCAAATGATAAATGTCACTTTATAGATTACTTTATTGATCATAAAGGCAAGAAACCACTTAAAAAGGATCACGAAAAACTCGTATTCATTTAATAAGAATCAAGAATCAAATGAAAGTGGTGGGACGAAAGTAATTGATCTTAAACAAGAAACACAATGTGTGACGATTAAATTGAATTCAAATCAATGTAGCACGACCACTTATAATGGTTAATTTTATTTCAATCAAAATTATGCAATTATAGATTAGGGCATCACACTATTCAGGAATGCTTAACTAAATACATAAATAAGGAGCTAGTTATACAAAAACATTAAACAACAATGGTTCTTGCAATGATAGCGTATGCGTTCCGTAACAACATCCAACGTTACTGAGTTTTGATTCTAAAGTGTTTTGAACACACTCCTAAACCAATATATTCAAATCGATTATAATTATCATTAGAGTTATTCTAGTCAATTCACTAATGCAACATAACATATATTGTTCACAAAGAAACCAAAACCGAATAGGAAACCACACCAATGACCTTATAAATCAATCCACTCCTCCCTAAACCTCATCCGTAACATTACACAACCAACTTCGAACACTTTTTTTCAAAAATGAACTATATCAATCCAAATGACAAATGTCACTTTATAGATTCCTTTATTGACCATAAAGGCAAGGAAACCACTTAAAAAGGATCACGAAACTACTCATATATTAATAAGAATCAAGAATCAAATGAAGTGGTGGGATGAAAGTAATCTGATCCTAAACAAGAAACACATGTGTGATCGATTAAATTGAATTCAAATCAATGTAGCACAACCAACTTAATAACGGTTAATTTTATTTCAATCGAAATTATGCAATTAAGATTTGTGCATCAAACTATTCAGGAATACTTAACTAAATACATAAATAAGGAGCTAGTTCAAATCGATTATAATTATCATTAGAGTTATTCTAGTCAATCACTAATGCAACATAACATATTTGTTCACAAAGAAACCAAAACGGAATAGGAAACCACACCAATGACCTTATAAATCAATCCACTCCTCCCTAAACCTCATCCGTAACATTACACAACCAACTTCGAACACTTTTTCCAAAATGAACTATATCAATCCAAATGATAAATGTCACTTTATAGATTACTTTATTGATCATAAAGGCAAGAAAACCACTTAAAAAGGATCACGAAACTACTCGTATTCATTTAATAAGAATCAAGAAACAAATGAAAGTGGTGGGACGAAAGTAATCTGATCTTAAACAAGAAACACAATGTGTGATCGATTAAATTGAATTCAAATCAATGTAGCACGACCAACTTAATAACGGTTAATTTTATTTCAATCAAAATTATGCAATTATAGATTAGTGCATCAAACTATTTAGGAATGCTTAACTAAATACATAAATAAGGAGCTATTTATACAAAAACATTAAACAACAATGGTTCTTGCAAGGATAGCGTATGCTTTCCTTAACAACATCCAACGTTACTGAGTTTTGATTCTAAAGTGTTTTGAACACACTCTTAAACCAATATAATCAAATCGATTGTAACTATCATTAAAATGATTCTAGTCAATTCACTAATGCAACATAACATATATTGTTCACAAAGAAACCAATACCGAATAGGAAACCATACCAATGACCTTATAAATCAATCCACTCCTCCCTAAACCTCATCCATAACATTACACAACCAACTTCGAACACTTTTTTTCCAAAATGAACTATATCAATCCAAATGACAAATGTCACTTTATAGATTCCTTTATTGACGATAAAGGCAAGGAAACCACTTAAAAAGGATCACGAAACTACTCGTATTCATTTAATAAGAATCAAGAATCAAATGAAAGTGGTGGGATGAAAGTTATCTGATCCTAAACAAGAAACACAATGTGTGATCGATTAAATTGAATTCAAATCAATGTAGCACAACCAACTTAATAACGGTTAATTTTATTTCAATCGAAATTATGCAATTATAGATTTGTGCATCAAACTATTCAGGAATACTTAACTAAATACATAAATAAGGAGCTAGTTATACAAAAACATTAAACAAGAATGGTTCTTGCAATGATAGCATTTGCTTTCCTTAACAACATCCAACGTTACTGAGTTTTGATTCTTAAGTGTTTTGAACACACTCCTAAACCAATATAATAAAATCGATTATAATTATCATTAGAGTGATTCTAGTAAATCACTAATGCAACATAACATATATTGTTCACAAAGAAACCAAAACCGAATAGGAAACCACACCAATGACCCTATAATCAATCCACTCCTCCCTAAACCTCATCCGTAACATTACACAACCAACTTCGAACACTCTTTTTCCAAAATGAACTATATCAATCCAAATGATAAATGTCACTTTATAGATTACTTTATTGATCATAAAGGCAAGAAAACCACTTAAAAAGGATCACGAAACTACTCGTATTCGTTTAATAAGAATCAAGAATCAAATGAAAGTGGTGGGACGAAAGTAATCTGATCTTAAACAAGAAACACAATGTGTGATCGGTTAAATTGAATTCAAATCAATGTAGCACGACCAACTTAATAATGGTTAATTTTATTTCAATCAAAATTATGCAATTATAGATTAGGGCATCAAACTATTCAGGAATGCTTAACTAAATACATAAATAAGGAGCTAGTTATACAAAAACATTAAACAACAATGGTTCTTGCAATGATAGCGTATGGTTCCATAACAACATCCAACGTTACTGAGTTTTGATTCTAAAGTGTTTTGAACACACTCATAAACCAATATATTCAAATCGATTATAATTATCATTAGAGTTATTCTAGTCAATTCACTAATGCAACATAACATATATTGTTCACAAAGAAACCAAAACCGAATAGGAAACCACACCAATGACCTTATAAATCAATCCACTCCTCCCTAAACCTCATCCATAACATTACACAACCAACTTCGAACACTTTTTTTCCAAAATGAACTATATCAATCCAAATGACAAATGTCACTTTATAGATTCCTTTATTGACCATAAAGGCAAGAAAACCACTTAAAAAGGATCACGAAACTACTCGTATTCATTTAATAAGAATCAAGAATCAAATGAAAGTGGTGGGATGAAAGTAATCTGATCCTAAACAAGAAACACAATGTGTGATCGATTAAATTGAATTCAAATCAATGTAGCACAACCAACTTAATAACGGTTAATTTTATTTCAATCAAAATTATGCAATTATAGATTTGTGCATCAAACTATTCAGGAATACTTAACTAAATACATAAATAAGGAGCTAGTTATACAAAAACATTAAACAACAATGGTTCTTGCAATGATAGCATTTGCTTTCCTTAACAACATCCAACGTTACTGAGTTTTGATTCTTAAGTGTTTTGAACACACTCCTAAACCAATATAATCAAATCGATTATAATTATCATTAGAGTGATTCTAGTAAATCACTAATGCAACATAACATATATTGTTCACAAAGAAACCAAAACCGAATAGGAAACCACACCAATGACCTTATAAATCAATCCACTCCTCCCTAAACCTCATCCGTAACATTACACAACCAACTTCGAACACTCTTTTTCCAAAATGAACTATATCAATCCAAATGATAAATGTCACTTTATAGATTACTTTATTGATCATAAAGGCAAGAAAACCACTTAAAAAGGATCACGAAACTACTCGTATTCATTTAATAAGAATCAAGAATCAAATGAAAGTGGTGGGACGAAAGTAATCTGATCTTAAACAAGAAACACAATGTGTGATCGATTAAATTGAATTCAAATCAATGTAGCACGACCAACTTAATAATGGTTAATTTTATTTCAATCAAAATTATGCAATTATAGATTAGGGCATCAAACTATTCAGGAATGCTTAACTAAATACGTAAATAAGGAGCTAGTTATACAAAAACATTAAACAACAATGGTTCTTGCAATGATAGCGTATAGCGTTCCATAACAACATCCAACGTTACTGAGTTTTGATTCTAAAGTGTTTTGAACACACTCCTAAACCAATATATCCAAATCGATTATAATTATCATTAGAGTGATTCTAGTCAATTCACTAATGCAACATAACATATATTGTTCACAAAGAAACCAAAACCGAATAGGAAACCACACCAATGACCTTATAAATCAATCCACTCCTCCCTAAACCTCATCCATAACATTACACAACCAACTTCGAACACTTTTTTTCCAAAATGAACTATATCAATCCAAATGACAAATGTCACTTTATAGATTCCTTTATTGACCATAAAGGCAAGAAAACCACTTAAAAAGGATCACGAAACTACTCGTATTCATTTAATAAGAATCAAGAATCAAATGAAAGTGGTGGGATGAAAGTAATCTGATCCTAAACAAGAAACACAATGTGTGATCGATTAAATTGAATTCAATCAATGTAGCACAACAACTTAATAACGGTTAATTTTATTTCAATCGAAATTATGCAATTATAGATTTGTGCATCAAACTATTCAGGAATACTTAACTAAATACATAAATAAGGAGCTAGTTATACAAAAACATTAAACAACAATGGTTCTTGCAATGATAGCATTTGCTTTCCTTAACAACATCCAACGTTACTGAGTTTTGATTCTTAAGTGTTTTGAACACACTCCTAAACCAATATAATCAAATCGATTATAATTATCATTAGAGTGATTCTAGTAAATCACTAATGCAACATAACATATATTGTTCACAAAGAAACCAAAACCGAATAGGAAACCACACCAATGACCTTATAAATCAATCCACTCCTCCCTAAACCTCATCCGTAACATTACACAACCAACTTCGAACACTCTTTTTCCAAAATGAACTATATCAATCCAAATGATAAATGTCACTTTATAGATTACTTTATTGATCATAAAGGCAAGAAAACCACTTAAAAAGGATCACGAAACTACTCGTATTCATTTAATAAGAATCAAGAATCAAATGAAAGTGGTGGGACGAAAGTAATCTGATCTTAAACAAGAAACACAATGTGTGATCGATTAAATTGAATTCAAATCAATGTAGCACGACCAACTTAATAATGGTTAATTTTATTTCAATCAAAATTATGCAATTATAGATTAGGGCATCAAACTATTCAGGAATGCTTAACTGAATACGTAAATAAGGAGCTAGTTATACAAAAACATTAAACAACAATGGTTCTTGCAATGATAGCGTATAGCGTTCCATAACAACATCCAACGTTACTGAGTTTTGATTCTAAAGTGTTTTGAACACACTCCTAAACCAATATATCCAAATCGATTATAATTATCATTAGAGTGATTCTAGTCAATTCACTAATGCAACATAACATATATTGTTCACAAGAAACCAAAACCGAATAGGAAACCACACCAATGACCTTATAAATCAATCCACTCCTCCCTAAACCCATCCATAACATACACAACCAACTTCGAACACTTTTTTTCAAAATGAACTATATCAATCCAAATGACAAATGTCACTTTATAGATTCCTTTATTGACATAAAGGCAGGAAACCACTTAAAAAGGATCACGAAACTACTCGTATTCATTTAATAAGAATCGAATCAAATGAAAGTGGTGGGATGAAAGTAATCTGATCCTAAACAAGAAACACAATGTGTGATCGATTAAATTGAATTCAAATCAAGTAGCACAACCAACTTAATAACGGTTAATTTTATTTCAATCGAAATTATGCAATTATAGATTTGTGCATCAAACTATTCAGGAATACTTAACTAAATACATAAATAAGGAGCTAGTTATACAAAAACATTAAACAACAATGGTTCTTGCAATGATAGCATTTGCTTTCCTTAACAACATCCAACGTTACTGAGTTTTGATTCTAAAGTGTTTTGAACACACTCCTAAAACCAATATATCAAATCGATTATAATTATCATTAGAGTGATTCTAGTCAATTCACTAATGCAACATAACATATATTGTTCACAAGAAACCAAAACGAATAGGAAACCACACCAATGACCTTATAAATCAATCCACTCCTCCCTAAACCTCATCCATAACATTACACAACCAACTTCGAACACTTTTTTTCCAAAATGAACTAATCAATCCAAATGACAAATGTCACTTTATAGATTCCTTTATTGACCATAAAGGCAGAAAACCACTAAAAAGGATCACGAAACTACTCGTATTCATTAATAAGAATCAAGATCCAATGAAAGTGGTGGGATGAAAGTAATCTGATCCTAAACAAGAAAACACAATGTGTGATCGATTAAATTGAATTCAATCAATGTAGCACAACCAATAATAACGGTTAATTTTATTTCAATCGAAATTATGCAATTATAGATTTGTGCATCAAACTATTCAGGAATACTTAACTAAATACATAAATAAGGAGCTAGTTATACAAAAACATTAAACAACAATGGTTCTTGCAATGATAGCATTTGCTTTCCTTAACAACATCCAACGTTACTGAGTTTTGATTCTTAAGTGTTTTGAACACACTCCTAAACCAATATAATCAAATCGATTATAATTATCATTAGAGTGATTCTAGTAAATCACTAATGCAACATAACATATATTGTTCACAAAGAAACCAAAACCGAAAGAGGAAACCACACAATGACCTATAAATCAATCCACTCCTCCCTAAACCTCATCCGTAACATTACACAACCAACTTCGAACACTCTTTTTCCAAAATGAACTATATCAATCCAAATGATAAATGTCACTTTATAGATTACTTATTGATCATAAAGGCAAGAAAAACACTTAAAAGGATCACGAAACTACTCGTATTCATTTAATAAGAATCAAGAATCAAATGAAAGTGGTGGGACGAAAGTAATCTGATCTTAAACAAGAAACACAATGTGTGATCGATTAAATTGAATTCAAATCAATGTAGCACGACCAACTTAATAATGGTTAATTTTATTTCAATCAAAATTATGCAATTATAGATTAGGGCATCAAACTATTCGGGAATGCTTAACTAAATACGTAAATAAGGAGCTAGTTATACAAAAACATTAAACAACAATGGTTCTTGCAATGATAGCGTATGGTTCCATAACAACATCCAACGTTACTGAGTTTTGATTCTAAAGTGTTTTGAACACACTCATAAACCAATATATTCAAATCGATTATAATTATCATTAGAGTTATTCTAGTCAATTCACTAATGCAACATAACATATATTGTTCACAAAGAAACCAAAACGAATAGGAAACCACACAATGACCTTAAATCAATCACTCCTCCCTAAACCTCATCCATAACATTACACAACCAACTTCGAACACTTTTTTTCCAAAATGAACTATATCAATCCAAATGACAAATGTCACTTTATAGATTCCTTTATTGACCATAAAGGCAAGAAAACCACTTAAAAAGGATCACGAAACTACTCGTATTCATTTAATAAGAATCAAGAATCAAATGAAAGTGGTGGGATGAAAGTAATCTGATCCTAAACAAGAAACACAATGTGTGATCGATTAAATTGAATTCAAATCAATGTAGCACAACCAACTTAATAACGGTTAATTTTATTTCAATCGAAATTATGCAATTATAGATTAGGGCATCAAACTATTCAGGAATGCTTAACTAAATACATAAATAAGGAGCCTGTTATACAAAAACATTAAACAACAATGGTTCTTGCAATGATAGCATTTGCTTTCCTTAACAACATCCAACGTTACTGAGTTTTGATTCTTAAGTGTTTTGAACACACTCCTAAACCAATATAATCAAATCGATTATAATTATCATTAGAGTGATTCTAGTAAATCACTAATGCAACATAACATATATTGTTCACAAAGAAACCAAAACCGAATAGGAAACCACACCAATGACCTTATAAATCAATCCACTCCTCCTAAACTCATCCGAACATTACACAACCAACTTCGAACACTCTTTTTCCAAATGAACTATATCAATCCAAATGATAAATGTCACTTTATAGATTACTTTATTGATCATAAAGGCAAGAAAACACTTAAAAAGGATCACGAAACTACTCGTATTCATTTAATAAGAATCAAGAATCAAATGAAAGTGGTGGGACGAAAGTAATCTGATCTTAAACAAGAAACACAATGTGTGATCGATTAAATTGAATTCAAATCAATGTAGCACGACCAACTTAATAATGGTTAATTTTATTTCAATCAAAATTATGCAATTATAGATTAGGGCATCAAACTATTCAGGAATGCTTAACTAAATACATAAATAAGGAGCCTGTTATACAAAAACATTAAACAACAATGGTTCTTGCAATGATAGCGTATAGCGTTCCATAACAACATCCAACGTTACTGAGTTTTGATTCTAAAGTGTTTTGAACACACTCCTAAACCAATATATTCAAATCGATTATAATTATCATTAGAGTGATTCTAGTCAATTCACTAATGCAACATAACATATATTGTTCACAAAGAAACCAAAACCAAATAGGAAACCACACCAATGACCTTATAAATCAATCCACTCCTCCCTAAACCTCATCCATAACATTACACAACCAACTTCGAACACTTTTTTTCCAAAATGAACTATATCAATCCAAATGACAAATGTCACTTTATAGATTCCTTTATTGACGATAAAGGCAAGGAAACCACTTAAAAAGGATCACGAAACTACTCGTATTCATTTAATAAGAATCAAGAATCAAATGAAAGTGGTGGGATGAAAGTAATCTGATCCTAAACAAGAAACACAATGTGTGATCGATTAAATTGAATTCAAATCAATGTAGCACAACCAACTTAATAACGGTTAATTTTATTTCAATCGAAATTATGCAATTATAGATTTGTGCATCAAACTATTCAGGAATACTTAACTAAATACATAAATAAGGAGCTAGTTATACAAAAACATTAAACAACAATGGTTCTTGCAATGATAGCATTTGCTTTCCTTAACAACATCCAACGTTACTGAGTTTTGATTCTTAAGTGTTTTGAACACACTCCTAAACCAATATAATCAAATCGATTATAATTATCATTAGAGTGATTCTAGTAAATCACTAATGCAACATAACATATATTGTTCACAAAGAAACCAAAACCGAATAGGAAACCACACCAATGACCTTATAAATCAATCCACTCCTCCCTAAACCTCATCCGTAACATTACACAACCAACTTCGAACACTCTTTTTCCAAAATGAACTATATCAATCCAAATGATAAATGTCACTTTATAGATTACTTTATTGATCATAAAGGCAAGAAAACCACTTAAAAAGGATCACGAAACTACTCGTATTCATTTAATAAGAATCAAGAATCAAATGAAAGTGGTGGGACGAAAGTAATCTGATCTTAAACAAGAAACACAATGTGTGATCGATTAAATTGAATTCAAATCAATGTAGCACGACCAACTTAATAATGGTTAATTTTATTTCAATCAAAATTATGCAATTATAGATTAGGGCATCAAACTATTCAGGAATGCTTAACTAAATACATAAATAAGGAGCTAGTTATACAAAAACATTAAACAACAATGGTTCTTGCAATGATAATTAGCTTATTCCATAACAACATCCAACGTTACTGAGTTTTGATTCTAAAGTGTTTTGAACACACTCCTAAACCAATATATTCAAATCGATTATAATTATCATTAGAGTTATTCTAGTCAATTCACTAATGCAACATAACATATATTGTTCACAAAGAAACCAAAACCGAATAGGAAACCACACCAATGACCTTATAAATCAATCCACTCCTCCCTAAACCTCATCCATAACATTACACAACCAACTTCGAACACTTTTTTTCCAAAATGAACTATATCAATCCAAATGACAAATGTCACTTTATAGATTCCTTTATTGACCATAAAGGCAAGAAAACCACTTAAAAAGGATCACGAAACTACTCGTATTCATTTAATAAGAATCAGAATCAAATGAAAGTGGTGGATGAAAGTAATCTGATCCTAAACAAGAAACACAATGTGTGATCGATTAAATTGAATTCAAATCAATGTAGCACAACCAACTTAATAACGGTTAATTTTATTTCAATCGAAATTATGCAATTATAGATTTGTGCATCAAACTATTCAGGAATACTTAACTAAATACATAAATAAGGAGCTAGTTATACAAAAACATTAAACAACATGGTTCTTGCAATGATAGCATTTGCTTTCCTTAACAACATCCAACGTTACTGAGTTTTGATTCTTAAGTGTTTTGAACACACTCCTAAACCAATATAATCAATCGATTATAATTATCATTAGAGTGATTCTAGTAAATCACTAATGCAACATAACATATATTGTTCACAAAGAAACCAAACCGAATAAGAAACCACACCAATGACCTTATAAATCAATCCACTCTCCCTAAACCTCATCCGTAACATTACACAACAACTTCGAACACTCTTTTTCCAAATGAACTATATCAATCCAAAGATAAAATGTCACTTTAGATTACTTTATTGATCATAAAGGCAAGAAAACCACTTAAAAAGGATCACGAAACTACTCGTATTCATTTAATAAGAATCAAGAATCAAATGAAAGTGGTGGGACGAAAGTAATCTGATCTTAAACAAGAAACACAATGTGTGATCGATTAAATTGAATTAAATCAATGTAGCACGACCAACTAATAATGGTTAATTTTATTTCAATCAAAATATGCAATTATAGATTAGGCATCAAACTATTCAGGAATGCTTAACTAAATACATAAATAAGGAGCCTGTTATACAAAAACATTAAACAACAATGGTTCTTGCAATGATAGCGTTAGCGTTCCATAACAACATCCAACGTTACTGAGTTTTGATTCTAAAGTTTTGAACACACTCCTAAACCAATATATTCAAATCGATTATAATTATCATTAGAGTGATTCTAGTCAATCACTAATGCAACATAACATATATTGTTCACAAGAAACCAAAACCAAATAGGAAACCACACCAATGACCTTATAAATCAATCCACTCCTCCCTAAACCATCCATAACATTACACAACCAACTTCGAACACTTTTTTTCCAAAATGAACTATATCAATCCAAATGACAAATGTCACTTTATAGATTCCTTTATTGACATAAAGGCAAGGAAACCACTTAAAAAGGATCACGAACTACTCGTATTCATTTAATAAGAATCAAGAATCAAATGAAAGTGGTGGGATGAAAGTAATCTGATCCTAAAAAAGAAACACAATGTGTGATCGATTAAATTGAATTCAAATCAATGTAGCACAACCAACTTAATAACGGTTATTTTATTTCAATCGAAATTATGCAATTATAGATTTGTGCATCAAAATATCAGGAATACTTAACTAAATACATAATAAGGAGCTAGTTATACAAAAACAAACAACAATGGTTCTTGCAATGATAGCATTTGCTTTCCTTAACAACATCCAACGTTACGAGTTTTGATTCTTAAGTGTTTTGAACACACTCCTAAACCAATATAATCAAATCGATTATAATTATCATTAGAGTGATTCTAGTAAATCACTAATGCAACATAACATATATGTTACAAGAAACCAAAAACCGAATAGGAACCACACCAATGTCCTATAAATCAATCCACTCCTCCCTAAACCTCATCCAAATTACACAACCAACTTCGAACACACTTTTTCCAAAATGAACTATATCAATCCAAACGATAAATGTCACTTTATAGATTACTTTATTGATCATAAAGGCAAGAAAAACCACTTAAAAAGGATCACGAAACTACTCGTATTCATTTAATAAGAATCAAGAATCAAATGAATGTGGTGGGATGAAAGTAATCTGATCTTAAACAAGAAACGTAATGTGTGATTGATTAAATTGAATTCAAATCAATGTAGCACAACCAACTTAATAACGGTTAATTTTATTTCAATCAAAATTATGCAATTATAGATTAGTGCATCAAACTATTCAGGAATGCTTAACTAAATACATAAATAAGCAGCTAGTTATACAAAAAACATTAAACTACAATGGTTCTTGCAATGATAGCGTTTGCTTTTCTTAACAACATCCAATGTTATTGAGTTTTGATTCTTAAGTGTTTTGAACACACTCCTAAAGCAATATAATCAAATTGATTATAATTATCATTAGAGTGATTCTAGTAAATCACTAATGCAACATAATATATATTGTTCACAAAGAAACCAAAACCGAATAGGAAACCACACCAATGACTTTATAAATAAATCCACTCCTCCCTAAACCTCATCTATAACATTACACAACCAACTTCGAACACTCTTTTTCCAAAATAAACTATATCAATCCAAATGAAAAATGTCACTTTATAGATTACTTTATTGATCATAAAAGCAAGAAAATCACTTAAAAAGGATCACGAAACTACTCGTATTCATTTAATAATATTCAAGAATCAAATGAAAGTGGTGGGATGAAAGTAATTTGATCTTAAACAAGAAACACAATGTGTGATCGATTAAATTGAATTCAAATCAATGTAGCACGACCAACTTAATAACGGTTAATTTTATTTCAATCAAAATTATGCAATTATAGATTAGTGCATCAAACTATTCAGGAATGCTTAACTAAATACATAAATAAGGTGCTAGTTATACAAAAACATTAAACAACAATGGTTCTTGCAATGATAGCGTTTGCTTTCCTTAACAACATCCAACGTTACTGAGTTTTGATTCTTAAGTGTTTTGAACACACTCCTAAACCAATATAATCAAATCGATTATAATTATCATTAGAGTGATTCTAGTAAATCACTAATGCAACTTATCATATATTGTTCACAATGAAACCAAAACCGAATAGGAAACCACACCAATGACCTAATAAGTCAATCCACTCCTCCCTAAACCTCATCCATAACATTACACAACCAACTTCAATCACTTTTTTTCCAAAATGAACTATATCAATCCAAATGACAAATGTCACTTTATAGATTCCTTTATTGACCATAAAGGCAAGGAAACCACTTAAAAAGGATCACGAAACTACTCATATTCATTTAATAAGAATCAAGAATCAAATGAAAGTGGTGGGACGAAAGTAATCTGATCTTAAACAAGAAACACAATGTGTAATCGATTAAATTGAATTCAAATCAATGTAGCACGACCAACTTAATAACGGTTAATTTTATTTCAATCAAAATTATGCAATTATAGATTAGGGCATCAAACTATTCAGGAATGCTTAACTAAATACATAAATAAGGAGGTAGTTATACAAAAACATTAAACAACAATGGTTCTTGCAATGATAGCGTTTGCTTTCCTTAACAACATCCAACGTTACTGAGTTTTGATTCTTAAGTGTTTTGAAAACACTCCTAAACCAATATAATCAAATCGATTATAATTATCATTAGAGTGATTCTAGTCAATTCACTAATGCAACATAACATATATTGTTCACAAAGAAACCAAAACCAAATAGGAAACCACACCAATGACCTTATAAATCAATCCACTCCTCCCTAAACCTCATCCATAACATTACACAACCAACTTCAAACACTTTTTTTCCAAAATGAACTATATCAATCCAAATGACAAATGTCACTTTATAGATTCCTTTATTGATCATAAAGGAAGGAAACCACTTAAAAGGATCACGAAACTACTCGTATTCATTTAATAAGAATCAAGAATCAAATGAAAGTGGTGGGATGAAAGTAATCTGATCTAAACAAGAAACACAATGTGTGATCGATTAAAATTGAATTCAAATCAATGTAGCACAACCAACTTAATAACGGTTAATTTATTCAATCAAAATTATGCAATTATAGATTTGTGCATCAAAATATTCAGGAATATTAACTAAATACATAAATAAGGAGGTAGTTATACAAAAACATTAACAACAATGGTTCTTGCAACGATAGCGTTTGCTTTCCTTAACAACATCCAACGTTATTGAGTTTTGATTCTTAAGTGTTTTGAACACACTCCTAACCAATATAATCAAATCGATTATAATATCATTAGAGTGATTCTAGTAAATCACTAATGCAACATAACATATATTGTTCACAAAGAAACCAAAACCGAATAGGAAACCACACCAATGACCTTATAAATCAATCCACTCCTCCCTAAACCTCATCCATAACATTACACAACCAACTTCGAACACACTTTTACAAAATGAACTATATCAATCCAAATGATAAATGTCACTTTATAGATTACTTTATTGATCATAAAGGCAAAGAAACCACTTAAAAGGATCACGAAACTACTCGTATTCATTAATAAGAATCAAGAATCAAATGAAAGTGGTGGATGAAAGTAATCTGACTTAAACAACAAACACAATGTGTGATCGATTAAATTGAATTCAAATCAATGTAGCACGACCAACTTATAACGGTTAATTTTATTTCAATCAAAATTATGCAATTATAGATTAGGCATCAAACTATTCAGGAATGCTTAACTAAATACATAAATAAGCAGCTAGTTATACAAAACATTAAACAACAATGGTTCTGCAACGATAGCGTTTGCTTTTCTTAACAACATCCAATGTTATGAGTTTTGATTCTTAAGTGTTTGAACACACTCCTAACCAATATAATCAAATTGATTATAATTATCATTAGAGTGATTCTAGTAAATCACTAATGCAACATAATATATATTGTTCACAAAGAAACCAAAACCGAATAGGAAACCACACCAATGACCTTATAAATAAATCCACTCCTCCCTAAACCTCATCTATAACATTACACAACCAACTTCGAACACTCTTTTTCCAAAATAAACTATATCAATCCAAATGAAAAATGTCACTTTATAGATTACTTTATTGATCATAAAAGCAAGAAAATCACTTAAAAAGGATCACGAAACTACTCGTATTCATTTAATAATATTCAAGAATCAAATGAAAGTGGTGGGATGAAAGTAATCTGATCTTAAACAAGAAACACAATGTGTGATCGATTAAATGAATTCAAATCAATGTAGCACGACCAACTTAATAACGGTTAATTTATTTCAATCAAAATTATGCAATTATAGATTAGTGCATCAAACTATTCAGGAATGCTTAACTAAATACATAATAAGGAGCTAGTTATACAAAAACATTAAACAACAATGGTTCTTGCAATGATAGCGTTTGCTTTCCTTAACAATCCAACGTTACTGAGTTTTGATTCTTAAGTGTTTTGAACACACTCCTAAACCAATATAATCAAATCGATTATAATTATCATTAGAGTGATTCTAGTAAATCACTAATGCAACATATATATATTGTTCACAAAGAAACCAAAACCGAATAGGAAACCACACCAATGACCTAATAAATCAATCCACTCCTCCCTAAACCATCCATAACATTACACAACCAACTTCGAACACTTTTTTCCAAAATGAACTATATCAATCAAATGAAAATGTCACTTTATAGATTCCTTTATTGACCATAAAGGCAAGGAAACCACTTAAAAAGGATCACGAAACTACTCGTATTCATTTAATAAGAATCAAGAATCAAATGAAAGTGGTGGGAACAAAGTAATCAGATCTTAAACAAGAAACACAATGTGTGATCGATTAAATTGAATTCAAATCAATGTAGCACGACCAACTTAAAACGGTTTTTTATTTCAATCAAAATTATGCAATTATAGATTAGTGCATCAAACTATTCAGGAATGCTTAACTAAATACATAAATAAGGAGCTAGTTATACAAAAACATTAAACAACAATGGTTCTTGCAATGATAGCGTTTGCTTTCCTTAACAACATCCAACGTTACTGAGTTTGATTCTTAAGTGTTTGAAAAACACTCCTAAACCAATATAATCAAATCGATTATAATTATCATTAGAGTGATTCTAGTCAATTCACTAATGCAACATAACATATATTGTTCACAAACACTTAAAAGGATCACGAAACTACTCGTATTCTGTATTCATTTATAAGAATCAAGAATCAATGAAAGTGGTGGGACGAAAGTAATCTGATCTTAAACAAGAAACACAATGTGTGATCGATTAAATTGAATTCAAATCAATGTAGCACGACCAACTTAATAACGGTTAATTTTATTTCAATCAAAATTATGCAATTATAGATTAGTGCATCAAACTATTCAGGAATGCTTAACTAAATACATAAATAAGGAGCTAGTTATACAAAAACATTAACAACAATGTTCTTGCAATGATAGCGTTTGCTTTCCTTAACAACATCCACGTTACTGAGTTTTGATTCTTAAGTGTTTTGAAAACACTCCTAAACCAATATATCAATCGATTATAATTATCATTAGAGTGATTCTAGTAAATCACTAATGCAACATAACATATATTGTTCACAAAGAAACCAAAGTAAATCACTAATGCAACATAACATACATTGTTCACAAAGAAACCAAAACCGAATAGGAAACCACACCAATGACCTTATAAATCAATCCACTCCTCCCTAAACCACATCCATAACATTACACAACCAACTTCGAACACTTATTTTCCAAAATGAACTATATCAATCCAAATGACAAATGTCACTTTATAGATTCCTTTATTGACCATAAAGGCAAGGAAACCACTTAAAAAGGATCACGAAACTACTCGTATTCATTTAATAAAAATCAAGAATCAAATGAAAGTGGTGGGATGAAAGTAATCTGATCTTAACAAGAAACACAATGTGTGATCGATTAAATTGAATTCAAATCAATGTAGCACGACCAACTTAATAACGGTAATTTTATTTCAATCAAAATTATGCAATTATAGATTTGTGCATCAAACTATTCAGTAATACTTAACTAAATACATAAATAAGGAGCTAGTTATACAAAAACATTAAACAACAATGGTTCTTGCAATGATAGCGTTTGCTTTCCTTAACAACATTCAACGTTACTGAGTTTTGATTTTTAAGTGTTTTGAACACACTCCTAAACCAATATAATCAAATCGATTATAATTATCATTAGAGTGATTCTAGTCAATTCACTAATGCAACATAACATATATTGTTCACAAAGAAACCAAAACCGAATAGGAAACCACACCAATGACCTTATAAATCAATCCACTCCTCCCTAAACCTCATCCATAACATTACACAACCAACTTTGAACACTTTTTTTCCAAAATGAACTATATCAATCCAAATGACAAATGTCACTTTATAGATTACTTTATTGACCATAAAGGCAAGGAAACCACTTAAAAAGGATCACGAAACTACTCGTATTCATTTAATAAGAATCAAGAATCAAATGATAGTGGTGGGACGAAAGTAATCTGATCTTAAACAAGAAACACAATGTGTGATCGATTAAATTGAATTCAAATCAATGTAGCACGACCAACTTAATAACGGTTAATTTTATTTCAATCAAAATTATGCAATTATAGATTAGTGCATCAAACTATTTAGGAATGCTTAACTAAATACATAATTAAGGAGCTAGTTATACAAAAACATTAAACAACAATGGTTCTTGCAATGATAGCGTATGCTTTCCTTAACAACATCCAACGTTACTGAGTTTTGATTCTAAAGTGTTTTGAACACACTCCTAAACCAATATAATCAAATCCATTATAATTATCATTAGAGTGATTCTGGTAAATCACTAATGCAACATAACATATATTGTTCACAAAGAAACCAAAACCGAATAGGAAACCACACCAATGACCTTATAAATCAATCCACTCCTCCCTAAACCTCATCCATAACATTACACAACCAACTTCGAACACTTTTTTTCCAAAATGAACTATATCAATCCAAATGACAAATGTCACTTTATAGATTCCTTTATTGACCATAAAGGCAAGGAAACCACTTAAAAAGGATCACGAAACTACTCGTATTCATTTAATAAGAATCAAGAATCAAATGAAAGTGGTGGGACGAAAGTAATCTGATCTTAAACAAGAAACACAATGTGTGATCGATTAAATTGAATTCAAATCAATGTAGCACGACCAACTTAATAACGGTTAATTTTATTTCAATCAAAATTATGCAATTATAGATTAGTGCATCAAACTATTCAGGAATGCTTAACTAAATACATAAATAAGGAGCTAGTTATACAAAAACATTAAACAACAATGGTTCTTGCAATGATAGCGTTTGCTTTCCTTAACAACATCCAACGTTACTGAGTTTTGATTCTTAAGTGTTTTGAAAACACTCCTAAACCAATATAATCAAATCGATTATAATTATCATTAGAGTGATTCTAGTCAATTCACTAATGCAACATAACATATATTGTTCACAAAGAAACCAAAACCAAATAGGAAACCACACCAATGACCTTATAAATCAATCCACTCCTCCCTAAACCTCATCCATAACATTACACAACCAACTTCAAACACTTTTTTTCCAAAATGAACTATATCAATCCAAATGACAAATGTCACTTTATAGATTCCTTTATTGACCATAAAGGCAAGGAAACCACTTAAAAAGGATCACGAAACTACTCGTATTCATTTAATAAGAATCAAGAATCAAATGAAAATGGTGGGACGAAAGTAATCTGATCTTAAACAAGAAACACAATGTGTAATCGATTAAATTGAATTCAAATCAATGTAGCACGACCAACTTAATAACGGTTAATTTTATTTCAATCAAAATTATGCAATTATAGATTAGGGCATCAAACTATTCAGGAATGCTTAACTAAATTCATAAATAAGGAGCTAGTTATACAAAAACATTAAACAACAATGGTTCTTGCAATGATAGCGTTTGCTTTCCTTAACAACATCCAACGTTACTGAGTTTTGATTCTTAAGTGTTTTGAAAACACTCCTAAACCAATATAATCAAATCGATTATAATTATCATTAGACTGATTCTAGTCAATTCACTAATGCAACATAACATACATTGTTCACAAAGAAACCAAAACCGAATAGGAAACCACACCAATGACCTTATAAATCAATCCACTCCTCCCTAAACCACATCCATAACATTACACAACCAACTTCGAACACTTTTTTCCAAAATGAACTATATCAATCCAAATGACAAATGTCACTTTATAGATTCCTTTATTGACATAAAGGCAAGGAAACACTTAAAGGATCACGAAACTACTCGTATTCATTTAATAAAAATCAAGAATCAAATGAAAGTGGTGGGATGAAAGTAATCTGATCTTAACAAGAAACACAATGTGTGATCGATTAAATTGAATTCAAATCAATGTAGCACGACCAACTTAATAACGATTAATTTTATTTCAATCAAAATTATTCAATTATAGATTTGTGCATCAAACTATTCAGTAATACTTAACTAAATACATAAATAAGGAGCTAGTTATACAAAAACATTAAACAACAATGGTTCTTGCAATGATAGCGTTTGCTTTCCTTAACAACATTCAACGTTACTGAGTTTTGATTTTTAAGTGTTTTGAACACACTCCTAAACCAATATAATCAAATCGATTATAATTATCATTAGAGTGATTCTAGTCAATTCACTAATGCAACATAACATATATTGTTCACAAAGAAACCAAAACCGAATAGGAAACCACACCAATGACCTTATAAATCAATCCACTCCTCCCTAAACCTCATCCATAACATTACACAACCAACTTTGAACACTTTTTTTTCCAAAATGAACTATATCAATCCAAATGACAAATGTCACTTTATAGATTACTTTATTGACCATAAAGGCAAGAAACCCACTTAAAAAGGATCACGAAACTACTCGTATTCATTTAATAAGAATCAAGAATCAAATGAAAGTGGTGGGACGAAAGTAATCTGATCTTAAACAAGAAACACAATGTGTGATCGATTAAATTGAATTCAAATCAATGTAGCACGACCAACTTAATAACGGTTAATTTTATTTCAATCAAATTATGCAATTATAGATTAGTGCATCAAACTATTTAGGAATGCTTAACTAAATACATAAATAAGGAGCTAGTTATACAAAAACATTAAACACAATGGTTCTTGCAACGATAGCGTTGCTTTCCTTAACAACATCCAACGTTACTGAGTTTTGATTCTAAAGTGTTTTGAACACACTCCTAAACCAATATAATCAAATCGATTATAATTATCATTAGAGTGATTCTAGTAAATCACTAATGCAACATAACATATATTGTTCACAAAGAAACCAAAACCGAATAGGAACCACACCAATGACCTTATAAATCAATCCACTCCTCCCTAAACCTCATCCGTAACATTACACAACCAACTTCGAACACTCTTTTTTCCAAAATGAACTATATCAATCCAAATGATAAATGTCACTTTATAGATTACTTTATTGATCATAAAGGCAAGAAAACCACTTAAAAAGGATCACGAAACTACTCGTATTCATTTAATAAGAATCAAAAATCAAATGAAAGTGGTGGGACGAAAGTAATCTGATCTTAAACAAGAAACACAATGTGTGATCGATTAAATTGAATTCAAATCAATGTAGCACGACCAACTTAATAACGGTTAGTTTTATTTCAATCAAAATTATGCAATTATAGATTAGGGCATCAAACTATTTAGGAATGCTTAACTAAATACATAAATAAGGAGCTAGTTATACAAAAACATTAAACAACAATGGTTCTTGCAATGATAGCGTTTGCTTTCCTTAACAACATCCAACGTTACTGAGTTTTGATTCTTAAGTGTTTTGAACACACTCCTAAACCAATATAATCAAATCGATTATAATTATCATTAGAGTGATTCTAGTAAATCACTAATGCAACATAACATATATTGTTCACAAAGAAACCAAAACCGAATAGAAACCACACCCATGACCTTATAAATCAATCCACTCCTCCCTAACCTCATCCGTAACATTACACAACCAACTTCGAACACTCTTTTTCCAAAATGAACTATATCAATCCAAATGATAAATGTCACTTTATAGATTACTTTATTGATCATAAAGGCAAGAAAACCACTTAAAAAGGATCACGAAACTACTCGTATTCATTTAATAAGAATCAAAAATCAAATGAAAGTGGTGGGACGAAAGTAATCTGATCTTAAACAAGAAACACAATGTGTGATCGATTAAATTGAATTCAAATCAATGTAGCACGACCACTTAATAACGGTTAATTTTTTTCAATCAAAATTATGCAATTATAGATTAGGGCATCAAACTATTTAGGAATGCTTAACTAAATACATAAATAAGGAGCTAGTTATACAAAAACATTAAACAACAATGGTTCTTGCAATGATAGCGTATGCTTTCCTTAACAACATCCAACGTTACTGAGTTTTGATTCTAAAGTGTTTTGAACACACTCCTAAACCAATATAATCAAATCCATTATAATTATCATTAGAGTGATTCTGGTAAATCACTAATGCAACATAACATATATTGTTCACAAAGAAACCAAAACCGAATAGGAAACCACACCAATGACCTTATAAATCAATCCACTCCTCCCTAAACCTCATCCGTAACATTACACAACCAACTTCGAACACTCTTTTTCCAAAATGAACTATATCAATCCAAATGATAAATGTCACTTTATAGATTACTTTATTGATCATAAAGGCAAGAAAACCACTTAAAAAGGATCACGAAACTACTCGTATTCATTTAATAAGAATCAAAAATCAAATGAAAGTGGTGGGACGAAAGTAATCTGATCTTAAACAAGAAACACAATGTGTGATCGATTAAATTGAATTCAAATCAATGTAGCACGACCAACTTAATAACGGTTAATTTTATTTCAATCAAAATTATGCAATTATAGATTAGTGCATCAAACTATTCAGGAATGCTTAACTAAATACATAAATAAAGAGCTAGTTATACAAAAACATTAAACAACAATGGTTCTTGCAATGATAGCGTTTGCTTTCCTTAACAACATCCAACGTTACTGAGTTTTGATTCTTAAGTGTTTTGAAAACACTCCTAAACCAATATAATCAAATCGATTATAATTATCATTAGAGTGATTCTAGTAAATTACTAATGCAACATAATATATATTGTTCACAAAGAAACGAAAACCGAATAGGAAACCACACCAATGACCTTATAAATCAATCCACTCCTCCCTAAACCTCATCCATAACATTACACAACCAACTTCGAACACTTTTTTTTCCAAAATGAACTATATCAATCCAAATGACAAATGTCACTTTATAGATTCCTTTATTGATCATAAAGGCAAGAAACCACTTAAAAGGATCACGAAACTACTCGTATTCATTTAATAAAAATCAAGAATCAAATGAAAGTGGTGGGATGAAAGTAATCTGATCTTAACAAGAAACACAATGTGTGATCGATTAAATTGAATTCAAATCAATGTTGCACGACCAACTTAATAACGATTAATTTTATTTCAATCAAAATTATTCAATAATAGATTTGTGCATCAAACTATTCAGTAATACTTAACTAAATACATAAATAAGGAGCTAGTTATATAAAAACATTAAACAACAATGGTTCTTGCAATTATAGCATTTGCTTTGCTTAACAACATTCAACGTTACTGAGTTTTGATTCTTAAGTGTTTTGAACACACTCCTAAACCAATATAATCAAATCGATTATAATTATCATTAGAGTGATTCTAGTAAATCACTAATGCAACATAACATATATTGTTCACAAAGAAACCAAACCGAAATAGGAAACCACACCAATGACCTTATAAATCAATCCACTCCTCCCTAAACCTCATCCGTAACATTACACAACCAACTTCGAACACTCTTTTTCCGAACTATATCAATCCAAATGATAAATGTCACTTTATATATTACTTTATTGATCATAAAGGCAAGAAAAACCACTTAAAAAGAATCACGAAACTACTCGTATTCATTTAATAAGAATCAAGAATCAAATGAATGTGGTGGGATGAAAGTAATCTGATCTTAAACAAGAAACGCAACGTGTGATTGATTAAATTGAATTCAAATCAATGTAGCACGACCAACTTAATAACGGTTAATTTTATTTCAATCAAAATTATGCAATTATAGATTTGTGCATCAAACTATTCAGGAATGCTTAACTAAATACATAAATAAGGAGCTAGTTATACAAAAACATTAAAAAACATTGGTTCTTGCAACGATAGCGTTTGCTTTCCTTAACAACATCCAACGTTAGTAAGTTTTGATTCTTAAGTGTTTTGAACACACTCATAAACCATTATAATCAAATTGATTATAATTATCATTAGAGTGATTCTAGTAAATCACTAATGCAACATAATATATATTGTTCACAAAGAAACCAAAACCGAATAGGAAACCACACCAATAACCTTATAAATAAATTCACTCCTCCCTAAACCTCATCTATAACATTACACAACCAAGTTCGAACACTCTTTTTCCAAAATAAACTATATCAATCCAAATGATAAATGTCACTTTATAGATTACTTTATTGATCATAAAAGCAAGAAAATCACTTAAAAAGGATCACGAAACTACTCGTATTCATTTAATAAGAATCAAGAATCTAATGAAAGTGGTGGGATGAAAGTAATCTGATCTTAAACAAAAAACACAATGTGTGATCGATTAAATTGAATTCAAATCAATGTAGCACGACCAACTTAATAACGGTTAATTTTATTTCAATCAAAATTATGCAATTATAGATTAGTGCATCAAACTATTCAGGAATGCTTAACTAAATACATAAATTAGCAGCTAATTATACAAAAACATTAAACTACAATGGTTCTTGCAACGATAGCGTTTTCTTTTCTTAACAACATCGAACGTTATTGAGTTTTGATTTTTAAGTGTTCTGAACACACTCTTAAACCAATATAATCAAATCGATTATAATTATCAATGGAGTCATTCTAGTAAATCAAAAATGCAACATAATTTCTATTGTTTACAACAAAACGAATACTGAGTACGAAACCACACCAATCACCTAATAAATCAATCCACTCCTCCCTAAACCTCATCCATAACATTACACAACCAACTTCGAACACTTTTTTTTCCAAAATGAACTATATCAATCCAAATGACAAATGTCACTTTATAGATTCCTTTATTGACCATAAAGGCAAGGAAACCACTTAAAAGGATCACGAAACTACTCGTATTCATTTAATAAGAATCAAGAATCAAATGAAAGTGGTGGGACGAAAGTATCTGATCTTAAACAAGAAACACAATGTGTGATCGATTAAATTGAATTCAAATCAATGTAGCCGACCAACTTAATAACGGTAATTTTATTTCAACAAAATTATGCAATTATAGATTAGTGCATCAAACTATTCAGAATGCTTAACTAAATACATAAATAAGGAGCAAGTTATACAAAAACATTAAACAACAATGTTCTTGCAATGATAGCGTTTGCTTTCCTTAACAACATCCAACGTTACTGAGTTTTGATTCTTAAGTGTTTTGAACACACTCCTAAACCAATATAATCAATCGATTATAATTATCATTAGAGTGATTCTAGTCAATTCACTAATGCAACACATATATTGTTCACAAAGAAACCAAACCGAATAGGAAACCACACCAATGACCTTATAAATCAATCCACTTCTCCCTAACCTCATCCATAACATTACACAACCAACTTCGAACACTTTTTTCCAAAATGAACTATATCAATCCAAATGACAAATGTCACTTTATAGATTCCTTTATTGACCATAAAGGCAAGGAAACCACTTAAAAGGATCACGAAACTACTCGTATTCATTTAATAAGAATCAAGAATCAAATGAAGTGGTGGGACGAAAGTAATCTGATCGTAAACAAGAAACACAATGTGTGATCGATTAAATTGAATTCAAATCAATGTAGCACGACAACTTAATAACGGTTAATTTTATTTCAATCAAAATTATGCAATTATAGATTAGTGCATCAAACTATTCAGGAATGCTTAAGTAAATACATAAATAAGGAGCTAGTTATACAAAACATTAACAACAATGGTTCTTGCAATCTAGCATTTGCTTTCCTTAACAACATCAACGTTACTGAGTTTTGATTCTTAAGTGTTTTGAACACACTCCTAAACCAATATAATCAAATCGATTATAATTATCATTAGAGTGATTCTAGTAAATCACTAATGCAACATAACTTATTGTTCACAAGAAACCAAAACCGAATAGAAACCACACCAATGACCTTATAAATCAATCCACTCCTCCCTAAACCTCATCCATAACATTACACAACCAACTTCGAACACTCTTTTTCCAAATGAACTATATCAATCCAAATGACAAATGTCACTTTATAGATTACTTTATTGATCATAAAGGCAAGAAACCACTTAAAAAGGATCACGAAACTACTCGTATTCATTTAATAAGAATCAAGAATCAAATGAAAGTGGTGGGACGAAAGTAATCTGATCTTAAACAAGAACACAATGTGTGATCGATTAAAATGAATTCAAATCAATGTAGCACGACCAACTTAATAACGGTTATTTTATTTCAATCAAAATTATGCAATTATAGATTAGGGCATCAAACTATTCAGGAATGCTTAACTAAATACATAAATAAGGAGCTAGTTATACAAAAACATTAAACAACAATGGTTCTTGCAACGATAGCTTTTGCTTTCCTAACAACATCCAACGTTATGAGTTTTGATTCTTAAGTGTTTTGAAAACACTCCTAAACCAATATAATCAAATCGATTATAATTATCATTAGAGTGATTCTAGTAAATCACTAATGCAACATAAATATATTGTTCACAAAGAAACCAAACCGAATAGGAAACCACACCAATGACCTTATAAATCAATCCACTCCTCCCTAAACAATCCATAACATTACACAACCAACTTCGAACACTTTTTTTCCAAAATGAACTATATCAATCCAAATGACAAATGTCACTTTATAGATTCCTTTATTGACAATAGGCAAGAAACCACTTAAAAGGATCACGAAACTACTCGTATTCATTTAATAAAAATCAAGAATCAATGAAAGTGGTGGGATGAAAGTAATCTGATCTTAACAAGAAACACAAGTGTGATCGATTAAATTGAATTCAAATCAATGTTGCACGACCAACTTAATAACGGTTAATTTTATTTCAATCAAAATTTAGATTTGTGCATCAAACTATTCAGGATGCTTAACTAAATACATAAATAAGGAGCTAGTTATAAAAACATTAAACAACAATGGTTCTTGCAACGATAGCGTTTGCTTTCCTTAACAACATCCAACGTTATTGAGTTTTGATTCTTAAGTGTTTTGAACACACTCCTAAACCAATATAATCAAATCGATTATAATTATCATTAGAGTGATTCTAGTAAATCACTAATGCAACATAACATATATTGTTCACAAAGAAACCAAAACCGAATAGGAAACCACACCAATGACCTTATAAATCAATCCACTCCTCCCTAAACCTCATCCATAACATTACACAACCAACTTCGAACACTCTTTTTCCGAACTATATCAATCCAAATGACAATGTCACTTTATAGATTACTTTATTGATCATAAAGGCAAGAAAACACTTAAAAGAATCACGAAACTACTCGTATTCATTTAATAAGAATCAAGAATCAAATGAAAGTGGTGGGATGAAAGTAATCTGATCTTAACAAGAAACACAATGTGTGATCGATTAATTGAATTCAAATCAATGTAGCACGACCAACTAATAACGGTTAATTTTATTTCAATCAAAATTATGCAATTATAGATTTGTGCATCAACTATTCAGGAATGCTTAACTAAATACATAAATAAGGAGCTAGTTATACAAAAACATTAAAAAACAATGGTTCTTGCAACGATAGCGTTTGCTTTCCTTAACAACATCCAACGTTATTGAGTTTTGATTCTTAAGTGTTTTGAACACACTCCTAAACCAATATAATCAAATCGATTATAATTATCATTAGAGTGATTCTAGTAAATCACTAATGCAACATAATATATATTGTTCACAAAGAAACCAAAACCGAATAGGAAACCACACCAATGACCTTATAAATCAATCCACTCCTCCCTAAACCTCATCCATAACATTACACAACCAACTTCGAACACTCTTTTTCCAAAATGAACTATATCAATCCAAATGATAAATGTCACTTTATAGATTACTTTATTGATCATAAAGGCAAGAAAACTACTTAAAAAGGATCACGAAACTACTCGTATTCATTTAAAAGAATCAAGAATCAAATGAAAGTGGTGGGATGAAAGTAATCTGATCTTAAACAAAAAACACAATGTGTGATCGATTAAATTGAATTCAAATCAATGTAGCACGACCAACTTAATAACGGTTAATTTTATTTCAATCAAAATTATGCAATTATAGATTAGTGCATCAAACTATTCAGGAATGCTTAACTAAATACATAAATTAGCAGCTAGTTATACAAAAACATTAAACTACAATGGTTCTTGCAACGATAGCGTTTGCTTTTCTTAACAACATCCAACGTTATTGAGTTTTGATTTTTAAGTGTTCTGAACACACTCTTAAACCAATATAATCAAATCGATTATAATTATCAATGGAGTCATTCTAGTAAATCAAAAATGCAACATAATATCTATTGTTTACACAAAACCAATAACTGAATACGAAACCACACCAATGACCTAATAAATCAATCCACTCCTCCCTAAACCTCATCCATAACATTACACAACCAACTTCGAACACTTTTTTTCCAAATGAACTATATCAATCCAAATGACATGTCACTTTATAGATTCCTTTATGATCATAAAGGCAAGAAAACCACTTAAAAGGATCACGAAACTACTCGTATTCATTTAATAAGAATCAAGAATCAAATGAAAGTGGTGGGACGAAAGTAATCTGATCTTAAACAGAAACACAATGTGTGATCGATTAATTGAATTCAAATCAATGTAGCACGACCAACTTAATAACGGTTAATTTTATTTCAATCAAAATTATGCAATTATAGATTAGTGCATGAAACTATTCAGGAATGCTAAAATAAATATATAAATAAGGAGCTAGTTATACAAAAACATTAAACAACAATGGTTCTTGCAATGATAGCGTTTGCTTTCCTTAACAACATCCAACGTTACTGAGTTTTGATTCTTAAGTGTTTTGAACACACTCCTAAACCAATATAATCAAATCGATTATAGTTATCAATAGAGTGATTCTAGTAAATTACTAATGCAACATAACATATATTGTTCACAAATAAACCAAAACCGAATAGGAAATCACACCAATGACCTTATAAATCAATCCACTCCTCCCTAAACCTCATCCATAACATTACACAACCAACTTCGAACATTTTTTCCTAAATGAACTATATCAATCCAAATGACAAATGTCACTTTATAGATTCATTTATTGACCATAAAGGCAAGAAAACCACTTAAAAAGGATTACGAAACTACTCGTATTCATTTAATAAGAATCAAGAATCAAATGAAAGTGGTGGGATGAAAGTAATCTGATCTTAAACAAGAAACACAATGTGTGATCGATTAAATTGAATTCAAATCAATGTAGCACGACCAACTTAATAACGGTTAATTTTATTTCAATCAAAATTATGCAATTATAGATTAGTGCATCAAACTATTCAGGAATGCTTAACTAAATACATAAATAAGCAGCTAGTTATACAAAAACATTAAACAACAATGGTTCTTGCAACGATAGCGTTTGCTTTCCTTAACAACATCCAACGTTATTGAGTTTTGATTTTTAAGTGTTCTGAACACACTCTTAAACCAATATAATCAAATCGATTATAATTATCAATGGAGTCATTCTAGTAAATCAAAAATGCAACATAATATCTATTGTTTACAACAAAACCAATACTGAGTACGAAACCACACCAATGACCTAATAAATCAATCCACTCCTCCCTAAACCTCATCCATAACATTACACAACCAACTTCGAACACTTTTTTTCCAAAATGAACTATATCAATCCAAATGACAAATGTCACTTTATAGATTCCTTTATTGACCATAAGGCAAGAAACCACTTAAAAAGGATCACGAAACTACTCGTATTCATTTAATAAGAATCAAGAATAAATGAAAGTGGTGGGACGAAAGTAATCTGATCTTAAACAAGAAACACAATGTGTGATCGATTAAATTGAATTCAAATCAATGTAGCACGACCAACTTAATAACGGTTAATTTTATTTCAATCAAAATTATGCAATTATAGATTAGTGCATCAAACTATTCAGGAATGCTTAACTAAATACATAAATAAGGAGCTAGTTATACAAAAACATTAAACAACAATGGTTCTTGCAACGATAGCGTTTGCTTTCCTTAACAACATCCAACGTTATTGAGTTTTGATTCTTAAGTGTTTTGAACACACTCCTAAACCAATATAATCAAATCGATTATAATTATCATTAGAGTGATTCTAGTAAATCACTAATGCAACATAACATATATTGTTCACAAAGAAACCAAAACCGAATAGGAAACCACACCAATGACCTTATAAATCAATCCACTCCTCCCTAAACCTCATCCATAACATTACACAACCAACTTCGAACACTCTTTTTCCAAATAACTATATCAATCCAAATGACATGTCACTTTATAGATTCTTACTTTATTGATCATAAAGGCAAGAAAACCACTTAAAAGGATCACGAAACTACTCGTATTCATTAATAAGAATCAAGAATATAATGAAAGTGGTGGGATGAAAGTAATCTGATCTTAAACAAGAAACACAATGTGTGATCGATTAAATTGAATTCAAATCAATGTAGCACGACCAACTTAATAACGGTTAATTTTATTTCAATCAAATTATGCAATTATAGATTAGTGCATCAAACTATTCAGGAATGCTTAACTAAATACATAAATAAGCAGCTAGTTATACAAAAACATTAAACAACAATGGTTCTTGCAACGATAGCGTTTGCTTTTTCTTAACAACTCCAACGTTATTGAGTTTTGATTTTTAAGTGTTCTGAACACTCTTAAACCAATATAATCAAATCGATTATAATTATCAATGAGTCATTCTAGTAAATCAAAATGCAACATAATATCTATTGTTTACAAAAACCAATACTGAATAGGAAACCACACCAATGACCTTATAAATCAATCCACTCCTCCCTAAACCTCATCCATAAATTACACAACCAACTTCGAACACTTTTTTTTCCAAAATGAACTATATCAATCCAAATGACAATTGTCACTTTATAGATTCCTTTATTGACCATAAAGGCAAGGAAACCACTTAAAAAGGATCACGAAACTACTCGTATTCATTTAATAGAATCAAGAATCAAATGAAAGTGGTGGGACGAAAGTAATCTGATCTTAAACAAGAACACAATGTGTGATCGATTAAATTGAATTCAATCAATGTAGCACGACCAACTTAATAACGGTTAATTTTATTTCAATCAAAATTATGCAATTATAGATTAGTGCATCAAACTATTCAGGAATGCTTAACTAAATACATAAATAAGGAGCTAGTTATACAAAAACATTAAACAACAATGGTTCTTGCAATGATAGCGTTTGCTTTCCTTAACAACATCCAACGTTACTGAGTTTTGATTCTTAAGTGTTTTGAACACACTCCTAAACCAATATAATCAAATCGATTATAATTATCATTAGAGTGATTCTAGTAAATCACTAATGCAACATAACATATATTGTTCACAAAGAAACCAATACCGAATAGGAAACCACACCAATGACCTATAAATCAATCCACTTCCCCTAACCTCATCCATAACATTACACAACCACTTCGAACACCTTTTTTCCAAAATGAACTATATCAATCCAAATGACAAATGTCACTTTATAGATTCATTTATTGTCCATAAAGGCAAGGAAACCTTATAAAGGATCACGAAACTACTCGTATTCATTTAATAAGAATCAAGAATAATGAAAGTGGTGGGTGAAAGTAATCTGATCTTAAACAAGAAACACAATGTGTGATCGATTAAATTGAATTCAAATCATGTAGCACGACCAACTTAATAACGGTTAATTTTATTTCAATCAAAATTATGCAATTATAGATTAGTGCATCAAACTATTCAGGAATGCTTAACTAAATACATAAATAAGCAGCTAGTTATACAAAAACATTAAACAACAATGGTTCTTGCAACGATAGCGTTTGCTTTCCTTAACAACATCCAACGTTATTGAGTTTTGATTCTTAAGTGTTCTGAACACACTCTAAACCAATATAATCAAATCGATTATAATTATCATTAGAGTCATTCTAGTAAATCAAAATGCAACATAATTCTATTGTTTACAACAAAACCAAAACTGAATACGAAACCACACCAATGACCTTATAAATCAATCCCTCCTCCCTAAACCTCATCCATAACATTACCACCAACTTCGAACACTTTTTTTCCAAAATGAACTATATCAATCCAAATGACAAATGTCACTTTATAGATTCCTTTATTGACATAAGGCAGGAAACCACTTAAAAGGATCACGAAACTACTCGTATTCATTTAATAAGAATCAAGAATCAAATGAAAGTGGTGGGATGAAAGTAATCTGATCTTAAACAAGAAACACAATGTGTGATCGATTAAATTGAATTCAAATCAATGTAGCACGACCAACTTAATAACGGTTAATTTTATTTCAATCAAATTATGCAATTATAGATTAGTGCATCAAACTATTCAGGAATGCTTAACTAAATACATAAATAAGGAGCTAGTTATACAAAACATTAAACAACAATGGTTCTTGCAACGATAGCGTTTGCTTTCTTAACAACATCCAACGTTATTGAGTTTTGATTTTAAGTGTTTTGAACACACTCTTAAACCAATATAATCAAATCGATTATAATTATCAATGGAGTCATTCTAGTAAATCAAAAATGCAACATAATTTCTATTGTTTACAACAAAACCAATACTAAGTACGAAACCACACCAATGACCTTCTAAATCAATCCAGTCCTTCCTAAACCTGATCCACAACATTGCACAACCAACTTCTAACACTCTTTCTTCCAAAATGAACTATATCAATCCAAATGACAATTATCACTTTATAGATTCCTTTATTGATCATAAAGGCAAGGAAACCACTTGTAAAGGATCACGAAACTACTCGTATTCATTTAATAAGAATCAAGAATCAAATGAAAGTGGTAGGACGAAAGTAATCTGATCTTAAACAAGAAACACAATGTGTGATCGATTAAATTGAATTCAAATCAATGTAGCACGACCAACTTAATAACGGTTAATTTTATTTCAATCAAAATTATGCAATTATAGATTTGTGCATCAAACTATTCAGGAATGCTTAACTAAATACATAAATAAGGAGCTAGTTATACAAAACATTACACACCATGGTTCTTGCAATGATAGCGTTTGCTTTTCCTTACAACATCCAACGTTACTGGTTTTTGATTCTTAAGTGTTTTGAACACACTCCTAAACCAATATAATAAATCGATTATAATTATCATTAGAGTGATTCTAGTAAATCACTAATGCAACATAACATATATTGTTCACAAAGAAACCAAAACCGAATAGGAAACCACACCAATGACCTTATAAATCAATCCATCTCCTCCCTAAACCTCATCCGTAACATTACACAACCAACTTCGAACACTCTTTTTCAAAATGAACTATATCAATCCAAATGATAAATGTCACTTTATAGATTACTTTATTGATCATAAAGGCAAGAAACCACTTAAAAAGGATCACGAAACTACTCGTATTTAATAAGAATCAAGAATCAAATGAAAGTGGTGGGATGAAAGTAATCTGATCTTAAACAAGAAACAAATGTGTGATCGATTAAATTGAATTCAAATCAATGTAGCACGACCAACTTAATAACGGTTAATTTTATTTCAATCAAAATTATGCAATTATAGATTAGTGCATCAAACTATTCAGGAATGCTTAACTAAATACATAAATAGGAGCTAGTTATAACAAAAACATTAACAACATGGTTCTTGCAACGATAGCGTTTGCTTTCCTTAACAACATCCAACGTTATTGTTTTGATTCTTAAGTGTTTTGAACACACTCCTAAACCAATATAATCAAATCGATTATAATTATCATTAGAGTGATTCTAGTAAATCACTAATGCAACATAATTTATTGTTCACAAAGAAACCAAACCGAATAGGAAACCACACCAATGACCTTATAAATCAATCCACTCCTTCCCTAAACTCATCCATAACATTACACAACCAACTTCGAACACTCTTTTTCCAAAATGAACTATATCAATCCAAATGACAAATGTCACTTTATAGATTACTTTATTGATCATAAAGGCAAGAAAACCACTTAAAAGGATCACGAAACTACTCGTATTCATTTATAAGAATCAAGAATCAAATGAAAGTGGTGGGATGAAAGTAATCTGATCTTAAACAAGAAACACAATGTGTGATCGATTAAATTGAATTCAAATCAATGTAGCACGACCAACTTAATAACGGTTATTTTATTTCAATCAAAATTATGCAATTTAGATTAGTGCATCAAACTATTCAGGAATGCTTAACTAAATACATAAATAAGGAGCTAGTTATACAAACAATTAAACAACAATGGTTCTTGCAACGATAGCATTTGCTTTTCTTAACACATCCAACGTTATTGAGTTTTGATTTTTAAGTGTTCTGAACACACCACACCAATGACCTTATAAATCATCCACTCCTCCCTAAACCTCATCTATAACATTACACAACCAACTTCGAACACTCTTTTTCCAAAATGAACTATATCAATCCAAATGATAAATGTCACTTTATAGATTACTTTATTGATCATAAAGGCAAGAAAACCACTTAAAAAGGATCACGAAACTACTCGTATTCATTTAATAAGAATCAAGAATCTAATGAAAGTGGTGGGATGAAAGTAATCTGATCTTAAACAAAAAACACAATGTGTGATCGATTAAATTGAATTCAAATCAATGTAGCACGACCAACTTAATAACGTTAATTTTATTTCAATCAAAATTATGCAATTATAGATTAGTGCATCAAACTATTCAGGAATGCTTAACTAAATACATAAATAAGAAACAAGAAACACAATGTGTGATCGATTAATTGAATTCAAATCAATGTAGCACGACCAACTTAATAACGTTAATTTTATTTCAATCAAAATTATGCAATTATAGATTTGTGCATCAAACTATTCAGGAATGCTTAACTAAATACATAAATAAGGAGCTAGTTATACAAAACATTAACAACAATGGTTCTTGCAACGATAGCGTTTGCTTCCTTAACAACATCCAACGTTACTGAGTTTTGATTCTTAAGTTTTGAACACACTCCTAACCAATATAATCAAATCGATTATAATTATCATTAGAGTGATTCTAGTAAATCACTAATGCAACATAATATATTGTTCACAAAGAAACCAAAACCGAATAGGAAACCACACCAATGACCTTATAATAATCCACTCCTCCCTAAACCTCATCCATAACATTACACAACCAACTTCGAACACTCTTTTTCCAAAATGAACTATATCAATCCAAATGATAAATGTCACTTTATAGATTCCTTTATTGATCATAAAGCAAGAAACCACTTAAAAAGATCACGAAACTACTCGTATTCATTTAATAAGAATCAAGAATCTAATGAAAGTGGTGGGATGAAAGTAATCTGATCTTAAACAAAAACACAATGTGATCGATTAAATTGAATTCAAATCAATGTAGCACGACCAACTTAATAACGGTTATTTTATTTCAATCAAAATTATGCAATTATAGATTAGTGCATCAAACTATTCAGGAATGCTTAACTAAATACATAAATAAGCAGCTAGTTATACAAAAACATTAAACAACAATGGTTCTTGCAACGATAGCGTTTGCTTTTCCTTAACAACATCCAACGTTATTGAGTTTTGATTCTTAAGTGTTTTGAACACACTCTTAAACCAATATAATCAAATCGATTATAATTATCATTGGAGTCATTCTAAACAAAAATGCAACATAATATCTATTGTTTACAAAAAAACCAAAACTGAATACGAAACCACACAATGACCTAATAAATCAATCCCTCCTCCCTAAACCTCATCCATAACATTACACAACCAACTTCGAACACCTTTTTTTCCAAAATGAACTATATCAATCCAAATGACAAATGTCACTTTATAGATTCCTTTTTGATCATAAAGGCAAGGAAACCACTTAAAAAGGATCACGAAACTACTCGTATTCATTTAATAAGAATCAAGAATCAAATGAAAGTGGTGGGACGAAGTAATCTGATCTTAAACAAGAAACACAATGTGTGATCGATAAATTGAATTCAAATCAATGTAGCACGACCAACTTAATAACGGTTAATTTTATTTCAATCAAAATTATGCAATTATAGATTAGTGCATCAAACTATTCAGGAATGCTTAACTAAATACATATAAGGAGCTAGTTATACAAAAACATTAAACAACAATGGTTCTTGCAATGATAGCGTTTGCTTTCCTTAACAACATCCAACGTTATTGAGTTTTGATTTTTAAGTGTTTTGAACACACTCTAAACCAATATAATCAAATCGATTATAATTATCATTGAGTCATTCTAGTAAATCACTAATGCAACATAATTCTATTGTTTACAACAAACCAATACTGAGTAGGAAACCACACCAATGACCTATAAATCAATCCACTCCTCCCTAAACCTCATCCATAACATTACACAACCAACTTCGAACACTTTTTTTCCAAAATGAACTATATCAATCCAAATGACAAATGTCACTTTATAGATTCCTTTATTGACATAAAGCAAGAAACCACTTAAAAAGGATCACGAAACTACTCGTATTCATTTAATAAGAATCAAAATCAAATGAAAGTGGTGGACGAAAGTAATCTGATCTTAACAAGAAAACACAATGTTGATCGATTAAATTGAATTCAAATCAATGTAGCATGACCAACTTAATAACGGTTAATTTTATTTCAATCAAAATTATGCAATTATAGATTAGTGCATCAAACTATTCAGGAATGCTTAACTAAATACATAAATAAGGAGCTAGTTATACAAAAACATTAAACAACAATGGTTCTTGCAACGATAGCGTTTGCTTTCCTTAACAACATCCAACGTTACTGTGAGTTTTGATTCTAAAGTGTTTTGAACACACTCCTAAACCAATATAATCAAATCGATTATAATTATCATTAGAGTGATTCTAGTAAATCACTAATGCAACATAATATATATTGTTCACAAAGAAACCAAAACCGAATAGGAAACCACACCAATGACCTTATAAATCAATCCACTCCTCCCTAAACCTCATCCATAACATTACACAACCAACTTCGAACAACTTTTTTTTCCAAATGAACTATATCAATCCAAATGACAATGTCACTTTATAGATTCCTTTATTGATCATAAAGGCAAGGAAACCACTTAAAAAGGATCACGAAACTACTCGTATTCATTTAATAAGAATCAAGAATCAAGAAAGTGGTGGGATGAAAGTAATCTGATCTTAAACAAGAAACACAATGTGTGATCGATTAAATTGAATTCAAATCAATGTAGCACGACCAACTTAATAACGGAATTTATTTCAATCAAAATTATGCAATTATAGATTAGTGCATCAAACTATTCAGGAATGCTTAACTAAATACATAAATTAACTAAATACATAAATAAGGAGCTAGTTATACAAAAACATTAAACTACAATGGTTCTTGCAATGATAGCGTTTGCTTTTCTTAACAACATCCAACGTTATTGAGTTTTGATTTTTAAGTGTTCTGAACACACTCTTAAACCAATATAATCAAATCGATTATAATTATCAATGGAGTCATTCTAGTAAATCAAAAATGCAACATAATTTCTATTGTTTACAACAAAACCAATACTGAGTACGAAACCACACCAATGACCTAATAAATCAATCCACTCCTCCCTAAACCTCATCCATAACATTACACAACCAACTTCGAACACTTTTTTTCCAAAATGAACTATATCAATCCAAATGACAAATGTCACTTTATAGATTCCTTTATTGACCATAAAGGCAAGGAAACCACTTAAAAAGGATCACGAAACTACTCGTATTCATTTAATAAGAATCAAGAATCAAATGAAAGTGGTAGGACGAAAGTAATCTGATCTTAAACAAGAAACACAATGTGTGATCGATTAAATTGAATTCAAATCAATGTAGCATGACCAACTTAATAACGGTTAATTTTATTTAAACAAAATTATGCAATTATAGATTAGTGCATCAAACTATTCAGGAATGCTTAACTAAATACATAAATAAGGAGCAAGTTATACAAAAACATTAAACAACAATGGTTCTTGCAATGATAGCGTTTGCTTTCCTTAACAACATCCAACGTTACTGAGTTTTGATTCTAAAGTGTTTTGAACACACTCCTAAACCAATATAATCAAATCGATTATAATTATCATTAGAGTGATTCTAGTCAATTCACTAATGCAACATAACATATATTGTTCACAAAGAAACCAATACCGAATTGGAAACCACACCAATGACCTTATAAATCAATCCACTTCTCCCTAAGCCTCATCCATAACATTACACAACCAACTTCGAACACCTTTTTTTCCAAAATGTACTATATCAATCCAAATAACAAATGTCACTTTATAGATTCTTTATTGACCATAAAGGCAAGGAAACCACTTATAAAGGATCACGAAACTACTCGTATTCATTTAATAAGAATCAAGAATATAATGAAAGTGGTGGGGTGAAAGTAATCTGATCCTAAACAAGAAACACAATGTGTGATCGATTAAATTGAATTCAAATCAATGTAGCACGACCAACTTAATAACGGTTAATTTTATTTCAATCAAAATTATGCAATTATAGATTAGTGCATCAAACTATTCAGGAATGCTTAACTAAATACATAAATAAGGAGCTAGTTATACAAAAACATTAAACAACAATGGTTCTTGCAACGATAGCGTTTGCTTTCTTAACAACATCCAACGTTAGAGTTTTGATTTTAAGTGTTTTGAACACACTCTTAAACCAATATAATCAAATCGATTATAATTATCAATGGAGTCATTCTAGTAAATCAAAAATGCAACATAATTTCTATTGTTTACAACAAAACCAATACTGAGTACGAAACCACACCAATGACCTAATAAATCAATCCACTCCTCCCTAAACCTCATCCATAACATTACACAACCAACTTCGAACACTTTTTTTCCAAAATGAACTATATCAATCCAAATGACAAATGTCACTTTATAGATTCCTTTATTGACCATAAAGGCAAGGAAACCACTTATAAAGGATCACGAAACTACTCGTATTCATTTAATAAGAATCAAGAATATAATGAAAGTGGTGGGGTGAAAGTAATCTGATCCTAAACAAGAAACACAATGTGTGATCGATTAAATTGAATTCAAATCAATGTAGCACGACCAACTTAATAACGGTTAATTTTATTTCAATCAAAATTATGCAATTATAGATTAGTGCATCAAACTATTCAGGAATGCTTAACTAAATACATAAATTAGCAGCTAGTTATACAAAAACATTAAACTACAATGGTTCTTGCAACGATAGCATTTGCTTTTCTTAACAACATCCAACGTTATTGAGTTTTGATTTTTAAGTGTTCTGAACACACTCTTAAACCAATATAATCAAATCGATTATAATTATCAATGGAGTCATTCTAGTAAATCAAAAATGCAACATAATTTCTATTGTTTACAACAAAACCAATACTAAGTACGAAACCACACCAATGACCTTATAAATCAATCCAGTCCTCCCTAAACCTGATACACAACTTTGCACAACCAACTTCTAACACTCTTTATTCCAAAATGAACTATATCAATCCAAATGACAATTATCACTTTATAGATTCCTTTATTGATCATAAAGGCAAGGAAACCACTTGTAAAGGATCACGAAACTACTCGTATTCATTTAATAAGAATCAAGAATCAAATGAAAGTGGTGGGACGAAAGTAATCTGATCTTAAACAAGAAACACAATGTGTGATCGATTAAATTGAATTCAAATCAATGTAGCACGACCAACTTAATAACGGTTAATTTTATTTCAATCAAAATTATGCAATTATAGATTTGTGCATCAAACTATTCAGGAATACTTAACTAAATACATAAATAAGGAGCTAGTTATACAAAAACATTAAACAACAATGGTTCTTGCAATGATAGCATTTGCTTTTCTTAACAACATCCAACGTTACTGAGTTTTGATTCTTAAGTGTTTTGAACACACTCCTAAACCAATATAATAAAATCGATTATAATTATCATTAGAGTGATTCTAGTAAATCACTAATGCAACATAACATATATTGTTCACAAAGAAACCAAAACCGAATAGGAAACCACACCAATGACCTTATAAATCAATCCACTCCTCCCTAAACCTCATCCTAACATTACACAAACAACTTCGAACATTTTCCAAAATGAACTATATCAATCCAAATGACAAATGTCACTTTATAGATTCCTTTATTGACATAAAGGCAAGGAAACCACTTAAAAAGATCACAAACTACTCGTATTCATTAATAAGAATCAAGAATCAAATTAAGTGGTGGGAAAAAGTAATCTGATCTTAAACAAGAAACACAATGTGTGATCGATTAAATTGAATTCAAATCAATGTAGCACGACCAACTTAATAACAGTTAATTTTATTTCAATCAAAATTATGCAATTATAGATTTGTGCATCAAACTTTTCAGGAATGCATAACTAAATACATAAATAAGAAGCTAGTTATACAAAAACATTAAACAATAATGGTTCTTGCAACGATAGCGTTTGTTTTCCTTAACAACATCCAACGTTATTAAGTTTTGATTCTTAAGTGTTTTGAACACACTCCTAAACCAATATAATCAAATCGATTACAATTATCATTAGAGTGATTCTAGTAAATCACTAATACAGTATAACATATATTGTTCACAAAGAAACCAAAACCGAATAGGAAACCACACCAATGACCTTATATATGAATCCACTCCTCCCTAAACCTCATCCATAACATTACACAATCAACTTCGAAAACTTTTTTTCCAAAATGAACTATATCAATCCAAATGACAAATGTCACTTTATAGATTACTTTATTGACCATAAAGGCAAGGAAACCACTTAAAAAGGATCACGAAACTAATCGTATTCATTTAATAAGAATCAAGAATCAAATGAAAATGGTGGGATGAAAGTAATCTGATCTTAAACAAGAAACACAATGTGTGATCGATTAAATTGAATTCAAATCAATGTAGCATGACCAACTTAATAACGGTTAATTTTATTTCAATCAAAATTATGCAATTATAGATTTGTGCATCAAACTATTCAGGAATGCTTAACTAAATACATAAATAAGGAGCTAGTTATACAAAAACATTAAAAAACATTGGTTCTTGCAACGATAGCGTTTGCTTTCCTTAACAACATCCAACGTTATTAAGTTTTGATTCTTAAGTGTTTTGAACACACTCCTAAACCAATATAATCAAATCGATTATAATTATCATTAGAGTGATTCTAGTAAATCACTAATGCAACATAATATATATTGTTCACAAAGAAACCAAAACGGAATAGGAAACCATATCAGTGACCTTATAAATCAATCCACTCCTCCCTAAACCTCATCCATAACATTACACAACCAACTTCGAACACTTTTTTTCCAAAATGAACTATATCAATCCAAATGACAAATGTCACTTTATAGATTCCTTTATTGACAATAAAGGCAAGGAAACCACTTAAAAAAGATCACAAAACTTCTCGTATTCATTTAATAAGAACCAAGAATCAAATAAAAGTGGTGGGATAAAAGTAAACTGATCTTAAACAAGAAACACAATGTGTGATCGATTAAATTGAATTCAAATCAAAGTAGCACGACCAACTTAATAACGGTTAATTTTATTTCAATCAAAATTATGCAACTATAGATTTGTGCATCAAACTTTTCAGGAATGCATAACTAAATAAATAAATAAGAAGCTAGTTATACAAAAACATTAAACAACAATGGTTCTTGCAACGATAGCGTTTGTTTTCCTTAACAACATCCAACGTTATTAAGTTTTGATTCTTAAGTGTTTTGAACACACTCCTAAACCAATATAATCAAATCGATTATAATTATCATTAGAGTGATTCTAGTAAATCACTAATGCAACATAATATATATTGTTCACAAAGAAACCAAAACTAAATAGGAAACCATATCAATGACCTTATAAATCAATCCACTCCTCCCTAAACCTCATCCATAACATTACACAACCAACTTCGAACACTCTTTTTCCAAAATGAACTATATCAATCCAAATGATAAATATCACTTTATAGATTACTTTATTGATCATAAAGGCAAGAAAACCACTTAAAAAGGATCACGAAACTACTCGTATTCATTTAATAAGAATCAAGAATCAATTGAAAGTGGTGGGATGAAAGTAATCTGATCTTAAACAAGAAACACAATGTGTGATCGATTAAATTGAATTCAAATCAATGTAGCACGACCAACTTAATAACGGTTAATTTTATTTCAATCAAAATTATGCAATTATAGATTTGTGCATCAAACTATTCAGGAATGCTTAACTAAATACATAAATAAGGAGCTAGTTATACAAAAACATTAAAAAACAATGGTTCTTGCAACGATAGCGTTTGCTTTCCTTAACAACATCCAACGTTAGTAAGTTTTGATTCTTAAGTGTTTTGAACACACTCCTAAACCAATATAATCAAATCGATTATAATTATCATTAGAGTGATTCTAGTAAATCACTAATGCAACATAATATATATTGTTCACAAAGAAACCAAAACCGAATAGGAAACCACACCAATGACCTTATAAATAAATCCACTCCTCCCTAAACCTCATCCATAACATTACACAACCAACTTCGAACACTCTTTTTCCAAAATGAACTATATCAATCCAAATGATAAATGTCACTTTATAGATTACTTTATTGATCATAAAGGCAAGAAAACCACTTAAAAAGGATCACGAAACTACTCGTATTCATTTAATAAGAATCAAGAATCAAATGAAAGTGGTGGGATGAAAGTAATCTAATCTTAAACAAGAAACACAATGTGTGATCGATTAAATTGAATTCAAATCAATGTAGCACGACCAACTTAATAACGGCTAATTTTATTTCAATCAAAATTATGAAATTATTGATTAGTGCATCAAACTATTCAGGAATGCTTAACTAAATACATAAACAATGAGCTAGTTATACAAAAACATTAAACAACAATGGTTCTTGCAACGATAGCGTTTGCTTTCCTTAACAACATCCAACGTTATTGAGTTTTGATTCTTAAGTGTTCTGAACACACTCTTAAACCAATATAATCAAATCGATTATAATTATCATTAGAGTGATTCTAGTAAATCACTAATACAATATAACATATATTGTTCACAAAGAAACCAAAACCGAATAGGAAACCACACCAATGACCTTATATATGAATCCACTCCTCCCTAAACCTCATCCATAACATTACACAATCAACTTCGAACACTTTTTTTCCAAAATGAACTATATCAATCCAAATGACAAATGTCACTTTATAGATTCCTTTATTGACCATAAAGGCAAGGAAACCACTTAAAAAGGATCACGAAACTAATCGTATTCATTTAATAAGAATCAAGAATCAAATGAAAGTGGTGGGATGAAAGTAATCTGATCTTAAACAAGAAACACAATGTGTGATCGATTAAATTGAATTCAAATCAATGTAGCACGACCAACTTAATAACGGTTAATTTTATTTCAATCAAAATTATGCAATTATAGATTAGTGCATCAAACTATTCAGGAATGCTTAACTAAATACATAAATAAGGAGCTAGTTATACAAAAACATTAAACAACAATGGTTCTTGCAACGATAGCGTTTGCTTTCCTTAACAACATCCAACGTTATTGAGTTTTGATTCTTAAGTGTTTTGAACACACTCCTAAACCAATATAATCAAATCGATTATAATTATCATTAGAGTGATTCTAGTAAATCACTAATGCAACAATATATATTGTTTCACAGAAACCAAAACAGAATACGAAACCACACCAATGACCTTATAAATCAATCCACTCCTCCCTAAACCTCATCCATAACATTACACAACAACTTCGAACACTTTTTTTCCAAATGAACTATATCAATCCAAATGACAAATGTCACTTTATAGATTCCTTATTGACATAAAGGCAAGGAAACCACTTAAAAAGATCACGAAACTACTCGTATCATTTAATAAGAAAAGAATCAAATGAAAGTGGTGGGATAAAGTAATCTGATCTTAAACAAGAAACACAATGTGTGATCGATTAAATTGAATTCAAATCAATGTAGCACGACCAACTTAATAACGTTAATTTTATTTCAATCAAAATTATGCAATTATAGATGTGCATCAAACTTTCAGGAATGCTTAACTAAATACATAAATAAGGAGCTAGTTATACAAAACATTAAAACAATGGTTCTTGCAACGATAGCGTTGTTTCCTTAACAACATCCAACGTTATTAATTTGATTCTAAGTGTTTGAACACACTCCTAAACCAATATAATCAAATCGATTATAATTATCATTAGAGTGATTCTAGTAATCACTAATGCAACATAATATATATTGTTCACAAAGAAACCAAAACGAATAGGAAACCACACCAATGACCTTATAAATCAATCCAATCCTCCCTAAACCTCATCCATAACATTACACAACCAACTTCGAACACTCTTTTCCAAAATGAACTATATCAATCCAAATGATAAAGTCACTTTATAGATTACTTTATTGATCATAAAGGCAAGAAACCCTTAAAAAGGATCACGAAACTACTCGTATTCATTAATAAGAATCAAGAATCAATGAAAGTGGTGGGAGAAAGTAATCTGATCTTAAACAAGAAAACAATGTGTGATCGATTAAATTGAATTCAAATCAATGTAGCACGACCAACTTAAAACGGTTATTTTATTTCAATCAAAATTATGCAATTATAGATTGTGCATCAAACTATTCAGGAATGCTTAACTAAATACATAAATAAGGAGCTAGTTATACAAAAACATTAAAAACAATGGTTCTTGCAACGATAGCGTTTTCCTTAACAACATCCAACGTTAGTGAGTTTTGATTCTTAAGTGTTTGAACACACTCGTAAACCAATATAATCAAATCGATTATAATTATCATTAGGTGATTCTAGTAAATCACTAATGCAACATAATATATATTGTTCACAAAGAACCAAAACCGAATAGGAAACCACACCAATGACCTTATAAATCAATCCACTCCTCCTAAACCTCATCCATAACATTACACAACCAACTTCGAACACTTTTTCAAAATGAACTATATCAATCCAAATGATAAATGTCACTTATAGATTACTTTATTGATCATAAAGGCAAGAAAACCACTTAAAAAGGATCACGAAACTACTCGTATTCATTTAATAAGAATCAAGAATCAATGAAAGTGGTGGGATGAAAGTAATCTGATCTAAACAAGAAACACAATGTGTGATCGATTAAATTGAATTCAAATCAATGTAGCACGACCAACTTAATAACGGTAATTTATTTCAATCAAAATTATGCAATTATAGATTAGTGCATCAAACTATTCAGGAATGCTTAACTAAATACATAAATAAGGAGCTAGTTATACAAAAACATTAAACAACAATGGTTCTTGCAACGATAGCGTTTGCTTTCCTAACAACATCCAACGTTATTGAGTTTTGTTCTTAAGTGTTCTGAACCACCTAAACCATATAATCAAATCGATTATAATTATCATTAGAGTGATTCTAGTAAATCACTAATGCAACATAACATATATTGTTCACAAAGAAACCAAAACCGAATAGGAAACCACACAATGACTTATATCAATCACACCTCCCTAAACCTCATCCATAACATTACACAACAACTTCGAACACTTTTTTCAAAATGAACTATATCAATCCAAATGACAAATGTCACTTTATAGATTCTTTATTGACCATAAAGGCAAGGAAACCACTTAAAAAGGATCACGAAACTACTCGTATTCATTTAATAAGAATCAAGAATCAAATGAAAAGGTGGGATGAAAGTAATCTGATCTTAACAAGAAACACAATGTGTGATCGATAAATTGAATTCAAATCAATGTACGACCAACTTAATAACGGTTAATTTTATTTCAATCAAAATTATGCAATTATAGATTTGTGCATCAAACTATTTAGGAATGCTTAACTAAATACATAAATAAGGAGCTAGTTATACAAAAACATAAAAACAATGGTTCTTGCAACGATAGCGTTTGCTTTCCTTAACAACATCCAACGTTATTAGTTTTGATTCTTAAGTGTTTGAACACACTCCTAAACCAATATAATCAAATCGATTATATTATCATTAGAGTGATTCTAGTAAATCACTAATGCAACATAATATATTGTTCACAAAGAAACCAAAACGAATAGGAAACCACACCAATGACTTTATAAATAAATCCACTCCTCCCTAAACCTCATCCATAACATTACACAACCAACTTCGAACACTCTTTTTCAAAAAATAAACTATATCAATCCAAATGATAAATGTCACTTTATAGATTACTTTATTGATCATAAAGGCAAGAAAACTACTTAAAAAGGATCACGAAACTACTCGTATTCATTTAATAAGAATCAAGAATCAAATGAAAGTGGTGGGATGAAAGTAATCTGATCTTAAACAAAAAACACAATGTGTGATCGATTAAATTGAATTCAAATCAATGTAGCACGACCAACTTAATAACGGTTAATTTTATTTCAATCAAAATTATGCAATTATTGATTAGTGCATCAAACTATTCAGTAATGCTTAACTAAATACATAAATAAGGAGCTAGTTATACAAAAACATTAAACAACAATGGTTCTTGCAACGATAGCGTTTGCTTTCCTTAACAACATCCAACGTTATTGAGTATTGATTCTTAAGTGTTCTGAACACACTCTTAAACCAATATAATCAAATCGATTATAATTATCATTAGAGTGATTCTAGTAAATCACTAATGCAACATAATATATATTGTTCACAAAGAAACCAAAACTAAATAGGAAACCATATCAATGACCTTATAAATCAATCCACTCCTCCCTAAACCTCATCCAACATTACACAACCAACTTCGAACACTCTTTTCCAAAATGAACTATATCAATCCAAATGATAAATGTCACTTTATAGATTACTTTATTGATCATAAAGGCAAGAAAACCACTTAAAAGGATCACGAACTACTCGTATTCATTTAATAAGAATCAAGAATCAAATGAAAGTGGTGGGAGAAAGTAATCTGATCTTAAACAAGAAACACAATGTGTGATCGATTAAATTGAATTCAAATCAATGTAGCACGACCAACTTAATAACGGTTAATTTTTTTTCAATCAAAATTATGCAATTATAGATTAGTGCATCAAACTATTCAGGAATGCTTAACTAAATACATAAATAAGGAGCTAGTTATACAAAAACATTAAAAAACAATGGTTCTTGCAACGATAGCGTTTGCTTTCCTTAACAACATCCAACGTTGGTAAGTTTTGATTCTTAAGTGTTTTGAACACACTCCTAAACCAATATAATCAAATCGATTATAATTATCATTAGAGTGATTCTAAAATCACTAATGCAACATAATATATATGTTCACAAAGAAACAAAACCGAATAGGAACACACCAATGACTTAATAAATCCATCCTCCCTAAACCTCATCCATAACATTACACAACCAACTCGAACACTCTTTTTCAAAATAACTATATCAATCCAAATGATAAATGTCACTTTATAGATTACTTTATTGATCATAAAGGAAGAAAATACTTAAAAAGGATCACGAAACTACTCGTATTCATTTAATAAGAATCAAGAATCAATGAAAGTGGTGGGATGAAAGTAATCTGATCTTAAACAAAAAACACAATGTGTGATCGATTAAATTGAATTCAAATCAATGTAGCACGACCAACTTAATAACGGTTAATTTATTTCAATCAAAATTATGCAATTATGATTAGTGCATCAAACTATTCAGGAATGCTTAACTAAATACATAAATAAGGAGCTAGTTATACAAAAACATTAAACAACAATGGTTCTTGCAACGATAGCGTTTGCTTTCCTAACAACATCCAACGTTATTGAGTTTGATCTTAAGTGTTCTGAACACACTCTTAAACCAATATAATCAAATCGATTATAATTATCATTAGAGTGATTCTAGTAAATCACTAATGCAACATAATATATTGTTCACAAAGAAACCAAAACTAATAGGAAACCACACAATGACCTTATAAATCAATCCACTCCTCCTAAACCTCATCCATAACATTACACAACAACTTCGAACACCTTTTTCCAAAATGAACTATATCAATCCAAATGATAAATGTCACTTTATAGATTACTTTATTGATCATAAAGGCAAGAAAACCACTTAAAAAGGATCACGAAACTACTCGTATTCATTTAATAAGAATCAAGAATCAATGAAAGTGGTGGGATGAAAGTAATCTGATCTTAAACAAGAAACACAATGTGTGATCGATTAAATGAATTCAAATCAATGTAGCACGACCAACTTAATAACGGTAATTTTATTTCAATCAAAATTATGCAATTATAGATTAGTGCATCAAACTATTCAGGAATGCTTAACTAAATACATAAATAGGAGTTGTTATACAAAACATAAACAACAATGGTTCTTGCAACGATAGCGTTTGCTTCCTTAACAACATCCAACGTTATTGTGTTTTGATTCTAAGTGTTTGAACACACTCCTAAACCAATATAATCAAATCGATTATAATTATCATTAGAGTGATTCTAGTAAATCACTATGCAACATAATATATATTGTTCACAAAGAAACCAAACGAATAGGAAACCACACCAATGACTTATAATCAATCCACTCCTCCCTAAACCTCATCCATAACATTACACACCAACTTCGAACACTCTTTTTCAAAATGAACTATATCAATCCAAATGATAAATGTCACTTTATAGATTACTTTATTGATCATAAAGGCAAGAAAACCACTTAAAAGGATCACGAAAACTCTATTCATTTAATAAGAATCAAGAATCAAATGAAAGTGGTGGGATGAAAGTAATCTGATCTTAAACAAGAACACAATGTGTGATCGATTAAATTGAATTCAAATCAATGTAGCACGACCAACTTAATAACGGTTAATTTTATTTCAATCAAAATTATGCAATTATAGATTTGTGCATCAAACTATTCAGGAATGCTTAACTAAATATAAATAGGAGCTAGTTATACAAAAACATTAAACAACAATGGTTCTTGCAACGATAGCGTTTGTTTCCTAACAACATCCAACGTTATTGAGTTTTGATTCTTAAGTGTTTGAACACACTCCTAAACCAATATAATCAAATCGATTATAATTATCATTAGAGTGATTCTAGTAAATCACTAATGCAACATAATATATATTGTTCACAAAGAAACCAAAACCGAATAGGAAACCACACCAATGACCTTAAATCAATCCACTCCTCCCTAAACCTCATCCATAACATACAACCAACTTCGAACACTCTTTTCCAAAATGAACTATATCAATCCAAATGATAATGTCACTTTATAGATACTTTATTGATCATAAAGGCAAGAAAACACTTAAAAAGGATCACGAAACTACTCGTATTCATTTAATAAGAATCAAAATCAAATGAAAGTGGTGGAGAAAGTAATCTGATCTAAACAAGAAAACAATGTGTGATCGATTAAATTGAATTCAATCAATGTAGCACGACCAACTTAATAACGGTTAATTTTTTTCAATCAAATTATGCAATTATAGATTAGTGCATCAAACTATTCAGGAATGCTTAACTAAATACATAAATAAGCTGCTAGTATACAAAAACATTAAACAACAATGGTTCTTGCAACGATAGCGTTTGCTTTCCTTAACAACATCCAACGTTATTGAGTTTTGATTTTAAGTGTTTGAACACACTCCTAAACCAATATAATCAAATCGATTATAATTATCATAGAGTGATTCTAGTAAATCACTAATGCAACATATATATTGTTCACAAAGAAACAAAACGAATAGGAAACCACACCAATGACCTTATAAATAATCCACTCCTCCCTAAACTCATCCATAACATACACAACCAACTTCGAACACTCTTTTTCCAAATAACTATCAATCCAAATGATAAATGTCACTTTATAGATTACTTATTGATCATAAAGGCAAGAAAACCACTTAAAAGGATCACGAAACTACTCGTATTCATTTAATAAGAATCAAGAATCAATGAAAGTGGTGGGATGAAAGTAATCTATCTTAACAGAAACACAATGTGTGATCGATTAAATTGAATTCAAATCAATGTAGCACGACCAACTTAATAACGGTATTTTATTTCAATCAAAATTATGAATTATGATTAGTGCATCAAACTATTCAGGAATGCTTAACTAAATACATAAACAAGAGCTAGTTATACAAAACATTAAACAACAATGGTTCTTGCAACGATAGCGTTTGCTTTCTTAACAACATCCAACGTTATTGAGTTTTGATTCTTAAGTGTTTGAACACACTCTTAAACCAATATAATCAATCGATTATATATCATTAGAGTGATTCTAGTAAATCACTAATACATAACATATATTTCACAAAGAAACCAAAACCGAATAGGAAACCCACCAATGACCTTATAATCAATCCACTCCTCCTAAACCTCATCCATAACATTACACAACAACTTCGAACACTTTTTTCCAAAATGAACTATATCAACCAAATGACAAATGTCACTTTATAGATTCCTTTATTGACATAAAGGCAAGAAAACCACTTAAAAGGATCACGAAACTACTCGTATTCATTTAATAAGAATCAAGAATCAAATGAAAAGTGGGATGAAAGTAATCTGATCTTAAACAAGAAACACAATGTGTGATCGATTAAATTGAATTCAATCAATGTAGCAGACCAACTTAATAACGGTTAATTTATTTCAATCAAATTATGCAATTATAGATTTGTGCATCAAACTATTCAGGAATGCTTAACTAAATACATAAATAAGGAGCTAGTTATACAAAACATTAAAAACAATGGTTCTTGAACGATAGCGTTTGCTTTCTTAACAACATCCAACGTTATTAGTTTTGATTCTTAAGTGTTTTGAACACACTCCTAAACCAATATAATCAAATCGATTATAATTATCATTAGAGTGATTCTAGTAAATCACAAATGCAACATAATATATATTGTTCACAAAGAAACCGAAAGAATAGGAAACCACACCAATGACCTTATAAATCAATCCACTCCTCCCTAAACCTCATCCATACATTACACAACCAACTTCGAACACTTTTTTCCAAAATGAACTATATCAATCCAAATGATAAATGTCACTTTATAGATTACTTATTGACATAAAGGCAAGAAAACCACTTAAAAGGATCACGAAACTACTCGTTCATTTAATAAGAATCAAGAATCAATGAAAGTGGTGGATGAAAGTAATCTGATCTTAAACAAGAAACACAATGTGTGATCGATTAAATTGAATTCAAATCAATGTAGCACGACCAATTAATACGGTCAATTTATTCAATCAAAATTATGCAATTATAGATTTGTGCATCAAACTATTCAGGAATGCTTAACTAAATACATAAATAAGGAGCTAGTTATACAAAAACATTAAAAACAATGGTTCTTGCAATGATAGCGTTTGCTTTCCTAACAACATCCAACGTATAGTTTTGATTTAAGTGTTTTGAACACACTCCTAAACCAATATAACAAATCGATTATAATTATCATTAGAGTGATTCTAGTAAATCACTAATGCAACATAACATATATTGTTCACAAAGAAACCAAAACTGAATAGGAAACCACACAATGACCTATAAATCAATCCACTCCTCCCTAAACCTCATCCAAACATTACACAACCAACTTCGAACACTCTTTTTCCAAATGAACTATATCAATCCAAATGACAAATGTCACTTTATAGATTCCTTATTGACATAAAGGCAAGAAAGCACTTAAAAAGATCACGAAACTACTCGTATCATTTAATAAGAATCAAGAATCAATGAAAGTGGTGGGATGAAAGTAATCTGATCTTAAACAAGAAACACAATGTGTGATCGATTAATTGAATTCAAATCAAGTAGCACGACCAACTTAATAACGGTTAATTTTATTTCAATCAAAATTATGCAATTATAGATTGTGCATCAAACTTTCAGGAATGCTAACTAAATACATAAATAAGGAGCTAGTATACAAAAACATTAACAACAATGGTTCTTGCAACGATAGCGTTTGTTTTCCTTAACAACATCCAACGTTATTGTGTTTTGATTCTTAAGTGTTTTGAACACACTCCTAACCAATATAATCAAATCGATTATAATTATCATTAGAGTGATTCTAGTAAATCACTAATGCAACATAACATATATTGTTCACAAAGAAACCAAAACTGAATAGGAAACCACATGACCTTATAAATCAATCCACTCCTCCTAAACCTCATCCATAACATTACACAACAAACTTCGAACACTTTTTTCAAATGAACTATATCAATCCAAATGATAAATGTCACTTTATAGATTACTTTATGATTAAAGGCAAGAAAACCACTTAAAAAGGATCACGAAACTACTCGTACTCATTTAATAAGAATCAAGAATCAAATGAAAGTGGGGGATGAAAGTAATCTGATCTTAAACAAGAAACACAATGTGTGATCGATTAAATTGAATTCAAATCAATGTAGCACGACCAATTAATAACGGTTAATTTTTTTCAATCAAAATTATGCAATTATAGATTTGTGCATCAAACTATCAGGAATGCTTAACTAAATACATAAATAAGGAGCTAGTTATACAAAAACATAAAAACAATGGTTCTTGCAACGATAGCGTTTGCTTTCCTTAACAACATCCAACGTTATAAAGTTTTGATTCTTAAGTGTTTGAACACACTCCTAAACCAATATAACAAATCGATATAATTATCATTAGAGTGATTCTAGTAAATCACTAATGCAACATAACATATATGTTCACAAAGAAACCAAAACTGAATAGGAAACCAACAATGACCTTATAAATCAATCCCTCCTCCCTAACCTCACATAACATTACACAACCAACTTCGAACACTCTTTTTCAAATGAACTATATCAATCCAAATGACAAATGTCACTTTATAGATTCCTTATTGACATAAAGGCAATGAAACACTTAAAAAAGATCATGAAACTACTCGTATTCATTTAATAAGAATCAAGAATCAAATCAAAGTGGTGGGATGAAAGTAATCTGATCTAAACAAGAAACACAATGTGTGATCGGTTGAATTGAATTCAAATCAAAGTAGCACGACAACTTAATAACGGTTAATTTTATTTCAATCAAAATTATGCAATTATAGATTGTGCATCAAACTTTCAGGAATGCTAACTAAATACATAAATAAGGAGCTAGTTATACAAAACATTAAACAACAAGGTTCTTGCAACGATAGCGTTGTTTTCTTAACAACATCCAACGTTATTGGTGATTCTAAGTGTTTTGAACACACTCCTAAACCAATATAATCAAATCGATTATAATTATCATTAGAGTGATTCTAGTAAATCACTAATGCAACATAACATATATGTTCACAAAGAACAAAAGAATAGGAAACCACATCAATGACCTTATAAATCAATCCACTCCTCCCTAAACCTCATCCATAACATTACACAACAACTTCGAACACTCTTTTTCCAAATGAACTATATCAATCCAAATGAAATGTCACTTTATAGATTACTTTATTGATTATAAAGGCAAGAAAACCACTTAAAAGGATCACGAAACTACTCGTATCATTTAATAAGAATCAAGAATCAATGAAAGTGGTGGACGAAAGTAATCTGATCTAAAAAGAAACACAAGTGTGATCGATTAAATAAATTCAAATCAATGTAGCACAACCAATTTAATAACGGTCAATTTTATTTCAATCAAAATTATGCAATTATAGATTTGTGCATCAAACTATTCAGGAATGCTTAACTAAATACATAAATAAGGAGCTAGTTATACAAAAACATTAAAAAACAATGGTTCTTGCAACGATAGCGTTTGTTTTCCTTAACAACATCCAACGTTATTGAGTTTTGATTTTTAAGTGTTCTGAACACACTCTTAAACCAATATAATCAAATCGATTATAATTATCAATGGAGTCATTCTAGTATATCAAAAATGCAACATAATATCTATTGTTTGCAACAAAACCAATACTGAATACGAAACCACACCAATGACCTTCTAAATCAATCCAATCCTCCCTAAACTCGATCCACAACATTGCACAACCAACTTCTAACACACTTTCTTCAAAAATGAACTATATCAATCCAAATGACAATTATCACTTTATACATTCCTTTATTGATCATAAGGGCAAGGAAACCACTTGTAAAGGATCACGAAACTACTCGTATTCATTTAATAAGAATCAGGAATCAAATGAAAGTGGTGGGACAAAAGTAATCTGATCTTAAACAAGAAACACAATGTGTGATCGATTAAATTGAATTCAAATCAATGTAGCACGGCCAACTTAATAACGTTTAATTTTATTTCAATCAAAATTATGCAATTATAGATTAGTGCATCAAACTATTCAGGAATGCATAACTAAATACATAAATAAGGAGCTAGTTATACAAAAACTTTAAACAACAATGGTTCTTGCAACGATAGCGTTTGCTTTCCTTAACAATATCCAACGTTATTGTGTTTTGATTCTTAAGTGTTTTGAACACACTCCTAAACCAATATAATCAAATAGATTATAATTATCATTAGAGTGATTCTAGTAAATCATTAATGCAACACAATATATATTGTTCACAAAGATACCAAAACCGAATAGGAAACCACACCAATGACCTTATAAATCAATCCACTCCTCCCTAAACCTCATCCTAAATTACACAACCAACTTCGAACATTTTTTTCCAAATGAACTATATCAATCCAAATGACAAATGTCACTTATAGATTCCTTTATGACCATAAAGGCAAGAAAGCACTTAAAAAGATCATGAAACTACTCGTATTCATTTAATAAGAATCAAGAATCTAATCAAAGTGGTGGGATGAAAGTAAACTGATCTTAAACAAGAAACACAATGTGTGATCGATTAAATTGAATTCAAATCAAAGTAGCACGACCAACTTAATAACGGTTAATTTTATTTCAATCAAAATTATGCAATTATAGATTTGTGCATCAAACTTTTCAGGAATGCGTAACTAAATACATAAATAAGGAGCTAGTTATACAAAAACATTAAACAACAATGGTTCTTGCAACGATAGCGTTTGTTTTCCTTAACAACGTCCAACGTTATTGTGTTTTGATTCTTAAGTGTTTTGAACACACTACTAAACCAATATAATCAAATCGATTATAATTATCATTAGAGTGATTCTAGTAAATCACTAATGCAACATAATATATATTGTTCACAAAGAAACCAAAACCGAATAGGAAACCACACCAATGATTCTAAATCAATCAGTCTCCTAAACTCATCCACAACATTGCACAACCAACTTCTAAACACTTTCTCCAAAAGAACTATATCAATCCAAATGACAATTATCACTTTATAGATTCCTTTATTGATCATAAAGGCAAGGAAACCACTTAAAAAGGATCACGAAACTACTCGAATTCATTTAATAAGAATCAAGAATCAAATGAAAGTGGTGGGACGAAAGTAATCTGGTCTTAAACAAGGAAAACACTGTGTGATCGATTAAATTGAATTCAAATCAATGTAGCACGACCAACTTAATAAAGGTTAATTTTATTTCAATCAAAATTATGCAATTATAGATTAGTGCATCAAACTATTCAGGAATGCATAACTAAATACATAAATAAGGAGCTAGTTATACAAAAACATTAAACAACAATGGTTCTTGCAACGATAGCGTTTGCTTTCCTTAACAACAATCAACGTTATTGTGTTTTGATTCTTAAGTGTTTTGAACACACTCCTAAACCAATATAATCAAATAGATTATAATTATCATTAGAGTGATTCTAGTAAATCTAATGCAACACAATATATTGTTCACAAAGAACAAAACCGAATAGTAAACCACACCAATGACCTTATAATCAATCCACTCCTCCCTAAACCTCATCCATAACATTACACAACCAACTTCGAACATTTTTTTCAAAATGAACTATATCAATCCAAATGACAAATGTCACTTTATAGATTCCTTTATTGACCATAAAGGCAAGAAACACTAAAAAAGATCATGAAACTACTCGTATTCATTTAATAAGAATCAAGAATTAATCAAAGTGGTGGGATGAAAGTAAACTGATCTTAAACAAGAAACACAATGTGTGATCGATTGAATTGAATTCAAATCAAAGTAGCACGACAACTTAATAACGGTTAATTTTATTTCAATCAAAATTATGCAATTATAGATTGTGCATCAAACTTTTCAGGAATGCGAACTAAAATAAATAAGGAGCTAGTTATACAAAACATAAACAACAATGGTTCTTGCAACGATAGCGTTTGTTTTCCTTAACAACGTCCAACGTTATTGAGTTTTGATTCTTAAGTGTTTTGAAACACTACTAAACCAATATAATCAAATCGATTAATATCATTAGAGTGATTCTAGTAAATCACTAATGCAACATAATATATAGTTCACAAAGAAACCAAAACCGAATAGGAAACCACACCAATGACCTTCTAAATCAATCAAGTCCTCCCTAAACTCGATCCACAACATTGCACAACAACTTAACACACTTCTTCCAAATGAACTATATCAATCCAAATGACAATATCACTTATAGATTCCTTTATTGACATAAAGGCAAGGAAACCACTTAAAAAGGATCACGAAATACTCGATTCATTTAATAAGAATCAAGAATCAAATGAAAGTGGTGGGACGAAAGTAATCTGGTCTTAAACAAGGAAAACAATGTGTGATCGATTAAATTGAATTCAAATCAATGTAGCACGACCAACTTAATAAAGGTTAATTTTATTTCAATCAAAATTATGCAATTATAGATTAGTGCATCAAACTATTCAGGAATGCATAACTAAATACATAAATAAGGAGCTAGTTATACAAAAACATTAAACAACAATGGTTGTTGCAACGATAGCGTTTGCATTCCTTAACAACATCCAATGTTATTGTGTTTTGATTCTTAAGTGTTTTGAACACACTCCTAAACCAATATAATCAAATAGATTATAATTATCATTAGAGTGATTCTAGTAAATCATTAATGCAACACAATATATATTGTTCACAAAGAAACCAAAACCGAATACGAAACCACACCAATGACCTTATAAATCAATCCACTCCTCCCTAAACCTCATCCATAACATTACACAACCAACTTCGAACACTTTTTTCAAAATGAACTATATCAATCCAAATGCAAATGTCACTTATAGATTCCTTTATCGACCATAAAGGCAATGAAACAGTTAAAAAGGACGAAACTACTCGTATTCATTTAATAAGAATCAAGAATCTAATCAAAGTGGTGGGATGAAAGTAAACTGATCTTAAACAAGAAACACAATGTGTGATCGATGAATTGAATCAAATCAAAGTAGCACGACCAACTTAATAACGGTAATTTTTTCAATCAAATTATGCAATTATAGATTGTGCATCAAACTTTCAGGAATGCGTAACTAAATACATAAATAAGGAGCTAGTTATACAAAAACATTAAACAACAATGGTTTCTGCAACGATAGCGTTTGCTTTCCTTAACAACATCCAACGTTATTGTGTTTTGATTCTTAAGTGTTTTGAACACACTCCTAAACCAATATAATCAAATCGATTATAATTATCATTAGAGTGATTCTAGTAAATTACTAATGCAACATAATATATATTGTTCATAAAGAAACCAAAACCGAATAGGAAACCACACCAATGACCTTATAAATCAATCCACTCCTCCCTAAACCTCATCCATAACATTACACAAACAACTTCGAACACTCTTTTTTCAAAATGAACTATATCAATCCAAATGATAAATGTCACTTTATAGATTACTTTATTGATCATAAAGGCAAGAAAACCACTTCAAAAGGATCACGAAACTACTCGTATTCATTTAATAAGAATCAAGAATCAAATGAAAGTGGTGGGATGAAAGTAATCTGATCTTAAACAAGAAACACAATGTGTGATCGATTAAATTGAATTCAAATCAATGTAGCACGACCAACTTAATAACGGTTAATTTTATTTCAATCAAAATTATGCAATTATATATTAGTGCATCAAACTATTCACGATTGCTTAACTAAATACATAAATAAGCAGCTAGTTATACAAAAACATTAAACAACAATGGTTCTTGCAACGGTAGCGTTTGCTTTCCTTAACAACATCCAACGTTATTGAGTTTTGATTTTTAAGTGTTTTGAAACACTCTTAAACCAATATTATCAAATCGATTATAATTTTCAATGGAGTCTTTCTAGTAAATAAAAAATGCAACATAATATCTATTGTTTACAACAAAACCAATACTGAATACGAAACCACACCAATGACCTTCTAAATCAATCCAGTCCTCCCTAAACCTTATCCACAATCACAACCAACTTTAACACTCTTCTCCAAAATGAACTATATCAATCCAAATGACAATATCACTTATAGATTCCTTTATTGATCATAAGGAGAGAAACCACTTGTAAAGGATCACGAAACTACTCGTATTCATTAATAAGAAGAATCAAATGAAAGTGGTGGGACGAAAGTAATCTGATCTTAACAAGAAACACAATTTGTGATCGATTAAATGAATTCAAATCAATGTAGCCGACCAACTTAATAACGGTTAATTTTATTTCAATCAAAATTATGCAATTATAGATTAGTGCATGAAACTATTCAGGAATGCTAAAATAAATATATAATAAGGAGCTAGTTATACAAAAACATTAAACAACAATGGTTCTTGCAATGATAGCGTTTGCTTTCTTAACAACATCCACGTTACTGAGTTTTGATTCTTAAGTGTTTTGAACACACTCCTAAACCAATATATCAAATCGATTATAGTATCAATAGAGTGATTCTAGTAAATTACTAATGCAACATAACATATATTGTTCAAAAAAACCAAAACCGAATAGGAAATCACACCAATGACCTTATAAATCAATCCCTCCTCCCTAAACCTATCCATAACATTACACAACCAACTTCGAACATTTTTTCAAATGAACTATATCAATCCAATGACAAAGTCCTTATAGATTCTTTATTGACCATAAAGACAAAAAAACACTTAAAAAGGATACGAAACTACTCGTATTCATTAATAAGAATCAAGAATCAAATGAAAGTGGTGGGATGAAAGTAATCTGATCTTAAACAAGAAACACATGGTGATCATTAAATTGAATTCAATCAATGTAGCACGACCAACTTAATAACCGTTAATTTTATTCAATCAAAATTATGCAATTATAGATTTGTGCATCAAACTATTCAGGATGCTTAATAAATAATAAATAAGGAGCTAGTTATACAAAAACATTAAAAAACATGGTTCTTGCAACGATAGCGTTTGCTTCTTAACAACATCCAACGTTATTGTGTTTTGATTCCTAAGTGTTGAACACACTCCTAACCAATATAATCAATAGATTATAATTATCATTAGAGTGATTCTAGTAAATCATTAATGCAACACAATATATATTGTTCACAAAGAAACCAAAACCGAATAGGAAACCACACCAATGACCTTATAAATCAATCCACTCCTCCCTAAACCTCATCCATAACATTACACAACCAACTTCGAACACTTTTTTTCCAAAATGAACTATATCAATCCAAATGACAAATGTCACTTTATAGATTCCTTTATCGACCATAAAGGCAATGAAAGCACTTAAAAAAGATCACGAAACTACTCGTATTCATTTAATAAGAATCAAGAATCTAATCAAAGTGGTGGGATGAAAGTAAACTGATCTTAAACAAGAAACACAATGTGTGATCGATTGAATTGAATTCAAATCAAAGCAGCACGACCAACTTAATAACGGTTAATTTTATTTCAATCAAAATTATGCAATTATAGATTTGTGCATCAAACTTTTCAGGAATGCGTAACTAAATACATAAATAAGGAGCTAGTTATACAAAAACATTAAACAACAATGGTTCCTGCAACGATAGCGTTTGCTTTCCTTAACAACATCCAACGTTATTGTGTTTTGATTCTTAAGTGTTTTGAACACACTCCTAAACAAATATAATCAAATCGATTATAATTATCATTAGAGTGATTCTAGTAAATTACTAATGCAACATAATATATATTGTTCATAAAGAAACCAAAACCGAATAGGAAACCACACCAATGCCTTATAAATCAATCCACTCCTCCTAAACTCATCCATAACATTACACAAACAACTTCGAACACTCTTTTTCAAAATGAACTATATCAATCCAATGATAAATGTCACTTTATAGATTACTTTATTGATCATAAAGGCAAGAAAACCACTTAAAAGGATCACGAAACTACTCGTATTCATTTATAAGAATCAAGAATCAAATGAAAGTGGTGGATGAAAGTAATCTGATATTAAACAAGAAACACAATGTGTGATCGATTAAATTGAATTCAAATCAATGTAGCAAGACCAACTTAATAACGGTTAATTTTATTTCAATCAAAATTATGCAATTATAGATTAGTGCATCAACTATCAGGATGCTTAACTAATACATAAATAAGCAGCTAGTTATACAAAAACATTAAACAACAATGGTTCTTGCAACGATAGCGTTTGCTTTCCTTAACAACATCCAACGTTATTGAGTTTTGATTTTTAAGTGTTCTGAAACACTCTTAAACCAATATAATCAAATTGATTATAATTTTCAATGGAGCCTTTCTGGTAAATAAAAAATGCAACATAATATCTATTGTTTACAACAAAACCAATACTGAATACGAAACCACACCAATGACCTTCTAAATCAATCCAGTCCTCCCTAAACCTTATCCACAACATTGCACAACCAACTTTTAACACTCTTTCTTCCAAAATGAACTATATCAATCCAAATGACAATTATCACTTTATAGATTCCTTTATGGATCATAAAGGAGAGAAAACCACTTGTAAAGGATCACGAAACTACTCGTATTCATTTAACAAGAATCAAGAATCAAATGAAAGTGGTGGGACGAAAGTAATCTGATCTTAAACAAGAAACACAATTTGTGATCGATTAAATTGAATTCAAATCAATGTAGCACGACCAACTTAATAACGGTTAATTTTTTTTCAATCAAAATTATGCAATTATAGATTAGTGCATCAAACTATTCAGGAATGCTAAAATAAATATATAAATAAGGAGCTAGTTATACAAAAACATTAAACAACAATGGTTCTTGCAATGATAGCGTTTGCTTTCCTTAACAACATCCAATGTTACTGAGTTTTGATTCTTAAGTGTTTTGAACACACTCCTAAACCAATATAATCAAATCGATATAGTTATCAAGAGTGATTCTAGTAAATACTAATGCAACATAACATATATTGTTCACAAAACCAAACCGAATAGGAAACACACCAATGACCTTATAAATCAATCCACTCCTCCCTAAACCTCATCCATACATTACACAACTTCGAACATTTTTTCCAAATGAACTATATCAATCAAATTACAAATGTCACTTTATAGATTCATTTATTGACCAAAAGGCAAGAAAACTAAAAAGGATACGAAACTACTCGTATTCATTTAATAAGAATCAAGAATCAAATGAAAGTGGTGGGATGAAAGTAATCTATCTTAAACAGAAACACATGGTGATCGATTAAATTGAATTCAAATCAATGTAGTACGACCAACTTAATAACGGTAATTTATTTCAATCAAAATTATGCAATTATAGATTGTGCATCAAACTTTCAGGAATGCTAACTAAATACATAAATAAGGAGCTAGTTATACAAAAACATTAAACAACAATGGTTCTTGCAACGATAGCGTTTGCTTTCTTAACAACATCCAACGTTATTGTGTTTTGATTCTTAAGTGTTTTGAACACACTCCTAAACCAATATAATCAAATCGATTATAATTATCAATGGAGTCATTCTAGTAAATCAAAAATTCAACATAATATCTGTTGTTTACAACAAAACAAATACTGAATACGAAACCACACCAATGACCTTCTAAATCAATCCAGTCCTCCCTAAACCTGATCCATAACATTGCACAACCAACTTCTAGCACTCTTTCTTTCAAAATGAACTATATCAATCCAAATGACAATTATCACTTTATAGATTCCTTTATTGATCATAAAGACAAGGAAACCACTGTAAAGGATCACAAACTACTCGTATTCATTAATAAGAATCAAGAATCAAATGAAAGTGGTGGAAGAAAGTAATCTGATCTTAAACAAGAAACACAATGTGTGATCGATTAAATTGAATTCAAATCAATGTAGCACGACCAACTTAATAACGGTTAATTTATTTCAATCAAAATATGCAATTATAGATTAGTGATCAAACTATTCAGGAATGCTAACTAATAATAAATAAGGAGCTAGTTATACAAAAACATTAACAACATGGTTCTTGCAATGATAGCGTTTGCTTCCTTAACAACATCCAACGTTACTGAGTTTGATTCTTAAGTGTTTTGAACACACTCCTAAACCAATATAATCAAATCGATTATAATTATCATTAGAGTGATTCTAGTAAATCACGAAAGCAACATAATATATATTGTTCACAAAGAAACCAAAACCGAATAGGAAACCACACCAATGACCTTCTAAATCAATCAAGTCCTCCCTAAACTCGATCCACAACATTGCACAACCAACTTCTAACACACTTTCTTCCAAAATGAACTATATCAATCCAAATAACAATTATCACTTTATAGATTCCTTTATTGATCATAAAGGCAAGGAAACCACTTAAAAAGGATCACGAAACTACTCGTATTCATTTAATAAGAATCAAATGAAAGTGGTGGGATGAAAGTAATCTGATCTTAAACAAGAAACACAATGTGTGATCGATTAAATTGAATTCAAATAAATGTAGCACGACCACTTAATAACGGTTAATTTTATTTCAATCAAAATTATGCAATTATAGATTAGTGCATCAAACTATTCAGGAATGCTTAACTAAATACATAAATAAGCAGCTAGTTATACAAAAACATTAAACACAATGGTTCTTGCAACGATAGCGTTTGCTTCCTTAACAACATCCAACGTTATTGAGTTTTGATTTTAAGTGTTCTTAACACACTCTAAACCAATATAATCAAATCGATTATAATTATCAAGGAGTCATTCTAGTAAATCAAAATGCAGCATAATATCTATTGTTTACAACAAAACCAAACTGAATACGAAACCACACCAATGACCTTCTAAATCAATCCAGTCCTCCCTAAACTCATCCACAACATGCACAACCAACTTTAACACTTTTCCAAAATGAACTATATCAGTCCAAATGACAATTCACTTTATAGATTCCTTTATTGCTCATAAGGCAAGGAAACACTTAAAGGATCACGAAACTACGTATTCATTTATAAGAATCAGAATCAAATGAAAGTGGTGGACGAAAGTAATCTGATCTTAAACAAGAAACACAATGTGTGATCGATTAATTGAATTCAAATCAATGTAGCACGACCAACTTAATAACGGTTAATTTTATTTCAATCAAAATTATGCAATTATAGATTAGTGCATCAAACTATTCAGGAATTCTTAACTAATACATAAATAAGGAGCTAATTATACAAAACATAAACAACAATGGTTCTTGCAACGATAGCGTTTGCTTTCCTTAACAACATCCAACGTTATTGTTTTGATTCTTAAGTGTTTTGAACACACTCCTAAACAATATAAGCAAATAGATTATAATTATCATTAGAGTGATTCTGTAAATCATAATGCAACAATATATATTGTTCACAAAGAAACCAAAACCGAATAGGAAACCACACCAATGACCTTATAAATCAATCCACTCTTCCCTAAACCTCATCCATAACATTACACAACCAATGTCAAACACTTTTTTTCCAAAATAAACTATATCAATCCAAATGACAAATGTCACTTTATAGATTCCTTTATTGACCATAAAGGCAAGGAAACCACTTAAAAAAGATCATAAAACTACTCGTATTCATTTAATAAGAATCAAGAATCAAATGAAAGTGGTGGGATGAAAGTAATCTGATCTTAAACAAGAAACACAATGTGTGATCGATTAAATTGAATTCAAATCAATGTAGCACGACCAACTTAATAACGGTTAATTTTATTTCAATCAAAATTATGCAATTATAGATTAGTGCATCAAACTATTTAGGAATGCTTAACTAAATACATAAATAAGGAGCTTGTTATACAAAAACATTAAACAATAATGGTTCTTGCAATGATAGCGTTTGCTTTCCTTAACAACATCCAAGGTTATTGTGCTTTGATTCTTAAGTGTTTTGAACACACTCCTAAACCAATATAATCAAATAGATTATAATTATCATTAGAGTGATTTTAGTAATCATTAACGCAACACAATATATATTGTTCACAAAGAAACCAAAACCGAATAGGAAACCACACCAATGACCTTATAAATCAATCCACTCCTCCCTAAACCTCATACATAACATTACACAACCAACTTCGAACACTTTTTTTCCAAAATGAACTATATCAATCCAAATGAAAAATGTCACTTTACAGATTCCTTTATTGACCATAAAGGCAAGGAAACCACTTAAAAAAGATTACGAAACTACTCGTATTTATTTAATAAGAATCAAGAATCAAATGAAAGTGGTGGGATGAAAGTAAACTGATCTTAAACAAGAAACACAATGTGTGATCGATTAAATTGAATTCAAATCAATGTAGCATGACCAACTTAATAACGGTTAATTTTATTTCAATCAAAATTATGCAATTATAGATTAGTGCATCAAACTATTCAGGAATGCTTAACTAAATACATAAATAAGCAACTAGTTATACAAAAACATTAAACAACAATGGTTCTTGCAACGATAGCGTTTGCTTTCCTTAACAACATCCAACGTTATTGAGTTTTGTTTTTTAAGTGTTCTGAACACACTCTTAATCCAATATAATCAAATCGATTATAATTATCAATGGAGTCATTCTAGTAAATCAAAAATGCAACATAATATCTATTGTTTACAACAAAACCAATACGGAATACGAAACCACACCAATGACCTTCTAAATCAATCCAGTCCTCTCTAAACTCGATCCACAACATTACACAACCAACTTCTAACACACTTTCTTCCAAAATGAACTATATCAATCCAAATGACAATTATCACTTTATAGATTTCTTTATTAATCATAAGGGCAAGGAAACCACTTTTAAAGGTTCACGAAACTACTCGTATTCATTTAATAAGAATCAAGAATCAAATGAAAGTGGTGGGACGAAAGTAATCTGATCTTAAACAAGAAACACAATGTGTGATCGATTAAATTGAATTCAAATCAATGTAGCACGACCAACTTAATAACGTTTAATTTTATTTCAATCAAAATTTTGCAATTATAGATTGGTGCATCAAACTATTCAGGAATGCTTAACTAAATACATAAATAAGGAGCTAGTTATACAAGAACATTAAAGAACAATGGTTCTTGCAACGATTGCGTTTGCTTTCCTTAACAACATCCAACGTTACTGAGTTTTGATTCTTAAGTGTTTTGAACACACTCCTAAACCAATATAATCAAATTGATTATAATTATCATTAGAGTGATTCTACTAAATCACTAATGCAACATAACATATATTGTTCACAAAGAAACCAAAACCGAATAGGAAACCACACCAATGACCTTATAAACCATTCCACACCTCCCTAAATCTCATCCATAACATTACACAACCAACTTCGAACACTTTTTTTCCAAAATGAACTATATCAATCCAAATGACAAATGTCATTTTATAGATTCCTTTATTGACCAGGTAAGGAAACCACTTAAAAAGGATCACGAAACTACTCGTATTCAATTAATAAGAATCAAGAATCAAATGAAAGTGGTGGGATGAAAGTAATCTGATCTTAAACAAGAAACACAATGTGTGATCGATTAAATTGAATTCAAATCAATGTAGCACGACCAACTTAATAACGGTTAATTTTATTTCAATCAAAATTATGCAATTATAGATTTGTGCATCAAACTATTCAGGAGTGCTTAACTAAATACATAAATAAGGAGCTAGTTATACAAAAACATTAAAAAACAATGGTTCTTGGAACCATAGCGTTTGCTTTCCTTAACAACATCCAACGTTATTAAGTTTTGATTCTTAAGTGTTTTGAACACACTCCTAAACCAATATAATCAAATTGATTATAATTATCATTAGAGTGATTCTAGTAAATCACTAATGCAACATAATATATATTGTTCACAAAGAAACCAAAACCGAATAGGAAACCACACCAATGACCTTATAAATCAATCCACTCCTCCCTAAACCTCATCCATAACATTACACAACCAACTTCGAACACTCTTTTTCCAAAATGAACTATATCAATCTAAATGATAATTGTCACTTTATAGATTACTTTATTGATCATAAAGGCAAGAAAACCACTTAAAAAGGATCACGAAACTACTCGTATTCATTTAATAAGAATCAAGAATCAAATGAAAGTGGTGGAACGAAAGTAATCTGAATTTAAACAAGAAACACAATGTGTGATCGATTAAATTAAATTCAAATCAATATAGCACGACCAACTTAATAACGATTAATTTTATTTCAATCAAAATTATGCAATTATAGATTAGTGTATCAAACTATTCAGGAATGCTTAACTAAACACATAAATAAGGAGCTAGTTATACAAAAACATTAAACAACAATTGTTCTTGCAATGATAGCATTTGCTTTCCTTAACAACATCCAACGTTACTCAGTTTTTATTCTTAAGTGTTTTGAACACACTCCTAAACCAATATAATCAAATCGATTATAATTATCATTAGATGACTCTAGTAAATCACTAATGCAACATAACATATATTGTTCACAAAGAAACCAAAACCGAATAAGAAACCACACCTAAGACCTTATAAATCAATCCACTCCTCCCTAAACCTCATCCGTAACATTACACAACCAACTTCGAACACTCTTTTTCCAAAATGAACTATAACAATCCAAATGATAAATGTCACTTTATAGATTACTTTATTGATCATAAAGGCAAGAAAACTACTTAAAAGGATCACGAAACTACTCGTATTCATTAATAAGAATCAAGAATCAAATGAAAGGTGGGATGAAAGTAATCTGATCTTAAACAAGAACACAATGTGTGATCGATTAAATTGAATTCAAATCAATGTGCACGACCAACTAATAAGTTAATTTATTTCAATCAAAATTATGCAATTATAGATTAGTGCACAAATATTCAGTAATGCTTAACTAAATACATAAATAAGGAGAGTTGTACAAAAACATTAAACAAAATGGTTCTTGCAACGATAGCGTTTCTTTCCTTAACAACATCAACGTTATTGAGTTTGATTCTTAAGTGTTTGAACACACTCCTAAACCAATATAATCAAATAGATTATAATTATCATTAGAGTGATTCTAGTAAATCACTATGCAACATAATATTATTGTTCACAAAGAAACCAAAACGAATTGGAAACCACACCAATGACCTTAAAATCAATCCAGTCCTCCCTAAACCTGATCCACAACATTGCACAATGAACTTCTAACACTCTTTCCAAATGAACTATATCAATCCAAATGACAATTATCACTTTATAGATTACTTATTGATCATAAAGGCCAGGAAACCACTTAAAGGATCATGAAACTACTCGTATTCATTAATAAGAATCAAGAATCAAATGAAAGTGGTGGGATGAAAGTAATCTATCTTAAACAAGAAACACAATGTGTGATCGATTAAATTGAATTCAAATCAATGTAGCACGACCAACTTAATAACGGTAATTTATTTCAATCAAAATTATGCAATTATAGATTAGTGCATCAAACTATTCAGGAATGCTTAACTAAATACATAAATAAGGAGCTATCTTAAGTGTTTTGAACACACTCTTAAACCAATATAATCAAATCGATCATAATTATCATGGTGTCATTCTAGTAAATCACAATGCAACAAATATCTATTGTTTACAGAAACCAATACTGAATACAAAACCACACCAATGACCTTAAATCAATCAAGTCCTCCCTAAACTCATCCATAACATTGCACAACCAACTTCTAACACTTTTTCCAAAAAACTATATCAATCTAAATGACAATATCACTTTATAGATTCCTTTATTGATCATAAGGGCAAGGAAACCACTTGTAAAGGATCACGAAACTACTCGTATTCATTTAATAAGAATCAAGAATCAAATGAAAGTGGTGGGACGAAAGTAATCTGATCTTAAACAAGAAACACAATATGTGATCGATTAAATTGAAATCAAATCAATGTAGCACGACCAACTTAATAACGGTTAATTTTATTTCAAACAAAATTATGCAATTATAGATTAGTGCATCAAAGTATTCACGAATGCTAACTAAATACAAAAATAAGCAGCTAATTATACAAAAACATTAAACAACAATGGTTCTTGCAACGATAGCGTTTGCTTTCATTAACAACATCCAACGTTATTGAGTTTTGATTCTTAAGTGTTCTGAACACTCTTAAACCAATATAATCAAATCGATTATAATTATCAATGGAGTCATTCTAGTAAATAAAAAAGGCAACATAATATCTATTGTTTACAACAAAACCAATACTGAATACCAAACCACACCAATGACCTTCTAAATCAATCCAGTCCTCTGTAAACCTGATCCACAATATTGCACAACCAACTTCTAACACTCTTTCTTCCAAAATGTACTATATCAATCTAAATGACAATTATCACTTTATAGATTCCTTTATTGATCATAACGGCAAGGAAACCACTTGTAAACGATCACGAAACTACTCGTATTCATTTAATAAGAATCAAGAATCAAATGAAAGTGGTGGGACGAAAGTAATCTGATCTTAAACAAGAAACACAATGTGTGATCGATTAAATTGAATTCAAATCAATGTAGCACGACCAACTTAATAACGGTTAATTTTATTTCAATCAAAATTATGTAATTATAGATTAGTGCATCAAACTATTCAGGAGTGCTTAACTAAATACATAAATAAGGAGCTAGTTATACAAAAACATTAAACAACAATGGTTCTTGCAATGATAGCGTTTGCTTTCCTTAACAACATCCAACGTTACCGAGTTTTGATTCTTAAGTGTTTTGAACACACTCCTAAACTAATATAATCAAATCGATTATAATTATCATTAGAGTGATTCTAGTAAATCACTATTGCAACATAATATATATTGTTCACAAAGAAACCAAAACCGAATTGGAAACCACACCAATAACCTTCAAAATCAATCCAGTCCTCTCTAAACCTGATCCACAACATTGCACAATGAACTTCTAACACTCTTTCATCCAAAATGAACTATATCAATCCAAATGACAATTATCACTTTATAGATTACTTTATTGATCATAAAGGCAAGAAAACCACTTGTAAAGGATCATGAAACTACTCGTATTCATTTAATAAGAATCAAGAATCAAATGAAAGTGGTGAGATGAAAGTAATCTAATCTTAAAAATGAAACATAATGTGTGATCGATTAAATTGAATTCAAATCAATGTAGCACGACCAACTTAATAACGGTTAATTTTATTTCAATCAAAATTATGCAATTATAGATTAGTGCATCAAACTATTCAGGAATGCTTAACTAAATACATAAATAAGGAGCTAATTATACAAAAACATTAAAAAACAATGGTTCTTGCAACGATAGAGTTTGCTTTCCTTAACAACATCCAATGTTATTGAGTTTTGATTTTTAAGTGTTCTAAACACACTCTTAAACCAATATAATCAAATCGATCATAATTATCAATGGTGTCATTCTAGTAAATCAACAATGCAACAAATATCTATTGTTTACAGCAAAACCAATACTGAATACAAAACCACACCAATGACCTTCTAAATCAATCAAGTCCTCCCTAAACTCGATCCATAACATTGCACAACCAACTTCTAACACACTTTCTTCCAAAATAAACTATATCAATCTAAATGACAATTATCACTTTATAGATTCCTTTATTGATCATAAGGGCAAGGAAACCACTTGTAAAGGATCACGAAACTACTCGTATTCATTTAATAAGAATCAAGAATCAAATGAAAGTGGTGGGACGAAAGTAATCTGATCTTAAACAAGAAACACAATGTGTGATCGATTAAATTGAAATCAAATCAATGTAGCACGACCAACTTAATAACGGTTAATTTTATTTCAAACAAAATTATGCAATTATAGATTAGTGCATCAAAGTATTCACGAATGCATAACTAAATACAAAAATAAGCAGCTAATTATACAAAAACATTAAACAACAATGGTTCTTGCAACGATAGCGTTTGCTTTCATTAACAACATCCAACGTTATTGAGTTTTGATTCTTAAGTGTTCTGAACACTCTTAAACCAATATAATCAAATCGATTATAATTATCAATGGAGTCATTCTAGTAAATAAAAAAGGCAACATAATATCTATTGTTTACAACAAAACCAATACTGAATACCAAACCACACCAATGACCTTCTAAATCAATCCAGTCCTCTGTAAACCTGATCCACAATATTGCACAACCAACTTCTAACACTCTTTCTTCCAAAATGTACTATATCAATCTAAATGACAATTATCACTTTATAGATTCCTTTATTGATCATAACGGCAAGGAAACCACTTGTAAACGATCACGAAACTACTCGTATTCATTTAATAAGAATCAAGAATCAAATGAAAGTGGTGGGACGAAAGTAATCTGATCTTATACAAGAAACACAATGTGTGATCGATTAAATTGAATTCAAATCAATGTAGCACGACCAACTTAATAACGGTTAATTTTATTTCAATCAAAATTATGTAATTATAGATTAGTGCATCAAACTATTCAGGAGTGCTTAACTAAATACATAAATAAGGAGCTAGTTATACAAAAACATTAAACAACAATGGTTCTTGCAATGATAGCGTTTGCTTTCCTTAACAACATCCAACGTTACTGAGTTTTGATTCTTAAGTGTTTTGAACACACTCCTAAACTAATATAATCAAATCGATTATAATTATCATTAGAGTGATTCTAGTAAATCACTAATGCAACATAACATATATTGTTCACAAAGAAACCAAAACCGAATAGCAAACCACACTAATGACCTTATAAATCAATCCACTCCTCCCTAGACCTCATCCATAACATTACACAACCAACTTTGAACACTCTTTTTCCAAAATGAACTATATCAATCCATATGATAAATGTCACTTTATAGATTACTTTATTGATCATAAAGGCAATAAAACCACTTAAAAAGGATCACGAAACTACTCGTATTCATTTAATAAGAATAAAGAATCAAATGAAAGTGGTGGGATGAAAGTAATCTGATCTTAAACAAGAAACACAATGTGTGATCGATTAAATTAAATTCAAATCAAAGTAGCACGACCAATTTAATAATGGTTAATTTTAGTTCAATCAAAATTATGCAATTATAGATTAGGGCGTCAAACTATTTAGGAATGCTTAACTAAATACATAAATAAGCAGCTAGTTATACAAAAATATTAAACAACAATGGTTCTTGCAACGATAGCGTTTGCTTTCCTTAACAACATCCAACGTTATTGAGTTTTGATTCTTAAGTGTTCTGAACACACTCTTAAACCAATATAATTAAATCTATTATAATTATCAATTGAGTCATTCTAGTAAATCAAAAAGGCAACATAATATCTATTGTTTACAACAAAACCAATACTGAATACGAAACCACACCAATGACCTTCTAAATCAATCCAGTCCTCTGTAAACCTGATCCACAATATTGCACAACCAACTTCTAACACTCTTTCTTCCAAAATGTACTATATCAATCCAAATGACAATTATCACTTTTTAGATTCCTTTATTGATCATAACGGCAAGAAAACCACTTGTAAAGGATCACGAAACTACTCGTATTCATTTAATAAGAATCAAGAATCAAATGAAAATGGTGGGACGAAAGTAATCTGATCTGTAACAACCAGCTCCTAGGTCCAACCCTAACCCTAAATTTTATTTAACATTATTTTATCCATAGTATTATTATTATTATCATTTTTACATGATTATTTGATTTCATGCTTGATTGCCTTAGTCTAGAAATTATTAGATAATCCTTGAAAAGTATTAATTAGGTGATGAAATTTAACTTCAAGGTAAAATAAATCATTGGTGATAATAATAAATCAAATTACAATCTTTAATTATATATATGAATTCTTCACTTAAAAACCTAAAAACAATAAACTACTACCAAATAACACTATCTACTAAAATTATACTACACATAACCCATTTTAATTAATAAAACACAATAAAATTTAAATAAAAAACCCCCCCAACCACCCAATTCGGCCGCCCCCTTCACCACTCGCACACTTCCTAGATCTTCTCCAAAACTCCACCCATCTCTCCTTTTATACATGCAACCATTCAAACCACTTTCACTCCTCCCTATCTCTCTCTCGGATCCTCTCCACCGAAAACACACACAACGCAATTCCATCATCATTTCAGCAAGGTTTCGAAAGATAGCAACACTCCTCCATCGGCCAAGCTCAAAGCAAGCAAGGGAGTATATTTTATGAACTTTGATGCACGGTTCTGCAAGACGAACTACAACAGCCTTGTTCGAGAGTCTCCAGTCATCTTGCCCTCTAACCTCTCAAAGTCATGAACCATTCAAAGTGTAAGCACCATTATACTCGAGAAGCTAAACCTTGAGTTTTTCACCTTATTCTACCAAAAGTCTCACTTTCTTGTTGCAACAGAAACTGCTACCATTAACCTGTTCTTGTGAGACTATAGCTACACTCAAGGTATATCTCTTGATAGATTAGTGACTCTATGGATGGTGCACAAGTTTCACCTTGAAACCCTCTTTTTATGTGATTTAGCACCATTTATTCATTGTTTTGAAAACGCTTCCAACCAAAGCTTGAAACCTGCTTAAAAACAGTTTATAAACATCATAATAACTGATTTGAAAGTTACAAACAATTGAAGACGATTATGTACAACTTATAATGTTACACATGTGTAAAGGGTGTAAATCACTCATTAAAAGCAACATCTATGCATACATATTTAATCCGTGAGTTAAGAATAATTTTTCAGTAAGATTAGTGACATTAAGGGTGTATAAGTTGATATGATGGTGAAAGTGATAAATGGATGGACTTGTGGACATTATGAGCTGTTTAAGGACCCGAAAAGTGTAAAATTGGAAGTTATGGGTTAAACTTAATAATTATCAAATTTTATAATTTCCAGGCCTAAAATATATTTTAGTGTCAAAAACCGAATTGGTGATTTATTGGGTTAAATTGTAATTTTTATGAATTTAATTAGCAAAATGGACCTAAACCGGGAGATTTGGAGAAAATTTCTAAAAAGTGTGTAACAAGTATAAAATCATGGAATTAATGAAATTTCATTAACTTAGTGACCTCAAGGTGGTAATTTGGTAAAAGTTTGAAGAAAAATTAACTTAGAATGTTCGGTTTCGGTTAAAAATGAGTTACAAACGATTTCTTACAAAACAAAGCCTTTGGCTATAATGACTCAAAAATCCATTTAAAACAGATTAAAAAGTTTATTGGAAGTGTATAAAAAGTAATACATAAGTCTTAGGGTTAAAAATTCAATAATCAAAACTAGACGTTAAATTGTCGGTTTAACCGTAACCGGTAATTAGTTATAGGTATTTTAAATCTCAAATTAAAATACTGAAAATTTGGTTAAAATAGGTCATTTTAAGTATGTAAAACTTCTGGAATTATTAAAAGCCTTAATGGGTCATGAAATGATAGAAATCAAACTTTAGGGTAAAAACTATAAATTATGAAACTTGAGGGACTAAAGTGTAATTATGCAATTTCACCATAAAATGACAATATATGACTAAAATAATTGTTAAACTTTCATCACTTATCAAACGATTTAAATCATAAAAATATTTAGTTACATAAAGAAATACAACTTACCTAAAAAGGAAACTTTTAAGCGCAATTGTAAAGAACCAAAGTTAGTTGAACTTTTTTTAACTAAATTAACCTAGTTACTCTTATTTAACCATAGATCATTTAGCTTATTACTTGAATCATCATGATAGGGTGCTAGGAATTGAATCTATCTTTGCTCAAGGAATCGTGACTTAACCTAAGGTGAGTTCTAGTGTTCCCTTTTTACTACTGCTTGGGAGAAACATGCTATGCCTACTTTGAAATTTTTTATGTGCTATGATACTTGTATGTTGTGGTTAATATTGAACCTACTTTAATTGTATCACAATCATTATTCTTGTGTGGACCGCTTGTCTATATGGGTAGATCTACTTGGGGAATCCCCACACACAGTGCCTTCCCTCATGAATGGGAAGGGTACCACACTGAGATCCTGCCGGGTCGTTTGTGTCATGTGACAGGTATTATAAGATACCAAGGTGGACCATCCAGCAGGTATGGTTCACGTTTGAGGCTCAGTATCCCCATAGTTAACCGGTATTAACACAAATCTAGAAGAAGCTAGCCGGGACTGAGTGCAGGGTTGATTGTGACCCCACAACAGTGATACTTATGATTTAAAATTTACTATAGGATTCTAAGGAGTCCTTTTGTTTTTAAACTTTAAGCACTTGAATTCACCAACTTTTTAGTTGACACAAAATCTTTTGAGCATGTTTCAGGTAATCCTTGATGAGAGCTTGGAATAGTGGAGGAACTCTTTGGCTGACCTAGTTCCGTGACCATCACATGGCATTAATTAGTTTGAATCTATCAATGGACAATTTGTTTGGATGTTTGTTGAACTTATGAATTACTTTAATTTGGATTAAGTCCGTTATGACCCGACTTTTGACTATTGTATTTGGGGTAAAACTTTAATGTAATGCCATGTGATTCTCTCTTGTGTGCTCTTTTGATGGTTAGTTTCCGCTGCCATATGTGTTGCTAGTCTGTGACGTTCCACCCTACTTGGGCCTGGGGTGTGACATGATCTTATACAAGAAACACAATGTGTGATCGATTAAATTGAATTCAAATCAATATAGCACGACCAACTTAATAACGGTTAATTTTATTTCAATCAAAATTATGCAATTATAGATTAGTGCATCAAACTATTCAGGAATGCTTAACTAAATACATAAATAAGGAGCTAGTTATACAAAAACATTAAACAACAACGGTTCTTGCAATGATAGCGTTTGCTTTCCTTAACAACATCAAACGTTACTGAGTTTTGATTCTTAAGTGTTTTGAACACACTCCTAAACCAATATAATCAAATCGATTATAATTATCATTAGAGTGATTCTAGTAAATCACTAATACAACATAACATATATTGCTCACGGAGAAACCAAAATCGAATAGGAAACCACACCAATGACCATATAAATCAATCCACTTCTCCCAAAACCTCATCCATAACAATACACAATCAACTTCGAACACTTTTTTTTCCAAAATGAACTATATCAATCCAAATGACAAATGTCACTTTCCTTTATTGACCATAAAGGCAAGGAAACCACTTAAAAAGGATCACGAAACTACTCGTATTCATTTAATAAGAATCAAGAATCAAATGAAAGTGGTGGGAAGAAGTAATCTGATCTTAAAAAGAAACACAATTTGTGATCGATAAATTGAATTCAAATCAAAGTAGCACGACCAACTTAATAATGGTTAATTTTATTTCAATCAAAATTATGCAATTATAGATTTGTGCATCAAACTTTTCAGGAATGCTTAACTAAATACATAAATAAGGAGCTAGTTATACAAAAACATTAAACAACAATGGTTCTTGCAACGATAGCGTTTGACTTCCTTAACAACATCCAACGTTATTGTGTTTTGATTCTTAAGTGTTTTGAACACACTTCTAAACCAATATAATCAAATAGATTATAATTATCATTAGAGTGATTCTAGTTAATCATTAATGCAACACAATATATATTGTTCGCAAAGAAACCAAAACCGAATAGGAAACCACACCAATGACCTTATAAATCAATCCACTCCTCCTTAAATCTCATCCATAACATTACACAACCAACTTCGAACACGTTTTTTTCAAAATGAACTATATCAATCCAAATGATAAATGTCACATTATAGATTACTTTATTGATCATAAAGGCAAGAAAAGCACTTAAAAAGGATCACGAAACTACTCGTATTTATTTAATAATAATCAAGAATCAAATGAAAGTGGTGGGATGAAAGTAATCTGATCTACAAGAAACACTATGTGTGATCGATTAAATTGAATTCAAATCAATGTAGCACGACAAACTTAATAACGGTTAATTTTATTTCAATCAAAATTATGCAATTATAGATTAGTGCATCAAACTATTCAGGAATGCTTAATCATTCTAGTAAATCAAAAATGCAACATAATATCTATTGTTTACAACAAAACCAATACTGAATACGAAATCACACCAATGACCTTCTAAATCAATCCAGTCCTCCCTAAACCGGATCCACAACATTGCAATACCAACTTCTAACACTTTTTCTTCCAAAATGAACTATATCATTCCAAATGACAATTATCACTTTATAGATTCCTTTATTGATCATAAAGGCAAGGAAATCACTTGTAAAGGATCACGAAACTACTCGTATTCATTTAATAAGAATCAAGAATCAAAGGAAAGTGGTGGGACGAAAGTAATCTGATCTTATACAAGAAACACAATGTGTGATCGATTAAATTGAATTCAAATAAATGCAGCACGTCTAACTTAATAACGGTTAATTTTATTTCAATCAAAATTATGCAATTATAGATTAGTGCATCAAACTATTCGGGAATGCTTAACTAAATACATAAATAAGGAGCTAGTTATATAAAAACATTAAACAACAATGGTTCTTGCAATGATAGCGTTTGCTATCCTTAACAACATCCAACGTTACTGAGTTTTTATTCTTAAGTGTTTTGAACACACTCCTAAACCAATATAATCAAATCGATTATAATTATCATTAGAGTGATTCTAGTAAATCACTAATACAACATAACATATATTGTTCACAAAGAAACCAAAACCGAATAGGAAACCACACCAATGACCATATAAATCAATCCACTCCTCCCTAAACCTCATCCATAACATTACACAATCAACTTCGAACACTTTTTTTCCAAAATGAACTATATCAATCCAAATAACAAATGTCACTTTATAGATTCCTTTATTGACCATAAAGGCAAGGAAACCACTTAAAAAGGATTACGAAACTACTCGTATTCATTTAATAAGAATCAAGAATCAAGTGAAAGTGGTGGGAAGAAAGTAATCTGATCTTAAACAAGAAACACAATTTGTGATCGATTAAATTGAATTCAAATCAAAGTAGCACGACCAACTTAATAATGGTTAATTTTATTTCAAACAAAATTATGCAATTATAGATTTGTGCATCAAACTTTTCAGGAATGCTTAACTAAATACATAAATAAGGAGCTAGTTATACAAAAACATTAAACAACAATGGTTCTTGCAACGATAGCATTTGCTTTCCTTAACAACATCCAACGTTATTGTGTTTTGATTCTTAAGTGTTTTGAACACACTCCTAAACCAATATAATCAAATAGATTATAATTATCATTAGAGTGATTCTAGTAAATCATTAATACAACACAATATATATTGTTCGCAAAGAAACCAAAACCAAATAGGAAACCACACCAATGACCTTATAAATCAATCCACTCCCCCTTAAATCTCATCCATAACATTACAAAACCAACTTCGAACACTCTTTTTTGAAAATGAACTATATCAATCTAAATGATAAATGTCAATTTATAGATTACTTTATTGATCATAATGGCAAGAAAACCACTTAAAAAGGATCACGAAACTACTCGTATTCGTTTAATAAGAATCAAGAATCAAATGAAAGTGGTGGGATGAAAGTAATCTGATCTTAAACAAGAAACACAATGAGTGATCGATTAAATTGAATTCAAATCAAAGTAGCACGACCAACTTAATAACGGTTAATTTTATTTCAATCAAAATTATGCAATTATAGATTTGTGTATCATACTATTTAGGAATGCTTAACTAAATACATAAATAAGTAGCTAGTTATACAAAAACATTAAACAAGAATGGTTCTTGCAATGATAGCGTTTGCTTTCCTTAACAACATCCAACGTTACTGAGTTTTGATTCTTAAGTGTTTTGAACACACTCCTAAACCAATATAATCAAATCGATTATAATTATCATTAGAGTGATTCTAGTGAATCACTATTGCAACATAATATATATTGTCCACAAAGAAACCAAAACCAAGTTGGAAACCACACCAATGACCTTCAAAATCAATCTAGTCCTCTCTAAACCTGATCCACAACATTGCACAAAGAACTTCTAACACTCTTTCTTCCGAAATGAACTATATCAATTCAAATGTCAATTATCACTTTATAGATTCCTTTATTGATCATAAAGGCAAGGAAACCACTTGTAAAGGATCACGAAACTACTCGTATTCATTTAATAAGAATCAAGAATCAAATGAAAGTGGTGGGATGAAAGTAATCTTATCTTAAACAAGAAACACAATTTGTGATCGAGTAAATTAAATTCAAATCAATGTAACACGACCAATTTAATAACGGTTAATTTTATTTCAATCAAAATTATGCAATTATAGATTAGTGCATCAAACTATTCAGGAATGCTTAACTACATACAAAAATAAGCAGCTAGTTATACAAAAACATTAAACAACAACTGTTCTTGCAACGATAGCGTTTGCTTTCCTTAACAACATCCAACGTTATTGACTTTTGATTCTTAAGTGTTCTGAACACACTCTTAAACCAATATAATCAAATCGATTATAATTATCAATGGAGTCATTCTAGTAAATCAAAAATGCAACACAATATCTATTGTTTACAACAAAACCAATACTGAATACGAAATCACACCAATGACCTTCTAAATCAATCCAGTCCTCCCTGAACCGGATCCACAATATTGCATAACCAACTTCTAACACTTTTTCTTCCAAAATGAACTATATCATTCCAAATGACAATTATCACTTTATAGATTCCTTTATTGATCATAAAGGCAAGGAAATCACTTGTAAAAGATCACGAAAGTACTCGTATTAATTTAATAAGAATCAAGAATCAAAGGAAAGTGGTGGGACGAAAGTAATCTGATCTTATACAAGAAACACAATGTGTGATCGATTAAATTGAATTCAAATCAATGCAGCACGTCTAACTTAATAACGGTTAATTTTATTTCAATCAAAATTATGCAATTATAGATTAGTGCATCAAACTATTCGGGAATGCTTAACTAAATACATAAATAACGAGCTAGTTAGAAAAAAACATTAAACAACAATGGTTCTTGCAATGATAGCGTTTGCTATCCTTAACAACATCCAACGTTACTGAGTTTTTATTCTTAAGTGTTTTGAACACACTCCTAAACCAATATATCAAATCGATTATAATATCATTAGAGTGATTCTAGTAAATCACTAATACAACATAACATATATTGTTCACAAAGAAACCAAAACGAATAGGAAACCACACCAATGACCTATAAATCAATCCACTCCTCCCTAAACCTCATCCATAACATTACACAATCAACTTCGAACACTTTTTTTCCAAAATGAACTATATCAATCCAAATAACAAATGTCACTTTATAGATTCCTTTATTGACCATAAAGGCAAGGAAACCACTTAAAAAGGATTACGAAACTACTCGTATTCATTTAATAAGAATCAAGAATCAAGTGAAAGTGGTGGGAAGAAAGTAATCTGATCTTAAACAAGAAACACAATTTGTGATCGATTAAATTGAATTCAAATCAAAGTAGCACGACCAACTTAATAATGGTTAATTTTATTTCAAACAAAATTATGCAATTATAGATTTGTGCATCAAACTTTTCAGGAATGCTTAACTAAATACATAAATAAGGAGCTAGTTATACAAAAACATTAAACAACAATGGTTCTTGCAACGATAGCATTTGCTTTCCTTAACAACATCCAACTTTATTGTGTTTTGATTCTTAAGTGTTTTGAACACACTCCTAAACCAATATAATCAAATAGATTATAATTATCATTAGAGTGATTCTAGTAAATCATTAATGCAACACAATATATATTGTTCGCAAAGAAACCAAAACCGAATAGGAAACCACACCAATGACCTTATAAATCAATCCACTCCCCCTTAAATCTCATCCATAACATTACACAACCAACTTCGAATACTCTTTTTTCAAAATGAACTATATCAATCTAAATGATAAATGTCACTTTATAGATTACTTTATTGATCATAATGGCAAGAAAACCACTTAAAAAGGATCACGAAACTACTCGTATTCGTTTAATAAGAATCAAGAATCAAATGATAGTGGTGGGATGAAAGTAATCTGATCTTAAACAAGAAACACAATGAGTGATCGATTAAATTGAATTCAAATCAAAGTAGCACGACCAACTTAATAACGGTTAATTTTATTTCAATCAAAATTATGCAATTATAGATTTGTGTATCATACTATTTAGGAATGCTTAACTAAATACATAAATAAGTAGCTAGTTATACAAAAACATTAAACAACAATGGTTCTTGCAATGATAGCGTTTACTTTCCTTAGCAACATCCAACGTTACTGAGTTTTGATTCTTAAGTGTTTTGAACACACTCCTAAACCAATATAATCAAATCGATTATAATTATCATTAGAGTGATTCTAGTGAATCACTATTGCAACATAATATATATTGTTCACAAAGAAACCAAAACCAAATTGGAAACCACACCAATGACCTTCAAAATCAATCTAGTCCTCTCTAAACCTGATCCACAACATTGCACAAAGAACTTCTAACACTCTTTCTTCCGAATGAACTATATAATTCAAATGACAATTATCACTTTATAGATTCCTTTATTGATCATAAAGGCAAGGAAACCACTTGTAAAGGATCACGAAACTACTCGTATTCATTTAATAAGAATCAAGAATCAAATGAAAGTGGTGGGACGAAAGTAATCTGATCTTAAACAAAAAACACAATGTGTGATCAATCAAATTGAATTCAAATCAATGTAGCACGACCAACTTAATAACGGTTAATTTTATTTCAATCAAAATTATGCAATTATAGATTAGTGCATCAAAGTATTCAGGAATGCTTAACTAAATACATAAATAAGCAGCTAATTATACAAAAACATTAAACAACAATGGTTCTTGCAACGATAGCGTTTGCTTTTCTTAACAACATCCAACGTTATTGAGTTTTGATTCTTAAGTGTTCTGAACACACTCTTAAACCAATATAATCAAATCGATTATAATTATCAATGGAGTCATTCTAGTAAATCAAAAAGGCAACATAATATCTATTGTTTACAACAAAACCAATACTGAATACGAAACCACACCAATGACCTTCTAAATCAATCCAGTCCTCCCTAAAGCTGATCCACAATATTGCACAACCAACTTTTAACACTCTTTCTTCCAAAATGTACTATATCAATCCAAATGACAATTATCACTTTATAGATTCCTTTATTGATCATAAAAGGAAAGAAACCACTTGTAAAGGATCACTAAACTAGTCGTATTCATTTAATAAGAATCAAGAATCAAATGAAAGTGGTGGGACGAAAGTAATCTGATCTTAAACAAGAAAAACAATGTGTGATCGATTAAATTGAATTCAAATCATTGTAGCACGACCAACTGAATAACGGTTAATTTTATTTCAATCAAAATTATGCAATTATAGATTAGTGCATCAAACTATTCAGGAATGCTTAACTAAATACATAAATAAGGAGCTAGTCATACAAAAACATTAACAACAATGGTTCTTGCAATGATAGCGTTTGCTTTCCTAACAACATCCAAAGGGTTGAGTGTTTGAGTGATTCTTAAGTGTCTAAACAATACATCCTAACCAATCACATATCTTTCCAATCGTTATTATAAATATTCTCAGTGACCTTATAGTAAATCACTCATGCCAACAATAACATATTGTACACACAAATGAAACCAACATATACCGACATTACGGAAACCCTTTATAACCAATGACCTATATAATCAATCATCATCTTCCTAAAAAAAATCCATAACATTGCAACCAACTAACGTGAACACTTTTTCTCACAAAGAATCTATCATATCCAAATGACAAATGTCAAACTTATAGCATCCTTTTATTGACCATAATGGCAAGGAAAACCACATTTAAAAGGATCACTTCGACACTCTACCATATTCATAATTAATAAGATCAGGAATCAAATGAAAGTGGTGGGATGAAAGTAACTATCTATTAACCAAGAAGCACAATTTGTGATCGATTTAAATTAAATTCAAATCACCATAGTGCACGACCAACTTAATAACGGTTTTAAAATTATTTCAATCAAATTATATGCAATATGATTAGTGTATCAAACTCTCAGGATTGCATAAATAATTATATTCAATAAGGAGGCTACAGTATACAAAAATTACAATTACACAACATGGTTCTTGCAATGATAGCGTTTGCTTTCCTTACATCACATCACAACGTATATATTGACTTTTGATTCTTAAGTGTTCTGAACACATCTTAACCAACATATAATAATCATCAATTATTATACATTATCAATGGAGTCATTCTTGCTAGTAAAATACAACGGCAAACATAATATCTATTGTTTTACAACAAAACCAATACTGAATACGAAATCACACCAATGACCTTCTAAATCAATGCACCATATATGTGAACCGGATCCACAATATTGCATACACCAACTTCTAACACTTTTCTTCCAAAATGAACTTATATCATTCCAAATGACAATTATCACTTTATAGATTCCTTTATTGATCATAAAGGCAAGGAAATCACTTGTAAAAGATCACGAAAGTACTCGTATTAATTTAATAAGAATCAAGAATCAAAGGAAAGTGGTGGGACGAAAGTAATCTGATCTTATACAAGAAACACAATGTGTGATCTATTAAATTGAATTCAAATCAATGCAGCACGTCTAACTTAATAACGGTTAATTTTATTTCAATCAAAATTATGCAATTATAGATTAGTGCATCAAACTATTCGGGAATGCTTAACTAAATACATAAATAACGAGCTAGTTAGACAAAAACATTAAACAACAATGGTTCTTGCAATGATAGCGTTTGCTATCCTTAACAACATCCAACGTTACTGAGTTTTTATTCTTAAGTGTTTTGAACACACTCCTAAACCAATATAATCAAATCGATTATAATTATCATTAGAGTGATTCTAGTAAATCACTAATACAACATAACATATATTGTTCACAAAGAAACCAAAACCGAATAGGAAACCACACCAATGACCATATAAATCAATCCACTCCTCCCTAAACCTCATCCAACATTACACAATCAACTTCGAACACTTTTTTTCCAAAATGAACTATATCAATCCAATAACAAATGTCACTTTATAGATTCCTTTATTGACCATAAAGGCAAGGAAACCACTTAAAAAGGATTACGAAACTACTCGTATTCATTTAATAAGAATCAAGAATCAAGTGAAAGTGGTGGGAAGAAAGTAATCTGATCTTAAACAAGAAACACAATTTGTGATCGATTAAATTGAATTCAAATCAAAGTAGCACGACCAACTTAATAATGGTTAATTTTATTTCAAACAAAATTATGCAATTATAGATTTGTGCATCAAACTTTTCAGGAATGCTTAACTAAATACATAAATAAGGAGCTAGTTACAAAAACATTAAACAACAATGGTTCTTGCAACGATAGCATTTGCTTTCCTTAACAACATCCAACTTTATTGTGTTTTGATTCTTAAGTGTTTTGAACACACTCCTAAACCAATATAATCAAATAGATTAAATCATTAGAGTGATTCTAGTAAATCATTAATGCAACACAATATATATTGTTCGCAAAGAAACCAAAACCGAATAGGAAACCACACCAATGACCTTATAAATCAATCCACTCCCCCTTAAATCTCATCCATAACATTACACAACCAACTTCGAATACTCTTTTTTCAAAATGAACTATATCAATCTAAATGATAAATGTCACTTTATAGATTACTTTATTGATCATAATGGCAAGAAAACCACTTAAAAAGGATCACGAAACTACTCGTATTCGTTTAATAAGAATCAAGAATCAAATGATAGTGGTGGGATGAAAGTAATCTGATCTTAAACAAGAAACACAATGAGTGATCGATTAAATTGAATTCAAATCAAAGTAGCACGACCAACTTAATAACGGTTAATTTTATTTCAATCAAAATTATGCAATTATAGATTTGTGTATCATACTATTTAGGAATGCTTAACTAAATACATAAATAAGTAGCTAGTTATACAAAAACATTGAACAACAATGGTTCTTGCAATGATAGCGTTTACTTTCCTTAACAACATCCAACGTTACTGAGTTTTGATTCTTAAGTGTTTTGAACACACTCCTAAACCAATATAATCAAATCGATTATAATTATCATTAGAGTGATTCTAGTGAATCACTATTGCAACATAATATATATTGTTCACAAAGAAACCAAAACCAAATTGGAAACCACACCAATGACCTTCAAAATCAATCTAGTCCTCTCTAAACCTGATCCACAACATTGCACAAAGAACTTCTAACACTCTTTCTTCCGAAATGAACTATATAAATTCAAATGACAATTATCACTTTATAGATTCCTTTATTGATCATAAAGGCAAGGAAACCACTTGTAAAGGATCACGAAACTACTCGTATTCATTTAATAAGAATCAAGAATCAAATGAAAGTGGTGGGACGAAAGTAATCTGATCTTAAACAAAAAACACAATGTGTGATCAATCAAATTGAATTCAAATCAATGTAGCACGACCAACTTAATAACGGTTAATTTTATTTCAATCAAAATTATGCAATTATAGATTAGTGCATCAAAGTATTCAGGAATGCTTAACTAAATACATAAATAAGCAGCTAATTATACAAAAACATTAAACAACAATGGTTCTTGCAACGATAGCGTTTGCTTTTCTTAACAACATCCAACGTTATTGAGTTTTGATTCTTAAGTGTTCTGAACACACTCTTAAACCAATATAATCAAATCGATTATAATTATCAATGGAGTCATTCTAGTAAATCAAAAAGGCAACATAATATCTATTGTTTACAACAAAACCAATACTGAATACGAAACCACACCAATGACCTTCTAAATCAATCCAGTCCTCCCTAAAGCTGATCCACAATATTGCACAACCAACTTTTAACACTCTTTCTTCCAAAATGTACTATATCAATCCAAATGACAATTATCACTTTATAGATTCCTTTATTGATCATAAAGGGAAAGAAACCACTTGTAAAGGATCACTAAACTAGTCGTATTCATTTAATAAGAATCAAGAATCAAATGAAAGTGGTGGGACGAAAGTAATCTGATCTTAAACAAGAAAAACAATGTGTGATCGATTAAATTGAATTCAAATCATTGTAGCACGACCAACTGAATAACGGTTAATTTTATTTCAATCAAAATTATGCAATTATAGATTAGTGCATCAAACTATTCAGGAATGCTTAACTAAATACATAAATAAGGAGCTAGTTATACAAAAACATTAAACAACAATGGTTCTTGCAATGATAGCGTTTGCTTTCCTTAACAACATCCAAGGTTACTGAGTTTTGATTCTTAAGTGTTCTAAACACACTCCTAAACCAATATAATCAAATCGATTATAATTATCATTAGAGTGATTCTAGTAAATCACTAATGCAACATAACATATATTGTTCACAAAGAAACCAAAACCGAATAGGAAACCACACCAATGACCTAATAAATCAATCCACTCCTCCCTAAACCTCATCCATAACATTACACAACCAACATCGAACACTTTTTCTCCAAAATGAACTATATCAATCCAAATGACAAATGTCACTTTATAGATTCCTTTATTGACCATAAAGGCAAGGAAACCACTTAAAAAGGATCACGAAACTACTCATATTCATTTAATAAGAATCAGGAATCAAATGAAAGTGGTGGGATGAAAGTAATCTGATATTAAACAAGAAGCACAATTTGTGATCGATTAAATTAAATTCAAATCAAAGTAGCACGACCAACTTAATAACGGTTAAAATTATTTCAATCAAAATTATGCAATTATAGATTAGTGCATCAAACTATTCAGGAATGCTTAACTAAATACATAAATAAGCAGCTAGTTATACAAAAACATTAAACAACAATGGTTCTTGCAACGATAGCGTTTGCCTTCCTTAACAACATCCAACGTTATTGAGTTTTGATTCTTAAGTGTTCTGAACACACTCTTAAACCAATATAATCAAATCGATTATAATTATCAATGGAGTCACTATAGTAAATAAAAAATGCAACACTTAAAAAGGATCATGAAAAAGGATCATGAAACTACTCGTATTCATGTAATAAGAATCAAGAATCAAGTGAAAGTGGTGGGATGAAAGTAATCTGATCTTAAACAAGAAACACAATGTATGATCGATTAAATTAAATTTAAATCAATGTAGCACGACCAATTAAAACGGTAATTTTTTCCAATCACAATTATGCAATATAGATTAGTGCAAAAACTATTAGGAATGCTTAACTAAATACATAAATTGGAGCTAGTTATACAAAAACATTAAACAACAATTGTTCTTGCAATGATAGCGTTTGCTTTCCTTAACAACATCCAACGTTACTGAGTTTTGATTCTTAAGTGTTTTGAACACACTCCTAAACCAATATAATCAAATCGATTATAATTATCATTAGAGTGATTCTAGTAAATCACTAATGAAACATAACATATATTGTTCACAAAGAAACCAAAACCGAATAAGAAACCACACCAATGACCTTATAAATCAAACCACTCCTCCCTAAACCTCATCCATAACATTACACAACCAATTTCGAACATTTTTTTTCCAAAATGAGGTATATCAATCCAAATGACAAATCTCACTTTATAGATTCCTTTATTGACCATAAAGGCAAGGAAACCACTTAAAAAGGATCACGAAACTACTCGTATTCATTTAATAAGAAACAAGAATCAATTGAAAGTGGTGGGATGAAAGTAATCTGATCTTAAACAAGAAACACAATATGTGATCGATTAAATCAAATTTAAATAAATGTAGCACGACCAATTTAATAACGGTTAATTTTATTCCAATCAAAATTATGCAATTATAGATTAGTGCATAAAACTATTCAGGAATGCTTAACTAAATACATAAATAAGGAGCTAGTTATACAAAAACATTAAACAACAATTGTTCTTGCAATGATAGCGTTTGATTTCCTTAACAACATCCAACGTTACTGAGTTTTGATTCTTAAGTGTTTTGAACACACTCCTAAACCAATATAATCAAATCGATTATAATTATCATTAGAGTGATTCTAGTAAATCACTAATTCAACATAACATATATTGTTCACAAAGAAACCAAAACCGAATAAGAAACCACACCAATGACCTTATAAATCAATCCACTCCTCCCTAAACCTAATCCATAACATTACACAACCAACTTCGAACACTTTTTTTACAAAATGAACTATATCAATCCAATTGACCAATGTCACTTTATAGATTCCTTTATTGACCATAAAGGCAAGGAAACCACTTAAAAAGGATCACGAAACTACTCGTATTCATTTAATAAGAATCAAGAATCAAATGAAAGTGGTGGGATGAAAGTAATCTGATCTTAAACACGAAACACAATGTGTGATCGATTAAATTGAATTCAAATCAATGTGGCACTACCAACTTAATAACGGTTAATTTAATTTCAAGCAAAATTATGCAATTATAGATTAGTGCATAAAACTATTCAGGAATGCTTAACTAAATACATAAATAAGGAGCTAGTTATACAAAAACATTAAACAACAATGGTTCTTGCAACGATAGCGTTTGCTTTCCTTAACAACATCCAACGTTATTGACTTTTGATTCTTAAGTGTTCTGAACACACTCTTAAACCAATATAATCAAATCGATTATAATTATCAATGGAGTCATTCTAGTAAATCAAAAATGCAACATAATATCTATTGTTTACAACAAAACCAATACTTAATACGAAACCACACCAATGACCTTCTAAATCAATCCAGTCCTCTCTAAACCTGATCCACAACATGGCACAACCAACTTTTAACACTTTTTCTTCCAAAACGAACTATATCAATCCAAATGACAATTATCACTCTATAAATTCCTTTATTGATCATAAAGGCAAGGAAAACACTTGTAAAGGATCACGAAACTACTCGTATTCATTTAATAAGAATCAAGAATCAAATGAAAGTGGTGGGAGGAAAGTAATCTGATCTTATACAAGAAACACAATGTGTGATCGATTAAATTGAATTCAAATCAATGTAGCACGACCAACTTAATAACGGTTAATTTTATTTCAATCAAAATTATGCAATTATAGATTAGTGCATCAAACTATTTAGGAATGCTTAACTAAATACATAAATAAGGAGCTAGTTATACAAAAACATTAAACAACAATGGTTCTTGCAATGATAGCATTTGCTTTCCTCAACAACATCCAACGTTACTGAGTTTTGATTCTTTAGTGTTTTGAACACACTCCTAAACCAATATAATCAAATCGATTATAATTATCATTATAGTGATTCTAGTAAATAACTAATGCAACATAACATATATTGTTCGCAAAGAAACCAAAACCGAATAGGAAAACCACACCAATGACCTTATAAATCAATCCACTCCTCCCTAAACCTCATCCATAACATTACACAATCAACTTCGAAAACTTTTTTTCCAAAACGAACTACATCAATCCAATTGACCAATGTCACTTTATAGATTCCTTTATTGACCATAAAGGCAAGGAAACCACTTAAAAAGGATCACGAAACTACTCGTATTCATTTAATAAGAATCAAGAATCAAATGAAAGTGGTGGGATGAAAGTAATCTGATCTTAAACAAGAAACACAATTTGTGATCGATTAAATTGAATTCAAATCAAAGTAGCATGACCAACTTTATAACGGTTAATTTTATTTCAATCAAAATTATGCAATTATAGATTTGTGCATCAAACTTTTCAGGAACGCTTAACTAAATACATAAATAAGGAGCTAGTTATACAAAAACATTAAACAACAATGGTTCTTGCAACGATAACGTTTGCTTTCCTTAACAACATCCGACGTTATTGTGTTTTGATTCTTAAGTGTTTTGAACACACTCCTAAACCAATATAATCAAATAGATTATAATTATCATTAGAGTGATTCTAGTAAATCATTAATGCAACACAATATATATTGTTAGCAAAGAAACCAAAACCGAATAGGAAACCACACCAATGACCTTATAAATCAATCCACTCCTCCTTAAATCTCATCCATAACATTACACAATCAACTTCGAACACTCTTTTTTCAAAATGAACTATATCAACCCAAATGATAAATGTCACTTTATAGATTACTTTATTGATCATAAAGGCAAGAAAACCACTTAAAAAGGATCACGAAACTACTCGTATTCATTTAATAAGAATCAAGAATCAAATGAAAGTGGTGGGATGAAAGTAATCTGATCTTAAACAAGAAACACAATGTGTGATCGATTAAATTGAATTCAAATCAATGTAGCACGACCAACTTAATAACGGTTAATTTTATTTCAATCAAAATTATGCAATTATAGATTTGTGCATCAAACTATTCAGGAATGCTTAACTAAATACATAAATAAGGAGCTAGTTATACAAAAACATTAAAAAACAATGGTTCTTGCAACGATAGCGTTTGGTTTCCTTAACAACATCCAACGTTATTAAGTTTTGATTCTTAGATGTTTTGAACACACTCCTAAACCAATATAATCAAATCGATTATAATTATCATTAGAGTGATTCTAGTAAATCACTAATGCAACATAATAGATATTGTTCACAAAGAAACCAAAACCGAGTAGGAAACCACACCAATGACCTTATAAATCAATCCACTCCTCCCTAAACCTCATCCATAACATTACACAACCAACTTCGAACACTCTTTTTCCAAAATGAACTATATCAATCCAAATGATAAATGTCACTTTATAGATTACTTTATTGATCATAAAGGCAAGAAAACCACTTAAAAGGATCACGAAACTACTCGTATTCATTTAATAAGAATCAAATGAAAGTGGTGGGATGAAAGTAATCTGATCTTAAACAAGAAACACAATGTGTGATCGATTATATTAAATTCAAATCAATGTAGCACGACCAATTTAATAACGGTTAATTTTATTTCAATTAAAATTATGCAATTATAGATTTGTGAATCAAACTTTTCAGGAATGCTTAACTAAATACATAAATAAGGAGCTAGTTATACAAAAACATTAAACAACAATGGTTCTTGCAACGATAGCGTTTGCTTTCCTTAACAACATCCGACGTTATTGTGTTTTGATTCTTAAGTGTTTTGAACACACTCCTAAACCAATATAATCAAATAGATTATAATTATCATTAGGGTGATTCTAATAAATCATTAATGCAACACAATATATATTGTTCGCAAAGAAATCAAAACCGAATAGGAAACCACACCAATGACCTTATAAATCAATCCACTCCTCCTTAAATCTCATCCATAACATTACACAACCAACTTCGAACACTCTTTTTTCAAAATGAACTATATCAATCCAAATGATAAATGTCATTTTATAGATTACTTTATTGATCATAAAGGCAAGGAAACCACTTAAAAAGGATCACGAAACTACTCGTATTCTTTTAATAAGAATCAAGAATCAAATAAAAGTGGTGGGATGAAAGTAATCTGATCTTAAACACGAAACACAATGTGTGATCGATTAAATTGAATTCAAATCAATGTGGCACTACCAACTTAATAACGGTTAATTTCAAGCAAAATTATGCAATTATAGATTAGTGCATAAAACTATTCAGGAATGCTTAAGTAAATACATAAATAAGGAGCTAGTTATACAAAAACATTAAACAACAATGGTTCTTGCAACGATAGCGTTTGCTTTCCTTAACAACATCCAACGTTATTGACTTTTGATTCTTAAGTGTTCTGAACACACTCTTAAACCAATATAATCAAATCGATTATAATTATCATTGGAGTCATTCTAGTAAATCAAAAATGCAACATAATATCTATTGTTTACAACAAAACCAATACTGAATACGAAACCACACCAATGACCTTCTAAATCAATCCAGTCCTCCCTAAACCTGATCCACAAAATGGCACAAAAACTTCTAACACTTTTTCTTCCAAAATGAACTATATCAATCCAAATGACAATTATCACTCTATAAATTCCTTTATTGATCATAAAGGCAAGGAAACCACTTGTAAAGGATCACGAAACTACTCGTATTCATTTAATAAGAATCAAGAATCAAATGAATGTGGTGGGAAGAAAGTAATCTGATCTTATACAAGAAACACAATGTGTGATCGATTAAATTGAATTCAAATCAATGTAGCACGACCAACTTAATAACGGTTAATTTTATTTCAATCAAAATTATGCAATTATAGATTAGTGCATCAAACTATTTAGGAATGCTTAACTAAATACATAAATAAGGAGCTAGTTATACAAAAACATTAAACAACAATGGTTCTTGCAATGATAGCGTTTGCTTTCCTCAACAACATCCAACGTTACTGAGTTTTGATTCTTTAGTGTTTTGAACACACTCATAAACCAATATAATCAAATCGATTATAATTATCGTTAGAGTGATTCTAGTAAATCGCTAATGCAACATAACATATATTGATCACAAAGAAACCAAAACCGAATAGGAAAACCACACCAATGACCTTATAAATCAATCCACTCCTCCCTAAACCTCATCCATAACATTACACAATCAACTTCGAACACTTTTTTTCCAAAACGAACTATATCAATCCAATTGACCAATGTCACTTCATAGATTCCTTTATTGACCATAAAGGCAAGGAAACCACTTAAAAAGGATCACGAAACTACTCGTATTCATTTAATAAGAATCAAGAATCAAATGAAAGTGGGGGGATGAAAGTAATCTGATCTTAAACAAGAAACACAATTTGTGATCGATTAAATTGAATTCAAATCAAAGTAGCACGACCAACTTAATAACGGTTAATTTTATTTCAATCAAAATTATGCAATTATGTGCATCAAACTTTTCAGGAATGCTTAACTAAATACAAAAATAAGGAGCTAGTTATACAAAAACATTGAACAACAATGGTTCTTGCAACGATAGCGTTTGCTTTCCTTAACAACATCCGACGTTATTGTGTTTTGATTCTTAAGTGTTTTGAAAACACTCCTAAACCAATATAATCTAATAGATTATAATTATCATTAGAGTGATTCTAGTAAATCATTAATGCAACACAATATATATTGTTTGCAAAGAAACCAAAACCCAATAGGAAACCACACCAATGACCTTATAAATCAATCCACTCCTCCTTAAATCTCATCCATAACATTACATAACCAACTTCGAACACACTTTTTTCAAAATGAACTATATCAATCCAAATGATAAATGTCACTTTATAGATTACTTTATTGATCATAAAGGCAAGAAAACCACTTAAAAAGGATCACGAAACTTCTCGTATTCATTTAATAAGAATCAAGAATCAAATGAAAGTGGTGGGATGAAAGTAATCTGATCTTAAACAAGAAACACAATGTGTGATCGATTAAATTGAATTCAAATCAATGTAAATTATGCAATTATAGATTAGTGCATAACTATTCAGGAATGCTTACTAAATATATAAATAAGCCTAGTTATACAAAACATAAAACAACAATGGTTCTTGCAACGATAGCGTTTGCTTTCCTTAACAACATCCAACGTTATTGACTTTTGATTCTTAAGTGTTCTGAACACACTCTTAAACCAATATAATCAAATCGATTATATTATCAATGGAGTCATTCTAGTAAATCAAAATGCAACATAATATCTATTGTTTACAACAAACCATACTTAATACGAAACCACACCAATGACCTTCTAAATCAATCCAGTCCTCCCTAAACCTGATCCACAACATGGCACAACCAACTTCTAACACTTTTTCTTCCAAAACGAACTATATCAATGCAAATGACAATTATCACTCTATAAATTCCTTTATTGATCATAAAGGCAGGGAAAACACTTGTAAAGGATCACGAAACTACTCGTATTCATTTAATAAGAATCAAGAATCAAATGAAGTGGTGGGGGAAAGTAATCTGATCGTATACAAGAAACACAATGTGTGATCGATTAATTGAATTCAAATCAATGTAGCACGACCAACTTAATAACGGTTAATTTTATTTCAATCAAAATTATGCAATTATAGATTAGTGCATCAAACTATTTAGGAATGCTTAACTAAATACATAAATAAGGAGTTAGTTATGCAAAAACATTAAACAACAATGGTTCTTGCAATGATAGCATTGCTTTCCTCAACAACATCCAACGTTACTGATTTTGATTCTTTAGTGTTTTGAACACACTCCTAAACCAATATAATCAAATCGATTATATTATCATTAGAGTGATTCTAGTAAATAACTAATGCAACATACATATATTGTTCACAAAGAACCAAAACCGAATAGGAAAACCACACCAATGACCTTATACAATCCACTCCTCCCAAACCTCTCCATAAATTACACAATCAACTTCGAACACTTTTTTTACAAATGAACTATCAATCCAATTGACCAATGTCACTTTATAGATTCCTTTATTGACCATAAAGGCAAGGAAACCACTTAAAAAGGATCACGAAACTACTCGTATTCATTTAATAAGAATCAAGAATCAAATGAAAGTGGTGGGAAGAAAGTAATCTGATCTTAAACAAGAAACACAATTTGTGATCGATTAAATTGAATTCAAATCAAAGTAGCACGACCAACTTAATAACGGTTAATTTTATTTCAATCAAAATTATGCAATTATAGATTTGTGCTAAATAAGGAGCTAGTTATACAAAAACATTAAACAACAATGGTTCTTGCAACGATAGCGTTTGCTTTCCTTAACAACATCCGACGTTATTGTGTTGATTCTTAAGTGTTTTGAACACACTCCTAAACCAATATAATCAAATAGATTATAATTATCATTAGAGTGATTCTAGTAAATCATTAATGCAACACAATATATATTGTTCGCAAAGAAACCAAAACCGAATAGGAAACCACACCAATGACCTTATAAATCAATCCACTCCTCCTTAAATCTCATCCATAACATTACACAATCAACTTCGAACACTTTTTTTTCAAAATGAACTATATCAATCCAAATGATAAATGTCACTTTATAGATTACTTTACTGATCATAAAGGCAAGAAAACCACTTAAAAAGGATCACGAAACTACTCGTATTCATTTAATAAGAATCAAGAATCAAATGAAAGTGGTGGGATGAAAGTAATCTGATCTTAAACAAGAAACACAATGTGTGATCGATTAGATTGAATTCAAATCAATGTAGCACGACCAACTTAATAACGGTTAATTTTATTTCAATCAAAATTATGCAATTATAGATTAGTGCATAAAACTATTCAGGAATGCTTAACTAAATATATAAATAAGCAGCTAGTTATACAAAAACATTAAACAACAATGGTTCTTGCAACGATAGCGTTTGCTTTCCTTAACAACATCCAACGTTATTAAGTTTTGATTCTTAAATGTTTTGAACACACTCCTAAACCAATATAATCAAATCAATTATAATTATCATTAGAGTGATTCTAGTAAATCACTAATGCAACATAATAGATATTGTTCACAAAGAAACCAAAACCGAGTAGGAAACCACACCAATGACCTTATAAATCAATCCACTCGTCCCTAAACCTCATCCATAACATTACACAACCAACTTCGAACACTCTTTTTTCCAAAATGAACTACATCAATCCAAATGATAAATGTCACTTTATAGATTACTTTATTGATCATAAAGGCAAGAAAACCACTTAAAAGGATCACGAAACTACTCGTATTCATTTAATAAGAATCAAATGAAAGTGGTGGGATGAAAGTAATCTGATCTTAAACAAGAAACACAATGTGTGATCGATTAAATTAAATTTAAATCAATGTAGCACGACCAATTTAATAACGGTTAATTTTATTTCAATTAAAATTATGCAATTATAGATTTGTGCATCAAACTTTTCAGGAATGCTTAACTAAATACATAAATAAGGAGCTAGTTATACAAAAACATTAAACAACAATGGTTCTTGCAACGATAGTGTTTGCTTTCCTTAACAACATCCGACGTTATTGTGTTTTGATTCTTAAGTGTTTTGAACACACTCCTAAACCAATATAATCAAATCGATTATAATTATCATTAGAGTGATTCTAGTAATCTTAAGCAAATAATATATATTGTTCGCAAAGAAACCAAATCGAATAGAAACCACACCAATGACCTTATAAATCAATCCACTCCTCCTAAATCTCATCCATAACATTACACAACCACTTCGAACACTCTTTTTTCAAAATGAACTATATCAATCCAAATGATAAATGTCACTTTATAGATTACTTTATTGATCATAAAAGCAAGAAAACACTTAAAAGGATCACGAAACTACTCGTATTCATTTAATAATCAAGAATCAAATAAAGTGGTGGGATGAAAGTAATCTGATCTTAAACACGAAACACAATGTGTGATCGATTAAATTGAATTCAAATCAATGTGGCACTACCACTTAATAACGGTTAATTTCAAGCAAAATTATGCAATTATAGATTAGTGCATAAACTATTCAGGAATGCTTAAGTAATACATAAATAAGGACTAGTTATACAAAAAATTAAACAACAATGGTTCTTGCAACGATAGCGTTTGCTTTCCTTAACAACATCCAACGTTATTGACTTTTGATTCTTAAGTGTTCTGAACACACTCTTAAACCAATATAATCAAATCGATTATAATTATCATTGGAGTCATTCTAGTAAATCAAAAGTGCAATACTGAATACGAAACCCACACCAATGACTTCTAAATCAATCCAGTCCTCCCTAAACCTGATCCACAACATGGCACAACCAACTTCTAACACTTTTTCTTCCAAAATGAACTATATCAATCCAAATGACAATTATCACTCTATAAATTCCTTTATTGATCATAAAGGCAAGGAAACCACTTGTAAAGGATCACGAAACTACTCGTATTCATTTAATAAGAATCAAGAATCAAATGAATGTGGTGGGAAGAAAGTATCTGATCTATACAAGAAACACAATGTGTGATCGATTAAATTGAATTCAAATCAATGTAGCACGACCGACTTAATAACGGTTAATTTTATTTCAATCAAAATTATGCAATTATAGATTAGTGCATCAAACTATTTAGGAATGCTTAACTAAATACATAAATAAGGAGCTAGTTATACAAAAACATTAAACAACAATGGTTCTTGCAATGATAGCGTTTGCTTTCCTCAACAACATCCAACGTTACTGAGTTTTGATTCTTTAGTGTTTTGAACACACTCATAAACCAATACAATCAAATCGATTATAATTATCGTTAGAGTGATTCTAGTAAATCACTAATGCAACATAACATATTGTTCACAAAGAAACCAAACCGAATAGAAACCACACCATGACCTTATAAATCAATCCACTCCTCCCTAAACCTCATCATAACATTACACAACCAACTTCGAAACTCTTTTTTCAAAATGAACTATCAATCCAAATGATAAATGTCACTTTTAGATTACTTTATTGATCATAAGGCAAGAAACCACTTAAAAGATCACGAAACTTCTCGTATTCATTTAATAAGAATCAAGAATCAAATGAAAGTGGTGGGATGAAAGTAATCTGATCTTAAACAAGAAACACAATGTGTGATCGATTAAATTGAATTCAAATCAATGTAGCACGACCAACTTAATAACGGTAATTTTATTTCAATCAAATTATGCAATTATAGATTAGCATAAACTATTCAGGATGCTTACCTAAATATATAAATAGCAGCTAGTTATAAAAAACATTAACAACAATGGTTCTTGCAACGATAGCGTTTGCTTTCCTTAACAATCCAACGTTATTGACTTTTGATTCTTAAGTGTTCTGAACACAATCTTAAACCAATATAATCAAATCGATTATATTTATCAATAGAGTCATTCTAGTAAATAAAAAATGCAACATAATATCTATTGTTTACAACAAAACCAATACTGAATACGAAACCACACCAATGACCTTCTAAATCAATCCAGTCCTCCCTAAACCTGATCCACAACATTGCACAACCAACTTCTAACACTTTTTCTTCCAAAATGAACTATATCAATCCAAATGACAATTATCACTTTATAGATTCCTTTATTGATCATAAAGGCAAGGAAACCACTTGTAAAGGATCACGAAACTACTCGTATTCATTTAATAATCAAGATCAAATGAAAGTGGTGGGACGAAAGTAATCTGATCTTAAACAGAAAACACAATGTGTGATCGATTAAATTGAATTCAAATCAATGTAGCACGACCAACTTAATAACGGTTAATTTTATTTCAATCAAAATATGCAATTATAGATTGTGTATCAACTATTCAGGAATGCTTAACTAAATACATAATAAGGAGCTAGTTATACAAAAACATTAAAAAACAATGGTTCTTGCAACGATAGCGTTTGCTTTCCTTAACAACATCCAATGTTATTAAGTTTTGATTCTTAAGTGTTTTGAACACACTCCTAAACCAATATAATCAAATCGATTATAATTATCATTAGAGTGATTCTAGTAAATCACTAATGCAACATAATAGATATTGTTCACAAAGAAACCAAAACCGAGTAGGAAACCACACCAATGACCTTATAAATCAATCCACTCCTCCTTAAACCTCATCCATAACATTACACAACCAACTTCGAACACTCTTTTTCCAAAATGAACTATATCAATCCAAATGATAAATGTCACTTTATAGATTACTTTATTGATCATAAAGGCAAGAAGACCACTTAAAAGGATCACGAAACTACTCGTATTCATTTAATAAGAATCAAATGAAAGTGGTGGGATGAAAGTAATCTGATCTTAAACAAGAAGCACAATGTGTGATCGATTAAATTAAATTCAAATCAATGTAGCACGACCAATTTAATAACGGTTAATTTTATTTCAATTAAAATTATGCAATTATAGATTAGTGCATCAAACTATTCAGGAGTGCTTAACTAAATACATAAATAAGCAGCTAGTTATACAGAAACATTAAACAACAATGGTTCTTGCAACGATAGCGTTTGCATTCCTTAACAACATCCAACGTTATTGAGTTTTGATTCTTAAGTGTTCTAAACACACTCTTAAACCAATATAATCAAATCGATTATAATTATCAATGGAGTCATTCTAGTAAATAAAAAATGCAACATAATATCTATTGTTTACAACAAAACCAATACTGAATACGAAGCCACACCAATGACCTTCTAAATCAATCCAGTCCTCCCTAAACCTGATCCACAACATTGCACAACCAACTTCTAACACTTTTTCTTCCAAAATGAACTATATCAATCCAAATGACAATTATCACTTTATAGATTCCTTTATTGATCATAAAGGCAAGGAAACCACTTGTAAAGGATCACGAAACTACTCGTATTCATTTAATAAGAATCAAGAATCAAATGAAAGTGGTGGGACGATAGTAATCTGATCTTAAACAAGAAACACAATTTGTGATCGATTAGATTGAATTCAAATCAATGTAGCACGACCAACTTAATAACGGTTAATTTTATTTCAATCAAAATTATACAATTATAGATTAGTGCATCAAACTATTCAGGAATGCTTAACTAAATACATAAATAAGGAGCTAGTTATACAAAAACAATAAAAAACAATGGTTCTTGCAACGATAGCGTTTGCTTTCCTTAACAACATCCAACGTTATTAAGTTTTGATTCTTAAGTGTTTTGAACACACTCTTAAACCAATATAATCAAATTGATTATAATTATCATTAGAGTGATTCTAGTAAATCACTAATGCAACATAACATATATTGTTCACAAGAAACCAAACCGAATAGGAACCACACCAATGACCTTATAATCAATCACTCCTCCCTAAACCTCATCCGTAACATTACACAACCAACTTCGAACACTCTTTTTCCAAAAGGACCTATATCAATCCAAATGACAAATGTCACTTCATAGATTCCTTTATTGACCATAAAGGCATGGAAATCACTTAAAAAGGATCACGAAACTACTCGTATTCATTTAATAAGAATGAAGAATCGAATGAAAGTGGTGTGATGAAAGTAATCTGATCTTAAACAAGAAACACAATGTGTGATCGATTAAATTGAATTCAAATCAATGTAGCACGACCAACTTAATAACGGTTAATTTTATTTCAATCAAAATTATGCAATTATAGATTTGTGTATCAAACTATTTAGGAATGCTTAAGTAAATACATAAATAACAACATCAAAAGTTATTGAGTTTTGTTTCTTAAGTGTTCTGAACACCTTAACAACATCCAAATTTATTGAGTTTTGATTCTTAAGTGTTCTGAACGCACTCGTAAACAAATATAATAAAATCGATTATAATTATCAATGGAGTCATTCTAGTAAATAAAAAATGCAACATAATATCTATTGTTTACAACAAAACCAATACTGAACACGAAACCACACCAATGAACTTCTAAATCAATCCAGTCCTCCCTAAACCTGATCCACAACATTGCACAACCAACTTCGAACACTCTTTCTTACAAAATGAACTGTATTAATCCAAATGACAAATGTCACTTTATAGATTTCTTTATTGATCATAAAGGCAAGGAAACCACTTGTAAAGTATCACGAAACTACTCGTATTCATTTAATAAGAATCGAGAATCAAATGAAAGTGGTGGGATAAAAGTATTCTTTTATTAAACAAGAAACACAATGTGTGATCGATTAAATTGAATTCAAATTAATGTAGCACGACCAAGTTAATAACGGTTAATTTTATTTAAATCAAAATTATGCAATTATAGATTAGTGCATCAAACTATTCAGGAAAGCTTAACTAAATACATAAATAAGGAACTAGTTATACAAAAACCTTAAACAACAATGGTTCTAGCAACGATAGCGTTTGGTTTCCTTAACAACATCCAACCGTTATTGACTTTTGATTCTTAAGTGTTTTGAACGCACTCCTAAACCAATATAATCAAACCGATTATAACTATCATTGGAGTCATTCTAGTAAATCACTAATGCAAAATGATATCTGTTGTTTACAAAAAAAACCAATACTTAATAGAAAACCACACCAATGACTTTGTAAATCAATCCAGTCCTCCCTAAACCTGATCCACAACATAGTGCAACCAACTTCAAACACTCTTTCTTCTAAGATAAACTATATCAATCCAAATGACAAATGTCACTTTATAGATTCTTTTATTGATCATAAAGGCAAGGAAACCACTTGTAAAGTATCACGAAACTACTCGTATTTATTTAATAAAAATCGGGAATCAAATGAAAGTGGTGGGAAAAAAGTATTCTGATCTTAAACAAGTAGCACAATGTGTGATCGATTAAATTGAATTCAAATAAATGTAGCACGACCAAGATAATAACAGTTAATTTTATATCAATCAAAATTATGCAATTATAGATTAGTGCATCAATATTCAGGAATGCTTAACTAAATACATTATACAAAACATTAAACAACAATGTTCTGCAACGATAACGTTTGCTTTCCTTAACAACATCCAAAGTTATTAAGTTTTGATTCTTAATGTTCTGAACACCTTAACAACATCCAAGTTATTGAGTTTTGATACTTAGTGTTTGAACACACTCCTAAACAAATATAATAAATCGATTAAAATTATCATTGGAGTCATTCTAGTAAATCACTAATGCAACATAATACTATGTTTACAACAAGCCAATACTGAACACGAACCACACCAATGAACTTGTAAACAATCCAATCCTCCTAAACCTGATCCACAACATTGCACAACCAAATTCGAACACTCTTTCTACAAAATGAACTATATCAATCCAAATGACAAATGTCACTTTATAGATTTCTTTATTGATCATAAAGGCAAGGAAACCACTTGTAAAGGATCACGAAACTACTCGATTCATTTAATAAGAATAGAGAATCAAATGAAAGTGTGGGATAAAGTATTCTGATCTTAAACAAGAGCACAATGTGTGATCGATTAAATTGAATTCAAATAAATGTAGCACGACCAAGATAATACGGTTAATTTATATCAATCAAAATTATGCAATTATAGATTGTGCATCAAATTTAGGAATGCTTAACTAAATACTAGTTATGCAAAAACATTAAACAATAATGGTCCTTGCAACGATAACGTTTGCTTTCCTTAATAACATCCAAAGTTATTGTTTGATTCTTAAGTGTTCTGAACACCTTACAACATCCAAAGTTATTGAGTTTTGATACTAAGTGTTCTGAACACACTCCTAAACAATTAAAAATCAATTAATTATCATTGGAGTCATTCTAGTAAATCACTAATGCAACATAATATCTATAGTTTACAACAAAACCAATACTGAACACGAAACCACACCAATGAACTTGTAAATCAATCCAATCCTCGCTAAACCTGATCCACAACATTGCACAACCAACTTCGAACACTCTTTCTTACAAAATGAACTATATCAATCCAAATGACAAATGTCACTTTATAGATTTCTTTATTGATCATAAAGGCAAGAAAACCACTTGTAAAGTATCACGAAACTACTCGTATTCATTTAATAAGATCAGAATCAATGAAAGTGGTGGATAAAGTATCTGATCTTAAACAAGAAGCACAATGTGTGATCGATTAATTGAATTCAAATAATGTAGCACGACCAGATAATAACGTTAATTTTATATCAATCAAATTATGCAATTATAGATTAGTGCATCAAATTCAGGAATGCTTAACTAAATACTATATACAAAACATTAAACAACAATGGTTCTTGCAACGATACGTTTGCTTCCTTAACAACATCCAAAGTTATTGAGTTTGATTCTTAAGTGTTCTGAACACCTTAACAACATCCAAGTTATTGAGTTTTGATACTTAAGTGTTCTGAACACACTCCAACAAATATAATAAATCGATTAAAAGTATCTTGGAGTCATTCTAGTAAATCACTAATGCAACATAATATCTATAGTTTACAACAAACCAAACTGAACACGAAACCCACCAATGACTTGTAAATCAATCCAATCCTCGCTAAACTGATCCACAACATTGCACACCAACTTCAACACTCTTTCTTACAAATGAACTATATCAATCAAATGACAAATTCACTTTATAGATTTCTTTATTGATCATAAAGGCAAGGAAACCACTTGTAAAGGATCACCAAACTACTCGTTTCATTTAATAAGAATCGAGAATCAAATGAAAGTGGTGGGATAAAGTATTCTGATCTTAAACAAGAAGCACAATGTGATCGATTAATTGAATTCAAATAATGTGCACGACCAAGATAATAACGGTTAATTTTATATCAATCAAAATTATGCAATTATAGATTAGTGCATCAAATTCAGGAATGCTTAACTAAATACTAGTTATGCAAAAACATTAACAATAATGTTCTTGCAACGATAACGTTTGCTTTCCAACAACATCCAAAGTTATTGAGTTTTGATTCTTAAGTGTTCTGAACACCTTACAACATCCAAAGTTATTGAGTTTTGATACTTAAGTGTTCTGAACACCCTCCTAAACAATATAATAAAATCGATTAAATCATTGAGTCATTCTAGTAAATCACTAATGCAACATAATATCTATAGTTTACAACAAACCAATACTAAACACGAAACCACACCAATGAACTTGTAAATCAATCCATCCTCGCTAAACCTGATCCACAACATTGCACAACCAACTTCGAACACTCTTTCTTACAAATGACTATATCAATCCAATGACAAATGTCACTTTATAGATTTCTTTATTGATCATAAGGCAAGAAACCACTTGTAAAGGATCACGAAACTACTCGTATTCATTTAATAAGAATCGATCAAATGAAAGTGGTGGGATAAAAGTATCTGATCTTAACAAGACACAATTGTGATCGATTAAATTGAATTCAAATATGTAGCACGACCAAGATAATAACGGTTATTTATATCAATCAAATTATGCAATTATAGATTAGTGCATCAAATATTCAGGAATGCTTAACTAAATACTAGTATGCAAAAACATTAAACATATGGTTCTTGCAACGATAACGTTTGCTTTCCTTAACACATCCAAAGTTATTGAGTTTTGATTCTTAAGTGTTCTGAACACCTTAACAACATCCAAAGTTATTGAGTTTGATACTTAAGTGTTCTGAACACACTCCTAAACAAATAATAAATCGATTAAAATTATCATTGAGTCATTCTAGTAAATCACTAATGCAACATAATCTATGTTTACACAAAACCAATACTAAACACGAAACCACACCAATGACTTGTAAATCAATCCATCCTCGCTAAACCTGATCCACAACATTGCACAACCAACTTCGAACACTCTTTCTTACAAAATGAACTATATCAATCCAAATGACAAATGTCACTTTATAGATTTCTTTATTGATCATAAAGGCAAGGAAACCACTTGTAAGGATCACGAAACTACTCGTATTCATTTAATAATAAAAGTATTCTGATCTTAAACAAGAAGCACAATATGTGATCGATTAATTGAATTCAAATAAATGTGCACGACAAGATAATAACGGTAATTTATATCAATCAAATTATGCAATTATAGATTAGTGCATCAAATATTCAGAATGCTTAACTAAATACTAGTTATGCAAAAACATTAAACAATAATGGTTCTTGCAACGATAACGTTTGCTTTCCTTAACAACATCCAAAGTTATTGAATTTTGATTCTTAAGTGTTCTGACACTTTACAACATCCAATTATTAGTTTTGATACTTAAGTGTTCTGAACACACTCCTAAACAATATAATAAATCGATTAAAATTATCATTGGAGTCATTCTAGTAAATCACTAATGCACATAATATCTAGTTTACACACCAATACTGAACACGAAACCACACCAATGAACTTGTAAATCAATCCATCCTCGCTAACCTGATCCACAACATTGCACACCACTTCGAAACTCTTTCTTACAAAATGAACTATATCATCCAATGACAAATGTCACTTTATAGATTTCTTATTGATCATAAAGGCAAGAAACCACTTGTAAAGGATCACGAAACTACTCGTATTCATTTATAAGAATCGAGAATCAATGAAAGTGGTGGATAAAAGTATTCTGATCTTAAACAAGAAGCACAATGTGTGATCGATTAATTGAATTCAAAAATGTAGCACGACCAAGATAATAACGTTAATTTTATATCAATCAAATTATGCATTATAGATTAGTGCATTAAATATAAAACATTAACAACATGGTTCTTGCAACGATAACGTTTGCGTTCCTTAACAACATCCAAAGTTATTGAGTTTTGATTCTTAAGTGTTCTGAACACCTTAACAACATCCAAAGTTATTGAGTTTTAATACTTAAGTGTTCTGAACACACTCCTAAACAAATATAATAAAATCGATTAAAATTATCATTGGAGTCATTCTAGTAAATCACTAATGCAACATAATATCTATAGTTTACAACAAAACCAATACTGAACACGAAACCACACCAATGAACTTGTAAATCAATCCAATCCTCGCTAAACCTGATCCACAACATTGCACAACCAACTTCGAACACTCTTTCTTACAAAATGAACTATATCAATCCAAATGACAAATGTCACTTTATAGATTTCTTTATTGATCATAACGGCAAGGAAACCACTTGTAAAGGATCACGAAACTACTCGTATTCATTTAATAAGAATCGAGAATCAAATGAAAGTGGAGGGATAAAAGTATTCTGATCTTAAACAAGAAGCACAATGTGTGATCGATTAAATTGAATTCAAATAAATGTAGCACAACCAAGATAATAACGGTTAATTTTATATCAATCAAAATTATGCAATTATAGATTAGTGCATTAAATATTCAGGAATGCTTAACTAAATACTAGTTATGCAAAAACATTAAACAATAATGGTTCTTGCAACGATAACGTTTGCTTTCCTTAACAACATCCAAAGTTATTGAGTTTTGATTCTTAAGTGTTCTGAACACCTTAACAACATCCAAAGTTATTGAGTTTTAATACTTAAGTGTTCTGAACACACTCCTAAACAAATATAATAAATCGATTAAATTATCATTGGTCATTCTAGTAAATCACTAATGTAACATATCTATAGTTTACAACAAACCAATACTGAACACGAAACCACACCAATGAACTTGTAAATCAATCCAATCCTCGCTAAACCTGATCCACAACATTGCACAACCAACTTCGAACACTCTTTCTTACAAAATGAACTATATCAATCCAAATGACAAATGTCACTTTATAGATTTCTTTATTGATCATAAAGGCAAGGAAACCACTTGTAAAGGATCACGAAACTACTCGTATTCATTTAATAAGAATCGAGAATCAAATGAAAGTGGTGGGATAAAAGTATTCTGATCTTAAACAAGAACACAATGTGTGATCGATTAAATTGAATTCAAATAAATGTAGTACGACCAAGATAATAACGGTTAATTTTATATCAATCAAAATTATGCAATTATAGATTAGTGCATCAAATATTCAGGAATGCTTAACTAAATACTAGTTATGCAAAAACATTAAACAATAATGGTTCTTGCAACGATAACGTTTGCTTTCCGTAACAACATCCAAAGTTATTGAGTTTTGATTCTTAAGTGTTCTGAACACCTTAACAACATCCAAAGTTATTGAGTTTTAATACTTAAGTGTTCTGAACACACTCCTAAACAAATATAATAAAATCGATTAAAATTATCATTGGAGTCATTCTAGTAAATCACTAATGTACATATATCTATAGTTTACAACAAAACCAATACTGAACACGAAACCACACCAATGAACTTGTAAATCAATCCAATCCTCGCTAAACCTGATCCACAACATTGCACAACCAACTTCGAACACTCTTTCTTACAAAATGAACTATATCAATCCAAATGACAAATGTCACTTTATAGATTTCTTTATTGATCATAAAGGCAAGGAAACCACTTGTAAAGGATCACGAAACTACTCGTATTCATTTAATAAGAATCGAGAATCAAATGAAAGTGGTGGGATAAAAGTATTCTGATCTTAAACAAGAAACACAATGTGTGATCGATTAAATTGAATTCAAATAAATGTAGTACGACCAAGATAATAACGGTTAATTTTATATCAATCAAAATTATGCAATTATAGATTAGTGCATCAAATATTCAGGAATGCTTAACTAAATACTAGTTATGCAAAAACATTAAACAATAATGGTTCTTGCAACGATAACGTTTGCTTTCCTTAACAACATCCAAAGTTATTGAGTTTTGATTCTTAAGTGTTCTGAACACCTTAACAACATCCAAAGTTATTGAGTTTTGATACTTAAGTGTTCTGAACACACTCCTAAACAAATATAATAAAATCGATTAAAATTATCATTGGAGTCATTCTAGTAAATCACTAATGCAACATAATATCTATAGTTTACAACAAAACCAATACTAAACACGAAACCACACCAATGAACTTGTAAATCAATCTAGTCCTCACTAAACCTGATCCACAACATTGCACAACCAACTTCGAACACTCTTTCTTACAAAATGAACTATATCAATCCAAATGACAAATGTCACTTTATAGATTTCTTTATTGATCATAAAGGCAAGGAAACCACTTGTAAAGGATCACGAAACTACTCGTATTCATTTAATAAGAATCGAGAATCAAATGAAAGTGGTGGGATAAAAGTATTCTGATCTTAAACAAGAAGCACAATGTGTGATCGATTAAATTGAATTCAAATAAATGTAGCACGACCAAGATAATAACGGTTAATTTTATATCAACCAAAATTATGCAATTATAGATTAGTGCATTAAATATTCAGGAATGCTTAAGTAAATACTAGTTATGCAAAAACATTAAACAATAATGGTTCTTGCAACGATAACGTTTGCTTTCCTTAACAACATCCAAAGTTATTGAGTTTTGATTCTTAAGTGTTCTGAACACCTTAACAACATCCAAGTTATTGAGTTTTAATACTTAAGTGTTCTGAACACACTCCTAAACAAAATATAATAAAATCGATTAAAATTATCATTGGAGTCATTCTAGTAAATCACTAATGCAACATAATATCTATAGTTTACAACAAACCAAACTAAACACGAAACCACCCAATGACTTGTAAATCAATCTAGTCCTCACTAAACTTGATCCACAACATTGCACAACCAACTTCGAACACTCTTTCTTACAAAATGAACTATATCAATCCAAATGACAAATGTCACTTTATAGATTTCTTTATTGATCATAAAGCAAGGAAACCACTTGTAAGGATCACGAAACTACTCGTATTCATTTAATAAGAATCGAGAATCAAATGAAAGTGGTGGGATAAAAGTATTCTGATCTTAAACAAGAAGCACAATGTGTGATCGATTAAATTGAATTCAAATAAATGTAGCACGACCAAGATAATAACGGTTAATTTTATATCAATCAAAATTATGCAATTATAGATTAGTGCATTAAATATTCAGGAATGCTTAAGTAAATACTAGTTATGCAAAAACATTAAACAATAATGGTTCTTGCAACGATAACGTTTGCTTTCCTTAACAACATCCAAAGTTATTGAGTTTTGATTCTTAAGTGTTCTGAACACCTTAACAACATCCAAAGTTATTGAGTTTTAATACTTAAGTGTTCTGAACACACTCCTAAACAAATATAATAAAATCGATTAAAATTATCATTGGAGTCATTCTAGTAAATCACTAATGCAACATAATATCTATAGTTTACAACAAACCAACTGAACACGAAACCACACCAATGAACTTGTAAATCAATCCAATCCTCGCTAAACCTGATCCACAACATTGCACAACCAACTTCGAACACTCTTTCTTACAAAATGAACTATATCAATCCAAATGACAAATGTCACTTTATAGATTTCTTTATTGATCATAAAGGCAAGGAAACCACTTGTAAAGGATCACGAAACTACTCGTATTCATTTAATAAGAATCGAGAATCAAATGAAAGTGGTGGGATAAAAGTATTCTGATCTTAAACAAGAAGCACAATGTGTGATCGATTAAATTGAATTCAAATAAATGTAGCACGACCAAGATAATAACGGTTAATTTTATATCAATCAAAATTATGCAATTATAGATTAGTGCATTAAATATTCAGGAATGCTTAACTAAATACTAGTTATGCAAAAACATTAAACAATAATGGTTCTTGCAACGATAACGTTTGCTTTCCTTAACAACATCCAAAGTTATTGAGTTTTGATTCTTAAGTGTTCTGAACACCTTAACAACATCCAAAGTTATTGAGTTTTAATACTTAAGTGTTCTGAACACACTCCTAAACAAATATAATAAAATCGATTAAAATTATCATTGAAGTCATTCTAGTAAATCACTAATGTAACATAATATCTATAGTTTACAACAAAACCAATACTGAACACGAAACCACACCAATGAACTTGTAAATCAATCCAATCCTCGCTAAACCTGATCCACAACATTGCACAACCAACTTCGAACACTCTTTCTTACAAAGAACTATATCAATCCAATGACAAATGTCACTTTGTAGATTTCTTTATTGATCATAAAGGCAAGGAAACCACTTGTAAAGGATCACGAAACTACTCGTATTCATTTAATAAGAATCGAGAATCAAATGAAAGTGGTGGGATAAAAGTATTCTGATCTTAAACAAGAAACACAATGTGTGATCGATTAAATTGAATTCAAATAAATGTAGCACGACCAAGATAATAACGGTTAATTTTATATCAATCAAAATTATGCAATTATAGATTAGTGCATCAAATATTCAGGAATGCTTAACTAAATACTAGTTATGCAAAAACATTAAACAATAATGGTTCTTGCAACGATAACGTTTGCTTTCCGTAACAACATCCAAAGTTATTGAGTTTTGATTCTTAAGTGTTCTGAACACCTTAACAACATCCAAAGTTATTGAGTTTTGATACTTAAGTGTTCTGAACACACTCCTAAACAAATATAATAAAATCGATTAAAATTATCATTGGAGTCATTCTAGTAAATCACTAATGCAACATAATATCTATAGTTTACAACAAAACCAATACTAAACACAAACCACACCAATGAACTTGTAAATCAATCTAGTCCTCACTAACCTGATCCACAACATTGCACAACCAACTTCGAACACTCTTTCTTACAAATAACTATATCAATCCAAATGACAAATGTCACTTTATAGATTTCTTTATTGATCATAAAGGCAAGAAAACAACTTGTAAAGGATCACGAAACTACTCGTATTCATTTAATAAGAATCGAGAATCAAATGAAAGTGGAGGGATAAAAGTATTCTGATCTTAAACAAGAAGCACAATGTGTGATCGATTAAATTGAATTCAAATAAATGTAGCACGACCAAGATAATAACAGTTAATTTTATATCAATCAAAATTATGCAATTATAGATTAGTGCATCAAATATTCAGGAATGCTTAACTAAATACTAGTTATACAAAAACATTAAACAACAATGATTCTTGTAACGATAATATTTGCTTTCCTTAACAACATCCAAAGTTATTGAGTTTTGATTCTTAAGTGTTCTGAACAGCATAACAACATCCAAAGTTATTGAGTTTTGATTCTTAAATGTTCGAAACACACTCCTAAACAAATATAATCAAATCGATTAAAATTATCATTGGAGTCATTCTAGTAAATCACTAATGCAACATAATATCTATAGTTTACAACAAAACCAATACTGAACACGAAACCACACCAATGAACTTGTAAATCAATCCTGTCATCCCTAAACCTGATCCACAACATTGCACAACCAAGTTCGAACACTCTTTCTTACAAAATGAACTATATCAATCTAATGACAAATGTCACTTTATAGATTCCTTTTTTGATCATAAAGACAAGGAAACCACTTGTAAATGATCACGAAACTACTCATATTCATTTAATAAGAATCGAGAATCAAATGAAAGTGGTGGGACAAAAGTATTCTGATCTTAAACAAGAATCACAATGTGTGACCGATTAAATTGAAGTCAAATTAATGTAGCAGGACCAAGTTAATAACGGTTAATTTCATTTCAATCAAAATTATGCAATTATAGATTAGTGCATCAAACTATTCAGGAATGCTTAACTAAATGCATAAATAAGGAACTAGTTATACAAAAACATTAAACAACAATGGTACTAGCAACGATAGCGTTTGCTTTCCTTAACAACATCCAACGTTATTGACTTTTGATTCTTAAGTGTTCTGAACACACTCGTAAACCAATATAATCAAATCGATTATAAATATAATTGGAGTCATTCTAGTAAATCACTAATGCAAAATAATATCTATTGTTTATATCAAAACCAATACTGAATAGAAAACCACACCAATGACTTATTAAATCAATCCAGTCCTCCCTAAACCTGATCCACAACATTGTACAATCAACTTCGAACACTCTTTCTTCCAAAATGAAATATATCAATACAAATGACAAATGTCACTTTATAGATTCCTTTATTGATCATAAAGGCAAGGAAACCACTTGTAAACTATCACGAAACTACTCGTATTCATTTAATAAGAATCGAGAATCAAATGAAAGTGGTGGGAAAAAAGTATTCTAATCTTAAACAAGAAGCACATTGTGTGATCGATTAAATTAAATTCAAATCAATGTAGCACGAACAAGCTAATAACGGTTAATTTTATATCAATCAAAAATATGCAATTATAGATTAGTGCATCAAACTATTCAGGAATGCTAAACTAAATACTACTTATACAAAAACATTAAACAACAATGGTTCTTGTAATGATAACATTTGCTTTTCTTAACAACATCCAAAGTTATTGAGTTTTGATTCTTAAGTGTTCTGAACACCATAACAACATCCAAAGTTATTGAGTTTTGATTCTTAAATGTTCTAAACACACTCCTAAACAAATATAATCAAATCGATTAAAATTATCATTGGAGTCATTCTAGTAAATCACTAATGCAACATAATATCTATAGTTTACAACAAAACCAATACTGAACATGAAACCACACCAATGAACTTGTAAATCAATCCAGTCCTCCCTAAACCTGATCCACAACATTGCACAACGAACTTCGAACACTCTTTCTTACAAAATGAACTATATCAATCCAAATGACAAATGTCACTTTGTAGATTCCTTTTTTGATCATAAAGACAAGGAAACCACTTGTAAATGATCAAGAAACTACTCGTATTCATTTAATAAGAATCGAGAATCAAATGATAGTGGTGGGACAAAAGTATTATGATTTTAAACAAGAAACACAATGTGTGACCGATTAAATTGAAGTCAAATTAATGTAGCAGGACCAAGTTAATAACGGTTAATTTCATTTCAATCAAAATTATGCAATTATAGATTAGTGCATCAATCTATTCTGGAATGCTTAACTAAATGTATAAATAAGGAACTAGTTGTACAAAAACATTAAACAACAATGGTTCTAGCAACGATAGCGTTTGCTTTCCTTAACAACATCCAACGTTATTGACTTTTGATTCTTAAGTGTTCTAAACACACTCCTAAACCAATATAATCAAATCGATTATAACTATCATTGGAGTCATTCTAGTAAATCACTAATGCAAAATAATATCTATTGTTTATAACAAACCCAATACTCAATAGAAAACCACACCAATGACTTATTAAATCAATCCAGTCCTCCCTAAACCTGATCCACAACATTGTACAACCAACTTCGAACACTCTTTCTTCCAAAATGAACTATATCAATCCAAATGACAAATGTCACTTTTTAGATTCCTTTATTTATCATAAAGTTAAGAAAACCACTTGTAAAGGATCACGAAACTACTCGTATTCATTTAATAAGAATCGAGAATCAAATGAAAGTGGTGGGATAAAAGTATTCTTTTCTTAAACAAGAAACACAATGTGTGATCGATTAAATTGAATTCAAATTAACGTAGCACGACCAATTTAATAATGGTTAATTTTATTTCAATCAAAATTCTGCAATTATAGATTAGTGCATCAAACTATTCAAGAATCCTTAACTAAATACATAAATAAGGAACTAGTAATACAAAGACATTAAACAATAATGGTTCTAGCAACGATAGCGTTTGCTTTCCTTAACAATATTCAAAGTTATTGAGTTTTGATTCTTAAGTGTTCTTAACACACTCTTAAACCAATATAATCAAATCCATTATAATTATCATTAGAGTCATTCTAGTAAACCACTAATGCAACATAATATCTATAGTTTACAACAAAACCAATACTGAATAGAATACCACACCAATGACTTTGTAAATCAATCCAGTACTCCCTAAACCTGATTCACAACATAGTACAACCAACTTCGAACACCCTTTCTTCCAAAATGAACAATATCAATCCAAATGACAAATGTCACTTTATAGATTGCTTTATTGAACATAAAGGCAAGGAAACCATATGTAAAGTATCACGAAACTACTCGTATTCATTTAATAAGAATCGAGAATCAAATGAAAGTGGTGGGAAAAAAGTATTCTGAACTTAAACAAGAAGCACAATGTGTGATCGTTTAAATTGAATTCAAATCAATGTAGCGCGACCAAGCTAATAACGGTTAATTTTATATCAATTAAAATTATGCAATTATAGATTAGTGCATCAAACTATTCAGGAATGCTTAACTAAATACTAGTTATACAAAAACGTTAAACAACAATGGTTCTTGCAACGATAACGTTTGCTTTCCTTAAAAACATCAAAAGTTATTGAGTTTTGATTCTTAAGTGTTCTGAACACCTAAACAACATCCAAAGTTATTGAGTTTTTATTCTTAAGTGTTCTGAACACACTCCTAAACCAATATAATTAAATCGATTATAATTATCATTGGAGTCATTCTACTAAATCACTAATGCAAAATAATATCTATTGTTTACAACAAAACCAATACTGAATAGAAAACCACACCAATGACTTTGTAAATCAATCCAGTACTCCCTAAACCTGATCCACCACATAGGACAACCAACTTCGAACACTCTTTCTTTCAAAATGAACAATATCAATCCAAATGACAAATGTCACTTTATAGATTCCTTTATTGATCATAAAGGAAAGGAAAACACTTGTAAAGTATCACGAAACTACTCGTATTCATTTAATAAGAATTGAGAATCATATGAAAGTGGTGGAAAAAAGTATTCTGATCTTAAACAAGAAGCACAATGTGTGATCGATTAAATTGAATTCAAATCAATGTAGCACGACCAAGCTAATAACGATTAATATTATATCAATCAAAATTATGCAATTATAGATTAGTGCATCAAACTATTCAGAAATGCTTAACTAAATACTAGTTACACAAAAACATTAAATAACAATGGTTCTTGCAACGATAACGTTTGCTTTCCTTAAAAACATCCAAAGTTATTGAGTTTTGAGTCTTAAGTGTTCTGAACACATTAACAACATCCAAAGTGATTGAGTTTTGATTCTTAAGTTTTCTGAACACACTCCCAAAAAAATATAATCAAATCGATTATAATTATCATTGGAGTCATTCTAGTAAATCACTTATGCAACATAATATCTATAGTGTACAACAAAACCAGTACTGAACACGAAACCACACCAATGAACTTGTAAATCAATCCAGTCCTCCCTAAACCGGATCCACAACATTGCACAACCAACTTCGAACACTCTTTCTTACAAAATAAACTATATCAATCCAAATGACAAATGTCACTTTATATATTCCTTTTTTGATCATAAAGACAAGGAAACCACTTGTAAATGATCACGAAACTACTCATATTCATTTAATAAGAATCGAGAATCAAGTGAATGTGGTGGGACAAAATTATTCTGATCTTAAACAAGAAACACAATGTGTGATCGATTAAATTGAAGTCAAATTAATGTAGCAGGACCATGTTAATAACGGTTAATTTCATTTCAATCAAAATTATGCAATTATAGATTAGTGCATCAAACTATTCAGGAATGCTTAACTAAATGCATAAATAAGGAACTAGTTATACAAAAACATTAAACAACAATGGTTCTAGCAATGATAGCGTTTGCTTTCCTTAACAACATCCAACGTTATTAACTTTTGATTTTTAAGTGTTCTAAACACACTCCTAAACAAATATAATCAAATCGATTATAACTATCATTGAAGTCATTCTAGTAAATCACTAATGCAAAATAATATCTATTGTTTATAACAAAACCAATACTGAATAGAAAACCACACCAATGACTTATTAAATCAATCCAGTCCTCCCTAAACCTGATCCACAACATTGTACAACCAACTTCGAACACTCTTTCTTTCAAAATGAACTATATCAATCCACTGACAATGTCACTTTAGATTCCTTTATTGATCATAAGTCAAGAAAACCACTTTTAAAGGATCACGAAACTACTCGTATTCATTTAATAAGAATCGATAATCAAATGAAGTGGTGAGATAAAGTATTATTTTCTTAAACAAGAAACACAATGTGTGATCGATTAACTTGAATTCAAATTAATGTAGCACGACCAATTTAATAATGGTTAATTTTATTTCAATCAAAATTATGCAATTATAGATTAGTGCATCAAACTATTCAGGAATCCTTAACTAAATACATAAATAAGGAACTAGTAATACAAAAACATTAAACAATAATGGTTCTAGCAACGATTGCGTTTGCTTTCCTTAACAACATCCAAAGTTATTGAGTTTTGATTATTAAGTGTTCTTAACACACTCTTAAACCAATATAATCAAATCCATTATAATTATCATTGGAGTCATTCTAGTAAATCACTAATTCAAAATAATATCTATTGTTTACAACAAAACCAATACTGAATAGAAAACATACCAATGACTTTGTAAATCAATCCAGTACTCCCTAAACCTGATCCACAACATAGTACAACCAACTTCGAACACTCTTTCGTCCAAAATGAACAATATCAATCCAAATGACAAATGTCACTTTATAGATTACTTTATTGATCATAAAGGCAAGGAAACCATATGTAAAGTATCACGAAACTACTCGTATTCATTTAATAAGAATCGAGAATCAAATGAAAGTGGTGGGAAAAAAGTATTCTGATCTTAAACAAGAAGCACAATGTGTGATCGATTAAATTGAATTCAAATCAATGTCGCACGACCAAGCTAATAACGGTTAATTTTACATCAATCAAAATTATGCAATTATAGATTAGTGCATCAAACTATTCAGGATTGCTTAACTAAATACAAGTTACACAAAAACATTAAACAACAATGGTTCTTGCAACGATAACATTTGGTTTCCTTAAAAACATCCAAAGTTATTGAGTTTTGATTCTTAGGTGTTCTGAACACCTTAACAATATCCAAAGTGATTGAGTTTTGATTCTTAAGTGTTATGAACACACTCCAAAACAAATATAATCAAATCGGTTATAATTATCATTAGAGTTATTCTAGTAAATCACTAATGCAACATAATATCTATAGTTTACAACAAAACCAATACTGAATAGAATACCACAACCAATGACTTTGTAATCAATCCAGTACTCCCTACCTGATCCACAACATAGTACAACCAACTTCGAACACTCTTTCTTCCAAAATGACATAAATCAATCCAATGACAATGTCACTTTATAGATTACTTTATTGATCATAAAGGCAAGGAAACCATATGTAAAGTATCACGAACTACTCGTATTTATTTAATAAGAATCGAGAATCAAATGAAAGTGGTGGGAAAAAAGTATTCTGATCTTAAACAAGAAGCACAATGTGTGATCGATTAAATTGAATTCAAATCAATGTAGCACGACCAAGCTAATAACGGTTAATTTTCTATCAATCAAAATTATGCAATTATAGATTAATGCATCAAACTATTCAGAAATGCTTAACTAAATACTAGTTACACAAAAACATTAAACAACAATGGTTCTTGCAACAATAACGTTTTCTTTCCTTAAAAACATCCAAAGTTATTGAGTTTTGATTCTTAAGTGTTCTGAACACCTTAACAACATCCAAAGTTATTGAGTTTTGATTCTTAAGTGTTTTGAACACACTCCTAAACAAATATATTCAAATCGATTATAATTATCATTAGAGTCATTCTAGTAAATCACTTATGCAACATAATATCTATAGTTTACAACAAAACCAGTACTGAACACGAAACCACACTAATGAACTTGTAAATCAATCCAGTCCTCCCTAAACCGGATCCACAACATTGCACAACCAACTTCGAACACTCTTTCTTACAAAATGAACTATATCAATCCAAATGACAAATGTCACTTTATATATTCCTTTTTTGATCATAAAGACAAGGAAACCACTTGTAAATGATCACGAAACTACTCATATTCATTTAATAAGAATCGAGAAAAAGTGAATGTGGTGGGAAAATTATTCTGATCTTAACAGAAACACAATGTGTGATCGATTAAATTGAAGCCATTAATGTAGCAGGACCATGTTAATAACGTTAATTTCATTTCAATCAAAATTATGCAATTATAGATTAGTGCATCAACTATTCAGGAATGCTTAACTAAATGCATAAATAAGGAACTAGTATACAAAAACATTAAACACAATGGTTCTAGCAACGATAGCGTTTGCTTTCTTAACACATCCACGTTATTGACTTTTGATTTTTAAGTGTTCTAAACACACTCCTAAACAAATATAATCAAATCGATTATAACTATCATTGGAGTCATTCTAGTAAATCACTAATGCAAAATAATATCTATTGTTTATAACAAAACCAATACTGAATAGAAAACCACACCAATGACTTATTAAATCAATCCAGTCCTCCCTAAACCTGATCCACAACATTGTACAACCAACTTCGAACACTCTTTCTTTCAAAATGAACTATATCAATCCAACTGACAAATGTCACTTTATAGATTCCTTTATTGATCATAAAGTCAAGAAAACCACTTTTAAAGGATCACGAAACTACTCGTATTCATTTAATAAGAATCGATAATCAAATGAAAGTGGTGAGATAAAAGTATTATTTTCTTAAACAAGAAACACAATGTGTGATCGATTAACTTGAATTCAAATTAATGTAGCACGACCAATTTAATAATGGTTAATTTTATTTCAATCAAAATTATGCAATTATAGATTAGTGCATCAAACTATTCAGGAATCCTTAACTAAATACATAAATAAGGAACTAGTAATACAAAAACATTAAACAATAATGGTTCTAGCAACGATTGCGTTTGCTTTCCTTAACAACATCCAAAGTTATTGAGTTTTGATTATTAAGTGTTCTTAACACACTCTTAAACCAATATAATCAAATCCATTATAATTATCATTGGAGTCATTCTAGTAAATCACTAATGCAAAATAATATCTATTGTTTACAACAAAACCAATACTGAATAGAAAACATACCAATGACTTTGTAAATCAATCCAGTACTCCCTAAACCTGATCCACAACATAGTACAACCAACTTCGAACACTCTTTCGTCCAAAATGAACAATATCAATCCAAATGACAAATGTCACTTTATAGATTACTTTATTGATCATAAAGGCAAGGAAACCATATGTAAAGTATCACAAAACTACTCGTATTCATTTAATAAGAATCGAGAATCAAATGAAAGTGGTGGGAAAAAGTATTCTGATCTTAAACAAGAGCACAATGTGTGATCGATTAAATGAATTCAATCAATGTCGCACGACCAAGCTAATAACGGTTAATTTTACATCATCTCAAAATTATGCAATTATAGATTAGTGCATCAAACTATTCAGGATTGCTTAACTAAATACAAGTTACACAAAAACATTAAACAACAATGGTTCTTGCAACGATAACATTTGGTTTCCTTAAAAACATCCAAAGTTATTGAGTTTTGATTCTTAGGTGTTCTGAACACCTTAACAATATCCAAAGTGATTGAGTTTTGATTCTTAAGTGTTATGAACACACTCCAAAACAAATATAATCAAATCGGTTATAATTATCATTAGAGTTATTCTAGTAAATCACTAATGCAACATAATATCTATAGTTTACAACAAAACCAATACTGAATAGAATACCACACCAATGACTTTGTAAATCAATCCAGTACTCCCTAAACCTGATCCACAACATAGTACAACCAACTTCGAACACTCTTTCTTCCAAAATGAACAATATCAATCCAAATGACAAATGTCACTTTATAGATTACTTTATTGATCATAAAGGCAAGGAAACCATATGTAAAGTATCACGAAACTACTCGTATTCATTTAATAAGAATCGAGAATCAAATGAAAGTGGTGGGAAAAAAGTATTCTGATCTTAAACAAGAAGCACAATGTGTGATCGATTAAATTGAATTCAAATCAATGTAGCACGACCAAGCTAATAACGGTTAATTTTCTATCAATCAAAATTATGCAATTATAGATTAATGCATCAAACTATTCAGAATGCTTAACTAAATACTAGTTACACAAAACATTAAACACAATGGTTCTTGCAAGATAACGTTTTCTTTCCTAAAAACATCCAAAGTTATTGAGTTTTGATTCTTAAGTGTTCTGAACACCTTAACAACATCCAAAGTTATTGAGTTTTGATTCTTAGTGTTCTGAACACACTCCTAAACAAATATTCAAATCGATTATATTATCATTAGAGTCATTCTAGTAAATCACTTATGCAACATAATATCTATAGTTTCCAACAAAACCAGTACTGAACACGAAACCACACTAATGAACTTGTAAATCATCCAGTCCTCCTAAACCGGATCCACAACATTGCACAACCAACTTCGAACTCTTTCTTACAAAATGAACTATATCAATCCAAATGACAAATGTCACTTTATATATTCCTTTTTTGATCATAAAGACAAGGAAACCACTTGTAAATGATCACGAAACTACTCGTATTCATTTACTAAGAATCGAGAATCCAGTGAAAGTGGTGGGACAAAATTATTCTGATCTTAAACAAGAAACACAATGTGTGATCGATTAAATTGAAGTCAAATTAATGTAGCAGGACCAAGTTAATAACGGTTAATTTATTTCAATCAAAATTATGCAATTATAGATTAGTGCATCAAACTATTCACGAATGCTTAACTAAATGCATAAATAAGGAACTAGTTATACAAAAACATTAAACAACAATGGTTCTAGCAACGATAGCGTTTGCTTTCCTTAACAACATCCAACGTTATTGACTTTTGATTCTTAAGTGTTCTAAACACACTCCTAAACCAATATAATCAAATCGATTATAACTATCATTGTAGTCATTTCAGTAAATCACTAATGCAAAATAATATCTATTGTTTATAACAAAACCAATACTGAATAGAAAACCACACCAATGACTTATTAAATCAATCCAGTCCTCCCTAAACCTGATCCACAACATTGTACAACCAACTTCGAACACTCTTTCTTCCAAAATGAACTATATCAATCCAAATGACAAATGTCACTTTATAGATTCCTTTATTGATCATAAAGTCAAGGAAACCACTTGTAAAGGATCACGAAACTACTCGTATTCATTTAATAAGAATCGAGAATCAAATGAAAGTGGTGGGATAAAAGTATTCTTTTCTTAAACAAGAAACACAATGTGTGATCGATTAAATTGAATTCAAATTAATGTAGCACGACCAATTTAATAATGGTTAATTTTATTTCAATCAAAATTATGCAATTATAGATTAGTGCATCAACCTATTCAGGAATCCTTAACTAAATACATAAATAAGGAACTAGTAATACAAAAACATTAAACAACAATGGTTCTAGCAACGATAGCGTTTGCTTTCCTTAACAACATCCAACGTTATTGACTTTTGATTCATAAGTGTTCTAAACACACTCCTAGACCAATATAATTAAATCGATTATAACTATCATTAGAGTCATTCTAGTAAATAACTAATGCAAAATAATATCTATTTTTTTACAACAAAAACAATACTGAATAGAAAACCACACCAATGACTTTGTAAATCAATCCAGTACTCCGTAAACCTGACCCACAACATAGTACAACCAACTTCAAACACTCTTTCTTCTAAAATGAACTATATCAATCAAAATAACAAATGTCACTTTATATATTCCTTTATTGATCATAAAGGCAAGGAAACCACTTGTAAAGTATCACGAAACTACTCGTATTCATTTAAAAAGAATCAGGAAATAAATGAAAGTGGTGGGAAAAAAGTATTCTGATCTTAAACAAGAAGCACAATGTGTGATCGATTAAATTGAATTCAAATTAATGTAGCACGACCAAGGTAATAACGGTTAATTTTATATCAATCAAAATTATGCAATTATAGATTAGTGCTTCAAACTATTAAGGAATGCTTAACTAAATACTAGTTATACAAAAACATTAAACAACAATGGTTCCTGCAACGATAACGTTTGCTTTCCTTAACAACATCAAAAGTTATTGAGTTTTGATTCTTAAGTGTTCTGAACACCTTAAGAACATCCAAAGTTATTGAGTTTTGATTCTTAAGTGTTCTTAACACACTCTTAAACCAATATAATCAAATCCATTATAATTATCATTGGAGTCATTCTAGTAAATCACTAATGCAAAATAATATCTATTGCTTACAACAAAACCAATACTGAATAGAAAACCACACCAATGACTTTGTAAATCAATCTAGTACTCCCTAAACCTGATTCACAACATAGTACAACCAACTTCGAACACTCTTTCTTCCAAAATGAACAATATCAATCCAATTGACAAATGTCACTTTATAGATTACTTTATTGATCATAAAGGCAAGGAAACCGTATGTAAAGTATCACGAAACTACTCGTATTCATTTAATAAGAATCGAGAATCAAATGAATGTGGTGGGAAAAAAGTATTTTGATCTTAAACAAGAAGCACAATGTGTGATCGATTAAATTGAATTCAAATCAATGTAGCACGACCAAGCTAATAACGGTTAATTTTATATCAATCAAAAATATGCAATTATAGATTAGTGCATCAAACTATTCTGGAATGCTTAACTAAATACTAGGTACACAAAAACATTAAACAACAATGGTTCTTGCAACGATAACGTTTGCTTTCCTTAAAAACATCCAAAGTTATTGAGTTTTGATTCTTAAGTGTTCTGAACACTTTAACAACATCCAAAGTTATTGAGTTTTGATTCTTAAGTGTTATGAACACACTCCTAAACAAATATAATCAAATCGGTTATAATTATCATTGGAGTCATTCTAGTAAATCACTAATGCAACATAATATCTATAGTTTACAACAAAACCAATACTGAACACGAAACCACACCAATGAACTTGTAAATCAATCCAGTACTCCCTAAACCTGATCCACAACATTGCACAACCAACTTCGAACACTCTTTCTTACAAAATGAACTATATCAGTCCAAATGACAAATGTCACTTTATAGATTTTCTTTATTGATCATAAAGTCAAGGAAACTACTTGTAAAGGATCACGAAACTACTCGTATTCATTTAATAATAATCGAGAATCAAATGAAAGTGGTGGGATAAAAGTATTCTTTTCTTAAACAAGAAACACACTGTGTGATCGATTAAATTGAATTCAAATTAAATATAGCACCCAATTAATAAGGTGAAATTTATTTCAATCAAAATTATGCAATTATAGATTAGTGCATCAACATATTCAGGATCCTTAACTAATACATAAATAAGGAACTAGTAATACAAAACATTAAACAACAATGGTTCTAGCAACGATAGCGTTTGCTTTCCCTAACAATCCAACGTATTTACTTTTGATTCATAAGTGTTCTACACACTCCTAGACCAATATAATTAAATCGATTATAACTATCATTGGAGTCATTCTAGTAGTAACTAATGCAAAATAATATCTATTTTTTACAACAAAAACAATACTGTATAGAGAAACCACACCAATGACTTTGTAAATCAATCTAGTACTCCCTAAACCTGACCCACAACATAGTGCAACCAACTTTAAACACTCTTTCTTCTAAAATAAACTATATCAATCAAAATAACAAATGTCACTTTATAGATTCCTTTATTGATCTTAAAGGCAAGGAAACCACTTGTAAAGTATCACGAAACTACTCGTATTCATTTAAAAAAAATCAAGAAACAAATGAAAGTGGTGAGAAAAAAGTATTCTGATCTTAAACAAGAAGCACAATGTGTGATCGATTAAATTGAATTCAAATCAATGTAGCACGACCAAGGTAATAACGGTTAATTTTATATCAATCAAAATTATGCAATTATAGATTAGTGCTTCAAACTATTAAGGAATGCTAAACTAAATACTAGTTATACAAAAACATTAAACAACAATGGTTCTTGCAACGATAACGTTTGCTTTCCTTAACAACATCAAAAGTTATTGAGTTTTGATTCTTAAGTGTTCTGAACTCCTTAACAACATCCAAAGTTATTGAGTTTTGATTCTTAAGTGTTCTTAACACACTCTTAAACCAATATAATCAAATCCATTATAATTATCATTGGCGTCATTCTAGTAAATCACTAATGAAAAATAATATCAATTGTTTACAACAAAACCAATACTGAATAGAAAACCACACCAATGACTTTGTAAATCAATCCAGTACTCCCTAAACCTGATCTACAACATAGTACAACCAACTTCGAACACTCTTTCTTCCAAAATGAACAATATCAATCCAATTGACAAATGTCACTTTATAGATTACTTTATTGATCATAAAGGCAAGGAAACCGTTTGTAAAGTATCACGAAACTACTCGTACTCATTTAATAAGAATCGAGAATCAAATGAAAGTGGTGGGAAAAAAGTATTCTGATCTTAAACAAGAAGCACAATGTGTGATCGATTAAATTGAATTCAAATCAATGTAGCACGACCAAGCTAATAACGGTTAATTTTATATCAATCAAAATTATGCAATTATAGATTAGTGCTTCAATCTATTAGGAATGCTTAACTAAATACTAGTTATGCAAAAACATTAAACCAATGGTTCTTGCAACGATAACGTTTGCTTTCCTTAAAACATCCAAAGTTATTGAGTTTTGATTCTTAGGTTTCTGAACACTTTAACAACATCCAAGTTATTGAGTTTTGATTCTTAAGTGTTATGAACACACTCCTAAACAAATATAATCAATCGGTTATAATTATCATTGGAGTCATTCTAGTAAATCACTAATGCAACATAATATCTATAGTTTACAACAAAACCAATACTGAACACGAAACCACACCATGAACTTGTAAATCAATCCAGTACTCCCCTAAACCTGATCCACAACATTGCACAACCAACTTCGAACACTCTTTTCTTACAAATGAACTATATCAATCCAATGACAAATGTCACTTTATAGATTTTCTTTATTGATCATAAAGTCAAGGAAACTACTTGTAAAGGATCACGAAACTACTCGTATTCATTTAATAATAATCGAGAATCAAATGAAAGTGGTGGGATAAAAGTATTCTTTTCTTAAACAAGAAACACACTGTGTGATCGATTAAATTGAATTCAAATTAATATAGCACGACCAATTTAATAATGGTGAAATTTATTTCAATCAAAATTATGCAATTATAGATTAGTGCATCAACATATTCAGGAATCCTTAACTAAATACATAAATAAGGAACTAGTAATACAAAAACATTAAACAACAATGGTTCTAGCAGCGATAGCGTTTGCTTTCCCTAACAACATCCAACGTTATTTACTTTTGATTCATAAGTGTTCTAAACACACTCCTAGACCAATATAATTAAATCGATTATAACTATCATTGGAGTCATTCTAGTAAGTAACTAATGCAAAATAATATCTATTTTTTTACAACAAAAACAATACTGTATAGAAAACCACACCAATGACTTTGTAAATCAATCCAGTACTCCCTAAACCTGACCCACAACATAGTGCAACCAACTTTAAACACTCTTTCTTCTAAAATAAACTATATCAATCAAAATAACAAATGTCACTTTATAGATTCCTTTATTGATCTTAAAGGCAAGGAAACCACTTGTAAAGTATCACGAAACTACTCGTATTCATTTAAAAAAAATCAAGAAACAAATGAAAGTGGTGGGAAAAAAGTATTCTGATCTTAAACAAGAAGCACAATGTGTGATCGATTAAATTGAATTCAAATCAATGTAGCACGACCAAGGTAATAACGGTTAATTTTATATCAATCAAAATTATGCAATTATAGATTAGTGCTTCAAACTATTAAGGAATGCTGAACTAAATACTATTATTCCAAAAACATAAACAACAATGGTTCTTGCAACGATAACGTTTGCTTTCCTTAACAACATCAAAAGTTATTGAGTTTTGATTCTTAAGTGTTCTGAACTCCTTAACACATCCAAAGTTATTGAGTTTTGATTCTTAAGTGTTCTTAACACACTCTTAACCCATAATCAATCCATTATAATTATCATTGGAGTCATTCTAGTAAATCACTAATGAAAATAATATCAATGTTTACAACAAAACCAATACTGAATAGAAAACCACACCAATGACTTTGTAAATCAATCCATACTCCCTAAACCTATCTAACATAGTACAACCAACTTCGAACACTCTTTCTTCCAAATGAACAATATCATCCATTGACAAATGTCACTTTATAGATTACTTTATTGATCATAAAGGCAGGAAACCGTTGTAAAGTATCACGAAACTACTCGTATTCATTAATAAGAATCGAGAATCAATGAAAGTGGTGGAAAAAGTATTCTGATCTTAAACGAAGCACAATGTGTGATCGATTAAATTGAATTCAAATCATGTAGCACGACCAAGCTAATAACGGTTAATTTTATATCAATCAAAATTATGCAATTATAGATTAGTGCTTCAAACTATTAAGGAATGCTTAACTAAATACTAGTTATACAAAAACTTTAAACAACAATCGTTCTTGCAACGATAACGTTTGCTTTCCTTAACAACATCAAAAGATATTGAGTTTTGATTCTTAAGTGTTCTGAACACCTTAACAACATCCAAAGTTATTGAGTTTTGATTCTTAAGTGTTATGAACACATTCATAAACAAATATAATCAAATCGATTATAATTATCATTGGAGTCATTCTAGTAAATAACTTATGCAACATAATATCTATAGTTTACAACAAAACCAGTACTGAACACGAAACCACACCAATGAACTTGTAAATCAATCCAGTCCTCCCTAAACCTGATCCACAACATTGCACAACCAACTTCGAACACTCTTTCTTACAAAATAAACTATATCAATCCAAATGACAAATGTCACTTTATAGATTTTCTTTATTGATCATAAAGGCAAGGAAACGACTTGTAAAGGATCACGAAACTATCGTATTCATTTAATAAAATCGAGAATCAAATGAAAGTGGTGGAAAAAAGTATTCTGATCTTAAACAAGAAGCACAATGTGTGATCGATTAAATTGAATTCAAATCAATGTAGCATGACCAAGGTAATAACGGTTAATTTTATATCATCAAATCATGCAATTATAGATTAGTGCGTCAAACTATTCAGAATGCTTAACAAATACTAGTTATACAAAACGTTAAACAACAATGGTTCTTGCAACGATAACGTTTGCTTTCCTTAACAACTCAAATGTTATTGAGTTTTGATCTTAAGTGTTCTGAACACCTTAACAACATCCAAAGTTATTGAGATTTTCTTTATGATCATAAAGCAAGGAAAACGACTTGTAAAGGATCACGAACTACTCGTATTCATTTAATAAGAATCGAGAATCAAATGAAAGTGGTGGGAAAAAAGTATTCTGATCTTAAACAAGAAGCACAATGTGTGATCGATTAAATTGAATTCAAATCAATGTAGCATGACCAAGGTAATAACGGTTAATTTTATATCAATCAAAATCATGCAATTATAGATTAGTGCGTCAAACTATTCAGGAATGCTTAACTAAATACTAGTTATACAAAAACGTTAAACAACAATGGTTCTTGCAACGATAACGTTTGCTTTCCTTAACAACATCAAATGTTATTGAGTTTTGATTCTTAAGTGTTCTGAACACCTTAACAACATCCAAAGTTATTGAGTTTTGATTCTTAAGTGTTCTGAACACACTCTTAAACCAATATAATTAAATCGATTATAATTATCATTGGAGTCATTCTAGTAAATCACTAATCCAAAATAATATGTATTGTTTACAACAAAACGAATACTGAATATAAAACCACACCAATGACTTTGTAAATCAATCCAGTACTCCCTAAAACTAATCCACAACATTGTACAACCAACTTCGAACACTCTTTCTTCCAAATTAAACAATATCAATCCAAATGACAAATGTCACTTTATAGATTACTTTATTGATCATAAAGGCAAGGAAACCACTTGTAAAGTATCCCGAAACTACTCGTATTCATTTAATAAGAATCAAAAATAAAATGAAAGTGGTGGGAAAAAAGTATTCTTATCTTAAACAAGAAGCATAATGTGTGATCGATTAAATTGAATTCAAATCAATCTAGCACGACCAAGCTAATAACGGTTAATTTTATATCAATCAAAATTTTGCAGTTATAGATTAGTGCATCAAACTATTCAGGAATGCTTAACTAAATACCAGTTTCACAAAAACATTAAACAACAATGGTTCTTGCAACGATAACGTTTGCTTTCCTTAAAAACATCCAAGGTTATTGAGTATTGATTCTTAAGTGTTCTGAACACCTTAACAACATCCAAAGTTATTGAGTTTTGATTCTTAAGTGTTCTAAACACATTCCTAAACATATATAATCAAATCGATTATAATTATCATTGGAGTCATTCGAGTAAATAACTTATGCAACATAATATCAATAGTTTACAACAAAACCAGTACTAAACTCGAAACCACACCAATGAACTTGTAAATCAATCCAGTCCTCCCTAAACCTGATCCACAACATTGCACAACCAACTTCGAACACTCTTTCTTACAAAATGAACTATATCAATCCAAATGACAAATGTCACTTTATAGATTTTCTTTATTGATCATAAAGGCAAGGAAACCACTTGTAAAGGATCACGAAACTACTCGTATTCATTTAATAAGAATCGAGAATCAAATGAAAGTGGTGGGAAAAAAGTATTCTGATTTTAAACAAGAAGCACAATGTGTGATCGATTAAATTGAATTCAAATCAGTGTAGCATGACCAAGGTAATAACGGTTAATTTTATATCAATCAAAATCATGCAATTATAGATTAGTGTTTCAAACTATTCAGGAATGCTTAACTAAATACTAGTTATACTAAAACGTTAAACAACAATGGTTCTTGCAACGATAACGTTTGCTTTCCTTAACAACAACAAAATTTATTGAGTTTTGATTCTTAAGTGTTCTGAACACCTTAACAACATCCAAAGTTATTGAGTTTTGATTCTTAAGTGTTCTGAACACACTCCTAAACCAATATAATTAAATCGATTATAATTATCATTGGAGTTATTCTAGTAAGTCACTAATCCAAAATAATATCTATTGTTTACAACAAAACGAATACTGAATATAAAACCACACCAATGACTTTGTAAATCAATCCAGTACTCCCTAAAACTAATCCACAACATAGTACAACCAACTTCGAACACTCTTTCTTCCAAAATAAACATATCAATCCAAATGACAAATGTCTCTTTATAGATGATTACTTTATTGATATAAAGGCAAGGAAACCACTTGTAAAGTATCACGAAACTACTCGTATTCATTTAATAAGAATCGAAAATCAAATGAAAGTGGTGGGAAAAAATTATTCTGATCTTAAACAAGAAGCACAATGTGTGATCGATTATATTGAATTCAAATCAATGTAGCACGACCAAGCTAATAACGGTTAATTTTATATCAATCAAAATTATGCAATTATAGATTAGTGTATCAAACTATTCTGGAATGCTTAACTAAATACTAGTTACACAAAAACATTAAACAACAATGGTTCTTGCAACGATAACATTTGCTTTCCTTAAAAACATCCAAAGTTATTGAGTTTTGATTCTTAAGTGTTCTGAACACCTTAACAACATCCTAAGGTATTGAGTTTTGATTCTTAAGTGTTCTGAACACACTCCTAAACAAATATAATCAAATTGATTATAATTATCATTGGAGTCATTCTAGTAAATCGTTTATGCAACATAATATCTATAGTTTACAACAAAACCAGTACTGAACACGAAACCACACCAATGAACTTGTAAATCAATCCAGTCCTCCCTAAACTGATCCACAACATTGCACAACCAACTTCGAACACTCTTTCTTACAAAACAAAACTATATCAATCCAAATGACAATGTCACTTATAGATTTTCTTTATTGATCATAAAGGCAAGGAACCACTTGTAAAGGATCACGAAACTACTCGTATTCATTTATAAGAATCGAGAATCAAATGAAAGTGGTGGGAAAAAAGTATTCTGATTTTAAACAAGAAGCACAATGTGTGATCGATAAATTGAATTCAAATCAATGTAGCATGACCAGGTAATAACGGTTAATTTATATCAATCAAAATCATGCAATTATAGATTAGTGTTTCAAACTATTCAGGAATGCTTAACTAAATACTAGTTATACTAAAACGTTAAACAACAATGGTTCTTGCAACGATAACGTTTGCTTTCCTTAACAACATCAAAAGTTATTGAGTTTTGATTCTTAAGTGTTCTAAACACCTTAACAACATCCAAAGTTATTGAGTTTTGATTCTTAAGTGTTCTGAACACACTCCTAAACCAATATAATTAAATCGATTATATTATCATTGGAGTTATTCTAGTAAATCATCACCAATCCATCTATTGTTTACAACAAAACGAATACTGAATATAAAACCACATCAATGACTTTGTAAATCAATCCAGTACTCCCTAAAACTAATCCACAACATAGTACAACCAACTTCGAACACTCTTTCTTCCAAAATAAACAATATCAATCCAAATGACAAATGTCTCTTTATAGATTACTTTATTGATCATAAAGGCAAGGAAACCACTTGTAAAGTATCACGAAACTACTCGTATTCATTTAATAAGAATCGAAAATCAAATGAAAGTGGTGGGAAAAAATTATTCTGATCTTAAACAAGAAGCACAATGTGTGATCGATTAAATTGAATTCAAATCAATGTAGCACGACCAAGCTAATAACGGTTAATTTTATATCAATCAAAATTATGCAATTATAGATTAGTGCATCAAACTATTCTGGAATGCTTAACTAAATACTAGTTACACAAAAAACATTAACAACAATGGTTCTTGCAACGATAACATTTGCTTTCCTTAAAAACATCCAAAGTTATTGAGTTTTGATTCTTAAGTGTTCTGAACACCTTTAACAACATCCAATTATTGAGTTTGTTCTTAAGTGTTCTGAAACACTCCTAAAAACAATATAATCAAATCGATTATAATTATCATTCGAGTCATTCTAGTAAATCACTTATGCAACATAATATCTATAGTTTACAACAAAACCAGTACTGAACACAAAACCACACCAACGAACTTGTAAATCAATCCAGTCCTCCCTAAACCTGATCCACAACATTGCACAACGAACTTCGAACACACTTTCTTCCAAAATAAACAATATCAATCCAAATGACAAATGTCACTTTATATATTACTTTATTGATCATAAAGGCAAGGAAACCACTTGTAAAGTATCACGAAACTAGTCGTATTCATTTAATAAGAATCGAAAATCAAATGAAAGTGGTGGGAAAAAATTATTCTGATCTTAAACAAGAAGCACAATGTGTGATCGATTAAATTGAATTCAAATCAATGTAGCACGACCAAGCTAATAACGGTTAATTTTATATCAATCAAAATTATGCAATTATAGATTAGTGCATCAAACTATTCTGGAATGCTTAACTAAATACTAGTTACACAAAAACATTAAACAACAATGGTTCTTGCAACGATAACGTTTGATTCTAAAAAACATCCAAAGTTATTGAGTTTGATTCTTAAGTGTTCTGAACACCTTACAACATCCAAAGTTATTGAGTTTTGATTCTTAAGTGTTCTGAACGCACTCCTAAACAATTATAAATCGATTATAATTATCATTGGAGTCATTTAGTAAATCACTTAAGCAACATAATATCTATTTAGTTTACCACCAAACCAGTACTGAACACGAAACACACCAATGAACTTGTAAATCAATCCAGTCCTCCCTAAACTGATCCACAACATTGCACAACCAACTCGAACACTCTTTTTTACAAATAAACTAATCATCATCCAAATGACAAATGTCACTTTATAGATTTTCTTTATTGATCATAAAGGCAAGGAAACCACTTGTAAATAATCACGAAAATACTCGTATTAATTAAGAATCGAGAATCAAATGAAAGTGGTGGGAAAAAAGTATTCTGATCTTAAACAAGAAGCACAATGTGTGATCGATTAAATTGAATTCAAATCAATGTAGCACGACCAAGGTAATAACGGTTAATTTTATATCAATCAAAATTATGCAATTATACATTAGTGCATCAAACTATTCAGGAGTGCTTAACTAAATACTAGTTATTCAAAAACGTTAAACAACAATGGTTCTTGCAACGATAACATTTGCTTTCCTTAAAAACATCCAATGTTATTGAGTTTTGATTCTTAAATGTTCTGAACACCTTAACAACATCCAAAGTTATTGAGTTTTGATTCTTAAGTGTTCTGAACGCACTCTTAAACCAATATAATTAAATCGATTATAATTATCATTGTAGTCATTCTAGTAAATCACTAATCCAAAATAATATCTATTGTTCACAACAAAACGAATACTGAATATAAAACCACACCAATGATTTTGTAAATCAATCCAGTACTCCCTAAAACTGATCCACAACATAGTACAACCAACTTTAAACACTCTTTCTTCCAAAATGAACAATATCAATCCAAATGACAAATGTCACTTTATAGATTACTTTATTGATCATAAAGGCTAGGAAACCACTTGTAAAGTATCACGAAACTACTCGTATTCATTTTATAAGAATCGAGAATCAAATGAAAGTGGTGGGAAAAAATTATTCTGATCTTAAACAAGAAGCACAATGTGTGATCGATTAAATTGAATTCAAATCAATGTAGCACGACCAACCTAATAACGGTTAATTTTATATCAATCAAAATTGTGCAATTATAGATTAGTGTATCAAACTATTCACGAATGCTTAACAAAATACTAGTTAGACAAAAACATTAAACAACAATGGTTCTTGCAACGATAACGTTTGCTTTCCTTAAAAACATCCAAAGTTATTGAGTTTTGATTCTTAAGTGTTCTGAAAACCATAACAACGTCCAAAGTTATTGAGTTTTGATTCTTAAGTGTTCTGAACACATTCCTAAACAAATATATCAAATCGATTATAATTATCATTGGAGTCATTCTAGTAAATTACTAATGCAACATAATATCTATAGTTTACAACAAAACCATTACTGAACACGAAACCACACAAATGAACTTTTAAATCAATCCAGTCCTCCCTAAACCTGATCCACAACATTGCACAACCAACTTCGAACACTCTTTCTTACAAAATGAAATATATCAATTCAAATGACAAATGTCACTTTATAGATTTCTGTATTGATAATAAAGGCAAGAAAACCACTTGTAAAGGATCACGAAACTACTCGTATTCATTTAATAAGAATCGAGAATCAAATGAAAGTGGTGGGATAAAAGTATTCTTTTCTTAAACAAGAAACACAATGTGTGATCGATTAAATTGAATTCAAATTAATGTAGCACGACCAATTTAATAACGGTTAATTTTGTTTCAATCAAAATTATGCAATTATAAATTAGTGCATCAAACTATTCAGGAATGCTTAACTAAATACATAAATAAGGAACTAGTTATACAAAAACATTATACAATAATGGTTCTAGCAACGATAGCGTTTGCTTTCTTTAACAACATCCAACGTTATTGAGTTTTGATTCTTAAGTGTTCTGAACACACTCCTAAACCAATATAATCAAATCGATTATAATTATCATTGGAGTCATTTTAGTAAATCACTAATGCAAAATAATATCTATTGTTTACAACAAAACCAATACTGAATAGAAAACCACACCAATGACTTTGAAATCAATCCAGTCCTCCCTAAACTGATCAAAACATACTATAACCAACTTCGAACACTCTTTCTTCCAAAATGAACTATATCAATCCAAATGACAAATGTCACTTTATAGATTACTTTATAGATCATAAAGGCAAGGAAACCACTTGTAAAGCATCACGAAACTACACGTATTCATTTAATAAGAATCGGGAATCAAATGAAAGTAGTGGGAAAAAAGTATTATCATCTTAAATAAGAAGCACAATGTGTGATCGATTAAATTGAATTCAAATCAAAGTAGCACGACCAAGGTAATAACAGTTAATTTTATATCAATCAAAATTATACAATTATAGATTAGTGCATCAAACTATTCAGGAATGCTTAACTAAATACTAGTTATACAAAAACATTAAACAACAATGGTTCTTGCAACGATAACGTTTGCTTTCCTTAACAACATCCAAAGTTATTGAGTTGTGATTCTTAAGTGTTGTGAACACCTTAACAACATCCAAAGTTATTGAGTTTTGATTCTTAAGTGTTCTGAACTCACTCCTAAACAACTACAATCAAATCGATTATAATTATCATTGGAGTCATTCTAGTAAATCACTAGTGCAACATAATATCTATAGTTTTCAACAAAACCAATGCTGGACACGAAACCACACCAATGAACTTGTAAATCAATCCAGTCCTCCCTAAACCTGATCCACAACATTGCACAACGAACTTCGAACACTCCTTCTTACAAAATGAACTATATCAATCCAAATGACAAATGTCACTTTATAGATCTTTATGATTATAAAGGCAAGGAACCACTTGTAAAGGATCACGAAACTACTCGTATTCATTTATAAGAATCGAGAATCAAATGAAAGTGGTGGGAAAAAGATTCTGATCTTAAACAAGAAGCACAATGTGTGATCGATTAAATTGAATTCAAATCAATGTAGCACGACCAAGGTAATAACGGTTATTTTATATCAATCAAAATTATGCAATATAGATTAGTGCATCAAACTTCAGGAATGCTTAACTAAATACTAGTTATACAAAAACATTAAACAACACTGGTTCTTGCAACGATAACGTTTGCTTTCCTTAACAACATCCAAAGTTATTGAGTTTTGATTCTTAAGTGTTCTGAACACACTCCTAAACAATTATAATCAAATCGATTATAATATCATTGGAGTCATTCTACTAAATCACTTATGCAACATAATATCTATAGTTTACAACAAAAACCAGTACTGAACACGAAACCACACCAATGAATTGTAAATCAATCCAGTCCTCCCTAAACCTGATCACAAACATTGCACAACCAACTTCGAACACTCTTTTTTACAAAATGAACTATATCAATCCAAATGACAAATGTCACTTTATAGATTTTCTTTATTGATCATAAAGGCAAGGAAACACTTGTAAAGGATCACGAAACTACTCGTATTCATTTAATAAGACTCGAGAATCAATGAAAAGTGGTGGGAAAAAAGTATTCTGATCTTAAACAAGAAGCACAATGTGTGATCGATTAAATTGAATTCAAATCAATCTAGCACGACCAAGGTAAACGGTTAATTTTATATCAATCAAAATTATGCAATTATACATTAGTGCATCAAACTATTCAAGAGTGCTTAACTAAATACTAGTTATTCAAAAACGTTAACACAACAATGGTTCTTGCAACGATAAAACCACACCAATGATTTTGTAAATCAATCCAGTACTCCCTAAAACTGATCCACAACATAGTACAACCAACTTTAAACACTATTTCTTCCAAAATGAACAATATCAATCCAAATGACAAATGTCACTTTATAGATTACTTTATTGATCATAAAGGCAAGGAAACCACATGTAAAGTATCACGAAACTACTCGTATTCATTTAATAAGAATCGAGAATCAAATGAAAGTGGTGGGAAAAAATTATTCTGATCTTAAACAAGAAGCACAATGTGTGATCGATTAAATTGAATTCACAATCAATGTAGCACGACCAAGCTAATAACGGTTAATTTATATCAATCAAAAATGTGCAATTATAGATTAGTGCATCAAACTATTCAGGAATGCTTAACTAAATACTAGTTAGACAAAAAAATTCAAAAACAATGGTTCTTGCAACGATAACGTTTGTTTCCTTAAAAACATCCAAAGTATTGAGTTTGATTCTTAAGTGTTCTGAAACCTTAACAACGTCCAAAGTTATTGAGTTTTGATCTTAAGTGTTCTGAACACACTCCTAAACCAATATAATCAAATCGATTATAATTATCATTGATCCACAACATTGTACAACCAACTTCGAACACTCTTTCTTCCAAAATAAACTATATCAATCCAAATGACATGTCACTTTATAGATTCTTTATTGATCATAAAGGCAAGGAAACCACTTGTAAAGTATCACGAAACTACTCGTATTCATTTAATAAGAATCGAGAATCAAATGAAAGTGGTGGGAAAAAGTATTCTGATCTTAAACAGAAGCACAATGTGTGATCGATTAAATTGAATTCAAATCAATGTAGCACGACCAAGCTAATAACGGTTAATTTTATATCAATCAAAATTATGCAATTATAGATTAGTGCATCAAACTATTCAGGAATGCTTAACTAAATACTAGTTATCACAAAACATTAAACAACAATGGTTCTTGCAACGATAACGTTTGCTTTCCTTAAAACATCCAAGTTATTGAGTTTGATTCTTAAGTGTTCTGAACACCTTAACAACATCCAAAGTTATTGAGTTTTGATTCTTAAGTGTTCTGAACACACTCCTAAACAAATATAATCAAATCGATTATAATTATCATTGGAGTCATTCTAGTAAATCACTAATGCAACATAATATCATATTTACAACAAAACCAATACTAACTCGAAACCACACCAATGAACTTGTAAATCAATCCAGTCCTCCCTAAACCTGATCCACAACATTGCACAACGAACTTCGAACACTCCTTCTTACAAAATGAACTATATCAATCCAAATGACAAATGTCACTTTATAGATTTCTTTATTGATTATAAAGGCAAGGAAACCACTTGTAAAGGATCACGAAACTACTCGTATTCATTTTATAAGAATCGAGAATCAAATGAAAGTGGTGGGAAAAAAGTATTCTGATCTTAAACAAGAAGCACAATGTGTGATCGATTAAATTGAATTCAAATCAATGTAGCACGACCAAGGTAATAACGGTTAATTTTATATCAATCAAAATTATGCAATTATAGATTAGTGCATCAAACTATTCAGGAATGCTTAACTAAATACTAGTTATACAAAAACATTAAACAACAATGGTTCTTGCAACGATAACGTTTGCTTTCCTTAACAACATCAAAATTTATTGAGTTTTGATTCTTAAGTGTTCTGAACACCTTAACAACATCCAAAGTTATTGAGTTTTGATTCTTAAGTGTTCTGAACACACTCCTAAACCAATATAATAAATCGATTATAATTATCATTGGAGTCATTCTAGTAAATCACTAATGCAAAATAATACTATTGTTTACAACAAAAACCAATACTGAATAGAAACCACACCAATGACTTTGTAAATCAATCCAGTACTCCCTAAACCTGATCCACAACATAGTACAACCAACTTCGAACACTCTTTCTTCCAAATAAACTATATCAATCCAAATGACAAATGTCACTTTATAGATTCCTTTATTGATCATAAAGGCAAGGAAACCACTTGTAAAGTATCACGAAACTACTCGTATTCATTTAATAAGAATCGAGAATCAAATGAAAGTGGTGGGAAAAATATTCTGATCTTAAACAAGAAGCACAATGTGTGATCGATTAAATTGAATTCAAATCAATGTAGCACGACCAAGCTAATAACGGTTAATTTTATATCAATCAAATTATGCAATTATAGATTAGTGCATCAAACTATTCAGGAATGCTTAACTAAATACTAGTTACACAAAACATTAAACAACAATGTTCTTGCAACGATAACATTTGCTTTCCTTAAAAACATCCAAAGTTATTGAGTTTTGATTCTTAAGTGTTCTGAACACCTTAACAACATCCAAAGTTATTGAGTTTTGATTCTTAAGTGTTCTGAACACACTCGTAAACAAATATAATCAAATCGATTATAATTATCATTGGAGTAATTCTACTAAATCAATAATGCAACATAATATCTATAGTTTACAACAAAACCAATACTGAACACGAAACCACACCAATGAACTTCTAAATCAATGCAGTCCTCCCTAAACCTGATCCATAACATTGCACAACCAACTTCGAACACTCTTTCTTACAAAATGAACTATATCAATCCAAATGACAAATGTCACTTTATAGATTTCTTTATTGATCATAAAGGCAAGGAAACCACTTGTAAAGGATCACGAAACTACTCGTATTCATTTAATAAGAATCGGGAATCAAATGAAAGTGGTGGGAAAAAAGTATTCTGATCTTAAACAAGAAGCACAATGTGTGATCGATTAAATTGAATTCAAATCAATGTAGCACGACCAAGGAATAACGGTTAATTTTATATCAATCAAAATTATGCAATTATAGATTAGTGCATCAAACTATTCAGGAATGCTTAACTAATACTAGTTATACAAACATTAAACAACAATGGTTCTTGCAACGATACGTTTGCTTCCTTAACAACATCAAAGTTATTGAGTTTTGATTCTTAAGTGTTCTAAACACTTAACAACATCCAAAGTTATTGAGTTTTGATTCTTAAGTGTTCTGAACACACTCCTAAACCAATATAATTAAATCGATTATATTTATCATTGGAGTCATTCTAGTAAATCACTAATCCAAAATAATATCTATTGTTTACAACAAAACCAATACTGAATAGAAAACCACACCAATGACTTTGTAAATCAATCCAGTCCTCCCTAAACTGATCCACACATAGTACAACCAACTTCGAACACTCTTTCTTCAAAATGAACTATATCAATCCAAATGACAAATGTCACTTTATAGATTCCTTTATTGATCATAAAGGCAAGGAAACCACTTGTAAAGTATCACGAAACTACTCGTATTCATTTAATAAGAATCGAAAATCAAATGAAAGTGGTGGGAAAAAATTATTCTGATCTTAAACAAGAAGCACAATGTGTGATCGATTAAATTGAATTCAAATCAATGTAGCACGACCAAGCTAATAACGGTTAATTTTATATCAATCAAAATTATGCAATTATAGATTAGTGCATCAAACTATTCTGGAATGCTTAACTAAATACTAGTTACACAAAAACATTAAACAACAATGGTTCTTGCAACGATAACGTTTGCTTTCCTTAAAAACATCCAAAGTTATTGAGTTTTGATTCTTAAGTGTTCTGAACACCTTAACAACATCCAAAGTTATTGAGTTTTGATTCTTAAGTGTTCTGAACACACTCCTAAACAAATATAATCAAATCGATTATAATTATCATTGGAGTCATTCTAGTAAATCACTAATGCAACATAATATCTATAGTTTACAACAAAACCAATACTGAACACAAACCACACCAATGAACTTGTAAATCAATCCAGTCCTCCCTAAACCTGATCCACAACATTGCACAACCACTTCGAACACTCTTTCTTACAAAATAAACTATATCAATCCAAATGACAAATGTCACTTTATAGATTCCTTTATTGATCATAAAGGCAAGGAAACCACTTGTAAAGTATCACGAAACTACTCGTATTCATTTAATAAGAATCGAGAATCAAATGAAAGTGGTGGGAAAAAGTATTCTGATCTTAAACAAGAAGCACAATGTGTGATCGATTAAATTGAATTCAAATCAATGTAGCACGACCAAGCTAATAACGGTTAATTTTATATCAATCAAATTATGCAATTATAGATTAGTGCATCAAACTATTCTGGAATGCTTAACTAAATACTAGTTACACAAAAACATTAAACAACAATGGTTCTTGCAACGATAACGTTTGATTTCCTAAAAAACATCCAAAGTTATTGAGTTTTGATTCTTAAGTGTTCTGAACACCTTAACAACATCCAAAGTTATTGAGTTTTGATTCTTAAGTGTTCTGAACGCACTCCTAAACAAATATAATCAAATCGATTATAATTATCATTGGAGTCATTCTAGTAAATCACTTAAGCAACATAATATCTATAGTTTACAACAAAACCAGTACTGAACACGAAACCACACCAATGAACTTGTAAATCAATCCAGTCCTCCCTAAACCTGATCCACAACATTGCACAACCAACTTCGAACACTCTTTTTTACAAAATAAACTATATCAATCCAAATGACAAATGTCACTTTATAGATTTTCTTTATTGATCATAAAGGCAAGGAAACCACTTGTAAATAATCACGAAACTACTCGTATTCATTTAATAAGAATCGAGAATCAAATGAAAGTGGTGGGAAAAAAGTATTCTGATCTTAAACAAGAAGCACAATGTGTGATCGATTAAATTGAATTCAAATCAATGTAGCACGACCAAGGTAATAACGGTTAATTTTATATCAATCAAAATTATGCAATTATACATTAGTGCATCAAACTATTCAGGAGTGCTTAACTAAATACTAGTTATTCAAAAACGTTAAACAACAATGGTTCTTGCAACGATAACATTTGCTTTCCTTAAAAACATCCAATGTTATTGAGTTTTGATTCTTAAATGTTCTGAACACCTTAACAACATCCAAAGTTATTGAGTTTTGATTCTTAAGTGTTCTGAACACACTCTTAAACCAATATAATCAAATCGATTATAATTATCATTGGAGTCATTCTAGTAATCACTAATGCAAATAATATCTATTGTTTACAACAAAACGAATACTGAATATAAAACCACACCAATGATTTTGTAAATCAATCCAGTACTCCCTAAAACTGATCCACAACATAGTACAACCAACTTTAAACACTATTTCTTCCAAAATGAACAATATCAATCCAAATGACAAATGTCACTTTATAGATTACTTTATTGATCATAAAGGCAAGGAAACCACATGTAAAGTATCACGAAACTACTCGTATTCATTTAATAAGAATCGAGAATCAAATGAAAGTGGTGGGAAAAAATTATTCTGATCTTAAACAAGAAGCACAATGTGTGATCGATTAAATTGAATTCAAATCAATGTAGCACGACCAAGCTAATAACGGTTAATTTTATATCAATCAAAATTGTGCAATTATAGATTAGTGCATCAAACTATTCAGGAATGCTTAACTAAATACTAGTTAGACAAAAAAATTAAACAACAATGGTTCTTGCAACGATAACGTTTGCTTTCCTTAAAAACATCCAAAGTTATTGAGTTTTGATTCTTAAGTGTTCTGAAAACCTTAACAACGTCCAAAGTTATTGAGTTTTGATTCTTAAGTGTTCTGAACACACTCCTAAACAAATATAATCAAATCGATTATAATTATCATTGGAGTCATTCTAGTAAATTACTAATGCAACATAATATCTATAGTTTACAACAAAACCATTACTGAACACGAAACCACACAAATGAACTTTTAAATCAATCCAGTCTTCCTTAAACCTGATCCACAACATTGCACAACCAACTTCGAACACACTTTCTTACAAAATGAAATAAATCAATTCAAATGACAAATGTCACTTTATAGATTTCTGTATTGATCATAAAGGCAAGAAACCACTTGTAAGGATCACGAAACTACTCGTATTCATTTAATAAGAATCGAGAATCAAATGAAAGTGGTGGGATAAAAGTATTCTGATCTTAAACAAGAACACAATGTGTGATCGATTAAATTGAATTCAAATTAATGTAGCACGACCAATTTAATAACGGTTAATTTTGTTTCAATCAAAATTATGCAATTATAATTAGTGCATCAAACTATTCAGGAATGCTTAACTAAATACATAAATAAGAACTATTTATACAAAAACATTAAACAATATGGTTTCTAGCAACGTATAGCGTTTGCTTTCTTAACAACATCCAACGTTATTGAGTTTTGATTCTTAAGTGTTCTGAACACACTCCTAAACCAATATAATCAAATCGATTATAATTATCATTGGAGTCATTTTAGTAAATCACTAATGCAAAATAATATCTATTGTTTACAACAAAACCAATACTGAATAGAAAACCACACCAATGACTTTGTAAATCAATCCAGTCCTCCCTAAACCTGATCCACAACATACTATAACCAACTTCGAACACTCTTTCTTCCAAAATGAACTATATCAATCCAAATGACAAATGTCACTTTATAGATTTCTTTATTGATCATAAAGGCAAGGAAACCACTTGTAAAGGATCACGAAACTACTCGTATTCATTTAATAAGAATCGAGAATCAAATGAAAGTGGTGAAAAAGTATTATGATCTTAAAAAGAAGCAATGTGTGATCGATTAAATTGAATTCAAATCAATGTAGCACGACCAAGCTAATAACGGTTTTTTATATCAATCAAAATTATGCAATTATAGATTAGTGCATCAAACTATTCAGGAATGCTTAACTAAATACTAGTTATACAAAACATTAAACAACAATGGTTCTTGCAACGATAACGTTTGCTTTCCTTAAAAACATCCCAAGTTATTGAGTTTTGATTCTTATGTGTTCTGAACACCTTAACAACATCTAAAGTTATTGAGTTTTGATTCTTAAGTGTTCTGAACACACTCCTAAACAAATATAATCAAATCGATTATAATTATCATTGGAGTAATTCTAGTAAATCAGTAATGCAACTTAATATCTATAGTTTACAACAAAACCAATACTTAACACGAAACCACACCAGTGAACTTCTAAATCAATGCAGTCCTCCCTAAACCTGATCCATAACATTGCACAACCAACTTCGAACACTCTTTCTTACAAAATGAACTATATCAATCCAAATGACAAATGTCACTTTATAGATTTCTTTATTGATCATAAGGCAAGGAAACCACTTGTAAAGGATCACGAAACTACTCGTATTCATTTATAAGAATCGAGAATCAAATGAAAGTGGGAAAAAAGTATTCTGATCTTAAACAAGAAGCACAATGTGTGATCGATTAAATTGAATTCAAATCAATGTAGCACGACCAAGTAATAACGGTTAATTTATATCAATCAAATTATGCAATTATAGATTAGTGCATCAAACTATTCAGGAATGCTTAACTAAATACTAGTTATACAAAAACATTAAACAACAATGGTTCTTGCAACGATAACGTTTGCTTTCCTTAACAACATCCAAAGTTATTGAGTTTTGATTCTTAAGTGTTCTGAACACACTCCTAAACAAATATAATCAAATCGATTATAATTATCATTGGAGTCATTCTACTAAATCACTTATGCAACATAATATCTATAGTTTACAACAAAACCAGTACTGAACACGAAACCACACCAATGAACTTGTAAATCAATCCAGTCCTCCCTAAACCTGATCCACAACATTGCACAACCAACTTCGAACACTCTTTTTTACAAAATGAACTATATCAATCCAAATGACAAATGTCACTTTATAGATTTTCTTTATTGATCATAAAGGCAAGGAAACACTTGTAAAGGATCACGAAACTACTCGTATTCATTTAATAAGAATCGAGAATCAAATGAAAGTGGTGGGAAAAAAGTATTCTGATCTTAAACAAGAAGCACAATGTGTGATCGATTAAATTGAATTCAAATCAATCTAGCACGACCAAGGTAATAACGGTTAATTTTATATCAATCAAAATTATGCAATTATAGATTAGTGCATCAAACTATTCAGGAATGCTTAACTAAATACTAGTTATACAAAACATTAACAACAATGGTTCTTGCAACGATAAATTTGCTTTCCTTAAAAACATCCAAAGTTATTGAGTTTTGATTCTTAAGTGTTCTGAACACCTTAACAACATCCAAAGTTATTGAGTTTTGATTCTTAAGTGTTCTGAACACACTCCTAAACCAATATAATCAAATCGATTATAATTATCATTGGAGTCATTCTAGTAAATCACTAATGCAAAATAATATCTATTGTTTACAACAAAACCAATACTGAATAGAAAACCACACCAATGACTTTGTAAATCAATCCAGTACTCCCTAAACCTGATCCACAACATAGTACAACCAACTTCGAACACTCTTTCTTCCAAAATGAACAATATCAATCCAAATGACAAATGTCACTTTATAGATTACTTTATTGATCATAAAGGCAAAGAAACCACTTGTAAAGTATCACGAAAGTACTCGTATTCATTTAATAAGAATCGAGAATCAAATGAAAGTGGTGGGAAAAAAGTATTCTGATCTTAAACAAGAAGCACAATGTGTGATCGATTAAATTGAATTCAAATCAATGTAGCACGACCAAGCTAATAACGGTTAATTTTATATCAATCAAAATTATGCAATTATAGATTAGTGCATCAAACTATTCAGGAATGCTTAACTAAATACTAGTTATACAAAAACATTAAACAACAATGGTTCTTGCAACGATAACGTTTGCTTTCCTTAACAACATCCAAAGTTATTGAGTTTTGATTCTTAAGTGTTCTGAACACCTTAACAACATCCAAAGTTATTGAGTTTTGATTCTTAAGTGTTCTGAACACACTCCTAAACAATATAATCAAATCGATTATAATATCATTGGAGTCATTCTAGTAAATCACTAATGCAACATAATATCTATAGTTTACAACAAAACCATACTGAACACGAAACCACACAAATGACTTTGTAAATCAATCCAGTCCTCCCTAAACCTGATCCACAACATTGCACAACCAACTTCGAACACTCTTTCTTACAAAATGAAATATATCAATCAATGACAAATGTCACTTTATAGATTCCTTTATTGATCATAAAGGCAAGGAAACCACTTGTAAAGTATCACGAAACTACTCGTATTCATTTATAAGAATCGAGAATCAAATGAAAGTGGTGGGATAAAAGTATTCTTCTTAAACAAGAAGCACAATGTGTGAAAAATGTGTGATCGATTAAATTGAATTCAAATTAATGTAGCACGACCAATTTAATAACGGTTAATTTTATTCAATCAAAATTATGCAATTATAATTAGTGCATCAACTATTCAGGTTTGCTACTAATACATAATAAGGAACTAGTTATACAAAAACATATACAACAATGGTCTAGCAACGATAGCGTTTGCTTTCCTTAACAACATCCAAAGTTATTGAGTTTTGATTCTTAAGTGTTCTGAACACACTCCTAAACCAATATAATCAAATCGATTATAATATCATTGGAGTCATTCTAGTAAATCACTAATGCAAAATAATATCTATTGTTTACAACAAAACCAATACTGAATAGAACCACACCAACTGTCCTCCCTAAACCTGATCCACAACATACTACAAACCAACTTCGAACACTCTTTCTTACAAAATGAACTATATCAATCCAAATGACAAATGTCACTTTATAGATTCCTTTATTGATCATAAAGGCAAGGAAACCACTTGTAAAGATCACGAAACTACTCGTATTCATTTAATAAGAATCGAGAATCAAATGAAAGTGGTGGGAAAAAGTATTCTGATCTTAAACAAGAACACAATGTGTGATCGATAAATTGAATTCAAATCAATGTAGCACGACCAATTTAATAACGGTTATTTTATTTCAATCAAAATATGCAATTATAGATTAGTGCATCAAACTATTCAGAATGCTTAACTAAATACATAAATAAGGAACTAGTTATACAAAAACATTATACAACAATGGTTCTAGCAACGATAGCGTTTGCTTTCCTTAACAACATCCAACGTTATTGAGTTTTGATCCTTAAGTGTTCTGAACACACTCCTAAACCAATATAATCAAATCGATTATAATTATCATTGGAGTCATTTTAGTAAATCACTAATGCAAAATAATATCTATTGTTTACAACAAAACCAATACTGAATAGAAAACCACACCAATGACTTTGTAAATCAATCCAGTCCTCCCTAACCTGATCCACAACATAGTACACCAACTTCGAACACTCTTTCTTCCAAATGAACTATATCAATCACCAAATGACAAATGTCACTTTATAGATTCCTTATTGATCATAAAGGCAAGGAAACCACTTGTAAGTATCACGAAACTACTCGTATTCATTTAATAGAATCGAGAATCAAATGAAAGTGGTGGGAAAAAGTATTCTGATCTTAAACAAGAAGCACAATGTGTGATCGATTAAATTGAATTCAAATCAATGTAGCGCGACCAAGCTAATAACGGTTAATTTTATATCTATCAAAATTATGCAATTATAGATTAGTGCATCAAACTATTCAGGAATGCTTAACTAAATACTAGTTATACAAAACATTAAACAACAATGGTTCTTGCAACGATAACGTTTGCTTTCCTTAACAACATCCAAAGTTATGATTTTGATTCTTAAGTGTTCTGAAACCTTAACAACATCCAAAGTTATTGAGTTTTGATTCTTAAGTGTTCTGAACACACTCCTAAACCAATATAATCAAATCGATTATGATTATCATTAGAGTCATTCTAGTAAATCACTAATGCAACATAATATCTATTGTTTACAACAAAACCAATACTGAATAGAAAACCACACCAATGAACTTGTAAATCAATCCAGTCCTTCCTAAACCTGATCCACAACATTGCACAACCAACTTCGAACACTCTTTCTTACAAAATGAACTATATCAATCCGAATGACAAATGTCACTTTATAGATTTCTTTATTGATCATAAAGGCAAGGAAACCACTTGTAAAGCATCACGAAACTACTCGTATTCATTTAATAAGAATCGAGAATCAAATGAAGTGGTGGGAAAAAGTATTCTGATCTTAAACAAGAAGCACAATGTGTGATCAATTAAATTGAATTCAAATCAATGTAGGACGACCAAGCTAATAACGGTTAATTTTATATCTATCAAAATTATGCAATTATAGATTAGTGCATCAAACTATTCAGGAATGCTTAACTAAATACTAGTTATACAAAAACATTAAACAACAATGGTTCTTGCAACGATAATGTTTGCTTTCCTTAACAACATCAAAAGTTATTGAGTTTTGATTCTAAAGTGTTCTGAACACATTAACAACATCCAAAGTTATTGAGTTTTGATTCTTAAGTGTTCTGAACACACTTCTATAGTAATATAATCAAATCAATTATAATTATCATTGGAGTCATTCTAGTAAATCACTAACGCAAAATAATATCTATTGCTTTCAACAAAACCAATACTGAATAGAAAACCACACCAATGACTTTGTAAATCAATCTGATCCACAACATAGTACAACCAACTTCGAACACTCTTTCTTCCAAAATGAATAATATCAATCCAAATGACAAATGTCACTTTATAGATTCCTTTATTGATCATAAAGGCAAGGAAACCACTTGTAATGTATCAAGAAACTACTCGTATTCATTTAATAAGAATCGAGAATCAAATGAAAGTGGTGGGAAAAAAGTATTCTGATCTTAAACAAGAAGCACAATGTGTGATTGATTAAATTGAATTCAAATCAATGTAGCACGACCAAGCTAATAACGGTTAATTTATATCAATCAAAATATGCAATTATAGATTAGTGTCACTATTCAGAAATGCTTAACTAAATACTAGTTACACAAAAACATTAACAACAATGGTTTTGCAACGATAACGTTTGCTTTCTTAAAACATCCAAGTTATTGAGTTTTGATTCTTAAGTGTTCTGAACACCTTAACAACATCCAAATTATTGAGTTTTGATTCTTAAGTGTTCTGAACACACTCCTAACCAATATAATCAAATCGATTATAATTATCATTGAGTCATTCTAGTAAATCACTAATGCAAATAATATCTATAGTTTACAACAAAACCAATACTGAACACGAAACCACACCAATGACTTGTAAATCAATCCAGTCCTCCCTAAACCTGATCCAAACATTGCACAACCAACTTCGAACACTCTTTCTTACAAAAGAACTATATCAATCCAAATGACAAATGTCACTTTATAGATTCTTTATTGATCATAAAGGCAAGGAAACCACTTGTAAAGGATCACGAAACTACTCGTATTCATTTAATAAGAATCGAGAATCAAATGAAAGTGGTGGATAAAAGTATTCTGATCTTAAACAAGAAACACAATGTGTGATCGATTAAATTGAATTCAAATTAATGTAGCACGACCAATTTAATAACGGTTAATTTTATTTCAATCAAAATTATGCAATTATAAATTAGTGCATCAAACTATTCAGGAATGCTTAACTAAACATATGAATAAGGAACTAGTTATACAAAAACATTAAACAACAATGGTTTTAGCAACGATAGCGTTTGCTTTCCTTAACAACATCCAACGTTATTGAGTTTTGATTCTTAAGTGTTCTGAACACACTCCTAAACCAATATAATCAAATCGATTATAATTATCATTGGAGTCATTTTAGTAAATCACTAATGCAAAATAATATCTATTGTTTACAACAAAACCAATACTGAATGGAAAACCACACCAATAACTTTGTAAATCAATCCAGTCCTCCCTAAACCTGATCCACAACATAGTACAACCAACTTCGAACACTTTTTCTTCCAAAATGAAATATATCAATCCAAATGACAAATGTCACTTTATAGATTCCTTTATTGATCATAAAGGCAAGGAAACCACTTGTAAAGCATCACGAAACTACTCGTATTCATTTAATAAGAATCGAGAATCAAATGAAAGTGGTGGGAAAAAAGTATTCTGATCTTAAACAAGAAGCACAATGTGTGATCGATTAAATTGAATTCAAATCAATGTAGCACGACCAAGCTAATAACGGTTAATTTTATATCAATCAAAATTATGCAATTATAGATTAGTGCATCAAACTATTCAGAAATGCTTAACTAAATACTAGTTACACAAAAACATTAAACAACAATGGTTCTTGCAACGATAACGTTTGCTTTCCTTAAAAACATCCAAAGTTATTGAGTTTTGATTCTTAAGTGTTCTGAACACCTTAACAACATCCAAAGTTATTGAGTTTTGATTCTTAAGTGTTCTGAACACACTCCTAAACAAATATAATCAAATCGATTATAATTATCATTGGAGTCATTCTAGTAATCACTAATGCAACATAATATCTATTGTTTACAACAAAACCAATACTGAACGAAACCACACCAATGACTTGTAAATCAATCCAGTCCTCCCTAAACCTGATCCACAACATGCACAACCAACTTCGAACACTCTTTCTTCCAAAATGAACTATATCAATCCAAATGACAAATGTCACTTTATAGATTCTTTATTGATCATAAAGGCAAGGAAACCACTTGTAAAGTATCACGAAACTACTCGTATTCATTTAATAAGAATCGAGAATCAAATGAAAGTGGTGGGAAAAAGTATTGATCTTAAACAAGAAGCACAATGTGTGATCGATTAAATTGAATTCAAATCAATGTAGCACGACCAAGCTAATAACGGTTAATTTTATATCTATCAAAATTATGCAATTATAGATTAGTGCATCAAACTATTCAGGAATGCTTAACTAAATACTAGTTATACAAAAACATTAAACAACAATGGTTCTTGCAACGATATCGTTTGCTTTCCTTAACAACATCCAAAGTTATTGAGTTTTGATTCTTAAGTGTTCTGAACACCTTACCAACATCCAAAGTTATTGAGTTTTGATTCTTAAGTGTTCTGAACACACTCCTAAACCAATATAATCAAATCGATTATGATTATCATTAGAGTCATTCTAGTAAATCACTAATGCAACATAATATCTATTGTTTACAACAAAACCAATACTGAATAGAAAACCACACCAATGAACTTGTAAATCAATCCAGTCCTTCCTAAACCTGATCCACAACATTGCACAACCAACTTCGAACACTCTTTCTTACAAAATGAACTATATCAATCCAATGACAAATGTCACTTTATAGATTTCTTTATTGATTATAAAGGCAAGGACACCACTTGTAAAGCATCACGAAACTACTCGTATTCATTTAATAAGAATCGGGAATCAAATGAAAGTGGTGGGAAAAAAGTATTCTGATCTTAAACAAGAAGCACAATGTGTGATCAATTAAATTGAATTCAAATCAATGTATTACGACCAAGCTAATAACGATTAATTTTATATCTATCAAAATTATGCAATTATAGATTAGTGCATCAAACTATTCAGGAATGCCTAACTAAATACTCGTTATACGAAAACATTAAACAACAATGGTTCTTGCAACGATAACGTTTGCTTTCCTTAACAACATCAAAAGTTATTGAGTTTTGATTCTAAAGTGTTCTGAACACATTAACAACATCCAAAGTTATTGAGTTTTGATTCTTAAGTGTTCTGAACACACTTCTATAGTAATATAATCAAATCAATTATAATTATCATTGGAGTCATTCTAGTAAATCACTAACGCAAAATAATATCTATTGTTTACAACAAAACCAATACTGAATAGAAAACCACACCAATGACTTTGTAAATCAATCTGATCCACAACATAGTACAACCAACTTCGAACACTCTTTCTTCCAAAATGAACAATATCAATCCAAATGACAAATGTCACTTTATAGATTCCTTTATTGATCATAAAGGCAAGAAAACCACTTGTAAAGTATCACGAAACTACTCGTATTCATTTAATAAGAATCGAGAATCAAATAAAAGTGGTGGGATATTCTAATCTTAAACAAGAAGCACAATGTGTGATCGATTAAATTGAATTCAAATCAATGTAGCACGACCGAGCTAATAACGGTTAATTTATATCAATCAAAATTATGCAATTATAGATTAGTGCATCAAACTATTCAAAATGCTTAACTAAATACTAGTTACACAAAACATTAAACAACAATGTTCTTGCAACGATAACGTTTGCTTTCCTTAAAACATCCAAAGTTATTGAGTTTTGATTCTTAAGTGTTCTGAACACCTTAACAACATCCAAAGTTATTGAGTTTTGATTCTTAAGTGTCTGAACACACTCCTAAACAATATAATCAAATCGATTATAATTATCATTGGAGTATTCTAGTAAATCATAATGCAAATATATCTATAGTTTACAACAAAACCAATACTGAACACGAAACCACACCAATGAACTTCTAAATCAATGCAGTCCTCCCTAAACCTGATCCATAACATTGCACAACCAACTTCGAACACTCTTTCTTACAAAATGAACTATATCAATCCAAATGACAAATGTCACTTTATAGATTTCTTTATTGATTATAAAGGCAAGGAAACCACTTGTAAAGGATCACGAAACTACTCGTATTCATTTAATAAGAATCGAGAATCAAATGAAAGTGGTGAGATAAAAGTATTCTGATCTTAAACAAGAAACACAATGTGTGATCGATTAAGTTGAATTCAAATTAATGTAGCACGACCAATTTAATAACGGTTAATTTTATTTCAATCAAAATTATGCAATTATAAATTAGTGCATCAAACTATTCAGGAATGCTTAACTAAACATATGAATAAGGACTAGTTATACAAAAACATTAACAACAATGTTTTTAGCAACGATAGCGTTTTGCTTTCCCTTAACAACATCCAAAGTTATTGAGTTTTGATTCTTAAGTGTTCTGAACACACTCCTAAACCAATATAATCAAATCGATTATAATTATCATTGGAGTCATTCTAGTAAATCACTAATGCAAATAATATCTATTGTTTACAACAAAACCAATACTGAATAGAAACCACACCAATAACTTTGTAAATCAATCCAGTCCTCCCTAAACCTGATCCACAACATAGTACAACCAACTTCGAACACTCTTTCTTCCAAATGAACTATATCAATCCAAATGACAAATGTCACTTTATAGATTCCTTATTGATCATAAAGGCAAGGAAACCACTTGTAAAGCATCACGAACTACTCGTATTCATTTATAAGAATCGAGAATCAAATGAAAGTGGTGGGAAAAAAGTATTCTGATCTTAAACAAGAAGCACAATGTGTGATCGATTAATTGAATTCAAATCAATGTAGCACGACCAAGCTAATAACGGTTAATTTTATATCAATCAAAATTATGCAATTATAGATTAGTGCATCAAACTATTCAGGAATGCTTAACTAAATACTAGTTACAAAAACATAAACAACAATGGTTCTTGCAACGATAACGTTTGCTTTCTTAAAAACATCCAAGTTATGAGTTTTGATTCTTAAGTGTTCTGAACACCTTACAACATCCAAAGTTATTGAGTTTTGATTCTTAAGTGTTCTGAACACACTCCTAAACAATATAATCAAATCGATTATAATTATCATTGAGTCATTCTAGTAAATCAATAATGCAACATAATATCTATAGTTTACAACAAAACCAATACTGAATACGAAACCACACCAATGACTTTGTAAATCAATCCAGTCCTCCCTAAACCTGATCCATAACATTGCACAACCAACTTCGAACACTCTTTCTTACAAAATGAACTATATCAATCCAAATGACAAATGTCACTTTATAGATTTCTTTATTGATCATAAAGGCAAGGAAACCACTTGTAAAGGATCACGAAACTACTCGTATTCATTTAATAAGAATCGGGAATCAAATGAAAGTGGTGGGAAAAAAGTATTCTGATCTTAAACAAGAAGCACAATATGTGATCGATTAAATTGAATTCAAATCAATGTAGCACGACCAAGCTAATAACGGTTAATTTTATATCAATCAAAATTATGCAATTATAGATTAGTGCATCAAACTATTCAGGAATGCTTAACTAAATACTAGTTATACAAAAACATTAACAACAATGGTTCTTGCAACGATAACGTTTGCTTTCCTTAACAACATCCAAAGTTATTGAGTTTTGATTCTTAAGTGTTCTGAACACCTTACCAACATCCAAAGTTATTGAGTTTTGATTCTTAAGTGTTCTGAACACACTCCTAAACCAATATAATCAATCGATTATAATTATCATTAGAGTCATTCTAGTAATCACTAATGCAACATAATATCTATTGTTTACAACAAACCATACTGAATAGAAAACCACACCAATGAACTTGTAAATCAATCCAGTCCTTCCTAAACCTGATCCACAACATTGCACAACCAACTTCGAACACTCTTTCTTACAAAATGAACTATATCAATCCAAATGACAAATGTCACTTTATAGATTTCTTTATTGATCATAAAGGCAAGGAAACCACTTGTAAAGGATCACGAAACTACTCGTATTCATTTAATAAGAATCGGGAATCAAATGAAAGTGGTGGGAAAAAAGTATTCTGATCTTAAACAAGAAGCACAATGTGTGATCGATTAAATTGAATTCAAATCAATGTAGCACGACCAAGCTAATAACGGTTAATTTTATATCTATCAAAATTATGCAATTATAGATTAGTGCATCAAACTATTCAGGAATGCTTAACTAAATACTAGTTATACAAAAACATTAAACAACAATGGTTCTTGCAACGATAACGTTTGCTTTCCTTAACAACATCAAAAGTTATTGAGTTTTGATTCTTAAGTGTACTGAACACCTTAAAAACATCCAAAGTTATTGATTTTTGATTCTTAAGTGTTCTGAACACACTTCTAAACAAATATAATCAAATCGATTATAATTATCATTGAGTCATTCTAGTAAATCACTAAGCAAAATAATATCTATTGTTTACAACAAACCAATACTGAATAGAAACCCACACCAATGACTTGTAAATCCATCTGATCCACAACATAGTACAACCAACTTCGAACACTCTTTCTTCCAAAATGAACAATATCAATCCAAATGACAAATGTCACTTTATAGATTCCTTTATTGATCATAAAGGCAAGGAAACCACTTGTAAAGTATCACGAAACTACTCGTATTCATTTAATAAGAATCGAGAATCAAATAAAAGTGGTGGGATATTCTAATCTTAAACAAGAAGCACAATGTGTGATCGATTAAATTGAATTCAAATCAATGTAGCACGACCAAGCTAATAACGGTTAATTTTATATCAATCAAAATTATGCAATTATAGATTAGTGCATCAAACTATTCAGAAATGCTTAACTAAATACTAGTTACACAAAAACATTAAACAACAATGGTTCTTGCAACTATAACGTTTGCTTTCCTTAAAAACATCCAAAGTTATTGAGTTTTGATTCTTAAGTGTTCTGAACACCTTAACAACATCCAAAGTTATTGAGTTTTGATTCTTAAGTGTTCTGAACACACTCGTAAACAAATATAATCAAATCGATTATAATTATCATTGGAGTAATTCTACTAAATCAATAATGCAACATAATATCTATAGTTTACAACAAAACCAATACTGAACACGAAACCACACAATGACTTTGTAAATCAATCCAGTCCTCCCTAAACCTGATCCACAACATTGCCAACCAACTTCGAACACTCTTTCTTACAAAATGAACTATATCAATCCAAATGACAAATGTCACTTTATAGATTTCTTTATTGATCATAAAGGCAAGGAAACCACTTGTAAAGTATCACGAAACTACTCGTATTCATTTAATAAGAATCGAGAATCAAATGAAAGTGGTGGGAAAAAAGTATTCTGATCTTAAACAAGAAGCACAATGTGTGATCGATTAAATTGAATTCAAATCAATGTAGCACGACCAAGCTAATAACGGTTATTTTATATCAATCAAAATTATGCAATTATAGATTAGTGCATCAAACTATTCAGGAATGCTTAACTAAATATGAATAGGACTAGTTATACAAAACATTAAACAACAATGGTTTTAGCAACGATAGCTTTTGCTTTCCTTAACAACATCCAAAGTTATTGAGTTTTGATTCTTAAGTGTTCTGAACACACTCCTAAACCAATATAATCAAATCGATTATAATTATCATTGGAGTCATTTAGTAAATCACTAATGCAAATAATATCTATTGTTTACAACAAAACCAATACTGAATAGAAAACCACACCAATGAACTTGTAAATCAATCCAGTCCTCCCTAAACCTGATCCACAACATAGTACAACCAACTTCGAACACTCTTTCTTCCAAATGAAATATCACATCCAAATGACAAATGTCACTTTATAGATTCCTTTATTGATCATAAGGCAAGGAAACCACTTGTAAAGTATCACGAAACTACTCGTATTCATTTAATAAGAATCGAGAATCAAATGAAAGTGGTGGGAAAAAGTATTCTGATCTTAAACAAGAAGCACAATGTGTGATCGATTAAATGAATTCAAATCAATGTAGCACGACCAAGCTAATAACGGTTAATTTATATCAATCAAAAATATGCAATTATAGATTAGTGCATCAAACTATTCAGAAATGCTTAACTAAATACTAGTTACTACAAAAAACATTAACAACAATGGTTCTTGCATAACGTTTGCTTTCCTTAAAAACATCCAAAGTTATTGAGTTTTGATTCTTAAGTGTTCTGAACACCTTAACAACATCCAAAGTTATTGAGTTTTGATTCTTAAGTGTTCTGAACACACTCCTAAACAAATATAATCAAATCGATTATAATTATCATTGGAGTCATTCTAGTAAATCACTTAAGCAACATAATATCTATAGTTTACAACAAAACCAGTACTGAACACGAAACCACACCAATGAACTTGTAAATCAATCCAGTCCTCCCTAAACCTGATCCACAACATTGCACAACCAACTTCGAACACTCTTTCTTACAAAATGAACTATATCAATCCAAATGACAAATGTCACTTTATAGATTTCTTTATTGATCATAAAGGCAAGGAAACCACTTGTAAAGTATCACGAAACTACTCGTATTCATTTAATAAGAATCGAGAATCAATGAAAGTGGTGGGAAAAAGTATTCTGATCTTAAACAAGAAGCACAATGTGTGATCGATTAATTGAATTCAAATCAATGTAGCACGACCAAGCTAATAACGGTTAATTTTTATCTATCAAAATTATGCAATTATAGATTAGTGCATCAAACTATTCAGGAATGCTTAACTAAATACTAGTTATACAAAAACATTAAACAACAATGGTTCTTGCAACGATAACGTTTGCTTTCCTTAACAACATCAAAAGTTATTGAGTTTTGATTCTAAGTGTTCTGAACACCTTAACAACATCCAAAGTTATTGAGTTTTGATTCTTAAGTGTTCTGAACATCAAATCGATTATATTATCATTGGAGTAATTCTAGTAAATCACTAATGCAAATAATATCTATAGTTTACAACAAAACCAATACTGAATAAAACACCACACCAATGACTTTAAATCAATGCAGTCCTCCCTAAACCTGATCCACAACAATCACAACCAACTTCGAACACTCTTTCTTCAAAATGAACTATATCAATCCAAATGACAAATGTCACTTTATAGATTTCTTTTTATTGATCATAAAGGCAAGGAAACCACTTGTAAAGGATCACGAAACTACTCGTATTCATTTAATAAGAATCGAATCAAATGAAAGTGGTGGGAAAAATGTATTTTGATCTTAAACAAGAAGCACAATGTGTGATCGATTAAATTGAATTCAAATCAATGTAGCGCGACCAAGCTAATAACGGTTAATTTTATATCTATCCAAATTATGCAATTATGATTAGTGCATCAAACTATTCAGAAATGCTTAACTAAATACTAGTTATACAAAAACATTAAACAACAATGGTTCTTGCAACGATATCGTTTGCTTTCCATAACAACATCCAAAGTTATTGAGTTTTGATTCTTAAGTGTTCTGAACACCTTAACAACATCCAAAATTATTGAGTTTTGATTCTTAAGTGTTCTGAACACACTCCTAAACCAATATAATCAAATCGATTATGATTATCATTAGAGTCATTCGAGTAAATCACTAATGCAACATAATATCTATTGTTTACAACAAAACCAATACTGAATAGAAAACCACACCAATGACTTTGTAAATCAATCCAGTACTCCCTAAACCTGATCCACAACATAGTACAACCAACTTCGAACACTCTTTCTTCCAAAATGAACAATATCAATCCAAATGACAAATGTCACTTTATACATTCCTTTATTGATCATAAAGGCAAGGAAACCACTTGTAAAGTATCACGAAACTACTCGTATTCATTTAATAAGAATCGAGAATCAAATAAAAGTGGTGGGATATTCTAATCTTAAACAAGAAGCACAATGTGTGATCGATTAAATTGAATTCAAATCAATGTAGCACGACCAAGCTAATAACAGTTAATTTTATATCAATCAAAATTATGCAATTATAGATTAGTGCATCAAACTATTCTGAATGCTTAACTAAATACTAGTTACACAAAACATTAACAACATGGTTCTTGCAACGATAACGTTTGCTTTCCTTAAAAACATCCAAAGTTATTGAGTTTTGATTCTTAAGTGTTCTGAACACCTTAACAACATCCAAAGTTATTGAGTTTTGATTCTTAAGTGTTCTGAACACACTCCTAAACAAATATAATCAAATCGATTGTAATTATCATTGGAGTAATTCTAGTAAATCACTAATGCAACATAATATCTATAGTTTACAACAAAACTAATACTGAACACGAAACCACACCAATGAACTTCTAAATCAATGCAGTCCTCCCTAAACCTGATCCACAACATTGCACAACCAACTTCGAACACTCGTTCTTACAAAACGAACTATATCAATCCAAATGACGAATGTCACTTTATAGATTTCTTTATTGATCATAAAGGCAAGGAAACCACTTGTAAAGTATCACGAAACTACTCGTATTCATTTAATAAGAATCGAGAATCAAATGAAATTGGTGGGATAAAAGTATTCTTTTCTTAAACAAGAAACACAATGTGTGATCGATTAAATTGAATTCAAATTAATGTAGCGCGACCAATTTAATAACGGTTAATTTTATTTCAATCAAAATTATGCAATTATAAGTTAGTGCATCAAACTATTCAGGAATGCTTAACTAAATACATAAATAAGGAACTAGTTATGCAAAAACATTAAACAACAATGGTTCTAGCACCGATAGCGTTTGCTTTCCTTAACAACATCCAACGTTATTGAGTTTTGATTCTTAAGTGTTCTGAACACACTCCTAAACCAATATAATCAAATCGATTATAATTATCATTGGAGTCATTCTAGTAAATCACTAATGCAAAATAATATCTATTGTTTACAACAAAACCAATACTGAATAGAAAACCACACCAATGACTTTGTAAATCAATCCAGTCCTCTCTAAACCTGATCCACAACATAGTACAACCAACTTCGAACACTCTTTCTTCCAAAATGAACTATATCAATCCAAATGACAAATGTCACTTTATAGATTCCTTTATTGATCATAAAGGCAAGGAAACCACCTGTAAAGCATCACGAAACTACTCGTATTCATTTAATAAGAATCGAGAATCAATTGAAAGTGGTGGAAAAAAAGTATTCTCATATTAAACAAGAAGCATAATGTTTGATCGTTTAAATTGAATTCAAATCAATGTAGCACGACCAAGCTAATAACGGTTAATTTTATATCAATCAAAATTATGCAATTATAGATTAGTGCATCAAACTATTCAGGAATGCTTAACTAAATACTAGTTATACAAAAACATTAAACAACAATGGCTCTTGCAACGATAACGTTTGCTTTCCTTAACAACATCCAAAGTTATTGAGTTTTGATTCTTAAGTGTTCTGAACACCTTAACAACATCCATAGTTATTGAGTTTTGATTCTTAAGTGATCTGAACACAGTCCTAAACAAATATAATCAAATCGATTATAATTATCATTAGACTCATTCTAGTAAATCAATAATGCAATATAATATCTATTGTTCACAAAGAAACCAAAACCGAATACGAAACCACACCAATGACTTTGTAAATCAATCCAGTCCTCCCTAAACCTGATCCACAACATAGTACAACCAACCTTCGAACACTCTTTCTTCAAAATGAACTATATCAATCCAAATGACAAATGTCACTTTATAGATTCCTTTATTGATCATAAAGGCAAGGAAACCACTTGTAAAGCATCACGAAACTACTCGTATTCATTTAATAAGAATCGGGAATCAAATGAAAGTGGTGGGAAAAAAGTATTCTGATCTTAAACAAGAAGCACAATGTGTGATCTATTAAATTGAATTCACATCAATGTAGCACGACCAAGCTAATAACGGTTAATTTTATATCAATCAAAATTATGCAATTATAGATTAGTGCATCAAACTATTCAGGAATGCTTAACTAAATACTAGTTATACAAAAACATTAAACAACAATGGTTCTTGCAACGATAACGTTTGTTTTCCTTAACAACATCCAAGGTTATTGAGTTTCGATTCTTAAGTGTTCTGAACACCTAACAACATCCAAAGCTATTGAGTTTTAATTCTTAAGTTTTCTGAACACAGTCCTAAACCAATATAATCAAATCGATTATAATTATCAGTAGTCTCATTCTAGTAAATCAATAATGCAATATATAATTCTAGTCTCATTCTAGTAAATCCAGTCCTCCCTAAACCTGATCCACAAGATAGTACAACCAACTTCGAACACTCTTTCTTCCTAAATGAACTATATCAACCCAAATGACAAATGTCACTTTATAGATTCCGTTGTTGATCATAAAGGCAAGGAAACCACTTGTGAAGTATCACGAAACTACTCGTATTCATTTAATAAGATCGAGAATCAAATGAAAGTGGTGGGAAAAAGTATTCTGATCTTAAACAAAAGCAATATGTGATCGATTAAATTGAATTCAAATCAATGTAGCACGACCAAGCTAATAACGTTTGTTTTATATCAATCAAAATTATGCAATTATAGATTAGTGCATCAAACTATTCAGGAATGCTTAACTAAATACTAGTTATACAAAAACATTAACACAATGGTTATTGCAACGATAACGTTTGCTTTCCTTAACAACATCAAAGTTATTGAGTTTGATTCTTAAGTGTACTGAACACCTTAAACATCCAAAGTATTGATTTTTGATTCTTAAGTGTTCTGAACACACTCAAACAAATATAATCAAATCGATTATAATTATCATTGGAGTCATTCTAGTAAATCACTAATCCAAATAATATCTATTGTTTACAACAAACCAATACTGAATAGAAACCACACAATGACTTTGTAAATCAATCCAGTCCTCCCTAAACCTAATCCATAACATAACATAGTACACCAACTTCGAACTCTCTTTCTTCCAAAATGAACTATTCAATCCAAATGACAAATGTCACTTTATAGATTCCTTTATTGATCATAAAGGCAAGGAAACCACTTGTAAAGTATCACGAAATACTCGTATTCATTTAATAAGAATCGAGAATCAAATGAAAGTGGTGGAAAAAAGTATTCTGATCTTAACAAGAAGCACAATATGTGATCAACAAATTGATTCAAATCAATGTAGCGCGACCAAGCTAATAATGTTATTTTATATCAATCAAATTATGCAATTATAGTTAGTGCATCAACTATTCAGAATGCTTACTAAATACTAGTTATACAATCACAATGTGTGATCGATTAATTGAATTCAAATCAATGTAGAACGACCAAGCTATAACTTAATTTTTATCACTTAATTATGCAATTATACTATTCAGGAATGCTTAACTAAATACTAGTTATACAAAAACATTAAAGAACAATGGTTCTTGCAACGATAACGTTTGTTTTCCTTAACAACATCCAAAGTTATTGAGTTTTGATTTTTAAGTGTTCTGAACACCTTAACAACATCCAAAGTTATTGAGTTTTGATTCTTAAGTGTTCTGAACAAACTCCTAAACCAATATAATCAAATCGATTATAATTATCATTTGAGTCATTCTAGTAAATCACTAATGCAAAATAATATCTATTGTTTACAACAAAACCAATACTGAATAGAAAACCACACCAATGAACTTGTAAATCAATCCAGTCCTCCCTAAACCTGATCCACAACATTGCACAACCAACTTCGAACACTCTTTCTTACAAAATGAACTATATCAATACAAATGACAAATGTCACTTTATAGATTCCTTTATTGATCATAAAGGCAAGGAAACCACTTGTAAAGTATCACGAAAGTACTCGTATTCATTTAATAAGAATCTAGAATCAAATGAAAGTGGTGGGAAAAAAGTATTCTGATCTTAAGGAAGAAGCACAATATGTGATCAACCAAATTGAATTCAAATCAATGTAGCATGACCAAGCTAATAATGGTTAATTTTATATCAATCAAAATTATGCAATTTTATATTAGTGCATCAAACTATTCAGGAATGCTTAACTAAATACTAGTTATACAAAAACATTAAACAATAATGGTTCTTGCAACGATAACGTTTGCATTCCTTAACAACATCCAAAGTTATTGAGTTTTGATTCTTAAGTGTTCTGAACACCTTAACAACATCCAAAGTTATTGAGTTTTGATTCTTAAGTGATCTGAACACAGTCCCAAACCAATATAATCAAATCGATTATAATTATCATTAGACTCATTCTAGTAAATCAATAATGCAATATAATATCTATTGTTCACAAAGAAACCAAAACCGAATACGAAACCACACCAATGACTTTGTAAATCAATCCAGTCCTCCCTAAACCTGATCCACAAGATAGTACAACCAACTTCGAACACTCTTTCTTCCAAAATGAACTATATCAACCCAAATGACAAATGTCACTTTATAGATTCCGTTGTTGATCATAAAGGCAAGGAAACCACTTGTGAAGTATCACGAAACTACTCGTATTCATTTAATAAGAATCGAGAATCAAATGAAAATGGTGGGAAAAAAGTATTCTGATCTTAAACAAGAAGCACAATATGTGATCGATTAAATTGAATTCAAATCAATGTAGCACGACCAAGCTAATAACGGTTAGTTTTATATCAATCAAAATTATGCAATTATAGATTAGTGCATCAAACTATTCAGGAATGCTTAACTAAATACTAGTTATACAAAAACATTAACAACAATGGTTATAGCAACGATAACGTTTGCTTTCCTTAACAACATCAAAAGTTATCGAGTGTTGATTCTTAAGTGTTCTGAACACCTTAAGAACATCCAACGTTATTGAGTTTTGATTCTTAAAAGTTCTGAACACACTCCTAAACCAATATAATCAAATCGATTATAATTATCATTAGACTCATTCTAGTAAATCAATAATGCAATATAATATCTATTGTTCACAAAGAAACCAAAACCGAATACGAAACCACACCAATGAACTTGTAAATCAAACCAGTCCTCCCTAAACCTGATCCACAACATTGCACAACCAACTTCGAACACTCTTTCTTACAAAATGAACTATATCAATACAAATGACAAATGTCACTTTATAGATTCCTTTATTGATCATAAAGGCAAGGAAACCACTTGTAAAGTATCACGAAGTACTCGTATTCATTTAATAAGAATCTAGAATCAAATGAAAGTGGTGGGAAAAAAGTATTCTGATCTTAAACAAGAAGCACAATATGTGATCAACCAAATTGAATTCAAATCAATGTAGCACGACCAAGCTAATAATGGTTAATTTTATATCAATCAAAATTATGCAATTTTAGATTAGTGCCTCAACTATTCAGGAATGCTTAACTAAATACTAGTTATACAAAACATTAAACAACAATGGTTCTTGCAACGATAACGTTTGCTTTCCTTAACAACATCCAAGTTATTGAGTTTTGATTCTTAAGTGTTCTGAACACCTTAACAACATCCAAAGTTATTGAGTTTTGATTCTTAAGTGATCTGAACACCTCCCAAACCAATATATCAAATCAATTATAATTATCATTGACTCATTCTAGTAAATCAATAATGCAATATAATATCTATTGTTTACAAAAAAACCAAAACCGAATACGAAACCACACCAGACTTTGTAAATCATCCAGTCCTCCCTAAACCTGATCCACAAGATAGTACAACCAACTTCGAACACTCTTTCTTCCAAATGAACTATATCAACCCAAATGACAAATGTCACTTTATAGATTCGTTGTTGATCATAAAGGCAAGGAAACCACTTGTAATATCACGAAACTACTCGTATTCATTTAATAAGAATCGAGAATCAAATGAAAATGGTGGGAAAAAAGTATTCTGATCTTAAACAAGAAGCACAATATGTGATCGATTAAATTGAATTCAAATCAATGTAGCACGACCAAGCTAATAACGGTTAGTTTTATATCAATCAAAATTATGCAATTATAGATTAGTGCATCAAACTATTCAGGAATGCTTAACTAAATACTAGTTATACAAAAACATTAACAACAATGGTTATAGCAACGATAACGTTTGCTTTCCTTAACAACATCAAAAGTTATCGAGTTTTGATTCTTAAGTGTTCTGAACACCTTAAGAACATCCAACGTTATTGAGTTTTGATTCTTAAATGTTCTGAACACACTCCTAAACCAATATAATCAAATCGATTATAATTATCATTAGACCATTCTAGTAAATCATAATGCAATATAATATCTATTGTTTACAACAGAACCAAACTGAATAGAAAACCACACCAATGAACTTGTAAATCAAACCAGTCCTCCCTAAACCTGATCCACAACATTGCACAACCAACTTCGAACACTCTTTCTTACAAAATGAACTATATCAATACAAATGACAAATGTCACTTTATAGATTCCTTTATTGATCATAAAGGCAAGGAAACCACTTGTAAAGTATCACGAAAGTACTCGTATTCATTTAATAAGAATCTAGAATCAAATGAAAGTGGTGGGAAAAAAGTATTCTGATCTTAAACAAGCACAATATGTGATCAACCAAATTGAATTCAAATCAATGTAGCATGACCAAGCTAATAATGGTTAATTTTATATCAATCAAAATTATGCAATTTTAGATTAGTGCATCAAACTATTCAGGAATGCTTAACTAAATACTAGTTATACAAAAACATTAAACAATAATGGTTCTTGCAACGATAACGTTTGCATTCCTTAACAACATCCAAAGTTATTGAGTTTTGATTCTTAAGTGTTCTGAACACCTTAACAACATCCAAAGTTATTGAGTTTTGATTCTTAAGTGTTCTGAACACACTCCCAAACCAATATAATCAAATCGATTATATTATCATTAGAGCATTCTAGTAACAATAATGCAATATAATATCTATGTTTACAAAAACCAAAACTGAATACGAAACCACACCAATGACTTTGTAAATCAATCCAGTCCTCCCTAAACCTGATCCACAATAGTACAACCACTTCGAACACTCTTTCTTCCAAATGAACTATATCAACCCAAATGACAAATGTCACTTTATAGATTCCGTTATTGATCATAAAGGCAAGGAAACCACTTGTAAAGTATCACGAAACTACTCGTATTCATTTAATAAGAATCGAGAATCAAATGAAAGTGGTGGAAAAAGTATTCTGATCTTAAACAAGAAGCACAATATGTGATCGATTAAATTGAATTCAAATCAATGTAGCACGACCAAGCTAATAACGGTTAGTTTTATATCAATCAAATTATGCAATTATAGATTAGTGCATCAAACTATTCAGGAATGCTTAACTAAATACTAGTTAACAAAAACATTAACAACAATGGTTTTGCAACGATAACGTTTGCTTTCCTTAACAACATCAAAAGTTATTGAGTTTTGATTCTTAAGTGTTCTGAACACCTTAAGAACATCCAACGTTATTGAGTTTTGATTCTTAAATGTTCTGAACACACTCCTAAACCAATATAATCAAATCGATTATAATTATCATTAGAGTCATTCTAGTAAATCACTAATGCAAATAATATCTATTGTTCACAACAAACCAAAACCGAATACGAACCACACCAATGACTTGTAAATCAACCAGTCCTCCCTAAACCTGATCCACAACATTGCACACCAACTTCGAACTCTTTCTCACAAAATGAACTATATCAATACAAATGACAAATGTCACTTTATAGATTCTTTTATTGATCATAAAGGCAAGGAAACCACTTGTAAAGTATCACGAAGTACTCGTATTCATTTAATAAGATCGAGAATCAAATGAAAGTGGTGGAAAAAGTATTCTGATCTTAAACAAGAAGCACAATATGTGATCGATTAAATTGAATTCAAATCAATGTAGCACGACCAAGCTAATAACGGTTAATTTTATATCAATCAAATTATGCAATATAGATTAGTGCATCAAACTATTCAGGAATGCTTAACTAAATACTAGTTATACAAAACATTAAACAATAATGTTCTTGCAACGATAACGTTGCTTTCCTTAACAACATCCAAAGTTATTGAGTTTTGATTCTTAAGTGTTCTGACACCTTAACAACATCCAAGTTATTGAGTTTTGATTCTTAAGTGATCTGAACACACTCCTAAACCAATATAATCAAATCGATTATAATTATCATTAGACTCATTCTAGTAAATCACTAATGCAAAATAATATCTATTGTTCACAGAAACCAAAACCGAATACGAAACCACACCAATGACTTTGTAATCAATCCAGTCCTCCCTAAACCTGATCCACAAGATAGTACAACCAACTTCGAACACTCTTTCTTCTTCAAATGAACTATATCAACCCAAATGACAAATGTCACTTTATAGATTCCGTTTTGATCATAAAGGCAAGGAAACCACTTGTAAAGTATCACGAAACTACTCGTATTCATTTAATAGAATCGAGAATCAAATGAAATGGTGGAAAAAAGTATTCTGATCTTAAACAAGAAGCACAATATGTGATCGATTAAATTGAATTCAAATCAATGTAGCACGACCAAGCTAATAACGGTTAGTTTTATATCAATCAAAATTATGCAATTATAGATTAGTGCATCAAACTATTCAGGAATGCTTAACTAAATACTAGTTATACAAAAACATTAACAACAATGGTTATAGCAACGATAACGTTTGCTTTCCTTAACAACATCAAAAGTTATCGAGTTTTGATTCTTAAGTGTTCTGAACACCTTAAGAACATCCAACGTTATTGAGTTTTGATTCTTAAGTATTCTGAACACACCTCCTAACCATATAATCAAATCGATTATAATTATCATTAGAGTCATTCTAGTAAATCACTAATGCAATATAATATCTATTGTTTACAACAAAACCAAAACCGAATACGAAACCACACCAATGAACTTGTAAATCAAACCAGTCCTCCCTAAACCTGATCCACAACATTGCACAACCAACTTCGAACACTCTTTCTCACAAAATGAACTATATCAATACAAATGACAAATGTCACTTTATAGATTCCTTTATTGATCATAAAGGCAAGGAAATCTCTTGTAAAGTATCACGAATGTACTCGTATTCATTTAATAAGAATCTAGAATCAAATGAAAGTGGTGGGAAAAAAGTATTCTGATCTTAAACAAGAAGCACAATATGTGATCAACCAAATTGAATTTAAATCAATGTAGCACGACCAAGCTAATAATGGTTAATTTTATATCAATCAAAATTATGCAATTATAGATTAGTGCATCAAACTATTCAGGAATGCTTAACTAAATACTAGTTATACAATAACATTAAACAACAATGGTTCTTGCAACGATAACGTTTGCTTTCCTTAACAACATCCAAAGTTATTGAGTTTTGATTCTTAAGTGTTCTGAACACCTTAACAACATCCAAAGTTATTTAGTTTTGATTCTTAAGTGATCTGAATACAGTCCTAAACCAATATAATCAAATCGATTATAATTATCATTAGACTCATTCTAGTAAATCAATAATGCATATAATATCTATTGTTCACAAAACCAAAACCGAATAGAAACCACACCAATGACTTGTAAATCAATCCAGTCCTCCCTAAACCTGATCCACAAGATTACAACCAACTTCGAACACTCTTTCTTCAAAATGAACTATATCAACCAAATGACAATGTCACTTTATAGATTCGTTGTTGATCATAAGGCAAGGAAACCACTTGTAGTTCACGAAACTACTCGTATTCATTTAATAGAATCGAGAATCAAATGAAATGGTGGGAAAAAGTATTCTGATCTAAACAAGAAGCACAATATGTGATCGATTAAATTGAATTCAAATCAATGTAGCACGACCAAGCTAATAACGGTTAGTTTATATCAATCAAATTATGCAATTATAGATTAGGCATCAACTATTAGGAATGCTTAACTAAATACTAGTTATACAAAACATTAACAACAATGGTTCTTGCAACGATAACATTTGCTTTCCTTAAACATCCAAAGTTATGAGTTTTGATTCTTAAGTGTTCTGAACACACTCCTAAACCATATAATCAAATCGATTATATTATCATTGGAGTCATTCTAGTAAATCACTAATGCAAAATATACCTATTGTTACAACAAACCAATACTGAATAGAAAACCACACCAATGAACTTGTAAATCAATTCAGTCCTCCCTAAACCTGATCCACAACATTGCACAACCAACTTCGAACACTCTTCTTACAAAATGAACTATATCAATCAATGACAAATGTCACTTTATAGATTCCTTTATTGATCATAAGGCAAGGAACCACTTGTAAAGTATCACGAAAGTACTCGTATTCATTTATAAGAATCAAGAATCAAATGAAAGTGGTAGGAAAAAGTATTCTGATCTTAAACAGAAGCACAATATGTGATCAACTAAATTGAATTCAATCAATGTAGCATGACCAAGCTAATAACGGTTAATTTTAGATCAATCAAAATTATGCAATTATAGATTAGTGCATCAAACTATTCAGGAATGCTTAACTAAATACTAGTTATACAAAAACATTAACAACAATGGTTCTTGCAACGATAACGTTTGCTTCTTAACAACATCCAAAGTTATTGAGTTTGATTTTAAGTGTTCTGAACACCTTACAGCATCCAAAGTTATTGAGTTTTGATTCTAAAGTGTTCTGAACACACTCCTAAACCAATATAATCAAATCGATTATAATTATCATTGGAGTCATTCTTGTAAATCACTAATGCAAAATAATACCTATTGTTTACAACAAAACCAATACTAAATAGAAAACCACACCAATGAACTTGTAAATCAATTCAGTCCTCCCTAAACCTGATCCACAACATTGCACAACCAACTTCGAACACTCGTTCTTACAAAATGAACTATATCAATACAAATGACAAATGTCACTTTATAGATTCCTTTATTGATCATAAAGGCAAGGAAACCACTTGTAAAGTATCACGAAAGTACTCGTATTCATTTAATAAGAATCAAGAATCAAATGAAAGTGGTAGGAAAAAAGTATTCTGATCTTAAACAAGAAGCACAATATGTGATCAACTAAATTGAATTCAAATCAATGTAGCATGACCAAGCTAATAACGGTTAATTTTAGATCAATCAAAATTATGCAATTATAGATTAGTGTATCAAACTATTCACGAATGCTTAACTAAATACTAGTTATACAAAAACACTAAACAACAATGGTTCTTGCAACGATAATGTTTGCTTTCCTTAACAACATCCAAAGTTATTGAGTTTTGATTCTTAAGTGTTCTGAACACCTTAAGAACAACCAAAGTATTTGAGTTTTGATTCTTAAGTGTTCTGAACACACTCACAATCCAATCTAATCAAATCGATTATGATTATCATTAGAGTTATTCTAGTAAATCACTAATGCAATATAATATCTATTGTTCACAAAGAAACCAAAACCGAATACGAAACCACACCAATGACTTTGTAAATCAATCCAGTCCTCCCTAAACCTGATCCACAACATAGTACAACCAACTTCAAACGCTCTTTCTTCCAAAATGAACTATATCAATCCAAATGACAAATGTCACTTTATAGATTCCTTTATTGATCATAAAGGCAAGGAAACCACTTGTAAAGTATCATGAAAGTACTCGTATTCATTTAATAAGAATCGAGAATCAAATGAAAGTGGTGGGAAAAAGTATTCTGATCTTAAACAAGAAGCACAATGTGTGATCGATTTAATTGAATTCAAATCAATGTAGCACGACCAAGCTAATAACGGTTAATTTTATATCAATCTAAATTATGCAATTATACTATTCAGGAATGCTTAACTAAATACTAGTTATACAAAAACATTAAAGGACAATGGTTCTTGCAACGATAACGTTTGCTTTCCTTAACAACATCCAAAGTTATTGAGTTTTGATGCTTAACTGTTCTGAACACCTTAACAACATTCAAAGTTATTGAGTTTTGATTCTTAAGTGTTCTGAACACACTCCTAAACCAATATAATCAAATCGATTATAATTATCATTGGAGTCATTCTAGTAAATCACTAATGCAAAATAATATCTATTGTTTACAACAAAACCAATACTGAATAGAAAACCACACCAATGTCTTTGTAAATCAATTCAGTCCTCCCTAAACCTGATCCCCAGCATAGTACAACCAACTTCGAACACTCTTTCTTACAAAATGAACTATATCAATCCAAATGACAAATGTCACTTTATAGATTACTTTATTGATCATAAAGGCAAGACCACTTGTAAGTATCACGAAAGTACTCGTATTCATTTAATAAGATCGAGAATCAAATGAAAGTGGTGGGAAAAAAGTATTCTGATCTTAAACAAGAACCAAATATGATCAATTAAATTGAATTCAAATCAATGTAGCACGACCAAGCATAACGGTTATTTTATATCAATCAAAATTATGCAATTATAGATTAGTGCATCAAACTATTCAGGAATGCTTAACTAAATACTAGTTATACAAAAACATTAAACAACAATGGTTCTTGCAACGATAACATTTGCTTTCCTTAACAACATCCAAAGTTATTGAGTTTTGATTCTTAAGTGTTCTGAACACCTTAACAACATCCAAAGTTATTGAGTTTTGATTCTTAAGTGTTCTGAACACACTCCTAAACCAATATAATCAAATCGATTATCATTATCATTAGAGTCATTCTAGTAAATCACTAATGCAATATAACATCTATTGTTTACAACAAAACAAATACTGAATAGAAAACCACACCAATGAACTTGTAAATGAATCCAGTCCTCCCTAAACCTGATCCACAACATTGCACAACCAACTTCGAACACTCTTTCTTACAAAATGAACTATATCAATCCAAATGACAAATGTCACTTTATAGATTCCGTTGTTGATCATAAAGGCAAGGAAACCACTTGTAAAGTATCACGAAACTAATCGTATTCATTTAATAAGAATCGGGAATCAAATGAAGGTGGTGTGAAAAAAGTATTCTGATCTTAAACAAGAAGCACAATATGTGATCAATTAAATTGAATTCAAATCAATGTAGCACGACCAAGCTAATAACGGTTAGTTTTATATCAATCAAAATTATGCAATTATAGATTAGTGCATCAAACTATTCAAGAATGCTTAACTAAATACTAGTTAAACAAAAACATTAACAACAACGGTTCTTGCAGCGATAACGTTTGCTTTCTTTAATAACATCAAAAGTTATTGACTTTTGATTCTTAAGTGTTCTGAACACCTTAACAACATCCAAAGTTATTGAGTTTTGATTCTTAAGTGTTCTGAACACACTCCTAAACCAATATAATCAAATCGATAAAAATTATCATTGGAGTCATTCTAGTAAATCACTAATGCAAATAATATCTATTGTTTACAACAAAACCAATACTGAATAGAAAACCACACCAATGACTTTGTAAATCAATCCAGTCCTCCCTAAACCTGATCCACAACATTGCACAACCAACTTCGAACACTCTTTCTTACAAAATGAACTATATCAATCCACATGACAAATGTCACTTTATAGATTCTGTTGTGGATCATAAAGGCAAGGAAACCACTTGTAAAGTATCACGAAACTACTCGTATTCATTTAATAAAAATCGAGAATCAAATGAAAGTGGTGTGAAAAAAGTATTCTGATCATAAACAAGAAGCACAATTTGTGATCGTTTAAATTGAATTCAAATCAATGTAGCACGACCAAGCTAATAACGGTTAGTTTTATATCAATCAAAATTATGCATTTATAGATTAGTGCATCAAACTATTCACGAATGCTTAACTAAATACTAGTTATACAAAAACATTAACAACAATGGTTGTTGCAGCGATAACGTTCGCTTTCCTTAACAACATCAAAAGTTATTGACTTTTGATTCTTAAGTGTTCTGAACACCTTAACAACATCCAAAGTTACTGAGTTTTGATTCTTAAGTGTTCTGAACACACTCCTAAACCAATATAATCAAATCAATTATCATTATCATTAGAGTCATTCTAGTAAATCACTAATGCAAATAACATCTATTGTTTACAACAAACCAATACTGAATAGAAAACCACACCAATGAACTTGTAAATGAATCCAGTCCTCCTAAACCTGATCCACAACATTGCACAACCAACTTCGAACACTCTTTCTTACAAAATGAACTATATCAATCCAAATGACAAATGTCACTTTATAGATTCCGTTGTTGATCATAAAGGCAAGGAAACCACTTGTAAAGTATCACGAAACTACTCGTATTCATTTAATAAGAATCGAGAATCAAATGAAAGTGGTGTGAAAAAAGTATTCTGATCTTAAACAAGAAGCACAATATGTGATCGATTAAATTGAATTCAAATCAATGTAGCACGACCAAGCTAATAACGGTTAGTTTTATATCAATCAAAATAATGCAATTATAGATTAGTGCATCAAACTATTCAAGAATGCTTAACTAAAACTAGTTATACAAAAACATTAACAACAATGGTTCTTGCAGCGATAACGTTTGCTTTCCTTAACAACATCAAAAGTTATTTACTTTTGATTCTTAAGTGTTCTGAACACCTTAACAACATCCAAAGTTATTGAGTTTTGATTCTTAAGTGTTCTGAACACACTCCTAAACCAATATAATCAAATCGATAATAATTATCACTGGAGTCATTCTAGTAAATCACTAATGCAAAATAATATCTATTGTTTACAACAAAACCAATACTGAATAGAAAACCACACCAATGACTTTGTAAATCAATCCAGTCCTCCCTAAACCTGATCCACAACATTGCACAACCAACTTCGAACACTCTTTCTTACAAAATGAACTATATCAATCAACATGACAAATGTCACTTTATAGATTCCGTTGTGGATCATAAAGGCAAGGAAACCACTTGTAAAGTATCACGAAACTACTCGTATTCATTTAATAAAAATCGAGAATCAAATGAAAGTGGTGTGAAAAAAGTATTCTGATCATAAACAAGAAGCACAATTTGTGATCGTTTAAATTGAATTCAAATCAATGTAGCACGACCAAGCTAATAACGGTTAGTTTTATATCAATCAAAATTATGCATTTATAGATTAGTGCATCAAACTATTCACGAATGCTTAACTAAATACTAGTTATACAAAAACATTAACAACAATGGTTGTTGCAGCGATAACGTTCGCTTTCCTTAACAACATCAAAAGTTATTGACTTTTGATTCTTAAGTGTTCTGAACACCTTAACAACATCCAAAGTTATTGAGTTTTGATTCTTAAGTGTTCTGAACACACTCCTAAACCAATATAATCAAATCGATTATCATTATCATTAGAGTCATTCTAGTAAATCACTAATGGAATATAACATCTATTGTTTACAACAAAACCAATACTGAATAGAAAACCACACCAATGAACTTGTAAATGAATCCAGTCCTCCCTAAACCTGATCCACAACATTGCACAACCAACTTCGAACACTCTTTCTTACAAAATGAACTATATCAATCCACATGACAAATGTCACTTTATAGATTCCGTTGTGGATCATAAAGGCATGGAAACCACTTGTAAAGTATCACGAAACTACTCGTATTCATTTAATAAGAATCAAGAATCAAATGAAAGTGGTGTGAAAAAAGTATTCTGATCATAAACAAGAAGCACAATTTGTGATCGTTTAAATTGAATTCAAATCAATGTAGCACGACCAAGCTAATAACGGTTAGTTTTATATCAATCAAAATTATGCATTTATAGATTAGTGCATCAAACTATTCACGAATGCTTAACTAAATACTAGTTATACAAAAACATTAACAACAATGGTTGTTGCAGCGATAACGTTCGCTTTCCTTAACAACATCAAAAGTTATTGACTTTTGATTCTTAAGTGTTCTGAACACCTTAACAACATCCAAAGTTACTGAGTTTTGATTTTTAAGTGTTCTGAACACACTCCTACACCAATATAATCAAATCGATTATCATTATCATTAGAGTCATTCTAGTAAATCACTAATGCAATATAACATCTATTGTTTACAACAAAACCAATACTGAATAGAAAACCACACCAATGAACTTGTAAATGAATCCAGTCCTCCCTAAACCTGATCCACAACATTGCACAACCAACTTCGAACACTCTTTCTTACAAAATGAACTATATCAATCCAAATGACAAATGTCACTTTATAGATTCCGTTGTTGATCATAAAGGCAAGGAAACCACTTGTAAAGTATCACGAAACTACTCGTATTCATTTAATAAGAATCGAGAATCAAATGAAAGTGGTGTGAAAAAAGTATTCTGATCTTAAACAAGAAGCACAATATGTGATCGATTAAATTGAATTCAAATCAATGTAGCACGACCAAGCTAATAACGGTTAGTTTTATATCAATCAAAATTATGCAATTATAGATTAGTGCATCAAACTATTCAAGAATGCTTAACTAAATACTAGTTATACAAAACATTAACAACAATGGTTCTTGCAGCGATAACGTTTGCTTTCCTTAACAACATCAAAAGTTATTGACTTTGATTCTTAAGTGTTCTGAACACCTTAACAACATCCAAAGTTATTGAGTTTTGATTCTTAAGTGTTCTGAACACACTCCTAAACAATATAATCAAATCGATAATAATTATCATTGGAGTCATTCTAGTAAATCACTAATGCAAAATAATATCTATTGTTTACAACAAAACCAATACTGAATAGAAAACCACACCAATGACTTTGTAAATCAATCCAGTCCTCCTAAACTGATCCACAACATTGCACAACCAACTTCGAACACTCTTTCTTACAAAATGAACTATATCAATCCACATGACAAATGTCACTTTATAGATTCCGTTGTGGATCATAAAGGCATGGAAACCACTTGTAAAGTATCACGAAACTACTCGTATTCATTTAATAAGAATCGAGAATCAAATGAAAGTGGTGTGAAAAAAGTATTCTGATCATAAACAAGAAGCACAATATGTGATCGTTTAAATTGTATTCAAATCAATGTAGCACGACCAAGCTAATAACGGTTAGTTTTATATCAATCAAAATTATGCAATTATAGATTAGTGCATCAAACTATTCACGAATGCTTAACTAAATACTAGTTATACAAAAACATTAACAACAATGGTTCTTGCAGCGATAACGTTTGCTTTCCTTAACAACATCAAAAGTTATTGACTTTTTATTCTTAAGTGTTCTGAACACCTTAACAACATCCAAAGTTATTGAGTTTTGATTCTTAAGTGTTCTGAACACACTCCTAAACCAATATAATCAAATCGATTATCATTATCATTAGAGTCATTCTAGTAAATCACTAATGCAATATAACATCTATTGTTTACAACAAAACCAATACTGAATAGAAAACCATACCAATGAACTTGTAAATGAATCCAGTCCTCCCTAAACCTGATCCACAACATTGCACAACCAACTTCGAACACTCTTTCTTACAAAATGAACTATATCAATCCAAATGACAAATGTCACTTTATAGATTCCGTTGTTGATCATAAAGGCAAGGAAACCACTTGTAAAGTATCACGAAACTACTCGTATTCATTTAATAAGAATCGAGAATCAAATGAAAGTGGTGTGAAAAAAGTATTCTGATCTTAAACAAGAAGCACAATATGTGATCGATTAAATTGAATTCAAATCAATGTAGCACGACCAAGCTAATAACGGTTAGTTTTATATCAATCAAAATTATGCAATTATAGATTAGTGCATCAAACTATTCAAGAATGCTTAACTAAATACTAGTTATACAAAAACATTAACAACAATGGTTCTTGCAGCGATAACGTTTGCTTTCCTTAACAACATCAAAAGTTATTGACTTTTGATTCTTAAGTGTTCTGAACACCTTAACAACATCCAAAGTTATTGAGTTTTGATTCTTAAGTGTTCTGAACACACTCCTAAACCAATATAATCAAATCGATAATAATTATCTTTGGAGTCATTCTAGTAAATCACTAATGCAAAATAATATCTATTGTTTACAACAAAACCAATACTGAATAGAAAACCACACCAATGACTTTGTAAATCAATCCAGTCCTCCCTAAACCTGATCCACAACATTGCACAACCAACTTCGAACACTCTTTCTTACAAAATGAACTATATCAATCCACATGACAAATGTCACTTTATAGATTCCGTTGTGGATCATAAAGGCATGGAAACCACTTGTAAAGTATCACGAAACTACTCGTATTCATTTAATAAGAATCGAGAATCAAATGAAAGTGGTGTGAAAAAAGTATTCTGATCATAAACAAGAAGCACAATATGTGATCGTTTAAATTGAATTCAAATCAATGTAGCACGACCAAGCTAATAACGGTTAGTTTTATATCAATCAAAATTATGCAATTATAGATTAGTGCATCAAACTATTCACGAATGCTTAACTAAATACTAGTTATACAAAAACATTAACAACAATGGTTCTTGCAGCGATAACGTTTGCTTTCCTTAACAACATCAAAAGTTATTGACTTTTGATTCTTAAGTGTTCTGAACACCTTAACAACATCCAAAGTTATTGAGTTTTGATTCTTAAGTGTTCTGAACACACTCCTAAACCAATATAATCAAATCGATTATAATTATCATTGGCGTTATTTTAGTAAATCACTAATGCAAAATAATATCTATTGTTTACAACAAAACCAATACTGAATAGAAAACCACACCAATGACTTTGTAAATCAATCCAGTCCTCCCTAAACCTGATCCACAACATAGTACAACCAACTTTAAACACTCTTTCTTCCAAAATGAACTATATCAATTCAAATGACAAATGTCACTTTATAGATTCCTTTATTGATTATAAAGGCAAGGAAACCACTTGTAAAGTATCACGAAAGTACTCGTATTCATTTAATAAGAATCAAGAATTAAATGAAAGTGGTGGGAAAAAAGTATTCTGATCTTAAACAAGAAGCACAATATGTGATCAATTAAATTGAATTCAAATCAAGGTAGAACGACCAAGCTAATAACGGTTAGTTTTATATCAATCAAAATTATTCAATTATAGATTAGTGCATCAAACTATTCAGGAATGCTTAACTAAATACTAGTTATACAAAAACATTAAACAACAATGGTTCTTGCAACGATAACGTTTGCTTTCCTTAACAACATCCAAAGTTATTGAGTTTTGATTCTTAAGTGTTCTGAACACCATAACAACATCCACAGTTATTGAGTTTTGATTCTTAAGTGTTCTGAACACACTCCTAAACCAATATAATCAAATCGATTATGATTATCATTACAGTCATTCTAGTAAATCATTAATGCAATATAATATCTATTGTTTACAACAAAACCAATACTGAATAGAAAACCACACCAATGAACTTGTAAATCAATCAAGTCCTCCCTAAACCTGATCCACAACATTCCATAACCAACTTCGAACACTCTTTCTTACAAAATGAATTATATCAATCCAAATGACAAATGTCACTTTATAGATTCCTTTATTGATCATAAAGGCAAGGAAACCACTTGTAAAGGATCAAGAAACTACTCGTATTCATTTAATAATAATCGAGAATCAAATGAAACTGGTGGAATAAAAGTATTCTGATCTTAAACAAGAAGCACAATATGTGATCAATTAAATTGTATTCAAATCAATTTAGCACGACCAAGCTAATAACGGTTAATTTTATATCAATCAAAATTATGCAATTATAGATTAGTGCATCAAACAATTCAGGAATGCTTAACTAAATACTAGTTATACAAAAACATTAAACAATAATGGTTCTTGCAACGATAACGTTTGCTTTCCTTAACAACATCAAAAGTTATTGAGTTTTGATTCTTAAGTGTTCTAAACACCTTAACAACATCCAAAGTTATTGAGTTTTGATTCTTAAGTGTTTTGAACACACTCCTAAACCAATATAATCAAATCGATTATGTTTATCATTAGAGTCATTCTAGTAAATCACTAATGCAATATAATATCTATTGTTTACAAAAAAACCAATACTAAATAGAAAACCACACCAATGACTTTATAAATCAATACAGTCCTCACTAAACCTGATCCACAACATAGTACAACCAACTTCGAACACACTTTCTTCCAAAATGAACTATATCAATCCAAATGACAAATGTCGTTTTATAGATTCCTTTATTGATCATAAAGGCAAGGAAACCACTTCTAAAGCATCACGAAACTACTCGTATTCATTTAATAAGAATCGAGAATTAAATGAAAGTGGTGTGAAAAAAGTATTCTGATCTTAAACAAGAAGCACAATATGTGATCAATTAAATTGAATTCAAATCAATGTAGCACGACCAAGCTAATAACGGTTAATTTTATATCAATCAAAATTATGCAATTATAGATTAGTGTATCAAACTATTCAGGAATGCTTAACTAAATACTAGTTATACAAAAACATTAAACAATAATGGTTCTTGCAACGATAACGCTTTGCTTTCCTTAACAACATCCAAAGTTATTGAGTTTGGATTTTTAAGTGTTCTGAACACCTTAACAACATCCAAAGTTATTGAGTCTTGATTCTTAAGTGCTCTGAACACACTCCTAAACCAATATAATCAAAGCGATTATGATTATCATTAGAGTCATTCTAGTAAATCACTAATGCAATTTAATATCTATTGTTCACAAAGAAACCAAAACCGAATACGAAACCACACCAATGACTTTGTAAATCAATCCAGTCCTCCCCAAACCTGATCCACAACATTGTACAACCAACTTCAAACACTTTTTCTTCAAAAATGAACTATATCAATCCAAATGACAAATGTCACTTTAAAGATTCCGTTATTGATCATAAAGGCAAGGAAACCACTTGTGAAGTATCACGAAACTATGCGTATTAATTTAATAAGAATCGAGAATCATATGAAAGTGGTGGGAAAAAAGTATTCTGATCTTAAACAAGAAGCACAATGTGTGATCGATTAAGTTGAATTCAAATTAATGTAGCACGACCAAGTTAATAACGGTTAATTTTATTTCAATCAAAATTATGCAATTATAGATTAGTGCATCAAAGTATTCCGGAATGCTTAACTAAATACATAAATAAGGAAGTAGTTATACAAAAACATTAAACAACAATGGTTCTAGCAACGATAGCGTTTGCTTTCTTTAACAACATCCAACGTTATTGACATTTGATTCTTAAGTGTTCTGAACACACTCCTAAACCAATATAATCAACTCGATTATAACTATCATTGGAGTCATTCTAGTAAATCATTAATGCAAAATAATATCTATTGTTTACAAGAAAACCAATACTAAATAGAAAACCACACTAATGACTTTGTAAATCAATCCAGTCCTCCCTAAACCTGATCCACAACATAGTACAACCAACTTCGAACACTCTTTCTTTCAAAATGAACTATATCAATCCTAATGACAAATGTCACTTTATAGATTCCTTTATTGATCATAAAGTCAAAGAAACCACTTGTAAAAGATCACGAAACTACTCGTATTCATTAATAAGAATCGAGAATCAAATGAAAGTGGAGGCAAAAAAGTATTCGATCTTAAACAAGAAGCACAATGTGTGATCGATTAAATTGAATTCAAATGAATGTAGCACGACCAAGTTAATAACGGTTAATTTTATATCAATCAAAATTATGCAATTATAGATTAGTGCATCAAACTATTCAGGAATGCTTAACTAAATACTAGTTATACAAAAACATTAAACAACAATGGTTCTTGCAACGATAACGTTTGCTTTCCTTAACAACATCAAAAGTTATTGACTTTTGATTCTTAAGTGTTCTGAACACCTTAACAACATCCAAAGTTACTGAGTTTTGATTCTTCAGTGTTCTGAACACACTCCTAAACCAATATAATCAAATCGATTATAATTATCATTGGAGTGTAAGGCCCCGTTCTCGGAACACTCACAGTTGGACAATTATCGCACATAAATGTTCAAAATCTCATCAAAATTTATTAAAAACACTGCGGCGGAATAATTTAACGAAACCATTTCATATATTTGTAATTACTGTTTACAACATTAGTACATTACAAATCATCATCTGGTTTCATTTTTACTCAAAAGCATCATTGTTACGCAAAATGGATGCCCGACAAAAATCTTGGCCAAGTAGCTCCACCCCGTGCCATCCACAGCAACCATTACCTGCCAACTGAAAATGCATAAAAGTCAGCGTTGCTGAGTGAGTTCTAATTTTTATAATAGAAATACTTTACTTTTGTTTAGAAAACCTTTCTTTACTTTCATTCGCGATCATACATCATACGTACATACACATAATATTTATTATTATCTTTCATCATCATTTATTATCGTACGCTATTCGTTCATTCATCATTATCTTTCACTTTCATCCGGACCAATGCCATGTGCTATACCCCGAACATTGTGTACGAAGCTGGTTACTGGGCCTAAAGTCTATAAAGAGACTGCTAACATTGTGCACAAAGCTGACTCGAGCAAGCGACAAGGGTCCCATAGGTTTGGTCAATCACAAGGATTAGACCCCCATGTGCATCCTTCTGGGTTAGCTAAACCGAACACAGTTGAGCTAACACCCTTCATTGGGTGTGAACCTCCTTACGTTTGCTTGCAAGACTCTTCTTTCATTCTTTACGTTCCACTTTTCATTAACATTAACTTCCGCTTTCATTATATATATACTTTACGTTCATTAACATAATCACACCACGTAAAGCCACGGAATAATACATAATAGGGAACATAAAGAAAACAGGCCACAAACATGCATAAAAGCATCATATAATCATCACATATCAACCCCGGAAACATCCCAAGTCATAGCCTAAAAGTCTTTCTTAGGCGCATGAGCACTTTGCAGGCGCACGAGCACTATGCGGGCGCATGAATTCCTAGGCGCTTGGGCGACTCAGACGCATGGGCACTATTTGGGCGCATGACCAACACTTAGGCGCCTGGACAACTTTCTAGGCGCATGGGTACTATGCAGGCGCATGAGCCTGGTTTAGGCGTATGGACACTTAGGCGTTTTAGCAGTTGGGCATATGGGCATACTTAGTCACCTGGGCATAATCCTAGGCGCATGGGCACTATTTGTGTGCATGAACCTTGGGCGTTTGGGTACTGTTTGGGCGCATGATCTCAGGCGCATGGGCACTTAGGCGCATGGCCAACTACTTTTCTAACTACCATCATTTTCAGACCTCAAATCATCAATCGAACTTGTTCTAGCCTAGTTTCTAGCATACTAAGCATCAAACAAAGCATAAAACATGCACATAATCATAAATCATCCCGAACATACACCCACCCACAACAGGGCACACACATATACATACGGGTACACACCCAAATTTTATAAAACGTTTATACATGCATTTCCAGCCCCAAATCAGTTAAAACATGTAAAAATGGGGATCTAGAACTCACCTCTTGTAACTATCGAGTAAGACTTCCTTCAAACCCGAATGCTTATGAGCTCAAACGCCTAAAAACACCAAAAACACACAACCGAGCACACACAAACACATAAGCACATACCCAAAGGCTGAAAATCAGCCAAGAACACCTCAAAATCCAAAAACTAACCTGAATTCAGCCTCTTCTTCTTTTTCTATTTAAAACCCAAGAGAATTCTGCTCTTTCTTTCTCTAAAATCCGATGGAAAGTTGGTACAGGGGTCATGGGCGGCCATGACCACCTTTTGAACAAATTAATATCAAACTTTGTCCATTGTACAACTTTAACCCCTCAACTTGGGTTATTTCGCTTTTCTTTCTTTTTCTCTTCTTTTAAAATTTCCGGGTGTTACATGTAGCACGACCAAGCTAATAACGGTTAATTGTATATCAATCAAAATTATGCAATTATAGATTAGTGCATCAAACTATTTAGAAATGCTTAACTAAATACTTGTTATACAAAAACATTAAACAACAATGGTTCTTGCAACGATAATGTTTGCTTTCCTTAACAACATCCAAAGTTATTAAGTTTTGATTCTTAAGTGTTCTAAACACCTTAACAATATCCAAAGTTATTGAGTTTTGATTCTTAAGTGATCTGAACACACTCCTAAACCAATATAATCAAATTGATTATAATTATCATTAGAGTCATTCTAGTAAATCAATAATGCAATATAATATCTATTGTTCACAAAGAAACCAAAACCGAATACGAAACCACACCAATGACTTTGTAAATCAATCCAGTCCTCCCCAAACCTGATCCACAACATTGTACAACCAACTTTAAACACTTTTTCTTCAAAAATGAACTATATCAATCCAAATGACAAATGTCACTTTAAAGATTCCGTTATTGATCATAAAGGCAAGGAAACCACTTGTGAAGTATCACGAAACTACGCGTATTAATTTAATAAGAATCGAGAATCATATGAAAGTGGTGGGAAAAAAGTATTCTGATCTTAAACAAGAAGCACAATGTGTGATCGATTAAATTGAATTCAATTTAATGTAGCACGACCAAGTTAATAACAGTTAATTTTATTTCAATCAAATTATGCAATTATAGATTAGTGCATCAAAGTATTCCGGAATGCTTAACTAAATACATAAATAAGGAACTAGTTATACAAAAACATTAAACAACAATGGTTCTTGCAACGATAACGTTTGCTTTCCTTAACAACATCCAAAGTTATTGAGTTTTGATTCTTAAGTGTTCTAAACACCTTAACAACATCCAAAGTTATTGAGTTTTGATTCTTAAATGATCTGAACACACTCCTAAACCAATATAATCAAATCGATTATAATTATCATTAGAGTCATAAAGGCAAGGAAACCACTATCAAAGAGTCACGAAACTACTCGTATTCATTTAATAAGAATCGAGAATCAAATGAAATTTGTGGGAAAAAAGTATTCTGATCTTAAACAAGAAGCACAATGTGTAATCGATTAAATTGAATTCAAATCAATGCCCGACCAAGAATAACGGTTATTTTATATCAATCAAAATTATGCAATTATAGATTAGTGCATCAAACTATTCAGGAATGCTTAACTAAATACTAGTTATACAAAAACATTAAACAACAATGGTTCTTGCAACGATAACGTTTGCTTTCCTTAACAACATCCAAAGTTAATGAGTTTTGATTTTTAAGTGTTCTGAATACCTTAACAGCATCCAAAGTTATTGAGTTTTGATTCTTAAGTGATCTGAACACACTCCTAAACCAATATAATCAAATCGATTATAATTATCATTAGAGTCATTCTAGTAAATCATTAATGTAAAATAATATCTATTGTTTACAACAAAACCAATACTGAATAGAAAACCACACCAATGACTTCGTAAATCAATCCTGTCCTCCCTAAACCTGATCCACAACATAGTAGAACCAACTTCGAACACTCTCTCTTCCAAAATGAACTATATCAATCCAAATGACAAATGTCACTTTATAGATTGCTTTATTGATCATAAAGGAAAGAAAACCACTTGTAAAGTATCACGAAACTACTCGTATTCATTTAATAAGAATCAAGAATCAAATGATAGTTGTGGGAAAAAAGTATTCTGATCTTAAACAAGAAGCACAATATGTGATCGATTAAATTGAATTCAAATCAATGTAGCACGACCAAGCTAATAACGTTTAGTTTTATATCAATCAAAATTATGCAATTGTAGATTAGTGGATCAAACTATTCAGGAATGCTTAACTAAATACTAGTTATACAAAAACATTATACAACAATGGTTCTTGCAATGATAACGTTTGCTTTCCTTAACAACATCCAAAGTTATTGAGTTTTGATTCTTAAGTGTTCTGAACACCTTAACAACATCCAAAGTTATTGAGTTTTGATTCTTAAGTGATCTGAACACACTCCTAAACCAATATAATCAAATTGATTATAATTATCATTAGAGTCATTCTAGTAAATCAATAATGCAATATAATATCTATTGTTCACAAAGAAACCAAAACCGAATACGAAACCACAACAACGACTTTGTAAATCAATCCAGTCCTCCCTAAACCTGATCCACAAGATAGTACAACCAACTTCAAACACTCTTTCTTCCAAAATGAACTATATCAATCCAAATGACAAATGTCACTTTATAGATTCCGTTATTGATCATAAAGGCAAGGAAACCACTAGTAAAGAGTCACGAAACTACTCGTATTCATTTAATAAGAATCGAGAATCAAATGAAAGTGGTGAGAAAAAAGTATTCTGATCTTAAACAAGAAGCACAATGTGTGATCGATTAAATTTAATTCAAATCAATATAGCACAACCAAGCTAATAACGGTTAGTTTTATATCAATCAAAATTATGCAATTATAGATTAGTGCATCAAACTATTCAGGAATGCTTAACTAAATACTAGTTATACAAAAACATTAAATAACAATGGTTCTTGCAACGATAACGTTTGCTTTCCTTAACAACATCCAAAGTTATTGAGTTTTAATTTTTAAGTGTTCTGAATACCTTAACAATATCCAAAGTTATTGAGTTTTGATTTTCTTAAGTGATCTGAACACACTCCTAAACCAATATAATCAAATCGATTATAATTATCATTGGAGTCATTCTAGTAAATCACTAATACAAAATAATATCTATTGTTTACAACATAACCAATGCTAAATAGAAAACCACACCAATGACTTTGTAAATCAATCCAAACGTGATCCACAACATAGTACAACCAACTTCGAACACTCTTTCTTCCAAAATGAACTATATCAATCCAAATGACAAATGTCACTTTATAGATTCCTTTATTGATCATAAAGACAAGGAAACCACTAGTAAAGAGTCACGAAACTACTCGTATTCATTTAATAAGAACCGAGAATCAAATGAAATTGGTGGGAAAAAAGTATTCTGATCTTAAACAAGAAGCACAATGTGTATTCGATTAAATTGAATTGAAATTAATGTAGCACGACCAAGCTAATAACGGTTAATTTTATATCAATCAAAATTATGCAATTTAGTGCATCAAACTATTCAGGAATGCTTAACTAAATACTAGTTATACAAAAACATTAAACAACAATGGTTCTTGCAACGATAACGTTTGCTTTCCTTAACAACATCCAAAGTTATTGAGTTTTGATTTTTAAGTGTTCTGAATAACTTAACAACATCCAAAGATATTGAGTTTTGATTCTTAAGTGATCTGAACACACTCCTAAACCAATATAATCAAATCGATTAAAATTATCATTAGAGTCATTCTAGTAAATCCCTAATGCAAAATAATATCTATTGTTTACAACAAAACCAATAATGAATAGAAAAACGCACCAATGACTTCGTAAATCAATCCAGTCCTCCCTAAACCTGATCCACAACATAGTACAACCAACTTCGAACACTCTTTCTTCAAAAATGAACTTTATCAATTCTAATGACAAATGTCACTTTATAGATTCCTTTATTGATCATAAAGTCAAGGAAACCACTTGTAAAGGATTACGAAACTACTCGTATTCATTTAACAAGAATCGAGAATCAAATGAAAGTGGTGGGAAAAAGTATTCTGATCTTAAACAAGAAGCACAATGTGTGATCGATTAAATTGAATTCAAATCAATGTAGCACTACCAAGGTAATAAAAATTCATTTTATATCAATCAAAATTATGCAATTATAGATTAGTGCATCAAACTATTCAGGAATGCTTAACTAAGTACCAGTTATACAAAAACATTAAACAACAATGGTTCTTGCAACGATAACGTTTGCTTTCCTTAACAGCATCAAAAGTTATTGAGTTTTGATTCTTAAGTGTTCTAAACACCTTAACAACATCCAAAGTTATTGAGTTTTGATTCTTAAGTGTTCTGAACACACTCCTAAACCAAAATAATCAAATCGATTATAATTATCATTGAAGTCATTCTAGTAAATCACTAATACAAAATAATATCTATTGTTTGCAACAAAACCAATGCTAAATAGAAAACCACACCAATGACTTTGTAAATCAATCCAAACCTGATCCACAACATAGTACAACCAACTTTGAACACTCTTTCTTTCAAAATGAACTATATCAATCCAAATGACAAATGTCACTTTATAGATTCCTTTATTGATAATAAAGGCAAGGAAACCACTATCAAAGAGTCACGAAACTACTCGTATTCATTTAATAAGAATCGAGAATCAAATGAAATTGGTGAGAAAAAAGTATTCTGATCTTAAACAAGAAGCACAATGTGTAATCGATTAAATTGAATTCAAATCAATGTAGCACGACCAAGCTAATAACGGTTAATTTTATATCAATCAAAATTATGCAATTATAGATTAGTGCATCAAACTATTCAGGAATGCTTAACTAAATACTAGTTATACAAAAACATTAAACAACAATGGTTCTTGCAACGATAACGTTTGCTTTGCTTAACAACATCCAAAGTTATTGAGTTTTGATTTTTAAGTGTTCTGAATACCTTAACAACATCCAAAGTTATTGAGTTTTGATTCTTAAGTGATCTGAACACACTCCTAAACCAATATAATCAAATCTATTATAATTATCATTAGAGTCATTCTAGTAAATCATTAATGTAAACTAATATCTATTGTTTACAACAAAACCAATACTGAATAGAAAACCACACCAATGACTTCGTAAATCAATCCAGTCCTCCCTAAACCTGATCCACAACATAGTAGAACCAACTTCGAACACTCTCTCTTCCAAAATGAGCTATATCAATCCAAATGACAAATGTCACTTTATAGATTGCTTTATTGATCATAAAGGAAAGAAAACCACTTGTAAAGTATCACGAAACTACTCGTATTCATTTAATAAGAATCGAGAATCAAATGATAGTTGTGGGAAAAAAGTATTCTGATCTTAAACAAGAAGCACAATATGTGATCGATTAAATTGAATTCAAATCAATGTAGAACGACCAAGCTAATAACCTTTAGTTTTATATCAATCAAAATTATGCAATTGTATATTAGCGCATCAAACTATTCAGGAATGCTTAACTAAATACTAGTTATACAAAAACATTAAACAATAATGGTTCTTGTAATGATAACGTTTGCTTTCCTTAACAACATCCAAAGTTATTGAGTTTTGATTCTTAAGTGTTCTGAACACCTTAACAACATCCAAAGTTATTGAGTTTTGATTCTTAAGTGATCTGAACACACTCCTAAACCAATATAATCAAATCGATTATAATTATCATTAGAGTCATTCTAGTAAATCAATAATGCAATATAATATCTATTGTTCACAAAGAAACCAAAACCGAATACGAAACCACAACAACGACTTTGTAAATCAATCCAGTCCCCCCTAAACCTGATCCACAAGATAGTACAACCAACTTCGAACACTCTTTCTTCCAAAATGAAGTATATCAATCCAAATGACAAATGTCACTTTATAGATTCCGTTATTGATCATAAAGGCAAGGAAACCACTAGTAAAGAGTCACGAAACTACTCGTATTCATTTAATAAGAATCGAGAATCAAATGAAAGTGGTGAGAAAAAAGTATTCTGATCTTAAACAAGAAGCACAATGTGTGATCGATTAAATTTAATTCAAATCAATATAGCACGACCAAGCTAATAACGGTTAATTTTATATCAATCAAAATTATGCAATTATAGATTAGTGCATCCAACTATTCAGGAATGCTTAACTAAATACTAGTTATATAAAAACATTAAATAACAATGGTTCTTGCAACGATAACGTTTGCTTTCCTTAACAACATCTAAAGTTATTGAGTTTTAATTTTTAAGTGTTCTGAATACCTTAACAACATCCAAAGTTATTGAGTTTTGATTTTCTTAAGTGATCTGAACACACTCCTAAACCAATATAATCAAATCGATTATAATTATCATTGGAGTCATTCTAGTAAATCACTAATACAAAATAATATCTATTGTTTACAAGAAAACCAATGCTAAATAGAAAACCACACCAATGACTTTGTAAATCAATCCAAACCTGATCCACAACATAGTACAACCAACTTCGAACACTCTTTATTCCAAAATGAACTATATCAATCTAAATGACAAATGTCACTTTATAGATTTCTTTATTGATCATAAAGACAAGGAAACCACTAGTAAAGAGTCACGAAACTACTCGTATTCATTTAATAAGAACCGAGAATCAAATGAAATTGGTGGGAAAAAAGTATTCTGATCTTAAACAAAAAGCACAATGTGTATTCGATTAAATTTAATTGAAATCAATGTAGCACGACCAAGCTAATAACGGTTAATTTTATATCAATCAAAATTATGCAATTTAGTGCATCAAACTATTCAGGAATGCTTAACTAAATACTAGTTATACAAAAACATTAAACAACTGGTTTTGCAACGATAACGTTTGCTTTCCTTAACAACATCCAAAGTTATTGAGTTTGATTTTTAAGTGTTCTGAATACCTTAACAACATCCAAAGTTATTGAGTTTCACTTTATAGATTCATTATTGATCATAAAGTCAAGGAAACCACTTGTAAATCATTACGAAACTACTCGATTCGTTTAACAAGAATAGAGAATCAAATGAAAGTGGTGGGAAAAAGTATTCTGATCTTAAACAAGAAGCACAATGTGTGATCGATTAAATTGAATCAAATCAATGTAGCACGACCAAGGTAATAACAGTTCATTTTATATCAATCAAAATTATGCAATTATAGATTAGTGCATCAAACTATTCAGGAATGCTTAACTAAGTACAGTTATACAAAAACATTAACAACATGGTTCTTGCAACGATAACGTTTGCTTTCCTTAACAGCATCAAAAGTTATTGAGTTTTGATTCTTAACTGTTCTAAACACCTTAACAACATTCAAAGTTATTGAGTTTTGATTCTTAAGTGTTCTGAACACACTCCTAAACCAAAATAATCAAATCGATTATAATTATCATTGGAGTCATTCTAGTAAATCACTAATACAAAATAATATCTATTGTTTACAACAAAACCAATGCAAAATAGAAAACCACACCAATGACTTTGTAAATCAATCCCAACCTGATCCACAACATAGTACAACCAACTTTGAACACTCTTTCTTTCAAAATGAACTATATCAATCCAAATGACAAATGTCACTTTATAGATTCCTTTATTGATCATAAAGGCAAGGAAACCACTATCAAAGAGTCACGAAACTACTCGTATTCATTTAATAAGAATCGAGAATCAAATGAAATTGGTGGGAAAAAAGTATTCTGATCTTAAACAAGAAGCACAATGTGTAATCGATTAAATTGAATTGAAATTAATGTAGCACGACCAAGCTAATAACGGTTAATTTTATATCAATCAAAATTATGCAATTTAGTGCATCAAACTATTCAGGAATGCTTAACTAAATACTAGTTATACAAAAACATTAAACAAAAATGGTTCTTGCAACGATAACGTTTGCTTTCCTTAACAACATCCAAAGTTATTGAGTTTTGATTTTTAAGTGTTCTGAATACCTTAACAACATCCAAAGTTATTGAGTTTTGATTCTTAAGTGATCTGAACACACTCCTAAACCAATATAATCAAATCGATTATAATTATCATTAGAGTCATTCTAGTAAATCATTAATGTAAAATAATATCTATTGTTTACAACAAAACCAATACTGAATAGAAAACCACACCAATGACTTCGTAAATCAATCCAGTCCTCCCTAAACCTGATCCACAACATAGTAGAACCAACTTCGAACACTCTTTCTTCAAAAATGAACTTTATCAATTCTAATGACAAATGTCACTTTATAGATTCCTTTATTGATCATAAAGTCAAGGAAACCACTTGTAAAGGATTACGAAACTACTCGTATTCATTTAACAAGAATCGAGAATCAAATGAAAGTGGTGGCAAAAAGTATTCTGATCTTAAACAAGAAGCACAATGTGTGATCGATTAAATTGAATTCAAATCAATGTAGCACGACCAAGGTAATAACAGTTCATTTTATATCAATCAAAATTATGCAATTATAGATTAGTGTATCAAACTATGCAGGAATGCTTAACTAAGTACCAGTTATACAAAAACATTAAACAACAATGGTTCTTGCAACGATAACGTTTGCTTTCCTTAACAGCATCAAAAGTTATTGAGTTTTGATTCTTAAGTGTTCTAAACACCTTAACAACATCCAAAGTTATTGAGTTTTGATTCTTAAGTGTTCTGAACACACTCCAAAACCAAAATAATCAAATCGATTATAATTATCATTAGAGTCATTCTAGTAAATCACTAATACAAAATAATATCTATTGTTTACAACAAAACCAATGCTAAATAGAAAACCACACCAATGACTTTGTAAATCAATCCAAACCTGATCCACAACATAGTACAACCAACTTTGAATACTCTTTCTTTCAAAATGAACTATATAAATCCAAATGACAAATGTCACTTTATAGATTCCTTTATTGATCATAAAGGCAAGGAAACCACTATCAAAGAGTCACGAAACACTCGTATTCATTAATAAGAATCGAGAATTAAATGAAATGGTGGGAAAAAGTATTCTGATCTAAACAAGAAGCACAATGTGTAATCGATTAAATTGAATTCAAATCAAGTAGCACGACCAAGCTAATAACGGTTAATTTTATATCAATCAAAATATTATGCAATTATAGATTAGTGCATCAAACTATTCAGAATGCTTAACTAAATACTAGTTATACAAAACATTAAACAACAATGGTTCTTGCAACGATAACGTTTGCTTTCTTAACAACATTCAAAGTTATTGAGTTTTGATTTTTAAGTGTTGAATACCTTAACAACATCCAAAGTTATTGAGTTTTGATTCTTAAGTGATTTGAACACACCCTAAACCAATATAATCAAATCGATTAATTATCATTAGAGTCATTGTAGTAAATCATTAATGTAAATAATATCTATTGTTTACAACAAAACAATACTGAATAGAAAACCACACCAATGACTTCGTAAATCAATCAGTCCTCCTAAACCTGATCACAACATAGTAGAACCAACTTCGAACACTCTCTCTTCCAAATGAGCTATATCAATCCAAATGACAAATGTCACTTTATAGATTACTTTATTGATCATAAAGGCAAGAAAACCACTTGTAAAGTATCACGAAATACTCGTATTCATTTAATAAGAATCGAGAATCAAATGAAAGTGGTGGGAAAAAAGTATTCTGATCTTAAACAAGAAGCACAATGTGTGATCGATTAAATTGAATTTAAATCAATGCTGCACGACCAAGCTAATAACGGTTAGTTTTATATCAATCAAAATTATGCAATTATAGATTAAGGCATCAAACTATTCAGGAATGCTTAACTAAATACTAGCTATACAAAAACATTAACAACAATGGTTCTTGCAACGATAACGTTTGCTTTCCATAACAACATCCAAAGTTATTGACTTTTGATTTCTAAGTGTTTTGAACACCTTAACAACATCCAAAGTTATTGAGTTTTGATTCTTAATTGTTCTGAACACACTCCTAAACAAATATAATCAAATCTATATAATTATCATGGAGTAATTCTAGTAAATCACAATGTAACATAATATCTATTGTTTACAACAAAACAATACTGAACATGAAACCACACCAATGAACTTGTAAATCAATCCAGTTCTCCCTAAACCTGATCCATAACATTACACAACCAACTTCGAACACTCTTTCTTACAAAATGAACTATATCAATCCAAATGACAAATGTCACTTTATAGATTCCTTTATTGATCATAAAGGCAAGGAAACCACATGTAATGGATAAAGAAACTACTGGTATTTATTTATTAATAATCGAGAATCAAATGAAACTAGTGGAATAAAAGTATTCTGATCTTAAACAAGAAGCACAATGTGTGATCGATTAAATTGAATTCAAATTAATATAGCACGACCAAGTTAATAACAGTTAATTTTATTTCAATAAACATTATGCAATTATAGATTAGTGCATCAAACTATTCAGGAATGCTTAACTAAATACATAAATAAGGAACTAGTTATACAAAAATATTAAACAACAATGGTTCTAGCAACGATAGAGTTTGCTTTCCTTAACAACATCCAACGTTTTTGACTTTTGATTCTTAAGTGTTCCGAACACACTCCTAAACCAATATAAACAAATTGATTATAACTGTCATTGGAGTCATTCTAGTAAATCACAAATGCAAAATAATATATGTGACATCTGGTAATTTTCCGTTACCAAACTCCGTTAGTTCCGTTAGGTCTTGCATACACGTGTTGTGAGCACACACTAGTTGTCGTTGAACGTTGGTGACTTAATAACAATTATCTATGGTAAACAAATGATAACCTAGTGAATAATGTTGATTATTAGTTGTGGTTATGTGATTCATGCATTTTAAGTTATTGTTTGTGAATTTTACTTGATAATGTGACAATGTGTAACTATGATCTCATATGTTTTGCTATTAGTTGAAAATGTATGTGATTATTATTGTTGATTAGTAAGTTATATTTGTAGTTAAAACCTATTAAAAAGTGTTAAAAAGATTAGTTTTTATAAAATTAAACAATGGGGTTTATTTTGTAATTGGATTGAAATAAAAAGTTACCATATTTAAACAAAAGTAAACCAACCTAGCCCCAAACCCCCATTCCGGCCATAACCCCCTCCCAACACCTTCATCTTGATTTTGATCCAAGAAAAGTGCACAAGTCAAATTCCAAGTGGTTTCAAGTATTACAAGTGTTTTCAAGGTTAATCATCCATCATCTAAGCACACCTAAAGGTTAGTTTGATTAGTTTTTCATGGTTTTGATTCTGAAGAACCCTAATTCGAAATTTGTGATGAAAAAAGTGAAATTGATGATTGTTAGATGTTAATTTGATGTTGGTTAGATTGTATGATGTTAGATTATGTTGATTATGCAAGAATTCCATGGTTTGATCACATTGTTCACACATTGCCTTAAGAGGAAACTTTTTGTTCTTGGAATCATGATTTGATGATTGTATGATGTTAGATACATTGCTTGGATGTTGGTTTACTTGAATTGTGCAAGAAAAGTCATGAAATCTAGTGTTTGTTCATACCTTACTATAAGTGGAAACTTTATGCATGATGATTGGGAATTTTGATGAGTTAGTGATGATTATCATGTTAGAATGAATGTTATGAACTTGATTGGGTATAAAATGATGAAACTATGAAGGAATTGGATATTAGATTGCTTTGGGTGTTACCTTCTAAAAAGGGAAACTTTATTTTGAAGATCATTGGATATGATGATGTGAGCATGTTTATGGTGTTAGGAGCATGTTAGAATGCTTATGGATGATGTCTAATGTGGTGGAATGTGTTACTTGGGTTGTATGGATGCTTGATGATCATTTAAAGAATGTAGGTTCTTGGTGATTATACATGATGATGAAATATGGCTAGTGATTAGGAAATCATGTTGGGATTGGAATTGATCATTTTTGTGTTGTTGGTTGGAATGAATCTTGTTGATTTATGTTATTATGATTGTCATCACGCGTGCGAATCTGAGGCCCCTACTTAGTAGGATTGGCAGGGTTTAGGGTGTGAAGTCGTGAGTGGCTCACATGGCATGTTGTGCATGATTAGACTTCATGAATGAATTATTAGTTGTGATAGTTTATGATTGTGTGAGCATGTTGATTGTTTGAGATTCGCATAGTTGTATGATGATCTAGATTGAACTTGGGTTGATGATGTAATATGCGTGAATACTTTGTTTGATAATCATGTATGATAAGTTGATACATTTGATTAAACGAGATTTCAATTAATATGTCACCAACGGTCAAAGGGTCAACTAGGTTAGAGGAGTCTTGTTTTCCAAAGCCTTGGGTCAATGGTTATTGAGCACTTAGGGTTGTTAAGTTTTCTGTGCACACGTACTTACTTACGTGTGTTGATACATTATTAGTTTCTGTCTCAACACTTTAGAAGGGCACACTTACTGTGCACGTTATGTTACGTGTAGGTAACCTTTGAAGGGTTGTCTTTCCATCCATCATCAGTTCTCTTTGTCATTATCCTGCACATCAGGTGAGTTCATGCCCCACTATTTTTATACTCTCTTATGGGGGAGGTAGCATACTTGTTCACAAACGCTATATCATTATTATAAGTGTGTATGTTTTAACATGGGTATAATACCTTGAAAGTCCTCACACTTCGGATCGTTAATAATGGTACTAGCGGGAAATCTTGGGTAGTACTACTGGGTTTGACAAGCCCCACCTGTGCGACTCGAGGTCAAACGGGTGCAATATTGTCCTAGACACAAACATCGTTACGACCTGGTAAGTCGTGACGGGAGGCAACAAACGCAACACAGTCAGCTTCGATCGCGAAATCACTATTGTTATTACTTATGAATATAGACTAGCTATCTATTTCAATGCACTTCTTATGTTATGCAAATTATCATTGTTTATGTTAAATGCAAACTCTTGAACTCACCAACCATTGTGTTGACATTTTTAGTATGCTATTCTCAGGTCATTGATTAAAGTTGCCATTAGGAGCACAACACGGGTCCAGCATGCATTCTAAGACTTCATCTTAAGTCATGACATTTGAATTTTATTTATGAGATTTAAATATGGGTTGGCGCGTGTTTTGCCAAATTTTACATTTACATATTTTGGGTTGTCTTATTACAAAACGCTTCCGCATGGTTTTAAAACTTGAACTTTGATTGGTTTATTTTAAATGTGGCATTAGTGTCGTTCTGAGTAACTAGTGACTGTGATCCTGGTTTGTTCACACGCCTCGCGGTAAAACTGCACGTGGATTTTGTGGGTGTGACAGATTGGTATCAGAGCCATTGGTTATAGGGAACTAGGTTGCATACACACTAGTCTATAACGCACACAGTTAGTTAGTCACTCTTTGCTTATTCTCTACTGTATACTCATTGCTTACGCATCACGTGCATGCAGCATGGTCATCATCACGGGTTTTGGGTAAAAGACGTGCGCGTTCTGAATCCCCTCCTTCTCCTCCTGTACCTCATCGAGAACCCGATTGGCCGCGGTATCCTTACCCTTCTAGAGAGATAGATTTGGACCAGCCATTTGTGTCCCCGAGCTCGATCCTCCTCGAGATGGAGATACTATGCTACCTATGTGAACCGTATGGTTTACAGGAGCGGGTCCCAGGCCCTGCTACTACTAGACCCAGGACCAGGTTAGCTACTGCCTCTACGACACCTGCTCTTCCCCACTTGACGTTCCTCTCGAGCAGGCTGTGGCAGTTTAGTTGCGACTCTTGACACTGAGCGTCGGCGTATCAGAGTAATCACTGACGAGAACTCCACTTTAGCATATGAAGTGCGCCAGCTACGCCTACTAGTGGAGACACTCCAGGACCGACTCTCGATGGCTATTACTAGACATCATACCCTGACTGGTACTGTGGTGCAGCTTGTGGAGCGTATGGACGAGCAGGAGCTTCATAATGTAGGTGTGGAGGATAGGTTGACCGGATTGGAGGCACAGTTTGCAGCACTACAGATTGTGGACCATCCTGCACCAGCAGAAGATGTTGACAAAGACCCCGAGGAAAAGCCCGAAGAAGCTCTAGACGGCGGAGATAGTGATGGATCGGATTTGTTTGATTGATTCTTTTCTATTTATATGATCTAGACTGCATAGCGTTTTTTTTAAAACCTATGGGAAGGGTGTTTCCCACACAACTGAAAACTTGAAATTTTGACATTGATTGTATTTTGTGAGTTACTTACAATTTATTTATGATAAGTATTATTTGGTATAAATGTGTGGTTGTGGCAGTACATTATTTCTTATTATTACATACTTCAATGAGATTAATATGTTGGATGTACTCATTATTGTGTTTGTAAATGTAAGTGAAATATGGACGGCCGAGGTAGTGGACGTGGACGTGGCCTGGGCGTGGCGGTGGACGTGGCGCCGGCACCGTGAACATGACCCCAGCTGAATTAGCTGCCCTGATTAATCAGCATGTGCAGGCGGCATTGAACACTCAACCCGCTCAGTTTGGAGGTAAACGGTGACTTTAGTCATCGATTACGCAAATATTCCGTAAGTGATAAATTCATTCGGTTCGATTTAAATACTCTGTCATGTGAATACAGGACCACCTGGGTGTACTTACAAGGCATTAGGATTGCAAGCCCCATACCTATAGTGGATCTGAGGGAGCTGTAGGGCTCGTGAGGTGGTTCGAGAAGACTGAATCAGTCTTCGCCAAATGCAACTGTCCAGCGGTGGACCAGGTGAAATTTGCCATGGGGACACTTGAGGGTGAAGCACTCACGTGGTGAAATGCGCAAGTGCAGATGCTTGGTCAGGCGATGGCAAACGCGCTGCCATGGGATGAATTCAAAACGATGATGACAGAGGAACACTGCCCTCGTAATGAAGTTCAGAAGCTAGAAGCCGAGTTCTGGCAATTAAAGATGGAAGGATCTAACATTGAAGCTTACACTACTAGGTCTCATGAGCTGGCTACACTTTGTCCTGGCATGGTTGACCCGCCGAGCTGACGAATTGAGCTCTACTTACGGGGTGGTGCCGGAAATTCAAAGTATGGTGACCGCTGCAAATCTTCTACTATTCAACAGGTCATTCAATTGGCTCATAACTCACCGATCAGCAGTGGAGCAAGGGAAGTTACCTAAGCGGGGCGCTGTGACAAGCATGCGACAATAAACGCAAGTGGGAAAGTAATGCCAGCAAGGGATCAACATCTGGTAGTCAACTCAGCAACAACAGCCTCAACAACAACAGCAACAAAGGAGGTTTATAACAACCGCAACTTCAACCAATCGTCTGCCCCAACTCAAGGACCCGTGGTTATGCGGGGAAAAGCCCCAAATGCAACCGATGCAACTATCACCACACTGGCAGGTGTGATAGCTTTCGATGCCAGCGTTGTGGGAAGGTTGGACACGCGGCAAAGGATTGTCGTGGGGAGTTGATGAAGAAGCCCCAGCAGCCTCAGCAGTCCCAGCAGCCTCATGAAACGCCAAAGGGTTGCTTTGAATGTGGAAAAGAGGGGTATTACAAAAGAAATTGCCCTCAATTAAAAAGAAATGGTAATGGCAATGGAATGGTGGTAATAACAATAATGGGGGCAATGGTGACATATGGTGGCGACAATGGTGGAGCAAAAGGGAGAGCCTTTTCATGGGATCAGGTGAGGCTCTAAACGATCCTACTACTGTTACTGGTAAATTTCCTATGGTAGTCTCCTAAGTGATATGCCTTCTGCGTTGGACTCTAAGTATACCGTAGAATTAGCTGATGGTAAGCAAATTTCCGTTACGCATATCCTTAAGGGTTGTAAGATAGAACTCGCTGGTCATACCTTGATATCGATCTCATGCCTATTACACTTGGGAGTTTTGACGTGGTCGTGGGTATGGATTGCCTGTCTGAGAAGCAGGCAGAAGTCATATGCCATGAGAAGGTTTTCGCATCCTCTAAAGAGGGAGAGATTCTCTCAGTTAAGGGCGAAAAGAGTGGTGCAGTGATAGGCACATATCTTTTATGAAAGCGCAGAAGTGGCTACGCAAGGTCACTTAGCCATATTAGCCCTTGTGACCGATAAACAACAAGAAGAGAAGAAGATAGAGAATATCCCGGTAGTTCGTGACTTTCCAGAGGTGTTTCCAGAGGATTTGCCTGGACTACCACCTCATCGTCAGGTTGAATTTCAAATTGATTTGACTCCCGGAGCAGCTCCAATTGCAAGAGCACCTTATCGGTTAGCACCAAACGAACTACACGAACTATCTGCACAACTTCAGGAGCTATTGGATAAAGGATTTATTCGACCGAGCTCATCATCGTGGGGAGCACCTGTACTTTTTGTTAAGAAGAAAGATGGTACCTTTCGTATGTGCATTGACTATAGAGAGTTGAACAAGGTCACAGTCAGAACCGATACCCTTTGCCCCGTATTGATGACTTATTTGATCAACTTCAGGATCAAGCTATTACTCAAAATTGATTTGAGGTTCGGTTATCATCAACTGAGAGTTCGGGAGGAAGACATCTCTAAAACCGCATCCGCACTCGTTATGGTCATTATGAATTCTTGGTCATGCCCTTTGGGTTGACTAATGCACCAGCGGTATTCATGGATCTCATGAATCATGTGTGCAAACCCTACCTCGATCAGTTTTTATGTTTATCGATGACAATTGATCTATTCTAAGACCAAGGAGGAGCATGAGGAGCATCTACGTCTAATCTTGGAATTGCTTAGAAGGAACAGTTTATGCCAAGTTTTCTAAGTGTGATTTTTGGATTCGTGAGGTGCAATTCTTGGTCACATTGTTAACGAGAAAGGAATACATGTGGATCCTACAAAGATTGAGGCTATAAAGAACTGGTCGGTACCCAAGACGCCTAGTGAGATAAGGCAATTTCTGGACTGGCAGGGTACTATCGCGTTTCATCGAGGGATTTTCAAAAATCGCTCAACCTCTCACAGCCTTGACCCTAAAGGAACAACGTATAAATGGGGTGAGAGGCAAGAAGCCGCTTTTCAGTTGTTGAAACAGAAACTCTGTAGCGCGCCGATATTAGCATTACCAGAAGGAAGTGATGATTTTGTAGTTTACTGTGATGCTTCTATCCAAGGACTTGGTTGTGTCCTGATGCAACGTGGCAAGGCAATAGCCTATGCCTCGAGACACTGAAGGTGCATGAAAAGAACTATACTACTCATGATTTGGAGTTAGGTGCAGTGATTTTTGCCTTGAAGATCTGGAGACATTACTTGTACGAACAAATGCACCATTACACCGATCACAGAGTCTTCAGCATATCTTTGAGCAGAAAGAGCTAAACATGAGGCAGCGACGCTGGGTGGAACTGTTAAACGATTACGATTGTGCTATCAAATATCACCCAGGTAAGGCGAATGTAGTCGCTGATGCTTTGAGTAGGAAGGAGACTGCTAAGCCCCGACGAGTGCGTGCTTTGCAGCTTACGATAGCACTTATTTGCCTGAACAAATCAAGGAAGCTAAGACAGAAGCTTTGAAAACAAAACATTGGTTCAGAATCCTTACGTGGATGGACAAACAGTTGGAAGTCAAATCCGATGGAATCCGGTATTTCATGGATAGACTTTGGGTACCCATGTATGGAGATTTGAGAGATTAGTCATGGGTGAAGCACATAAGTCTAAATATTCCATACACCCTGGTTCTGACAAAATATATCATTACCTGAAAGCGCACTATTGGTGGCCTAATATGAAGGCAGACGTAGCAACGTATGTGAGCAAGTGTCTAACCTGTTCCAAGGAAAGTGGAATATCAAAAGCCATCTGGGTTACTGCAACAACCTCAGATTCCTTTGTGGAAGTGGGAACAAATTTCTATGGACTTTATACTAAATTACCCAGAACTTCTAAGGTTGTGACATGATATGGGTGATCGGATCGACTGACTAAGTCAGCTCACTTCTTGGCGATCAAGGAGACGGACAAAATGGACAAATTAACCAGAATTTACCTGAAGGAGGTGGTCTCAAGACATGGCATGCCGATCTCGATTATTTCTGATCGTGATGCTCGTTTTACGTCTCATTTCTAGCAGTCGTTACAAAAATCTCTGGAACGCGGTTGGATATGAGTACTGCATATCATCCGCAGACCGATGGACAAAGCGAGCGTACTATTCAAACTTTGGAGGACATGTTACATGCTTGCGTAATTGATTTTGGAAATAATTGGGAAGTTCATCTACCTTTGGTCGAATTCTCGTACAACAATAGTTACCATACTAGTATTCAGGCAGCACCATTTGAGGCGGTGTATGGGCGAAAGTGTAGATCACCAGTTTGTTGGGCTGAAGTTGGTGATAGTCAGCTGACTGGCCTTGAATTGGTGCACCAGACTACCGAAAAGATTGTGCAGATACGGAACCGTATGGCTGCAGCGCGAGACAGACAAAAGAGCTATGCAGACAAGCGACGGAAACCTTGGAATTTCAGGTCGGTGACAAAGTGTTGTTGAAGGTCTCACCATGGAAAGGCGTCATTCGATTTGGCAAAAGAGCAAGCTTAACCCGAGATACTTGGACTATTTGAGATTCTTGAAAGAATAGGTCCAGTGGCGTATCGGTTAGACCTGCCTGAGTCATTAAATGGCGTTCACAATGTATTTCACGTCTCAAATCTGAAAAAGCGCTTATCTGATGAGACTTTGGTTGTACCACTCGAGGAAGTACAAGTGGATGGCAATTGCGCTTTGTTGAGGAGCCTGTTGAAGTAATGGACCGTGAGGTCAAAACTCTTAAGCAAAGCAAAATACCTATAGTCAAGGTTCGTGGAACTCAAGACGTGGACCGGAATTCACGTGGGAACGCGAGGATCAGATGAAGCTCAAGTACCCTCATCTGTTCGAAACGACGGTCACAGCCGGGGAAGGTACTGATTAAATTCGGGACGAAATTCTTTCAACATGGGGATGATGTGACAACTCACTCGATTTCGTTATGCCAATGCAGTAAACCAATGATGTAACACACCATGTAACGCAATTTTCGGGACGAAAATTCTTTCACATGGGGATAATGTGACATCTGGAATTTTCCGTTACCAAACTCGTTAGTTCCGTTAGGTCTGCATACACGTGTCGTGAGCACACACTAGTTGTCGTTGAACGTTGGTGACTTAATAACATTATCTATGGTAAACAAATGATAACTAGTGAATAATGTTGATTATTATGTGGTTATGTGATTCATGCATTTAAGTTATGTTTGCGAATTTACTTGATAACGTGACAATGTGTAACTATGATCTCATATGTTTTGCTATTAGTTGAAAATGTATGGATTATGTTTTAAGTTATGTTTGAATTTTAGTTGATAACGTGATGTGTAACTATGATCTCATATGTTTAAACTATTAAAAAGTATGTATAAAAAGTTTAGTTTTATAAAATATAAACAATGGGGTTTATTTTGTAATTGGATTGAAATAAAAAGTTACCATATTTAAACAAAATTAACCCAACCCTAGCCCCAAACCCCCATTCGGCCGTAACCCCCCTCCAACACCTTCATCTTGCGATTTTAATCCAAGAACAAGTGCACAAGTCAAATTCCAAGTGGTTTCAAGTATTACAAGTTGTTTTCAAGTGTTAATCATCCATCATCTAAGCACACTAAAGGTTAGTTTTGATTAGTTTTCATGGTTTGATTCTTGAAGAAACCTAATTCGAAATTGTGATGATAAAAGTGAAATTGATGATTGTTAGATGTTAATTTGATGTTGGTTAATTGTATGAATGTTAGATTATGTTGATTATGCAAGAATTCCATGGTTTGATCACATTGTTCACACATTGCCTTAAGAGGAAACTTTTGTTCTTGGAATTCATGATTTGATGATTGTATGATGTTAGATACATTGCTTGGATGTTGGTTTACTTGAATTGTGCAAGAAAAGTCATGAAATCTAGTGTTTGTTCATACCTTACTATAAGTGGAAACTTTTATGCATGATGATTGGGAATTTGATGAGTTAGTGAGATTATCATGTTAGAATGAATGTTATGAACTTGATTGGGTATAAAATTGATGAAACTATGAAGGAATTGGATATTAGATTGCTTTTGGGTGTTACCTTCTAAAAAGGGAAACTTTATTTTGAAGATCATTGGATATGATGATGTGAGCATGTTTATGGTGTTGGAGCATGTTAGAATGCTTATGGATGATGTCTAATGTGGTGGAATGTGTTACTTGGGTTGTATGGATGCTTGATTGATCATTTAAAGAATGTAGGTTCTTGGTGATTATACATGATGATGAAATATGGCTAGTGATTAGGAAATCATGTTTGGGATTGGAATGATCATTTTTGTGTTTGTTGGTTGGAATGAATCTTGTTGATTTATGTTATTATGATTGTCATACACGCGTGCGAATCTGAGGCCCTACTTAGTAGGTTGGCAGGGTTAGGGTGTGAAGTCGTGAGTGGCTTCACATGGCATGTGTTCATGATTAGACTTCATGAATGAATTATTAGTGTGATATGTTATGATTGTGTGAGCATGTTGATTGTTTGAGATTCGATAAGTTGTATGATGATCTAGATTGAACTTGGGTTGATGATGTAATATGCATGAATACTTTGTTTGATAATCATGTATGATAAGTTGATACATTTGATTAAACGAGATTGCAATTAATATGTCACCACGGGTCAAACGGGTCAAGTAGGTTAGAGGAGTCTTGTTTTCCAAAGCCTTGGGTCAATGGTTTATTGAGCACTTAGGTTGTTAAGTTTCTGTGCACACGTACTTATGTACTTACGTGTTTAGGTAACCTTTGAAGGGTTGTCTTTCCATCCATCATCAGTTCTCTCTTGTCATTATCCTTGCACATCAGGTGAGTTCATGCCCACTATTTTATAAACTCTCTTATGGGGGAGGTAGCATACTTGTTCACAAACGCTATATCATTATTATAAGTCGTGTATGTTTTAACATGGTGTATAATACCTTGAAAGTCCTCACACTTTCGGATCGTTAATAATGGTAACTAGCGGGAAATCTTGGGTAGTACTACTGGGTTTGACAAGCCCCACCTGTGCGATCGAGGTCAAACGGGTGCAATATTGTCCTAGACACAAAATCGTTACGACCTGGTAAGTCGTGACGGGAGGCAACAAACGCAACACAGTCAGCTTCGATCGCGAAATCACTATTGTTATTACTTATGATATAGACTAGCTATCTATTTCAATGCACTCTTATGTTATGCAAATTATCATTGTTTATGTTAAATGCAAACTCTTGAACTCACCAACCATTGTGTTGACATTTTAGTATGCTATTCTCAGGTCGTTAATTAAAGTTGCCATTAGGAGCACAACACGGGTCCAGCATGCATTCTAAGACTTCATCTTAAGTCATGACATTTGAATTTATTTATGAGATTTAAATAATGGGTTGGCGCGTGTTTTGCCAAATTTTACATTTACATATTTTTTGTCTTATTTACAAAACGCTTTCGCATGGTTTTAAAACTTGAACTTTGATTGGTTATATTTATTTTTTCGCATGGTTTTAAAACTTGAACTTTGATTGGTTTATTTTTAAATGTGGCATATAGTGTCGTTCTGAGTAACTAGTGACTGTGATCTGGTTTGTTCACACGCCTCGCGGTAAAACTCCGCACGTGAATTTTGAGGGGTGTGACAGATTGGTATCAGAGCCATTGGTTATAGGGAACTAGGTTGCATACACATAGTCTATAACCGCACACAGTTAGTTAGTCACTCTTTGCTTATTCTCTTTGTATACTCATTGGCTACGCATCACGTGCACTGCAGCATGGCATCATCATCACTGGTTTTGGGTAAAAGACCTGCGCGTTCTGAATCCCTCCTTCTCCTCCTGTACCTCATCGAGAACCCGATTTGCAACGATAACGTTTGCTTTCCTTAACAACATCAAAAGTTATTGAGTTTTGATTCTTAAGTGTTCTAAACACCTTAACAACATCCAAAGTTATTGAGTTTTGATTCTTAAGTGTTCTGAACACACTCCTAAACCAAAATAATCAAATCGATTATAATTATCATTGGAGTCATTCTTGTAAATCACTAATACAAAATAATATGTATTGTTTACAACAAAACCAATGCTAAATAGAAAACCACACCAATGACTTTGTAAATCAATCCAAACCTGATCCACAACATAGTACAACCAACTTCGAACACTCTTTTTTCCAAAATGAACTATATCAATCCAAATGACAAATGTCACTTTATAGATTTCTTTATTGATCATAAAGGCAAGGAAACCACTAGTAAAGAGTCACGAAACTACTCGTATTCATTTAATAAGAATCGAGAATCAAATGAAATTGGTGGGAAAAAAGTATTCTGATCTTAAACAAGAAGCACAACGTATGATCGATTAAATTGAATTCAAATCAATGTAGCACAACCAAGCTAATAACGGTTAATTTTATATCTATCAAAATTATGCAATTATAGATTAGTGCATCAAACTATTTAGGAATGCTTAACTAAATACTAGTTATACAAAAACATTAAACAACAATGGTTCTTGCAACGATAACGTTTGCTTTCCTTAACAACATCAAAAGTTATTGAGTTTTGATTCTTAAGTGTTCTAAACACCTTAACAACATCCAACGTTATTGACTTTTGATTTTTAAGTGTTCTAAACACACTCCTAAACCAATATAATCAAATCAATTATAACTATCATTGGAGTTATTCTAGTAAATCACTAACGAAAAATAATATCCATTGTTTACAACAAAACAATACTGAATAGAAAACCACACTAATCAATTTGTAAATCAATCAGTCCTCCCTAAACTGATCCAAACATAGTACAACCAAACTTCGAACACTCTTTCTTCCAAAATGAACTATATCAATCCTAATGACAAATGTCACTTTATAATTCCTTTATTCATCATAAAGGCAAGGAAACCACTAGTAAAGAGTCACGAAACTACTCGTATTCATTTAATAAGAATCGAGAATCAATGAAAGTGGTGGGAAAAAAGTATTCGATCTTAAAAAGCACACATGTGTGATCGATTAAATTGAATTCAAATCAATGTAGCACGACCAAGCTAATAATTGTTAATTTTATATCAATCAAAATTATGCAATTATAGATTAGTGCATCAAACTATTCAGGAATGCTTAACTAAATACTAGTTATACAAAAATATTAAACAACAATGTTTCTTGCAACGATAATGTTTGATTTCCTTAACAACATCCAAAGTTATTGAGTTTTGATTTTTAAGTGTTCTGAATACCTTAACAACATCCAAAGTTATTGGTTTTGATTCTTAAGTGTTCTGAACACACTCCTAAACCAAAATAATCAAATCGATTATAATTATCATTGGAGTCATTCTAGTAAATCACTAATGCAAAATAATATCTATTGTTTACAACAAAACCAATACTAAATAGAAAACCACACCAATGACTTTATAAATCAATCCAAACCTGATCCACAACATAGTACAACCAACTTCGAACACTCTTTCTTGCAAAATGAACTATATCAATCCTAATGACAAATGCCACTTTATAGATTCCTTTATTGATCATAAAGTCAAGGAAACCACTTGTAAAGGATCACGAAACTACTCGTATTCATTTAATAAGAATCGAGAATCAAATGAAAGTGGTGGGAAAAAAGTATTCCGATCTTAAACAAGAATCACAATGTGTAATCGAATAAATTGAATTCATATCAATGTAGCACGACCAAATTAATAACGATTAATTTTATATCAATCAAAATTATGCAATTATAGATTAGGGCATCAAACTATTCAGGAATGCTTAACTAAATACTAGTTATACAAAAACATTAAACAACAATGGTTCTTGCAACGATAACGTTTCCTTTCCTTAACAACATCAAAAGTTATTGAGTTTTGATTCTTAAGTGTTCTGAACACCTTAACAACATCCAAAGTTATTGAGTTTTGATTCTTAAGTGTTCTGAACACACTCCTAAAATAAAATAATCAAATCGATTATATTATCATTGGAGTCATTCTAGTAAAAACTAATGCAAAATAAATCTATGTTTACAACAAAACCAATATAAATAGAAAACCACACCAATGACTTTGTAAATCAATGCAGTCCTCCCTAAACCTGAGCCACAACATAGTACAACCAACTTCGAACACTCTTTCTTGCAAAATGAACTATAACAATCCTAATGACAAATGTCACTTTATAGATTCCTTTATTGATCATTAAGTCAAGGAAACCACTTGTAAAGTATCACGAAAGTACTCGTATACATTTAATAAGAATCGAGAATCAAATGAAAGTGGTGGGAAAAAGTATTCTGATCTTAAACAAAAAGCACAATGTGTGATCGATTAAATTGAATTCAAATCAATGTAGCACGAGCAAGCTAATAACGGTTAATTTTATATCAATCAAAATTATGCAATTATAGATTAGTACATCAAACTATTCAGGAATGCTTAACTAAATACTAGTTATACAAAAACGTTAAACAACAATGGTTCTTGCAACGATAACATTATCTTTCCATAACAACATCCAAAGTTATTGAGTTTTGATTCTTAAGTGTTCTGAACACCTTAACAACATCCAAAGTTATTGAGTTTTGATTCTTAAGTGTTCTGAAAGAGACCTAAACAATATAATCAAATCGATTATAATTATCATTAGAGTCATTCTAGTAAATCACTAATGCAATATAATATCTATTGTACACAGAGAAAACCAAAACCGAATACGAAACCAAACCAATGACTTTGTAAATCAATCCAGTCCTCCCTAAACAGATCCACAGCATAGTACAACCAACTTCGACACACTCTTTCTTTCAAATGAACTATATCAATCCAAATGACAAAGTCACTTTATAGATTCTTTTATTGATCATAAAGGCAAGGAAACCACTTGTAAAGTATAAAGAAACTACTGTATTCTTTTAATAAGAATTGAGAATCAAATGAAAGTGGTGGGAAAAAAGTATTCTGATCTTAAACAAGATGCAATGTGTGATCGATTAAATTGAATTCAAATCAATGTAGCGACGACGAAGCTAATAACAGTTAATTTTAAATCAATCAAAATTATGTAATTATAGATTAGTGCATCAAACTATTCAGGAATGCTTAAAAATACTAGTTATACAAAAACATTAAAAACAATAGTTCTTGCAACGATAACGTTTGCTTCCTTAACAACATCAAAAGTTATTGAGTTTTGATTTAAGTGTCTGAAACACCTTAACAACATCAAAGTCATTAAGTTTTGATTCTTAAGTGTTCTGAACACACTCCTAAACAAAAATAATCAAATCGATTATAATTATCATTGAAGTCATTCTAGTAAATCACTAATACTGAAAAGAAAACCACACCAATGACTTTGTAAATCAATCCAGTCCTCCCTAAACCTGAGCCACAACATAGGACAACCAACTTCGAACACTCTTTCTTCCAAAATGAACTATATCAATCAAAATGACAAATGTCACTTTATAGATTTCTTTATTGATCATAAAGGCAAGGAAACCAGTTGTAAAGTATCACGAAACTACTCGTATTCATTTAATAAGAATCGAGAATCAAATGAAAGTGGTGGGAAAACGTATTCTGATCTTAAACAAGAAGCACAATGTGTGATCGATTAAATTGAATTCAATACAATGTAGCACGAGCAAGCTAATAACGGTTAATTTTATATCAATCAAAATTATACAATTATAGATTAGTACATCAAACTATTCAGGAATGCTTAACTAAATACTAGTTATACAAAAACATTAAACAACAATGGTTCTTGCAACGATAACGTTAGCTTTCCTTAACAACATCCAAAGTTATTGAGTTTTGATTATTAAGTGTTCTGAACACCTTAACAACATCCAAAGTTATTGAGTTTTGATTCTTAAGTGTTCTGAACACACTCCTAAACTAATATAATCAAATCGATTATAATTATCATTAGAGTCATTCTCGTAAATCACTAATGCATATATATATTGTTCACAAAGAAACCAAAAACCGAATATGAAACCACACCAATGACTTTGTAAATCAATTCAGTCCTCCCTAAACCTGATCCACAACATAGTACAACCAACTTCGAACACTCTTTCTTTCAAAATGAACTATATCAATCCAAATGACAAATGTCACTTTATAGATTCTTTTATTGATCATAAAGGCAAGGAAACCACTTGTAAAGTATAACGAAACTACTCGTATTCTTTTAATAAGAATTGAGAATCAAATGAAAGTGGTGGGAAAAAAAGTATTCTGATCTTAAACAAAAAGCACAATGTGTGATCGATTAAATTGAATTCAAATCAATGTAGCATGAGCAAGCTAATAACGGTTAATTTTATATCAATCAAAATTATGCAATTATAGATTAGTACATCAAACTATTCAGGAATGCTTAACTAAGTACCAGTTATACAAAAACATTAAACAACAATGATTCTTGCAACGATAACGTTTGCTTTCCTTAACAACATCAAAAGTTATTAAGTTTTGATTCTTAAGTGTTCTGAACACACTCCTAAACCAAAATAATCAAATCGATTATAATTATCATTGGAGTCATTCTAGTAAATCACTAATACAAAATAATATCTATTGTTTACAACAAAACCAACGCTAAATAGAAAACCACACCAATGACTTTGTAAATCAATCCAAACCTGATCCACAACATAGTACAACCAACTTCGAACACTCTTTCTTCTAAAATGAACTATATCAATCCAAATGACAAATGTCACTTTATAGATTCCTTTATTGATCATAAAGGCAAGGAAACCACTAGCAAAGAGTCTCGAAACTACTCGTATTCATTTAATAAGAATCGAGAATCAAATGAAATTGGTGGGAAAAAAGTATTCTGATCTTAAACAAGAAGCACAATGTGTAATCGATTAAATTGAATTCAAATCAATGTAGCACGACCAAGCTAATAACGGTTAATTTTGTATTAATCAAAATTATGCAATTATAGATTAGTGCATCAAACTATTCAGGAATGCTTAACTAAATACTAGTTATACAAAAACATTAAACAACAATGGTTCTTGGAACGATAACGTTTGCTTTCCTTAACAACATCCAAAGTTATTGAGTTTTGATTTTTAAGTGTTCTGAATACCTTAACAACATCCAAAGTTATTGAGTTTTGATTCTTAAGTGATCTGAACACACTCCTAAACCAATATAATCAAATCGATTATAATTATGTGTAACAACCAGCTCCTAGGTCCAACCCTAACCCTAAATTTTATTTAACATTATTTTATCCATAGTATTATTATTATTATCATTTTTACATGATTATTTGATTTCATGCTTGATTGCCTTAGTCTAGAAATTATTAGATAATCCTTGAAAAGTATTTATTAGGTGATGAAATTTAACTTCAAGGTAAAATAAATCATTGGTGATAATAATAAATCAAATTCCAATCTTTAATTATATATATGAATTCTTACACTTAAAAACCTAAAAACAATAAACTACTACCAAATAACACTATGTACTAAAATTATACTACACATAACCCACATTAATTAATAAAATTTAAATAAAACACCCCCCCCAACTCACTCCACCCCATCTCTCCCCTTTTCAATACATGCAACCATTCAAACCCACTTTCACTCCTCCCTATCTCTCTCTCGGATCCTCTCCACCGAAAACACACACAACCGCAATTCCATCATCATTTCAGCAAGGTTTCGAAAGATAGCAACACTCCTCCATCGGCTAAGGTCAAAGCAAGCAAGGGAGTACCATTTTGTGAACTTTGATGCACGGTTCTTGCAAGAACGAACTACAACAGCCCTTGTTCGAGAGTCTCCAGTTCATCTTGTCCCTCTAACCTCTCAAAGTCACGAACCATTCAAAGTGTAAGCACCATTATACTCGAATGAAGCTAAACCTTGAGTTTTTCACCTTTATTCTACCAAAAGTCTCACTTTTCTTGTTGCAACAGAAACTTGCTGCCATTAACCTGTTCTTGTGAGACTCATAGCTACACTCAAGGTATATCTCTTGATAGATTAGTGACTCTATGGATGGTGCACAAGTTTTCACCTTGAAAACCCTCTTTTTATGTGATTTAGCACCATTTTTTCATTTGTTTTGAAAACGCTTCCAACCAAAGCTTGAAACCTGCTTAAAAACAGTTTATAAACATCATAATAACCTGATTTGGAAGTTACAAAACAATTTGAAGACGATCATGTACAACTTATAATGTTTACACATGTGTAAAGGGTGTAAATCACTCATTAAAAGCAACATCTATGCATACATATTTAATCCGTGAGTTAAGAATAATTTTTCAGTAAGATTAGTGACATTAAGGGTGTATAAGTTGATATTGATGGTTGAAAGTGATAAATGGATGGACTTGTGGACATTATGAGCTTGTTTAAGGACCCGAAAAGTGGTAAAATTGGAAGTTATGGGTTAAACTTAACAATCATCAAATTTTATAATTTCCAGGCCCTAAAATATATATTTTAGTGTTAAAACCGAATTTGGTGATTATATGGGTTAAATTGTAATTTTTATGAATTTAATTAGCAAAATGGACCTAAACCGGGAGATTTTGGATTTCTAAAAATTGTGTAAAAGTATCATGGAATTAATGAAATTTCAGTAACTTAGTGACCTCAAGGTGGTAATTTGGTAAAATTTTGAAGAAAAATTAACTTTGAATGTTCGGTTTCGGTTAAAAATGAGTTTACAAACGATTTCTTACAAAACAAAGCCTTTGGCTATAATGACTCAAAAATCCCATTTAAAACAGATTAAAAAGTTTATTGGAAGTGTATAAAAAGTAATACATAAGTCTTATGGGTTAAAAATTTCAATAATCAAAACTAGACGTTAAATTGTCGGTTTAACCGTAACAGGTAATTAGTTATAGGTATTTTAAATTCTCCAAATTAAAATACAGAAAATTTGGGTTAAAATAGGTCATTTTAAGTATGTAAAACTTCTGGAAATTATTAAAAGGCTTAATGGGTCATGAAATGATAGAAATCAAACTTTAGGGTAAAAACTGTAAATTATGAAACTTGAGGGACTAAAGTGTAATTATGCAATTTCACCATAAAATGAGCAATATATGACTAAAATTAATTGTTAAACTTATCATCACCTTATCAAACTGATTTAAATCATAAAAACATGTTAGTTACATAAAGAAATACAAATTACCTAAAAATGAAACTTTTTAAGCGCAATTGTTAAAGAACCAAAGTTAGTTGAACTTTTTTTAACTAAATTAACCTAGTTACTCTTATTATAACCATAGATCATTTAGCTTATTACTTGAATCATGATGATAGGGTGCTAGGAATTGAATCTATCTTTGCTCAAGGAATCATTGACTTAACCCTAACGTGAGTTCTAGTGTTCCCTTTTTACTACTGCTTTGGGATGAAACATGCTATGCCTACTTTGAAATCATTTATGTGCTATGATACTTGTATGTTGTGGTTAATATTGAACCTGCTTTTAATTTTATCACAATCATTAATTCTTGTGTGGACCGCTTGTTCTATATGGGTAGATCTACTTGGGGAATCCCCCACACACAGTGCCTTCCCTCATGAATGGGAAGGGTACCACACTGAGATCCTGCGGGGTCGTTTGTGTCATGTGACAGGTATTATAAGATACCAAGGTGGACCATCCAGCAGGTATGGTTCACTGTTTGAGGCTCAGTTATCCGCATAGGTTAACCGGTATTAACACAAATCTAGAAGAGGCTAGCCGGGACTGAGTGCAGGGTTGATTGTGACCCCACAACAGTGATACTTATGATTTCAAAATTTACTATAGGATTCTAAGGAGTCCTTTTGTTTTTAAACTTTAAGTACTTGAATTCACCAACTTTTTAGTTGACACAAAATATTTTGAGCATGTTTCAGGTAATCCTTGATGAGAGCTTGGAATAGTTGGAGGAAACTCTTTGGATGACCTAGTTCCGTGACCACCACATGGCATTAATTAGTTTGAATCTATCAATGGACAATTTGTTTGGATGTTTGTTGAACTTATGAATTTACTTTAATTTGGATTAAGTCCGTTGTGACCCGACTTTTGACTATTGTATTTGGGTTGTTAAAACTTTTAACGTAATGCCATGTGATTCCTATCCTTGTGTGCTCTTTTGATGGTTAGTTTCCACTGCCATATGTGTTGCTAGTCTGTGACGTTCCACCCTACTTGGGCCCGGGGTGTGACATTATCATTAGAGTCATTCTAGTAAATCCCTAATGCAAAATAATATCTATTGTTTACAACAAAACCAATACTGAATAGAAAACCACACCAATGACTTCCTAAATCAATCCAGTCCAACTTAAACCTGATCCACAACATAGTACAACCAACTTCGAACACTCTCTCTTCCAAAATGAGCTATATCAATCCAAATGACAAATGTCACTTTATAGATTCCTTTATTGATCATAAAGGCAAGAAAACCACTTGTAAAGTATCACGAAACTACTCGTATTCATTTAATAAGAATCGAGAATCAAATGAAAGTGGTGGGAAAAAAGTATTCCGATCTTAAACAAGAAGCACAATGTGTGATCGATTAAATTGAAGTCAAATCAATGTAGCACGACCAAGCTAATAACGGTTAGTTTTATATCAATCAAAATTATGCAATCATAGATTAGGGCATCAAACTATTCAGGAATGCTTAACTAAATACTAGTTATACAAAAACATTAACAACAATGGTTCTTGCAACGATAACGTTTGCTTTCCATAACAACTTCCAAAGTTATTGGCTTTTGATTTCTAAGTGTTTTGAACACCTTAACAACATCCAAAGATATTGAGTTTTGATTCTTAATTGTTCTGAACACACTCCTAAACAAATATAATCAAATCTATTATAATTATCATTGGAGTAATTCTAGTAAATCACTAATGTAACATAATATCTATTGTTTACAACAAAACCAATACTGAACATGAAACCACACCAATGAACTTGTAAATCAATCCAGTTCTCCCTAAACCTGATGCACAACATTAAACAACCAACTTCGAACACTCTTTCTTACAAAATGAACTATATCAATCCAAATGACAAATGTCACTTTATAGATTCCTTTATTGATCATAGAGGCAAGGAAACCACATGTAAAGGATCAAGAAACTACTCGTATTTATTTATTAATAATCGAGAATCAAATGAAACTAGTGGAATAAAAGTATTCTGATCTTAAACAAGAAACACAATGTGTGATCGATTAAATTGAATTCAAATTAATATAGCACGACCAAGTTAATAACAGTTAATTTTATTTCAATAAAAATTATGCAATTATAGATTAGTGCATCAAACTATTCAGGAATGCTTAACTAAATACATAAATAAGGAACTAGTTATACAAAAATATTAAACAACAATGGATCTAGCAACGATAGCGTTTGCTTTCCTTAACAACATCCAACGTTTTTGACTTTTGATTCTTAAGTGTTCCGAACACACTCCTAAACCAATATAAACAAATCGATTATAACTGTCATTGGAGTCATTCTGGTAAATCACAAATGCAAAATAATATCTATTGTTTAAAACAAAACAATACTGAATAGAAAACCACACAAATCAATTTGTAAATCAATCCAGTCCTCCCTAAACCTGATCAACAACATAGTACAACCAACTTCGAACACTCTTTCTTCAAAAATGAACTTTATCAATTCTAATGACAAATGTCACTTTATAGATTCCTTTATTGATCATAAAGTCAAGGAAACCACTTGTAAAGGATTACGAAACTACTCGTATTCATTTAACAAGAATCGAGAATCAAATGAAAGTGGTGGGAAAAAGTATTCTGATCTTAAACAAGACGCACAATGTGTGATCGATTAAATTGAATTCAAATCAATGTAGCACGACCAAGGTAATAACAGTTCATTTTATATCAATCAAAATTATGCAATTATAGATTAGTGCATCAAACTATTCAGGAATGCTTAACTAAGTACCAGTTATACAAAAACATTAAACAACAATGGTTCTTGCAACGATAACGTTTGCTTTCCTTAACAGCATCAAAAGTTATTGAGTTTTGATTCTTAATTGTTCTAAACACCTTAACAACATCCAAAGTCATTGAGTTTTGATTCTTAAGTGTTCTGAACACACTCCTAAACCAAAATAATCAAATCGATTATAATTATCATTGGAGTCATTCTAGTAAATCACTAATACAAAATAATATCTATTGTTTACAAGAAAACCAATGCTAAATAGAAAACCACACCAATGACTTTGTAAATCAATCCAAACCTGATCCACAACATTGTACAACCAACTTCGAACACTCTTTCTTCCAAAATGAACTATATCAATCCAAATGACAAATGTCACTTTATAGATTCCTTTATTGATCATAAAGGCAAGGAAACCACTAGTAAAGAGTCACGAAACTACTCGTATTCATTTAATAAGAATCGAGAATCAAATGAAATTGGTGGGAAAAAAGTATTCTGATCTTAAACAAGAAGCACAACGTGTGATCGATTAAATTGAATTCAAATCAATGTAGCACAACCAAGCTAATAACGGTTAATTTTTTATCAACCAAAATTATGCAATTATAGATTAGTGCATCAAACTATTCAGGAATGCTTAACTAAATACTAGTTATACAATAACATTAAACAACAATGGTTCTTGCAACGATAACGTTTGCTTTCCTTAACAACATCAAAAGTTATTGAGTTTTGATTTTTAAGTATTCTAAACACCTTAACAACATCCAACGTTATTGACTTTTGATTTTTAAGTGTTCTAAACACACTCCTAAACCAATATAATCAAATTGATTATAACTATCATTAGAGTTATTCTAGTAAATCCCTAATGAAAAATAATATCTATTGTTTACAACAAAACAATACTGAATAGAAAACCACACTAAACAATTTGTAAATCAATCCAGTCCTCCCTAAACCTGATCCACAACATAGTACAACCAACTTCGAACACTCTTTCTTCCAAAATGAACTATATCAATCCTAATGACAAATGTCACTTTATAGATTCCTTTATTGATCATAAAGGCAAGGAAACCACTAGTAAAGAGTCACGAAACTACTCGTATTCATTTAATAAGAATCGAGAATCAAATGAAAGTGGTGGGAAAAAAGTATTCTGATCTTAAACAAGAAGCACAATGTGTGATCGATTAAATTGAATTCAATACAATGTAGCACGAGCAAGCTAATAACAGTTAATTTTAAATCAATCAAAATTATGAAATTATAGATTAGGGCATCAAACTATTCAGGAATGCTTAACTAAATACTAGTTATACAAAAACATTAAACAACAATGGTTCTTCCAACGATAACGTTTACTTTCCTTAACAACATCAAAAGTTATTGAGTTTTGATTCTTAAGTGTTCTGAACACCTTAACAACATCCAAAGTTATTGAGTTTTGATTCTTAAGTGTTCTGAACACACTCCTAAACCAAAATAATCAAATCGATTATAATTATCATTGGAGTCATTCTAGTAAACCACTAATGCAAAATAATATCTATTGTTTACAACAAAACCAATACTAAATAGAAAACCACACCAATGACTTTGTAAATCAATCCAGTCCTCCCTAAACCTGAGCCACAACATAGTACAACCAACTTCGAACACTCTTTCTTGCAAAATGAACTATATCAATCCTAATGACAAATGTCACTTTATAGATTCCTTTATTGATCATAAAGTCAAGGAAACCACTTGTAAAGTATCACGAAACTACTCGTATACATTTAATAAGAATCGAGAATCAAATGAAAGTGGTGGGAAAAAAGTATTCTGAGCTTAAACAAGAAGCACAATGTGTGATCGATTAAATTGAATTCAATACAATGTAGCACGAGCAAGCTAATAACAGTTAATTTTAAATCAATCAAAATTATGAAATTATAGATTAGGGCATCAAACTATTCAGGAATGCTTAACTAAATACTAGTTATACAAAAACATTAAACAATAATGGTTCTTGCAACGATAACGTTTACTTTCCTTAACAACATCAAAAGTTATTGAGTTTTGATTCTTAAGTGTTCTGAACACCTTAACAACATCCAAAGTTATTGAGTTTTGATTCTTAAGTGTTCTGAACACACTCCTAAACCAATATAATCAAATCGATTATAATTATCATTAGAGTCATTCTAGTAAATCACTAATGCAATATAATATCTATTGTTCACAGAGAAACCAAAACCGAATACGAAACCACACCAATGACTTTGTAAATCAATCCAGTCCTCCCTAAACCAGATCCACAACATAGTACAACCAACTTCGAACACTCTTTCTTTCAAAATGAACTATATCAATCCAAATGATAAATGTCACTTTATAGATTTTTTTATTGATCATAAAGGCAAGGAAACCACTTGTAAAGTATAACGAAACTACTCGTATTCTTTTAATAAGAATTGATAATCAAATAAAAGTGGTGGGAAAAAAGTATTCTGATTTTAAACAAGAAGCACAATGTGTGATCGATTAAATTGAATTCAAATCAATGTAGCACGACGAAGCTAATAACAGTTAATTTTAAATCAATCAAAATTATGCAATTATAGATTAGTGCATCAAACTATTCAGGAATGCTTAACTAAATACTAGTTATACAAAAACGTTAAACAACAATGGTTCTTGCAACGATAACGTTTGCTTTCCTTAACAACATCAAAAGTTATTGAGTTTTGATTCTTAAGTGTTCTGAACACCTTAACAACATCCAAAGTCATTGAGTTTTGATTCTTAAGTGTTCTGAACACACTCTTAAACCAAAATAATCAAATCGATTATAATTATCATTAGAGTCATTCTAGTAAATCACTAACGCAAAATAATATCTATTGTTTACGACAAAACCAATACTGAATAGAAAACCACACCAATGACTTTGTGAATCAATCCAGTCCTCCCTAAACCTGAGCCACAACATAGTACAACCAACTTCGAACCCTCTTTCTTGCAAAACGAACTATATCAATCCTAATGACAAATATCACTTTATAGATTCCTTTATTGATCATAAAGTCAAGGAAACCACTTATAAAGGATCACGAAACTACTCGTATTCATTTAGTAAGAATCGAGAATCAAATGAAAGTGGTGGGAAAAAAGTATTCTGATCTTAAACAAGAAGCACAATGTATGATCGATTAAATTGAATTCAATACAATGTAGCACGAGCAAGCTAATAACAGTTAATTTTAAATCAATCAAAATTATGCAATTATAGATTAGTGCATCAAACTATTCAGGAATGCTTAACTAAATACTAGTTATACAATAACATTAAACAACAATGGTTCAAGCAACGATAACGTTTGCTTTCCTTAACAACATCAAAAGTTATTGAGTTTTGATTCTTAAGTATTCTAAACACCTTAACAACATCCAACGTTATTGACTTTTGATTTTTAAGTGTTCGAAACACACTCCTAAACCAATATAATCAAATCGATTATAACTATCATTGGAGTTATTCTAGTAAATCACTAATGAAAAATAATATCTATTGTTTACAACAAAACAATACTGAATAGAAAACCACACTAATCAATTTGTAAATCAATCCAGTGCTCCCTAAACCTGATCCACAACATAGTACAACCAACTTCGAACACTCTTTCTTCCAAAATGAACTATATCAATCCTAATGACAAATGTCACTTTATAGATTCCTTTATTCATCATAAAGGCAAGGAAACCACTAGTAAAGGGTCACGAAACTACTCGTATTCATTTAATAAGAATCGAGAATCAAATGAAAGAGGTGGGAAAAAAGTATTCTGATCTTAAACAAGAAGCACAATGTGTGATCGATTAAATTGAATTCAATACAATGTAGCACGAGCAAGCTAATAACAGTTAATTTTAAATCAATCAAAATTATAGAATTATAGATTAGTGCATCAAACTATTCAGGAATGCTTAACTAAATACTAATTATACAATAACATTAAACAACAATGGTTCAAGCAACGATAACGTTTGCTTTCCTTAACAACATCAAAAGTTATTGAGTTTTGATTCTTAAGTATTCTAAACATCTTAACAACATCCAACGTTATTGACTTTTGATTTTTAAGTGTTTTAAACACACTCCTAAACCAATATAATCAAATTGATTATAACTATCATTGGAGTTATTCTAGTAAATCACTAATGAAAAATAATTTCTATTGTTTACAACAAAACAATACTGAATAGAAAACCACACTAATCAATTTGTAAATCAATCCAGTCCTCTCTAAACCTGATCCACAACATAGTACAACCAACTTCGAACACTCTTTCTTCCAAAATGAACTATATCCATCCTAATGACAAATGTCACTTTATAGATTCCTTTATTCATCATAAAGGCAAGGAAACCACTAGTAAAGAGTCACGAAACTACTCGTATTCATTTAATAAGAATCGAGAATCAAATGAAAGTGGTGGGAAAAAAGTATTCTGATCTTAAACAAGAAGCACAATGTGTGATCGATTAAATTGAATTCAAATCAACGTAGCACGACCAAGCTAATAATGGTTAATTTTATATCAATCAAAATTATGCAATTATAGATTAGTGCATCAAACTATTCAGGAATGCTTAACTAAATGCTAGTTATACAAAAATATTAAACAATAATGTTTCTTGCAAAGATAATGTTTGATTTCCTTAACAACATCCAAAGTTATTGAGTTTTGATTTTTAAGTGTTCTGAATACCTTAACAACATGCAAAGTTATTGAGTTTTGATTCTTAAGTGTTCTAAACACACTCCTAAACCAAAATAATCAAATCGATTATAATTATCATTGGAGTCATTCTAGTAAATCACTAATGCAAAATAATATCTATTGTTTACAACAAAACCAATACTAAATAGAAAACCACACCAATGACTTTGTGAATCAATCCAGTCCTCCCTAAACCTGAGCCACAACATAGTACAACCAACTTCGAACACTCTTTCTTGCAAAACGAACTATATCAATCCTAATGACAAATGTCACTTTATAGATTCCTTTATTGATCATAAAGTCAAGGAAACCACTTGTAAAGGATCACGAAACTACTCATATTCATTTAATAAGAATCGAGAGTCAAATGAAAGTGGTGGGAAAAAAGTATTATGATCTTAAACAAGAATCACAATGTGTAATCAAATAAATTGAATTCAAATCAACGTAGCACGACCAAGTTAATAACGGTTAATTTTATATCAATCAAAATTATGCAATTATAGATTAGGGCATCAAACTATTCAGGAATGCTTAACTAAATACTAGTTATACAAAAACATTAAACAACAATGGTTCTTGCAACGATAACGTTTACTTTCCTTAACAACATCAAAAGTTATTGAGTTTTGATTCTTAAGTGTTCTGAACACCTTAACAACATCCAAAGTTATTGAGTTTTGATTCTTAAGTGTTCTGAACACACTCCTAAACCAAAATAATCAAATCGATTATAATTATCATTGGAGTCATTCTAGTAAATCACTAATACAAAATAATATCTATTGTTTACAAGAAAACCAATGCTAAATAGAAAACCACACCAATGACTTTGTAAATCAATCCAAACCTGATCCACAACATTGTACAACCAACTTCGAACACTCTTTCTTCCAAAATGAACTATATCAATCCAAATGACAAATGTCACTTTATAGATTCCTTTATTGATCATAAAGGCAAGGAAACCACTAGTAAAGAGTCACGAAACTACTCGTATTCATTTAATAAGAATCGAGAATCAAATGAAATTGGTGGGAAAAAAGTATTCTGATTTTAAACAAGAAGCACAACGTGTGATCGATTAAATTGAATTCAAATCAATGTAGCACAACCAAGCTAATAATGGTTAATTTTTTATCAACCAAAATTATGCAATTATAGATTAGTGCATCAAACTATTCAGGAATGCTTAACTAAATACTAGTTATACAATAACATTAAACAACAATGTTTCTTGCAACGATAATGTTTGCTTTCCTTAACAACATCAAAATTTATTGAGTTTTGATTTTTAAGTATTCTAAACACCTTAACAACATCCAACGTTATTGACTTTTGATTTTAAGTGTTCTCAACACACTCCTAAACCAAAATAATCAAATTGATTATAACTATCATTAGAGTTATTCTAGTAAATCCCTAATGAAAAATAATATCTATTGTTTACAACAAACCAATACTGAATAGAAAACCACACCAATCAATTTGTAAATCAATCCAGTCCTCCCTAAACCTGATCCACAACATAGTACAACCAACTTCGAACACTCTTTCTTCCAAAACGAACTGTATCAATCCTAATGACAAATGTCACTTTATAGATTCCTTTATTGATCATAAAGGCAAGGAAACCACTAGTAAAGAGTCACGAAACTACTCGTATTCATTTAATAAGAATCGAGAATCAAATGAAAGTGGTGGGAAAAAAGTATTCTGATCTTAAACAAGAAGCACAATGTGTGATCGATTAAATTGAATTCAATACAATGTAGCACGAGCAAGCTAATAACAGTTAATTTTAAATCAATCAAAATTATGAAATTATAGATTAGGGCATCAAACTATTCAGGAATGCTTAACTAAATACTAGTTATACAAAAACATTAAACAACAATGGTTCTTCCAACGATAACGTTTACTTTCCTTAACAAGATCAAAAGTTATTGAGTTTTGATTCTTAAGTGTTCTGAACACCTTAACAACATCCAAAGTTATTGAGTTTTGATTCTTAAGGGTTCTGAACACACTCCTAAACCAATATAATCAAATCGATTATAATTATCATTAGAGTCATTCTAGTAAATCACTAATGCAATATAATATCTATTGTTTACAACAAAACCAATACTAAATAGAAAACCACACCAATGACTTTGTATATCAATCCAGTCCTCCCTAAACCTGAGCCACAACATAGTACAACCAACTTCGAACACTCTTTCTTGCAAAATGAACTATATCAATCCTAATGACAAATGTCACTTTATAGATTCCTTTATTGATCATAAAGTCAAGGAAACCACTTGTAAAGTATCACGAAACTACTCGTATACATTTAATAAGAATCGAGAATCAAATGAAAGTGGTGGGAAAAAAGTATTCTGAGCTTAAACAAGAAGCACAATGTGTGATCGATTAAATTGAATTCAAATCAATATAGCACGAGCAAGCTAATAACGGTTAATTTTAAATCAATCAAAATTATGCAATTATAGATTAGGGCATCAAACTACTCAGGAATGCTTAACTAAATACTAGTTGTACAAAAACATTAAACAATAATGGTTCTTGCAACGATAACGTTTACTTTCCTTAACAACATCAAAAGTTATTGAGTTTTGATTCTTAAGTGTTCTGAACACCTTAACAACATGCAAAGTTATTGAGTTTTGATTCTTAAGTGTTCTGAACACACTCCTAAACCAATATAATCAAATCGATTATAATTATCATTAGAGTCATTCTAGTAAATCACTAATGCAATATAATATCTATTGTTCACAGAGAAACCAAAACCGAATACGAAACCACACCAATGACTTTGTAAATCAATCCAGTCCTCCCTAAACCAGATCCACAACATAGTACAACCAACTTCGAGCACTCTTTCTTTCAAAATGAACTATATCAATCCAAATGACAAATGTCACTTTATAGATTTTTTTATTGATCATAAAGGCAAGGAAACCACTTGTAAAGTATAACGAAACTACTCGTATTATTTTAATAAGAATTGATAATCAAATAAAAGTGGTGGGAAAAAAGTATTCTGATTTTAAACAAGAAGCACAATGTGTGATCGATTAAATTGAATTCAAATCAATGTAGCACGACGAAGCTAATAACAGTTAATTTTAAATCAATCAAAATTATGCAATTATAGATTAGTGCATCAAACTATTCAGGAATCCTTAACTAAATACTAGTTATACAAAAACGTTAAACAACAATGGTTCTTGCAACGATAACGTTTGCTTTCCTTAACAACATCAAAAGTTATTGAGTTTTGATTCTTAAGTGTTCTGAACACCTTAACAACATCCAAAGTCATTGAGTTTTGATTCTTAAGTGTTCTGAACACACTCTTAAACCAAAATAATCAAATCGATTATAATTATCATTAGAGTCATTCTAGTAAATCACTAACGCAAAATAATATCTATTGTTTACAACAAAACCAATACTGAATAGAAAACCACACCAATGACTTTGTGAATCAATCCAGTCCTCCCTCAACCTGAGCCACAACATAGTACAACCAACTTCGAACACTCTTTCTTGCAAAACGAACTATATCAATCCTAATGACAAATGTCACTTTATAGATTCCTTTATTGATCATAAAGTCAAGGAAACCACTTGTAAAGGATCACGAAACTACTCGTATTCATTTAGTAAGAATCGAGAATCAAATGAAAGTGGTGGGAAAAAAGTATTCTAAGCTTAAACAAGAAGCACAATGTGTGATCGATTAAATTGAATTCAATACAATGTAGCACGAGCAAGCTAATAACGGTTAATTTTATATCAATCAAAATTATGCAATTATAGATTAGTGCATCAAACTATTCAGGAATGCTTAACTAAATACTAGTTATACAATAACATTAAACAACAATGGTTCAAGCAACGATAACGTTTGCTTTCCTTAACAACATCAAAAGTTATTGAGTTTTGATTCTTAAGTATTCTAAACACCTTAACAACATCCAACGTTATTGACTTTTGATTTTTAAGTGTTCTAAACACACTCCTAAACCAATATAATCAAATCGATTATAACTATCATTGGAGTTATTCTAGTAAATCACTAATGAAAAATAATATCTATTGTTTACAACAAAACAATACTGAATAGAAAACCACACTAATCAATTTGTAAATCAATCCAGTCCTCCCTGAACCTGATCCACAACATAGTACAACCAACTTCGAACACTCTTTCTTCCAAAATGAACTATATCAATCCTAATGACAAATGTCACTTTATAGATTCCTTTATTCATCATAAAGGCAAGGAAACCACTAGTAAAGGGTCACGAAAGTACTCGTATTCATTTAATAAGAATCGAGAATCAAATGAAAGTGGTGGGAAAAAAGTATTCTGATCTTAAACAAGAAGCACAATGTGTGATCGATTAAATTGAATTCAATACAATGTAGCACGAGCAAGCTAATAACAGTTAATTTTAAATCAATCAAAATTATGCAATTATAGATTAGTGCGTCAAACTATTCAGGAATGCTTAACTAAATACTAGTTATACAATAACATTAAACAACAATGGTTCAAGCAACGATAACGTTTGCTTTCCTTAACAACATCAAAAGTTATTGAGTTTTGATTCTTAAGTATTCTAAACACCTTAACAACATCCAACGTTATTGACTTTTGATTTTTAAGTGTTCTAAACACACTCCTAAACCAATATAATCAAATCGATTATAACTATCATTGGAGTTGTTCTAGTAAATCACTAATGAAAAATAATTTCTATTGTTTACAACAAAACAATACTGAATAGAAAACCACACTAATCAATTTGTAAATCAATCCAGTCCTCTCTAAACCTGATCCACAACATAGTACAACCAACTTCGAACACTCTTTCTTCCAAAATGAACTATATCAATCCTAATGACAAATGTCACTTTATAGATTCCTTTATTCATCATAAAGGCAAGGAAACCACTAGTAAAGCGTCACGAAACTACTCGTATTCATTTAATAAGAATCGAGAATCAAATGAAAGTGGTGGGAAAAAAGTATTCTGATCTTAAACAAGAAGCACAATGTGTGATCGATTAAATTGAATTCAAATCAATGTAGCACGACCAAGCTAATAAGGGTTAATTTTATATCAATCAAAATTATGCAACTATAGATTAGTGCATCAAACTATTCAGGAATGCTTAACTAAATGCTAGTTGTACAAAAATATTAAACAATAATGTTTCTTGCAAAGATAATGTTTGATTTCCTTAACAACATCCAAAGTTATTGAGTTTTGATTTTTAAGTGTTCTGAATACCTTAACAACATCCAAAGTTATTGAGTTTTGATTCTTAAGTGTTCTAAACACACTCCTAAACCAAAATAATCAAATCGATTATAATTATCATTGGAGTCATTCTAGAAAATCACCAATGCAAAATAATATCTATTGTTTACAACAAAACCAATACTAAATAGAAAACCACACCAATGACTTTGTGAATCAATCCAGTCCTCCCTAAACCTGAGCCACAACATAGTACAACCAACTTCGAACACTCTTTCTTGCAAAACGAACTATATCAATCCTAATGACAAATGTCACTTTATAGATTCCTTTATTGATCATAAAGTCAAGGAAACCACTTGTAAAGGATCACGAAACTACTCCTATTCATTTAATAAGAATCGAGAATCAAATGAAAGTGGTGGGAAAAAAGTATTATGATCTTAAACAAGAATCACAATGTGTAATCGAATAAATTGAATTCAAATCAATGTAGCACGACCAAGTTAATAACGGTTAATTTTATATCAATCAAAATTATGCAATTATAGATTAGGGTATCAAACTATTCAGGAATGCTTAACTAAATACTAGTTATACAAAAACATTAAACAACAATGGTTCTTGCAACGATAACGTTTACTTTCCTTAACAACATCAAAAGTTATTGAGTTTTGATTCTTAAGTGTTCTGAACACCTTAACAACATCCAAAGTTATTGAGTTTTGATTCTGAAGTGTTCTGAACACACTCCTAAACCAAAATAATCAAATCGATTATAATTATCATTGGAGTCATTCTAGTAAACCACTAATGCAAAATAATATCTATTGTTTACAACAAAACCAATACTAAATAGAAAACCACACCAATGACTTTGTATATCAATCCAGTCCTCCCTAAACCTGAGCCACAACATAGTACAACCAACATCGAACACTCTTTCTTGCAAAATGAACTATATCAATCCTAATGACAAATGTCACTTTATAGATTCCTTTATTGATCATAAAGTCAAGGAAACCACTTGTAAAGTATCACGAAACTACTCGTATACATTTAATAAGAATCGAGAATCAAATGAAAGTGGTGGGAAAAAAGTATTCTGATCTTAAACAAAAAGCACAATGTGTGATCGATTGAATTGAATTCAAATCAATATAGCACGAGCAAGCTAATAACGGTTAATTTTATATCAATCAAAATTATGCAATTATAGATTAGGGCATCAAACTACTCAGGAATGCTTAACTAAATACTAGTTATACAAAAACATTAAACAATAATGGTTCTTGCAACGATAACGTTTACTTTCCTTAACAACATCAAAAGTTATTGAGTTTTGATTCTTAAGTGTTCTGAACACCTTAACAACATCCAAAGTTATTGAGTTTTGATTCTTAAGTGTTCTGAACACACTCCTAAACCAATATAATCAAATTGATTATAATTATCATTAGAGTCATTCTAGTAAATCACTAATGCAATATAATATCTATTGTTCACAGAGAAACCAAAACCGAATACGAAACCACACCAATGACCTTGTAAATCAATCCAGTCCTCCCTAAACCAGATCCACAACATAGTACAACCAACTTCGAACACTCTTTCTTTCAAAATGAACTATATCAATCCAAATGACAAATGTCACTTTATAGATTTTTTTATTGATCATAAAGGCAAGGAAACCACTTGTAAAGTATAACGAAACTACTCGTATTCTTTTAATAAGAATTGATAATCAAATAAAAGTGGTGGGAAAAAAGTATTCTGATTTTAAACAAGAAGCACAATGTGTGATCGATTAAATTGAATTCAAATCAATGTAGCACGACGAAGCTAATAACAGTTAATTTTAAATCAATCAAAATTATGCAATTATAGATTAGTGCATCAAACTATTCAGGAATGCTTAACTAAATACTAGTTATACAAAAACATTAAACAACAATGGTTCTTGCAACGATAACGTTTGCTTTCCTTAACAACATCAAAAGTTATTGAGTTTTGATTCTTAAGTGTTCTGAACACCTTAACAACATCCAAAGTCATTGAGTTTTGATTCTTAAGTGTTCTGAACACACTCTTAAACCAAAATAATCAAATCAATTATAATTATCATTAGAGTCATTCTAGTAAATCACTAATGCAAAATAATATCTATTGTTTACAACAAAACCAATACTGAATAGAAAACCACGCCAATGACTTTGTGAATCAATCCAGTCCTCCCTAAACCTGAGCCACAACATAGTACAACCAACTTCGAACACTCTTTCTTGCAAAACGAACTATATCAATCCTAATGACAAATGTCACTTTATAGATTCCTTTATTGATCATAAAGTCAAGGAAACCACTTGTAAAGGATCACGAAACTACTCGTATTCATTTAGTAAGAATCGAGAATCAAATGAAAGTGGTGGGAAAAAAGTATTCTGAGCTTAAACAAGAAGCACAATGTGTGATCGATTAAATTGAATTCAATACAATGTAGCACGAGCAAGCTAATAACAGTTAATTTTAAATCAATCAAAATTATGCAATTATAGATTAGTGCATCAAACTATTCAGGAATGCTTAACTAAATACTAGTTATACAATAACATTAAACAACAATGGTTCAAGCAACGATAACGTTTGCTTTCCTTAACAACATCAAAAGTTATTGAGTTTTGATTCTTAAGTATTCTAAACACCTTAACAACATCCAACGTTATTGACTTTTGATTTTTAAGTGTTCTAAACACACTCCTAAACCAATATAATCAAATCGATTATAACTATCATTGGAGTTATTCTAGGAAATCACTAATGAAAAATAATATCTATTGTTTACAACAAAACAATACTAAATAGAAAACCACACTAATCAATTTGTAAATCAATCCAGTCCTCCCTAAACCTGATCCACAACATAGTACAACCAACTTCGAACACTCTTTCTTCCAAAATGAACTATATCAATCCTAATGACAAATGTCACTTTATAGATTCCTTTATTCATCATAAAGGCAAGGAAACCACTAGTAAAGGGTCACGAAAGTACTCGTATTCATTTAATAAGAATCGAGAATCAAATGAAAGTGGTGGGAAAAAAGTATTCTGATCTTAAACAAGAAGCACAATGTGTGATCGATTAAATTGAATTCAATACAATGTAGCACGAGCAAGCTAATAACAGTTAATTTTAAATCAATCAAAATTATGCAATTATAGATTAGTGCATCAAACTATTCAGGAATGCTTAACTAAATACTAGTTATACAATAACATTAAGCAACAATGGTTCAAGCAACGATAACGTTTGCTTTCCTTAACAACATCAAAAGTTATTGAGTTTTGATTCTTAAGTATTCTAAACACCTTAACAACATCCAACGTTATTGACTTTTGATTTTTAAGTGTTCTAAACACACTCCTAAACCAATATAATCAAATCGATTATAAATATCATTGGAGTTATTCTAGTAAATCACTAATGAAAAATAATATCTATTGTTTACAACAAAACAATACTGAATAGAAAACCACACTAATCACTTTGTAAATCAATCCAGTCCTCCCTAAACCTGATCCACAACATAGTACAACCAACTTCGAACACTCTTTCTTCCAAAATGAACTATATCAATCCTAATGACAAATGTCACTTTATAGATTCCTTTATTCATCATAAAGGCAAGGAAACCACTAGTAAAGGGTCACGAAAGTACTCGTATTCATTTAATAAGAATCGAGAATCAAATGAAAGTGGTGGGAAAAAAGTATTCTGATCTTAAACAAGAAGCACAATGTGTGATCGATTAAATTGAATTCAATACAATGTAGCACGAGCAAGCTAATAACAGTTAATTTTAAATCAATCAAAATTATGCAATTATAGATTAGTGCATCAAACTATTCAGGAATGCTTAACTAAATACTAGTTATACAATAACATTAAGCAACAATGGTTCAAGCAACGATAACGTTTGCTTTCCTTAACAACATCAAAAGTTATTGAGTTTTGATTCTTAAGTATTCTAAACACCTTAACAACATCCAACGTTATTGACTTTTGATTTTTAAGTGTTCTAAACACACTCCTAAACCAATATAATCAAATCGATTATAAATATCATTGGAGTTATTCTAGTAAATCACTAATGAAAAATAATATCTATTGTTTACAACAAAACAATACTGAATAGAAAACCACACTAATCAATTTGTAAATCAATCCAGTCCTCCCTAAACCTGATCCACAACATAGTACAACCAACTTCGAACACTCTTTCTTCCAAAATGAACTATATCAATCCTAATGACAAATGTCACTTTATAGATTCCTTTATTCATCATAAAGGCAAGGAAACCACTAGTAATGGGTCACGAAACTACTCGTATTCATTTAATAAGAATCGAGAATCAAATAAAAGTGGTGGGAAAAAAGTATTCTGATCTTAAACAAGAAGCACAATGTGTGATCGATTAAATTGAATTCAATACAATGTAGCACGAGCAAGCTAATAACAGTTAATTTTAAATCAATCAAAATTATGCAATTATAGATTAGTGCATCAAACTATTCAGGAATGCTTAACTAAATACTAGTTATACAATAACATTAAACAACAATGGTTCAAGCAACGATAACGTTTGTTTTCCTTAACAACATCAAAAGTTATTGAGTTTTGATTCTTAAGTATTCTAAACACCTTAACAACATCCAATGTTATTGACTTTTGATTTTTAAGTGTTTTAAACACACTCCTAAACCAATATAATCAAATCGATTATAACTATCATTGGAGTTATTCTAGTAAATCACTAATGAAAAATAATTTATATTGTTTACAACAAAACAATACTGAATAGAAAACCACACTAATCAATTTGTAAATCAATCCAGTCCTCTCTAAACCTGATCCACAACATAGTACAACCAACTTCGAACACTCTTTCTTCCAAAATAAACTATATCAATCCTAATGACAAATGTCACTTTATAGATTCCTTTATTCATCATAAAGGCAAGGAAACCACTAGTAAAGAGTCACGAAACTACTCGTATTCATTTAATAAGAATCGAGAATCAAATGAAAGTGGTGGGAAAAAAGTATTCTGATCTTAAACAAGAAGCACAATGTGTGATCGATTAAATTGAATTCAAATCAATGTAGCACGACCAAGCTAATAATGGTTAATTTTATATCAATCAAAATTATGCAATTATAGATTAGTGCATCAAACTATTCAGGAATGCTTAACTAAATGCTAGTTATACAAAAATATTAAACAATAATGTTTCTTGCAAAGATAATGTTTGATTTCCTTAACAACATCCAAAGTTATTAAGTTTTGATTTTTAAGTGTTCTGAATACCTTAACAACATCCAAAGTTATTGAGTTTTTATTCTTAAGCGTTCTAAACACACTCCTAAACCAAAATAATCAAATCGATTATAATTATCATTGGAGTCATTCTAGTAAATCACTAATGCAAAATAATATCTATTGTTTACAACAAAACCAATACTAAATAGAAAACCACACCAATGACTTCGTGAATCAATCCAGTCCTCCCTAAACCTGAGCCACAACATAGTACAACCAACTTCGAACACTCTTTCTTGCAAAACAAACTATATCAATCCTAATGACAAATGTCACTTTATAGATTCCTTTATTGATCATAAAGTCAAGGAAACCACTTGTAAAGGATCACGAAACTACTCATATTCATTTAATAAGAATCGAGAATCAAATGAAAGTGGTGGGAAAAAAGTATTCTGATCTTAAACAAGAATCACAATGTGTAATCGAATAAATTGAATTCAAATCAATGTAGCACGACCAAGTTAATAACGGTTAATTTTATATCAATCAAAATTATGCAATTATAGATTAGGGCATCAAACTATTCAGGAATGCTTAACTAAATACTAGTTATACAAAAACATTAAACAATAATGGTTCTTGCAACGATAACGTTTACTTTCCTTAACAACATCAAAAGTTATTGAGTTTTGATTCTTAAGTGTTCTGAACACCTTAACAACATCCAAAGTTATTGAGTTTTGATTCTTAAGTGTTCTGAACACACTCCTAAACCAAAATAATCAAATCGATTATAATTATCATTGGAGTCATTCTAGTAAACCACTAATGCAAAATAATATCTATTGTTTACAACAAAACCAATACTAAATAGAAAACCACACCAATGACTTTGTAAATCAATCCAGTCCTCCCTAAACCTGAGCCACAACATAGTACAACCAACATCGAACACTCTTTCTTGCAAAATGAACTATATCAATCCCAATGACAAATGTCACCTTATAGATTCCTTTATTGATCATAAAGTCAAGGAAACCACTTGTAAAGTATCACGAAACTACTAGTATACATTTAATAAGAATCGAGAATCAAATGAAAGTAGTGGGAAAAAAGTATTCTGATCTTAAACAAAAAGCACAATGTGTGATCGATTGAATTGAATTCAAATCAATGTAGCACGAGCAAGCTAATAACGGTTAATTTTATATCAATCATAATTATGCAATTATAGATTAGGGCATCAAACTACTCAGGAATGCTTAACTAAATACTAGTTATACAAAAACGTTAATCAACAATGGTTCTTGCAACGATAACATTAGCTTTCCTTAACAGCATCCAAAGTTATTGAGTTTTGATTCTTAAGTGGTCTGAACACCTTAACAACATCCAAAGTTATTGAGTTTTGATTCTTAAGTGTTCTGAACACACTCCTAAACCAATATAATCAAATCGATTATAATTATCATTAGAGTCATTCTAGTAAATCACTAATGCAATATAATATCTATTGTTCACAGAGAAACCAAAACCGAATACGAAACCACACCAATGACTATGTAAATCAATCCAGTCCTCCCTAAACCAGATCCACAACATAGTACAACCAACTTCGAACACTCTTTCTTTCAAAATGAACTATATCAATCCAAATGACAAATGTCACTTTATAGATTCTTTTATTGAACATAAAGGCAAGGAAACCACTTGTAAAGTATAACGAAACTACTCGTATCCATTTAATAAGAATTGATAATCAAATAAAAGTGGTGAGAAAAAAGTATTATGATCTTAAACAAGAAGCACAATGTGTGATCGATTAAATTGAATTCAAATCAATGTAGCACGACGAAGCTAATAACAGTTAATTTTAAATCAATCAAAATTATGCAATTATAGATTAGTGTATCAAACTATTCAGGGATGCTTAACTAAATACTAGTTATACAAAAACATTAAACAACAATGGTTCTTGCAACGATAACGTTTGCTTTCCTTAACAACATCAAAAGTTATTGAGTTTTGATTCTTAAGTGTTCTGAACACCTTAACAACATCCAAAGTCATTGAGTTTTGATTCTTAAGTGTTCTGAACACACTCCTAAACCAAAATAATCAAATCGATTATAATTATCATTGGAGTCATTCTAGTAAATCACTAATGCAAAATAATATCTATTGTTTACAACAAAACCAATACTGAATAGAAAACCACACCAATGACTTTGTAAATCAATCCAGTCCTCCCTAAACCTGAGCCACAACATAGGACAACCAACTTCGAACACTCTTTCTTCCAAAGTGAACTATATCAATCCAAATGACAAATGTCACTTTATAGATTTCTTTATTGATCATAAAGGCAAGGAAACCACTTGTAAAGTATCAAGAAACTACTCGTATTCATTTAATAAGAATCGAGAATAAAATGAAAGTGGTGGGAAAAAAGTATTCTGATCTTAAACAAGAAGCACAATGTGTGATCGATTAAATTGAATTCAATACAATGTAGCACGAGCAAGCTAATAACGGTTAATTTTATATCAATCAAAATTATGCAATTATAGATTAGTACATGAAACTATTCAGGAATGCTTAATTAAATACTAGTTATACAAAAACATTAAACAACAATGGTTCTTGCAACGATAACGTTAGCTTTCCTTAACAACATCCAAAGTTATTGAGTTTTGATTATTAAGTGTTCTAAACACCTTAACAACATCCAAAGTTATTGAGTTTTGATTCCTAAGTGTTCTGAACACACTCCTAAACTAATATAATCAAATCGATTATAATTATCATTAGAGTCATTCTCGTAAATCACTGATGCAATATAATATCTATTGTTCACAAAGAAACCAAAACCGAATACGAAACCACACCAATGACTTTGTAAATCAATTCAGTCCTCCCTAAACCTGATCCACAACATTGTACAACCAACTTCGAACACTCTTTCATTCAAAATGAACTATATCAGTCCAAATGACAAATGTCACTTTATAGATTCTTTTATTGATCATAAAGGCAAGGAAACCACTTGTAAAGTATAACGAAACTACTCGTATTCTTTTAATAAGAATTGAGAATCAAATAAAAGTGGTGGGAAAAAAGTATTCTGATCTTAAACAAGAAGCACAATGTGTGATCGATTAAATTGAATTCAATACAATGTAGCACGAGCAAGCTAATAACAGTTAATTTTAAATCAATCAAAATTATGCAATTATAGATTAGTGCATCAAACTATTCAGGAATGCTTAACTAAATACTAGATATACAAAAACATTAAACAACAATGGTTCTTGCAACGATAACGTTTGCTTTTCTTAACAACATCAAAAGTTATTGAGTTTTGATTCTTAAGTGTTCTGAACACCTTAACAACATCCAAAGTCATTGAGTTTTGATTCTTAAGTGTTGTGAACACACTCCTAAACCAAAATAATCAAATCAATTATAATTATCATTGGAGTCATTCTAGTAAATCACTAATGCAAAATAATATCTATTGTTTACAACAAAACCAATACTGAATAGAAAACCACACCAATGACTTTGTAAATCAATCCAGTCCTCCCTAAACCTGAGCCACAACATAGGACAACCAACTTCGAACACTCTTTCTTCCAAAATGAACTATATCAATCCAAATGAAAAATGTCACTTTATAGATTTCTTTATTGATCATAAAGGCAAGGAAACCACTTTTAAAGTATCAAGAAACTACTCGTATTCATTTAATAAGAATCGAGAATCGAATGAAAGTGGTGGGAAAAAAGTATTCTGATCTTAAACAAGAAGCACAATGTGTGATCGATTAAATTGAATTCAATACAATGTAGCACGAGCAAGCTAATAACGGTTAATTTTATATCAATCAAAATTATGCAATTATAGATTAGTACATCAAACTATTCAGGAATACTTAACTAAATACTAGTTATACAAAAACATTAAACAACAATGGTTCTTGCAACGATAACGTTAGCTTTCCTTAACAACATCCAAAGTTATTGAGTTTTGATTATTAAGTGTTCTGAACACCTTAACAACATCCAAAGTTATTGAGTTTTGATTCTTAAGTGTTCTGAACACACTCCTAAACTAATATAATCAAATCAATTATAATTATCATTAGAGTCATTCTCGTAAATCACTAATGCAATATAATATCTATTGTTCACAAAGAAACCAAAACCGAATACGAAACCACACCAATGACTTTGTAAATCAATTCAGTCCTCCCTAAACCTGATCCACAACATAGTACAACCAACTTCGAACACTCTTTCTTTCAAAATGAACTATATCAATCCAAATGACAAATGTCACTTTATAGATTCTTTTATTGATCATAAAGGCAAGGAAACCACTTGTAAAGTATAACGAAACTACTCGTATTCTTTTGATAAGAATTGAGAATCAAATAAAAGTGGTGGGAAAAAAGTATTCTGATCTTAAACAAGAAGCACAATGTGTGATCGATTAAATTGAATTCAAATCAATGTAGCACGACGAAGCTAATAACAGTTAATTTTAAATCAATCAAAATTATGCAATTATAGATTAGTGCATCAAACTATTCAGGAATGCTTAACTAAATACTAGTTATACAAAAACATTAAACAGCAATGGTTCTTGCAACGATAACGTTTGCTTTCCTTAACAACATCAAAAGTTATTGAGTTTTGATTCTTCAGTGTTCTGAACACCTTAACAACATCCAAAGTCATTGAGTTTCGATTCTTAAGTGTTCTGAACACACTCCTAAACCAAAATAATCAAATCGATTATAATTATCATCGGAGTCATTCTAGTAAATCACTAATGCAAAATAATATCTATTGTTTACGACAAAACCAATACTGAATAGAAAACCACACCAATGACTTTGTAAATCAATCCAGTCCTCCCTAAACCTGAGCCACAACATAGGACAACCAACTTCGAACACTCTTTCTTCCAAAATGAACTATATCAATCTAAATGACAAATGTCACTTTATAGATTTCTTTATTGATCATAAAGGCAAGGAAACCACTTGTAAAGTATCACAAAACTACTCGTATTCATTTAATAAGAATCGAGAATCAAATGAAAGTGGTGGGAAAAAAGTATTCTGATCTTAAACAAGAAGCACAATGTGTGATCGATTAAATTGAATTCAATACAATGTAGCACGAGCAAGCTAATAACAGTTAATTTTAAATCAATCAAAATTATGCAATTATAGATTAGTGCATCAAACTATTCAGGAATGCTTAACTAAATACTAGTTATAAAAAAACATTAAACAACAATGGTTCTTGCAACGATAACGTTTGCTTTCCTTAACAACATCAAAAGTTATTGAGTTTTGATTCTTAAGTGTTCTGAACACCTTAACAACATCCAAAGTCATTGAGTTTTGATTCTTAAGTGTTCTGAACACACTCCTAAACCAAAATAATCAAATCGATTATAATTATCATTGGAGTCATTCTAGTAAATCACTAATGCAAAATAATATCTATTGTTTACAACAAAACCAATACTGAATACAAAACCACACCAATGACTTTGTAAATCAATCCAGTCCTCCCTAAACCTGAGCCACAACATAGGACAACCAACTTCAAACACTCTTTCTTCCAAAATGAACTATATCAATCCAAATGACAAATGTCACTTTATAGATTTCTTTATTGATCATAAAGGTAAGGAAACCACTTGTAAAGTATCAAGAAACTACTCGTATTCATTTAATAAGAATCGAGAATCAAATAAAAGTGGTGGGAAAAAAGTATTCTGATCTTAAACAAGAAGCACAATGTGTGATCGATTAAATTGAATTCAATACAATGTAGCACGAGCAAGCTAATAACGGTTAATTTTATATCAATCAAAATTATGCAATTATAGATTAGTACATCAAACTATTCAGGAATGCTTAACTAAATACTAGTTATACAAAAACATTAAACAACAACGGTTCTTGCAACGATAACGTTAGCTTTCCTTAACAACATCCAAAGTTATTGAGTTTTGATTATTAAGTGTTCTGAACACCTTAACAACATCCAAAGTTATTGAGTTTTGATTCTTAAGTGTTCTGAACACATTCCTAAACTAATATAATCAAATCGATTATAATTATCATTAGAGTCATTCTCGTAAATCACTAATGCAATATAATATCTATTGTTCACAAAGAAACCAAAACCGAATACGAAACCACACCAATGACTTTGTAAATCAATTCAGTCCTCCCTAAACCTGATCCACAACACAGTACAACCAACTTCGAACACTCTTTCTTTCAAAATGAACTATATCAATCCAAATGACAAATGTCACTTTATTGATTCTTTTATTGATCATAAAGGCAAGGAAACCACTTGTAAAGTATAACGAAACTACTCGTATTCTTTTAATAAGAATTGAGAATCAAACGAAAATGGTGGGAAAAAAGTATTCTGATCTTAAACAAGAAGCACAATGTGTGATCGATTAAATTGAATTCAAATCAATGTAGCACGACGAAGCTAATAACGGTTAATTTTAAATCAATCAAAATTATTAAATTATAGATTAGTGCATCAAACTATTCAGGAATGCTTAACTAAATACTAGTTATACAAAAACATTAAACAACAATAGTTCTTGCAACGATAACGTTTGCTTTCCTTAACAACATCCAAAGTTATTGAGTTTTGATTCTTAAGTGTTCTGGACACCTTAACAAAATCCAAAGTTATTGAGTTTTGATTCTTAAGTGTTCTGAACACACTCCTAAACCAATATAATCAAATCGATTATAATTATCATTAGAGTCATTCTACTAAATCACTAATGCAATATAATATCTATTGTTCACAAAGAAACCAAAACCGAATACGAAACCACACCAATTACTTTGTAAATCAATCCAGTCCTCCCTAAACCTGATCCATAACATGGTACAAGCAACTTCGAACACTCTTTCTTCCAAAATGAACTATATCAATCCAAATGACAAATGTCACTTTATAGATTCTTTTATTGTTCATAAAGGAAAGAAAACCACTTGTAAAGTATCACGAAACTACTACTATTCTTTTAATAAGAATCGAGAATCAAATGAAAGTGGTGGGAAAAAAGTATTCTGATCTTAAACAAGAAGCACAATGTGTGATCGATTAAATTGAATTCAAATCAATATAGCACGACCAAGCTAATAACAGTTAATTTTAAATAAATCAAAATTATGTAATTATAGATTAGTGCATCAAACTGTTCAGGAATGCTTAACTAAATACTAGTTATACAAAAACATTAAACAACAATGGTTCTTGCAACGATAACGTTTGCTTTTCCTTAACAACATCCACAGTTATTGAGTTTTGATTTTTAAGCGTTCTGGACACCTTAACAACATCCAAAGTTATTGAGTTTTGATTATTAAGTGTTCTGAACACACTCCTAAACCAAAATAATCAAATCGATTATAATTATCATTGGAGTCATTCTAGTAAATCACTAATGCAAAATAATATCTATTGTTTACAACAAAACCAATACTGAATAGAAAACCACACCAATGACTTTGTAAATCAATCCAGTCCTCCCTAAACCTGATCCACAACATAGGACAACCAACTTCAAACACTCTTTCTTCCAAAATACACTATATCAATCCAAATGACAAATGTCACTTTATAGATTTCTTTATTGATCATAAAGGCAAGGATATCACTTGTAAAGTATCACGAAACTACTCGTATTCATTCAATAAGAATGGAGAATCAAATGAAAGTGGTGGGAAAAAAGTATTCTGATCTTAAACAAGAAGCACAATGTGTGATCGATTAAATTGAATTCAAATCAATGTAGCACGAGCAAGCTAATAACAGTTAATTTTAAATCAATCAAAATTATGCAATTATAGATTAGTGCATCAAACTATTCAGGAATGCTTAACTAAATACTAGTTATGCAAAAACATTAAACAACAATGGTTCTTGCAACGATCACGTTTGCTTTCCTTAACAACATCAAAAGTTATTGAGTTTTGATCATTAAGTGTTCTGAACACCTTAACAACATCCAAAGTTATTGAGTTTTGATTCTTAAGTTCTCTGAACACACTCCTAAACTAATATAATCAAATCGATTATAATTATCATTAGAGTCATTCTCGTAAATCACTAATGCAATATAATATCTATTGTTCACAAAGAAACCAAAACCGAATACGAAACCACACCAATGACTTTGTAAATCAATTCAGTCCTCCCTAAACCTGATCCACAACACGGTACAACCAACTTCGAACACTCTTTCTTTCAAAATGAACTATATCAATCCAAATGACAAATGTCACTTTATAGATTATTTTATTGATCATAAAGGCAAGGAAACCACTTGTAAAGTATAACGAAACTACTCGTATTCTTTTAATAAGAATTGAGAATCAAACGAAAGTGGTGGGAAAAAAGTATTCTGATCTTAAACAAGAAGCACAATGTGTGATCGATTAAATTGAATTCAAATCAATGTAGCACGACGAAGCTAATAACGGTTAATTTTAAATCAATCAAAATTATGAAATTATAGATTAGTGCATCAAACTATTCAGGAATGCTTAACTAAATACTAGTTATACAAAAACATTAAACAACAATAGTTCTTGCAACGATAACGTTTGCTTTCCTTAACAACATCCAAAGTTATTGAGTTTTGATTCTTAAGTGTTCTGGACACCTTAACAAAATCCAAAGTTATTGAGTTTTGATTCTTAAGTGTTCTGAACACACTCCTAAACCAATATAATCAAATCGATTATAATTATCATTAGAGTCATTCTACTAAATCACTAATGCAATATAATATCTATTGTTCACAAAGAAACCAAAACCGAATACGAAACCACACCAATTACTTTGTAAATCAATCCAGTCCTCCCCAAACCTGATCCATAACATGGTACAAGCAACTTCGAACACTCTTTCTTCCAAAATGAACTATATCAATCCAAATGACAAATGTCACTTTATAGATTCTTTTATTGTTCATAAAGGAAAGAAAACCACTTGTAAAGTATCACGAAACTACTACTATTCTTTTAATAAGAATCGAGAATCAAATGAAAGTGGTGGGAAAAAAATATTCTGATCTTAAACAAGAAGCACAATGTGTGATCGATTAAATTGAATTCAAATCAATATAGCACGACCAAGCTAATAACAGTTAATTTTAAATCAATCAAAATTATGTAATTATAGATTAGTGCATCAAACTGTTCAGGAATGCTTAACTAAATACTAGTTATACAAAAACATTAAACGACAATGGTTCTTGCAATGATAACGTTTGCTTTTCCTTAACAACATCCACAGTTATTAAGTTTTGATTCTTAAGCATTCTGGACACCTTAACAACATCCAAAGTTATTGAGTTTTGATTATTAAGTGTTCTGAACACACTCCTAAACCAAAATAATCAAATCGATTATAATTATCATTGGAGTCATTCTAGTAAATCACTAATGCAAAATAATATCTATTGTTTACAACAAAACCAATACTGAATAGAAAACCACACCAATGACTTTGTAAATCAATCCAGTCCTCCCTAAACCTGATCCACAACATAGGACAACCAACTTCAAACACTCTTTCTTCCAAAATGCACTATATCAATCCAAATGACAAATGTCACTTTATAGATTTCTTTATTGATCATAAAGGCAAGGATATCACTTGTAAAGTATCACGAAACTACTCGTATTAATTTAATAAGAATGGAGAATCAAATGAAAGTGGTGGGAAAAAAGTATTCTGATCTTAAACAAGAAGCACAATGTGTGATCGATTAAATTGAATTCAAATCAATGTAGCACGAGCAAGCTAATAACGATTAATTTTATATCAATCAAAATTATGCAATTATAGATTAGTACATCAAACTATTCAGTAATGCTTAACTAAATACTAGTTATACAAAAACATTAAACAACAATAGTTCTTGCAACGATAACGTTAGCTTTCCTTAACAACATCCAAAGTTATTGAGTTTTGATTCTTAAGTGTTCTGAACACATAAACAACATACAAAGTTATTGAGTTTTGATTCTTAAGTGTTCTGAACACATAAACAACATCCAAAGTTATTGAGTTTTGATTTTTAAGTGTTCTGAACACACTCCTAAACCAATATAATCAAATCGATTATAATTATCATTAGACTCATTCTAGTAAATCACTAATGCAATATAAGATCTATTGTTCACAAAGAAACCAAAACCGAATACGAAACCACACTAATGACTTTGTAAATCAATACAGTCCTCCCTAAACCTGATCCACAACATAGTACAACCAACTTCGAATACTCTTTCTTCCAAAATGAACTATATCAATCCAAATGACAAATGTAACTTTATAGATTCTTATATTGATCTTAAAGGCAAGGAAACCACTTGTAAAGTATCACGAAACTACTAGTATTCTTTTAATAAGAATCGAGAATCAAATGAAAGTGGTGGGAAAAAAGTATTCTGATCTTAAACAAGAAGCACAATGTGTGATCGATTAAATTGAATTCAAATCAATATTGCACGACCAAGCTAATAACGGTTAATTTTAAATCAATCAAAATTATGCAATTATAGATTAGTGCATCAAACTATTCAGGAATGCTTAACTAAATACTAGTTATAAAAAAACATTAAACAACAATAGTTCTTGCAACCATAACGTTTGCTTTCCTTAACAACATCCAAAGTTATTGAGTTTTGATTTTTAAGTGTTTTGAATACCTTAACAACATCCAAAGTTATTGAGTTTTGATTCTTAAGTATTCTAAACACACTCCTAAACCAAAATAATCAAATCGATTATAATTATCATTGGAGTCATTCTAGTAAATCACTAATGCAAAATAATATCTATTGTTTACAACAAAACCAATACTAAATAGAAAACCACACCAATGTCTTTGTAAATCAATCCAGTCCTCCCTAAACCTGAGCCACAACATAGTACAACCAACTTCGAACACTCTTTCTTCCAAAATGAACTATATCAATCCTAATGACAAATGTCACTTTATAGATTCCTTTATTGATCATAAAGTCAAGGAAACCACTTGTAAAGGATCACAAAACTACTCGTATTCATTTAATAAGAATCGAGAATCAAATGAAAGTGGTGGGAAAAAAGTATTCTGATCTTGTAACACCTGGAAATTTTAAAAGAAGAGAAAAGCGAAAAAAAAAGGAAGAAAAGCAAAATAACTCAAGTTGAGGGGTTAAAGTTGTATAATGGACAAAGTTGGTATTTAATCCATTCAAAAGGTGGTCATGGCCGCCCATGACCCCTGTACCATCTTTCTGTCAATTTTCTAGAGAGAGAAAGTAGAGAATTCTCTTTGGTTTTAGAGAGAGGAAGAAGAAGAGGCTGAATTCAGGTTAGTTTCCTGATTTCAGGGTGTTCTTGGCTGATTTTCAGCTTCGGGTATGTGCTTATGTGCTTGTATATGTGTTCGGTTTTGGTGTTTTAGGTGTTTGAACTCATAAGCATTTGGGTTTGAAGGAAGTCTTACTCGGAAGTTGCAAGAGGTGAGTTCTGGATCCCCGTTTTTAAATGTTTTAGCTGATTTTGGGGTTGGAAATGCATGCTTAATCGTTTTTATAAATTTGGGTGTGTGTACCCGTATGTATGTGAATGTGCCCTGTTGGGAGGGTGTATGAATGGGAAATTTATGAGTATGTTCGTGATTTTATGCTTGTTAGATGCTTAGTATGTTAGAACTAGGCATAGAACAGCTTAGATTGATGATTTGGGTCTGAAAATGATGGTAGTTAGAAAAGTAGTTGGCCATGCGCCTAAGTGGCCATGCGCCTAAGTGCCATACGCCTGAAGATCATGCTCCCAAACAGTACCCAAACGCCCAAGGTTCGTGCGCACAAATAGGGCCCATGCGCCTAGGATTATGCCCAGGAGTCTAGGTATGCCCATGCGTCTAAGTCTGCCAAAACGCCTAAGTACCCATGCGCCCGGAATGTTGTCTAGACGCCTAAGTGTTGGCCGTGCACCCAAATAGTGCCCATGCGCCTCAGTCGCCCATGCGCCTAAGTTTTCATGCGCCCGCATAGTGCTCCTGCGCCTAAGATATCTGAAATTTTCGGCAAAGAAGGACATTTAGGCTATGACTTGGGGTGTTCCCGGGGATGGTATGAGATGATTATGTGGTGATGTTATGTATGTTTGTAGCCTGTTTTCTTTATGTTCCTATTATGTATTTCTCCGTGGCCTTTCATGGTGTGATTATGATAATGAATGAAAAGTATTATCTTAACGAAGTGAAAGATCTAAGATAATGAAAGTGGAACATAAAGAATGAACGAATGAAAGTCTTGCAAGCAAAATGTAATGAGGTTCACATCTCCTTGGGAGTTGTCAGTTCAACTGTGTGTCATACAGCGTGCGATATTGGCTGCCCCATGAGGGATTCACACACAGTCAGTCTTGGTGACTTTTCCATACGTGCGAAACGGGGTCCTTGTCACTAAACCCTAGATTAGTTGGCTTCGTGCCCAAGAGGGGGGTTTAGTATATGACAGGACCTAGATAGAAGTGAAAGATAATGTAATGTGCGAAACGTGCGATAAGTGCGAAAAGAACGATGACGGAAGATAATAAATATTACCTTGTGTATGATGTATGATCACGTGCGAAAGTATGAAAATGTTTTAACAAATGGAAGGTAATATAAATGATTTTATAAAACTAGAACTCATCAGCAACACTGACTTTTATGCATTTTCAGTTGGCAGGTAATGGTCGCTGAGGATGGCACGGGGTGAAGCTACTTGGCAAGATTTTTGTTAGCATCCATTTTGGGTAGTAATGAGACCAGACAATGATGTTGTAAATAGTAATTATTAATATATGAAAGGGTTTTATTAAATTTTTCCGCTGCATATGTTAAATAGATTTTATGAGATTTTAAAATAGTATGTGCGATGTTTGTCCAACTGTGAGTGTCCCGGGAACGGGGCCTTACAAGTTGGTATCAGAGCCAAAAGTTTAAGAGAAATGGGTAAACGTTTTCCAATAAACCTAAACTTAAACTGAGAATGGGAGAAATGGAAGGATGCCAGCCCAAGTAGCTACGTGCCATCAGGTATTTTCTTTAATGTTAACCGGTATTATGTGCGCATGCTATCTGCTTTATGTTCTCTTAGTAGATTTGGATACTGATGTAGTCAGGATAGGAAATGCTCGGGGTATGAAGAGTAAAGTAAGTGGCTAATCACAACTGGCCACTGTAATTAGGGACTTACTATACTTGACATAAACTGAGCTATTACCTTGAATGACCGTGTTGGTGTTTGAATCTTATAGTGTGTTTAGAGGATGGCTAGTGGTAGATCTTCGAAAGCTTCAAGAGGTGGAGGTCATGGTGGACGTGGTGCTGGACCGCGTGCCACAAGAGGTGGTGCTAAGGCTACAGAATGGGCACCTGAAGAGCCCTAGACTCATCACCAGGAAGGTGGTGATGAAAGTGCTAATCTAAGGGCCTCGGTGAAAGAGGCTGTTGTTGAGGAAGTTCATCAGGTCATGCAGACAATCCTGCCGTCTGTGGTGGTCGAAGTGATTAGAGCTGTAAGGGAGGATGAGAAGAAGGAGAAAGAGAAGACTGCGGGAGAAGCAGGGCAACGGGAGACTGAGACGGTTTTCCCAAGTGACGAGGAGGAGGAAGAAGTAGTGCTAGGGACAACTCGAGGCTGTACTTATAGGGCATTCCAAAGATGCAAGCCCCCGACTTTTGATGGCAACGGTAATGCTGCTGCTGCTCATCGATGGGTGAGAGAGATGGAGGTTGTGCTTGATATCAGTGAGTGTAGGGAGGACCAGAAGGTGAAGTTTGATACCTACTCATTTGTGGACTCAGCTTTGTGCTGGTGGGACAATATTAACCAGGCCGAGGGTAGCAGGGCGATTGGGAAGATGAAGTGGGATGAGCTGAAGAAGCTAGTGATTGAGGAGTTTTGTCCTCACAAGGAACTCGATAAGACTGAGAGGGAGTTCCTACAGCTGGAGGCGGGAACCATGACGCACCAGCAGTACACCATAAAATTCAATGAGATGGCACGACTGGTGCCAGATCAGGTGACACCTCTGTCACGAAAGATAAAGAGGTACATCCAGGGTTTGCCGGCAGATATTCGCAGGCACATGATCGCCGCCCTGCCAAGCACGTTTAGGTCAGTGGTTGATATGGCGGGAAGGCTGTATGATGAACGGGAGGTGGCTGTGGTTGAAGTGAGTAAGAAAGGTGGCGGTGGTGATCGAAACTGGAATGGGAAGCGGTTTGGACGCGGTGGTGTCGCTCCAAATAACAAGGTTGAAAGGATGAATGACTGGCGTGTAGCCACACCCGGGGCAGGAGCAAAGAGGTGTGGTAAATGTGGAAGGGAGCATACTGGAGAGTGCAGATGGGGATCAAACGTCTGTTTCAAGTGTGGGAAGCCCGGTCACATGGCTCGAGAGCGCGGGGCCGTGAGATGCTCCAACTGTGGAGAAGATGGCCATCTGAGCAGGGACTGTAAGAAGCCGAGGGCTGAGAGTTTCGGGGCAAAGAAGAAGGCTGGGAGTGAAGGGCCGAAGGCGAGCGCCTGAGCTTTCATGATGACCCGGGAGGAGGCTAGGACGGACCCCGATGTTGTGTCAGGTACGTTTCTAGTAAACCAAACTTTTGCTTCTGTGTTATTTTATTCTGGTGCTAGTAGGAGTTTTATTTCTGCTGCTTTCTGTGCTAATTTGCCCGTTAGAAGTAGAAGTATTGATGAGCCCTTCGATGTAGAAACTGCCATAGGTAAGTCTACTAGGATCTCTGATCTGATAGAAGGCTGTGACATAGAGCTAGAAGGTCATAGGTTTCCTGCTAGACTGTTTGTGATGACCTTAGGCGGGTTTGATGTAGTCCTAGGGATGGACTGGTTAGCGGCCTATGAAGCGAATATTGTGTGTCGCAAGAAGATGATCCGATTAACAGCGCCTGATGGGAGTTCGGTGACGGTCTACGGTGATCGAGTTACTACGGTTCCGAAGATAATTTCGATGGCGGTGGCGGGGAAGTGTATGAGACGTGGATGTAGTGCCTACCTGGCTTATGTGAAAGATGTGGACGCGTCAACACCATAATTTTCCCACGTACCAGTTGTGTGTGCCTTTTCCGATGTGTTTCAAGAAGATTTACCAGGAATGCCACCGGACCGTGAAATCGAGTTTCAGATTGATTTGATACCCGGTGCTCAGCCTGTCGCTAAGGCACCGTATCATTTGGCTCCAATAGAAATGAAAGAACTGATGGTTCAATTGCAAGAACTGTTGGATAAAGGGTTTATTCGACCGAGTATCTCTCCCTGGGGTGCTCCGGTCTTGTTTGTAAAGAAGAAGGACGGTAGCATGAGGATGTGCATCGACTACCGCGAGTTAAATAAGTTGACGGTGAAGAATCGGTATCCTTTGCCAAGAATCGACGACTTGTTTGATCAGCTGCAAGGTGCCAGTTGGTTTTCGAGAATCGATCTTCGATCGGGTTATCATCAGCTGAAGGTGAAAGAGCAGGATATTCCTAAAACAGCTTTTCGCATGCGTTATGGACACTACGAGTTTCTCGTTATGTCTTTTGGTTTAACTAACGCGCCAGCTGCTTTTATGGATTTGATGAATCGAGTGTGTCGGCCGATGTTGGATAAATCAGTGATTGTGTTTATCGATGATATCCTGATTTATTCGAGGAGCGAGGAGGAGCATGCCGGTCACATTCGGGAAGTGTTGGAGACGCTTAGAAGGGAGAAATTGTATGCCAAATTCTCCAAGTGCGCGTTCTAGTTGCGCGAAGTTCAGTTTTTGGGTCATGTGGTAAATTCCGAAGGAATCATGGTCGACCCAGCAAAAGTAGAAGCTGTGATGCAATGGAAGTCTCCAAAAACGCCATCCGTGATCCGTAGTTTCCTTGGATTGGCGAGATATTATAGAAGATTCATACAAGAGTTCTCGAAGATAGTTTCTCTGTTGACCATATTAACCCGTAAGGACGTGAAATTTGTATGGGGTCAAGAGCAAGAAAAGGCTTTTGAGGAGCTAAAGGCGAGGCTGACGCAAGCTCCAGTCTTGTCGTTACCCGAAGGAAGCGAGGGTTTGGTGGTTTATTCAGATGCTTCTTATTTGGTGTTGGGTTGCATGTTGATGCAGCGAGGGAAGGTTATAGCCTACGCATCCCGACAGCTGAAAGTTCTTGAGGTTAATTACCCTACTCATGACTTGGAGTTAGCAGCTGTGGTCTTCGCATTGAAGATTTGGAGGCACTATTTATATGGGACGAAGTGCACTATCTTCACCGACCACAAGAGTTTGAAGTACTTCTTTGAGCAGAAGGATTTGAATATGAGGCAAAGGCGATGGTTGGAGCTCATTAAGGATTATGATTGTGAGATCCATTACCATCCAGGCAAAGCCAACGTAGTGGCGGATGCCCTTAGCCGAAAGGAGAGGTCTGAACTGATTCGGGTGAAGGCTTATCAATTGATTATGACCTCCGAAGTGATGAAGCAGGTCAAGGAGTTTCAAGACGAGGCGTTGAAAGAAGATCTCCTTAACTCCGAAAGGATGAGAGGTCTAGTCACGGAATTGGGTGAAAACACTCTCGGTGTTAGAACTCGATTTGGGCGAATGTGGATTCCTCGTTATGGAGACTTACGTGGAAAGATCATGGATGAAGCTCATAAGACTCGATACTGCATTCATCCCGGTGCTACAAAGATGTATCATGATATGAAGAAAGATTATTGGTGGCCCGGTATGAAGCGCGACGTAGCGGAGTACGTGAGTAAGTTCCTTACTTGCTTGCAAGTGAAGGCGGAGCATCAGAAGTCATACGGGAAGATCCAACCATTGGATATACCCGAGTGGAAGTGGGAGCATATCACCATGGATTTTATTACGAAGCTGCCGCGAACGGCAAGGGGGTATGATGCCATATGGGTGATAGTCGACCGTCTGACGAAGAGTGCTCATTTCTTACCGATCCGTGAAACGTATTCATCCGAGAGGTTAGCGGATCTATTCATCAAGGAGATTGTGACTTGTCATGGTGTAACGGTGTCTATTGTGTCTGACCGTGACACTCGGTTTACATCCAAGTTTTGGAAGAGATTTCATGATGCCATGGGGACGAGGTTACATATTAGTACCGCTTATCATCCTCAAACGGATGGTCAATTCGAAAGAACTATTCAGATGCTTGAGGATATGCTTCGGGCATGCGTCATTGACTTTGGAGGAAGTTGGGACGAATACTTACCGTTAGCTGAATTCTCATACAACAAAAGTTATCATGCCAGCATTGGTATGCCACCCTATGAGATGCTATACGGTAGGAGGTGTAGGACGCCCGTATGTTGGGGTGATATTGGTCAGAAGGAGTTAGGAAGCATTGAGGTGATCGAGGCTACGACCGAGAAACTAGAAAAGATCAAAACCTATATGAAGACAGCCAAAGATAGGCAGAAGTCGTATGCCAATAAGAGACGTAGACCGATTGAGTTGAAGGTGGGTGATAGAGTTATGTTGAAGTTTTCACCTTGGAAGGGTATCATTCGGTTTAGGAAGCGGGGCAAGTTGAGTCCGAGGTATATAAGGCCTTTCCGAATCATTGCTCGAGTAGGAGAGGTGGCCTATAAATTGGAGTTGCCCGATGAGTTAAGTGGAATTCATCCAATATTTCATGTATCGCATCTGAGAAAGTGCTTAGCTGATGAGGATATGGTGGTACCACTGGAAGACATTGAGGTTGACGAACGGATCAATTATGTGGAGCAACCAGTGGCTATCATTGACAGGAAAGAAAAGAGGCTAAGGAATAAAGTGGTTCCTTTGGTGCGAGTACAGTGGAAGCATAGAAAGGGATCCGAGTCTACATGGGAACCTGAGGAGGAGATGAGGCAGCATTATCCTCAGCTGTTCGAGGAGTGACAGGTTTCGAGGACGAAACCTATATAAAGGGGTGGACTTGTAACACCCGGAAAGTTTAAAAGAAGAGAAAAGCGAAAGAAAAAGGAAGAAAAGCAAAATAACTCAAGTTGAGGGGTTAAAGTTGTATAATGGACAAAGTTGGTATTTAATCCGTTCAAAAGGTGGTCATGGCCGCCCATGACCCCTGTACCATCTTTCTGTCGATTTTTTAGAGAGAGAAAGCAGAGAATTCTCTTCGGTTTTAGAGAGAGGAAGAAGAAGAGGCTGAATTCAGGTTAGTTTCCTGATTTCAGGGTGTTCTTGGCTGACTTTCAGTTTCGGGTATGTGCTTATGTGCTTGTATGTGTGTTCGGTTTTGGTGTTTTAGGTGTTTGAACTCATAAGCATTCGGGTTTGAAGGAAGTCTTACTCGGAAGTTGCAAGAGGTGAGTTCTAAATCCCCGTTTTTAAATGTTTTAGCTGATTTTGGGGTTGGAAATGCATGCTTAATCGTTTATATAAATTTGGGTGTGTGTACCCGTATGTATGTGAATGTGCCCTGTTGGGAGGGTGTATGAATGGGAAATTTATGAGTATGTTCGTGATTTTATGCTTGTTAGATGCTTAGTATGTTAGAACTAGGCATAGAACAGCTTAGATTGATGATTTGGTCTGAAAATGATGGTAGTTAGAAAAGTAGTTGGCCATGCGCCTAAGTGCCCATACGCCTGAAGATCATGCGCCCAAACAGTACCAAAACGCCCAAGGTTCGTGCGCACAAATAGTGCCCATGCGCCTAGGATTATGCCCAGGAGTCTAAGTCTGCCAAAACACCTAAGTACCCATGCGCCTAGAAAGTTGTCCAGACGCCTGTGTTGGCCGTGCGCCCAAATAGTGCCCATGCGCCTGAGTCGCCCATGCACCTAAGTTTTCATGCGCCCGCATAGTGCTCGTGCGCCTGCATAGTGCTCATGCGCCTAAGACTTAGAAAATTTTCTGAAATTTTCGGGAAAGAAGGACTTTTAGGCTATGACTTGGGGTGTTCCCGGGGATGGTATGAGATGATTATGTGGTGATGTTATGTATGTTTGTGGCCTGTTTTCTTTATGTTCCTATTATGTATTTCTCCGTGGCCTTTCATGGTGTGATTATGATAATGAATGAAAAGTATTATTTTAACGAAGTGAAAGATCTAAGATAATGAAAGTGGAACATAAAGAATGAACGAATGAAAGTCTTGTAAGCAAAATGTAATGAGGTTCACAACTCCTTAAGAGTTGTCAGCTCAACTGTGTGTCATACAGCTTGCGATCTTGGCTGCCCCATGAGGGATTCACACACAGGGAGATCAGTCTTGGTGACTTTTCCATACGTGCGAAACGGGGTCCTTGTCACTAAACCCTAGATTAGTTGGCTTCGTGCCCAAGAGGGGGGTTTAGTATATGACAGGACCTAGATAGAAGTGAAAGATAATGTAATGTAAGAAACGTGCGATAAGTGCGTAAAGAATGATGATGGAAGATAATAAATATTACCTTGGTGTATGTATGATGTATGATCACGTGCGAAAGTAAGAAAATGTTTTAACGAATGGAAGGTAATATAAATGTTTTTATAAAACTAGAACTCACTTAGCAACGTTGACTTTTATGCATTTTCAGTTGGCAGGTAATGGTTGTTGAGGATGGCACGGGGTGAAGCTACTTGGCAAGATTTTGGTTGGCATCCATTTTGGGTAGTAATGAGACGAGACAATGAAGTTGTAAACAGTAATTATTAATATATAAAAGGGTTTCATTAAATTTTTCCGCTGCATATGTTAAATATATTTTATGAGATTTTAAAATAGTATGTACGATGTTTGCCCAAATGTGAGTGTCCCGGGAACGGGGCCTTACAGATCTTAAACAAGAAACACAATGTGTGATCGAATAAAATGAATTCAAATCAAAGTAGCACGACCAAGTTAATAACGGTTAATTTTATATCAATCAAAATTATGCAATTATAGATTAGGGCATCAAACTATTCAGAATGCTTAACTAAATACTAGTTATACAAAAACATTAAACAACAATGGTTCTTGCAACGATAACGTTTGCTTTCCTTAACAACATCAAAAGTTATTGAGTTTTGATTATTAAGTGTTCTGAACACCTTAACAACATCCAAAGTTATTGAGTTTTGATTCTTAAGTGTTCTGAACACACTCCTAAACCAAAATAATCAAATCGATTATAATTATCATTGGAGTCATTCTAGTAAATCACTAATGCAAAATAATATCTATTGTTTACAACAAAACCAATAGTGAATAGAAAACCATCACCAATGACTTTGTAAATCAATCTAGTCCTCCCTAAACATGAGCCACAACATAGGACAACCAACTTCGAACACTCTTTCTTCCAAAATGAACTATATTAATCCAAATGACAAATGTCACGAAACTACTCGTATTCATTTAATAAGAATCGAGAATCAAATGAAAGTGGTGGGAAAAAGGTATTCTGATCTTAAACAAGAAGCACAATGTGTGATCGATTAAATAGAATTCAAATCAATGTAGCACGACCAAGCTAATAACGGTTAATTTTATATCAATCAAAATTATGCAATTATAGATTAGTGCATCAAACTATTCAGGAATGCTTAACTAAATATTAGTTATACAAAAACATTAAACAATAATGGTTCTTGCAACGATAACGTTAGCTTTCCTTAACAACATCCAAAGTTATTGAGTTTTGATTCTTAAGTGTTCTGAACACCTTAACAACATCCAAAGTTATTGAGTTTTGTTTTTTAAGTGTTCTGAACACACTCCTAAACCAATATAATCAAATCGATTATAATTATCATTAGAGTCATTCTAGTAAATAACTAATGCAATATAATATCTATTGTTCACAAAGAAACCAAAACCGAATACGAAACCACACCAATGACTTTGTAAATCAATCCAGTCCTCCCTAAACCTGATCCACAACATAGTACAACCAACTTCGAACACTCTTTCTTCCAAAATGAACTATATCAATCCAAATGATCAATGTCACTTTATAGATTCTTTTATTGATTATAAAGGCAAGGAAATCACTTGTAAAGTATCACGAAACTACTAGTATTCTTTTAATAAGAATCAAGAATCAAATGAAAGTGGTGGGAAAAAAGTATTCTGATTTTAAACAAGAAGCACAATGTGTGATCGATTAAATTGAATTCAAATCAATATAGCACGAGCAAGCTAATAACGGTTAATTTTAAATCAATCAAAATTATGCAATTATAGATTAGTGCATCAAACTGTTCAGGAATGCTTAACTAAATACTAGTTATACAAAAACATTAAACAACAATGGTTCTTGCAACGATAACGTTTGCTTTCCTTAACAACATCCAAAGTTATTGAGTTTTGATTCTTAAGTGTTCTAGACACCTTAACAACATCCAAAGTTATTGAGTTTTGATTCTTAATTGTTCTGAACACACTCCTAAACTAATATAATCCAATCGATTATAATTATCATTAGAGTCATTATCGTAAATCACTAATGCAATATAATATCTATTGTTCACAAAGAAACCAAAACCGAATACGAAACCACGCCAATGACTTTGTAAATCAATTCAGTCCTCCCAAAACCTGATCCACAACATAGTACAACCAACTTCGAACACTCTTTCTTTCAAAATGAACTATATCAATCCAAATGACAAATGTCACTTTATAGATTCTTTTATTGATCATAAAGGCAAGGAAACCACTTGTAAAGTATAACGAAACTACTCGTATTCGCTTAATAAGAATTGAGAATCAAATAAAAGTGGTGGGAAAAAAGTATTCTGATCTTAAACAAGAAGCACAATGTGTGATCGATTAAATAGAATTCAAATCAATGTAGCACGACCAAGCTAATAACGGTTAATTTTAAATCAATCGAAATTATGCAATTATAGATTAGTGCATCAAACTATTCAGGAATGCTTAACTAAATACTAGTTATACAAAAACATTAAACAACAATGGTTCTTGCAACGATAACGTTTGCTTTCCTTTACAACATCCAAAGTTATTGAGTTTTGATTCTTAAGTGTTCTGAACACCTTAACAACATCCAAAGTCATTGAGTTTTGATTCTTAAGTGTTCTGAACACACTCCAAAACCAAAATAATCAAATCGATTATAATTATCATTGGAGTCATTTTAGTAAATCACTAATGCAAAATAATATCTATTGTTTACAACAAAACCAATACTGAATTGAAAACCACACCAATGACTTTGTAAATCAATCCAGTCATCCCTAAACCTGATCCACAACATAGTACAACCAACTTTGAACACTCTTTCTTGCAAAATGAACTATATCAATCCAAATGACAAATGTCACTTTATAGATTCTTTTATTGATCATAAAGGCAAGGAAACCACTTGTAAAGTATCACGAAACAACTAGTATTCTTTTAATAAGAATCGAGAATCAAATGAAAGTGGTGGGAAAAAGTATTCTGATCTTAAAGAAGAAGCACAATGTGTGATCGATTAAATTGAATTCAAATCAATATAGCACGACCAAGCTAATAACGGTTAATTTTAAATCAATCAAAATTATGCAATTATAGATTAGTGCATCAAACTGTTCAGGAATGCTTAACTAAATACTAGTTATACAAAAACATTAAACAACAATGGTTCTTGCAACGATATCGTTTGCTTTCCTTAACAACATCCAAAGTTATTGAGTTTTGATTCTTAAGTGTTCTGAACACCTTAACAACATCAAAAGTTATTGAGTTTTGTTTCTTAAGTGTTCTGAACACACTCCTAAACCAATATAATCAAATCGATTATAATTATCATTAGAGTCATTCTAGTAAATCACTAATGCAATATAATATCTATTGTTCACATAGAAACCAAAACCGAATACGAAACCACACCAATGACTTTGTAAATCAATCCAGTCCTCCCTAAACCTGATCCACAACATAGTACAACCAACTTCGAACACTCTTTCTTCCAAAATGAATTATATCAATCCAAATAACAAATGTGACTTTATAGATTCTTTTATTGATCATAAAGGCAAGGAAACCCCTTGTAAAGTATCACGAAACTACTAGTATTCTTTTAATAAGAATCGAGAATCAAATGAAAGTGGTGGGAAAAAAGTATTCTGATTTTAAACAAGAAGCATAATGTGTGATCGATTAAATTGAATTCAAATCAATATAGCATGACCAAGCTAATAACGGTTAATTTTAAATCAATCAAAATTATGCAATTATAGATTAGTGCACCAAACTGTTCAGGAATGCTTAACTAAATACTAGTTATACAAAAACGTTAAACAACAATGGTTCTTGCAATGATAACGTTTGCTTTCCTTAACAACATCCAAAGTTATAGAGTTTTGATTCTTAAGTGTTCTAGACACCTTAACAGCATCCAAAGTTATTGAGTTTTGATTCTTAAGTGTTCTGAACACTCTCCTAAACCAATATAATCAAATCGATTATAATTATCATTAGAGTCATTCTACTAAATAACTAATGCAATATAATATCTATTGTTCACAAAGAAACCAAAACCGAATACGAAACCACACCAATGACTTTGTAAATAAATCCAGTCCTCCCTAAACCTGATCCACAACATAGTACAACCAACTTCGAACACTCTTTCTTCCAAAATGAACTATATCAATCCAAATAACAAATGTCACTTTATAGATTTCTTTATTGATCATAAAGGCAAGGATACCACTTGTAAAGTATCACGAAACTACTCGTATTCAATTAATAAGAATCGAGAATCAAATGAAAGTAGTGGGAAAAAAGTATTCTGATCTTAAACAAGAAGCACAATGTGTGATAGATTAAATTGAATTTAAATCAATGTAGCACGAGCAAGCTAATAACGGTTAATTTTATATCAATCAAAATTTTGTAATTATAGATTAGTACATCAAACTATTCAGGAATGCTTAACTAAATACTAGTTATACAAAAACATTAAACAACAATGGTTCTTGCAACGATAACGTTAGCTTTCCTTAACAACATCCAAAGTTATTGAGTTTTGATTCTTAAGTGTTCTGAACACCTTAACAACATCCAAAGTTATTGAGTTTTGATTCTTAAGTGTTCTGAACACACTCCTAAACCAATATAATCAAATTGATTATAATTATCATTTGAATTATTCTAGTAAATCACTAATGCAATATAATATCTATTGTTCGCAAAGAAACCAAAACCGAACACGAAACCACACCAATGACTTTGTAAATCAATCCAGTCCTCCCTAAACCTGATCCACAACATAGTACAACCAACTTAGAACATTCTTTTTCTTGCAAAATGAACTATATCAATCCAAATGACAAATGTCACTTTATAGATTCTTTTATTGATCATAAAGCCAAGGAAACCACTTGTAAAGTATCACGAAACTACTAGTATTCTTTTAATAAGAATCGAGAATCAAATGAAAGTGGTGGGAAAAAGTATTCTGATCTTAAAGAAGAAGCACAATGTGTGATCGATTAAATTGAATTCAAATCAATATAGCACGACCAAGCTAATAACGGTTAATTTTAAATCAATCAAAATTATGCAATTATAGATTAGTGCATCAAACTGTTCAGGAATGCTTAACTAAATTCTAGTTATAAAAAAACATTAAACAACAATGGTTCTTGCAACGATAATGTTTGTTTTCCTTAACAACATAAAAAGTTATTGAGTTTTGATTCTTAAGTGTTCTGAACACCTTAACAACATCCAAAGTTATTGAGTTTTGTTTCTTAAGTGTTCTGAACACACTCCTAAACCAATATAATCAAATTGATTATAATTATCATTAGAGTCATTCTAGTAAATCACTAATGCAATATAATATCTATTGTTCACAAAGAAACCAAAACCGAATACGAAACCACACCAATGACTTTGTAAATCAATCCAGTCCTCCCTAAACCTGATCCACAACATAGTACAACCAACTTCGAACACTCTTTCTTCCAAAATGAACTATATCAATCCAAATGACAAATGTGACTTTATAGATTCTTTTATTGATCATAAAGGCAAGGAAACCACTTGTAAAGTATCACGAAACTACTAGTGTTCTTTTAATAAGAATCGAGAATCAAATGAAAGTGGTGGGAAAAAAGTATTCTGATTTTAACCAAGAAGCACAATGTGTGATCGATTAAATTGAATTCAAATCAATATAGCACGACCAAGCTAATAACGGTTAATTTTAAATCAATCAAAATTATGCAATTATAGATTAGTGCACCAAACTGTTCAGGAATGCTTAACTAAATACTAGTTATATAAAAACATTAAACAACAATGGTTCTTGCAATGATAACGTTTGCTTTCCTTAACAACATCCAAAGTTATAGAGTTTTGATTCTTAAGTGTTCTAGACACCTTAACAGCATTCAAAGTTATTGAGTTTTGATTCTTAAGTGTTCTGAACACACTCCTAAACCAATATAATCAAATCTATTATAATTATCATTCGAGTCATTCTACTAAATCACTAATGCAATATAATATCTATTGTTCACAAAGAAACCAAAACCGAATACGAAACCACACCAATGACTTTGTAAATAAATCCAGTCCTCCCTAAACCTGATCCACAACATAGTACAACCAACTTCGAACACTCTTTCTTCCAAAATAAACTATATCAATCCAAATGACAAATGTCACTTTATAGATTCTTTTATTGTTTATAAAGTCAAGAAAACCACTTGCAAAGTATCACGAAACTACTAGTATTCTTTTAATAAGAATCGAGAATCAAATGAAAGTGGTGGGAAAAATGTAATCTGATCTTAAACAAGAAGCACAATATGTGATCGATTAAATTGAATTCAAATCAATATAGCACGGCCAAGCTAATAACGGTTAATTTTAAATCAATCAAAATTATGCAATTATAGATTAGTGTATCAAACTGTTTAGGAATGCTTAACTAAATACTAGTTATACAAGAACATTAAACAACAATGGTTCTTGCAACGATAACGTTTGCTTTCCTTAATAACATCCAAAGTTGTTAAGTTTTGATTCTTAAGTGTTCTGGACACCTTAACAACATCCAAAGTTATTGAGTTTTGATTATTAAGTGTTCTAAACACACTCCTAAACCAAAATAATCAAATCGATTATAATTATCATAGGAGTCATTCTAGTAAATCACTAATGTAAAATAATATCTATTGTTTACAACAAAACCAATACTGAATAGAAAACCACACCAATGACTTTGTAAATCAATCCAGTCCTCCCTAAACCTGAGCCACAACATAGGACAACCAACTTCGAACACTCTTTCTTCCAAAATGAACTATATCAATCCAAATGACAAATGTCACTTTATAGATTTCTTTATTGATCAAAAAGGCAAGGATACCACTTCTAAAGTATCACGAAACAACTCGTATTCAACTAATAAGAATCGTGAATCAAATGAAAGTAGTGGGAAAAAAGTATTCTGATCTTAAACAAGAAGCACAATGTGTGATCGATTAAATTGAATTCAAATCAATGTAGCACGACCAAGCTAATAACTGTTAATTTTAAATCAATCAAAATTATGTAATTATAGATTAGTGCATCAAACTATTCAGGAATGCTTAACTAAATACTAGTTATACAAAAACATTAAACAACAATGGTTCTTGCGATGATAACGTTTGTTTTCCTTAACAACATCTATAGTTATTGAGTTTTGATTCTTAAGTGTTCTGGACACCTTAACAACATCCAAAGTTATTGAGATTTGATTATTAAGTGTTCTGAACACACTCCTTGTAAGGCCCCGTTCCCGGGACACTCACAGTTGGACAAACATTGCACATACTATTTTAAAATCTCATAAAATCTATTTAACATATGCAGCGGAAAAATTTAATGAAACCCTTTCATATATTAATAATTACTGTTTACAACATCATTGTTTGGTCTCATTACTACCCAAAATGAATGCCAACCAAAATCTTGCCAAGTAGCTTCACCCCGTGCCATCCTCAGCAACCATTACCTGCCAACTGAAAATGCATAAAAGTCAGCATTGCTGAGTGAGTTCTAGTTTTATAAAAACCATTATATTACCTTCCATTCGTTAAAATATTTTCATACTTTGGCACGTGATCATACATCATACATACACCAAGGTAATATTTATTATCTTCCGTCATTGTTCTTTTCGCACTTATCGCACGTTTCGCACATTTCGCACATTACATTATCTTTCACTTCTATCTAGGTCCAGTCATATACTAAACCCCCCTCTTGGGCACGAAGCCAACTAATCTAGGGTTTAGTGACAAAGACCCCGTTTCACACGTATGGAAAAGTCACCTAGACTGATCCCCCTATGTGTGAATCTCTCATGGGGCAGCCAAGATCGCACGCTGTATGACACACAGTTGAGCTGACAACTCTCAAGGAGTTGTGAACCTCATTACATTTTGCTTGCAAGACATTCATTCGTTCATTCTTTATGTTCCACTTTCATTATCTTAGATCTTTCACTTCGTTAAGATAATACTTTTCATTCATTATCATAATCACACCATGAAAGGCCACGGAAAAATACATAATAGGAACATAAAGAAAACAGGCCACAAACATACATAACATCACCACATAATCATCTCATACCATCCCCTGGAACACCCCAAGTCATAGCCTAAAAGTCCTTCTTTCCCGAAAATTTCAGAAAATTTTCTAAATCTTAGGCGCATGAGCACTATGCGGGCGCACGAGCACTATGCGGGCGCATGGGCGACTCAGGCGCATGGGCACTATTTGGGCGCACGGCCAACACTTAGGCGTCTGGACAACTTTCCGAGCGCATGGGTACTATGCAGGCGCATGAGCCTGGTTTAGACGCATGGGCACTTAGGCGTTTTGGCAGACTTAGACGCATGGGCATACTTAGACTCCTGGGCATAATCCTAGGCGCATGGGCACTATTTGTGAACACGAACCTTGGGCGTTTGGGTACTGTTTGGGAGCATGATCTTCAGGCGTATGGGCACTTAGGCGCATGGCCAACTACTTTTCTAACTACCATCATTTTCAGACCCAAATCATCAATCTAAGCTGTTCTATGCCTAGTTCTAACATACTAAGCATCTAACAAGCATAAAATCACGAACATACTCATAAATTTCCCATTCATACACCCTCCTAACAGGGCACATTCACATACATACGGGTACACACACCCAAATTTATAAAAACGATTAAGCATGCATTTCCAACCCAAAAATCAGTTAAAACAATTAAAAACGGGGATCTAGAACTCACCTCTTGCAACTTTCGAGTAAGACTTCCTTCAAACCCGAATGCTTATGAGTTCAAACACCTAAAAACACCAAAACACATAATCGAACACACATACAAGCACATAAGCACATACCCGAAGCTGAAAATTAGCCAAGAACACCCCGAAATCAGGAAACTAACCTGAATTCAGCCTCTTCTTCTTCCTCTCTCTAAAACCGAAGAGAATTCTCTGCTTTCTCTCTCTAGAAAATCGACAGAAAGATAGTACAGGGGTCATGGGCGGTCATGACCACCTTTTGAACGGATTAAATACCAATTTTGTCCATTATACAACTTTAACCCCTCAACTTGAGTTATTTTGCTTTTCTTCCTTTTTCTTTCGCTTTTCTCTTCTTTTAAAATTTCCGGGTGTTACAAGTCCACCCCCTTATATAGGTTTCGTCCCCAAAACCTGTCACTCCTCGAACAGTTAAGGATAATGCTGCCTCATCTCCTCCTCAGGTTCACATGTAGACTCGGATCCCTTTCTATGCTTCCACTGTACTCGCACCAAAGGAACCACTTTATTCCTTAGCCTCTTTTCTTTCCTGTCAATGATAGCCTCTGGTTGCTCCACATAATTGAGTCGTTCGTCAACGTCGATGTCTTCTAGTGGTACCACCATATCCTCATCAGCTAAGCACTTCCTCAGATGAGATACATGAAATGTTGGATGAATTCCACTTAACTCATCGGGCAACTCCAATTTATAGGCCACCTCTCCTACTCGAGCAATGATTCGGAAAGGCCCTATATACCTCGGACTCAACTTGCCCCGCTTTCTAAACCGAATGATACCCTTCCAAGGTGAAACCTTCAACATAACTCTATCACCCACCTTGAACTCAATCGGTCTACGTCTCTTATCGGCATACGACTTCTGCCTATCTTTGGCTGCCTTCATATAGGTTTTGATCTTTTCTAGTTTCTCGGTCGTAGCCTCGATTACCTCAATGCTTCCTAACTCCTTCTGACCAATATCACCCCAACATACGGGCGTCCTACACCTCCTACCGTATAGCATCTCATAGGGTGGCATACCAATGCTGGCATGATAACTGTTGTTGTATGAGAATTCAGCTAACGGTAAGTGTTCGTCCCAACTTCCTCCCAAGTCAATGACGCATGCCCGAAGCATATCCTCAAGCATCTGAATACTTCTTTCGGATTGACCATCCGTTTGAGGATGGTAAGCGGTACTAATATGTAACCTCGTCCGCATGGCATCATGAAATCTCTTCCAAAACTTGGATGTAAACCGAGTGTCACGGTTAGACACAATAGACACCGGTACACCATGACAAGTCACAATCTCCTTGATGAACAGATCCGCTAACCTCTCGGATGAATACTTTTCACGGATCGGTAAGAAATGAGCACTCTTCGTCAGACGGTCGACTATCACCCATATGGCATCATACCCCCTTGCCGTTCGCGGCAGCTTCGTAATAAAATCCATGGTGATATGCTCCCACTTCCACTCGGCTATATCCAAAGGTTGGATCTTCCCGTATGGCTTCTGATGCTCCGCCTTCACTTGCAAACAAGTAAGACACTTACTCACGTACTCCGCTACGTCGCGCTTCATACCGGGCCACCAATAATCTTTCTTCATATCATGATACATCTTTGTAGCACCGGGATGAATGGAGTATCGAGTCTTATGAGCTTCATCCATGATCTTTCCACGTAAGTCTCCATAACGAGGAATCCACATTCGCCCAAATCGAGTTCTAACACCGAGAGTGTTTTCACCCAATTCCGTGACTAGACCTCTCATCCTTTCGGAGTTAAGGCGATCTTCTTTCAACGCCTCGTCTTGAAACTCCTTGACCTGCTTCATCACTTCGGAGGTCATAATCAATTGATAAGCCTTCACCAGGATCGGTTCAGACCTCTCTTTTTGGCTAAGGGCATCCGCCACTACGTTGGCTTTGCCTGGATGGTAATGGATCTCACAATCATAATCCTTAATGAGCTCCAACCATCGCCTTTGCCTCATATTCAAATCCTTCTGCTCGAAAAAGTACTTCAAACTCTTGTGGTCGGTGAAGATAGTGCACTTCGTCCCATATAAATAGTGCCTCCAAATCTTCAATGCGAAGACCACAGCTGCTAACTCCAAGCCATGAGTAGGGTAATTGACCTCATGAACTTTCAGCTGTCGGGATGCATAGGCTATAACCTTCCCTCACTGCATCAACACACAACCCAACCCCAAATAAGAAGCATCTGAATAAACCACCAAATCTTCGCTTCCTTCGGGTAACGACAAGACTGGAGCTTGCGTCAACCTCGCCTTTAGCTCCTTAAAAGCCTTTTCTTGCTCTTGACCCCATATAAATTTCACGTCCTTCTGGGTCAATTTGGTCAACGGAGAAGCTATCTTCGAGAAGTCTTGGATGAATCTTCTATAATATCCCGCCAATCCAAGGAAACTACGGATCTCGAATGGCGTTTTTGGAGACTTCCATTGCATCACAGCTTCTACCTTTGCTGGGTCGACCATGATTCCTTTGGAATTTACCACACGACCCATCATACATACACCAAGGTAATATTCATTATCTTCCGTCATCGTTCTTTTCGCACTTATCGCACGTTTCGCAAATTTCGCACATTACATTATCTTTCACTTCTATCTAGGTCCTGTCATATACTAAACCCCCCTCTTAGGCACGAAGCCAACTAATCTAGGGTTTAGTGACAAGGACCCCGTTTCGCACGTATGGAAAAGTCACCAAGACTGATCCCCCTGTGTGTGAATCCCTCATGGGGCAGCCAAGATCGCACGCTGTATGACATACAGTTGAGCTAACAACTCTCAAGGAGTTGTGAACCTCATTACATTTTGCTTGCAAGACTTTCATTCGTTCAATCTTATCCAGTTCCCTGTGAGGACAGAACTCCTCAATCACCAACTTCTCCAACTCATCCCACCTCATCTTTGCAATTGCTCTACTACCCTCGGCTTGGACAATATTATCCCACCAGCATAAAGCCGAGTCCACGAATGAATGAGTGGCAAATTTCTCCTTCTGGTCCTCCCTACACTCACTGATATCAAGCACAGCCTCCATCTCTCTCACCCATCGATGAACAGCAGCAGCGTTGCCATTGCCATCAAAAGTCGGGGGTTTGCATCTCTGGAATGCCCCATAATTACAGCCCCGAGCTGTTCATGGCACCGCTTCTTCCTCCTCCTCATCACTTGGGACAACCGTCTCAGTCTCCCGTTGCCCAGCTTCTTCCGCGGTCTTCTCTTTCTCCTTCTTCTCATCCTCATTCACAGCTCTGATCACTTCGACCACCACAGACGGCAGGATCGTCTGCTTGACCTGGTGGACTTCCTCAACAACAGCCTCTTTCACCGAGGCCCTTAGATTAGCACTCTCATCACCACCTCTTGTGGCGCGCGGTCCAGCACCACGTCCACCACGACCTCCACGTCTAGAAGCCTTCGAAGATCTACCTCCCGCCATCCTCTAACACACTATAAGATTCAAACACTAACACGGTCATTCAAGGTAATAGCTCAGTTTATGTCAAGTATAGTAAGTCCCTAATTACAGTGGCCAGTTGTGATTAGCCACTTACTTTACTCTTCATACCCCAAGCATTTCCTATCCTGACTACATCAGTATCCAAATCTACTAAAAGCACATAAATCAGATAGCATGCGCACGTAATACTGGTTAATCATTAGAGAAAATACCTGATGGCACATAGCTACTTGGGCTGGCATCCTTCCATTTGTCCCATTTTCAGTTTAAGTTTAGGTTTTTGAAATAATTTACCCATTTCTCTTAAACTTTGGCTCTGATACCAACTTGTAAGGCCCCGTTCCCGGGACACACACAGTTGGACATTCATCGCACGTAATATTTCAAAATCACATAAAATATATTAAACATTTGCAGCGGAATAATTTAACAAAACCATTTAGTATATTAACAATTTATGTTTACAAAATTACTACATTACAAATCATCGTTTGTTACACAAAATAGATGCCATCCAAAATCTTTGCCAAGTAGCTTCACCCCGTGCCATCCTCAGCAACCATTACCTGTCAACTGAAAATGCATAAAAGTCAGCGTTGCTGAGTGAGTTCTAGTTTTATAAAAATATATTACCTTTCATTCGTTATAACCTTTTCATACTTTCGTACATGATCATACATCATACATACATCAAGGTAATATTTATTATCTTCCGTCATCGTTCATTTCGATCATATTGCACGTTTCGTACATTTCGCACGTTACATTGTCTTTCACTTCTATCTAGGTCCTGTCATATACTAAACCCCCCTCTTGGGCATGAAGCAAACTAATCTAGGGTTTAGTGAAAAGGACCCCGTTTCGTACGTATGGAATAGTCACCAAGACTGATTCCCCTGTGTGTGAACCCTCATGGGGTAGCCAAGATCACACGCTGTATGACACACAGTTGAGCTGACAACTCTCAAGGAGTTGTGAACCTCCTTACATTTTGCTTGCAAGACTTTCATTCGTTCATTCATTATGTTCCACTTTCATTATCTTAGATCTTTCGTTTCATTAAGATGATACTTTACGTTCATTAACATAATTACTCCACGTTAAGCCACGGAGTAATACATAATAAGGAACATAAAGAAAACAGGCCATAACATACATAACATCAACATATAATCATCACATATCATCCCTGGGAACATCTCAAGTCATAGCCTAAAAGTCTCCTTTTTCCCAAAAATTTCAGAAAATTTTCTAAGTCTTTAGGCGCATGGGCACTATGCGGGCACTTGGGCACTATGCGGGCGCACGAATATTTAGGCGCATGGGCGACTCAGGGGCATGAGCACTATTTGGGAGCACGAGCCTTACTTAGGCGCATGGATAGATTTCTGGGCGCATGGACAGATTTCTGGGCGCATGGGTACTATGCAGGCGCATGAGCCTGGTTTAGGCGCATGGACGCTTAGGCGTTTTAGCAGTTGGGCGTACGGGCACACTTAGGCTCCTGGGCATAATCCTAGGCGCATGGGCACTATTTGTGCGCATGAACCTTAGGCGCATGAGCACTTAGGTGCATGGCCAACTGTTTTCTAACTAACATCGGTTTTCGACCCCAAATCATCATTCTAACCTGCTCTAGCCTAGTTTCTAGCATACTAAGCATCAAACAAGCATACAACATGAACATAATCATAAAACATGCATTTCCAGCCCCAAAACAAGTTAAAACATTTAAAAATGGGGATCCAGAACTCACCTCTTGCAACTTTCGAGTAAGACTTCTTTCAAACCCGAATGCTCTATGAGTTCAAACACCTAAAAATTTCAAAACACACAACCGAACACACACACAAGCACATAAGCACATACCCGAAGGTGAAATGTAGCCAAGAACACCCCAAAAACCAGGAACTAACCTGAATTCCAACTTCTTCTTCTTCCTCTCTCTAAAAACAAGAGAATTCTGCTCTTTCTCTCTCTAAAAGTCCGAATGAAAGTTGATGGAACATGGGTGTGGGCGGCCACACCTTCTTTTGAACAAATTAATATCAACTTTGTCCCATGTACAACTTTAACCCCTTAACTTGGATTAGTTTGCTTTTCTTTCCTTTACTTCACTTTTCTCTTCTTTTAAAACTTCCGGGTGTTACAAAATGTCAACGCTTTGAAAGTCCATGCGCCTAAACAGTTCTCATACGAACTGAGGGTTCATGAAATTGTCCATGTGTAGGCGTTTCAGGCTAGGTCATGCGCGCCTGAACAGTGCTCATACGCCTAAAACAGTGCCCATGCGCCTAAGTCCTTTAATAAAATCTGACCAAGTGAGTTCATGCGCCTAGGTCTCATGCGTCTAAATAGGAGTCATACGCCTGTACTGTAGTCATGCGCCTAAGTCTCATGCGTCTCAACAGGGGTCATGCGCCTTCACAGTGGTCATGTGTCTAAGTGTTTTTCACACTTATATAAATTCAACACTTGACAGAATTTCATTTCACTCGTTCATTCACACACTCTAAAACTCTCTGTTCTTATTCATACGCACTTGATACTCTTCATTGTTATTGTTTAGTCTGATTTCCTGAAATCTTTGTGATATTTAGGTATAATCTCTGATTGTAAACATTATGTTAAGTGCAAATCATCAAACCACAGAACATTAAACACACATTTGATTGGCGTTTGAAAGCTATTCGGGCGTTCGAACCCTAAGGGTTTGGGAAATTTGAAAGTTTCTGATTAAATGTGATAAAATGTTAGAAATTGAATCTGAATTTGTTGATAACACTTGTTTTCGAACAGATTGACATCATCAAAACCAAATTTCATCATAAAAATTTCTTGATGATCATGTGTTCATCAGTAAAATAAAAATAAAAGAAAGCTTTAAGAGAACTAGAGATGTATAAAGTGAAGCGGTTGTTCAAGATAAAAGAAGAACCTGAAGATTATTTTGACTGAAGACGACATGCAAATCTTAGGGGGAGTATTGTTGGAGCTCTTGAAGATTAGCTTTTAGTCTTTATATTTTGTTTTTGTCATAGTATAGGGACTTATTTGTAAATATATGTTCCTTAGTTTTCATTGTTTAGTATAAATAGGATATTATGTATTTTGGGCAAAAAGAATTTGGAGAATACTGTTAGAACTCACTCTATGTACATTGTATCCTTTTGCATTACTTTCAATGAAAACACTATAAATTTTGAAGTATTTGCATTTGTTTGATTACATTGTTCATGATAGGTTCAAATGGATCGATCTGTGATGATATTGTAATGCAATGATCAATTATAAGCACAAAGTAATCAACAAAAGCAAAATACTTCAAAAATTCATAGAGATTTCATTGAAAGCAAAATGCAATTGGATACAATGTATAGAGAGAGTTCTAACTGATAATCTCCAAAGTCTACCTGCACAAATACACAATATCCAATTTATACTAACAATGAAAACTAAGAAACATATATTTACAAAATAAGTCCCTATACTATGACAAAAACAAAATCTAAAGACTAAATGCTAATCTTCAAGAGCTCCAACAATACTCCTCCTAAAAAATCTTTAGGTTCTTCTTTAATCTTGAACATTGGCTTTTCCTTATACATCTCTAGCTCTCTCAAAGCTTTCTTTATTGCAGACTTAAATTTTGCTGCCAAAACACCTTGTTCAAGCTTTGATTCAGTAGTCTTTATTTCCATAGCATCCATCACCATCAAGGTTTCCTTTGACAAACCAGCAATGTCAATATTTGCATAGAAATCAATTGGATTTTGATCATCTTTTGTATGAATCTCCAATACACCTTCGCTTGATATCCTCATGAACTCAATATTCTGTATATCTTTCTTTACAATATTTGCATAAGGTAGAGCTTTTCACAACGAAATACGCTCCATGGCTGCATTCATCACTTTAATTATTGTCATGAAATACTTTCTATCATTTTTTGCTGCTTTTCATGACACACGCTTAAATTTTTGATTTGATAAAAATGAAATGTAGCTCGGATGTAACAGTTTCAACTCAAACACTCCAAAAAGACATATCATTTCTTTGTCCCAATCATCTTCATTTCTCACCAGCATCAACTGAAATGTTTCAGAGTCATAAAACCATCTAAGGATTGGTTTTGAAGTTTGAGTACCATCAATCACTTTCAATCCTGGATTAGTAACTTTATCAAAATACTTATCACTGTATGTCTCCAGATAGCTTTCTTTTTCAGTTGAGCTTGATTCTCCTTTCTTCCTTTTCTTCAATGATTGAAAATCCAACTTGTCTCTGATCATCACTGTTCTTCACTAGCTCCATAGACTTAATCTCTTGAGGCTTCAAAATTCTTGTTCTTTTAGTAATCTCCAAATATTGAGGATTATCAGTATCAAGCACAATCATCTTATTGTTTTGTTTCTCTGTTTCTTGAAAACTTCTCACTAGATTTCTAAATGACGCACCCTGCAATCTGTTTAGTCTTTTTCTTGGATAATTCCTTGATTTCAACCACATCCTCAAAGCATGTATGCATAAGTCTTCAGGATTAGGATGGTGCAATTCAGAAACATGAATATCATCAACATTTATGCTTTCACTCATCAGTGTCCATTCTCTATGTTCTAAACAAATTTCATTTGGATCCACCGGAGCAGTTGATTCTGCTAACATACATTTCTCATATACTTCATTAATCTGAGAAACTGTTAATCCATCCAAAAATACACGATTATACTTATTCTTAATAAGATAATTATATTTTTCTTCAACATCAATTGGGACATCTTCTTGAATGTTTTGAGTTGGGGAATCAGCAAGTTCACATACATCTTCATCATCAAGTACTTCATTGTACCAATCATCAGAAAATTCAGAGTCAATATCATCTAAAGCTTCAATTTGTTTTTGCCTTTTTCATCAACATTCACTGAGTCATCTATAGTTTTCTGACTCTTTGATGTTGTAGCAGATAAATCTATCACAACTTCACTAATCTTTCTTTTTCCTTTATCAGCTTCAGAAATCTTTTCTGTTACCTCCAGTTGAGATTCTGATTCTATCTCTTTTTCTTTTAAACTCTCTTTTAATTTTTCTACTTCTTCATTCAATCTTTTTACTTTCTCTTCAAGTTCATTCATCATCAAATCTTTCTTCTCAGACTCAGCTTTCAACAATGCATTTTCTTCTTGTAGTTTCTTTATTAATTCTTCTTGGTCAGCATTCTTAACTTTCAAATCATTAATCAAAGTTTCATCACTATCACATTCAGTTTGCACAAATGCATCTTGAGTTTGTTTCAACAAAGTTTCATCCACAATAACAATTTGTTCTTCTTGCATATCACGAGAAGTCACATTATGTGTAACAGGTTCAGATAAGATTGCATTAATGTAATCAAAATCAAATGTTTGATTTTGTTCTAAACTTTCATCAACATTCTCATTATCATCATTGTCAACATCAGTCTTTTCATCTCCTGCTTGCTCATTTACTTCAACTTCATCATCACCAACATTTTCATCTTTTTGATGAGACATAGTCTCTTCACTATCAACATCTTGATTGGTTTCTTCAACATTCCCACCAACATTATCATCATCATCATTATCTCCGTCATCATCACTACTTGATGAGCTTTCATCTCCATCATGATCTTTTTCATCTTCATCATCTTCTTCTTCTTCCTCAATAACTTCTTGAATAACATCTTCAATTAAATCATTAGGATCAACTGGTTCATCTTCAATCAAATGAAAGTGATCTTGATTGATATCAACTTCATCCCTAGCTACTGCCCTCATATAATCAAACATTGGAATGTTCTGGGCACCAGTAACTACAGCCAGTCTTTTATACACATTTTCAGTCATGTGTTCTAAATCCAATCTTTCACCATTTACCCCATAGACATGAAAGTCAGGGTGTTCTTCATTGATAATCATTTGCAGGAATCTTGGATACGTCAAGTATTTGTTCTTCTTTCCTTTCTCCAAGTTGAATATAAATCCATTCATGATCCATCTAGCCATATTAAACCTTATGTTTGTGGCCAATGCAACAATAGGAGAAGCTATATCAACAGGAAATGAGTTCCATCCAGCACTCCTTTTAGACATACAATGTTGAAAGATATAGCACAGAAGTTTTCAGTAGTTAAAAACTCTTGCTTTGAAAAACTGTTTCTTTGGAAAGTTATGTGGGTGACCCATCATCATAAAAGTATCTCTGCACTCATTAAAAGTAAACTCTGATAAATCTTGTACATCATTTTCTCCCTATCTAAGAGCTTCTCTGATTGACTGCTCAAACACTTCTATCATTCTGTCACCAGTCACAAATCCCCTCAGCATTTTCTTTCCTTCTTCATCTCTTTCTATCTCAGCTGTCCTCCAAAATCTTTTAATCAATCTTGCATATATGGCTGGACGAGCACCCATACACATATTTAGTTCTCAAGAGAAATCTGATCATCTCCTCATAACCAGTTGCCTCTCTAACTTCTTCATTGAGGAAAGCTGCTACATTATGCTTTGGCTCAAATTTAAGTTCAGCCATCTGTCATTTACAAAAAAACAAGTATAAGAATGAATGTATTACATTGATGTAAATCTCATAATGATTTATCAATTTTTATTCAATAACACTTAGACAATGATTAAATCCTGATCAGGTGTGTTCCAGGTCAGCGTTCCCGCAGCAGAGGAGACACTAGATCTAAGGACAGACAATGAGTAATGTGGCAAAGTATCAGCACACTTACTTTTTCAATTCTTGGATTGATTAAGGTTTGATTAGATATGACATTATGTAACCCACACTTAGACTTAGAGAGTCTGACCCTCATCAAGGAATGCAAGCAAGCACTATTACTCAACTTAAAAAACCTGACATATATGTATAACCAGATCTCATGTTTAGGTCAATGAGAGAATCATCATGGTAGAAACCATTTGATAATCTCTGAGAAAACCACCATGGACGAACCATTAGGTAATCTCCGAATCCGTTTCATAAAGAAATAGATAGAGATGATTCATAAAGAATCATAGGACATCAATTTCGGACTTTTGAAAGGATTGTGCACATTGGCATCTTTTGCATCAGGTGAGAAAATCTAGGTCTGTAATGACTTACAACAGAGGATACCTTGTCACTTCAGGTCTATGATGACTCATAACAAAGAAGTGAACAGATGCTATAAACAGATCTCATGGTTATTCATATCACCACCAGGTGTGAGTTTGTAACTTGACTAGCAAACAATCAGATAAGTCAACACCACTCATTAGTACTAAGACGGATACACACAAATGCATAATGATTTAGTTAAATCACAAGAATCTACTTTTTCAGTATAATTGCATGAGTTTACCCGCACATCATAACTGATCACGTCAGATTTTATTAACGAGTGAAGTATGCAACTGATTAAAACTGATGTACTATCAATTCTCACATATTGCAATGGCAGATTCAATCCTAAAATAATAAATGAACAACTAAACTATATTTTTGTATTTTAATTCTATATTTTTCTATTTTGATTTTGCAATTTTTAATTTTGTATTTGCTTTTTCTTTTAGCACACACACACAATATATACAATCAGGCAGTCAACTTTGACAGTTTCGCTTTTAATTTTCTTATTAAAAAGAAGGGAGGGTTTTTTTCATTTTGATAAGTCAAAATCAGTTTTCAACGTAGTTAATAAGACCAATAGATTCAACCAAACACTCAAACCTTCCTGGTAAAAAGGCTTTTGTAAAGAGGTCAGCCAATTGTTTTTCAGTTGATATTTGAATCAAAATGATTAAACCTTTTTCAGAGTTATCTCTGAGAAAATGATATCGAATTTCGATATGCTTTGTTTTTGATTGTTGGACAGGATTAGCTGTTTTAAACATAGCAGCGGTGTTATCAATGTAAATAGGAGTTTTAAGAAAATTGAACCCGTAATCCAGCAGTTGGTTTTGTAACCAAAGGATTTGAGAACATCCTGTTGATGCAGCTATGTACTCAGCTTCTGCAGTTGAGACTAAGACATTTGTTTGTTTCTTACACTGCCATGAGACTAATCTGGGACCCAAAAACTGACAACCACCCGTTGTAGATTTACGATCTTGGCAACATCCCCCCTAATCACTATCACTATATCCATGTAACTCAAAGTTTCCTTCATAAGGATACCATAACCCTAGAGCCGGTTTTCCTTTGAGATATCTGAATATGCGTTTGATAGCGATAAGGTGAGATTCCTTCGGGTCTGATTGATACCTGGCACAGACACAAACAGCATACATTATATGAGGTCTAGATGCAGTAAGATACATCAAAGATCCAATCATAGATCTGTATAAAGTTTGGTCAATTGATTTTCGTTTTGGATCAGGATCAATCTTGGTGTTAACGTCAGTTGGAGTTCTGATTGATTGACAATCTTGCAGTTTAAACTTTTTCAAGAGCTTGTCAACAAATTTCTCTTGATTGATAAAAATTCCATCTGCAGACTGTTTCACTTTTAATCAAAGGAAAAAGTTTATTTCTCCAATAGAACTCATTTGATAACGAGATTTCATAATTTCTTCACATTCTGAGCACAATTTCTAACTTGTAGAACCAAATATGATATCGTCCACATACACTTGAACACATAAGAGATCATCCGCATCCTTCTTTATGAATAAAGTCGGATCAATTTTCCCTCTTGTGTATCCATGTTGGATCAAATACTCTGACAATGTTTCATACCAGATTCTAGGAGCTTGATGTAGACCATATAAAGCTTTTCTCATCTTGTACACACGATGAGGAAATTCAGCATCTTCAAAACCTTGAGGTTGCTTGACATACACATCATCTGTGATTGGTCCATACAAGAAAACACCATTAACATCCATTTGGTACACCTTGAATTTCATATATGAAGCATATGCTAGGAAGACACGAATTGCTTTAAGTCTTGCAACTGGAGCAAACACTTCATCATAATCAACTCCTTCTTCTTGGGTGTAACCTTGTGCTACTAACCTTGCTTTGCTTCGAACAACAATTCCTCCATCATCTGATTTGTTTCTAAACAACCATTTTGTGCGAATGGCATTTTCTCCTTTAGGCAAATCCACAAGCTTCCACACTTGTTGTTTGCGGAACTGTAGTAACTCTTCTTGCATAGCCTCAATCCAACTATTGTCTTGTAACACTTCAGAAATGTTTTTAGGAACAATTTGAGATAGAAAACATGAGTATAAGCAAATGTTTGCTTGCTTGGAATGACTTCTCGTAGTTCTCTCATTCAAAGGACCAATAATCTGTGATATAGGATGTTTCTTGTGAACACGAGACGTTGTGATCTCATCTTCTTGAACATTCACATCAAGATTAGTCTGGTTCAAGTTGGAAAGTTGATGCAACAGGTTTGAAGAATGTAGAGTGAAATTTGGAACTTGAGTCGGTGAGTTGCTAAAATAATCAAGCTTGTCATTAACATCTACATCTCCAGATATAGATGAAGTTCCAGACTCAGGATGTAGAATTTCTGGTCCATCATTAGGAATAGGTTGAGAAACTTTTGAATTTTGAGAAACAACATGTTGTTATTGAGCTTGTTGATCATGAGATTCCGAATTGAACACAGGATCTTTAACAAATGAGAAGAATGGATAATCTGGGCTTGAATCATCTATATCATCAGAATCTGAATCATCACTGAAAGATCCAAGATCTCCTACCTGTTTCCTGTTGACACAAGAAGATTCAAACAGGTTAGAATTGAATGAGTTTGACAAAGAATCTAAATCAAATAATCAACCTGGACCATTCACAAATGATGGAAATGAATTTTCAAGGAATTTAACATTGAAAGTTTCAATGATAACATTCTTCCTAGAGTTATAAACTCTAAATGCTTTTGTCACTGATGAATATCCAAGAAAAAATCCATCATTAGATTTTGCTTCAAATTTTCCAATCTGATCATTTGAGTTTAAAATCAAAACTGGACAACCAAAAGATTTAAGAAAATCTATGTGTTGTTTCCTGGCAAACATCAACTCATAAGGAGTTTTCTGTTTATCTTTCACTAATAGAGTACAATTCTGAACAAAACATGCAGTAGATATGGCTTCATCCTAGAAAGTGATTGGAATCTTCGCATCTGCTAACATTGCATGAGCTGCCTCAATCAATGTTCTGTTCTTCCTTTCAGCAACTCCATTTTGTTGTGGAGTTCTAGGAGCACTGAACTGATGAGAAATCCCTTTTCCTGCATAGCACATGTCAACATTATCGTTTTTGAATTCTGTTCCATTATCACTTTGAATGATTTTGACTTGTTGATCTAGTTGATTTTCTACTTTAATGATAAACTCTTTTAATAATTCAGTCGTTTCAGATTTAGCACGCAAAAAAAAAACCCAAGTAAATCTTGTAAAGTCATCAATGATAACTAAACAATATGATTTCTTTCCAATACTTTGCACATTTACTGGACCGAATAGATCCATGTGCAACATCTGTAGAGGTTTGAAATTTGAGTTTATCAGCTTGGACTTATAAGACACTCTGTGTTGTTTCCCTTTTAAACATGCTTTGAAGAGATCTGATGTAGCAAACTTCTTTGTTAGAATGCCTACTACATGATTTCCTGCAGCAAGCTTGTTCATGTTTTTGAAGTTAGAATGCCCGAGACGTCTATGCCAAAGCTGGCTTTCATCATTTGATGCTTGAGCAATTAGGCAAGTTGTTTCTGTTGAAGGATCTACTTGAGACATATCTAGCTTGTAGACATCTCGATCATGAACAGCTTTAACAACTACCCATTCCTTGCTAATCTGAAAACCTGGCTTTAAAATATAACAATGAGAGTCATCAAATAAAGCAGAATATAATTTATCACAAATTTGGGAAACGCTTAAAAGATTAAAGTTCAACTGAGCACAGTAGTTGACTTTATCAAAGCTAATAATCCAATTTGATACCGTTCCTTCTCCGGTAATCTTTCCACCTGCATCACCTCCAAATGCAACATGCGTACCATCTTTTGTCTTAAAGTCTTGAAGTAAGGCATGATTGCCTGTCATATGCCGGCTACACCCACTATCAACATACCACGTGTTTATTGGTCTTCTTGGGCGTACCAGCATTTCAAAGACAGTTAAGTTGAGTTATCAACCCAAGCCGAGATGGTCTTGGGCTTGCCATACTTACCAACAATGGTAAATTGCTTAAAATGGAGTTTGTTCATGTCAGGTTTCGTTTGATATTTAGAATTATCAATTCCTCTTCTGACAAATGTTTGATTATCTTTATTTTGTTTACTCCTCAAAGCATTGAAACGATTTTTAAGATCCTCATCAAGAAATTTTGAACCATCAACTAAAACATTCTTAGAAAAAGTTTGCTTGGTAAATGTTCTATTGTTTATTCTCACAGATCGTGGAACGAAATTTCCTTGTGTATACTGCTTTGTTCGCACATTATAATGATCATCATAATAAGAATTGATTCTTCTGAGAGATCTCAAGCCTAAGGAAGGTTGTTGTGATAAACCTTGAAAACCATTATTTTGATTTCTTTGAAATCGTGGATTAACATATCCATTCCTTGGCGAGTTCTTTCTGAAGTAACAATCTTCAGTATTATGATTCCTTTCATCACACGAGGCACAGTATTTGTTGAAATAACAATCAGCAGTTGTGTGATTTGTCATATCACAAATGTGACAGTACTTGTTAAAGTAACATTCAGATGTGTTATGATTATACATGTCACATATGTCACAGTACCTTTGTGAAGATTTAAACAACTGATGATTAACCCTAGAAGTGGATGCCACATTTGACCTTAGTTTAGATTTAGGAGTTGGTAGGTTAATCTGTTGTTTTTGATTTGTGAGTTTGGGCTTTTGATTTTTAGATTTTGGCTTTTGAACATTTTCACAATCCTTTGACACCTTAGACACAAATCTTTTATGAACAGCAGAAGACTTAGGACCTGAACTTATTTCCAGTTCAGAGTTTGATTTGATCTTTGGTTTTGATGTCGTTTTAGAGATTATGTTCATGTCAAAAGTTCGTGCTGACACAAGCTTCACAGGTTTAAATTGATTTGATTGATCGGTTCTTTGAGTTTGAGAATTTTTAGATTTAACATTTGATTTTCTCCTTCTTTGATTTTTTGTTCTTAATGATGTTTTGTTGCTTTGGGATGGAATTGAAACTTGAGAAGATTCTTTTTCAGATTCTTTAAGTTTTTGATCATTTTGGTTTGATTCATAAGAACTTGAATCATCGCAACATGAAGTATCTGATTTTAATTTCGCTTCTTTAGTTTTCCCTTTCTTTTTGTCATTTGTTTCAATGACTTCTTCAACAAATTGTTCAACAACACATTCATTAGATCCTTTTGGGACAAACAACTTCTTGTTCTTTTGTCGAGGTTCATATGATTTAACTTTTATCGGATGACCATTTTTTATTTTTTCTGAATCTTTCTCCTCAAAAATTTCAATATTTATCTTTTCATTTTCAATTTCTTTAGTAGATTGCACATTCTTTTTCTTTTCATGAAAGGCTTTGAGTTTTGCTTTGTTTTTAGGTGAGTGATCACGAGTGTTAAAGTTCTCTGGTAAGGTGTTTGAGATTGATTCAGGCATAGACTCATGTGTGAAACCTAGACCCGTTTTATCTTTATCTTTTCTCCCATTTACCAGTTGTTCAACTATAGTTTTTGGACTTTTAACTTTTGCAAGATCAACCTGAGTTGCAGCATGTGCCAATTTTTCTTGTTCTAAAGTTTTAGTCATCTCTTCAAGTTGCCTTTTAACTTGTTCAAGTTCTTTTAGAGTTTTGTTCCATGATGTTTGAAGATATATGATTTTATCATCTGAGATTTTATGATCAGCTTTGAGTTTGTTGTGCATTAACTCTTCTTGTTTAAGTTTATCACATATTTTGAACGAGTATGTTCTGTAGTGTTCAACTTGTTCAAAACATGCTTTTGTGCACATTTTTTCTCTGACTTCCAATGGAATTTCTGGATAAGAATGTGAAGTCTCAGTATCAGATGATGAGTGTTCAACCTTAGGTTGTTCTGACTGTGCCATGAGAGCAACTTCTTCTAAATCATCCTTGGGATCAGATTTGTCACTCCAGTCATAGCCTTCATCATTGTCTGAATCATCATTTGCCTTTGGATCATTGTCTTCAGACCAGTCTTCATCATTAATCTCAACAATAAGTGCTAAACAAGAAGTAAGATCAACAGTAAATTGTTCTGCATAAGCACTCCAGTCATAACCATCCTTAATGCTAACAACTAGAGCTTTCTTTGGCTCTTTAGTTGTCTTTGATTCTTCTTTTAGTTCTGGCATAGGAAGACTCTGATACGGCTTCTGAAAATTTTTCTGAGACTGATGCTAATATCTTTGACTATTAGAGCCTGCTTGATCATTGCCTCCTTGATTTCTTGGAGCTTTGCATTCTCTTGAAAAATGACCATAGCTATTGCAGTTGAAACACCTTGATTTTGACTTGTCAAAGCCAACCTTTTTGTTTGCACTTGGTTTGTAATTTTTGTTTACATAAGAGTGTTTTTGAGTCCTATAAGCTATCATCACCATTTGCCAGTTCAAATCCATCTCTTTTACATCATCAGGATCCATCTCAAATAATTCCTACAAAATCAAATCAACTTGAGTTAGGTGACTACCTTGATAAGCTTGAAAGCTTGCCATGAAAGCAGTAAAAGTAGATTTTGACTCTTCGTCCTGTAAAAGGATGTTTATGACATCTTTAACTTTGCTATGTTTAACAGAGTTAGAAGATGGAGTCTCAGTTTGAGGTTTAGGCATTTGAGTTTTAGGAGGAGACTATGGTTGATTTGTATAGACAGGAGCAGTTGTGTAGGTTGAGTCAGTAAAGAAACCAGCTCCAACAAACAAATCACCCACATCTTTTGAAGAACTATCATCTTTAGCCACAAATGAATTCTCCACTATGTTAGCTGGAGATGCAACATACTTATACTGAGATGTTGATGTAGATCTATCATTATTTCTTGAACTCTCATCGATTTCAATTGTTTCTATTTTGGCAATCAGAAGATCAAGATCCATGGGAAAGTTTTCTGTATGCTTCAACAAAGTAACTGTTTCTTTCCATGAAGATGGAAGAGCATTGAGAAGTCTGTCATTTAGATCTTTGAGATCATTCTTCACACCAAGAGTTGACATTTCAGTAATGAGTTGCACAAATCTGCTCATCATTTGATTTATTGTTTCTCCAGAAAGATGCTCAAACAATTCAAGTTGCCTTTTCAGTTTCTGCTTTTTGAGATCTTGAATCTCTTTACCACCTTCGCAAATTATCTTTGAAGCTTTGTACATGGTATACCCAGTCTGATAACTTTCAAGTCTTGTCAGCACCTCCAAAGGTAAACCCTTGCATATCAGTGAATAAGCTTTAATATCATTCTTAACCTTCTTCAGATCATCACCATGTAGACCATCTTCAGGATATGGTTCTTGAGAGTCTGTAAATAGATTCTCTATCAGGACCATCTGATGAAACAGGAATATGTGGTCCTTTCTCTATTGACTTCCAGAGATCAGTATCAATAGAGTTTAAGTGATGTTTCAATCTGAGAGACCGGTTCTTGAAATCAGCTCTGTTCTTCAAATTAGGAACCCTGTTCTCAGAATCTTCAGAATTAGCCATTTTAAGTTTTGAATTTAAGAAAATAAACTGTTTTTGTTGTTTTTAAAGTTTGAAATAAAACAAAGAAATGACAATATTTTTGGATTTTAGTTTTTGAAAAAAAAATTTAAGTGTTGAATGAAAAGTCTGAAATCTGATGCGCCTGAATAGTTGTGAAACGCCCACTTTGAACTAGAAACGCCTAAGGGAATGCCTTAGTAGAATTCTGAAACGCCCAACTGAAGATGCGCTTGAACAGTTGTCAAATGCCTGAACAGTTGTCAAGCATCCAAACAGTTGTCAAAAGCTTGGGAACTTGGTCAATTTTGCTGAATTTTCAACTGAAGCGCCTAAACAGTCGTCAAACGCCTAGAACTCTTAGGTTTCAAAAACGTCCAAACAGTGGAAAAACGTCCAAACAGTGTCAAAACGTCCAACTCTGAAACGCCCGAACAGTGTTGATGCGCCTAAACAGTTGTTATGCGCCTAAACACTTGAGCAATTTTCAGATGATTTTAACACTCCAAGCGCCTAATTCATCATCTTCATAACAACCTGATCTTATCAAATTCTTCAAAACTTGATTAATTGATCTGAAAACTTTCAATCAGGTAGTATATATACCGATTATCAATCCTCAATCATCAATTCTCTCAATTAACAACAATAAATCTGACTTTCTGATTGAATTTGAGTTCGACAATGAAGAACAGTTTCGCACACAAATCTGATGAAAATTCGGATCTGAATATGAGAAATCACTCAATTGTGATTCAATTCATGTTTCGAATGATGAAACACAACTGAAATCAACAATTAATTGATCAATTGCTATCAAACACAGATTTAAGTGATTCACAGAGCTCAAAAGTCGATTTTAAGCTTCAAATCACTGAACCGAAAGCTCTGATACCATTTGATAGGTTCAAATGGATCGATCTGTGATGATATTGTAATGCAATGATTAATTATAAGAACAAAGTAATCAAGAAAAGCAAAATACTTCAAAAATTAATAGAGATTTCATTAAAAGCAAAATGCAATTGGATACAATGTACAGAGAGAGTTTTAACTGATAATCTCCGAAGTCTACCTGCACAAATACATAATTTCCAATTTATACTAACAATGAAAACTAAGAAAAATATATTTACAAAATAAGTCCCTATACTATGACAAAAACAAAATCTAAAGACTAAATGCTAATCTTCAAGAGCTCCAACAGTTCATATAATTGATAATTGCATCATAACGTCAACACAGATCGATCCATTAGAACCTATCAAATAAAAACCGAAAATCAAATGAAAGTGGTGGGATGAATGTAATCAGATCTTAAACAAGAAACACAATGTGTGATCGATTAAAAGAAATTCAAATCAATGTTGCACGACCAAGTTAATAACTAAACTATTATTTTTTTTTCAATCAAAATGATGCAATTATAGATTAGTGCATCTAACTATTCAAGAATGCTTAACTAAATACATAGATAAGGACCTAGTTATACATAAACATTAAACAACAATTGTTCTAGCAATGTTAGTCTTGCTTTCCTTCAGAACATCTAACGTTATTGAGTTTTGATTCTTAAGTCTTCTGAACACACTCTTAAACCATATAATCAAATCGATCATAATTATCATTGAAATCATTCTAGTAAATCGTTAATGCAACATAATATCTAATATTTACAACGAAACCAAAACCCAATACGAAACCACACCACTTACTGTAAGGCCCCGTTCCCGGGACACTCACAGTTGGACAATCATCGCATCTACTATTTCAAAATCTCATAAAATCTATTTAACATATGCAGCGGAAAATTTTAATGAAACCATTTCATATATTAATAATTAATGTTTACAACATCATTACATTACAAATCATCGTCTGGTTTCATTACTACACAAAATGGATGCCAATCAAAATCTTGCCAAGTAAATTCACCCCGTGCCATCCTCAGCAACCATTACCTGCCAACTGAAAATGCATAAAAGTCAGCGTTGCTGAGTGAGTTCTAGCTTTATAATAGAAATACTTTACTTTTGCTTAGAAAACCTTTCTTTACTTTCATTCGCGATCATACATCATACGTACATACAGATAATATTTATTATTATCTTTCATCATCATTCATCATCGCACGTTATTCGTTAATTCATCATTTATCTTGCACTTTCTTCTGGACCAATGCCATGTGCTATACCCCAAACATTGTGCACGAAGCTGGTTACTGGGCCGAAGTCTATAAATAGACCCCTAACATTGTGCACGAAGCTGACTCCCGTACCTGGGGCAAGCGACAAGGGTCCCATACGTTTGGTCAATCACAAGGATTAGACCCCCGTGTGCATCCTTCTGGGTTAGCTAAACCGCACACAGTTGAGCTAACACCCTTCATTGGGTGTGAACCTCCTTACGTTTGCTTGCAAGACTCTTCTTTCATTATTTACGTTCCACTTTTCATTATCATTAACTTCCGCTTTTATTATATGATACTTTGCGTTTATCATCATAATCACACCACGTAAAGCCATGGAATAATACATAATAGGAACATAAAGAAAATAGGCCACAAACATGCATAAAAACATCATATAACCATCACATATCAAACCCGGGAACATCCCAAGTCATGGAATAATACATAATAGGAACATAAAGAAAATAGGCCACAAACATGCATAAAAACATCATATAACCATCACATATCAAACCTGGGAACATCCCAAGTCATAGCCTAAAAGTCCTTCCATCCCGAAAATTTTAGAAAATTTTTGTAAGTCTTAGGAGCATGAGCACTATACAGGCGTTTGGGCACTATGCGGGCGCATGAATACTTAGGCGCATGGGCGACTCAGGCGCATGGGCACTATTTGGGCGCACGGCCAACACTTAGGCGTCTGGGCAACTTTCTAGGCGCATGGGTACTATGCAGGCACATGAGCCTGGTTTAGGCGCATGAGCACTTAGGCGTTTTAGCAGTTGGGCGTATGGGCACACTTAGGTTCCTGGGCATAATCCTAGGCGCATGGGCACTATTCGTGCGCATGGACCTTGGGCATTTGGGTACTGTTTGGGCGTATGATCTCAGGCGCATGGGCACTTAGGCGCATGGCTAACTACTTTTCTAACTACCATCATTTTCAGACCTCAAGATCATCAATCTAAGCTGTTCTAGCCTAGTTTCTAGCATACTAAGCATCAAACAAGCATAAAACATGCACATAATCATAAATCATCCCGAACATACACACACCCACAACAGGGCACTCACAAATACATACGGGTACACACCCAAATTTTATAAAAACGTTTAAACATGTATTTCCAGCCCCAAATCAGTTAAAACATGTAAAAACGGGGATTCTAGAACTCACCTCTTGGAACTTCCGAGTAAGACTTCCTTCAAACCCGAATGCTTATGAGTTCAAACACCTAAAAACACCAAAACACACAACCGAACACACACACAAGCACATAAGCACATACCCGAAGCTGAAATGCAGCCAAGAACACCTTGAAATTAGGAAACTAACCTGAATTTAGCATCTTCTTCTTCTTCTCTCTAAAACCGAAGAGAATTCTGCTCTTTCTTTCTCTAGAAAATTGACAGAAAGATGGTACAGGGGTCATGGGCGGCCATGACCACCTTTTGAACAAATTAATATCAAACTTTGTCCATTGTACAACTTTAACCCCACAACTTGGGTTATTTTGCTTTTCTTCCTTTTTCTTCATTTTTCTCTTCTTTTAAATTTTCCGGGTGTTACAAGTCCACCCCCCTTATATAGGTTTCGTCCCCGAAACCTGTCACTCCTCGAACAGCTGAGGATAATGCTGCCTCATCTCCTCTTCAGGTTCCCATGTAGACTCGGATCCCTTTATATGTTTCCACTGTACTCGCACCAAGGGAACCACTTTATTCCTTAGCCTCTTCTCTTTCCTGTCAATGGTAGCCACTGGTTGCTCCACATAATTGAGCCGCTTGTCAACATCAATGTCTTCCAGTGGTACCACCATATCCTCATCAGTTAAGCACTTCCTCAGATGAGATACATGGAATGTCGTGTGAATTCCACTTAACTCATCGGGCAACTTCAATCTATAGGCCACCTCTCCTACTCGAGCAATGATTCGAAAAGGCCCTATGTATCTCGGACTCAACTTGCCCCGCTTTCTAAACCGAATGATACCCTTCTAAGGTGAAACCTTCAACATAACTCTATCACCCACCTTGAATTCAATCGGTCTACGTCTCTTTTCGGCATACGACTTCTGCCTATCTTTGGCTGCCTTCATATAGGCTTTGATCTTTTCCAGCTTCTCAGTCGTAGCCTCAATCACTTCGATGCTCCCTAACTCCTTCTGACCAATATCACCCCAACATATGGGCGTCCAACACCTCCTACCGTATAGCATCTCATAGGGTGGCATACCAATGCTGGCATGATGACTGTTGTTGTATGAGAATTCAGCTAACGGTAAGTGTTCGTCCTAACTTCCTCCAAAGTCAATGACGCATGCCCGAAGCATATCCTCAAGCGTCTGAATAGTTCTTTCTGAATGACCATCCGTTTGAGGATGATAAGCCGTACTGATATGTAACCTCGTCCCCATCGCATCGTGGAATCTCTTCCAAAACTTGGATGTAAACTGAGTGTCACGGTCAGACACAATAGACACCGGTACACCATGACGAGTCACAATCTCCTTGACGAACAGATCCGCTAACCTCTCGGATGAATACGTTTCACGGATAGGTAACAAATGAGCACTCTTCGTCAGACAGTCGACTATCATCCATATGGCATCATATCCCTTTGTCGTTCACGGCAGCTTTGTAATAGATATGCTCCCACTTCCACTCGGGTATATCCAAAGGTTGGATCTTCCCGTATGACTTCTTATGCTCCGCCTTCACTTGTAAGCAAGTGAGACACTTGCTCACGTACTCCGCTACGTCGCGCTTCATACCGGGCCACCAATAATCTTTCTTCATATCATGATACATCTTTGTGGCACCGGGAAGAATGAAGTATCGACTCTTATGAGCCTCGTCCATGATCTTCCCACGTAAATCTCCATAGCAAGGAATCCACATTCGCCCAAATCGGGTTCTAACACCGAGAGTGTTTTCACCCAATTCCGTGACTAGACCTCTCATCCTCTCGGAGTTAAGGCGATCTTCTTTCAACGCCTCGTCTTGAAACTCCTTGATCCGCTTCATAATATCGGAGGTCATAACCAATTGGTAAGCCTTCACCCGGATCAGTTCAGGCCCCTCCTTTCGGCTAAGGGCATCCGCCACTACGTTAGCTTTGCCTGGATGGTAATGGATCTCGCAATCATAATCCTTAATGAGCTCCAACCATCGCCTCTGCCTCATATTCAAATCTTTCGGCTCGAAGAAGTACTTCAAGCTCTTGTGGTCGGTGAAGATAGTGCACTTCGTCCCATATAAATAGTGCCTCCAAACCTTCAATGCAAAGACCACAGGCACTAACTCCAAGTCATGAGTAGGGTAATTAACCTCATGAACCTTCAGCTATCGGGATGCGTAGGCTATAACCTTCCCTCTTTGCATCAACACGCAACCCAACCCCAAATAAGAAGCATATGAATAAACCACCAAATCTTCGCTTCCTTCAGGTAATGACAAGACTGGAGCTTGCGTTAGCCTCGCCTTTAGCTCCTCAAAAGCCCTTTCTTGCTCTTGACCCCATACAAACTTCACGTCCTTACGAGTCAATTTGGTCAACGGAGAAGCTATCTTGGAAAAGTCTTGGATGAATATTCTATAATATCCCGCCAATCCAAGGAAACTACTGATCTCGGATGGCGTCTTTGGAGACTTCCATTGCATCACAGCTTCTACCTTCGCTGGGTCGACCATGATTCCTTTGGAATTTACCACATGACCCAAAAACTAAACTTCGAGCAACCAGAACGCGCACTTGGAGAACTTGGCATATAACTTCTCTTTTCTAAGCATCTCCAACACTTCCCGAATGTGACCGGCATGCTCCTCCTCGCTCCTTGAATACATCAGGATATCATTGATAAACACGATCACTGATTTATCCAACATCGGCCGACACACTCGATTCATCAAATCCATGAAAGCAGCTGGCGCGTTGGTTAAACCAAAAGACATAACGAGAAACTCGTAGTGTCCATAACGCGTGCGAAAAGCTGTTTTAGGAATATCCTGCTCCTTCACCTTCAGCTGATGATAACCCGATCGAAGATCGATCCTCCAAAACCAACAAGCACCTCGCAGCTGATCAAACAAGTAGTCCATTCTGGGTAAAGGATACCGATTCTTCACCGTCAACTTGTTTAACTCGCGGTAGTCGATGCACATGCTCATGCTACCGTCTTTCTTCTTTACAAACAAGACCGGAGCACCCCAGGGAGAGATACTCGGTCGAATAAACCCATTATCCAACAGTTCTTGCAATTGAACCATCAGTTCCTTCATCTCTGTTGGAGCCAGTCGATACGGTGCCTTAGCGATAGGCTGAGCACCGGTTATCAAATCAATCTAGAACTCGATCTCACGGTCCGGTGGCACACCTGGTAAGTCTTCTGGAAACACATCGGGAAAATCACACACAACCGGTACGTCGGACAATTGTGGTGTTGACGTGTCCATATCTTTCACATAAGCCAGGTAGGCACTACATCCACGCTCATGCACTTCCCTGCCACCGCCATCAAAATTACCGTCGGAACCGTAGTAACTCGATCACCGTAGATCGTCACCGAACTCCCGTCAGGCGCTGTCAGTCGGATCATCTTCTTGCGACACACAATATTCGCTTCATAGGCCGCTAACCAGTCCATCCCTAGGACTACATCAAACCCGCCTAAGGTCATCACAAATAGTCTAGCCGGAAACTTATGACCTTCTAGTTCTATGTCACAGCCTTCTATTAGATTAGAAATCCTGGTAGACTTACCTATGGCAGTTTCTACATAGAAGGGCTCATCAATACTTCTACTTCTAACAGGCAAATTAGCACAGAAAGCAGCAGAAATAAAACTCTTACTAGCACCAGAATCAAATAACACAGAAGCAAGAGTTTGGTTTACTAGAAACGTACCTGACACAACATCGGGGTCCGTCCTAGCCTCCTCCCGGGTCATCGTAAAAGCTCTGGCGCTCGCCTTCTGCCCTTCAGTTCCGGTCGTCTTCCTTGCACCAGAACTCTTCGCCCTCGGCTTCTTGCAATCCCTGCTCAGATGGCCCTCTCCGCCACAGTTAAAACACCTCATCACCCAACAATTCTTTGCTATGTGACCGAGCTTCCCACACTTGAAGCAGACGTTCGATCCCCATCTGCATTCTCCAGTATGTTCCCTTCCCCATTTACCACACCTCTTTGTCCCCGCACCAGAGGCGGTTACTCGCCGGTCATCCACCCTTGCCACCTTGCTGTTTGGGGCGACACCACCGCGTCCGAACCGCTTTCCATTCCAATTCCGGTCACCACCGCCACCTTTCTTACTCATTTCAACCACAGCCACCTCCCGTTCATCATACAACCTTCCCGCCAGATCAACCACCGACCTATACGTGCTCGGCCGGGCGGCGATCATGTGCCAGCGAATATCCGCCGGCAAACCTTGGATGTACCTCTTTATCTTCCGTGACATAGGTGTCACCTGATCCGGCACCAGTCATGCCATCTCATTAAACTTTGTGGTGTACTGTTGGTGCGTCATGGTTCCCGCCTCCAACTGTAGGAACTCTCTCTCAATCTTGTCAAGTTCCCTATGAGGACAGAACTCCTCAATCACCAGCTTCTTCAGCTCATCCCACCTCATCTTTCCAACAGCCCGGCTACCCTCGGCCTGGACAATATTGTCCCACAAGCACAAAGCCGAGTCCACAAATGAGTGGGTAGCAAACTTCACCTTCTGGTCCTCCCTGCACTCGCTGATATCAAGTACAGCCTCCATCTCTCTCACCCATCGATAAGCAACAGCAGCGTTGCCATTGCCATCAAAAGTCGAGGGCTTGCATCTCTGGAATGCCCCATAAGTATAGCCCCGAGTTGTCCCTGACACTGCTTCTTCCTCCTCCTCGTCACTTGGGACAACCGTCTCAGTCTCCCGTTGCTCTGCTTCTCCCGCGGTCTTCTCTTTCTCCTTCTTCTCATCCTCCCGCACAGCTCTAATCACTTCGACCACCACAGACGGTAGGATCGTCTGCATGACCTGATGAACCTCTTCAACAACAGCCTCTTTCACCGAGGCCCTTAAATTAGCACTCTCATCACCACCTTCCTGGTGTTGAGTCTTGGGCTCTTCAGGTGCCATTTCTGCAGCCTTAGCACCACTTCTTGTGGCACGCGGTCCAGCAACACGTCCACCACGACCTCCACCTCTTGAAGCTTTCGAAGATCTACCACTAGCCATCCTCAAAAACACTATAAGATCCGAAAACCAACAAGGTCATTCAAGGTAATAGCTCAGTTTATGTCAAGTATAGTAAGTCTTTAATTACAGTGGCCAGTTGTGATTAGCCACTTACTTTACCTTTCATACCCCAAGCATTTCCTATCCTGACTACATCAGTATTCAAATCTACTAAAAGCACATAAATCAGATAACATGCGCACATAATACCGGTTAACATTAAAGAAAATACCCGATGGCACGTAGCTACTTGGGCTGGCATCCTTCCATTTGTCCCATTTTCAGTTTAAGCTTAGGTTTATTTGGAAAATATTTACCCATTTCTCTTAAACTTTGGCTCTGATACCAACTTGTAAGGCCCCGTTCCCGGGACACTCATAGTTGGACAATCATCGCACATACTATTTCATAATCTCATAAAATCTATTTAACATTTGCAGCGGAAAATTTTAATGAAACCATTTCATATATAAATACTTACTGTTTACAACATCATTACATTACAAATCATCGTCTGGTTTCATTACTACACAAAATGGATGCCAATCAAAATCTTGCCAAGTAGCTTCACCCCGTGTCATCCTCAGCAACCATTACCTGCCAACGGAAAATGCATAAAAGTCAGCGTTGCTAAGTGAGTTCTAGCTTTATAATAGAAATACTTTACTTTTGCTTAGAAAACCTTTCTTTACTTTCATTCGCGATCATACATCATACGTACATGCAGATAATATTTATTATTATCTTTCATCATCATTCATCATCGCACATTATTCGTTCATTCATCATTTATCTTTCACTTTCTTCCGGACCAATGCCATGTGCTATACCCCAAACATTGTGTACGAAGCTGGTTACTGGGTCGAAGTCTATAAATAGACCCCTAACATTGTGCACGAAGCTAACTCTAGTACCTGGGGCAAGCGACAAGGGTCCCATACGTTTGGTCAATCACAAGGATTAGACCCCCGTGTGCATCCTTCTGGGTTAGCTAAAGCGCACACAGTTGAGCTAACACCCTTCATTGGGTGTGAACCTCCTTACGTTTGCTTGCAAGACTTTTCTTTCATTTTTTACGTTCCACTTTTCATTATCATTAACTTTCGCTTTTATTATATGATACTTTACGTTTATCATCATAATCACACCACGTAAAGCCATGGAATAATACATAATAGGAACATAAAGAAAATAGGCCACAAACATGCATAAAAACATCATATAACCATCACATATCAACCCCGGAAACATCCCAAGTCATAGCCTAAAAGTCCTTCCTTCCCGAAAATTTCAGAAAATTTTCTAAGTCTTAGGCGCATGAGCACTATACAGGCGTTTGGGCACTATGCGGGCGCATGAATACTTAGGCGCATGGGCGACTCAGGCGCATGGCACTATTTGGGCGCACGGCAAACACTTAGGCGTCTGGGCAACTTTCTAGGCGCATGGGTACTATGCAGGCGCATGAGCCTGGTTTAGGCGCATGAGCACTTAGGCGTTTTAGCAGTTGGGCGTATGGGCACACTTAGGTTCCTGGGCATAATCCTAGGCGCATGGGCACTATTTGTGCGCATGGACCTTGGGCATTTGGGTACTGTTTGGGCGCATGATCTCAGGCGCATGGGCACTTAGGGGCATGGCCAACTACTTTTCTAACTACCATCATTTTCAGACCTCAAGATCATCAATCTAAGTTGTTCTAGCCTAGTTTCTAACATACTAAGCATCAAACAAGCATAAAACATGCACATAATCATAAATCATCCCGAACATACACCCACCCACAACAGGGCACTCACATATACATACGGGTACACACCCAAATTTTATAAAAACGTTTAAACATGCATTTCCAGCCCCAAATCAGTTAAAACATGTAAAAACAGGGATTCTAGAACTCACCTCTTGCAACTTCCGAGTAAGACTTCCTTCAAACCCGAATGCTTATGAGTACACCTAAAAACACCAAAACACACAACCGAACACACACACAAGCACATAAGCACATACCCGAAGCTGAAATGCAGCCAAGAACACCTTGAAATCAGGAAACTAACCTGAATTCAGCCTCTTCTTCTTCTTCTCTCTAAAACTAAAGAGAATTATGCTCTTTCTCTCTCTAAAAAATCAACAGAAAGATGGTACAGGGGTCATGGGCGGCCATGACCACCTTTTGAACAAATTAATATCAAACTTTGTCCATTGTACAACTTTAACCCCGCAACTTGGGTTATTTTGCTTTTCTTCCTTTTTCGTCACTTTTCTCTTCTTTTAAAATTTCCGGGTGTTACACTTACCATGTAAATCAATCCACTCCCTAAACCTCATCCATAACATTACACAACCAACTTCGAACACTCTTTCTTCGAAAATGAACTATATCAGTCCAAATGACAACTGTCACTTTATAGATTCCTTTATTGATCATTAAGCCATGGAAACTATCTGTAAAAGATCACGAAACTACTCGTATTCATTTAATAAGAATCGAGAATCAAATGAAAGTGGTAGGATGAAAGTAATCAGATCTTAAACAAGAAACACAATGTGTGATCTATTAAAAGGAATTAAAATCAATGTAGCATGAACAAGTTAATAACGGTAAATTTTTTTCACTCAAAATTATGTGATTATCGATTTGTGCATCAAAATATTCAGGAATGCTTAGCTAAATACATAGATAAGGAACTAGTTATACAAATAGATTAAACAACAATTGGTTTAGCAACGATAGCCTTTTCTTTCCATAACAACATCTAACGTTATTGAGTTTTGACTCTTAAGTGTTCTGAACACACTCCTAAACCAATATAATCAAATCGATTATAATTATCATTGTAGTCATTATAGTAAATCACTAATGCAACATAATATCTATTGTTTACAACAAAAACAAAACCGAATACGAAACCACACCAATGACCCTGTAAATCAATCCACCCCTCACTAAACCTCATCCATTGCATTACGCAACCAACTTCGAACACTCTTTCCTCCAAAATAAACTATATCAATCCAAATGACAACTGCCACTTTATAGATTTCTTTATTGATCATTAAGGCAAGGAAACCACTTGTAAAGAATCACGAAACTACTCGTATTCATTTAATAAGAACCGAGAATCAAATGAAAGCGGTTGGATTAAAGTAATCAGATCTTGAACATGAAACACAATGTGTGATCGATTAAAAGGAATTCAAATCAATGTTGCACGACAAAGTTAATAACTGTTAAGTTTTTTTGAATCAAAATTATGCAATCATAGATTAGTGCATCTAACTATTCACGAATGCTTAATTAAATACATAGATAAGAAACTAGTTATACATAAACATTAAACAACAATTGTTCTATCAACGATAGTCTTGCTTTCCTTCACAACATCTAACGTTATTGAGTTTTGATTCTTTAGTGTTCTGAACACACTCTTAAACCAGTATAACCAAATCGATGATAGTTATCATTGCAATCATTCTAGTAAATCACTAATGCAACACAATATCTATTGTTTATAACAAAACCAAAACCGAATACGTAACCACTCCAATTACCTTGTAAATCAATCCACTCTCTACACCTCATCCATAACATTGCACAACCAACTTCGAATACTCTTTCTTCCTAAATGAACTATATCAATCCAAATGACAACTGTCACTTCATAGATTCCTTTACTGATCATTAAGGTAGTGATACCACTTGTAAAAGATCACGAAACTACTTGTATTCATTTAATAAGAAGCGAGAATCATATGAAAGTGGTTGCATGAAAGTAATCAGATCTTAAACAAAAAACACAATGTGTGAACTATTAAAAGGAATTCAAATCAATGTAGCACAATCAAGTTAATAACGGTTAATTTTTTTTTCAATCAAAATTATGTGATTATAGATTTGTGCATCAAAATATTCAAGAATGCTTAACTAAATACATAGATAAGGAACTAGTTATATAAAAATATTAAACAACAATTGTTCTAGCAACAAAAGTCTAGCTTTCCTTAACAACATTTAACGTTATTGAGTTTTGATTCTTAAGTGTTCTGAACACACTTTTAAACAAGTATAATCAAATCGATCATAATTATCATTGGAATCTTTCTAGTAAGTCACTAATGCAACATAATATCTAATGTTTACAATGAAACCAAAACCGAATACGAAACCACACCAATGACCTTGTAAATCAATCCACTCCTTCCTAAACCTCATCCACAACATTGCACAACCAACTTCGAACACTCTTTCTTCCTAAATGAACTATATCAATACAAATGACAACTGTCACTTTATAGATTACTTTATTGATCATTAAGGCAAGGAAACCACTTGTAAAAGATCACGAAACTACTCATATTCATTTAATAAGAAGCGAGAATCAAATGAAAGTGGTAGGCTGAAAGTAATCAGATCTTAAAAAAGAAACACAATGTGTGATCGATTAAAAGGAATTAAAATCAATGTAGCACGACCAAGTTAATAACGATTAATTTTTTTTAATCAAAATTATGCGATATAAAGTAACGCATCAAAATATTCAGGAATGCTTAGCTAAATACATAGATAAGAAACTAGTTATACAAAACATTAAACTACAATTGTTTTAGCAACGATAGCATTTGCTTTCCATAACAACATCTAGCGTTATTTAGTTTTGATTCTTAAATATTCTGAACACACTCCTAAACCAATATAATCAAATCGATTATAATTATCATTCTAGTCATTCTAGTAAATCACTAATGCAACATAATAACTATTGTTTACAAGAAAACCTAAACCGAATACGAAACCACACCAATGACCTTGTAAATCAATCCACTCTTACTTAAACCTTATCCGTTAAATTGCACAACCAACTTCGAACACTCTTTCTGTCAAAATGAACTAAATCAATCCGAATGATAACTGTTACTTTAGAGATTTCTTTATTAATCATTAAGGCAAGAAAAACACCTGTAAAGGATCACGAAACTACTCGTATTCATTTAATAAGAATGGAGAATCAAATAAAAGTGGTGGGATGAAAGTATTCTGATCTTAAACAAGAAACATAATGTGTGATCGATTAAAAAGAATTCAAATCAATGTAGCACAACCAAGTTAATAACGGTTAATTTTTTTTAATCAAAATTATGCGATTATAGATTGGTGCATCAAAATATTCAGGAATGCTTAACTAAATGTATAGATTAGTAACTAGTTGTACAAAAATATTAAACAACAATTGTTCTAGCAACGATAGTATTGCTTTCATTAACAACATCTAACATTATTGAAGTTTGATTGTTAAGTGTTCTGAACACACTACTAAACCAATATAATCAAATCGATTATAAATATCATTAGAGTCATTTTAGTAAATCACTAATGCAACATAATATCTATTGTTTACAACAAAACCAAAACCGAATACGAAACCACACCAATGACCCTGTAAATCATTCCACCCCTCACTAAACCTCATCCATTGCATTGTGCAACCAACTTCGAACACTCTTTCTTCCAAAATAAACTATATCAATCCAAATGACAACTGTCACTTTATAGATTTCTTTATTGATCATTAAGGTAAGGAAACCACTTGTAAAGAATCACGAAACTACTCGTATTCATTTAATAAGAACCGAGAATCAAATGAAAGTGTTTGGATGAAAGTAATCAGATCTTGAACATGCATCACAATGTGTGATCGATTAAAAGGAATTCAAATCAATGTTGCACGACCAAGTTAATAACTATTAATTATTTTTCAATCAAAATTATGCAATTATAGATTAGTTCATCTAACTATTCAGGAATGCTTAACTAAATACATAGACAAGGAACTAGTTATATATAAACATTAAACAACAATTGTTCTATCAACGATAGTCTTGCTTTCCTTCACAACATCTAACGTTATTGAGTTTTGATTCTTAAGTGTTTTGAACATAATCTTAAACCAGTATAACCAAATCGATGATAATTATCATTGCAATCATTCTTGTAAATCACTAATGCAACATAATATCTATTGTTTACAACAAAACCAAAACCGAATACGAAACCACACCAATTACCTTGTAAATCAATCTACTCCCTAAACCTCATCCATAACATTGCACAACCAACGTCGAATACTCTTTCTTCCTAAATGAACTATATCAATCCAAATGACAACTGTCACTTTATAGATTCCTTTATTGATCATTAAGGCAAGGAAACCACTTGTAAAAGATCACGAAACTACTCGTATTCATTTAATAAGAAGCAAGAATCATATGAAAATGGTAGGATGAAAGTAATCAGATCTTAAACAAAAAAAAACAATGTGTGAACTATTAAAAGGAATTCAAATCAATGTAGTACAATCAAGTTAATAACGGTTAATTTTTTTTTCAATCAAAATTATGCGATTATAGATTTGTGCATCAAAATATTCAAGAATGCTTAACTAAATACATAGATAAGGAACTATATATAAAAATATTAAACAACAATTGTTCTAGCAACAAAAGTTTAGCTTTTCTTAACTACGTTTAACGTTATTGAGTTTGATTCTTAAGTGTTCTGAACATACTTTTAAACAAGTATAATCAAATCAATCATAATTATCATTCGAATCATTCTGGTAAATCACTAATGCAACATAATATCTAATGTTTACAATGAAACCAAAACCGAATACGAAACCACACCAATGACCTTGTAAATCAATCTAATCCTCCCTAAACCTCATCCACAACATTGCACAACCAACTTCGAACACTCTTTCTTCCTAAATGAACTATATCAATACAAATGACAACTGTCACTTTATAGATTACTTTATTAACCATTAAGGTAAGGAAACCACTTGTAAAAAATCACGAAACTACTCATATTCATTTAATAAGAAGCGAGAATCAAATGAAAGTGGTACGATGAAAATAATCAGATCTTAAACAAGAAACACAATGTGTGATCGATTAAAAGGAATTAAAATCAATGTAGCACGACCAAGTTAATAACGGTTAATTTTTTTCAATCAAAATTATGCGAAATAAAGTAATGCGTCAAAATATTCAGGATTGCTTAGCTAAATACATAGATAAGGAACTAGTTATACAAAAACATTAAACAACAATTGTTTTAGCAACGATAGCCTTTGCTTTCCATAACAAATAACGTTATTGAGTTTTGATTCTTAAATATTCTGAACACAATCCTAAAGCAATATAATCAAATCGATTATAATTATCATTGTAGTCATTCTAGTAAATCACTAATGCAACATAATAACTATTGTTTACAAGAAAACCTAAACCGAATACGAAACCACACCAATGACCTTGTAAATCAATCCACCCCTCCTTAAACCTTATCCGTAAAATTGCACAACCAACTTCGAACACTGTTTCTTCCAAAATGAACTATATCAATCCAAATGACAAATCTCGCTTTATAGATTCCTTTATTGATCATTAAGGCAAGGAAACCACTTGTAAAGGATCACGAATTTACTCTTATTCATTTAATAATAACCGAGAATCAAATGAAAGTGGTGGAAAGAAAGTAATTAGATCTTAAACAAGAAACACAATGTGTGATTGATTAAAAGGAATTCAAATCAATGTTGCACGACTAAGTTGATAACGGTTATTTTTTTTTAATCAAAATTATGCGATTATAGATTAGTTCAATAAAATATTCAAGAATGCTTATCTAAATACATAGGTAAGGAACTAGTAATACAAAAATATTAAACAACAATTGTTCTAGCAACGATAGTCTGGCTTTCCTTAACAACATCTAACGTTATTAAGTTTTGATTCTTAAGTGTTCTGAACACACTCCTAAACAAATATAATCAAATCGATTATAATTATCATTGTAGTCATTATAGTAAATCACTAATGCAACACAATATCTATTGTTTACAAGAAAATCTAAACCGAATACGAAACCACACCAATGACCTTGTAAATAAATCCACTCCTCCTTAAACCTTATCCATTAAATTGCACAACCAACTTCTGACACTCTTTCTTTCAAAATAAACTAAATCAATCCAAATGACAACAGTTACTTTAGAGATTCCTTTATTGATCATTAAGGTAAAGAAACCACCTGTAAAGGATCACAAAACTACTCGTATTCATTTAATAAGAATCGAGAATCAAATGAAAGTGATGGGATGAAAGTAATCTGATCTTAAACAAGAAACATAATGTGTGATCGATTAAAAAGAATTCAAATCAATGTAGCACGACCAAATTAATAACGGTTAATTTTTTTAATCAAAATTACGTGATTATAGATTGGTGCATCAAAATATTCAGGAATGCTTAACTAAATATATAGATAAGTAACTAGTTATACAAAAATATTAAACAACAATTGTTCTAGCAATGATAGTCTTGCTTTCATTAACAACATCTAATATTATTGAGTTTTGATTGTTAAGTGTTCTGAACACACTCCGAAACCAATATAATCAAATCAATTATAAATATCATTGGAGTCATTTTAGTAAATCACTAATGCAACATATTATCTATTGTTTACAACAAAACCAAAACGGAATACGAAACCACATCAATGACCTTGTAAATCAATCCACCCCTCACTAAACCTTATCCATTACATTGCGCAACCAACTTCGAACATTATTTCTTCCATAATAAACTAAATCAATCCAAACGACAACGGTCACTTTATAGATTCCTTTATTGATCATTAAGGCAAGGAAACCACTTGTAAAGGATCATGAATGTACTCTTATTCATTTAATAAGAACCGAGAATCAAATGAAAGTGGTGGGATGAAAGTAATCAAATCTTAAACAAGAAACACAATGTATGATCGATTAAAAGGAATTCAAATCAATGTAGCACGACCAAGTTAATAACGGTTAAATTTTTTTAATCAAAATTATGCGATTATAGATTAGTTTAATAAAATATTTAGGAATGCTTATCTAAATACATAGATAAGGAACTAGTTATACAAAAATATTAAACAACAATTGTTCTAGCAACGATAGTCTGGCTTTCCTTAACAACATCTAATGTTATTAAGTTTTGATTCTTAAGTGTTCTGAACACACTCTTAAACAAACATAATCAAATCGATTATAATTATCATTGTAGTCATTATAGTAAATCACTAATGCAACGCAATATCTATTGTTTACAAGAAAACCTAAACCGAATACGAAACCACACCAATGACCTTGTAAATCAGTCCACTCTTCCTTAAACCTTATCCGTTAAATTACACAACCAACTTCTAACACTCTTACTTCAAAAATGAACTAAATCAATCCACATGACAACTGTTACTTTAGAGATTCCTTTATTGATCATTAAGGTAAGGAACCGCATGTGAAGCATCACGAAACTACTCGTATTTATTTAATAAGAATCGAGGCAAGGAAACCACTTGTAAAGGATCACAAAACTACTTGTATTCATTTAATAAGAATTGAGAATCAAATGAAAGTGGTGGGATGAAAGTAATCTGATCTTAAACAAGAAACACATTGTGTGATCGATTAAAAAGAATTCAAATCAATGTAGCACGACCAAGTTAATAACGATTAATTTTGTTTTCAATGAAAGTTATGCGATTATAGATTAGTGTATCAAAGTATCCAGGAATGCTTAACTAAATACATAGATAAGGAACTAGTTATACAAAAATATTAAATTGGTCTAGCAACGATAGTCTTGCTTTCCTTAACAACATCTAACGTTATTGTGTTTTGATTCTTAAGTGTTCTGAACACACTTCTAAACCAATATACTCAAATCAATTATAAATATCATTGGACTCATTCTAGTAAATCACTAATGCAACATAATATCTATTGTTTACAACAAAACCAAAACCGAATACGAAACCACACCAATGACCTTGTAAATCAATCCACCCCTCACTAAACCTCATCCATTACATTGCACAACCAACTTCGAACACTCTTTCCTCCAAAATGAACTATATCAATCCAAATGACAACTGTTACTTTAAAGATTCCTTTATTCACCATTAAGGCAAGGAAACCACTTGTAAAGGATCACGAAACTACTCGTATTCGTTTAATAAGAACCGAAAATCAAATGAAAGTGGTCTGATGAATGTAATCAGATTTCAAACAAGAAACACAATGTGTGATCGATTAAAAGAAATTCAAATCAATGTTGCACGACCAAGTTAATAACTATTAATTTTTTTCAATCAAAATGATGCAATTATAGATTAGTGCATCTAACTATTCAAGAATGCTTAACTAAATACATAGATAAGGACCTAGTTATACATATACATTAAACAACAATTGTTCTAGCAACGATAGTCTTGTATAAGGCACCGTTCCCGGAACGCTCACAGTTGGACATTCTTCGCACATAATATTTGAAAACTCATAATCGTTAACTAAAATAATGCAGCGGAGTAATTTTAACAAAACCATTTCATATATTAATAATTTCTTTTGCCAAATAATACAACATTGTTAATATTACAAAACATCGTTTGGTTGCATTACAACACAAAAACATCATTATAACATAAAATGGATGCCATCCAAAATTTTGCCACGTAGCTTCACCCTGCGCCATCCTCAGCAACCATTACCTGCCAACTGAAAATGCATTAAAGTTAGCGTTGCTGAGTGAGTTCCAGTTTTATAAAAATATTTATATTACCTTCCATTTGTTAAAACATGTTCTTACTTTCGCACATGATCATAAATCATACATACACGTAGATAATAGCATTATTATCTTCCGTCATCGTTCATTTTGTACCTTTCGCACTTTACATTATCTTTCACTTCTATCCAGATTCTGTCGTATGCTAAACCCCGCTCGTGAGCACGAAACCATCTAATCTAGGGCTTAGCGACAAGGATCCCATATCACATGTATGGAGCAGTCACCAAGACTGACTCCCTTGTGTGTGAACCCTCATGGGTTAGCCAAGATCGCATGTTGTATGACACACAGTTGAGCTAACAACTCTCATTGAGTTGTGAACCTCCTTACATTTGCTTGCAACACTTTCATTCGTTCATTCATTATTTTCCACTTTCATTATCTTAGATATTTTGATTCGTTAATATAATACTTTACGTACATTAACATAATCACACCACGTAAAGCCACGGAATAATACGAAATAAGGAACATAAGGAAACAGATCATAAACATGCATAACATCATCATACATCATCCCCGGAAACATTCCAAGTCATAGCCTAAAAACCCCTTTTTCCCAAAATTTCAGAATATTTTGTAAGGCATTGGGCGCATGGGCACTATGCACGCGCATGAGCACTATGCGGGCGCATGAATACTTAGGCGCATGGGCGACTTAGGCACATGAGCACTATTGGGGCGCATGAGCCTTACTTAGGCGCATGGACACTCAGGCGTCTGGGGAACTTAGGCGCATGGGCACTCAAGCGTCTGGGGAACTTAGGCGCATGGGCGGGATTCTGGGCACATGGGTACTATGCAGGCGCATGAGCCTGACTTAGGCGCCTGGGCAATATTCTAGGCGCATGGACACTATTTGGGAGCATAAACAACTGAATTTCAACATACATCATTTTCAGTCCCCAAATCATCATTCTAACCTATTCTTGGCCTAGATTCTTTCATATCAAGCATCATAAACAAGCATAAAACATAAACACAATTTAAACCCTTCCCGAACATACACCCACCCAACCGGGTACGCACCCAACATTTATAAAAAATATTTTATCATGCATTTCCAGCCCCAAAATCAGTTAAAACATTTAAAACCAAGGATCTAAAACTCACCTTTTGCAACTTTCGAGTAGGACTTCTTCAAACCCGAATGCTCAATGAGTTCAAACACCTAAAAACACCAAAAACACACAATCGAACACATACAAGCACATAAGCACATACCTGAAGGCTGGAAATCAGCCAAAAACACCCCAAAAATCAGAAAACTAACCTGAATTCAGCTTCTTATTCTTCTTTTCTCTAAAACCGAGAGAATTCTCTGCTTTCTCTCTCTAGAAAATCGACAGAAAGTTGATGGAACATGGGTGTGGGCGGCCACACCCACTTTTGAACAAAATAATATCAAAATTTGTCCCTTGTACAATTTTAACCTCTCAACTTGGGTTATTTTTCTTTTGTTTCTTTTTCTTCTTTTTAAAATTTCCGGGTGTTACAAGTCCACTCCCCTTATATAGGTTTCGTCCTCGAAACCTGTCATTCCTCGAACAGCTGAGGATAATGCTGTATCATCTCTTCCTCAGTCTTTCACGTAGACTCGGATCCCTTTCTATGTTTCCACAGTACTCGTACCAAGGGAACCACTTTATTCCTTAACCTTTTCTCTTTCCTGTTGATGATAGCCACTCGTTGCTCCACATAATTGAGTCGCTCATCTACCTCAATGTCTTCCAGTGGTACAACCAAATCTTCATCAGCTAATCACTTTCTCAGATGAGATACATGGAATGTTGGATGAATACCGCTTAACTCTTCGGGCAACTCCAACCTATAGGCCACCTCTCCTACTCGAGCAACGATTCGGAAAGGCCCTATGTACCTTGGGCTCAACTTGCGCCGCTTTCTAAACCGAATGATACCCTTCCAAGGCGAAACCTTCAACATAACTCTATCACCCACCTTGAATTCAATCGGTCTACGTCTCTTGTCGGCATATGACTTCTGTCTATCTTTGGCTGCCTTCATAAAGGCCTTGATCTTCTCCAGCTTCTCAGTCGTAGCCTCAATCACTTCGATGCTCCCTAACTCCTTCTGACCGATGTCGCCCCAACATATGGGCGTTTTACACCTCCTACCGTATAGCATCTCATATGGTGGCATACCAATGCTGGCATGATAACTGTTGTTGTATGATAATTCAGCTAACGGTAAGTGTTCGTTCCAACTTCCTCCAAAGTCAATGACGCATGCCCGAAGCATATCCTCAAGCGTCTGAATTGTCCTCTCTAATTGACCATCCGTTTGAGGATGATAAGCAGTACTAATGTGTAACCTCGTCTCCATCGCATCATGGAATCTCTTCCAAAACTTGGATGTAAACCGGGCGTCACGGTCAGACACAATAGACACCGGTACACTATGACGAGTCATAATCTCCTTGATGAACAGATCCGCTAACCTCTCGGTTGAATACGTTTCATGGATCGGTAGGAAGTGAGCACTCTTTGTCAGGCCGTCGACTATCACCCATATGCCATCATACCCCCTTGCCGTTTGCGGCAGCTTCGTAATAAAATCCATGGTGATATGCTCCCACTTCCACTCAGGTATATCCAAAGGTTCGATCTTCTAGTATGGCTTCTGATGCTCCGCCTTCACTTGTAAGCAAGTAAGGCACTTACTCACATACTCCGCTACCTCACGCTTCATACCCGGCCACCAATAATCTTTCTTCATATCATGATACATCTTTGTAGCACCGGGATGAATGGAGTATCGAGCCTTATGAGCCTCATCCATGATCTTTCCTCGTAAATCTCCATAACAAGGAATCCACATTCGCCCAAATCGAGTTCTAGCACCGATAGTGTTTTCTCCCAATTCCGTGACTAGACCTCTCATCCTTTCGGAATTAAGGCGATCTTCTTTCAACTCCTCATCTTGAAATTCCTTGACTTGCTTCATTACGTCGGAGGTCATCACCAACTAGTAAGCCTTCACCCGGACCGGTTCGGGTCTCTCCTTTCGGCTAAGGGCATCCGCTACTACATTGGCCTTGCCCGGATGGTAATGAATCTCACAATCATAATCCTTGATAAGCTCCAACCATCTCCTTTGCCTCATGTTCAGGTCCATCTGCTCAAAGAAGTACTTCAAGCTATTGTGGTCAGTGAAGATAGTCCCATATAAGTAGTGCCTCCAAATCTTCAATGCAAAGACCACAGGCGCTAGCTCCAGATCATGAGTAGGGTAATTAACCTCATGAACCTTCAACTGCCATGATGCGTAGGCTATAACCTTCCCTCTTTGCATCAACACGCAACCCAATCCCAAATAAGAAGCATCCGAATAGACTACCAAGTCTTCGCTTCCTTTGGGTAATGACAAGACTGGAGCTTGCGTCAACCTCGCCTTTAGCTCCTCAAAAGCCTTCTCTTGTTCTTGACCCCATATAAATTTCATGTCCTTACGGGTCAGCTTGGTCAACAGAGAAGCTATCTTGGAGAAGTCTTGGATGAATCTTCTATAATATGCAGCCAATCGCAAGAAACTATGAATCTCAGATGGCGTCTTTGGAGACTTCCATTTCATCACCGCCTCCACTTTAGCCGGGTCGACCATAATCCCTTCAGGATTCACCATGTGACCCAAAAACTGAACCTCGCGACACCAGAACGCGCACTTGGAGAATTTGGCGTACAATTTCTCCCTTCTAAGCGTCTCTAGCACCTCCCGAATGTGACCGGCATGCTCCTCCTTGCTCCTTGAATAAATCAGGATATCATTGATACACACAATCACCGATTTATCAAACATTGGCCGGCACACTCAATTCATCAAATCCATAAAAGCAGCTGGCGCGTTGGTTAAACCAAAAGACATAACAAGGAACTCGTAGTGTCCATAACGTGTACAAAAAGCTGTTTTAGGAATGTCTTGCTCCTTCACCTTCAGCTGATGATAATCCGATCGAAGATCTATTCTCGAAAACCAACTAGCACCTTGGAGCTGATCAAACAAGTCGTCGATTCGGGGTAGGGGATATCGGTTCTTCACCGTCAACTTGTTTAACTCGCGGTAGTCGATGCACATCCTCATGCTACCGTCCTTCTTCTTTACGAACAAGACTGGAGCACCCTAGGGAGAGATACTCGATCGAATGAACCCTTTATCCAACAATTCTTGCAATTGAACCATCAGTTCCTTCATCTCGGATGGAGCCAAACGATACGGTGCCTTAGCGACGAGCTGAGCACCTGGTATCAAATCAATCTGGAACTCGATCTCACGGTCTGGTGGCACACCTGGTAAATCTTCTGGGAACACGTCAGGGTAGTCACGCACAACCGGTATGTCGGACAATTATGGTGTTGACGTGTCCACATCCTTCACGTAGGCCAGGTATGCACTACATCCACGCTTCATGCACTTCTCAGCCACCGCCATTGAAATCACCTTCGGAACCGTAGTAACTCGATCACCGTAGATCGTCACTGAACTCCCGTCAGGCGCAGTTAATCGGATCATCTTCTTGTGGCACACAATATTTGCCTCATGGGCTGCTAGCTAGTCCATCCCTAGGACAACATTAAACCTTCTAGCTTTACGTCACAACCTTCTATCAGATCAGAAATCCTGGTAGACTTACCTATGGCAGTTTCTATATCGAAGGGCTCATCAATACTTCTACTTCTAACGGGCAAATTAGCACAGAAAGCAGCAAAAATAAAACTCCTACTAGCACCAGAATCAAATAACACAGAAGCAAGAGTTTGGTTTACTAGAAACGTACCTGACACAACATCGGGGTCCGTCCTAGCCTCCTCCCTGGTCATCATGAAAGCTCTGGCGCTCGCCTTCTGCCCTTCATTCCCTGCCTTCTTTATTGCCCCAGAACTCTCAGCCCTCTGTATCTCTAGAATGCCCCATAATTACAGCCTCGTGCTATTTCTTGCACAGGCTGTTCCTCCTCCTCATCACTAGAGACAATTGTTTCAGTCTCCGGTTGCTCCCTTTCTCCTCTCTCGGAGGTATTCTCCTTTTCCTTCTTCTCATCCTCCCGTATAGCTCTAATCACTTCGATCATCACAGACGGCAGGATCGTCTGCATGACCTGGTGAACCTCCTCAACAACAGCCTCCTTCACCGAGGCCCTCAAATCAGCACTCTCATCACCACCTTCCTGGTGATGAGTCTCGGGCTCTTCAGGTGCCCTTTCCGCAGCCTTAGCCCTGCCTCTTGTGGCACGCGGTCCAGCACCACGTCCACCACGACCTCCACCTCTAGAAGCCTTCGAAGATCTACCACCAGCCATCCTCTAAACACACTATAAGATTCAAACACCAACACGGTCATTCAAGGTAATAGCTCAGTTTATGTCAAGTATAGTAAGTCCGTAATTACAGTGTCCAGTTGTGATTAGCCACTTACTTTACCTTTCATACCTCAAGCATTTCCTATCCTGACTACATCAGTATTCAAATCTACTAAAAGCACATAAATCAAATAACATGCGTACATAATACCGGTTAACATTAAAGAAAATACCTGATGGCACGTAGCTACTTGGGCTGGCATCCTTCCATTTGTCCCATTCTCAGTTTAAGGTTAGGTTTTTGAAAATATTTTACCAGATTCTCTTAAACTTTAGCTTTGATACCAACTTGTAAGGCCCCGTTCCCGGAACGCTCACAGTTGGACATTCATCACACATAATATTTGAAAACTCATAATCATTAACTAAAATAATACAACGGAGTAATTTTAACAAAACCATTTCATATATTAATAATTGCTTTTGCCAAATAATACAACATTGTTAATATTACAAAACATCGTTTGGTTGCATTACAACACAAAAACATCATTATAACATAAAATGGATGCCATCCAAAATTTTGCCACGTAGCTTCACCCTGCGCCATCCTCAGCAACCATTACCTGCCAACTGAAAATGCATTAAAGTTAGCGTTGCTGAGTGAGTTCCAGTTTTATAAAAATATTTATATTACCTTCCATTCGTTAAAACATGTTCTTACTTTCGCACATGATCATACATCTTACATACACATAGATAATAGCATTATTATCTTCCGTCATCGTTCATTTCATACCTTTCACACTTTACATTATCTTTCACTTCTATCCACATCCTGTCGTATGCTAAACCCCCCTCTTGGGCACGAAGCTATATAATCTAAGGCTTAGCGACCAGGATCCCATATCGCACGTATGGAGCAGTCACCAAGACTGACTCCCCTGTGTGTGAACCCTCATGGGTTAGCCAAGATCGCATGTTGTATGACACATAGTTGAGCTAACAACTCTCATTGAGTTATGAACCTCCTTACATTTGCTTGCAAGACTTTCATTCGTTCATTCATTATGTTCCACTTTCGTTATCTTAGATCTTTCGCTTCGTTAAGATAATACTTTATGTTCATTAACATAATCACACCACGTAAAGCCACGGAATAATACAAAATAAGGAACATTGGGAAACAGTTCATAAACATGCATAACATCATCATACATCATCCCCGGAAACATTCCAAGTCATAGCCTAAAAATCCCTTTTTCCAAAAATTTCAGAATATTTTCTAAGACATTGGGCGCATGGGCACTATGCAGGCGCATGAGCACTATGCGGGCGCATGAATACTTAGGCGCATGGGCGACTTAGGCACATGGGCACTATTGGGGCGCATGAGCCTTACTTAGGCGCATGGGCACTCACGCGTCTGGGGAACTTAGGCACATGGGCGGGTTTCTGGGCGCATGGGTACTATGTAAGCGCATGAGCCTGACTTAGGCGCATGGGAACACTTAGGCGCCTGGGCAATATTCTAGGCGCATGAGAATCATAGCAAACATCATTATTAGCAGTTACTGTTTGATCTTTTGTAACCATTAATCAGTGTTTTTAATTAAATACATTTGAATCAAATCGTGTTCATTCACTTATTGCAATTTATTGTTATGTTCTTCATTAGTATGTTCTATTGCGTTTGTTATTACATATTCAATCAATCAAACAACGAATAGTGATAATTCCGCGATCGTTATTCGAACTCAATCTAATACTGATAATTCCTGATTGCGATCCTTGGATTGACAAACCCAAGCCTTAATGATCTTGGGTTTACCACTAGTATCTAAAATTGTTACTCCCTCATGAATGAGTCTTGAGGATTCAGTGTTAACTTTAGTCTTAATTGATTCATTATGTTTTGTTTGTGGTGAGGATGACTCTGTTGAAGATGAACTTGTTGAACCTTGTTCTTAATTCTCAATCCCTTCTTCTGGCACCTTCTTTTTGTTTGGCTTTTGCTTTAATTTTGATGATGATCCCTGATTGAAGAAAGTTTCATCATCTTTAGATTTTGATTGTGGTATTTGAGTACCCTTTTCAAAATGATAAAAGAAAGTGTCATCAGCATTTGTTGTCTTCTCTGTCAAATCCACCTTTTTGTGAGGTGTTTTAAGTTGGTGATGTGGTTTTTCTTTCTTCTTCAAAGGCTTACCATCAGCAGATGGTTGCTTCTTTGTTTTTGGCAGCTTTTGTTTTTGTTAATGCTTCTTTGGCTTTGAATCTTCTTGACTATCACTTGATTGAGAGTCTGATTCAGCCTTCTCTGATTGTTGCTTCTTTATGCTCTTTGTTTTATTCTTTTTGTTGAAATAACATTCCTGAGTGGAATGGTTATTTTTGTTACAGATTGCACAGTATTTGTTGAAGTAGCATTCAGAAGTCATGTGATTGTTCATATTGCAAATGGAACAGTAACTGCTGAAGTAACAATCTTCGGTGTTGTGATTTTTAATGTCACACCATTTACAATACCTTTCTTCTTCCTCACTTTCATGAACACTCACCTTCTTCTTCCTTTTCTGTTCTGCCAATTCCTTTTCAAACTTTACAGCTGATGAATCCTTGTTTTTCCCTGACATGATAACAAAGGGTTCTTGTTTAACACCAGATAACTTCTGTTGCTTAGGATTCACAATCTTTTGTTTGGCTTTCTTGATGTTTGTTGCTTTTTGCTTCCGCTGATCTTCCATGGATTCAACAGATTTTTGCTTCCGGAGATCTGCTACGGATGATGATTAATCAGCATTTTTCTTCTTCCGGAGATCTGCTACGGATGTTGATTGCTCAGCATTTTTCTTCTTCCGAAGATCTATAGATGGTGTTTTTTTTGCCTTCTCTGCGGAAGAAATTTTGATTTCTTCCGTAGATGTGAGTTTCACACTATCTTCAATTGATTTTTGCAATTTGTTAAGCTCATGAAGACCTTCATTCAGTTGAGCTATCCTCTTGCACATTATTTTTAACATATTTCTTTGCTTAGGAGGATAAGGCAGCTTTGTTTCTTCAAGAACTTTGGGAATGATTGGTTCAAATAAAACATTCTTACCAATACCCAATTCATTCACAATTTTCTCAACATGTTCATCAGAGTCATACAAGTCATCACATTCAACATGGTCAAATTCTGAGTCATTTTGTTTGACTAGTTCTGATTCAGAAGACTCAGTTTCACTCACCTTAGAATCATTACCATTTATTAATTGATTAATTTTTGTTTCAAAGTTGGTTCTTGACACAAAATGGTTTGATAAACTGTTTGTCATTGACTCAGGTAAGGGTGTGTAATTATCATTCAGAGGAGGTGCAACAGCATTGAATCCCAACCCATACCTGTTCTTTGATTCAATATGAGAATTTAACAATTTCTCATATTGCTGAGATGACAGTTGAAACTTCTGAAGTTTCACTTCAGTTGATGCATGATCAGACATGGATTTTGTTAAAGAAGTCGTCAAATGCTCAACTTGTGCTTTTAAGTTGTAGTTTTCAGAAGCAAATTTATCTAAATCTTTTTGCAAAGAGTTGATTTTGATTTGATATAGTTTATGCTCTCTTACATGAGATTCATTTAAAACCATTGTTTCTTTTACTTTGTTAGCCAGTTATTGAGCATGGACTCTATATCTTTCAACTTCCTCTACACACATTGATGAACACAATCTATCTCTTACCTCTCTGGCCATAGGTGGGACTTTGTTCTCCATGTTGGCCATTAAGGCTTGATTTTTTTCCAACACCTCCTTCTCATACATGCTCCATCACATGTTCCATCTTGCAAGATTATAAGTCCAGTTTCTTTGGAATTGCTTGGCCCTGCGGATGAACTTGTGGCTGGTGGGGATGAGTACTGAGGCTGTCTGAAGGATCTTGAAGTTGATGATGGTTGATTAGATTGATATTGATGAGCTTGATGTTGCTGATTTTGCCTCATGTCAGAAGTTGATTATTGATTGCACTCTTTTGAGAAATGTCCATAGAGATTGCATTTGAAACATCTCACCTTTGACTTATCAACCCTAATCTTAGTTGTTCTACCTGCTGCAGCCAAGTTTTTATTTCTCCTCAGATACTGCTTGGCTCTGTATGCAATCATTGCCATTTGCCACTTGATATCCATTTCTTCTACTTCATTTGGATGAAGTTCTTCCAGGTCTTGTTGACAAATGTTAGCTGGTGTTAAAGTGCTGCCCAAATAAGCTTGGAAGCTTGAACTGAAAGCTGCAAATGCTGGTTTTTGTTCTTCAGAGTCCAAAATCATAGTGATGGGCTCTGCTTGATTGTTGTTGTTGGAGGAAGTCTTTGCTGATGATGTAGATGAATCCTTTCTTTCATCAGATCTTCCTTTTTCCTTTGCTGATTTACTTTGAGATGTTGATCTTGAATGCTTTGAGGCATAAAAACCCAGTTCTTCCTCATCTTCACTCAAAGTACAAGTGCTGTCATCATCATGGTTAGAAATAAAAGCACTTCCAGCACTTTTAGTTTCTTTAAATTGATAAGGAGCCACATGTGATTTCACACTCTTGTTTCTTGATTTTTCATCCATTTCAAGAGCTTCTACCTTAGCTACCAATGTATCCAAACCAATGGTTTTGAGATCAAGAGTATTCTTAAACATGGATACAGTCTGCTTCCAACTTTCAGTCACCAGTTGCATAAACCGGTGAAGCTGTTGAGGAACTGATTCACCCTCAATATGAAAGAATGTTTCATATTAGGAGCGAAGAGTATGCTTCCTTGTGCTTCTGATTTCATCACTCCCTTCACAGAGAGTATGTAAAATCTTCCATAAGGAGTTTGCTGTTTTATAGTTCTCACACCTGATTAGTATGTCTTCAGGTAAAGCCATACTGAGTAAACTGTATGCTCTAATATCGACTTTAAGTTTTTTTAGCATCCTCAGGTGATAGATCTTTTGTATTTATGGGTTGATTATGGTCTTTATAATCTGGTCCAAGAGCTGGTGGAATATAAGGACCTCCAGTTATTGATACCCACAAATCTGAATCAATGTAGATCACATGATTCCTGAATTTGATTTTCCAGGATTTAAAATCCGCTTTAGTTTCCAACTTTGGGGGTTGGAGTAATGATCCATCAAAAGAATTACTCATTTTGGTTGATGGATTAATTTTCAACTAAAACATACTTTCTTTTGCAGTGAACTAATAAATGACAAACTCTTAATTATCAAGTAATTAAGTTGTTGCAGTCACAAATCAGTCAATCCTCTTAATGAATATTAAGATTAATATCAAATCAAGAATGTTTGTTGATATGTTTTTGTTCAATTGAACTAAACAATTGTTGATTATCAATCAATAATACAGATCTACGTATCAATTAATGAGAACGTAGATTAATGTTAACCAACAATGTAACTGTACTCGCTGAACGATAAATCATAGTTTGATCGTTTTAAATTGATTTACACCAAAACGTTGAGTGTAATGCCTTTCTCAGCTATCGATAAGCCTAACTCAACTTATATGTTAGTTAGTTCATTCTATAACACCCTTGAATCTGGGTTACAAACTCTCAAGTCATTATGAACAATTAAAAGCAATTTTACTCAAAACCAATGGATCTGGTCAGAAAACTGATAGATCGAATGATATAAACAATTAATCAAACAAATCTAACGCTGATAGATCAACCGATCTAAATCAATGAGCACCAGGCTCTAATACCACCTGTGAATCCAAGGATCACAATCAGGAATTATTAGGTTAGATTGAATTCGAATAATGATCGCGGAATTATCACTATTCGTTGTTTGATTGATTGTATACGAAATAACAAATGCAGTAATAAGTAATAATGAAGAACAGAACAATTAACTGCTATGCATGAACAAATAAGATTTGGTTCAAAAGTATTTCATTAAAAAATATTAATGATTACAAATGAACAAATAATAATTGCTATTGATGATGATTGCTATGATTCTATTGATGATTTTGGTGTAAATGATGTTGCGGCTGCTAGCGTTTGATTGTGATTGATTGATTGTATTGTTAGGTATTCAGCTGTGTATGAAAGTGTGAGCCTATACCTTGTATTTATAGGCTCAGAGATTTACTGTTAAGGTAACAGTGAATTTCTTGGAAATAGTAACTTTCTTATCGTGGTAAGAAAGTTACTCAGAGAATGTTCTGATATGACACATTCTCTGACTGAGTCAAAGTCATCAGTAGGAGTTGACTTTATGACATCACTCAGTGTTTGACTTGTTGACTTGAAGTACTTGGTCAAGTACATGCCACTTCACCAAGTGTTGGTCTTCCGTAGATCATTAATCTTCCGTAGGAGTTATGCCTTCCGTAGGAGTCTTCACTTGGTATTCGTCTGCAACGAGTTGTTCTTCCGCAGATGATCCCCGATATGCCTTCCGTAGGAGTCTTCAGAAGATTATCTACTGAAGAACAAAAATGTTCATCCGTAGATGTTTCGTACACATAGTCAATTTTGTGAAATTGACTAAGTATACTATTAAACCTACAATCACACATATAAATCAACACAGTTATGGGTTAACATATACGTATAAAGCATACATTATGATAATGATTTACAAAAGTTTATTACAAAAGATTGATTCAAGTTCTAAGCCTATACAATGTATCTAGATCTATCAGGACTAGACTCAACAATAGACATCTTGACCACCTTGATCTCTGATTACATACCATCTTTCTGGATTAGCAGCAAATGATTAGGACAGGATGGGTCTTCCTGATGCAAGAGGCCCTACTTGGATTGGAGTTGATTGAGCAGTTGCACTTCTTCGGGATGTTCTTATTCATCCTGAGGTACTGAGAAGGATGCCTCGGACTTTAAGAATGGCAATCCTTAGCCAGATGAGAAGTACTGCCACACATGATACAATCCATTTGCTTTCTTCTAGGTGTCTTCTTCTGAGAGTAAGACTGATCTTGATCACTTTCCATATCCTTCTTCATCTTCACAGATAAAGTAGTAAGCCTTCTAGGGTGTAACTTGCTGTTGGATTTGGATGGTTAAGGCTGTGTAGCAGTGGTACACAGCTGATCAGCCTTTTTTATGTTGCTGGGATGAGTTTGACAAGAACTAGAACCCCTGGTACTGGGATTCATAGTTGAGTCTTCAGCCTTTACCACTTCAAATCCTGTAGCGATGAACACTTGTTTCTACTTAGAGTTGAAAGTGGCCTTGATCTCTTGAGCTTTCTTAGACCTTCTCTTGGCTCTTCTGATCAAGTTCTTTCTCTTGGACTTGGTCATCCCAACCGCCTTTCTCTCCTTTGGAGAATAGTAACCCTTATTAGGATGATCTTCTTCACTATTCTCAGATCCATCCTTCACTATCTCCTCTTCATCCTTTTCACTCATGGGATCTATGAGGGAAAGCTCATCTTCAAAAAGTTCCAAACCTTGGAGATCTTACAGATAGTAAGGAGTGTGGAGGAGCTATCTTAGTAGATTCCAGTCCTTGCTTATTCTGATAACAAACTTTGGCATGCAAAGATGAGGATATCATGTTCTTGAAGGTCTCTTCTTCAAGAACATATTTTTCTACCCGGGCTTTGCTTATCACAAGCTCAGCCTAGCATTCAGTTAACTTAGTGATGAGATCTTTGATCTGAGTCCTGTATTTGGTATGTTCATGTTTAAGAGTGGAAATGGTTTTCTCAAAATCTTCTATTTTTAGTTTATACCCATTTTCAGCTCTTCTGAAATCAAATTTTAAGATGTTTAAAGACTCAAGATCAGATCTCATCTCTACCTATATCTGTTAACTTTAGCAATACATTCAGGAGTACAAAGATGTTCCAATACCTTGGCTTCATCATGATCTGCCATCAGTGCTTGGTTTGGAGATGCATCTTCAACCTAAAAGCTCCAGTCAAAGCCTGTTTCAACAGCAACTGCAGCTTGCTGCTTTGGCTTCTCATTCTGGGTGGCTCCTTCAGTGTAGTTTGGTCTGGTTTGTGTTTGGCCACCATTAGCTCTAGGTGCCTTGCACTCTCTAACAAATTGTCCCATTTGGTTATAGTTGTAACACTTCACTTTGCTTTTGTCCGATCCAAACTTTCCACTTGTCGCATTGCTAGGAAACTTTCTCCCTGTCCTCTTGTAGAACTTCTTGGCTATGTGAGTGAGAAGAGCCATCTGCTGAACTATCTCCATATACTCCAAATCATCTGGATGGATACAGTTCAGGTCTTCAAGGGTGAAGAGAAAGTTGCCTGAACTTTCATCAGCAGAGACAAAAGCATGAGAAGAGCTTGTCTCTTGGAATGAACTTCCTTGGATGTAGCTCTCCCTTGGTGTCTCAGGGTAGGTGATGAAAGGAACCTTTTGTGAGTTGTCAGGGTAGCAGATGAGATAATGCTATGGTTCTTTGCAATCCCTTTCAACCACATGAAGGGCATAACTCTGTTGATTGCTGGAGTTACCAGATGGATTTTGCATGTTCATTTCCATCTGGTAACCACTGAGGATACCATACAACTCTGTAAGTGTAAGAGTCTTGATCAGTTCTCTTGGTAACAACACAGTAATGGGTCTATTATCTAGGAAGAGAGGACATGAACTTCCTTACAATGTCCCTGTTTTCAAGATTTACTCCAACATCCACTAGAGTGTCCACAATCTCAACATACCTGAAGTATTGTTGAGTCATGGTTTCACCTTTTTTGTAGGTGAAATTCTAAACTGCTGCTTCAAGAGGTCATTTTTGTTCTCTTTTGCTTTAGAGAACCCCTCATACATGAGCTTCAGTGCATCCCATAACTGCTTAGCAGTTTTACACTTCTTGAAGCCCCTATAAATGGAGTTTGGAAGAGTAGTTTGGAGGGCAGTCATGGCTTTCTGATCGATATCAATCTTCTTTCTATCTTCTTCAGAATAATCAGCTACATCTTTTGGTATCATGCCACCTCCAGCAGCAGCTGAAAAGGTGCATGGAATGTAAGGTCCAGAGACAACAGATTCCCACATCCTGGAGTCTTGTGACTTGATGAAACCTTTCATTCTTTGACCCTAAGTATCAAGGTCTTCAAGAGTGATCAGTGGGGACTTTTTCATAGTGCCAATTTCCATATCAGCCTTTGTGAGAGCTGCCATTTGACATGTTAAGTGTTTTGTGAAAACTGAGAGATCTAAGATGGTGAGATCTTACAATCAAGAGCCTATAATGCTCTGATACCAATTGCAGGACCATTGAAGGGGATCAATGTAATCAATTTCACAATAAGGAGAGACTTAGAACACTTAACAGATCAAATAGGGAACTAGAACATTTGTATGATACTATGGAACACAAGCAAACAAGTGAGACAGAACTAAGAACAACAACACAGATATGGTTTTCAAGGATAAAGTATATTGCTCTCAAGTTCTTTTACAAGTGTTACATAGCATAGAAATAAAATACAAGGACCTGAGATAATTTATACTACATTATACAGCCGGTCATACTTTGAAGGCCTGCTGGAAACACTAATCTAGACAACAAGATCAATGTAAAGTCAAAAGGCAGATTGCCTTTTGACTAGTGACTATGACATGCCATAGCTCTCATCCTAATATATTACAAAAAGGATAAAAGTACATAAAATGAAAAGTTACAGACTCAAGACCATAATCTACAGTTTCCTAAAGAATGGACCTTTTCACCAACTTATGTAAGTTGGCGAGTCTTCAGAGTGGCAGCGGAAAGTTGGTCAGCTTTTCAAAAAAGTAGTTAAGAGAAAGCATGTCTTCTCTGTCTTTGTAAGAAATCAGTCTTCTATCTTCATGGCTTCGGAAGACTTTGTCTTCTAAGCTTCAGAAGACTTCATCTTTGGTTTCGGAAGATTTGGTCTTTGGCTTTGGAAGATTTTACATTTAGAGTAATTTCTTTGCAGTGTGTAAAACTTCTGAAGTAACTTCCACCATGCACAAAGTGCATGCATGCAGGAAGCAGCTTGATTATTTTGGGTGCATCAGCCTCTTCGGTAATCCTTACAACTAAGAACAACAACTAAGAATGATTTTCAAGGAATAAGTATATTGCTCTCAAGTTCTTTTACAAGTGTTACAAAGCATAGAAATAAAATATAAGGACCTGAGATACTTTATACTACATCCTACAGCCGGCCATACTTTGAAGGCCAGCTGGAAACACTAATCTAGACAACAAGATCAATGTAAAGTCAGAAGCTAGATTTCTTTTGACTAGTGACTATGACATGCCATAGCTCACATCCTAATATATTACAAAAAGGATAAAAGTACATAAAGTGGAAAGTTACAGACTTAGGACCATAAACTACAGTTTCCTAAAGCATGGACCTTTTCACCAACTTATGCAAGTTCGTGAGTCTTTAGAGTGTCAGTGAAAAGTTGGCCAGCTTTCTGAAAAGGTGGATCAGAGAAAGCATGTCTTCTCAGTTTTTGGAAGAAATCAGACTTCTATCTTCATGGCTTCGAAGACTTTCTCTTCTAGGCTTCAGAAGACTTCATCTTTGGCTTCGGAAGAGTTGGTCTTTGCCTTCAGAAGATTTTACCCTTAGAATGTTTTCTTTGCAGAGTGTAAAACTTCCAAAATAACTTCCACTATGCAGAATGTGCATGCATGCAGGAAGCACCTTGAGTGTTTTGGGTGCATCAGCCTCTTTTATAATGCTTACAAACTCCCCTTAGGCTGATGCTACCAAAACAAAGATGATATTCAGCAGTTGACGTCCTCATCAGGATCAAGAAAATTCCTTTCTTCAACATTTGATCAGGATCCTTTAAACTCTCATAATATCTTCTCATATCAAAGAGATCATGAAGAGGTAGATCAGGCATGTCGTGCCAGAGATAGACATCTTGACCTCCTTGATCTCTGATGACATACCATCTGTCTGGATTAGCAACAAATGATTAGGACAGGATGGGTCTTCCTTATGCAATAGGCTCTACTTGGTTGGAGTTGATTGAGCAGCCTCTTATTGCACTTCCTCAAGATGTTCTGATTCATCCTGAGGTACTGAGAAGGATGCCTTGGAATTCTTTTTGTCAGACCCTGAAAAGCACACCGGAAGAGCACGCGTGCGACGGAGATAACGGAAGTTAGATTATTTCCAACAATTATTAAGCAAACAAATCGTGGATACCAAAATTAAATATTATCATACAAGAAAATGTTATTACATAGTTCCAAACAAAAGTCTTATTATGAGAACTTGTTTAGTAATAAGATAACATTGTTTTTAAACATTATTAAGGAATTTTTAAACGGCAGTGGAAAATTGGTCCCAAAAGTGGTATCCAAACTTGATAAGTTTGCCGTTAAAACCCTTTTATTACCATTCATGCCTAATCACCTAAAAAACATGCCCAAAAGTTTATCAACATAAAACTGGTTAGTTCACAGGTTTATAACAAAATTAATAAAGTTTTCATTTTAGAACGATATGATTATACCGGAATCAACCCCTGGATCGTCAAGGCAACTTTTAAAAAGTATTAATTTTATGTGATCAAGGTAAATAATATTATTTTTTGTTTTTCATGACTAATAATATTTTCACTTAAGATTCATTATATTATAAATATCAAAATATATTGACCAAATTAATACCAATGTCCGTTAAAAGTTTTATCGCAACGCGACCTGATAATTTTTAAAATTACCAATTATAATATTTCATACATAAAGGGGCTTTGCTAGACCTTAGATGTGCTTAATAATAAATTAATTATGTCTTATAATGCCTAAAATAAATTTGAAATATTTTATTAACGTACGGATATTGACCTGGAAACACGTGATGGGACACTTTTTCTTTTTCTTGTCCCTTCTGATGGCCATCCTTTTCCTCTTTCTATATTTCAAATGAGAAGAGTGGCCTATAGCACCAGTTGAGCTTTCTTTATTCTCCTTAGTTGGGTCCTTTTCCCTCATTTGTTAAGAATCAGGGGGTTCAGAACCCTGCTGTGAGTCAGGAGATGAAGTTGGCTTGGATGTAGCTTTAGGATCAGGTTGTGTTGTCTCTTGTGGTTCAACCTTCACCTCAACTTCAGGTACAGCTTGACTTGGTGGAGAATGCAAGTCAACCAACTGACCTTTCCTTATCTTCTACTTGATCCTTCTGATATGCTCATCCATTATGGATAGAGACATAGGACCAAGTCTCCTTCCGGAGAACCCATACAGCTTCAAGAAGCTCACCATCTTTAGCCTGTCAGCAGACTTTTTTTCTTGTGCTCTGATGGTGGCTCTTGTTTTAGCAGCCTCTTCTCTCATTTTCCTCTTGACAGCTTTCCTTTTAGTTTTTTGTGCTCTGATGGTAACATACTTCCCTCACCACCAGATGTGGTTTCTTGGCGCCCTAGTTTTTTCGACTTAATGATATCTCTTTCAGAGTCATCAAAAGGCACGGTTGCCATAGATTCAGTCTCAGATATGTTACCACTGTCCTGAGGGTCCATTGAGTCACCTTCAGTAGTGGCAGCTGAATCTACATGAGTCTCTTCCACACCAATGGGACTCACCTCAGTTTGGCTTAGCTGATGGGGGCTAGAAATCAGAGATTTCTCTAGGCTCAGCTGATCTTTAGAGAGGTGTTGTGCATCAACTTCATTGCCTTGAAGAGACATGATTTCTTCATCAGTACCTATAAGAAGGTTAGTAAAGGATATGAAAGTTAAGCCTAATGACCCGGGACTTTGATCAATGTCTAATGGCATTGAGCCTATGATGGGGCTGTCCCTTTTTGGCTGCTCAGGAGAGTATAGAGACTCATCCTAAGGAGAATCAATACCCATGTTGAGGTCAACTATAAAGGAAGGTGGGACCTCAGACTGAGTGGGAGCCCATGTTTCCACTCTAGCCTTTTTGGATAGAACAGGGGGAACTTGTTCAATCAGAGGAGATTGAACAAGGGTTCGCTTGGAGCGTCTCTGGTATGTAATCTTGATGGGGTGAGAAGGAAGAGTTGGCAATGTGGTGGTTATTGCTGGTGTGGGTTCATCACCTGTGGGGTTAACAGAGATGTCACTAGGAGCCATTGGCTCAATCATACCTGGAAGTAGCTTAGTGTGTCTTCCAGTCAATTTGGTGGATACCCTCTTCAACACCTTGAAGATGGCCGGCCTCATGTGAGGGACAGTAAGAGCAGCTGCACAGACAAGCTTACTCTGATCTAGCTCACAGTTGATTATGTGCTGAATAAACCTGGGATACATGTAAAATGTTTCCCTCTGAAGGTTTCCCATAAGATTGGTCAGCATAAATCTTGAGTAGTTGAAGCGGAGGCCTTTTACCAACCCATGAACTAGGCATCCTAGTTCATAAGGAATTTGATCCCAGCCCCCAGACTTATTTGACAGGCCGTGAAGAACTATGTAAAGCAGGAATTTCCAGTTATATGAGAAATTGAACTTGTACACCGTGGATGTGGTCACATCACCAGCATATCCCATCTGGGTATATGTGTCATCGAGGTCCGATTTGGGAAATTCCGTAGGAGAGCCTTCATCATTAAGCTCGAGATGCTCCCTGATGATTTGTTCGGATATGATCAATTCCTGGCCACAAATTCTTGACCTAATCACCCTAACTCCGTTCAGGGTTACAATCTGTCCGTTCCCCCAAAATTCTGCCATTTGGTTTGAGTAAACAGTGGGGTTGACAGTTAGGGCGGTGTAGTAGGTCGATTGGGTAAGGAAGTGGATGATTTCGGCAAAGTCAGCATCCTTAGAAGAGTCAAGGAGTGCGACTTGGTTGTGCTGAGGGTTTAGTGCCATTGTTTGAGAAAGTTACAGAGGAAATGAGGTTGATTTTAGGAGTAAAACCGAAGATGAAGGAAACTTAGGGCTGTGAAATTGGTAAAAAGATTAAAGGGATAGGTTGGAAGTATTTAAATGGGTGAAATGGTGGATGAATAAGGTGAAATTACAGTTTAGGGCATGATGTGACAATGGCGGTAAGGTTAAATCCATTTAAAATATTCCGACATCATTAACAAAATCTTTGCCTTTTTCAGAGTAGGGCCCAAAAGATTTCCGTTACACAGTAAAGCTTTCTTCCGAGTGTAAAAGCTTTTCCGAAGGTAATCTTCTTCCGAAGCTAAACTTACTTCCGAAGGTAAATCTATCCAATTTACTTCCGAGAGTAAGAAGGCCTTCTGAGTGGAGAAGCTTATTAAGTTTCGGAAGTAGATTTGATATCTTATCAAATGCTTCTTCCGAGACTAAAAACACTTCGGAAGATAGGATTAGCCTTGGAGGAATTATCCTTCAGAAGAGATGTATGACATCTTCCGGGGGTAAATTTCTCTTCGGAAGAACTTTCACTTAGTAAAAATTTAAAGAAAAACCTTTTGTAACAGGGCTTAAATTGTATTGACAAGAACAAGACATAAATTTGAAAAGGTTTTTCAAATGAGATAGACTAATCAATGTTTATCATCCCAATTGCCGTAATAAGATACTTAAATCTTTGTTCATTAAATGCCTTGGTGAACAAATCAGCATATTGTTCATTTGAATCAACTTTGACTAGTTTGATCAGGTTTTTCTCATGAATATCTCTAATGAAATGGTACCTGATATCAATGTGCTTTGTCTTGGAGTGCTTAACTGGATTTTCTGTAATAGAAATGGCACTCTTGTTGTCAATGTGGATAGGAGTCTCCATGAAATTGAATCCATAATCTAACATCTGGTTTTGAATCCACAACAGCTGAGCACAACAAATAGCAGCAACAATGTATTCAGCTTCAGCAGTAGATGTTGAGACACAGGATTGCTTCTTGTATTGCCATGAGATTATTCTTCCACCAAGAAATTGACATCCTCCTGATGTTGATTTCTTGTTGATGTTGCAGCCACCATAGTCACTATCAGTGTAGCAATAGAGGTTGAAGTAATTGTTCCTTGGATACCAGAGACCTAGTTTAGGTGCCCCTTTGAGATATCTGAGGATTCTCTTGGCAGCAACTAGATGAGACACCTTTGGAGCAGCCTGATATCTTCCACAGATGCAGGTTGCAAACATGATATCAGGTCTACTTGATGTGAGATACATCAGAGATCCAATGATTGCCCTATACTGATGTTGATCAGTATCCTCCCCCTCAGAGTCTGGACAAATATTATGATTTCTGGGTATATGAGTCTTTGCTGGCTTGCAATCTTTCATATCAAATCTTTCTAAGATGTCTTGAACATACTTAGATTGATTGATAAAGAACCCTTCTTTCATCTGTTTTACCTGAATTCCCAGGAAAAAGTCCATTTTTCCCATAGAGCTCATTTCAAATTTCTTCTTCATAATGCTCTCAAAGTCCTTACATATTTGGTCATTTGATGAACCAAATATGATGTCATCAACATAGACTTGCACGAGAAAAATATCTTTCCCAGACTTTCTTATGAATAAAGTCTTGTCAATGGTACCTCTGGTGTAACCATTCTTCAGGAGAAACTGAGACAAAGTCTCGTACCACAGCCTAGGTGCTTGGTGCAGCCCATAGAGAGCTTTATCCGATTTGCATACATAAGTGGGGTGCTGTGGGTCTTCAAATCCTGGAGGCTGGCACACATAGACTTCCCTGTCTATATCCCCATATAGAAAGGCACACTTGACATCGAGCTCGTAGACTATAAAGTTCTTGGATGCTGCATAAGCAAGAAAGATCCTTACTGCCTCAAGTCTTGCAACAGGTGCAAAGACATCAGTGTAATCAATTCCCTCTTCTTGCGTGTACCCTTGAACTACCAGTCTTGCCTTGTTTTTTATGATAAGGCCTCTATCATCTCTCTTGTTCCTGAATACCCATTTAGTGCCTATTGGTACTTGATCGGATGGTAGAGGACATAGGTTCCAAACCTTTTGTCTTTTGAATTGAAGCAATTCCTCTTGCATTGATTCAACCCAGCTACTATCTTTCAAGGCTTCTTCTACCTTCTTTGCTCCATCTGTGATAAGAAACATGAATACAAACAGACATTCCCATTGTGAGTTTGTCCCCTTGTTCTCACGCCTTCAGAAACATCTTCAATGATGTTCTCAGCTGGTGAGTGTTATTAATCCTGAGCCTAGGAATTACATCCAGTTGCATGGATAGATCCCAATTGGATATGTTTTGCTCAGGAACTTGAACACTTGGTCCAGCTGATGTCTCACATTCATTCAATGAGGACTGATTGAATGAAGGAGAGACAACATCAGTATTAGTTGGTTGTGAAGCAGCATTAATAGTTGCTTGTTCCTTCAAAATGCTGCTTCCATCATCTTGGTGTTGTACATTGTCACTGGATGAGTTTTAAGGCTCACTTTGTCATGGGAGCTTGATTTTCAGCATTTCTTGGAGAACTTGGAAGAGGTCTAGGTAACTCAAACAGTTGGTCATCATCAGAATCACTTTGAGTACCTGTTCCAGCTGAAACATTCTCACAAGAAGGTTTAGAATAGTTTGGAAACAATTCTAAATCAAAGATATGATTAGGTCCATTCCTCTTAACACAAAGAGTGTGCTCATTAACAACAATGTTAGATGATTCCTCAAATTGTTGATTTTTAATGTTGTAAACTCTATAGGCAATAAAGTTGGAGGAATATCCAACAAAGATAGCATCATCCGACTTTTTAGCAAATTTTGTCAAATTGTCCTTTGTGTTAAGTATGGTGCACCTGCTGCCAAAGGACCGGAGAAAGCCAATGAACGGTGGCCTCTTGTTCCATAGCTCATACGGAGTTTTTCCAGGTGGCTTAACAACAAGAACTCTGTTCTGCACATAGCATGCAGTGCTGACTGCCTCTGCCCAGAATGTTAGAGGAAGCTTTGAATCAGCTAACATGGTTCGAGCAGCCTCAATAAGTGTCCTATTTCTCCTCTCAACAACACCATTTTGTTGAGGAGTTCTAGGAGCAATATACTGTCTGGCAATCCCTTTTGAGTTACAGAATGAGTCAAGAACTTGATTCTTAAACTCAGTCCCTTGATATCTTAACCTTGTGATCAATTTGATTTTCTATTTTAAGAATAAAAGATTTTAAGGTTTCAGCAGTTTCATCTTTAGTTCTTAAAAAGAATACCCATGTAAATCTAGTAAAATCATCAACGATCACAAGGTAGTATGATTTCCTTCCAATGCTCATTATACTTGTGGGACCAAATAGATCCATGTGTAATAAGTTTAATGGAGTGGTGATAGAGTTAACTACTTTGGATTTATGAGATGCTCTGTGTCGCTTTCCTTTCAGACATGCAACACAGTTATCTTTGCTGAGAAATTCCTTTTTAGGCAAACCATGTACCAAGTTATTTTTAACCAATTTATTCATGGTTTTAAAATTTACATGACACATTCGTTTATGACATAAAGTTGACTCATCACCATCAGCTTTGGAAAGAAAGCATGATACTTCACCTAATGGGGAAGCATTGTTCATATCCAGCTTGTACATATCCCTTTTTCTGGGAGATATAAGAAGCACCAATTCCTGAGGAATTGTCATCCCAGGTCTGAGGATAATGCACTCATGTTCTGTGAAAAGCATTTGGTGCTTTTGATCACAAAACTGAGAAACACTCAAAAGATTGTGTTCAAGCTGCTTGACAAAGTTTACTTTGTCGATTCTTAACTTGCCGTTGGATACACTTCCTCTACCAGGAATGTATCCTCCAGCCTCACCTCCAAATTGAACAGGACCTCCATCAAAATGTTGAAATTATTGAATAAAAGATCTGTTCCCAGTCATGTGCCTGTAGCATCCACTATCTACAATCCATACATTGTTATTTTTGTCATGTGGATGTCCCTGCACATAAAGTGAAAATGTTAGTTTTTATTAGAAACCCAAGCCTTGCCGGTCTTGGGCTTTTCCAATGATGAGGATTTAATTGAACCAAAGTGTATGCATGGAGGTTCAATAGATGTTTGTGAAGAAGAGGTTTGGGCTGTAGCATCTTGTTTGATCTTCCAATCCATCCCTTGGCTGATCAATGTAGATGAGTTTGATGAAGCTTGGGCAGCGTGGCATACCTCCGAGGCTTCTTTCTTCTCGAAAGAAGCTTTCCTCACCTTTTCTTCTGAAGCAGTCTTCTTTTCGGAAGGTTTCAAAGGAACTCTTTTGTTCTTTTGACTTTTCTTAGCCTTATCTTCCGAAGCTATTTTCCCTTCAGAAGAATGAGTTTCTTCCGAAAGCAACTTTGCTTCGGAAACAAGCTTTCCTTTCCTCATCACTTGTACCATGTGATAGGGTCCAAATGTGAAACCCTCCTTGACTCCTTCTTTCTTAACATTATTTGCATAATGTGTGCTTGCAAGATTATAGTAACAATCTTTTGCCATATGGTTTTGTAGACCACACATTATGCTTGCAATGTTAACCTTTGTGGGATGTGAAAACTGTTGTTTCTTGCTCTTTTTGTCTTCATCAACTATCCTCTCCTTCAACATCTAATCCTTTAGCAAGACAGGAGTGCTGGTATTACACTCCTTTCCAGGATCAGAGTTTCCAACCACCTGGAACCTGGCTGAAATGAACATACCCTTTTGTTTTGGGTCTATCTTCAGCTTGGATTCAGCCACTTTCTTCGCAGTTTTTCTGGCTGCCTTAGCCCTGTTTCTTCTGGCTTTGGTGGTTAGGGGTTGATCATCACTGGTGGGAATGGGTTGATTTACCTGGTCCTTCCCTGTGATGGTCTCCATAGTTGCATCACTCTTTAACTCATGAGGTGGTGGGTCAACAGTTGGAACCTCTTTCTCTTTGGTCCCACATCTTGGTTGTCTGATAGACTCATAAGAATGTGGTGGAGCAATTTCATTAGTTCCGAATCCACCTTTGTTTTGATAACAAGTTTTTGAGTGGGAGGATGATGCAAGAATGGCTTGGAAGTTTTTCTCAGAGATAGCATGCTTCCTGGCTTGTGCCTCAGCTGTGACTAGCTGGGCTTGAGCCTCACTTAATTTGGAGATTAAATCTTTGATTTGAGTCCTATAGTTGGTATGTTCATGTTTTAAAGAGGACACAGTTTTCTCCAACTCTTCAATTTTCATTTTATAGTTAGATTCAGCCCTTTTAAAATCACTTTTAAGGATATTCAAAGACTCAATATCAGATTTAATTTCCATATTGTAGTCCTGATACAATTTAACTATAACAATGCAAGCTGGAGTACAGAGGTATTCAAATACCTTGCTGTCATCAGTTCTAGCCATCAATGCTTGAGTAGGAGTCACATCCTGCACCATGAAGCTCCAGTCCACCTCTTGAGCAACAACAGCTGTGTGTTGTTCAGTTGACTTCCCGGTGGCTTTAGGTGTGGAGGGATGTGTGGAGGCTTGAGAGGTTCCCGGATTGGATTTAAGAGCCTTGCATTCACTGGCAAAGTGGCCAAGTTGGTTACAGTTGTAACATTTAGCCTTTGTTTTGTTAAATTCGAACTTGCTGTTAGTTGGGTTTTGGGGAAATTGCCTTCCGGTTCTCTTAAAGAACTTATTTGCCCTGTAAGTTAACACAGCCATCTGTTGGACAATATCTATGTACTCAACATCATCTGGGCTAAAACATTCTAGATCATCAAAGCAAAACTGAAAATCACTGGAATGCCCATTTCCTGAGACAAAGGCACAGCTATCCTGGAAAGGACTTGACTGAGCCTGTTGAGACCTTGGAGTCTCAGGAAAGGTAATGTATGGCCCAGAAGAACAAGATGGCTGCTGGGAGTAAGTCAGGTACTGCTGAGGTTGGGGGGTTCTTGAGCATTCAGCAACCATTAAAGCGTTGCTAGCAGGAAGGCTTGAGGATCTGCTCACCTGGTGGCCTCTCTTGTTTTCCATCTCTACACGGTATCCATCAAGGATGCCATATAGTTCAGTGATCGTGAGAGAGTTTAAGTTCTCTTTCCTCTTAATAGAGACACAGTAGAAAGTCCACTCATTTGGAAGTGCACTCATGAACTTTCTTAAGAGATCTCTCATCTCAAGAGTTACTCCCACAGACTGAAGTGATGAAATAAGATCCATATACCTGAAGTATTGCTGGCTGAGGGTCTTTCCAGCAATATAAGTAAAGTTTTCAAACTGTTGCTTCAGGGAATCTTTCTTGGAGTCATTAGAGCTGGCATACATCTGAGACAAAGCATCAAAGAGTTTTTTGGCTGACTGGCAATGCTCAAATCCCACCATGATGGAGTTGGGTATGGCAGTCATAGGAACAGTCATTGCTTTTCTATCGATCTCTAGTCGCTTGTGGTCTTCATCAGAATAGTCTTCAACAACCTTCTCTATCATAGCACCATTTCCAGCCGGTGCTACAACCTTTGGCTTGTAAGGGCCATTGGTGATAGATTTCCACATCATGCTGTCTTGATACCTAATGAAACCTTCAATACGTCTGCTCCAAGATCTGAAGTTTTTAGGGGTGATGATGGGTGCTTTAGACATCGTCCCCATTTCACCATCAGATGATTTTTGGTTGAGGGCCATTTTGAGTGAGGTGAAAGTATGAGTGAAGAAAAAGGTTGATTTGGATGGTAAGATCTCATAATCAAGAGCCTAAGATGCTCTGATACCAATTGCAGGATCGGTTTTTATCACTCAACACAAGTATTATCTCTCAAACTCACTAAGTCACTCAGTTAGATGAAGCAGAATCCCTTAAGAGTTGATAGTAATATACTAAGTGAACAAAACACAAGAAGATAGTTTTTCAAGATAATTGTATATATTACTTCTCAACTCAAAGTGTTACAAGACTCTTACAAGCATGTTTACAGAGTTGCAATGAGAAACTATATATACTACTATCTACAACCGGTTATACTTTGATACCAGCTGGAAACTTACAACTAAAGCAAATACTATATTGCTAAAGGTAAGGTATCCTAGATAAAATACTATCTAAGATTTGGTAGTCATGACATGTCCATGACTTACCTTTTGTCACCAACTAAAGTTGGTAACTGTACTAACTGATAAGGAATGAACAGTGGAATAAAGTATGGTCAACTACATGGGCGTGGGAAAGCACCATGCAGTATATCAGAGATTGCAGCTGATCTATCAGAAGGACCATACTTATGTCCACTAGTTCATAGTAGGTTCTTCCGAAGGTTAACTGGCTGTTCTTCCGAAGCCACTTATACTTCGGAAGAGTCTACTTCTTCCGAGGCTTGATGATCTTCAGGACTTCATACTTCGGAAGTCTTTATCTTGAACTCTTCTAAGTGTTGAACTTCGGAAGAAGGAAGACTTTGTCTTCGGAAGTTAGAGTTTCTCTTCGGAAGCTCTTTCAGCCTTGACCTTTGGAAGTTCACCTTTTGCCTTTGGAAGTTCTTCATCAGTTGTACTACAAATGTTCTAAGTGTTTGTTTTGGTTGCAGCAGCCTTACTTGATCCAACAGATTCCATGGGGTAGAAACAGCCCTTGTCCCCAAAATGTTAGAGCTTATTGCTCAAGGTGACAACTTAGCAGCACCAGCTAGTGTTGAACGCACACCTGCTATCTCCCAGCAACCCCCTCAACCTAAAATAACCCTCACCTACTCAAGAAAATACAAACGAACCCCTGCTCAAGCTATTCAGTTTGTGCAGCCCCTATATCACCACCCATGTAAGAGGAAGTGGACACTGGAGCTCCCACTTCCCTTGAGGAGCAGACCACTCCCATCTCTCACATGATCAGTGTTGAGGTTCCTCATGCTCAGCCTATTGAGCTCATTACCCAAACAGCCTTAAGCCTTCACTCAGAGTATCAAAACTCTAGTGAACAACCTTCAGGGAACAGTTATCATCCCCAGACTCTTGATCTCAACCAACCAATCCCTAACATGGAATTCTATGATGATGAGGACATGGGATTTAGTGAGTACCATGAGTCTCTACTCTCCACCCTTGCTCATGGAGAGATGAGTGCTCCTACCACTCCCATGTCCAGCCCACATCATCCACCCCATACTGAGGTGGATCTCCCTGAACAAGTTCAGGAGGTCCATATGGAAGAGGCTCTCACTACTGTTAGTGATTACATTCTTAAGACCTCAACCATGGCAACTCAACCCATTAACACTTCACCTAAATCTATCAGTGAGCAGAGGAAATCCAGCAGCCAAAAACATATGCTTCCTCATCACCAGCATAGTATTCTTGGCTGCTGGATTTCCTCTGCTCACTGACAACTTCATGTGAAGTGTCAATGGGCTGAGTTGCCATGGTTGAGATCTGAATGATGTAATCACTAGTAATAGTGAGAGCCACTTCCATATGGACCTCCTGAACTTGTTCAGGGAGATCCACCTCAGTATGGGGTGGATGATGTGGGCTGGACATGGGAGTGGCAGGAGCACTCATCTTTCCTTGAGCAAGGGTGAAAAAGAGAGACTCATGATACTTACCGAATCCCATGTCTTTATCAGCATAGAAATCAAGGTTAGGGATTGGCTGGTTGAGATCAAGAGGCTGGGGATGGTAACTATCCCCTGAAGGTTGTTCACTAGAGTTTTGAGACTCTGAGTGAAGGCTTAAGGCTGTTTGGGTGATGAGCTCATCAGGCTGAGCATGAGGAACCTCAGTAGTGATAATATGAGAGATGGGAGTAGTTTGCTCCTCAAGGGAAGTGGGAGCTCCAGTGTCCACTTCCTCTTGCAGGGGTGATAATATAGGGGCCTGCTAAGACTGAATAACTTGAGTAGGGGTTCGTTTGTGTTTTCTTGAGTAGGTAATGGTTATTGTAGGTTGAGATGGTGTTTGAGAGACAATAGGTGTGGGTTCAACACTAGCTGGTGCTGCTAGGTTGTCACTTTGAGTAATGAGCTCTAACATTTTGGGGACAAGGGCTGTTTCTACCCTGGAGAATCCCACAGTTGGTTTTCTCATGATTTTAAAGATGCCGGGCTTCATCTGTCCCAATTGTAGAATTCTACCTGTTCCCCTCAACTGTGAGCCCAGTTCACAGTTAAGAATATGCTGGACATATCTAGGGAACATGTAGTATTCTAGGGAGTCCAAGTTAGAAAGCAGATTAAGGCAGACAAAGTGTAAATACCTGAACTTGACCCCCTGAACCAGTCCATGGACTATGAAAGAAAGATCCTCAGGGATCTGGTCCCATCCTCCATGCTTGTTTGACAAGCTGTGTATGATGACATGGAGGAGGTACTTCCATTAGGAAGAGACCTTCCCTTTCCTAAAGGTTCTTACTAAGAAATCTCCCTCATAGCCCATCTACTCAAAAGAATGGTTAACAGCAGATTTTGGGAAGGACAAATCACCTTCTGCATCATCCAGTTGAAGATGAGTGTTGATGATGGCCGGAGTGATGAAGATTGTCCTCCCCTGCACTGTGGTAGACAATTCCTTCTCCCCATCCATGGTGACCTCTTGGCAGGTCCGCGAGAAGTCCGAAAAATGATCTTCATAGAGAGGAGGATCAATGGTGAGCGAGGAGAAGTAGTTTGACAAAGAAAGAAAATGACACACCTCTGAGAAACCAGGATCTTTCTTAGAGTTCAACAGAGCAACCTAATTATGTTGCCTGTGAAGTTGCATGGAGAAATCGGGTTGGTTTCTACGATTTTGGTTGGCCATTTTAGTAAGCTTCGTCGTAAAGGAAGATAAGAATAAAGGCCGTTTATGGGTGAATTTAGGTTACCAAGATGTTGCAGATGAAGAGTGAAAAGTGAAAGATGGGGAAACCGTTGGGTATTTATATGAAATGGATTTGAGACAAGGTTAATGCGAAAGGATAAACTTTGAAATCCGGATGTCGGTCCCACCTCTGAAAAAGTGCCCAAAAGTAGTTTTCTTGAAAGTTGAAAATCTTCCGAAGGTAATTTGGGTTCGGAAGTTTTGACAAAAGCTTTCGAAGCCAATTTGGCTTCGGAAGATATTTCTAAGAGTTTTGAAAATTTTGCATCGGAAGAAAAAATACTTAAAGTATTTCTCACTTCAGAGACATAAGTACTTTCGGAAGAAAGTTGTTCTTTAATAGCATATGACTACTTATGAGTAAATTTGGCTTCGGAAGATATTGTAAAAATTTCTTCCGAAGCTAAATTGTCATAAGCAGGTATTTGATATTAAAGACATAATTTACTTCCGAAGGTAACTAAGTTTCTTCTGAAAATAAATATGTTTAAAATTTTCAAAGATCTAAGGAATATTTCCTAAAAGAATCTTCTTCCAAGATATTTAGGGGCTTATGAAGGTGATAAAATAGACAACTGAGGACACATAGATTTTAGAAATAATATTGAACATAAGTTTAAGAAAAAGCTACTCAAAGTTAATCATCCCAATAGCTTATATGAGATATTTAAATCTCTGTTCATCAAAAGCTTTGGTGAACAGATCAGCATATTGTTCATTTGTGTGAAATTTGACTAGTTTGATTAACCTTTTTTGAAAATTATCTCTAATTAAATGATACCTGATGTTGATGTGTTTGGTCCTTGAGTGCTGCACACGATTCTTTATAATAAAGATAGCACTATTGTTGTCTATGTGGATGGGAGTCTCTTTGAAGTTAAATCCATATTCTAGCATCTGATTCTGAATCCAAAGCACATGAGCACAACAGCTAGCAGCAGCAATGTATTCAGCTTCAGCAGTTGATGCAGATACACAGGATTGTTTCTTGCATTGCCATGAGACTATCCTTCCACCAAGAAATTGACATCCCTCTAATGTAGACTTTGCAGTCATGTTGCAGCCAGCATAGTCACTATCTGTATATGCATACAGATTGAAGTCTGAATTCTTTGGATACCAAAGGCCTAGTGATGGAGCACCTTTGACATATTTTAGAATTCTCTTAAGAGCAACCAGGTGTGACATCCTGGGGTTGGCTTGATATCTAGCACAAATGCATGTGTCAAACATGATATCAGGCCTACTTGTAGTGAGGTACATAAGAGACCCAATCATAGCCATGTAGAGATGCTCATCCACACACTCCCCCTTAAGGTCAGGTCCAAAGGAGTGGTTTCTTGCAATGGGTGTCTTTGCAACCTTACAGTCAGTCATGCTGAATCTTGTTAGTATGTCCTGAACATACTTTGACTGACTTATGAAGATGCCATTGTCAACCTGCTTCACTAGAATTCCTAGAAAGAAATTAAGTTCTCCCATGGCACTCATTTCTAATCTATTCTTCATCAGCTTCTCAAAGTCCTTGCAGAGCTTTGGATTAGTTGCCCCAAATATAATGTCATCAACATAAACTTGAACCAGCATTAAGTCATTTCCTGTTCCTTTGATGAAGAGAGTTCCATCTATAGTACCCCTTTTGTAGCCATGTTGACATAGGTACTGAGATAGAGTCCCATACCACTTTCTTGGAGCTTAGCGCAGCCCATAAAGAGCTTTATAAAGCTTGCAGACATAATCAGGATGATCTGGATCTATAAAGCTAGGTGGTTGTTTGACATACACCTCTTCATCAATCACCCCATATAAGAAAGCACACTTGACATCAAGTTGGTAGGCCTTGAAATTCTTGGATGCAGCAAAAGCTAGGAATATCCTAACAGCTTCAAGTCTTGCTACTTGAGCAAAGACATCAGTGTAATCAATCCCTTCCTCTTGAGTATACCCTTGAACAACTAGTCTTGCCTTGTTTTTGATGACAAGTCCTCTATCATCTTTCTTGTTTCTAAACACTCACTTGGTTCCTATGGTAGCCTTCCCTGAAGGAAGAGGACATAGGTTCCAAACCTTTTGCCTTTTGAATTGAAGCAGCTCCTCCTGCATAGCTTCAACCCAACTTCCATCCTTTAGAGCCTCCTCAACTTTCTTTGGCTCTACTTGAGATAGGAAACAAGAGTAGAGACAAATATTTTTGTCATGGGTTTGCCCTCTTGTTCTTACCCCCTTATCAACTTCTCCAATGTTGTTTGTGATGGGGTAAGACTTGTGGATCCTGAGTTAAGAAATCTTAGCAAGTTGATTGGAGAGATCTAAATTTGAAAAATTTTGATCAGGCAGAGTAGATTCTTCCACCACATCAGCATACTTATCATGAGAGACTTGATCCAATGAGTGTGTGACATCATTGATGTTGTCTTCCATGGAGTGATTATCAGCATCAAGAAATTCTTGATCACTGTCACCACAACCACTTCCTTCTACATTTCAAACTCCTTCCTATAGGTTTTGTGCCTCTGAGCTGGAATTTGATGGCACTGGATTTGTCATGGTTGTGCTGATAGGAGCTCCATCTACAGAATTTGTTACCACTAGAGCTGAAGTAGATTGATTTGAAGGTCTTCTCAGCTCAAATCTTGGGTCAGATTCTTCTGTTGATAGGTCACGTGTAGATCCTGAAACATTCTCACAAGACTTGTTAAAATAGTTGGTAACTAAATCAAGATCAAACAGCCAATCTGGACCAGAACCTCTCACACAAGGAGTGTGTTCATTGAAAGTCACATTGGCTGACTCATCAACTATTCTAGTTCTGAGATTGTATACTCTATAAGCCTTGGCTTGAGAAGAATATCCAATAAAGTATCCATCATCTGATTTCTCATCAAATTTGGCTATCTGATCTTTGGTATTCAAGATTATGCAAGGACATCCAAATGATCTGAGGAAACCAATGAAAGGTCTCCTTTTGTACCACAGTTCATAAGGAGTCTTACCATGAGTCTTAACTACTAAAACTTTGTTCTGCACATAGCAAGCAGTGTTCACTGCTTCTTCCCAGAAGGTGATAGGCAGTTTAGAATCAGACAACATGGTTCTTGCAGCTTCAATTAGTGTCATGTTTCTCCTCTCAGCAACACCATTCTGCTAAGGAGTCCTGGAAGCACTATATTGTCTTGAAATACCCTTTTCATCACAAAATGTATCAAGGATTTGGTTCTTAAATTCAGTTCCTTGATCATATCTTATGATTTTGACCTTGTGATCAGATTGATTCTCAATCTTCAGAATGAAATTCTTCAAGATTTCAGGAGTCTCAACCTTAGTTCTAAGGAAAAATAGCCAAGAAAATCTAGTGAAGTCATCTTTGATCACTAAACAATATGAGGTCCTTCCTAGACTCATTACACTGGTGGGGCTAAAAAGATCCATATGTAACAAGTGTAGGGGAGTAGTGATGGAATTTCTTTCCTTTGCCTTGTGAGATACCTTATGCTGCTTTCCTTTCAGGCATGCAACACAATGATCATCACTTGTAAATTCTTTCTTTGGCATTCCAGTTACCAAATCATTTTTAATTAATTTATTTATGTTTTTAAATTTTACATGGCACATTCTTTTATGCAAGAGAAAAGACTCGTCACTATTTGCTTTAGATAGAAAGCAGGACACTTCTCCTGAAGGGGAAGTTTCCTGCTTTCTATCTAAAGCAAATAGTGATGAGTCTTTTCTCTGGCATAAAAGAATGTGCCATATAAACTAGGAAAACATGAATAAATTAATTAAGAATGATTTGGAAACTGGAATGCCAAAGAAAGAGTTTACAAGTGATGATCATTGTGTTGCATGCCCAAAAGGGAAGAAGCATAAGGTATCTCACAAGCCAAAGGAAAGAAACTCCATCACTACTCCCTTACACTTGTTACATTTGGATCTCTTTGGTCCCACCAGTGTAATGAGTCTAGGAAGGACCTCATATTGTTTAGTGATCATAGATGATTTTACTAGATTCACTTGGGTCTTTTTCCTTAGAACTAAGGATGAGACTCTTGAGATATTAAAGAATTTCATGCTGAAGATTAAGAATCAATCTGATCATAAGATCAAGATCATAAGATGTGATCAAGGAACTGAATTTAAGAATCAAATCCTTGATACATTTTGTGATGAAAAGGGTATTTCAAGACAATATAGTGCTGCGAGGACTCCTCAGCAGAATGGTGTTGCTGAGAGGAGAAACAGGACACTAATTGAAGCTGCAAGAACTATGTTGTCCGACTCTAAAATGCCTATCACCTTCTGCGCAGAAGCAGTGAACACTGCTTGTTATGTGCAGAACAGAGTTTTCGTAGTTAAGACTCATGGTAAGACTCCTTATGAACAGTGGCACAAATGGAGACCTTTCATTGGTTTCCCCCGATCATTTGGATGTCCTTGCACAATCTTGAATACCAAAGATCAGATAGCTAAATTTGATGAGAAATCAGATGATGGATACTTTATTGGATACTCTTCTCAAGCCAAGGCTTATAGAGTATACAATCTCAGAACTAGAATAGTTGATGAGTCAGCGAATGTGACTTTCAATGAACACACTCCTTGTGTGAGAGGTTCTGGTCCAGATTGGCTATTTGATCTTGATTTAGTTACCAACTGTTTTAACAAGTCTTGTGAGAATGTTTCAGGATCTATAGGTAACCTATCAACAGAAGATCCTGACCCAAGATTTGAGCTGAGAAGACCTTCAAATCAATCTACTTTAGCTTTAGTGGTAACAAATTCTGCAGATGGACCTCCTATCAGCACAACAATGACAAATACTACTGATACATCTGAAATGCCTTCAAATTCCAGCTCAGAGGCACAAAACCAAAGGGAAGGAGCTTCAAATGGAGAAGAAAGTGGTAAATGGTGACAGTGATCAAGAATTCCTTGATGCTGATAATCATTCCATGGAAGACAACATCATTGATGTCACACACTCATTGGATCAAGTTTGTCTTGATAAGTGTGCTGATGTGGTGGGTGAATCTACTTTGCCTGATCTGAATTTTTCAAATTTAGATCTCTCTAACCAACTTGCTGTGATTCCTCAGCTAAGGATCCACAAGTCTCACCCCACCACAAACATCATTGGTGAAGTTGACAAGGGGGTAAGAACAAGAGGGCAAACCCATGACAAAAATATTTGTCTCTACTCTTGTTTCCTATCCCAAGTAGAGCCAAAGAAAGTTGAGGAGGCTCTAAAGGATGGAAGTTGGGTTGAAGCTATGCAGAAGGAGCTGCTTCAATTCAAAAGGCAGAAGGTTTGGAACCTATGTCCTCTTCCTCCGGGGAAGACTACCATAGGAACCAAATGTGTGTTCAGGAACTAGAAAGATTATAAAGGACTTGTCATCAAGAACAAAGCAAGACTAGTTGTTCAAGGGTATACTTAAGAGGAAGGGATTGATTACACTAATGTTTTTGCTCCAGTAGCAAGACTTGAAGCTGTTAGGATATTCCTAGCCCTTGCTGCATCGAAGAATTTCCAGGTCTACCAACTTGATATCAAGTGTGCTTTCTTATATGGGGTGATTGATGAAGAAGTGTATGTCAAACAACCACCTGGTTTTGCAGATCCAGATCATCTTGATTATGTCTGCAAGCTTGATAAAGCTCTATATGGGTTGCACCAAGCTCCAAGGAAGTGGTATGAGACTCTATCTCAGTACCTATGTCAGCATAGTTACAGAAGGGGTACTATAGATGGAACTCTCTTCATCAAAGGAATAGGAAATGACTTGATGCTAGTTCAAGTTTATGTTGATGACATTATCTTTGGGTCAACTAATCCAAAGCTCTGCAAAGACTTTGAGAAGCTGATGAAGAATAGATTTGAAATGAGTGCCATGGGGGAACTCAATTTCTTTCAAGGAATTCAAGTGAAGCAGGTTGACAATGGCATCTTCATAAGTCAGTCAAAGTATGTTCAGGACATACTTACAAGATTCAGCATGACTGACTACAAGGTTGCAAAGACTCCCATAGCCAGAAACCACTCTCTTTGACCTGACCTTAAGGGGGAGTGTGTAGATTAGCATCTTCAAAGAGCTATGATTGGGTCTCTTATGTACCTTACTGCCAGCAGCCCTGATATCATGTTTGCTACATGTATTTGTGCTGGATATCAAGCCAACCCTAGGATGTCACACCCGGTTGCTGTCAAGAGAATTTTAAGATACCTCAAGGGTGCTCCATCACTAGGCCTTTGGTATCCAAAGAATTCTGACTTCAATCTGTATGCATATACAGATAGTGACTATGGTGGCTGCAACATGACTGCAAAGTCTACATCAGGGGGATGTCAATTTCTTGGTGAAGGATAGTCTCATGGCAATGCAAGAAACAATCTTGTGTATCTGCATCAACTGCTGAAGCTGAATACATTGCTGCTGCTAGCTGTTGTGCTCAAGTGCTTTGGATTCAGAATCAGATGCTAGACTATGGATTCAATTTCAAGGAGACTCCCATCCACATAGACAACAATCGTGCTATCTCTATTACAGAGAATCGTTTGCAGCACTCAAGGACCAAGCATATCAACATTAGGTATCATTTAATTAGAGATAATTTTGAAAAAGGGTTAATCACACTAATCAAAGTATACACAAATGAACAATATGCTGATCTGTTCACCAAGGCTTTTGATGAACAGAGATTTAAGTATCTCATATCAGCTATTGGGATGATTAACTTTGAGTAGCTTTTCTTAAACTGAAATTCAATATTATTTCTAAAATCTGTGTGTCCTTAGTTGTGTATTTTATCACCTTCATTAGCCCCTAACTGTCTTGAAAGAATATTCTTTTAGAAAATATTCCTTAGATTTTTGAAAATTTTGAACATCATTTCTTTCGAAAGAAACTAAGTTACCTTCGGAAGCAAATAATGTCTTTAATATCAAATAACTACTTACAACAATTTGTCTTCAGAATAAATTCTCTAAATATCTTCCGAAGCCAATTTTTCTTAAGTACTTATATGCTCTAAAAGGACAATTTTCTTCCAAAAGTACTTATCTCTGTAAAGAGAAAAAGAAAAACTCTAAGTATTTTTCTTACGAAGCAAAATTTTCAAAACTCTTAGAAATATCTTCCGAAGCCAAATTAGCATCGGAAGCTTTTATCAAAACTTTCGAAGCCAAATTACCTTCAGAAGATTTTGACTTTCAAGAAAACTTCTTTTGGGCATTTTTTCAGAGGTGGGACCGGCATCCAGATTTCAAAGTTTATCCTTTCCAATTAACTTTGTCTCAAATCCATTTCATATACATACTCAATGGTTTCCCCCTCTTTCACTTTTCTCTCTTCATCTGCAATATCCTGCTAACCTAAATTCACCCAGAAACCGCCTTTGTTCTTATCTTCCTTCATGATGAAGCTCTCTGAAATGGCCAACCTAAATCGCAGAAACCAACCCGATTTCTCCATGCAACTTCACAGGCAACACAATCAAGTTGCTCTGTTGAACTCTGAGAAAGACCCTGGTTTCTCAGAGGTCTGCCTTTTCCTTTCTCCATCAAACTACTTCACCTCCCTCACAATTGATTCTCCTCATAAAAAGGATCATCTGCTGGACTTCTGGCGGACCTGCCAAGAGGTCACCATAGATGGGGAGAATGCACTGTCTGCCACAGTGTAGGGGAGGACAATCTTCAACACTCTGGCCATCATCAATACCCATCTTCAGCGGGATGATGCAGAAGGTGATTTGTGCTTTCCTAAATCTGCTGTTAATCAGTCTTTTGCACAGATGGGATATGAAAGAGACTTTTCAGTCAGAACCTTCAGGAAAGGGAAGGTCTCTTCCCAGTGTAAGTACCTCCTCCATGTCATCATACACAGCTTGTCCAACAAGCATGGAGGATGGGACCAGATTCCTAAGGATCTGTCCTTCATAGTCCATGGACTGGTTCAAGGGGTCAAGTCCAGGTATTCTCACTTTGTTTACCTTAATCTACTTTCAAACTTAGACTCCTTAGAGTATTACATGTTCCCTAGATATGTCCAGCACATTCTTAACTGTGAACTGGGCTCACAGTTAAGGGGAACAGGTAAAACTCTTAAATTGGGACAGATGAAGCCCGACATCTTCAAAATAATGAGAAAACCAACTGTGGGATTCTCTGGGGTAGAAATAGCCCTTGTCCCCAAAATGTTAGAGCTCATTGCTCAAGGTGACAACCTAGCAGCACCAGCTAGTGTTGAACCCACACCTGTTGTCTCTCAACCACCATCTCAACCTACAATAACCATCACCTACTCCAGAAAATACAAACGAACCCCTGCTCATGCTATTCAGTCTGAGCAGGCCCCCATATTATCACCCATGCAAGAGGAAGTGGACACTGGACCTCCTATTTCCCTTGAGGAGCAAACCACTCCCATCTCTCATACTATCAGTGCTGAGGTTCCTCATGCTCACCCTGATGAGCTCACAACCCCAACTGCCTTAAGCCTTCACTCAGAGTCTCAAAACTCTAGTGAATAACCTTCAAGGGACAGTTACCATCCCCAGCCTCTTGATCTCAACCAACCAATCCCAAACCTTGAATTCTATGATGATGAAGACATGGGATTCAGTGAGTACCATGAGTCTCTCTTTTCCACCCTTGCTCAAGGAGAGATGAGTGCATTGAGTTTGAGTACCTAAAACAGCTTGATGAAGAGGCTCAAACTCAAAGAAAAGTTGTTAAAAGAAAATCGAGAGAGGAAGCTACTAAAACAAGAGCCACCATCAGAGCACAAGAGAAGAAGTCTGCTGACAGACTAAAGATGGTGAGCTTCTTGAAGCTGTATGGGTTTTCTGGAAGAAGACTTGGTCTTATGTCTTTATCCATAATGGATAAGCACATCAGGATGATCAGGCAGAAAATCAAAGAATGTCAGCTTGTTGACTTGCATTCTCCATAAAGTCTAGCTGCACCTGAAGCTGAGGTGAAGTTTGAAGAGACAACACAACCTGAACCTAAAGCTACACCTAAGCCAACTTCATCTTCTGACCCATAGCAGGGTTCTAAATCCCCTCCTACTGATCAAATGGGGAATAAGGACCTAACTGAGGAGAGCACAGAAAGCCAATCTGGTGTTGTAGGCCAAACTCCTCGGTTGAAGTATAGCGTGAGGAAAAGGATGGCCATCAGAAGGACCAAAAGGAAGAAAAAGAAGTCCTAGGCATCCTCCTCAACATCTCAGGATGAGTAATAACATTCTGAGAAAGTGCATTAAGAGGCTGCTCAATTAACTCCATTCAAAGTAGAGCCTCTTGCATCTAGAAGACAATCTATGTCCTGATTGTACACTACTAATCAAGACTTAAGGATTGCTAACTACTAAGCATTCTCTCTATTTTGGTAGCATCAGCCTAGGGGAGTTTGTAAGGTATTTCGAAGAGGCTGATGCACTCAAAATAGTCAAGGTGTCTTCTGCATGCATGCACTTTATGCATGATAGAAGTTACTTTGGAAGGTTTACACACTGCAAAGAAATTACATTAAGTGTAAAATCTTCCGAAGCAAAAGACCATTTCTTCCAAACCCAAAGATGAAGTCTTCTGAAGCTTAGAAAACAAGTCTTCCAAAGCCTCAAAGATAGAAGATTGATTTCTTCCGAAGACAGAGAAGACATGCTCTCTTTGATCAACAACTTTTCAGAAAAGCTGACCAACTTTCCGTTGCTACTCTGTAGACTCACCAACTTATACAAGTTGGTGAAAAGGTCCATGCTTTAGGAAGCTGTAGATTAAGGTCTTGAGTCTGTAACTTTCTACTTTATGTACTTTTATCCTTTTTGTATTACATTAGGATGTGAGCTATGGCATGTCATAGTCACTAGTCAAAAGGCAATCTGCCTTTTGACTTTACATTGATCTTGTTGTCTAGATTAGTGTTTCCAGCTGGCCTTCAAAGTATGGCCGGCTGTAGGATGTAGTATAAAGTATCTCAGGTCCTTGTATTTTATTTTCATGCTTTGTAACAATTGTAATAGAACTTGAGAGCAATATACTTTATCCTTGAAAACCAATCTTATTGTTCTTAAGTTTTCTGTCTCTTGTTTACTTGTGTTTTCTTAATATCACCATAAAGGTTCCAGTTTCCTATTTGATCTGTTAAGTGTTCTAAGTCTCTCCTCATTGTGAAACAGATTTGCATTGAACTCCTTCAAATGGTCCTGCAACTATCTCCATGTACTCTAGATCATCTGGATGGATACAGTCCATGTGTTCAAGGGTGAAGAGAAAGTTGCCTGAACTCTCATCAGCAGACACAAAGGCATGAGAAGAGAGGATAGTAATGGGTCCATTGTCTTGGAAGAGAGGACACGAACTTCCTTACAATGTCCCTGTTTTCAAGAGTTACTCCAACATCCATTAGAGTGTCCACAATCTTAACATACCTAAACTATTGTTGAGTCATGGTTTCACATGTTTTAAAGGTGAAATTCTCAAACTGCTGCTTCAAGAGGTCCTTTTTGTTCTTTTTTGCTTCAGAGGACCCCTCATACATGAGCTTTAGTGCATCCCATAACTGCTTGGAAGTTTTGCACTTCTTGAAGCCCCTATAAATGGAGTTTGGAAGAGAAGTCTGGAGGGCAGTCATGGCTTTTTGATCGATATCAATCTTCTTTCTATCTTCTTCGGAAAAGTTAGCTACCTCCTTTGGTATCATGCCACCTCCAGCAACAGCTAAAGAGGTGCATGGAATGTAAGGTCCAGAGACAACAGATTCCCACATCCTGGAGTCTTGTGACTTGATGAAGCATTCCATTCTTTGACACCAAGTATCAAAGTCTTCAGGAGTGATCAGTGGGGACTTTGTGATAGTGCCAGTTTCCATATCAGCCTTTAAGAGAGCTGCCATTTGAGTTGTTAAGTGTTTTGTGAAAAATGAGAGATCTAAGATGGTGAGATCTTACAATCAAGAGAGTGGAAAGCTCTGATACCAATTGCAGGACCGGTGAAGGAGTTCAATGCAATAAGTTTCACAATAAAAAGAGACTTAGAACACTTAACAGATCAAATAGGGAACTGGAACCTTTAGATTGATACTTAGAAACACAAGCAAAGCAAAGTAAGACAGAACTAAGAACTGCAAAGAGAATGGTTTTTAAGGATAAAGTATATTGCTCTCAAGTTCCTTTTACAAGTGTTACAAAAGCATAGAAATAAAATACAAGGACCTGAGATACTTTATACTACAACCTACAGTCGGCCATACTTTGAAGGCCATCTGGAAACACTAATCTAGACAACAACATCAATGTAAAGTCAAAAAGCAGATTGCCTTTTGACTAGTGACTATGACATGCCATAGCTCACATCCTAATGTAATACAAAAAGGATAAAAGTACATAAAATAGAAAGTTACAGACTCAAGACCATAACCTACAGCTTCCTAAAGCATGGACCTTTTTACCAACTTCTGTAAGTTGGTGAGTCTGTAGAGTGGCAACGGAAAGTTGGTCAGATTTTCTGAAAAAGTTGATCAGAGAAAGCATGTCTTCTTTGTTTTCGGAAAAAATCGATCTTCTATCTTTGATGCTTTGGAAGACTTTGTCTTCTAAGCTTCATAAGACTTCATCTTTGGCTTCTAAAGATTTAGTCTTTGGCTTCGGAAGATTTTACACTTAGAGAGATTTCTTTTCAGTGTGTAAAACTTCCAAAGTGACTTCTATCATGCACAAGGTGCATGCATGCAGGAAGCACCTTGACTGTTTTGAGTGCATCAGCCTCATTCATATACCTTACAGAGATGCATCTTCAACCTGAAAGCTCCAGTCAAAGCCTCCTTCTTCAATAGCAACTGAAGCTTGCTGCTTTGGCTTCTCATTCTGGGAACTCCATCAATATAATTTGGTCTGGTTTGTGTTTGGCCACCATTTGTTCTAGGTGCCTTATACTTTCTAGCAAAGTTTCCTACTTGGTTACAGTTGTAGCACTTCAATTTGCTTTTGTCCAGTCCAAACATTCCACTAGCTGCATTGCTAGAAAACTTACTCCCTGTTCGCTTGTAGAACTTCTTAGCTCTGTGAGTGAGAAGAGCCATCTACTGGACTATTTCCATATACTCCAAATCATCTAGATGGATACAGTCCAGGTCTTCAAGGTTGAAGAGAAAGTTACCTGAACTTTCATCAGCAGACACAAAAGCTTGAGAAGAGCTTGTCTTTTGGAATGCACTTCCTTGGATGTAGCTCTCCCTTGGTGTCTCTAGGAAGGTGATGAAAGGACCCTTTTGTGAGTTGTCAGGGTAGCAGATGAGATGATGCTATGGTTCTCTGTAATCCCTTTCAACCACATGAAGGGTTGAACTCTGTTAATTGCTGGAGTTACAAGATGGATTTTACATGTTCATTTTCATCTAGTAGCCACTAAGAATACCATACAACTCTGTCAGAGAAAGAATCTTAAGGTTCTCAGTTCTCTTGATAATAACACAGTAATGTGTCCATTGTCTAGAAAGAGAGGACATGAACTTCCTTAAAATGTCCCTGTTTTCAAGATTTACTCCAACATCCATTAGAGTATCCACAATCTAAACATACCTGAAGTATTGTTGAGTCATGGTTTCACCTGTTTTGTAGGTAAAATTCTCAAACTGCTGCTTCAAGAGGTTCTTATTGTTCTCTTTTGCTTCAGAGGACCCCTCATAAATGAGCTTCAGTGCATCCCATAACTGCTTAGCAGTTTTACACTTCTTGAAACCCCTGTATATGGAGTTTGGAAGAGCAGTTTGGAGGGCAGTCATGGATTTCTGATCTATATCAATCTTCTTTCTATCTACTTTAGAATAGTCAGCAACCTCTTTTGGTATCATGCCACCTCCAGTAGCAGCTGAAGAGGTGCATGGAAAGTAAGGTCTAGAGACAAGAGATTCCCACATCCTAGAGTCTTGTGACTTGATAAATCCTTCCATTTGAGTTGTTAAGTGGGGACTTTGTCATGGTACCAGTTTCCATATCAGCTTTTGTGAGAGCTTCCATTTGATTTGTTAAGTGTTTTGTGAAACTAAAAGATCTAATATGGTGAGATCTTACAATCAAGAGCCTAGAACGCTCTGATACCAATTGTAGGACCGTTGAAGGGGGTCAATACAATCAGTCTCTAGTGAGGATAGACTTAGAACACTTAACAGATCAAATAGGGAACTGAAACTTTTGTCTGATACTAAGGAACACAACCAAACAATAAGACAGAACTAAGAACAACAACTAAGAATGGTTTTCAAGGAATAAGTATATTGCTCTCAAGTTCTTTTACAAGTGTTACAAAGCATAGAAATAAAATACAAGGACCTGAGATACTTTATACTACATCCTACAGCCGCCCATACTTTGAAAGCCAGCTGGAAACACTAATCTAGACAACAAGATCAATATAAAGTCAAATGGCAGATTGCCTTTTGACTAGTGACTATGACATGCCATAGCTCACATCCTAATATATTACAAAAAGGATAAAAGTAAATAAAGTAGAAAGTTACACACTCAAGACCATAAACTACAGTTTCCTAAAGCATGGACCTTTTCACCAACTTATGCAACTTGGTGAGTCTTCAGAGTGTCAGCGGAAAGTTGGTCAGCTTTCTAAAAAGGTGGATCAAAGAAAGCATGTCTTCTCTATCTTCGGAAGAAATCAGTCTTCTATATTCATGGCTTTAGAATACTTTGTCTTCTAGGCTTCAAAAGACTTCATCTTTGGCTTCGGAAGATTTGGTCTTTGGCTTCGAAAGATTTTACACTTAGAATGTTTTCTTTGCATAGTGTAAAACTTCTGAAGTAACTTTCACTATGCACAATGTGAAAGTTACTTCTATAATCCTTGAGTGTTTTGGGTGCATCAGCCTCTTCTATAATCCTTACACATCACTTCCTTTATACACAGTGTGAAGAACCTTCCATAGTTCATGAGCTGTTTTGAAGTTGTCTACTCTTGTTAGAATCTCAAAAGGTAAAGTCATAGCCAAGATGCTATAAGCTTTCATGTCTGTTTTGACCTTCTTGAGGTCAACACCAGGTATATTTTTCAAACTAACTGGTTTTTGTATGTTGTAATCTGGACCAAGAGTCACAGGAATGTATGGTCCCTCGGTTATGGATGTCCATAGATCCGGGTCTTGGAAATAATCTAGTTTTTTAACATTATTTTCCATTGTTTGAAGTTTGCTTTGTTCTTGAGTCTTGGTGGTTTAAGACCACTGTCTGATCCTTAAATTTTATCAGACATGGTTGATAAATAATAAACTTAACGGTTTAAGATAAAATTTGTTTGTTGATTTAGCTCGAAGCTAAATTTGTTTTATCCTAAGGTCACTAGGATTTGTTTGTTAATAAAGTCACCTTTTAATTTCAATTACCGTATAAAGGAATTAATTAATTCGAATTAATTAATGTCCAAGGTGAGGTCACTGTTATGTCTCAGTTATCTAAAGGAATATTCTGTTTGAGGAATGTCAATCAGTCAAAAGCCTTAAATGATGTCAGTCGAATAAAGTCAAAACCCTAAAAACTAATAATATGTTTTTAAAAGTTTACTTTTTGGATCAAAAAGTGACTTTTTCAAAAATTCAAAAGAAGATTATGTTTCTTATTTGTTTTTGATGATGAACCAACACAATCACTAGAGATTGAAGATTTATGAATGATCAAAAACTAGGGTTTATCCTACGGTTTGTTGGTGGCTGAGTTGTTCTTCACAAAATCAACAATCAGTTTGTTGATTGAAGAGCAAAACCGGATTCAAGTGTGTATATACTTGAATATGATGATTCTAAACCCTTTGAATAATTCAAAATGTTCAAAACAAAGGTTGAATGATGAAAACTTAATGAAACAGTGCTCGAAGACTGTTTTATCAAAAACCCTTAGATTCGAATAGATTTTTGAGGTTTTGAGTTGATTCTATTTTGAAAATACTGTTTCAATGTTGTTTACAACATAATCAACACAAAATCTTCCACAAAATGTACAAAAACAAAATAATGAAGCATGTTTTATATATTTGTGAATGTTTGGAGTAGAAGAATGTTTTTGTGAAGATTTTAAGCTTAAAATGGATGTTATGAAGCTAATGAACCACGGGTTTCATTATGTTGAATGAGAGGATCGAAAATCAGTGTTTGATTTGAGCCAAGGCTCTGATACCACCTGATGAGAACTCAAAACACTTGAGTTTTCCCCCAAGGATCATTTTAATCTCTCAAAATATAACAACAGGATGTTATATATTCAACATTCAATAATCATGGTGCGCAAACCCATGATTAATGATATGATGATCTGTGTGTGAGTGCGTGATTGCTAGTATTTGAATGCTATGAATGATAAATCCTTGATTGTATTGATAATTGTTCAAAAGTTTACAAAGGATTAGGGTATCATGCTATTTATAGCCTATACAAAAGCTATGTACAATTAGTAAGATACCCTTATGTAAAACAAGATTACATAAAAATCCTAAGTCTAAAAGCTATCCGCTGTGGATGATATCTTGTCCGCAATGGATGTTAAGATGTCCGCTGTGGAAGTAAAACAACATGTCCGTTGTGCCTTGGATGTTGTTCGCTGTGAACACTTGTGTGTTTGCTTTATAGATGTCCGCTGTGGATTGTTCATCCGCTGTGGATGAACATCCACTGTGAACTATTCATTAGTGTATGTTATGAATGTTAATGATACTAATGTGTTAGTTAATGATTGTGTGGATGTTAGAACACATTATGTTTGATTATGGCAAACATTATCCTTTTAATGCACTTGTTGAGTCCAAGAGTTAGTTATAAAAAATAATCACGCAAGTTATATTGATAATTACGCAAGTTATATGATAATTACACAAGTTATGTTGATAGTTACGCTGTGAATAATCACGCAAGTTATACGCATAGCACATAGACGTTTTCTTAAAAAAATATTGTTTCTTTAAGAAAAAAAGGTATAGCAATACTATACTCATATTAAAGAGGATAAAATGCTTGGTTTTATGGTGTATTTTTAAAAAATATAATGTCATATGAAAAAGTTATATGTGTTTAAAAAAACGGTAGGAAGTTAAAAAAAGTCAGCAATTGTAGTCTATTACCAATTCTACCCCTCCAGTAACATTCCTTTCGTGATTATCCCATCTTAAATCTTAATTGTTCACCTCTAAGATTATTGGAACTTATTGCTTCGTACTCTTCGCATGAAAACAACACTTTGTACCGTAAACTTTCCCTATATATATATATATATATATATATATATATATATATATATATATATATATATAGGGAATGCATCATTTGTTAACCCACTCTAAATTTCTTAACCCATTAACCCATTCTACCCAATGAGAATCTGCCACATCACTACCTCCAACTTGAACCAGGGGCATTTTTGTCATTTCTTCCATTTTGACTTTCTGACTAAAGTAAAGTACACATTAACTTTTGTACCTTCTAAACATCTCCATCAATCAAAAAATCACCCACCTATTTTCTTATTTCAAAATTTTAATATTACCATATCCATTATCGTCTTCCTTCTCAACTTCTTCATTTGTATCTTCGTATTTCTCATTTTCATATCCACCATCTTTGTATCTAAGCATATGGGTGGGGGTATAAATGGACGTTGGCAACGTGTTCGATGATGATTATAGTGTTGGGTTTTCGCTCTATAGTCTCCAGCAAAGCAACATTTGGGTGGATTCTCTGTTGTTAATACACCAGAGTCTTTGTTTAATAATTTTGAAGATCCATCGAAATTTGATGATAATGGGAATCTGATTAATGATAAAGCAAAAGAGATGCTCAGATTTATGCTTTTGGCGCTGGAATATTTAAAATTAGGGCTTTGAGGATTAAGCTATGTAATGGAGATTGAAAAGGTGAAACATGTATGATTTTAATTTTTTTTTTTTTTTTTTGTGTTTCTTGTATGATTTTAGTGTAGGTGTGATGTATGATTAATTGAATTAGATTCTATATTTATATGTTTGGGTGAATCTTGTGATAAGTTGTGATATAACATGGTGTTTTTTGGGTTTTTTACTATTTTTCTTTTTTTCTTTCTTATTTGGTTTCTGAGGCAAACTTGTAGGATCAAAACAATTCAAAGAATTATGATGATTTCATTGTGGTTCATATGAAAAGCCCAAATTGACAAAATTATCAACAATTATTTAGTGCACGCGATGAAAGTTAATGTAGAGAAAAAAGCAAACGCATTCGAGTGGATTAAAATAGGGGGAGACTTCATTTATTAAAACATGTCGATTAGTATAACCTTAATAGTGAGAGTAGTGTCAGCAGAGGGTACACTAGTGTAGATAGTATTTTTAAAAAGTTGCAGTTCTTACACTAGAGTAAATATTACTTACATCAATGTAACCAACGAGTATACTTACATAATGTTAGTAACGTTACACCAATATAAATATAATATGCTAATGTAAAGATCACTTACAACATGTATTTAATATGTTTTTCAAAAACATAACACTTTCAACAAATGTAAAACCTCCTACATCAATGTAAATATCATTATATTTACATAACTATTAAATTTTTTACAGGGTGTAAATTAGCACTAGTGTAAATTACGTGATTTTAATAAAAGTTATAGAAGTAAGTATGATTTATTTTGAAATAAAGAAACAGATAAATTATAATAATTCATTAAAGTTAAAATTAGATCCAGATAAGATTTAAAGTCAACAAAAAGCAATTTTTGATTTTAAAACATTGATGTGACCTCAACAGCATGATGGGTGGGTAAAAGTAAATGAGGTTGCAAAATTACTTTTATGCCTTTTTTCTTAATATCCAAACAAATAATATGAATAAAATATATCAAAAAAATCTACACCATTAGATCATGATTTTATGTGGGCCCTAAAGTAATAGGATGAGATTAATGGGTTATGTCATTTAAATAGGGTTAACAATAGAACCTTTCCCTATATATATATATACATATATATACATATATATATACATATATATACATATATATACATATATATATACATATATATATATGATGTGGATCAAATGTTATTTCTTGTTTATTGCAATAACCAATTAATCCAACTAGTTACAGTGATAAAAATAATGGTTCACGACAAACGTAAATTTTTTTTAAATATAGCAAAACTATAATCAAATTAAAGATAGTAAAACAATATATTTAATGGTGTAATTTGTTTTAAAAATTAGTATCATAAAAAAGTTAAGAAGGTTTTAAAAAATAGGTGAAGTATTTTTAAAAATGGAGAGAAATTTTAAAAATGATGGGAAATTCATTATATCAGTAGTGTAACGCGATGTAAATATTAGTTAAATTGTATAATTGTGATGTAAGTGTTTGCTAAATTAAGATTAACGGGTTATCGTAATAAGAAACGGTTAACAAAAAAACTTTATATATATATATATATATATATATATATATATATATATGTATGTATGTATGTATATATATATATATATTATTGTATATAAAATGTTTTGAATAGAAACATATTAGTTTCCTTTTCTCTTGTTTTCTCTCTAGTTTTTAACAATTTCAACTTAGTGGTGCTTTAAGTTACTATATATAATGTAACATAGTATGCATTAGAATTTAAGGAATTCAATCTAAAGTTTAGGAGGTAAAAATTGTAGTTTCATTATAAGAACTAGGATTGCAGCCCACGCGTTGCCGCGGGGTCTTCTTGCAACGTCATGAAAAATATATTAAAACAAAAAAGCAATAAATCATCAACATGTTTTGAGTGTCGAAATACTATGATAATTTTAAACATAAGAGTATATCGATCAACGATTATACAAAAAAATAGTTTTCTTAGATATATACATAACTACGTGCTTTACTGACCAACGTCTATAAAATAGCATATGTATCAACGTTGTTGCAATGATCTTTACCCAACACCTTGAAACGATATTAACACAAAAGAGAAAGAATAATAGTTTTAAACGTATGAGTAAATCGATGTTATTGACTGAACAAAATTCTAATGAAGCAACTTCAAAATGTTCAATGTTTTGTAAATGCTTAAATTATTAATATTTCAATATTAGAAGATGAAATAAAACAAACCAACATGCTAAATGTTTTTATTAATAAGTGTATAAGTAGTTTTATAAAATGTTTTTAAATAGGATTTATTCTGATATCGTTGTATGTTATATTAATCTTTCCAAACCTTAAAAAAATGTTATAGAATAAATAAAAAAAACTTAGATCTGTTAACTATTTTTTGTGTATGTTATGTGAAAAGTCGAATAGATTTAAAAGACTAAAAAAAAGAATCATTATAAAAAGTCATAAACAGCACCTGAGATAATTCATAATTGAAACCTTTATAGCAAAAGAAGAGGTGGAGATTATCAATGCTAAAACCTTTGTGGTCAAAATTTAAAGCATTAAATTGCGATGTACACACCGACATATATTAATAATAGTATATATATATGTTTTTTTAACGTAATATTTTGACGTATAGAACAAAGTAAAAAACAATAAAAGCAGCATAAACAACGCATAGTAAAACAACAAACATTCTCATAGGAAAAATAGCAGCAACAACATAAAAAACAAACTATCACATAATAAAAACAAAAATCAAAAAGTTATAATAATGAAATCGTTACATGATGTAATATGTTTTGTTTTGTACATATCATGTAACATAATAATGTTCTTCATACAAAGCTAACCTTGTGAATGCATTTAAGTAATCCAAAGGAATTATCACATTAATTAGATCACAAAAAAATAGCACGCACTGTGCTGTTCCCACGTAAAAGATAAGTTATTAGATATTTTTATGTGATGTAATTACATAATACAACACTTTCTTTGATGATTTTCATGTAAAAAACACAAAATTGTCGTAAAGAACGTTTTATGTTGCTTTGGCATTAAATAACACGTTATATGTTGCTTTCACATAAAATAACATTTTATGCGTTGATTTAATATAGAACAACATGTTTTGTGTTGTTTTACATTAAACCACCATGTTCTAGGTAAAACAACACAAAATATATTGTTTTTTAAATGCTTTAATGTCACTTAATAAAGCAACAAAAACAACATACACATAATAAAACAACGCAAAGAAAAAAAATAGCACTTACTAAACACCAAAATCAAAAGAATACATTAATAAAATCATTACATGACAAAATTAGTTGTTGATTCAAACATGTATCATTTAACATAATAAAGATTCTTACAATACAACTTAAAACAACAAATGTTATCATTTATTAAAGAAAAAAAAGATGGTTACAAAACAAAATTAAAAGACTATAAAATATTAACATGGCGAATCAACTTAATTAACATCAATGATTTATGACTCCGGCTGAAAAATGATGGCATGATGGTAATCTTTCTACCGGACCTCAAAAGAACTAAATTCCACTCATTCTATCTGCAATTTAATTAAAACTAAAATAATTAAATAAAACTTAAATCATTAAATACATCCAGGTCTTGTAAATATCTTTAGTTAACAAACAAACCAACACAAAATTCAATAAACATATAGACGAAAACACAAATCAAAACCATCATTAACAAAATTACATTTTCTATTTTAAAACCAATTCATATCGACAGCAAAAGTGAGCTAATCAAGTAAAAATGATAGTGTATAGTTTGATTTCGTAAATCTGAACATAAAACTTAGATGGAAGAAACGACTCTAACGAAACAAAGGACAGTGATTTTGTTTTCATTTCCAGCAACATTCCAGAAGCAATGTTATGCAAAAAAAAAGAGCAGTTTGGGTCAGGTTGGGTCATAGAGACTATGCAGGTGCTCGTATAATGGTGCTAAATTTTATAGAAGAAAATAATAGGAAATCTAATTTTATAATGGAAAAAACTGCTTAGTTTTTCTAATATGCCACTTGTTATTCTCTTATTCTTTTTAATTCTTTTTTTGTAAACTAATGTTTTATTTGAACCTTTCCCTATATATATATATATATATATATATATATATATATATATATATATATATATATATATATATATGATATAGATCAAATATATATATATATGTTTTTTGTACTCTTCGCATGAAAACAACACTTTGTACTGTAAACTTTCCATATATATATATATATATATATATGATATAGATCAAATGTTTATTCTTGTTTATTGCAATAAAACATTAATCCAACTAGTGGTTTATAGCAAGACACATCACCAGTGTAAGTTTAGTTACAGTGATAAAAAAAGTAGTGTAACGCGGTGTAAAAATTAGTTAAGTTGTATAATTGTAATGTAAGTGTTTGCTACATTAGGATTAACGGATTATCGTAATAAGAAACGGTTAACAAAAGAACTTTACCCTATATATATGTATATATATTATCGTATATAAAATGTATTGAATAGAAACATATTAGTTTCCCTTTCTCTTGTTTTCTCTCTAATTTTAACAATTTCAAATTAGTAGTGCTTTAGGTTATTATAGTGTAGCATAGTGGGCATTAGAATTTAAGGAATTTAATCTAAAGTTTAGGAGGTAAAAATTATAGTTTCATTATAAGAACTAGGATTGTAGCCCACGCGTTGGCGCTCGGTCTTCTTGCATGTCATGAAAAATATATTAATACAAAGAGCAATAAATCATCAACATGTTTTGAGTGCCGAAATACTATGATAATTTTAAACATAAGAGTATATCGATCAACGATTATACAAAAATGTATTTTTCTTATATATATACATAACTACGTGCTTTACTAACCGACGGCTGTAGAAAAGCATATGTATCAACGTTGTTGCAATGATCTTTACGCAACACCTTCAAATGGTATTAACACAAAAGAGAAAGAATAATAGTTTTAAATATATGAGTAAATAGTTTTAAACATACGAGTAGTTCGACATTATTGACTTAACAAAATTCTAATGAAACAACTTTAAAATGTTCAATATTTTATAAATGCTTAAATTATTATTATTTCGATATTAGAAGATGAAATAAAACAATCCAACATGCTAAATGTTTTTATTAATAAGTGGATAAGTAGTTTTATAAAATGTTTTTAAATAGGATTTATTCCGATATCCTTGTATGTTATATTAATCTTTCCAAACCTTGAAAAAATGTTATAGAATAAATTTAAAAAAAAAACTTAAATCTGCTAACTTTTTTGTGTGTATGTTATGTGAAAAATCGAATAGATTTAATAGACTAGAAAAAAGAATCATTAAATAGACAAATCATTAGATCACTATTTGTTATTAGAATAAAGGGTTAATGAATTTAAATACTTTCAACTATTGGGAATCGGTTGCTGCCACCCCCAAGTATCATTTTGGCGAATATAACTCCCAAGTAAACACTTCGGTGTCTGTATCACCCGCCGTTTGTCAGAACCCTAACGACGTTAACTTTCTGATGATGTGACACGCTATATGTACAGGCCTCGCTTGTGTGGCAGCTGACGTGGTTAAGGTCACATCATCAGAAAGTTAATGTCGTTAGGGTTTTGACAAACGCCGGGTGATACAGACACCGAAATGTTTACTTGGGAGTTATATTCGCCAAAATGATACTTGTGAGAGGCAGCGGACAATTCCCAATAATTGAAAGTATTTAAATCCATTAGCCCTAGAATAAAAAGTCATAATCAGCACCAGAGATAATTCATAATTGAAACCTTTGTAGCAAAAAAAAAGATGGAGATTATCAATCCTAAAACCCTAAAACTTTTGTGGCTAAAATTTAAAACATTAAAATAGCAACGTACACACCAACATATATTAATAATAGTATATATAATATATTATTTTCTGTATTTGTTATACGGATAGCATAGTATTTGACTTTTGTTTACATGCATGACTTTGTTTTCTAATCTAACAGTACTTTAATTTGATACATTCATTTATGTTTTATTAGTATACTAGGTTATATTCCCGTGTATTATACTGGTTGAATAACAAATTAATTAAATATTTATTGATAATAAGTAGTAATTGTAAAACGTTATTTTAATATAACATATGATTAAATTTACGTATGGTTAAGTATTTTGATTTTTTTTATTATTTTTAAAACTTTCGTTTTAAAAAATTGCTTTGAAATTTTTTTATTATTTTATCAGTATTTTGTTATTTAAAAACTTTGGATTTTTTTTAAATAAATGTTCTTTTATAAAACTTTTATTTTATAAAAAGATTCAATTTAAATATTTCATAATTTAAAAAAGCTTCATTTTTTTAAAAAATCATAGTTTTAGAAAATTTTATTTTTATAAAAATATATTTTTTAATCAAAATACTTAGTTTTTATTTAATAAAAAAATATTTTAAAAATTATTAATTCAAAGACTTAAATTTATAATAGAGAGAAAAAGAGAAATATTTGAAAATTAGTTACTTGATTTTTAAAAAATAAAATAATAATTTAGGCGGGAAAATAATTGGAGGAAGCATTATGAGAATGCCATGTGTTTCACATTGTAACGGATTATTAGTATAGATGAGTTGTATGAGTTTATGAATTTTACAATTTTACAAGTCTGTGTTACAATCAACGTATGAGTATTACACTATTTGTAACCAATTTAATCACTTTCAAGAGAGTAAGTGTTTCAAATTACCTCACGTTTACTTTTCAAATGGTCTCTAACAAAGCAAATGACCTTGCCATTTACACGAAATCAAAATCAAAACTATAATAACTGCAAACAAGACCAAAAGGAAACTGAAAATAGATATAATTATTGTGTCTTCGTGTACCCTTAAGCCATATGATGATTGGTTCTGAAGTTCTATGTTCTTCTCTATACTTTGAGTATGCATCCTTCAGGTAAACCGGTCTCCTTATTCACGTTAATGTTTTGTATTCTCCAGGGATCGTTATATAGCTTGTAGTGTAATGTCTAGCACAAAAACACACTCATTAGAAGTCAAGTTGTTCATCTAGGGGTGTGAGTCGTGTTAGGTTGGTTGGTTGAATACTAGAACCTAAACACGATCCACATATTTATTTTTGCCAAAACATCAACCCTAAACCGGACACACTTAAATTCATGTAAGCTAAAGATGATTTGTTTAACCCATGATCTAAGCAAGTCAAAAGGGTTTTAAATGAGTTGTAACCAAGGTGTAAACGGATGTCACCCCGAACATGATCTATTTATTAAACATTTTAGCTATGACAATCATGTGTGAATGAAAGTGTGGATACCTGTATGAATGTTGAGAAAACATCATCCTCACTTAGCTCAGACAACTTTTCAGCCCAATCTTTGATGTACCCAAATACAGATTTCTGTCTTTTTGCCTCGAGTAAAATAGAATCACGATACAAGTATCTTTGCCAAATGTTTTTTACATTCGCCAACATGAATTCTATTTCTGTCTCATTGATTCCCTACATGAAGATCCATCATTTTGTAAAATAGGCAAGAATCTTTACCAAAATTGAAATTATCAATCAACCGCTCAAATAAAATAATGAATTCGATGTAGAGAAATTACCCGGAGGATATTTACGAGGTTTGGTATTTCATCTTCGCGTATTCTAACAGCAAAACTCTCATAGTTCAACACGTTCTCCCAGGGCAAAAGGATACCATCCTGAAAAAAGAAACATCTTAAGATCACTATGAGCCGTAGGAAAATACAACTCTAGAGATACACAATCACTCTTGGGCCTCAGCCTGGGAAGGGGAGAGTGGCTGAGTGGTCAAGAGCGACAGACTGTAAATCTGTTGAAGTTTTTCTACGTAGGTTCGAATCCTGCCTCTCCCACTTGATGTACCTTGTGTGACTCTACTAAACCCTATAATCTTAAGCCCTAAAAGAAAAAGAGTTTAAGGTTGAGACCTGGATAACAACAGGAATGCAACCTTGCAAAATACTATCTTCCATTCTACCACTCCATCCATCTCCAGGCAACACTCCACAAAAGACCGAGCTTGCCAAACCTTCATGGTAACTTTCAGAAGGATGCGCAATCACAAGCACGTCTTCAGCATGCTGTTTCCCAAGCTTACCTTCTTTGTTTGGGGAAGATCCAAATTCTTCCGCTAGTTTTTGCCTTAGGCCCATACTGTATCTGCATTTTGACAAGATCAATCAATTGTAATAGAAACTAAAAGTTTGTGGAAATTGGGAGATAGTATGAACAGGAAATTGTATAACCACGTTCACTTACATTGATTCAAACCGTCCATTTTCATAAGCTGGCCCTAAATTTCCATTGAAGTAAAACAATGTTTTCCGGTCCTCACGAGGTCTAAGAAGCAAAATCAAGGTTATTATATACTGATCATGATTGAAACTTTGTCAGGAAGGAAAATACCTGGCCCAGAGCTTTAGGCTTAGGGAGGTGACGTCGGGTCGTTTCCATGCAGGAATCACAAGATCTTTTTGCGGGTCAAAACAGGAATGATTTCCCCTTCTATCCGAAGGAATATTATCCCAATTGTCTGCCCAATAAGCAGTTGTTGAATGGTTGTGTTTTGAGTTTGTATTACCCCAATGGACCAACATCATGCTGCTCCATATCTCCTTTGGGGCGTAACAAGCACCTTCATCCCACGAAAATGACTGCCTTAACATATATAACAACAAATTGTTATTTTCATTCTTGAAGTTCATACCAAATTTTAGGTTCTACTTAAAATAAGGGAATTTCTTTTCACAATTTATGACCTTTCAACTAATATACGTTTATTTTTACGCTAAATAAAGTCATATGCCCTCACGTGAGAGTATATTGATATTTTACATATAAAAACCTAAAACTCTAAATAAAGTCATATGCCCTCACTTGCTCTCACATCTTTCTCTCTCTCTTAACCATCCAACTATAGGTGGGGTGCACAGGCTCTACTATGGAAATTGGGGTGGTTTTTTAAGTGGCAAATGTGATTTTTGAAGTTTGCAGCAGAGGAGGTTTTGTGGTGGTGGGACCATAAGCATATTAATCCTTTAATTCAATACATTAATACAAATGGTGGGACCTAAAGAACCATTTTTTCTAAAAGTAAGAAAAACTGCATTCCACTTTTGAAGGTTTATGGTTTGACGGGGGATTTACTCGAATCATACCCAAATATGATCTTTTCCCGAAGAACGGTTCCAATAGGGGTATTGCTGAACGATATGGTCATATGCCTTCTTGTAAAATTCAAGAGTGAGAAAGCTTCTCAATCCCATATGTTTCTGAAAAAATAAATAAATAAATAAATAAATACGTATTATCAGAATTGTGAAGCTTCTATGGTGCATGTGGCTATACCTCCGTGCTCAAATGGGGTGCATCATCAGCACGAGTAATGATGCATGAATCAAGTACCGGGACAAAATAATAATCAGCGTCTTCGCCGTTTAATGTCCGATGTGGGCTCGCTAACATGCTTTCATACATTGCCATCTACAAATCAAAGCATCATAGAATGGCTTAAGTTCATTTTAGTTACCCACAATTCATCATGAAAGTTCTACTTGAATTTTGTTTATGCTTCTTTTTGGGTTTTTTAAATAGTAAAAGTAGTTCACAAAGATTAGAGGTAGCAATTCCAAAATAATATCTATATAAAGGAGTAATTTTGAGTTGTATATTACTGATAACGGGTCAAATGTATAAATTTAGCTTAATGTGACGGATCAAACAGGTTAAACAGTGGTCAAAATTCGTCCAACGTGTATTCAAATACTTTTGAATTTCCTAAATTGTAGAATATAAAAGAAATTATCTTACAATTCAAAAGATACAGTTTTTGTAATAATATTTTGAATTTAATTATTTACAAAGTGCAAGCAAATGAGGATGGTCAAAGAAGTCTTGGTGGGTCTGTCCAACCTGTTTTCACCCACGAATAAATGTTATATGTTTTGGCCCAAATCCATTTTTACCCGTCAAAGAACGTGCCGGTTTGCCACCTATGTTGAAGATCACTATCATAGAATTTGGTACCTGAGAACCATACAGTTCTTCCGTCCACACACTAGCGTTATCCTGGTCATAAATCCTATTTACACACTCGAACTTAAAATGACGACCCTGCAACCAAACGAGTTGCAAACTGTAAATCAATAAAAGATGAGATTAGCCATTTGTACAACTTTATGTAAACATTCTAACCTCAAGTAAGAGACTATTAAACTGTGGGGGTAAATCATAGACATAAATTAACGGCCTTTTCTTTTCCACCGTGGCTTTTAATCTGGACATATTCCCGACAACAGGTTCCTCATCAGGAATACTAATTTGAGCGGGACTAAGCCACTGCGGCCAATCTTTAATCTTTGAAAGAACAGATGGAATACTACAATCCACTCCATACCAGCCATTATCACACTGCATACATCCAAAACCATGAAAAATATTTAATTAAGTATTTAAATGCACATGTTTTTAAGTTGATCTACAAGCCTACATCAATGACCAGATCTCCAGGACCGCAATTGGTTCAAGCCTTTTATCAATTAATGCAACCTCAAAACACATGACAAGTTGATCTTAAGTTTATAAAGACTCAACCAGAATCCTCGTTGAGCTTTTCAAGGCCAATGTAATGTGTAAACCTGAGCTTGATTTTTATTTTTATTTTATTTTATTTTATTTTTTTGTGGTTTGAAATGTCGTTTAGGAGTAAAAAGGAAGAGATATGTTTAGTATTTAGTACAATTTAATCAAAATATACCTGGCAAAAGCCACCGCGACAATGACCATGACCTGAACATTGGTTGATACAAGTAGATAACACAGGTGTCTCACAAAATCTTCCAAAAAGACCATCATATTTGCAATCACATTCATCTTTAAATTTCACCTTCGAATCATAAGCTTCAACTGGATCAACATTACACCATCCGGGAACACTACCGTTTGTTGAGAAAATATTTTCATGATCAGCTTTTGACCAATCGACAGCTTTTGGTGCACCAGGTTCAGAAGGTAAGCTGGTTAAGAGGTTAGGTTTTGTGCATTAGCAAAGTGGCAGTTCTGACTCATTGACTTATGAATGGGTCGATTTGAGTTACACCTTATCTCAAATGAGTCAAGTAAGCAAATTACTTAAAGAGAGATGGATGTTGAAAGTCAATGAATTGTGTGTTTAATGCATATAACCTCCTAGGTCCCTTCTTTAGCAAGTCCAGATCATAATAACAGCTTTTGTAATCATATTTAACATATTAGTTAAATAAAAAACAAGTGTTTGTTGATCAGCTCAAAGTCTCAAACCCATTTTGATCCAGTAACAACCCATTCAAGAAATCTATAATTCATAGGCTTACGTTATTTGAAATCCGCAAGACTCAGCAACAGGACGATTTGGGTATTTGGTTCCTTCACCACAGAAGCACATGGCTCTTGTTGTGTCACAATGTGCAGAGCATATAGAGACAACCCATCGACCATATGGTAGCTCCTCTGTTGCCGGGTAATTGCAACTTAATTCTAGTCTTTCTGAGCATCCTTCTCCTTTTCAATAGATTTACAAATTGTTACACAATATATACATATTCAAACATCTGCAATTTTACATATTTTATGCACTTGTAGTCTTGTAAGTGCTTTTATGCAATATACTTCAACAATCTACTCACTTGTAATGTCAATTCTTTACGCAGCTATGAGAGCAGAGAAACGGAAAGTACAAATCTACTCTGATATGCAATTATGTAGAGGTGGCAGCTTCGAAATGTTTGCTTAAGAATGGGTAGATGGGTCGGACAAGCATAAACATAAGAAAGCTTAGAAGGAAATGCGTCAAACAGGTCGAAAGTTTATTTTCTATAAAGTAGATTATTATTAAAACTAAATTAGTCTTATTAATCATACTTAACATACTATATTGTAAAGCATGTAGGTCTTCATTCTATAAAGTCTTTAAAGTTATAAGTTTTAATCTAGGCAACACAAGAGAAGCTCATGGGTTCTCTTCTCAATAAGTTATCAATGTGAGACAAAACGAAGATAAGAAGTTTTGAAAACTTTGAGGGGACCTAATCCTATATCTAGTTATTATTTAGCATAAACTTGAAAACCTAATTGAGTGAAAGTTGTTTTCTAACATGAACGTGTTTTTACACGTTATCGCTCCGTCCTTTTACCATCTTTACATTATGGGATTATTGGATGAATCATTGAAATAGTACTAACCGTTGAATCCATGAAAGCAACGGCATTGGCCAAGTTCATGATTACAAACGCCTTGACCGTTACAACCATCTTTACATTTCTTCCCACTGATTTCCTATAAAATGAGACAGAAAACCTAATTAACACAATACGGTATCAATTTTGAGATATACACCAGTATAATTCTGATATGGACTTTACTTAGCACCTCATGAACATTTATTGGACCGGCAACTGAATGACAACCAGCTAACCATCGACCCATGTCAGCCTTCCATGGGGCACCACGATAAACAACCGCCTTATGCAAGTCAGCTGGAAACCGAGATTTTAAAGGCTGCTGCTGTTTGTGCAAACCATTGTTATTTTCAGCATTAATCGTCGGGATACATGAGTCTTTGACTTGCTTATATCCAAAGTAATCAAAAGAAGGAACCGCAGGAAACAAGAATAATTGAACTACAGAAACCAATGCTACAATTGAAGCAATAGTTACCACCAGTGACCACGAGCAATTTAACTTTTGAAGCGAGAGCATGGTCCGACAGGCTAACTATAAATACTTCTAGATCCTTAATGTGCATGAGCCAATTTGTTTAGTTGACTTTTCAAGTATTTATCTTACACCTATCAATCAAGTAACTTTGAGCTGGTCAAACATAAACAGCATGTTTAGATCGAGCATTCACTTCAAAAATGTATATTATTGAACTAATTGGGTTCAAATGTATAAGAAATCAGGAAGTCATTTTGGAATTGAAAAGACCAACACCTTGAATTTTCTCAAAATACCAGCTTTCTTCAATCAAAATTTAAGGTAATTCTGTAAAAACAAAATGAATTAGGTAAAGTTCATACAATGAAATAGAAAATCAAAATAAGTAGATTTGAATAATTAGTAATCTCCAGTCAGAGATAATAACACAGAAAAACGGGACCGAACGATTACCAATTTCAAAAGTGAATTACCTTTTGAACCACAAAATCAATGATCGTGAATGAAAATTGTTGAATCCAATTTCAAACAGAATCTTAATTGAACAGCACGTTCAGAATTTGATGAAATGGCGACGAATTTGAAGTCACCAAACCCTTTTCAGTTTCTTCCAAACCCAGATAAAAAAAAACTCGATTATTACAAGACTGTTTAAATGCAAAGTCATACAATAAGTGGCAAATTACTTCACCGGATCTCAGGAGAATCAAATTAGTTGTCTGAAATTGCTTCAAATACAATTTTTATCTAAATTGGAGGTTGATTTGTTCGAACTAATGCCTACCCACAAATACGTCAGCAAGAAACAAATGGATTTACTTACAAAGTGAATGAAGAATTGAAGTTCCAAGCTAACCCAGAGAGAACGAAACGACAAGAGGAAGAGAAGGGGTGGAAGTCCTGGCTAACGGAGAAGGCTCAAGAAAACTATATACTGTTTAAGACCGGACAAAATTACTGAGAATACCCCTGACGGTGATGGTTAGACCATAACAAAATTCATTGTGTAGGGGTATGTATGTCAAACGACACGCCACTTATAAGCATGAACTCTTTGTATACAAATATACAATAGTTGACCTTGCCGGTTTGCAACTACTACATTTATATTAACCAATTGATTAAAATATTAATTTAAAAAAAGGCTTATTATTTAACAAAAGAAACATTATTGCTGGATTGTAGTATTGTTGAAACTAGGGATCTCAAGATCGGGTCTTGTATTATTGTAATATTACTTGATTTGTTTACTAACCCGGTTTTATTATCCTATTGAAAAGGTTGTTAATACGATGTATAGATTGAGGTGGTCATTATATCATATAGAAAATAGTAAATTACGCTTTTAGTTCATGTGATTTGATAAAAATTACTGTTTTAGTCCAATAGTTTATTTATTGTATTGACAGTCAAATAGTTTAAGCATTTTTTTAAATTTTACCAACATGTTTAACACAATTAGACTATTGTTATTTTACCCAAGGGCAATTTGATTATTTTCACAACCTTTATAATACATATTTCAAAATTAAATACAAATAATAATAAAACCCTCCCCCACCCTAACCTCTCTTTCTCTCTCACTCTTTCTCTATCTCACTCTTTCTCTCTCTCTCTCTCTCTCTCCCTCCCTCTCTCTCTCTCTTTGTTTTTATCTCAAGCAGCCACCTGATCCACCCATCACCTTCACAGCGGCAACACAACCACCGCATCTGTCACTGTTCATCATCAACGTTGCTTCGTAGATAACACAACCATTGTGTAATCTCAGAAAGTGCAATTATAACCATCACAAAACAGTGGATATGCATCGATCATCTTGTTCATCCATGGTGGTGCAGAGATCCTAATAGATCATATGCTTGAACCTCAGAACCATCTAATGTTTCTTTTCTCTCTCTCTCTCTCTCTCTCCCCCCTCCCTCCCTTTTCTTTCTAGAAAACAAAATTAGAAAACAACTCACACGTGTTTAGTCTGGAGTTTTCGCTTTTCTTTTAAGGTTTGTGGGTCTTAAACTTGAATTTGGGATGATGATAGTGGTGGGTAGATTTGAAAATTTATTTGTGGGTTTTGAATTTGGATCGATTTAGGCTTAGGGATCTTGAACAAGGCGATAGGATTTGAGTTGGTGGTGGTTATCAGCGATAACTCTTGAAATCAGGGAAAGGGATTGCTTTCTGATGGTGAAGGCGTGGTGGTTGATTTGTTTTTCTAGCGAAAAGGGGGAAGGAGATATGTTTCCAAAAAAGAGGAGAAGGAGATCAGTTTTCTAGTGAAAAAGAAGGGGTGGGGATGGTTCAGTTATGACAGTGAAGGTATGGTGGTATGGTGGTGTTGGTGGGACGGGTGGGTCGGAGGTGGCAGGGATGTTGGACGAAAGAGAGAGAAAGAGAGACAGAGAGAGAAAGAGAGAGAGAGAGAGAGAGGGTAGGGGGATTATTTGGATTTTTTTTATTATTTTATAATTTTAATCAAAGGGCAAATTGTCATTTCATATTAATTTAACAGATAATTTTAACAGTGTTAATGGTGTGAACTGAATCAAACAAATGCTTAAATTATTTGACTGTTAGTGTAATAAATAAACAATTGTACTGTTTAAATTATTTGACTGTTAGTGTAATAAATAAACAATTGTACTGAAACAATATTTTTTGTCAAATCACAGGGGCTAAAACTGTAATTTACTCTATAGAAAATCATACAGCCTATTCTAACATTAAGTAGTAAATGAGTCATGTTTTAACGGGCTTCTTTGGTATAGAATACTTGAAATTTTGCTCCAAAGTAAGAACCTTCATTCATTAGCTTTCGATTCAAAGTTTGTCCATTAATTTATGTTTTAGTGTGTTTCTATTGTTATTTATGTTTTCTTGTTTTCGTTATTTTATTATTATTATCGGTGGTTACTATTACAAAATATGATGGTTTCGAACAGGATGTATATTTTTCCTTTTCTTGCAGTTGCTTGCCTGTGTGGTCAGATCTATGTATCCGTTCTTGCCAATTGGAGATTTAAGTCTTTTTTACTACTATACTATTCACTTTAGGTTTTTGTTATGTTTCAAGCCCTGTTAGCTTTTATGTATGTGTTTCGTCAAGAGAATCAACGAGAATGTTTCAACTAGATTAGTTGTAAAAATAATTGGTGTGTTAAATTGAAGCTAAAATGTTGATTTAATACACTTAGTTTGTTGCAACACGTGTTTATTATAAATTTCAAGTAAATACGTTGTACTTGCTATTGCTATTCATTGTCCAAATGACATGTTTGGGTCTTAAATCGAAGTTAAAATGTTAATTTAATACGCTAACTTTGTTCTTGCAGGTTGTTGTCCACACATTAAGTTTATTACACTGTTTTATTGCTAAAAGTATCGATTTAATGTGCTAAATTTGTTGCTGCAGTTTGCTGTCAAAATGAGAGGTTTAGTGTGTTAATTAAAAGCTAAAATCGTTATTTAATACACTAATTTTACTGTTACGGCCTCCGGGTCGCTTTCTAAAGTGAAAATTTATTATGTCCTTTTGGAGCTAAGAATACGAATTTAATGCGTTAACTTGCAACTACAGTTTGATCACTAAATGGCAAGTTTAGCTTGTTAGATTGCGGCTAAAATGCTGACTTAATACACTGATTTTGCTGTTGTATATTGCCGTCAAAACTGTAACTTTGTTATGTTGTTTTATAGCTGACGCTATCGATTTAATGCGTTAAACTTGGTGCCATGGCGTACTCATTCAACTGGTTGTTGTGATGAGTTTAAATGCATGACAAGAACTTCGATGACAATGTAGCCTTTGCGTGGCAAGCTTGGAGGTGTCAGTTTACATCCAAAATTCTCTACAGCCATGGCATACTCATTCAATTTGTGACCTTGAGGCTGATAACATGTGATACAGCCCTGCCAAAGCCTTTTGGATGGTTTCCCTTTGCTTATGACTTCATTTACGACTATTTTCTTTTAATTGAATCGTTGGACGCTATGATGATGAAAACCTGATAATTAGAGTACATGTGTCTTAGTTTAGCCCGTCCATCACGCGCGCAATGCTAGCCAATAAACAACCCTAGTTGCTCTTTAATATGAAACACCCCACTCAGAACTCGGGTGATCATGCAAAACTCGGGTGATCATGCACAACTGATACAACTTATAACCGAACCAAATTGAGTTTATATTCAATACCTATAACATTCTGAGTACAATACATCATTTATTTATAATATCAAATAAATAGAAACTTTTAGGGCTAAAGATAAGCTACCCAATACATACCCCTAATAATAACTCTAACACCTAAAATTAATAAAACTACACTAATACTACTACTACTAATAATAATAATATAAATAATAATTAGCTTGATGTAACTTAAATAAAAACATACCTAAAAAGTATGTAATAGAGGTTGATGTAGAGTCTCCCAATAGTGTTCCTTACTCAAGCTCTAAAACCGATTAATAATAACACCTAGTAGGATACTCAGTGCTCGCGATTCTTTTTACAATAGAGTGTTTAGAAAAAAAAACTTATACTCTAAAAGAAATATGTAAGATTTTATTTATAGCAAGCAAGCAGGCTACTCAATTCTTGGGCTGGAGTGATGTGGATGAAAATGAGCACCCGCTTGTTTATTTAGTGATCAGCCTGCTTATTTTCTTACTCAAAATTATTTCAATTGTTTCATTCACTTTTTTTATATAACTTTTAAATATAGAGTTTATAAAATTTCAAATATGTTTTTGGGATGAGCTAATTTTTCTGTACGAGACAATCTAAGGTTCTGTTAAAAACAAATTAGGTTCGAATATAATATATTTTATTATTATTAGACGATCTCTTAAAACAATAAACGCTCTTCGACACATCTAATTCTTTAAATAGTCATCTCACTCGTTAGTTACTTATCAACAATATATGAAAAAAAACTTTATATTTCGCACATTTATAACTATTAAATTAAAGTTTGGGCATTGCATAATATGAGAAAGATACAATAAACAAAAATTCTAAAATCATTTTTTATATAATTAATAGGAAAGAGAGATGTGAGAAGAAAATATTGACAAGTCACATGACAGTGATATCCGTCTTTTAACATTTTATTTAGAAAAAATAACATATTTTCTCGTATAAACTTAATGAATAACATATATACACAATTTAAATTTTAATTATATATATTCTGTTACAAAGCATAGTTATTTTCATATATACCCAAATTGAAATTTTAGTTACGTATATCCTTTTCATTAAACATAAATATTACATATATACCTAATTGAATATATTTTACTAAAAATAACATATATAATTATTATTTTACTCTTTTTTACTAAACTATAAATTTACGTATTGGCTCATATCTTAACTAGTGTGTTTTTACTAACATCCGATTTTTAAATATTTTTTTATTTTTGATATTAATGTCCTTACTTTCTTTATACTATGTTTACCTTTTGATAGTAACATTTCTCTGTTTGCGTACGAGACAATTTTTATCACGTCATACAACACAATCCAAACATATAATTTTTATTGTTTTTGCGTTAAAAGTAATTCTCAAATCTTAGATCCTGCTTTTGCACAAGTTTAATTAAAAAACTAGCAAACTTAAACCTTCTCGTGAATCTATTCAAGTACCTTGAAACTAATAGAAAGTAACTCTAAATAAACATAAATTTATTATGTTGGAATTATCTCATCACCATCCACCATCCTTGTTGTATGCAATGTATACTAGTGACTGAAAAAAATAATTGGCCAAACAAATGTGTTTCATCAAAATTTCAACATGCAACTTCATAAGTATATTTAAAGGGCATATACATGTTATAATAGATAATGGTTGAGTAAGTGTTTGAAAATCCAGCCATATCAGATTTTTCCAACCAAGTATGTTTTTACACTCTCTAGCATCAGCTGCTAGTGAGGGTGGTGGATGGAGATAAGACGATTTTAGTGCAATTAGTTAGGGTCTATTTCAAGTTCGTTCAAAGCTATCATTTGATTTACAAGAAGGTTCGGTTTGACAGTTTTTGAACCAAACGTGTGAAGAAGCGGGGTTTGAGATAGGAGAGTTACTCGTGACACAAAGATGAGTCAAATTAGGTGATCGGATCATGTTGCATGGTGGGATTAGAAGTGTCTCTTACGACTAGAAAAGTTAGCATCAAAAGGTAAAAAATGTAAAAAAAAGAACATAAAAAATGTTAGTATAAAATCATTAACATATAATTAAAACTCGAAAGTTAGTAAAATGAAAAAGGAAAATGTAGTTTAAAGTTTAGTAAAAATAAGAGTAAAATACTATTATATAAGTTAATATTAATAAAATAATCAAATAAGTAAATACGTCATATTTATGTTTAACAAAAAGGATATATGTAATTAAAATTTTAAATTTTACAGCTTGCAGGGAGAAACATGTAATTCACTTGGAGATGAAGATTATTTGATACCATGTGTTAGGTGAGGGTGTTAATAATCTTACTAATTTTAGTTCTTATTTTTTCTTAAGTAAAACCATAAAATGTGAAGTTATTATTTTTACGTACACATGATAAATCCATGATGCTAAAGATATTGAAACTTTATAAAAACCAACGAAACATAAATGAAAGTTTAAGTATTCAAAATTAATAAACTTGCCAATTCAAGATTATTTGTAACGAACATCTGTTTTGAATAACAGATGACGAACAATACTGAACCATTGTTATTTGTTAAATGAATGGATCTTATTGTTTGATAAAAGAAAGTATTGTCTTCATATTTTAATCAGCAACTGAAGTCAAGGGCTTATATTATAAGGATTTTCTTAAGGGTTATTAAACATATTCGGTTTCACAGTGTCTAAATATTTTGCTTTTATAAATAAAATTTTTTATGTCAACGTGATACTAACTCACTTATTAAAGACTTTTAACTATTTGATGTGATGTACCAGATTTAAATCCGAACATTAATAGTATACTTTATACCACCATTTAATTAGTTAATAATGATGAGTTTAATTAATAACTTATTGTTTTAATAGGTACTTTAATTTAATTGAAATAGAGTAAATTGTCCTCCCTTTCTAGATTTGGCAATAATATATAGTTGGAATATGGGTTACCATTTTAGTTGAATTCACATGGTAGAAGTACAAACTTCTTAAGGCGGAGGTTTTGTGTTTGATTCCGGGAAAAAATGTAACTAGAATGTAAAGGTAAGAGTAAAAGTAGTTAATATAGTTTGACAAAATGGTTGTTGGTATTTATATTTTATTGCATTAAATCAGTGGAATAAAAACACAATGTAAATATAATCACTCAATATTCAATTGATTAATGATCAATAAATACGAAATGAATGCTAATTACATTATAACATGATTCGAGTCATGTGAATAAATAAATCTCTAATTATATTTACACAGCTGCTCTGCCTTAGCATATAAGACAGGAAATGAAATCTAATACAAGTTATATATAAAAGTAAACTATTTATACTAAACAAGAAATTCTCACTTAGATAAAAGTTCTCACATAGCAATGACATATTTGCTTAACCCAAGTTTTCCGTTACGCCCCATGTCGAAGCGAGCAATAGTAATAATGGGTTAACTTGGGGGGTTATATATATATATATATATATATATATATATATATATATATATATATATATATATAAAATAAAACAAAGAAAAAGATTATGAGCCAAATTATCTTATGGGCTAAAGGTTTGATGGTTTTAAGGGCCTAAACCACCCATTAAACACCCATAATTAGCAATATTCTTTCCTACTTGCAACCCAAGCCACCAACATTCTAGAGAGAGAGAGAGAGTAGAGAGAGAAAGTGGAGAAAAATCAAAGATTTAAAGTTTCATTGACTCAAGGATTGAAGATCTGAGTATCGGTGCATCAAACATCAAGGAAAAAGCAAGAAATCCATGTAAGAATCACCATCCAAACACCTCTTTAGAACATATTCGGATTCTATGGTTTTGGGTTTTGAAAAGTTGCAAAGAATCACATAAAGGTCACATTTCTGCATATGAAATCATGTAAAAAGCTTAAATATAGTTTCATGGATGAAAAACTAATGGTTTGAATATAAAAAGTTAAGATTTTGGGTTAAAAACAAGTTGGTTCGTCATTTTTATACGTCTAGTGAAGCTGCTAGTTCTTCTTGCGAAACTGTGAGTTCTTCCTACAGAACCAAGACAATCTCCTTACAATGAAACTATAGTTTCGCTGGTAATTTGGCAAGTGCATAAGTAGACCATTAGATTTAGCGAATCTAGGAAAACCCATCAAAAGTTGGGCGATTTTGGTAGCGAAACTGCCATGCAAAACTACCAGCAAAACTGTGGGCAAAATTGCTGCCGAAACTGTGTAGAAAATGACCTATTTGTGTGTTAGCTTATATGCAGACCGTGTGCCATGACCCTACCTTAGAAAACTTAGACGTGAAGTTGCTTATTGACCAGGTGAGTTCTAGATCCCCCTTATTTACACGTTTTCAATGTTTTGGGGGCGATATGCATACTAAATATACGATTTTTGTGGCAAAGATTTCAAGAGGTTTTAACAAGAAAATAGAATATTCTATAACAAATTATACTATATAAAATTTTCAAAAAAATTTCTTCGTAGCCCGCCCCCAACCAGGGGCGTTGCCCCTTGGACCTCACTAGGGGCTACTGTCCCTAGAACCTTGCTATAAGGGGCTACCGCCCCCGAACCCCTGCTGTCTCGTGGAGGGTCGGTTATATTGTTTGTATTCTTTTGTTGAAGAATGTGAATATATGGACTATGAGTTGATTCTTAGCATGTATAAGTATATGTATAACTAAAGATGAAAGTGAAACCTAAAGAAATGTTATTGAGCTCATTACAATATACCATTGCTAAAGTAAAGTCTTGCAAGCAAAGGATATAAGAGAGTTGCATTTGTTATGCTCGCATGGATAAAGTAAAGTCTTGTGTTCATCACAAGTATGGATAAAGTAAAGCCTTGTGTTCATCACAAATGGGGGTCTAGCCCTTGGGCAGATCCCGAGACATAGTAACTAGGAATTGAAGGATGAAGGATAGTAATAGATAATAAACAAGCTAAAGTCTTAATGTTAAAGTATTGATAAAATGAAAGTCCATGTATAGTAAATGTTTGTTCTTGTGATGACTACTTTGGAATGATAAAGTTAACATATCTCACTAAAATATTATTCGATAAAGTAAACCTAGAAGTCACTCAGTGAAGCAGACTTTTGTATGCATATTAGTTTGACTGGTTAGCTGTTGGGCTTAGAAGGATGGGGGCATGGATCCAAAGCTTCTTGGCAACTAAAGACTAGCATACCAAATCTTAAAAGATTGTTAAACACTCTTTTAAGACTCGTTTGATGTTTTTAAGACAATGTTAATGTTTTCTTTGAATTATGTCATGACGAGTTTGAATTAAAGTAATTTCTGTTGCAATGTTTACTTGAATAAATGCTTTAAATCTTTGATATGCTATGAATGACCAATTGTGAGACTTCCTGGAATCAAGGGCTTAGTTTTTTGCATAGCTTTATCATCAGCAAAAAAAGTTCTCACATGAACCAGGTTTTTAAATTATATGAGAAGTTTTTGTATAGTATTGATTTTAATTTCTTGAACTCTGAAATTTTTCCCTAGCCTTGGTGAATCAAATGCTATCAATATTACATATTGTCCCCTTTGTAAACCCCTTTATATGCATACATCTTCTTCCCAAGGCTTTAGTGAGCATCCAACTAAATTGTGTAGCTATAAAGTGAACATACATGTTAGCTTAAATTGGACACAAATACAATTTGACCATATTAAGATCAACTAGATCAACAATTCTGCAATCTTTATCCACACAATAGATGACCGGATGCCCAAATTCTTTCTCACATGTCACACCCCAAATTTCAAGACATCATATGCTTGTGAACCAGATCGATTGGTATTATGTAATGGGACCCACTTTTATTTTCAAAAATTACAAATGTTTTATGAAAATAGCAAAATGTCTTTTAGAATGCTTTTATAAATAATCAACACTATCGGTTGATTTCTACTTTTATTTGCCATAAATTTTTATTCCTTAAATTTATGGTATCCAAATCTTTATGATTGATCAATGCAGAACCGGTTATGATTCACAATAGTTTTACAGTTGAGTACTTATCTTACTAGATCAAATAGGGAACTAGGTAGTGAAACAAAGAATATCAAGTAAGAACACCTAAGAACATATTAGTTTTCAAGGATGATGTATATTGCTATCAAGTGTTTACAAGTATTACAATGCTTGGTCCTAAGACTGGTTACATGAGATACTTTATACTATATCCTACAGCCGGCCATACTTTGAAGGCCAGCTGGACACTAATATAGACAACAAGATCAATGTAGAGTCAAAAGGCAGATTGCCTTTTGACTTGTGACTATGACATGCCATAGCTTATATCCTATTATATTACAAAAAAGGATAAAAGTACAAGAGTAGAAAGTTACAGACAAAGACACCATACTGAGTAGTTGAAAAAAAATAAAAGGTAATCACCAACTTATATAAGTTGATGTGTCTTCAGAGCTACGAGCGGAAAGGTGGTCTGCTTTCGTCAAAAGTATGTTAGAGAAGTGCTTTTCTGACTATGGAAGAAATCAGTCTTTAGGCTTCGAAAGACTTCACTTTTGGCTTCGAAAGATTTTGGTCTTTGGCTTCGGAAGATTTGACAATTAGTTAGTTTTATCTTTGTGCATGGTCAAATCTTCCCAAGTAACTTCCTTGTACTTTAGTGGATGCTGAGAGATCTTTGGTTAGCATCTGCCTTTATGATAAACTGTTACAAACTCCCCTAGACTGATGCTACCAAAACTTGAAGATGACTATGGGTCTTGATCCTTCACTTGTTTACAGCCATCATTAGAAGTAGAGCCATTTGTCTCTTCATCAGTTGGTCTGGATTCTTTAGGCTTTCATAGTATCTTCTTATGTCCAACGGATCATGCTCAGGAAGGTTAAGTATATTCTGCCAAGAGTATACTTGTGGACTTCCTTGATCTCTTATGACATACCATCTATCTAGTTTTGGAGAGTACACCCAAGACATGATGGGTCTCTCAACAGCAAGAGGCTCTACAAATAATGCAATTGGTTAAGCAGCCTTTTCTTGTTCACCCTCAGGATGACTTATCTTGAGCTATAGAGGTGGATGCCTTGGACTTCTTTTTTTTCTTGTCTCTTTTGATGGCCATCCTTTTCCTCTTTCTATACTTTAACTGAGAAGGTAGGTTTTGATCACCATGTGTTTCTTTCTCCTTCTCAGTTTGGTCCTTCTCCTTTATAAGTTCAGAAAAAGGTTTACGGCCCTGCTATGGGTCAGAAGACGAAGCTGGCTGTGAATTAGCAGAAGGACTTGGTTCTGTTGTCGGTTGGCGTTGAACCTTGACCTCAACTTTAGGTGCAGTTTGACTTGGTGAGAATGCAAGTTTTTAAGCTCACCTTTCTTAATCTTCTGCTTGATCACCTTGATGTGCTCATCCATTATGGATAGAGACATAGGACCAAGTCTCCTTCCGGAGAACCCATACAGCTTCATGAAGCTCACCATCTTCTATCTATTTTCAGATTTCTTCTTGTTTGCTTTGATGGTGGCTCTTGATTTCTTAGCTTCCTCCCTCATCTTTCTCTTAGCAGCTTTTCTTTCTTTGTTGGCTTCTTGCTCCAGCTGCTTAAGATATTCAAACTCTATGTACTCAAAAGATAGAGGGAGTAAAGCTTCTGACTAGTAGAGACATGTGGCACTCAATTAGGCTATCATATTGTGTCTTTCTTTCTCTTTTCATACTTGAGATTCTTGCTCTTCAACCAAAGTGTCCACCTCAGGCATTTCCTGAATTGGAGTGAGGACAGGAGCTTGATAGATCTTTTTTTTTTTCTCTATCTTCATTGATTTTGAGGAGCATAGCAGCATCCTCAGCCTTCTTCCTCTCTTTAGACACCTTTGTTTATACAAGTTCCATTAACATATCCAAGAGGAGAAAGATCAGATCATTGCTATTATACCCCCTAGCTCCCACATAGTTCAATCTGGCTGCACTTAACTAATCCTGCTGAGTGTTTGGCTTGTGGGCAACCCTGATTGTAGCCTGCATGAAGGTAGGGCTCTCTCTTCTTTGTGAATCTCTGGACTTCCTCTTTCTCTTCCTTTTCTCCTCCTTAACCTTCTCAGTAGTTAAGACTTTTTTTCTTTTGTCAACCACAAGCCTGTGGGACTCGGGGAGGAAGGGGCCTTCTTGTTCTTGTTCTGCTCTTGAGCTCTGGATAGGGAGAGGCTGTAAGAGACCTTGACAAGCTGGTGATCAACTAAGGGTAACTATGTCTGAAGGAGCAGGAATCTCAAGGTTCACAAGGTCCATATCTTAGCTTTCAACTGAGGTTTTCCCTTCAAAGCTAATCTTAGGGTCCAACTCAGTATCCACTTGACCAACTGTTTTTCCTGCTAGCCTGTGTCGATATATTCTTGTTCTTCTTTTGAACTCCTCGGACACTTTATCTTGAATCCTCTTTGCTAATTGATCAGCTTGCCTGTTTTACCTTGGGTTGACAAGTGGCAAGGTCAGCAGCGAAAGTTTTTATAGAATCCCAGGTTATAGAAATTAAGTATCTCTTGTTGATCCTGGGATCTAGAAAGTACCAAGGCCTTCATCCTATGATTGGGTTATTAGTAGGATTGAATGCAGGTGACATGGTCCTTTGTATAACACCGTCCTCAAATAAACTTTGAAGAATGGCATCCACACTAATATGGGCCAGAGGAGGTTGTTGAGTCTCGATAATTGCAGATGAGGTTGGTGAGTCTTCAATGTCCATACTCTGAGCAATGCTTCCACGTTCTGGGGCTGCAGTGACTTTTTCCGCCTTTTTAGTAGCATCACCTATCTACACAGGTGAGCTGCAGGTTAAGTCAATCACATCCACATGTTCTTGGCCATGGATGAGCATGCCTGGCAGGTTTCACAGCTAACTTTCCATTGAGATCGGTGATCTCAAGTTACTAATTAGCCACCTGCCTTTGTAAGGTGGCCACGTGAAATTCTAGGTGATCAACATTTGGAACAAGGTATGCACAAGTTTTATTCCATGATTGCACTTGTTGTTTCAAACTCCCCTTATCTTCATAAATAGAATCACGGGGCGATGAGAGTACATAACCGAAGTCAGTAATCTCACCACCAGATATTGTTTTTTGGTCTCTGGATTTTCCTTGATCTGTGACAACTTCATAAGAAGTGCCAGGAAGCTGGGTTATCATGGTTGAGGTCTTAATGATGTAATCACTTCCAAAAGTGAGAGTCTCTTCCATATGGACCTCTTGAACTTGTTTAGTGAGGTCCACCTCAATAGTGGGTGGATGATGTGGGATAGACATGGGAGTTGCAGAAGCACTCATCTTTCCTTGAATACAGGAGGACAAAAGAGACATATGGTACTCACTAAATCCTATGTCTTCATCATCATAGAATTCTAGGTTTGGGGTTGGTTGGTTTAGATCAAAAGGCTTGGTATGACAGCTTTTCCCTAAAGGTTGATCATCTGAGTGTTGAGACTCAAAATGATGACTTAAGGTCTAGTAATGAGCTCATTAGACTGAGCATGAGGAATCTCAGCACTGATGTATGAAATGATGGGAGTTATTTGTTCCTCAGGAGAAGTAGGAGCTTTGGTTTCCACTTGCTCTAGCATGAGTGAGTGTATGGTGGCCTGCTCAATCTAAATAGATGGAGTAGGGGTTTGTTTGGATTTTCTTTGGTAGGTGAAGGATATAGTAGGCTGTGAGGGTGGAGGAGAAACAGGTGTGGGTTCAACATTGGCTGGGACTACCAAGTTGTCACCTAGAGCAGGTGTGGGTTCAACATTGGCTGTAATGATCCATTAACAGCTTTCTTTTGGAAGGACAGTTTACCATCTTCGTCATCCAGCCATAGATATTGGTTGATAGAGGCTGGAGTGATGAAAACTATTCCCCTGCATTGATGCAGGCAGTGCCTTCTCATCGTCCATGAAGACTTCTTAACAAGTCCTCCAGAACTCCAGGAGTTGGTCTTCATAAGGAGGAGGGTCTATGGTAAAGGCGGTGAGGTATGATAGCAAGATAGAAATTGGGCAAATCTATGAGAAACTAGCATCTTTGGAAGCATCTAACAGGGCAACCTTGTTATGCTGCTTGTGTAGTTGCATGGCAAAAAGAGCAGGCTGGTTTAGGGGTTCAAGGTTGGCCATTTGTGGAGCTTTTATGAGAGAAAGGAAGAAAAACAAGGGTTTGTGGAGATCGAATTTAGGGCTTGATCGATTTGGATGAGGAAGAAGAAGAGAGAGTAAGAACTGTTGTACAAGCTATTTATAGGCTTGGATTTGAGGCAAAGTTATTTCGAAAGATAAACATTGAAATGCTAATATCGATCCACCTTTGAAAAAGTGCCCAAAGGAGTAGTTATCTCGGAAGTTGAAAATCTTTCGAAGGTAATTTGTCTTAGGAAGTTTTATGTAAAACATCCAAATCTAAATTGGCTTCGGAAGATATTCCTCATTTTGAGAAGAATAGCCTCGGAAGAAAATATACTTAGAGTAATTATCTTACGAGACAAATTTGGTTTCGGAAGATATTAAGCTTGAGAAGTTTTACTTAAGAGGTAAAAACTTCCCAGACTAAATTGCTTCCGGAAGAAAATTTTCCTTCAACGCATATAAGTACTTAGAAGTAGATTTAAGCTTTGGAATATATTTTGGAATATCTTTCGAAGGTTAATTCCTTAGTAAGTAGTTATTAGCTTTGAAGACATTAATTTCTTTCAAAGTCAAATTAATTTCTTTCGAGAGAAAATCTGTCCATACTTCTTAAAATTCAATCGAATGTTTTCTTAGAAAACTTTTCTTTCGAGATAACAGGGCTTATATGAGTTATAAAATTAGACAACTATGAAGACACACATCTTTTGAAAAATAATTTTGAAATTAATTTAAGAAAATCTACTCAAAGTTAATCATCCCAAGAGCTGATATAGGATATTTAAATCTCTGTTCAACAAATGCTTTTGTGAACAAATCTACATATTATTCATTTATGTTAACTTTGACTAGTTTTATTAATCGCTTTTCAAAATTATCTCTTATCAAATCATATCTGATGTTGATGTGCTTTATCTTTAAGTGCTATATAGAATTCTCTGTGATTGAGATAGCAATATTATTGTCTATGTGGGTAGGAGTCTCATTGAAGTTGAATCCATAGTTCAACATTGATTCTAAATCCCAAACACTTGAGCATAGCAGCTTGCAGCAGTTGATGTAGACACACTGGATTGTTTGGTACACTTCCATGAGACAATCCTTCCACCAAGGAACTAACATCCCCCATATGTAGACTTTCCCGACATGTTGCAACACAATAGTTACTATCTATATAAGCATACAGATTGACGTCAGAATTCTTTGGATACCAAAGTACCACTTTGGGAGCTCCTTTGAGGTATCTAAGAATCCTCTTGACAGCAACTAGGCATGACATCTTGGTGTTGGCTTGATATCTTGCACATATGCATATGGCAAACATGATATTTGGCTTGCTGGCTGTTAGGCACATAAGTGAACCAATCATAGCCCTGTATAGATGTTCTTAATACACTCACTCTCAAGATCAGGTCCTAGGGAGTGGTTTCTAGCTATGGGCGTCTTAGCAACCTTACAATCCGTCAAATGAAATCTGGTTAGTATGTCCTGGACATACTTTGACTGGTTTATGAAGATGCCATTGTCAACTTGCTTCACTTGAATTCCTAGAAAGAAATTGAGTTCACCCATTGTACTCATTTCAAATCTATTCTTCATCAGCTTCTCAAACTCCTTGTAGAGTCTTTCATTAGTTGTAGAAGATGATGTCATCAACATAAACATGAACCAGCATCATGTCATTCCATGCTTTTTTGATGAAGAGGGTGCTATCAATAGTACCTCTCTTGTAAACTCGTTGAACAAGATACTGCATAGTGTCTCATACTACTTTCTTGGAGCTTGATGTAACTTATAGAGAGCTTTGTCAAGCTTTCAGACATTATTAGGATGATCAGGATCTACAAAGCTAGGTGGCTGGTAGACATACACCTCCTTATCTATCACCCCATATAAAAATGCACACTTGACATCAAGTAGGTAGACCTTTAAGTCCTTTAATGCAGTAAAAGCAAAGGAATATCATTACATTTTCAAGTCTTGCTACATGAGCAAAGACATCTATGTAGTCAATCTTTTCCTCTTGAGTATACCCTTGGACTACCAGTCTTACCTTGTTATTAATGACAAGTCCTCTTTCATCCTTCTTTTTCGTAAAAACCCATTTGGTTCCTATAAGCATCTTCCTCGGAGGAAAAGGACATTGGTTCCAAACACCTTGTCTTTTGAATTGAAGCAATTCCTCCTCCATTGCTTCAGTCCAGCTTCAATCTCTCAAAGCTTCATATACTTTTTTTGGCTTAATCTGGGATAAGAAGAAAGAATGAAGACAAAAATTTTGATCATGGGTTTGTCCTCTTGTTCTCACCCTAGTTCCAACATCACCAATGATGTTTGTGGTACTATGTGACTTATGGATTCTAAGTTAAGGAATCACAACAAGTTGGTTTGATAGATCTAAATTTGAGAAATTCAGATCTGGGGATTGAGTAACCCCTACCACATCATCATACTCATCAAGCATGACTTGATCAGGAGAGTGTGTAACATCATGGATGTTGTCTTCAGTGGAGAGGTTATTAACATCAAGATATTCTTGATCACTGTCACTATCTCCATCTTCTCCTACATTAGAGACTCCTTCTTTTGGATTTTGTGCCTCGTAGTTGGAATTGGGTGGCAGTTTAGATGTGTCAGTAGTGGGATTTGTCATGTTTGTGCTAATAGGATTTCAACTTGTAGTGGTAGTTACCACTAGAGCTGAAGGAATTTGAACATTTGGTCTTCCCAGCTCGAATCTTGAATCAGGAGCTACTAAAGAAATGCTATCTTTTGTTCCTGAAACATCTTCACACGATTTGTTAAAACAGTTGGTAACTAAATCAAAATCAAATAGCCAACATTTTTTCAGAGGTGAGACCGACATCTGATTTCAAAGTTTATTCTTTTGCATTAACATTATCTCAAATCTAGTTCATATAAATATACCTTTAACGGTTCCCTCCTCTTTCACATTCTTCTTCGTCTGCAAATTCCTAACCTAAACTCTCTCAAACCGCCTTTGTTCTATCTTCCTTCATCACTAAGCTACTCACAAATGGCCAACTCTGATCCACGAAACCAACCCGATTTCTTCATGCAACTACACGGGCAACACAATTAGGTTGCTCTATTATCTTCAGAGAAAGATCCTGGTTTCTCCGATGTTTGCCATTTCTTATCTCTAATAAACTACTTCACCTCCTTCACCATAAATCCTCCACTATATGAAGATCAACTTTTGGAATTTTGGAGGACCTTCCAAGAGGTCATTATAGATGGGGAGAAGACACTATTTGACATAGTGCAGGGCAGGACAATTTTCATCACTCCAGCCACCATTAGCACTCATCTAAGGCTTGATGATGAAGAAGGCAAATTATCCTTTCCAAAATCTGCTGTGAAGCAGTCTTTTAGGCAGATGGGCTATGAGGGTAATTAATCCATAAGAACCTTGAAGAAAAGGAAGGTCACCTTCAAATGGAAGTACCTCCTCCATGTTGTCATCCACAGTTTGTCAAACAAGCATGAAGGTAGGGACCAAATTCTAGATGACCTTTCCTACACAGTCCATGGCATGGTTCAAGGTTCAGATTCAAGTACTCTCAATTTGTATATACAAATCTTCTTTCAAAATTAAACTCCTTAGAGTATTTCATGTTTCCTAGATATGTTCAACATATTCATAACTGTGAACTTGGTTCATAATTAAAGGGAGAAGGCAATATTCTTAAAATGGGACAGATGAAGCCTGACACCTTCAAGACATTGAGAAAGCCTGTGGTCTTCTTAGGGGTAGAAAAAGCCTTGGTCCCAAAAATGTTAGAGCTCATTGCTTAAGGTGACAACTTAACAACATAAGCCAATGTTGAACCCACACTTTCTACATCCTCATTCCCCTCTCAACCCCAAATAACCCTCAATTACTCAAGAAGATCCAAATGAACCCCTGCACCCACATAGGTTGTGTAGGCCCCCATACACTCACCAACACAGGAAGAAGTGGACATTAGAGCTGCCATTTCTCCTGAGGAGCAAACCACTCCCATCTCTTTTAAAATCAGTGCTAAGGTTCCTCATGCTCAACCTGATGAGCACACAACACCAGCATTAAGCCTTCACTTAGAGTCTGAAAACTTTAGTGAATAACCTTTAGGGGAAAGTCACCATCCCCAGCCTTTAGATCTAAACCAGCCAATTCATGATCTTGCTTTCTACAATGATGAGGATCTAAATTTCAGTGAGTACCATGAGTCTTTTTTCTCTTACCCTACTCAAAGAGAGATGAGTACTTCTAAAACACCTATTTCTAGCTCACATCATTCACCCCCTACTGAGGTGAATTCCTCTGAACAAGTTCAAGAGATACATATGGAAGAGGCTCTTACTTCTATAAGTGACTACATCATTAAGACCTTAACCATGGCAACTCAGTCCCTTGACAATTCTCCTGGAGCTGTCTTGGAGCAGAGGAAATCCAGCAGCCAAGAACTCCATGCTGGTGATGAGGAAGAAGACTTTGGTCCAATTCTCTCATCCCCCCATGATTCTTCTAATGACGATGAGGGGAGTTTGCAACTAAAGATGCACACATTGACTTTAACATGCACTATTAGTTTCAAAGGTAAATCATCTTGAATCTCAGGTGGCTACCTTATAAAGAAGGGTCAATGACCAGCAACTTAAGATCACCGATCTCAAGGGTAAGCTAGCTGGGAGACCCCTCAGGAGAAGTCAATCAGGGCCACAAGAACATGTGGATGTGGTGGACCTAACCCTTAGCTCCCGTATTGAAGAGGGTGATGCTAACAAAAAAGGGGAGAAAGTCCTAGCTACAACCACGGAACCTAGGAGTTCTTCTTAGAGTATGGACATAGAGGATTCACCTCCCTCACTTGCAGTTGTCCATACTCAACAACCTCCTCAGGTCTACACTGATGTTGACTCACTCATTCAAAGCCTGTTTGAGGAAGGAATTCCAAGGGCCACATCTGCCCCATCCTACCCTGGTAAAAACCCAGTAGTGGGATGGTGGTTTGATGCTGCTAGAAGGGCTTGGTACTCTCTAGGTCTCAGGGGCAGCAAAAAGTCTTAACTATCAGACCCTGAGAGTCTATGAGAGCTTCTCTTTCGTTGATCTGCCTCTTGTCAATCCAAGCCAGAACATGCAAGCGGGCGGATTAACTTAAAGAATTCAAGAATGGGTGCTGCAGGAATTCAAGAGAAGATCAAGTTTACATATACATAGGCTAGCAGGAAAAACTGTTGGTCAACTAGATACTAAGGCAGACCCTAAGATTAGCTTCGAAGGGGAAACCTTCGTTGAAGGCCTAGTAGTGGACCATATGAACATTGAAAAAGGATCAACATCAGCACCCGGTATCCTTAGTGAAACATATGCTGGTGAAGGTGTATCACAGCCTCTCCCTAGACAGAAGGTCAAAGCTCTCTCCACCTGAGTCATACATACACGCTAACCATTAACAATAAGAAAAGGAAAATGACTCCTAAGGAGATTGAGGAGGAGAAAAGAGAGAAGAAGAGGAAGGCAAGGGGAGAGAAAGTAGGAGAAACCCCAAGCTTCATGCAAGTTGCAATCAGGGCTGCCCATAGGCCAAGTACTCATGATGATGAGTTAAGGGCAGCTAGATTAAACTATTTGGGGTTAAGGAATTATAACATAGATGAAATCATCTCTCTTCGCTTAAAAGAATTAAATGAACTAGCTGACACAGAGCTATCAAAAGAGAGGAAGGAGGCTGAGGCTGTAGAATTGCTCCTCAAAATAAAGGAAGAAACAAGAAGAAAGAAACTATACAAAGCCCCTAGCCTCTCTCCAGTTCAAGAAAGTCTTGAGAAAGAGACTTTGGCTATGGAAGAAGAGCAAACTCAGATAGGCAAGGAACACAACAAACAAAAGATGATAACCTATATGAGTACCACAAGTCTCTATCAGGCAGCAGCTCTTCACCCTCTCTCATTTGAATACATAGAGTTTGAATACCTCAAATAGCAAGAAGCTAAAACCAAAAGGAAAGCTGCAAAGAGAAAAATGAGAGAAGACGCTGCTAAATCAAGAGCCACCATCAAAGCAATGGAAAAGAAGTTTGCTGACAAACAAAAGATGGTGAGCTTATTGAAGCTGTATGGGTTCTCTTGGAGGAGATTTGATCCTATGTCTCTATCCACCATGGATGAGCATTTCAGAAGGATCAAACAGAACATCAAAGAAGGTTAGTTGGTTAACTTGCATTCTCCACCAAGTCACGCGGTACCTGAAGTTGAGGTGAAGGTGGAACCCCAAGAGACAACACAACGTGATCCTATAGCTACATCCAACCAACTTCATCTTCTGACCCATAGTAGGGTCATGAACCTTCTCCTTCTGAACACATGGAGGAAAATAACCCAGTTGAGGATGATAAGGAAAGAACAACTAATGCTGCAGATCGCCCACCTTAGTTAAAATTCAGAAAGAGGAAAATGATGGCCATCAGAAGAGACAGGAAAAAGAAGAAGAAGTCCAAGACATCCACCTTAGCACCTCAAGATGAGTCAAAACATCTTGAGGATTAACCAAAAGACGATACTCAACCAACTACACTTCATGTAGAGCTTTTTACTACTGAGAGACCCATACTGTCCTGGATGTTTGCTACTAATCCAAATAGATGGTATGTCACTAGAGAACAAGGAGGTCAAGACAGCAGTTACCTCTAGCAAGACATTCTTGACCTCCCTTTACATGATCTCTATGACATGAGGAGATACTTTAAAAGTCTGAGGGACCCTGACCAAATGATGAAGAAAGGAATGGTTTGGATCATAATGAGGACTATCAACTGATGAAGTTCAAAGCTCAAAGGTCTCTTCTGTTTTGTGCAACTTAGTGAATTATGCTAAGTTTAAGGAAGTTACCTTGGAAGATTTTATACAACTCAGTGAATTATGCTAAGTATAAAATCTTTTGAAGCCAAAAGTCCATATCTTTCAAAGCCAAAGATGAAGTATTTTGAAGCTTCAAAGACAAAGTCTTCCGAAGCCAAAGTCTGATTTCTTCCAAAGACAAAGAAGACATGCTTTTTCTGATCATCTTTTGACAAAAGCTGAACTATTTTCCACTGCCATCTCCGCTGGTCACCAACTTAGATAAGTTGATAAAAAGGTCCACACTTTTATCACCTGTAGATTAAAGTCTTTTGTCTGTCACTTTCTACTCTTGTACTTTTATCCTTTTTGTAATACATTAGGATGTGAGCTATGGCTGTCACATTGATAAGTCAAAAGACAATCTGCCTTTTTACTCTACATTGATCTTGTTGTCTATATTAGTGTTTCCAGCCGGCTTTCAAAGGATGGCCAGATGTAGGTTGTAGTATAAAGTGTCTCATATATCTGTCATTAGGGACTAAACCATATAACTTTGGTTGAAAACTTGAGAGCAATATACAACATCCTTGAAAACCATCTGCTTTGTTCTTGTTTGTGTTCTTTCCTTTAGTTCTTTGTTTTCTGTAGACGGTTTCCTATTTGATCTTTTAAGTGTTTGCTTGTTGTCTCTCCAACACCAGTGATACTGTTGCATTGATCTCTCCCTAACCCGGTCCTTTAACAGAGTTCGAGTACCTTAAGCAGCTAGAACAAGAAGCCAATAAAGAAAGAAACTGCTAGGAGAAAGGTGAGGGAGAAAGCTGAAAAATCAAGGGCCACCATCAAAGCCAACAAAAAGAAGTAAGAATACAAACAAAAGATGTTGAGCTTCTTGAAGTTGTATGGGTTCTCTGGCAGAAGACTTGGTCCGATGTTGCTATCCATAATGGATGAGCATATCAAGGTGATCAAGCAGAAGATCAAAAGGGGTGAGCTTTAAGACTTGCATCCTCCTCCAAGTCAAGCTGCATCTAAAGCTGAGGTGAAGGTTCAACCCAAATAGACAACAGATTCGAGACCTAGTGCTGATCCACAGCTAGCTTCATCTTCTAACCCACAGCAAGGTCCTAAACCTTCTTCTAAACATGTGAAGTTTAAGGACCAAACTGAAAAGGAAAAAGAAAAAAAAGGTGATTAAGACCAACCTTCTCACTTAAAATATAGAAAGAAAGAAATGATGGCCATTAGAAGAAGAAGAAGAAGAAGTCTAAGGCTTCCACCTCTACACCTCACGATGAGTTAGAACATCCTGAGGGTCAACCAAAAGAGGCCGCTCCATCAACTCCCTTTTATGTAGAGCATCTAGCTGCAGAGAGACCCATCTTATCTTGGGTGTATTTTCCAGGCCTAGACAGATGGTATGTCATAAGAGATCAAGGAGGTCAACAAATATTCTTCTAGCAAAACATACTTGACCAGCCTAAGCATGATCTCAACATGAGGAGATACTATGAAGGCCTGAAGAATCCTAACTAGTAATAAAGAGAGGAATGGCTATGATTTTGATGGTTTTGAACAAGTAGAAGATCCAAAAGTCATAGTAATGTTTAAGTTTTGGTAGCATCAGCCTATGGGGAGTTTGTATGATCAAGATGATTATCATAAAGGTTGATGCTAACTGACGATCTCTTAGCATGAATTGAAGTACAAGAAGGAAGTAATTCGGATGATTTGACTATGTATAAAGAAAAATAACTAAGTGTCAAATATTTTGAAGCCAAAGACAGAAATCTTCCGAAGCAAAGGTGAAGTATTCTGAAGCTTAAAGACAAAGTCATCCGAAGCTTGAAAACTAAACTCTTCCAAAGACTAAAAAGACTTGTTATTCATTGTTTCACTGACAGGTTCCCCATTTGATCTAGTAAGTGTGTTTAGTTGATAATCTCCAACTATGAAACTATTGTTTGAACCACAAGTGGTCCTGCATGCATGCATGAAGAGTTGTGGTGATATTCTCTAGCTATGTCAATATTAGATGTATGAATTATGAGCTCATACAGGTTGTTTTGTGGTTAGAATCACTAAGGACTAAATCGAACTGAAAGTTTTACTCATTCGCATAGGTTTTCCTTCACCCGTGTTAGTATTGGCTCAGCTTCATTTGACATGATAGTAACCAAGTGTTGGTCACCCACATCCGTATTTGTTCCAATAATATTCAGGACTAAGTGTTAGTCACTCATCCGTATTGGTCTCTCACCCGCATTTGTTATTGCCCTCACATAAGCCTAAGTACTACTATTACATGCATTAGTTAAGTTATCTGCATCAATTCCTTCAGCAGTGTTAGTTTCCTATTACTCGTATTAAATGTTACTTAGGATAATTTATCAGGGTTAGTTCTATGATTTTGTTATAAGAGTTATGATGTGGTTATTCAATTAATAATATTTAATGTTCCAAGTTATGTGATGATAAGGAAAGGATACCTTATAAGTATTACCTATGAATAATGTTGAACATTAACAAACAAAAAGATGACACTAAAACCTAATGAAATACTTTTTTAACCCTAAAGACGGTGAAAAGCCTTGCAAGCAAAATGAATGGAGGTGCACAATCACGTTATTGTTAGCTCAACTGATTTGCAATAATATTAGCCCATGGGAATGCACATTTGAGGTCTAATCCTTGAGATGGACCATGAAATAAATGAACCTTTATTCATAAGTAGGCTACGTCCCTTACAGTGTGGGTCAACTATCAGGGGTCAGCTACAACGATAAATGTATACCGGTAGGGTTTAGGATTTGTTGCCAACCAGATGTTTTGGGCTCTTGCTTTGTGCAAACCTGATTTATGAAACATGAAAGATAATAAAAGAAAGAAAGATAATAAATATAATAAAGGAAAGGATACCTTTATGTGATGATAAGAAAAGGGTACCTTATAAGTATTACCTATGAATAATGTTGAACATTAACAAACAAAAAGATGACACTAAAACCTAATGAAATACTTTTTTAACCCTAAAGACGGTGAAAAGCCTTGCAAGCAAAATGAATGGAGGTGCACAATCACGTTATTGTTAGCTCGATTTGCAATAATTTTAGCCCATGGGAATGCACATTTGAGGTCTAATCCTTGAGATGGACCATGAAATGAATGGACCTTTATTCATAAGTAGGCTACGTCCCTTACAGTGTGGGTCAACTATCAGGGGTCAGCTACAACGATAAATGTATACCGGTAGGGTTTAGGATTTGTTGCCAACCAGATGTTTTGGGCTCTTGCTTTGTGCAAACCTGATTTATGAAACATGAAAGATAATAAAAGAAAGAAAGATAATAAACATAATAAAGGATATTATGAATGATGTATGTGTGTTCATTAAAAGCAGCATAAGGGATATTTTCTATACTAATATAACACTAGAACTCACTCAGCAACGCTGACTTTGTATGCATATCAGTTGGCAGTTAACGATGATTGCTCAGGATGGCATGGATGATGAAGTTACTTGGTATTGGGAGACTGGCATTCATCCCCACAAATTTCAACTATTGTTTTAAATTTCAAGAAAAATGTTAATGTGTTCCAATTCTTGAATAACAAGTAATTTGACAATTTATTTATGAATATGATGAATGACCTATGTTTTTTCGCTACGGATGTTTTATATAAAAATATATTATACTATGTTTGATGCTATGAATGACCAACTATGTGGCTTTTCGGGTAAGGGGCGTTACATTCTGATTGAAATTGTTGAGTTATGGATGAATTGGCCAAGATTAAGTCGTTGTTAGGTCATTTTATGAGGTTTTTGCTTGTAATAGAGTGTTATTTTTTGCTCTGGTTCTTCTTGTTGCATAAGATCTTCTAGTGCGAAGTGAATGTTTTCATGTGCAGGTTACTTGGCGTGCAAGGGTTTGATTTTATGTTGTTATCGCAAGAATTGGGTGTTCTCACATGAAATATTCTTTTCGCGTTTAGTAGGCTTTTGGTGTTGGATAATGTTATCACTTATGTTGATGTTATCACTTGTGGTAAAGTTTTTGTGCGATTATGTATGCGAAATGTGTTCATTTCTATGTTTAAAGCTATTTTCAAATGATAAAGTTTTTAGGGTAAACTTTACTTGGTATGCTCTGTACTATTATAAGTAAAGTACTATGTTATGGAAGTGCAAGATAAAGTTAATGAAAAGCGAAACATAATAAATGAATGAAAGTCTTATAAGAAAAATAAATGACACATTCATGTCATTGTTAGCACAACTAATGTGCGGCTTAGCTAGCCCATGAGGATGCATACAAGGGTCTACATGTGTTTGAGCATGAATGAAAAGGGAGCTGGACCTCAGGACTATAGCCTGATATACGTACATCATGAGGATTTAATTTATAGAACCTAGCCTAGATTCTAGCTTCGTGCCTTATGTTGGGGTCTAGCGTATGACATTGATCCATTACAATAAAATATAATGATAAAAAATTGACAGGAATGATGTTGAAAGTTAATGAAATGAAACTATTAATGTGTATGTATTATTGTGTGTTCATGTATATCAAGGAAAAGATTTTAAGGAAAGATAAGTATATTTTATTATTATATAAACTCACTCAACATCACTAACTTTGTATCTATAATAGTTGTCAGGTAACCGTTGATACTTAGGATATGTAGGCATGGGCAATTAAGCTACCGGGATAGTTCAAGTCTTGCATCCAAAGTTTTGAAACAATGTCTATAGGATTACCATTTTGATATTTTATGAAACTGAAAAATACTTTACGACAAGTTTTGATTTAATGCTTAAGTATGATTTCCGTTGCAAATAATACTCCTATAAATGTTTTACGCTATGAATGATCAACTGTGAGTGCTTTTGGGAATGGGGCCTTACACTTGTATAGTTATTACTTTCAGTAAAGTCCTCACACATAAAATACAATTATCACATCCAGTAGTTCTCACATCTTCATCAGCTTTTGATTAAGTGATCACATACCTCAAAGTTTTCGCATAAGGTAAACGTTTTCGCATGTGGATAAGTTTTTGCAACACCCATAAGCTTTGATTTCCCGAACCTTAAATTGGAACACTACAATAGGACTTTTGCTTCGAATGACCTGTAAATATTTGGACTTTCTTCTGCTTATGTTTAATTGAAATGATCACTTTCAATAATTGAAACTTTCAATAATTTTTAATAATGCATTAAATGACTTCATAAGAAATTAAAAATATACTTCAAGTTAATCAAAACAACTACTTTTAATGCCATCATAGACATCCAAAGAAGTCATCTTCCATAAAAAATATTAGATGAGAAAAAGTTGGTTCAACTTCAAAATCCAAAATTTATATACTTTGTCAAAACCTACTAATATCAAACTAAGTCTAATATCAAGAACATGCTTACATTGTGTGAAACCAACTCCATCCCAGTCTCAAACTTCAAGCAAAAAATTCTAACACCTTTGATTTTTTATAGTACATTAATACCAATGTTAACATTTCTTTAGTCAATAGGTATACAGGATGAATAAACATTGCTTTATGAGGTCATATAACAAATAACACCACTATGAACAACCCAACTAGAGTCATCATGTGCAATGTTCACCATATTATAACTGTAACAATCAAAAAACTCTTTGGTGGTTGAACTTCAGCAACATTATTACCATCATCATCTTTCTTATGGTTATTCTTTTGATTATTGTAATTTGCGATAATGATAGAACTTTGCATTAGTAAACTTTCCTATAGACTTACTATGATGCTTCAACATGTTACTCAGACATCCATTTTGACCTCTCCCCCATGTTTATGTGACTAAGGGGCTGTTTGGCAATATCTGAATGATTAAGTGTTGAACTAATAAGAAGTCTGAACCATTAAGTGCTAAACATTAAGAGGTCTGAACCATTAAGAGCTAGTATATCGCTTAACTATTCAAAGGCAAATGTCTGACCAATTTGGATAAGAGGTCTTAACCATTTAGCATTAGACCTCTTAACCATTCAGCATTAGTATAATGCTTAACCATTCAGAGGCAAATGTCTGAACCATTTAGACATTTGCTTGCGAAACAAATAGTCTGAACCCTTAAGTGATGAACCATTCAGACATCTGAACTATTAAGAGTCTGATTAAGAGGCTGCCAAACAGCCCCTAAGACATCTGGATATGAAGAGAAACATTGTGATTTTCTTCTTTTCTCTTCATTTATAATATTGTATTAAGCCATTTCCTCGACAATATTACCTTTTGATATAAAGTAGCATAATAATGTCCTAAAATTTCCCAAAAATCCAGTAAAGTATCATGTAGTCATAAACCTTGTATCTTATCTTCAAACTTAATACCCATTCCTACAACCTAAAGATAACTCTCAAAAAAGCATTCATATGATTAGTAATAAGAGTTCCATAATGGTACTTTAAATTTAATCAAGAACAATTATTGTTCCCAGTCCTTTAATCGTATAACTCCTCAAGCTCAATCCACAAAGTATAAACACGAGTCTCACCATTAATAAGATATAAATCCTTATCATCAACCCATTAACAAGTATATCCACAAACCTTTCTAAGTAAAATATTCTACTAATTGTCTATTTTATCCTTGGGTTTATACCTAGAAAAGATGATAAAATAATAATCCTTCACATAAGAAAGATAATTCATCATGTTTTTCCAAACATGATGTTAAAACCATACAACTTCACAATTCTACTTGTATTAGGTTACGTTGTTCAAATAGGTCATAACCCAATAACAAGATGTAAGGCCCCGTTCCCGGGACACTCACAGTTGGACATTCATCGCACATAATATTTCAAAATCACATAAAATCTATTAAACATTTGCAGCGGAATAATTTAACAAAACCATTTCATATATTAACAATTGTTGTTTACAACATTAGTACATTACAAATCATCATCTGGTTTCTTTTCTACACAAAAGTATAATTGTTACACAAAATGGATGCCAGTCAAAAATCTTTGCCAAGTAACTTCACCCCGTGCCATCCTCAGCAACCATTACCTGCCAACTGAAAATGCATAAAAGTCAGCGTTGCTGAGTGAGTTCTAGTTTTATAATAGAAATACTTTACTTTCGTTTAGCAAACCTTTCTTTGATTTCATTTGTGGTCATACATCATACGTACATAAAGATAATATTTATTCGTATCTTTCATCATCATTCATTATCGTACGTCATTCGTTCATTCATTATTATCTTTCACTTTCATCCGGACCAATGCCATGTGCTATACCCCGAACATTGTGCACGAAGCTCGTTACTCGGCCTGAAGTCTATAAATAGACTCCTAACATTATGCACAAAGCTGACTCCAGTACCTGGGGCAAGCGACAAGGGTTCCATACGTTTGGTCAATAACAAGGATTAGACCCCCGTGTGCATCCTTTTGGGTTAGCTAAACCTCACACAGTTGAGCTAACACCCTTCATTGGGTGTGAACCTCCTTACGTTTGCTTGCAAGACTCTTCTTTCATTCTTTACGTTCCACTTTTCATTAACATTAACTTCCACTTTCATTATATAATACTTTACGTTATTAACGTAATCACACCACGTAAAGCCACGGAATAATACATAATAGGGAACATAAAGAAAAACAGGCCATAGACATGTGTAAAAGCATTATATAATCATCACATATCAACCCCAGAAACATCCCCAGTCATAGCCTAAAAGTCCTTCATTCCCGAAAATTTCAGAAAATTTACTAAGTCTTTAGGCGCATGAGCACTATGCAGACGCTTGGGCACTATGCGGGCGCATGAATACTTAGACGCATTGGCGACTCAGGCACATGGGCACTATACAGGCGCATGGCCAACACTTAGGCGTCTGGACAACTTTCTAGGCGTATGGGTACTATGCAGGCGCATGAGCTTGGTTTAGGTGCATGGAAACTTAGGCGTTCTAGCAGACTTAGACGCATGGGCACTATTTGTTTGCATAAACCTTGGGCGTTTGGGTACTGTTTAGGCGCATGATCTTAGGCGCATGAGCACTTAGGCGCATGGTCAACTACTTTTTACTAACATCAATTTCAGACCTCAAATCATCAATCTAACCTGTTCTAGCCTAGTTTCTAACATACTAAACATCTAACAAACATATAACCATGAACAAAATCATAAATTTTCCCAAACATACACCCTAACAACAGGGCACATACACATACATATGGGTACACACCCAAAATTTTAATAAAACATTTAAGCATACATTTCCAGCCCCAAAATTAGTTAAAACATTTAAAAACGGGGATCTAGAACTCACCTCTTGCAACTTCCGAGTAAGACTTCCTTCAAACCCGAATACTTATGAGTTCAAACACCTAAAAACACCAAAACACACAACCGAACACACATACAAGCACATAAGCACATACCCGAAGCTAAAAATCAGCCAAAAACACCCTAATAACCAGAAAACTAACCTGAATTTCGACTTCTTCTTCTTCCTCTCTCTAAAACCGAGATAATTCTCTGCTCTCTCTCTAGAAAATCGACAGAAAGATAGTACAGGGGTCATGGGCGGCCATGGCCACCTTTTTGAACATATTAATATAAAACTTTGTCCCTTGTATCATTTTAACCCCTCAACTTAGGTTAGTTTGCTTTTCTTTCTTTTTCTCTTCTTTTAAAATTTTCGGGTGTTACAAGGCCGACCCCCTTATATAGGTTTCGTCCCCGAAACCTGTCACTACTCAAACAGCTGAGGATAATGCCGTCTCATCTCCTCCTCTTTTTCCCATGTATACTCGGATCTCTTTCTATGCTTCCACTGTACTCGCACCAATGGAACCACTTTATTCCTTAGCCCCTTCTCTTTCCTGTCAATGATAGCCACTGGTTGCTCCACATAATTGAGCCGTTCGTCAACCTCAATGTCTTCCAGTGGTACCACCATATTCTCATCAGCTAAGCACTTTCTCAGATGAGATACATGGAATGTTGGATGAATTCCAGTTAACTCGTCGGGCAACTCCAATCTATAGGCCACCTCTCCTACTCGAGCAATGATTCGAAAAGGCCCTATATACCTCGGACTCAACTTGCCCCGCTTTCTAAACCGAATGATACCCTTTCAAGGTGAAACCTTCAACATAACTCTATCACCCACCTTGAATTCAATCGGTCTACTTCTTTTATCGACATACGACTTCTGACTATCTTTGGCTGCCTTCATAAAGGCTTTGATCTTTTCTAGTTTCTCAGTCGTAGTCTCAATCACTTCGATGCTTCCTAACTCCTTCTGACCAATATCACCCCAACATACGGGCGTCCTACACCTCCTACCGTATAGCATCTCATAGGGTGGCATACCAATGCTGGCATGATAACTGTTGTTGTATGAGAATTCGACTAACGGTAAGTATTTGTCCCAACTTCCTCCATAGTCAATAACGCATGCCCAGAGCATATCTTCTAGCGTCTGAATAGTTCTTTCTGATTGACCATCCGTTTGAGGATGATAAGCCGTACTGATATGTAACCTCGTCCCCATAGCATCGTGGAATCTCTTCCAAAACTTGGAAGTAAACCGAGTGTCACGGTCAGACATAATAGACACCGGTACACCATGACGAGTCACAATCTCATTGATGAACAGATCCGCTAACCTCTCGGATGAATACGTTTCACGGATCGGTAAGAAGTGAGCACTCTTCGTCAGAAGGTCGACTATCACCCATATGGCATCATACCGTTTTGCCGTTCGTGGCAACTTCGTAATAAAATCCATGGTGATATGCTCCCACTTCCACTCGAGTATATCCAAAGGATGGATCTTCCCGTATGGCTTCTGATGCTCCGCCTTCACTTGTAGGCAAGTAAGGCACTTACTCACGTACTCCGCCACATCGCGCTTCATACCAGGCCAGCAATAATCTTTCTTCATATCATGATACATCTTTGTAGCACCGGGATGAATGGAGTATCGAGTCTTATGAGCCTCGTCCATGATCTTCTCACGTAATTCTCCATAACGAGGAATCCACATTCGCCCAAACCGGGTTCTAACACTAAGAGTGTTTTCACCTATTTCTGTGACTAGACTTCTCATCCTTTCGGAGTTAAGGTGATCTTCTTTCAACGCCTCGTCTTGAAACTCCTTGACCTGCTTCATAACATCGGAGGTCATAACCAATTGATAAGCCTTCACCCGGATCGGTTCAGGCCTCTCCTTTCGGCTAAGGGCATCCGCCACTACGTTGGCTTTGCCCAGATGGTAATGCATCTCGCAATCATAATCCTGAATGAGCTCCAACCATCGCCTCTGCCTCTTATTCAAATCCTTCTGCTTGAAGAAGTACTTCAAGCTCTTGTGGTTGGTGAAGATAGTGCACTTCGTCCCATAAAAGTAGTGCCTCAAAATCTTCAATGCAAAGACCACAGCCGCAACTCCAGATCATGAGTAGGGTAATTAACCTCATGAACCTTTAGCTGTGGGGATGCGTAAGCTATAACCTTCCCTCGCTGCATCAACACGCAACCCAACCCCAGATAAGAAACATCTGAATAAACCACCAAATCTTCGCTTCCTGCGGGTAACGACAAGACTGGAGCTTGTGTCAACCTTGCTTTCAACTCCTCAAAAGTCTTTTCTTGCTCTTGACCCCATATAAATTTCACGTCCTTACGGGTCAATTTGGTCAACGGAGAAGCTATCTTGGAGAAGTCTTGGATGAATCTTCTATAATAGCCTGCCAATCCCAAGAAATTACGAATCTCGGACGGCGTCTTTGGAGACTTCCATTGCATCACAGCTTCTACTTTTGCCGGGTCGACCATGATTCCTTCGGAATTCACCACGTGACCCAAAAACTGAACTTCGCGCAACCAGAACGCGCACTTGGAGAACTTGGCATACAACTTCTCCCTTCTAAGCGTCTCCAATACTTCCCGAATGTGACCGGCATGCTCCTCCTCACTCCTTGAATAAATCAGGATATCATAGATAAACACAATCACTGATTTATCCAACATCGGCCGGCACACTCGATTCATCAAATCCATAAAAGCAGCTGGCGCATTGGTTAAACCAAAAGACATAACAAGAAACTCGTAGTGTTCGTAACGGGTGCGAAAAGCTGTTTTAGGAATATCCTGCTCCTTCACCTTCAGCTGATGATAACCCGCTCGAAGATCGATTCTCGAAAACCAACTGGCACCTTGCAGCTGATCAAACAAGTTGTCGATTCTGGGTAAAGGATATCGGTTCTTCACCGTCAACTTGTTCAACTCACGGTAGTCGATGCACATCCTCATGCTACCGTCTTTCTTCTTTACAAACAAGACCAGAGCACCCAGGAAGAGATACTCGGTCGAATAAACCCTTTATCCAACAGTTCTTGCAATTATACCATCAGTTCCTTTATCTCTGTTGGAGCCAAATGGTACGGTGCCTTAGCGACCGGCTGAGCACCGGGTATCAAATCAATCTGGAACTCGATCTCACGGTCCGGTGGCACACCTGGTAAATCTTCTGGAAACACATCGGGAAAATCACACACAACTGGTGCGTTGGACAATTGTGGTGTTGACGTGTCCACATCCTTCACATAAGCCAGGTAGGCACTACATCCACGTCTCATGCATTTCCCGGCCACCGCCATCGAAATTACCTTCGGAGTCGTAGTAACTCGGTCACCGTAGATCGTCACCGAACTCCCGTCAGGCGCTGTCAGTCGGATCATCTTCTTGCGACACACAATATTCGCTTCATAGGTCGCTGAGGTCATCACAAATAGTCTAGCAGGAAACCTATGACCTTCTAATTCTATGTCACAACCTTCTATCAGATCAGAAATCCTGGTAGACTAACCTATGGCAGTTTCTACATCGAAGCGCTCATCAACACTTCTACTTCTAGCAGGCAAATTATCACAGAAAGCAGGAAAAATAAAACTCCTACTAGCACCAGAATCAAATAACATAGAAGCAAGAGTCTGGTTTACTAGAAACGTACCTGACACAACATCGGGGTCCGTCCTAGCCTCCTCCCTGGTCATCGTGTAAGCTCTGATGCTCGTCTTCTGCCCTTCAGTTCCGGTCGTCTTCCTTGCTCCAGAACTCTCCGCCCACGGCTTCTTGCAATCCCTGCTCAGGTGACCCTCTCCGCCACAGTTAAAACACCTCGTCACCTCATAATTCTTTGCTATGTGACCGGGCTTCCCACACTTCAAGCAGACGTTCGATCCCCATCTGCACTCTCCAGTATGTTCCCTTCCGCATTTACTACATTTCCTTGTCCCCGCACCAAAGGCGGTCACTCGCCGGTTATCCACCCTTGCAACCTTGTTGTTTGGAGCGACACCACCGCGTCCAAACCGCTTCCTATTCCAGTTTCGATCACCACCACCACTTTTCTTACTCATTTCAACCACAGCCACCTCCCGTTCATCGTACAACCGTCCCGCCAGATCAACCACCGACCTAAACGTGCTCGGCCGGGCGGCAATCATGTGCCAACGAATATCCGCCGGCAAACCCTGGATGTACCTCTTTATCTTTCGTGACACAGGTGTCACCTGATCTGGCACCAGTCGTGCCATCTCATTGAATTTAGTGGTGTACTGTTGGTGCGTCATGGTTCCCGCCTCCAGTTGTAGGAACTCTCTCTCAATCTTGTCAAGTTCCCTATGAGGACAGAACTCCTCAATCACCAGCTTCTTCAGTTTATCCCAATTCATTCTTCCAATCTCCCTGCTACCCTCGGCCCGAACAATATTGTCCCACCAGCACAAAGCCGAGTCCACAAATAAGTGGGTAGCAAACTTCATTTTTTGGTCCTCCCTGCATTCGCTGATATCAAGTACAACTTCCATTTCTCTCACCCATCGATGAGTAGCAGCACCGTTGCCATTGCCATCAAAAGTCGGGGGTTTGCATCTCTGGAATGCCTCATAAGTACAACCCTGAGCTGTCCCTGGCATCACTTCTTCCTCCTCCTCATCACTTGGGACAACTGTCTCAGTCTCCCGCTGCCCCGCTTTTCCCGCGGTCTTCTCTTTCTCCTTCTTCTCATCCTCCCTTATAGCTCTAATCACTTCGACCACCACAGACGGCAGGATCGTCTGCATGACCTAGTGAACTTCCTCGACAACAGCCTCTTTCACCGAGGCTTTTAGATTAGCACTCTCATCACCACCTTCCTGGTGATGAGTCTCGGGCTCTTCAGGCGCTCTCTCTGCAGCCTTAGCACCACCTCTTGTGGCACGCGGTCCAGCACCACGTCCACCACGGCCTCCACCTCTAGAAGCTTTCGAAGATCTACCACCAGCCATCCTCTAAACACACTATAAGATTCAAACACCAACACGATCATTCAAGGTAATAGCTCAGTTTATGTCAAGTATAGTAAGTCCCTAATCACAGTGGCCAGTTGTGATTAGCCACTTACTTTACTCTTCATACCCCAAGCATTTCCTATCCTGACTACATCAGTATCCAAATCTACTAAAAGTACATAAAGCAGATAGCATGCGCACATAATACCGGTTAACATTAAAGAAAATACCTGATGGCACGTAGCTACTTGGGCTGGCATCCTTCCATTTGTCCTATTTTCAGTTTAAGTTTAGGTTTATTGAAAAATATTTACCCATTTCTCTTAAACTTTGGCTCTGATACCAACTTGTAAGGCCCCGTTCCCGGGATACTCACAGTTGGACATTCATCGCACATAATATTTCAAAATCACATAAAATCTATTGAACATTTGCAGCGGAATAATTTAACAAAACCATTTCATATATTAACAATTGTTGTTTACAACATTAGTACATTACAAATCATCATCTGGTTTCTTTTCAACACAAAAGCATCATTATTACACAAAATGGATGCTAGTCAAAATCTTTACCAAGTAGCTTCACCCCGTGCCATCCTCAGCAACCATTACCTACCAACTGAAAATACATAAAAGTCAGCCTTGCTGAGTGAGTTCTAGTTTTATAACAAAAATACTTTACTTTCGTTTAGCAAACCTTTCTTTGATTTCATTTGCGGTCATACAACATACGTACATACAAATAATATTCATTAGTATCTTTCATCATCATTCATTATCGTACGTCATTCGTTCATTCATCATTATCTTTCACTTTCATCCGGACCAATGCCATGTGCTATACCCCTAACATTGTGCACGAAGCTGGTTACTGGCCTGAAGTCTATAAATAGACTCCTAACATTGTGTACGAAGCTGACTCCAGTACCTGTGGCAAGCGACAAGGGTCCCATACCTTTGGTCAATCATAAGGATTAGATCACCGTGTGCGTCCTTCTGGGTTAGCTAAACGGCACACAGTTGAGCTAACACCCTTCATTGGGTGTGAACCTCCTTACGTTTGCTTGCAAGACTCTTCTTTCATTCTTTACGTTCCACTTTTCATTAACATTAACTTTCGCTTTCATTATATAATACTTTACGTTATTAACATAATCACACCACGTAATGCCACGGAATAATACATAATAGGGAACATAAAGAAAAACAGGCCATAGACATGTGTAAAAGCATCATATAATTATCACATATCAACCCTGGAAACATCCCCAGTCATAGCCTAAAAGTCCTTCATTCCCGAAAATTTCAGAAAATTTACTAAGTCTTTAGGCGCATGAGCACTATGCGGACGCTTGGGCACTATGCGGGCGCATGAATACTTAGACGCATGGGCGACTCAGGCACATGGGCACTATACAGGCGCATGGCCAACACTTAGGCGTCTGGACAACTTTCTAGGTGCATGGGTACTATGCAGGCGCATGAGCCTGGTTTATGCGAATGGACACTTAGGCGTTCTAGCATACTTAGACGCGTGGGCATACTTAGGCTCCTGGGCATAATCCTAGGCGTATGGGCACTATTTGTGCGTATGAACCTTGGGCGTTTGGGTACAGTTTGGGCGCATGATCTTAGGCGCATGAGCACTTAGGCGCATGGCCAACTACATTTTAACTAACATCAATTTCAGACCTCAAATCATCAATCTAACCTGTTCTAGCCTAGTTTCTAACATACTAAACATCTAACAAACATATAACCATGAACAAAATCATAAATTTTCCCAAACATACACCCTAACAACAGGGCACATACACATACATACGGGTACCCACCCAATTTTAATAAAGCATTTAAGCATACATTTCCTGCCCCAAAATCAGTTAAAACATTTAAAAACGGGGATCTAGAACTCACCTCTTGCAACTTTCGAGTAAGACTTTCTTCAAACCCGAATGCTTATGAGTTCAAACACCTAAAAACACCAAAACACACAACCGAACACACATACAAGCACATAAGCACATACCCGAAGCTGAAAATCAGCCAAAAACACCCTAATAACTAGAAAACTAACCTGAATTTTGACTTATTCTTCTTCCTTTCTCTAAAACCAAGAGAATTCTCTGCTCTCTCTCTAGAAAATCGACAGAAAGATGGTACAGGGGTCATGGGCGGCCATAACTACTTTTTGAATATATTAATATAAAACTTTATCCCTTGTACTATTTTAACCCCTCAACTTAGGTTAGTTTGCTTTTCTTTTTTTTTCTTCACTTTTTCTCTTCTTTTAAAATTTCTGGGTGTTACACAAGAGCATATGGATAAGCTGACGATAAATGGTAAATGCATAACTAATATTCATTTGACCAAATTTTTCCGGACTCAAATGAATATACGAGGATACAAACAATAGGTTATTCTAAAGCAATAAAAAAGGCACTAGTTTTCAGGGTAGAAATCCATTAAAGCGAGATTAAAAACCACAAGATTACTAAAGTCTCTTCAACTCCACTATCACCAAGTTTAGGCCAATAAAAATACTCTCTATGTATATTAGAGACATACAACAATCAATTCATTCTTGGAATCAAAAACATCATGCATATAGAATAAAAATTAACGCATAACAAGAGAGATCGTAAATAAACAACATCAGCTAAACATAGGATTTAAAATTTTACTTTCAGAGTAACTTGATACAAGTTTGTTTTGAAAATTGTTTGAAATATGTTTGGTAATGTGCTATAAAGTTTTTATAACAAACACAAAGTTATTTTAATGAATTATTCAACATTGTCGTTTTAAACACAAAGCTTTCGTCAATTTGTTTTTAAAAGAAAATCTTGTTTCATATATAAAAATCTATCGAAGATAGAAAATTATGAAAAAAAAGATAAGAAATCTTAATTGTTGTTGGTGCATAATTCAAAACATATTAATGAATTCATAGAATTTTACCATAAGTTTTTCTTTATCGTTTAACCATTGGGACTTTTCAATTGCAATGAATGCAGCTATACAACCAGATTTCAAAGTAGAAATAAATTAGGCTTTATATGATAACTATGCTCACAACGAAAAACTTCAATTGAACATTGTTGTATAAAAATAACATTGCACATATCATGAATAAAAGGGATAAACTTGAGTGTTGGTTAGCCCAAAGCTTTCGTGAATTTGTTTAAAGAAAATCACATTTCAAATATAAAAAGCTATCGAAGATGGGAAGTTCTAAAAAGAAATATAGGAAACCTTAATTGTTGTTGGTGCATTATTCAAAAAAAATTAATGAACACATTGAATTTAACCATAAGTTTTTCTTCATCGTTTAACATTTGGACTTTTAATCCGCAATGAACGTGGCTATACAACCAAATTTCAAGGTAGAAATAAATAAGAGTTTAGATGATAAACGTGCTCACGACGAAAACTTCAATTGTAAAAAATAATAATTGTGCATATCGTGAATATAAAGAGACAAACTTGAAAGTTGTTTATTAAAGTGGAATAGTACTAGCATGATATTTTAAATAAATAAATAAAAAATAAAAATACTCAATTAGAAAATCTCAAAGAGCATTTTACTTTCTGGGAAATTAACTACACATAGACTTTTATACGATTACTAAATTAAAAATTAAATTAGCTTAGTTATCCGTTTGTGTGATGCCTTGGTTAAAAATATATTACATGAAAAAAAGTGTATTCACAGCCATACACGTGCGAATTGAAACAACTTGATTCAAAATAAAATCTATATTGAAATGGGATAAAAATAAGCATCATGCGACAGTAATTATGTTGCTTTGTTAGTACTTAGAATTTTTTTCTAGAACTAAATTTTTTTTGATGAAATAAATAAAAGTGCAAGCATGTACTCTAATAAACTTTTAACTATGATACATAATTCCTAGTTTTAAATTTCCTAAAATATTTCATATTGAAGAGGTAGATTTTATATTAATTTGTATTCTAAATTCACTTTTAATTTACAATTTATGAAATACATGGAACCAATTTTTATTTTTTTGAATAAAATAAAAGAGTAACAGAACCTGAGAGGGTGCACTAATTAATAAATGTTGAGGAATGAATATTAGTAAACTGTCAAAACTTATATGATGGATTCTTAAGAAACAGATTCCTTTAGAGGGGGAAAGTCTTTAATTAGTGTGCCTATCTAACTTTTGGTTTAACCTTTGTTAACACCTTCACGAAAATATATTTGGTGTCTACCGGCTATGCAAACATTCAAAAAGACAAAAACAAAAGACAAAAGAAATGCCAATTTATTGTGCTAGTGGCTATTAATAGAATAACCAGACCGATGGATGAAAACGCCACAATTCAGAACTCTAGCAACCACTTCATGGCCAGTAAAAGCTCGTAAAGAGATTTGTTGAGTCTAGTCCTGATAGGTCTAGATACGTTGTATAGGCTTAGAACTTTAATCAATATTTTGTAATAAACTTTTGTAAATCATTATCATAATGTATGCTTTATATGTATAGGTTAACCCATAATTGTGTTGATTTATATGTGTGATTGCAGGTTTAACAGTATACTTAGTCAATTTCACAAAATTGACTAAGTGTACGAAACATCTACGGATGAACATTTTTGTTCTTCAGTAGATAATCTTCTGAAACAACGTAAAGTGCATCCGGGGATCATCTGCGGAAGAACAACTCGTTGCAGACGAATACCAAGTGAAGAATCCTACGTAAGGCATAACTCCTACGGAAGATTAATGATCTACGGAAGACCAACACTTGGTGAAGTGGCATGTACTTCACCAAGTACTTCAAGTCAACAAGTCAAACACTGAGTGATGTCATAAAGTCAACTCCTACGGACGACTTTGACTCAGTCAGAGAATGTGTCATATCAGAACATTCTCTGAGTAACATTCTTACCACGATAAGAATGTTACTGTTTCCAATAAATTCACTGTTACCTTAACAGTAAATCTCTGAGCCTATAAATACAAGGTATAGGCTCACACTTTGATACACGACTGAATATCTAACAATACAATCAATCAATCATAATCAAACCCTAGCAGCCGCAACATCATTTACAGCAAAATCATCAATAGAATCATAGCAATCATCATCATTAGCAATTATTATTTGTTCATTTGTAATCATTAATATGTTTTTTAATGAAAAACTTTTGAACCAAATCTTATTTGTTCATGCATAGCAGCTAATTGTTCTGTTCTTTATTATTACTTATTACTGCATTTGTTATTTCGTATACAATCAATCAAACAACGAATAGTGATAATTCCGTGAACATTATTCGAATTCAATCTAACTTGATAATTCCTGATTGCGATCCTTGGATTCACAAGATTTAAAAAATTAAAATGTCTACATTATTAGGATAAATTTGAAAAATTAAAAAGGCATTTACATATTCTCTTTACTAAGTTATTAGTTACATATTTACCAAGTCAACAAATCAATTACATATTTTCCCTTGCTAATATATATATATATATATATAGAAAATTTATGGTACAATGTTCTTCATTCGTGTGAAGCGTACAAAGTTATCACGCAATAATGAAGGTTACGAGTGGAATTATAACGCACGTGTAAGAATTAACCACACAGAGATGGAATTATCACGCAATATGATATTATTGCGGGATAATTCCATCTCTGCGTGATAATTCCAAGCGAGTGTAATTCGTCTTGCGTAATTATCACTTTATTATTACGTGATTATTATTGTTCTTGCGTGATAATTCCACCCCAAAAATTCGTAAGCTTCGCACGAAAAAAACACATTGTATAGTTACCGCCCCCCCCCCACACACACACATATATATATATATATATATATATATATATATATATATATATATAGGGGAGGGTTTAAATGTAAACCAAGAGAAATTGTGTAAACCAATAAACCGAATCTCTACCTTTGATTTACGAAATCAATGGCTTATATTTGTTTGACTTTTTGTGCACGTGTTCCAATAAAAGTACAACTCTTTATTATTTCATTAAAAAAATATGAGCCATTCATATTAATAAATCAAATGTGAAGATTTGGTTTATTGGTTTATACAATTTCTCTTGGTTTTCCTTTGAACTCAATCCTATATATATATATATGTAATTAAAAATATTTATTGAATGATTATTTTTTAGACATCTATTTTACTTTACCAAGGTGACTTAATAAATTATTAATATTGGTTTAATTGATATTACTCTGATAAATAACCTCGAATGTTAAGATTAGATTATGTGAATGAGTGTGACCTATGTTATTTAAAGATTTATTTTGCATTTCGGTTATGCAAGCTATGTGATGAAAATGCGAAATGGTTATTACTTAATTAATAGCTTAGGTTATATGTTTATGAAATTCAAAGTTTGTAAAGAAAATGAATTAAAAATGTTTAGTTTTTACAATTTAATTGAGGGAAATCAATAGCTATTATGTTAGAAATAAGCTAAGCTATTGGTCTTGCATCCTACACTTGCTATGTGTTAAAAGCTTAATTGGTTTTGTTAATATAACATGGTTTATTTGTGTGAATATGTTTATTTTTGTGGATGGGAAGAAAGGAAAGGAATCGACTAGGCCATATAGAGCTGAGCAAGAACCACGATGAAGGAGAGTGGAGAGTCAAGAGTATGATGATGGGGAACACGTATAGGAGATCATTAGAGGGCAAAGCTAGTGTGGAAGGCGGTAACATTAGAAAAGAAGGAAAGGATGTTTCAAAAACAACTATTCGCGGATAAGATGCTCAATTAAAAAGACCACCCTTATAGCGGATTCCTATACGAGAGAGTAGTTAATTGGCATGAGTTCCAAGCTTTTGGAATTGTGCGGAAATTTGAAGCTATTGGTTAGGAAGTAGCTTTGAATTGCTATGACAGAGTGCTGACAGAAAATACATGAACCCAGCGATGGAATGGGTTGGTTCATTAAAATATGAGGGTGGTCAATCACCACCAAAGACCATGAGGCTCGTCGGTGATTTTGGGGGCAGGGAAGTCATAATGTCTCATGACACATTAAAGGAAATTATCATTCAATTCTATACCAGATAGATGTGGAGGGAGCAAATACTTATACCCATACTTGATGGAATTATTCAACAAGTGTCATCTGCATCCTCAGTGGAATCAAATGTGATTTGTTTTTAGTCGACAATGATGGGAAGATGAGGCGAGACAAGAAGAAGACGCAAGCAAGGTTACTACTTTTACTCGTACATCACAACATACTATCACGTAGAAGTGATCGAGGGTATTTAATACACTCGAATGTGCAGATAGTGCATTTCCTTTTGAGGGCAAAACTAGTGTGGAAGGCGGGGATTATTAGAAAAGAAGAAGACGATGTTTCGTAAACCACTATTCGAGGATAAGATGCTCAATTAAAAAGACCCTTATAGCGGATTCCTATACGAGAGAATAGTTAACTTGCATGAGTTCCAAGCTTTTGGAATTGTGTAGAAATTTGAAGCTATTGGTTGGGAAGCAACTTTGAATTGCTATGACAGAGTGCTAACAAAAAATACATGAACCCAGTGATGGAATGGGTGGGTTTATTAAATTATTAGGGTGGTCAATCACCACCAAAGACCATGAGGCTGGTCGTGGATTTTAGGGGCAGGGAAGTCATAATGTCTCATGACATATAGAAGGAAATTATCGACTTTGATTCTACACCTGATAGATGTGGAGGGAGCAAATACTTATTCCCATCCTCTATGGAATTATTCAACAAGTGTCATCAGCATCCTCAATGGAATCAAATGCTTACTGAGTTGTTTTTACCCGACAATGATGGGAAGATGAAGCGAGAGAAGATGAAGATGCAAGCAAGGTTACTACTTTTGATCGTACATCAGAACATACTACTACGTAGAAGTGATCGAGGGAATTTGATACACTCGGATGTGCAGATAGTGTATTTCCTTTTGACGGGTTCACCTATGATATCTTTCAAACATTTAGTTATGATGAACATCCGGTTAATCACTGCTTTGTTAAAACATCATGGAGTTATCACATAGGAAATAGACTTTCATGAGGAGGATATCCCCGCCTTTAATCTAGAATGGTTGAGCATGTTTATTTGGTCATATGAAAGAACAGCCTGCTATCATAAATTGAAAAATACTAGAAAAAAATTAAGAGCATTAAGGTTGGATGCTGAACCGTTAGATGAGGGAGAAACAGATGAACCGGATAGTGTGGAAGAGGAAGTTAGTGATGAATAGATGAAGGAGGGTGGAGCAAGAGCACCTTACTTTGGAGGTACACCTAACTACTATGACACTTATGGGGGATACAAAGGTATGGATGAATTTTTGGTTCAACAAAGGCTGACAGATTTTGATTTGTGAACGAGTTACCAACAGGCCACCTAGGATCAAAATACACATGGATTTGAGCAGCTACACTCTAATAACATGTTGAACCATAATCGGCAAGAAAATTGGAATCATACTCAAGCATGGAATCAAGAGCCTAAAGTGAACTTAAGGTGGCAAGATGATCAAAGGATGAGGATGCGTAATGCTTGGCGAGCAGGTGAGTTGGTGATTGAACATCCAGAGATTGTAGATTACACTACTCTTGCACCATATGATGGAACAGTGAACTACTCGGTCCCACTAGTTCATCATCCACTGTTGCTCTACCCCATTCAAAATGAGCATCAACAACAAAGTTAAGGAAGCTCATCTGATGCCTTTAACTTTGGAACATTCTCAGGCACGATGAGGAGCATCTTTGGCGATCCACAGAACCCCTACTATTGAGTACTCGCTGATGTAATCAGGTCCATGTACTCCTTTTATCTATTAGTGTTTTTTGATTATTAAACTAGCGCTAATTGTTTAGGTAATTGGGTGGTCGGGAGGTGTGAGACAATGTATGTTTTAATAGTGTGAAAAATAAGTTGGTGGTGTTAGTTTTATTATGTGTTGGTAATGGTTATGTTTTTGTCATGGTCGGTTCGGGTTGGAAAAATCGTTTGTGTTTATTAATTGATTTGCAAATAAAAAAATATTTCACACACTTAACTTAAATAACATACATTGGGGACAATGTATCTCAAGTGTGGGGATGAGGGAAAATTTTTATTGTTTTTAAGCAATCCAATCGGACACGAAAACGTCAAGCATACCAATTGATTCTTGCAATGTTTGATGTAAGGGTCCTTCCTTAGTCATGGTCAAATTATAATAGAGCAAAAATAATCATGTTAGCATGGTTTTTAGAAAAAACTAAGGATGGTCTATTTAGGGTTAACTGGCTATTGGTGTAATAAAAGCATGCGCATATCCGTAACTTTATTTTCTACTTGGTGAGATTTTGAAGCCTAATTTTGAAGCCTACTAGATTGTTAGTTCACATAAAAATTTGTTTCAATTGTTGAGTGTAGGCCATATTATTCTTTATTTTAGAACTTGTGTGATTTTGATACATACTAAGATGGTGGAATTGATAAACGCACATAGATTATAGAGGCAATCTAGGATTCCCTTTTCTTTTAATACCATTTTTGTATTTTACCAGTTTACTTGAAATTCCCCCTATTAGCCACTTTCAAGCTTTAAACCTTTTATTTTGAAAAACTCACATCATTAAAACCCAAATCATTTTTTTTACCCAATGTGACTTAATTACAACAGTTGATAACATTCATAGTAGTTTAAGTGTTTGATTTCTTGTAATAGTTATTAAAAAAAATAAATAAAACAATGAAAATGCAAATTATTAGTTATGGGTTAAATATGTACCCATGGTTTTGTTTTGTTTGAATAGTAGTTTTGTCAATAAGAATGTCAACAGTTGGTAGTACCTTGATTTTATATGTTAGCCACATCTATAGCCGAGCATTCCTACCTTAACTAAAGCCCAAAACCTATAAATCCTTTTGATGTGTGCATTGTCTATGTGTTACCATGGACGTTTGATTATCAGTCAAGCATATGATAACAAAGTTCATATGTGGAACTTTTGAGTGAAATATTGGTGCAATTGTCACCAATCCAGAAATAAACCGAGAAGAGTGAACAATGGTTAGGGGTGTGTTGTATGACCATGAAAGCCGGAAGCCTGTTAGGTTTAATTAGGTGGATTCTATTTTGAATTAAATATATCATCCTTTACTTGCTAACCAAAAATGATTATTTAAATTCTGGAATGAGTATCACTTTGGACCATTAAGGGATTCTGGTTTATAATGTTGTTTAGTGTTTTGAATAGATTTGCTTGAGGGCAAGCAAAGGGTGCATTGGAATGGTAGTATAAGTGTTTAAACGTTAAATATTACGTATGATTACTCATTTTTATGCATGTGATTAAGTTGAATAGGTTTACTATGAGTTGGATGTGATTTTATAGGTAAAATAAGCAATTTTGAAGCTTACATGGTGAAACAAGTCATTGGATGGGTTAAGAAACAAAGATTCAAAGTACAGCAGAAAGGCTTCAACCATAGCCTACTGTAGCTACCGTAGGCTACGCCGGCTTCAAGAAAAACATAGCAGAAACCATTCCAATGTAGGCTATGCTGGCCAGAGCCCATTTGGAAAACCTATAAAAACATGTTCTTATTATGTTTCCGCAACCACATGCCACCCATTCGACATAGAACGTTTTGAGATGAATTTTGGGAGTTCTTAGGTCATTAATTCACCATTCCACCTCTCTCCAACAACATACAATCATCCATTATGCAAATCAACAACGGTTTTGAAGATCATTCAAGAACGATGAGCGGCTAATCTTCTTGTGATCTACTTCGGGTATGAGATTTTGTGTGATTAGGTTTTTGTTTGTGTTTAACTTTTTTGGGAAAAAAACTTTAGAACCCATTAATTTCTTTTATAAGTTTAACTTGTGTTTTGGTTATTTATTTTGATTAACCTTTATGTGAATGTCATATAATCTAGCTTGAATTGTATGATTGCAAGGTTTTGGTTGCTAATTGAATTGGTATTGTGTGCTAAGACCCGTTAAGTGTTGGTTAGCTATATCACTTAATCATTACTTGCATAGAATCCCCGTTAACGATTTTTCCACCAAGTTAGACCAAACAATTATCGAAAACCAAACCTAGATCTGAAGTCGGTTACTCTTACACATAATTGTCTTCTTAATCAAATTTCATTATTTGCAATTTGTTTTTCTAAAAATTTAATTTTGCAGCTAAGAGGCAATAGTTAAATTAAGTAATTTAATAATTTAATCATTTTCTTATAAATTGAAGTACAACACACCGACCGTTAATTCCACAAGGATCGACAACCCTACTTACCCTAGCTAGTTTTAGGTGAATAGGAACACACAATTTAACATTTTATTTGATTGATACTTTGACATCGATGTGTATGCATCAAATATGTTATAATAAAAAAACATGTTCATGATACGGGATTTAGTTACACTAATGTAATTAAATTATAAACAAGTGTTGTTGATCTTAAACATAAAGTACATTTTGATTATCGACGTAGATACCAAAACTTCTACAAAAAATAGTTGAAAAACTCATGATGGCGGCACAAAGAAAGAGGGTGCGCATGTTGTAGATATTAAAGAGATTAAACCGGATGTAATAGTCAGACAAGTAGATGGTGAGTAAAAAACATGCTGAACTAATAACTTTTTCAAATACATAATGGTTTATGTTGCTAGTAGAAAAAACTACGGATGAAGAAATGGAAAAAAGATCCATCAATTTAGAGAGTACAATATCAAGAACAACAAAAGAAAGAAATGAAGTTACAAATGTGATTAGTGGAAAAAAGGAGTTGGAAAGTGAACATCCTGGATTCATCCTATGTTTACCATAAGAGGGAATGAAGGGGTCAAACATAATGAGAATGAGACCTAACCTATCAAAAGGTACATATGATCAATTTAAACTATTGTTGTCTCAAAATGTATATTCCTTCAAATTCTAAATGACAACAACAATAAATTCTTACAGGTCATACCAAAAGTAAAATAATTAATAATCGTTACAAGTTTGGGCCACCAATACATAATTAACAGAAAAAGATAAGCAAAATGTTACGTTGGAAATAGATGTGGCAGATGAGAAAAAGACAAAGGATAAAATTTTGTTTAAAAAGCTATATAAAATGTACACATATGCCATATTTTTCAAGACTAAAATTAACTAACTTGTATCGTAGATATTGAGAGTAAAGAAACTAACCATCAAGAAGATGATGTGAAACAAAAACTATTGTTTGAACTGTTGACCAAAAGACCGGAAGATAAAAGAAGGAAAGGAAGGCAACTACATACTTTTCGTAAATACGAAAAACATATAAATAATATAAGTCACTAAATTAATTTTAGTGCCATTGGATGTTGTTGCAAAGAAAGAAGGTAGGGTGAATTTGCTTGGGGATCATATAGGTGAAGTTATTGGTAATTATTTACAAAGAAACAAATGTATTGTATGCTTTCACATACCATTCTTGCTCTCCCTAACTTATGATGGCATCTTTTATAGTTGATAAGTCACGTAGCTTTGGTGCACCACCCTACAACTTGGGATTGCCACAAGAAGACAAAGAAGGACCTGACAAACATGATAATATTAAAGCATTTGAGTGCAATGTATTACAACATAATACATGATATTACATTACATAAAACTATAACAAAAGAAGGGTAATGTAATTTAATGTTAATATGAGAGCGTGAAATAATGCTAAATTTATGTAAATGAATACATGAACAAGAAAAAAAAAGGAAAAGAAAGTTTGCAGAACCGGTGAAGGTGTTCAATGCAATCAGTTTCACAACAAGGAGAGACTTAGAACACTTAACAAATCAAATAGGGAACTGGAACCTTTTTGGTGATACTAAGAAACGCAAGCAAGTAAAGATGAGACAGAACCAAGAACAACAGACAGAATGGTTTTCAAGGATAAAGTATATTGCTCTCAAGTTCTTTTGCAAGTGTTACAAAGCATAGAAATAAAATACAAGGACCTGAGATACTTTATACTACATCCTACAGCCGACCACACTTTGAAGGCCAGCTAAAAACACTAATCTAGACAACAAGATCAATGTAAAGTCAATAGGCAGATTGCCTTTTTACTAGTGACTATGACATGCCATAGCTCACATCCTAATGTAATACAAAAAGAATAAAAGTACATAAAGTAGAAAGTTACAGACTCAAGACCATAATCTACAGCTTCCTAAAGCATGGACCTTTTTACCAACTTGTATAAGTTGGTGAGTCTGCAGAGTGGTAGCGAAAAGTTGGCCAGCTTTCTGAAAAAGTTGATCAGAGAAAGCATGTCTTCTCTGTCTTTGGAAGAAATTAGTCTTCTATCTTCATGGCTTTAGAAGACTTTGTCTTCTAAGCTTCGGAAAACTTCATCTTTGGCTTCCGAAGATTTGGTCTTTGGCTTCGGAAGATTTTACATTTAGTGTAATTTCTTTGCAGTGTGTAAAACTTCCGAAGTAACTTTCATTATGCACTAAGTGCAAGCATGCAGGAAGCAGCTTGAATGTTTTGGGTGCATCAGACTCTTCTGTAACCCATACAAACTCCCCCTAGGCTGATGCTACCAAAACAGAAAAGTTCTTCAGTAGTTGACAGTTCTCATTAGGATCAGAAGCATTCCTTTCTTCATCAACTAATCTGGATCCTTCAGACTTTCATAGTATCTTCTCATATCAAAAAGATCATGTAGAGGTAGATCAAGCATGTCCTGCCAGAGATAGACATCTTGACCACCTTGATCTTTGATAACATACCATCTGTCTAGATTTGCAGCATAAGTCGAGGACAGGATGGGTCTTCCTGATGTAACAGGCTCTTCATGAATTGGAGTTGATTGAGCAGCCTCTTGATGCACTTCCTCAGGATGCTCTGATTCATCCTGAGGTACTGAGGTGGATGGCTTGGATTTTTTTTTCTTCTTTTTGTCCCTTCTGATGGCCATCCTTTTCCTCACTCTATATTTCAACTGAGGAGTGTGGCTTGCAGCACCAGTTGGGCTTTCTGTATTCTCCTCAGTTGGGTCCTTATCTCCCATTGGTTTAGAAGAAGAGGGTTCAGAACCCTGCTGTGGGTCAGAAGATGAAGTTGGCTTGGGTGTAGCTTTAGGTTCAGGTTGTGTTATCTCTTCTGGCTTAACCTTTACCTCAACTTCAGGTGCAGCTGGACTTGGTGGAGAATGCAAGTCAACAAGCTAACCTTCCTTAATCTTCTACTTGATCCTCCTGATGTGCTCATCCATTGTGGATAGAGACATAGGAGCAAGTCTCCTTCTAGAGAACCCATACAGCTTCAAGAAGCTCACCATCTTTAGTCTGTCAGCAGACTTCTTTTCTTGGGCTCTGATGGTGGCTCTTGTTTTAGCAGCCTCCTCTCTCATCTTTTTCTTAATAGCTTTTCTTTGAGTTTGAGCCTCTTCATCAAGCTGTTTGAGGTACTCAAACTCAATATATTCATATGAGAGAGGGTTGAGAGCTGCTTCCTGATAGAGACCTGTGGCACTTAGATAGGCTATCATCTTCTATCATTCTTGTTCTTTGCCTATTTTAGTTTGTTCCTCTTCAACTGCCACAGACTCCTTCTCGGGACTTTTTTGAACTGGAGAGAGGACACGGGGTTTCTGTTGTTTCTTTCTTCTTCTTTCTTCTTTGATTTTAAGGAGCAGTTCTGCTGCCTCAGCCTCCTTTCTCTCTTTATACAGCTCTTTGTCTGCCAGTTCATCGAATTTTGCCAAAAGGAGAGAGATGATTTCATCTATATTGTAATTCCTAAGTCCCAGACAGTTCAATCTAGCTGCTTTTAACTCATCATTCTGAGTATCAGGCCTATGAAGCTTGAGACTTCTCTAGATTTCTCTCCCCTGGTCTTTCTCTTCCTCTCTCTCTTCTCCTACTCAATCTCCTCAGGAGTCATTTTCCTTTTCTCTTTGTCAATTATTGGCCTATATGACTCAGGGTGGAGAGAGCTTTGGCCTTCTGATGGTTGTAATGAGCTTGAGCTCTGGCCAGAGAGAGGTTGTGATACACCTTCACCTGTAGGTGTGTCACTGAGGGTACTAGGTGCTGAGGGTGAGCCTGTCTCAAGGTTCACAGGTTCTACTACTAGGCCTTCAACTGAGGTTTCCCCTTCGAAGCTAATCTTAGGGTCTGCCTCAGTATCAAGTTGACCAACAGTTTTCCCTGCTAGCCTCTATCTATATAAAATTGCTCTTTGTCTGAATTCCCTCATAACCCATTCTTGGATCACTGCAGCTAAGCTACCAGCCTGTCTGTTTTGGCTTGGGTTGATGAAAGGCAGGTTAACCAAGTTCATACCATCATGGAAACTCAGGGTCTAAAAGTTCAAGAGTTCCTGCTGCCCCTGAACCCTCATGATAGAACTCCCAGGTTCTGTGGTTGTAGAGACTTTCTCTCTGTTTTTGGTAGCATCACCCACTTGTATAGGTGAGCTGGAGGTCAAGTCCACTACTTCCACAGGTTCTTATGGACCTGGTTGAGTTTGTCTTGTTGGTCTCTCATCTAGCTTGCCCTTGAGATCGGTGATCTCAAGTTGGTGATCATTGACCCTCTGCTGTAAGGTAGTCACTTGAGATTCCAAGTGACTAACCTTGGAGACGAAATAGATGCATAGCTTTTCAAATTGGCACACCTTTAGTTTCAGACTCCCCTTATCTTCAGATGAAGAATCATGGGGGGATGAGAGAATTGGATTGATGTCCTCTTCCTCATCACCAGCATGGTATTCTTGGCTGCTGGATTTCCTCTGCTCACTAACAACTTCAGGTGAAGTGTCAATGGGCTGAGTTGCCATGGTTGATGTCTAAATGATGTAATCACTAGCAATAGTGAGAGCTTCTTCCATATGGACCTCCTGAACTTGTTCAGGGAGATCCACCTCAGTATGGGGTGGATGATGTGGGCTAGACATGGGAGTGGCAGGAGCACTCATCTCTCCTTGAGCAAGGATGGAGAAGAGAGACTCATGATACCCAATGAATCCCATGTCTTCATCATCATAGAATTTAAGGTTAGGGATTGGCTGATTGAGATCAAAAGGCTGGGGATGGTAACTGTCCCTAAAGGTTGTTCACTAGAGTTTTAAGACTCTGAGTGAAGGCTTAAGGTAGTTGGGGTGATGAGCTCATCAGGTTGAGCATGAGGAACTCGACACTGATAATATGAGAGATGGGAGTGGTTTGCTCCTCAAGGGAAGTGGGAGCTCCAATGTCCACTTCCTTTTGCATGGGTGATAATATAAGGGCCTGCCAGACTGAATAGCTTGAGCAGGGGTTCGTTTATGTTTTCTTGAGTAGGTGATGGTTATTATAGGTTGAGATGGTGGTTGGGAGACAGCAGGTGTGCGTTCAACACTAGCTAGTGCTGCTAGGCTGTCACCTTGAGCAATGAGCTTGAACATTTTGGGGACAACTGTTTCTGCTGAGAGAATCCCACAGTTGGTTTTCTCATGATTTTAAAGATATCGGGCTTCATCTGTCCCAATTTTAGAATTCTACCTGTTCCCCTCAACTGTGAGCCCAGTTCAAAGTTAAGAATGTGTTGGACATATCTAGGGAACATGTAGTATTCTAGTGAGTCCAAGTTAGAAAGCAAATTAAGGTAGACAAAGTGTGAATACCTGAACTTGACCCCCTGAACCAGTCCATGGACTATGAAGGAAAGATCCTCAGGAATCTGGTACCATCCTCCATGCTTGTTTGACAGGCTGTGTATGATGACATGGAGGAGGTACTTCCACTAGGAAGAGAACTTCCCTTTCCTGAAGGTTCTGACTGAGAAGTCTCCCTCATAACCCATCCGCTCAAAGGATTGGTTAACAGCAGATTTGGGGAAGGACAAATCACCTTCTGCATCATCCAGCTGAAGATGAGTGTTGATGATGGCCGGAGTGATGAAGATTGTCCTCCCCTACATTGTGACAGACAGTGTCTTCTCTCCATCCATGGTGACCTCTTGGCAGGTCCGCCAGAAGTCCAGAAGATGATTCTCATAGAGAGGAGGATCAATGGTGAGGGAGGTGAAGTAGTTGGACAAAGAAAGGAAACGGAAGACCACTGAGAAACCAGGTTCTTTCTCAGAGTTCAACAGAGCAACCTAATTGTGTTGCCTGTGAAGTTGCATGGAGAAATCAGGGTGGTTTCTGTGATTTTGGTTGGCCATTTTAGAGAACTTCATTGTGAAGGAAGATAAGAACAAAGGCGGTTTGTGGGTGAATTTAGGTTATCAAGATGTTACATATGAAGAGTGAAAAGTGAAAGAGGAGGAAACCGCTGAATATATATATGAAATGGATTTGAGACAAAGTTAATGCGAAAGAATAAACTTTGAAATCCGGATGTTGGTCCCACCTCTTAAAAAGTGTCCAAAAGTAGTTTTCTTGGAAGTTGAAAATCTGCCGAAGGTAATTTCGCTTCGGAATTTTGATAAAAGCTTTCGAAGGGAATTTGGCTTCGGAAGATATGTCTAAGAGTTTTGAAAATTTTGCTTCGGAAGAAAAATACTTAGAGTATTTCTCACTTTATAGAGATAAGTACTTTCCGAAGAAAATTATTCTTAAATAGCATGTGAGTACTTATAAAAATTTGGCTTCAGAAGATATTAAGAGAATTTCTTCCGAAGGCAAATTGTCATAAGCAGTTATTTGATATTAAAGACATAATTTTCTTCCGAAGGTAACTTAGTTTCTTCCGAAAGGAATCTAAGTAATATTTTCTAAAAGACTCTTCTTCCAAGATAGTTAGGGGCTTATGAAGGTGATAAAATAGACAACTAAGGACACATAGATTTTAAATATAATATTGAATTTAAGTTTTAGAAAAAGCTACTCAAAGTTAATCATCCCAATAGCTGATATGAGATACTTAAATCTTTGTTTATCAAAAGCTTTGGTGAACAGATCAGCATATTGTTCATTTGTGTGAACTTTGACTAGTTTGATTAACCCCTTTTCAAAATTATCTCTAATTAAATGATACCTAATGTTGATATGTTTGGTCCTTGAGTGCTGAACATGATTCTCTGTAATAGAGATAGCACTATTGTTGTCTATGTGGATGGGAGTCTCTTTAAAGTTGAATCCATAGTCTAGCATCTGATTCTGAATCCAAAGCACTTGAGCACAGCAGCTAGCAGCAGCAATGTATTCATCTTCAGCAGTTGATGCTGTCACACCCCCGCTAGAAGCGAAAACACGAGGATACGACGGACGGGATCATCATAACACCTTGGGGGTCTAAGAGAATTTCTAAATAAATTCTCCATCAATACCATAACGTCATGACGTCACCCGACATAAAAGAACAAGTGTCAAGAACAATCAATACCATAACGTTATTCCATAAATGCGTAAATAGTCCAAAGTTCCATTTGAAACTAACAAACACAATTACAAAATAATCCCAAACACAAAACCAATAATTACAATCCAACAATCAAACAATCCAAAACAAGTCTAATAGTCTCATGAAACGCCTATTGCTCCCGAGGGAGCGGTCTTGTCTAGAGTCCTAAGCCAAGCACCTAAGCCTCATTACCTGAAAAGACATGCTCTAAAAAGTCAACAAACATTGGTGAGTTCACAGGTTTAAAGAACAAAGAGTTTGCCGTGTATAACATGTACAAAAGTTGTATATGGATAAGAGTACAAAGCACTCATAGATATCAACACAAGTCTAAGTTAGTCCAAGTCCAATCACCTGGATTATATTCACCCAAGGGCAAGCCTAGGCCAAGTCAGTCTCGACTTGTATACTGACGACAGGGGTGGGGGTGTCAACCCGTTAGTACTAACAATACCTCTCCATGACATCCAAGTCACAATAACAAACCTAAGTCCAAGTCACAATAACAAGCCCGTGTCCAAGTCACAATAACAAGCCCATGTCCAAGTATACATTCATGAATGAACATCTAGACTCATCCCATGACCTAAACCACATACATTGTCCCAAATTAGTCTAAAAGACACGGCATAGCCAAAACCATGAGCATGCTTTTCCCCTAAGTAAAACATAATAAAAAGGGGCCATTAAACTCACCTCAATGATAGCACAATCCAAAGTCCACAACAAGTATAGCAAGTAACTATAGATACAATAAGCACAAAAGAATTACTAAAGATCAAGATGACCAATATGGGTGTAATCCTTGTAGCCCAGTCTTTAATGTCCATCAAGGTTCTATTTTATGAAAACATGATTTTCTAATAGAATAAGTCCAAAGTCCGGTTTAAACCTTAAGTCTCGTCAAGTTTATGGTTTTAGTTGTCATTTTTAACTACTTTATAAATGTCCGTTGATACACGTTAATTAGTCCAATCAAAATGAATTAAAGATATTATTATTTGTCCTTTTAAAAAGTTACTTAATCACCTTTTAAGTATAAGACTTGTCTTCATTTGTTTATTTAGTTTCAAATCCTTATTTTTAAGTCTAACAAAATATTTCAGCATGAAGAGCTGATTGCGCACCAGTTTTGCAGAAACTGCTTGGTGGTCGAAACGGTAACAAAACATTGCGTAATAGGTATCCTTTGAAAGATAAGACTTTAACTTAAGCTTCAGAAAAAGAATTATCTCCATTGGATAAAGTATGAGAAAGATATGACTCGACGAACACAAACCAACATGCTGTCCAGATTCGTCAGTTTTGACCTTCAATTTTGTGTGTCGTATTTGGAGGACCAAACGATGTTGAAACGACACGAGACCACTTGGATTGGTTACAGTACTCATTGAACTTGTTTTTAGACAAAAAATTCGAACCATTTGGACTTATTATGACCAAGATATGACCTGAACAAAACGTTCTATTTTTCTGACAGCAAACTGTCCAGTTTATTAGTATTGTTTCTTTGCATCCCAAACCTCCATATTTGACCCTTATTGACCCGAATACTTAAAGAAAGTTTATTCCATGTTCCAATTGGCCAAAAACTTAATTAAACACTTGAATCATTCCATTTTTCAGTCCCAAACACTTAGTTGGATTTTAGTCTTCCGGTTTGCAACATTACTTAATCGTTCTATAGTTTTGATTGCTCAACACGTCCATTCATTCAAGAAGCAAAATTAATGATTTTAAAAATGATTTAAAAGACCAAGATGTTTATTTAGATCAGGTCACACAAGATTACAACTCAATTTTCAATAGATTCAAGAATATTCAAATACCAAGGATTAGGGTTTTACGGGGTAAAGAGTCCAACACCTGTAACACCTTCATCTTCACGATCCATCATCCAAAACAAAGAATATGAGAATATTTGATGATGATTTTGTGTTTAGATGATGAATATTATCAATATCAAGATAGAACAAAGAATAAAATCACCAAGAAACAATTTTTCTTACCGGAAAACAAGGAGATGAACAAGGCTTGCTAAGAACACGATCTTGAATGTCTTGATTGTTTCAAAATCAATGGAATGATGTAATGATGCAGATTTTTGATGAAGATGATGAAGAGCAAGAAGAAAATGGATGGTGGCGGCTAGGGTTTCACTAGAGAGCATTCTTGGAGAAATATTTGTAAAAAATTGAAGAGAAAACAAAGGGGAGGCCCCTTTTATGAAGGAATTCGGTCAAGGGGGGGAGCCTTAGATGGGCCTCCCGGGCCCCTTGACCATTTCGTCCAATTTTGTCTCATCCCGGTACGTGTGTCGTCCAATCTTTGCATTTTTAAATTCTACACGTTAATACGATTCCAACGGACTATTATATGCTATATAAATTATTTAATTTATATATTTTTAAATTAAATAATGTGTATTTAGTAGGCTTTAGGCAAAGCCCACATGTTCAATTTTTGTTTGTGTTCTCAACTTAAGATTTATATTCTTATATTTTTAAGTCTTTAGTCCAATATTAAGCACGCACCCATCATGCCAAGTTCAAAACGATGAACATATACTTTCACCATGCCAAAGGCCCACTAGAAAATATTAAGTGCATAATACACTGTTCTAGAACTTAGCGTGTCTATATGCGTCCAATGCACTATACTTAGATCAAGCCCACGTTAGGTCAACTTTCAAGTCAAAGATCACATTAAGACCAAGTCAAAGTCAAAGAGTCAAAGTCAAAAAGTCAAAGTCAAAAAGTCAAGTCAAAAACTCAAAGTCAATGGTCAATGCACCTATTTAGGTGACGGATGTCACAGATGCAGATACACAGGATTGTTTCTTGCATTGCCATGAGATTATCCTTCCACCAAGAAATTGACATCCCCCTGATGTACACTTTGCAGTCATGTTGCCGCCACCGTAGTCACTATCTGTATATGCACACAGATTGAAGTTAGAATTCTTTGGATACCAAAGGCCTAGTGATGGAGCACCTTTGAGATATCTTAGAATTCTCTAGACAGCAACCAGGTGTGTATCCTGGGGTTGGCTTGATATCTAGCACAAATACATGTGTCAAACATGATATTAGGCCTACTCGTAGTGAGGTACATAAGAGACCCAATCATAGCCCTATAGAGATGCTCATCCACACACTCCCCCTTAAGGCCAGGCCCAAGGGAGTGGTTTCTTGCTATGGGTGTCTTTGCAACCTTACAGTCAGTCATGCTGAATCTTGTTAGTATATCCTGAACATACTTTGACTGACTTATGATGATGCCATTGTCAACCTGCTTCACTTGAATTCCTAGAAAGAAATTAAGTTCTCCCATGGCACTCATTTGAAATTTATTATTTATCAGCTTCTCAAAGTCCTTGTAGAGCTTTAGATTAGTTAACCCAAAGATAATGTCATCAACATAAACTTAAACCAGCATTAAGTCATTTCATGTTCCTTTGATGAAAAAAGTTCCATCTATAGTACCCCTTCTGTAACCATGTTGACATAGGTACTGAGATAGAGTCTCATACCACTTTCTTGGAGCTTGGTGCAGCCCATAGAGAGCTTTATCAAGCTTGCAGACATAATCAGGATGATCTGGATATGCAAAACCAGGTGGTTGTTTGACATACACCTCTTCATCAATCACCCCATATAAGAAAGCACACTTGACATCAAGTTGGTAGACCTTGAAATTCTTGGATGCAGCAAAAGCTAGGAATATCCTAACAGCTTCAAGTCTTGCTACTGGAGCAGTGACATCAGTGTAATCAATCTCTTCCTCTTGAGTATACCCTTGAACAACTAGTCTTGCCTTGTTTTTGATGACAAGTCCTCTATCATGTTTCTTGTTCCTGAACCCCCACTTGGTTCCTATGGTAGTCTTCCCTGAAGGAAGAGGACATAAGTTCCAAACCTTTTGCCTTTTCAATTGAAGCAGCTCCTCCTGCATAGCTTCAACCCAACTTCTATCCTTTAGAGCCTCCTCAACTTTCTTTGGCTTTACTTGGGATAGGAAACAAGAGTAGACACAAACATTTTATCATGGGTTTGTCCTCTTGTTCTTACCCCCTTGTCAACTTCACTAATGATGTTTGTGGCGGGGTGAGACTTGTGGATCTTGAGTTGAGGGATCACAGTAAGTTGGTTGGAGAGATCTAAATTTGAAAACTTTTGATCACGCAGAGTAGATTCTCCTACCACATAAGCACACTTATCAAGAGAGACTTGATCTAATGAGTGTGTGACATCATTGATGTTGTCTTCCATGGAATGACTGTTAGCATCAAGGAATTCTTGATCACTATCACTATTACCACTTCCTTTTACATTTAAAGCTCCTTCCCTTGGGTTTTGTGCCTCTAAGCTGGAATTTGATGGCACTTCAGATGTATCAGCTGGATTTGTCATAGTTGTGCTGATAGGAGCTCCATCTGCAGAATTTGTTACCACTGGAGCTGAAGTAGATTGATTTGAAGGTCTTCTCAGCTCAAATCTTGGGTCAGGATCTTCTATTGATAGGTTACCTGTAGATCCTGAAACATTCTCACAAGACTTGTTAAAATAGTTTGTAACTAAATCAAGATCAACCAGCCAATCTGGACCTTTGAAATTTCTTGCTTTCACTGCTACAGGCTTTAGTACTTCGGAAGCATTACTTTCTTCCGAGACCAATTTTTCTTCCAAAGGCAAGTTTTCACTTGTCCTCTTCTTCACTTTGGAGCTTCCGAGAGGAAAAGCTTTTCCTTTAGAAGCTGGCTTCTTCTTAATATCTTAGAAGTTTTCTTCTTGATCATGTGGACAGTGCTTTTAGGATTGTAGATGCAATCCTTAGCCAGATGAGAGGTACTGCCACACATGACACAATCCATCTGCATTCTTCTTGAAGTCTTCCTTTGACAGCAAGACTGATCTTGATCACTTTCCATTTCCTTGTTCTTCTTCACAGATGAAGTAGCAAGCCTTTTAGGGAGTGACTTGCTACTGGATATGGATGGTTCAGGCTATGCAGCAGTGGTACACAACAAATCAGCCTTCTTCTTGTTGTTGGGATGAGTTTGACAATAACTACAACCCCTGGTACTAGGATTCATAGTTGCGTCTTTAGCCTTTACCACTTCAAATCCTGCAGAGATGAACACTTGTTTCTGCTTAGAGTTGAAAGTGGCCTTGATCTCTTGAGCTTTCTTGGACTTTCTCTTGGCTCTTCTGATCATGTTCTTTCTCTTGGACTTTGTCAACCCAACTGGATTCCTCTCCTTAGGAGAATAGTGACCATTCTTAGGATCATCTTCTTCACTATCTCCTCTTCATCCTCTTCACTCATGGGGTCTATAAAGGTAAGCTCATCTTCAAAAGTTCCACTCCTTGGAGATCTTACAGATAGTAAGGAGTGTGGAGGAGCTATCTCAGTAGATCCCAGTCCCTGCTTATTCTGGTAACAAACTTTGGCATGCAGAGATGAGGATATCATGTTCTTGAAGGTCTCTTCTTCAAGAACACATTTTTCTGCCCTTGCTTTGCTGATCACAAGCTCAGCCTGGCATTCAGTTAACTTAGTGATGAGATCTTTGATCTGAGTCCTATAGTTGGTGTGTTCATGTTTAAGAGTGGAAATGGTTTTCTCTAAATCTTCTATTTTAGTTTATATCCATTTTTAGCTCTTTTGAAATCAGATTTTAAGATATTTAAAGACTCAAGATTAGATCTCATCTTTAAGTTATAGGACCCGTATATATTTACTTATGAAATACATTCAGGAGTACAAAGATGTTCCAATACCTTGGCTTCATCATGATCTGCCATCAATGCTTGGTTTGGAGATGCATCTTCAACCTGAAAGCTCCAGTCAAAGCCTTCTTCTTCAACAGCAACTATAGCTTGTTACTTTGGCTTCTCATTCTGGGTGGCTCATTCAGTGTAGTTTGGCCTGGTTTATGCTTGGCCACCATTTGTTCTAGGTGCCTTGCACTCCCTAGCAAAGTGTCCCATTTGGTTGTAGTTGAAACACTTCACTTTGCTTTTGTCCAGTCCAAACTTTCGACTTGCTGCATTGCTAGGAAACTTCCTCCCTGTTCTGTTGTAAAACTTTTTGGCTCTGTGAGTAAGAATAGCCATGTGCTGGACTATCTCCATATACTCCAGATCATCTGGATGGATACAGTCCATGTGCTGGACCTTTTCACCAACTTGTATAAGTTGGTGAGTCTGCAGAGTGGCAGCAGAAAGTTGGTCAGCTTTCTGAAAAAGTTGATCAGAGAAAAGCATGTTTTCTCTGTCTTTAGAAGAAATCAGTCTTCTATCTTCATGGCTTCGGAAGACTTTGTCGTCTAAGCCTCGGAAGACTTCATCTTTGGCTTAGGAAGATTTGGTTTTTGGCTTCGGAAGATTTTACACTTAGTGTAATTTCTTTGCAGTGTGTAAAACTTCCGAAGTAACTTTCATTATGCACTAAGTGCATGCATGCAGGAAGCAGCTTGAATGTTTTGGGTGCATCAGCCTCTTCTGTAATCTTTACAATGTTTAATTAAAATCACAATGAATTACATTAAGTTACATTATCATTCTTTGATTCATCAAAAGATTATTTAAGAACCAAGGTAGGGTAAATTTTGTTTGGTGCATCCTTAAAAATAAAGCTAAAGTTGTTAGTAAATTTTTTTAGAAAATAATAAAAATGTATTGTATGCTTTAATGTACCATGGTTGCTAAAATAAATTGTTATGCTCTATTTTATAGCTGATAAGTCACGTAGCTATGATGCACCATCTTACAGCTTGGGATTAACACAACTGGAGAAATGAGGATTAGATAGTACATGTAATATTAATGTCTTTGAGTGCAATATATTGGAACATATTACATGAGGTTACATTAAATAAAGAGTTTATTTCTGTTTTGCTCCTTGTGGTTTGACCATTTTAATAGTTTTGCCCCAATAGTTTAAAAATAGCCAAAACTATCCCTGAAGTCACTATTTTTAATTGCTCCCCACCCCTAACTCCGTTTAATTCTCACATTAAATGGGACCCACATGCCCCTCACATGAGGGACAATTATGTTTTTTTTGTGAGTCCATTTTAACGTGAGAATAAAACGGAGTTAGTGGTGGGGAGCAATTTAGAGAAAACATAGTGACTTCAGCGAGGGTTTTGGCTATTTTTAAACCACTGGGGCAAAACAATTAAAATGGTCAAACCACAAGGAGCAAAACAGAAATTAACTCTTAAATAAAACTCAATCCGAACAAAGTTAATGTATATTAATGTTAGTATGATGGCATGAAAATTTTTTAAAAGGTATATGCAACATTGGAGGAAACACATGCTTAAAAAGAAAATGATATGATACAATGACAAGAATAGAGGAAACACAAGCTAAAAAAGAAAACGACAGTTTAATTCAAATTACACTGATTTACATTAATTTACACAACATTGGCCACATTGCATTCATATGTAAATTGGTTTGGTTGTAATTTACATGTAAATTGGTCTATATGTAAAGAACTTGATTAACCACCGGACAAAGAATGTAAATATTTTTTTCTAATATTAAATGGTTGTGATGAAAGCAAAATAGACGCAACTGAAAATTTGAAGTGGATGGAAGGTTAAAGCCATAGTTTAGGATTCGCACAGGAAGACAAGAAAACAAATTCTGGTGGAGGTAATTACTGTAATATTTTAATCGGAAAATAACCGCATTTCGTATTAGTTTAGACATGCACTAAAATATGAAAACATTTTGGGAATATTAGATGCCTGATTTCCTATTCATATGTAGTTTATGGGATGTGTCGGAGAAAACATCTTAGAAAATAAAAAATTGGAAACACGAAGATTGAGATTGGTGTCATCGTTAGGCAAATCACCATACTTGAAGAAGGAAACAATAACAAATCACATATTCACCAAGGAAGAAGAAGCCATATGGGAATTAATCTTCCAAATGAATCCAAGCTAAAATATTTAGTAACATAAAAATTTAATAGAAAGTGCAAACACTTGAAAGTAACATGTTAAAATAGATTTTCTTTTCGTATATTACTGTAGCTTAAATTACAAACAAACCATTTTCACTTAAAAGGTTAGATAATGGACTATATTGTATACTACATTAATTAATATTGGAATATAATGTATTACGCGACATTATTGTAGTGATCAAGTGTTTGCACACAACATGTGGTAAGGACAAAAATATTTATTTTAAGGACCCCACCTGGTAGGGAGGTTTATTGCAACATTATTGACTATTGGGCTGCGGTGTTGAATAATGAGGAAAAGTTAAAACGTCACGAATCATCGTACAGGTTGTTTGTGTGACACCAGCCATTCGTATGTATATAAATATTTAACTTATTACTAAGAGGGGGATAGAGAATGGACAATTATTTACTTTCTATTATGCTTGTTCAGCTAGAGTGGCTATTCAAAAATGAGGAAAAATGTTTACGAACATTTACAAATAACATCTTTGAAGCTTTGGGGATGGAGTAGAGCGAGAGATATCTTAAACTATACTATCTTGTGTTCTTTCCAATATTTGAAAATAAACATTTCTACCTATTGGATTTTGACATGAAAAATCCATCCACTTGTGCATTGACTATATGGACACAAACGAAACAATTGCGGAAATGTGGGACAATGACGAGTATTACAAAAAAAGATATGCCATACAAAGTGGTAAGTTGATACAAACTGATGAGATTGTTGCATGTTGTATGGTACAAAAAGGAACATTTTATGAAATAGGTCAACTGAATTTTGTAAATAATTGTTAAAATGGGGGAATCATAAAATAGGCCGAATTTCATATACAAACATTACAAGACTAGATGTAAAGAAATGCATTAATGTCTAGAAAAACAAAGCGTTAGAAGCAGCTTACGGTAATAAAGCTTAAGAGATTTGGTGGTCTATGGAAAATTCGTGTAGATTTAATAAAATTATGAACCGGAAGTTAATTAAAGCTTTTGGGTTTGAGATCATTGTAGGGGATTTCTTTTGTAAGTTAACTATGAAACAATGTCTAAGGTGTTGCGTAATGTAGTGTAATTTCTAGTGTAACTGACTGTTTAAGACTACTAAACAATGTTAGTAATTTTATTACTACATTTTGAGCTATTTCCATGTAAAATTGTATGTAAATTACCTTAAACTATATTATAGCATAAACATGCTTACTTTAATTTCATAACTTGTTTTTTACCGATTGAATTTCAAAACTAAAGGTTGATGTCAATTTTACGGTGTGGGCAAGCATAGTTGTATACGCATAGTGAAGCTGTGTAACTTAGTGTAAGTTGCTGCAATGAAGTAATACAAATGCTGGTATTAGTTGACACTGATTGGTAAGTTAGTTTACATGATCAGTATCATTACATACTCAATGATACTTTTAAGTGTTATTTTCACAAAGGTACTTCTATGTAAAATCAAGAGAATATATTAATAGCTACTAACAATAATACATACCATATTATTATATGCTAGTGATAATTAAACATGTAATTAAGTGATAAATGAAAAATAATAAAACATAAGGGATTAAGATAAGAAATGTGGTGTGAGGAATAACTACAAATTGATGGTAAGATATAGATCTACGATAATGTTCATAAGATAATGAAATGTAATAACTACAAATTAAACCAGATGTGTAGTAGATAAATAAATTGTGATGTGTATTGATGTAAGGTATTGTAATGAAATACATTATACAATTTTAATCATAAACAAGAAAAGGATATCATAAGAAAAGAAATTATAAGGTTTAATTAGAAAAGTAAAAAGAATAACTAATTATATAATTCCAAACACAATACACAAACATTCACCGTATTTTTGTAACAAACAATTTGGACATGAGAAGTTATAGTCACCAATACTTAAGTTAGATAAATAACCAAACATTAGATTACAATAACCTGCATTGAACTAACACAACAAAAAAACATAACATGAAGTAGCAAGAACCATCAAGCATTTTAAGCAAACCATAGTTGTTTCATACCCCATATGTATATACGTTACACATTGGAAAAATGGTAACCAAAATACATATGGCTAAGGAAAAAAGGATACCATAAAACATTGTTCAAATGTTACCCCACTAATATGTTGTAACGAAAAGTCATATAGCTAAGAAACAAAAAGATAACATAAAAAGATTGTTTCAACATTACCCACTAAAAAGTGGAAACCAAAAGACATATGGCAATGTGACCAAACTACTTCGGTGGGTCAGAAAGACCTAGTTTATGTAAGGCCCCATTCCTAGGAAGCCCCATAGCTTGCCCATCAGGGCATAAAATCATTTATAAAACATCATTTGCAGTGGAAACATATCTTTCATTTCATAAAAGTGTAATACATTGTCTCAAAACTTTATATAATATTGTTTAATATTCAAAAATTGTGACAATAATTACAATCATCCAAAATTCTTCAAGTGCCGATCCTGACCTGTCCTTGTAGCTCCCAAAACCATGCCTTCGCCCTCTCAGCATCACCGGCTACCTGCCAATTATAATGCATACAAAGTCAGCTACGCTGAGTGAGTTGTAGTTTAAATAAATAGATAAATACTTTTAGTTTAATAAAACTTTGCCTCGTGATATGCGAGCATACATCAATACACACACAACATTACATTCATTCGTTCTTAATTTTAATCATCGTTCTTTCTTTCTTTACCTTTAACTTTCACGGATCAATGTCATATGCTAGGTTCCCAACCAAGGATTGAGACTAAACACGATCTCAAGACCCAGCGACAATGATCCCATTACGTAACATGGTCGATCACAAGGATCAGACCCCCATGACATACATTCGAGACAATTTCACCCACCTACAGTTGAGCTAACTACCCCCACGGGATAGTAAGATTCATACATGACCAATCCCTCGGATTGGACCCCTGTGAGAATATTTCTAGGTGTATAAGGCCTCTCACGGTTGAGCTGAAAACTTTTCAATGAGTCATAAAACTCCTTTCATATGGTCAACCTCTCAGGTTAGACCCCTGTGTGCATCCTACCAGGATAGCTAAGCCGACAACAGTTGAGCTAACAACACTACATTGGGTCATGAACCTCCTTACGTTGCTTGCAAGACTTTAGTTCATTCTTTAGGTTTCACTTTTTCATTATCATTTGCTTTCTCTTTCTTTACATAATACTTTGCTTATTGCAGTACTTAATAATACCAAGCAAAGGTTAATCAATTAACATTCACCAAAGGCATAACATAACATGTAAACAATACATCTAGCTTAAGTAATCGGAAACTAGCTTAGTCAAAGGGGTCATGCGAGAAGTTCTTTCCGTGGGAGAACTATTCAAATCTGAAATCCTTGAAGTACAAGTCATCTGATTTATGCCAGAACCTGGCATATAGTGCGAGAACTTACAGTTCTTCCCACCATAACGCAACCTAATCTATCTAAGGCTGAAATCGCATACACAACATCATACACACCTTATAACAAGCACAAACAAAATGGTTAGTATGCATAATAGCCCCAAAACATGTAAAACATGGAAAAGGGGACTAGAAACTCACTTCCTTGAATATTTAGCTTGAAACTTCTTTCTCAGGAGCATCTTTTAAGCGAAAACTGCACATACACACATTTTATTCATCATAAACCATAAATTGCTACATAAACGACTTTGTATACGAGTTCCTTACCTTAAACACCTCAAATCTTCACTTTTTTTCTCTAACTTCTTTGCTTTCTCTCTCTATGAAGCAGCAAGTTTTTGCTCGCTAAACGACGCAAATGGTTGTTCTTCACTTTTAATAAAGCCCATAACTTTTCGCAAGGTTCTTGTGCGAGAACTTTTCTAGTTCACGCGAGAAATTTTGCCTTGTTCGATACTTTGGAAATTTCACGGTGTTACAATTTAGCCTTCTTAGTGCAGTTCTTGCAATCAGGTTGTGTATACTCCTTACAAATATTGTACATTTAGCCTTTTTCATACTTTACTCAAAAACCTTCTCTCAAGGTGAAATTAAACATTGGTTAGTGCCGCAACCGTTATTACGAATCCCTTGAGGTGGCATTAAATTAAATATAGGTACATGTTCTACTCCAACCAAGGACTTAACTGCTTCTGTCCTTTTTTCAAAGCTTGACTATAGTGATTTTTGAGTCAGAATCTCTAGCTTGATTTCCTTCAACTTGCTAGGTAAGCCAGATAACCCATCGACGTTGCCTCTTAGATTCTCAACACAATCATTCATGCATTTTAAAACATCATTCCTTGAAATAGCTTGTTCACTAGTGTCTACTATCAGCCTATTCTCAATAGTAAAAATCAGAGTGGGAAGACATTCCCAAAACCAACGGTTAGAAACGTAAGCATCTGAGATTTGGGTGATTTGTTTAAACGGATCACACAAAGGACGCGCCTGCATAAATATCCAAGACGGGTAAATCCCACACAAGAACACTCATAAGACTTTGTAACCAAATGATGATAAACTTGGTAGAAAATAAATTAGTTAAACAAATTGATAATGAAAGTAAAAAACTACAAAGATGTGACTTTGTAATTGCTTTTTTTTTTTTTTACCTTGAACTCCTTAACAAAATCCGCCCTGTTATCCATGTGCGAGATTGTGAAGACCTTCGTATGATCCTGAGATTTAAATTTTGTTATAAAACAACACATCAAAACCTTGTATATCCCTTTTTGAACCTCTTTAAATACTATAGAAATTTGAAGCATGCGTTTGATTGGTAAACTAGTGTGCGGTTGAATTCGGTTGGTGTTGCTTATAAAGTGAACACCACTTTGGGTATATCGCTGATTGTTAATAGTGGTGTCAAAGGACATGAAACATGTTCGTGAGAGTGGAAGTCACCTTCAAAGACACATCTGAGCTCTCGCATTGGGAGGTTGTTTTCATAAGACAACATATTGAGATTTCTATGATATATGCTGAGACCCACATATGTCTTATATCAAAATGTCGTTCAACCAAAGATTCTCCTTTAAATTAAAAAAGGTGAAAGATTATACCAATGCACCTCAAATGTAGCGGGTGTGATATAAACACTCCATACCAACTTATGTATTGCCGAGTGAAGATTCAAGTTCTCATAAATGTTGGATGTGATCTGCACAAAAATAAATACATCACTTTAACTATGTTACATTGTGAAATCACATAATCGTACGATGAAAATTCACTTTATTTCATCAATTTACACTATCTTACAATAAATATCGTTAATTATTATAGGTGGGTAACTTAAGACACATTATTGCATTTGATGCAAAAAACACTAATACCTAACATTAAAATGAAATTAGCGCTATAATGTATGATAAGCCACAAATATAATTTAGATTAAAGCAATTGTAAATATACTAACAGATCGTTAAAGTTAATTACATCACTTTTACATTAGATTACACTAAAAAAATTAACAATACTCTTAAATCACTTGAACTGCTAAGGGTACTAATATTAAGAAAGGAGGTATTAACCTAAAAAACTTGGTGTAAGTTATACCTTGGAAGCTAATTTCTACATGATATGCCACATACAAAAATGATGGTGAGCTTTCACAAACACTGATGCAACTGCTACCTTCATGGTGGGATCCTTGTTAGTTAAAACTAAAGCCACTTGAAATTCGATCGGCCTTCGTCTTTTGTCAGCATAGGATTTCTGCCTATCCTTAGCTGCTTTTATGAAGGCTTTGATCTTATCCAACTTTTCCATCGTGGCCTCAATCACCTCAACACTTCCCAACTCCTTCTACCCAATATCACTCCAACATATAGGCATTCTACACTTCCTCCCATATAGCATTTAATAGGGTGTCATACCTATACTAGCATGATAACTGTTGTTATATGAAAACTCTGCTAATGGTAAGTGTACATCCCAACTTCCTCCAAAATTAATAACAAATGCCCTTAGCATATCCTCTAGCTTTTGTATCATCCTTTTTGACTGGCCATCCGTTTGAGGATGATAAGCCGTACTAATATGTAACCTCATCCCCAACGCGTCGTGAAATTTCTTCCAGAACATGGATGTAAGCCGAGTGTCTTTATTAGAAACAATAGAAACCAGTACACCATGAAGAGTTACAATATCTTTGATGAATAAATCGGCTAACCTTCTGAGGAGTAAGTCTCTAGCATTGGTAGAAAGTGAACACTTTTGGTTAAGCGATCCACAATTACCCAGATAGCATCGTATCCTCTTTTCGTGCGAGGCAACTTGGTAATAAAGTCCAAGGTAATGTGTTCCCACTTCCACTCGGGTATGTCAAAATGTTGGATCTTCCCGTATGGCTATTGGTGCCCACCCTTTATTTGGACAAAATTTAGGCATTTACTCACGTAGTCTGCCACCTCACGCTTCATCCCCGGCCACCGGTAATCCTTTTCAAGTCGTGATACATCTTTGTGGTTTCGGGATGAATGGAATATCGAGTCTTGTGAGCTTTAACCAATGTTTTTTCTCTCAAATCCTCATGATGAGTAATCCACATCTGCCCACATCGGGTTTTAACACAAAGGGTGTTTTCTTCTAGCTCTCTGATTTGTCATTTCATTCTTTCGGAATTGACCGTTTCATCCTTCAATGCTTCTTCTTAAAAATTCTTGATCTGACTTATGACATCTGGTGTCACAATCAACTCGTGAGCTTTCACTCGAATCAGTTCGGGTCTTTCCTTTCGACTAAGAGCATTAACAACCACGTTTGGTTTGCCTGGATGGTAATGGATTTCGTGATCATAGTCCTTGATTAGCTTAACTTTTTTGTCTCATTTTAATATCCTTCTATCAAAAAATGCACTTCAAACTTTTATGATCAGTGAAGATTGTACACTTGGTTCCATACAAGTACTACTTCCATATTTTCAATGCAAATACAACGTGTGACATCCCGTGTTTCCGGGTCAATATCCGTACGTTAATAAAATATTTTTTTCAAGCTTTATAAGACAATTAATTTAAGTTCATCTAAGGTCTAGCAAAGCCTCTTTGTGTATAAATTTTATAATAACTGGTAATTTTTAAAAATTACCTCGTCGCGTTGCGATAAAAATAATTTTAACGATCGTTGGTGACAACCTATTTAACATTAATTTGGTCAATATATGTTGATTTTTATAATTTAATGTATCTTAAGTGAAAATAATATTAGTCAAGAAAATAATAATAATTATTATTAAACTTGATCGCGTAAAATTAAGTCTTTCTAAAAGTTGCCTTGATGCAACGTTCAGCTGATTCATGCTAGGTTAAAACATGTATATTTTTATTTTTGACTTTTAGTCACTATTGTTAATGTTGTGAACCCTTGGAAAACCTTAAATTTATATTTTAATTCTATAGAAAATTTCCGCGTAAAATACCGAATGTTTAAAATTTTTACGAAAAAATTTAACGAGACTGACACCTGCCTTACACTGGGTGGCATCTCACTTGGAGATCAACCAGCCATATCATTAATATAATGACATGATTAACCCAAATTAATCACACTTAATCACTCTAATAAAAACCAACACTACACTCTGTTGGACTCAACAAGTGCATTAAAAGGATAATGCTTGCCATAATCAAACATAATGTGTTCTAACATTCAAACAATAATTAAATAACACATTTGCATAATTAACATTCATAACTGATTGGTTCAAATGGATCGATCTGTGTTGATGTTATGATGCAATTATCAATTATATGAACAATGTAATCAAACAAATGCAAATACTTCAAAATTCTTAGAGTTTTCATTGAAAGTAATGCAAACGGATACAATGTACAATGAGTGAGTTCTAACAATATTCTTCAAAGTCTCCTTGCACAAAATACATAATATCCTATTTATACTAAACAATGAAAACTAAGGAACATATATTTACAAATAAGTCCCTATAGTATGACAAAAAGAAAATATAAAGACTAAATGCTAATCTTCAAGAGCTCCAACAATACTCCCCCTAAGATTTGTATGTCGTCTTAAGTCAAAATAATCTTTAGGTTCTTCTTTTATCTTGAACAACGGCTTCTCTTTATACATCTCCAGTTCTCTTAATGTTTTCTTTATCGCAGACTTGAACTTTACTGCCAAAATACCTTGTTTAGGCTTTGATTCATTTGTTTTTATCTCCATAGCGTCCATCACCAGTAATGTTTCCTTTGAAAGACCAGCTATGTCAATGTTGGCATAAAATTCTATTGGACTTGAATAATCTTTTGAGTGTATCTCCAAAACTCCTTTACTAGAGATCCTCATAAACTCTATATTCTTTATGTCTCTCTTGACTATGTTTGCATATGCCAGAGCTTTTCTCAAAGAAATACGCTCCCTGGCAGCATTCATCACTTTGATTATAGACATAAATATTTTTTATCATTCTCTACTATTTCAGACGATACTCGCTCAAACTTCTGATTGGATAGAAATGAGATGTAACTTGGATGTAGCAATTTCAATTCAAAAACTCCAAAAAGACATATCATATTTTTATTCCAGTCATCTTCATTCCTTACAAGCATCAGTTGAAATGTTTCCGAATCATATAACCATCTCAGGATTGGTTTAGACGTTTGAGTATCATCAATTACTTTCAATCCTGGATTTGTAACCTTGTCAAAGTACTTATCACCATATGCCTCCAAATAGCTTTCTTCTTCAGTTGAACTTGAATCTCCTTTCTTCTTTCTCTTTAACGATTGAAAATACATCTTGTCTTCTTGATCACAACGTGTTTTAAGAAAAGATGCCATTCTCGAGATTCCATGGTCTAGTAGTTTCACAAAGTTCTCTCCTCTTGATGCCTTAGTAGGATTAATCAAAGGTAACTTGTGTAATTCTTTCAAGTCTTGGACCGGCAATGCAATGATACTAGATTAGAAGTGATAAACATCACATATGGCATTTACTCTCTTTATCAAAAATGCATCGAACATCTCATCATACTTCCATGCAACTATCTTTACTTCTTTTGTATTATCAGGCACAATCATAGCATTCAAAAGCTCTAAAATTGATTGTCCTGTTTGTAGCACATTTCTTACTATGTCCCCAGCTGATCTAGCTTTGTTCGATAACTGTTTTTGATCAATGAACACTTTGAAAGCTTGCTTCTCCTTCTTAGGGAACATCTTCATCAATTCTTTTCTTTGTTCATGACTTCTCTTTACTAATTCCATGGACTTTATCTCTTGAGGCTTCAAATTTTTTGATATTTTTGTAATCTCTAAGTACTGTGGATTATCTGTGTCAAGTACAATCATCTTGTTGTTTTGTTTCTCGGTTTTTTGAAAACTTCTTACTAAGTTTCTCAATGAAGTACCTTGCAATCTGTTTAATCTTTTTCTTGGATAATTTCTTGATTGCAACCACATCCTCAAAGCTGGTATGCTCATATCCTCAGGATTAGGATGGTGCAATTCAGATTCAGGAATCATCAATATTAATGCTTTCACTCATCGGTGTACATTCTCCATGTTCTAAGCAAATCTCATTTGGATCCACCGGAGCTGATGATTCTGCTAACATACACTTCTCATATTCTTCATTAATCTGAGACACAGTCAATCCATCCAAAAACACACGATTATACTTATTTTTAACAAGATAGTTATATCGATCTTCAAAATCAATTGGAATTTCTTCTTGAACATTCAGTATTGTGGAATCATCAATTTCACATACATCTTCTTCTTCTAGCACTTCGTCATACCAATCGTCAGGAAATTTAGAATCAATGTCATCTAATGCTTCAATCTGTTTCTTAACATCTCCTTTATCAAAATGCACTGATTCATCTATAGTTTTCTAAATCTTTGATGGTGCAGTAGATAATTCTATCTCAACTTTATCTATTTTTCTCTTCCCTTTATCTGCTTCAGAAACCTTTTCTATCACATTCACTTGAGATTCTGATTCTATCTCCTTTTCTGTAATTATCACTTTAGATTCTTTCTTCTTTTCTTTTAAACTATCTATCAACTTTTCAACTTCTTCATTTAATCTTTATACTTTTTCTTCAAGTTCAGTCATGATCAAATCTTTCTTTTCAGCCTCAGCTTTCAACAAAGCATTTTCTTCTTGTAATTTCTTAATAACTTCTTCTTGTTCAGCATTCTTTACTTGCAACTCATCAATCATTTCTTTATCATTTTCATCTTCAGTTTGCATACAAGCATCTTGAGTTTGTTTCAACAGAGATTCATCCACAATCATATTTTATTCTTCTTGAATAGGAGATTGTACATCAGAAGGTACATTCTGTGTAACAGGTTCATACAAGATTGCATCAATGTAATCAAAATCAAAAGTCTAATTTTGATCCAAATTTTCTTCAACATTCTCATCAATACCATCATCACCTTCATTCTCATCATCTCCTACTTGATCATTTACTTCAGCTTCAGCTTCATCATCGTCAACATTTTCTTCTCTATGATCAGACACAGTCTCTTCACTATCCATCTCTTAGTTAGTTTCTTCAATATTTCCTCCATCATTAGCATCATGATCATCATTATCACCTTTATCATCACTACTTGAAGAACTTTCATTATCATCATGTTCATCTTCATCCTCATCATTATCCTCTTCAACTTCTTCATCAATCACATCCTCAATCAAGTCATTTGGATCTATTGGTTCATCTTCAAGCAAATGAAAATGCTGTTAATTGATGTTCACCTCATCTCTTGCAACAACCCTCATGTAATCAAACATAGGAATATTCTGGGCTCCTGTAACTATAGCAAGTCTCTTGTATACATTCTCAGACATGTGTTCAAGTTCTAATCTTTCACCATCTATACCATATACATGAAAGTCTGGATATTCTTCATTAATTATTATCTGAAGGAACCTAGGATACATCAAGTACTTGTTCCTTTTCCCTTTCTCCAAGTTAAATATGAATCCATTCATGATCCATTTGGCCATATTGAATCTTCTGTTGGTGGCCAATGTAACTATTGGAGAAGCAATATCAACTGGAAATGAATTCCAACCTGCACTTCTCTTCGACATACAGTGTTGAAAAATGTAACATAGAAGTTTCTAGTTATTATATACTCTTGCTCTGAAAAATTATTTCTTAGGGAAGTTGTCTGGATGACCCATCATCATGAATGTCCCTCTCCATTCATTAAAAGTAAACTCAGATAAGTCTTGGGCTTCATTATCACCAAGGCTAAGAGCATCTCTAATTGATTGCTCTGACACTTCAATCATTCTATCTCCTGTGACAAACCCTCTCAATACTTTCTTCCCTTCATCATCTATCTCTATCTCTTCAGTTCTCCAGAATCTCTTAATTAGTCGTGCATATATGGCAGGACGTGCACACATGGCATACACATATCTTGTTCGCAAAATAAATCTAATCATCTCCTCATAACCAGCTGCATCTCTAACATCTTCATTAAGAAAAGCTGCTACGTTATGCTTTGGTTCAAACTTGAGCTCAGCCATCTGTCATTTACAAAGAAACAAAGTATAAGAATGAATGTATTACATTGATGTAAATCTCAAAATGATTTATCATTTTTTATCAAATAACACTTAGAAATTTTTCTAAGTATTTTATACACTCAATTACTCAAATGTATTGGATATAAAATCAATTATTATTTTGAGATTAAAATCAAGTAACATGTAACAAATTATTTGACTGATGAACACATGATCATTAAGAAATTTTTATGATGAAATTTGGTTTTGATGATGTCAATCTGGTTGAAAACAAGTGTTATCAACAAATTGAGATTCAATTTCAAATAATTTATCACATTTAATCAGAAAATTTCAAGTTTTTCTAACTCTTAGGGTTCAAACGCCCGAATAGCATTCATACGCCCAATCAAATGTGAGTTTAATGTTCTGTGATTAGATGATTTGCAATCAATATGATGTTTAGAATCAATGATTATACCTCAATATCATAAAGATTTCAGGAAATCAGACTAAACAATAACAATGAAGAGTATGAAGTGCGTGTGAATAAGAACAGAGAGTTTAGAGTGTGTGAATGAACGAGTGAAATGAAATTCTGTCAAGTGTTGAATTTATATAAGTGTAAAAAACTCTTAGACGCATGACCACTGTGAAGGCGCATGACCCCTCTTGAGACGCATGAGACTTAGGCGCATGACTACTGTATAGGCGTATGACTCCTGTTGAGACACATGAGACCTAGACGCATGAACTCACTTGGTCAGATTTTATCAAAGGACTTAGGCGCATGGTCGCTGTTCAGGTGCATGGGCACTGTTTTAGGTGCATGAGCACTGTTCAGGCGCATGACCTAGCCTAAAACGCCTACAATTGGACAATTTCATGAACCCTCAGTTCGTATGAGAACTATTTAGGCGCATGGACTTTTAAAGCATCTAAACTTGGAATATTTTCAACATGGAAAGTCAGGTACTGTTCAGGCGCATGAGCTTGGTTGAAACACCCCACACTTAACCAATTTTTCAAACTTATGACAACTGTTTAGGCGCATGAGTTGGAACCAAAACGCCCAACACTTGAACGAAAATCTGAAAATTTATCATACTACTAAAATGGACTTATGACCACTGTTTAGGCGTATGAGGACCTTTCCATACGTCTAACACTTAGAATTTTCTCACCAAATTCACTCAAAGCTTAATTTTGAAGATTTTCACTATTCATCATGAAATTTCAATCTTTGGTCAAAGTTTGACTTTTTGACTATATAAAAAAAATCTTTGACTTATTGACTTTAAACATTTAATTATCACTATCTCACTCAAACTTTTACTTTTTATTTCTCAAATAATTTTCCGTCATTTTAGTCTCAAATTTTAAAATTTTTCAAAAATTACAAATAATCTTAATTCTTTTATTTTTGATTGCAAGAAGCTTTTCCACATTTTCAACTTAATTTGAAATCTTTTCAGGTTCATTTTTGTATCATATCAAACACACACATACTTGTAAACTTTTAGCATCATCCTATTCATCCAAACATATATTTTGATTTTCTTTTTCAATCTTTACTCCCCTTAAACTCTTAAGTTCACAAACTTAGAAGTTTATTTGATTGATAAAAATAAAGACAAACCAGTCATTATCAACATGCCTGCACACAAAAAATCATGCAAAAAGCAAAATAAAGCAGAATAAAACTCTACTATATACTTAATGAATCACATGCCCGCTGTGAGATCATATCAGTTAAAAATCATCACATTAAACAAAAAAAATTATGGATAGTCATAGACAGTGATTAAATCCTGATCAGGTGTGTTCCAGGTCAGTGTTCCCGTAGCAGAGGAGACACTAGATCTAAGGACAGACAATGAGTACTTTGGCAAAAGTATCAGCACACTTACTTTTTTAATTCTTGTATTGATTAAGGTTCAATTAGATATGATATTATGTAACCCACACTTAGACTTGGAGAGTCTGACCCTTGTCAAGATATGCAAGCAAGCACTTTTACTGAACTTAAAAACCTAACATATATGTATAACCAGATATCATGTTTAGGTCAATGAGAGAATCATCATGGTAAAACCATTTGATAATCTCCGAGAAAACCACCATGGACGAACCATTAGGTAATCTCCAAATCCGTTTCATAAAGAAATAGATAGAGATGATTCATAGAGAATCATAGGACATCCATTTTGGACTTTTGAAAAGATTGTGCACATTGGCATCTTTTGCATCAGGTGAGAGTATCCAGGTCTGTAATGACTTACAACAGAGGTTACCTCGTCACTTCAGGTCTATGATGACTCATAATAGAGAAGTGAACAGATGTGGTAAATAGATCTCACGGTTATTCATATCACCACCAGGTGTGAGTTTGTGAATTGACAAGCAATCAATCAGATAGGTCAACACCACTCATTAGTACTAAGATGGATACACACAAATGTATAATGATTTAGTTAAATCACAAGAATCTACTTTTTTAGTATAATTACTTGAGATTACCCGCACATCATATCTGATCACGTCAGACTTTATTAACGAGTGAAGTATGCAACTGATTAAAACTGATGTACTATTATTTCTCACATATTGCAATGGCATATTCAATCCTAAAATAATAAATGAACAACTAAACTATATTTTTGTATTTTAATTTTATATTTTTCTATTTTGATTTTGCAATTTTTAATTTTGTATTTGCCTTTTCTTTTAGCACACACACACAATATATACAATCAGGCAGTCAACTTTGACAGTTTCGCTTTTAATTTTCTTATTAAAAAGAAGGGAGGGTTTTTTCATTTTGATGAGTCAAAATCAGTTTTCAACATAGTTAATAAGACCAATAGACTCAACCAAATACTCAAACCTTCCTGGTAAAAAGGTTTTTGCAAAGCGGTGTTATCAATGTAAATAGGAGTTTTAAGAAAATTGAACCCGTAATCCAGCAGTTGGTTTTGTAACCAAAGGATTTGAGAACATCCTGTTGATGTAGCTATGTACTCTGCTTCTATAGTTGAGACTAAGACATTTGTTTGTTTCTTACACTGCCATGAGACTAATCTGGGACCCAAAAACTAACAACCACCCGTTGTAGATTTACGATCTTGGCAACATCCCCCCTAATCACTATCACTATATACATGTAACTCAAAGTTTCCTTTATAAGGATACCATAACCCTACAGCTGGTTTTCCTTTGAGATATCTGAATATGCGTTTGACAACGATAAGATGAGATTCCTTCGGGTCTGATTGATACCTGGCACAAACACAAACAACATACATGATATTAGGTCTAGATGCAGTAAGATACATCAAAGATCCAATCATAGATCTGTGTAGAGTTTGGTCAATTGATTTTCCTTTCAGATCAGGATCAATCTTGGTGTTAACTTCAGTTGGAGTTCTAATTGATTGACAATCTTGCAGTTTAAAATTTTTCAAAAGCTTGTCAACAAATTTCTCTTGATTGATAAAATTCCATCTGCAGACTGTTTCACTTGTAATCCAAGGAAAAAGTTTATTTCTCCCATAGAACTCATTTGGAAATGAGATTTCATGATCTCTTCAAATTCTAAGCACAATTTCTGACTTGTAGAACCAAAATATGATATTGTCCACATACACTTGAACACATAAGAGTTCATACGCATCGTTCTTTATGAATAAAGTCGGATCAATTTTCCCTCTTTTGTATCCATGTTGGATCAAATGCTATGACAATGTATCATACCAGATTCTAGGAGCTTGATGTAGACCATATAAAGCTTTGCTCAGCTTGTACACACGATGAGGGAATTCAGCATCTTCAAAACCTTGAGGTTGCTTAACATACATATCATTTGTGATTGGTCCATACAAGAAGGCACCTTTGACATCCATTTGGTACACCTTGAATTTCATATATAAAGCATATGCTAGGAAGACACGAATTGCTTCAAGTCTTGCAACTGGAGCAAACACTTCATCATAATCAACTCCTTCCTCTTGGGTGTAACCTTGTGCTACTAGCCTTGCTTTGTTTCGAACAACAATTCCTCGATCATCTGATTTGTTTCTGAACAACCATTTTGTGCCAATGGCATTTTCTCCTTCAGGCAAATCCACAAGCTTCCACACTTCCTATTTATGGAACTGTAGTAACTCTTCTTGCATAGCCTCAATCCAACTATTGTCCTGTGACACTTCAGAGATGTTTTTACGAACAATTTGAGATATAAAACACGAGTATAAGCAAATGTTTGCTTGCTTGGAATGACTTCTCGTTGTTCTCTCATTCAAAGGACTAATAATCTGTGATATAGGATGTTTCTTGTGAATACTAGACGTTGGGATCTCATCTTCTTGAACATTCACATCAAGATTAGTCTTCTTCAAGTTGGAAAGCTGATACAACAGGTTTGAAGAATGTGGAGTGAAATTCGAAACTTGAGTCGGTGAGTTGATAAAATAATCAAGCTTGTCATTAACATCTACATCTCCAGATACAGATGAAGTTCCAGACGCAGGTTGTAGAATTTCTGGTCCATCATTACGAATAGGTTTAGAAACATTTGAATTTTGAGAAACAGGATGTTGTTCTTGAGCTTGTTGATCATGAGATTCTGAACAGAATACAGGATCTTTAACAAATGAGAAGAATGGATAGTCTGGGCTTGAATCATCCATATCATCAGAATCTGAATCATCACTGAAAGATCCAAGATCTCCTACCTGTTTCCTGTTGACACAAGAAGATTTAAACATGTTAGAGTTGAATGAGTTTGACAAAGAATCTAAATTAAATAACCAAGCTAGACCATTTGCAACTGATGGAAATGAATTTTCAAGGAATTTAAAATTGAAAGTTTCAATGATAACATTCTTCCTAGAGTTATAAACTCTAAATGCTTTTGAAACTGACGAATATCCAAGAAAAAATCCATTATCAGATTTTGCTTTAAATTTTCCAAGCTGCTCATTTGAGTTTAAAATCAAAACCGGACAACCAAAAGATTTAATAAAATCTATGTTTGGTTTCCTACCAAACATCAACTCATAAGGAGTTTTCTGTTTATCTTTCACCAATAGTGTACGATTCTGGACAAAACACGCAGTTGATATGGCCTCATCCCAGAAAGTGATGGAATCATTGCATCTGCTAACATTGCACGAGCTGCCTCAATCAAGGTTCTGTTCTTCCTTTCTGCAACGCCATTTTGTTGTGGAGTTCTAGGAGCACTGAACTGATGAGCGAACCCTTTTCCTGCACAGAACATGTCAACATTAGCGTTTTTAAATTCTATTCCATTATCACTTGGAATTATTTTTACTTTTTGATCTAGATGATTTTCTACTTTAATGATAAACTCTTTTAATAATTCAGCCGTTTCAGATTTACCACGAAAAAAGAAAACCAAAGAAAATCTTGTAAAGTCATCAATGATAACTAAACAATAAGATTTATTTCCAATAGTTTGCACGTTTACTGGACCGAATAGATCCATGTGCAACTTTAGTAGAGGCTTGGAATTTGAGTTTATCAGCTTGGACTTATAAGACGCTCTGTGTTGCTTCCCTTTCAAACATATTTTACAGAGATCTGATGTAGCAAACTTCTTTGTTGGAATGCCTACTACATGATTTCCTGTAGCAAGCTTGTTCATGTTTTTGAAGTTGGAATGCCCGAGACGTCTATGCCAAAGCTGGCTTTCACCATTTGAGGCATGAGCAATTAGGCAAGTTGTTTCTGTTAAAGGATCAACTTGAGACATATCTAGCTTGTAGACATCTCGATCATGAACAGCTTTAACAACCACCCATTCCTTACTTATCTAAAACCCTGGCTTTAAAATATAACAATAAGAGTCATCAAATAAAGCAGAATATGATTTATCACAAATTTGGGAAACGCTTAAAAGATTAAAGTTCAACTGAGCACAGTAGTTGACTTTATCAAAGCTAATAATCCCATTTATTGGTCTTCTTGGGCGTACCTGCAGTTCAAAGACATTTAAGTTGAGTTATCAACCCAAGCCGAGATGGTCTTGGGCTTGCCACACTTATCAACAATGGTAAATTGCTTAAAATGGAGTTTATTCACATCAAGTTTCGTTTGATATTTAGGATTATCAATTCCTCTTCTGACAAATTTTTGATTATCTTTATTTTGTTTAGTCCTCAAAGCATTGAAACGATTTTCAGGATCCTCATCAAGAAATTTTGAACCATCAACTAAAATATTCTTAGAAAAATTTTGCTTGTTAAATGTTCCATTGTTCATTCTCACAGATCGTGGAATGAAATTTCCTTGTGTATACTGCTTTGTTCTCATAGTATAATGATCATCATAATCAGAATTGATTCTTCTAAGAGATCTCAAGCCTAAGGAAGGTTGTTGTGATAAACCTTGAAAACCATTAATTTGATTTCTTTGAAATCTTGAATTAACATATCCATTCCTTGGCGAGTTCTTTCTGAAGTAACAATATTCAGTATTATGATTCCTTTCATCACACAAGACACAATATTTGTTGAAATAACAATTAGCAGTTGAGTGATTTGTCATATCACAAATGTGACAGTACTTTTTAAAGTAATATTCAGATGTGTTATGATTATACATATCACATATGTCATAGTACCTTTGTGGAGATTTAAACAACTAATGATTAACCCTAAATGTGGATGGCACATTTGATCTTTGTTTAGATTTAGGAGTAGGCATGTTAATCTGTTGTTTTTGATTTGTGAGTTTGTGCTTTTGATTTTTAGGTTTTGGCTTTTGAACATTTTCACAATTCTTTGACTCCTTAGACACAAATCTTTTATGAACAGCGGAAGACTTAGGACCTGAACCTGTTTTCAGATCAGAGTTAGATTTGATCTTTGGTTTTGATGTCATTTCAGAGATTGTGTTCATGTCAAAAGTTCCTGCTGACACAAACTTCACAGGTTTAAATTGATTTGATTGATCGGTTCTTTGAGTTTGAGAATTTTTATCTTTAGTATTTGTTTTTCCCCTTCTTTGATTTCTTGTTCTTGATGATATTTTGTTGCTTTGGGATGGAATTGAATCTTGAGAAGATTCTTTTTCAGATTCTTTAAGTTTTTGATCATTTTGGTTTGATTCATAAGAACTTGAATCATCGGAACATGAAGTATCTGATTTTAATTTCTCTTCTTTAGTTTTCCTTTTCTTTTTGTCATTGATTTCAATGACTTCTTCAACACATTTTTCCATAACACAATCATTTGATCCTTTGGAAACAAACAACTTCTTGTTCTTTGGTCGAGGCTCATAAGATTTAACTTTTATCGGATGACCATTTTTGATCTTTTCTGAGTCTTGTTCCTCAAAGATTTCAATATTTATCTTTTCAATTTCATTCTCTTCATTAGATTGAACATTCTTTTTCTTTTCATGAAAGGCTTTGAGCTTTGCTTTATTTTCAGGTGAGTGATCATGAGTATTAAAGTTCTCTGGCAAGGTGTTTGAGATTGATTCAGGCATAGGCTCATGTGTGAAACCTAGACCCCGTTTTATCTTTGTCCTTTCTATCATTTAACAATTGTTCAATAATAGTTTTTGAACTTTTCACTTTTGCAAGATCAACCTGAGTTACAGCATGTGCCAATTTCTCTTGTTCTAGAGTTTTAGTCATCTCTTCAAGTTGCCTTTTTTACTTTTTCAAGTTCTTTTAGAGTTTTGTTCCATGATGTTTGAAGAGATATGATTTTGTCATCAGAGATTTTATGATCAGCTTTGAGTTTGTTGTGCATTAACTCTTCTTGTTTGAGTTTATCACATATTTTGAAAGAATATGTTCAGTAGTGTTCAACTTGTTCGAAACATGGTTTAGTGCACATTTTTTCTCTTACTTCCAATGGGATTTCAAGATACGAAGATGAAGTCTCAGTATCAGATGATGAGTGTTCAACCTTAGGTTGTTCTAACTGTGCTATGAGTGCAACTTCTTTTGAATCTTCCTTTGGATCAGATTTGTCACTCCAGTCATAGCCTTCATCATTGTCTGAATCATCATTTGCCTTTGGATCATTTTCTTCTGACCAGTCTTCATTATTAATCTCAGCAATAAGTGCTAAACCAGAAGTAAGATTAGCAGTAAACTGTTCTGCATAAGCACTCCATTCATAACCATCCTTAATGCTAACAACTAGAGCTTTATTTGGCTCTTCAGTTGTTTTTTATTCTTCTTTTAGTTCTGGCATAGGAAGACTCTAATACGGCTTCTAAAAAGTTTTCTGAGACTGATGCTGATATCTTTGACTACTAGAGCCTGCTTGACCATTGCCTCCTTGATTTCTTGGGGCTTTGCATTCTCTTGAAAAATGGCCATAGCTATTGCAGTTGAAACACCTTGATTTTGACTTATCAAAGCCAACAGTTTTGTTTGCTCTTGGCTTGTAATTTCTGTTAATATAAGAGTGTTTCTGAGTCCTATAAGCTATCATCACCATTTGCCAGTTCAAATCCATCTCTTCTACATCATCAGGATCCATCTCAAATAGATCCTGCAAAATCAAATCAACTTGAGTTAAGTAACTACCTTGATAAGCTTGAAAGCTTGCCATAAAAGCAGTAAAAGCAGATTTGGACTCTTCATCCTGTAACAGGATATTTATAACATCTTTAACTTTGCTAGGTTTAACAGATTTAGAAAATGTAGTCTCAGTTTGAGGTTTAGGCATTTGAGTTTTAGGAGGAGACTGTTGTTGATTTTTATAGACAGGAGCACTTGTGTAGGTTGAGTCAGTAAAGAAACTAGTCCAACAAACAAATCACCCTCATCTTTTGGAGAGCTGTCATCTTTAGCCATAAATGAATTCTCCACTGTGTTAGCTGGAGATGTAACATACTTATACTGAGATGTTGATGTAGATTGTTTCTTGAACTCTCATCAATTTCAACTGATTCTACTTTGGCAATCAGAAGATCAAGATCCATAGGAAACTTTTCTATATGCGTCAACAAAGTAATTGTTTGTTTCCATGAAGATGGAAGAGCATTAAGAAGTCTGTCATTTAGATCTTCGAGATCATTCTTCACAACAACAGTTGACATTTCAGTAATAAGTTGTTCAAATCTGTTCATCATTTTATTTATAGTTTCTCAAGAAAGATGCTCAAACAATTCCAATTGTCTTTTGAGTTTCTGCCTTTTAAGATCTTGTATTTCTTTACCACCTTCACAAATTATCTTTACAGCTTTATACATGGTATACCTAGTTTGATAACTATCAAGTCTTGTTAGCACCTCCAAAGGTAAACTCTTACATATCAGTGAATAAGCTTTAATATCATTCTTTACTTTCTTCAGATCATCACCATGTAGACCATCTTCAGGATAAGGTTCTTGAGAGTCTTTGGTGTAAACAAATCCTCTGTTAGGACCATCTGATGTAACAGGAATATGTGGTCCTTTCTCTATTGACCTCCAAAGATCAGTATCAATAGAGTTTAAATGATGTTTCAATCTGAGAGACCAGTTCTAGAAATCAGCTCTGTTCTTTAACTTAGGAACTCTGTTGTCAGAATCTTCAGACTTAGCCATTTTAAGTTTTGAATTTAAAAAATAAACTGTTTTTGTTGTTTTTAAAGTTTGAAATAAAACAAAGAAATGACGATATTTTTGCATTTTAGTTTTTAAGAAAATTTTCTAAGTGTTGAATGAAAAGTCTGAAATCTGATGCGCCTGATGCTTGTGAAACGCCCACTTTGAACTTGAATACCTAAGGCAATGCCTTAGTAGAATTCTAAAACGCCCAGATGAAGATGCGCCTGAACAGTTGTAAAACAACTGAACAGTTGTCCAACGCCAGGGTACTTAGTCAAATTTGCTGAATTTTCAACTGAAGCACCCAAACAGTCTTCAAACACCCAGAATTCTTAGGTTTCAAAAATGTCCACACAGTGGTAAAACGTCCAAACAGTGTCAAAACGTCCAACTCTGAAATGCCCAAACAGTGTTGATGCGCCTAAACAGTTGTTATGCGCCTAAACACTTGAGCAATTTTCAGATGATTTTAACACTCCAAGCGCCTAATTCATCATCTTCATAACAACTTGATCTTATCAAATTCTTCAAAACTTGATTAATTGATCTAAAAACTTTCAATCAGGTAGTATATACACCGATAATCAATCCTCAATCATCAATTCTCTCAATAAAGAACAATAAATCTGAATTTCTGTTTGAATTTTCGAATACGAAGAACAGTTTCGCACACAAATCTGATGAAAATTCAGATCTGAATGTGTGAAATCACTCAATTGTGATTCAATTTATGTTTCTAATGATGAAACACAACTGAAATCAACAATTAATTGATCAATTGCTATCAAACACAGATTCAAGTGATTCACTCGATTTTAAGCTTCAAATACCGAAAGCTCTGATACCATTTGATAGGTTCAAATGGATCGATCTGTGTTGATGTTATGATGCAATTATCTATTATATGAACAATGTGATCAAACAAATGCAAATACTTCAAAATTCATAGAGTTTTCATTGAAAATAATGCAAACGGATACAATGTACAATGAGTGAGTTCTAACAATATTCTTCAAAGTCTCCCTACACAAAATACATAATATCCTATTTATACTAAACAATGAAAACTAAGGAACATATATTTACAAATAAGTCCTTATACTATGACAAAAACAAAATATAAAGACTAAATGCTAATCTTCAAGAGCTCCAACAATAACATACATTAATGTTGCTTAAATTTCCTTTTTAGGTTTGTAGATAAAAGAAATTTTTTGCTAAGTGTCCGCAGCAGATGAAGACATGCCCACAGCGGATGACTAAGAGGCTGCAGTGGATGAAGAAAAGCTCCAAGTGTCTATAGCGGATGAACAAAAGTCCAAAGCTGATGAATAACTCCACAGCGGACGACCATGAAGACAAACACATAAGTGTTCACAGCGGACAACATCCAAGACACAGCGGACAGCTTATTCCTCTCCACAGCGAATGACTTAGACTCCACAGCGGACAGTCTATCAGTCACAGCGGACGTCTTATAGACTTAGGATTATTTATGTAATTTTCGTTTACATAAGGTTATCTTAGTAATTGTACTAGCTTTTGTATAGGCTATAAATAGCATGATACCCTAATCCTTTGTAAGCTTTTTGAACAATCAATACAAACAAGCAGTTATTATCATTCAACCACACAATCTCTAGCAATCATACACACACTAGCACACAATGATATCATAGCCACAATCATGGGTTTCCGCACTATGATTGTTATTTGTTAAACTGAGAGATTTGAAAAGATCCTTGGGGAAATCATTCAACAACCTTCTTCTTGTTGGTTTGTTTTGATTTCATCAGGTGGTATCAGAGCCTTGGCTCAAATCAATCACTGATTTTCGATCCTCTTTATCAACAACATGATATCTGTGGTTTATTAGCTTCATAACGTACATTTTGAGCTACAAATCATCACAAATACATCTTCTACTCTAAACATTCATCAAATGCTAAAAAAACATAGTTTCTTAATCTGTTCTTGTGCATTTTGTAGAAGTTCTTGTGATTATTGCGGCTCTAAACAACATTCAAACACTATTTTCATACGTGTTCATCATAAAACTCTCTTAAACCTCATCGGTTTTTAAGGGTTTTTGATAAAACAGTACACGAGTATTGTCTTATCAGATTTTCATCAAAACAAACACTCATTTGAATACTTTGAATCCATTCATTGTATTTAAACGTCATATTTGAGTTGTACTACACTCAAATTAGGCAATTTATCATCTTCAAACAACAAACCGATTGCTGTTTTGTTGAAGATTATAACAGCCTCCAACAAACCCTAGGATAAACCCTAGTTTTTGTTCACACATATTCTTCAAAATCTACGGTGATTTTGTTGGATAATCATCAAAAACCAAAGAAGAAACATATTATTCTTTAAATTTTTGAAAAAGTTACTTTTTGATTTGAAAAAGGTAACTTTTTAAACAAGATATTTGTTTATAGGGTTTTGACCATCGGATTCATTTAAAGGGTTTTGACTTTTCTTTGAGATTTGACATTCTTAACAGAATATTCTCTTTATTTAACCAAGACATAATAGTGACATTTCCTTGGACATTAATTAATTCAAATTAATTAATTTCCTTTATTCGGTAAAAGTTAAAAAGGAAGAAAAACATCAAACAAATCCTAGTGACCTTAGGATAAAGACAAATTTAGCATCGTGCTAAATAATCAATCAAATTGACTTAAACCATTAAGTTAAAATTTAAAAAATATGTCTGATGAAATTTCAGGATCAAACAGTTGTCTTAAACCGCCAAGACTGAAGAACAAAGTTGACTTCAAACAATGGAAGATTATGTTCAGAAACTAGATTATCTTTCAAGACCCAGATCTATGGACATCCATTACCGAGGGACCATACATTCCTATAACTCTTGGTCCAGATTACAACATACAAAAACCAGTAAGCTTAAAAAGTGTGGCTGGCGATGACCTAAAAAGGGTCAAAACAGACATGAAAGCATACAGCATATTGGCAATGACTTTGCCATTTGAAATTTTAACACGGGTTGAAAATTTCAAAACAGCACATGAATTGTGGAAAGTACTTCACACTATGTGTGAAGGAAGTGAAGAGATCACGGAGATTAAGAAAGAAAAATTAAGAACCCAGTATGAAACCTTCCACCACATACAAGGAGAATCAATTCCATAACAACTCCATAGATTTGTCCAACTTGTAAATGAAATGATAGTGTATGGACTAAAGCATGAATCTATGGAGATCAACAAAAAGATGTTGCACACTCTTCCAAAAAGTTGGACTCAATCAGTCTCACTAATGAAAGCAACATTGGATCTTGAAGCCTTAACTTTAGATGCTCTAGTTGCTAAAGTTAAAGCACTAGAACTTGACGAAAGATCTAGAAACAACAACACTATCAGACATGTGGAATCATACAAGTTTAAAGAAATTCAACAAACAGATAGTGCATTCTTGACATGCACTAGAGAAGATGAAGATGAAGAATTTTTAGATTCAAGTGAAACCTCTTTCTTCTCAGCTCTAAAATCATCAACCACCAAACAAAAGTCTAAAAAGACTGGTGTTCATGCTTCTCATGAAGCTACACCTCAAAGCAAACATCATCCACATGTCTCAAACTCAAACAAAAAACAACAGACAAAGACCCAAAACATTCATAAGTTTGAGAAACCTATGGAGGCTCTCATAATTATCTTGCAAAGTGAAGAACAGAAAGTAGCTTATGCAGCCTTCTCCACAAGCTTTGAAGCTTATTTGGGAGCAAACCTTACACCATCACAAATTATCCAACAAGATTTGGATGAGCTACCACCAGACATGGTTGAAGAAATGGATCTTCAATGGTCTATGGCAATGATTGCCTACAGATCAAAAAGGTTTCTACAAAGAAACAGGGGATTGAACATGGACAAGAAAATCAAGATTGGTTTTGACAAAACAAAAGTAAGATGCTACAATTGTCAATTTTATGGTCATTTTTCAAGAGAATGCCAACAACCAAGAGTTGATAGAAACAATAACCAAACACAAGCATCTAGCAGCTATCAAACAAACAGGCAAATTCCACCTCCCATCAGCATTCCAGCAGAACCAATTCCACCTCAAATCCCACAGTACAGCCCCAATCAACACTCTAAATCCTCAGTCATGATCATCAAACAAGATGGTGAGTGTGATTGGAGCATGTATGAAACAGAAATCCCGAAAGAGGTGAAAGAAAATCTTTGTTCACAAACATGCATTGACGAAGTCAACAGATACAGAGAACATGCAGACAAACATTCCAAGAAAGTTATTGAAACAAACATTTTAAATGAAAGTTTAAGAACAGAACAAAAACAATATGAAATCAAAATTCTTTCATGACAAAATGATTTGGATAAGTTGTTGTCCGAAAAACTATCACTTACAACTCAAGTTGAGCAACTCTCTGCATCTTTGACTCAGTCAAAAACACTATAGGCTAAAACTGAAGTGAAACTTCAAAAGTTTCATGTCAGCAACAAGAAGTTTGAAGAACTTCTTGCTCAACAAAGGGCATTCAAGGACTCTTCAGGTTTAGGATATAATAAAGTTAATCCTCCTTACAAGGATAATTATATTCCTTTACCTGAATCAATGACAAACAAACAAGGTGAGTCTCTTGACCCACATGATCGAACTGATGATTCAGAGCAATCACCATCATCATCATCATCATCATCAAAGTCAGCTTTGATTTCAAAAACACCAATGATCAAATTTTGTAAAGTCAAGCACCCCCTCACATCAAACCAACAGACTTTTATCAAGGTGAAAGTAATGAGTTTGATCAACAAACAAGTGATGATGAAGATGATGTTGATCTACTAAATGATGAGTCAGATCAACCAATTACTGAAACCATTAAAGTTTCAAGTGTGTTTGATAGTCAAATCAAACAAACAAACCAGACTAAAGGTTTTGACATCTGCTCTAGTGGAAGAAAATCTGACTCTTCCACTCAAGTCAACAAAGAAGTGCAAAAAGGGAAAGGAAAACTCATTGCACAGTCCAAACAATCCACTGTAACTTTTGACATTCCTTTAAAGTCTAACATAAAATCAAAAGTTGTAAACAAACAAGGCACTGCAAATTTACCATACTACAAGTGGTGTGATCAACATACTCATACCACTAACAAGTGGAAATATGGTAAATATGACAAGTACTGTAACATGAACAATCACATTACCGAAACATGCCATTTTCACAATTATTATTCAATTTATGAAAGAAACAATCGCAGCACAACAAGTTTTTTTCAAGAACAAAACTAAGAAACAAAACAAACAAATTCCAGTCTAAAAGAAAAGAGAAAAACAATCATTTTTTCACAACAAGAACAAAGTAGAAGTTCCAAGACAAACTCATCGCACAAAATTTGCATTAAACAATGACAAATCATTTTATGACAACTTTAAACAAACACATAGGAGACATAAGTCTCAAAATAGAGATCAATCAAACATTGGCATTCTTAGGAGAAGAGCTCAAAGTACTTCTCCCAACAGAGCCAAAAATAATCAAGGGAAATTTAGTATGTCTAGACCTTCTAAACCATTAGACAATGCCAGACTTGAAGAAATTTGTGTAATGAGAAAGGATGGAAAACCCAAGACCATCTTGGCTTGGGTTGCACCTTCTAATTAATTTCTTTCTTCTTGCGGGGACATCATCGAAGGCCTGACAACATCTGGTATGTTGACAGTGGATGCTCTCGGCATATGACTGGCAATTGTTCCCTCCTTCAGGATTTTAAAAGCAAACATAGAGGAAATGTAGCATTCGAAGGCGATAAAAAAGGAGGAAAGATAACTAGTGAAGGAACAGTCATAAACGGGTTGATCAGCTTTGAAAATGTCAACTATTGTTCAAACCTCCAGTTCAATCTCCTGAGTGTATCCCAAATTTGTGATAAGGGATATGCAACACTATTTGACTCCAACAACTGCTACATCCTCAAGACGGGTTTTCAAATCCCTGAAAAATATATTCTTTTGAAAACTCCCCATCATAACAACACATACATTGTTGATATGAATTCTGTTTCAGCTTCAACCCCTGAAAAATTTTTATTATCAAAAGCATCAGAAGATGTTTCCTAATTATGGCACAAACGTTTAGGTCACTCTAATTATAACAGAATTAATCAACTTGTCAAAGGTAACTTAGTAATAGGTTTATCTCAGAAAAATTTTTTCTGTACAAACCACTATACTACATGTCTGAAAGGCAAACAACAAAGAGTGTCTCATAAGTCAAAACTGGTAAACTCAAACAATACACCACTCAAATTGCTTCATATAGACTTATTTGGTCCAACAAACATCCTAAGCATAGGAAAGAAGCAATACTATCTTGTCATAGTAGATGATTACTCTAGATTCACCCGGGTCTTCTTCCTCTTACACAAGTCAGAATCAGCAGAAATCACGAAGTCATTTATCACTGAAATTGAGAATCAATTATATCTTAAAGTTAAATCTTTAAGAAGTGATAATGGCACGGAATTTAAGTGCAAAAAAAGGAATCAGTCATCAATTCAGTGTAGCAAGAACTCCCCAGCAAAATAGAGTAGCTGAAAGGAGAAACAGAAGATTAATAGAAGCAGCCAGATCTATGCTCGCTGACTCTCTATTACCCATATCCTTCTGGGATGAAGCAATTAACACAGCTTGCCACATTCAAAATAGAACATTAATCATCAAAGAACAAAACAAAAATCCTTATGAGCTAATGTTTAAAATAAAACCTTTTATAGGCTTCCTTAAGGCATTTGGATGTTCTGCATCAAATTTGAACACTAGAGAACATCTATCCAAGTTTGCTCCAAAAGCAGACGAATGATTTTTTTATTGGATACTCTGGAAGCTCAAAAGCTTATAGAGTATATAATCCAAGGCTAAACATTGTGGAAGAATCAACTGATGTTGTTTTTAATGAACATTCTTTCACAAAGAAAGTCATTGGATCTGACTGGTTGTTTGACATTGATTCACTAACAAAATCATTTGACACATATTATGTTGACGTTACAGGTACAAAAGAAGAAATTGAATATCCAATGGTACCTCCTCCATCAAATGATTTTCCATTAAATACTGATCCTCCAAGGAGACAAAACGTCACTCCTTCGAGTACAACAGTTACACCACCTCAAGATCAACCAAACACATCAAGAGGAACTTCAACATCAAGTCCATTATCGTCTTCACCAATAATCAATCAACCACAAACAACTAGTGACCCTTAGCAAGATAACCCAACAAGGTCAAAACAGCTAGACACGGTTGAAAAAGATGAGGATTATCATTCATTACCAGACACACATCACGATGATGAAATCCTAGATTTCTTTCATGATTCACCCAATCGTTCAATGATCATTGACAAATAGACAATCCCACCATCTTCAATACGTTTGCTAAACCATCCACACCAGATCAAACAATTACCAATCTTGATTCAACTATTCCTGTTAATCAAATTGAAACAACCAGAGCTCATAAATATCATCCATTAGAGAATATCATAGGTGATCTCAATGCCAGATTGACACGCAGTCAATCTGATACAGCAAACATTTGTTTGTATTCCTGCTTCTAATCCCTAACTGTGCCTAAAAACATCACCAAGGCCCTGAAAGACAACAGTTGGATAGAGGCCATGCAAGAGGAATTACAACAATTTAAAAAGCAAGAAGTATGGAAATTGGTTGACCTACCTGAAGGTCAATATGCCATTAGCACACGATGGCTTTTCAGGAACAAAGCAGATGACAGAGGGATCGTCATTAGAAACAAAGCAAGGCTTATTGCCTAAGGTTACACTCATGAGGAATGAATTGATTATGATGATGTCTTTGCTCCTGTAGCAAGACTAGAAGCAATCCGAGTGTTTCTTGCATATGCTTCCTCCAAGAACTTCACAGATTTCCAGATGGATGTCAAATGTGCATTCCTCTATGAAAAGATAGACGAAGAAGTATATATTGCTCAACCACCAGGTTTTGAAGACCCAGACTTTCCTCATAGAGTCTACATGTTAGATAAAGCTCTGTATGGTTTTCATCAAGCACCTAGGAAGTGGTATGAAACTTTATCAAAGTTTCTGCTACAGAATAGGTATACAAGAGGAAAGATAGATGAAACATTGTTCTTAAAGAGAAAAGAACAAGACTTGTTAGTAGTTCAAGTCTAGATGGATGAAATTATTTTTGGCTCCGCCAACATTCAACTTTGCAAAGAATTTGAAATTCTTACGCAATCAAAATTCCAAATGAGCTCAATGGGAGAACTCACCTTCTTCCTTGGTCTACAAGTTCAAAAATCAGATGAAGTAATTTTTATCAATCAAAGCAAGTATGTCAACCAGATATTAAAGAAATAAAATATGTCTCATTGCACATCCAGCAAGACACCATTCTCAACTAGCCTAATGTTTGGACCTGATCTAGAAGGAACATCTGTTGATCAAAAGCTATATTGATGCATGATTGGCTCACTGATGTACCTAACACCTAGCAGACCAGACATCATGTATGTAGTTTGCATGTGTGCAAGATACCAAGCAGATCCAAAGGAATCGCACATTAATGCAGTAAAAAGAATCTTCAGATACTTAAAAGGCAAACTAGCACTTGGTTTATGGTATCCTAAAGATGGAGACTTCTCTTTATTTGCATACACAGACAATGGTTATGGTGGATGCAATCAAAATAGAAAATCAACAACAGGAGGTTGTCAGTTTCTTGGATCAAGATTGATCTCTTGGTAGTGCAAGAAACAAATAAATGTGTCTGTGTCAATAGTTGAAGTAGAATATATAGTTGCTTCTGCATGTTGTTCTCAAGTGCTTTGGATTCAAAACCAAATGCTTGATTATAGCTTTAACTTTCTTAAAGCACCTATACACATAGACAATTCTACTGCTATGTTTATAACTGACATTCCAATTCAACACTCCAAAACAAAACACATTGACATCCGACATAACTTTCTGAGAGATTGTTCAGAAAAAGGTTTGATAAAATTGATCAAATTTCACACAGACAATCAATTGGCTGACCTGTTTACAAAACCATTTGATTCAACAAGATTTGAATTTCTGGTTCAGTCACTTGGTATGATCAACTATGAATCAAACAAATAATATTTTCAACATAAACATACAACATACATGACTTTGTCAATGTCCAACTATCTTTTTAAACAAACATTTATGTTTTCTGAATCATACATGATACTACATGAGATATGATAGTACACTAGTTTAGTTTTTCACTTGAGTCACTTTCCACCAATAAAGACTGACTTACTTTGTTTGATGTGTGGATAGGCTCAGCATAGGACACATAACATCACATACAATAGTGAAGAACTAAATTCTTATGATTGTGTGGTATTCAAACACCCATCTTGGTTTATGGTAAGTATTGATCTCTCCAAGATAAATTGCTTGTAAAGTAATTGCTATACACCAAGTGAAACAGTTTATAAATTGCTCAATCATTCAAGTGACTTCTTTATTATGATTATCATAGACCTGGAGTTCACTTAGGCATTCTCTGTTATGTTAAGCACAGACCTGAATGACCTACATTATGATCCCAAAAGATTCCCAAAGGGAACACATCCTCTTTGGATGAACAATGAATAAAGTCTTTTAGACTACCTTCCAAAGTGAAGAGAAAAAATCCCAATAAGGATCAATCATCATGGATCAAATTGAGCATTTATACTCCTAAGTAACTAGGTTATAAGTATTGCAAATACTTTCTAGTACATTTTGAGGAAGATTGATATCAACATTTAATCATATGTGGGGTACATACATATCATATAAATACACACAAAACATGATAAATCTCACTGTTTTAATCAATCAATAATATTGCGCATGAGTTTAAGTGGACCACAATATCCACAATCAACATTGTATTAGTCTATTCTCAAAATCATACAAACAACTCAATAAGAAATTATGACTAGTTTGATCTCATGTCATGTAAAATTGATTCAATTATCAAGCATTCAAAACACAATCTTTGTGTTAGTTGGAGTCATATTTCTCTAACAAAAGACATCACACATTCACTCATTTTGGTGTTTGATAATTTCTAATAAAGCAACATCAAATTTTTGTCATTTTATAAATATTTTATAAATATGCAAAAAAAATTAGAGGGATAATTGAACATGGAAATATCAAAAGTAGCAAAATATGTGCAAGATCATACAAAATATTAAGTGTTCAATTAAAGCCAAGTCAAGCCATCACTCAAACACAACAGATTGACACATATACATATGTTTCTTTTTATTGCACAATATTGCTTGTGAGTGATATTTTAACAGCCATATATTGATTAGGTTAAAATTGTAAAAATTTTAACATACATTTTTAAAAGCAAACAAAATTTACTTCGAAAGACATCATGTGCTTCAGAAGATAACATTTCAAAACAAAAACAAAATTATTCAAAAAATTTTCTACTGTTCACACAGCGGACACACAAACAGTCATCCGCTGTACAGTACCAGTAATCATGTTCCTTAAAGAAACAAGTGTTTACAGCACATGATGTAAATAATACATCCGCTGTGAATACAGTACTATTTCACAGAACAAGAACAAATGTTCATCCGCCGTGTAAATTAAATCAATCAAGTTTTTACAGCGCTTGACCAAAAGTCATCCGCTGTAAACCAATCAGTCAAACACATTCAAAGGGTCCACAGCACATGACCAAGTGGTCCACCGCTGCAAATCAAACAAAGGGTTCACAGTGCACAAGTGTTCAGCGTACACTGTTCATACAGCGGACACTGTATACACAGCGGACACTGTATACACAGCGGACACTGTTCATACAGTGGATGTGTAAACTCACAACGGACAAGTCAAAATTAAAATTTTAAGTTACTGTTTATACAGCGGACATACACTGTATACACAACGGACATACACCTTATCCGTTGTATATATAGTTTAACACTTGTAACTTTTCAGTCATCACGAGTGAAAGAGAGAAAAAATTAAAATTTCAAGACATTCAAATAGTCCGTTAAACCCTTTAAACCCTTAAACCCTGTTCAATACCAAAACGCTAATCTGTTTGATTTCTTGTCTGAGTTTCAATCAAACAGGTATCACAACATGATTTCGAGTATCAATCATTCATTACAACCGTTGATATTGCATTTCTGATCAGAACATAATCTGACCTAAGTCAAACTGTTGATTCAAAATAAAAAAAATCTAAGGATGTTTTTAAACCAAATTAATCATTGATTATGTGTTAGATGATATTGGTGGAATGTATCAAGATGGTTTATTTGTTGAAATTTGATTATGTATTCTTCAGGATCATGAATAGACAAGATGTTCTTGTCAAAATCAGTCAAAAATTGATTTTTGATCTTCAAAATGGTTTAACATAAGTTGAAAGATGATATATGACACCAAATATGTTCAATAAATCAGTTGAAACCACACAAAATCAGTTAAACTTGACAGAACAATCATCATAAAGCATTAAATGTACATGCATTCAATGTGCATTGAATGACAGATTTGACTTTCAAAGTCAAACCTAAATGCATATCATCAACAGAAGTATACTAACACAATCTCTTTATCTTTGCAGATGGCAAACCTAGTATTTGTCAGAGTTCATAATCTCTGTGCATTCCTTGACCCTGATTCATCAAAGGCTGAGCATTACAGAGATATCATACATGCCATCAGACAAACAAGACTTCTTTATGCCATGACAGCAAGGCATGAAATCTATAAAGATCATATAGTCCAGTTTTATACTCATGCACACTTGGAACAATTGAATGACCAGCAAGTAGTAGTATCTACTGCACATAATCATCAGATTATCATTTCAGAAGAAGTAATAAGGAGAGTATTACAATTGGGTGATGAAGATGCCTAAGGACCAATTGAGTTTGATGAGAACTATGTGCTGCAAGTATTCAAACAGATTCGTTATACAGGAACCATTGACAGGAAACAAATCAAGAAATCATACATGTGTTCTCAGATTCTTAATGCACACCTACCAGAAAACAATGACAAACAGAAACACAAGCTGGGATACAACATCTCTGAGAAGCTCATTAGCAATTGCCAGCATCATAGCCAGAAGGCCTTTCAACTTTGCTGCACAAGTTCTAAATGGCATGATTTATAATTTAACTGAGGTGAGGAACAAGTTCCTAATGTTTCCAAGATTCCTCCAGATGATGATTAACGATCTTTTACCAGACCTTTTGAAAAAAGGTGTTGTGCTTCAACCAGTTCATTTCAATGAACATGTATTTACAAGAATCAAGTCAAGTTTGTATCATGGAGATAAAGTGCCTGTGCATGTTCACATGATCAACCATGAACTCCCTGTTCCTGATGTCTTTATGGGGATTCTAGGACAAGGTGAACCAATCATGACCTTCCAAAATGTCATTCATCAACAATCAATCATTCAACAAGCACCAATCATCCAAGAGCAAGCTGCTCCTACTCTTGAACCTGAGCCTGAACCAGTCATTGAGCAAGAACAATTTCAAGAAGAGCATCACATACTCGCTCCACCATAAAGCCCAAACCTTTCTGATCAACAAACATTGTCATCTCTATTGAGAGACATTGATGAATCTCTAGCACACTAATCTGATGAACAAGAAGAAGTTGGCACATCAACACAGATTGAGCAAGAACAAGCAGAACCAAGTACTCATGCAGAGCAAACTGAAACTGATGATCAAACAAGTAAGATTCCAACAGAAGAAGAGATTGAGTACTCAAAAGTGTTTTTATTCACTGAGTACAATAAGCTCATTGAAAGATCAAACAACAGAGCTAAGAGATTAAAAGAAAAGCTCCAGAGCAAAGATAAAGAAATTGAGAAGCTCACATCAGATCAAACAGCTCAAAAGTTGATTGTTCAAGTTCTGGAACAACAACTCAATTAATCAAAGGAAGAGTTGAAAGATAAAGATTAGGAGCTAGATAACACAAGATTAGATGTTGCATATTTGAGCAAATTGATGCTAAGGACAATGAAATAGATGAGCTGAAAAAGATGATATATGCTCAATCTGAAGAAATAAAAAGGCTGAATAAAGAGCTATTACATGCAGACACTCATCTGAATGAGTCAGAACATTCAGAAGGTCAAGAACAAGACCTGAGTGATGATTTTGAAGAACAGATCTTATCACTAGTAGAAGAAATGAGCACAAAGGAATCTGAACAAACAATTATCATTCATGAGGAAACTTATTCAATGGATCAATTGTTTAGTGAAGCAAATCCATTTGAAAACATTCATTATTCACCAATACTCAAACAGCACTTCCATTCCACGAAAACTCAAATAGATGAAACAAGCGTTGTGGCTGAACAATCTCTCACTGAAAAACAAAAGGAATTGATCAAACAGTTTGCTGATTCTTTAAAAGACAAACAAACCTCATCATCACAACAACCTTTCAAAAATTATTCTAGAAAAAGAAAAAGGCAGTATCTGGCTGTGTTAGTAAAAGGAAAATAAAAGGCTAAAGAGGTTAAAGAACCAAAATCTCCACCACTTAAGCTGTGTGAACGTTAAAGCTGAACCAGTGGATGAAGATGAGCTAATACAGAAAACTTCTGAGGCAAAGTTGCTAGAAGAAGGTGAAATAGAACAAACACTTGATCAGCAATCTAAGTCTATCATCATTCTAAGTGATACAGATGAAGATGATGAAGAAAATGATGAAGTTGAGGAAATGCAAAACATACAAGAACTATTTACTGATGACCCTCAATCATTAATGGGAATTGAATTGGTTGCAAGAGGCTTCCCTTATGATGCATTCATGAACCTTAGCCATACTGAGGTTAAAGACTTGCTCAAGGACTTTTAAGAAGTTATGAAAAATGAAAATGAGCAAACATACAAAAGATATAATGAAATCAAAGATCAGGTTGAATTCCAAAAGAATCTGCCTAAGGATCCTCAAATTGACAAAATGACATACTCCCAGGTTAAAAGCTGGTTGAGTCACATAAGGATGCCTTACAGATCGTATGTAGGCAGATCATTAGCACAAATGAAAGATCTTGCTAGAGAAATCTACAAGAACATGCTAACAAGTGCCTTAAAGCCTCAAACATCCAAACCACATCCTGCATCATCATTATCAACTTATCATCAAGCTCCACCTAAGCTTCATCCCATTGAAGAACCCAAACAATTCATACCTCATAGGCTATGGCCTGAAGGTAATGAGGTGAGAAAGATGATAAATGAAAACACAAACTTTGTTAAGCTCTATGACGGAATCATTTTAACTGCTTCTACAAATGAAAGAAAAATGATTGCATGGAAATATGATGAAGTATGTGATGTTGTGCTAATCAAAAGAATATCTGGCCTTGTCTAGTATTTATCATACATATCCCAACTAGGATCCTTGAGCTATGAAGACAGATTGGACCTGATGCAATTGAGGATGGTCAATCATACTAACAATCCTAGGGGAGCAAACTTTTTCCGTATTCTTAGAGCTTACATTAACAGACAACATCATGAGAAGCAAAGAAAAGCAAACAGAGAAGATAAATTACACTTTGAGAAATTAAGAAGGGAACAAAGAGCAAAAGGCAACCTAACAAAACAAGATGAGGAAAGTGTTGATTCAAAAATGTTAGAAAGGGTTGGTTACCCTATGAGGCCATCAGATTTGAAATTAATCATGAAGAAAATTAAGGGAAATCAGTAGAACCATCCAATTACCAAGTGGTATTATGATGAAACTCACTTTCAAGTGGTATTGGAAAGGAAGTTAGAAGGTGAAGAAGCAAAAGAAATAAGGCTGTTTGATCCAGTGGAAATCAATCTCCTTCATCCTTCATATGTCTTATTTTTGAAAATCAAAACATTCCCTACAATAGAAGATGTATTGTGCAAAGGAGACTGCTGTTATTTTATACATATTGTAACACCTGGAAATTTTAAAAGAAGAGAAAAAGTGAAGAAAAGGAAAGAAAAGCAAAATAACCCAAGTTGAGGGGTTAAGGTTATGCAAGGGGCAACTTTATTATTAAGTTGTTCAAAAAGGTGGCATGGCCGCCCACTCCTATTGCACAACATCTTCCTGTCGATTTCTAGAGAGAGAAAGAGCAGAGAATTCTCTTCGGTTTTAGAGAGAAGAAGAAGAAGAGGCTGAATTCAGGTTAGTTTCCTGATTTCAGTGTGTTCTTGGCTGATTTTCAGCTTCGGGTATGTGGTTATGTGCTTGTATGTGTGTTCGGATGTGTGTTTTGGTGTTTTTAGGTGTTTGAACACATAAGCATTCGGGTTTGAAGGAAGTCTTACTCGGAAGTTGCAAGAGGTGAGTTCTAGATCCCCGTTTTTACATGTTTTAACTGATTTTGGGGCTGGAAATGCATGCTTAATCAATTTTATAAAATTTGGGAGTGTACCCGTATGTATGTGTATGTGCCCTGTTGGGAGGGTGTATGTTTGGGAAATTATGATTTATGTTTTTGGTTTCATGCTTGTTAGATGCTTAGTATGATAGAAACTAGGCTAGAACAGGTTAGATTGATGATTTGAGGTCTGAAAATGATGGTAGTTAGAAAAGTAGTTGGCCATGCGCCTAAGTGCCCATGCGCCTGAGATCATGCACCCAAACAGTACCCAAACGCCCAAGGTCCATGTGCACAAATAGTGCCCATGCACCTAGGATTATGCCCAGGAGCCTAAGTATGCCCATGCGTCTAAGTCTGCTAAAACGCCTAAGTGTCCATGCGCCTAAACCAGGCTCATGCGCCTTCATAGTACCCATGCGCCTAGAAAGTTGTCAAGACGCCTAAGTGTTGGCCGTGCGTCCAAATAGTGCCCATGCGCCTGAGTCGCCTATGCGCCTAAGTATTCATGCACCCGCATAGTGCTCGTGCGCCTGCATAGTGCTCATGCGCCTAAGACTTAGAAAATTTTTCTAAAATTTTCGGGAAAGAATGACTTTTAGGCTATGACTTGGGTTGTTCCCGGGGATGATATGTGAGGATTATATGTTGATGTTATGTATGTTTATGGCCTGTTTCCTTTATGTTCCTATTATGTATTTCTCCGTGGCCTTACGTGGTGTGATTATGTTAATGGTTGAAAAGTATTATCTTAACGAAATGAAAGATCTAAGATAATGAAAGTGGAACATAATGAATGAACGAATGAAAGTCTTGCAAGCAAAATGTAAGGAGGTTCACAACTCCTTGAGAGTTGTCAACTCAACTGTGTGTCATACAGCGTGCGATCTTGGCTGCCCCATGAGGGATTCACACAGGGGAATCAGCCTTGGTGACTGTTCCATACGTGCGAAACGGGGTCCTTGTCGCTAAACCCTAGATTAGTTGGCTTCGTGCCCAAGAGGGGGGTTTAGTATATGACAGGACCTAGATAGAAGTGAAAGATAATGTAACGTGCGAAAAGTACGAAACGTGCGATGAGTGCGAAAAGAGCGATGACGGAAGATAATAAATATTACCTTGATGTATGTATGATGTGTGATCACGTGCGAAAGCATGAAAAGGTTTTAACGAATGAAAGGTAATATACTTTTATAAAACTAGAACCCACTCAGCAACGCTGACTTTTATGCATTTTCAGTTGGCAGGTAAAGGTTGCTGAGGATGGCGCGAGGTGAAGCTACTTGGCGAAGATTTTGGTTGGCATCCAAATTGTATAAAAATGATGTTTTGTGTAGTAATGAAACAAGATGATAATTTGTAATGAAATGATGATGTAAACTGTAACTATTAATATATGAAACGGTTTCGTTAAATTTTCCGCTGCAAATGTTAAATAGATTTTATGTGATTCTGAAATAGTATGTGCGATGATTGTTCAACTGTGAGTGTCCCGAGAACGGGGCCTTACAAGTTGGTATCAGAGCCAAAAATTTAAGAGAAAACGGTAAATATTTTCTAATAAACCTAAACTTAAACTAAAAATGGGACAAATGGAAGGATGCCAGCCCAAGTAGCTACGTGCCATCAGGTATTTTCTTTAATGTTAACCGGTATTACGTGCACATGTTATTTGAATTATGTGCTTTTTGTAGATTTGAATACTAATGTAGTCAGGATAGGAAATGCTTGGGGTATGAAGAGTAAAGTAAGTGGCTAATCACAACTGGCCATTGTAATTAGGGACTTACTATACTTGACATAAACTGAGCTATTACCTTGAATGACCGTGTTGGTGTTTGAATCTTATATTGTGTTTAGAGGATGGCGGGTGGTAGATCTTCGAAGGCTTCTAGAGGTGGAGGTCATGGCGGACGTGGTGCTGGACCGCGTGCCACAAGAGGTGGTGCTAAGGCTGGAGAAAGAGCACCTGAAGAGCCCGAGACTCATCACCAGGAAGGTGATGATGAGAGTGCCAATCTGAGGGCCTCAGTGAAGGAGGCTCTTGTTGAAGAAGTCCATCAGGTCATGCAGACGATCCTGCCGTCTGTGGTGGTTGAAGTAATTAGAGCTGTACAGGAGGATGAGAAGAAGGAGAAAGAAAAGACTGCGGGAGAAGTAGGGCAATGGGAGACTGGGACGGTTGTCCCAAGTGACGAGGAGGAGGAAGAAGCGGTGCCAGGGACAGCTCAGGGCTGTACTTATGGGGCATTCCAGAGATGCAAGCCCTCGAATTTTGATGGCAATGACAACACTGCTGCTGCTCATCGATGGGTGAGAGAGATGGAGGCTGTACTTGATATCCGCGAGTGTAGGGAGGACCAGAAGGTGAAGTTTGCTACCCACTCATTTGTGGACTCGGCATTGTGCTGGTGGGACAATATTGTCCAGGCCGAGGGTAGCAGGGCTATTGGAAAGATGAGGTGGGATGAGCTGAAGAAGCTGGTGATTGAGGAGTTCTGTCCTCATAGGGAACTTGACAAGATTGAGAGAGAGTTCCTACAGTTGGAGGCAGGAACCATGACACACCAGCAGTACACCACTAAATTCAATGAGATGGCACGACTGGTGCCAGATCAGGTGACACCTGTGTCACGGAAGATAAAGAGATACATCCAAGGTTTGTCGGTGGATATTCGCAGGCACATGATCGCCGCCCGGCCGAGCACATTTAGGTCGGTGGTCGATCTAGCGGGAAGGTTGTACGATGAACGGGAGGTGCCTGTGGTTGAAGTAAGCAAGAAAGGTGGCAGTGGTGACTGAAACTAGAATGGGAAGCGGTTTGGACGCGGTGGTGTCGCTCCAAACAACAAGGTTGCCAGGGTGGATGACTGGCGTGTAGCCACACCCGGGGCAGGAGCAAAGACGTGTGGTAAATGTGGAAGGGAGAATACTGGAGAATGCAGATGGGGATCGAACGTCTGCTTCAAGTGTGGGAAGCCCGGCCACATGGCTTGAGAGTGCGGGGCCGTGAGATGCTATAACTGTGGTGAAGATGGCCATCTGAGCAGGGACTGCAAGAAGCCGAGGGCTGAGAGTTCCGGGGCAAAGAAGAAGGCTGGGAGTGAAAGGCAGAAGGCGAGTGCCAGAGCTTTTACGATGACCAGGGAGGAGGCTAGGACGGACCCCGATGTTGTGTCAGGTACGTTTCTAGTAAACCAAACTCTTGCTTCTGTGTTATTTGATTCTGGTGCTAGTAGGAGTTTTATTTCTACTGCTTTCTGTGCTAAATTGCCCTTCAGAAGTACAAGTATTGACGAGCCCTTCCATGTAGAAACTGCCATAGGTAAGTCTACCAGGATCTCTGATTTGATAGAAGGCTGTGACATAGAGCTAGAAGGTCATAAGTTTCTTGCTAGACTGTTTGTGATGACCTTAGGCGGGTTTCATGTACTCCTAGGGATGGACTGGTTAGCGGCCTATGAAGCGAATATTGTGTGTCGCAAGAAGATGATCCGACTAACAGCGCCTGACGGGAGTTCGGTAACAATCTACGGTGATCGAGTTACTACGGTTCCGAAGGTAATTTCGATGGCGGTGGCAGGGAAGTGTATGAGGCGTGGATGTAGCGCCTACATGGCTTATGTGAAGGAGGTAGACACGTCAACAGCACAATTGTCCGACGTACCAGTTGTGTGTGATTTTCCTGATGTGTTTCCAGAAGATTTACCAGGTGTGCCACCGAATCATGAGATCGAGTTCCAGATTGATTTGATACCCGGTGCTCAGCCTGTTGCTAAGGCACCGTATCGACTGGCTCCAATAGAGATGAACGAACTGATGGTTCAATTGCAAGAACTGTTGGATAGAGGGTTTATTCGACCGAGTATCTCTCCCTAGGGTGCTCCGGTCTTGTTTGTAAAGAAGAAAGACGGTAGCATGAGGATGTGCATCGACTACCATAGTTGAAGAAGTTGACGGTGAAGAAGCGATATCCTTTACCAAGAATAGACGACTTGTTTGATCAGCTGCAAGGTGCCAGTTGGTTTTCAAGAATCGATCTTCGATCAGGTTATCATCAGCTGAAGGTAAAGAAGCAGGATATTCCTAAAACAGCTTTTCGCACGCGTTATGGACACTACGAGTTTCTCGTTATGTCTTTTGGTTTAACCAACACGCCAGCTGCTTTTATGGATTTGATGAATCGAGTGTGCCGGCCGATGTTGGATAAATCGGTGATTGTGTTTATCGACGATATCCTGATCTATTCGAGGAGCGAGGAGGAACATGCCGGTCACATTCGGGAAATATTGGAGACGCTTAGAATGGAGAAGTTGTACGCCAAATTCTCCAAATGCGCGTTTTGGTTGCGTGAAGTTTAGTTTTTGGGTCACGTGGTAAATCCCGAAGGAATCATGGTTGACCCAGCAAAAGTAGAAGCTGTGATGCAATGGAAGTCCCTAAAGACGCCATCCGAGATTCGTAGTTTCCTGGGATTGGCTGGATATTATAGACGATTCATCCAAGACTTCTCGAAGATAGCTTCTCCGTTGACTAAGTTGACCCATGAGGACGTGAAATTTGTATGGGGTCAAGAGCAAGAAAAGGCTTTTGAGGAGTTGAAAGCGAGGTTGACGCAAGCTCTAGTGTTTTCATTACCCGAAGGAAGTGAGGATTTGTTGGTTTATTCAGATGCTTCTTATTTGGGGTTGGGTTGCGTGTTAATGCAGCGAGGGAAGGTTATAGCTTACGCATCCTGACAGCTGAAAGTTCATGAGGTCAATTACCCTACTCATGACTTGGAGTTAGCGGCTGTGGTCTTTGCTTTGAAGATTTGGAGGCACTATTTATATGGGACGAAGTGCACTATATTCACTGATCACAAGAGCTTGAAGTATTTCTTCGAGCAGAAAGATTTGAATATAAGGCAAAGGCGATGGTTGGAGCTCATTAAGGATTATGATTGTGAGATCCATTACCATCCAGGCAAAGCCAACGTAGTGGCGGATGCCCTTAGCCGAAAGGAAAGGCCTGAACCGATCCGGGTGAAGGCTTATCAATTGGTTATGACCTCCGATGTTATGAAGCAGGTCAAGGAGTTTCAAGACGAGGCGTCGCAAGAAGATCGCCTTAACTCCGAAAGGATGAGAGGTCTAGTCAAGGAATTGGGTGAAAACACTCTCGGTTTTAGAACCCGATTTGGACGAATGTGGATTCCTCGTTATGGAAAATTACATGGAAAGATCATGGATGAGTCTCATAAGACTCGATACTCCATCCATCCTGGTGCTACAAAGATGTATCATTATATGAAGAAAGATTATTGGTGGCCCGATATGAAGCGCAACGTAGCGGAGTACGTGAGTAAGTGTCTTACTTGCTTGCAAGTGAAGGCGGACAAAAGCCATACGGGAAGATCCAACCTTTGGGTATACCCGAGTGGAAGTGGGAGCATATCACCATGGATTTTATTACGAAGCTGCCACGAACGGCAAGAGGGTATGATGCCATATGGGTGATAGTCGACCATCTGACGAAAAGTGCTCACTTCTTACCGATCCGTGAAACGTATTCATCCGAAAGGTTAGCGGATCTATTCATCAAGGAGATTGTGACTCGTCACGGTGTGCCGGTGTCTATTATGTCTGATCGTGACACCCGGTTTACATCCAAGTTTTGAAGAGATTTCACGATGTGATGGGGACGAGGTTACATATTAGTACGGCTTATCATCCTCAAACGGATGGTCAATTAGAAAGAACTATTCAGACGCTTGAGGATATGCTTTGGGCATGCGTCATTGACTTTGGGGGAAATTGGGACGAGCACTTACCGTTAGCTGAATTCTCATACAACAACAGCTATCATGCCAGCATTGGTATGCCACCCTATAAGATGCTATACGGTAGAAGGTGTAGGACGCCCGTATGTTGGGGTGACATCGGTCAGAAGGAGATAGGAAGCATTGAGGTGATTGAGGCTACGACTGAGAAGCTGGAAAAGATCAAAGCCTATATGAAGGCAGCCAAAGATAGGCAGAAGTCGTATGCCGATAAGAGACATAGACCGATTGAATTCAAGGTGGGTGATAGAGTTATGTTAAAGGTTTCACCTTGGAAGGGTATCATTCGGTTTAGAAAGCGGGGCAAGTTGAGTCCGAGATACATAGGGCCTTTCCGAATCATTGCTCGAGTAGGAGAGGTGGCCTATAGATTGGAGTTGCCCGATGAGTTAAGCGGAATTCATCCAACATTCCATGTATCTCATCTAAGGAAGTGCTTAGCTGATGAGGATATAGTGGTACCACTGGAAGACATTGAGGTTGACGAATGGCTCAATTATGCGGAGCAACCAGTGGCTATCATTGACCGGAAGGAGAAGAAGCTAAGGAATAAAGTACTCCCACTTGTACGAGTACAGTGGAAACATAGGAAGGGATGCGAGTCTACATGGGAATCTGAGGAGGAGATGACACAGCATTATCCTCAGTTGTTCGAGGAGTGACAGGATTCGAGGATGAAACCTATATAAGGGGGGTGGACTTGTAACACCCGGAAATTTTCAAAGAAGAGAAAAAGTAAAGAAAAGGAAAGAAAAACAAAATAACCCAAGTTGAGGGGTTAAAGTTGTGCAAGGGGCAAACTTTATTATTAAGTTGTTCAAAAAGGTGGCATGGCCGCCCACCCCTATTGCACATCATCTTCCTGTCGATTTCTAGAGAGAGAAAGAGCAGAGAATTCTCTTCGGTTTTAGAGAGAAGAAGAAGAAGAAGAGGCTGAATTCAGGTTAGTTTCCTGATTTCAGGGTGTTCTTGGCTGATTTTCAGCTTCGGGTATGTGCTTATGTGCTTGTATGTGTGTTTTGGTGTTTTTAGGTGTTTGAACTCATAAGCATTCGGGTTTGAAGAAAGTCTTACTCAAAAGTTGCAAGAGGTGAGTTCTAGATCCCTGTTTTTACATGTTTTAACTGATTTTGGGGCTGGAAATGCATGCTTAATCGATTTTATAAAAGTTAGGTGTGTACCCGTATGTATGTGTATGTGCCCTGTTGGGAGGGTGTATGTTTGGGAAATTATGATTTATGTTCTTGGTTTCATGCTTGTTAGATGCTTAGTATGGTAGAAACTAGGCTAGAACAGGTTAGATTAATGATTTGAGGTCTGAAAACGATGGTAGTTAGAAAAGTAGTTGGCCATGCGCCTAAGTGCCCATGCGCCTGAGATCATGCGCCAAACGCCCAAGGTCCATGCACACAAATAGTGCCCATGCGCCTAGGATTATGCCCAGGAGCCTAAGTATGCCCATGCGTCTAAGTCTGCTAAAACGCCTAAGTGTCCATGCGCCTAAACCAGGCTCATGCGCGTGCATAGTACCCATGCGCCTAGAAAGTTGTCTAGACGCCTAAGTGTTAGTCGTGCGCCCAAATAGTGCCCATGCGCCTGAGTCGCCCATGCGCCTAAGTATTCATGCGCCCGCATAGTGCTCGTGCGCCTGCATAGTGCTCATGCGCCTAAGACTTAGAAAATTTTTCTGAAATTTTCGGGAAAGAAGGACTTTTAGGCTATGACTTGGGTTGTTCCCGGGGATGATATGTGAGGATTATATGTTGATGTTATGTATGCATATGGCCTGTTTCCTTTATGTTCCTATTATGTATTTCTCCGTGGCCTTACGTGGTGTGATTATGTTAATGGATGAAAAGTATTATCTTAACGAAGTGAAAGATCTAAGATAATGAAAGTGGAACATAATGAATGAACGAATGAAAGTCTTGCAAGCAAAATGTAAGGAGGTTCACAACTCCTTGAGAGTTGTCAGCTCAACTATGTGTCATACAACGTGCGATCTTGGCTGCCCCATGAGGGATTCACACATAGGGGAATCAGTCTTGGTGACTGTTCCATACATGAGAAACGGGGTCCTTGTCACTAAACCCTAGATTAGTTGGCTTCGTGTCCAAGAGGGGGGTTTAGTATATGACAGGACCTAGATAGAAGTGAAAGATAATGTAACGTGCGAAATGTACGAAACGTGCGATAAGTGCGAAAAGAACGATGACGGAAGATAATAAATATTACCTTGATGTATGTATGATGTGTGATCACGTGCGAAAGCATGAAAAGGTTTTAATGAATGAAAGGTAATAAACTTTTATAAAACTAGAACCCACTTAGCAACGCTGACTTTTATGCGGTAAAGGTTGCTGAGGATGGTGCGGGGTGAAGCTACTTAGCGAAGATTTTGGTTGGCATCCAAATTGTATAAAAATGATGTTTTGTGTAGTAATAAAACCAGATGATAATTTGTAATGAAATGATGATGTAAACAGTAACTATTAATATATGAAATGGTTTCGTTAAATTTTCCGCTGCAAATGTTAAATAGATTTTATGTGATTCTGAAATTGTATGTGCGATGATTGTCCAACTGTGAGTGTCCCGGGAACGGGGTCTTACACATATGCTAAGGATTTTGGGCACTGTATATGTAAATGCTGCACTTAAAAAAAGACCGGAAACTAATCAGCAACCACTAACACACATTGAGGGAATAACAGGAATGAGAATATCAGAAAATAACAATCTTGAGATTTTGAAAGGCAATCATGTTGTAATCATACTGGTTAGCAACATTGATGTTCAAAGTTTAGATGAATCAACAGTTGAGCAGCTCGTTCATCTCTCCATTCAAAGCAAATATGATGATCAGAAGAGTGCATTCAACTACTTTACTGAGCATATAGTCAACTGCAAAAATGCATTAAGGATCACTCCTTTATCAGATCAAGTGAGAGAAGCTGAAAAGGATCAGACAATAGAGAAAGGTGTTGAAGAGTCTTTGATGGCCACAACAAAAGTGAAGAAGAGTGTTGATGAAGCTGGTCCATCACATTCCCAAAGGTTTCTAACAATCAAAAAGGAAAACAAGCATTCAAACACTGTCTAACCCTTTTAAACAAACTAAACATCCAAATCAAACAACAAACATAACAAAAGCATCAAGCATACATAAGTGAATCATACAAAGTTAGCTAAACAAACAAACATATTAGACAAATAATCAAACATAACATCATCACACAAGAACAATCTGATTACATGTCTAATCAGTAAGTCATACAAGCAAGCAATCAACCATACATGTCTAACATGTAACAACCACAACATTCAATCATACATAACATACAACAAACACATCATAATTCAAACACACAAGTTTCAAACATACAATGCAATCTGATTACACATATGTAATCAGTAAGTCAAACTTGTAACCATAACAATCATACATGTAAACAGTCAAACAAACATAACATTACAAAAATACTAAATTCAAGCAAACATACTAAATTCAGAACAACCGTCACAATCTGATTACACATGTGTAATCAGAATAACATCCAATCTTTCATCCATAATATCAGACAACTATAACAATCACACATATAAACACAAACACACATTGGTACTAACAATCAAAACATTAAACAAGTAAACACTAAAGAGATGGCAACATCATCCTTAGGGGGAGTATTATTGGACTCAACAAATGCATTAAAAGGATAATGCTTGCCATAATCAAACATAATATGTTCTAACATTAAAACAATTAGTAACTAACACATTAGTATCATTAACATTCATAACATACACTAATGTTGCTTAAATTTCCTTTTCAGGTTTGTAGATAAAAGAAATTTTTTGCTAAGTATCCGCAGCAGATGAAGGCATGCCAACAGCGGATGGCTAAGAGGCTGCAGCGGATGAAGAAAAGCTCCAAGTGTGTACAGCAGTTGAACAAAAGTCCATAGCTGATGAACAACTCCACAGCGGACGACCATCAAGACAAACACACAAGTGTTCACAGCAGACAACATCCAAGACACAGTGGACAGCTTATTCCTCTCCACAGCGGATAACTTAGACTCCACAGCGGACAGTCTATGATCCACAGCGGATGTCTTATAGACTTAGGATTATTTATGTAATTTTCATTTACATAAGGGTATCTTAGTAATTGTACAAAACTTTTGTATAGGCTATAAATAGCATGATACCCTAATCCTTTGTAAGCTTTTTGAACAATCAATACAAACAAGCAGTTATTATCATTCAAGCACACAATCACTATCAATCATACACACACTAGCACACACTGATATCATAGCCACAATCACGGGTTTCCCCACTATGATTATTGTTTGTTAAACTGAGAGATTTAAAAAGATCCTTGGGGAAATCATTCAACAACCTTCTTCTTGTTGGTTTGTTTTGATTTCATCACACTCCACCTTTACCATTCATCCATTTCACTTCCACCCACCACTTATATCACTAAAACTCACTCTCCTTTCCTTTCTCTCTCTAACTCACGGCCACACCACCATCACCGTCATCATGTTCATTTTTCTTCATTTCAAGATCGAAACAAGTTTTGATTTCTTGATTTCAAGGATCCCTAATGAGTTTGGTGCAAAAAATTGCATAAATCCAACTCAAAGGAGAAGAAATATTCAAATCTTTCTTGAATATTCAAAATTTGTTCATCTTAGGTATGAACATTTACCTTTAATCTCATGCAACATGACTCTTGGATGATTGTTGCAAGTTTTGTTCACCAAAAAAGAATATAATTTAAAAGTTAGTAACTTTACTGAAAATAAAAGTCTTGATGATTGGGTTTAATCTCGTACATGTTTTACGATTAAAAACACTTTAAAAATGCTATTTTCGGGTCTAAAACAAGTATTTTTGTACAAGTCCGGTTTTGGACAGAAAATAATATTCTTTTAATTTAAAAACTTATGTTGTATGTATTTAACAAACCCATGACAAGCAAGGTCTTCAATGATGACTTTATACGCGTGAAAAAGCTAAAAACCGACAATTTCGGGCTAAAAATTATGGACTGTTTTGGATCTGATTTTTAGCAAAATATTTCAGAATATTTTTTCGTATAAAAGAGTCATTTCGAAACATGTAAAATGGTCATAAGTTATATATAGGTTGAAGTACAGTTTATGCGCTTAAAACCGTGCGGTTTCGTGTTAAAAATCACCGTATACGGGCGAAATTTGGGTTAAACATAATAGAAAATATTTTTATAATAAAACTTGTCTAAAAATAATTTTACATATGTTTTAATACTGGAAAATAAGTTATGTGTTAAAAAGATTAATTAATGATGATTTATATAAAATAAAGTAATATTTTATTAAAGGGTAATAATAATAAGAAATAGAATTCTTAACAAAAACAATATTATGCAAATATTTTTACTATTAATCATAGATTAAATATGATGATGAATTAATATTTTATTGACTTAATTAATATTTATTTATTTTTTTGTTTATTTAGTTCATAACTTAGTAAATTTTACGTTATGTTTTTATATACTTTTACATGTTTATTATGAGTGTGTGATATGTGGTTGTAATTTAAACAGTTTGTTTAATAAAATTAATATTTGTCACTTATAATATAAATTAATAAACTAAACCGAAAGTCACCAACGGAGGGTTTGACAACCGCCACTCAAGATCGATTATACCGGTCTGGTACGGAGAGAATATATGTATAAAGGATTTGAGGGACATTGTGTCTTGATTTGATTATGGGGCTCTTGGTTGCGATCGTAGTCATTGGACCTAGCTATTCCTTGACGATCCCGGGGTTGATTCTGTGATTATCATATATCTTTATAAAAAGAAACTTTATTAACATTGTTATAAACCTGTGAACTCATCAGCTTTTTGCTGATATAATTTTGGGTATGTTTTTCAGGCAATTAAGCATGCATGGGAATGAAAAGGTTTTTAACCGCAAACTTATCAAGTTTGGATACCACCTTTGGGACCAAATTCCGTTGCGGATTAAAATCTTTTGTTAAATTTTAAAAACAATGTCATGTTATTACAACTTAAGTTTTAATTTTAAGACTTCTACTCGTTTGATGTAATGACATTTTAATATTTATATTTAATGATGGTATTCATGTTATGTTTGATTGATAATTGTTGCAATAATCCAACTTCCATTATATCCATCACACGCGTGCCTTCTAGGGGCGCCTCTTGAGGTGTGACCGAAGTTCGTATTAGAGCCAATGGTTATAGTGAAGTAGAAAATGTTTTTCAAAAATACAAACTATGACCAAAAATTTTTTTAAGTTAAAACGTTTTCATTCCCAAGTGTTCTGTGTAATGCATGCATAAATTAACGATATTGTTATATATGTGCTCATTAAAATGAATTAAGTATAGATGCCTGTAGTTACAAAATTTAGTACGGATATTTTCCTGTTGCAGATGTGTTCTCGGACTCCGTTCATTCTTATCCATGACTCCGATAGTTATTACGAGGATCCTATGTTCTCTCTCCCCCATATTGCATCTGTGGAGATTTCTCATTACCCGTTGTGCCTAAATAGGAGCCTACTTCCGGGTATGGGAATGGCTGGATTTGGGCGTCTAACGATGACTGCTGTTGGTGAGCCTGTTCTTGAAATTCCTGAGCATGTCCCTAAGGTTCGCTTTGTCTACTCGAGGAAGAAAAAAAGGGTGCCAAAGATGGTTGCTGATAAGACCACTAGAGAGTTACCTGAGGAGACTAAGCCCAAAAGGGCTAAGGTGCGAGATGGACTGTGGGACTGGTTATCTGGGCATTTACAAGAGTGGGCTGACGAGGGTGGTGTACCCTATACGTTTGAGGTTGGTGAGTCATCATCAATCCGTCGGGAACTACCATTGATTGATGAGCCTGTTGATTGCACCCTGGTTATTCTGGCTACCCCATGCATTCATCACGAGCACGAGATCTCATCCTTAAATGGTAAGGTTGGAGTGATGAGTGAGATGACATAGGCTATGGATGGAAGGATGATGTCATTCGAGGATGATAAGGTGATTAAGAACGACATCCTGAACCAACTGCATTTCAGTATTTGTGACTTGGAGTCAGGGCTAGCATAGACGAATAAGACGTTGGAGGTCATGGGGCTGAAGGTGGAGGCGACAGAGGCTGGATTGGAAGCAACGCAACAGCAGGTGACAGTCCTTAAGGAGAGTGTGGAGGCAACATTGGGGTTGGCGATGATTTGCATGATGATGGCTTCTATGATGGTGCGTGCTGATATGATGGCACGATTCTCTCGTTAGATTGGCAAGGTCTTTTGATACCTTAGTACTTGGGATATTGAAACAACTAATTTTGTAATGATGTTAATGCTACTATAAACATCTCTTTTGTGTTGTTTCTTGATCATGTATTTTGTACTGATTACCTTTTACTCATTAAACTATTATGATAACTTTAATGAATGTTGTATCGAAATGTTGTGATTATATATATATATATATATATATATATATATATATATATATATATATATTATGCATTTTGATATTATTTCGTGTATGTCGTTTATTCTCTTTTGTTTAATCCATAACAGAAGTAAATCGATGGCACCTAATATGCGAAATACCGCTGGTGCTAAAGATACTGGTTTGCCTACCACTGGTGAAGAGTTAGCACAATTGATATCCCAACATGTCAACTCTACACTCGAGCATCATGATGCAAATGCTGGGCATGGTAGAGGACGTGTTTCCATGGGTTGTTCCAGTTGAGGCACTTCCATTGGAAATCCCTCTGGGAGTCAAGTTGGGGTTGTACTTATAAGACATTCCAAGCTTGTAATCCATGAATCTTTACGGGAGCTGAAGGTACTCTTGATATCATTAGATGGATTGAAATGATGGAATCTGTGATGGCAATCAGCAACTGTTCTGTTGATCAGCGAGTGAAGTATGCCACATGTTCATTCCAGGATGAAGCTTTAAGCTAGTGGAATTCTCAAGTTCAAACCCAAGAAGAGGAAACTACTTTTGGTCTCTCTTGGAACCGGTTAAAGGAAATGCTGCTTAACGAATATTATCCTCGTAATGAGCTTCAGAAGATTGAAACTGAGGTTTGGAACCTAACTATGGAAGGTGCGAATGTTAGAGCCTATACTTCCAAGTTTTATGATCTAGCAAGAATTGTACCCCGGATGGTCACTCTAGACTACATCAGGATTCAGAGGTATATTTAAGGATTGGCACCCCAGATCCGAGGCATGGTTACAACATCAAGCCCTGCTATTCAAACCCTACTATGATGAAGGTTGTGGAGACTGATAAGAGTTCTAGAGAATAAGAGGAAGTGGACTGGAAATTTCAAAAATCGATCCGGCAATCAGAAGAATCAAAAGGTTGGGTCAGGAAAGATGTATGCTACTAACTTGCCGGAGGTAAGGAGGCAAGCTGGTGTACAGCCACGGTGTAGCAAGTGTAATCTTCATTATGGTGGTAACTGTAATGTGAATATATGTTCGAGATGTAACAAGTATGGGCATCAAGCTCAGACTTGTTGAGTAAGGTTGGTTGAGAAGCCTGAGAGAAGGGGTGAAGATGCTTTGAATGTGGAATTGAAGGTCATTTCAAGAAGAATTGCCCCAAGCTGAAAGGATCGAATGCAAGGGGCAGGGCATTTGAGATGAATGCGAAGGAGGCCAGACAAGAACCGTCCATCGTACTGGTATGTTCCTTGTCAACAACCATTTTGCATCTATATTATTTGATACTGACATCGACATGAGTTTTGTGTTAAAGAACTTTGAACCATTACTTGGCCTTAGATCTAGTAAATTAGACAAGAAGTACATCATTGAGCTAGCCAACGAAAAGATAATTGAAGCATGCAATGTAATTAGAGGGTGTACTATGCAATTAGAAGGTCATTCTTTTAGCATCGATCTTTTACCCATTGTGCTTGGTCATTTTAATATGGTCATGGGCATGAAATGGTTGTCGAAGCATCATGCTGAGGTGATGTGCTAGGAGAAGATTATTCGTCTCCCTATTTCAAAAGGTGGAACTTTGACTACCCAAGGTGATCAAAGGAAACCTATCCTAAAGATTGTCAATGTAATCAAGGCTTGCAAGTATCTACATGAAGGGTATCTGACATTTCTTGCCAAGGTGGTGGATACTAAGAATGAGGAGTGAAAACTTGAGGATATACCGATAGTGCGGGAATATCTTGATGTTTCCATGATGATTTCATAAAATTAAATTGTCAACAAGATAAGGATCTTTATAAAATGATGAAATCAAAAAAAAAAAGAACAAACCAACAAGAAGAAGGTTGTTGAAAGATTTCTCCAATGATCTTTTCAAATCTCTCTAATCACCAAACAACAATCATAGTAAGGAAACTCATGATTGTGGCTATGATATCAGTGTGTGCTAGTGTGCTTATGATTGCTAGTGATTGTGTGCTTGAATGATAATAACTGTTTGTTTGTAATGATTGTTCAAAAAGCTTACAAAGGATTAGGTTATCATGATATTTATAGCCTATACAAAAGCTATGTACAATTACTAAGATACCCTTATGTAAAGGAAAATTACATAAATAATCCTAAGTCTATAAGTCGCCCGCTGTGGATGATAGCCTGTCCGCTGTGGAGTCTAAGTCATCCGCTGTGAAGAGGAATAAGTTGTCTGCTGTGTCTTGCATGATGTCCGTTGTGAACACTTGTGTGTTTGTCTTGATAGTCATCCACTGTGGAGTGTTCATCCGTTGTGGATTGAACATCCACTGTGGAGTTGATCATCAGCTGTGGACTTTTGTTCATCTGGTAGACACTTGGAGCTTTTCTTCATCCGCTGCAGCCTCTTAGTCATCCGCTGTGGGCAGGTCTTCACCCGCTGCCGACACTTAGCAAAAATTTCTTTTATATACAAACCTAAAAAAGAGATTTAAGCAACATTAGTGTGTATTATGAATGTTAATGATGTTAATATGTTAGTTAATGATTGTTTGAATGTTAAAACACATTATGTTTGATTATGACAAGCAATATCCTTTTAGTGCACTTGTTGAGTCCAACAATACTCCCCCTAAGGATGATGTTGCCATCTTTTTAGTGTTTGCTTGTCAAATGTTTTCATTGTTAGTAACAATGTGTGTTTGTGTTTATATGTGTGATTGTCATGGTTGTCTAATATTATGAATGAATGATTGAATGTTATTCTAATTGCACATGTGTAATCAGATTGTGATGGTTGTTTAGAATTTTGTATGATTGTCTGAATGCAGTGTTGCTTGACTGATTATTTGGTATGAATAGTTTGCTGTTATTTATTATGCTTATGTTGGTAATGTTATGTCTGTTTGTCTGTTTTCATTAATGATTGTTTGATTGCATGTTTGATTTATTGATTACATATGTGTAATCAGATTGCATTGTATGTTTGGAACTTGTGTGTTTGGATTATGATATGTTTGTTGTCTGTTATGTGTGATTGAATGTTGTGGTTGTTACATGTTGGACATGTATGGCTGATTGATTGCATGTATGACTTACTGATTACACATGTGTAATCAGATTGTTCTTGTTTGATGATGTAATGTTTGATTGTTTGTCTAATTTGTTTGTTTGATTTGTTAACTTTGTATGATACACTTATGTATTCTTGATGCTCTGTTATGTTTGTTGTCTGATTTGGATGTTTAGTTTGTATGAAATGGTTTGACAGTGTTTGATTGCTTGTTTTCCTCTTTGATTGTTAGAAACCTTTAGGAATGTGATGGACCAGCTTCATCAACACTCTTCTTCACTTCTGTTGTGGCCTTCAAAGACTCTTCAACATCTTTCTCTATTGTCTGGACTTGTTCTGCTTATTTTAGCTGATCAGCCACAAGAGTAATCTTCAAAGCATTGAGGCAGTTTAGGATGTGTTCAAAAAAGTATTAGACTGCACTCTTCTGATCATCATATTTGTATTTGATTAGAAGCTGCGCCATCTGCTCTAATGTTGTTTGGTCAAAGCTTTGAATTTCAATGTTGCTAACCAAGGTGGTTACAACATGATTTCCTTTAAGCACTTCTAAATGTTGTTCTCTGAAATTCTTAAGCTCGTGATATTGTCAATGTGAGTCAATGCTTGCTGATTAGATTCCAATCTCTGCTTCAAGGCAGTATTCACATAGACTGTGCCTAGGATTCTCAACATATGAATGAAATAGCTGCAGTCTCCCTTGCATAGCACATCTTCAATTACAGGGAATGTCTTGGTCTTCAAGAATGAGACATATGATGAATGAAGAAATTTGATTTCCACAGGATCAAACAGCCTTATGTCTGTTGCTTCTTTGCCATGTAATTTCCGTTGCAATACCACTTTAAAGTGAGTTTCATCATAATACCACTTGGTAATTGGATGGTTGTACTGATTTCCCTCTATCTTCCTCATTATGAATTTTAAGTCTGATGGCCTCATGGGGTAACCAACCCTTTCCAACAGATCCGAGTCAACATTTTCAATGTTGTGTTCTGCTTGATAACCTGCTGCTTTTTGTTCTCTTCTTAATCTTTCAATGTGTAACTTATCTTCTCTGTCTGCTTTTCTTTTACATCTCATGATGTTGTCTGTTCATGTAAGCTCTGAGAATGTGAAAGAAATCTCCTCCTCTAGGATTGTTTGTATGATTGCATGAGGTCAAGTCTGTCTTCATATGTTAGTGATCCTAATTGAGAGATGTATGATAAGTATTGGACAAGTCCAGATACTCTCTTGATAAGCACAGCATCCCAAATGTCATCATATTTCCAGGCTACTATGTTTCTTTCATCAGCAGAGGTAGTGAGTGTTATTCTGTCATAGAATTTTATGAAGTTTGTCTTTTCATTGATCATTTCCCTTACTTCATTCCCTTCTGGCCATAGCATGTGTGGCATAAACTGTCTGGGTTCTTCAATGGGATGAAGCTCTGGTGGAGCTTGATGATAGGTAGATAATGATGATGCAGGATGTGGTTTGGATGTTTGAGGCTTTAGTGCACTTGTTAGCATACTCTTGTAGATTTCTCTAGCAAGATCTTTCATTTGAGCTAATGATCTGCCAGCATATGATCTGTAACGCATCCTTGTGTGACTCAACCAGCTTTTGACCTGGGAGTATGTCATCTTGTCAATTTGAGGATCCTTAGGTAGATTCTTTTGAAATTCAATCTGATCTTTGATTTCTTTATGCATCTTGTATGTTTGCTCATTTTCATTTTTCATAACTTTTTGAAAGTCCTTGAGCAAGTCTTAAACCTCAGTGAGGCTAAGGTTCATGAATGCATCATAAGGGAAGCTACTTGCAGCCAATTCAATTCCCATTAATGATTGAGGATCATCAGTAAAGAGTTCTTGTATGTTTTGCATTTCCTTAACTTCATCATTTTCTTCATCATCTTCATCAGTATCACTTATAATAATGATAGACTGAGATTGCTCGTCAAGTGTTTGTTTTATTTCACCCTCTTCTAACACCTTTGCCTCAAAAGTTTTCTGTATTGGCTCATCTTCGTCCACTACTTTAGCTTTAACTTTCAACAGCTTAAGTGGCGGAGATTTTGGTTCATCAATCTCTTTAGCTTTTTCTTTTCCTTTTACTAATGCAGCTAAGTACTGGGTTGTTCTTTTCCTTGAATAAGTTTTGAATGGTTGTTGTAGGGATGCTGCTTGTTGTTCTTTAATTGAATCAGAGAATTGTTTGATTAATTCTTTTTGCTTTTCAGATAAAGGATTTTCAAGAATCGTGCTTGTTTCATCAATTTGAGGTTCTTTAGAATGAAAGTGTTGTCTGAGAATGGGTGAATAATGAATGTTCTCAAATGGATTTGATTAACTAAATGTTCTTCCTCATTCAGTAGAGTGTCTGTATGCAATAGCTCTTTGTTCAGTCTATTTATTTCTTCAGATCGAGCATATATAATCTTTTTCAGCTCATCTATCTCAGATTCTTTAGCCTCCAATTGATTGGTAAGATAAGCAACATCTGATCTTGTGTTATCTAGCTCCTAATCTTTATCTTTCAGCTTTTCCTTTGATTGATTGAGATGTTGTTCCAGATCTTGAACAATCAACTTTTGTGCAGTTTGATCTGATGTGAGCTTCTCAATTTCTTTATCTTTGCTCTTGAGCTTTTCTTTTAATCTCTTAGCTCTGTTGTTTGATCTTTCAATAAGCTTATTGTACTCAATGTAAAAACACTTTTGAGTACTCAATCTCCTCTTCTATTGGAATCTCACTTGTTTGATCATCAGTTTCAGTTTGCTCTGCATGAGTACTTGGTTCTGCTTGTTCTTGCTCAATCTATGTTGATGTGCCAACTTCTTTTTATTCATCAGATTGCTGTGTTAGAGATTCATCAATGTCTCTCAACAAAGATGACAGTGTTTGTTGATTAGACAGGTTCGGGCTTTGTGGTGGAGAGGGTATGTGATGTTCTGCTTGAAATTGTTCTTGTTCTTGAGCTTGTTCTTGCTCAATGATTTGTTCAGGTTCAGGTTCAGGTTAAGGTTCAGGAGCAGGAGCAGCTTGCTCTTGGATGATTGGTGCTTGTTGAATGATTGGTTTTTGATGAATGACATTCTGGAAGGTCATGGTTGGTTCACCTTGTCCTGGAATCCTCATAAAGACATCAAGGTTGATCATGTGAACAGGCACAGGCACTTCAGCTCCATGATACAAGCTTGACTTTATTCTTGTAAATACATGTTCAGTAAAATGAATTCGTTGAAGCACAGCACCCTCTTTTGGAATGTCTGGAAAAGATCATCAATCAACATCTGGAAGAATCTTGGAAACACAGGAACTTGTTCCTCACCTCAGTTAAATTATAAATCATCCCATTTAAAACTTGTGCAGCAAAGTTGAAAGGCCTTCTGGCTATAATGCTAGCAATTGCTGATGAGCTTCTCAGAGAGGTTGTATCCTAGTCTGTCTTTCTATTTGTCATTGTTTTCTAGTAGGTGTGCATTAAGAATCTGAATTGAGCACACATGTATGGTTTCTTGATTTGTTTCCTGTCAATGGTTCCTGTATAACCGATCTGTCTAAATACATGCAGCACATAATTTTCATCAAACTCAATTGGTCCTTGGGCATCTTCATCACCCAATTGTAATACTCTCCTTATCACATATTCTGAAGTGGTAATCTGTTGATTATGCATAGTAGATACTACTACTTGTTGGTCATTCAATTGTTCCAAGTGTGCATGAGTCCAAAACTGGACTATATGATCTTCATAGATTTCAGGCCTTGCTTTCATGGCATAAAGAAATCTTGTTTGTCTGATGGCATGTGTGATATCTCTATAATGCTCAGCCTTTGATGAATCAGGGTCAAGGAATGCACAGAGATTATGATCTCTGACAAATACTAGGTTTGCCATCTGCGAAGATAAAGGGATTGTGATAGTATACTATTGTTGATGATATGCAAGCAATGCTTGTAATGTTGAAAAGTTGATTAAGAGTTCATTTGAATGTTGTGGTTGCTATAACATGAAAGTGTGAGTATGCTAAAGACTTGTGATTGAAATATGTGTGTGTTTGAAGTTTGACTTGCCAAATTAGAAGCCTGTTTGATTTTGACCTTTTAAAATTCAAGTTTTGATAATTTTAATCAATAACAACTTCTTTGAAACTGATTTCTTTAACACGAAGTGTTAATTTGTATGTTTGCATACTGATTTCATTGTGTAGCAACACACTTTGAACATTTTGGTTTGACTTTGAAAGTCAATTATGTCATTGAATGTACATTAAATGCATGTACATTTAATGATTTATGATGATTGTTCTATTAAGTTTAACTGATTTTATTTGGTGTCAACTGATTTTTGAACATATTTGGTGTCATATATCATCTTTCAACTTATGTTAAACCATTTTGAAGATCAAAAATCAATTTTTGACTAATTTTGACATGAACATCATGTCTGTTCATGATCCTGATGAACACTTAATCAAATTTCATCATATAAACCATCCTAATACATTCAACTAAGATCATCTATCACATAATCAATGATTAATTTGGTTTAAAAACATCCTAAGATTTGTTTTGATTATGAATCAACAGTTCGACTAAGACTTAGGTCAGATCATGTTCTGATCAGAGATACAAAATCAACGGTTGTAATGAATGATTGATACTCGAAATCATGTTGTGATACATGTTTGATTGAAACTCAGACAAGAAATCAAACAGATTAGTGTTTTGGTATCGAAGGGGGTTAAAGGGTTTAAAGGGTTTAACGGACGATTTGAATGTTTTGAAATTTTAATTTTCTCTCTCTTTCACTCGTGATGACTAAAAAGTTACAAGTGTGAAACTATATATACAACGGATAAGGTCTATGTCCAATGTGTATACAGTGTGTATGCCCGCTATGTAAACAGTAATCTTAAAAATTTAATTTTGGGTTGTCCGCTGTGAGTTTACACATCCGCTGTATGAACAGTGTCCGCTATGTATACAGTGTCTGCTGTGTGAACAGTGTACGCTGAACACTTGTGCACTATGAACCCTTTGTGTTTGATTTTGCAACGGATGACCAGATGCGCTGTGGAACCTTTGACATTGTTTGACTGATTGGTTTACAGTGAATGACTTTTGTTCATGCGCTGTGAAATGGTACTGTATTCACAGTGGATGTATTATTTACATCAAGCGCTATAAACACTTGTTTGTTCAAGGAACTTGATTAATGGTACTGTAGCTACAACGGATGTATGTTTGCATGTCCGCTGTGTGAACAGTTGTCTAAAACTTAAACTTTCGTTTGTGTTGAAACTTTCTTCAGAGAACAAATGCTATTTGTTTTTCTTCCGAAGCATATTTTGTTTGTTTTTTCTTCCGAAGGAAATTTTGATAAATTTTTTTCCGAAGCAACTTTAGTTTGTTTTTCTTCCGAAGGAAATTTTGTTTCTTTACACTTATTTAAGTCAAAATGTTTGCTTTTAAAATGTATGTTAAAATTTTTACAATTTTAACATAATCAATATGGCTGTTAAAATATCACTCACAAGCAATATTGTGCAATAAAAAGAAACATATGTATATGTGTCAATCTGTTGTGTTTGAGTGCTGGCTTGACTTGACTTTAATTGAACACTCAATATTTTGTATGATATTGCACATATTCTGCTGCTTTTGATATTTCCATGTTCAATTCTCCCCCCTTAATTTTTGCATGTTTATAAAATATTTATAAAATGACAAAAATTTGATATTGATTTGTTGGAAATTATCAAAGCCCAAATGAGTGATTGTATGATTTCTTTTTGTTTGAGAAATAGGACCAACTAACACAAAGTTTATGTTTTGAGTGCTTGATACTTGAATCAATTTTACATGAAATGAGATCATACTAGTCATAATTTCTCATTGAGTTGTTTGTATGATTTTGAGAATAGACATAGACTAATACAATGTTGATTGTGGATATTGTGGTCCACTTAAACTCATGCATGGTATTATTGATTGATTAAAACAATGAGATTTATCATGTTTTGTTTGTATTTATATGATATGTATGTACCCCACATATGATTATATGTTGATATCAATCTTCCTCAAAATGTACTAGAAAGTATTTGCAATACTTATAACCTAGGTACTTTGGAGTATAAATGCTCAATTGGATCCTTGATGATTGATCCTCATTGGGATTCTTTTCTCTTCACTTTGGAAGGTAGTCTAAAAGACTTTATTGATTGTTCAACCAAATAGGATGTGTTCCGTTTGGGAATCTGTTGGGATCATAATGTAGGTCATTCAGGTTTGTGCTTAGCACAACAGAGAATGCCTAAGTGAACTCCAGGTCTATGATAATCATAACAAAGGAGACACTTGAATGATTGAGCAATTTATAAACTGTTTCACTTGGTGTATAGCAATTGCTTTACAAGCAATTTATCTTGGAGAGATCAATACTTACCAAAAACCAAGATGGGTGTTTGAATACCACACAATCATAAGAATTTAGTTCTTCACTGTTGTATGTGATGTTATGTGTCCCATGTTGAGCCTATCCACACATCAAATAAAGTAAGGCAGTCTTTATTGGTGAAAATGACTCAAGTGAAAAACTAAACTAGTGTACTATCATATCTCATGTAGTATCATGTATGATTCAGAAAACTTGTATGTTTGTTTGAGAAGATATTTGGACTCTGACAAAGTCATGTATGTTGTATGTTAATGTTGAAAACATTATTTGTTTGATTCATAGTTGATCATACCAAGTGATTGAACCAAAAATTCAAATCTTGTTGAATCAAATGGTTTTGTAAACAGCTCAGCCAATTGATTGTCTGTGTGAACTTTTGATCAACTTTATCAGACCCTTTTCTGAGCAATCTCTCAGAAAGTGATATCTAATGTCAATGTGTTTTGTTTTGGAGTGTTGAACAAGATAGCCAGTTATAAACATAGCAGCAGAATTGTCTATGTGTATGGGTGTTTTAAAAAAGTTAAAGCCATAATCAAGCATTTTAAATCCAAAGCACTTGAGAACAGCATGCAAAAGCAGTAATATATTCTGCTTCAGCTGTTGACGCAGACACAATTATTTATTTCTTGCACTGCCAGAAGATCAATCTTGATCAAAAAAACTGACAACCTCCTGTTGTTGATTTTCTGTTTTCATTGCATCCACCATAATCACTATCTGTGTATGCAAATAAAGAGAAGTCTCTATCTTTACGATACCATAAACCAAGTGCTAGTTTGCCTTTTAAATATCTGAAGATTCTTTTTACTGCATTAGTGTGTGATTCCTTTGGATCTGCTTGGTATCTTACATGCATTCAAACTGCATACATGATGTTTGGTCTGCTAGGTGCTAGGTACATCAGTGAGCCAATCATGGATCAATGCAGCTTTTGATCAACAGATGTTCCTTCTAGATCAGGTCCAAACTTCAGGCCAGTTGAGAATGGTGTCTTGTTGGTTGTGCAATCAGACATATTGTATTTCTTTAATATCTGGTTGACATACTTGCTTTGATTGATAAAAATTACTTCATCTGATTGTTGAACTTGTAGACCAAGGAAGAAGGTGAGTTCTCCTATTGATCTTATTTGGAATTTTGATTGCATAAGAATTTCAAATTCTTTGCAAAATTGAATGTTGGTGGAGCCAAAAATAATGTCATCTATATAGACTTGAACTACTAACAAGTCTTGTTCTTTTCTCTTTAAAAACAATGTTTGATCTATCTTTCCTCTAGTATACCCATTCTGTAGCAGAAACTTTAATAAGTTTCATACCACTTCCTAGATGCTTGGTGAAGACCATACAGAGCTTTATCTAACATGTAGACTCTGTGAGGAAAGTCTTGGTCTTCAAAACCTGGTGGTTGAGCAACATATACTTCTTCGTCTATCTTTCCATAGAGCCACATTTGACATCCATCTGGAACACTGTGAAGTTCTTCGAGGAAGCATATGCAAGGAACACTCGGATTGCTCCTAGTCTTGCTACAGGAGCAAAGACATCATCATAATCAATTCTTTCCTCTTGAGTGTAACCTTGGGCAATAAGCCTTGCTTTGTTTCTAATGATGATCCCTCTGTCGTCTAATTTGTTCCTGAAAAGCCATCGTGTGCTAATGGCATATTGACCATCTGGTAGGTCAACCAATTTCCATACCTCTTGCTTTTTAAATTGCTGTAATTCCTTTTGCATTGCCTCTATCCAACTGTTGTCTTTCAGGGCTTCTGTGATGTTTTTAGGTACAGTTAGAGATAACAAGTAGGAATACAAACAAATGTTTGTTGTATCAGATTGACTGCGTGTCAATCTGACATTGAGGTCATCTATGATATTCTCTAATGGATGATATTTGTGAGCTTCGCTTGTTTCAATTTGATCAATAGGATTAGGTGAATCAAGATTGGTAATAGTTTGATCTGGTGTGGATGGTTTAGCAAGAGTATTGGAGACGGTGGGATTTTCTGTTTGTAAATGATCATTGAATGATTGGGGTGAATCATGAAAGAAATCTAGTATTTCATCATCATGATGTGTGTCTGGTAATGAATGATAATCATCATCTTCTTCAACTGTGTCTAGTTGTTTTGAGCTTGTTTGCTTGTCTTGCTGAGGGTCACTAGTTGTTTGTGGTTGATTGATTACTGGTGAAGACGATGATGTACTTGATGTTGAAGTTCCTCTTGATGTGTTTGGTTGTTCCTGAGTTGGTGTAACTGTTGTACTAGAAGGAGTGACGTTTGGTCTCCTTGGAGGATCAACAGTTAAAGAAACATCATTTGATGGAGGAGGTACCATTGGATATACAATGTCTTCTTTTGTACCTGTAACATCAAAATAAGATGTGTCAAATGATTTTGTTAGAGAATCAATGTCAAACAAACAGTCTGATCCAATAACTTTTTTTATGAAAGAATGTTCATTAAAAACAACATCAGTTGATTCTTCCATAATGTTTAGCCTTGGATTATATACTCTGTAAGCTTTTGAGCTTCCAGAGTATCCAACAAAAAATCCTTCATCTGCTTTTGGAGCAAACTTGGATAGATGTTCTCTGGTGTTTAAAATTGATACAGAACATCCAAACGCCTTAAGAAAGCCTATAAATGGTTTTCTTTTAAACATTAGCTCATAAGGAGTTTTGTTTTGTTCTTTGATGATTAATGTTCTGTTTTGAATGTAGCAAGTTGTGTTGATTGCTTCAGCCCAGAAGGATATGGGCAATAGAGAGTCAGCAATCATAGATCTGGCTACTACTATCAATGTTCTGTTTCTCCTTTCAACTACTCCATTTTGCTGGGGAGTTCTTGCTACACTAAATTGATGACTGATTCCTTTTTCTACACAAAAAAAGAAATAAAGTCATTCTTAAATTCAGTGCCATTATCACTTTTTAAAGATTTAACTTTAAGATCCAATTGTTTCTCAATTTTAGTGATAAATGACTTGATGATTTCTGCAGATTCTGACTTCTGTAAGAGGAAGAATACCTAGGTGAATCATGAGTAATCATCTACTATGACAAGACAATGTTGCTAATTTCCAATGCTTAGGATGTTTGTTGGACCAAATAAGTCCAGATGAAGTAATTTGAGTGGTGTATTGTTTGAGTTTACCAATTTTGACTTATGAGACACTCTATGTTGTTTGCCTTTCAGACATGCAGTGCAGTGGTCTATATAGAAAAATTATTTTTAAGGTAAACCTATTACTAAGTCACCTTTGACAAGTTGATTCATTCTGTTATAATTAGAGTGACCCAAACGTCTGTGCCATAATTGGGAAACATCTTCTGATGCTTTTGATAATAAACATGTTTAAAGGATTGAGGCTGAAACAGAGTTCATATCAGCAATGTATGTGTTGCTATGATGGGGAGTTTTCAAAAGGATATATTCTTCAGGGATTTGAAAACCCATCTTGAGGATGTAGCAGTTGTTGGAGTCAAAAAGTGTTGCATATCCCTTATCACAGATTAGGATATACTCAGGAGATTGAACCGGAGGTTAGAGCCGCAGTTGACATTTTCAAAGCTGATCAACCCATTTGTGACTGTTCCTTCACGAGTTATCTTTCCTCCTGTTTTATCACCTCCAAATGCTACATTTCCTCCATGTTTGCTTTTAAAATCTCGAAGGAGGGAACAATTGCCAGTCATATGCCGAGAGCATCCACTGTCAACATAGCATATGTTGTCAGGCCTTCGATGATGTCCCTGCAAGAAGAAAGAAATTAATTAAAAGGTGCAACCCAAGCCAAGATGGTCTTGCGTTTTCCATCCTTTCCCATTACACAAATTTCTTCAAGTGTGGCATTGTCTGCTGGTTTAGGAGGTCTAGACATACTAGATTTCCTTTGATTGTTTTTGTCTCTGTCGGGAGAAGTACTTTGAGCTCTTCTCCTAAGAGTGCCAATGTCTGATTGATCTCTATTTTGAGACTTATGTCTCCTGTGTGTTTGTTTAAAGTTGTCATAAAATGATTTGTCATTATTTAATGCAACTTTTGTGTGACGAGTTTGTCTTGGAACTCCTACTTTGATCTTGTTAGGAACAACTGATTGTTTTTCACTTTGCTTTTCAACTGGAATTTGTTTGTTTTATTTCTTATTTTTCTTATTGAAAAATCAATTTGTTGTGTTGTGATTGTTTCTTTCATAAATTGAACAGTAATTATGAAAATGACATGTTTAAGTACCGTGATTGTTCATGTTACAGTACTTGCAATATTTACCATATTTGCACTTGTCAGTGGTATGAGTATATTGATCACACCACTCGCAATATGGTAAATTTTTAGTGCCTTGTTTGTTTACCACATTTGATTTTAACTTAGACTTTAAAGGAATGTCAAAAGTTACAGTGGATTGTTTGGACTGTGCAGTGATTTTTCCTTTCCCTTTTTGCACTTGTTTGTTTACTTGAGTGGAAGAGTCAGATTTTCTTCCATTAGAGCAGATGTCAAAACCTTTAGTCTGCTTTGTTTGTTTGATTTGAGTATCAACCACACTTGAAACTTTAATGGTTTCAGTAATTGGTTGATCTGACTCATCATTCAGTAGATCATCATCATTTTCATCATCACTTGTTTGCTGATTCAGGTAAAGGAATATAATTATCATTGTAAGGAGGATTAACTTTATTATATCCTAAACCTGAAGGGTCCGTGAATGCCCTTTGCTGAGCAAGAAGTTCTTCAAACTTCTTGTTGCTGACTTGAAAGTTTTGAAGTTTCACTTAAGTTTCAGCCTGTAGTGTTTTTGACTGAGTCAAAGATGCAGAGAGTTGCTCAACTTGAGCTGCTAGTGATAGTTTTTCAGACATCAATTTGTCCAAATCATTTTGTAATGAAAGAATTTTTATTTCATATTGTTTTTGTTCATTTTTTAAACTTTCATTTAAAATGTTTGTTTCAATAACTTTCTGTGAAAGTTTGTCTGCATGTTCTCTGTATCTGTTGACTTCGTCAATGCATATTTGTGAACAAAGATTTTCTTTCACCTCTTTCGGGATTTTTCTTTGATCTTATCTTCAGTGTTTGCCATAAGGGCATGATCTGGAGACTGGATCTCAGCTTCCTACATGCTCCAATCACACTCACCATCTTGTTTGATGATCATAGCTGAGGATTTTGAGTGTTGATTAGGGCTGTATTGTGTGATTTGAGGTGGAATTGGTGCTGCTGGAATGCTGATGGGAGGTGGAATTTGTATGTTTGTTTGATAGCTGCTAGATGCTTGTGTTTGGTTGTTGTTTCTATCAACTCTTGGTTGTTGGCATTCTCTTGAAAAATGACCATGAAGTTTGTAGCATCTTACTTTTGTTTTGTCAAAACCAATCTTTGTTTTCTTGTCCATGTTCAATCCCCTGTTTCTTTGTAGAAACCTTTTTGATCTGTAGGCAATCATTGCCATAGACCATTGAAGATCCATTTCTTCAACCATGTCTAGTGGTAGCTCATCCAAATCTTGTTGGATGATTTGTGATGGTGTAAGGTTTGCTCCCAAATAAGCTTCAAAGCTTGTGGAGAAGGCTGCATAAGCTGCTTTCTGTTCTTCACTTTACAAGATAATTATGAGAGCATCTATAGGTATCTCAAACTTATGAATGTTTTGGGTCTTTTTTTGTTGTTGTTTGTTTGAGTTTGAGACATGTGGATGATGTTTGCTTTGAGGTGTTGCTTCATGAGAAGCATGAACACTAGTCTTTTTAGACTTTTGTTTGTTGTTTGATGATTCTGGAGCTGAGAAGAAAGAGGTTTCACTGGAATCTAAAAATTCTTCATCTTCATCTTCTCTAGTGCATGTCAAGAATGCACTGTCTGTTTGTTGAATTTCTTTAAACTTCTATGATTTCACATGTCTGATAGTGCTGTTGTTTCTGGATCTTTCATCAAGTTCTAGTGCTTCAACTTTAGCAACTAGAGCATCTAAAGTTAAGGCTTCAAGATCCAATGTTGCTTTCATTAGTGAGACTGATTTTGTTCATCTCCACAGATTCATACTTTAGTCCATACACTATCATTTCATTTACAAGTTGAACAAATCTGTGGAGTTGCTATGGAATTGATTCTCCTTGTATGTGGTGGAAGGTTTCATACTGGGTTCCTAATTTTTCTTTCTTAATCTCCCTAATCTCTTCACCTCCTTCACACATAGTGTGAAGTACTTTTCACAATTCATGTGTTGTTTTGAAATTTTCAACCCGTGTTAAAATTTCAAATGGCAAAGTCATCGTCAATATGCTGTATGCTTTCATGTCTGTTTTGACCCTTTTTAGGTCATCGCCAGCCACACTTTTCAAGCTTACTGGTTTTTGTATGTTGTAATCTGGACCAAGAGTCACAAGAATATATGGTCCCTGGGTTATGGATGTCCATAGATCCGGGTCTTGAAAGATAATCCAATTTCTGAACATAATCTTCCATTGTTTGAAGTCATCTTTGTTCTTCAGTCTTGGTGGTTTAAGACCACTGTTTGATCCTGAAATTTCATCTGACATGTATGTTAAATTTTAACTTAACGGTTTAAGTCAATTTGATTGATTATTTAGCATGGTGCTAAATTTGTCTTTATCCTAAGGTGACTAGGATTTGTTTGATGTTTTTGTTCCTTTTTAACCTTTACTGAATAAAGGAAATTAATTAATTTGAATTAATTAATGTTCAAGGAAATGTCATTGTTATGTCTCGGTTAAATAAAGGGAATATTTTGTTAAGGATGTCAAATCTCATAGAATGGTCAAAACCCTTTAAATGAATCCGGTGGTCAAAACCCTATAAACAAATATTTTGTTTAAAAAGCTAACTTTTTCGAATCAAAAAGTAACTTTTTCAAAAATTAAAAAAAAAGAATATGTTTCTTCTTTGGTTTTTGATGACAATTCAACAAAATCACCATAGATTTTGAAGAATATGTTTGAATAAAAACTAGGGTTTATCCTAGGGTTTGTTGGCGGCTCTTCTGTTCTTCACAAAATCAACAATCGGTTTGTTGATTAAAGAGCAATAACCTGATTCAAGTGTGCATATACCTAAATATGATGAGTTTAATTACTTTGAATGATTAAAATTGTTGAAAAACAATGTTTCTATGATGAAAACTTGATGAAACAGTGTTCGAATACTGTTTTATCAAAAACCCTTAGAACCAATGAGGTTTTGAGGTTTTGGGATGAGTCTGTTTTTCAAAACAGTGTTTGAATTTTGTTTAGAGCCTTATTAATCACAAGAACTTCTACAAATGCACAAGAACAGATTAAGATATTATGTTTTTAGCATTTTATGAATGAGCAGAAGATGTATTTGTGATGATTTGTAGCTCAAAATATATGTTATGAAGCTAATGAATCACGGATATCATGTTGTTGATAGAGAGGATCGAAAATCAGTGATGATTTGAGCCAAGGCTCTGATACCAACTGATGAAATCAAAAAAAAAATAACAAACCAACAAGAAGAAGGTTGTTGAAAGATTCTCCAAGGATCTTTTCAAATCTCTCTAATCAACAAACAACAATCATAGTGCAGAAACACATGATTGTGGCTATGATATCACTATGTGCTAGTGTGTGTATGATTGCTAGTGATTGTGTCCTTGAATGATAATAACTGCTTGTTTGTATTCATTGTTCAAAAAGCTTACAAAGGATTATGGTATCATGTTATTTATAGCCTATACAAAAGTTGTGTACAATTACTAAGATACCCTTATGTAAACGAAAATTACATAAATAATCCTAAGCCTATAAGTTGTCCGCTATGGATGATAGACTGTCCGCTGTGGAGTCTAAGTCATCCGCTATGGAGAGGAATAAGGTCTTTGTCGTGTCTTGGATGATGTTCGCTGTGAACACTTGTGTGTTTGTCTTGATAGTCGTCTGCTATGGAGTGTTCATTCGTTGTGGATTGAACATCTGCCGTGGAGTTGATCATCAGCTATGGACTTTTGTTCATCCGCTGTAGACACTTGGAGCTTTTCTTCATCCGCTGCAGCTTCTTAGTCATCTGCTGTGGGTAGGTCTTCATCCGCTGCCGACACTTAGCAAAAATTTCTTTTGTCTACAAACCTGAAAAAGAAATTTAAGCAACATTAGTGTATGTTATGAATGTTAATGATGTTAATGTGTTAGTTAATGATTGTTTGAATGTTAGAACACATTATGTTTGATTATGGCAAACATTATCCTTTTAGTGCACATGTTGAGTCCAACATAAAATATGGAGAAATAAGTGTAAAGCATCTAAAATATAAGTTAAAAGTTAGTAACTTTACTGAAAATAAAAGTCTTCATGATTGGCTTTAATCTCATAAACGTTTTACGTTTAAAAACATGTTAAAAACGCTATTTTCGGGTCTAAAACAAGTATTTTTGAACAAGTCCGGTTTTGGATAGAAAATAATATTTTTTAAGTTAAAAACTTATGTTTTAAGTATATAACAAACCCATAACAAGCAAGGTCTTCGGTGATAACTTTATACGCGTGAAAAAACTAAAACTGACAATTTCAGGTTGAAAATAATGGAGTGTTTTGGAACTGATTTTTAACAAAAAGTATTTCAGAATATTTTTGGTATAAAAGATTCATTTTTAAACATATGAAATGATCATAAGTTATATATAGGTTGAAGTACGGTTTATGCGTGTAGAACCGTGTGGTTTCGGGTTAAAAATCACCGTATACGGGAGAAATTTGGGTTAAACATAAGGGAACATATTTTTATAATAAAAGTTAATTAAAAATAATTTTATATATGTTTTAATATTGGAAATTAAGTCATGTGTTAAAAAGATTAATTAATGATGATTTATATTAAATAAAGTAGTATTTTATTAAAGGTAATAAAAATAAGAAATAGAATTCTTAACAAAAATAATATTATGCAAATATTTTTATTATTAATCATAGATTAAATATGATTATGAATTAATATCTTATTTACTTAATTAATATTTATTTACTTATTTGTTTATTTAGTTCATAACTTAGTAAATTTTACGTTATGCTTTTTATATACATTTACATGTTTATTTTGAGTGTGAGATATATGGTTGTAATTTAAACAGTTTATTTAATAAATTTAATATTTTTCACTTATAATATAAAATAATAAACTAAACTGAAAGTTATCAATGGATCTTTTTATAAATGAATTTCAAGACAAGTCTAGTAAATTGGTAAACAATTTACGTATTAGACTTATTACACGTCAATTAATAGATCATTTGTGTTTAGGGCATTAATTGCTCGTTTATTTCTCGGGCTCGATTTTTGCTAGATCATCCCCCCGTCACGTTTTCAAGCTGAGTTTTCATAGCCCCTAGTTTTAAAAAATTATTTTAGTTTGGGGGATAAACATGCTATAACATTTTACTTGTGATATGATTTAAATATGGAATAACTACATGATTTTTATGATAGTTTTGAGTTGTTTTATTATTTGTGCACAACTGCCCTCGGCCATAATCATTAACCCTTGTAGGGCCAGAGGATATATTGTTTGATCTATTAGGTTTGACAATCACCCCTTAGTATCAGTTATACTGGTCTGGTACGCAGGGGATATATGTTGAAAGGTTTTGAGGGACATTGTGTCTTGGTTTGATTATGGGGCTCCAGGTTGCGATCATAGTCATTGGACCTAGCTAGTCCTTGACGATCCAAGGGTTGATTCCGGGATAGTCATATCCCTTTATAAAAGGAAGAGTAAATTACATATATGGTCCCTGTGGTTATGTTAAAATTTTGGATTTAGTACTTAAAGTTTAAAATCTTTGAACATAGTCCCTAGCATTTCTTTCTCTTTCATATATGGTCCCTAAGTCTGTTAGTCAACACTTAGTAATGTTAAATATCGTAAAAATTAGCATTTTACTCGCATTAGCCATCATTTAATTTACCGTTTAAACTATAACATTACTTTTAGTAAAGAAAATCTTATATTTTTGTTTTTCAAAATTTTTTATTTTGTATATTTTTTGTAATATCATTATTAATAAGATTATTATTTAATAAAATACGTTTTAAACACACAAATAAAAAACTTTTTAAGAACATGTTTTTATGTTTTTTTAAATGTTCGGTTTTTAAACCTTTCGTTTTCTATACGTCATTCTAAAACTATTTGATTATTTAATTTTTTAAACTGGTTGGTTTTCTAAAGTAGTTTTTTTAAAACCATTCATTTTTTAAAACATATTTTCTTAAACTAATTCTTAGTTTTTTTTTAAAACAAGTCAGTTTTAAACGTTTTTATAAGAGAAGACATTTTTATAAAGGTTTAGAAAACCCGCATATTGGTTTAAAAAAATTTATAAACCAAATATTTAAAAGAAGACATTTTTTATTTGTGTATTAATAAACATATATGTATAAAATAAAATTTAAATTACATTCATCATCCCTACAAGTAAAATATTTATTTTAACAAATTTAACATAACTAACTGAACTAACAGAGTAGGGACTATATTTGTAATTTTAAAACTTTAAGGACCACATCCAAAATTTTAACCAAACCACAGGGACCATCCTTGTAGTTTTGGGCATGTTTTTTGCTGATAAACTTTTGGGCATGTTTTTCACGTGATTAAACATGCATGGGAATGAAAAGGGTTTTAATGGAAAACTTATCATGTTTGGATACCACCTTTGAGACCAAATTCTACTGCCGATTAAAATCTTTTGTTAAAGTTTAAAAACAATGTCATCTTATTACAACTTAAGTTTTAATTTTAAGAATTCTACTCAATTTATGTAATGACATTTTAATATTTATATTTAATGATGGTATTCATGATATGTTTGATTGATAATTGTTGGAATAATCGAATTTCAGTTATCTCCATCGCACGCGTGCCTTCTAGGTGCGCCTCTTGGGGTGTGACGGAAGTTGGTATCAGAGCCAACGGTTATAGTGAACTAGAAAATGTATTTCAAAAATCTAGACTATGATGAAAAATGTTTTTAAGTTAAAACGTTTTCATTCCCAAGTGTTCTGTGTCATGCATACATAAATTAATGATGTTGTTATATATGTGCTCTTTAAAATGAATTAAGTATAGATGCTTGTAGTTATAAAATTTAGTATGGATATTCTCCTGTTGCAGATGTCTTCTCGGACTCTGTTCATTCTTCTCAGACTCCATTCAGTAATAACCCGCCAAACCCAAGAAACTATGAATCTCGTATGGGTTCTTTGGAGATTTCCATTGCATTACTGCTTCGACCCTCGCAAGGTCCACCATGATTCCATTGGGATTAATCACATGGCCTAGAAATCAGACCTCGCACAGCCAGAATGCACACTTGGAGAATTTCACATACAGTTTCTCGTCTCTAAGTGCACTTTCTTCAGATGACTAGTATGCTCCTTTACGTTCATTGAGTAAATTAAGATGTCATCGATGAATACGATCACCAATTTATCAAACATCGGATGACATACTCGAATCATGAAGTCCATAAAAGTAGCTAGCGCATTGGTTAAACCGAAGGTTATCACTAGAATCTAATAGTGTCCATATCGCATACGAAAAGCTGTTTTTGCAATATCCTGCTCCTTCAACTTATGCTGATGGTAACTAGATCGAAGGTTTATCCTCGAAAACCAACTTGCACCATGAAGTTAATCGAACAAATCATTAATCCTCGGTAATGGATACCGATTCTTCACGGTCAGCTTATTCAATTCATGGTAGTCGATACACATTCTCATGCTATCGTCCATCTTTTTCACAAATAAGACTGGAGCACCCCACAGGGAGATACTCGGTTAAATGAATCCCGTATCCAACAGAACTTGCAACTGAACTTGCAACTGGGTCATTAATTTCTTAATTTTGGATGGAGCTAGGTGATACAGTGCCTTAGCAACATGTTAAGCTCCAGGTAACAGACCAATCTGGAACTCAATCTCTTGATTGAGCGGCACTCCTGATAGGTGTTCGGGAAAAACGTCAGGACAGTCACGCACGACTGGTACATTAGAAAGTCGTAGTTCCCCCATCTCTACATCTTTTACGTAGGCTACATAAGCACTACACCCTCGCCTCAAACACTTCTCAGCCGTAATCATCGAGATCACCTTCGGGAACGAACAAATTCTATCTCCGTAAATGATAAAAGAACCACCATCGGGCGCAGTCAACCGATTCATCTTTTTGCGACATATAATATTCGCCTCACAGGCTGGTAGAAAATCAAACCCTAGGACTACATCAAACCCTCCTAAGGTCATAATAAATAGCTTAGAAGAGAACCTATGGCCTTCTATCTCTATCGCACAATCTTCCACAGCCTCAGATATTCTGGTGGACTAACCAATGGAAGTTTGTACATCAAAGGGCTCATCTATCCTTCTACTTCTAACAGGCAATTTATCACAGAATGTAGTAGAAATAAAACCCCTAGTAGCATTGGAATCAAAAAGTATAAAGGAACAAGTGTTATTGATCATGAACATACCTTACATGACGTCGGGATCCATTCTAGCCTTCTCCCAGGTCATAGTAAAAGTTCTTGCCTTAGATTGTTGCATTTCCCTTCCTTTCTCATGATCTTTTCTTGCCCCTGAACTCCCAGCCCTCGGCTTCCTACAGTCCTTGCTCAAGTGCCCCTATCCTCCACAATTGAAACACCTAGGTTTCTTCACGCAATCCCTCGCCAAATGCCCCTCCTTCCCACACTTGAAGCACACATTTAACCCCAACTTGCATTCACCCGAATGAATCCTCCCACATTTTTACAATACATTCCTCCATTCACACTTCTAGCAACCACCTTACGATCGTCCACTCCGTGCCTTCTTGCCACCATACGAAGAACCACCGTAAAGCCTTTTCCCATTCACATTCATTTCATTTCCACACTTCTTCTTCACCTCGACCACAGTCACATCCTTTCTCTCATCATAAAGCCTCCCCTCTAGATCAACTACTGACCCAAACGTAATTGGTCGAGCAGCAATCATGTGTCAGCGAATATATTTTGATCTCTCATGACACAGGAGTGACCAGTTCTGGCACCATCCTTGCCATCTCATTGAACTTGGTCGTGTACTGCTGGTGAATCATAGTTCCTGCCTCAACTACAAGAATTATCTCTCATTTTTGTCTATCTCCTGGTACGGATAGTATTCCACAATCACAACTTCTTCAATTTAATTCAAAACATCTCATATTGCTAATGGCCCTGCAACCCTTAGCCTGGACAATATTGTCCCAACAACACAAGGCTGAATCCATAAACAAGTGGGTAGCAACAAACTTTACTTTATGATCCTTTCTACACTCGATGATCTCCAGCACTGCCTCCATGTCTCTCACCCATCGGTGAGCAGCTGCAGCATTCCCATTCCCATCAAAAGTCGGGGGCTTACACTCTAAAAAGCCTCGTAGTTACAGCCTTTTGTAGTTTCTTGCATTGGTTCCTTCCCTTCATCATCACTAGAGACAACCATATCAGTCTTTGTTTGCTCTTGTTCTTTAGATCTTCCTTCTCCATTCCCCATTTGAGCTACAATCATCTTGCAGGATCGGGTTAGGGAGAGATCAATGCAATAGTTTTACAAGTGTTGGGGAGTTAACAAGCCAACACTGACAAGATCAAATAAGGAACCGACTATAAATAACAAATAACTAAAGGAAAGAACACAAACAAGAACAAAGCAGTTGGTTTTCAAGAATGTTGTATATTGCTCTCAAGTGTTCAACCAAAAGTTACAAGGCTTAGTCCCTAAGGACTGATACATGAGATATTTTATATTACATCCTACAGCCGACCATAATTTGAATGCTAGCTGGAACACTAATCTAGATAACAAGATCAATGTAAAGTCAAAAGGCAGATTGTCTTTTGACATGTGACTATGACATGCTATAGTTCACATCTTTTTCTAACAGTAAAAGATAAAAAGTACAAAGTAGAAAGTTATAGACATGACCATAATCTACACTTGACAAAAGTATGGAATTATCATCAACTTGTATAAGTAGGTGAGTCTTCAGAGATGGCTACGAAAAATGGTTCAGCTTTGTCAAAAGTATGTCAGAGAAAGCATGTCTTCTTTGTCTTCAGAAGAAATCTATCTCTTGGCTTCAGAATACTTTCTATGTGAAGCTTCGGAAGACTTCATATTTGGTTTCGAAAGAAATGGTCTTTGGCTTTGGAAGATTTGACACTTACAGAATTTCATAGTGACTATGCCAAATCTTCTAAAGTAATTCAAAATGTATGCTGAGAGATCTTTGGTAAGCATTAGCCTTTAAGATAACTCATACAATTCTTCTCTCTCTTCTCGTTTCTTTCATCTTCCCTCACAGCTTTAATAACTTCGATCACCATAGACGGTAGGATCATTTGCATGACCTGGTGCACCTCATCAACAATTTGCTCTTTCACTAAGGCCTTCAGATTGGAACTCTTCTCCCATCCCTTAGGATTATGAAGCTCAGGCTCTTAATGAGTCGCCTCTTCAGTTGTAGCTCTATTTCTATTGACACTTGGCCCAACACCACGTCCACCACAAACTCCACCTCAGAAGCTTTCGAAGATCTACCACCCACCATACCTAACTCCTATAAGATTTAAATGCCAACACAATCATTCAAGGTAATAGCTCTGATTATGACAATTATGGTAAGTTCCTAATTATAACGGCTTGTTGTGATTAGCTACTAACCTTACCCTCCATCCCCTACACATTTTCTATCCTAATTACATCAGTATTTAAACCTATTACGAACACATAATTCACATTGTACACGCATACAATTCTGTTTTCATTACATTTCATAAAAACATTTCCTGTAGCCATGCAGCTACTTGGACTAGCATCCCTTTCCTTTTTTGTTCCATTTATAGTTTTATTTTTGTTGTTGAAAATGATATTAATCTTTTACCTTAAACCTTTGCTATGATACCAACTTGTAAGGCCCCGTTCCCGGGAAGCCCACAACTAGACCATCACGGCATAATATCATTCATAAAATATCATTTGATGGGGAAACATATCTTTCATTTCATAATAGTGTGATACATTGTCTCAAAACATTAAATAATATTGTTTATATTTAAAAAATTATGACAATAATTACAATCATCCAAAATTCTTTAAGTGCCGGTCCTGACCCGTCCTTGTAGCTCCCACAACCTTGCCTGCGCCCTCTCAACACCACAGGCTACCTGCCAAATATAATGCATACAAAGTCAGCGACAGTGAGTGAGTTCTAGTTTATACAAATAAATAAATACATTTCGCTTAAAAAAATTTGCCTAATGATATGTGAGTATAAATCATTACATTCATTCTTTCTTTATCTTTCATCATCATTCTTTCTTTCTTTACCTTTCACTTTCACAGATCAATGTCATATGCTAGGTCCTCAACCAAGGATTGAGACTAAACACAATCTCAAGACCTAGCGACGGCGATCACATTACGTAACATGGTCGATCACAAGGATCACACCCTCGTGACATACATTCGAGACCATTTCGGGCACCTACAGTTGAGCTAACCACACCCACGGGATAGTGAACCTCTATTCATACATGACCAATCCCTCAGATTGGACCCCTGTGAGAATGTTTCCGGGTGTACCAGGCCTCTCACGGTTGAGCTGACGACTTCTTAATGAGTCGTAAAAGTCCATTTATATGATCAATCTTAGGTTAGAACCCTGTGTGCATCCTCCCGAGCTAGTTAAGCCGCACAACAGTTGAGCTAACAACCCTTCATCAGGTCATGAACCTCCTTACGTTGCTTGCAAGACTTTAGTTCATTCTTTAGGTTTCACTTTTCATTATCATTTATTGTAGTACTTAATTATAGTAAGCAAAGGTTAATCAATTAACATTATCATTTATTGTAGTACTTAATCATTTCTTGTAGTACATAGTTCATTATCATTTACTTTTTCTTTCTTTACATAATACTTTATTTATTGTAGTACTTAATTATACTAAGCAAAGGTTAATCAATTAACATTCACCAAAGGTATAACATAACAGGCCAACAATACATCTACGGTCCAATGCTTAACTAATCGGAAACTAGCTTAGTCAAAAGGGTCATGCGAGAACTTTCCCATTCGCGCGGGAAGAATATCACTCAACCAAGAACTTCTTTCCGCGTGAGAACTAGTCAAATTTAAAATACTTAAAGTACAAGTAATCTGATTCACACGAGAACCTGACATATCGCAGAACTTATAGTTATTACCACCAAAACGCAACCTAACCTATCTAAGGCTATAATCGCATACACAACATCATACACACCTTATCATAAGCGCAAACAAACAGTACGCATAACAGCCCCAAAATATATAAAACTTGGAAAATGATACTACAAACTCACTTTCTTGAAGATTTAACTTGAATCTTCTTACTCGAGAGCCTCTTTCAAGCGAAAACTATACATACACGTATTTTATTTATCAACAACCATCACTTGCTACATAAACGACTTGGTATACGAGTTTGTTACCTTAAACAACCCAAATCTTCACTTTCTTTCTCTAACTTTTGTTGGACTCAACAATACACTAATGTAGCTTAAATTTCTTTTTTAGGATTGTAGATAAAAAGAAATTTTTGCTAAGTGTCTGCAGCGGATGAACAAGAGTCTACAGCGGATGAAGAAAAGCCTTTAAGTGTCTACAGCGGATGACCAAAGCCTACATAGCGGATGCTCATCCACAACGGATGAACACTCCACAGCGGACATATAACAGGTCAAGCACACATCAAATGTTCACAGTGGACAACATCCAAGAAATCGCGGACGGCTTGTCAACCATTCACAACAGATGACTAATCATGCATAGCGGATAGTATATCATCCATAGCGGACAACTTATAGACTTAGGATTATTTATTTAATTTTTTTTACATAAGGGTAGTTTAGTAATTGTAAATAGCTTTGTGTATAGGCTATAAATAGCATACTACCCTAATCCTTTGTAAGCTTTTGAACAATCAATACGTACAAGCAGTTATTATCTTTCAAGCATTCAATCACTAGCAATCATACACACACTAACACATACTAATATCATAGCTATAATCAGGGTTTTTATACAATGATTATAGTCTGTTGAATGAAAGATTAGAAAAGGTCGTTGGGGAAATCATCAACAACCTCATTTTGTTTTGTTTTTGATTTCATCAGGTGGTATCAAAGCCTTGGCTCAAATTACACATTGATTTTCGATCCTCTCATTCAACAAACATGATATTTGTGGTTCATTAGCTTCAAAACATTCATTTCGAGCTGAAAATTCTCATAAACACTTCTTCTACTTAAACATTCATTAAATACTTAAAACATGATTTCTTAATATGTTTGTGTGCATTTGGTAGAAGTTTTTGGGTTGTTTAAGCTCAAAAGATCATTCAACACTGTTTTTTCAAAACAAAATCATCTGATAACCTCATAAACCTCATCGGTTTCTAAGGGTTTTGGTAAAACAGTACTCGAGTACTGTTCGAGTACTGTTCGAGTACTGTTTCATCAAGTTTGCACAAAACATACATTGTTTTGAACATTTTTGAATCATCTAAGGTGTTTAATATCATCATATTCAAGTATATACACACTTGAATCAGGTTTTTTCTCTTCAATCAACGAACCAATTGTTGATTTTGTAAAGAACATTTCAGCCGCCAACAAACCCTAGGTTAAACCCTAATTTTTGATCATTCACAAATTTCACAATCTCCGGTGATTATGTTGTTTCAACATCAGAATCAAAGAAGAAACATAATTTTCTTTTGAAATTTTGAAAAAGTTACTTTTTGATCCAAAAAGTTAACTTTTAAAACTTTTTATGTGTTTTTAGGGGTTTTGACTTTTATTGACTGACATCATTAAAAGTTGACATTCCTTAACAGAATATTTCTTTCTTTTCATCGAGATTTGAAAGTGACATCATTGGGCATTAATTAATTTGAAATTAAATTTAATTAATTTTCTTTATTCGGTAAACAACAAAAACACTATCAAACAAATCCTAATGATTTTAGGATAAAAACAAATTTGGTACCAAGCTAAATAATTAAACAAATTTGACATAAATTGTTAAGTTAAAATTAAAAAAAAATATCTGATGAAATTTTAGGATCAAACTGTGGTCTTAAACCACCAAGACTCAAGAACAAAGCAGATTTCAAACAATGGAAAATTATGTTCAGAAATTGGATAATTTTCCAAGACTCTTGGTCTAGACTATAACATACAAAAGCCAGTAAGCTTGAAAAGTGTAGCTGATGATGACCTCAGAAGAGTCAAAATAGACATGAAAGCATACAGCATACTAGCAATGACCTTGCTATTTGAAATTTTAACAATAGTTGAAAATTTCAAAACAACACATGAACTATGAAAAGTACTTCACACTATATGTGAAGGAAGTTAAGAGATTAGGGAAATCCAAAAGGAAATATTGAGGACTCAATATGAAACCTTCCACCATATTCAAGAAGAATCAATTCCACAACCACTTCACAGATTTGTTCAACTAGTCAATGATATGATAGCTTATGGTCTCAAATATGAATCTATGGAGATCAACAAAAAGATGTTGCACACACTGCCAGAGAGTTGGACTCAGTCAGTCTCTCTGATGAAGGCAACATTGGATCTTGAAGCATTAACTCTAGATGCTCAAGTGGCTAAAGTTAAAGCACTAGAACTAGATGAAAAATCCAGGAATAACAGTACAATCAGACATGTAGAATCATACAAGTTCAAGGAACTTCAACAAACAGACAGTGCATTCTTGACATGCACCGGAGAAGATGAAGATGAGGAATTTCTGGATCAAGTGAAACTTCCATCTTCTCAGCTCCTGAATCATCAAACAACAAACAAAAGTCTAAAAAGACTAGTGTTCATGCTTCCCATGAAGCAACACCACAGAGCAACCAACATCAACATACTCATACTTCCAGGTCAAAAAAACAACAACAACCAAAGACTCAAAACAGTCATAAGTTTGAGAACCCAATGGATGCTCTTACAATCATTTTACAATGTGAAGAGCAGAAAGCAGCTTATGTAGCCTTCTCCATTAGTTTTGAAGCATACTTGGGTACAAATCTCACACCATAACAAATCATTCAACAAGACTTGGATTAATTTCCACCAGACATAGTTGAAGAAATGGATCTTCAACTGTCTATGTGTCACACCCCGGGCCCAAGTAGGGTGGGACGTCACAAACTGGCAACATATATGGCAGCGGAAACTAACCATCAAAAGAGCACACAAGGAAAGAAATCACATGGCATTACAATAAAAGTTTTAACAACCCAAACACAATGGTCAAAAGCTGGGTCATAACAGACTTAATCCAAATTAAAGTAAATTCATAAGTTCAACAAACATCCAATAAATTGTCTAATGATAGATTCAAACTAATTAATGCCATGTGGTGGTCACGGAACTAGGTCATCCAAAGAGGTTCTCCAACTATTCCCAAGCTTCCATCAAGGATTACCTGAAACATGCTCAAAAGATTTTTGTGTCAACTAAAAAGTTGGTGAATTCAAGTGCTTAAAGTTTAAAAACAAAAGGACTCCTTAGAATCCATAAGTAACTTTTGAAATCATAAGTATCACTGTTGTGGGGTCACAATCAACCCTGCACTCAGTCCCGGCTAGCCTCTTCTAAATTTGTGTTAATACCGGTTAACCTATAGGGATAACTGAGCCTCAAACAGTGAACCATACCTGCTGGATGGTCCACCTTGGTATCTTATAATACCTGTCACATGACACAATCGACCCCGCAGGATCTCAGTGTGGTACCCTTCCCATTCATGAGGGAAGGCACTGTGTGTGGGGGATTCCCCAAGTAGATCTACCCATATAGAACAAGCGGTTCACACAAAAATTAAATATTTTGTGATACAATTAAAAGCAGGTTCAATATTAACCACAACATACAAGTATCATAGCACATAAATGATTTCAAAGTAGGCATAGCATGTTTCATCCCAAAGCAGTAGTAAAAAGGGAACACTAGAACTCACCTTAGGGTTAAGTCAATGATTCCTTGAGCAAAGATAGATTCAATTCCTAGCACCCTATCATCATGATTCAAGTAATAAGCTAAATGATCTATGGTCATTATAAGATTAACTAGGTTAATTTATGGTTAAAAGTTCAACTAACTTTGGTTCTTTAACAATTGCGTTTAAAAAGTTTCCTTTTTAGGTAAGTTGTATTTCTTTATGTAACTAACATGTTTTTATGATTTAAATCAATTTGATAAGGTGATGATAAGTTTAACAAGTAATTTTTAGTCATATATTGATCATTTTAGGGTGAAATTACAGAATTACACTTTAGTCCCTCAAGTTTCATAATTTACAGTTTTTTTTACCCTAAAATTTGATTTCTATCATTTCATGACCCATTATTGCTCTTAATAATTTCTAGAAGTTTTACATATTTAAAATGACCTATTTTAACCCAAATTTTCAGTATTTTAATTTGGAGAATTTAAAATACCTATAACTAGCTACCGGTTACGGTTAAACCGACAATTTATCGTCTAGTTTTGAATATTGTAGTTTTTAACCCATACGACTTATGTATTAATTTTTAAACACTTCTAATAAACTTTTTAATCTGTTTTAAATGGGATTTTTGAGTCATTATAGCCAAAGGCTTTAGTTTGTAAGAAATCGTTTGTAAACTCGTTTTTAACCGAAACCGAACATTCTAAGTTAATTTTTCTTCATATTTTTACCAAATTACCACCTTGAGGTCACTAAGTTACTGAAATTTCATTAATTACATGATTTTATACTTGTTACACAATTTTTAGAAATTTTCTCCAAAATCTCCCGGTTTAGGTCTGTTTTGCTAGTTAAATTCATAAAAATTACAATTTAACCCAATAAATCACCAAATTCGGTTTTTAACACTAAAATATATATTTTAGGGCCTGAAAATTATAAAATTTGATATTTGTTAAGTTTAACCCATAACTTCCAATTTTACCACTTTTCGGGTCCTAGATTTACCTCATTTAAGCCATTTTACCATACTTTTCATAATGTTTACCCCAAGTCATGAATTTTACATGTTTAATATCATCAAAATACTGGAACAAAACTTCAACTCACGGATTTTTACATACAAGTCACCATTGATTCATTTAGAGGGTGTTAATCACTTTTTACACATGTGCGATCGATATGTTTCAAGCATAATCATCACCAAACCATTATTTAACTTTTAAACTAGCTTCATAAGGAGTTCATAAACTGTTTTAGAGCAGAAGTTTAGCATAGGTTGAGAGGCTTTTAAAAATAGGTGGGTTTTTGGTGCTAAACCCATGAAAAAAAGGGTTTTCAAGGTGAAATCGGGTGCACCAAGCCTTAATTCACGATTGTTCTTAGCATATACCTTCTTGTGAGGTTGAGAGTCCTTCAAAAACAGTAGGATGGCAGCAAGTTTCTGTTTTGAACAAGAAAGTAAGATTTTTGAGCGAAAAGTGAAGAAAAACACAAGATATAGCCTTATTCGGGTATGATGTTGCTTACACTTCAGGTGTTCCACGATTTTGGGATGATTTTGAGAGTTTGAAGGCTGTTGAATCTCGAGCATAAGCTGAAACTTCCTGTTCTTGCAAAGACCTTGCTTGAAAACTCACCAAAACTCACTTTCTTGCTTGTTTTGAGCTTGGTTGGTGTTGGAATGGAGCTTGCCTTCGAAAATCTACTATGAAGATGAAGAAAATGTAGAGAAATGGAGGAGGGAGACTGATTTCGTGGAAGAGGGAGAGAGAGTGAGGTTGGGAGTGTAGGTTGCATGTATGGGAAAGGGTGGAATGGAGTGTAAGAGTGGGTTTGAAGGTTTCAAGGGAGAATGGGGATTGGAGGAGAGGGGGGGCGGCCGAAAGAGAGAGTGAGAGGGGGATTTATTTGAATTTTAATGGTATTTTGTTAGTTAAAGTAGATTAAGTGTAGTATAATTTTAGTAGGTAATGTTATTTGGTAGTAGTTTCTTGTTTTTAGATTTTTAAGTGTAAGAATCCATATATATATAATTCAAGATTGGATTTTGATTTATTATTATCACCAATGATTTATTTTACCTTGAAATTAAATTTCATCACCTAATTAATACTTTTCAAGGATTATCTATTAATTTCTAGACTAAGGCAAGGCATAAAGGTATCGTCTAAGGCAATCAAGCATGTAGTCAAATAATCATGTAAAGATGATAATAATAATAATACTATGAATGAAATAATGTTAAATAAGTTTTAGGGTTAGGGTTGGACCTAGGAGTTGGTTGTTACATTCTCCCACCGTTTAGGAAATTTCGTCCCGAAATTTTAGCCTCGATTAGATCCAGAACGGGTGGGTTTGAAGAGGTGCGGAAAATCTTTTCTCATTTCATCTTCTCATTCCCAAGTGAATTCAGGCCCTCGCCTGGAATTCCATCTTACTTTGACCTTGGGTATACGACTTCGTCTGAGTTTCTTGACCAATCGGTCAGTGATCTCAACAGGTTCTTCCACAAAATTCAGCTTGTTATTAATTCTAGCTTCCTTCAAAGGCAATTCCAGGGCTTTGTCTACCAAACACTTCTTCAAGTTAGGCACATGGAACGTGTCATGTATGTAGCTTAACTCTTGAGGTAGTTTTAATTGATAAGCCACTAGGCCAATTCTAGCAAATATTTCAAATGGTCCGATGTATCTTGGGCTTAGCTTGCCTTTCTTACCAAATCTTACGGCTCCCTTCCAGGGTGCGACTTTTAGCATCACTCTATCACCGACCTGGAATTCCAATGGTTTTCGCCTTCTGTCAGCGTATTTCTTCTGACGATCTCGGGCTGCTCTTAGACGCTCTTTGATTTTAAATATTTTGTCTGTGGTCTCCATCATGATGTCGGGTCCCATCACTTGGCTGTCACCAACCTCATTCCAACTTAACGGCGATCGACATTTCCTACCATATAGGGCTTCATACGGGGCTGCTTTTATACTTGCGTGGTAACTATTATTGTAGGAAAACTCTACTAGAGGAAGATGGTTGTCCCAGTTCCCACCGAAGTCAATCACGCAAGCTCTTAACATATCTTCCAAAGTTTGAATGGTTCTTTCACTTTGTCCGTCGGTTTGAGGGTGGTATGCAGTGCTTAAATCCAGACGGGTCCCTAAAGCCTGTTGGAGTGTTCTCCAAAAACGAGAAGTGAAGTGACTATCACGGTCTGAGAAAATCGATAGTGGCACTCCATGTCTGGTCACTATTTCGTCGATGTAAAGTTGGGCTAGCTTTGGCAAGTCATAGTCCTCTCGAATTGGCAAGAAATGGGCTGATTTGGTAAGCCTATCCACTATTACCCAAATGGCATCATGTCCTCTGAAGGTTCTTGGTAACTTCGTAACAAAATCCATTGTGATGTTATCCCATTTCCACTCTGGAATTTCGGGTTGTTGCAAAGTTCCTGATGGCTTTTGATTTTTAGCTTTTACCATTGCGCACGTCAGACACTTCCCAACATAGGTGGCGATTGATTTCTTGATTCCAGGCCACCAGAACAGTGCCTTTAAGTCTTGGTACAGTTTATCACTTCCTGGGTGAATCGAGTATCTAGACTTGTGAGCTTCATCTAGGATTGTCTCTCTAATCCCTCCATACTTTGGTACCCACGTTCTTCCTTCACACTTGTATAAACCATCGTTGCTCAACTCTAAACGCTTTTCCATTCCTGTTAGCATCTCCTCAGCTAGGTTATCCTCCTTCAGTGCTTCACCTTGAGTTTCCTTTAGCCTAGCAATAAGGCTGGTATACACACTCATCCTTAAGGCACGGACGCGAAGGGGTTTTTCCCTTTCCTTTCTACTCAAGGCATCTGCCACTACATTTGCCTTGCCAGGGTGGTAGCAGATTTCACATTCGTAATCATTCAATAGCTCAACCCATCTTCTCTGACGCATGTTTAACATCTTCTGATCAAGAATGTGCTGCAAGCTTCTATGATCAGTATAGATAATGCACTTGGTGCCATAAAGATAGTGCCTCCACATTTTGAGTGCAAACACCACGGCACCCAGTTCCAGATCATGAGTCGTGTAGTTCTTTTCATGCTCATTCAACAGTCTGGATGCATAAGCAATCACCTTATCTCGTTGCATCAGCACGCATCCTAGTCCCTGACGCGAGGCGTCACAATAGACTACGAAATCCTCAACTCCTTCCGGTAGGGCGAGGATAGGTGCACTACACAGTTTCTCCTTTAGTGTTACAAATGCATTGTTCTGTTCTTGTTCCCATACAAAGGCTGTATTCTTCTTAGTCAAAGCAGTTAACGGCTGCACTATTCGCGAGAAGTCTTTGATGAACCTCCTGTAGTATCCAGCTAAACCAAGAAATTGTCTTATCTCGGTAGGAGTTTCAGGAATCTTCCAATTCTTGATAGCCTCTATTTTTGAGGGGTCCACTTGAATCCCATCTTTATTCACTACATGCCCTAGAAACTGGATTTCACGCATCCAAAATTCGCATTTGGAGAATTTGGCATATAGTTGCTCATTCTTGAGCAACTCAAGAATCAGTCTAAGATGCTTCTCATGCTCTTCTTTACTACGGGAGTAGATTAAGATATCATCAATGAACACAATCACAAACTTGTCTAGATATGGGCGACATACTCGGTTCATGAGATCCATAAATGCCGTTGGTGCATTAGTCAGTCCAAAGGGCATGACCAGGTACTCATAGTGTCCATATCTAGTTCTAAAGGCTGTTTTGGGTATGTCTTCTTCTCTTATCTTCAGTTGATGGTATCCCGATCTTAAATCTATTTTGGAGAAATAGCTAGCTCCTTGTAGTTGATCGAATAGATCATCAATTCTCGGAAGAGGATAACGATTCTTTATTGTCAGCTTGTTTAATTCCCGGTAATCAATACACATACGTAGGGTTCCATCCTTCTTCTTCACGAATAGCACCGGGGCACCCCATGGAGAAACACTTGGTCGTATAAATCCCTTGTCAAGTAGCTCTTGGATTTGTATCATTAGCTCTTTCATCTCGGGCGGGGCGAGTCGGTATGGTGCCTTAGCTACTGGTGCAGCTCCAGGCAATAGATCTATTTGGAACTCAACTTGTCGGGTTGGAGGGAGTCCCTGTAGATCTTCGAGAAATACTTCTGGATATTCAGAAACCACCGGTATGTCCTCGATCTTCTTTTCCTCTTTTGCCCTCATCACATAGACTATGAAAGCTGAGCATCCTTTCATGAGACTCTTGGTAGCCTTTAGGTGGGATATCATAGGATATAGCGTGTTACTTCTTTCACCATGAACAACTAACGTTTTCCCATCGCTTAAAGGTATTTTAAGTAAACGTTCATCACACACGATTTCAGCCCTATTTTTGGCTAGCCACTCCATCCCAACAACTACATCAAATCCTTCTAGCGTTATAGGCATCAGGTCTATCTTAAATAAATTACCCTCTAGTTCCATTGAGCAACCTTTGATGATTTCATTGGTTTCTATTATATTACCGTTAGCTAACTCTACAGTATAGGCATCGGTTAAGGTGCAAGCTTTCAAATCAATCAATGGCCTAAAAGTAGTAGAAACAAAGCTACCTGTCGCTCCAGTATCAAATAGAACAGTAGCAGGATGGTGGTTAATGAGAAACGTACCATTGACCACATCGGGTTCCTTACGAGCACCATTCGGATCCATCACGAATGCTCTTCCCTTGGGTTTGTTGGGTTTGGCATCCTTGTCACTTGCTAATTTAGGGCACTTGTTCCTCATATGTCCTGGATCTCCACATTCATAGCATTGCTTACCCGGTTCATACATACAATCTTTAATCAAATGACCAATTCTTTTACACCTGAAACAAGGCATTGGGTTGCAATCTCCTTGGTGGTGTAGTTTGCACTTGTTGCAAAAGAGGCTTGTGCCTAAGTACAGTTTTCGAGCCCTTCCACCATGATCATCACGCCTTGCTCCTTCACCAGTTCTCTTGCTTGAACTACCACTGCTACCCATTGTCTTTTTAACATCAAACCACTTCCTTTTCTCACCCATTACCTTCTTCTTGTCTTCTATCTTCACATGCTCTGTCCATCCAGCTCTAATCAAGTCATCAGTCAAGCTACTTGTGAAATCAACTGCAGCTTGTAGGGTCGTGGGCCTGGAAGATCGAACCATGCCTCTAACCCTGGGATGTAATCCCCAGATGAAACGGGCTACACCTTTGGTTTCCGGTGTCACTAGATGTGGCACCAGTCGGGACAAAGCCAGAAAACGATTGATGTACTCCGTGTAGTTCGGGCCTTTCATTTCCAAGCTCAGAAATTCAGATTCTAGCTTCTCAAGCTGATTGATTGGACAGTATTTGTTGGTCATTAGCTCCCTGAATTCGGACCAGTTCATCCTTCCAACAGCAATCCTTCCACGAGGTTGAACAATAGTTCTCCACCACTCTAGTGCTGATCCCTTAAGTGATTGAGAAGCAAACCTTACCATGTGCTCGAGTTTGCACTCACTGATGTCCAGCACGGCTTCCATCTCATCCAGCCATCGGTAGGTCTCAATCGCACCCTCAGTGCCATAGAAGTCCTTTGGTTTGCAGGCCATAAAGGTTTTGTAAGAATACCCATTCCTTATCTCCTCGGTGTCATCATTGTTGGCTTCGTCATTCCCGGGTTCACCGTTCCCTGTTGCATTACCCCGATCAGCGTTGATCTGGGCAATGATAGTTGGAATGGCATTTGCAATTTGTTGCGCCACCAAGTTGGCAATCCTTTCCTCGTTTTCCAAGTTGACATTCTCTCCACGTGGAGCTTCTGGTTGGGTAGGTGCTTGGTTTTCATTATGGTTCCTAGCTTCTTCATTTCTTCCACTAGTTGCTCCTCTTCTTCCCATACGAACTCCTCGTCTCGGTGGCATTCTGGTGTCATCATAGACAAATCTGTTTAGCATCTCATAAATTGGTTTCAAGTATCTCATAACAACCGATTATACTCCTACTAGCCACTAAACCCAGGACATAAAGGTTTTGTACCACATTTCATGACATTCAAGGATGCTTCATTCAATTAATGGGATAGATTATATCACAAGACAACATAATTTAACTCATGTCACATAACATAGCATAATTTCATTCAAAATCATTCTGCAAAAGTTAGCATCATAAGCAAAAGTCCATAAATAGATAAATGCAACCACAATCAAACATAATAGTTAAAACATCATAGGTTCACAAATTGGAAGGTGCCATCACCCCCATAATAATAATAGTAGTGTCTGAAATAGATAAATAGTTTCTCAAATAGATTAATAGTTTCTTGCACACACTCCAATGCTTCTCACGTCATCATTGCCATTTCTTCTTCAGCCATCCAAACCAACCTGAAGTTTTCTTCTTCTGCTCCTGTTCCATGCGCTGAACACTATGAGATGCCATCATGGCTTGGAACTGTGCAGACTGGGAGGTCCGAGTAGCATGCTGCAGGGTCACCTCGTGACGCTGAATAGTCCGGAGTATCTCTCCAAGAGTAGGGTCGGAAGGACCAAAGTCACTAGCCCGACGGCTAGACTGGGTGTAGGGATCTCTGGCAAGGACACTCGGGCCGTCAAACATGCTTCGCCTTGGCGGCATCCAATACTGGTCGTGTGTGTGGCGTCTAGGCGGGTCAATCACTGGAGGTGCTGGAGCTGGAGCCACTGCAGGAGGGGGCGGAGGGGGCGGCATCCTGAAAGAAACAGATGTCCCTGGCCTGGTACTCTTTCGGGGACGGGTGACGACACGGGCACCACTACTCCTAATAGGCGGGATGGGAGAGAGGGTAGGCGCGGTGACATGAGGAGAGTGGGATCGCGTTCTGCTTCTGACCGGAGATGATGATACAGAGTCTTCCGAGGGCTCAGAGTCTTCCGAGGTCACGGAAATCCATCCAGGGTGTCCACACCTTCGCAGGTACTCTTCGTATTTAGTCTGAGGCGTTGACTTCTTAACACTTCCCATATGGGCAGTCTCATCAACAGGGTATGCGGGCGCCTTTCCTTTATCAGCCATAGCCTACAAATCCTGTAAGATTTTCATGAGTAAATTGGTTTCTCATAGCTCATGATAATAATAATAGTAATAATAATAGTATCTATAGCAGTGATGGCAGTAGCATCAATAATCAGTAGTATCAGTAATTAGTAGCATCAGAAATCAGTAGTATCTCGATATAACAGGCATGAAAGTCACTTTTAAAATTTTTGGCCACACAAAAGAAATTTTCTTGAATCATTAACCCAAATACAGAGTTTAACATCACCTAGGGGTCCATGCCAGAACTCACACGTTCGGTAGATTCATGATTACGTTGATCAAGTGTAATCATCAATTTACCCAACCCGCTTACTCCGACACGTTCCAAACAAGGACAGTCCTAAGGAATCAAGGTTGTAGCCTAGGGTCTACTAAGGTATTCCTAATTTCTCTACAACCTGTAGCTCTGATACCAATCTGTCACACCCCGGGCCCAAGTAGGGTGGGACGTCACAGACTGGCAACATATATGGTAGCGGAAACTAACCATCAAAAGAGCACACAAGGAAAGAAATCACATGGCATTACAATAAAAGTTTTAACAACCCAAACACAATGGTCAAAAGCCGGGTCATAACAGACTTAATCCAAATTAAAGTAAATTCATAAGTTCAACAAACATCCAACAAATTGTCTAATGATAGATTCAAACTAATTAATGCCATGTGGTGGTCACGAAACTAGGTCATCCAAAGAGGTTCTCCAACTATTCCCAAGCTTCCATCAAGGATTACCTGAAACATGCTCAAAAGATTTTTGTGTCAACTAGAAAGTTGGTGAATTCAAGTGCTTAAAGTTTAAAAACAAAAGGACTCCTTAGAATCCATAAGTAAATTTTGAAATCATAAGTATCACTGTTGTGGGGTCACAATCAACCCTGCACTCAGTCCCGGCTAGCCTCTTCTAAATTTGTGTTAATACCGGTTAACCTATAGGGATAACTGAGCCTCAAACAGTGAACCATACCTGCTGGATGGTCCACCTTGGTATCTTATAATACCTGTCACATGACACAAACGACCAAGCAGGATCTCAGTGTGGTACCCTTCCCATTCATGAGGGAAGGCACTGTGTGTGGGGGATTCCCCAAGTAGATCTACCCATATAGAACAAGCGATTCACACAAGAATTAATGATTGTGATACAATTAAAAGCAGGTTCAATATTAACCACAACATACAAGTATCATAGCACATAAATGATTTCAAAGTAGGCATAGCATGTTTCATCCCAAAGCAGTAGTAAAAAGGGAACACTAGAACTCACCTTAGGGTTAAGTCAATGATTCCTTGAGCAAAGTTAGATTCAATTCCTAGCACTCTATCATCATGATTCAAGTAATAAGTTAAATGATCTATGGTCATTATAAGAGTAACTAGGTTAATTTATGGTTAAAAGTTCAACTAACTTTGGTTCTTTAACAATTGCGTTTAAAAAGTTTCCTTTTTAGGTAAGTTGTATTTCTTTATGTAACTAACATGTTTTTATGATTTAAATCAGTTTGATAAGGTGATGATAAGTTTAACAAGTAATTTTTAGTCATATATTGATCATTTTAGGGTGAAATTACAGAATTACACTTTAGTCCCTCAAGTTTCATAATTTACAGTTTTTTTTACCCTAAAGTTTGATTTCTATCATTTCATGACCCATTATTGCTCTTAATAATTTCCAGAAGTTTTACATATTTAAAATGACCTATTTTAACCCAAATTTTCAGTATTTTAATTTGGAGAATTTAAAATACCTATAACTAGCTACCGGTTACGGTTAAACCGACAATTTATCGTCTAGTTTTGAATATTGTAGTTTTTAACCCATAAGACTTATGTATTAATTTTTAAACACTTTTAAATGGGATTTTTGAGTCATTATAGCCAAAGGCTTTGGTTTGTAAGAAATCGTTTGTAAACTCGTTTTTAACCGAAACCGAACATTCTAAGTTAAGTTTTCTTCAAATTTTTACCAAATTACCACCTTGAGGTCACTAAGTTACTGAAATTTCATTAATTCCATGATTTTATACTTGTTACACAATTTTTAGAAATTTTCTCCAAAATCTCCCGGTTTAGGTTTATTTTGCTAGTTAAATTCATAAAAATTACAATTTAACCCAATAAATCACCAAATTCGGTTTTTAACACTAAAATATATATTTTAGGGCCTGAAAATTATAAAATTTGATATTTGTTAAGTTTAACCCATAACTTCCAATTTTACCACTTTTCGGGTCCTAGATTTACCTCATTTAAACCATTTTACCATACTTTTCATAATGTTTACCCCAAGTCACGAATTTTACAGGTTTAATATCATCAAACTACTGGAACAAAACTTCAACTCACGGATTTTTACATACAAGTCACCATTGATTCATTTAGAGGGTGTTAATCACTTTTTACACATGTGCAATCGATATGTTTCAAGCATAATCATCACCAAACCATTATTTAACTTTTAAAACAGCTTCATAAGGAGTTCATAAACTGTTTTAGAGCAGAAGTTTAGCGTAGGTTGAGAGGCTTTTAAAAATAGGTGGGTTTTTGGTGCTAAACCCATGAAAAAGAGGGTTTTCAAGGTGAAATCGGGTGCACCAACCCTTGATTTACGATTGTTCTTAGCATATACCTTCTTGTGAGGTTGAGAGTCCTTCAAAAACAGTAGGATGGCAGCAAGTTTCTATTTTGAACAAGAAAGTAAGATTTTTGAGAGAAAAGTGAAGAAAAACACAAGATATAGCCTTATTCGGGTATGATGTTGCTTACACTTCAGGTGTTCCACGATTTTGGGATGATTTTGAGAGTTTGAAGGTTGTTGAATCTCGAGCATAAACTGAAACTTCCTGTTCTTGCAAAGACCTTGCTTGAAAACTCACCAAAACTCACTTTCTTGCTTGTTTTGAGCTTGGTTGGTGTTGGAATGGAGCTTGCCTTCGAAAATCTGCTATGAAGATGAAGAAAATGCAGAGAAATGGAGGAGGGAGACTGATTTCGTGGAAGAGGGAGAGAGAGTGAGGTTGGGACTGTAGGTTGCATGTATGGGAAAGGGTGGAATGGAGTGTAAGAGTGGGTTTGAAGGTTTCAAGGGAGAATGGGGATTGGAGGAGAGGGGGGGCGGCCGAAAGAGAGAGTAAGAGGGGGATTTATTTGAATTTTAATGGTATTTTGTTAGTTAAAGTAGATTAAGTGTAGTATAATTTTAGTAGGTAATGTTATTTGGTAGTAGTTTCTTGTTTTTAGATTTTTAAGTGTAAGAATCCATATATATATAATTCAAGATTGGATTTTGATTTATTATTATCACCCATGATTTATTTTACCATGAAATTAAATTTCATCACCTAATTAATACTTTTCAAGGATTATCTATTAATTTCTAGACTAAGGCAAGGCATAAAGGTATCATCTAAGGCAATCAAGCATGTAATCAAATAATCATGTAAAGATGATAAAAATAATAATACTATGAATGAAATAATGTTAAATAAATTTTAGGGTTAGGGTTGGACCTAGGAGTTGGTTGTTACACTATGCTAATGATTGCCTATAGATCAAAAAGGTTTCTATAAAGAAACAGAGGGTTGAGCATGGACAAGAAAACCAAAATTGGTTTTGACAATACAAAGGTGAGATGCTATAATTGTCAACTATATGGACATTTCTCCAGAGAATGCCAACAACCAAGAGTTGACAGAAACACCAACCAAACACAAGCATCAAGCAGCTATCATTCAAATAGACAAATTCCACCTCCTATTAGTATTCCAGCTACACCAACTCCACCTCAAATCACATAGTAGAGCCCAAATCAACACTTAGAATCCTCTACAATGATTATAAAACAAGATGGTTAGTGTGATTGGAGCACGTATGAGGCTGAGATCCAATCTCTAGATCATGCCCTCATGGCAAATATAGAAGATAAGATCTTAGAAATCCCGAAAGAGGTGAGGGAAAACCTTTGCTCACAAACATGCATTGATAAAGTCAATAGATAAAGAGAACATGCAGAAAAACTTTCTAAGAATGTAATTGAAGCAAATATTTTAAATGAAAGTCTAAAAACAGAACCAAAACAATATGGAATTAAAATTCTTTCATTACAAAATGATATGGACAAATTGATGTCTGAAAAATATCACTTGCAGCTCAAGTTGAGCAACTCTCTACATCTTTGACTAAGTCACAAACACTACAAGCTGAAACTGAAGTGAAACTTCAAAAATTTCAAGTGAGCAACAAGAAGTTTGAACAACTTCTTGGTCAACTAAAGACATTGAGAGACCCTTCAGGCTTAGGATATAATAAGGTCAACCCACCTTATAATGACAATTATACTCCTCTACCTGAATCAATGACAAACAAAAAAGGTGAGTCTCAGACCCATATGACCGGACTGATGATTCAAAACAATCATCATCATCATCATCATCATCAAAATCAGCATTAATATAAAAAACATGCATGATAAAATTTGTTAAAAGTCAAGCACCTCCTCATATAAAACCAATAGATTTTTATCAAGGTGAAAGTAATGAATTTGATTAATAAACAACTGATGAAGATGATGCTGATCTATTGAATAATGAGTCAGATCAACCAATTACTAAAACTACAAAAGTTTCAAGTATGGTTGATACACAAATCAAGCAAACAAAGCAGACACAAGGGTTTGATATCTACTCAGGTGCAAGAAAAACTGAATCTTCCACTCATGTCAACAAACAATCAAACAAAGGGAAAGAAAAAATCCCTGCTCAATCCAAGCAACATACTGTAACTTTTGATATACGTCTAAAATCAAATCTAAATATTGCATATTTACCATACTGTGAGCGGTGTGATCAATACACTCACACTACTGACAAATGTACATATGGTAAATATTGCAAGTATTGTAACATGAACAATCATACTACTGAATCTTGCCATTTTCACAATTATTTTTCAATTTGTGAAAGAAATAATCATAGCACAACAAATTGCTTTTTCAATAAGAAAAATAAGAAACAAAACAAACAAATTCAAGTTGAAAAGCAAATTGAAAAATAGACTTTTGTTCTTAACAAGAACAAAGGAGTAGCTCCAAGACAAACTCCTCACACAAAAGTTGCTTTAAATAATGACAATTTATTTTATGACCACTTTAAACAATCAAACAGGAGACATAAGTCTTAAAACAGAAAACAATCAGATATTGGCACTCTAAGGAGAATAGCTCAAAGAACTTCTCCCGATAGAGCCAAAATCACTCAAAGGAAATCTAGTGTACCTAGACTTCCTAAACCAACAGACAATGCCACACTTGAAGAAATTTGTGTAATGGGAAAAGACAGAAAACCCAAGACCATCTTGGCTTGGGTTACACCTTCTGACTAATTTCTTTACTTCTGCAGGGACATCAAAGAAGGCTTGACAACATCTGGTATGTTGATAGTGGATGCTCCCGATGTATGACTAGCAATTGTTCCCTCCTTCGAGATTTTAAGAGCAAACATGGAGGAAATATAGCCTTTGGAGGTGATAAGACAGAGGGAAAGATAACTGGTGAAGGAATAGTATCAAATGGGTTGATCAGCTTTGAAAATGTCAACTACTGCTTAAACCTCCAATTCAATCTTCTAAGTGTATCCCAAATCTATGATAAGGGATATGCAACCTTATTTGACTCCAACAACTGCTACATCCTCTAAACGGGTTTTCAAATCCCTAAAGAATATATCCTTTTGAAAACACCCCGTCATAACAACACATACATTGTTGATATGAACTTTGTTTCAGCATCAACCCCTGAAACATGTTTACTATCAAAAGCATCTAAAGATGTTTCCCAATTATAGCACAGACGTTTTGGTCATTCAAATTATAACAGAATGAATCAACTTGTAAAAAGTGACTTAGTAATAGGTTTACCACAAAAAGAATTCTTTTGTACAGACCACTGCACTACATGTCTGAAAGGCAAACAACATAGAGTGTCCCATAAGTCAAAATTGGTAAACTCGAACCACAGTCCACTCAAATTGCTTCGTATGGACCTATTTTGTCCAACAAACATCCTAAGCATATGAAAGAGGCAATACTGTCTTGTTATTGTAGATGATCATTCCAGATTCACGTGGGTATTCTTTCTGCTGCACAAATCAGAAACATCAGAAATCATTAAATCATTCATCACTAAGATTGAGAATCAATTGGTTCCTAAAGTTAAATCTTTACGAAGTGATAATGGTACTGAATTTAAGAATGACTTTATTTCTTCCTTTTGTGTAGAGAAAGAAATCAGTCATCAATTTAGCGTAGCAAGAACTCCTCAGCAAAATAGAGTAGCTGAAAGGAGAAACAGAACACTGATAGAAGCAACAAGATCTATGCTTGCTGACTCTCTATTACCCATATCCTTTTGGGCCGAAGCAATCAATACAGCATGCTACATTCAAAACAGAACATTAATCATTAAAGAACAAAACAAAACTCCTTATGAGTTAATGTTTAAAAGAAAACCATTCATAGGCTTTCTTAAATCATTTGGATGTTCTGTTTCAATATCAAATAGTAGAGAACATTTATCCAAGTTTACTCCAAAAGCAGACAAAGGATTCTTTGTTGGATATTCAAGAATCTCAAAAGCTTACAGAGTATACAATGCAAGACTAAACATTGTGGAAGAAACAACTGATCTTGTTTTTAATGAACACACTTTCACAAAGAAAGTCATTGGATCAGACTGGTTGTTTGATATTGACTCACTAACAAAATCATTTGATACATTGTACTTTGATGTTTCAGGTACAAAGGAAGATATTGAATATCCAATGGTACCTCCAACAAATAATGTTACTTTAACTGCTGATCCTCCAAAGAGAACAAACATCACTCCTCCCAGTACAACAGTTACCCCTCCTCAAGATCATACAAACACATTCAGAGGAACTTCAACACTTAGTCCATCCTCCTCACCACCAGTGATCAATCAACCACAACCAACCGGTGACCCTCAGCAGAGCAAAAAAACAAGGTCACAGCAACCAGACACTGTTGAAGAAGAAGATGACTATCATTCATTACTAGATACACATCATGATGATGAAATCTTAGATTTCTTTCATGATTCAGCACAAACTTTCAATGATCATTCACAGCCAGAAAATCCCACCATTTCAAATACCCTTGCTCATCCATCCACACAAGAACAAACAATCAATAATCTTGATTCAACTATTCGAGTTGATCAGATTGAAACCACCAGAGCTCACAAATATCATCCTCTAGAGAATATCATAGTTGACCTCAATGTTAGATTGACACGAAGTCAAACTGGTACAGCAAGCATTTGCTTGTATTTGTGCTTCTTATCTCTAACAGTGCCTAAAAACATCACAGAAGAACAAAAGACACTAGCTGGACAGAAGCCATGCAAGAGGAATTACAACAATTCCAAAAGCATGAGGTATGGAATTTAGTTGACCTACCTGAAGGATAATATGCCATTGGCATAAGATTGCTATTCTGAAACAAAGCAGATGACAGAAGGATTGTCATTAGAAACAAAGTGAGGCTTATTGCCCAAGAATACACTCAAGAGGAAGGAATTGATTATGATGATTTCTTTGCTCCTGTTGCAAGACTAGAGGCAATCCGAGTGTTCCTTGCATATGCTTCATCCAAGAATTTCACTGTCTTTTAAATGGATGTCAAATGTGCATTCCTCTATGGAAAGATATATGAAGAAGTATGTGTTGCTCAACCACCAGGGCTTGAATACCTAGACTTTCCTCATAGAGTCTGGAAGCTAGATAAAGCTCTGTATGGTCTTCATGAAGCACCTAGGAAGTGGTATGAAACTTTATCTAAGTTTCTAATACAGAATGGGTATACAAAAGGAAAGATTGATCAAACATTATTTTTAAAGAGAAAAGAACAAGACTTGTTAGTAGTTCAAGTCTATGTGCAAGTATGTCAATCAGATATTGAAGAAATACAATATGTCTGATTGCACATACAACAAAACACCATTTGCAATTGGACTAAAGTTTGGACTAGACTCAGAAGGTACATCAGTTGATCAAAAGCTCTACAGATCTATGACAGGCTCACTAATGTACATGATATCAAGAAGACAATACATCATGTATGTAGTTTGCATGTGTGCAAGATACCAATCAAAACCAAAAGAATCACACATTAATACAGTAAAGAGAATTTTTAGATACTTAAAAGGCAAACTAGCACTTGGTTTACGGTATCCCAAGGATGGAGACTTCTTTTTATCTGCATACACAGACAGTGATTATGGTGGATGCAATCAAAACAAAAAATCCACAACAGGAGGTTGCTAGTTTCTTGGATCAAGATTGATCTCCTGGCAGTGCAGGTAACAAACAAATGTATCTGTGTCAATAGCTGAAGCAGAATATATAGCTGCTTTTGCATGCTGTTCTTAAGTGCTTTGGATTCAAAACCAAATGCGTGATTATGGCTTTAATTTTCTCAAAACACCCACACACATAGACAATTCTGCTGCCATGTTTGTCACTGACAATCCTATTCAATATTCTAAAACAAAACACATAAGCATCAGATATCATTTTCTAAAAGATTGCTCAGAAAAAGAACTGATAAAATTGATCAAAATTCATACATACAATCAATTAGTTGACCTTTTTACAAAACCATTTGATTAAACAAGATTTGAATTTCTAGTTCAGTCATTTGGTATGATCAACTATGAGCCAAACAAGTAATGTTTTTCAAACATTAAAAACAAACAAGCTTGATTTTGTTAAAATATAAATGTTCTCATCAAACATACAATCTTTCAAAACCAAGTTATCAAACACACATTCATGATTTCCAAATAACAAACAAGGTTGAATCATACATGACATCACATGAGATATGATAGTACACTAGTTTATTTTTTCACTTGAGTCATTTTCCACTAATAAAGACTGACAATACTTTGTTTGATGTGTGGATAGGCTCAGTATGGGACACATAACATCACATAGAACAGTGAAGAACTAAAAACTCATGATTGTGTGGTAAGCAAACACCCATCTTGGTTGATGGTAAGTATTGGTCTATCCGATATAAATTGCATGTAAAATAACTACTTTACACCAAGTGAAACAGTTTATAAATTACTCAATCATACAAGTGCCTCATTTGTTATGATTATCATAGACCTGGAGTACACTCAAGCATTCTTTGTTGTGCTGAGTATAGACCTAAATAACCTACTTTATGATCCAGAAGGATTCCCAAAGGGAACACATCCTATTTGGATGCACAATCAATAAAGTCTTTTAGACTACCTTTCAAAGTGAAGACAAAAGAATCCCAATGTGGATTAAACAACAAGGATCAAATTGAGCATTTACACTCCTAAGTAACTAGGTCATAAGTATTGCAAGTGCTTTGTAGTATATTTTAAGGAGGATTGATTTTAACATACAATCAGGTGTGGGGTACGGGTACATACAAATCATTTCAATCCACCCAAAGCATGATAAATCACTCACTGTTTTAATCAGTCATTAATACCATGCATGAGTTTAAGTGGACAACAATATCTACAATCAACATTGTATTAGTCTATGTCTATTCTCAAAATCAACCAAACAACTCACTGAGAAATTATGACTAGTATGATCTCATGTCATGTATAATTGATTCAAGTGTCAAGGATTCAAAACATGCATTTTGTTTTAGTTAATGTTTTATCTCTCTAATAAAAGATATCACACAATCGATAATTTTAGACCTTGATAATTTCCAATAAATTAATTTCAAATTTTTGTCACTTTATAAAACTTTTATAAATATGCAAAAATTTAAGGGGAGTAAAAGTACATGAAAACATCAAAGGCAGCAGAATATATGCATAATCATATATTTGAAAATTTAAAATATTAAAATTTTGAGTTTTAAATAAAGCCAAGTCAAGCCAGCACTCAAACATATCAGTTTGACACGCATACATATGCACTTCATTACACAATATTGCTTGTGAGTGATATTTTATCATCCGCATATTAATTATGTTAAAATTATAAAATTTTAACAAACATGTAAAATACATTGGAAATTGAAACATTTCACAATAATTTTCAAGTCAAACAGAAAATTAAAGCGTTTATTGCATATGTATTAAGTTACATAGCTGATGAGTAAAGTTTTCAAAAGAAATAAAATTTTTGAAAATTTGTCTACTAATCACCCAACGGACAAGCAAACATATATCCGCTGTAGTTACAGTATCAATCAACTTTCAATGAGCACACAAGCGTTCACAGCGCATGATGTAAATAATACATCCATTGTGAATATAGTACCATTACACGGCGTATGAACAAACGTACATCCCCTTTGGAAACAGTGGTTTACCTTAACGCATGACAAAGTAGTCATCCGTTGTAAACATAGTCAAACAAGTCAAAGGATCCACAGCACATGACCAAAAGGTCATCCGCTGTATGCTCAGCAAAACAGTCAAGGATCCACATCGCATGACAAAAGGTCATCCGTTGTATACACAGTCAAAAAGTCAAAGGGTACACAGCGTACAGTTTAAGATTGTACAGCGGATGCACTGTTCACACAACGCATGTATAACTCACAACGGACAACTTATAATTAAATTTTATGTTTAATCTGTTCACACAATAGACATACAAACTCTATACACAGCGGATGTATACTTTTTCCATTGTATATATAGTTCCACACTTGTGATTTCTCATTCATCACGAGTGAGAGAGAGAAAAATCAAAATTTCTGAACATTAAAAAATTACGCTAAACCCTTCAAACCTTGTTCGATTCACAACCAAAAATCTATTTGATTTTTCTTCTGATTTACAATCAAATCGGTACAACAACATGTTTCTAATCATCAAACATCCATTAAAACATCTTGTCCTGTGATTCTGATTCGAACATTGTTTGACCTAAGTCAAACATTGAACCGAAATCAAACATGAATATTTTGATGTTTTTAAACCAAATCAACATTGTATGTGTGTTATTTGATCTTAGTCGAATTTTATTAGAATGGTAGACTTGATGTAATTTGATTAAATGTTCATCGGGTTCATGAACAGTCATGATATTCATGCCAAAATCAACCAAAATTTGATTTTTGATCTTCAAAATTGTTCAAAATATGTTGAAATATGTTATAAATGCTCAAACATGTTCAAAAATCTGTTACTAACAAACATAGACATTTAATTTGGCATAACATTTATCATAACATTATTTCATGCATAAGCATTCAATGTGCATTAACTGCTTTGTTTTGACTTTAAAAGGTCAAGCTGAAATTCTTGAACAAGTTGTTATGAGAGAGAACTATTGTATAACTTGAACAAAACAACTCTTTGTGATAAAACAAACATAATCAAAATAATTTGGATCAAAACAAGTTGAATCATACAAGATCTACATGATCAAAATTAACCAAATTTTAACTTTTAATAAGTCAAACTGATGTATTTATTAATGTAAATCAAACATACACTTAGACCAATCACAAGTGTTAAACATACATATATTTTCATTTCATAACAATCACAACAGTCCAGTGAATACTTGATCAACATTTCATCACTTAAATCATTGAACATCATTATCAACCAAGTTAACTAACATATTTCTTTTATTTTTGCAGATATGGCAAATCCAGTATTTGTTAGAGATCATAATCTCTATGCCTTTCTTGACACTGATTCCCATAAAGCTGAGAATTACGAAGATATCATTCAAGCTATCAGACAGACCAGACTGGTTCATGCTATGATAGTCAGGCCTAAGATATATGAAGATCACATAGTCCACTTTTAGACTCATGCTCATCTAAAGCAAGGTCAAGGTCAACAAGTAGTTATGTCTACCATTCATGATCATGAAATCACCATTTCAAAAGATATGATTAGAAGAGTAGTTCAGTTAGGTGATGAAGATGCCCAAGGTCCTATTGAGTTTGATGAGAACTATGTTCTCCATATCTTTAGACAAATTGGTTATTCTGGTACAGTTGATAGAAAGCAGATCAAGAAGTCATACATGTATGCTCAATTCAGATTCTTAATGCACACCTACCAGAAGACAATGACCAACAGAAAAACAGTTGGGATACTACTTCTTTAAGAAGTTCTTCTGCTATTGCAAGCATCATAGCAACGAGACCATTCAACTTTGCAGCCTAAATCCTGAATGGAATGATCTATAACTTAACAGAGTTGAGGAACAAGTTTCACATGCATCCAAGATTCCTACAGATGATTATTGATGATCTTTTGCTAAATATACCAAGAGAGGGTGCTACATGCCAACCATTTTATTTTAATGAACATGTACTTACAAGAATCAAATCAAGACTTTATCATGGAACTGAAGTGCCAGTACCTCCCCACTTGATCAATCATGAAATCCCTGTTCTTGATATCTTTTTGAGGATTCCAGGACAAGGAGAACGTCATATGTTTTTCCAAAACATCATACACCAACAGCTAATCATTCAGCCTGCCCCCATCATACAAGAAGAAGAACAAGCTGCTCCTATTCAAGAACTCATCTTGAGCAAGAACAAGCACAAGAAGAAACACAAGAACAAGAATAATTTCACTTTTAACATCACGTCCATTCTCTACCACAAAGCCCAAACCTTTCTGATCAACAAACATTATCATCTCTTTTGAGATATATTGATGCCTCTATGATTGAACTATTAAGCCATGAAGAAGAAGTTGGCACATCATCACAACTTGAGCAAGATCAAGCAGCATCAAGTCCTCATGATGAGCAAACACAAGGTGAAGAGCAAACAAGTGAAATACCAATAGAGGATGAAATTGAGTACTCAAAAGTGTTTCTATTTACTGAGTACAACAAACTAATTGAAAGATCAAACAACAGAGCAAAAAGAATGAAAGAAAAGCTCAAGAACAAAGATGAAATGATAGGAAAGCTCACAGCAGATCGAACAACTCAAAAGTTGATTGTTCAAGTCCTAGAACAATAACTTGATCAATCAAAGGGAGAGGTAAAAGCAAAAGATCAAAATCTAAATAGTACAAGATTAGATGTTGCATATCTTACTGAGGAGATAGATGCTAAGGATAATGAAATAGATGAACTAAAAAATATCATTGCTACTCAATCTGAAGAGATTAACAAGCTGAACAAAGAATTAGAATATAAAGACACTCAACTGAATGAGGAAGAACATTCAGAAGGTCAAGAACAAGACCTGAGTGATGAGTTTGTGAATCAGATGATGTCTCAAGCTAAAGAAATCAGCACAGGGTAATCTAAAAAGGCTATCATCATCCCTGAGGAGACTTACTTAATGGATTAACTGTTTAGTGAATCAAATCCATTTGAGAACATACACGATTCAACCATCCTCACATAACATTTTCACACTCAAGAAATTCAAACTGATGAAACAAGCATCGTGCCTGTAAACCTATTGTTTGAGAAATTGAAATAGCTTATTAGACAATTTGCTAAGTCACTAGAAGCTTGAATCTTCAAAGCATCAAACATCATCATCATCTCAACAACCCCTTAAAACTTATTCAAGAAAAAGGAAAAGGTAGTACTTGGCTGCATTAGTTAAAGGGAAAGAAAAGGTGAATGATCAAGATGAACCTAAATCCCCTCCTCTTAAGTTATTAAAAGTTAAAGCAAAACCAGTTGATGAAGATTAGCCCAAACAGAAAGAATCAGAGGCTACTGTATTGGATGAAGGAGAAATAGATCAGACACATGATCAGCAAACTCAACCTATCATCATTCTAAGTGATTCTAATGAAAAAGATGAAGAAAGAGATGAAAATGAGATGCCAAACATTCAAGACTTATTCCCAGATGATCGTGAAACATTAATGGGAATTGAGTTAGCAGCAAGAGGCTTTCCTTATGAATCATTCATACATCTTAACCTGACTGAGGTTAAAGATTTGCTCAAAGACTTTCAAGAAGTCATGAAAAATAAGAAAAAGCAAACATACAAAAAGTATAAAGAAATCAAGAATCAACAAGAGCTTCAAAATAATTTACCTAAGGATCCTCATATAGAGAAGATGACCTACTCACAGGTTAAATGTTGGTTGTGTCATACAAGAGTGTCATTCAGGTCATATGCAGGCAAGTCTATTTCTCAAATGAAAGACATGACTAGGGAGATATACAAAAATATGCTTGTAAATGCACTGAAGCCACAGATCTTTAGACCACATCCTGCATCTTCTCTGTCAACATATCATCAAGCTCCTTCTGAGCTCTATCCAATAGAAGATCATAGACAATTCATGCCTCATAGGATATGGCCAGAAGGAAATGAAGTGAGAGAGATGATAAATAAGAAAACCAATCTTGTTTAGTTATATGACAAAATTACTCTCACAGCCACAGCAGATGGAAGGAAAATAGTTGCCTGGAAATATAATGAAGTTTGGGATGTACTGCTGATCAAGAAAATATCTAGACTTGTCTGATACTTATCATACATATCCCAACTCGGATCCTTGAGCTACGAAGATAGGCTTGACCTAATGCACTTAAGAATGGTCAATCATACAAACAATCCCAGAGGAGCAGACTTCTATTATATCATGAGGTCTTACATGAATAGGCAACATCATGAATTGAAATCAAAAGTAGACAGAGAGCACAAACTTCACTTAGCCAAATTAAGAAAAGAGAAACAACTGGCCAGCAAGCAAAAGAAAACCAGTGAAGAACCATATACCAACATTGACACAGAAATTTTGGAAAGGGTTCGTTACCCAATGAGACCCTCTAATTTTAAGCTTGTCATGAAAAAGATAGAGGAAAATTAGTACACTCATCCTATTACAAGATGGTATTATGATGAAACACATTTTGAGGTTATTTTTAAAAGGAAGATTGAAGGAAAGGAAGCATCCGACATAAGGTTGTTTGATCCCATGGAAATCAAACTCCTTCATTCCTCTTATGTATCATTTTCTATGACAAAGACATTTCCTACAATAAAAGATGTTCTTTGCAAGGGTGATTGCTGTTATTTCATACACCTGCTTAGAATCTTAGGCACAATTATGTGAATACTGCCTTGAAACAAAGATTAGAAACAAATTTGCAAGCATTTACACACATTGAAGGCATCACCAGCTTGAAAATTTCTAAGAAAAAAAATTTGGAAGTAATTAAGGGTAATCATGTTGTAACCACCTTGGTTAGCAACATTGAAATTCAAGGCCTTGATCAGACAACCCTGGAGCAAATAGTGCAGCTTCCATTCACATACAAATATGATGATTAGAAGAGTGTAGTTTAGTACTTCACTAAATACATAGTGAACTGCCTTAATGCTTTAAAGATTACACCTCTGGCTGATCAACTAAACGAAGCTGAAAAAGTTTAGATAATTGAGAAAGATGTAAAAGAATCTTTGAAAGCTACTATAGAAGTCAAAAGGAGTGTTGATGAAGCTGGTCCATCTCATTCTTGAAGGTTTCTAATAATCAAATGGTCAGAAACAACAATCATGCATAGCTAACCAGACAAACAATCAAAACAACAAATAACACATAACAGACAACAAACAGATCATAAACATCAATTATTCATGTTTATCATACATATCTTCAAACATAACAACACTCACATAGGTAATAAGGCATTCAAGAAAAAATACTTGAAATAGAACATAAAAGATAATCTCATTACACATGTGTAATCAGATAAACAGCAAAACAAATCAGTCATACAATCATACATGAAAGCTATCAATCAATGTAAGTGAACTCATTCAAATCAAAAACCAAACAAAAACTTATTCATAAACAATCAAAAATCAAACCAATCAAACATACATAAATCAAACATACAAAGCAATCTGATTACACATGTGTAAATAAGTGAATCATACAAGTGTAATCAGTGAATCTTACAAGTGTAATTAGTGAATCATACAAGTGTAATCAGTGAATCATAAATGAAAACATTGAATCAAACAAGTAATCAAGTAGACAATAATTATTCATATCAAACACAAAACACACATATTGTTACTAACAAATAGAACGTTAAACAAGCAAACATTAAAGAGATGGAAATATAATCATTAGGGGGAGTATTGTTGGACTCAACAAGTGCAATAAAAGGATAATGCTTGCCATAATTAACCATAATGTGTTCTAACATTCAAACAATCATTAACTAACACATTTGTATCATTAACATTGGTGGGTGTCGAATCCAGCAAATAAAATATTATAATGTGAACCTACTGTCATAAACACTAAGAATAGAATGAGCGGAATTAAGGTTGGTGTCCTTAGGGAAACGTGTCAATTATTTTATACCAAAAATGTTTTAGCACAGTTACTTTGATTGCTTACGCATTAAAAAAGGTGCGGGTTTTAATTAAAAACTAAAACTAAAAGTAAATTGCAAAAAGTAGAAAAATTCCAGTAGGATGACACGGCCGAGTTAGAACTTTACGCGGCCGTGTTAAGGTTCTGCCGGAAAAACGAAAATTGCTATTTTTTTGTATTTTTTTTAATTCTGGAAAGAAATTACTAAAAACTCTAATCAAATTGTAAAGTAAATTAATATATGAAAACTAATTCCAACATTAAGGTAATTTCTTGATTCGATTTGGCTTATGATCATTAACGATTATGGTGCAATGGCTATTTTTAATCAATGATTTGTATCAATACCAGACATCACGCTGTTCGGATATCCACTCTATCTAATGTCTAATCAAGCGTAGTTCGTTGATTAGAGCCAACCCGCGACTCTAAGCTCACGCCGTTCGGATCTTAGCGTGCGGGCTGCAACGTTAGATGTATGGATTATAATTAAACACACACGCCGTTCGGTATGTTTAACTAGATTGCATGATTCTATAACGAGAATGAATTCATAGACAAACCCAAACTGTTAATTGTTTCTTATATCAAAAGTCAAAACTTTATTATGGTTTTAAATCTTGAAGAACTTTATTAGAGAAATTATTAAAGTGGCCAATTTTGTTAACAATCTAATATATACCAGATTAGATCCGGGTTTAAGATCAAGAATCAAACAAACAAACCATCAAAATAAAAACATCTCATAAACGCTTCACATAAGTTCAAAACCAATCATAAAAATTAAACCCTAATGTTGAAACTACATATGTCCTAGCCGGACATGACGGCTAGGTTAATGTCAAAACAAAAATAAGAAAACTTATGAAACCAAAACCCCAAAATAATTAATTGTTTGTTTAGTGATGACAAAGCATCAAGATTCCCCACTTGTTTTCTCCCTTGATGGCTCCTAGTGTGTCCACGTAATTCCCTGTAATTGCTTCTCGGTCGATTTATTTTTCAGCCTCCAAAAGATACTGCCTTTTTAATTTTCTAGCCCTATTTATCATGCATTCTTTCCTTCAATAACTTCTAATTTATATAGGGTATGAATTTGTATTCTTTTATAAGACAATAAAAATTTCCAAACTTTCTTACTTTTAAGCCCTTTCCTTTCTCTTTTTTTCTTACTTTCTTCTCATGTAATTCCATGAACCTACAATACCAATCAAAACATACAAAAGTAGATTCCATCTCACAAAAACTACTATGTTATAAAATAAATGAAAAAAGCATGCAAGTAACGCAAAATATATGCTAAAATATACTCAAAAATTGCTATAGTTAATAACTAAAAATATAACTAACAAATCTCCCCAAGCTTAAACCATTCCTTGTCCTCAAGGAAGTCAAGACTAGTAATAAACTGGGAAATGAAAATAAAACAAATAGTAATATGATTAGAATATTGGCAATACCTAACTTAGCCCCGAGTAAGAAGTATGAGCACGAAATCATCTTGTTATGTTAATTTTCAATTGTCGTGCACAAATTGGGCTTTCAAGATTTTTATCAACAAATGTGCCCAATTTGCTAGCTATGATCCTCTAACCCTTAAGTTCCGGATTTATCATTTCATATCAATTATTCCATGTTAAATTAGTTATTTAAATACGCCAACACTTTTCTTCACATGGTGGAAACCTTCCTAACCTCAAGGACTATAGAAAGCAAGTGGTCAATTTTTCACCACGCGAGATCATAAATGATTTTGTCATTATTACGGCTTATTTATCATATAACTAACTTTTTTTTTCTTTTTTTCTTTTTTTTCATATGGACTCGGCTCTCAACCTATTTTTGCTAGGTCTCAGTCTCCTTATATGATCAGATTAGCATTAGGCACACATGGCTATTAGGTGTTTTATCATTGTGAACCCAAGAACAAAGGGCACTAGTATAACGGGGCACATTTGTCTATTTAGTACTATCAATCTTTTTGACACGCAACCTACGATTAGCATAATAAAGGGTGATATCATTTTTCATGTTGTTCTCAAAATCTTTCCCGAGGCTATGGAGGTGTTACCATTTTTCCCTTTTTTTGTTTTGTTTTGTTTTGTTTTTTTTAAAATGCATTGCAAACCTAATATTACCATGACAATGATTAACTATATGCAATGCAAACATAATATTACTATGACTATAATGCAACCCTAAATGCAATATGTAAATGATCATGATTAATAAGACAAAAAAAACAAAAAGAAATTAAAATTACCTCTCCCCTAGCTTTGATTTAAGCGTCGTATTTGAGGCTTAGAGTAGAGAGTGGACTTTGAACTTTTTAATATGTTCTTTTGTTGCATCCTTATCACTAATCTTGTTTGACACTAAGGCTGGAACATCAAGATTAGATAACTTAATGCATTCAACAGTTAGTGGTTCAATTATATCTAAATAGTTTAAGGATGAGATATCGCTTGGGTAACGCATTGCATCATCTTTGTTGAAATTGATGATCTCCCCATCAAACTCCATAGAAAGTGCACCATTATAAACATCAATCTTAGTTCTAGCAGTTTTTAAAATGGTCTTCCCAATAAGATAGAACTAGAATTTTGAGAGTTATCATCCTTCATATCTACGCATAAAAATCAGCTCGGAACACTAGTTCATTCACTTGAACCAATAAATCCTCTAATACACCATTTGGGTATACTATAAACTTATCGACCAATTGAATGACTACCCCGATCCTCTTTAGCGGTCCTACATTAAGTGTTTTAAAAATTGAGTATGGTAGGATGTTAATAGAGGCTCCAAGGTCAAGCATTGCTCTAGGAACACAAATATTACCCAATTTACAAGGAACGGTGAAGACACTTGGATCCTTGCACTTTGAGGGTAATCTCTTTTGTAAAACAGCTGAAACATTTTCACTTACCTTAGCGTTTCATTACCTTTTAGCTTCTTCTTTGACGTTCAAAGTTCCTTTAAAAATTTGTCATACCATGGAACTTGTTTGATAGCATCAAGAAGTGGAATGTTTAACTCTACCTTCTGGAAAGTCTCCATGATTTCTTGTTCTTCCCTTTCTTTTTGTGTACCTCTTTGTCTTGAAGGGAATGGAGGCAAAGGAGTATACCTCATATCATTTTTAATTGGTTTTGATGTTTTATTCTTTTATCCTCCTTATTTGCATCAACGGTCTCTTCCTTGTTGTCTACTTCATGTATAACCGGGTCTTTCTCACTTCTCAAGTTAATAGCACAAACATTATGATTAGGATTTTTCTCGGTTTGAGCGGGTAGTTTACCTTGAGATTCCAACTTACTTACGGAATTAGCAAGTTGAGCCACTTGTTGCTCTAAGTTTTTAATGCTAGCTCTTGTTTCTTGCTGGAACGCTTTTGTCTCTTGTTGGAACGTGTGTGTTGGTTGCTAAACTCTTGACAATATCTTCCAAGGACATCCCCAAGCTCCCTGCTTGTTGTTGTGGTCGAGGCTGAAAGTGTTGTTGATTGTTTTGCATCTGAAATGGAGGTCCTTGGTGGAATTGTAGGGGCTTTTGTGGAAAACTAACATTGTGTGCTTGTCCCCAATTTTGATTATTTCTAGGTTGTTCATAAGATCTTGAATTCTGCCTTAAGTAACCTCCTATCGCTTGTGCCTCTTCAACATCTTCTTGAAGTGTGGGACACATGTTAGTAAGGTGTCCAAACTGTAAGCATATTTCACACGCTTGAGGTTTTTGCTCAACTTCCTTACCTTTTGTAAGTTGAATTACGGCTTTAGTCAATTCAATAAGTTGACTTTCGATGTGAGGAGTGCTCATTTCTTTAACTGCTCGTGGTATATCATCATACCATCCATCTTCTTGTTAAGAATGTTTGGTATCTTCAGCTATGGAGGTTATTAAGATTCTGATTTTGGTTGGTGTTATATCAAGTAAAGCTCCCCCACTAGAGGCATTTATCAAACGTCTCTCTAGTGGTGCTAAGCCTTCACAGAAGTACTGAAGTAGTTGATGTTTCGATATGCCATGTTGTGGGCATCGAGCACACAACTTCTTGAATCTTTCCCAATAAGTATGCAAAGCTTCTCTTTTCGCTTGTTTGATCCCAATAATCTCCTTGCGTAGAATGGAAGCTTTGACTTCCGGGAAGTACTTATCTAAGACCTATTTTGCAAGATCATTACATGTGTTTACCAATCCTGATGGTAGATAATATGACCATTCTTTAGCCGAATCTTGTATAGCAAAGGGAAATGCCCTTAGCTTGAATTGATCTCCAGTAACATTGTGTGGCTTCATTCCGGAACACACAACATGGAATTCCCAAAGAAACTTATGAGGGTCTTCGTTCTCATGTCCTCGAAAGAGTGGTAACAAGTGGATGAGGCCGGATTTCAGCTCAAAGTTCACCATAGTGGGGTAATTTATATAGAGGGGTTGTTGGGTAACATCATGGGTTGCCCATTGTCTAAGAGTTTGTTCGGCTGGAGCCGTTATGGTTGGTTCGGGTGAGGGTGGTTCTTGATGGGTAGGTGATTGTGGTGGAGTGATGGTTGTTGGTGAAGGTTGTGGTGATTCGGTTTCATATTCTGATTTAGATTCAGATTCACTTAACAAGGGTATATCTTGCCAAATGTTATGATAGGAGGCGAGGTAATAGGTGCTGAGGAACTTGCTAAATTCTTTTGGAGCTTTGCTTGTTTCCTTAACCACTTTGAAGTTTTTTCTAACTTCGAGTCAATCTCAAGTGGTGTACATGTACGAAAAGATCTTGGCATAAAATGATTAAAATCGCCGTCCCCCCAGCAATAGCACCAATTTGGTGGGTGTCGAATCCAGCAAATAAAATATTATAGTGTGAACCTACCGTCACAAACACTAAGAATAGTATGAGCGGAAGTAAGGTTCGTGTACTCAGGGATACGTGTCAATTATTTTATACCAAAAACATTTTAGCAAAGTTACTTTGATTGCTTACACATTAAAGAAGGTGGAGGGTTTTAATTAAAAACTAAAACTGAAATTAAATTGGAAAAAATAGAAAAATTCTAGTAGGCTGACACGGCCGAGTTAGAACTATACGCGGCCGAGTTAAGGATCTGCCGGAAAAACGAAAATTGCTAGTTTTTTGTATTTTTTTAATTCTAGAAAGGAATTATTAAAAACTCTAATCGAATTGTAAAGTAAATTAATATATGAAAACTAATTCCAACATTAAGGTAATTTCTTGATTCGATTTGGCTTACGCTCATTAACGATTATGGTGCAATGGCTATTTTTAATCAATGATTTGTATCAATACTAGACATCACGCCATTCGGATATCCACTCTATCTAATGTCTATTCAAGCGCAGTTCGTTGATTAGATCCAACCCACTACTCTAAGCTCACGCCGTTTGGATATTAGCGTGCGGGCTGCAACGATAGAAGTATGGATTATAATTAAACATACACGCCGTTCGATATGTTTAACTAGATTGCATTATTCTATAAAGAGAATGAATTCATAGACAAACCCAAACCGTTAATTGTTTCTAATATCAAAAGTCAAAACTTTATTACGGTTTTAAATCTTGAAGAACTTTAATAGATAAATTAATAAAGTGGCCAATATTGTTAGCAATCTAATATATACCAGATTAGATCCGGGTTTAAGATCAAGAATCAAACAAACAAACCATCAAAATAAAAACATCTCATAAACGCTTCACATAAGTTCAAACCCAATCACAGAAATTAAACCCTAATGTTGAAACTAAATATGCCCTAGCCGGACATGACGGCTAGGTTAATGTGAAAACAAAAATAAGAAAACTTACGAAACCAAAACCCCAAAATAATAAATTGTTTGTTTAGTGATGACAAAGCATCAAGATTCCCCACTTGTTTTCTCCCTTGATGGCACCTAGTGTGTCCACGTAATTCCCTGCAATTGCTTCTTGGTCGATTTATTTTTCAGCCTCCTAAAGATGCCCCCTTTTTTAATTTTCTAGCCCTATTTATCATGCATTCTTTCCTTAAATAACTTCTAATTTATATAGGGTATCAATTTGTATTCTTTTATAAGACAATAAGAATTTCCAAACTTAATGATATTTTCTTTTAAGCCCTTTTCTTTCTCTTTTTTTTTCTTTCTTCTCCCGTAATTCCATGAACCTACAAAACCAATCAAAACCAATACAAACAAGCAGTTATTATCTTTCAAGCATTCTATCGCTAGAAATCATACACACACTAACACACACTGATATCATAGCTATAATCATGGGTTTCCGCACCATGAGTATTGTCAGTTGAATTAGAGATTAGAAAAGGTCCTTGGGGAAATCATCAACAACCTCATTTTGTTTTTTTTGATTTCATCAATTTCTTAGCTTTCTCTCTCTACAGCAGCAAGTTTTCACACGGTAACTGAAGCAAATGGGTGTTCTTCACTTCTCTTATAAAAGCCCATAACTTTGCACAGGGTTCTAGCATGAGAACTTCCATTCGCACGTGAACTTTAGCCTTCTTCGATACTTCGGAAATTTCGGGGTGTTACAGTTTAGACTTCTTAATGCAGTTCTTGGAATCATGTTGCGTATACTCCTTACAGATATTACACAGTCTAGCCTTTTTCATACTTTACTCAAAACCCTTCTCTCAAGGTCAATTTAAACGTTGTTTAGTGCCGCATCCCTTATTACGAGTCCCTTGAGGTGGCATTAAATTAAATTCAGGTATATGTTCTACTCCAACCAAGGACTTAATTCTCTCTATCCTTTTTTTCGAGCTTGACTATTGTCAGAATCTCTAGCTTGATTTCCTTCAAATTGCTAGGTAAACTAGATAACCATCGATGTTGCCTCTTAGTTGATCAACACAATCATTCACACATTTTAAAACATCATTCCTTGGAACAGCTTGTTCACTAGTTTCTACTGCCAGCCTATTCTCGATACTAAAAACCGGAGTGGAAAGAATTTCTTGAAACCAACGGTTAAAAACGTAAGCATCTACGGTTTGGGTGATTTTGTTTAAAAAGAACACACAAAGAACGTGCCTGCATACATATCCAAGACGGGTGAATCCCAAACAAGAACAATCATAAGACTTTGTTATCAAATGATGATAAACTTGGTAGAAAAGAAATTAGTTAAACAAAATGATAACAAAAGTAAAAAAAATACAAAGATGTAACTTAATTTGTAATTGCTTTTTTTTACTGTGAACTCATTAACAAAATCCACCCTCTTATCCATGTGCGAGATTGTGAAGACATTGGTATATTTTTGAACTTCAAAATTTTCTATAAAACAACACATCAAAACCTTGTATATCTCCTTTTCAACCTCTTTAAATAGGGTTTGCATGTAGAATTTTGAAGCATGTGTTCGATTGGTAAACTTGTGTGCGGTTGAATTCGGTTTGTGTTGCTTACAAAGTCAACATGATGTTGGGTATATCCCTGATTGTCAATAGTGATGTCCAAGGACATGAAGCGTGTTCGTGGGAATGGAAGTCACCTTGAAAGACGCATTTGATCTCTCACATCGGGAGGTTGTTTTCACAAGACAACACATTGGGATTTCTATGCTTGCACCCACATATGTCTTATAGCAAAAATGCCATTCAACCAAACATTCTCCTTTAAATTAAAAGAGGTGATAGATTATACCAACGCACCTCACATGTAGCGGGTGTGATATAAACACTCCATACCAACTTATGTATTAACGAGCGAAGATTCGAGCTCTCATAAATGATAGATGTGATCTGCACAAAAATAAATACATCACTTTACCCTAAGTTACACTGTGAAATCACATTATCATATGATAAAAATTTAGTTTATTACACCTATTTACACTATCTTACAATAAATATAGTTAATTTTTATAGGTAGGTAACTTAAGACACACTACTACATTTGATTCAAAAAACACTAGTACCTAACATTAAAATTAAATTAGCATTATAATGTATGATAAGCCATAAATATAATTCAGATTAAAATAACATGTAAATATACTAACAGATCATTAAAGTCAATTACATCACTTTATAATAGATTACACTAAGACATTTACAATACTATTAAGTGACTTCAACTGCTAAGGGTACTAATATTAAGAAAGGATGTATTAACCTAAAAAAATTTGATGTAAGGTATACCTTGGAAGCTAATTTCTATAGGATATGCAACATATAAAAACAGTGGTGAGCTTTCACAAACACTAATGCAACTGCTACCTTCAAGTCGGGATTCTAGTCAGTTAAAACTCATGACGGATGAGTCTTATGAGTATTCAAAAAGAAGCAGAGAAGCCACTTGTACGACTCTACAATTTCATCAGATAGTAGAACAATTACAAAAGTTACACATTTTTTTGTGATGATCTACTCGAGTGAAAGGAACATATATCATATCGTACCTAATTGGAAGGAAAAAAATAAAAAAATTTATATTAAAATGGTTTAGTAGAAAATAAGAAAACCATAATAGTATACAATGACAAAAGGGGAAGAAAGGAACTATATATACTTTTTTGTGGAATATGTGGCATCAAACGCAATAACATCGCCAAAGGAGTGATTGTTGATTTGACATATTTCATGAGCCTAGAATATAACATTCACTTCACCGCCAACATGGTGTAAATCATATGAAAAGTTACGATGATTATTAGTAAACTTCTCCAACTTACTAACAACAAGCAGCATGTCCCGATCACCCATAAACATATTAATGTCCGAGCTTACATTCTTGTAAGCTGCTTTGGTACCTCGCATGTTGTGGTGACCTCCTTTTAAGGCAGAATGCAAACGATGAGCAACTGCAGGCCAACTCGGTGTAAACTCATAGTGTGTATTAATTTTATATCTTGAAAATCTAAATGTCGCCTGGTGCGAGTCAAATCCATATTATCAGATGATATAAGATCATGGTTATACTTCTAAGAAAATTCATACAACACATAATGTTCACACCCCTTAATGACCTTTAAGCAAATGAGCGCCTTACAATCAGTTACTTTGAATGCGCTCCCACGAGTTAAGCGAAGGCTTGATGGTTTGGTCGTATCAATACTCTTTCCTTTAGGCTTTCCTCATTTGTTACATAACAGTGTGCGATGAGTAATTTTATCATTCTGTCTCTTAAAGCCTCCAACACGTACAACAAACCCAGAGAACTCAGCATAACATTGGTACATGTTCAACACCTACTCCCATAAAGTAAAAAATAGCACCAACAAACGGCTTCTTATCGTCAATCACCTCAAGAATCCAATACTTAGACCTATTTGGTGTTAGAAATATCTTACTGTAGTGACTACCTACAAGAAAAAGTGAAGAGTCATTGCAAAAAAAAGTGAAAAATATATAAAGGAAATAAGTCTAGTCTAGTCATTTAAAAAGTTATTAAACAACACAAAAAACTTAAAAGAAAAATAACAAAAACAATGGGTTACATCTTAAAAAAAGATTAGCACACAGATTTTAAACAAAAAAATAGTAAAGGTCTTAAACATATCTACAAAAAAGAAGTATATAGCACAACGACAACAAAAACACAATGAGTAATATTAAAAACTATTTCACATAAAAAATAGAAAATCGCACTCATTATCTTAAAAAAATAAAAAGTAGAGTTGCAAACTACAGAGTTCAAGATAAGAAAAAAATCCCAATCCACAAAACATATAATAATAACTACTTAACACAACTGAAAAATCACAAAAAATGGTGAAAGAGGAGAGTTTTCACAATGAAAATTTGAGAAAACTAATGACAAAAATATATATTTTGAGAAAACTAACCAGAGACATAAAATAATAACTACTAAACATGGTACTACAACAATATGTGTTATGAGAAAACTAACCACGCTGATCATAATCAACATATCAAATATGTGAGTTTACGATAAGGGCATCCATGGTGTCATCACGAGCACCAATATCATGAAGTGGTACATCTTCATGGAATCTTTCATCTATAGCATCCTCCCCTTGTATGAGGGAAGGCCCTTTAACATTGCCTCCACCCATGGATAGATACCCTATTGCACACAAAAGTTAGATTATAAGTTTAGGAAAAAAAAACATACTAGATGGGGGAAACAAAGATGGAGGTTAAGTAGGTTTAATAGATAGAATGGAAGATAAAGTGAAAATGAAGAAGGAACTTTTTTGGTATCACAAACGTACAAAAGGAAGCTAAAGATTGGTATGGATAGAATCTATAAAAAGAAGAAATCATTTCATAGTATAATGGGGTCACGTGTCAGAAAAAGATGACATGAAGGTGTCATCATTGGGTGTCTCGTGAAAATTGACAAAAATATCCTCATAGGTTCAATTTAAGCATGCTGATGTGGCTTCCTCTCATTGGCTTAATTGGGTTAACGGGTTCTCACAATAAGAAAGGTTTCTTACATGAACTCAATCTGCAGGACTGTTTGAAGGGTGCAAGTTAGTTTTCACAATGAGGAGAGACTTAGAACACTTAACAGATCAAATAGGGAACTGGACAGTTTATGATGATACTAAGATAAACACAAGTAGACAAGAGATAGAAAGCTTAAGAACAAGATAATTGGTTTTCAAGGAAGATGTATATTGCTCTCAAGTTCTATTACAAGTGTTACAAAGCATACATACTAAAATACAAGAACCTAAGATACTTTATACTACATCCTACAGCCGGCCACACTTTGAAAGCCAGCTGGAAACAGTAATCTAGACAATAAGATCAATGTAAAGTCAAAAGGCAGATTGCCTTTTAACAAGTGACTATGACATGCCATAGCTCACATCCTATTGTAATACAAAAAGGATAAAAGTACATAAAGTAGAAAGTTACAGACTTAAGACCTTAATCTACAGCTTCCTAAAGCATGGACATTTTCACCAAGTTTTGTAAAGTTGGTGAGCCTGGAAAGTGACATCGGAAAGTTGGTCGGCTTATTGGATAAAAGTACATAAAGTAGAAAGTTACAGACTTAAGACCTTAATCTACAGCTTCCTAAAGCATGGACATTTTCACCAAGTTTTGTAAAGTTGGTGAGCCTGGAAAGTGACATCGGAAAGTTGGTCGGCTTTTCTGATAAGTTGTTGATCACAGAGAGCATGTCTTCTTTTTCTTCGAAAGAAATCAGTCTTCTATCTTTGAGGCTTCGAAAGACTTTGTCTTCTAAGCTTCGGAAGACTTCATCTTTGGCTTCGGAAGACTTCATCTTTGGCTTCGGAAGAATTGGTCTTTTGGCTTCAGAAGATTTTACACTTATGTAATTTTCTTGTAGAGTGTAAAACTTTCGAAGTAACTTCTACCATGCACAAAGTGCAAGCATGCAGGAGACACCGTGACTGTTTTTAGTGCATCAGCCTCTTCTATTATCCTTACAAACTCCCCCTAGGCTGATTCTACCAAAACAAAGAAGTTCTTTAGCAGTTGATAGTCCTCATTAGGATCAGAAGCATTCCCTTCTTCATCAGCTGATCTGGATCCTTTAGACTCTCATAGAACCTTCTCATGTCAAAGAGATCATGTAGAGGTAGATCAAGCATGTCCTGCCAGAGATAGACATCTTGACCAGCTTGATCTCTGACAACATACCATCTGTCTGGATTTGCAGTAAAAGTGGACAGAATGGTTCTTCTTGATGCAAGAGGCTCAACCTAAATTGGAGTTGATTGGTCATCCTCTTATTGCATATCCTCAGGATGTCTTGACTCATCCTGAGGTGATGAGGTGCATGCCTTGGACTTCTTTTTCTTTCTTCTGTCCCTTTTTATGGCCATCCTCTTCCTTAGTCTATACTTTAACTGAAGAGCTTGGCCTGCATCACCAGATTTACTTTTTGTACTCTCCTCAGTTGGGTCCTTATTCCTTATTTTATCAGTAGGAGCGTAGAATTCCACTGTGGGTCAGAAGATGAAGTTGGCTTAGTTGTAGCTTCAAGTTCAGGCTGTGTTGTCTCTTCAACTCAATATATCAAATGAGAGGGATTGAGGGCTGCTGCCAGATAGAGTCCTGTGGCACTCAGATAAGCAATCATCTTTTGTCTTTCTTGTTCCCTGCTTATCTGAGTTTCTTCTTCTTCAATAGCCATAAACTATTTCTCAGGACTTTCATGAACTGGAAAGAGGACAGAAGCTTTTTGTTGTCTTTTTCTTTTTCTCTCTTCTTTGATATTGAGAAGCAGTTCTACTGCCTCAGCCTCCTTCCTCTCTTTATACAGCTCCCTGTCTGCCAGTTCATCTAGTTCTTCCAAGGGGAGAGAAATGATTTCATCAATGTTGTAGTTCCTAAGTCCTAGATAATTCAATCTGGATGCCCTTAACTCATCATTCTAAGTATCAGGCATATGGGCAGCCCTGATTGCAGCTTGCATGAAGCTTGGGACTTCTGCCGATCTTTCTCCCTAGGCCTTCCTCTTCCTCTCTCTCTTCTCCTCCTCAATCTCCTCAGGAGTCATCTTCCTTTTCTTTTTGTTAATCGTGGGCCTGTATGACTTAGGGTGGAGAGAGCTTTGGCCTACAGATGGCTCTGGCCAGAAAGAGGTTATGATGCACCTTCACCAGCAGGTGTGTCACTAAGGATACTGGGTGTAGAGGGTGAGCCTGTCTCAAGGTTCACAGGTTCTTCTGCTGGGCCTTCAATTGAGGTTTGCCTCAATATACAGTTGACTAATGTTTTCCCCGCTAGCCTCTGTCTATATAAAATTGCTCTATGTCTGAATTCCCTCATTACCCAATCTTGGATCACCTCAGCTAACCTGCCAGCCTGTCTGTTTTGGCTTGGGTTGATGAAAGGTAGGTTAACCAAGTTCATACCATCATGGAAACTCAGGTCTGAAAGTTGAAGAGTTCCTGCTGCCCCTGAGCCCTTGATAGCACCAATGCCATTCTTGAGGAGTCATACCACCATCCCATAATTAGATTTTCAGCTAGATGGGATGGGGCAGGCATGGACATTAGAATTCCTTCCTTAAATAGTTGTTGAAGTAAGGCCTCCACATCAGTGTGAGCCTGAGGAAGTTGTTGAGTTTGGAGAACTGCAAGTGAGGGTGGTGAGTCCTCATTGTCCACACTTATGACAGGACTCCCAGGTTCTGTGGTTGTAGTAACTTTCTCCCCCTTTTTGGTAGCACAACCCACTTGCATAGGTGAGCTGGAGGTCAAATCCACTACTTCTGTAGGTTCTTGCGGACCTGGATGAGTTTGTCTTAATGGTCTCTCAGCTAGCTTGCCCTTGAGATCGGTGATCTCAAGTTGCTGGTCATTGACCTTCTGCTGTAAGGCAGTCACTTGAGATTCCAAGTGACTTACCTTGGAGACCAAAGAGGTGCACATGTCTTCTAGTTATTGCACCTTTAGTTTCAGACTCCCCTCATCTTCAGATGAAGAATCATGGGCGGATGAGAGAGTTGGACTGATGTCTTCTCCCTCATCACCAGCACAGTATTCTTGGCTGCTGGATTTCCTCTGCTCACTGACAACTTGAAGTGAAGTGTCAATGGGCTGAGTTGCCATGGTTGAGGTCTTAATGATGTAGTCACTAGCAGTAGTGAGAGCCTCTTCCATATGGACCTCTTAAACTTGTTCAGGGAGATCCACCTTAGTTTGGGGTGGATGATGTGGACTAGATATGGGAGTGACAGGAGCACTCATCTCTCCTTGAGCAGGGGTGAAGAAGAGAGACTCATGGTACTCACTGAATCACATATCTTCATCATCATATAATTCAAGGTTTGGGATTGGTTGGTTGAGATCTAGAGGCTAGGATGGTAAGTATCCCCTGAAGGTTGATCACTAGAGTTTTGAGACTCTGAGTGAAGGCTTGAGGCTGTTTGGGTTATGAGCTCATCGGGTTGAGCATGAGGAACCTCAGCACTGATAGTATGAGAGATGGGAGTGGTTTGCTCCTCAAAAGAAGTGGGAGCTCCATTGTCCACTTCTTTTTGCATGGGTGATGATATGGGGGCCTGCTCAGACTGAATAGCTTGAGCAGGGTGGGTTGATCAGATAGGGGTGTATGATTTCCTAGCTCTGAGACTGAATGAGCTCATGAGCATGAGGATAGCTGATCGAAGTGGTTGTCGTGGTGATGTATGGTGATGAGTTAGCTTGTAGTAGGTGATGGTTATTGTAGGTTGATGGGGTGGATGAGAAACAACAGGTGTGGGTTCAACAGTAGCTGGTGTTGCTAGGTTGTCACCTTGAGCAATGAGCTCTAACATTTTTGGGACAAGGGCTGTTTCTACCCTAGAGAATCCCATAGTTGGTTTTCTCATTATTTTAAAGATGCCGGGCTTCATTTGTCCCAATTTAAGAGTTTTTCCTGTTCCCCTCAACTGTGAGCCAAGGTCATAGTTGAGAATGTGCTGGACATATCTAGGGAAAATGTAATACTCCAAGGAGTCCAAGTTTGATAGTAAATTAAGGTAAACAAAGTGAGAATACTTGAACTTGACCCCCCGAACCAGTCCATGGACTATGAAGGAAAGATCCTCAAGAATCTGGTCCCATCCTCCATGCTTGTTGGCAAGCTGTGTATAATGACATGGAGGAGGTACCTCCACTGGGAAGAGACCTTCCCTTTCCTGAAGGTTCTGACTAAGAAGTCTCCTTCATATCCCATCTGCGCAAAGGACTGATTAACAGCAGATTTGGGAAAGGACACATCACCTTCTACATCATCCAGCTGAAGATGGTTGTTGTGATGGCTGGAGTGATGAAGAGTGTCCTCCCCTACACTGTGGCAGGTTCGCCAGAAGTCCAGTAACTGATCCTCATAAAGAGGAGGATCAATGGTGAGGGAGGTGAAGTAGTTTGACAAAGAAAGGAAACGGCAAATCTCTGAGAAAGCAGGATCTTTCTCAGAGTTCAGCAAAGCAACCTGATTGTGTTGCCTGTGTAGTTGCATGGAGAAATCGGGTTGGTTTCTACGGTTAAGGTTGGCCATTTGAGAGAGCTTTATCAGGAAGAAAAGTAAGAACAAAGTCGGTTTCTGGATAAATTTAGGTTAGAAAAGTGTTGCAGATGATGAGAGAAAAGTGAAAGAGGGGGAAACCATTGGGTATATATATGAAATGGATTTGAGACAAAGTTAGTGCGAAAGGATAAACTTTGAAATCCTGATGTTGGTCCAACCTCTGAAAAAGTGCCCAAAAGTAGTTTTCTTGAAAGTTGAAATCTTCCGAAGGTAATTTGGCTTCGGAAGTTTTTGATAAAAGCTTCCAAGACCAATTTGGCTTCAGAAGATATTTCCAATAGTTTTGAAAATTTTGCTTCGTAAGAAAAAATACTTAGAGTATTCTTCTCTTTTCCGAGATAAGTACTTTCGGAAGATAATTGTCCCTTAATATCATTTAAGTACTTAAGAAAAATATGGCTTCGGAAGATATTCAGAAAATTTCTTCGGAAGGTAAATTGTCATAAGTAGTTAGTTGATATTAAACACATAATTTTCTTCCAAAGGTAACTTAGTTTCTTCTGAAGAAAAAGATGTTCAAAATTCTCAAAAGTCTAAGAAATATTTTCTAAAAAAAACTTCTTCCAAGTTAGTTAGGGGCTTATAAGGATTGTGTGTTCCCGATTCTAACGGGATCGTTGAGCTTGGATCTTAGGATTCAAATTGTATGATCAAAATTTGATGGAATGATGCTAAAATTTAATAATGATGAACACAAAAGTATTTAATGCTTGTTGTTTATTGATTTGATGATGAATTCATCATCCATGAAGGATGATGATATGATGTTGGTGATGGAATGTGATTCCCACACTTGGTGGTGAACCATCCACCTACAAATGATGATAAGTATTGCTATTTATACTAATTTAGCATATATAATAATTACAAAATAAACCCTAGACTAATAATGTTGACTCTTGTTGACTTCAAGCTTCGATTCTTCATCTTCTATGTTGACTTTTCTGTTGACTTGGAAATCTTTAATTGTTGCTGTCCAAACCTTGTGCAGCTGTTGCCCAAGGGGAGCAACAACCTCTAAATGGGGCGCATCAAGTTCCTAGCTCAACTTCAATTTTCAGCCCATAAATCACTTCATTTTGGCTCTAATATGTTGTTGATTCTGTTGGATTCATGTTTAATTGATGTGATAAATCATTGTTCATCAATTAAACACGAAATTAGAGCTCAAATCCACATCCAAATCCATGGATTAATGAATAAAATGAAGAACATTCAAAAACCCACTTACTTGATTTTTGATTTTGATCCAAAACTGATGTTGATGCTGATTTGTTGATGAAATTATTGTTGTAACATCATGTTGATGAATCGAAATCAATCCAAGCTCCATTTCCATGTTTTAGATCCGGGAATTTCTGAAAACACCAAGAACACACACACTAGTGTGTGTAAATGGCGATCTACTGCTCTTCAACCCAATCTTCATGGATTCTGATCCAATCTTCAATGTTTTGCTTCCAATTGATGATTTGATCATACATAATGATCAAACAACATCAATTTCATGCTAAATTCAACAGATTCACCTCCAAATCCTTGGATCTCATGAAGAACACCCTTGACTTTTTATCCAAGTTTTCTTCAAATCTCCACCAATTTTAGCAATCTAACCATGAAATATGATCAAAATCAATATGAATCCAACAACTCCCGCTGTGATACCAATTGTGTGTTCCCGATTCAAACGGGATCGTTGAGCTTGGATCTTAGGATTCAAATTGTACGATCAAAATTTGATGGAATGATGCTAAAATTTAATAATGATGAACACAAAAGTGTTTAATGCTTGTTGTTTATTGATTTGATGATGAATTCATCATCCATGAAGGATGATGATATGATGTTGGTGATGGAATATGATTCCCACACTTGGTGGTGAACCATCCACCTACAAATGATGATAAGTATTGCTATTTATACTAATTTAGCATTTATAATAATTACAAAATAAACCCTAGACTAATAATGTTGACTCTTGTTGAATTCAAGCTTCATTTCTTCATCTTCTATGTTGACTTTTCTGTTGGCTTGGAAATCTTCAATTTATTCTTGTTGGTCGAAACCCAACATAAGGGTGATAAAATAGACAACTAAGGACACACAGATTTTACAAATAATATTGAATTTAAGTTTAATAAAAAGCTACTCAAAGTTGATCATCCCAATAGCTGATATAAGAAACTTAAATCTCTGTTAATCAAAAGCTTTGGTGAACAGATCAGCATATTGTTTATTTGTGAGAACTTTGACTAGTTTGATTAATCCTTTTTTAAAATTATCTCTAATTAAATGATACCTGATGTTGATATGCTTGGTTCTTGAGTGTTGCACAGGATTTTCTGTAATACAGATAGCACTATTGTTGTCTATGTGGATGGGAGTCTCCTTGAAGTTGAATCCATAGTCTAGCCTCTGATTCTGAATCGAAAGCACGTGAGCACAGCAGCTTGCAGCAGCAATATATTCAGCTTCAAGAGTTGATGGAGATATACAGGATTGTTTCTTGCATTGCCATGAGACAATCATTCCACCAAAAAATTAACATCCCCCTGATGTAGACTTTGCAGTCATATTGCAGCCACCATAGTCACTATCTGTGTATGCATACATATTGAAGTTAGAATTCTTTGGATACTAAAGGCCAAGTAATTGAGCACCTTTGAGGTATCTTAAAATTCTCTTGACAGCAACCAGGTGTGACATCCTGGGGTTGGCGTGATATATAGCACAAATACATATGGGAAACATGATATCAGGCCTGCTGGCAGTAGGGTACATGAGAGACCCAATCATAGTTTTGTAGATATGCTCATCTACACACTCCCCCTTAAGGTTAGGTCCAAGGGAGTGGTTTCTTGCTATAGGAGTCTTTGCAACCTTGCAGTCAGTCATGCTGAATTTTGTAAGTATGTCCTGAACATACATTGACTGACTTATGAAGATGCCATTGTCAACCTGCTTCACTTGAATTCCTAGAAAGAAATTGAGTTCCCCCATGGCACTCATTTCAAATCTATTCTTCATCAGCTTCTCAAAGTCTTTACAGAGCCTTGGATTAGTTGACCCAAAGATAAGGTCATCTACATACACTTGAACCAGCATGAAATCATTTCCTGTTCCTTTGATGAAGAGAGTTCCATCTATAGTACCCCTTCTGTAACCATGCTGACATAGGTACTGAGATAGAGTCTCATACCACTTCCTTGGAGCTTGGTGCAACCCATATAGAGCTTTATCAAGCTTGCAGACATAATTAGGATGATCAGGATCTGCAAAACCGGGTGGTTGTTTGACATACACCTCTTCATCAATCACCCCATATAAGAAAGCACCCTTGACATCAAGTTGGTAGACCTTGAAATTCTTAGATGCAGCAAAGGCTAGGAATATCCTTACAGCTTCAAGTCTAGCTACTGGAGCAAAGACATCAGTGTAATCAATTCCTTCTTCCTGAGTATACCCTTGAACAACTAGTCTTGCCTTGTTCTTGATTACAAGTCCTCTATCATCTTTCTTGTTCCTGAACACCCATTTGGTTTCTATAGTAGTCTTCCCAGGAGGAAGAGGACATAGGTTCCAAACCTTCTGTCGTTGAATTGAAGCAGTTTCTCCTGCATTGCTTCAACCCAACTTCCATCTTTCAGAGCCTCCTTAACTTTTTTTGGCTCTACTTGGGATAGAAAACAACAGTAGAGACTAACATTTTTGTCATGGGTTTGTCCTTTTGTTTTTACTCCCTTGTCAACTTCACCAATGATGTTTGTGGTAGGGTGAGACTTGTGGATCCTTAGTTGAGGGATCACAACAAGTTGGTTGGAAAGATCCAAATTTGAAAATTTTTGATCAGGCAAAGCAGATTCACCCACCACATCAACACACTTATCAAGAGAAGCTTGATCCAATAAGTGTGTGACATCAATGATGTTGCCTTCCATGGAGCCAGCATCAAGAAATTCTTGATCACTGTCACCATTTCCACTTTCTTCTACATTTGGAACTCCTTCCCTTTGGTTCTATGCCTCTGAGCTAGAATTTAAAGGCACTTAAGATGTATCAGCAGGATTTGTCATTGTTGTGCTAATAGGAGCTCCATCTGTAGAATTAGTTACCACTGGAGCTGAAGTAGATTTACTTGAAGGTCTTCTCAGCTCAAATCTTGGATCAAGATCTTCTGTTGATAGGTTACCTGTAGATCCTTGAACATTCTCACAAGACTTGTTAAAACAGTTAGTAACTAAATCAAGATTAAACAGCCAATCAGGACCAGAGCCTCTCATGCAAGGAGTGTGTTCATTGAAAGTCACATTGGCTGACTCATCAATAGTTTTGGTTCTGAGATTATACACTCTATATGCCTTAGCTTGAGAAGAGTATCCAATGAAGTATCTTGGTTCTGAGATTATACACTCTATATGCCTTAGCTTGAGAAGAGTATCCAATGAAGTATCCATCATCTGATTTCTCATCAAATTTGGCTATCTGATTTCTGGTATTCAAGATGGTGCAAGGACATCCAAATGATCTGAGGAAACCAATGAAAGGTCTCCTTTTGTGCCACAGCTCATAAGGAGTCTTACCATGAGTCTTAACTACTAAAACTCTGTTTTGCACATAGCAAGTAGTGTTCACTGCTTCTGCCCAAAAGCTGATAGGCAGTTTAGAGTCAGACAACATAGTACTTGCAGCTTCAATTAGTGTCATGTTTCTCCTCTTAGCAACACCATTTTGCTGAGAAGTCCTGGCAGCACTATATTGTCTTGAAATACCCTTTTCATCACAAAATGTATCAAGGATTTGGTTCTTAAATTCTGTTCCTTGATCACATCTTATGATCTTGACCTTGTGATCAGATTAAATCTCAATCTTCATAATGAAATTCTTCAATATCTCAGGAGTCTCATCCTTAGTTCTAAGGAAAAAGACCCAAGTGAATCTAGTGAAATCATCTGTGATCACCAAACAGTATGAGGTCCTTCCTAGACACATTACACTTGTGGGGCTAAAAAGATCCATATGTAACAGGTGCACGGGAGTAGTGATGGAGTTTCTTTCCTTTGGCTTGTGAGACACCTTATGCTGCTTCCCTTTCAGGAATGCAACATAATGGTCATCACTTGTAAACTCTTTTTTTGGCATTCCAGTTACCAAATCATTCTTAATTAATTTATTCATGTTTTTAAAGTTTACATGGCATGTTATTTTATGCCAGAGGAAAGACTCATCACTATTTGCTTTAGACAGAAAGCAAGACACTTCTCCAGAGGAAGAAGTTTCATGCAAGTCCATCTTATACATGTTCCCTTTTCCTGGGGAATGACCACCCCAGGCTTGAGAACAATGCACTCATGCTCAGTAAAGAGCATGTTATGCTTTTGATCACAAAATTGGGATACACTCAGTGGATTGTACCCAAGCTCCTTGACAAAGTTTACCTTCTCAATGCAGAGCTTACCATTTGTGACCATGCCCCTTCTAGTAATGTAACCTCCTGCATCTTCTCCAAAAGCAACAGGCCCTCCATTAACTTTTTCAAAATTTTGGAGTAGAGAGCCATTGCCTGTCATGTGCCTGGAAGAGCCACTGTCAATGATCCACACATTCCTGTTGGTCTTTAGCTGTTCCTGCACAAAAAGAGATAATTAGTTACATTTGGAAACCCAAGCCTTGCTGGTCTTGGGCTCAGTAATATTCAGCAGAAGACAATGCAACATAATTTATCCTATGTTCAAGCTTTGAGAATCAGTAGCTGTTGTTGATGAAGAACTTTCAGTCACATGGTCTTTCTTTATCTTCCACACCACCTTTGGAAGCTTAGACTTGACCTTCAACACTTCGGAAGTTTTGACAACTTTGAATGTTTTGGAAACTAGACCTTCGGAAGATCTTGCTTTCACTGCAGCAGGCTTCAGTACTTCGGAAGCATTCCTTTCTTCCGAGACCAATTTTTCTTCTGAATGCAAGTTTTCACTTGTCTTCTTCTTCACCTTGGAAATTCCGAGAGGAAAAGCTTTTCTTTCAGAAGTTGGCTTCTTCTTGATCTTTTCAGAAGATTTCTTTTTGATCATGTGGACAGTGCTTTTAGGATTGTAGATGCAATCCTTAACCAAATGAGAAGTACTGCCACACATGACACAGTCAAACTGCATTCTTCTGAAAGCCTTCTTTTGAGAGCAAGACTGATATTGATCACTTTCCACTTCCATCTTCTTCTTCACAGATGAAGTAGCAAGTCTTTTAGGGAGAGACTTGCTGCTGGATGTGGATGGTTCAGATTGTGCAGCAGTGGTACACAACAAATCAGCCTTCTTCTTGTTGTTGTTAGGATGAGGTTGACAAGAACTAGAACCCCTGGAACTAGGATTCATAGTTGAGTCTTTCAGCTTTTACCACTTCAAATCCTGCAAAGATGAACACTTGTTTCTGCTTAGAGTTAAAAGTGGCCTTGATCTCTTGAGCTTTCTTGGACTTTCTTTTTTCCCTTCTGATCAAGTTTTTCCTCTTAGATTTTGACAACCCAACAGAATTCCTCTCCTCAGGAGAATAGTGACCCTTCTTAGGATAATCTTCTTCAGTCTTCTCAGATGCATCCTTCATTATCTCCTTTTCATCCTTTTCACTCATAGGGTCTATGAGGGGAAGTTCATCTTCACAAATTCCACACATTGGAGATCTTATTGATAGTAAGGATTGTGGATGAGCTATCTCAGTAGATCCTAGTCCCAGCTTATTCTAATAACACACTTTGGCATGCAGAGATGAGGATATCATTTTCTTGAAGGTCTCTTCTTCAAGAACACATTTTTCTGCCCTGGCTTTGCTGATCACAAGCTCAGCCTGGCGTTCAGTTAACTTAGTGATGAGATCTTTAATCTGAGTCCTGTAGTTGGTGTGTTCATGTTTGAGAGTTGAAATGGTTTTCTCTAAATCTTCTATTTTCATTTATATCCATTTTTAGCTATTTTGAAATCAGATTTTAAGATATTTAAGGACTCAAGATCAGATCTCATTTCTAAGTTATAGGACCTGTATGTATAACTTTAGCAATACATTCAGGAGTACAAAGATGTTCCAATACCTTGGCTTCATCATGATCAGCCATCAGTGCTTGGTTAGGAGATGCATCCTTAACTTGAAAGCTCCAGTCAAAGCCTCCTTCTTCAACTACAGCTGCAGCTTGCTGCTTTGGCTTCTCATTTTGGTTAACTCCTTCAGTGTAGTTTGGTCTGGTTTGTGCTTGGCCATTTGTTCTAGGTGCCTTGCACTCCGTGGAAAAGTGTCCCATTTGGTTGCAGTTGAAACAATTCACCTTGCTTTTGTCCGGTCCAAACTTTCTACTGGCTGCATTGTTAGGAAACTTCCTCCATGTCCACTTGTAGAACTTCTTAGCTCTATGAGTGAGAAGTGCCATCTACTAGACTATCTCCATGTACTCCAGATCATCTGGATGGATACAGTCCAGGTCTTCAAGGGTGAAGAGAAAGCTGCCTGAACTCTCATCAGCAGACATAAAAGCATGGGAAGAGCTTGTCTCTTGGAATGGACTTCCTTGGATGTAGCTCTCCCTTGGTGTCTCAGCGAAGGTGATGAAAGGACCCTTTTGTGAGTTGTCAGGGTAGCAGATAAGATGATGCTGTGATTTTCTACAATCCATTTCAACCACAAGAAGAGCCAAACCCTGCTGATTGCTAGAGTTACTAGATGGATTTTGCATGTTCATCTCCATCTTGTAGCCACTGTAGATACCATACAACTCTGTAAGAGTGAGAGTCTTAAGGTTCTCAGTCCTTTTGATGACAACACAGTAGTGAGTCCACTATCTGGGAAGAGAGGTCATGAACTTCCTCATAATGTCCCTGTTCTCAAAAGTTACTCCAACATCCATTAGAGTATCCACAATCTCAACATACGCGAAGTATTGCTGAGTCATGGTTTCACCTGTCTTGTATGTGAAGTTCTCAAACTACTGCTTCAAGAGGTCCTTTTTGTTCTCCTTTGCTTCAGTGGACCCCTCATACATGAGATTTAGTGTATCCCATAACTGCTTGGCAGTTTTGCACTTCTTGAAGCCCTTGTAGATAGAGTTGGGAAGAGCAGTTTGGAGGGCAGTCATAGCCTTCTAATCGATATCTATCTTCTTTCTATCTTCTTCAGAATAGTTAGCCACCTCTTTTGGGATCATGCCACCTCCAGCAGCAGCTGAAGAGGTGCATGGGATGTAAGGTCTAGAGACAACAGATTCCCACATCCTGGAGTCATGAGACTTGATGAAGCCTTCCATTATTTGACACCAAGTATCAAAGTCTTCAGGAGTGATCAGTGTGGGGACTTAGATAATTGGTTTTCAAGGAAGATGTATATTGCTCTTAAGTTCTATTACAAGTGTTACAAAGCATACATACTAAAATACAAGAACCTGAGATACTTTATACTAAATCCTACGGCCGGCCATACTTTGAAAGCCAGCTAGAAACACTATTCTAGACAAAAAGATCAATGTAAAGTATAAAGGTAGATTGTCTTTTGACATGTGACTATGACATGCTATAGCTCACATCCTATTGTAATACAAAAAAAGATAAAAGTAAATAAAGTAGAAAGTTACAAACTCAAGACCTTAATCTATAACTTCCTAAAGCATGGACCTTTTCGACAACTTGTGTAAAGTTGGTGAGCCTGTAGAGTGATAGTGAAAAGTTGGTCAGCTTTTCTGAAAAGTTGTTGATCACAGAGAGCATGTCTTCTTTTTCTTTGGAAGAAATCAGTCTTCTATTTTTGAGGCTTCGGAAGACTTTGTCTTCTATGCTTCGGAAGACTTCATCTTTGGCTTTGGAAGAATTGGTCTTTTGGCTTCGGAAGATTTTACACTTGTGTAATTTTTCTTGTAGAGTGTAAAACTTCCGAAGTAACTTCTACCATGCACAAAGTGCAAGCATGCAGGATACACCTTGACTGTTTTGAATGCATCAGCCTCTTCTATAATCCTTACACAATCCTATATATGTATACATATATTGTAACACCCCAACCTGGCTAGGGCTAACGTGTCACTATTATAGATAATCAGAGACATAGAAAAATATGAAATTAAAGTCTTAACCAAACATTAAATCTTAACAACGATCAAAAACTATAATACTGCAAGACTGTTTGGGGAGGTCAATGGAGCAGTTTCAGAGGGTGTTTCAAGAGTGAACTTGAATAACACTTACAAGATAAAATAGGGAACCGGCTTTATATAAACTAGGAACTTAAAGTGAAAGAACACAAGCAGAAATGGTTTTCAAGAATGTTGTATATTGCTCTCAAGTTCTATTATAAAGTTATAAAGTGATCAAGTGATGATTCAAAATACAAGGCCTGAGATACTTTATACTACATCCTACAGCCGGCCATACTTTGAAGGTCAGCTAGATACACTTATCTAGACAACAAAATCAATATAAGGTCAAAAAGGTAGATTGCCTTTTTGACATGTGACTATAACATGCCATAGCTTACATCCTAATGTATTACAAAAAGGATAAATGTACAAAGTAGTCCATAATCTACAGTTTACTAAAGCATGGACCTTTTCACCAACTTATGCAAGTTGGTGAGTCTTCAAAGTATCAGCGGAAAGTTGGTCAGCTTTCTGAAAAAGTAGATCAGAGAAAGCATGTCTTTTCTGTCCTCCGAAGAAATCAGTCTTCTGTCTTGTTGGCTTTGGAAGACTTCTCTAAACTTCGAAAGATTTCATCTTTGGCTTTGGAAGATCTTGGTCTTGGCTTCTGAAGATTTCACACTTAGATAGTTTTCTTAAGAAAAGTGTAAAACTTCCAAAGTAACTTTTGCAATGCACATGCAAGCAAGCATGAAGCTCTTTGGCTACTTTTGTTCCATCAGCCTTTCAAGTATTCCTTACAAACTCCCCCTAGGCTGATGCTACCAAAATAGAGAAGGATACTTAGAAATTTACAGTCCTTACTAGTATCAAGACCATGTCTTTCTTCATCAATTGGTCAGGATCCCTTAGACTCTCATAGTATCTCCTAATGTCATAGAGATCATATAGAGGGAGATCAAATAAGTATTGCAAGAGATTGGCATCTTGACCTCCTTGATCTCTAATGAGATACCATCTGTCTGGATTAGCTGCAAAGCTCCAGGATAGGATGGGTCTTCCAACTGCAAAAGGCTTTGTTTGAATAGGAGTTGGTTGAGCAGTCTCTTTTTATTCACCCTCAGGATGTTCTTTTTCATCCTGAGGTGTAGAGGTGGATGCCTTGGACTTCTTCTTCTTCTTCTTGTCCCTTCTCATCGCCATACTTTTCCTTTTTTTGTACTTTAACTGAGGAGAGTGGCCTGCAGCACTAGTTGATCTTTTTGTATTCTCCTCAGTTGGGTCCCTTTCCTGCACATGTTCAGAAGCAGGAGGTTGAAAACCCTATTATGGGTCAGAAGATGAAGTTGGCTTAGATGTAGCTTTAGGTTTAGGTTGTGTTGTTTCTTATGGTTCAACCTTCACCTTAACTTCAGGTACAGCTTGACTTGGTGGAGAATGCAAGTCAACCAGTTGGCCTTCCTTTATTCCCTGCTTGATCCTACTGATATGTTCATCCATTGTGGATAAAGACATAGGACTAAGTCTCCTTCTGGAATACCCATACAGCTTCAAGAAGCTCACCATCTTCAGCCTATCAGCAGACTTCTTTTCTTGTCCTCTGATGGTGGCTCTTGACTTAGCAACCTCCTCTCTCATTTTCCTTTTAACAGCTTTTCTTTGAGTTTTAGCTTCTTTTTCCAGCTGTTTGAGGTATTCAAATTCAACATATTCATATGAGAGAGGGTCGAGAGCTGTTGCCTGACAGAGATATATGGCACTCAGATAGGTTATCATTTTCTGTCTCTCTTATTCGTTGTCTATCTAAGTTTGTTCCTATTGTATAGCCACAAGGTCCACTATTGGGCCCGAAAGGTGTTTCACTAAGGGTATTGGGTGCTGATACACCTTCACTAGTAGGTGTTTCACTAAGGGTATTGGGTGTTGAGTATGAGCCTGTCTTAAAGTTCACAGGGTCCACTACTGGGCCTTCAACCAAGGTTTCCCCTTTGAAGCTAATATTAGGATCTTCTTCAGTATCCAGTTGACCAATAGTTTTTCCTGCTAGCCTCTGTCTATATAATTTTGTTCTGCTTATGAACTTCTTCAGCACCCACTCTTGAATCATTTCAGCTAATCTGCCAGCCCGTCTGTTTGGGCTTGGGTTGACAAGTGGCAGACAACTAAATTAATACTATCATGGAATTTCAGGGTTTGAAAATTGAAGACCTCCTGCTGCCCCTAAGATCTAGAGAGCACCAAGGCCATTCTTGCATTGTCATACCACCATCCCACTATTGGATTTTTAGCAGGGTAGGATGGGGCAGACATAGCCATTGGTATTCCTTCCTCAAATAGTTCTTGTAATATAGCCTCCACATCAGTGTGAGCCTGAGGAAGTTGTTGAGTCTGGGCAACTGCAAGTGAGGGTGGTGAATCCTCATTGTCCATACTCAGGACAAAACTCCCAGGATCTGTGGTTGTAGGGAATTACTCCTTTTTTTAGTAGCATCACCCACTTTGCATAGGTGAGCTGGAGGTTAAGTCCACCACTTCCACAGGTTCTTGTGGACTTGGTTGAGTTTGTCTTGGTGGTCTCTCAGCTAGCTTGCCCTTGAGATCGATGTTCTCCGGTTGCTGGTCATTGACGCTCTTCTGCAAGGCAGTCACTTTAGATTCCAAGTGACTAACCTTGGAAACTAAATAGGTGCATGTTTGTTGAAGTTGTGGCACCTTTATTTGTAGACTCCCCTCATCTTCAGATGAAGAATCATGGGGGGATGAGAGAATTGGGCCAAGGTCATCTTCCGCATCACCAGCATATTATTCTTGGCTGCTGGATTTCCCTTGCTCCATGATAGCTTCAGTTGAAGTGTCAAGGGGCTGGGTTGCCATGGTTGAGATCTTAAAAGTTTAATCACTTGCAGAAGTGAGAGCCTCTTCCATATGGGTTTGTCCTTTTGTCCTTACTCCTGTCTCAACATCTCCAATAATGTTTGTGGTAAGGTGAGACTTGTGGATTCTCAGTTGAGGAATCACAGCAAGTTGCTTTGATAGATCTAAGTTTGTGAAATTCAGATTTGGTGACTGAGGATCACCCACCACATCAACACACTTATCAAGATTAACTTGATCCAATGAGTGTGTGACATCATTGATGTTATCTTCAGTGAAGAGGTCTTTAGTATCATGGAATTCTTTGTCAGAATCACCATCTCTACATCCTCCTACATTTGAAGGTCCTTCATTTGAGCTTTATGCCTCTAAGCTAAAATTTGTAGGCACCTCAAATGTATCAGCTGAATTTGTCATTGTAGTGCTGATAGGATCTCCACCTGTAGGGTTTGTTACCATTGGAGCTGAAGTAGTATTCAAATTTGGCCTTCTTAGCTCAAATCTTGTAACAGGATCTCCTATTGATAAGTTACCTGTAGATCCTGAAACATCTTCACAAGATTTTTTAAAATAGTTGGTAACTAAATCAAGAACAAATAGCCAATCAAGACTAGAACCCTTCACACTTGGTGTATGTTCATTGAAAGTCACATTGGCTTACTCCTCAACTACTATAGTTCTGACATTATATACTCTATAAGCCTTAGTTTGAGAGGAGTATCTAATGAAATGTCCATCATCTGACTTCTTAGAAAATTTGGCTAGATGATCTTTTGTATTCAAGATGGTGCAAGAACATCCAAATGATCCGAGGAAATCAATGAAAGGTCTCCTTTTGTGCCACAGCTCATAAGGAGTCTTACCATAAGTCTTGACAACTAAAACTTTGTTCTGCACATAGCAGGCAGTGTTAACTACCTCTGCCCAAAAGGTAATAGGCAGTTTAGAATCAGACAGCACAGTTCTTGCAGCTTCAATAAGTGTCCTGTTTCTTCACTCAGCAACACCATTTTGTTGAGGAGTCCTGGGAGCACTGTATTGTCTTGAAATAGCTTTTTCCACACAAAATGAATCAAGGATATGATTTTGAATTATGTTCCTTGATCACATCTTATGATCTTGACCTTGTGATTAGATTGATTCTCAATCTTCATAATGAAGGACTTTAAGATTTCAGGAGTCTCATCCTTAGTTCTAAGGAAGAAGACCCAAGTGTATCTTGTGAAGTCATCTGTGATCACAAGACAATATGAAGTTTTTCCTAAACTCATTACACTTGTGGGGCCCAACAGATCCAAGTGTAATAAGTGAAGGGCGGGTAGTGATGGAGTTAACCTCCACCGGCTTGTGAGACACTTTGTGTTGCTTTCCTTTAAGACATGCAACACAATTGTCATCACTTGTGAACTCTTTCTTTGGCATTCCAGTTACCAAATCATCTTTAATTAATCTATTCATGTTCTTAAACTTTACGTGGCACATTCTGTTGTGTTGCTTTCCTTTAAGACATGCAACACAATTGTCATCACTTGTGAACTCTTTCTTTGGCATTCCAGTTACCAAATCATCTTTAATTAATCTATTCATGTTCTTAAACTTTACGTGGCACATTCTGTTATGACAGAGGAAGGACTCGTCACTATTGGCTTTAGACAGAAAGCAGGAAACTTCTCAAGAAGGGGAGGTTTCTTGCAAATCCATCTTGTACATGTTTCCTTTCCTGGGAGCTCTTAGCAGGATATGCTCATGAGGAATTATGACCCCGGGCTTGAGAACAATGCACTCATGTTCAGTGAAGAACATGTTATGCTTATGGTAACAAAATTAAGATACACTTAGAAGATTATACTCAAGCTCCTTGACAAAGTTTACCTTTTCAATGCTGAACTTACCATTTATGACCTTACCCCTTCCAGTGATGTAACCACCAGATTCTCCTCCAAAAGCAACTGGCCCTCCATCAAACTTTTCAAAGTTTTACAGCAAGGAGACATTGCGTGTCATGTGCCTGGAGCAGCCATTATCAATAATCCATACATTCCTTTTAGTCTTCAGCTGCTCCTGCACAAAAAAAGATGGTTAGTTACATTTGGAGACCCAAGCCTTGCTTGTCTTGGGTTCATTTATATTGACAAAAGATAAATCAATAATTATGGATCCTATGTTTAAGCATTGAGGATATTGAGCTGTTGATGATGAGTAAACTTCAGTCACTTGGCCTTCCTTTGTCTTCCATACCATCTTGGATAGACTAGACTTGGCCTTCGATGCTTCAGGAGTTTTTACAACTTTGGAAGTTTTGCAGCCTGAACCTTCGAAAGATTTTGCATCCACTGCAAACTTCAGTACTTTGGAAGCATTCCTTTCTTCCGAGACCAAAATATCTCCCGAATGTAATTTTCAACTTATCTTCTGAGCCTTCTTATTAGAGCTTTCGAGGGAAAGAGACTTTCCATCTGAAGCTGTCCTCTTCTTCTTTATCTCAAAAGCCTTCTTGGTCATGTTGACAGTACTTTTGAGATTGTAAATGCAATCCTTAGGAAGATGAGACGTACTGCCACACATGAAGCATGTAGTTGAGCTGCTTATGAGAGACTTCTCTTAAGAGGCTGGTTGAGGTAGATCACTTTCCAATTCCTTCTTCACCTTTGCAGATGATGCAGCAGGCTTCTTAGGGATAGGCTTTCTCTTGGAACTAGATGGTTCAGGTAGTGCAGCAGCGGTGCACTTTTTATCAACCTTCCTCTTTTGACAAGAATGGTTTGAACTTAAACTAGGACTCATGGTACTAGAATCCATAGTTAAGTTTGCAAGTCTTCACCACCTCAAACCTAGCAGATATGAATACTTGCTTTTGCTTCAAGTCAAAGGTGGCATTGATCTCTTGAGTTTTCTTCGCTTTTCTATTTGCATTCCTGATCAAGTTCTTTCTTGTAGACTTGGCCATCTTTGTCCATTTCTTCTATCCGGAAGAATGGTGTCCCTTCTCAGATTGAACCTTCTCACTCATTTCAGGTTCATCCTTCACCATCTCCTCTTCATTATCATCATCTTTATCTTTCTTTTGAACTGGATCTTCTAGAGAAAGCTCATCTTCACAAGTTTCACACCGTGGCTGTCTTACAAATAACAGAGTGTGTGGAGGATATATTTCACTAGATCCTAGTCCCTGACTATTCTGATAAGACACTTTGGCATACAGAGATGAAGATATAATGTTCTTGAAGGTTTCCTCTTCAAGAACACATTTTTCTACCCTGGCTTTGCTGATCACAAGATCAGCCTAGCTTTCAGTTAACTTAGCAATGAGATCTTTTATTTGAGTCCTGTAATTTGTGTGCTCACGTTTAAGAGTAGAAATTGTTTTCTCTAAATCATCTATTATAAGTTTATAAACCCTAAACCCATTTTCTATTCTTTTAAAATTAGGTTTTAAAATGTTCAAAGTTTCAAGATCATATCTCACTTCTAACTAGTAGGACCTATACATGCTAACTTTAGCAATACACTCAAGTGTACAAAGATGTTCTCTTACCTTAGGTTCTTCATAGTCAGCCATCAAGGCATGGTTTGAATAAGCATCTTCAACCTAGAAACTCCAATCAAAGCCTCGTTCTTCAACAGCTACTACAGCCTGTTGCTTGGGCTTCTCAGCTTTTGGAGCTCCTTTAGTGTAGTTTGGTCTGGATTATGCCTGGCCACCATTCATTCTTGGTGCCTTGCACTCTCTAGCAGAGTGTCGCATCTGGTTACAGTTGTAACACCTCACTTTACTTTTATCCAGCCTAAACTTACCACTGGATACATTGCTGAGAAACTTCTTCCTTGTCCTTTGGTAGAACTTCTTGGCTCTATGAGTGAGGAGAGCCATCTACTGCACAATCTGCATGTACTCTATATCATCTAGATGAATGCCGTCCAAGTCTTCCAAAGTAAAGACAAAGTTGCCTGAACTTTCATTAGAAGACGCGAAGGCTTGAGAAAAGCTTGTGTCTTGGAATGAGCTTCCTTGGATGTAGCTCTTCCTTGGTGTCTCAGTGAAGGTGATGAAAGGACCCTTTTGTTAGTTGTCAGGGTAGCTAAAAAGATAATGCTGAGGTTCTCTACTATCCCTTTTAACCACATGGAGGGCAGAACTCTTGTGGGTACTAGATGAAATGTGAGATGGATTTTGCATGCTAATTTCCATCTGGTAAGCGTTTAGGATACCATACAGCTCAGTAAGGGTAAGAGTTGAGAGGTTCTCAGTTCTCTTAATGGCCACATAGTAGTGAGTCCATTCTGTTGGAAGAGATAACATGAACTTCCTCACAATGTCCCTATTCTCCAGTTTGACACCAGTATCCACTAGAGTGTCCACAATCTCAACATATCTGAATACTGCTGAGTCATGGTTTCACCAGTCTTGAAGGTGAAGTTCTAAAACTACTGCTTCATAACGTATTTCTTGTTCTCCTTGGCTTCCTCAGACCCCTTTTACATAAACTTCAGTGCATCCTAGAGCTGCTTGGCAGTTTTGCACTTCTTGAAGCCTCTGTAAATAGAGTTTGGAAGACAAGTTTGAGGAGCGGTCATGGCCTTTTGATCTACATCTATTCTCTCTCAATCTTCATCAGAATAATCACCCACATCCATTGGTATCCTTTCACCAGCAGTAGTTGCTGAAGGTGTGCATGAAACATGAGGTCTAGATACAATAGATCTCCACATCGAACTCTCTTGAGACTTGATTAACCCTTCCATTCTTTGGCACCAAATATCAAAATCATCAAGGGTGATTAGTGGAGACTTTGTCATTCTATCGGTTTCCATGTCAGCTTCAGAGAAAGCTGCCATTTGAGCAAGTATCTGCTTTGTGAAACTGAGCAAATTTAAGATGGTAAGATCTTACAATCAAGAGCCTGGATAGCTCTAATACCAATTGCAGGACCGTTTGGGAAGGTTAGTGCAACAATTTCACAAGGTGTTTGGAGATTGAACTTGAATAACACTTATAAGATCAAATAGGGAACCGGCTTTATATAAACGAGGAACGTAAAGTAAAAGAACACAAGCAGAAATGGTTTTCAAGAATACTGTATATTGCTCTAAAGTTCTATTACAAAGTTACAAAGTGATCAAGTGATGATTCAAAATACAAGATCTAAGATACTTTATATTACATCCTACAATCACCCATACTTTGAAGGCCAGCTGGATACACTGATCATGTAAGGTCAAAAAGGTAGATTGTCTTTTTGACATGTAACTATGACATGCCATAGCTCACATCCTAATGAATTACAAAAAGGATAAAAGTATAAAGTAGAAAGTTACAAACACCTAAATTATAATCTACAGTTTACTAAAGCATGGACCTTTTCAACAAATTATGAAAGTTGGTGAGTCTTCAGAGTGGCAGCAGAAAGTTGGTCAGCTTTTGGAAAAAGTATATCAGAGAATGCATGTCTTCTCTATCCTCAAAAAAAACAGTCTTCTTTCTTGTTGGCTTTAGAAGACTTTATCTTCTAAGCTTCAGAAGACTTTATCTTCTAAGTTTCAGAAGATTTTACACTTAGACATTTTTGTTAGGAGAAGTGTAAAACTTCCGAAGCAACTTCTACAATGCACATGCATGCAAGCAGGAAGCTCTTTTGCTACTTTGGGTGCATCAGCCTTTCAAGTATTCCTTACAAATACTAAATGTCTTAAACAAATACAATTAAATCTTTATCAATCTTGGCTTCCAAAAATATTAAACACTCTTCACACTTTTTCCTAAGTTCCTCGAGTACCTGCCGTGAAAACAAAGAAAACAACAAAAAGAAAACACAGCTGAGCCAAAAATACTCAGTAACGGAGAGAACAGTAGTAGTGATTACGGAATATGCCAAGGTTAGAGAAATAATATGAAATGAAAACGAATGAATACAAATGTAATGATCACCAACAGATATATATCACCCGAACATATCATACATAAACAAAATAATAGATCCAATTATATGTCAAACATAATCAATATGTTGATACATATGCAAGTTTAGAAATAATGAAAATATCATCAGGATGTACCCAGAGCTGGAATAGAAACATATAAAGTGAGAGATAAATGGGTAGCTACGCTCGTTATCAATCACGAGATGGCATGTGTTGGCATGCACAACATCCGTCCCCCAGAAGTCAAAAGTACACTAGCACTAGTCCATACGCCTCCCCAAAAATAAAATATGGAGACGTTGTGAACTCAACTCACCGTCACAGTTAATGCCACATAATTACTTATGTGGTCATCCTTACAGCAAAGGGCCATGCTCGGGCAACAGAGTACAAATGCAATATAACTTTTAGATAATATCTTATTTCACATCATTAATCATGGAACATGCAATAATAAGTACCAAGAACAACAAATTTGTATTGCATTCTGAACTATCAAGATAAAAATTCAAATGAATAGAATAGTTATGACGCTATCATAAAACTATATTAAGGATTTTCTCAAAGACGTATAAAATAACAAAATCAAATGATTCAAATTAAAAGAAAAAAGGTAACAGAACATAGTTTATACTATGATGAAAAGGAAACAAAATCCGTACTTTAATATTTAATAGTTGAAATTGTAACAAGTTTTAGACTTAGACCAACCATTGAGATGTCCTACAATATCATTATTTTCAAATTACAGTAAGTTATCTTTTTGTTTCACCGGTTGTTAAACTTATTATTAGACTTGAAAATCAAGATTAGGTTGGACTCACCTTAGTTAGTGTTTATATTATGTTTAAATGTAATAGGATTTATGTTAGATTTCTTTGTTTAAGTTTTGAATTTTGTGCATTTTGCTGCCCGGTGAAACTATAGTTTCACTCATAGTCAGCAGACCAGGCTCTCCCGGCGAAACTATGTTTCGTCGCCAGGCGAAACTGGTCATGGGCATGACAGCTGTCAGCGAAACTAGTTAGCCTATATATTGAATTGATTCCATCTTTGTAGGCTAACCTTGCAAAAACCCTAATTCGAAATATTATTGTTGCAAGTCCGTAATTGGTGGCTGGAAGCTAATAGAATTCATTTTGAGCCTTTGATCTTATTATTGTTTGATTTGTATTCATTATTATTGAACACCTTTGATGCTATATCATTGTTGTGTGGTTATCATGGATGTTTGTTAGTGGATTTTGAACGTTTTGATCATCAATTGCACTGTTTATCGATCAATTGGACCAACAAGACTTCTGGTCACGACTTCTTGTTATTTATTTTAACATATTCAAAATTTTATTTGTGCTATTAGGTTCTATAATTAAAAATTAATTTGCCTGATATTGAAGTATCAACTCATTTTAAAATAATGGAGTTGAAAATTATATAAACTCCACATGTGTAAAAGTTGATAAAATAAATAATACTAAAGTCTGAAACAACTTTGGTGAATATAACGAGCAAAGATTAATAAAAGAGTCAAATATAGTGTAGGACCGGGTTAGCGAGAGATCAATGAAACAGTATCACATGTGTTGGAGAGATAATAAGCAAACACTTACAAGATCAAATGGGGAACCGACTATAAGAAACAAAGAACTAAAGTATAGAACACAAACAAGAACAAATACAGATGGTTTTCAAGGATGTTGTATTTTGCTCACAAGTGTTCAACCAAAGTTATAAGGCTTAGTCCCTAAGAACTGATACATAAGACACTTTATACTGCAATCTACAGCCGGCCATACTTTGGAAGCCAACTGGAAATACTAATCTAGACAACAAGATCAATGTAGAGTCAAAAGGCATATTGCCTTTTGACTTATGACTATAACATGTCATAGCTCTCATCCTAATGTATTACAAAAATAATAAAAGTACAAGAGTAGAAAGTTACAGACAAAAGACCTTAATCTACAGTTAACAAAGGTATGAAGCTTTTAACCAACTTATCTAAGTTGGTGTTCAGCAGAGATGGCAGCGAAAAATAGTACACCTTTTGTCAAAAGGTGATCTGATAAAGCATGTCTTCTCTAATTTTAGAAGAAATCAGTCTTTGGCTTCGGAAGAATTTGTCTTTGAAGCTTCAAAAGACTTCATCTTTGGATTCAGATGATATGGACTTTTGGCTTCGGAAGATTTTATATTTAGCGTAATTCACTGAGTTGTATAAAATCTCCCAAGGTAATTTCCTTGTACTTGAGAGTAGCATGGTGAGAGCTCTTTGGTTGCAGCAACCTCAAAGTGTGATCCTTATAGACTCCCCCTAGGCTGATGCTACCAAAACAGAAGAGACCTTTGAGCTTTGATCTTCATCAGTTAATAGTCCTCATTAAGATCTAGATCATTCCTTTTTTCATCATTTGGTTAGGGTACCTCAGACTTTCAAAGTATCTCCTCATATCATAGAGATCATGTAGAGGGAGGTCAAGAATGTCTTCTAGAGGTAAATGTCTTGACCTCCTTGATCTCTAGTGACATACCTTCTGCCTGGATTAGTAGCAAACATCTAGGACAGGATGGGTCTCCCGGTAGCAAGAGGCTCTACATGAAGTGTAGTTGGTTGAGCAACCTCTTTTGGTTCACCCTTAGGATGTTCTGACTCACCCGGAGGTACTGAGATGGATGCCTTGGACTTCTTTTTCTTTTTCTTCTCCCTTCTGATGGCCATCCTTATCCTTTTTTGAAATTTAACTGAGCAAGGTGATCTGCAGCATCAATTCTTCTTTCCTTATCAGAAGGAGAAGGTTTAGAAGGAGAAGGTTCCGGACCCTATTATGGGTTAGAAGATAAAGTTGGCTTGGATGCTGCTTTAGATCATGTTGTGTTGTGTCTTGATGTTCAACCTTCACCTCAACTTCAGGTGTAGCCTGACTTGGTTGAGAATGAAAGTCAACCAGCTGACCTTCTTTGATGTTCTGCTTGATCCTTATAATATTCTCATCCATGGTGGATAGAGATATAGGACCAAGCCTCCTTCTAGAGAATGAAAGTCAACCAGCATCTTCTACCTGGACACTCCAATCAATGCATCCTTCTTCAATAGCTACTGCAGCCTGTTGTTTGGGCTTTTCAGCTTTTGGAGCTCCCTAGTGTAGTTTGGTCTACATTATGCTTGGCTACCATTTGTCATTGGTGCCTTACACTCTCTAGCAAACTGTCCTATTTGGTTACAGTTGTAACACTTTACTTTGCTTTTATCTAGTCCAAACTTTCCATCGGATACGTTGTTAGGAAACTTTATCCTAGTTCTCTTGTAAACTTCATGGCTTTATGAGTGAGGATAGCCATATGCTGTACAATCTCAATGTACTCCTGGTCAGTGGGATATATGTAGTCTAGGTCTTCTAGAGTGAAGAGAAAGTTGCCTGAAATTTTATCAGAAGACACAAAGGCTTGAGAAGAGCCATTTGAGCAGATAAGTGTTTTGTGAAACTGACCAGATTTAAGATGGTAAGATCTTACAATCTAGAGCCTAGAATGCTCTGATACTAATTGTAGGACTGGGTTAGGGAGAGAACAATGCAATAATATCACATGTGTTTGAGAGATAACAAGCAAACACTTACAAGATCAAATGGGGAACCGGCTATAAGAAATAAAGAACTAAAGTAAAGAACACAAATAAGAAAAAACAGATGGTTTTTAAGGATGTTGTATATTGCTCTCAAGTGTTAAACCAAAGTTACAAGGCTTAGTCCCTAAGGACTGATACATGAGACACTTTATACTACAACCTACAGCCGGTCATACTTTGAAAGCGCACTAGAAACAGTAATCCAGACAACAAGATCAATGTAGAGTCAAAAGGCAGATTGCCTTTTGACTTGTGACTATGACATGGCATAGCTCGCATCCTAATGTATTACAAAAAGGATAAAACTAAAAGAGTAGAAAGTTATAGACAAAAGAACTTAATCTACATTTGATAAAAGTATGGAGATTTTCACCAACTTATCTATGTTGGTGACCAGCGGAGATGGGAGAGAAAAGTAGTAGTACAGCTTTTGTCAAAAGGTGATCAGAAAAACCATGTCTTCTCTGTCTTCGGAAGAAATGAGTCTTTGGTTTCGAAAGACTTTGTCTTTGAAGCTTCGGAAGATTTCATCTTTGGCTTCGGAAGATATGGACTTTTGGCTTCCGAAGATTTTATACTTAGCATAATTCACTGAGTTGTAAAAAATCTTACAAGGTAACTTTCTTGTACTTGAGTGTAGCATGCTAAGAGTTCTTTGGTTACAGCAGCCTCAAAGTGTGATCCTTACATATAGTAAGGCTTTTAATAAGTAAGTTGTAACTTACAAGAGTCAAATTTCGAACTCAAGATCTTTAGTTTGTAATAAAAAAATCCTATGAATCAATGGCCTAAAGCTCAGATTAAGTATTGTTTTGAAAATTTTATTTATCAATCATGGTTTTTTTCATCTTTATTCTAATTCCAATAAGATGCTAAAATAATAAATATATGTGTATATGTATATGTCGATGTGTTCTGTTAAATCCTAATAATCAAGCAGTAGTGTCATATATTTTGTATTTGCATTTAGATAATACCTTGATGCAAGACCAGAGAAAATCGAAAGAACAGTTGTTGGGCGGAAATATAACATCAGTTAACAGAGGTTGAGTAATCGATGTGCCATGATACTTCGGAGGCAGCGGTGAACAACAATATCAATGAACGCGCACAATGGTTGCCGACTGGGATCACAACAACGAAAGAATTATAAACGATCCGAGCAATGGTGTAAGATAAGCCGATTTGTTATCGACACAAAACCGATGTATCAAATGGAAACAAATGAGTTCAATGGTACCTTGTTCAGATTACGAGTTGTTGGGGGCAGACTCGCGCGTTTCCTTATGGTGGGGTACAAACTCACGAGCGTGAGGCTGCCGGCATACGAATTACAGCTACAAAGTTGTCCGTTTTTAGAGGTGTTTAACAACTTGAAAGAAGGAATTCTAGAGATCAAGAAGTATGCATAGTATATGAAACGAGTAGGTGAAGCGTGACGATCAAATACTCTTTGCAGACAATTAGTTGATTGACTTCAACAATCGTCCTCTAGCCGTTATCTCTTTAAATTCTTTTAAATGCCATAAAGGTTGTCAGTTATGGGAATGAGACTAAGAGTTCAACTAATTATTTCAAGTCATTGAATGATTTTAAAAAAAGTATATATTTTTATATCATCGGCATGTAAATGTCTTTTTTTTAATTACCAAATTGAATATTAATAATATTGAAATTACGTTTAGGTGGATTCTTAACATAGCTCATTATTTCAAAGTTTTATCTATTTGTTATTTACTTATATTTTATTATAATCATAAATTATAATTCACTGATATATTAACGGGTATTTCAATTCTACCTCCCTTAAAAAATTTCATTGTCAAAATTTCTAACTACTGATTACCAAGCTGAAGGTATATAGTGGAATTGCAATATATCGAGAATTCAAGCTCTAAGAAGTAATACATAAGTAAAGATTTAGGATAGTTTGAATCACATACCCTAAGATCTAGAATTTAATCTCCATATGTATGATATTCGAAACAAGGTTGGTTGACATTTGATTCAGACAACATAGTTCAAAAATAGATCATCTAGATTGAAACGAATTTGGCTATTGAGAGCACATCATATCCTCTAACTTCCATGTAGCCTCGCTTTCCAAATGATTTTTCCATAAAATTTTAACGAATGGAATAGTTTTACAGCGCATTACATGTTCTTGTCGATCTAGAATAGCCCCGGCTTTTCTTCAAATGACAAATCCTCATGAATTTCATGTAAAGGATAGTTGACAACGTGCAAGGTATGATAAATATATCTCTGGAGGAGCGATACGTGAAAGACGTTATGCACATGTGAAAGTTGAGATGGTAAAGCCAAATGATAAAATACTTCACCAATCCTCTCCAAAATTTCAAACGACCCGATCTAACGTGGACTAAGCTTCCCTTTAATTCCAAACCGATGAACACCTCGACACGACGAAACTTTTAAAAAGACCTTATCACCGACTTTAAACTCTATTGCTCGATGGTGACGATCAGCATAACTCTTTTGTCGACTTTGTGCTTCTTTTAACTTTTCACAAGCTAGTGTAACTTTTTCATTTGTAATTTTCACCAAATCTGGTACCTCAATCATCTTATCTCCAACCTCCTCCCAACAAATAAGAGCTCTATATTTACGCTGCAAGAGTTATCTTAGAGGCTGATGCTCACCAAAGAGCTCTCACCATGCAGACTGAAGTACGAGGAAGTTACTTCGGAAGATTTGACAGAGTCATTAAGAAAATGCTCTAAGTGTCAAATCTTCCAAAGTCAAAGATCATTTCTTCCAAAGCCAAAGATGAAGTCTTCTGAGGCTTTAAAGACAAAGTCTTCCGAAGCTAAAAGATAGATTACTTCCAAAGACAGAGTAGACATGCTTTCTCTAACATACTTTTGATAAAGCTGAACAACTTTATGCTACCATCTCTATTGAGCCACCAACTTATTCAAGTTAGTGATAATTCCATACTTTTTTCAAATGTAGATTATGGTCTTTGTCTGTAACTCTCCTACTTTGTACTATTTTATCTTTTTGTATTAGATAAAAATGTGAGTTATGGCATGTCATAGTCACATGTCAAAGGGCAATCTGCCTTTTGACTTTACATTGATCTTGTTGTCCAGATTAGTGTTCCAGCTGGCCGTCAAAGTATGGCCGGTTGTAGGTTATAGTATAAAGTTTCTCATATATCAATCCTTAGTGACTTATCCTTGTAACCAAGTAACTTGAACACTTGAGAGCAATATACAACACCCTTGAAAACCAACTGCTTTGTTCTTGTTTTCTTTACTTTTAAGTTCATTATTTCCAAATTGTCGGTTTCCTATTTGATCTTGTAAGTGTTAGCCTGTTCACTCTCCAACAATCTGTGAAACTTTTGCATTGACCTCTCTAACCGGCCCTGCAATTGGTATCACAGCATTCCAGGCTCTTGATTGTAAGATCTTACCATCTTAAATCTGCTCAGTTTCACAAAACACTTATTTACTCAAACGGTAGCTCTCTCCAAAGCTGATATGAAAACAAGCACAATGGCCAAAAGTCCACTGATCACTCCTGATGACTTTGATACTTGGTGCCAAAGAATGGAAGAGTTCATCAAGTCTAAAGACAGCAGGATGTGAAGATCTGTTGTCTCTGGACCTCATGTTCCATGCACACCTTCAGCAACTGTTGCACGTTAAATGCTCCCAAAGGGCATGGCTGACTACTCTGATGAAGATTGGAAGAGGATAGATGTAGATCAGAAGGCCATGAACGCTCTTCAAACAACTTTTCCCAACTCTATCTGTAGAGGCTTTGAGAAGTGCAAAGACTACCAAGTAGCTCTTGGATGCACTTAAGCTGATGTATGAGGGGTTTGAGGAAGCCAAGGAGAACAAGAAAGACCTCATGAAGCAGCAGTTTGGGAACTTCACCTTCAAGAAAGGTGAAACCATGACTCAGCAGTATTTTAGATATGTTGAGATTGTGGACACTCTAGTGGATATTGGTGTCAAACTAGAGAACAGGGACATTGTGAGGAAGTTCATTTTCTCTCTTCCCAAAGAATTCACTCACTACTGTGTTACCATTAAAAGAACAAAAAACCTCTCAACTCTTACCCTTACTGAGATGTATGGTATCCTGAGCGGCTACCAGATGGAGATGAACATGCAAAACCCATCTCACAACTCATCAAGTACCCACAAGAGTTCTACCCTCCATGTGGTTGAAAGGAACAGTAGAGAGTTACCCTAAAAACTCACAAAACAGCCCATTCATCACCTTCCCAGAGACACCAAGGGAGAGCTAAATCCAAGGAAGCCCATTCCAAGAGACAAGCTCTTCTTAAGCCTTTGTGTCTTCTAATGAAAGTTCAGGCAACTTTCTCTTCACTCTAGAAGACTTAGACTGTAGATGGCTCTCCTCACTCGTAGAGCCAAGAAGTTTTACCAGAGGACTGGGAGAAAGATTCCTGGCAATGTATCCAGTGGAAAGTTTAAACCAGATTAAAGCAAAGTGAAGTGTTACAACTATAATCAAACGGGACACTTTGCTAAAGAGTGCAAGGCAGTAATGACAAATGGTGGCCAAGCACAATCCAGACCAAACTACACTAAGGGAGCTCCAAAAGCTGAGAAGCCCAAGCAATAGGCTGCAGTAGCTATTGAAGAAGGAGGCTTTGATTGGAGTTTCCAGGTTGAAGATGCTACTCCAAACAATGCCTTGATGGCTGACCATGAAGAATCTAAGGTAACAGAACATCTTTGTACCCTTGAGTGCATTGCTATAGTCAGCATGTATAGTTCCTACTACCTAGAAGTGAGATCTGATCTTGAGTCTTTGAATATTTTAAAAAGCTGGCTTTTGCTGCATCCAAGGACTTCATAGTCTACCAACTTGATGTCAAGTGTGCATTTTTGTATGGAGTGATTAAGGAGGAAATGTATGGGCAACAACCACCTAACTTTGTAGGCCCCGATCATCCTGATTATATCTACAAGCTTGACAAGGCTCGCTATGGGCTGCATCAGGCTCCAAGAAAGTGGTATGAGATACTATCGTACTACCTTGTTAAACATGGTTACAAGAGAGGTACCATTGACAGCACACTTTTCCTCAAACGAATAGGAATGATTTGATGCTGGTTTAAGTTTTTGTAGATGACATCATCTTTGGGTCACCTAATCCAAGTCTTTAGAAAGAGTTTGAGAAGCTGATGAAGAATAGATTGAATGAGTGCCATGGGAAATTCAATTACTAGGAATTCAAGTGAAGCAGGTGGACAATGGTATCTTCATAAACCAGTCAAAGTATGTGCAAGACATACTAACTAGATTTCATCTAACGAACTGTAAGGTTGCTAACACTCCTATTGCAAGAAACCACTCTACAGTCCTGACCTTGAGGGGGAGTGTGTTGATTAACACCTTTAAGGGCAATGATTGGGTCTCTAATGTAGCTCACAGCCAATACGCTTGATATCATAATTGCCACATGCAGCTATGCAAGATATCAAGCCAGCCCCAAAATGTCACACCTAGTTGCTGTCAAGAGAATACTCAAATATCTCAAAGGTGCTCCTAAGCAAGGACTTTGGTATCCAAAGTGTTCTGACTTCAATCTGTATGCATATTACACATAGTAATTATGGTGGCTGCAACATGACTGCATAGTCTACATCAGGGGGTTGTCAGTTCCTTGGTGGAAGGATAGTCTCATGGCAATGCGAGAAACAATCCTATGTGTCTGCATCAACTGCTGAAGCTGAATACGTTGCTGCTATAAGCTGCTATGCTCAAGTTTTTTAGATTCAGAATCAGATGCTGAACTATGGATTTAACTTCAAAGAGACTTTTATCCACATAGACAACAAAAGTGCTATCTCTATTACAGAGAAACCTATGCAGCTGTCAAAAGGCAAAGCATATCAATATCAAGTATCATTTGATAAAGCTGGTCAAAGTTAACATAAATGAACAATATACTGATCTGTTCAATAAAGCTTTTGATGAATAGAGATTTAAGTATCTTATATCAGCTATTGGAATTATTAACTTTGAGTAGTTTTTCTTAAATTAATTTCAAAATTATTTTCTAGAATGTGTGTCTTTAATGTTGTCTATTTCATCACTCATATAAGCCAAGTTATCTTGAAAGAAAACTTTTCTAACTGATATCCTTATACTTATAAGAATTTGAAATATAATCTCTTTTGAAAGAAATTAAAGTTAACCTCAAAAGAAATTTATGTCTTCAATTCTAATAACCAAGGAAGAAATTCCTTAGTCCCAAAAATGTTAGAGCTCATTGCTCAAGGTGACAATCTATCAACACAAGCTAGTGTTGAACCCACACCTTCTACTTCTTAACCACCCGAACAGCCTCAAATCACCATCTCCTACAAAAGAAAATTCAAGCAAACCCCTGCTTAGTCTACTCAGGTTAAGCAGGCCTCCATATACTCACCCATGCAAGAGGAAGTGGACACTGGAGCTCCCACTTACCCTGAGTAGCAAACCACTCCCATCTCTTCAAGAATCAGTGTTGAGGTTCCTCATGCTTATCCTGATGAGCTCATTACACCAACAACTGCCTTAAGCCTTTACTTAGAGTCTCAAAAATCTAGTGAATAGCCTTAAGGAGAAAGTTACCATCCCCAGCCTCTAGACCTCAATCAACAACAGTCTTCAAGATTTCAATGAGTAACATGAGTCTCTCTTCACCTCCCTTACTCAAAGAGAGATGAGTACTCCTGAAACACCCATTTCTATCCCACATCATTCACCCCTACTAAGGTGGAGTCTTTTGAACAAGTTCAGGAATTCCATATCGAAGAGGCTCTTACTTTTGTAAGTGATTACATCCTTATGACATCAACTATGGCAACTCAGCCCCTTGACACTGTCTTGGAGAAGAGGAAACCCAATAGGTAATAACACCATGCTGGTGATAAGGAAGAAGACCTTAGTCCAATTCTCTCATCCCCTCATTATTCTTCATCTGAAGATGAGGGGAGTCTACAACTAAAGGTGCAATAACTGACCAAAACATGCATCTATTTAGTTTCTAAGATTAGTCATCTGGAATCTCAGGTGACTGCCTTACAAAGAAGGGTCATTAACCAGCAACTTGAGATCACCGATCTCATGGGCAAGTTAGCTGAGAAACCATCAAGACAAACTCAACCAGGTCCACAAGAACCTGTGAAAGTGATGGACTTAACCTCCAGCTCACTATGCAAGTGGTATATGCTACCAAAAAGGGAGAGAAAGTTACTGCAAGCATAGAACCTATGAGTTATGTCCAAAGTATGGACAATGAGGATTCACCACCCTCACTTGCAGTTGTTTAGACTCAACAACTTCCTTAGGCTCACACTGATGTGGAGGGCACACTGCAAGAACTCTTTGAGTAAGGAATTCCTAGGTCCATGTCTGCCCCATCCTACCCTGCTGAAAATCCAATAGTGGAATGGTCGTATGATGCTGCAAGAAAGGCCTTGGTGCTCTCTTGGTCTCAGGGGCAGCAAGAAGTCTTTAACTATTAGACCCTAAGATTTTATGAGAATATATCTTTAGTTGATCTGCCACTTGCCAATCCAAGCCAAAACAGACAGGCTGGCAGATTAGCTGAGAATATTCAATAGTGGGTGCTGTAGGAATTTAGAAGATGATCAAAATTATATAGATAAAGGTTAGCAAGGAGAACTGCTGGTCAACTGGATACTGAGGCAGACCCTAAGATTAGCTTTGAATAGAAAACCTTGGTTGAAGGCCAAGTAGTGGACTCTATGAACCTTGAGATAGGATCAACCTCAGTACCCAGTACCGTTAGTGAAACACCTGCTAGTGAAGGTGTATCACAGCCTCTCCCTAGCCAGAGCTCAAGCTCAATACAACCATCAGAAGGCCAAAGCTCTCTCCACCCTAAGTTATACAGGCCAACCATGGACAAAGGGAAAAGGAAAATGACTTCTTAGGAGATTAAGGAGAAGAAAAGGGATAGGAAGAGGAAGGCCAGGTGAGAGAAAACAGGAGAAATTCCTAGCCTCATCCAAGCTACAATCAGAGTAGCACACAGGTCAAATACTCATGATGATGAGTTAAGGTCAGTCAGATTGAATTATTCAGGATTAAGAAATTACAACATTGATGAACTCATATCTCCCCCTTTAGCAAAACTAAATGAATTGGCTGACACAGAGTTGTCAAAAGACAGAGGAAGGAGGCTGAGGCTGCAGAACTGCTCCTTAAAACTAAAGAAAAGAGAAAGAGAAAGAAACTCAACAAAGCTCTTGTCCTCTCTCTAGTTTAAGAAAGTCCTAAGCAAGAGACTGTGGCTGTGGAACAGGAACAAATTTGGATAGGCAGAGAACAAGAGAGACAAAAGATGATAGCCTATCTCAATGCTACAAGTCTCTATCAGACAGTAGCTCTTCAGCCACTCTCATTTTAATACAGAGTACCTCAAACAACTAGAAGAAGAAGCTCAAACCAAAAGAAAAGCTATAAGAGGAAAATAAGAGAGGAGGCTGCTAAAGCACTAGAAAAGAAGTCTGCTGAGAAACAGAAGATGGTGAGCTTCTTGAAGCTATATGGCTTCTCCTGAAGAAGACTTGGTCCTATGTCTCTATCCACCATGGATGAGCATATTAGAAAGATCAAGTAGAAGATAAAATAAGGTCAGCTGGTTCACTTGCATTCTCTGTCAAGTCAAGTCGCACCTGAAGTTGAGGTGAAGGTTGAACCCCAAGAAACAACACAACTTGATCCTAAAGCTACATCTAAGCAAACTTCATCTTCTAACCTACAGCAGGGTTTTGAACCTTCTGCTTCTGAAGTGTGGAGGAAAGGGACCCAACTGAGAAGAATAGCGAGAGAACATCTAGTGTTGCAGGCCACTCTCCTCAGTTAAAATTTACAAAAAGGAAAAGGATGGCCATCAGAAGGGACAAGAAAAGAAGAAGAAGTCCAAGGCATCCAACCCTGCATCTCAGGATGAGTCAGAACATCCTGAGGGTGAACAAGAAGAGGTTGCTCAACCAACTACACTTCATGTAGAGCCTCTTGTTGCTGAAAGACCCATTGTGTCCTAGACTTTCTTAATAAATCCAGACACATGGTATGTCACAAGAGATCAAGTAAGTCAAAACATATACTTTCCTTCAAAGCATGCTTACTCTTCCTCTGAATGATCTCTTGGACATAAGAAAATACTTTGAGAGTCTAAAGAATCCGGATCAACTGATGAAAAAGGGAATGTTCCTAATTCTAATGAGGACTATAAGCAAATAAAGATTAAGACTCAAAGCTTCTCAAAAGTTTTGGTAGCATCAGCCTAGGGGGAGTTTTTAAGACTTATCTTAGAGACTGATGGTCACCAAAGAGCTCTCAGCATGCAGACTGAAGTACAAGGAAGTTACTTCAGAAGATTTGACAAAGTCATTAAGAAAATACTCTACGTGTCAAATCTTCCGAAGCCAAAGATCATTTCTTCTGAAGCTAAAGATGATGTCTTCCAAAGCTTCAAAGACAAAGTCTTCCGAAGCCAAAAAAAACAGATTACTTCCGAAGACAGAGAAGACATGCTTTCACAGACATACTTTTGACAAAGCTGATCAGTTTTCTACTACCATCTCTGATGAGCCATCAACTTATACAAGTTGGTGAGAATTACATACTTTTGTCAACTTTAGATTATGATATTTGTCTGTAACTTTCTTACTTTGTACTATTTTATCTTTTTGTATTAGATAAAGATGTGAGTTATGCCATGTCATAGTAACATGTCAAAAGGTAATCTGCCTTTTGACTTTACGTTAATCTTGTTTTCTACATTAGTGTTTCAACTGGCTGTCAAAGTATGGCCGGCTATAGGTTGTAGTATAAAGTTTCTCATATATCAGTCCTTAGGGACTAAGCCTTGTAACTAAGTAACTTGAACACTTAAGAGCAATATACAACATCCTTGAAAACCAACTGCTTTGTTCTTGTGTTCTTTAATTTTAAGTTTTTTGTTTCCAAATTGTCAATTCCCTATTTGATCTTGTAAGTGTTAGCCTGTTCATTCTTTAACAATTTGTGAAACTATTGCATTGACATCCTTAACCGGTCCTGCAGCTAATTGTGAAGATTAAAAACAGATAATATACAATGAATTCAAATTATAAATTGATCATCATGTTATGTGTTTATGAATCTTATGTCATAATAAATTCTTATGCTGTCGTTTTAATTTGAGATTTATACATATGAGTAAATATGACATATCATTTGAAATGTCAAGATAATTTAAAAGTTATATTTGAATTTGATGTAAGCGTGTTGAAATGGCATTATAAATGTTTTAACGTCAAATATTACGTATTATTAGTCGTTTATATGCATGTGATTAAGTTGAATATGTTGACTATGCATGGAAGTGATTTTGTAGGTAAAGCAAGCAAAATGGAAGCTTACATGGTGAAACTATGCATTGGAATGGTCAAGAAATAAAGATTCAAAGTGCAGCAAAAAGGCTTCCACCGTAGCCACCGTATGCTACGCCAGTAGCCTAAAAAAATCAGCAGAATGAGGCTAGCGTAGGCTACGCTGGGGAGTTTTTTGAAACGCTATAAAAGCGTATTTTCATTATCTTGTAGTCACCACTTGCCCCCTATTCGACCTAGGATGTTTGGAGACGATTTTTGGGAGTTCTTAGGCCACAAAATCACCATTCAAACTCTTTTAAACAACATCCAATCATCCGGAATGCAAATCAACAACGATTTTGAAGATCATTCAAGAACGATGAGCGGCTTATCTTCTTGTGATCGACTTCGGATATTAGGTTTTGTGTGATTAGGTTTTTGTTTATGTTTAACTTTGTTGGGATTAAACTTTAGAACCCATTAAGTTCTTTTATAAGTTTAACTTGTGTTTTGATTATTTAAGTAATCATTTTGGTTAACCTTTATTGAATGTCATTTAATTTTTCGGAAATTAAATAATTGCAAGTTTTGGTTTCTAATTGAATTGGCATTGTGTATTAAGAGCTATTAAGTCTTGATTATTGATACCAGTTAATCATCATTACACGTTCAAAATCCCTATTAAGGATTTTTCATCAAGTTAAATTAAACGATTACCGAAACCAAACCTAGATCCGAAGTTGGTTGTTTTTTTCTTATAAGTGTTTTCTTAATCAAGTTTAAATCTTTCCAAGTTGTTTTCGTAGTTAATTTGATAATCATTCTAAAAATCCAATCTTTACAGCCAAGAGGCACTAGTTTTAAGTAATTTAGTAATTCGGTTATATGTTTTCATATAAATCAATTCGCAACACACCGACCACTAATTCCACGAGGATCGATAATCCTATTTACCCTAACTAGTTTAAGGTGAATAGGAACACATAATTAACATCTTATTTGATTGATACTTCGACATCGATCAAATTTTGGTGCCGTTGCCGGGTAATCGGTGCGCGTGGTGTTTTGTTAGTTGATTTGTTTTAAATTTTAGTTTATTTATTTTTGATTTATTTGTTTTTATTTTCGTGTTATGCTTGGTGTTTTTTCGGTGTGCAGGTGACAGGTTGCATGCATACTCGATATTCGGGTAGGAAATCACCACTAGTATTTGATCCAGAGATAGAGAAATCAGCACGGTATAATCGTGTTCTTCATCGATAAGGGTTACCGAATACATCAATCTCACAAGCTATTGATCAAGCAGCTGATGGTTCGTCTGATTCAACTCACATGGATAATCCAAATAACCAACTACCTCAAAATCCAAACTTTCCTCCTAATAACCAAGATCAAAACCCAAATCCACCGCCACCACCAAATAACAACCGCAATAACAACCAGAACCAACCACCACCCAACAATAACATGAATCACAATAACCTCAACCAAGGAGACAAATTTGATCATGTGAGCATGCATAGTGTTCATACGGGTGATGAAAACTATGAGGATGAGTGGAACAACAATGAAGAGCCTTTTAATGATGCCAATTATGATGCTTGGGATGGTAATTTTGGTGGAGGTGATGGATATAATGGAAATAACAATTGGGGGAATGCTCATCATGGGTGGAATGCACCACCTATCAATCAACCACGGAGGAATAATAATACTATCAGCCACCCAAGAAGACCTCAAAGAGCTCAAGCACAAAGTGTGGATAGCCATTTCGAACCGGCTATTTCTGAAAATCCAAACCCTATTACACCTCCAAGATGAAGTGAGGCTGCGACTATTCCAATTCACTTTGAAAGATAGAGCTAAGCAATGGTTTCTCACCTTGCCTGATAATAGTATTCACACATGGCAAGAATTGCAACAAACGTTTTTGGATGAATACTATTCAATGGGTAAAACTAGTGATGCAAGAGATGCTATCCGATCCTTCCAACAACAAGCCAGGGAGCAGTTTCATGAAGCATTTACAAGGTTCAAGGAACTTATCTACATGTGTTCACATCATGGAATTGCACGTTGGGAATTGATAAAGGCTTTCTCGGATGGATTAACAAATAAGGAAAGAAAGTATTTGTATTCCACAAGCAATGGCACATTCCTTTCTAATCATAAAGATGTAAACTAGGAATTTTTAGAAAGGATGTGTAGAAATTCCAAGGCACAAGCCTCCACCAGTAGACGATCTAAACCTAATTCAGCAAAATCAACCACGGTTGATTATGAGACTAAGGAGCGAATTGCAGCATTAGAAAAACAATTGGGAAGGTTAGGGCGAACGGGTGCAAAGGAGGTTGCAAATGTGGGATATGATATATGTGAAGAGTGTGGTGAGTTGGGTCATAACATTGATACATGTCAATTGGTAATGGCATGAAAAGAGAAACTTAATCAAGTTTATGGAGATAGAAAGCAATTCGATATGAATTCCAATACTTATCATCCTGGATTGAGCAATCATCCTAATTTTAAGTATGGAAATGCTTCAAATCAAATGAATCCCAACTTCCAAGGCAATAATCAAGGTGCTCAAACAAATCATAACCGAGCACAAGGGAATTATAATCAAAGTGGCTATCAAAGAAATTCATATGCTCAAGGAAATAATCAAGGGAGTTACAACCATGGAGGCCAGCAAGGAAGCTCATCACGAAGTTACCAATCTAATTCTCAACCTGGAGCAATTGTTGGGGAAGAATCTACAAATGCAAAGTTGGATGATCTGATGAACATGGTGAAGGAAAACATGCAGGAAAACATGAGGGAAAATGAAATAAGAGACAAAGCCATTGAAGCATTAAACAAACAAGTGGGTCAATTGGCAGAGGACGTGGTTCAAATCAAAAGAAATCCTAGAAAATTGCCAAGTGACACTACAATCAATCCTCAACATCAAGGAGCCACCACAAAGAATGTCAGAAACGTGCAAATCAATCAGGTAAGTACTCTACGTAATGGTAAAGTATATGATAACAAGGTTGGTCCTCCACCACTATTCGTAGAAAGCGTGGTTGAAGATGTCAATAGTGATAGTGATGATGAATAGGAACTTGTTTCAACAAAATCAACAAAGAAGGTAACATTCCAAAAGGTAACTAAACCGGGTTTAAAAAATAATGTAATTAAAAGTAAGGATAAAACAAGTGAGAGCAATAACATTCCTTATCCCTCAGCTTTAATTGAACCAAAAAGATAGTAAATAAAAAAGGTCCACAACAAGAAGAGATGTGAGAAATTTTTAAACAAGTCAAAGTGAATTTACCTCTTTTAGATGCAATAAAACAAGTTCCTGCTTATGCCAAATACTTGAAAGATATGTGCACTCAAAAACGAACCCATAAGTTTCCTAAGAAACTTGATGTTCCAGCAAATGTATGTGCAATCTTATCAGGTGATCTTCCACCTAAGCTTAGAGATCCAAGAGCGCCCATTATTTTTATTCAAGTTGGTGAATTTAAAGTTGCTCGGGCATTACTCGATCATGGAGCTAGTGTTAGTATCCTACCGGGGAGTTTATATGACCAATATGACTTTGGTCCTTTGCAAAAAGCTAATACTACGGTAGTGTTGGCCGATCTCATAATCAAACTCCCCCGTGGCATAGTAACCGATGTCATTGTCAAGGTGGATGACTTTTACTATCCTGTTGACTTCTTAGTTCTTGATTATGCATCATTTGACAAAACCAAACAATCTAATGTCATACTTGGTAGACCAATTTTAGCAACTGCTAATGCACACATTAATTGTCGAGATGGAACAGTTGACATGACGTTTGGTAATCGTAAATTAAGTGTCAATATCTATGACAAAGTAACTAACTCCTCTGTTGATAATGAATGCTTTATGGCGGACATTATGGACGGGTGTGAGCCTCATAGAAATAAGGAACACATCGAGGAGGCGTGTGTTATTTGTGACAGTTTAGGTGTTGAATATGCGCATGAGTTGGATGAAGAAGAAAAGAAACATGAAGTGCCTGCTATGCATGAAGGAAATTAAAACCACCATGGACTTATCAGGTGGAGCCTCTACCAAAACACATTGATTCTCAGTTAAAGCTATCATTTGAGAGTCCACCAAAAGTAAAATTGAAAGAGCTTGCCAAACACCTAAAGTATGTATTTTTGGGAGACAATCAAACCCTTCCGGTTATCATTGCATCGGATTTGAAAAGTGATCAAGAAGAGATGCTACTGAATGTGTTGAAAAAGTATAAAGCAGTGATAGGATGGACAATTGCGGATCTAAAAGGTATTAGTCCATCTATTGTAATCCATAAAATTATTACCGTTGCAGGTGCAAAACCTTTTAGAGACACTCAAAGAAGGCTTAACCCCAATATGCGAGAGGTGGTAAAAAAACAAGTGCTCAAGTGGTTGGATGCAGGGATTGTGTATCCAATTTATGATAGTACATCGGTAAGTCCTACTCAAACCGTGCCTAAGAAATCAGGCATTCAGATTGTTAGAGGTGAGGATGGCGAACACATTGCCACTCGACCCGTTACCGGGTGGCGAGTGTGTATTGATTATAGGAAGTTGAACGCAGCCACATATAAAGATCATTTTCCATTTCCTTTCATTGACCAAATCATTAAGAAGTTATCAGGTCAGAAATTTTATTGTTTCTAAGATGGATATTCAGGATATAATCATATTGCAATTCACCCTGATGACCAACAAAAGACTACCTTTACTTGCCCGTATGGCACTTTCGCATTTAGGCGAATGCCATTTGGACTATGTAATGCCCCAGCCACCTTTCAAAGGTGCACGATGAGTATCTTTTTGGATATGATTGGGGAGTCTTTGGAAATCTTTATGGATGATTTCTCAATTTTTTTGAAAGTTGTTTAATGCAATTAACAAAGGTTTCATAAAGATGTGTTGAAACAAATTTGGTTTTAAGTTGGAAGAAGAGCCATTTTATGGTTCAAGAAGGAATTGTGTTAGGTCACGTAGTGTCAAAATGTGGAATTGAGGTTGATCATGCTAAAATCAATATTATTTCAACACTACCATCTCCCAAGAATGTAAAAGGCATTAGGTCATTTTTAGGACACGCCGGGTTTTATAGAAGATTTATAAAAGGATTTAGCACAATTACAAAACGTGCAACTTAATTTTAAAAGATGTGCCTTTTACATTTGATAACGAGTGTCTTAAAGATTTTACTATGTTAAAACAGAAATTGGTTGAAGCCCCAATCTTGCAAGCACTAAATTGGTCATTACCTTTTAAAATAATGTGCGATGCTAGTGATTTTGCAATTGGGGCTGCTTTGGGACAACGGGTTGATAAGAAACCCGTTGCAATTTATTATGAAAGTAAAACACTGGATGGGGCTCAATTAAATTATACAACTACTGAAAAAGAATTACTTGTAGTTGTTTATGTTTTTGATAAGTTTAGGTCTTACATTTGGGGGAGCAAGGTCATTATTTACTCGGATCATAGTGTCGTGCGTTACTTGATGGAGAAGAAAGATGCAAAGCCGAGGCTAATCAGATGGATCTTGTAGCTACAAGAGTTTAATTTAGAGATTCGGGATAAGAAAGACAGTGACACATTGTTGCAGACCATTTATCCAGGATTGTAAACACCGACCGAGATGACACATTGGAAATTAATGAAACATTCCCGGATGAGTATTTGTTTACTTTTTTGTTACCTTGGTTTGCTGACATTGTTAATTATTATGCTGCAGGTGTCATTCCAGAACATTGGCAAAAATGGAAGCGACAAAAATTCTTGGCACAAGTTAAGTAATATATCTGGGATGACCCGGGTCTCTTTAAAGTGGGACCAGACCAAGTTATCAGGCAATGCATTCCAGATTCTAAAATTAAAGATGTCTTGGGACTTGTACATGCCTGTACATGCGGTGGTCACTTTAGTGGCCAGAAAACAGGATACAAAGTTTTATGTGCAGGGTTATTTTGGCCAACTATATTTAGGGATGCGTATGCATTCACTAAAAATTGTGTAAATTGCCAAAAGATGGGAAGTATTTCAAAAAGCAATGAGATGCCCATGCAACCAACTCTAGTTGTTGACATCTTTGATGTCTGGGGAATTAACTTTATGGGTCCATTCCCAAATTCATTTGGTAACTTATACATTCTCGTGGCAGTTGATTATATATATAAATGGGTAGAAGCGATTGCCACCAAAAACTAATAACCATAGTGTTGTTTGCAAGTTCGTTCAAAGCAACATCTTTTCTTGATTTGGTATCCCTTGTGTGATCATAAATAATGGGGGATCTCACTTTAAAAACTTTAATTTTCAAAAACTCTTGAAACAATATGGTGTAGACCACCGGGTTGCAACACCATACCACCCACAAACAAGTGGACAACTGGAAGTATCAAATAGGCAAATAAAAGAGATTTTACAAAAAACAGTACGAACCGAACGTAAGGATTGGTCCACCAAACTGAACAACGCATTATGGGCGTATTGTATTGCATATAAAACACCTATTGGTACTACCCCTTATCGATTGGTGTATGGCAAAGGATGCCATTTACCTGTTGAATTGGTTCATCGTTCTTTGTGGGCAGTGAAAGAGGTTAACATGGATTATGATGTTGTAGGTACACAACGCAAGTTGAGTTTTGTCGAATTGGAAGAATTAAGAGATGACGCATACAAGACTGCTGGTGCATACAAGGCACGGATGAAGAGAGTTCATGATGCTAAATTGCAAAGAAGGATATTCGAGGTAGGTCAGAAAGTTTGGCTATTTAACTCACCATTGAAATTTGTTTTAGGTAAGCTAAAAAGCAAGTAGACAGGACCGTATGTGATTAAGCATGTAGGGAATCATGGCGACATTGAGATTGAGGATCTAGATGATCATTTATGACAAGCTGTGAATGGTTATCGGCTAAAGCCATATTTAGAAGACACGGAGTTAAACTCGACGTTTGAGAAGATGGTGAATTTATTAATAAGTTCACCGACTTGCGATTTACATGCCTAAAGATCTTGAGAAAGTCTGGCTGACGACTTGAAAAATTCAGCGCTTCCGGGAGGCAACCCAAGGTTTCGTTTCTTATTTACTTTTCGTTTTAAGTTTTTTGTTTTATTTTTATTTTATCTTACTTCCGTCAAGGTTTTGGTTTAACATGGTTTGTAGCAACAAAAATGGTCGTGCTTTACGACTGATAAGGGTAACCACTCAGGTATGTTCGCACATGGGCAAAAGTCGAGGGCGACTTTAAGTTCTCTCGAAGGGGTGGGAGCCCCCGAACGTTAAATAATAACGTTAAACGTTAAACCAAAGTTAAACCATTTCTCAAAAAAAAATTAAAATTCAAAACAGAAGTACCCCCAACCGTAACCTACGATAGCCACCGTAGGCTACGGTGGCCTTCTAAATCGCGGGAACAGAATACACCCCACCGTAGGCTACGGTAGACACCGTAGGCTACGGTGGCCTCAAAACCGACTCAATAGAAACTCCCCAGCATAGGCTACGGTGGGTAGCGTAGGCTACGGTGGGTAGCGTAGCCTACGCCAGGGTATAAACTTGTGGTGGACGGTTTTTGATGAATTTCAGCCATATATTATATGTAGAGTACCCTCTTCCAACCCCACAACCCATCTTCATCCTCATTCACAAACCCCAAACCTCCATAACTCTAACTTCTTCATCTTTCCACCAAATATAACAAACAAACAGTGCTTTTCACTCAATTTTTCATAAGGAACACATTGCAAATCTTAGTTTTACACGAATACTTCTTATTTTTGTGTAATCAACCCGGAGCATGAAGAACCCTAATTTTTAAAATCGGGGATTTTCGATTTTAAAGCAAGTACCTTTCAATCTAAATGTTCTACATACGTATCAACAACAAAGGTATGAGATTCCCCACTCTTTCATAATATTATTGAGATATGTTCGGAAAAACTTGAAGAAGATGCTTATACATATCCATTTTAGAGTGATGTTAATTCATAGAAGGTCATTGATGAATTAATGCTAAATTTTGCCTTGATATGCTTGATATAACATAAATTGTTGATAATGATAGTGGTTAGGGGTAGTGAACATTGAAATGGTTGGTGAAGATGATAGTTTGACTTTTATAAGTCAAATCTGCAGAATTTTTGCTATTATTCAATTAAGTCAACTAGTTAAGGGGAATCCATGGCCATTATGTTAGAAATAAGGGTGGGGAAGTTTCTGATCATGAATTTTGCAATTGTTAAGTGTTAGAAGTTTAAGTGGTTGTATTAATCTAGCATGTTTGCTTGGTTGAATATGTCTAATATGTGTAGATGGGAAGAAAAGGAAAAGAACCAGCTGGGCCATCGAGATCTGAACCAGAACCACAAGAAGAAGAGTTGAAACGCAAGAGGGTGACGATGGGGGAACACGAATTGGGGATTATCCAAGAGCTAAACCAGTGTGGAAGACGGGATCGTTAGAGAAGAAGGAGAGGATATATCATAAACAATTGTTTGCGGATAAAATGCTTAACCAGAAAGACTCTCATAGCGGATTCTTATATGAGAGGATAGTTAATGAGGAAGAATTTTGAGCCTTTGGAATCGTGTAGAGATTTGAGGCTATTGGAAGGGAAGCGGCGTAGTGGTGTTATGATGGGGTGACTGACAAGAAATACTTTAACCCTGTGATGGAATGGGTTGGTTCATTATATTACGGGGGTGGTCAGTCACCACCAAAGACCATGAGGCTAGTCGGGGATGTTGGAGGCCGGGAAGTCATAATGTCGCATGACACATTGAGGGAAATTGCTAACCTCGATTCTATGCCGGATAGGCGTGGAGGAAGCAAATACTTATACCCATCTTCGGTAGAATTGTTCTACAAGTGTCATTTACACCCGCAATGGAATCAAATGCTTTCTGATTTGTTCTTACCCGACAATGATGGAAAAATAAGGCGGGATAAGATGAAGATGCAAGCAAGGCTGCTACTTTTAATCGTGCAACAAAACATACTACCAAGCCGAAGTGATCGAGGGTACTTGAGACACCCCGATGTGCAGATAGTGTTTTCCCTGCTGACGGGATCGCCAAGGATATCGTTTAAACACTTAGTTATGATGAATATCTGGTATTCACATAACAAAGTGGATAAACAAATAATTCCATACTGCTGGCTAATCACCGCATTGTTAAAACGTCAAGGAGTCATCACACCAGAAACAGATTTTCAGCAAGAAGACATCCCTGCCTTTAATCTGGAGGGGTTGAGCACATTTGGTTGGTCGTATGTAAAAACAGCTCTGTATCATAAGTTGAAAAATGCTGGGAAAAAATGAAGAGCATTAAGGTTGGATGCTGAACCTTTAGATGAGGAGGAAACGGATGAGCCGGATAGTGGTGAGGAAGAAGTCAGTGATGAAGAGATGGAGGAGGGAGGAACAAGAGCACCGTATTTTGGTGGTATGCCCAACTATTACAATAAATATGGGGGATACCAAGGCATGGATGAATTTGTGGTTCAACAAAGGCCAGTAGACTTTGATTCGTGGACGAGTTACCATCAGGCCTCTTATGATCAAAATACTCCAAGATTTGAACAGCTACATTGGGATAACATGTTGAACCATAACAGTCAAGAACATTGGAACCGTACCCATGCCTGGAATCAAGAGCGTGAAGTGAACCTACGGTGGCAAGATGATCAAAGGAGGAGGATGCGCAATGCTTGGCGCGCAGGTGAGCCGGTGATTGAACATCCAGAAATTATAGACTACACTACCCTTCCACCGTATGATGGAACAGTGAACTACCCGGTTCCACCAGTGCATCACTCATCGTGGCTCGACCCCATTCAAGATGCACAACAGCAGCTACAAAGTCAAGGAAGCTCGTCTGATGCCTTCAACTTTAGAACATTCTCAGACACGATGAGGAGCATCTTTGGCGATCCACAAAACCCCTACTATTGAGTACTCGTTGATCCATGATCAGGTCCATGCACTCTTTTTATCTGTTCATGTTTCTGAATATTGAACTAGCTTTAATTGTTTTGGTAATTGGGTGGTTGGGAGGTGTGAGACATTTTATGGTTAATAGGGTAAGAGCTATGTTGGTGGTGTTATTATTATATGTTGGGAATGGTTATGTTTGCCTGGGTCGCTTCAGGTTGGAAAGTCATTTGTGTTAATTAATTGAATAAGTTGATTTGCAAAGAAAACATTCACACACCTAACTTAAATACCATACATTGGGGACAATGCATCTCAAGTGTAGGGATGAGAAAATTTTGAAAATTTTTATTGTTTTTAAGCAATCCAATTGGACACGAACCACAAGCATACCAAATGATTCTTGACATGTTGATGTAATGGTCCGTAGTCATTGTCTAATTCTAAGATAGCAAAAATAATCAGGTTTAGCAAGGGTTTTAGAAAAAATTAAGAATTGCCTAGTTAGGGTTAACAGGATATTGGTGTAATAAAAGCATGCACACATCGGCAACTTTATTTGCTACTTGGTGAGAGTTGAAGCCTATTAGATTGGTAGTTCACATAAAAATTTGTTTAATTGTCGAGGGTAGGTGATATGATTCTTTGTTTTAGAACTTGTGTGATTTGATGCATGCTAAGATGGTAGACTTGATAAATGCACATAAATGATACGGGCAATTTAGGATTTCCTTTTTCTGTTAATACAAGTTCTTGTTTTACCACCTTACCTGAAATTCACCTTAGTAGCCACTTTCGAGCCTTAAACCGGTTATTTTGACAAACCCATATCTTTAAGGCTCAAATCAATTTTTGTTTCCAATTTGACTTACCACTGTTGATAACATTAGTAGTAGTTCAGTATTTGTTTTATAGTGTTAGAAAAAAAAAAGAAAAAAAATTGAAAATGCAAATTATGGGTTATGGGTTAAAGGTATGCCCATGGTTTGTTTTATTTGAGTAATAGTTATATCAATAAGAATGTCAACAGTGGTATTGCATTAATTTTATATTTTAGCCACATTCACAGTCGATCATTCCTACCATACCCTAAGCCCAAAACCCGTAATTCCTTTTGATTTGTGCATTGTCTATGTGTTACCGTGGAAGTTTGATTATCACCCAAGCATATGATAGCAAAGTTTCACATATCGACCTTTTGAGTGATATATTGGTGCAATTTTCACCAATCCAGAATTAAACCGAGAGTAGTGAATAATAATGAGGGGTGTGTTGCATGACAATAAAAGCCGGGAGCTTGTTAGCTTTAATTAGGCAGATTTTATTTTGAATGAAATGCAACATACTTTACTTGCTAACCAAACATTATTGTTGTAATTCTGGAAAGGGGTATGACTTGGTACCATAGCTAAGACATAGTTAAGGATTTTGGTTTGTAATGTTGTTAAGTGTTTGAATTAGATTTGCTTGAGGGCAAGCAAAGGATAAGTGTGGGGATGTGATGTAAGGGTGTTGAAATGGCATTAAAATATCTCGTATTATTAGTCGTTTATATGCATGTGAGTATGTTGAATATGTTGATTATGCATGGGAAGTGATTTTGTAGGTAAAACAAGCGAAATGGAAGCTTACATGGTGAAACTATGCATTGGAATGGTCAAGAATAAGGATTCAAAGTGCAGCAGAAAGGCTTCCACCGTAGCCTACTATACCCACCATAATCTACGCCAGCAGCTTAAAAAAATCAGCAGAATGAGGCCAAGCGTAGGCTACGCTGGCTGGCGTAGGCTACGCTGGGGAGCTTTTTGAAACTCTATAAAAAAGTATTTTCATTATCTTTTAGCCACCACTTGCCCCCTATTCGACCTAGGACGTTTGGAGACGATTTTTGGGAGTTCTTAGGCCACAAAATCACCATTCAAACTCTCTTAAACAACATCCAATCATCCGGAATGCTAATCAACAACGATTTTGAAGATCATTCAAGAACGATGAGCGGCTAATCTTCTCGTGATCGACTTTGGGTATTAGTTTTTGTTTATGTTTAACTTTGTTGGGATTAAACTTTAGAACCCATTAAGTTCTTTTATAAGTTTAACTTGTGTTTTGATTATTTAAGCAATGATTTTGGTTAACCTTTATTGAATGTCATTTAATTTTTCGGGAATTACATAATTGCAAGTTTTGGTTTCTAATTGAATTGGCATTGTGTATTAAAACCTATTCAGTCTTGATTATTGATACCACTTAATCATTACACGTTCAGAATCCCTATTAAGGATTTTCCATCAAGTTAAATTAAACGATTACCGAAAACCAAACATAGATCCAAAGTTGGTTTTTTTTTCTTATAAGTGTTTTCTTAATCAAGTTTGAATCTTTCCAAGTTGTTTTCATAGTTAATTTGATAATCATTCTAAAAATCCAATCTTTACAGCCAAGAGGCCCTAGTTTTATGTATTTTAGTAATTCGGTTATATGTTTTCATATAAATCAATTCGCAACATACCGACCACAAATTCCACAGGGATTGACAACCCTACTTACCCTAACTAGTTTAAGGTGAATAGGAACACATAATTAACATCTTATTTGATTGATACTTCGACATCGATCAGAATTGTCATCTTACTAAACTACAATTATTACTGTTGATTAAATTATTATATAACCAAAAAAAACATGTCATTTGATTGGTTTCTAGCTCATGTGATTTAAACAAATTATATGCATTGTTTATAGTACTTTGGTATATTTTTCATATGAACAAATTCTACGATCATTTAAATAATTGACTTTTGTTGAATGCAAAACATAGTAAAAATAATGCCTAGTGGTTTTTGTAAGAATATGATAAATGTAATTTTATTAAAGATATTATAATAATCCATGAAACTTATTTTTAGATATAAAATTGTCTTTATCATTTTAAATGATGGCAGACGTGTGATTTAGTAGGTATAGTTAACATGTTGTAAGAATATAACTTGTATGCATGATGGTATGTTTGATGTTAAAAAGGACATGATTTAAACTCTAAGGTATATGATTTTTTTATATATCATAGATTAATTATTATAACAAATTGAATAACGAAAATATATTTTCTTATTAGTATCATAAATGTTTGTAAATATATTTTTCATATAGTAAGCGATCCACTATTTTATTGGAATAAATAGGTGTCAAGAAATGACACCTTATGTATTATAGTTCCAAAGCTCATTATAAACTTATAGAAGTTGAGAGATTTTGTAAAGATAAATGAGCATAACTTGATCATAATCGCATCTCAATTGATTGAGAATATTATTTGTGAGAAAATGTTGAATAATGTAATTTCTATATATGCCGGAAGTGATAATATTATTGAATGTTTGAAAACCACCATGAAAGTTGTATGGTTCTAATCCATTCCCTGGGCGCGAATGTGATTTATATAATGATCTCATGATCAAGTAAATAATTGAGAAAATTATAGTGGTGATCATGATGATAAGATCAACCATGTTATCAATGGAATTGACCACAAGAAGTGGTGCACTAAGGGAATGATTCCTTAAGAATATAATATGAAAATGTGTTTATAATAATGACACACTATTATCATGTGTATTATACCGTGCATTAAACAAGCATGAGTAAAAGATATATGATGATAAACTAGAAGTTTATGAACGTGGATATTTTATGTAACACCCGAAAATTTTAAAAGAAGAGAAAAGGGAAAGAAATGCAGTATAACCCAAGTTGAGGGGTTAAAGTTGTACATGGGACAAGTTTTATAATATTTTGTACAAAAGTGGGTGTGGCCGCCCACACCCATGTTCCATCAACTTTTCATTCGGATTTTAGAGAGAGAAAGCAGAGAATTATCTCAGTTTTAGAGAGAAGAAGGGATTTTTAGGCTAAGTGTCAAGACGCCTAAGTGTTGGCTATGCGCCCGTATAGTGCCCATGTGCCCAAAACCTACCCATGCGCCTAAGTATTCCCATGCGCCTAAGCAGTCATGCGCCCGTATAGTGGCCATGTGCCTGCATAGTGCCCATGCACCTAAAGACTTAGATAATATTCTAAATTTTTGGGAAAAAGGGATTTTTAGGCTATGACTTGGAATGTTTCCGAGGATGATGTATGATTTTGTATGTGATGTTATATGATGATGCGGTGCATGTTTATGGCCTGTTTTCTTATGTTCCTTATTACGTATTATTTAGTGACTTTACTTGGTGTGATTATGTTAATGAACATAAAGTATTATGTAATAAAAGCGGAAGTTAATATTAATGAAAAGTGGAACGTAAAGAATGAATGAAAAGTCTTGCTAGCAAAATGTAAGGAGGTTCACACCCAATGATGGGTGTTAGCTCAACTGTGTGCGGTTTAGCTAACCTGGGAGGATGCACACGGGGGTCTAATCCTTATGATTGACCAAACGTATGGGACCCTTGTCGCTTGCCCCAGGTACTGGAGTCAGCTTCGTGCACAATGTTAGGGGTCTATTTATAGACTTCGGCCCAGTAACCAGCTTCGTGCACAATGTTCGGGGTATAGCACATGGCATTGGTTCGGAATGAAAGTAAAGATAAATGATGAATGTACGAATGACGTACGACGATGAATGATGATGGAAGATAATAATGAATATTATCTATGTGTACGTATGATTTATGATCACGGATGAAAGTAAAGAAAGGTTTTTTAACGAAAGTAAAGTATTTTTATTATAAAACTAGAACTCACTCAGCAACGTTGACTTTTATGTATTTTTAGTTGGCAGGTAATGGTTGCTGAGTATGGCACGGGGTGAAGCTACTTGGCAAGTTTTGGATGGCATCCATTTTATGTAACAATGATGTTTTGTGTTGTAATGCAACCCAACGATGTTTTGTAATATTAACAATGTTGTATTATTTGGCAAAAGCAATTATTAATATATGAAATGGTTTTGTTAAAATTATTCCGCTGCATTATTTTAGTTAATGATTATGAGTTTTCAAATATTATGTGCGATGAATGTCCAACTGTGAGTGTTCCGGGAACGGGGCCTTACAAGTTTGTATTAGAGCCAAAGTTTAAGAGAAATAAGTAAATATTTTCAAAAATCTAAACTTAAACTGAGAATGGGACAAGATGGAAGGATGCCAGCCCAAGTAGCTACGTGCCATCAGGTATTTTCTTTAATGTTAACCGGTATTATGTGCGCATGTTATTTGATTTATGTGATCTTAGTTGAATTGGATACTGATGTAGTCAGGATAGGAAATGCTTAGGGTATGAAGAGTAAAGTAAGTGGCTAATCAAAACTGGCCACTGTAATTAGGGACTTTCTATACTTGACATAAACTGAGCTATTACCTTGAATGACCGTGTTGGTGTTTGAATCTTATAGTGTGTTTAGAGTATGGCGGGAGGTTGATCTTCGAAGGCTTCTAGAGGTGGAGGTCGTGGTGGACGTGGTACTGGACCGTGTGCCACAAGAGGTGGGGCTAAGGCTACGGAAAGGGCACCTAAAAAGCTTGAGACTCATCACCAGGAAGGTGGTGATGAGAGTGCTAATCTGAGGGCCTCTGTGAAGGAGGCTGTTATTAAGGAGGTTCACCAGGTCATGTAGACGATCCTGCCGTCTGTGGTGATCGAAGTGATTAGAGCTGTACGGAGGATGAGAAGAAGGAAAAGAAGAAGACCTTTGAGAGAGGAGAAAGGGAGCAACCGGAGACTGAGACGGTTGTCTCAAGTGACGAGGAGGAGGAAGAAGTAGTGCCAGAAGCAGCACGGGGCTGTAATTATGGGGCATTCCAGAGATGCAAGCCCCTAACTTTTGATGGCAATGGCAACGCTGCTGCTACTCACCAGTAGGTGAGGGAAATGGAAGTAGTGTTGGATATCAGCGAGTGCAGGGAGGACCAGAAGGTGAAGTTTGCTACCCACTTATTCGTTGACTCGGCTTTATGCTGGTGGGATAATATTGTCCGAGTCGAGGGCAGCAGGGCTATTGGAAAGATGAAGTGGAGCGAGCTGAAGAAGGTGGTGATTGAGGAGTTTTGTCCTCACAGGGAACTTGATAAGATTGAGAGGGAGTTCCTACAGCTAGAGGTGGGAACCATGACGCACCAGCAGTACACCACTAAATTCAATAAGATGGCAAGGCTGGTGCCAGATCAAGTGACACCTGTGTCACGAAAGATAAAGAGGTACATCCAGGGTTTGCCAGCGGATATTCGCAGGCACATGATCGCCGCCCGGCCAATCACTTTTAGGTCGGTGGTTGATCTGGCAGGGTGGTTGTATGATGAACGGGAGGTGGCAGTGGTGGAGGTGAGTAAGAAAGGTGGTGATGACAGAAACTGGAATGGAAAACGATTTGGACGTGGGGGTGTCGCTCCAAACAGCAAGGTTGCAAGGGTGAATCACCGGCGAGTGACCGTATCTGGTGCAGGGACGAAGAGGTGTGGTAAGTGCGGAAAGGAGCATATGGGGAGAATGTAGGCTGGGATTTAACATCTGCATCAAATGTGGGAAGCCTGGTCACATGGCAAGAGAGTGTAGGGCTATAAGATCTTTAAACTGTGGCGAGGAGGGCCATCTGAGTAGGGACTGCAAGAAGCCAAGGGCTGAGAGTTCCGGAGCAAAGAAGACGACCAGAACTGAAGGGCAAAAGGTGAGCGCCAGAGCTTTCACGATGACCAGGGAGGAGGCTAGGACAGACCCCGATGTTATGTCAGGTACATTTCTAGTAAACCAAACTCTTGCTTCTGTGTTATTTGATTCTGGTGCTAGTAAGAGTTTTATTTCTGCTGCTTTCTATGCTAATTTGCCTGTTAGAAGTAGAAGTATTGATGAGCCATTCGATGTAGAAACAGCCATAGGTAAGTCTACCAGGATTTCTGATTTGATAGAAGGTTGTGACATAGAACTAGAAGGTCATAGGTTTCCTGCTAGACTGTTTGTGAGGACCTTAGGCGGGTTTGATGTAGTCCTAGGTATGGACTGGTTAGCGGCCCATGAAGCGAATATTGTGTGCCGCAAGAAGATGATCTTATTAACTACGCCTGACGGGAGTTCGGTGACGATCTACGGTGATCGAGTTACTACGGTTCCGAAGGTGATTTCGGTGGCGGTGGCTGAGAAGTGCATGAAACGTGGATGTAGTGCCTACCTGGCCTACTTGAAGGATGTGGACACGTCAACACCATAATTGTCCGACGTAGCGGTTGTGTGTGACTTTCCCGATGTGTTCGCAGAAGATTTACCAGGTGTGCCACCGGACCGTGAGATTGAGTTTCAGATTGACTTGATATCGGGTGCTCAGCCTGTCGCTAAGGCACCGTATCGATTGGCTACAACAGAGATGAAGGAACTGATGGTTCAATTGCAAGAACTGTTGGATAAAGGGTTCATTCGACCGAGTATCTCTCCCTGGGGTGCTCCAGTCTTGTTTGTAAAGAAGAAGGACGGTAGTATGAGGATGTTCATTAACTACCGCGAGTTAAATAAGTTGACGGTGAAGAACCGATATCCCTTACCCCGAATCGATGACTTGTTTGATCAGCTCCAAGGTGCTAGTTGGTTTTCGAGAATAGATCTTTGATCGGGTTATCATCAGCTGAAGGTGAAAGAGCAGGATATTCTTAAAACAGCTTTTCGCACGCATTACGGACATTACAAGTTCCTTGTGATGTCTTAACAAACGCGCCAGCTGCTTTTATGGATTTGATGAATCGGGTGTGCCGGCCGATGTTGGATAAGTCAGTAATTATGTTTATCAATGATATCCTGATTTATTCAAGGAGCAAGGAAGAGCATGCCGGTCACATTCGGGAGGTGCTGGAGACGCTTAGAAGGGAGAAGCTATATGCCAAGTTCTCTAAGTGCGCGTTCTGGTTGCGCTAAGTTCAGTTTTTGGGTCACGTGGTGAATCCTAAAGGGATTATGGTTGACCCAACTAAAGTGGAGGCGGTGATGCAATGGAAGTCTCCAAAGACGCCCTCCGAGATTTGTAGTTTCTTGGGATTGGCGGGCTATTACAGGAGATTCATCCAAGACTTCTCAAAGATAGCTTCTTCGTTGACCAAGCTGACCCGTAAGGACGTGAAGTCTACATGGGGTCAAGAACAAGAGAAGGCTTTTGAGGAGCTAAAGACGAGGTTGACGCAAGCTCCAGTCTTGTCACTACCTGAAGGAAGCGAAGACTTGGTAGTCTATTCGGATGCTTTTTATTTGGGATTGGGTTGCTTGTTGATGCAAATAGGGAAGGTTATAGTTTACGCATCCCGGCAGTTGAAGGTTCATGAGGTTAATTACCCTACTCATGATTTGGAACTAGTGGCTATGGTCTTTGCATTGAAGATTTTGAGGCACTACTTATATGGGACGAAGTGCACTATCTTTACCGGCCACAAAAGCTTGAAGTACTTCTTCGAGCAGAAGGATTTGAATATGAGGCAGAGATGATGGTTGGAACTTATAAAGGATTATGATTGTGAGATCCATTACCATCCGGGCAAAGCCAACGTAGTGGTGGATGCCCTTAGCCAAAAGGAGAGACCTGAACCGATCCGGGTGAAAGCTTATCAATTGGTTATGACCGTCGATGTGATGAAGCAGGTCAAGGAATTTCAAGACGAGGCGTTGAAAGAAGATCGCCTTAACTCTGAAAGGATGAGAGGTCTAGTAATGGAATAGGGTGAAAACACTCTCGGTGTTAGAACCCGATTTGGGGGAATGTGGATTTCCCGTTATGGAGATTTACGTGGAAAGAACATGGATGAGGCTCATAAAACTCGATACTCCATTCATCCTAGTGTTACAAAGATGTATCAGTACATGAAGAAGGGTTATTAGTGGCCGGGTATGAAGCGTGAGGTAGCAGAGTATGTGAGTAAGTGCCTTACTTGCTTGCAAGTGAAGGCGGAGCATCAGAAGCCATACAGGAAGATCCAACCTTTGGATATACCCGAGTGGAAGTGGGAGCATATCACCATGGATTTTATTACAAAGCTGCCACGAACGGCAAGGGGTATGATGCCATATGGGTGATAGTCGATGCCTGACGAAGAGTGCTCACTTCCTACCGATCCGTGAAACGTATTCATCTGAGAGGTTAGTGATAGGTTCAAATGGATCGATCTGTGATGATATTGTAATGCAAAGATTAATTATAAGCACAAAGTAATCAACAAGAGCAAAATACTTCAAAAATTCACAGTGATTTCATTGAAAGCAGTTTGCAATCGGATACAATGTACAGAGAGAGTTCTAACTGAAATTCTTCAAAAGTCTACCTGCACATATAAACAATATCCTATTTATACTAACAATGAAACTAAGGAACATATATTTACACAATAAGTCCCTATACTATGACAAAAAGAAAATCTAAAGACTAAATGCTAATCTTCAAGAGCTCCAACAATACTCCCCCTAAGATTTGCATAGTCTTCAGTCAAAAAAATCTTCAGGTTCTTCTTTGATTTTGAACATCGGCTTTTCTTTGTATATCTCTATTTCTTTTAATGCTTTCTTTATTGCAGATTTGAATTTTGCTGCCAAAATGCCTTGTTCAGGCTTTGATTCATTTGTCTTTATTTACATAGCATCCATTACCATCAAGGTTTCTTTTGATAACCCTACAATGTCAATGTTTGCATAAAATTCTAATGGATCTTGATTATCCTTTGTATGTATCTCTAAGACTCCTTTGCTTGATATTCTCATAAATTCTATATTATGTACATCTTTCTTGACAATATTTGCATAAGCCAGAGCTTTCCTCAACGAAATCCGCTCCATGGTTGCATTCATCACTTTAATGATTGTCAAGAAATACTTTCTATCATTTTCAGCTGCTTCAGATGACACCCTTTCAAACTTTTGATTTGACAAAAATGAAATGTAACTTGGATGCAAAAGTTTCAACTCAAACATTCCAAACAAACTTATCATATCCTTGTCCCAATCATCTTCATTTCGTACCAACATCAATTGAAATGATTCTGAATCATAAAACCATCTAAGAATAGGTTTTGAAGTTTGGGTACCATCTATCACCTTCAATCCTGGATTGGTTACTTTATCAAAATATTTATCACTGAAAGTCTCCAGATAGCTTTCTTTTTCTGATGAGCTTGATTCTCCTTTCTTTTTTTTCTTTAAAGATTGGAAATACAACTTATCTTCTTGATCACATCTTGTTTTCAAAAAGGATACCATTCTTGTGATTCCATAATCCAAAAGTTTCACAAAGTTTTCTCCTCTTGATGACTTGGTTGGATTAATTAGAGGTAACTTGTGTAATTCTTTTAAATCTTGAACTCGAAGAGCAATAATACTAGAGTAAAAATGATATACATCACAAATAGCATTTACCCTCTTGATCAAAAATGCATCAAATACTTCATCATACTTCCATGCAACAATCTTCACTTCTTTAGTATTATCAGGCACAATCATAGCATTTAACAGCTCTGAAATTGATTGTCCTGTTTGCAATACATTCCTCACTATATCACCAGCAGATCTTCCTTTGTTCCACAGTTGTTTTTGATCAATTGAGACTTGATAAGCTTGCTTTTCTTTCTCTGGAAACATTTTCATCAACTCTTGTCTCTGTTCATGACTCTTCTTCACAAGCTCCATGGACTTTATCTCTTGTGGTTTCAAAATTCTTGTTCTTTTGGTGATCTCAAGGTATTGAGGATTGTCTGTATCAAGCACAATCATTTTGTTGTTTTGCTTTTCTGTTTCTTGAAAACTTCTCACTAAATTTCTCAGAGAAGCTCCTTGAAGCCTGTTTAATCTTTTCCTTGGATAATTCCTTGACTGCAACCACATCCTTAATGCCGGTATGCTCATGTCTTCAGGATTAAGATGATGCAATTCAGACACAAGAATATCATCAATATTTATGCTCTCACTCATCGGTGTCCATTCTCCATGTTCTATACAAATTTCATTTGGATCCATCGGAGCAGTTGATTCAGCTAACACGCATTTCTCATATTCTTCATTTATTTGAGAAACTGTTAACCCATCCAAAAATACACGATTATACTTATTCTTAACAAGGTAATTGTATCTGTCTTCAAAGTCAATTGGAACATCATCTTGAATGTTTTGAATTGGAGATTCAACAAGTTCACACACATCTTCATCTTCGAGTACTTTGTTGTACCAATCATCATTAAATTCAGAGTCAATGTCATCTAAAGCTTCAATTTGCTGTTGCACATTTTCTTCATCAGCATACACTGTTTCATCTATAGTTTTCTGAATTTTAGATGGAGTAGCAGATACATCTATAATCACTTCATCAATCTTCCTTTTTCCTTTATCAGCTTCATAGATCTTTTCAATTATCTCCACTTCTGATTCTGATTCTATCTCTTTCTCTTTTAAATTCTCTTTCAATCTTTCAACTTCTTCATTCAATCTTTTTACTTTCTCTTCAAGATCAGCCACTATCAAATCTTTATTATCAACCTCAGCTTTTAATACATCATTCTCTTCTTGAAGCTTCTTAATCAATTCTTCTTATTTTGCATTTTTAACTTTCAACAGATCAATTAATTCGTCATCACTGTCATCTTCAGTTTGCACAATTGCATTTTGAGTTTGTTTCCTTATACTTTTATCCACAATAACTATTTGTTCCTCTTGCACATCTTCAGAGGATACATTTATAGGCTCAGATAATATTGCATTAATATAATCAAAATCAAATGTCTGATTTTGATCTAAACTTTCATCAATATTCTCATTATCAACTTCAAACTCTTCATTTTCAGCTTGCACATTCATTCCAGATTCATCATCATCAGTCTTTTCATCTCTTTCATCAGACATAGTTTCTTCACTATCAACATCTTGAATGGTTTCTTAAACATTCCCACCAACATTAGCATCATCATCATTATCATCATCACTTGATGAGCTTTCACCATCATCTTGCTCATCTTCATCATCATCAACTTCCTCTTCTTCTTCAACAACTTCTTGAATAACATCTTCAATCAAATCATTTGTATTAACCGGTTCATCCTCAATTAAATGAAAGTGATATTGATTGATGTCTACTTCATCTCTAGCTACTGCCCTCATATAATCAAACATTTGAATGTTCTGGGCTCCAGTAACAACAGATAATCTTTTGTACACAGTTTCAGACATGTGTTCTAAATCCAGTCTTTCACCGTTTACCCCATATACATGAAAATCAGGGTTTTCTACATTTATAATCATTTGCAGGAATCTTGGATACATCAGGTATTTATTTCTCTTTCCTTTCTCCAAATTGAATAAGAACCCATTCATAATCCATCTTGCCATATTAAACCTTTTGTTTGTTGCCAATGCAACTATAGGAGAAGCTATATCAACACGAAATGAGTTCCATCCTGCACTCCTTTTAGACATACAATGTTGAAATATATAGCACAGAAGTTTCCAGTGGTTAAAAACTCTGGCTCTGAAGAATTGTTTCTTTGGAAAGTAATCTGGGTGACCCATCATCATAAAAGTATCTCTGCACTCATTGAAAGAAAATTCTGACAAATCTTGTGCATCATTTTCACCCAGTCTTAATGCTTCTCTGATTGACTCTTCAGATACTTCTATCATTCTATCACCGGTAACAAATCCCCTCAGCACTTTATTGCCTTCTTCATCTTTTTCAATCTCTGTTGTTCTCCAAAATCTCTTAATCAGCTTTGAATATATGACAGGACGAGCACACATAGCATACACATATCTTGTTCTCAACAAGAATCTGTTCATTTCTTCATATCCAGTAGCCTCTCTAACTTCTTCATTTAAGAAAGCAGCTACATTATGCTTGGGCTCAAACTTGAGTTCTGCCATCTGTCATTTACAAAGAAACAATATAAGAATGAATGTATTACATTGATGTAAATCTCATAATGATTTATCAATTTTTATCCAATAATACTTAGAAATTTTCTAAGTATTTCATATACTCATTACTCAAATGTATTGGATATAAATCAATTAATAATTTGAGATTAAAACCAAGTAACATATAAAAAAATGTTTTCAAAATTTCACTTAATAGATTTTAAATTGTTAAAACTTGATTAATTTTATTCAAATTTTCTAAGTGTTTGAAACACTTACTGTTGTATATAAATTCAAGTTTTTAAAAATTTATAATCACTAAGTAGTTTGTTTCTTTTTGATTTATGAGATTTAAGAGATGTTTTTGATGATTAAGATTAAACTTTTATTAAAACTTCAATTTTGTCAATTCATTTCATTTTTAAATTTTTATTATTATCTTATTTGACTGATGAGCACAGAATCATTAAAATTTTTTTGCAATGAAATTGAGTTTTGATGATGTCAATCAGGTCGCAAACACATTTATTCAGCAATTTCAAATTCAATTTTGAACAATTTAACACATTTAATCTAAAAATTTCAAATTTCTTAAACCCTTAGGGTTCGAACGCCCGAATAGGGTTCATACGCCCAATCAAATGTGTGTTAAATGTTTTGTGTTTTGATGATTTGAACTCAATATGATGTTTATCATCAAAGTTTATACCTAAATGTCACAATGATTTCAGTAAATCAGTATGAAATATGAAGATGATAATCGTCGGATGAATGACTAAGAACAGAGTATTAGTGTGAATGAACGAGTGAAATGAGATTCTGTCAAGTGTTGAATTTATATAAGTGTGAAAAAACTCTTAGGCGCATGACCACTGTGAAGGCGTATGACCACTGTTGAGACGCATGAGGTTTAGGCGCATGAAAACTATACAGGCGTATTACCCCTGTTGAGACGCATGAGACCTAGACGCATGAAATCACTTGGTCAGATTTTTATCAAAGGACTTAGGCGCATGGACACTGTTCAGGCGCATGAGCACTGTTCAGGCGCATGACCTAGCCTGAAACGCCTAACACTTGGACAATTTCATGAATCTTCAGTCCGTATGAGAACTGTTTAGGCGCATGGACTTGCAAAGCTTCTACACTTGGAATATTTTCAACATGGAAAGTCTGGTACTGTTTAGGCGCATGAGTTTGTTTGAAACGCCCATTACTTAACCAAATTTTCAGACTTATGACAACTGTTTAGGCGCATGAATTGAAACAAAACGCCCAACACTTGTACATATTCCTGAAATATCAACATACTCCTGAATTAGACTTTTGACCACTGTTCAGGCGTATGAGACCTTTCCATACGTCTAACACTTAGCATTTTTTCACCAAATTCATCCAAACCCTAATTTTGAAAATTTTCACTGTTCATCATGGAATTTCAACCTGTCAACGTTTGACTTTTTGACTTTAAAAATCTTTGACTTTTTGACTTTTATCATTCAAAAATTTATTTCTCACTCAAAATATACCTTTTATTTCTCAATTAATTTCCCGTTATTTTAGTCTCAAACTTTTGAAATTTTCAAAAATTACAAATAATCTCAATTCTTTATTTTTTATTGCAAGAAGCTTTTCCACATTTCAACTTAATTTGAATTCTTTTTAGGTTCATTTTTGAATCATATCAAACAACACATACTTGTAAACATTTAGCCTCATCCTTTTCATCATTCAATCATTTATTTTGAAATTCTTTTTCAATCTTTACTCCCCCTAAACTTTTAAGTTCACAAACTTAGAAGTTTATTTAATTGATGAAAAAGAAAGACAAACCAGTCGTTATCAACATGCCTGCACACATAAAATCATGCAAAAATTAAGATAAAGCAGAATAAAACTCTACACTATACTTAAAATGAATCACATGCCTGTAGTGAGATCATATCAGTAAACAATCAGCACATTAACCAAAAAAAAATTATGGATAGTCATAGACAATGATTAAATCCTGATCAGGTGTGTTCCAGGTCAGCGTTCCAGCAGTAGAGGAGACACTAGATCTAAGGACAGACAATGAGTACTTTGGCAAAGTATCAGCACACCTACTTTTTCAATTCTTGGATTGATTTGGTTTAATTAGATATGACATTATGTGACCCAGTATTAGACTTAGAGAGTCTGACCTTCGTTAAGTAATGCAAGCAAGCACTTTTTCTCAGCTTAAAAACCTGACATATATGAATAACCAGATCTCATGTTTATATCCATTTTTGGACTTTTGAATAGTTTGTGCACATTGGCATCTTTTGCATCAGGTGAGAATATCCAGGTCTGTAATGACTTACAATAGAGGATACCTCATCACTTCAGGTCTATGATGACTCATAACAAAGAAGTGAACAGATGCTGTAAACAGATCTCATAGTTAATCATATCATCACCAGGTGTGAGTTTGTAACTTGACAAGCACACAATCAGAAAAGTCAATACCTCTAGTTAGAACTAAGACGGATACACACAAATGCATAATGATTTAGTTAAATCACAAGAATCTACTTGTTCAGTATAATTGCATGAGATTACCTGCACGTCATATCTGATCACGTCAGACTTTATTAACGAGTGAAGTATGCAATTGATTAAAACTGATGTACTATCATTTCTCACATAATGCAATGGCAGATTCAATACTAAAATAATAAAATATATTTTTGTATTTTCAATTTATAATTTTCTATTGTGATTTTGCACTTTTCTAGTTTCGAATTTGCGTTTTCATTTAGCACACACACACAATATATACAATCAGGCAGTTAATGTTGACAATTTCTCTTTATTTTTCTTATTAAAAGAAGGGAGGGTTATATTCATTTTGAACTATCGAAATCAATTTTCAATATGGTTAATAAGACCAATAGACTCAACCAAATACTCAAACCTTCCTGGTAAAAAGGCTTTTGTAAATAGGTCAGCCAATTGTTTTTCTATTGATATTTGAATCAAAATGATTAAACCTTTTTCAGAGTTATCTCTGAGAAAATGATATCGAATTTCGATATGCTTTGTTTTTGAATGTTGAACAGGATTAGCTGTTATAAACATAGCAGCGGTGTTATCAATGTAAATTGGAGTTTTAAGAAAATTGAACCCGTAATCCAGCAGTTGGTTTTGTAACCAAAGAATTTGTGAACATCCTGCTGATGCAATTATGTACTCAGCTTCTGCAGTTGAGACTGAGACATTTGTTTGTTTCTTACACTGCCATGAGACTAATCTGGGACCCAAAAACTAACAACCACGTGTTGTAGATTTTCTATCTTGACAACATCCCCCATAATCACTATCAGTATATCCATGTAACTCGAAGTTTCCTTCATAAGGATACCATAACCCTAGAGCCGGTTTTCCTTTGAGATATCTGAATATGCGTTTGACAGCGGTAACGTGAGATTCCTTCGGGTCTGATTGATACTTGGCACAGACACAAACAGCATACATTATATCAGGTCTAGATGCAGTAAGATACATCAAAGATCCAATCATAGATCTGTATAGAGTTTGGTCAATTGATTTTCCTTTTGAATCAGGATCAACTTGGTGTTAACGTCAGTTGGAGTTCTGATTGATTGACAGTCTTGCAGTTTAAACTTTTTCAAGAGCTTGTCAACAAATTTCTCTTGATTGATGAAAATTCCATCCGCAGACTGTTTCACTTGTAAACCAAGAAAAAAGTTTATTTCTCCCATAGAACTCATTTGAAAGCGAGATTTCATGATATCTTCAAATTTTGAGCACAATTTCTGACTAGTAGAACCAAATATGATATCGTCAACATATACTTGAACACATAAGAGATCATCTGCATCCTTCTTTATGAATAAAGTTGGATCAATTTTCCCTCTTATGTATCCATTTTGGATCAAGTACTGTGACAATGTTTCATACCAGATTCTAGGAGCTTGATGTAGACCATATAACGCTTTGCTCAGCTTGTACACATGATGAGAAAATTCAGCATCTTCAAAACCTTGAGGTTGCTTGACATACACATCATCTGTGATTGGTCCATACAAGAAAGCACCTTTAACATCCATTTGGTACACCTTGAATTTCATATATGAAGCATATGCTAGGAAGACACGAATTGCTTCAAGTCTTGCAACTAGAGCAAACACTTCATCATAATCCACTCCTTCCTCTTGGGTGTAACCTTGTGCTACTAGCCTTGCTTTGTTTCGAACAACAATTCCTCTATCATCTGATTTGTTTCTGAACAACCATTTTGTGCCAATGGCATTTTCTCCTTCAGGCAAATCCACAAGCTTCCACACTTCCTGTTTACGGAACTGTAATAACTCTTCTTGCATAGCCTCAATCCAACTATTGTCCTGTAACGCTTCAGTAATGTTTTTAGGAACAATTTGAGATAGGAAACACGAGTATAAGCAAATGTCTGCTTGTTTGAACTGACTTCTCGTAGTTCTCACATTCAAAGGACCAATAATCTGTGATATAGGATGTTTCTTGTGAACACGATTCGTTGGGATCTTATCTTCTTGAACATTCACATCAAGATTAGTCTGGTTCAAGTTGGAAAGCTGATGCAACAAGTTTGAAGAATGTGGAGTGAAATTCGGAACTTGAGTCGGTGAGTTGATAAAATAATCAAACTTGTCATTAATATCTACATCTCCAGATATAGATGAAGTTCCAGACTCAGGATGTAGAATTTCTGGACCATCATTAGGAATAGGTTGAGAAACATTTGAATTTTGAGAAACTGGAGGTTGTTCTTGAGCTTGTTGAACATGAGATTCTGAATTTAACATAGGATCTTTAACAAATGAGAAGAATGGATAATCTGGGCTTGAATCATGCATATCATCAAAATCTGAATCATCACTGAAAGATCCAAGATCTCCTACCTGTTTCCTGTTGACACACGAAGATTCAAACAGGTTAGAATTGAATAAGTTTGACAAAGAATCTAAATCAAATAACCAAGCGGGACCATTTGCAACTGATGGAAATGAATTTTCAAGGAATTTAACATTGAATGTTTCAGTAATAACATTCTTCTTAGAGTTATAAACTCTAAATGCTTTTGAAACTGGCGAATATCCGAGAAAAAATCCATCATCAGATTTTGCTTCAAATTTTCCAATCTGATCATTTGAGTTTAAGATCAAAACCGGGCAACCAAAAGATTTAAGAAAATTTATGTTTGGTTTCCTGCCAAACTTCGCATTTTCTGTTTATCTTTCACTAATAAATTACGATTGCAAGCTGCCTCAATCAATGTTTGGAATCTTCGTCTGCTAGCATTGCATGAGCACAATGAGCAACTCCATTTTGTTGTGGAGTTCAGAACATATCGATGAGTAATTCACAGAACATTCGACATTTAAATTCTGTTCCATTATCACTTCGAATGATTTTTACTTTTTGATCTAATTGATTTTCTACTTTAATGATAAACACTTTTAATAATTTAGCCGTTTCTGATTTAGCATGCAAAAAGAAAACCCAAGTAAATCTTGTAAAGTCATCAATGATAACTAAACAGTAAGATTTCTTTCCAATACTTTGCACATTTACTGGACCAAATAGATCCATGTGCAACATCTGTAGAGGCTTGGAATTTGAGTTTATCAGCTTGGACTTATAAGACACTCTATGTTGTTTCCCTTTCAAACATGCTTTGCAGAGATCTGATGTAGCAAACTTCTTTGTTGGAATGCCTACTACATGATTTCCTGCAGCAAGCTTGTTCATGTTTTTGAAGTTAGAATGTCCGAGACGTCTATGCCAAAGCTGGCTTTCATCATTTGATGCTTGAGCAATTAGGCAAGTTGTTTCTGTTGAAGGATCAACTTGAGACATATCTAGTTTGTATACATCTCGATCACGAACAGCTTTAACAACTACCCATTCCTTGCTAATCTGAAAACCTGGCTTTAAAATGTAACAATGAGAGTCATCAAAAAACAGCGGAATATGATTTATCACAAATTTGGGAAACACTTAAAAGATTAAAGTTCAACTGAGCACAGTAGTTGACTTTATCAAAGCTAATGATCCCATTTGATACTGTTCCTTCTCCAGTAATCTTTCCACCTGCATTACCTCCAAATGCTACATGTGTACCATCTTTCATCTTAAAGTCTTGAAGTAAGGCATGATTGCCTGTCATACGCCGGCTACACCCACTATCAACATACCACGTGTTTATTGGTCTTTTTGGGCGTACCTGCATTTCAAAGACAATTAAGTTGAGTTATCAACCCAAGCCGAGATGGTCTTGGGCTTGCCATATTTATCAACAATGGTAAACTGCTTAAAATGGAGTTTGTTCATGTCAGGTTTCGTTTGATATTTAGAATTATCAATTCCTTTTCTGACAAATTTCTGATTATCTTTATTTTGTTTAATCCTCAAAACATTAAATCTATTTTCAAGATCCTCATCAAGAAATTTTGAACCATTCGTTGAAACATTCTTAGAAAAATTTTGCTTGGGAAATGTTCCATTGTTCATTCTCACAGATCGTGGAATGAAATTTCCTTGTGTATACTGTTTTGTTCTCATAGTATAACGATCATCATAATCAGAATTGATTCTTCGGAGAGATCCCAAGCCTAAGGAAGGTTGTTGTGATAAACCTTGAAAACCATTGTTTTGATTTCTTTGAAATCGTGGATGAATATATTCATTCCTTGGCGAGTTCTTTCTAAAGTAACAATCTTCGGTATTATGATTTCTTTCATCACACAAGGCACAGTATTTATTGAGATAACACTCAGTAGTTGTGTGATTTGTCATATCACAAATGTGATAGTATTTGTTAAAATAACATTCAGATGTGATATGATTATACATGTCACAGATGTCACAGTACCTTTGTGAAGAATTAAAGAACTGATGATTAACCCTAGATGTGGATGCCACATTTGATCCTTATTTAGATTTAGAAGTTGGCAGGTTAATCTGTTATTTTTTATTTGTGAGTTTGGTCTTTTGATTTTTAGGTTTGAGTTTTTGAACATTTTCACAATTCTTTGACTCCTTAGATGCAAATTTTTTATTAACAGCGGAAGACTTAGGACCTGAACCTGTTTTCAGATCAGAGTTAGATTTGATCTTTGGTTTTGATGTTGTTTCAGAAATTGTGTTCATGTCAAAAGTTCCTGCTGACACAAACTTCACAAGTTTCAATTGATTCGATTGATCAGTTCTTTGAGTTTGAGAATTTTTAGATTTAACATTGGATTTTCTCCTTCTTTGATTTCTTGATCTTGAAGATGTTTTGTTGCTTTGGGAAGGAATTGATTTTTGAGAAGATTCTTTTTCAGATTCTTTAATTTTATGTTCATTTTGGTTTGATTCACAAAAGCTTGAATCATCAGAACATGAAGTATCTGATTTCAATTTTTCTTCTTTAGCTTTCCCTTTCTTTTTGTCATTTATTTCAATGACTTCTTCAACACATTGTTCAACAACACATTCATTAGATCCTTTTGGGACAAACAACTTCTTGTTCTTAGGTCGTGGTTCATATGATTTGACTTTTATCGGATGACCATTTTTTATCTTTTCTGAATCCTTCTCCTCAAAGATTTCAATGTTTATCTTTTCAATTTCACTTTCTTCAGTAGATTACTCATTCTTTTTCTTTTCATGAAATGCTTTGAGCTTTGCTTTGTTTTTAGGTGAGTGATCATGAGTGTTAAAGTTCTCTAGCAAAGTGTTTGAGATTGATTCAGGCATAGGCTCATGTGTGAAACCTAGACCTGTTTTATCTTTATCTTTTCTCCCATTTACCAGTTGTTCAACTATAGTTTTTGAACTTTTAACTTTTGCAAGATCAACTTGAGTTGCAGCATGTGCCAACTTTTCTTGTTCTAGAGTTTTGGTCATCTCTTCAAGTTGCCTTTTTACTTGTTCAAGATCTTTTAAAGTTTTGTTCCATGATGTTTGAAGAGATATGATTTTTTCATCAGAGATTTTATGATCATCTTTTAGTTTGTTGTGCATTAACCCTTCTAGTTTAAGTTTGTCACATATTTTGAATGAGTAGGTTCTGTAGTGTTCAACTTGTTCAAAACATGCTTTTGTGCACATTTTCTCTCTGACTTCCATTGGAATTTCTGGATAAGAAGGTGAAGTCTCAGTATTAGATGATGAGTGTTCAACCTTTGGTTGTTCTGATTGTGCCATGAGAGCAATTTCTTCTGAATCTTCCTTGGGATCAGATTTGTCAATCCAATCATAGCTTTTATCATTGTCTAAATCATCATCTGCCTTTGGATCATTGTCTTCAGACCAGTCTTTATCATTAATTTCAGCAACAAATGCTAAACCAGAATTGAGATCAGCTGTAAACTGTTCTGCATAAGCACTCCAGTCATAACCATCCTTGATGCTGACAACTAGAGCTTTCTTTGGCTCTTCAGCTGTTTTTGATTCTTCTTTCAGCTCTGGCATAGGAAGACTCTGATATGTCTTCTAAAAACTTTTTTGAGACTGATGTTGATATCTTTGACTACTGGAACCTGCTTGATCATTTCCTCCTTGATTTCTTGGAGCTTTGCATTCTCTTGAAAAATGACCATAGCTATTGCAGTTGAAACACTTTGATTTTGACTTGTCAAAGCCAACCTTTTTGTTTGCACTTGGCTTATAATTTCTGTTCACATAAGAGTGTTTCTGAGTTCTGTAAGCTATCATCACCATTTGCCAGTTCAAATCCATCTCCTCTACATCATCAGGATCCATCACAAATAAATCCTGCAAAATTAAATCAACTTGAGTTAGATGACTACCTTGATAAGCTTGAAAGCTTGCCATGAAAGCAGTAAAAGCAGATTTTGACTTTTCATCCTATAAAAGAATGTTTATGACATCTTTAACTTTGCTATGTTTAACAGAGTTAGAAGATGGAGTCTCAGTTTGAGGTTTAGGCATTTGAGTTTTAGGAGGAGACTATGGTTGATTTGTGTAGACAGGAGCACTTGTATAGGTTGAGTCAGCAAAGAAACCAGCTCCAACAAACAAATCACCCTCATCTTTTGAAGAACTATCATCTTTAGCCACAAATGCATTCTCCACTGTGTTAGCTGGAGATGCAACATACTTATACTGAGATGTTGATGTGGATTTATCATTGTTCCTTGAACTCTCATCAATTTCAACTGATTCTATTTTGGCAATCAGAAGATCATGATCCATGGGAAACTTTTCTGTATGCTTCAACAAAGTAACTGTTTGTTTCCATGAAGATGGAAGAGCATTGAGAAGTCTGTCATTTAGATCTTTGAGATCATTCTTCACTCCAACAGTTGACATTTCAGTAATGAGCTGCATAAATCTGTTCATCATTTGATTGATTGTTTCTCCTGAAAGATGCTCAAATAATTCAAGTTGCCTTTTTAGTTTCTGCTTTTTGAGATCTTGAATTTCTTTACCACCTTCACAAATGATCTTTAAAGCTTTGTACATGGTATACCCAGTTTGATAACTATCAAGTCTTGTTAACACTTCCAAAGGTAAACCCTTGCACATCAGAGAATAAGCTTTAATATCATTTTTAACCTTCTTCAAATCATCACCATGTAGACCATCTTCAGGATATGGTTCTTGAGAGTCTTTGGTGTAAACAAATCCTCTATCAGGACCATCTAATGAAACAGGAATGTGAGGTCCTTTCTCTATTGACTTCCAGAGATCTGTATCAATAGAGTTTAAGCGATGTTTTAATCTGAGAGACCAGTTCTTGAAATCAGCTCTATTCTTCAACTTAGGAACCCTGTTCTCAGAATCTTCAGATTTAGCCATTTTAAGTTTTGAAATTAAGACAAGAAAATGTTTTTGTTGTTTTAAAGTTTGAAATGAAACAAAGAAATGACAATGTTTTTGGATTTTAGTTTTTGAAAAATTTTCTAAGTGTTGAATGAAACATCTGAAATCTGATGCGCCTGAATAGTTGTGAAACGCCCACTTTGTACTTGAAACACCTAAGGGAATGCCTTGGTAGAATTCTTGAAACGTCCAACCGAACAGTTGTCAAACGCCTGAACAGTTGTCAAGCGTCCAAACAGTTGTCAAACGCCTGGAACACTCGGTTTTCAAAAACGTCCACACAGTGGTAAAACGTCCAAATAGTGTCAAAACATCCAAGTCTGAAACGCCCAAACAGTATTGATGCGCCTACACAGTTGCAATGCGCCTAAACACTTGAGCAAATTTCAGATGATTTTAACACCCCAAGCGCCTAATTCATCATCTTTATAACAACCTGATCTTATCAAATTCTTCAAAACTTGATTAATTGATCTAAAAACTTCCAATAAGGTAGAATTCAAGTCGTTAATCAATCCTAATTCATCAATTCACTCAATTAACAACAACAAATCTGAATTTCTGATTGAATTAGAGTTCGACAACGAAGAACAGTTCGCACACAAATTTGATGAAAATTCAGATCTGAATGTAAGAAGTCACTCAATTGTGATTCAATTCATGTTTCAGATGATGAAACACAACTGAAATCAATAACTACTTGATCAATTGCTATCAATCACAGATTCAAGTGATTCACAGAGCTCAAAATTCGATTTTAAGCTTCAAATCACTGAACCGAAAACTCTGATACCATTTGATAGGTTCAAATGGATCGATCTGTGATGATATTGTAATGCAAAGATCAATTATAAGCACAAAGTAATCAACAAGAGCAAAATACTTCAAAAATTCAAAGTGATTTCATTGAAAGCAGTTTGCAATCGGATACAATGTACAGAGAGAGTTCTAACTAAAATTCTTCAAAAGTCTACCTGCACATATAAACAATATCCTATTTATACTAACAATGAAACTAAGGAACATATATTTACACAATAAGTCCCTATACTATGACAAAAACAAAATCTAAAGACTAAATGCTAATCTTCAAGTGCTCCAACAGGTAGGGATCTGTTCATCAAGGAGATTGTGACTCGTCATGATGTACAGGTGTCTATTGTGTCTGACCGTGACACTCGGTTTACATCCAAGTTTTGTAAGAGATTCCACGATGGGATGGGGACGAGGTTACATATTAGTATGGCTTATCATCCTCAAACGGATGGTCAATCAGAGAGGACTATTCAGACGCTTGAGTATATGCTTCGGGCATGCGTCATTGATTTTGGAGGAAGTTGGGACGAACACTTACCGTTAGCTGAATTTTCATATAACAATAGTTGTCATGCCAGCATTGGTATGCCACCCTATGAGATGTTATACGGTAGGAGGTGTAGAACGCCCGTATGTTGGGGTGACATCGGTCAGAAGGAGTTAGGGAGCATCGAAGTGATTGAGGCTACGACTGAGAAGTTGGAGAAGATCAAAGCCTTTATGAAGACAGCCAAAGATTGGCAAAAGTCATATGCGGACAAGAGACGTAGACCGATTGAATTTAAGGTGGGCGATAGAGTCATGTTGAAGGTTTCACCTTGGAAGGGTATCATTCGGTTTAGAAAGCGGGGCAAGTTGAGCCCGAGGTACATAGGGCCTTTCCGAATCATTGCCCGAGTAGAAGAGGTGGCCTATAGGTTGGAGTTGCCCAATGAGTTAAGCGGGATTCATCCGACATTCCATGTATCTCATCTGAGGAAGTGCTTAGCTGATGAATATATGGTTGTACCACTGGAAGACATTGAGGTAGACGAGCGGCTCAATTATGTGGAACAACCAGTGGCTATCATCGACAGGAAAGAGAAGAGGCTAAAGAATAAAATGGTTCCACTCGTATGAGTACAGTGGAATCATAGAAAGGGATCCGAGACTACATGGGAACCTAAGGAGGAGATGAGACAACATTACCCACGGCTATTCGAGGAATGATAGGTTTCGGGGACGAAACCTATATAAGGGGGGTGGACTTGTAACACCCGGAAATTTTAAAAGAAGAGAAAAGGGAAAGAAATGCAATATAACCCAAGTTGAGGGGTTAAAGTTGTACATGGGACAAGTTTTATAATATTTTGTACAAAAGTGGGTGTGGCCGCCCACACCCATGTTCCATCAACTTTTCATTCGGATTTTAGAGAGAGAAAGCAGAGAATTCTCTCAGTTTTAGAGAGAAGAAGAAGAAGCCGAATTCAAGTTAGTTTTCTGATTTTTGGGGTGTTTTTGGCTGATTTCCAGCCTTCGGGTATGTGCTTATGTGCTTGTATGTGTTCGGTTGTGTGTTTTGGTGTTTTTAGGTGTTTGAACTCATTAACATACGGGTTTGAAGAAGTCTTACTCGAAAGTTGCAAGAGGTGAGTTCTAGATCCCCGTTTTTAAATTTTTTTAAACTTGTTTTGGGGCTGGAAATGCATGATATAACGTTTTTATGAAAGCTGGGGTGTGTACCGTATGCAATTGTATGTGTGTGCTCTGTTGGGTGGGTTTATGATTTGGGAAGATTTTGATTATGTTCATGTTGTATGCTTGTTTTGATGCTTAGTATGTTAGAACCTAGGCTAAGAACCAGTTAGAAATTGATTTGGGGACTGAAAATGATGTTAGTTAGAAAACAGTTGGCCATGCGCCTAATTGCTCATGCGCCTAAGGTTCATGCGCCCCAATAGTGTCCATGCGCCTAGAATTATGCCCAGGCGCCTAAGTGTTCCCATGCGCCCAACTGCCCAAACGCCTAAATGCCCATGCGCCTAAGTCAGGCCCATGCGCCTGCATAGTACCCGTGCGCCTAGAAAGTTGTCAGACACCTAAGTGTTGGCCATGCTCCCGTATAGTGCCCATGCGTCCAAAACCTGCCCATGCGCCTAAGTATTCCTATGCACCTAAACTGTCATGCGCCCGCATAATGGCCATGCGCCTGCATAGTGCCCATGCGCCTAAAGACTTAGAAAATATTCTGAATTTTTGGGAAAAAGGGATTTTTAGGCTATGACTTGGAATGTTTCAGGGGATGATGTATGATGTTGTATGTGATGTTATATGATGATGTTGTGCATGTTTATGGCCTGTTTTCTTTATGTTCCTTATTACGTATTATTCCGTGGCTTTACATGGTATGATTATGTTAATGAACGTAAAGTATTATGTAATGAATGTGAATGAATGTGGAAGTTAGTATTAATGAAAAGTGGAACGTAAAGAATGAATGAAAAGTCTTGCAAGCAAAATGTTAGGAGGTTCACACCCAATGAAGGGTGTTAGCTCAACTGTGTGTGGTTTAGCTAACCCGGGAGGATGCACACGGGGATCTAATCCTTATGATTGACCAAACATGTGGGACCCTTGTCGCTTGCCCCACCTGGAGTCAGCTTCGTGCATAATGTTAGGGGTCTATTTATAGACTTCGGCCCAGTAACCAGCTTTGTGCGCAATGTTCGGGGTATAGCACATGGAATTGGTTCGGAATGAAAGTAAAGATAAATGATGAATGTACGAATGATGTACGACGATGAACAATGATGGAAGATAATAATGAATATTATCTATGTGTACGTATGATGTATGATCACGGATGAAAGTAAAGAAAGGTTTTTAAACGAAAGTAAAGTATTTTTATTATAAAACTAGAACTCACTCAGCAACATTGACTTTTATGCATTTTCAGTTGGCAGGTAATGGTTGCTGAGGATGGCACGGGGTGAAGCTACTTGGCAAGTTTTGGATGGCATCCATTTTATGTAACAATGATGTTTTTGTGTTGTAATGCAACCAAACGATGTTTTGTAATATTAACAATGTTGTATTATTTGGCAAAAGCAATTATTAATATATGAAATGGTTTTGTTAAAATTATTCCGCTGCATTATTTTAGTTAATGATTATGAGTTTTCAAATATTTTGTGCGATGAATGTCCAACTATGAGCGTTCCGGGAACGCGGCCTTACATTTTATTGGCATGACCAGTTAGACCATTCCGAGTCAATAATGATGTGAAATGTATTAAGGAATCGGGGATTCTTTAAACTAATAAATTATATATGTAATTTTTTCTCTCAAGAAAAGTTAGTTATTTACTAACTAGAGTAGGGTTTGAATCCCTAAATATTATAAAATTGAAAAAGATCATAAAGAGTATGCCATTTAGTGTTTAAAATCGATGCATCATCTAAATGGTTATCAAATTCGCAACCTGACGTTCGCATGATATGTGACTTGCCTAATAAGATAGCAAAAACGTTATTCCATAATAACATAATTATTTTGGTGATACAACAAAATTCCCAAGTTACTAATGATTATTGAAATAGGTGGTGAATACCATTTGTTCATACACAAATTGCTTTTGTTGAGACGAACACTAAACGTCCAATTGATTGGAAAGCCAATAATAAGAGCAACATTTCATGTTTATGTTTGGGACCATGTTATATGTTTGTTTTATTGGTAATTCACATCAAGCCTACAAGTTATTATGTTTACACTCTATTACAAATAGTTTTTGGTTAGGAACCAAGCAATTCCCACTTAAGTTTTTTTTGTTGTTGTGCGATACAAGTTGTAATTATTCCATCACAACGCACAAAGATGGGACCTCAAATGAGTTCGAATACATGTTGGGAATGAATAACTATATATATATATATATATATATATATATATATATATATATATATATATATATATATATATATATATATATATATATAGTTCTTATAGCCATTAAAGAGAGATTTATGTACGGCTAGATTTGTGTAGTTAAAAAGTGAAATAATTTTAAATGAATTATGTCTGTATCATCTTGAACCTCAAACTAATAATAAGAACAAGAAGTTCAAAAAAGATAGTTCATGTACAAACATCTATGAATAAATTGCCAGACACATTCCCTTACCTTAAAATAGTGATCAATTCACATATATCAACTGTTGGTACTCCAATTAAGAATAAAAGTCAGAAGGAACTCCAATTAAGAATAAAAGTCAGAAGGACGACTATATACTGGTAGTAAGTCCAAGACATGCTTAAAACATGATAAACCATTCGATTCCAAATAAAAAAGTTCCCTCGTAAAATGGAGCTAACTATTAATGAATATGGTCAAGTATAGGTAAAAGTAAAATGGTCCATTGAAAAGATGTTAGACATGATGGTTGTTGAAGAACCTCAAGTACTTGAAAATAAAGAGATCTTAATAAATTATATCATGTCTAGAATGTATGGAATTGAAATAAAATCGACGTCGATGATAATTTTGTATATAATAGCGCTTGAAATGATGAAATGATGAGGATCAAGAAATAATATCTGCTTATGAATGAGAATGATTGGCCAAAAAATTAAAAGACGCAAATATGGCAGAGTTAAAATTATCCAATGAAATATAAAGTTGTTGGACTTGTTGCCCATGTATCCGAAGTTGAAAAAATATGTTGGATATAATCAAGGTCTTTATGCGAAACAGTTATATGAAATGATGAAAGAAAGTCAAAAAAAAAATTTATGGCACAAGGATTTTTATAAAGATCTATAATTGATTATGAGAAAATATATTCTCAAGTGATGGATGTAACATTATTCCAACATCTCATTAGTCGGTAATACTAAGAGAGAATAGATATGCATCTTAAAAATATTGTGACTTATATGATAATAAATTTATATGAAATCCATGAACGATATAAAATAACTAATCATGTAAAGCAAGTTCTCGAGAACAGTATGGTTATTAATACAAATACATATGCAAATATGTTATTATGATTATATGTATACATTGATTACTTGTGCATAACTAAAACTCCTCATGAGTTTCCAAGATAATTGAATCCTTAAAAGGTGATACATAAAAGACTTTGGTAAAACTATGTTTTGTCTTTAGTTACATCTTATAGATGTAATCCTTATACATAAATAAAGGCATGATAAAAAAATTATACATAATACTTGATGATTGTGATGTAAGCTATGAAGTCACACAATATGGATATTGAAGATGTTGTTAAATGATTAGTAGTGAAACTTTTACATATGATATAGAAATTGATGTGTTAAATTAAGAAGTTATATGTCAAAACTTCTATGGTGTCCATGAACACACATAACTCATCAAGATGGAAAGAAGTTCATGAAAATTTGTAAATGCATAAAGCAATAAAGTTGAGAAAGTAGAATATGCTATAATCGACTCATTGCTTATCTCGAAAAAAGAGATAGATGCAATTTATTCATTTGTCTTTATTAAAACATCAATATCATATTTACAAATATTATAAGATATGTTGATGTATTTGATATCATGAAGAGATTCAAAGTTTAAATTATTAAAACGAATTTGAAAATAAAATATGATATTACATCTGCATATTAGTCGGCATATGGAGTATTTTTGTGCATCGCTCAATTTAGATAAATGAGATGATAAAACATTCAATATAATCTAGTCATCAATATGCTTCGACTAAAATAATTAGTCACGTCAAATATGTATAATTGATTTAGCAAATATCTTTGATCATCTCCTATAAAATGTATGACATTAAATATTATGTTAGCACTTAGTAAAATATGTTATCTGTTTGCTTGTTTCTTGAAAGGAGGTATTGAAATACGATAGAAATAATATTTGAATTCCATTAAGGTATGAAATATATAAGATTATACTTTACTAACCCATCAAAACAAGCTTGGTAAGTCTTTTTATGCAGGGAACATAGCACAACATTGTGGTATTTTTTTACGAGATGAGTTAATTCAATTCTTGCACGAAGATAATACATCATTGCCTTGCATAAAGAATTGTCATTGAATGATCAAGCGACTACAAAAGATTTTATAGAAATTTTCATTCAAGTTTAAAACATATAAATTGAGGTTATATAAATCAAGGGGAGTAATATGCGTTGCTAGTGAAAGGATCCCAAAAGACGTGGCCGACTATTCTGATGAAGATTGGAAGAGGATAGATGTAAATCAGAAGGCCATCCACTCTACAAATTGATCTTCCCAACTCTATCTACAGAGGCTTTAAGAAGTGCAAGACTGCCAAGCAGCTCTACAATGCACTTAAGCTAATGTATGAGGGGTTTGAGGAAGCCAAGGAGAACAAGAAAGACCTCATGAAGCAATAGTTTGAGAACTTCACCTTCAAGACAGGTGAAACCATGACTTAGTAGTATTTCAGATATGTTGAGATTGTGGACACTCTGGTGGATACTGGTGTCAAACTGGAGAACACGAACATTGTGAGCAAGTTCATGTTCTCTCTTCCTAGAGAATGGACTCACTATTGTGTGGCCATTAAGAGAACAGAAAAAATCTCTACTCTTACCCTTACTGAGCTGTATGGTATCCTAAGCGGTTATAAGATGGAGATGAACATGCAAAATCTATCTCACAGCTCATCCAGTACCCACAAGAGTTCTACCCTCCATGTGGTTGAAAGGGATAGCAGAGAACCTTAGCATCATCTTCTCAGCTTCCCTGACAACTCACAAAAGGGCTCTTTCATCACCTTCCCGGATGCACCAAGTGAGAGCTACATCCAAGGAAGCTCATAGACAAGCTCTACTCAAGCCTTTGTGTCTTCTGATGAAAGTTCAAGAAATTTTCTTTTCACTCTAGAAGACTTAGACTGCATACATCCAAATGATCTGGAGTATATGGAGATTGTGCAGCAGATGGCTCTCCTCACTCATAGAGCCAAGAAGTTTTACGAGAAAGTTTCCTAGCAATGTATCCAGTGGAAAGTTTGGACCGGATAAAAGCAAAGTGAAGTGTTACAACTGTAACAAAATGGGACACTTTGCTAGAGAGTGCAAGGCACCAAGGACAAATGGTGGCCAAGCACAATCTAGACCAAATTAAACTGAGGGAGCTCCAAAAGCTGAAAAGCCCAAACAATAGGCTGCAGTTGCTTTTGAAGAAGTAGGCTTTGATTGGAGTTTCCAGGTAAAAGATGCTTCTCCAAACCATACCTTGATGGCTGATCATGAAGAACCCAAGGTAATAGAACATCTTTGAATTCCTAAGTGCATTGCTAAAGTTAGCATGTACAGGTCCTATTACTTGGAAGTGAGATCTGACCTTGAGTATTTGAATATTTTAAAAACTTATTTTAAAAAAGAGCAAAAAGCGACTATAAATTAAAAATGGAAGATTTAGGGAAAACTATTTCTAGTCTTAAACATGAGCACACAAATTACATGACTCAAATCAAAGATCTCATAGCCAAGTTAATTGAATGCCAGCCTGAGCTCGTGATCAGCAAAGTCAGGGCTGAAAAATATGTTATTCAAGAGGAAACCTTCAAGAACATCATATCCTCATCCTTGCATGCCAAAGTGTCTTATCAAAATAGGCAGGGACTGGGATCTAGTGAAATAGCTCCTCCGTACACTATATTATCTGTGAGACAGCCAAGGTCTGGAACTAGTGAAGATGAGCTACCTTTTGAAGATTCAAATCAAGAGAAAGATGAAGATGATGATGAAGGATGAGCATGAAGTGAGTGAAGAGGCTCATTATGAGAACGGACACCACTCTCCTAGAGAGAAGAAAAAAGACAAATATGGCCAAGTCTACTAGAAGGAATTTGATTAGGGCTGCTAAGAGAAAAGCAAAGAAAGCCCAGGAGATCAAAACCACTTTTGACTTGAAGCAGAAACAAGTATTTATATCTTTTGGGTTTGAGGTGGTGAAGATTGCTATTCTGGGGGGCTGTACTCCACCAAGAGGTTCTTTCTTTCACGTCATTTCGCCCGCCCGTTTCACTTCTAATGCAAGGTTCTCTTTTAAGTAATTCCTGAGGATAGAACTCTATTTAAGTATTAACCATAGATTGTAGTACCAGGAGTCCTAGTTCAAGTTTAAACCATCCTTGTCAAAAGAGGAAGGTTGATCAAAAGTGAACCACTGCTGCACTGCCTAAACCATCCAGCTCCAAAAGTAAGCCTATCCCTAAAAAGCCTGCTACATCATCTTCAAATATGAAGAAGGAACTGGAAAGATATCAAGCTCAACCAGCCTCTCAGAAGAAATCTTTTGGAAGTATTCCAAATAAATACATCATGTGTGGCAGTACTTTCATCTTCCTAAGGATTGCATATACAATCTCAAAAGTACTATCAATATCATCAAAAAGGCTTCTTAGATGAAGAAGAAGAAGATAGCTTCAATAGGAAAGTTTTGAAAGATCAAAAATAAAGGGAAAGAAGATAAGTAGAAAATTGCCTTCGGGAGAAAATTTGGTCTTGAAAGAAAGAAATGCTTACAAAGTACTGAAATCTGAAGTGGATTTAAAAACAAAAGGTTTAGTCTGCAAAACTTCCTAAGTTGTAAAAACTTTTGAAGCATTGAAGGCCAAGTCTAGTCTTTCAAAGAGGAAGATGAAAGAAGGCCAAGTAACTGAAGTTTCCTCATCATCAATAGCTCAAGATCCCCAAAGCTTACATATGGGATCCATAACTGTTGATTTATCTTCTGTTAATATTAATGAACCCAAGACAAGCAAGGCTTGGGTTTCCAAATCAAACTAACCATCTCTTTCTATGCCGGAACAGCTTAAGACCAAAAGTAAAATGTATGGATCATTGACAATGGTTGTTCCAGGCACATGACAGGCAATGGCTCCTTGCTTCAAAACTTTGAGAAATTTGATGCTGGGCCAGTTGCTTTTGGAGGAGAATCAGGTGCTTACATCACTGGTAGGGGCAAGGTCACAAATGGTAAGCTTAGTATTAAGAAGGTAAACTTTGTCAAAGATTTTGAGTACAATCTTCTGAGTGTATCTCAATTTTATGACCAAAAGAATAACATGTTCTTTACTAAACATGATTGCATTGTTCTCAAGCCCGAGGTGATCATTCCTCACGAGCATATTCTACTCACAGCTCCCAGGCAAGGGAACATGTACAAGATGGATTTACAAGAAACATACCCTTCTGGACAAGTTTCTTGCTTTCTATCTAAAGCCAATAGTGGTGAGTCTTTTACTCTGGCATAAAAGAATGTGCCATGTAAAATTTAAGAAAATGAATAAATTAATTAAGAATGATTTGGTAACTGGAATGCCAAATAAAGAGTTTACAAGTGATGATGATTGTGTTGCATGTTCGAAAAGTAAGCAACACAAAGTGTCTCACAAGCCAAAGGAAATCAACTTTATCAGTACTCCCCTTCACTTGTTACACTTGGATCGGTTAGCCCCAGAAATGTAATGAGTTTAGGAAAAACTTTATACTGTCTTGTGATCACAGATGACTTCACTTGATATACGTGGGTCTTCTTTCTTAGAACTAAGGATGATACTGCTAAAATCTTGAAGTGGGTCTTCTTTCTTAGAACTAAGGATGATACTCCTGAAATCTTGAAGTCTTTCATTTTGAAGATTAAGAATCAATCTGATCACAAGGTCAAGACCATAAGATGTGATCAAGGAACCGAATTTAAAAACCATATCCTTGATTCATTTTGTGAAGAAAAAGGTATTTCAAGACAATACAGTGCTACTAGAACTCCTCAAATTGTGTTGCTGAAAGGAGACCTTTATAGTAGTCAAGACTCATGGTAAGAATCCTTATGAGCTATGGCACAAATGGAGACATTTCATTGGTTTCCTTAAATCATTTGGATGTTCTTGCACCATCCTGAATTCAAAAGATCATCTAGCCAAGTTTGCTGAGAAATCAGATGATGGACATTTCATTGGATACTCTTCTTGAACTAAGGCTTATAGAGTATACAATCTCAAAACCAGAGTAGTTGAGGAGTCAGTCAATGTAACTTTCATTGAGCACATACCTAATGTGAAAGGTTCTGGTTCTGATTGGTCATTTGAACTTAATTTAGTTACCAATTGTTTTAACAAATCTTGCGAAGATGTCTCATGATGTATAGGTAACTTATCAATAGGAGATCCTGACCCAAGATTTGAGCTGAGAAGACCAAGCATGAAAACTACTTCAGCTCAAGTGGTAACTAACCCTACATGTGGAAATCCTATCAGCATAACCATGACAAATTTAGCTAAAACATCTGAGGTGCCTACAAAATCTAGCACAAAGGCACAAAGTCAAATGAAGGAGCTTTTAATGTAGGAGGAAATGGAGATGGTGATTCACACCAAGAATTTCATGATACTGAATACCTCTCCACTAAAGATAACATCAATGATGTTATACACTTATTGGATCAAGTCACTCTTGATAAGTGTGCTGATGTGGTGGGTAATTCTCAAACACTAGATCTGAATTTCAAAAATTTAGATTTGTCAAATCAATTTGCTGTGATTCCTCAGCTGGGAATCCACAAGTCCCATCCCAACACAAACATTATTGGAGATGTTGAGACAGGATTGAGAACAAGAGAACAAACCCATGACAAAAATGTTTGTCTATATCAGAATTAACTTTAACTAGATTTTCTGAAATTAATTTCAGAATTATTTTCTAAAATATGTGTCTTTAAAGTTGTCTATTTCATCACTCAACCAACTACACTTCCTGTAAAGCCTTTTGCTGCTGGGAGACCCATCCTGCCCTGGATCTTTGCTACAAATCTAGACAGATGGTACATCACTAGAGATCAAGGAGGTCAAGACATTTACCTCTAGCAAGACATTCTTGACCTCTCTCTACATGATCTCTATGACATGAGGAAATACTTTGAAAGTCTAAGGGACCCTAACCAAACGATGAACAAAGGAATGGTCTGGATCCTAATGAGGACTATCACTGATGAAGATCAAAGCCTGAAGGTCTCATCTGTTTTGGTAGCATCAGCTTAGGGAGAGTTTGTAAGGATCACACTTTAAGGCTGCTGCAACCAATGAGCTCTCAACATGCAACACTAAAATACAAGTTACCTTGCAAGATTTTACATCTCAGTAAATTATGCAAATTATAAAATCTTTCGAAGTTAAAAGTCCATATCTATCAAAGCCAAATATGAAGTCTTTTGAAGCTTCATAGACAAAGTCTTCCGAAGCCAAAGATTGATTTCTTCTGAAGACAGAGAAGCCTTGCTTTTTCTGATCACCTTTTTGACAAAAGCTGAACTACTTTTCATTGTCATCTCTGCTGGTCATCAACTTAGATAAGTTGGTGAAAAGGTCCATACTTTTGTCAAATGTAGATGAAGGTCTTTTGTCTATAACTTTCTACTCTTGTACTTTTATCCTTTTTGTAATACATTAAGATGTGAGCTATGGCATGTCATCATCACAAGTCAAAAGGCAATTTTCCTTTTGACTGTACATTGATCTTGTTATCTAGATTAGTGTTTCCAGCTGACTTTCAAAGTATGGCCGACTGTAGGTTGTAATATATAGTGTCTCATGTATCAGTCCTTATGGACTAAGCCTTGTAACTTTGGTTGAACACTTGAGAGCAATATACAACATCCTTGAAAATGATCTGCTTTGTTCTTGTTTGTGTTCTTTCCTTTAGTTCTTTGTTTCCTATAGTCGGTTCCTTATTTGATCTTCTAAGTGTTTGCTTGTTATGTCAAACACCTGTGATATTATTGCATTGATCTCTTCCTAACCCGGTCCTGCATGTTTATTAAAATAAAAATTACCAAAAGTTCGTAAGAGTTTTAACTAATAATTGAAAAATTCTTCAATTTTTACTTAAATAAAAACTTACACTAATATAGATCTTGAATAAAAGCTTGATGGTATCAAGTATCAACAATTAAAAACTTACATGAGAATGAAGATGGCTAGACGAAGATGATGACGATATGACAACCAGAATGGCAAAGATCGATAGACGGTTGTCAGACAATGATAGTCAGATGATGACGATGGTCGGATGACGGTTGAAAGATGGCTAGAGATGGAGATCGATGTTCAATGGTGATAGGAAATAAGGTGGAAATGGAGATGACTGATGAGGATATGAGATTAAATATGTGAATAAGGGGCGGTGGGTAATGGGTTACAAGAGTAGCGTATTCTAGGGTTTTCTTTTAAATAATATGCACATTTATATATTTATAAAAATTGAAAATTATAAGCAGGTTTCTTATCAGGTTTTAACAAGTTAACTTGTATTGAACTTGTTTATACACGAATCTTATCGTGTCTTAACATGTCAACCTGTTTAAGACATGAAACCTGTTAAGTTGAAACACGAAGTCTGCTAATTTCGTGTCATGTCGTGTTAATCGGTCTGTGTCAGAAATTGTCAGTCCTATGTAAAGGAAACCTTTAATGTATGCAACCTTTCTGAATTTTCATGCAACTTTTTTATTATGAAACAAAAGTTTTTTGATACTTAAATGCACATTTTTTGGTAGTTTAGTTACATAGAAGCAACATTTTATGTACATAAATATAACTTTTGATATACTTAAATGCACCTTTTATTATTGTTTACTTACAAAAATGCAACCTTCTTATAAAAATGCAACTTCATTTAGACTTAATACAACATTATTATCTTTGTTAACAATGACAATGGAACTTGTTTTTATAGAAAAGGCAACCTTTTATGATTGTAATTACAAAAAATACAACCTTTTTACACGCAAATGTAATATTATAACATCATTGTTTGAAACACTTCAATTTTCATAAATTAATATACATTCAATAGCAATTACGACAAAATAAAACAATTCAATTTTCATAAAATAATATACATTCAATAGCAATTATGACAAAATAAAAATAACATAGATGATAGTCAAATGATATACTTTAACACACTTGTCCAAACTCAAATAAAAAGATATAGTCAACACAAAGTGTCAATTACAATAATAAAAAATGATGAAAATATTCTACTCATCTAGAGTTCTATTCGGTAGTTGTTCCATAACCTCTCGCATCATAGCTTCCAAGTTGTTCCAAGTTTTTATGATAGCTTTAAGCTTAGCTTTTTTTCTTTGATGATTATCTTCACTTTGTTTGTGCATTTCCAGCAACTACTTTTCTTAACTTTAAGATTTATTTGTTTGATTCCATCAAGCCTTGAAAATTATGACCCCACGGCCCAATGGACATAACCACGTACGAATAATAAGAACAAAAAGATTTAAAAGAAAAAAATCCAAAGAATTATGAATAATGGATCATTACGGACTGCTATGGGTCCTAAAAGTGACCATAATGGTACTCCAAAAAAAGGGATTCGAAATCAAGATCTAGGGTTTCGTAACAGACAGCTATGGTCGTGTGTACTACCAAGGTTGAGCATAATGGTCTATGAGGAATATTACATTTCAATTGGCGAATATTTCATTTTAAAGATACGAATATTCTTTTAATAGGTCGGTAGTGGACCGCCAATGATGGCTTAGAGGTCCGCCAAGGTGCCTAGAACAGTAGAATTCGAATAAAGACTCAAGAATTCGAAATTTCACACCATTTTCTCGCTTATCTTGACTCTCTCTCTCTCTAGAAGCAATCTCAGCTCACTCTTTTTCTCTATAATCGTGATGGATTGAGGCTTAGTGAACTGATCAAGGGTTGTAATTGCTTTCATGGATGTTGTTTTGCTCGATCTCGCACTCAGTATCTCTCGGTTTCTCTTCTAAGTTACATTTCACTTGAATATGGATTATTTATGTGAATGAGTGAGAATGTGATATTATGAAACACCATTTTAGTGTTAGATCACTTACTAGAAAAGTTGTGCACGAACAAAGGCGTCTGTGTACACTAGATCTGTTGTGTTAAGACCCTAGACCTAGCATTGTGTATTATCATGGATTTAGGGTAAACTAGGGTTTTTGGAAAGAACCAAATTGGTGATTAAGTCATTAGCGTGCACTTTGTAGTTATGTTAGGAAAAGCACATGATTTTTAGTAATTAGATTTGTCACTAGACAAAGTCTGGTTGTGGGTTTGTAATGGGTAATGTGTTGATTATTCATAACCATGGAATGGCCATGAGGAGTACACACGAAAGGGATTTCATGTTATGGTAGGTTAAGTCCACCTAGTCACCCGTTAGGGTACGTGCATAAATCATGGCTTCTTGATGCATGTTGTCCTGAGCTTGAGATGGGAAATAATTGATTGGAGTCTTGAGAACTATAGCTTGAAGTCACTTGCATGACTAGAGCATGTCGGGTAAATCGCCTTGGACAAGAAAACCTGAGGGATTCCAAGTTCGGTAATAATGATTGACAGGTATGTCAATATGTTTCAGGGTTGGGTTACGCTCGTGGTGCTCACCGACCTTTGTGTAAACATTCTCTAAAAGCTCATCACTATGAGTCTAACTATCCTCTTTTTCTTAAATGTTTTCCGTTCTGTATTCAAGCTGGTTAAACAATTTGGTTTAAATGTTTGATGTGTTACTATAAGATAACTTGTCCCTGATAGCCTACTATATTATGGTGCGTCCGACGTTGGTTAATGTTAGCCATGGGCAAATCATTAAGGTCTAAGGATAGTGATTTGATTAAAATTGCCTGGGGCGGTAGATGTATTTTATCTTTTGATTGTATGTAACACAAGAGATGGGCGTATTTTATACATATTGTTAAAGTTTTAGTTCAGTCTACTTTGTAATCTTGAAAGTTGTCTTCCATTGTGTATTTTGTGCATTGTGATACAACAGGTTGTGCGTGATATGGAGTATGACAGGTCGGTATCAAAGACTTAGATTTTAATGAATTAAGATTCAATTAAACCCTTAAGCTTTCTTTTGAAAAGCTCAAGACCACTAGAAGATGTGAATTGCATTCAGGATCATGTGAAAAACAGAAAACCAAAACAAAGTAAAAAATAAATATGATATGAAGTCTTTATCAATTGATCCTAATCAACCTTGCACATCAAAACTCAAGCTAAATATCCAAAGCTAAGAAAGTCAAAGAAGCAACAGAATCCTAAGGCTACAAGGTTTGAATCAAATCAGAACTTATCATCAAAGCCTCATCAAAGAAAATCAAGATCTTTTCTTTATTGCACAGTTTATCACATGAAGAATTATAATACTTTAGAATATTACCTTAACAAGTATTGTGCAAAATTGTGATATGTTCAACCATGATACTTCTGAATCTTATTGCAATTGTTCACCAAAGACACAACACACAAGAGGTCACAGCTCATATCATTCATCAGAATCTTATTCACCGATATTAAAGTATGAGTACTTCAATGATTATCACAGTCACTCTTCTCCGAGATCATACTGAAATGAGTTTGATTTTGAATTGCATGATTTCAATGACTATTGGGCGCCAAGGCATCATCTTATGTCATATAGAAAACAAAAGTATGACAGGTATGATAATTGGCATCATGATTATCCTAAAAGATCATATCTATCTAGTAATCATAAGCATGATATAATTATTATGATAAATATGATCACATGCGCAAAAGGAGAAATCAATCTCATGGATATAAAGCCAATATAACACGTCCAAAACATAAACAAAATACAAACAAGTTTTATACAATAAAAAAGATTCAAAAACTAAGTCAAAATATCTCTGCTAAACAAATGTAAGGTGAATTGATAGGTTTGAACTTTAAAAAAAGAAAACTATTTCAGGAAGTGGATTTGATGAACAATTGAACACTATAAAGAATTATTCTTATTTGTAAGTCATTTTTAAATATAAAAATAGACAACTCAAGACCATAATGGCTTGGTTTCATATTTTAACTAATTTGCTAGTGTGTTAGGGAGGCCTATCAATTCAAGAAAAGTTGGTAGTGGTTGAACCCTAATCAAAAGATTCAATGGTGATAAAAGGAGTTGAAGAACTAAATGAAAACTATTCAAGAATGGAATATATAAAAAAACCTATTTCATATTTGATTTTACTTACATAATCTAAGTGTATTGCTGCATATGGATTTGAAAATCATGATCTCTCATTTATGTGATTACACATCTGCCATTATCATTCAAAAATATATAAAAATCAAATAGTTTAAAAATTATCTTTTTATTTTTCATTGCATGATTTGCTTGTATATAAATGATAATACACTAAACTATCTTCTTTTGCAATTATTTTCATTTATCATCAAAGACCGGCTACACTTTGGTTGTATGAGTGCTTGTGTGCTTACCTAATCACATCAGGTTCCATTTGAAACGCATCATTATCTTCTTTGTTTTACTAAGCAAATTTCTAGAGTAAACCTAAGACAACTTCTTTTGTGCTAAGCACATAACTAGTTGACCTGCTTGAAGTGGTTGATGCATGTAATAGAAAAAGCCAAAAAGAGTCCTAGTTTGGATAAAAGAATCCCATATGTAGATCAATGGATTCCAATATGGATCAAGTATAATAGAATCCTAGAGTGGTTCAAATCACATGTCATTCAATGCAAATGAGAAATTATACTCTAACTAACCTAGTTTTTAGTGGTGATAAAATGCTACTTTGCATTTCATAAAAATGATTGATTTTTCTATCTTTTTAAGTAGGCTCCTCACTTGTCATATTTAAATATACCAAATTATAATAAACATCAAAGAATATAAAAAACTAATCAATACTTGAGTTAAAAATAAATAAATATAGTAATCTTTGTCTATGTCTATGTCTATGTTCCGATCACATTTATATATGCACAAATCGTGTATGATGTGTGTGTAAATAGTAGAATATGAATTCATTCAAGTTTACCTTTGTGGACTTATATAAAAGTCAATCATATTATTTTTTAGTGAGCAGCATTCTCTTGAATGTGATTGATTTACATCAATGTGGACATGAATTCATTATAGTTTCATGTGCAATTATTACATAATATGAAAAAAGGAAGCTAATGAATTGTGTATTTTTACTTGCTTTTATGCTTATAGTACAAATGGGTTTTGCGTGTACATGTTTGTATGCATATGGTACCGTATAATGATGCGTCTAGGTTTTTATGCCTATCCCTTTTAGTATATATTCGACCGTTCTTCTTTATAATTTGTAGAGGGAGAGAGAGAGAAGGGAGGTCTCAATTGTGTCCAGCCACCACCCCTGCCACCGGTTTTAAGGGGTTTGGCCACCGGTTTTGGTCACCGATTTTGGCCATCGCCACCCTGCCACCCGTTTCGGCCATCGCTTTGATTTTTTTTGACCATAATTAGTTTCAAGAGACAGGCACGACTACAGTGGTGACTTTGAGGTGGTGGCTCTACGGTGTTGTGGGGGAAAGGGGGGGTGTCGCAAGCGACGTGCTCCCTTGGCGACTATGGTACTATTGTTCATCTTTCTCTTTCTCCCCGTCTTTGGTTCCTACCGTGTTCGACCCTATTAGCTAGGGTTTTGGGGGGTTGTTGCCGTGTGAGAGGGTTTGCCTCTCAGATGCCTTTTTCCGACATGCGGAACCTATTATACCGTAGTGTTGCTTCTCTGATTTGGCATGCAAGCCTACGGCCACCTATTACAGCCGATGAGGGTCGTTAAGGCTTCAATTGGACTTGTGTTTGTTGTAAGGTGCCCTTTTTGAATAGATATGTGAGCTATGTTTGCAAACTGGTGGTGCACTCTAGAAGCAATTGTGCGTATGGCTGTCTGTTGTCGATTGATTGCTCAATGACGATGGCCCAAGGTACTTGTCGGCATCCAAGAGCACAAAGCTACAAACACTGAAACCCTCATGTTCTTTCATGGTTTTCATGACTTTTTTGATGCCTACTTTCTATATCATTGATGATGGTGGGCTTGGATTAATCTGAGATGCAAATTTGTTGTTTCTTTACCTTACTTTAATACGTTAATCTATATGTAACTATAGATCACCATTGATTGCATGATTTAGTTGGATTTGGCTGAGACTGTGTTGCTAAAGAAGTTTAGGTCTTTGTTGTTTAGGCGTGGCATTCTTCTAGGGTGTAGCCAAAGCGAGGTCTCCTTTCTAAGTATTTGTGCACTCTAACTAACTGTCGTTGGTGGTCTATGTTGATTTTGCTATTATGTTGATAGCATTAATATGCTTGTGTGTATTCTTGGTTCCATGCGGGTAATGTTCGGCTGTTATGTTGACCATGTTAGGTTGTTGGCTTGGTAATGATGTGCATCTGAGATTTATTTTTGTTTCACATGTAGGCGATGATGATGAAATTATGAATTTGGTGTTTATTGTGTTGGCATGGTAACCCGTCATTCTTAGCCACAGTAAACCGTCATTTCTAAGCCTTCAAAAACGTTAAAGCATATTTAATCCCGCCGCGAAGCGGTGGATGGAATACAACTAGTTAATTTAAAATCTCATCCCAAAGTACATGTGGCCACTTAAATTGGATATAATCGGAGCTTTATCTAACATTGATGAATTTGTCTAAAAGTGACATACGGATGCTTTATCTCGGAGTTACTGGTGACATGCGGGTGAATATCAATTTCACACATATTTATATATATGTTCACTTGGATATTTTAGAAACACATAAGATTGATCAAAATCATGTTCGAGTAAACAACCAAATTACATGCGAGTGAAGTCGAACCACATGCGAATGGTCAATGACTAGATATGAGTGCAGCCAAGCAAGTATGAGTGAATTTTATTATTTTAACTTTAAAATTATTGTGTAATCATTAGGACATTATTGTCATTATCCTTCTTATTTTAGTCGTGCATATAAATATGCAGAACATCTTTGCGACAAGATAACAATCATATAAAACTTTGTAGAGAACATTCTCATTATATTCATTTCATGTACATGTAATTTTTAAAATTAAAATAAGAATGACATATTAAAAAAATACCTCATCTTGTTTTTATTTTTCTTCATTAGATCATCATTATCAATAATAGATTTGTTCAATTTCGCGTCAAAGTTTTGTCATAATAACACCTAAACAACATATTTCATTCAAAAATAAAATTTTGATAATATGACATAAGCTAAATATCAATTGATAAAATTAGATCATAATAAATATTTGTCATAATAACACCTAAACAACATATTTGATTCAAAAATTAGATTTTGATAATATGACACATAAACTAAATATCAATTGATAAAATTAAATTTTACAAAAAATAAAAATAATTAATTTTTCTTATTAAATAAGTTTATATAAAAGTGGTTAGAAAAAGAGAAAGAAGAAAAATAGTAACTAAAATAGAAGAAAGAAAGAAAATATAATTTTAATATAATCTACATATTTTTTCATTTAAAAGATAAAAACTAAAAATTCATTTACTTAATTTTAGCATACTTATCAAACAAAGTATACTGATAGAATCCTCAATTTTAATAATACTTTTAATACACAATGTTTGCAATTTACTATTTTAAAATTTTAAGGTAAAAAAAAAAAAGAAGATTTTGGTAATTTTATTTTTCTTTGATTTTTATAAAAGAAATAAAATGATATTTTAGAAATATTAACATCTCAAGTAATGGACATGTGAAGGATGAAAAACATGGTAACTTCTCAAACACTCTAAACAAAATCCGTTATGTCTAAACTTAGTAACTAATTACGTTAAAAAGTATTGAGCAAATTACCGAGCAATTTACTTCTCAGTTTATAAGCCCCATACCAAACACAACTTTAAATTGAGTTTTTCTTTTCAACTAGTGGTCATTCAAGTTCGCGCGATGCGCGAAATATTGTACAGGTTCTCGTTACGTAGGTTTAATTTGTTCGAGCTGCCTAAGGGTTTGTTTTTTTTGTTGTGTATTGCGCGTGTTGCGTAGGATATGTTTAGAAGACGTGGCTTCTAAGATGAGGTTTGTTTTAACTTTGCTACATGTTGCGCATCGGCTACTACATGACACTTGAGAGGACACCTGATGGGAGGACTGGCGCCATGTTTGAGATGTCACCTCAAAAGATGAATCAGGTGATGACTTAGAGTTTGAGACGAAAACATTCAAACGCTTGCACTTCTATCGTGACCGTTAGAAAAACAATGCAAAATGTTAGAAGCAATGTAACAATGGTACACATATGACTGAAAGTCAAGCAAAATGAAAAGTAAAACCTGGTTACCATGTAAGACATCAAACAATCACACACCTACGCACTTTATAACGCAACAAAGAAACAAACAAAGCTTGACAAACGAAACACGTACCGGTTGAATACATTTCATAAGGAAACACAAAAGGAGCATACGGATAACAAAGCATAGCTGCATACAGTGAACACAAGAACTCGTAAACAACCGTCAGCCTCAAACCCTGCTAACATCAAACAAAGAAAACAACGATTAACAGGTCAATGTTACTCGGGCATAAACCTGATTTATCATAAATATAGTCATTGTTCAAGCACCCAACAAAGACTATTAACATACATAAACACACAAACATCTTAACACAGAAGGTCCTTATTGGCCTAAACAAATCAAAAACCCAATAACAAACAATAGCAACAAATATTTAGGTGTAATAAATAATGCAAAACTCCAACTATCACTAACTACAAAAATTAAAGGAAAAAATTAGTCTGATTACATGACAACATAAACTCTATATACATATTAATCAGTTTTTTCACACAGACTAAAACATAAATTTTATCTTAAACCTGAGATTATGTATTAACGGTTTCATTTTAGTTTTTTATTTCAAGTTTTGTTGCATCTAAAACTTATATAAACCATCTAGTCATCACACCCCAAATCATGATTGCATAAGAAAAGCTAAAAGAGAAAGACATGACAGATGTTATTTGACAAAAAAAAGTTACGTTCTTTGACAAAAAAAGAATAGAGTCCACAAATACGCATATTTAAAAACACAGACATATGCATAAAATCACTTGGCTACGCAAACATGAGAGGACATTGTTCTTAATTTGATTCGTTTTAGACTTGCATATCAAAACACAGCTACATGATTTATTTCAGTATTTTTTGGGAAGTTTCATGTGGGGACGTTGAGTAGCATTTTCTAATAGAAGTCATGATCTGCACTAAAAATGTGGGCTTGATAGATTGTAAAAATTATAGCTCATACAGAATCACAATTAGTTTTTCCAAACACCTAACTACTGTTTCAGCATATCCAAACCACCCTTAAAACACACCATCAAAATGATCCACACAGTCATAAACATCCCTACCCACACTTCATGTATATGTCTCATTAAGAGTTGAATGTATTACATACAAAAGTTAAAAGAGCAAAGCTACCCACCATAACTAAAGAACCCAAAACTCCAAACATAAACCGAAACCAACAAAAACACAGGATGGATGATGAAGCTTGTAAAATTCTAGGTTAAAAGATTAGATTAGAAGTCAAATCGATAGATACAATTCCTTTGATCAAACCATTATCCTCAAGGCTGATAAGACCAAAATTAAAGAAGCAAGCAGAAACTCATCTGATCGTTAAGTGCATGCCGAACACAAAATCGAATCCAACAGAAAAGCCTCCAACCAACAACACATGAAAACAACAACGACGAAAAAAAGGAAGAACATTGCAACCGACCCGATACACACTGGAAGCTAAACGAAGGCGACATAAGCACATGTAGAACCCAGCAAATCAGAAACGAAAACTTAAATAAAAAACATTCCTGCACAACGGATCCAAATTCGCAGTTGAAAATGGAAAGGAAAAAAGAACAGAGCAGATAATAACCGGTGTCAACAAAGGCTCAAACCCATAAATTTTTAAACAAGGATTGATCCCGGGCCCAACACGATGACCAAAAACCCAATAACCATATCAACTGAAGCATAAAGGTGAAACATCGTTGAAAGAAAAGCTATTTCCAAAAGAGGATCAAAGGTAAAAGCAGAGGTAATCGGATGCCAATAAGGCGTCGGTGGCCCCGACACCACAAGGCGCTCAAGTTGAGGAGATGATTAGCGGCGATAGGGGCTGTCACTAACTGTTTACCCCCGTCGGCGGCGCACCATCACTTAACATTTGGCCGCCAGCAGGGAGGAACGGGTAAACGGTTGGCAGAAAACCGACAACATGCATACCATCACTGAACCTCCTGCCACCGATAGGGAGGAAGGGGTAAAACAGACCGAAAGCTGAAAACCATCACCGTCGGTATCTCGCAACCCCAAGTCCCTCTGTCTCTCTGAAGCACCGGCCAAGAAACCCAAGGGGGTTCAAACTAACATATATATTGCATCACTTTGTTGTACAATAACCATAAAAATTATTGTACGTGACACTATTCATCAACTTTCTTTATTAACATTACTAGTTTATATCCTCCGCGCGTTGCAGCGGGTCACATTTGTTTGGTTAACAGTCACTGCACAGCTCCATTTCCAGCTTAGTTTGGCAACCTTAACCATGTTGTTAGAATCCGTTTTGTAACAACAATAGACCAAATACCACCAATGTAATTGTTTAATTGTAATAAGGAATTTGTTTTTGATGTTGATTATGTTGACTGTTGAGCATATTTTTCTTTAGCAGGTCTTGCCCCTCATCTACCAAATACGTATGGATTACTTTCAATAGCAGACAAATTTAAGAGTTTAATTTTTAGGGAGTGTAACTTGCATTGGTGATATATGATAAATCATGAGAAATTAATTTGTAATATTTTTATCAAATGGAATAAAAATTTAAAAAAATGGGTGTTGTACAAAAAGCATGTGCTTTCAGCTTGACTTTGTTGTAAGTGATTTTAGTTGGATTTCATTGTGCATGCGTCTTTGATGCTGGTGCCAATGGCAGCTGTTCATAGTCATGGGCAAAAAAACCCGTTCGGGAACCGGTTCGGCCGGAAAAACCGGAACCGGTTTCAAAGAAAAACCGGTTTGGCCCAAACCGGTCCCGAACCGACCCAAACCGTCGGTTTCTATACCGGTTTGGTAGCCCCGAACTCAAAACCGGTTTAAAAGTTAAAAACCGGTTAAACCGGTAAGAAAAACCGGTTTCAGTAAAAAAACCGGTTTCAAACCGGTCCGAATCGGTTTGACTGGTTCGAGTATTCGGTGAGCCAAACCGGTTTGTAACCCGAACCGGTTTGAAGAAAACCGGTTTGACTCCACCACAAAAAAACCGGTTCGGTTTTGAACCCGAACCGGTTTGGCCGGAAAAACCGGTTTGAACACCTCTAGCTGTTCAGTTGAGACTGTTTTTTTTATGGAATTAGATGTTAGAGTAATTTCAATGTTTCTATTAGCTGAGATGTAGTTTTGCAATTTTGCTTACCTCAAGGTGTGATAATCACTTCGGGTGCTAGGATGTCAAATACTTGGTTAATAACAAACTGAGATGTGCCTGGTTGAACTTTGTTGTTAAAACTGTAATTTGAAAATCTTTATTTGGCCACTGATAGCGTGGAGTGGTTCAAGGATTGGCATATGGGTCTTCATATCCTTGTCGAATAACCATGTTTGTACATTGTGTTTGAAGCTCTGTCCTCCATAAGAAGTGTGTCTACTAAAAAAACAATGACATTACAACCATAAAAGGAGCTACGTAAAGCCAAAATAGGGCACACAAAGTCACAAACATAAACACTAAAGTTTTAAATAATATTCATCTAATTTACAGTTATCACGAACTTACATAAGTAAATTAAAACTTCTTAGAGGTATAAATTCTGCTTAACTGCAACAGTTACCATTACCTACTAAACCACAAACAACACATGCACATACATAAATAGGAATATATATTAACCTAAATTTACAATTTTTGCAAAGTTAGAATAGCAAGTTAAAACATCTAAGAAGCAGAACCTTTCACATATGATTTTATTGTAGATAATTTCAATCTCTAATTTTGTTTTGGTCTCAACTTATATATCTAAAAGGGTCAATGATGCACAAATATTGATTTATATGATTAATGAGTTGATCTAATTTAAGTAACTATTTTGTTGTAGTTTCAAGTTGATTATTAAGGTTCTACTGTAACCGAACTGCTTTATAGTCTTTTCTGGTTAAGCAAACCATGTTTTAATAGTCCTACATGTTTGATATTATGAACAACAGTTATATCTCTTTAAATTCAAAACAAAGCAAAAAATATTAATAAATCCATGTATAGCTATTTGTTTTGGGGTTGTTGGAATAAATGTACGTTTAAAACGCACAGGTTCTACAATTAGTAAACACATCATATGATTAAGAAGAAAATAAATGAAGGTAAAATTTAGGCCATTACTCAGTCAATACAACATATATATTCTCTCTTAATATGGTAGTGATCATACGAACATACTTGAAAGTCCCTTTACTATAATTTTGTGAGCCTATATTTAAGGTGGGTCTTTCTTTAGTGTCATTCTCTGTATATAAACCACTTTTATGCAATGTCAACCAATTCACACTTTGCACATAGTGTAAAAGGCTTTGCAACATAAACTTAGGGAAAAACCCAATTCAAGTGATAAGGAAACACTGAAAAAATATCACTTTAACTTAAGTATGCAATTTAATAACCTGTTCGAGTTCAATTGATATAGAACGCTTGTAAGATAAACAAAATTTGTGATGCTCCTTGTTGACCCTGGCCGCTAAAATATATAAAAAGTCGGTGTAAGACATTGAAAGCAATCAATACGCCACTATTCGCATGTATGCATAAATGCCTACTTATAGCATCTCAAATGAAACTAAATCATTGAATAAAAGGAAAGACCCTTTAAAATTACACAGAGCAGATAACAACTAAAATTATTTTAATTACATTTGTGAGCAATGGTAAAAATCAAAACTGAATCCAAAGAACAATTCAAAATTGAAGCGCACGTAACATAAACAAAAGTAAAGCTACCATTTTCAGTATATTAGCAAAAAAAAGAATATAATTATTTTAAATATTAACATGCTGAGTTTAAATATAAAATCTGTATGTTTCTTTTGCATGAAGTTTTAAGGGAGGCCAAAAAATTTCAGAAGTTTGCTGCTTATTCACCTGACCTCAAAAAGTCAACATGCTAGTTTTTTTGATCTAAAAATTTGCAGCCAATCTCTATAGCTTTAAGCAATTTTCGATCCTCGTAGGCTGACACAGTAAAAAAGCATACGACTATTTAGATGTTAAAATCAAATATTTTCTATCTACTATGAAATTCGAGACCAAACCCTTTTTTAAAGATGTCCATTAGTTGACCAGACCAGTGTCAATCATGATGCATTTCAAATACCAAAAGAATTTAAAATCCAGCGTTCAAGCTGATCAAACCAAGTACACAGTCAATTTAAAGGGTAAAATAACCTACTATTCTAATTTAGGATCAAGAATACTTAAAACATAACCAAATAGCCAATCACTAACCAATTACCGGGGTCAAAATAACAATCACAGTGACAGCCTTATAAACATATCTAAACACATCCTTCATACAGTACTCTGGGATTTAATGCAACAAAATTTTTTTTGTGTAGCTTATATTGAGCTTTTGTTCAGAATCTATGTTTTTGTCCCTTTGAAACAACTGCTATGTATAAAATTAGAGTCGTAGCCTTATGTTAAAAGTAAACAATAAGCAATGAACATAAAGATCGAAGAAAATCCATGAAGGAAGCTCTACCTGATTCAAGCCGGCCACCACTATTGATTTGTTGAACCTTGTCTTTTAGGGATAAACACATTGAAATCACCTAAATAACCCACGAAGAGAGATAGAGACCTTCAATAGGACTTCGACATCAACAAAGACCTCGACTTAAACTCTTTGATTTCTTCTAGTCCCTGGTTCCAAACCCTAAAAGGAGGAGTCATTGATTTTGGCAAAATTTAAATCGCAAACAACAATAAAACTTAGACCATCACCAATGATGAAATCAAAAAACATCCAAAAACATGCCTAGTCAGCAGCCACATCAGAAAACCACTCATTTTTCAAAAACCCAAAAAACCTTTCAAATGGTAAAACTTAAAAACACCTAAAAATATTACAACATCATTATCACCTTTTATATTTATTTTTTAATATAATCTTATATATTAATATAAAATATAAATAAAATATTTATATGTTTTTTGTTGGATGGAAATTTTAAAACTTTAAAATTTTAAAATATAAAAGTTAAATACTTTTTAGAGGAAAATTTTAAAATTTGAAATTTAAACTTTAAATTTAATAAATAATAATATATTGTAAAAAATTAAAAATTAAATTTTTAAAATTAAATTTACTGTTCAGGCACATGAGTACTGTTCAGGCACATGAGCACTGTTCAGGCACATGAGCACTGTTCAGGCACATGAGCACTGTTCAGGCGCACTTTTTAGGCACATGAGCACTGTTCAGGCGCACTGTTCAGGCGCATGAGCACTGTTCAGGCGCATGAGCACTGTTCAGGCGCATGAGCACTGTTCCGGCGCACTTTTCAGGCACTTGCGCACTGTTCAGGCGCATGAGCACTATTCAGGGGCATGAGCACTGTTCCGGCGTACTGTTCAGGCACTTGGGCACTGTTCAGGCGCATGAGGTTGACTTGAAACGCCCAACACTTAAATTAATATTGAAAAACTAAATATTTTATTAATATAAATATATTATTTTCTTTTTTTTAATATTAAAACCCAATCCTGGCCCACCTCTGAAAATGTCAGATGTTTTTTGGTGTTCATCTCTATGAACTTCTACCTTCAAAAGCAAACCCCCCAATGGTTCCTGGTCTAAAAAACGGATGATGTGACGTTTTTAAGGGCTAAAAACGCCCTATTGGAGATGCTTTAATAGATGTTGACCTACCATTAGAAGAAGCAATGACATCGTCGGCCTCTTCATCGTAATCGTTGTAATCTGAGAGAGAAGAGAGGAGAATCCAGATGAGGGCTGTAAAAAGCATTTCTCTCTCGTATGCACACGTAACAAATAAAAGTTGAAAAGATTGTGTCTGCTTACCACCGTAGTTAAGAAAATAAACGGCTCAGATTTTAACTACTACTATTCATCGGCTTTCTTTTTTAATAGATAGATAACTAGTTTTATACCCCGCGCGCGTTGCGCAAGGTTTCTTTCGGCTACTCAGTCCCTTAGATTTTTGTGTTAGGTACTTACATTTTATACAAAGGCTTAAAAGCCTAATCGTAGTTACAGTCTAGTTTATATACCTGTCTATATGGTTTACAAAAAGTTTAGGAAACTTTTCCTTCCTGACATGTATCAAAAGAGAATTCATTATCTTAAAGGGACGTAAAAAGGGACTACCCAGTGCAATAGCATGTGGGTGCTTGCGTAGTCTCGCTGATCCCATGTCCTACATATAGTTTATCAAATGTTTAGATCTATGAATCTAAGAAAAAGAAAACCACTAAATTAATACACCAAGTTTATCATTTCGGTTCAAACCGTCCTCTAACACTTTTTCAAATGCAAGTATTTTATTAACTTTGCTCTTGGTTTGATGAGTGTGTGACAACATTTGAGCTGAATACATACATATGCAAAACCATAACTTAAATAAGATAGAAACATTGTTATTTTACGATGACCACAAATAAAGCATGAATGACTTCACATCTACTTTCAAATAGAGATTGACATACCATTCCATAGATCATGCCATGCTGTAACTTCATTCTTTTATTTTGGTGTTTTTTTGCCTGCGAATTTCAAATAAATAAATAAAGTATGCACAAAACCGATTACATTCATACAATAAGGTAGTAATGTTACAGAAGCTATACCTTATATGTATAGTTAATTTACTATTAAGTAACAAAGCTGGCATGCAAGTCAGGTTGAAACCCAACAAACATTGACTGAAATTATTCAAATTGTCTTTTTGAATGTATTCCATCCTTACTCTACAAACCCGCCACGCAAACCCAACAAGCCCGCCAATAACTACCCTTTTCTAACATTACCTTCATCCTCTTCATCGGCATCGTCTTGTGTTGTGACGTCAACCATAACATTATATACACTCAATATAAATTCCGAAGCATGATAGAGCATGTGTTGTTGTCGTCGTCATCATCCTCATCATCATTATAAAAGAGAAAAATCAGTACAAAAAGCATCAAAACATACCATAGTTACTATCAAAGGCAAAGAAGATACGCGACTGACTTGCTTGTTGAGCTAAAAATCAAGATCATTTCATTCATTTCATAGCAATCGAAATCACTTGAGATTATCCTGCCACAAAGAATACTCTCATTACAATTATCTAGAAGATAAAGTCCGTATATTAAACCAAATGTTGCTTTCTGAGAACATATTACATGTAATAACCATCTTGTTACTTTACTCAATTTATAATCCACTGTCATAAACTAATGATTTCATATCCAATAGTAATAACCATACCTATAAATTAAAGAACCACAAATTCACAAGCCAAATCCCATCTGCAGATTTGTTATTGAAAAACAAACAAAAAGTAAAACCCATGATTCATAGAACAATATGTAATATAAAAAACCTAGATTTTTAAGAAATGATAGAAGATGATTCTTAAAAATTTAAAAACATCATTAATTAAGCAATTAACCAAAAAGATATAAAAACTAACAATATACCTTTGGTAGAAGATGATTCTTTGCAAGAAGCTCTGCAACTCTCACAACCATCGGATCTCCTACACCCTCCAACACAACTCAGATTTGCGCAAAACCGTCGGTAATCGTGACAGTTAGCACAATGCTCATGAATAGCCTCATCTTATGTGAAGGGCAATTATGTCTTTCACCATCTTTTGTGAAGTTACAAAACTGGGCTTTCTGCAACTCCATTTGAGGTTGAGATTAGAAGATGAAATCTCACATTTTTAATAAAAAGTTAAAGATTAATCTGCTGAAACATGCAATATGTTTAAAGAATCAAGAATTTAAGCCTCTTTTCAGCTTTTGTTTCTTTATTTGATCTGCATATTGCTCATCGAGTTCAGTGACCAACAATTTGCAAGATTCATAAAACCTAAAATCAAGTTCCAATAATGCATGCAAACAAACTCAAATTCAAGCTCTAAGTTGCTTATGACACTTTTTCTAACTAAACAGACACCGAGGCAAACAATGAGATGAAAACACAACCTTTTTCTCAGTTGGTTTAGATTCATCATTAGCAGGCTTTGAAGCTGCTCTTTCAGCAAGAAACCTGTCTCTTAAACACTCTGCAGCCCTCAAATATTCAACCCCTTCCATTCTTTTGTTACTGTAATTAGAACCACATTAGATTTTGTTCACATTTTATATGAGAGATTGTAAACAGAAAAAGATTGGCACTCACCTTCATTTTGATATTAAAGAATCATTGGACATCAAGGTTTATGCTTCTTGCATGCAAAACCCTCGAATCAATGGGCATACAACTTCCACACAAACTTCATTTTCAAAAACATATGATTATAATATTACAATAAAACTTAAAATTTCACATCGAAGATCCCTATTTGCTAGTAAGGTTTCGTACAGTGACGAGAATATGTAAGCAACCGATTACTAAATCAAATCACATGTTTGTGAAAAAAAAAAACTTAATATTAGACACGGATGGAGAAGGACCTGTAAGGAGATGATGTTTTCTTTATTTCACTCTTGATTTGGTACAAATTGACTGTCAACTTCAAGAACAATGGCTGCATGGAAGGTCTTTAATTGAGCCAAGGCTGAGCCTTCACCACTATATGGTGATCCGAAGAATCATAGATAAGAGGAAGAGATGTGGTCGTTTGGAAAAGAAAGGTGGAGTGATGGAAGATCTGCTACGCTGACTAAGAAAGAAGAAAAGGAAGCCCGGAGAAGACGCCACGTCAAGCCACGCAAGCATCAAACGAATTACAAAATTGCCCTTATTACTGTTCATTACCTTCTTCTATTAACATATAGGTTAGGCTGAGCCTTCACCACTATATGGTGCTCCGAAGAATCATAGATAAGAGGAAGAGATGTGGTCGTTTGGAAAAGAAAGGTGGAGTGATGGAAGATCTGCTACTACTGACTAAGAAAGAAGAAAAGGAAGCCCGGAGAAGACACCACGTCAAGCCACGCAAGCACCAAACGAATTACAAAATTGCCCTTATTACTGTTCATTACCTTCTTCTATTAACATATAGGTTAATTATATATAAATAAATATAAATGAGGTTTTATTAAAATGGATGATTTAAAAATATTTACATTATGTTTCTTTTACCTTTTTATTTTTAACTAACCAACTTCTTTTTTTTTACTTCTTCATATTTAATCCTCAGATTATAACTTTCTTTATTCTATTATTTTCAAGTCTCAAATGTAAATCCCAATCTATATTTAATATATTAGTATAATCTGAAATAGGTTCCTATTAGAAAAATAAATGTAAATTATTTATTAATACAAGTTTATCATTAATAAGCCTTTTATATATTTTGCAATATGCATTGCTAAATATTTGAGAATCTGGCTCTTTGCATGAAGAAAAAAGTTAAAATTAATAAAAAGGAAGAATTTATTTGTATGAAATTACAGGCTAATAACATAAAAAATTGTTATTTTTGATTTTTTTTTATATATGTGAATATTTGAATAAAAAAACAAGAAATTATTCTTTTCTTTAAATAAACAAGTTAGCTCGTGACCTGGCTCGATGCGAAAAACAAGCTGAGCTCGAGTCTATCATCTCAACTGGCCAAGACAAACGAGTGGATTCAATTAATGTTTGCAAAAAGAAGAAAACTATAATATTTGTACTAACTATTAAGTACCACATACTTCAAAAGAAACTTATGTAATAATACATATCGTAGAATTATATTCGGGAGGTGAAGTAACACTTGGAATGATTTTTCTCCATCAATAATATATATAGTAAAATTAAACGGCAAAAGAGTACTTTAATAAATATTTTTCCCATCAATATATATTTTGTTAAAACTTATGAGGCTTGCCTTAGAAGCTTCTTTTCATGTTTATTTACACAGGTTTTTTTAATGAGATTTACACACCGCTTCCTTCACTCGCCTTCTCAAACCCTCAACTCTCGAACTTCTTCGGGTAAATATAGTGGAAAGCTTCAATATTTGGAAGTTAAATTCTTGTTTCTGGTTCCTTTTTTTTTTTTTTTTTTCAATTGATCCTCAGCTGTCTCAGGTGAATTTCTCTAACTTGTTTGATTTCAAACCCTATTGATGTTCTTAGCAAATGCTCCATTATTCATTTGTTCATTCATCTACCTATTATAACTTATATTATCTTGTTCTGAATGTGATTCGTATGCTGTTTGTTTTTAAGTTGTTTTGCTGCAATAGTTTTTGATAAGATACATTCAGCTGATCAGGATAGGCTCCGCCTAGGTTTTTTTTTATGAAGTTATGGAATCATTTTATTGTTATTCACATTTATGTTCTTCCTAATAATGATTGTTCCATCGTTACAGAGTGTATTTAGTTGATTACTATTACTTTTTGGCTTTTAAATGATTCTAGATTGATAGTCAATCAGATAGCTTTGCTACACTTTACTTCGTTCCATTTACCACATGGAGCTTCAATTGTCCGTTTGATTGATTAGTCTGTCCTTACAATCTTACAGTTGTAGAGCTATAAACTGTTTCATTTACGGAGAAGATCTGTGAACAACAGCTGTTGTATATTGGTATGTTTCAGCAACTTGTGCAATCATGACTTGAACTTGGTCATGGAATCATGTAGCAAGAACACATGATAGTTGATGTAACCATTATTGTGGCTATTCAAACATTGGAACACTAAATCACCAATCTTTATGTTCGCCACACCGGCATCTGATTCTACAGCCATGGCATGGAATTGGGTCATCCAATCCATTGCAAAATTTAAGCCAGTTGATTCATCTACTTTAGCTGGTAACGTCCATTTTGCCTTTTATCTGTTCTCTAGACTTCTTTAATGGCACTTTCTTCTAAAAAATTGATATACTCATGTTTAGGCCTGGTTGAAAAAGCTCCTGCAATCTCAGTTGATCTGGGAAAGGATGCAAAGGAGGCGATCTCCTTGCGAATGTTAGAGAGTTTGTTTCTACATGGCAGTGAAGCTATAGTTGATACTGACTCTTCTCAAAATGCTAAAATCTCTTTTGCTCCATCAGAGCACTGTGCAGACGTTTTGCACAAGATTATAGAGGAGGTAATGTGTTCTTTCAGTGATAAAGTAAACATAACGAGTTTAATAGTGTCTACTAGTTCTTATTTTGTTTTATATTTTATAAATTTAACAGACATCTGAACCGATGACCGAGTTGGAAAAACAGAAGTGGAATATTTGTCCTTTCGTAATACATAAAAGAGCTTCTTTTCCCAAAACTCCCGTGCAAAAGGTAGATAATAGTTCAATTTTTTACAAAGGACAAAAAAAGGATTTCTTTTTGGTTTTGTTTACATTTTGCTACATTGTTTGATCATACAGCTTAAGGAAGCACTTCTTGAGGGCAGTCACCCAATTCTTGAATCATTGAAAAAGATGAGTAAATTAGGAGGTGCAAAACTATCTGAAAATACAACCCCTGAGGTTGATGTTTATTATAATGCCCAAACGACAATAGCTAACGATGATTTAGTATTTTTGAAAACTGAAAACGAAAACAGCAAATTACAAGAGAGCCCCTTGCAGAAGTCTGATCATATAGAAGAGTCTAATAGAGGGATTACAGGGGATATCGGAAGAAAAAAACATGAAATGACTATAGAACCCCCGGTAGAAGACTTAGAGGCAAACACACTGATAGATCATGTGGAGCATGTCGTATCAGCGAGTCTTGAACAGAGTTGTGATCATGTTAATATTAACTATGATCAACAGCAGCCTCCTGGTGGTGGTGGTGGTGATGACAATGATGATGGGATGACTGATATTGCAGCCAAAAAAGAAGCTTTTTTGAGCTCTCAAGGCGTACACAATCAAGATTTCTTGGCTACGATTGACTTCACTGAGATATTTCTTTGTATGAAGTGTGGCAAAGGTGGCCAGTTGCTAGTTTGTAGTTCTGATGCCTGCCCCTTTAGGGTACATGAGAGCTGTTTGGGCTCTTCTGCTACATTTGATGTAAATGGATTTTTTTTCTGCCCATTTTGTTCATATTCTCGTGCCATATCTAAGTATTTGGAACTTAAGAAAATGGCTTCTCTAGCAAGAAAAGACTTGCAAGTGTTTTTAAGCTTGGGAGTCAAGCATAGACCGCAGATATCGTCTAAAACAGGAGTTTGCTTGAATGAAAATTTATCAACACAAACTGGAGCAATGAGTAAAAAATTGAAATTAAATGAAAATGAACATGCTATGAGTAGAGGTGAAGATTGTGCACCAGCTGGCTCACTACATCTGCCAAGAAACCAAGCTGGCATGGCTAAACAGCCATCAAAAGAAAACAAAAATCCGGTGTGCTCTATGTGTAGTCACTTACAAAAAACCCGCAAGCAAGAACCTCAGTGGTAAGTTCTTATCCTTGAAAAGACGTATTGTTTTGGAGGTTTGTACCCATATAATATAAAGGGAAGCTGGAAATCCTGCACAGTGAATAGTGCTTGTGGGTACACACAAAGCCTCTAGTAGATTCGCTTACTCAGGCATATGGTATGTCTAGGAGGTGTGAAACTGGGCGGTTAGGCCGCCCCAAAAAACATTTTGCCCACAATGTTTAATTTTATATAAACAATTTATATGTATAATATGTATACAACGGTACAAGTATTTGATCTTTCTTGGTGATTATCTATTTTTTTGTTGAAAATAAAATTGATTGGAGGGCCTATGCATAAAAAATACACTTTGGATGTCTTTTGACTCTTCTTATTTGTTCTGTCCACTTGAGTTTCTTTTCTAGATATACAATTTTTTTTCTTTATATGTTCCTATTTGAGATCAAACACAACCAGAAACATCGCGTTCTAGAGTAGGACTTTCACAAACACTTGTTTGTTTTCTAATCCTTCTCGGCTTCTCCATCTAAAATGTACTTTTCTTTATCATTGTCTTTTCTGTCCCCATTTCCTGATAATGTATTTATTGTGATTTTCACTTTTTGCTGGAATTTGATGAACCTACTCTTTTATATGCAGCACATCTCCAACAGTTACTTTACCACGGCGAAGGAACCTCTTTTGGGAGAAATCAGAGGAGGAGATGCTAAAGGTACTTGAGTTTCTTTGCATTTCTCAAATCCTCAGTTTTGTTTATGCCCTTTTTGTATCCATCACATCCCCCCTTTTAAAATCATGGTAAATAATCAAATAATTTTCTTGATTATAAACACACCTGCTCATAGTTATATCGTCTTGTAAGGAAGATATTGGCTCAATTTTATGATGGTAAACATGCCTGGTCACTCATGAATAGGTTAACCGGGGTCATATTTAACCTGTCAAATGAGTTGAATAGACTGGAAGTTGTTCGAAGTGTTTTTTTATGCATACAACTTGCAGATTCATTTTATAAAATATAGATCTTTTTATGATTAATGATCGTCAAGCATTTGTTAATTGTCCGTTTGTGTTTCAACTTTCTTAGGAAGGGTTTCAGAGATATTATTGTGCTGATAACAAGAGAATTCCATGGAAGCAAATTTTAGATTTTGGGCGGGATGTATTTGATAAAAGTCGTACTACTATAGACTTGAAAGATAAATGGAGAAACATGTGTAGAGAAATCCCAGCCATCAAGAAACAGAAAGTATAGATTCTTTTAGTAACCATGAGAACGTACTGTTGGAAAACTCAAGGGCTCTATCAATGCCAGCTAACAGACAAGGTCAGGTTAAAAAACACATGATTGGGTTAAAGGCAGAACTAGAAAACTATAGAATTTTTGTTATGGTAAGCCTGTATGCAAGCAATATAAATAATTTAGTGTTCCACGAAAAGCGTTTGCCGGTATTTTGTGTATAGATTATTATCTTGGCTTCTTTTTGTGAACTGCTCTGTATAGACTAAACATGCATGCTTGAAAATGAATTTGACTTGGAACCGATGGGATGGTAAGATGAGATACGCGAACAAATGTATATACAAATCCACTTGATTACATAGCTGCTTTTGTAGTGTGTGTTTTGTATAATGGAGAATGGAGGTGGAAGCTCACTGGAGTATCCGAAGTGAATATTCATTTGTGGTAGATAAATTAGTCAAATTACATAATTGTAATTCCTAAACATGTCATCGAGGAACTCGTGGACTCATAACAAGTGTTATTACATGTTTGTGTGTTTGATGTGCCATCATTCGTGTGTAAGAGTATGAATCTCTTGTATGTCACCAAACTGTTACAAAATACATGGGTTCACATTGTTTCTAGTTGAACGTTAAACTAGGTTGATGTGCGCTTTGTCTGTCTTCTTTTTATAAATTTCATGAAGATATGTTTTTCTTTCATAATGTAGATAAGTCATTGTGTGCGCTTTTTAATGTTCACTTCAGATTATAACTAAGAGTACAATGTTTTAATGCATGAGCTGAATGAACATGTGGGGTGTTCCAACACCTTTTGTTGATTTATAACTAGACTTGTAGCTAAGGGTTTTGCACAACTTCATGATGTCTAATATATATAAAGGTTAGACGGTGCACTCATCTCGCACTCCTCTCGGTTCATTCTTTCTATTAAATTAATAAATAAGGTCTTAGTTTATCTATATCCTAAAGATTGCATTCTAATCTGCTTTATATTTTCTATTTTTGTTGTTGGATCGCTGTTGATTTGTCTGGGTTGTTGCTGATGGGCTTCCAGAGCTTTTGCATGACCCGCTTTTAACCGTTTACTCTTTAAAAAACGCGCGGGTAAAGGGTTATTTGTTTTTTCTGTTTCTTGTGTTGGATCCTATTTACTGATGGCTTTGGATATTATGCCCAATATACACAAAACATCTTTGATTCACACTTTCTCTCTTTAAAAAGTTTGTCCTCATTGTCTTGAGTTCTATGGTTTCATCATATGATGAATATTATGTTTTTTTGATTTCTTGTTTGTTATTGTTGTTCAGACAAAGATGATTTGAACTTGGTATGTTACTGATATTCTTGAGAAACTATTAATTCTTGTACGTATTCTTTGTTTTTGATCTTTTGCTGAATACACTAATCTATTATTTACATCTGTGACTTGGTATTAGAGTCTTCATCGATTGTTGATCTCAATTTTGATATTGAAATTTTGCTGACGGTTCAAGTTTCTTTTCTTGTATTAGAGCTGGAGTTTTCTCATATCAAAAACCCTAAGCTTCTGCTTCGATTATGGATATTTGATTGTGTGTGTGCCGAGTATCCTATTAAGACATCTAGGTGATCTTGGGTGATTTTCAGTTTGGTGTTGGTATCTTCGATGGACTTGTAGTTCAGGCTTCTATCTAAATTAGGGGAAAGGAAATCAAAGATCTAGTTTCTTTCTTCTTCTATCCCTAAGGTGTAAGTAAACCTAAGTGAATGTTATACATCTTAGTGAATCTGCTTGGAATGCCCAATAATAAGGGAGGGGGTTATATATGGTTGTTTTACCCTATTTACTTTCTATTATTCACGATCATTGTGAGGGTCTGTTTGGTATGGGGTAATGAAATGGACGAAGGAATGGAATGAATAAGGGAATGAAATGAATGAAGAAATGAAATGAATCATTACATTTCATTGTTCTGTTTGGTTACTCGTGAGAATGAAACGAATTATTACTTTATGTTGTTTCATAGGTTAGAAAAAAAGAAGGAATAGAATAGAGAACGTGACCGGTGATGGGTGGTGGCCCGTGGTGGTTCCCAATGGTGGCAGCTAGTGGCGGTGGGTGGTGGTTGCCGACAGTAGTGAGTGGTGGTGGTTCCCGATGTTACTGGGTGGTGGCGGCTGCTGCTGGTGGTTGTCGGTGGTGATGGGTGGTGGTGACGGGTGGTGGATGTGGTCGATGATGGTTGATGGTTCCTGGTGGTGTTGGGTGGCGGTCGATAGCGGTGACCGGTGGTGGTGGTTGGTGATGGTTGGCGTGGGGGTGGTGGTTGGCAGTGGTGGTAGTCGTGGTGGTTGTGGTGGTGGGCGTGGTGATAGCCATGGTGGTTGGTGGTGGTGGTGGTTGTTGGTGGTGGGCATGGTGGTGATGGTTGGCAGTGATGGTTGGTGGTAGTGATGGTCGGTGGAGGTGGCGATCAATGGTTGTGGTGGTGGCCGGTGGTGGTTGGTGGGTGGGTGGTGGTGGTGATCAAGGATGTAAGAATGAATAGAATGAAAAAGAAGAAGGGAGATGGATGGAATGAATTTTGTGTTTTCAGTGGGAATGTGATTACCTTTGAAATGATACATTCCATTTTGTTCACCAACCAAACATCTTTTTTTTTTCATTCACCCTTATTGATTTATTCCATTCTTGCCTTATTCCCGCATACCAAATGCTACCTAAGTCTAGGCTTATTCTATCTAGCTTAGGAGTACTGGAACTGCTGAATACTTACAAGGAGAGCCACCACTGTCTTATGTGTTGCATTGTGTGTTGATCTATTGTGGCATTTGTTAGTTTGAGTTCTTATTAAATGAAACTTAGTGTGCATCACTTGTGTGATTCTTTTGTGTGCTCTATTCTACAATGTAAGCCTCAACCGAAAAAATGAACTTATAATTTACATTCGTTTTCTCGTCAGGTTTTGCTTTTTGGTACCACATTAATTAATCCTTGATTTGCCAACTTCATTGGTGTACAAATTTGACTCTGATCATTTACGCTTTTTACTTGCGTATGCTTGTGTGATTTGCACGTCTTTGTGTTTTTACTCTTTTTACTTTGTTCCATTAAGATGATTAAAGAAACATTTAATGCTATCCTAATTAGTAAACTAGATGCTAGCAATCCTCTTTTACTTGCTTGGTAGTGATTCTCATGTTCTTACTATTTTGAGTGTAAAATTAAAGGAATTGATAACTATACGGTCCACTCAAATGCAACAAGATTAGCGTTACAAGTTAAGAATAAAATTGGCTTTATTGATGGTACATGTGAGAATCTGAGGATAATGATGTTCTAGCTAGATAGTAGGATAGGGTAAATTGGTTATTTTTACTTGGATCCTAAATTCTATATCCAAAGAACTATATGTAGGACAAGTTTGCTCTAGATTAGCATCTGAAGTATGAAGTGATTTAAAAGAAACATATGATAAAATAGGTGGATCTGTTATGTTTGGGCGATACAAAAAATTAACTCATCAACTCAAAATGAAAGTCCAGTGTTAGAATATTATCATAAACTAAATACTAACTAAATAGTATGTGGAAACAAATGGATAGTATGTTTCAACTCCCATCTTGTACATGTAAAGATCCAAAAGATTTTAATAATTTTTATAAATTGATAAAACTCATGTAGTTTCTCATGGGCCTCAATGATGTTTGTCAACCTGTGAGAAGTAGTCTTTTGACCAGAGAATCTTTTCCTACTATTAAAACAACATTTTCTATCATATCTAGGGAAGAATCACTAGAAACTCATTGACTTTATAGAAAACTTTAATCTAACATGTGGGTTTTTTTTTCAAATCTGGCCAATCATTTTTAAATAAAAGGAAAATTAACCGAGGACCCAACTAATCACATCAACTCTTCTAACGGTTTTACCTTAAAAAATGGCTAACAAATTTTAGGAGATCTTCCAAAACTATCAAAGTCCATTGTAATTTGTAGGACTTTATTATAGAAGGCAAAGTCAACTATCATCTAGAATGAGTAATTAACTACTCGAACTTAAGTTTTTAAAATCAACTTTTTGCATCTAGTAAAAAAACCTAATGAACCCAAAACTTATAAGCAAGCTATTTTAGATTCAAATTGGGTCACTTAATAGATTTCGCACTTGGGACCGAGTTTACCTCCTTAAGGATAAAAGATCCATAGGGTGTAAGTGGGTCAATATAATAAAATACCAAGTCAACAAGTGAAATAACCCATAGGGTGTAAGTGGATCTACAAAATAAAATACGAGTCAATGGGTGAAAAAGAGCGGTATAAAACTAGACTTGTAGCTAAGGGTTTTAATCAAAGGGAGCGCATAGACTTTGATGAGACTTTCTTACTGGTAGTATAAATAGTTACATTTTTGATAACCAGCAATTTTAGGTCATTATCCGTACTATTGTTAAAGATACTTTCAATGCGTTAATGCAATTTAGACTTAAGTTTTAGTAATTAGGTCGTTCTAGTCTAGCAAGCCCATTACGTGACTAGGTTGCATGTTTGGTAGTTCTTATAAATTTCCATCACATTTGGGATATTACGACTGTTACACCCCGTTGATCGGGTCTATCCGTGACCGATTGATATCATGCAGCAGAATTAAAAAAATTAAACATAAATCGTTACATCGCCCAAGGCAATTGTCATAAGTGGTATTACATCATTAATAAATATCAATATGTTAATTGTCTAAATATTCAAATAAATCATATTAAATTAAATGTTCACAAATGATGTGATGGATAGGGTGGTGGCTAAGTCTCCAAATGTCCAACTAAGGCGGCACCTATCTATTAGACACCTGTTATTCATGCTTCTCATAAAATACACACCCAAAATACGCCAACATAATGTTGGTAAGCTAATGAGTTTAAGACACGTTACCTTTCGCGATATATATAATAATCAGTAACAGTGTTAATGACAATATCAGTATCAATAATATGAATATCAAATGTGCAATATAGAATGTATCACAATCAAGCCCGATCTAGACTTACCCGCCCGAGTTCTAAAATATCCCCTAACCCGTTACTACTAGATTGTTGGGTTTAAACGTGCCCTGCTATGGAAGGTTAAATTTCACTAATTTGTGACACAATGATTATTGAATCTCAATGTTTGGGGGGGGGGGGGGGGGGGGTTTCTTGCACAAAGAGCTCTTTGTGTGCGAGGGATTCCCCGAATAATATCATCCACAAATCACGCGGCTACTAATGGAGTTAATTATTGTGCTCCATTCAGTCAGGTAGTATTGCACCATAAATACTAAGGAGTATGTATTCACCCCAAAAAAGTAAAAGGGGGTTCATGAGACTCACATGTGGGTTGTTCACGTGATTAACCTAGAAAGATAGGATGCTACCGACCGGGATTGTTCCCCTAAGATTGTTTCATATGTATTAGTACCCCATTAAGTGACTAATTACGCCCAACCCTCAAGTTTTAGATTTTTCTTACTTAGCTTGATGATTTCAATTCCACATGTGTAATCTAGTTTTAGATCTTTAAGTTTTGGGTTCATATCTTGTGCTTTGCTCAAGTTTAGGCCAATATCTTAGAAGTTCATATTATAATTGTTCTTATATGTGTTATAAGATCCTAAAATAGTAAGGTTTCAATAGTTGTCAAGTTTGGTCCGTCAACTTTGTTAAATTGATATGTTTAACCCTAAAGTTTGAAATTTTGTAGTTTAATTATTTATAATGGATTTCATTGTTACAAGTGGATTAGGCTACTGAAATAAGTTGTTATATACGTCATTAGGTCTTTCTTAATGGTTTCAAGAATTTACTTTCGGGTTAGGCGTTTTATGGAGATATAATTAGAGATTCCTTATTTGAAATTATTGATTCGTCCAAATGATGCTATATTTTAATTATAACCTAGTTTGGGTATTATTTAGCCTCTATAGTGTTAAAGTTTGATTATAGGGTCGGTGCGTTGATTATTATATTTTTAAACGTGAATCGGATCGCGTTTCGGACACGATCGTAATGTATGATTAAATCCATTTTTTTATTAAATTTAATTTGTGCTTAAGTCCATGAGTCATAATCTACAGGAAAAACACCAATTTCTTAATTTTGATGAATTTATATATTTTTATGATTTTTTTAATTAATATGTTGGTAACTATTTTATATTAATGGTAAATTTTGTAAAATTCTATAGAAAACTATATAATTGAAAATATTTGGATTTTATCTTATTTGTTTTGCATTATTAAACCATTAGTTAATGGAGATTTTAGTTCTTAATTTGTTTTGTCGGTTTTGGTGTTTTAACGCTAACTGTTCGGGTTTTTAATGGGTTTTTGGGTTTGGGTTGTCTTTGATCAAACTTTAGTCATATATATCTTTAATATACTTATTATCATTCTCAGATTCTGGATTTTTCACTAATATTGCTCCTAAGCTCGTTTTTAGCAATTTTCACTATTTTTAAGTGTATTAATTTTGTATTTTTGTTTACTAAGCAAATAAATTCTAAATATTATGTAATTTAATTTATAGACATTTATTAACATAGAAAATCTACTGGAATTTTCATGTAATCAAAATTCTATAGTTTTGCCATTTTTGTTACATTTCTCGGTTAGCCTCGTTAAGTAACCGTTACGTCTCGGTTTTTCTACATTATGCATTTTAGTTTGATTTTCTCTTTTCCAATCAGTCCTATAAGATAAATAATATGTAAATAACCCCAAATTTAGGCAGGTTAAGTACCCAACTTGATCTCTTGTATTATCACAAAGGTTAATATATTTCTAATCTTTACATTATTTATAAAATGCAAATGACTATTCCATAAATTATGAAACTTTATTTTTAGCTTTACTTAAGTAAGTTTATCTTCCAGAATATCAAAATCATATTTTATAATTTAAGATCACATACTTTTATATTTTGAGAAAAAAAAGTTTTTTCGGGTGGGCTAGCTTTACTAAAACCGGGTTTTGTGAAGCGGGGGGGGGGGGGGGGTTATGAGAAAGCTTTTGTATCATTTAGTTAATAAAATATAAAGTGTTTTAGAGTTTCATAATAAGTTGGGATGTCATGGCGTTTGTCTTGTCACTATCGTGATGATACACGATGTTTTGCGTATTTTCGGATTTCAACGGGTTAGCTTGAGGTGGGAGATGGGTGAGAGGGGTTCAAGGGCTGATATCGGGTCTTGAAATGATGAGGATTAGCCACCCAAAATGATGAATTAGTTCAGGTTCTAGAATGTGAGAAATAGGAGATGAAAGTTTGATAAGGTTTAGGTGTGTGTATGTGCTATTATTACCTTGACTTGGTGGAGTTGATTGTACTAATGCTTTGATTGATTCCTTGCCTCTTCAATGGCTGGGGTTTTGTTGTTCTTAGAGAACAAGAGAGTGGAATATTGGTGAAGAGAAATTGGAAGTGTTTTGTAAGAGTTAGAGAGAGTGAGTAGTGAACTTGTGTAGTGAGAAAGGAGAGAGGAGGGGGGGATTTGGAGGTGGTGGTGTTGGGTTTGGGACTCACACTTTTAGGTTACAACAAGATTGTGCATAGAAATGTGGAAATTTTGACTATAGAATCAAGTAACCCAAAATTTTCATTTTTCTCTTAGTGTTCATTGGGTGTAAGGGACTAAGGGTGGTGGTGGCAAGACTACACATTTGTTTAAATAATACATGTTAGTTTTTATATAATGTTTAGTGTGTTTTTATAAAAATACAAGGCTTGTTTATAATTATTAAGATAGACAACTTGATCATGTGCTTTTATGAATTTTGGTATAGATAATATGTATGCGTCATGAATGTATATATGTAACATGTATGTGTATGTGTATGTGTCGTGTGTCCATATATATACATGTGTGTGTATGTACGATACATTGGTCATAGATGATTGTTCATACATAATTATATTTACATGGTTGTGTGTTTGATTATATATATATATATGTGTATATATATATATATGGTGTATGTGTGTGCCATGAGTTATATATGCATATATGTAGCATATGTGTTGCACATATATGTATATGAGTGTGTATTGTGTTATTATTTTAGGTGTAACACCCTGATGACCGGGTTTGGCTGTGAATGAATGATATCATCACAATGCAGCGGAAATAAATAAATTCATACTAAAATTGTTTACATTGCCCAAATCAATTGTCTAAGTGTCATTACATCATTACGAATTATCCAAACGTTAATTGTCTAAATATCCAAATAATACATATTAAATTACTTGTTCGTAAATGATGAGATGAATAGGGCAGTGCTAAGACTCCAAATGTCCATCTATGGCGGCACCTATCCATTAGACACTTGTTATTCATGCGTCTACTTAAATGCACACCCAAAATACGTCAACATAATATTGGTGAGCTCATGAGTTTAAGACACATTACCTTTTGATATAATAATCAGTAATAATGTTAATGATAATAACAATAACAAAAATATTAATATCAGTGATGCACTATAGAATGTATTACAATCAGGCCTGACACGTACTTACTCGCCCGAGTGCTAAAATATCCCTTAACCCATTACTACTAGATTGTTGGGCTATGCATGGTTAAATTGCACTAATTTATGACACAATGATTATTGAATCTTAATGTGGGGGGTGGGGGGATTTCCCTGCATAAAAAGGGCCTATTGTGTATGGGGGATTCCCTAAATAGTACTGTCCATAAGTCACGCGTGATTAACGATTGTTCTCCGTTCGAGTACAAGAGAAGGTAGTATTGCACCACAAAATAGTGACCAACGGATGTGTATTTTACCCCAAAAGTTTTAAAGTAAAAAAGTGTTCATGTAAATCACTTGTGAGTTGTTCACAAGATAAAACTCAGAAAGCTGGGATGCTACTGTTGGGAGGGTTTCTAAATTCATTTTATATGTTTTAATACCCCATTAAGTAATTAATTAAGCCCAAACTCAACTTTTAGATTTTCCTTACTTGGCTTGTTGGTTACTTGTTTTTGGTCTTTGAGTTTTTGAGTTTATATCTAATGTTTTGCTTAAGTTCGGGTCCTTATATTATAAGTTCAGATTATAATTGTTTTTATTAGTGTCATATGGTTCTAAAATAGTAAGGTTTCTATGGTTGGCAAGTTTGGCCCCTCAACTTTGTTAAATTTACATTTTAACCGTAAAGTTTGGAATTTTGCACTTTAATTAAATATGGTGACTTTTTTTGTTTCAAGTTGTTTAGGCTACTGGAATAAGTTAATATTTATGTCATTTGGTCCTTTTTAATGGTTTTAAGAATTTATTTTCGGGTCAAGCGTTTTATGAATATGAAATTAGAGATTTCACACTTGAAGTTGTTGAGTGGTCCAAATAGTAATTTTATTTTTATATAACTTGTTTTAGGTATTATTTGGCCTCTAAAGTGTTAAGGTTCTGATTACAGCATCAGTGAGTTGATTATTATATTTTTAAACATCTATCTAATCACGTTTTAGGATCGTTAGCAATATATGTTAAAATCCATAGTTTTATTTAAATTTAATTTATGCTTTAGGTTTATGAGTTATAATCTACCGGAAAAACATCAATTTATTTATTTTAGTAATTTTATATATTTTTAGGATTTTTCTAATTAATAGACTGTTAACTATTTTTTATTAATGGTAAATTTTATAAAATTTTCTAGAAAACTCTATAATTATCAATACTTAGTTTTTAAATTATTTTTATTACTATTAATCCATTAGTTACTAGAAAATTTTTATCTCAAGTTGTTTTTGTCGGTTTTGGGGTTTAACGCTATCGGTTTAGCTTTTAACGAGTTTTTGGGTTTTGGTTGACTTTGGTCATCTTTTGGTCTTATCTCTTTTATATACTTATTATCATTATTAGGCTCTGGAGCTTTCACCAGTTCTGCTACCAAGCTTGTTTTTAACAATTTTTATTATTTTTAAGTGCATAACTTTTATATTTTTGTTTACTAAGAAACTAAATTCCAAAAATTATGAAACGTAATTTATAGGAATTCATTAATATTATAAACCTATTGAAAATTTTATTTAATCAAAAGTTTATATTTTTGCTATTTTCTTTATATTGCTCGGTTAGTCTCGTTAAGTGTCCGTTAAGTCTAGGTTTTTGATTGCTAAGCTTTTTAGTCGGATATTTTCCTTCCCAAATACTTTTTTATAGCATAAATAACTTCCAATTAACCCTATAATTTCAGTAACTTAGGTCCCCAACCTATTTTCTTTTGTTTTTTAAAAATCACATATTTTCAAGTTTTTATATTATTTTTAAAGTATGAAATACATATGCTCAAATCATAAAACTTTATTTTTAACTTAGGATAGTCACTATTAACTTCCAGAAATAATTTGATAGATCATAGTTCTTGAACTTATATAATATACTTTTATATTTTGTGAAAAACGAATTTTTCGGGTGGACTAGTTTTACTAAAACCGGATTTGTGACCAAGGTTATACAATGGCGAAGCTTAATAGGGGGCGGGGGGGCCGCCGCCCCCCTGTTTTTTTCGTCAGTAGTGTTAAATTTTAGTCCGATAGTGTAAATTTTTGGTCAGGAGTGTAAATTTTTATACAAATATCGAGTTCGCCCCCCCCTAAAAAAATTTAATTTCGACCCCTCCCCCCCTACGAAGAAGTTCAAGCTCCGCCACTGAGGTTATATAAGTATTATAATAGTTTTTCTTATTAGGTGATTTATTAGAATAATATAGGATATCATAGGATTATTCTTATGGATTTAATTTGACATGACATAGGGTTATATTTAATTAATTATGCATATGAACTTACACATTATTATTGTTATTATTTAAGTTATCTGGTGCAAGAGAGTGTCATGTTTTATAAAAGTGTAAGTTTTTTAATCTTTTATATAGGCCCATTTGGTCGGTTCATCATGCTTCATAATCATATAATGTCCCATTGGCCCATTTTTGTTCCGTGGGTCAAATCCTATTATTTTTTGTGGCTTAATGGCCTAATTAGGGTTTTATGGATTAAAGCCCGTTTGGGTGTGTGTATGTGTGCCTAAACCCAATGTTGTTGGGCCCATTTAATGGGCTCCCCAGACAAGTGTTAGTGTCATTGTGTGGCACATATTAGGTTTCTAAAAAAAATTTTAGCCCCGAAAACCGGAGTTGTCACAACGACGAACACAACCACTGGTGGTAAAATATATAATTTCTGAAACATGTAAACTACGCTAAATACATTTTGAGAATTTCAAATTATACATTAATTTCATGATCTTAGTGATTAATAATTAAAACCACAATAATCCATACCCTATATGAGATCTTGCCTTGAAAATTTCTATTCGAGTAAAGTATAGAATTATATACATGTATATTTTACACTAGACACAAACATGGGTGTATTTATAAAGTAGATAACATTTTATTAAAGACTATTGAATTTTTGTATGAGACTAGAAATAAATCACACTTACTAATCTCAAATTTATTTAAATTTCATTTGTCCTAAGCTAACAAATACTACTTATAATTATCACCACCTAAACTTCTGGGGGGGGGGGGGGGGGGGGGGGGGGGGGGGGGGGGTGGGGGGTCCCATCTGGGATTCCTCATCCCCACTCCACAATCTTTCTTTGTTTGTTTAAACTTGAGACCATGCTTTGAAAAAAATTTGACACAAGATTATCTAAACCATTTCTTCCATATGCATCACTTCCATCTTTCACAAACAACACAACCATTTCCCTTTCTATCCATTCCCAACCGTCCCATCCCTTTCTCTTTAAAATTCTTTTCTTTATCAGTTTTAAAATTCAAGAACACCATCAAGTCTTCAAGTTTTATAGGTTCACAAGTGTAAATGAGGTTTTGTAAGGTGTTTATAATGAGTTGATGGTGTTCAACAAATGTTTTAGTTATCAAACATCAGTTCTTTTTTTCATCCACCTTCTCCTTGATTGTTAAGATGAAGATCACCTCTTTAAACCATACTTTTCTTTAGATTTATAAGTTATTTTTAAAAGTTTACATACAACCATATATTAGAAAGTTGTAAGCTGGTTCTGTTGTGAAAAATAACCATTTATTAAAAGTTATTTTCTTATAATAAAGATGTTTTAGTTTTGAAGAAAGGTTACAAATGTGTCTAAGTTGGTGATTTATGTCTTTTACTAACTTGTTATTAGATTATATACTAATACATGTTAAAGCACTAAGGCAAGTATCAAAATGTGAAGTTAGACTTGATGCACTTGTATATACACACACACATGCAACACAAATATGGACTTATGGACAAAATGTACATGTCTACATACATTTGAAAATATATTTATCATATGGTATTTAAGTCATTTAACAAAAGGAAGATACAAAAATATAAACTTATAAATGTTTATTTGGTGGTATTTTAGTAGATCTAGTAGATATATATATGTTTTGTTTATAGATCTACGAACAAGTGATGCAATGGCTCTACAGTCGTATGTTAGCCTCGTTCACTCAAATTCCTGTATCGTCAATCTACTCATTCGAGGGGACAAGGATAGCTCATTCATCCTTGCATCTCACATCATTTGAAATGTGTTTATTATGGATTACCAAACATAAATAAAAAAATAATTTTAGGGACCTACAAACACAAGAATTAGTAAATTGTTTCCTTTGAGAAAAAATAAAAAGAACTGCTCCAACTGGCTCTCACCCACCAGCACAAGAAATGTGTTCACAAAGCAAGTAATTTATTCATATACAAGTAATATATATCTGAAAACAGTGCAATTTTGATGAGGTGTAAACTGCAGAAAAAACTGCCACAGAATGCAAGAGAAGTGTAGTGGAGAATGAACATGACAGTTACCGAGAAATGCTAGAAAAGAACTGCTCCAACTGGCTCTCACCCACCAGCACACCCAATTGTTTGGTAAAAACTTCACTGACAGAGTCTTCTCCTACATCTTTCGTGGACATTTCAATGTACTGGTTCAGGTTGTGCACAGTTCCATCTGTAAGAACGAGTGACCACAAAGCAAAAAGATGAAATTTAATCAGATTCATGATGATAGGGAAAGGTAGATGCTTTGATCAGAACTAGATACAACATATTACTTGTCTTCTGTTGACTTTTTAAGTCAACGTGCAAGCTGATTTCAACTGTGCAAGGAGGGAAAGAAATCATTAATTCGCCCTATTAACTTAATAATGGTGTCAAATTGAGTAATGTTTTATGGCAAATGGGTCGGATATAAAAGTTCAAGTAAAATATACAGGATAAAGTCACCAATAAAGTCATTAAAATGTGTTTTAAATGTAGATACCCTGTAATTCAAAATATCACATTATATGACAGTAAAATATAATTTTTCATAATTATTTGACACATTGGAATATTATGAATGACCAAAGACACAATAATTAGGTTCATCTTAACATTTACCTTCAGCTACTATGGCTTTGTACTTGGGTGGAGGGGACATCCAATTTCCCTCAGAGTCCTTCATATGTCTTCTATCAGAGGCAAAATTACAGAGAAATAATGGAGCATGCACAACACGAAAGACCCTGAGATCATAGAATCATATATCAATTAATTATTATCACCAATCATTCAATCAAAAGCACAATTTAGTACCAAATTTGCCTACCTCTGAAACTCAGAAAATAGATTAAATGATGGCCGGATACTCTCTAATACATAGGATGCCAGGGTTGATGGAAATGGGAGAGTTGAATCCAAATCCCACACTAGATCCACAGACTTTCCTTCTTTTCTTCTCTGTTAAAAGAGCACCAATTTAAAACCGGTAATATGCAGTATATGATTTATATATAATATCAATGAAATAAATTAGACCCTTTGGAGCAAAAATAAACCATATTTAATGGTGGTAAAGTGCATATAAACTAATGCAGTAAAGTTTAACTCATTACCTGAATGCAAATAACATGGTAATCCCACAGAATTATCCCATCCGCTCTATGGCTAGCTTTCTGATGCCACAATGGGATCTGCATAATGATAATTAAACCAAATTGGTGTATATGCAAGTATCCATTTCACCTTACATGTAAAAGGAGACTAAATGCAAAATGATCATGCAAGTAGAGAAAGAGAAAGAAATTTTGTTACAAAGCCAACTACAGGGCCGGCTTTATGGCTTTGTGGGTGAAGCAAGGGGCTTGGGGCCCCCTAAAATACAAGGCCACAATTTTTTAAGATATATATTGGTGTCATGTTTTTTTAGTGGGATTTAGGCCCAGAAAAAAATACAATTGAATAGGTCGAGAAAACTGAAGCAAAAAACGGTAGTGGGGCATGATTTGATTATTTGAAATGAAGATGATTAGATGAACATAGATCAGTTTTCAGAATCGATTTCTCAGCAATGGCGTTCGATGATAATTTTCAATCTCGAAATCAAATTCTAAGTTTTTCACCAAGAAAATTGTTCAAATTCTGCAAATCTACAATCATTGATTCATTGGAAAAAAAAAGGAATTTATTGATTATTGTTCAAGATCTGTAATGATTGGAACAAAAGTTATTTACTGAATTATTCAAGGTTATTTGATTGTCTTCTTTGCCTCTTCAATAATTTTCTAATTGATTTACTATGCATTTAGTTGTACGGATTTAGGATTTTTTGTTTTGTGACTAGGGATTTAGATTTACTATTTTGTGATTAATGATTTTAGTCCATTTTTAAAGATTAACTTGCTAAAGTTTTGATTTATTTGATGGTGGCTTAAGTTAATAATTTCGTGATTACTATCGGTCTCAAACCCGAATAAAAAATAAAGTTTTCAACTTGAATTTTGAAAAAGGGCCCCGAGTTTTTTGTTTGCTTGGGGCCTTCAAATAGGTTGAGCCGGCCCTGGCCAACTACAACAGGGAACAAGAGAATCTTCCATTGAGAGATTGTTTCTAAGGATTTTCTGTTTTAACGTGTCTGTCTTTTATGGAAACAATTTGTAATTCATGAGTCAAAATTAGAATATGATCAGGGTGCACCATATATCTTAAGCAGAAAAGCAGTTTTAGGTAGAGCACCATGTAACAACATAAGCACCTATACTTAGTGAATTAGATAATATAGTTACGCAATATATATCATGAACCATCATCAAACAAAGGAGTAAACATACATGTTTATGCTCATTGGAGATGAAGACAACAAAGAGATCAGAAACATCAGCTATTCCATCTGCACATAATTTCTTGCAGAGCAAATATACATTCTCTTCACTACACCAAAATTTAAACAGAAAATCTAAAATCATATATACAATCAACAAGCATCAGGCAAACAGAAAATCTAAGGTCGAAATATACAACAGATTTTAATTAAAAAAAAGAAAATTCTGATTATTGCAAGAGTTCCCATTTTAACTTGTATCATCAGCTGTAAATGTCAGGCAACTTTGGAAGCCAAAGTTACCTATGCCAATCTTAATCAAAGAGTTATGTGCATCAAATCTTGCAATTTACTGAATAACATTAGATTATTTCATAAGTAATGTTTGACATGATCACATAAGCTGTGTACCGAGTTCAGAGACTAAATTAGCATATGCGTAATACTCATATCACGCTCTTTAGATATCTGAAGGAGCAATTGATCTTAATAAAATAACTATACTCACAACAATGATCATTGACTTGATCAATTACTATGAATTAAAGATAATCAAAACGTGAACAGAAACATTACAGGGCGTGAAATTGACCAAGAAAATTGATTGATTGTAGGAAGATGATACCAGTAAGAAGGTGTGTGATGAAATTCAGAAACATCGCAAGAAGTAGAAGATTCTGAATCCAAAAATAAAGCCATGATCTTCCTTGGTGTTTATTCCTTTTCAATGTTCTTTTTTCTTTCTTCAATCAACGATTATCTAAGCTAGGGTTTGAAGTGGTGATAAAATAACATGAAAGAGGGCTGTTCAAACAACTCGACATTAGTTTCGATCGAATTTGTTCGGAAAATGCTTGGAATTTTGCTCGTTTGATTTTCCGCTCGATTATAAATGAACCGAGCGTCTCGGTTCGGTTTCAAAACGAACCGAGCATGAGCAAAAGTACGCTCGCTCGGTTTCGCTCGAATTATTTTTTAGTTTAGTTTTGATATGTTATATACAATTATATATGTTAATTTATTATTTTATTTAGTTATTTATTAATTACAAATATTTTAATTTTTTTAGTCAAAAAGTTGACCCTCCAGCCCGCCTCCACCCTCTAGCCCTCCATTAACCGGACCTCCCCCTGCGGCCGCCAACCAGCGGTGCCGCCCCTGCGAACCGGAACAGTGACCCATCATCAAACCTCAGATTCTACTGCGAGCCTCCAGTCCTCGAGTCTCGACCCTCCAGCCTCTCGAGTCTTCAAGCCTCCAAACCTCACAAGTCACACACTCCAACAGCCTCTCGACTCTCGACCCTCCAGCCTCAGATTCTGCTGCGAGCCGCGCGCGGACCTTGCTCAGTTGCCATTTGCCAACAGGAACAACCTCCGACCTGCACCTGCGACCAACCTGCATTTCCTGATCTTGTTCTTAATCGAGTTATTTTGAGGTTACATTTGTTTCTTTTAGTCATAGTTTCATAGAAGAGGTTAGATTTGCTTTTTTTAGGCATATACGATGTATTTACAAAACATTTGCAAAAGATGATGAATATTTCTTTGATGATTTGGTTCTTATTAAGAACATTTGTAGAAGATTGATGATTTGGTTCTTATTACTCTTGTTTTAAATCGTAACACGAAACCGAGCAAAACCGAGCGCTCGGTTAAAACCGAACCGAGTTCGAGCGTAAAGTTTGCGCTCGAATATATAAATTCGAACCGAACCGAGCCGCTGGGTTTGAAACCGAACCGAGTTCGAGCGAAGCTGCGTTTGGTTCGGTTCGGTTCGTGAACAGCCCTACTTGGGAACTAAATAAGAAAGTTTCTTCTTATTGTGTTTCAAAAAAAAAATTAATGCATTTTACATCTTTGAGTTTTCATATAAATTGACGTTTGAGCACAAAAGTTTAAAATTTATCATTTGCATCCAAAAGTTTCACAAGAATTTAACTATTCCTAATTAACGTCGTTAAATTTTTCCGTTAAATTTCCTAAATTAGAGATATTTTAGTCAAAACAATTATAAAATAAAAAATCAGCTCTACATGATAAGTTTAAGGCGTTCAGTCTCTTCTGGTAATCACTATTGCGATTTTAATTTGCTAGGAATGATAGATTAGCATTTCTTTCATTTCAACAATAAAATAAATTGTAAGTATAACTAACTAAAGGTGATTCATTTCTAACTTAATAAAACAATACAAAACAAATACATATATATATATATATATATATATATATATATATATATATATATATAATATATATACAAACAAACAGTTATATAACATAATTATTTGAATCATAAACCATAAAAGACAATTTACCATAAAAGTATAAGAACAATTAATAATATTACATTAACTGCCCATGAATAATAACCATAAAACATCAATCATCGTAATCATATTTAAACTTTAAACCAAAGAAATCATGTTTAAAAAAAGGGGCAAAAGTAACACGATTACTAAACCAAAATAAATTAACATGACAAAGCAATAAAAGAGTATTATAGAATAAAATCATAACTGCAATTATCAAAAGAAGCTAAACATATAAAAACTCTCACGTGAGTTGATTCTTTATTTTGTAAATTCTTTTATTAAAATAACTTTTATGTTGGAAATTTAATGGAAAAAGTTAATCATGTTAGTTAGGTGTAGCTAAATGGATTCATATGGTAATTTTAGTGAAACATTTGGATGCAAATGGTATATTTTAAACTTTTGGATTCAAATGACAATTTCTATCAAACATTTTCATGTTTAGTCGTTAAGTATCATTTATTATTTACACTAAATATTGTAAGTCTCGTGTACCTCGTCGATCTTCAAGTTTCTGTCACAAACGTGTCACAATGTGTAGAATCCAGTAATGCGTGTCGTGTGTGAGAATCAATCAAACAAACAATCAAAGCATTACAAGTATTGAACAGAGAAGTAAATATCCACTCAAAATTCTCAATAGCAAATGATTACTACAATAGGTTCTCTCTAGCAAGTTTAGTTCAAAACTGTAAATGACCTTGAATTGTTGATCTGTTCATAGTAAATGACGTCTGCAAGTAATTTCTCTTAATTTCACTTCAATCAAATTTGTTTATTTTGCTTGAGCATTACAAAATTCAAACTTTACAAATATTAACAAACAAAAACAACTATACAAAAGCAACATATCAAAATACAAAATACAATCAACTATCAGCTTTGATATTATATTTCACATATTATATTTCACACACATATCCACAACCTATTGTATTGTCATGGTCCATTTCTTATGATACATGATGCGATTCTTATAAAAAAAATCTTTAAATCCTTTGAGTCCAAGTTGATAAGACTCATCGGATTATAGACTCGAATCAAGTGATGTCTATCATGATCTTCCATCACTGCTTCCCAAGTCACTCTATCAACATGCCAAAACCTGTCATGCTATCATCCAAATGACCAAAACCATCATGCCGAATCATCTAAAATCACCAAGGGCCATTCTCCATAAACTAAACAAGTTTATAGATCATACAAATCATAGGCTTCTTCATCACTTGGTTTATCTTCTTTTTATCCTTAACCTGCTTTCCTTTCTGTGGTTGCACACGATCAAACTTCCTCGATTTAACTTCATCTATGATTCTCTTAGTTATAAAATTGGCATGATCATTCTTAGAATAGTTGTTGTTGGTCCAACTAATCGTTTGAGCATGCTTTTGATGAAGATTTAACACTGAAATCCACAAGATATCACTAAGTCTAATAGCTTGTGGGCCAAGTAATGACGGAATATGAACACAAATCAAAGATAAGACCCATTTGTAAGAGAATTTGTGAAGATTTAAGAAGAATAATGCTCAAATGTATGAAATATAAGCTCCTAGCAATATACAAACAAAGAATGAACTCAAATCCGCAATATCAATAAAGTTCCAAGGTTACACAATGAAGAACAAAGAAACATATATATATATATACAGGACCTAGTTTAGCATACAGTTTCGTAGTATGCGAAACTGTATGCACTATGGCATGAGAAACTACCGGGCGAAACTGCGGTTTCGCATGCAGTTTCGCATGCCAAATAATACAAAACAAGACAAAATTAAACTAGATCCTATTGCATTAATATCTAAGCTATAATAAACTATAACTCAATTGCATTAATATCTAAGCTATAATAAACTATAACTCAACAAAAACAAACGGCAAGGTGAATACCACCCTATTCTTAATCATCAATACTCCCCCTAGGGGGGTATTCACCTGCCGGGTCTTCAGGATTAGCTCTAGCCTTTGCTTGCTCCATCATCCTAACCAAATATCTAACTTCTACCTCCAGATCTTTATGTTCCTCCATGCTCTTTTTGAGCTGCATAATCTTCGATCTCACCCCCCGAGCCTTGTTTGCTACCTTATCAAATAAACTGGCCTCAGTCTTCGTCTCTTCTCCAACCCCATACTTAATCTGGTTCTCACATAGTACCTTCAGATCATCGTCACTGAATGAGAATACCTTCATAGGATCAAACAACCTTATCTCATCTCCATCCTTCTCCCTCACTACTGCTTCTCCTATCTAGTTATCATAGAACCATTTCTCGAACTTCTACAGTCTTGAAGGCTATTGATCAGGTATCCTCACCCTGTTGACGGTCTTTGCAGGCTTTAATTTTAGTACAATCTTCCCTTTACCCATCACCCAATCCAGATCCTTCTTTGACCTTCTCCTCTTGGGCTTTATAAATCCAAAAGCTTCAAAGTTATCCTGAACGCCCTGACGAATCTCATGTTCTAATATAGTGGCACGTTCGCTAAAAGCTGAGTCTAGGAGGGGTATCTCTACTAGTCTCCTCAAATCCCACTTAGGAAGGTTCTTAAACGCCTTCCTTTTGTGCATGTATGAGATCCCACCTCCATGCCTTTTAATCATAAACATTTTTAGCTTTGAGTTGTACTTCCAGCTAACAATCTTCTTATTCGTCTCCTTCCTTCCTGGTTCTTGAATGTTTTGGAAAAGAGGTGTTAATTTCTCTAGTTCTTCCTCCTTAGAGAACCAGTCTTCTCTATCCATCTCAACCACATCACCTTCAACTGAACTCCTTTGAGCCACATAAGTCATTGGCCTCTCATCAACTATATAAAATTCTAGCTCAGAATCATAATCCACTAACTGCTCCTCCACCTCTTCCTCCTCATTAATCAAATTCAGCTCAACATGCCTTTTCTCTCCTCCTTGTTTCTCATCCCTTATCATCTCATTCCCTGAGATCAATATCTAAATCAAACCCCATATCAATAAACCCAGCTTCAATCACTTTATTAGCATTTTCTTCATCACCAACTGCTTCACCACTTCCTGCTCTAGCATCAATAGGGCATCGTTAAAGTAAAAAAATGCATTTGTCTAAAAAACCTAATAAAAGATCTTAGTCCTCTATTTTATTAATCAATAGTTGAGATCAATTTTTAGACATAAAAGTGGTTCCAAGGGTAGTATGGGAAAAACCACTTTTGTTGACTTAATTTTAAATTCCCCCATTTTATTTAAATGTTCATAACTTTTTTATACGATATTATTTTTTAAAATTAACCGCAACATAAAATCAACCGTTTTATCCTCTTTAATTTGAGTATAGTATTGCAATATTTTTTCTAATAAAAAAATCATTGTTAGGAAAATGTGTTGTTTTATAATAAAAACAACACATTATGTATTGTTTTGTCATAAGACAACACTTTTGTGCTGTTTAATATTAAAACAACATATTATGTACTTTTTTAGGGTAAAACAACACATTATGTGCTATTTTAGGGTAAGATATAATATTTTGTGTTTTCTAATTTTAAAACATCACTTAAAATTATTCTAGAATTGTGTTGTTTTATGATAAGAGGGTGCATTCTGTGTTGTTCCATGATAAGAAAACACCTTATATGTTGTTTTAGGTTATATATTGTTTTACGGTAAGAGATCGTGTTTTGTTTTGTTTAGTGTAAAAGATTATATAAAATAACATAAATTTATGTGTTGTTTACAGTAAAATAACAAGATAAAACATCACATCCTAGGTTGTTTTATAATAAAACAACACACTTTATATGGTTTCAATGTAAAACAACACATTTTTTTATGTTTTCATGTGTTGCTAGTATGTAAAATAATATGTTCTGTGTTGTTTTCATGTTTAGTGTTGTTTTCATGTAAAACAACACGTTTTGGGTTATTTTCATGTAAAACAGGATGTTATGAGCTGCTTGCATGCGAAAAAGCATGTTTCATGCTACTTTCACATAAAACAATACATTATCTGATATTTTCACATAAACAATATGTGATGTGCTTATTTAACATAAAAAAAAAATACTTTTAGCTGATTTAGGGTAAACCATCATATTTTAGGTAAACCAGCACAAAACATGTTATGTTTATGTGGTATTTTGACATATAACGCATATTAAAAATTATTATATTACCATTAATTATAAAATCCATGATCCTTTTTGAATACATAGTATAAATTACGATGTAGATCAAAGTGATTCTCGAGAAAGAAAATGCTCTATTATATAGAGAATGATGCTTCAAGCTCTAAATATGAATAAAATTAAACAAAATCTGTATAAAAAATATGATATATCTAGGTTTAGAATAAATAAAAAAATGAATGCAATATTAAACTACCTTTGTTTTAAGTTGATTTTAAATTAAAATTAGATTTACTTTTGATTATAATAAACAGATCTAGAAGAAGAAATTGATTTTATATTAAAATTAGATTGAGTTTTGATTGAATGAAATCAAAAACCTAAATAAGAGATAAATAAAATCAATTGAGATTAGAAACAAATTAAAGAAAATAAAAGAAACTAATTTTGATGTTGTTTATATGTTGTTGATTGTTAAAGACAATATTACCATTACTAGTCAATTTAAAATTTGCTATATATCAATCCCATATTGCTTCTTAGGGTTTTTATGTAAATGTTTTTTTTATTTGAACCATCCCCTATATATATATATATATATATCTATAATCTATAAATACTAATAAAATAAGGTTTTTAAGTGACACGTGTCATAATTATAGAACTCTTGAATCTTAATTTCCCGCATCTCTCTCATAGTAAATAATTACTTAATTACGATGGATATCATTTTATTTTTTTTCAAACTAAAAGTATTTTATAATAAATTACAAAAGAGATATTTCTATAAATGTAATTTTAAGAATTTTTTTAAATAAGATATTTTTTTAAAAACATTAAACTTTTTAAATACAAAAATAATTAATATAATTTTTTATAAAATGAAAATAATTCAAATTCAAATTTATAATAAGGAAATTTAAGATGATATTTCTTAAAAAATTTGTTTTAACACAAAATGTTTAAAAAATATTTTTTTGGAAAATAAAAAAAAATGTTCAGAAAATGATATTGTCCTTTTATAACTTGAAATTCTTACTCATAAGTAATTTCAATAATTTGTTATCTCAAAAACCGTTTTACAATTCGTAAGTTTTTGTTACTAACTATTTAATATATAATTTATTCAACCAGTGTATACATGGGATATTAAGCTAGTATATATATATATATATATATATATATATATATATAGGAAAAGTTTACGGTACAAAGTGTTGTTTTCGTGCTAATGGTACGAAGCAACAAGGATCATCGATCAAAGAGATGAATGATTCAGATTTAAAATTGAATAATCACGCAAGGAATGTTCCTTGAGGGGTAGAATTGGTAATAGACTATAATTGTTGACTTTTTTATCTTCCTCCTTTTTTTAAACACATATAACTTTTTCATATGATATTATTTTTTAGAAAAAATACACCATAAAACAAGTATATTTTATCCTATTTAATATGAGTATAGTATTGCTAATTTTTTTTAAAAGAAACAACATTTAAAAAAAAAAAGTTTATGTGTTGTGCATATAATTTGCGTGATTATTCACTGCGTAATTATCAATATAACTTGCGTAATTATCATATAACTTGCGTAATCATCAAAATAACTTGTGTGATTATCAATATAACTTGCGTGATTATTTTTTATACATGAGTAATGTTTCTTTGCGTAATAATACATGTAACTTGCGTAATTATGAATATAACTTGTGTAATTATGTAACTTTTATACGTAATTGTAGCGCGGACGAAACTACACTCCGCTAAAAAACACGTGTCACACTCTAATGACTTAATACGCTTCGCACGAAAATTACACTTTGTATAGTGACCGACCCCTAGACACACACACACACACACATGGGGGTGATTTAAAAGGGAACACCAAAAATAAAGGGAACATAGGAACCATCCTAGTCACATATTTTAACTCCAAAAAAATCAAAAAAAAAAAAAAAAAAACACTTTATTTTCTCGCAATTAAGAAAAAACAAAAAAAAATCACATGGTTTCACTTATGAAGTGGATTTTTTATATGAAACATATCGATTTCACTTGTGAAATTTGTTCAATTTACAACTTTCATCCAAAAGTTTTAAATCATATCCTGCTACTTATGGTTTTATCTTTTTGCCATTTCAACTCATATTACTAACATCGTTAATATTATTCTATTAACTTAATGCTAAAGGGTCAATGTATCCTCACTAATAGATAAAAGAGAGGAAGAAAAAGAGAAAGGGGAGAGTGGGGAGGACTGACGGTTCTCCGATGCTTGCGGCAACACAACATACTCTTCCCCCAATCTCAACCATAGTGTGACGGGTGATGCTGAGGTCAGTTTCTTGGGTTTCCGTTAAGAAAGGAGGAGAGCAGGGAGAATCGACGGTTTTCTGATGGGGACAACAACCCAAATCTCAATCTACTATTTTCGTGGTGACGTTTGAAAGAGTCATCAGAATTGTAAATATGTAGTAACTAGGTTTATTAACCGTCACGCGTTGCCGCGACATTGTAGGTGACGTGATAAAGTATAGATTACAATCGACCCGACTCGTTTCCGAACTAACTTTACTTCAATACGTAGAGTAATTCGAAGTTATACTGTTGAACAAAAACGTTTAATCTGACTATTTTCCAAGCAAAATTATTGTTAAAACATAGACTTACAATCACTCCGACCGTTTCCGAACTAAATTTACGTTCAAGTGTATAGTAAATAAAAACGTATTATATTGACCCGACGCGTTTCCAAATAAACCAATGTCGAAACGTTGGCCAACTCAAAGCGTACATAAAAATAAGCACAAAAACGTTTTATATTTGGCCAAACTCATTTCTGAACAAATATTACGCCAAAACATAGACGAATGTCGAAACGTAGACAGTCTTACAGTGTATAGAGTTAAGCCTGGAAACATTTTATATTTGATCCGAGTCGTTTCTAATTACGTCTAAAAGACAGACTTGAATTTATATTACATAGGAGTAAACTCGAAAATTTAGAAACTTAAGGTGATTAAAGTGACATTTTACAAATTTTTTAAAAATTAACAGGAGCTTAAAACGTAAAGATTAAAAGTAGAATGGTAAAAAAGGCCAGTGGAAGGTAAAGTATATATTCCAATCCACCTAACTCATTTTCGAATTATTACATAAACTCGATTCATTGACAAACATAATTTACATTGAAATATAGCCAAACTCGAAACGTACATAAAAAGTCAAATTTTCCAAAAAGTATTTAGATTGTAAGGCCCGTGTGTTGCGGTGGAGTTGCATGATTTAATAGCACGTTGTGACACGTATGTGATATACGTTACGCTCCGTTGGGCTAAATAATTAGAAAAAATAATTTAAATGAAATAGATATTAAAAAGCAAAAGACAAAGGTACTTTAAAGGAAAATAACGTAAGGAAAATAAAAATAGTCAAAAAGAAAAAAGCAACATGTGTCCTTCTAATAGGAACTTCCAATATCATTTTCCCGCCCATAAAATTCCATCTTATTATCTCAGTGACTTCAAAGATCCGAATATATCTCACTTTTCACCCTAGAATTATCATTGACTCTTTCAAAATCATCCACATCGATTCCCTCTACCGTCTCTTAACCAAAGAATCCACAAGGATTCATTCGATTTCTACAAAAGCAAGAATCTATCATTATTGAGCCTTATTAGATCTATTCTACAAGGAATCATTCAATTAATTTCAACAGGTACGGTTTGATTTGGGTTCGTATATCGTCTTTGTGTTTGAATGTTTGATCCATCATTTTTAGGGTTTAAATTTTCACCGGTATGTGCTGATTATAATTTCGTGTTTATATTCTTTTTAGCATATTTTAGATAGTATAAATGTTTATTTTATCTATACTATGATAACAACTGAAGGCAGAACTATCACCCTTGGTAAGTTATTATCAAAGCCTAATTATAAAATCAAACAGAACATTTGATTGAACTATCTTTGAAGTTATATCTAATTATTATATGATATATAACTCACGTTTATTAGGAAGAACCCCTATTTGTACTTTTGTTGTTGGTGTGAAAAGTGGGGACTCAAATTTTGGCACTGCAAAGACGTTCCTGATTCTTCGATCATACAACCCGAATCTAAATTGCAACAAGCTTTTCTACCCATTTTCATATTAGTAATTTAAATTAACAAGCAGTTGTAGCGTACTGCTTTCTTAATGCCATATTATGATTTGTTTGATGTTCAAGTAATTAAATTTTTATTCATTGTCTTACAATTTCAAAGAACAGGGTGCAAGGTGTTTTTGTTTACTTCTATGTTTTTCTTTGTCGTTTCACAATCACACGCATAATGATAGTAATGACCATGAGAGTTACTTTATATTCAAATAACAGAAAGATACCTCCTAATACCATCTTTCTTTTATTCCTTTGAAAGTGGATAAAGAACATCTTATATAGATGTATCCTTTTTAAAGATATCAAATTTTCTTACAATTTAAGCTAATTCACATATGTTTAGAATTTTTTATCACTTTAGGAGTAAATTGCATCAGTTGGAATGTTCAGAGGAATATATAATTGGCTTTATATAACAGTTGAAAGCATGGGTCAATAGGATTTGTTTAAATATTGACCATCTGCACAATTACTTAAAACTGATTCTTGATTAAGTTTTTTGAAGTTGACCAAGGTCAAAATTTCGGAATAACCAAATAAAGCTTAACTGTCTGTTTTGCACTTAGATTGCTATATGGACGTCTTGAATGATAGAATGGAATCAAGCTATCGAGATTGAAGAAAATCAAGTGGGTTCATCCTCCAACTATGTATCCTGGTACATTAGTATCATAAGTTTTGGGTATATTTGCTAATTATACCTTGATGTGAATTCTAGGATTATTAGTATTACTAATCCATTTGGTTTTAAAAGTTAGTTTTAGATTGCTGGTTAGTTAAATGATATAGTCATAGAATCTTTAACTTTGATAAGACTTTAATTCTTAATGAATGATGAACTTACATGTCATGATTAGAATTGGTGTGAAGGATTAATCATGTAGTATGATGGAAAAACCTTATAAATAGGATTAATCATACAGTATTGATGCATTGAATGACATATTAAGGTATAAAAATCAAAGAAATCAAGTTGGTTCATCCTCTGCTAAAGGTATGTATGCCGGTACATAAGTATTCAAGTTCTTGGTATTTTTGATTATAATATCTTAATGTGAAATCTTGGATTAATATTAGAATTACTAATCGATGGTGAACCCTCAAATTTACAGTAAGTCTTCTAAAATCTTCATAAGCAAGTATTTCACCTGTGTCTCTTATTCTCCAGGTGATTTATTAACGGTAACACATGTTCAAATTGATACATACAATGGTGTTAATCTCAGTCAAGTGTTACTAAGATATTTTGTTCCCTGATTACAAGGTTTTTTTCAACTTTTAATCAGAAGGGTTTGGGTTTGTAGAATTGTAGACACACCACCTTTAAAAGAAAAGATTTGTTTAATGAAAAGAATCATGACTCAATCTTCATTTAAAAGTAATTCTATACAAATTTTCCTTTGATGTTATGTTATTTACTTATTTATCTTAAAGTTGGATTCAAAGAAGGTTGTTTATAAAACTTTATGGTGAATGAAACTTGAATCAGTGTGATAAGACGAGTTGAAACAAGCCTATTTATGTTAAAACAAACAAATTCATGATACATAGTTAAGATATACAGTAATGGAGATGTTTATTGGGTTAAGTTTTCCAAAGGAAGTGCTCTGAAAGGTGTTTGATATAGATTTGTGTTCAATTGGGTGTTTTGAGGTAAATTTTGAAGTAATCTAGGAAAATTGACTTATATTTGAAGCGTTTTTTTAATCGCGTTGTGATGTTTTATGTTCATTGATATCAAATCTATTAATAAGTATATACGTATATTCAACCCGTGTAATTACACGGGGTCTATAACCTAATTACATATATACCCAATTTATTGTCATGACAATATTACCCTTTTAAAAAAATTAATAAATGGGTATATATGCCATTAAATAGTTTTACAAGGGGAAATATGCTTTTAATACATTTGCTAATTATAATGTTTGTAAGAAGCAATTTGCCAATTGTGAAGTTTTAGTAAAAATAAAGGCAAATTAGTCATTACATAAACTATTTTTATTGAAAGTAGGTTAAATTTGCTAATTATGAGGTTTTGTAAGGAGATATATGCATTTAAAATTTTTGCTTGGGTATATATGCCAATAAAGAGTTTTAGAGGGGTAAATATGTTTTTAACCCAAAAAAAATATAAATCTTATTGTTTAAGTCAGGTTGGCTCGATGAGTCGGTAGGTTACCGGAGGGCACAAGGCTAGCTTTCTTGCGACGGGAAACACAACCTTGATTGAAAAAACCCAACTAACCACATGTTGGTGACGATTATTAGTAGAGTCACGGTAGATTTGTGGTGCTAATTTACCTATATGTTTAAAAACGAATGGAATGAATAGTAATTATAATAGATGTTTGCCTCTGATTGGTTCAATTGGGCGATGCTATCATCGTCTGCAAAGCTAGAAACACGTGGCTCCCCCAGTACGCACCCCCTTTTTTTCTTTCTTCTTTCTTCTTTCCTAATCCACACACACATACATTCATGCTTTCTAATTTCAAAATTTTGAGTGAGGGAGTGAGATTCAGATGGGAGAGCTACAGAGAGGGAGAAATTGACGACAAGGGCAGTGCCGGCCTTGACCTCCGGCCGTCCATCCTAACTAGATGACAAAGGTGGTGATGGTTGCGTGGGACTTGAATTACCGGCGACCAAACCTAGGGTTCTGGCAAAGTTCTGATGAATTCATCAAGGCTTGCATGTGTTAGATCTATGTAGGTTGGTGATTCTCACGCCACCATGACAGATTAGGTAAGTCAAGTTTGTTCCGATTGCGTCTTTGACTGGTTGGGTTGTTTTTTCGTCGACTATTAACACTGAAAATGGTTTAAATCAGGTTGTAAGGTGGTGGTCGGAAACCAAACCGACGAATGCAGCAATTGTTCAGCTATTTCTCGATTCAGGTTCTAATTTCATACAAATCCCTATAATCTCACCATCTTGCACTTACGTACCTACGTATTCATGTTAATGTATGAATTTGGTTAAAGATTTTATCAAATTCTCATTATTTGGTATAAGCACTTACTGAATTCACGATCTTTCTGTTAGATGGTAATGACGTGGGCCAGCTTCCGTAGGTGTTTTCTAGCTCATACATTTCAATTTTAGTTTTGGTCAGCGGTTTATGTTTATCTGGTAGGCATAGGTTGAACAGGAAGACGTATGAACAAGTTGCGTGATTTTTTGACTAATAAACCGAGATATCATTTGAGGTTTTGAACTAGGCTGTTCAGCAGTCCCAGGAACACAATATGTACAATGCTGCGTTTGTTTATTAGCCAGGTTCACTTCACAGATTTAAAAGGCTGATAATAAGATGTATGCATTAACATGGCCGTTACATCCTATAGAAAAGCAAACAACCATATTAATTTTAACTGAAGCTCTTTTGGTGCATAATACCTGAGACCTCCACCTCATGTGACACGAAGTGGTCCATCCAAAACCTTATCAAGTAGTGGCGGAGCTTGACCTACTCTATAGGGGGTGGGGACGAAAGTAAACTATTTTAGGGGGGAAGAAAGTAAACTATCAAGCAATACTATATGTGGTGTATGCTTTTAGTAAAGCTGTAGACGAGTCATTAGAAACTTGTAAAATGCTTGATATGGTAGTTTTATAGTTCAAAACAAGCTCTACTTAAATAGGTCTGATGGGCCTTAAACACAATATATTAGAGCAAAATTAATAAACAAGCCTGAGTCCACGTTTGTTTAGCACTTTAGCTTGGCTCTTGGACATAAACATGCTAATTGATTATAGGTAGAATATTATTTATATTGATATATAACTCATAATAATAACTCATAAAAAAATTTTAAAAGACAACTATACATTTTTGTTGAAGTATTTGTAATCTATAGATAAACTATTTGTTACTAAATGGCCTTACGTGATGATGATGCTGCTTGAATTCCCTTCTCTTTTGTTTTTTTTGGAAGAGTTGTATGATGTTACTAAATGTTCTTACGTGTGTTCTTTTGGGTTCTTTGAAGTTGCTTGCCTCTACCATTCAGTCTGGGTATTCGTTGTTGTCAAGTCGAGGTTTATGTGTTTTCTACTTCTTTATCGTGCGCTTTAACTTGTTGTTTTATGTTGTATATATACCTTTTATTTATGTCTTTTTTTGGTCTTGATGTTCTCTTGAATGCTTAGTATGTGTGCTACTGCTGTTAGATAACACCTAGGTATGTGTTCTGGTGTTTATTTATTGCTTCCTCTACTACTATTTTTGTAAATAAAGTATGGTTGTCTTAAATATTTTGAAAAGCTATGAGACGTTCTTTTTATAATGCATTATTTTTGTAAATAAAGTATGGTTGTCTTAAAGATTTTGAAAGGCTATGAGACGTTCTTTTTATAATGCAGGTTGTATGTTGCCTATCTAATTTTGTGCATTGGGGTTCACGTGACTTCATTGTTTATTGTAGAAGAAGGTGAAGATAGAAGATATAAAATGAATGAAATTAAACAATGACTACATATTTTGCCTACAAGCTGATATCTTTTCATATATAACGGGTCGATATGGGTAGGAGTCTTTTGTATTATGTATATTTATTTTGTAAAATATCTTTCTATGTTTAGGTTCATTATTTAAGTTTTTATATGTTTGAACGGATCTGCACTTATACTGATTGTTCAAATATACTACAGCTTAAACAACATGCCAATTCAGCCATCTTGTAAGAAACGCGTACACAAGTCTGCTTCTCGACGCAATGCGGCGACTGTGAAAAACCTAGTTATAAATTTATAATAGTATAAACTTCTTCTCTCTCTTGGTTAGACAATATATGAGACCACATTAAAAAAACATAACTCTACGGCTAAACCTTGAAAGACTTAACACCAACGAAAATTGAATGTTAAATATATAATAACCACTATGTATGACTATTATGATCATGAGCACCAGGACGTCACAATAAGTATGGTGATCACCAATATAAATAATCAATTAAAGTATCTTAATATTATTTTAATTTCACTGAATACTGTTTACTTACTTCAGTTACCTGTTAATAGTTCCCTAAAATACTACAAGTCAATTCAAATGGAAACAACCACCACTTTTAGTAAACATGAACACCTCCCATTTGTAACTTAACGTCCAGGTGCCAACAAAATAATTAGAACACAAAATAAAATATAATAAAATTACAAATGACATTACCTTCTATCTTGTCGTCTCGTCTCAGATAATAAATGCTAGGATCGGGCTTAAGCACTAAGCCCCGGTCAGAGACGGCTTCGTTGGCCTTGAGTGCAAATGGGACGTCGGTGAGTCCCTAGGTCGAGTCCTATGGATGATGGGTTGGCAGACCACCATGCAAAATCCATAAACTTTATAACACAATGGTTCATAGCTCAACAGTCGGAATCAACTAATGCATCCAAACCCATTGCATGGATGGACCAAAAAACACTAAAAATCAAGTACAAAAAGATCTCGAGTTAATTTTCTTCTTGTCATCTTTACTCCTTTTCAACTTGGGGCTCCTATTTGTCGGTTTCAAGTAGGAAGCCTGAATTCTGACCATCATTCTTACAACTTGTACCAACCTAGACTCGATCTCTATCCCATTTGGTTCAAGAATTCGTAAACAACGAGCAACAGCCTCCATTGTACTCATACACCCACCAAAAGGTTCCTTCCTAAGTGTTAAATCGGAGCTGAATTTTGTTCCACCATCAACACGAACATCATACGTCAAACTCACCTGAGTAGCAAACGTTGACACGAATGGAAGGCTAGCTGATACCATTTCCTTTGCATGCTTCCATGTCCCATCAAAAGCAATCAGAACAAATTTGTTCCCTTCAGCATCCCCAAATGAAGACTTCCACTGGTTGATCTCTATTGAAGGAGTTGGCTCTGTACCTATAAAGTGATATGGGTCAACAATTTATAAACAAGACTTGCATTTTACCACTTTAGGAGGGATGTTGTAAAAATTAGCATTATTAAATGAAACATATTAATATATTGTACTTAATTATTATTGTAGGTGAAAGTGAAATTAAAAGAGTCAAATGAGTTGTGAATAAAAATGAGTTGTGAATAGAAGAGCGAAGGACTGATGAAGTAAATTAAGCAGAGGCGGCAGAGTTCAGCCATGTAATAAAATCCCTCATTTTTAGGTTAGACCAATTCACTTCACTAACAGGATATGTCAATACTCTCTCACTACATTATTTCTAGAATCTCATGTACGTACATTTTGTTTTCGTGTCTAATTGAAGGTTCATATAACTTATGTATTTTGATTATTTCTTATGTAAGTTCAATGTAATATCAAGCATTTGCCTATTGTTCAGTTCAATTAGACTATGAACCGATGATTACCAATTATTGACAAGAGCAAGATGATTGAAGAAAAGAAGTTATTGCTGAAAATGTTCATATTGCAGATAAAGTAAATGAACCGCTGAAAGTAGCAAGTTACCATTAAAGACTACATGTCAGCAATGTAGACTTACCATTGAAGTAGAATTGCCACCAAGGAGTTCCCCTTTGCACTAAGGAAACAATGAAGAAAATTTTTTCCTTTTTTTGTTCTCTCGGAATTTGTGCTCCATAGAAAGAAAAATGTTTATGAACTTTTTTTGGTGATTTATGCCATCACAGGTAATCGGGAATAGCAAGCGAATGTTAGTATCAGGTTAAACTCTTTGAAGGCACTGATTAGGTTTGGTTAAAAATTCAGGTAAAGGTTAGGGTTTTGTTTTTTTCAAGTTTCTACTTTGACTATTTGTTACCAATCGAGAAGTTTGGGGAACCGGTTTTTGTGAATTCAGCATTCGGGTGTTTTTTTATTCGTGCACAAAGGTTATTTGTAGAAGAAAATCAGTCAATTAACAATGCTAAGTAAAACAGCCATCAAGTTCACGCCCATGCCATTGTTGTGTTTGTTCATTGTTCGATTTGTTTCTTGTTTGCTTTAGTGATGGCTGAAGACAGGAAGATTGTGATCGAGAAGTTTAAGGGTTCTGATTTCAATTGGTGAAAATGCAAATAGAAGCATTGATGTGACAAAAGGGCCTGGATGTGATACTAGGAGAAAAACCTAAGAAAATAAAACAAGCTAATTGGCAATCAAAGGACAAGAAAGCTAGAGCGGTTATACGTTTACTTTGACAAAATGCATTGCCTCTAACATCATGAAGCAAACTACAACTCGTCATATGATGTTAGCTATATCGAATATGTACGGATAACCGTCTACAACTAATAAGGTGTTTTTGATTCGGGAGCCGGTTGATACAGACGAGGAGTCATTGGCGAGACTAGCCATGAATGAGCCAAGCTTGGGGGAGCTTCAACCGGCCCTTCTCGTATTTGATGATGAGGGGCGCTGCAACTAGGAAATTTGATAAAGCTTTAGCTTGTTCTTTGGGAACTGGAGGCTTGAAAGACTTGTTTAAAGATTACTGGATCAACTGGATGACTGTATTGCATTGTGCTTAGATGGCGAGCTAGAATTTATCAAAGTCTTCATGTGGGAGATTGTTGGTCTTGTGAAGGCTTTGAGCTTGGACCCATGTTTAGTTTTCATTTTTACGAAGTTGTAAACCCTAATTAGTCTCCATATATACCTCGTCATGTATTGTAATTTTTATACTGAGCATAATAATAATAAAAACCCTAGTTGCAACCCGTGGATGTAGGATTCCCACAAAATCCGAACCACGTTGAATCGCTGTGTTCTTATTTTTGTTTTCTATCTAGGTGATATTTGTTTGTGCTCGTGCCCTCGTGGGTTGGTTCCGCTGCGCCACTTGAAACCTAAAATCTTTTGCGTCTTAAAAGATTTGGTTCGAAATTCTTTATCTTGCTAAGAATCTTTGATTATAACCATAATGTTACAATCTACGCTTTTTATGTTCTGCTTTTTATGTTCTTTGAATCGACTGATTTAGGGTTCTCATTGATTGTTTCTTTCGAATCTGCTAGGGTTCAGATCCTGGTTGGTCACTTGATATGTAGTACATTCTCTCTGTTCTCCTAAGGTTTAATCTAAGGTTTAGTTTTCTCATAAACCCAACCCTGGTAAGAAAATGTGGGCTATAAAGAGACAAAAACAGAAATTTATCCAGGTGTATTAAAAGGAAAGTTGTGACTATAAAGAGCACACAATTGAAAGATACTATAAAATCATAGGCTACCCTCATAATCATCCAAAAAAAGGATGCGCTTTAGAATTCCAAATACAGAAATTTTCAGTAATAGTTTCAAAAAAAATCAGAATTCTTTGCCTTTTTTACATGTATACAGCTAAATTAATATCCTTGATTTCTGAAGAGAAGCTACTTGAAGAACCCTGAAAACTAACATGCCAGTTATTAGATTTTTTTATTCAAACCAAAAAAAAATTTCTCTTAGTACACATGGATGAATCATAGGTTTGGAGCCAACTAGCCAATCAACACATGACTACTGATTCAGACCTCGAAAAGGTTGTTGACATGTCATAATTAAATATAAAAGTTGATCACCCTGATGGAACAATCACCTATATAGAAAAAATTGATAATTGTAAATTAACATACATTATAATGATCTGCTGGTTGTTCCAGAATAGTGTCAATATTCTGCTTGTTCACAAACTTGCAAGGGATGATATGTTTTGATGATTTAAAGGCTATGTAGAGGATTTATCTCATATGAGCATAATAGGGAAAACTTTCAGACTGGTAGTGAACATGGTGGCCTTCATTACTTCCATAAAGGTAGTAATCATATGAAACCATGATGTAATGACTTTAGTAAAAACTTGACAAAATGGATTCAGGCATCTGCTTGGTAAATCCTTCATATTTTTATAGATAAGTAAAAATGTTGGAATATGAAAAATGCCTACCATGTGAAATTTGTCATATGGCTGAACAAGGAACGGAATGTTAACCTTTTAACTGATCACAAATGTAATCTTTATGTGAGCTAGTTTCCCTAAATTTGTGAGGTCTATATGGTGGAAACCAAAAATGAAATCTTTGATAACATAAATTCTAATTATGAAATGATGAAAATATCATATTGACAAATCTATAAAAGTATGCAAAACTGATAATGGAACAAAATTTGTCAATTATAAATGATCTTTATACTAGCTTCATAAACCAAACCAATGGTGCATACATACCACAACAAAATGTTGTTTGAAGGAGAACATGCTATTAAAAATGCTATGGATGAACTAGCTAGTAGGCCTAAGGCCTAAAAAAATAATGATAACAAAAAGTGCTATTTAACATGTTTAAGGTGGATATGAGAGTAATTTGTTAGGTCTTAAGACAGAGAAACTGAAGGAACAATACTATTTTGGGCAGCAACAGGAGAATAATCATCAAAGAGAGAACGTGAGCGAACTTGCTATTAAGGGTAGCAAAGGGGGCAACGGGGAGACTGAGAAAAAATCATTTGTAAAAACTCAGTTGTTGAGCTTGCGATCATCTTTAAACCAGGGGACAAAAAATATCATCATCTCAAGTTTCTTCTTTTGTATTTTTCTTTCCTAATTCAAAATTACTACATATCAAACATAATTTCCTTTACCCTTTCAAATTTTCATATCAAATTTTTCTACTCAAGATTAGCTAAATAAATACAACCAAAGCAAGCTTAAATGATCGTGAGCATAAGCTCAAGTCTAATTGAAGGATATTTTATAAACAATCTCGAGCCAAACCATCCTATACTGAGCTTGACTAGACTAACAAGCTAAGCTAAGACAAGTCTACTACTTATAAATATATAATAATTTTATTCAAATATATTATTAAATATATAATTATGAGAAAAAAACTAAATAGCATATATTATGTTATGTATACTAAATTATAACTATATATAACATGAAAATATTTATATATTTATGTAAATAAAATTAATATAAGTCAATCTCAGATTTAGACATAAAGCTAGTAACGCGCCAACCTTGGCTCCTATGTACCTCTTTTTTCTTTTATAAACTATTAGTATCTATCATTGTTGTTGAAAGAAAACATACAAAACACAAGTGCATATTAAATGTTGTTAGATCAATTTTGTTTCAAGTGGGAATTATCTTAATCTGTGGTTTGATGTGTTTGACGACTACTTATCTTATGTGGTAAGTCACCTTATGAATTAATATATAGAATGGAACCATATCTAAATCACCTATGATGCTTTGGCTGCATATGCTAAGCTACTATTGTAAACAATTCAAACAAATTCGCTCCTAGATTTGGAAAATGTGTTTTACATGGCTACTCATATTTAAAAGGAGGCAACTACAGGCTATAAAGTGTTGAAAACAAGTCAATGTTTTTAATTGATGTAAAATTTTATGATAATGTGTTTCTAACAGAGTGATTTCAAATAATAAGAGTGGAAAATTTAAATCAATGTAATAAATCATCCAAACATTTTTTATCCAACATATTTGATACTTTAACTATGAAGAGAGTAATTATGAACTGGCCATTAATGGAGAAACACATTTGAAATTATTTGGCACTTTGGCATTTTGGATATTCTATGAGCGTTCACAAGCTTGGTTTTATACACATAATGTGTGATGCACTTGATGCACTGATGCGAGAGCCTCACATCATCTAATGCGTTGTGATTTCATGATGCGCCCTCTGATGCACAAGATGCGCCCCTGCTGCACAAGATGCGTCCCTGATGCACAAGATGCGCCTTGATGCATGCATTATTCACTGCTATGTTTTTTGTTCAATTTTGGACCTGAGTCGGATCTTTTCAACATGAGTATGGGTCTGACCTCTCAACATTAGTGTGTGTTGTTTCATATTTGTGTTCATGCTATATATTTAACTTTCTTAATTGTTGTTTCAATAGTCTATGTAAAGTGTAATAGTCTTAAATTTTCATTTTTATGTTAAAGTATGTTTTATGAGTGTGTTAATAAATAGTTTCTATGTTGAGGTATTAATAATACAAAAGAATGGTTTTGAATAATTAATTTTTGGTACTTTTAATAACACATCGCATACGTGATGTGTGCACATCAGGCATCACGTATCGGGTTTTGGGACCAAAACGCATTGGGGCGCATCATGCAATTTAAAACCAACATCACAAGAGTTCTAAACTTCTGAAAGGCAGTTCAACTAGTATCAATTAGACCTACTGGCATAAAAGAAAACAGAATGTGCTCTGAAGGTAAAACAAAACAACAAATTCCATGAACGCCTAAGACTTTATCATATATGGGAAAGTAAAGTATGTTATGATGTAATCGATACGGCTGTTAATTACTATCATTTAAATCAAGAAACAACCTTTTTTAATGTAAACCTAAACAAAAGCAAAGAATTCAAAAATGGAAGCTTCTAACCATCTGTTCTAGCCTATGTGGATTATGATCGAGGTAACTACAACAAAAAATGACTAATATAGAAAGAATGAATGAATTGTACCAGGAAAGAGAAAGGCAGCATGAAGTGATTGATTGTGTTGGTCATGGAGAGAGTCAAGAAGAGGAGAATCACCGCGACGCAATCGACGGCCAATTAGGGTTTGGCAATTTCTGAGGCATTTTTGGAGCACCGGGACTGTAGCCAGTGGGTGCCGTTGCTCGTGCGGATGCTGCAGGATTACAATCTGCGTGCTGTTGGAGAGTGGCTCGGCAGGAATTGAGTCGCATAGGCACACCGTCGCTGGCCTTTCGCACGCCTTACAAACTCTCCGTCCTGTCAATTGCTTCTCGTCGTCGCTAAGGTTTGACATCAAAAACCTTAAGGGGGAGCACCGATAATCTATAATTCTTTTCGGTTCCTTTAGAGACCACCCTAGTAAACATGACATGTGGTTTTGAAATTAAAAAGGACTATTTGTGAAGAAATCTAATCATCATTATAAGAAAATAGAAAACCAGATGTGCTATCATAACTCACGCCACTCATGTCACTAAAGTTGCTACTAGTAATGCACCTCTAATAAAGAAAAAAGGTTGCATTGGAACTTTGACATAGTGTTATATAAGTGCAAATATCATCGTTACGGGGATGAGTGCCAACCGTGCACTAACTATGAAAAGTTTGGACATCGCGCCCAGACTTTTCGTTTACCTTTTGTTGCCACCTTTGGTATAGTTGTGGTTTCTATTGACAAGGCTTGTTATGAATGTTGTATCATTGATTATTTTAAAAACCGTTACCCAAGCTCAACAATAGTCAAGGTCCTCCTGCTCGTGCTTTTGTCATGGGCACAGCCGAATCCCATTAAGATGGCACGATTATTACGAGTGTGTTTTTCATCACTAATCATTTTGCGTATGTGTTGTTTGATACTCGAACAGATAGAAGTTTTATTTCGTTTAATTTCAAATCTTTACTAAAATAATTCTTACTTTACTAGAACCCCCTAACGTTATAGAGTTAGTTGATGGAAAACTGACTCATCTTCATTTCATTGTCCGTGGTTGTACGTTAACTCCCTTCACTGTTGATTTGATCCCCATGACTCTTGAAAGTTTTGACATCATCGAAGGAATGGACTAGCTGTCTAGCAATCATGGATGATTCACACCATAGAAAACACACTAATAACACACTAGTGGGTTTCTATTTATAGTAGACTATGGAATATTATATCATAAGACCTAATTGGTTATTCTTCTATTCTTGATTTTGACTTTTCTATGTTGACTCTTGATTATTTTCTTTTTCTTCCTTTAATCAACTTTGTATATGAATCTATATAATGAAATCTTTAGTTGATTGTAAATGTGATTTGGTAAGCTTCAATTTTTTATTTTTTTGCACCCAACAATACTCCCCTTAAATTGATGCTTGCCAAACTTTAATATTGAAGATATTCATTGTCACATATTTTCTCGATTAATTAATATTCTGACACAATTCATTGTAGGTCTCTTCCTCATATTCTACTTCTCCAAATATATTTCTAATAAAGGATAGAATCTCTTGAGAATATATCTTTGATATTGGATATGGGTCGTATCACTTTTGGATTACAGTTCATATCAAAATGTATTAGGCATATGACGAGGCTTGAATTTCAACAAACTATAAAAGATACATTAATCAATCTTGAAAACACTTACACTCTTTTGAATCTCTAAAAAAAATTGAAAAATGCTATTCTTTATCCATTTGATTAAAATCTGTCTAACTGTCTAGCTCAGTAGTCGGACACGGGTATAAAACATCATCACAAAATATAAAACCAGGTACTTTAGAAAGAGTACATGACAGTTATACAAATCCTTGAATAAATTAATGATTTTGTGACATATCAAAATGTGATTTGATTTCTTTTCTTCTTCTTTTTTTTTTTTTTTGATTGCTCAAATTGGATGTGTCTATTGGTTGCATTCATCGGCATTCATGATTTTTTTTTCAATTATCTATTTACAATCATGCATGACGGTTACATAACAGTCGCATTAGTCATCAGCAATGCCAAGTATACGATCTGCATTTGATTATTGTCAACCTCATTTGCATGCATGTGATTCGCATTTGCATGCATGTGATCCGCATTTGACTTGTTTAATCTATCTGCATTTGATGATCTCATTCGCATTTGGTTTGAACATAACATGTGCATCCGTATTTGATCAGGTTACCATTTGCATTGGATGCATTTGCAGCAACATTTGTCATACAACCACATGATCATTCACAATTGTATGTTGATACATATGGTCACCCATATTCGTATGCTAAAACATGAACATCCGCATTAACAAACTGATCCTCGTGTGCTATGAACATATATGAACACTCATTCGCATTTATGTTTAGTTGGACATCACACATCAACCGTATTTCATAGGAAAATACTTGTATTCTCCATGCTAAGTATCCGCACATGCTCATAGTGGTTTGTCCGTATTTGATGTTGTATATTTCTAATCATCTCACATTCGGCTGCATTTGTATTCTAACAAACATGGACTCATCCACATTTCATATAAGGTCACAACCCCATTGGTGAATGTGGATTCAGCTATTAGGATTCTCGATCCATAGGCGCAGCTTGTATCATTTCGAATTGAGAATTTTGGCGATTGATTTTTTCAGTTTAAATTGCCTTATTGTTGATAAATCTTTGAGTCTAACTGATTTAATCATTTTTTATTTTGATTTCATGAACTGATGCAATGAACTTGAGCATCAATGACATCAATTTCTTCATTTGTTTCATAATAATATGTTCAATCATCAAATTTTGTGATGATAATCCTTAAACTGATCAAACATACACAAATCTTATCAAATTTGAACAGATTTGTTGATTTCTTTCTCATTTTATGATGAACAAATGACATGTTCTTCATTTTTATTTATTTTCTTCTTTTCTTCTTTGTTCATGACATCGTAAAATTGAAATTAGATCTGAAACAATGATGAATTCAACAACCAACAACTCGAATACTATTTTGCTAAATCAATATTTTAGATGTATTGAGCTTGGATCTTAAGATTTATCATGTTTAAGATCAAATAGTCAAAATTGAAATTGGTGAAAGTGTGTGAATCCCAAAACACGAGAAATAGATAATGATGATGATAATAATATGATTTAGTAATGTTAATAGACAAATTCCAATTAAAATCATACAATATTATTGAAAGATCAAACTCACACAAAAGAGAATTTCTTCTTAGATGAAATATTCACACCATAGAAAACACACTAATGACACACAAGTGGGTTATATTTATAGTGGGACTATGAAATATTACATCATAAACACTAATTTTGATTATTATTTTGGTTTTGATTTTGACTTTTTTGTGTTAACTTTTGATTATTTTTTTTGTTTAATCAACTTGGTATTTGAATCTATATAATAAGATTTTCAGTCATCTGTAAATATGATTTAATAAGCTTCAATTTATCACTTTGTTAAACCTAACATTTTCAAACATGATTCGAATACTAAACACACAAGACTAGAAGTACTTCTATTAACTTCTCAAAAGTAACTTATTAACCCGTTAAAATCAACTTTTTAAAATTTTACCAAACATACTTATTAACTTATTAACTTTTCAAAAGTTAATAAGTCAAAAGTTAATCAAAAAGTCAGTTATCCAAACATGGCCTAGATTGTCAAAACTAAAAATGTTGTGGTGGGAAATAAGAAAGCAGTAAAGTAGAACAAGAAAAAAAGTATTTTTTTTTTCTTTTCTTAAAACTTTCTTTTCTTTTTTTTTCTCCTTTTCCTAAAACCCTAAAAGATCCCAGATCTCTGACTCACTTCAAGTAGAAGATTTGGAGATCAAAAGGCAATTCATTGTTTCTTTCCGATTCTATGATGGCTGCCAGTAGCAGTACGTCGACTGCATTAGACAAGGAACATGTAATCAGTCATATGTTTACATGGAAATTGATCTTCGAGTCTTTAGTATGGAAATTAATGGAGTTATTATCAGACCCACGCTTTATCAGAATTTTTACTCCATAGATTTCATAATACCAAACTTTGATTAAACTTAAATAAGTATGATAACAAGTAGTACTTATTATTAACTAATCACAAGTGATAGCTTTGCCATAAAATAACTTAATCTTCATTTGATTTTTGTTATCTGTGAAAGTGAAGGAATAATCTAATCAAATTATGTAGCTGATAATGCTAATTTTTTTTAATCATTTGTACATGGTTTATAGATCTTTGGAATGGCAGAGAAGGAGATGGAGTATAGGGTTGAACTGTTTAACAAGTAAGGATCTTGATGTTGGATAATTTTTTGACATGTTTAAACCCAATATGCACAGGAACTGGTGGGGTGGAAATCCGTTTTGGCCTGTTATTATATGAACCGTTATGCAGAGGGCTGCTCCTGAAAATTTTAATGTCCTGGATGAGCCGGAAAAAAAGCTTCCTGGACCTAACGACTTAAATTCTATAAACTAATTTTTTTTAAATGAAAACCAACATTTTAACAATAAACATAGCAATATCATAGTATTATAATGACATGCCGTAATAGTTAACCAATAACTCGTGAAGCTCTCCTAGCATTCTTGATAGCAAATTGGTTTATAATATCTTTGTAGTTTATAGTCTCTAATATTTTGCTTTCGATATAGCCAATCCGCTAACTTTGAATAAAACAAAATTTGTGGGCTACCCTATAAATTACTTTGTGGACTTTAATTACAATATTTAAATATTTTAGTGGGATATTAGTTGAGTAATTGTAATAAAATGGGCTCAAAAAAATTACTATATATTAAAAAAGCAAATCCATGAAGAGTAAGAAAGGGTAGTTTGGTCATTCCGAATTCCTACAAAGGTTAGTTTTGTCACTTTGGTTGCTCTCCATTTAAACCACTCTCCACTTCGTTTGCATATGCAGTCACTATTTAGAGAGAGAAAGAGAAATAGGAGAGAGCAGGGAGATGGTCCACCGTCGCTCACCACCGTCAAACCATCACTGTTGCTCACCACCGCACACCACCATCGCACCACCGCCATCGCACCACCACCGTCGCACCACCGCCGTCGCACCGCTACAACATACCAACGGCGTTGGTTTTGATGTTGATGATGGTGCGCCATTGCACCACCACCGTCGCACCACCACTATCTCACCGCTACAACGTACCAACTGCATTGGTTTTGATGTCGACGATGGCGTCGGTTTTGACGCCGGTGTGGTCGGTTGCATGTCAGCCTCCTATCAAAGGTTCGTTGTTAGATCGGTCTTAGATCTGATTTTGTTTCTACCGGTGGCGATGGCGGTGTGTCTGTTTGATGTTAGATAGATCTCAGATCTGATTTTTGTTCTAATGGTTCTGATGGCGGTGTTTCTTTTGTCATGCCGCCTCCCCTTTGGCTTTGACCAAGTGCCATGAACTGCCTCTGTCTGTTCATGCCGTGCTCGGCTACCTGCCCCGTTTTGTTCTGGTCTTAGGGTTTTCAGATTTGTTTTTTTGGTTGGATATCGATGTTTTTTTAACATTTTCTTGGTTTCAATGATGGTTGGTTGACGCTTACCTGAGACTTTGTTACACAGGTCGATGACGTTGAGCTTTAGCTTTATTGAGACCTTGGTTTGCTCGACTTTATTACAATATGTGTGAGCCTGTTGTTTGTTGATGTCGATGAAGATGGACATTAGTTCATCTGAGACCTTTTTTCGATGGTTTATCTATTATGATATGTTGGTTTGTAGGTTATGGGGGTTGTATTTGATGTTCAAGGTTACGTGCATTTGAGCCACCCTTGATGATCATCCACCTTTGAGACCTGCATGTTTTTGGCTGTTGTTCGTTTGGTTGGTCTGTTCTTAGCCAACATGCTGTGTAGTTAGATGATTCTTTAATTACGGGATTGTTATCGGTTATAGCACATGATATTTTTGGGTTTGTTATATCAGTGATATGGCTTTGGGTTTCGAGCAATAAGGAAATGTGCAGCTAAATACACTTGGTTCATGAAAACAAAGAGGTGATGATGCCGAATAAGATGTCAGCCTTCGATGTTTTGGCGCGGCATCTGATTGCAGCCACATCGAGTTTGATTGCTGAGCCTTCAAATATGATTGGTACCTCTACTTGCTACTGTTATCCTATATGTAAAATTTAGGATGTAAGTAATAGGGATTATTGACTTCTAATCCATGAACAAGTGGCGATGATGAATCAAATTTTATCTGATTGTTTGGTGTGGTATTCGTGATGTCAATGTGATTTTATGCTATGATTTTACATTACATCTACGATATTCGCAGCCGCAATGAGTTATGAAATCTGAGCCAACGTACCTATACTTGAATTAGTTGTTTGGACAATAGGTTTATATAGACCATCATGATCACACACTCATAGACCTATGTTTGACAGGTAGCATTAGTGACTCAATGCCTATACCTGACTTATACGATATCTAAGGTGAGTCTTCACGGCTCCTCTTTTACGTACCTTCTTTTTTGAGGAAGAAACTATCCAACAAACTTTTGATTTAGTATTATTATTATATCGCCTGTTTATTGTAGCGTAAACACTATCACAAAAGTCCTTACATATCAAACCGTTAGTAATAAGCTGGCAAGGTAATTTTCAGTAGTATGGGTCTAACAAATTCCATGATCTCGAAGAAAGATAAAATAAAGGTTTAGTCATTAAATTTAATTAGAAAGGTTATGACTGTGGTGAATCTAAGGTTGCAACCATAGTACAACCACAACTTCATATTGCACCACGAACTCTATTGATCCCGGTGGTTGTGTGATTTCACCTAATACTCTACCATGACGTAGAAAACAGATGGTAGGCGTGGGAGAAGCAGTGGGGGGGAATTCAAATTAGGGATTTAAGATGAGATCTGAGATCTGCTTTACGAAGAGGTTATATCTTGGGGAGTTGTAAGGTGTGGATTAAGCATTGTACAACTCTTAAAATTAAGACTCTTTTAGTAAAATTACCTTTTTACCCATCCAATATGTATATTATGTATACTATAGGTAGTATATATATAGATAGATATAACAAACCGACTAAGGAACATAATTTATGTCTCTTGATATTAATTACATATCCAATTCCATTAAAGTATTAACCATTTTTTGCTCACTCTTATTGTTGGTTACAAGAGTTGGTTGTCCTATTGAATCAATGATATCCCAATTTGAGAGTAGTTGTTGTATGGTATTAACAGTCCATCATAATTTGCACTTTGAGTTCTACCAATTGTTGATTGACTATCATAAGTATGCATAAAACTAACATAAGCTTTGGCCACCCAGTAATATCTTTTATAAACTAACGTAGTCCTTGCACGTCCTTTTTATAAGTTCTTTTGAAGCCATTCCGACAACTAAAGCTATAAACTCAACTATAGTAATGCTTTCAAAGATGTTCACACCTATGATCTGACTAACTACCCTCTGGTCATTGCACCCACCCACCCACTCACTCTAGCAGTTCAAGTAGCTTCCTGACCCCTCTCTCCTTTTGTTCTTTTCTTTGTCGACTACTAGAAAACCTAACCTACCAAGTCATGAATCATCCCTTTAAAATGAACTCTTTCCCAAAAATTCAATAGTTGGTGTTTGGCGGAACAGGTGCCCGGAAAGAGTGTTATGGAGAACTGAACTGAGACAATGATGGCGATGATGTTGTGTGCATGTGTAGAATAAATTAGGGGAGGATGACACCCATTAATACACGTTTTATTAACATTTTAATATAAATATATATATATATATATATACATTTATATTTTTTTATTAAAAATAGAATGGAATGGATATTTAGGTTCTTTTTAATTTTTTATATTAATAGGTATTTTGGTTTATTTAACACTCATTTAACCCAAAAAAAAAAAAAAAAGCTAATGTCTATCCACTCTAGGGAACAAATTGTGATCTTTAATAAAATAAACCAATAATTTTTTTTAAAGTTAGATGCCAAAATCGTAACCTAAGAAATCACATAAACTATTTGAATTGATTATACAATGAAAAATGAACAGCCCTTTGTGATTGCTTCCAATTTCCGAATACCTTCCTTTGGTTCAGATCAGCACAAATAGACAAACGAAAACAAACATTGGTTTCATGTTTCTTCAACACCCGAAACAACACCTTGTTTTTGTAATCTTCAAATCGTTCCCCCAACAACTGATTATGTCTTGAACGAAAAAGGAAATCATTCACTCCCCGAACAGATTTCTTGAAATCAATCGAGTCGAGGTTCTCATACCAATTGTTTCCTAGATTGGTAGAAAGATTGAAACATAGATAATCAAAAAACAATTGAATTACAATCAGCGTTCTAGCCCTTGAATGTTTACGATGGATCAATTTATATATAGGGAGGGAAACAACATGTTTATTAAAACGGTCACAACCCTTTACAAGTTTAGTAAAATACATCTTGGCCCCTAGACTCCTAGATAATACAATTCCGACATCAAACTAATTATACATAAATTACATAATTGATTTGTAACTTTTATTCAAACTTGGTTGATAATTAAGGCTAAAATATTAAGGTAATATATGATCATCTTGATGGTTACGGGTGAAACTCCATTTTAAGTTTAATAATTGTAAGAAGTTTTGAAGCGGTTAAGGGAATCTCTCTATTCGGTGCTAAAACAGCATGGCCTGCAACCAAGTTTTTGACTCTTCTCTGGATAGAGATCATAGATTACTATGTTAAACAATGTTTATGTTTTTGGTATTTCTTTCTATTCAACATTAAGCTAGCTTACATGTCAAGTGACACCTATATTTGCCGCCATTCATTTTACCATTTGCTGATTAACTAATAACATAATTCCAGCTAGCTACTGATTGGGACATGCAATCTTTATCTTGACTTACTTTATTTCATGTTTCTATTAAAATTTTATTTAAAAATTGATGGGAAATAATAAAAAAACATGAGTTGTTGCTGAAAGATTTGAAACCTATGACATGTTGCGTGTATGTTGCTAAGACTTGACCACAACGCTGCAACTACAGTTATTGTATTTAGTTGGTTCAAGATACATTTATCCTTTTTAATTGCTATTTTTCTTCTTTTTTTTTTCTTACACTTTTTTTTTAAGTTTTTTTGGTTTATTTTGAGTGTTTAGTTTTTAGATTTAACTTTAAGGTTTATTTTAAGTTTAGCTTTTAGGGTTAGTTTTTTAACTTTAGCTTTTACCGTTTAATTTTAATGTTTAGCCTATAAGGTGTAGATTTTAGCGTTTAACATTTAGATTTAACATTTTGCTTTTACGGTTTAGATTTTAGCATTTAACAATTAGATTTATATTTTAGCTTTTAAAATTTAGTTTTTAGCATTATTAACTATCTTCTAGCTTGTTTTTTCCTTGTTAGAAATATGTTGCTTAAGTGCCTTTATTCTAAAAAATTAAACTTTGCTTGAAGTTATTCCGGAGCGATTGAATCAGTTCGTCCTATGATTGGATCTATGATTTGCAAAACACCATTCCCGTTAAATGCGAAGTCAAATTTCGACTCATAGTACAAATTCAAAAAAATAAAAAATACAAAATACATTCACATAGCATAAAATTTAATTAGACGACACAAATTCTAAAACAAACACTTCAAAATTTAATTATACAAACATAATTTTTAAAACCGAATAGTACAGTTTAAAAAAAAAGTATGTTCTTAGGCTTAATTCTTATGATGATCTTCCCATATATATATATATATATATATATATATATATATATAGGGATGAGTTCTGTTGTAAACCAAATGAAATTGTGTAAATCAATAAACCAACTGTACACCTTTGATGTTTAAGATCAATGACTCAGATTTGTTTGACTTTTTCAACACATGGTCCCACAAAAGTACAAACTTTTGATTTTTTTATTCAAAAAAATATGAGCCATTAATTTTAATACATCAAAGGTGAAGATTTGGTTTATTAGTTTACACAATTTATCATGGTTTTCATTTGAACCATTCCCTAAACCCTATATATATATATATATATATATATATATATATATATATATATATATATATATATATATAACCACAAAGGGGTAGAGATAGTTTGCATAAACCTGAAGAAGTATGGGAGATGAGAGAAACCGAGGTAAACATCTTGTTCTTGTAGCAAGTCCGTTTCAAGGTCATATGACTCCTATGCTTCAACTGGGCAGCGTTCTTCATTCCCTAGGGTTCTCAATCACCATAGCTCACACCAAATTGAACTCACCTGATCCTTCAAACCATCCTGAGTTCCGGTTTCTTCCTCTTTTCGACAACTTTTTAGCCATTGATGCATCAGCTAACTTCACCAAGTTTCTTCAAGTTCTTAACGATAACTGCAGAACCCAGCTACAAGATCACCTGACTCAAATGATTCAAGAAGCAAATGATCGGACCATTATTATTATTCATGATAATATCATGTATTCCGCAGAAGAAGTCGCTCGGAATTTGAATCTTTCTAGCATCGTCTTACGCAGTTGTAGCGCCTCGTATATGCCCGCTTTCCTTGCTCTTCCTAAGCTTCATGCTGAAGGGCAACTTCCTGTGAAAGGTTGGTTATACATTCTTGTTATCATGCACTTAACTATTAACTAACTTATGGTTTAACTTTTTTACACAATCATCTCGTAAGTTAATAACCCGATTGATCGATCTTTATCGCAGATTCTATGCTGCAGAAGCTTGTACCGGAGCTGTATCCCCTCAGATACAAAGATTTACCTTTTAACAACATATCTAAAGAACTTTCAAAAGAGATGCTTGAGCTTTCAGACCGCATTAGAAGCCCCTCAGCCATCATCTGGAACACCATGGATTTTCTTGAGAATTCAGCCCTCACAAAACTCCAGAACCACTACCACATTCCAATTTTCGCCATCGGCCCACTGAGCGAAAAGGCTCGATGTCCATCCACTAGCTTTCTTGAAGAAGACACCAACTGCATTTCATGGCTCGATAAGCAAGCCCCAAGATCAGTAATATACGCAAGCTTAGGGAGTTTAGCCACCATGGATGCAAAAGAGCTAGCCGAGACCGCTTGGGGGTTAGCCGACAGTAAACAAAGGTTCCTGTGGGTGGTCCGGCCTGGTTCGGTCAAAGGGTCGGAATGGATCGAGCTGTTGCCACGTGAGTTTCGAGAAGAAACAAGGGGAAGAGGCCTTGTGTTGAAATGGGCGCCACAAAGACAAATATTGTCACATCCTGCTGTTGGAGGCTTCTGGAGTCATTGTGGTTGGAACTCGACTTTGGAGAGTATATCGCAGGGGGTCCCGATGATATGCCAGCCATTGTTCGGGGACCAATTTGTAAATTCAAGGTACGTAAGTTACGTGTGGGGGGTGGGTGTGGAACTGGAGTGTTTAGAGAGACAGGTAATCGTGACAGCAATTAGAAGACTTTTGGTGAATGATGAAGGGCAAGAGAGGAGAAAAAGAGCAAATAATATGAAAATACAGGCCTCATATTGTTTGTCCAAAGGAGGGTCTTCATTCAATTCATTGAATAACTTAGTAGAATTCATCATGGCAGGTCGATAGATTCTAGTTGGAGTTCGTGTATGAATTGATTTTCACAACACTTTTATCAGTATATTATCATGGTAATTTTTGTTTACTCGTTTACTTTTTTCAGTAATTAATTAAGTTTATGATATGAAAATATATATGTATTATTATAGATATTAGAGTAAGACAAGTTTGATGTAAAATGAATCAGTCATGTGAAGCTCAGAACATGTAGGATGGAGCTTAGTTTCAAAGGATATTAAGTTAAACGGTTTGTTCAATGTTTGATTTTAGTTATTGCATAATAAACTCCGAAGAAATTATATTACTCAATTAAAAAAAGGTTATTTTCTTATCAAAATAATTAATTTTTTTTGTAACTATGTATCACACAATATTTAGTCATGCAAATACTAATGTGTTTTTCAAAATACATTTATTGTAAAACCAGTCGAGTCCGTTTTGACATTTACAAAAATTAAATATTGATAATTTTGACCTTTTACGTGTACCGTATATTTCGCCATCTTTAATACACATGACTAGTTTATATTTGGGAAAAACAAGTCACAATATAAGAGATAAATATTAAATACACATCCAATATAAGTTTTTGTTTCACCTTTTTTGTCTCACTTTCTACTATATTGTATTTCTATTATATTGAAGGATATAAGTAAGAGCTAAGTTAAGTATTAATTACATATTTTTATTATACGACATCATGAATTTTATCATACATCATAATTCTTTAATGTTATTGTGATAAAAATACAACATAGAAAGTAAGAATATAATACGGTTGTGAAATGAACATGAATAATGTCTAATCACCTTGATTTTGAAAGTATCTAAAAGTGAAGGAAACTAGAAAAGGATTTATGGAGGACCACTAAGAGTAGTATACGGAAGATGAACTAGTAATGCATGGTTAGGTAATTGAAATCGACGCATTGGTCAAACAAGGAAAAGATGTCGATGCCAATAAGGAAATGCCCTCTTTTTGAAAATAACAAAGCACCCAAAGAAGAAATAAGCTATGTAATACAGATTAAATATCAATTAAATGCTTAAAATTGATTGATACTTGAATATTTAACATATAGAGTAGTTTCTTCTACATGCCCCCCCCCCTGGCCCCTTATCCTTTCTAGCTCCAAAAAGAAAGCCATCTGGCTTGCAGGAGAAAAAATGCTATTTGAATTTGAAACTATGATAAAGACGTAAGAGAGATGAAAAGTCAACATACAACAATTAGGCACAAAGTTGCATAGACACTTGTATCACACGAGAGCATGAAATCAGAACAGTTTATCTATCATGACTTAATAGACCATGTTATTATTTGGCTATTATATAATTTACGTATAGAACAAATGTCATAAAATAGCATATAATTTTGTCAATGTTCCATTGTGATAATTTTATTTTATTTTTTTGGATATTTTTGATGATTACAAGTTATTTTAAAAGGCTCACTTCGGCTAACTATGAGTAAAAAGATAATTTAAATCATTAAAATAAGGTATAACACCATGACTAATCAAAAAGTATTCATATTTATCTAAAACTAACAAAAAGCTCGTGCGTTGCTACGGATGTTTTAACTTCATCCGTAAAAAGTAGCTAAATTGTTATAGATTTACAAAACCTTAAATTACCAAAAGGTTGAATAAAACCATCAGTGATAGAATTTTTATATACAAATCTTGCAACCCAAATTTTAAATACATCAAGTTTATTATACCTCCTATCCTAATCAATAAACATGCTTCATGTGACACTATCTCAATTAACAAACCTGATTCACATTACAATAACAAGTGTACATCATACGGTATCAAGTACATATACGTTACCTCATTGAACTACCAATGTTGGTAAGATGACAATTTCATTAAGCAGTTCGATAACCAATTAGCTTACATATGTGTTCGAGCATGGTGTATGATGGACCTAATTAGTGATAAGATGAAGGTGCGAGATCATAGTGATGGTATCATAATTGATATATATGGTTGGAGGTGTATATTAATTTTTTCTTTTTTGATCATTGGACTAATATATAAATATTATTGACCACACACAGAGTTGTTCAAATAGCTCAACGCTCGAAACTCGTTCGAACTAATTTGAAAAAAGCTCGGATTTTTGTTTATTCGAATTTTGGCTCAGTTGTAAACGAAACGTGCGGATCGGTTCGGTTTGCAAAACGAAGCGAGCACGACCAAAGATACGCTTGCTCGTCGCTCGCTCGGTTTCGCTCGAATTATTTTATTAATTTAGTTTTTATATATATTATATATTTGTTAATTTATTTATTTACCAATTACCACTATTTTAGTTATTTACTCAAAAAGTCAACAAACATAAATGTAAAAACCTTAATCCCCTAACCAAATTATTGCTTCACATTTCAAAACCCTTTAACGGTTTCACCATTTCACCCATCACCAGCCATCCCCCGAATACCCCACCTCCCTACTAACCGCCGACCTGCAACCCCCGACCTCCGGCACTCCGACCTTCAACCTCCGACCTTCGGCACTCCAACTTGCGACACCCGACCTCCAGCAATCCGATCTGTGATAGCTCGCATCCCTGCCTCCGACAATCATATGTTTTATTTGTTATTTTGTTGAGTTTTGTTGGAAATTAGAAGTTGAAACTCTTTAATGAATTATTAGATTTGTTTTAAATTGTAACACAAAACCAAGCAAAACCGAGCGCCTAGTTCAAACCGAACCGAGTTCGAGCATAAAATTTGCGCTCGAATTAGTATATTCTAACCGAACCGAGCCGTTCGGTTTGAAACTTAACTGAGTTCGAGCAACGCTGCGTTCTGTTCGATTCGATTCGATTCGTTAATAGCCCTAACCACGCATGTTACCATAATGTGCAAGTGTTATTTTTTAGAACTTTACATAACCGCTAAACAGTATGTCTATATTAAAATCTTTAAATTTGATCAAATTGAAAATTTGTATTAAAGGTAAAATTTAAATCATAACTATTTATAAAATACTATGACCATTCGTTTAGTTACTCAAAATTACATATGCAAATAGAAAGATTGTAAAAACAAAATTAAGGTAGAAATTAAACTTTTTTCTAAATGCATTAGAAATTATTTTATAAATTACCTTTTTAATGCGTAAAGCTCATTTACATGTATTCTAATTATAATAAAATATAAAAAAAGTACTATTTAGTTGTTTTACACCTTTACTTAATCTATACTACTATATAAAGCATATAGGGAGGATACAATTGTAATTTTATTTAAAGTATAAGACATCTAAGACAACTTTTTAAGCATAATATACAATTGTGTTATGCAATAGTTCCTAAAGTGCCCTTATTAAATATATCTATACTACTATATAAAACATATAGGGAGGATACAATTGTAATTTTATTCAAAGTATAAGACACCTAAGACAACTTTTTAAGCATAATATACAATTGTGTTATGCAATAGTTCCTAAATTGCCCTTATTAAATATACTTCTTCTAATTAATGCATTATTTAATTCACTACATTAAGTATTATCTTACTAATAATGCTTTTAAAATAATAACTAAATTTACATTTACTATTTATATATTTAAAACTATATATTATTAAAATTAAGCATTATCTATACTACTATATAATACATATTAGAAGAATAAGATGGTAATTTTATTTAAAATATAAAACACCTATACAACATTTTAAGCATAGAGTACAAGTAGTTTACGCAATAATTTCACTTTTGCCCCCATTTAATTAACTTTTTCTAATTATTGTTTTTTATGTAATACACATTATTAATACATTATTTAATAATATGATATTATTTGATTCACTTCATTAAGTTTTATTTTATTTATAATAATATAAATTGACATTTAAATTTATAACTACTAATCATACTTTTAAAACTAAAGTTTTATTTTATTTATAATAATATAAATTCATATTTAACTTTATAATCATTCATCATATTTTTTTTAACTAACTACTATTTAAATTAAGTATTATTTTATTTAAATACTTATATCTATACTACTTTATAATAAATCTCTCTAGATAGATATTTAATTTTGCCAAACATACAAGTTTTGAATCAACATGTACAAAGGAGTGTAAGACATTTAAGAGGGGTAGAATAGAGAATTGATTAAGATTTTAAGATACTTTACGGGTAATATGGTAAATTTATCAATTAAATTTTATATACCTCTGTATTTTTACCTTTGTCTTTTTCATGTATTTAATAAACATTATTGACATTATTTAATAATATGATATTATTTTAATTAAATTTTATTTTATTTATGATACTATAAATTGACATTTAAATTTATATTAGTAATTATATATTTATAACTAAATATTATTTAAATTAAGTATTATTTTATTTAAATATTTAAGTATATAACTTATATATATATATATATATATATATATATATATATCTTCATGTTTATAATAACTATAATACTAATATTTTTCTAGAGGCATATTGTGAGTTTAATAATTTTAATATTTATCTATATCTTTTATAATAAAAGTGAAAACAAGATTGAATTATAATTTTACATATGGATTAAGACACCCATATGAAAAGTCATGCTTAAGTTTCAAAAAAATTAACCATTTTATTTCATTTATACCCTTACAATAAAATATAATATATGATGCTTATAATACAAATGCTAAAGCATATACACGTGACCAAACAAAACCGTCATTTACTTTCAATTCGGTTCATTTACTACGATTGAGCGGTAATCCCTCTTTCCCTTTTCCTTGCCGGTTGTTAAAAGCTCAATAACAATAAAGATGGTAATTTGTTATGATAATTTATCCATTAACTTTCTCCGCTCTATGCAAATCACCACCGAAAGTTGGCTCCGATGATCATAAAAACCTATATTAATAAAACGAAACCCCTAAAATCTTGATAATAAGTGATTTCCGACCACAAATATCACTCATGCTTTCACTAATCTTGTTGAGATAATATAATTGTCTTAAAGACTTTTGTAATATACGTAATTGTTTTCTTTCATTCAATTTTTTCAATAATTATATTTTTATTTTTTAATTTACATCATAACGCAACGAGCCGATACTGACTAAAATCGAATTTCTAAAAAATCACGCAATAGCCGTATCGCCGCAACACGCGGGATTACCACTAGTTACTCATATATGAATACATTTTTCAATATATATTAAACAATTTTAATCAATAGTAATATAATTAAAAGTTATTTTTTAATAAATGATATAAGATTATGTTCTTGGCTTATAAATATATACATTTGATATAACTCATTAATGAATACTTAATATGTATAAACTACTTGTACTGATTGCATGCAGATAGTGTATATATTTTGATAGGATTTTTTACACAAATTTAGTTTTAATTGGTTATTACTTACACTAAGCTACACACACAATAAGCAAATAAGCAAGTATACATGTCGTGTGGTAATATAGTGTGGTAAGAACTGAGTATCTATCCGTGGACACATCAAGCCTACTAAATAACCCTACTAATTGACTATCAGGATAAGTTATGTTTTAAAAAAAATGATAAGTTGTATTGATGTAATCAAATTTTTAGATTTTTAAAATAATAATTTAAAGTAAAATAAAAGGTAAAGATTTTAGTCTTTTAGGTTTAAAACTAGAAATTAAGGCTCATTATAATTTAGATCATACTTACAAAACTGTGATGAATTTTATGGTGTGATTAAAGATATAAGTTAAAATAATTATGTTAATGTTTATAAACGTAAGTCAGCTCGGATTTCTCATAAACCGGCTCTGTAGTGACAAGGAAAGCCGCATCGAGTCACTTACTACGCTAACTTCCAAGCCTCTAGTGATGTAGGTAATACTTTTAACATACGATTTCTAAAAACATAACTTCATGTTAGAAAGAGAGTTGATCAAGTTTCTTTTAACATATCATAAATTTTCAAAACCATAACAATTACTGTAGATTTCTCATACTAATAAAAAAAAACCTACAAATGGTCAAAAAGTTAAAGTAATATAATATCTAATAACCATTTCTAGTTCATTACCCATGAATTCATTATGAAGACCAGATTCACAAATAAAAGTTAGTTCATACATTTTTTAACTTTATATGAAATTCACAATTAAAAATCATTAGTTTATAACTTCCCATTCAAATGTAGATGATACCCATCAAAAGTTTATCCAAGATTACCATAACATTAACATAAAATAAAATACACCATTAATTCATCACAAACTACATAAATTTCATCCAATTAGGATGATAAAAAGAGTTTAGCTTATAATAAGCTTGAACATAACAACAATTAAAGTAAAAGATAGATATGCATTCATCGGTGAAATGGAACAATCAAACTGATGATTTGAAATGGATATTTTTAGACAATCCTGATCTTCTTTTTAATGCTGAATGCACTTCCCAAGCCTTCTAATGATCTTCAAGTGTGGAGTCCCGAGAGAATTCAGCAGAGTTTTCCCTCTCCAAAAAGTTTTTCAAAATGTTACAAATGAGCCTCTATTTATAGGATTTCTAGAGTGTTTAAGTTTGGCCACGTGCCTAAAAGGTACGACCCCGTGCTAGTACAATGCTCATAAAAGTTGGTCGGCTCGTACGTGTAGAAGTGGTCCGGCGCAATCCCATGGTTGATGGGGGCATGGCCCCGTTCTTGAGGTGGGGCACGCACCTATGTCTCATGGGCACGCCCTCGTGTCTACTTTTTAAGGGACAATATTTTTGTCCTTTCTGACTGCCGAACACGAGGGTGTGCTGATTTTAGCAAGGTGGTGTGTTTCAGGCTGGGCATGAGGGTGTCCTTAATGAGGCCCGACCCCATCCTTGGACTTTGAAGCTTGATTTTTTCAAATTCTTGTTAATTATGCTCCTTTTGTCCATCTTGCCTGAAAACACAATTAACACTTTTAAGTTCATTTTTATCATTTTAAGAAAGAGTTAAGAAATTAATAATGTGCTTTTGATATGTTTTCTATATATTATATAAAGCACCTCATACATCCACACACTTAAACCTTGTTTGTCCTCAAGCAAAACCACTTAAAATTGCAATACCACCAAAAACCAAATAAATCAAATGATAAATACGTATTTCGTGAAATACGCAAGTAAACTTATTCTACCCAAGTATAAACATTTTAAGCATATGGGGAATGATATCCTAACAAGCAATAGATTAGTTCGTAAAGATTATTAACATGTAAAAACCATACTTCTCAGAAGGTGCACTCACACTCGGCTACATATATGGAGTCATAATCAAGATTAAGTGTGGCTAATACGCTTAATTGCCTAGTATGAATACGTGTGAAATCATATGCTTGATAAGGGATCAAATCTTTAACAAATTAGGTATTTACTTGCATAAATCATTAGGTCTTTTATGGGTTCTAATTTGGCTCAGGCTCGGGTATGGATTATTTGATAAAAAGTGACTAAATGCTAAAGACGATACTCTTGGCTTATTTAATAATATAAACTACAAGGAAAGCAGCAAAAGGGTTCCCTATACCATACTTCAAACTAGAAGAGATATACTAACTCGAGGACTTGTTTAAGATCAGATTGTCAAGACCGTAGTTTGCTATTAAAAGCCTCACTTCATCTTACATTCGAAGACACACAAAACTATCCTTTTGTAAGGATCATTCGGCTTGAAGCATAATAGCACCCAATCAGATAAGTTTCATGTTTTTGTATTGGGACTCATTTTGGTTTTTCTTGTATCTACCATTGTGGGACTAGTTCCTATAGTTCGGGCATATTTCATATTTTTCGCCTGGCTCTTTACGGCGCTTTTAGAAATTCCACAACATAACGAACTTGTTCCTCTTTCTCCATTTCTTTCATGCATCAAATGTGAGTTTGAAACTTTGTTCGTGATTTCTAGGGAAGTCTCGGATTTGTGTGGTGAAGGCAACAAAGTAAATCAAAATCAAAGGAATGCATTACAGTTCTTTTAGGTCTGATCGGTAATGACCAAAATTTTCTTTTCCTTTTCCTTTTTATTTTTTTTTAAGTAATCCAAAAACGTGTCTTTAATGAAAAACGGGTTTTGTTGAAGACTTTTTGGATTAGTGACTTAATGGTTCAGGTGTTTGAAAAATAAAAACGTTTGAGCTCAATGGGGCTAACTAAGGGTAATGTTCGGGGATGGTTAAAAAAAATGATTGAGACTTGAATTGTTGAGTTTCCTAAAGCCTATATCATTTTTAAGAAAGAAAATATTAATAAAGTCTGAAATATATACCCAAAACAAGTTCTAATTACACGTATCAAAGAGCAACTTCAATTATATCCAGAAAGAAAGTAAAAATGAACAAATACAAAAAGTTGTATAAAGGCTCAAAAATAAACTCACATACAAATGGAATTGGCTAAAAGTGTTTCATTCTATATGTTTGAATATTTTTACCAAATCATTGGTTTTGAGAATATTGCTACATCAATATTTTAGATTCATTGAGCTTAGATCTTAGGATTTATCATGCTCATGACCTAAAAGTAAAAATTAAGATGGTTTTATGTGTGTGAAACAAAGAACAAATAGATAGATGATGATAATTGCTATTAATTCATTCATAATATAATGAGATTACAATGAGATGAATACAAATAAAATGAAGATCAAACGAACCCAAAAAAAAGATTTCTCCTTGGGTGGTGATTCACACCATATAAACACACGCTTGCAAATTGCACTAGTGGGTTCTATTTATACTATTACATCATAAACCTAATTTTAAATTTTTCTGGTCTTGATTTTGATGTTGTCATGTCAACTTTTTCATCTAATTTTTTCTTCTTTGAATCAACTTGGTCTCCAAACTTGTACAATGAGATCTTCAGTCAGCTGTGATTATAATATGAAAAGCTTTAGTTTATCGTCTTGTTGAACCCAACAGGGAGTATTATTGAACCCTGAAAAGATCATGCATGCCAATTTAAGTGGTGATTGGAATGTTGTTCTGTTTGGAAAAATATTACAACGCAGAAAAGAAATACGGCTAAGAAAAGTTAATGCGGGCAAAGAAAAAGACCAAGTGTTGTATCCGCATTAGTCAAATACGAATGGCTTAGAAAAATGCGAATAAGTATTTTTCCATCTGTATATGACAAATGCGAATGAACAATAGTAATGCTATTAAAGAAAAAGAAGAAATGCTAATGAGATTTTTGTCATCCGCATTAGTTGATGTGGATGAACAAAAACAAATGCGGTTGAATAGAATACAAATGCTTATACAGTTAATGTACTTTTGAACTTAGATTATCCTATGTAAGTTATCAAGGTAGTTAAGTAAATTGTAGAGTTTATTGTATACGACCTATAAATAGATAAGTTTGTTGCAATTTTGAAAGGACTGAACAATACTGCTTCTCATTGTATTTTGATCAAAGTTTATCAATATACAAAGCATTTTATGAGAATTTGCATTTGTTTGATCCTTGCTTATTGTAATTCCGATACAATTATGTAGTGATATTAATCATTATATTCGATCCTTATTGATTTTAATCAACTCATAAACATCAATTATGCAAAGGTGGATGCCAATCCATTATTGCCAAGCAACTTATCTCCCATGCCATCCTTGGCAATTATCATTGCTTGCCAACTGATATATATATATATATATATATATATATATATATATATATATATATATATATATATATATATATATATATATATATATATATATATATATATAGGATGAGGTTCATTTAAGAACACTAAAAAGTGCAAGAACAAAAAGAACATTATTTAACCAATTAGATTGTTTTCTTTCATTTACTTTATATTTTTATAAAAGGGTATAATAGTAAATGTTTGATCATGCTTATATATGGAAATTTGAAACAACCCCACTATTTTGGCAATTAAAATGATTTTTATAAAAGAAAGTTTAGAATTAAGCGAATATTAATTCCTTGTTTTAATTTCATATTAAATATTAATTTTATATATATCTAATCGGCTAATAATTTTTGTAATAATTAATTTTCTTTCACCTAGTGTTTGATTAAATATACACACAACGAATGCTTTTATTAGTTTAAACTTAGAATTGAGATAAATTATATTTTTTATTGTTATTGATTGAAAGATCAATATATCTTAAGTAATCTTCCTAATTTTCGTACCCACTAATATTTTTATGATTTTATATCATCAATTTTTCACAAAAGAAAATATTAGTTTCCTACACATAAACTTAAAACTTACCTACACATAAACTTAAAACTTAGACTACTCATTTTGCTTACAAATATCACTCACAAATTAGATAATGCATAATGTGTAGGTGTTTATATATGACCTAATTACCGCATGAGATTTTTTAAAAACAAAGTTCATATTAAAAACTAAATATTTTTTAATTTAAATATCAAGTGTGTTTGCTATTTAATTTATATATGAAGTGTTTTTGCTATTTGCAACATAATGTATCATGTGTAGGTGCTTATATATGTATATATCCTTCAAATGTAGGTAGATTTTATATGTATATTGGCAAACTATCATTATATGTATAGGTGCTTATTTATATATTATGTAGATTTTTATACTTATATAAGAAAGATATTATCGTGTGTAGGAGTATATTGCATCACGTGTAGGTGCTTTTTTATATCATTCATATGTAGGCAACTTTTATATTTATGTAATGAAATTATTATTGTGTGTAGTATTGAACTATATCATGTGTAGGTGTTTATTTATATTCAATACATCTATGTGTAGGTTGACTTTATATACATGTAAGAAAAATATTACTATATGAAAGAGACCATATAACATTATGGGTAGATGGTGTTTATGTATATCATGTAAGTATATTTTATATTTATGTAGGAAAAATATATTTACGTGTAGGATTGTATTTCATCAAGTGTAGATGCTTATGTATATCCTTAAAGTTTATTTGTTTTGACTATGACTTTATAATTTAAAATTTTTTCCTAAGATTGATCAATATTCATTGATTATTTAATGTTAAATTGAACCATAATTAAATGAGTTTGGAGCAAAGCATTAAGAAAATCACGGGAGATTGATTGTAGGCGTATCAATTCAATTAATTTCCCTACACTATAAAAGTCCAAAATACCCTCTTAGTTATTAAAAAAAGAAGGAACTAATTCAAATATTTACAAAATTGACATTATGAATAATAACCATTGATCACTTTATATATATATATATAAAGTCAGTGAGTGAGTTTTAGTTTTGTGTATAATATAGAAAATATACTTTCATTCTCTTTAAAAAACACATTTATAATTCGTATCATTCATATAGACCATTGTATTGACATTTATCTTGTTCAGTATCTTTCTTTCATTTTCATTCCCTTTTGTATTAAACTGAGTTTGCACAAAGTGAGAACCTAAACACATGATTGACAAAAAGTGCACATACCCGTGCCAGCGCCATTTATCATGGATAGTTAAACCCATCATGTAAGACAACGAATGGCACTCCTACCGGTTCACGTCCTCATGGTTTGCTAAACCTCTAGTAATTGACCCACAATGCAGACATATAGCCTGCTCATGAATAAAGGTCCATTCCATTCATCTGACTCACATAAGTGAAGTATAATTATGCTTACAAGGCTTTTCATCATTAGTGCCCAGATAAAATTCATTAGGTTTCATAGCCATTCTTTTCATTATTTAATGTTTTGTTTTATCATAGTTAATAGTTTAAATAATATTTTTACATCAACACATAACTTGAAACATTAGATAGTACTTTATATATAAGTCATAAATATGACAACTGAATTTCAAGAAATATTCACATGGAAATATGGTCAACACTTAGTCAAACCCATAATGGAAATATCATAGGTGTCCTCTAATGTGGGTAACTATAACTTAGTGCAAGACTGAATGCGAATGAATCACTCACTGCAGGTGTAGTTACAAATGTGGGCAACCAATGCAAATGACCACCACTTGGTCAATACAGATTGTTAGGACAAATATGGGTGAGAGAACCAATGCCGGAGAGAAAACCAATATGGGTAAGAGAACCAATGCGGGCACACAATGCGGGTGATCAACACTTGGTCCATATGGGAAATAATGACGAATGCGAATGAACAATACTTGGTCATATAGCTAGGGTTCCTCACTAGAGCACACCATGCATGAAACATCATCATAAATCATGTTATAAACATGATATTTATGTAAAATTACCACCTATATTACAGAACACATAGATTTAACAAAGGTTTATCGTATGAGTATGCATATTAGCCCCAAAAGTATAGAAAACATGTAAATAAGGGGATCTATAACTCACCTTTCGAAGCCTTCGAGCAAAACCCTAGAACCAAAAGCAAAACTTGAGATCTACATACATGCAAATGTAAAGGTTCAAACTTTACTAATAGAAACACATTGTTATCACCATTAGAGCTTAGATCTAGCCTGGATATACAAGATAGTGTGATAAAAATCATACCTTTGATGATATCGTTGAATTTTTCTCTCTCTAACTGTGAGCTTTCTCTTTCTATCCTCCAATATGTGGGTGCCTGAAAATGAGGGAAGGGGCAATCCTTTCCTTTTATAACCACACAAGGATAACTTTTTGCCTTTGTTCACCTTTGGCCCTTCAATTTATTTGCTTCAGATCCTTTTTGTTAGCTTACGTAACTGCTTTGCTCTACATAATTCAACCTTTCATCAACACTCAATATAAGTAAGAAGGATAACAACGTCATCTTTTGTCAAGCACTTGCGTACGTGCGGTACATGGAATGGAGGATGAATTACACGAAACTCATCGGGGAGTTCCAATCTATAGGCAACCTCCTGTACTCTTGTAAAAATTTTGAATGGTCCAATGTACCTCAACTCAACTTCCCTCTCTTCCAAAACCAAATGATCCCTTTTCGTGTGGATACCCTTAACATCACCCTGTAAACAACTTGAAACTCAATCAGTCTCCACCTCTTATTAGCATAAGCCTTTTGTCTGTCTTTAGCTACTTTCATAAAAGTCTTAATCTTCTCTAACTTTTCTGACGTAGCCTTGATAATTGTAGTGCTTCCAAACTCTATCTGTATAATATTACCCCAAACATACTAGGGTTCTACACCTCCTACCATATAGCATCTCGAATTGTGGCATGCCAATACTAGCATGGTAGTTATTGTTGTAAGAGAATTTCGCTAATGGCAAGAACTCATCCCAACTCCCAGCAAGTGAGGACTAATCATCAAACAGTCCTCCACAACCTAAATTGCATCAAATATCTAGCTGTACAAGGCAACTTTATGATAAATTCCATTGTTATGTGTTCCCATTTGCATTCAAGGATTTCCAAGAGTTGGGTCTTCCTGTATGGTTTCTAATGTTTGGCCATTAGCTGCAAGCAAGTCAAACATTTCCTTACATAGTCCACAACATCATGCTTCAATCCCGGCCACCAATAATCTTTCTTCAAATCATCATACATCTTGGTGACACCCGGATGAATGGAATACCTCATCGTATGTGCTTCATCCAAAATCTTTCCTCACAAATGCCCATAACCCGGAATCCACATACGTCCAAATTTAGTTCTTACAACGAGGGTGTTTTCCCCAAAGTCTGTAATCTACCCATTAATTATTTCTGAATTTGATCTGATCCTCTTTTAATGCTTCATCCTAAAATTCTTTAATTTGTTTCATAATATTAGCGGTTACCATAAACTTATAATCCTTTACTTGAATAGGCCCTGGGTCTCCCTTTTCAGATTAGGACATCAGCGACCACGTTGGGCATCCTTGATTGTTAGTGAATCTCGCAATCAAAATATTAATCAGCTCCAGCCATCTCCTTTATCACATATGAAGATCTTTCTGCTCAAAGAAATACTTCTGGCTTTTATGATCCGCGAATATCATACATTTTGTCCCATATAAGTAGTGTCTCAAGATCTTTTGTGTGAAAACCACGGCTTACAACTTTAAATTATGCGTAGGATAATTGGCTTCATAAATCTTCAACTACCTAGAAGCATAGGCTATAACCTTTCCTCGTTGCATCAACATGCAACCCAAACCTGAATAAAAGGTGTCTGAATAAACCACCAAATCATCATATCAGGTAATGTTAAAATAGGGGATTGAGTTAACCTTGTCTATAGCTTTTGGAATGCATTCTCCTGATCTAAATCCCACTCAAACTTCATGTCTTTTCTCTTCAACCTCATCAAAAAAGGTGTTATCTTGGAGAATTCTTGAATGAGTCTTCCGTAATAACCCTCCAAACTCAAGAAACTATGAATCTCGAACTTTGCAAATAACTTCTTTCTTCTTGATGTTTCCAACATCTTTTTAATATGAATGGCATGATCCTCCTTGCTTCTTGAGTAGATAAAAATGTCATCAATAAACACGATCACCGACTTGTCTTGCATAAGTCCGCATCGCTGTTCATTAGGTCCATAAGTGCTATAGGGTCATTAGTCAATCCCAATGACATTACAAAAAACTCGGAGTGCCCATAACGTGTGCAGAATGCCATCTTCGGAATGTCTTGCCCTTTCACCTTCAGCTTATGGTAGCCTGATTTGAGATCTATTCTAGAGAACCAACTCACACCTTGGAGTTGATCGAACAAATCATCGATTCAGGGTAACAGGTGCTAGTTCTTTACTGTTAACTTGTCGAGCTTGCAATAGTCAATACACATTCTTATGACGACGTCCTTCTTCTTAACCAACAAAACTAGCGCACCCCATGGGGAAATGCTTGCTCGAATAAAATCCTTATCAAGAAGATCCTACAATTAAGTCATCAATTCCTTCACCTCAGAAGGAGCTAGGTGATATGGTGTCCTGGCAATAGGCGGGGCTCTTTCCAATAGGTCGATCTGAAACTCAATTTCATGGTCGGGTGGGACACCCATCAAATCTTCAAGAAATACATTAAGGTAATCTCACACAACATGTACATTGCTCAACTGTAGCTCATCCGCATTTACATCTTTCACGTATGTTAGGTATGCACCACATCCCCGTCTAATACACTTTTTGGCTGTCATCATTGATATCACACGCAAAATAACACATTCATTATAATGCAATCAAGATCTATCAGACAAATCATCTTCCTTTAGCATCTGATGTTTGCTTCATACATGACTAACCAATTCATTCCTAACACCAAATAAACACCTACGAGGGCCATAATAAACAGTCTAGTAGGGAACCTATGACCTTGCAACTCTATTATTTAATCATCAATCATTTTGATCACTTTGTTGGATTTACCAATTGTAGTCTTTACATAAAAGGCATATCTATCTTTCTACTCTTACCATCAGCAAACAACAAAATAAACCATATACGAAGCTCTTACTAGCACTAGAATCAAATATCACAGACGCACAAATATTGTTCACCAGAGCATACATGAAACTACTTTATATCCACCCTAGCCTCATCCCATGTCATGTTGAATGCCCTTGCTTTTGCCTTCTTGTTATCATTCTTTTCTTTCTCTCCTGCTTCCTTACCCCAAAGTTGTCAACTTACTGGTTCTACAATCCCGACCCATATAAACATATTGTTATCACCATTAGAGCTTAGATCTAGCCTAGATCTAAAAGAATGTATGATAAAATCATACCTTTGATGACATCTTCGACTTTCTCTTTCTAAAAGTGAGATTTCTCTCTCTAACCTCCAATGTAGGTGCATGAAAATGAGGAAAGAGGGCGGCCATTCCCTTTTATACCCATACAAGGATAACCTTTTTCCTTTGCCCATTTTTGTTCCTTCAACTTATTTAAAACCGCCTTTTTATTTCTTTTCTTTTTCTTTTAGATTTTTAGGTGTTACAGTGTAATACATACTTAGTCATCCCAAATAATTCCTTATTAGTACTAGGATCAAACTATTTCTATACAACCCCTTCCATCTTCTTCTCCTTTCCTTTTCCTTTTCCTGAAGTCTTGGCTGCTTCAAAACATGGTGGTAGTTGTGTATGACCTTCTAAATGACCAATAGGCTCAAATAGCTATAGTTGTTGTTCGGTTGATTGTTTTTGTCTGTTGTTGACCTTTTAAATCTTAAAGAACTTGCCAAACTTGGCATAAGCTGCACCACTATGAGCTCTCCTTCGTGATGCAAGCATGTATGATAATACATCTTGCTTTAATATCATGATGTCCAGGGTAGGAGTCTCCTGAATAGTGAACTTTGTATCTAATATGTTACGAATCATCTGAATGAACCTTGGATATAGCATGTGCTTCTTGCTATAGCTCCTATCACATTCTTTTGCATCTCATTGAAAATAACTTTGAATATGCTCGAAGGATGATCTTTTTTTCAAGCCAACCATATCACGTAAGCGAATGTAGATCTCATATTGTCATTCCTGATTTTAGAATACTAAGGTAATGAACTATGACATAAAAGAGCAGCTTCCAATATGTTGGTAAAAGCTTCTACTCCAGTGACGGATATTTGTGCTCGCACCCAATCTTGAGAAGACTGTCAAACCCAGGAAAGTTCCTCATATGCAGAACTTACTAGTTCATAGATGATGTCTAGAACTCCCTAGTAAGTTCCTCATATTCAAAAACCCAGCTAGCAGTAGCATAATAAATCTAAGATTGTATCAATCCCTCAATCAATGATGTGAGCATCTTCTTGTTTTTAAGAACATCCCTAGTATAAGCAATCACAGTATGGTTGGCCACAAACTTAAGTTTCAACATCTTCAAAATCAATGCGTAAGCAGAAATTAGAAAATTTATCAAAAATCACAAAAGAGTTTCAAAATGATAAAACTTAAGTATTCGTAAAATCTAAAATTCTCACAAAAACAATAGTTTTCGCATAATTTATAGTTTCCCAGCTTACTTCTATGTTATAAATTTTAACTTTGTCTGAAAATAATTAAGTTTTCACATTTAATATTTAATTAAAGTTTTCTCTAAATGGGTTTTCACTAATTATAAACTTCAGTTTTAACTTTTTATTTTTTAAGCCTAATTATCTAAGTTTTTGCTCTTTAACCAAAATATCTAAAGTTTTTCCTTTTCATAACAGAATAGCAAAGGTTTTCATGATTGTTCTTATTTTGGTCAAAGTTTTTGCATAAAATGATTTCAAGCGAAAAGATCTAATTAAATTAAGCTATCCTATAGTATGTAACTACTATTAACGAGTCTATCTAACATATTTTTTACCACATAATTTAAGTAACATCCTAAAACCTATGTTTAAAGATACTAATACTTGAAAGTAATTAAAAAACAAATATGTTTAACGCTTAAAATAGCATTGATAACCCAGCTTTGATGATAAACAACTACAATACAAGCAACAATCGCAACAAAATAACAAAAGGAAAATCATTGAATGAGAGAAGAAGAGTGTATGGAAAAAGTTCAAATGATTTATCAAATTTTGCATAACGCATATATAAACCCAACTAGTTTTCACATTAGAATATTTCGCACAAGACCACCTCATCATTAAGTATCCGCAGAATCAGAGGTTCGCAAAACTTTTTGCAAAATTAACCTATAAGTATAAGTTTTCGCATAAACTCTATGAAAAAACTACCATTTTGAGAAATCCTTAAATTTTCAAAATTTTTCAATATTTTTTTATAAAAAGTTTGATCATGTTCATGCATGTATAAATAATTACTCTGGATGTTTATCTTAAAATTTCCAAAAACAAGAACAAACTATTTTTGTCAATTTTCAAAATTTCCAAAATCAACAAAATTTTTAAAATATTTCAAGTAAATAACTTAATTGTTTGTGAATTTTCCATGGAGATCATATTTTATACCAATGATTATTAACATATTCTAGCCATATTTAGAAATAAGACTGGTTTAATTGATTGATAATATTTTGTGTCTAATTTAAACTCATACTTTAATCATTACTTAGACAAACATGTTATGATTATTATCATATTTTTATATGATTATATAATTAAATGAATCCCACATGCAAAAATCTTATAGAACACCTATCCAGCCTTGGATAGGTATTCTATAAGTTTTTTTGTATGTAGGATGTAAATTCAAAAAATAGGTCATGTTAGTCCAAATAGTGTGGCATGTAAGTCCTAAACTTTTTATGAGGGCATATAAGTCTAGATGTCTTGTAAGTTCTAAAACTTGCTAAATCTTGTGTTGTGAAACATATTGAAGGCTACTTGTACTCAATAGACATATCTTAGGTATAATAAATAATCAATTAGATTTTAGATTAAAGGGGAATAGTTTAAGTTAACTTGGTGCCATGACATCTCAATATTATATAATCATATAAAAATTGACCATATAGTATGTATGTGTCAAGAATACTTGAAAGGCTGATGCAAGCAAAGTAGCCAAAGAGCTTCCTGCTTGCATGCATGTGCATTGCAGAAGTTACTTCGGAAGTTTTACACTCCTCTTATCAGAAATATTCTAAGTGTAAAATATTCCGAAGCCAAGACCAAGATCTTCTAAAGCCAAAAATGAAGTCTTCCGAAGCTTAGAGGACAAATTCTTCCGAAGCCATCAAGACAGAAGACTGATTTCTTCCGAGGACAAAGAAGACATGCTTTCTCTGATCTACTTTTTCAGAAAGCTGACCAACTTTTCGCTGCCACTCTAAAGACTCACCAACTTGCATAAGTTGGTGAAAAGGTTCATGCTTTAGTAAACTATAGATTATGATCCGGTGTCTGTAACTTTCTACTTTGTATCTTTTATCCTTTTTGTAATACATTAGGATATGAGCTATGGCATGTCATAGTCACATGTCAAAAAGACAATCTGCCTTTTTGACTTTACATTAATTTTGTTGTCTAGATCAGTGTATCTAGCTGGCCTTCAAAGTATGGCTGGCTATAGGATGTAGTATAAAGTGTCTCAGGTTTTGTATTTCTTTTTATTTTTGGTAACTTTGTAATAGAACTTGAGAGCAATATACAACATTCTTGAAAACCATCTGCTTGTGTTCTTTTACATTTAAGTTCTTAGTAGCCGGTTCCCTATTTGACCCTGTAAGTGTTATCTGTTAAGTGCACTCTCCAAACATCCTATAAAACTGTTGCATTGACCTCCCCAGCCGGTCCTGCAATTGGAATCAGAGATTTCCAGGCTCTTGATTGTAAGATCTTACCATCTTAAATCTACTCAGTTTCATAAAGTACTTACTTCCTTAAATGGCAGCTCTCTCCAAAGCTGATATGGAAACCAACATAATGACAAAGTCTCCACTGATCACTCCTGATGAATTTGATACTTGGTGTTAAAGAATAGAAGGGTTCATCAAGTCTCAAGACAATAGGATGTGGAGATCTGTTGTCTCTGTACTTCATGTTCCATGCACACCTTCAACAACTAATGCTGGTGAGATGATACCAAAGTACATGGCTGATTATTCTGATGAAAATTGGAAGAGAATAGATGTAGATTAGAAGGCCCTGACCCCTCTTCAAACTGCTCTTCCCAACTCTATCTACAGAGGCTTTAAGAAGTGCAAGACTGCCAAGCAGCTCTGGGATGCACTAAAGTTGATGCATGAGGGGTCTGAGGAAGCCAAGGAGAACACGAAATACCTTATGAAGCAGCAGTTTGAGAACTTCACATTCAAGACTGGTGAAACCATGACTCAGTAGTATTTTAAGTATGTTTTGATTGTGGACACTCCGGTGGATACTGGTGTCAAACTGGAGAATAGGGACATTGTGAGGAAGTTCATGTTCTATCTTCCCAGAGAATGGACTCACTACTATGTGGCCATTAAGAGAACTAAGAACCTCTCAACTCTTACCCATACTGAGCTGTATGGTATCCTAAGCGGTTACCAGATGGAGATGAACATGCAAAATCCATCTCACAGCTCATCCAGTACCCACAAGAGTTATGCCCTCCATGTGGTTGAAAGGGATAGCAGAGAACCTCAACATCATCTTCTCAGCTACCTTGACAACTCACAAAAGGGCACTTTCATCACCTTCCCCAAGACACCCAGTGAGCACTACATGCAAGGAAGCCCATTCCAAAAGACAAGCTCTTCTCAAGCCTTTGTGTCGTCTAATGAAAGTTTAGGCAACTTTCTCTTTACTTTGGAAGACTTGGACTGCATTCATCTAGATGATCTGGAGTACATGGAGATTGTGCAGCAAATGGCACTTCTCACTCACAGAGCCAAGAAGTTCTACGAGAGGACAGGGAGAAAGTTTCCTAGGAATGTATCCAGTGGCAAGTTTGGACCGGATAAAAGCAAGGTGAAGTGTTATAATTGTAACCAAATGGGACACTTTGCTAGGGAGTGCAAGACATGATGGACTAATGATGGCCAAGCACAATCCAGACCAAACTAGGGAGCTCCAAAAGCGGAGAATCCCAAGCAACAGGCTACAGTAGCTGTTGAAGAAGTAGGCTTTGATTAGAGTTTCCAGGTTGAAGATGCTTCTCCAAACCATGCCTTGATGGCTAACCATGAAGAACCTAAGGTAACAGAACATCTTTGCACACCTGAGTGCATTGCTAAAGTTAGCATGTATAGGTCCTACAACTTGGAAGTGAGATCTGATCTTGAGTCTTTAAATATTTTAAAAGCTGATTTTAAAAGAGCAGAAAATGACTATATACTTAAAATAGAAGATTTAGAGAAAACTATTTTTACTCTTAAACATGAGCACACAAATTAAAGGACTCAAATCAAAGATCTTATTGCCAAGTTAACTGAATGCTTGGTTGAGCTTGTAATCAGCAAAGTCAAGGCAGAAAAGTGTGTTCTTGAAGAGGAAATCATCAAGAATATCATATCTTCATCTTTGCATGCCAAAGTGTCTTCTCAAAACAGACAGGGACTGGGATCTAGTGAAATAGCTCCTCCACACACTCTATTATCTGTAAAACAACCAAGGTGTGGAACTAGTGACGATGAGTTTCCTCAAGAAGATTTAGTTCAAGAGAAAGTTGAAGATGATGATGAAGAAGAGGAGATGGTGAAGGAAAAACCTGAACGGAGTGAGAAGGTTCAATTTGATAAGGGACACCATTCTCTTAGAGAGAAGAAAAAGACAAAGATGGCCAAGTCTGCTAGAAGGAACTTGATCAGGAATGCAAAGAGAAAATCAAAGAAAGTCCTGGAGATCAATCGCACCTTTGACTTGAAGCAGAAACAAGTATTCATATCTACTGGGTTTGAGGTGGTGGAGACTGCAAACTTAACTATGGATTCTAGTACTAGGAGTCCTAGTTCAAGTCCAAACCATCCTTGTCAAGAGAGAAAGGTTGATAAAAAGTGCACCAATGCTGCACTGCCTAAACCATCTAGTTCCAGGAGTAAGCCTGTCACTAAGAAGCCTGCTACATCATCTTCAAATATGAAGAAGGAATTGAAATGTGATCTAGCTCAACTAGCCTCTCAAAAGAAGTCTCTTAGAAGCAGCTCAACTACATGCGTCATGTGTGGCAGTACTTCTCATCTACCTAAGGATTGCAACTACAATCCAAAAAGTACTGTCAACATTACTGAAAAGGCCTCTGAGATGAAGAAGAAGAAGAAGATAGCTTCAGAAGGAAAGTCACTTTCATTGGTTTCCTCGGATCATTTGGTTCTTCTTGCACCATCTTGAATACCAAAGATCATCTAGCCATATTTGCTGAGAAATCAGATGATGGATACTTCATTGGATATTCTTCTCAAGCTAAGGCTTATAGAGTATACAATCTTAGAACTAGAGCAGTTGAAGAGTCAGCCAATTTGACTTTCAATGAACACACACCCAGTGTAAAGGGTTCTGGTCCTGATTGGTTATTTGATCTTGATTTAGTTACCAACTATTTTAACAAATCTTGTGAAGATTTTTAAGGATCTACATGTAACTTATCAACAGGAGATCCTGACCCATGGTTTGAGCTGAGAAGACCAAGTTTGAATACTACTTCAGCTCCAATGGTAACTAACCCTTTAGGTGGAGATCCTATCAGCACTACAATGACAAATTCAACTGATACATCTGAGATACCTACAAATTCCAGCTCAGATGCATAAAACTCAAATGAAGGACCTTCAAATGTAGAAGGATGTGGAGATGGTGATTCTGACCAAGAATTCCATGATACTGAAGACCTCTCCACTAAAGATAATATCATTGATGACACGCACTCATTGGATCAAGTCAACCTTGATAAGTGTGCTGATGTGGTGGGTGATCCTCAATCACCAGATCTGAATTTTACAAATTTAGATTTGTCAAATCAACTTGTTGTGATTCCTCAACTAAGAATCCACAAGTCTCACCCCACCACAAACATCATTGAAGATGTTGAGAGAGGAGTGAGAACAAAGGGACAAACCTATGATAAAAATGTTTGTCTGCACTCTTGTTTCTTGTCTCAAATAGAGCCTAAGAAGATTGATGAGACTTTAAAGGATGGAAGTTGGGTTGAAGCAATGCAGGAGGAGCTGCTTCAATTCAAAAAACAAAAGGTTTGGAACCTATGTCCTCTTCCTCATGGGAAGACTACTATAGGAACCAAATGGGTTTTTTGAAACAAGAAGGATGATAGAGGACTTGTCATTAAAAACAAGGCTAGATTATTTGTTCAAGGGTACACTCAAGAAGAAGGGATTGACTACACTGATGTCTTTGCTCTAGTAGCAAGACTTGAAGCTCTTAGGATATTCCTGGCTTTTGCTGCATCCAAGGATTTTAAAGTCTACCAACTTGATGTCAAGTGTGCTTTTCTATATGGTGTGAGAAGCTGATGAAGAATAGATTTGAAATAAGTGCCAGGGGGAACTTAATTTCTTTCTAGGAATTCAAGTAAAGCAAGTGGAGAATGGTATCTTCATAAACCAGTCCAAGTATGTACAAGACATACAGACCAGATTTCATCTAACTGTCTGTAAGGGTGCCAAGACTCCCATAGTAAGGAACCACAATCTAGGTCCTTACCTTAAGGGGGAGTGTGTTGATCAACTCCTTTAAAGGGCAATGATTGGGTCTCTCATGTACCTCACAGCCAGTAGGCCTTATACCAAGTTTGTAAAGAATACTTGAAAGGCTGATGCAAGCACAGTAGCCAAAGAGCTTTCTACTTGCATGCATGTGCATTGCAGAAGTTACTTCGGAAGTTTTACACTCATCTCATTAGAAATATTCTAAGTGTAAAATAATCCGAAGCCAAGACCAAGATCTTCCGAAGCCAAAGATGAAGTCATTTAAAGCTTAGAAGACAAAGTCTTCCGAAGCCATCAAGACAAAAGACTGATTTCTTTCTAGGACATAGAAGACATGCTTTCTTTGATCTACTTTTTCAGAAAGCTGACCAACTTTCTGCTGCCACTCTGAAGACTCACTAACTTGCATAAGTTAGTGAAAAGTTCCATGGTTTAGTAAACTGTAGATTATGGTCTGGTGTTTGTAACTTTCTACTTTGTACATTTTAACCTTTTTATAATACATTAGCATGTGAGCTATGGCATGTCATAGTCACATGTCAAAAAGGCAATCTGGCTTTTTGACTTTTCATTGATTTTGTTGTCTAGATCAGTGTATTCAGATGGCCTTCAAAGTATGGCCGGCTATAGGATGTAGTATAAAGTATCTCGGGTTTTTTATTTCTTCTTATTCTTGGTAACTTTGTAATAGAAATTGAGAGCAATATACAACATTCTTGAAAACCATCTACTTGAGTTCTTTTACATTTAAGTTTTTAGTAGCAGGTTTCCTATTTGACCCTGTAAGTGTTATTTTATTAATTTCACTCTCCAAACATTCTGTGAAACTGTTGCATTGACCTCCCCAACCAGTCCTACAGTATGCAACATTGGCATATCTTTTTAGATTTGTTCAACATTGACATCTTTTATTTCAATATGACATTTGGCTTTTCTTTCTCTTAGTTTCTTTTGTTATATTCTATTAACTTTCTTTTCATCTTTTTTGTAATATATTACTAGCTTAACAGCCCGTGTGTCACACGAATTGAAAACTTAATTATTTATTAATAATATATAATATAAATATATTTGAAATTATTGTTTTCATATTCATATATTTTTTGCATGTAAAATACGAATGGAAATAATTTAATTTTGAGTTAAGTTTGATTTTACTCTTTGAGGTTTGTTAAAAATAACTAATTTCTCCAAAAGATTAAAAACATCAATTTACCTCCAAAAGTTTTATAAATTGTTTCAATTTTAATCCAAAAGTTTTATTAGTTATTTTAATTTTATCCAAAATAATAAAACTTTTGGAGTGAAATTGAAACAACATAAGAAACTTTTGGAGTGAAATTGAAACAACATAAGAAACTTTTGGAAGTAAAATGATATTTTTAATCTTTTGAAGAAAAATGGTTACTTTAGTTAAATCTTAGGGTATGTTTGGTATAAGGTAATGGAATGGACGAATGAATGGAATGAATGAGGGAATAGAATGGATTAGGGAATGAAATGAATCATTACATTCCATTGTCTTATTTGGTTACCCTAATGAATGAATCATTACTTTGTGTTATTTGTTAAGTATGAAAAAACGAAAGAATGAAATATAAAAGTAGTTATGGTGGTGATGGCGGTCGGCGGTGGTGGCCGGCGTTGGTGGTGGCCGGTGGTGGTTTCCGACGGCGATGGCCGGCGATGGTGGTGGCAAGTGGTGGTTTCTGGCGGAGGCGGCGGTGGTTTCCAGCGATGGTGGTGGCCCGTGATGGTGGTGGCCGGCGGTGGTTTCCGGCGGCGGCGGTGGTGGCCGGCGGTGGTTTCCGGGGGCGGTGGGGGCCAGCGATGGTGGTGGCCGGCGGTGGTTTCCGGGGGCGGTGGTGGCCAGCGATGGTGGTGGTCGGCGGTGGTTTCCGGGGGCGGTGGTGGCCAGTGATGGTGGTGGCCGGTAGTGGTTTCCGGCGACGGTGGTGGCCGGCGGTGGTGATGGTTTCCTGTGGCGGTGGTGGCCGATGATGGTGGTGGCCGATGGTGGTTTCAGGCGGCGGTGGTGGTCGATGGTGGTTTCAGGCTGCGGTGGTGGCCGGTGATGGTGGTGGCTGGTGGTGGTTTCCGGCGGTGGCGGTGGCCGGCCGATGGTGGTGGTTTCAGATGACGGTGTTGGGCGGTGGTGGTTTCTGGCGGCGGTGGTGGCGAGCGATGGTGGTGGCCGCCGGCGGTTAGTTGCGGTGGTGGCCGGTGGTTGGCGTTGGCGGCGGCGGTGGTCGATGGCGGTGGTCGATGGCGGTGGGTGAGTGGGTGGCGTTGGTGACTAATGATGAAAGAAGGGATGGAATGAAAAAAAGAAGGGGGGATGGATGGAATGAATTTGAGGGAATGGAATCAACTATGTAATGGTTCATTCCATTACATTCACCAATCAAACATGTCTTTATTCATTCACCCTTAATGGTTTATTCCATTTTGTGTCTCATTTCTGCGTACTAAACGCTACCTTAGAGAGTAAAACTGAAATTAACTCTTTAATTTTTTAAAAGCCTATTAATGTGCTTTTCAAATAAATTAAGATGAAATTTAGGAATTGAATTAAATTGTTTCCATGTTGATTTTTTTTATTTGAAATAGTTATGGAATTAAATTAAAATTTTGAAAATAAAAGAGGTGTTGTCAAGTGGCAATATTGCTTTAAAACTTAAAATGTGGCTATTATGGCTTAATATGTTGACAAGTGGCCAACCTCTTTTCTTTTATTATATACTAGGTTAGTCCCTGTGTATTACACGGATTGACTAAATAAAATATCAAACAATTAGTACTAAAAAATTATGCATTATAAAATCATGCTTGAATATAAAATATGATTATAGTTGCGTACAAATAGCTAGTTTAAGTAAATAAACAATTATTTATTTTTCTTAAACTTTTGTTTTATCAAAAATTATGATTTTAAATATTTTGTTTTAAGAAAATTGATAAAAAAGTTCATCGTATTTTTAATTTTATACTTTTTTTAAAAAAAGTGTGTTTTAATAAAAAATAGGTTTTTAATTTATTAAATTATATATTTTTAATTTGAATATGGTACGAGTAATATTATTAGTATTTAATATTATTATTAACAATATAGAGAAATGAGAAAGTAAGTATAATAACTCTTACAATTATTTCACGCTTATTTTAGTTTTTTTTATAGATAGATGGATAGTCTAAAAACCATTAATTAAACGTATTATAGTTAATAATAAACACGAAAAGTTACAGTATATTATTTTAATATAAAGCATAATAAAAGTTATATATGCGTAATAGTTCAAAAAATAAAACAATTATACTATTTTTAACTCTTTTATCTAAATAGTTTCACTTTTAAACATTCGTTTTAAGTTTTTTTTATAAAAATATTGTTTTTTAAAACGCTTGATTATAATGATTCTAATTGTTTTAATAAGACAGTTTTTAACAAATTTCACCAGTTTATAACACTTTTCAAAAACTAATCGATTTAAAATATTTAATTTAAAAATATTTAGTGTTTTAGAAAATTTCATATTATATAAAATTTTAGTTTTTTTATTATTTAGATTTTAATTAAAAGATTTGATTTCTAATTTCTTTAATAAAATCTATTTTTAAAAAAATAGTTTGATTTTAAAAAAAATTAGATAAGAGAGAGAAATATAACTATTAATAACATTCATTTTTAATAAGAGAGAGAAATTTATATGAGTATTTAAATTACTATAATATTCTTTTGGAGGGAAAATTGATGTGTGAATGTCTAGAAAAATGACAAGTGACAAAAAAGTGAGATAAGAGAATGACAAGTGGCAAAGTAAACATTGTTTTATTAGATGCTATAGATAGAAGATAAAAGAGTTAATTTCTTTTTTGCTCCTTGTGGTTTGGCCGTTTTAATGGTTTTTCCCCAATAGTTTAAAAATAGCCAAAACCCTAGCTGAAGTCACTATTTTTTCTCCGAATTGCTCCGCGCCTCTAACTCCGTTTAATTCTCACGTTAAAAGGGATCCACAAAAAAAGACATAATTGCCCTCATGTGAGGGGGACGTGGGTCCCATTTGACGTGAGAATTAAACGGAGTTAGGGGTGGGGAGCAATTTGAAGAAAAAATAGTTACTTTAGGGAGGGTTTTGGCTATTTTTAAACTATTGGAGCAAAACTATTAAAATAGTCAAACCATAAGGAGGAAAATAAAAATTAACTCAAGATAAAATGAAAACCACTAAACGAGAAAATGACTAGCTTGAGTATAATAAGACTATAATTTACTTTGTTTTTAGCATAGAATCAACACTAACCACAAAACACTATCAAGTTTCTTACTCAAGTCATAATCGTCTTTAGTTCACACATATCACGTACCATGTTGTTGCTCGATCCTGAAAGTAGAGCCTATCAGCATATCAAATATAAATCCAAGTGAGTTCATATTTACACATTAGTATGTAACTAGGTGTTTTTTACGTGGCGCGTTGCACGATTTTTACCGACCAACAATGTAACGACAATCAATACAAACAAATTAATTTGATAGGTAGCGAAGGCTCAGAACAATTGACCAGTTGTGGCTGCATGCAAAAGCGATGCCACGTCAAACAACGGACCCTAATTTCGTTTTCATCATTGCCTTTTCACATTACATACAACCAACCATGTTTAAAAGGGGGACGCAAAATACACACGCATCAAACGATTGTGTAATGGATACACAGAAAATGTTACCTGCATAAGCCACATGTCCACAACACATCAAGTGTTCAAAACACTATTCATTCCGTTAGTTTGTTAAAGAGAGTATATATATAATGTAATAGTATAGCCTAGTAGATGTTGCGATGGCTTGGATGAGTGAAGGCTCATCATCATAACCCTTATAACCCTCAATACCCAAAGACCCTAAAGTCTTGCACGAATATATAGCAACAAACAAAACTCGACTTTCAGATTTCAAGTGAAATCGAGGCTCAGATGAGGGTATACTCGTCTTCATAGCCCTTAACACCAACACCCGTTATGATTGACCATTAACATCAAACAACAAAACTGATTAATCTAAAACCCTCAAGCTCACATACAACCAATGCATAATCACAGCCAAAACAAAATAAAATCAAAACAATGTTGGGGTGTAGACAGATCTCTCGGATGAGCCAATGCTCGTCGTCATCGAGTCAAACACAACAAGCATCGTTCCACATCCTTTCTTACTCATAAAAGATATTAGGTTTTTCATAGTAGAAAGCATCAAACAACCTGAAGCAGCCGTGGTTGAAAAAACCCCCAAAAGAGTAAAGCCGGAAAATCAAGAACAAAGAAGGCTCGAAGAGATAGACATGACAAACCCACCGTATTAAGCGATTGTATGGCCCATAGAGCCACACACGATCGTTAGATCAAACTGCTAATCACATGCCTCTCGCCTGAACCCGTGCAAAGAACCACCTCTCCCCATAGCGACCGGATTCGACGGCGATGGCGATGGAAGTTCCATGGCACCCATCACCACAGACGACCATTGAATGAGACGACCCGTCAACGACAACACAATCACGCCACCACAGTGGCCACAGCAGCGGCGGTGGCGATGGAAGTTGTACAGTCATCGTCGCTACAGACGATCGTCGGATGAATGATCGCCAACAACAACAACAAACACGCGTCCATCGCCGAAAACGGCGCGAACAACCAGAACAGTAGCCACATTCGGCGACGAAGGCGATGGAGGTTTCGGTGGCAATGGAATCCGGAGCTAGCTCTTGTGAGTGAAAAATGGTGAGAAAACCCCATTTAAAGGGGGACCACAAAACACACTCGCCTCAAACGGTTGTACACGATGCAAAAAAATAGTACCTGCATAAGTCACTTGTACACAACGCATTAAAAGTTCAAAAACACTATTCATTCATTTGGTTTATTAATATTAAAAGTTCAAAAACACTATTCATTCATTTGGTTTATTAATATATAGATAATAATTAAAATTAAAAATTTTACTATCCTTTCCTATTTTCACAAAAAATTCATTTATGAAATTTTTATCAAGGAACTGCAAATCTTTTTGTCTTTTTAGAAATTTTATCAAACGAAAATCTTTTTAGATTTTTTAAAATTTCCTAAAATCATAATCTATATAATTTCTCCCTCTAAAGTTATGGTTTTCCAAAAATGAAAATTTTAACAAAAATAAAGAAAAAGTAAAATATATTTGTAAAAGTTTATGTGTAATCATACAAAGTTAATTATTTTCGGGATTTAACTAGATCGTCAAAGCGAGAAGAATAATATGTTTTGGTGAACAGATACAATGTTAGCATCTAAAAAAACTTGTTCCAAGTGAATAAGTTTTAAATTGAAATGATCTCGGATAAAATGGAGACGAATGTCTATGTGTTGGGTATTGTAGTGTTGAATAGGATTCTTAACAATGCCAAGGAGTGCTTTGTCATCACACATAATGATCATGTTATAAAAGTTCAAACCATTGCCAAACAATTGTTGCTAAATCCAAACAATCTGTGAGCAACAGCTTGTTGATTTTGGATATTTGAAATAAGACTAGTTAGTTGATTGTTATTAATTTGTGTCCAATTTAAACTCCCAATTCAATCATTACTTAGACAAACATGTTATCATTATTATAATATTTTGATATGATTATATGATTAAAAGTATCCCACATCCAAAAATCTTGTAGAACACCTTTCCAGCCTCAGGATAATATTAAGATGTCGTGGCTCCCCACTTGACTTAAAACATTCACCTTATATATATATACATCGCTTAGATAATTGGAGATTGCTCCTTGAAATAATTTAGCTAAATGATGGGTTCTGTGAGCAGTTATGAGAGTGAAATCAAGGGAGATTAATGGTGGTGATGATTTGTGTTGGTGGTAATCTTGATCGATTGATGTTTTGATGGTAGTAGTAAGCAAGTGGCAGTATTCCATTGTGATGGCAAACATAGGACTGGTGTAATAAGTCTCTAGCATCAAGAGCTAAAAACCATAATCCAAAATTTAATAGGATTGTGTTATAATAAAAACTAATATTAAATTGATAACCGGTATGGCTATCCGGGGTTAAATGGGGTATACATACGGGTATGTTTTTAGCACAAGTATTGGTTATCAAATTTCATGTTAAGGTGTATATAACAAAGCATTCACCGGAGAGGTTCTTTAGACGTCCATATGAGTTCATACGATTTTTTAAATATTATATCATAGTATTAATAATTTATTGGTTATTATATGTAAACTCCTATGTGAAATAGTATTATTTGCGGTGGATAATATTAACAAAATTAAGATGTTGAGATGTTGAAATAGGAATCACAGTTGATATTTTGATAAAGTTACTATTGAGTGACAAGTTGTAAATCATAGTTGGGCGAATATTTGTTAGGTCACAAACGAATGATTGGTTTACAATAATAGTTGGGTGAATAATTGTTATATTGAGTGACGAGTGTAAACCATAGTTGGGTCAATATATGTTTTGTACATCACACGCACATGGCTAGATGATAAAATATAGTCCACATATATATATATATATATATATATATATATATATATATATATATATATATATATATACACACACACACACACACAAAATTTGGAAGACATATTAATTGGACTATGAACTCACTATCAATGACTAACAAATGTTTTCAAAACATTTTCCAGGATAAGCAACAGCGCGGAGTTAGAAGGATCGAATCGAGCATCGATACGCTAAAGGATAGAACATTATGTTTTTAATCCAGTTTTAGATGTATAAATTATGAGTTATGCTTAATATGTTTTAATGATTTAAACTTACGCAATTTATCATATACATAAATAAGATAAACTAGTCCAATTATGTTCTCAAACTATATTATTTAAACTAAAAAAAGTTGATAATAAAAAAAATATTTTTTCTACTGTACAAACCAACATGCATAATTAATAATTTATATAATTTTATAAAAGTTGTTTGCTATTTTTAATTATCAAAACTGCTAACTTTACGTAAATAATAATCATACTAAAAAATAAAAATACATGATCAATTTTAAAAATTAAAATCAAAGGTGCTATACTAAAACTATCAAGTAGATAAACAATCTACAAGTTTAACAAAATATTCAAATAATAATTCATAACACACATAACTTTATTTGAAATCAATCCGTATATGATTCATCTATATACCATAAGGATTAATTAACAAGAATCAATCCGAAAACATAAGGGTCCATAACAACATTTCTAAACAATGCAAGAATTACTTTTGTTCGCAAGTGGAAAACATAGGACCCACCATCTAACTTTTGGGCAAATCAAAACCCTAGATTTCAAAATTGTCCTTCGAATTAAAGTTTGATTGGGAAATTTGAAACCACACAAGCGCTACGGTTTTATCGTTATCGACATTCGACAATTTTGATCTTAGAGTTGGGCATCTCCGCCCCATCAGCCTTCTTCTCCTCCATCCTCCGCCATTTTTTATCTGCAACTAAAGATTCGTTGATGTTTTCCACCATCGCTGCGTGTCAATTCTCATGCATCATGTGTGTCATTAACTTTTTGGAGAACAAAACAATGCGCTAACGAAATTTCGTTGAAGAAATTTGGGTTTATATTTGTTTTGTTGTACGAGCTAGGGTTTTCTGAGGAATCTAAGAGATCAATGGCTCAAAATGGTCAGAGGATGGAGTCTGCGGTACTGGATGATATTATTAATCGGCTTTTGGAGTTCAGGCAAGCGAGGACCGTGCGGCAGGTTCAGCTTTCAGAGGCGGAGATCCGTCAGCTTTGTGCCGCTGCAAGAGAAATATTTCTTCAACAACCTAATCTTCTAGAGCTTGAAGCTCCCATTAAGATCTGCGGTAATCATCTACGACCTGATTCTTTTGATATGTCGTTTACGTGTTTGTTGTTTGTCTTGAGGATCTTTCTGTCTTTATTTGAATTGCGTTATGAGTTTTTTTTGTTTGTGTTGAATTCATGTAACTTTTTTTTTTTTTTTTTTTTCTTTCTTTTTTTTATTTGGTGTGGTAGTTTAGTCGTTTTGTTGTACTTGTGATGATTAGGTAGTTTCATTTGTAATTTGAGCTTCATTGGTTTTAGGCCTTTTTCTACTTTAGCTAACATAGCCAGTTAAATGACTGTGTTTGCTTAATGCTTTGACGTATTTCGATTTGCAAAATGGATGGATGAATGTTTTAGAAATTGCCTGAATTTAGCTGCAAGATTGCTTGGGAATTTGATTGCAGTGGGTTTATGTGCATTATTTGCACTATTCTAGATGATATAAACCGTATACAGAAGATCTATGTTGTTGTTGGGAGTTGGCTTTGCTCCCTTGTTTTTATTTTTGTTGATGCACTGATGTGTATAGTTCATTTAAGTTGATGTTAGATGTGGAAGGTGGTGTTTTGTTGCATTATATGCAATGGAGTGTAATAACTCCTTTTCCTATAATAATTAATTTTTTTGAGTATTTGACCACCATTAAATCGTCAGTTTATCGTTGGTTAATGTAATTGCTGGATATGACATAGAAATGGTTGTGTTAAGTGTTGCATTTTGTTGAATTGAATTCTTGGACTATTAAGGGTACCTCTAGTAATTGCAAGATTTTTAGCAACCATGAAAATTCAAGAAAGGTTATTTGGGAATGAGATGAATTGCAATCCCTGTATGAATTGTAACAAATAATTTAAAGCAAATCAACTGGCTATATGTTCACCTTTAAATGATAGCACTTAGGGATTTTATTTTTCACACCCACAAGCTTTTCACATTAGTTTTGCTTTCGAAGTTTAAACCTCTTATCATGCAAAGTTTAGTGGGGACCTTAACATGTTTGTGTAACATAATTAGGTTATATTTTTTTCTCAGGTTCATGTTTATGTCTAGATAGGGATTTGGGCTTCTTAATATATGGAAACTAGTGGTTGTTATTCTTCATAATGGATACTGTAGCCTTTTGTTGTCTTGTTTTTCCCTAGCATATGAGTTTCCTTCACTATAGAGTTGTAATTCACAAATGACTATTGTAGATTGAATTATATTATTATAATAAAGAATCGGAGTTTTAGTCCATTTATCTACAAACTTGTGTGGTATAACTTGTTTGCTGCTCAAGAAGTCTTTTGCCTTTGCAAGTCGTGTTCTTCTTTTTTTTTTACTCGTATTTCTTACATTTCTTATATTGCATCAATCTCACTCTTTTTAAGTGATATAGTTAATGATGTTTAGAAACAAATGTGTCTATCAACTGAAATGATGAGCACAATGTTGTATGACGTTTATGGTTATGTTTGGAGTTATGTAGAGCCCTCTAGATCCCGAATCTCCCAACTTTGGTATTGCCAATTGCTTATTGTTTTGTTATTTTCATGCACCTAGAATAGTTACATATTTCTACTTCACATTTCACCCTCCTTGTAAATAAGGAAAGCTAGAACTACTTTTGACGCCAAAATTTTTTGGTACCAATGTTTCAATGTATTTTTAAATGGAATGTTTTTGGGCAACATAGTTGTTATTTGGGGATAAATGATAAACTTAGACATCGTGTGTGAGGACTAAGGTGATACCTATTTGTACATTTGGTTTTGGTGTAATGAATTTTGAGTTTCATCTATCTCTCTTTCTTCTTTCTTCCATAAATGAGACCATACTACTAAATACATAATATATAATGCATGCTTGCATTTTCTTTTTTTACTTCTCCATATGTTTTTTTTGGGTCTTGAGCTGGGAAATTTAACACACTTTTCCTCTGCAAGAAACGCATCAGATTGTTTCTTTTTAATGTATATTAATACGAGTGCTCAAATACATGACTCTCAAAAGTGCTGTAGTTGTAATAAGTGCTACTACTTTGTTATTATATTTTTTGGAATATCTCAAGTTTCATGTATTTGTTCTTATATATACTACACTACATTTTTTTATACAATATTGTGATAAATCACTCACATCATAGGAGATGAGGGATTCAAGTCAAGAGAATACCATTTGTTTCTGTTTTCTTGTTTCTTTAGTCTTAGGTCTTAATATGGGCGTTTATATTCTAACAGAAGATTAATCTGATGTAATATTTTTGTTAGACTTTAAGGTATTTTTCTTTAAGAGAAAAATGAATTATGCTACCATGGTAGCAGGTAGAAGATGAGCATTGTTTTTTAACACCTGTTACTTTAAATATCAGGTGACATTCATGGACAATATGGTGATCTCTTAAGGCTGTTTGAATATGGTGGGTTTCCTCCAGATGCAAATTATCTGTTTTTAGGGGATTACGTGGATCGTGGCAAACAGAGTTTGGAAACTATATGCCTTTTACTTGCCTACAAAATCAAATATCCTGAAAACTTCTTCCTTTTAAGAGGAAACCATGAATGTGCTTCCATCAACAGGATCTATGGATTCTATGATGAATGTAAACGCAGATTTAATGTTAGACTTTGGAAAACATTTACTGATTGTTTCAACTGTCTTCCTGTGGCTGCTCTTATTGATGACAAAATACTATGCATGCATGGTGGTCTTTCTCCTGATCTGACAGACCTGGATCAGATACGAAACTTAACCCGTCCAAATGATGTTCCAGATACGGGTTTACTTTGTGATTTACTTTGGTCTGATCCTAATAGGGACACAAAAGGTTGGGGAGTGAATGATAGGGGAGTCTCATATACTTTTGGTGAAGATAAAGTGGCTGAGTTTTTAATGCAGCATGATATGGACCTTGTTTGCCGTGCCCATCAGGTTATTCGCATATTGTTTTTTTTATCGGTATTGAATGTGGCAAAGTGGGTAAATTGGATGGGTCGAAACATATTCGGTTCATAATGGGCAATTTATAACAAGATTCGAAACAGAATGTGTTGATCTGGAAACTCTTTCCTTGAACTTAATAAATAATTAATGTATTAATTATGATTACAAAAACTTTATCATAAAGTTGGATTTATTTATTTTCTTCATAACATGATGTTTTAAGTATTTAAATACACTTCGGGTTTCACTCTGGAGCTGCTTGACCCATTTCTATTTGCCCATCTGTCCCTTTAGAGGTCAATTTTAACCTGCACCATTTTCTATAAACGTAATGGTTTACGTTTCTATTTCTAATATAGGTTTTGACGTGTTACCAAAGTTTATTGTGCAGGTTGTAGAAGATGGGTATGAATTCTTCGCTGATAGGCAGCTTGTTACCATATTCTCTGCGCCCAATTATTGTGGTGAATTTGATAATGCTGGTGCAATGATGAGTGTTGATGAAAGCTTAATGTGTTCTTTCCAAATCTTGAAGCCAGCTGACAGAAAACCTAGATTTTTATGACTTGGTGGCCACAAGACTTCTAAGGTTAGTATCAATTTTAATCATAATAAATTCTATGATTTTGTAGGTATGTCACAATATTTCCGCCTTTCGCTTTTTTCTTTGACAAAATTTGATACCAGTATCATGTCTTTGCTCATTAGTTGCCAATAAAATTATCCCATGATATTGTTATTTTCAGTTGAAAGAGTCATTTGATAAAAAGCTGCTGAGAGATGACAAATATTCCCTGAGGCTGTTTTCTTGAACTTCAATTCTTTTGGTTTTGATGCTTTTTTGAATACCAAGCTTTAAAGAAATCACGGGTCACTCTAATTAGCTGTGTTCATGATGCGGTTTTGACGGTTTTTAGGCCACAATGTTTAGAAGTATTAATTGTTTCTAATCTCCATATTGAAAGACGAAACTGAACCAAACCAAACTATTTACTAATGGTTAGTTTCATGGTTTGGGCATTCGGCCTTTACATAAAAAAATACGGTAAACCAATGGGCCGTCCCTGATGTTTAAAAGCTGAGATGGTCTCGGTTTAAACTGAACCATGTACACCCCTAACTCTAGCTTCCGAATATTTTCCTTTTTCTACTGTGAATTTTCATTATTGACTGCCCTTGATGTTTTCTTGAACTTCTTTATTTATCAAAGATCTGTGACATGACGAAGCTTCTTATCTAATCGCTTACTGCAATATGTGGGTCCCACTAGCAGCGTATGCATGAGTAGTTCGTATATGTGTGTGTCATAATTGTGCTCTGCTTGTTAGGACCGAAGATGGGGGATAGCAGCACTGAAGATTGCAGACTCAGAAGATCTTCAAACACTTGCTGCTGAAGAAGCTCTCTCAAGAACATGTCTAAAAGACCTTTTTTTGTTCCAGTTTTCGTCATTTAAGGATGTCAACAACATGCTAGTTTTTTGTTTTCATATATAAAAACATTAATCAGATTATTATTGTTTGCTAAGACAGCAATTTATGATGGCACTGTAAATACATTATTATTACTATTACTATTAAATACAAATTGTATAAATAGCAGTTTATAAGTCTCTAGATACACAAAAGACACACAAAGGGTTGATGCATCATTTTGTTAATGCGCGGTCACTGCTTTTTATTATATATTAATTATATAATTGTTTTTAAACATTTTTTTCTTTCATTACTTTTGATTGTTATATTTTAGATAATTTTGTCCATCTTGATGTATTTATATTTATTTATGTTTTGACAAATTTTATTCGGTCAATTATAATATATTTTAATTTTTAATTTGCTTTTGTTTTTACGTAAGTTCATTTTCACAATCTTAACATAAACTTTGAATATGTTGTTAGAATTGATGATCCTAAATTGAAGTAGAAAACATTTTTGTATTTCTTAACTAGGATAAAAACCTTTGTGTTATATGGTTTGGAAAAATTAAATATAAAATATATCAGTTAATAATAATTTTATACTAATAAATTAAAATAAATCTGGACACTTGTTACTATTTTAGATCATCTAAAAATGTTTTTTTTGTTTCTCACTTCTCTTAATTATAAATGCTATAATAGCTATTTATTAATTAATAATAACTATACGTAATTAAAATTTCAAATATGATAACTTTAAATTTTCAAATGTGTAATATATAGGTTTATTCAATCAGTATAATACACAATATTTAATACATAACTTTTTATATTATTAATCATGTAACAGTAAATTTATTTAGCACGTGTATTACATAAGATTGTAACCTAGTATAGTATATGAGAATGTGAAAACTAAATAAATATGTTAATAAGTAACTTACATTGACACAAAATTGAAAAAAAATACTAATAGTTGCTTAAAGCTAATCCCTAAAATAATACATTATTTTATAAAAAAATATTACACTATGCTCATCAATGTTTTCATTTAAATTTCAAATCTTCTGTGGGATTTCAGTTTTGAATTTACGAAACAATTAAAGACGAAATGTAGGATTTTGTAAATTTTAGACACTAAAAAAACAAATTTCCATGATTAATTGAGTTATATGATAAGAAAATGTTAAATAATTTATAAGCTTTTTTTTATGTAATTAATTATATAAAAGTTTCAAATACTTGGGTAAATAAAATGAATAAATAAAATATTAAATTATAAATCATGAATATGTTGATATAAACCAAAATGAAACGCATAATTTGTAAAAGCAAAAAGACAGAAACTTAAGGTTATTATTTGTGTTATTTAAAAATGCCTAATACGTGCTGATTGAAATGATTAATTTTTAATCTTATGTACATAATCTACGTTATAAATAATAAAGGTCTAAGTTAATAAATTTGTCAAACACTGGATTGATTATTATAACAAAATTATTTACAAACATTAAAAACATGTTAACTTAAAATGTTGTGTGATTGTAAATTAAGATAATTTATGAAAAACTAATTCTTAAAATAATGCAAACTTCTTAGAATATCAAATTCTTTTACCATAATTTTTGTTTATGGTTATCATGTATCTATAATCAATAATACTTATATAGGTATATTAGAAGGATAAAATTAGCATTTTAGACACAACCTAAGACAGGTGGATATTTATTGTAAGCTTGGTATACAAGTAGTTTAAGCATATTAAGACTACTTGTATACAATGCTTAGAAGGATAAAATTATTTGTAAGCTTTTTCATAATTTCAAAATTGCCCTCTAAGCATGGTATACAAGTAGTTTAAACATATCAAGTCTTTATTAATAAATTTAATCAATTTTATTAATATTATAAACTTTAATGAATTTTATTAAAGATAATTTTGTTAAAAGTAATCAAGTTTTAGGATTGCACAAATTAGGTCAGTCATAAATTTTTTGTACCAATCAGATCACTCATAAATTTTTTTTTATCACAATCAAATCACTAAAGTTTTAGGATTATTCTAATCACTTCATTCATAAATTATAAAATACTTTAAAAAATTTTGAAATATTTAAAATATATGAAATATTTAAAAAATTACGAGTGACCAAATTAAAACACTCCTAAAACTTTAGTGGAATAAATGGAATACTTTTAAAACGTTAGTGAATTGATTGAAACAAATAAAAATATCAGTAACCTGAAACAAATAAAAATATTAGTGACCTAATTAGAACACTTATAAAACTTGGTTATTATTTTATGAAGTTTTTTTTCATTTCACTAACATTACCAATAATGATTTATAAATTATTATACAAGTAGTATTTTATATAAATTATTATTTTAATTTATATAAATTATTATTACATAACTTATAAAAATATCGTGTTTTAAATGTAAAAACATTAAAAAAACTTCACGAACACTAAGTATTATTGTAAATTATTATTTGAATTTATATAAATTATTATTTATAAAATCTATCACAATATCTTGTTTTGTATAAATTATCATGTTTTAAGTGTAAAAACATCTTCTTGTGACCTTTAAATTAAAAACATCTTCTTCCATATATCAATGTATAGTAAGTCATTAACGTTCTTCGATGTACACTTATCGGTCCAAATTTGATGACATGTTAAACATAGGTGTTCTTCCCTTAAATGTTTTAGAATACATCGTTGAATCCACTTTTAACTTATTTTAGTCAATTCGTCTCAAACTTAACATTTAAATTTTATAAAAAATGTTTCATCTTGTAGAGCTGATCTCGCATCGGTCTTGCATGAATTGTTTAGAGGTCGAAATAATAACGAAATATTGCGATAGACACCGTTGGAAACATAAGACCTTAAACTAAAGTAAAGAAAAAAATCACATCAAATGAATGAAGTATTAGGGGGTTATGACTCAACGAACACAACCCACATTCGGCCTGAATTTAATAACTTTGACCTTTGATTTTACTTACTACATTTGGAGGACCAAACAATGTCGAAAAGATGCGAGACCACTTGGGTTAGTTAGAGGACTCTCCAAACCTATTTTTAGACAAAACGTTTGACCCATTTGGAGTTGTATGATCATGTTATGACCTATACAAAACGCTCTATTTTTCTGACAACAAGGTGCACAAAATTCTACTTTATCTTTCAAACTCCATGACAACAATTTTGACCATCATTGACTCGAGACCAAGACCAATGATTATTCAAAGAACATTTGACCTATAAAATAAATCAGACCATTAGTTTAGCATAGATATCAGTTCCAATTCGTTTAATTATATTTCTAACGATTCGATTCGCGCTTTAAGTCGATTCGCATCAAAAATCCATTTCCTAGCTCATTTATCAATCTGTGAATATTGTTTATTGTACTTAACAAAAATATTTTGTTCCCAAATCTCAAGAAATCAAAGAACACAAGAATGACATAAACTAGGGTTTTACCGGCTTGATGATCCAAATCTCAAAACACATAATCCTTAGTGATCCAATCCAAATATCAAGAAAAAGGTTATTATTAGATGATGATTTAGATGTTTGATGATGAAAATCATCAAGAACATTAACAATAGAATGTAAAATCATTAATATAAATGATTTTCTTACCTGTAATAGTGTCGATGTTCAAGACTTGACTAAAATCCAATCTTGAATTAAGAAACAACACCAAAATTGATGTTGATGATGAACTAGATGTCAATGATGATGGATGAATAAGAAAAAACATGCAGGACTGGTTAGGGAGGTCAATGCAACAATTTCATAGATTGTTGAAGAGTTAACAGACGAAAACTTACAAGATCAAATAGAGAACCGACTATTAGAAAATAAAGAACTTAAAGTAAAGAACAGAAGAACAAAGCAGTTGGTTTTCAAGGATGTTGTATATTGCTCTTAAGTGTTCAACTAAAGTTACAACGCTTAGTCCCTAAGGACTAATATATGAGAAATTTTATACTACAACCTACAACCGGTCATACTTTGACAGCCAGCTGGAACACTAATTTAGTCAACAAGATCAATGTAAAGTCAAAAGGCAGATTGCCTTTTGATATGTGACTATGACATGCCATAGCTCACATCTTTATCTAATACAAAAATATAAAATAGTACAAAGTTGGAAAGTTATAGACAAATACCATAATCTACAATTGACAAAAGTATGGAATTATCACCAACTTGTATAAGTTGGTGGCTCATCAGAGATGGCAGCAAAAAGTGGTTCAGCTTTGTCAAAAGTATGTCGGAGAAAGCATGTCTTCTTTGTCTTTGGAAGTAATCTGTCTTCTAACTTTGAAAGACTTTGTCTTTGAAGCTTCGAAAGACTTTATCTGTGGCTTCGGAAGAAATGATCTTTGGCTTCGAAAGAAATAATCTTTGGCTTCAGAAGATTTGACACTTAGAGTATTTTCTTACTGACTTTGTCAAATCTTCCGAAGTAACTTCCTTGTACTTTCGTCTGCATGCTGAGAGCTTTTTGGTGAGCATCAGCCTCCTAGTTAACTCTTGCAAACTCCCCCTAAGATGATACTATCAAAACTTTGGAGAAGCTTTGAGTCTTGATATTCACTTGCTTACAGTCCTCATTAGAATCAGGAACTTTCCCTTTTTAACCAGCTGATGTAGATTCTTTAGAATCTTAAAGTATCTTCTCATGTCCATGAGATTATGTAGAGGAAGAGTAAGCATGTTCTGAAGGAAGTATATGTTTTGACTTCCTTGATCTCTTGTGACATACCATGTGTCTGGATTTGTTGAGAAAGTCCAGTACACAATGGATTTCTCAGCAGCAAGAGGCTATACATGCAATGCAGTTGGTTGAGCAGCCTCTTCTTGTTCACCCTCAGGATGTTCTGACTAATCCTGAGATGCAGAGGTGGATGCTTTGGACTTCATCTTCTTTCTTTTGTCCCTTCTGATGGCCATCCTTTTCCTCTTTCTGAATTTTAACTGAAGAGAGTGGTCTGCAGCCCTAGATGTTCTTTCAATATTCTTCTCAGTTGGGTCCCTTTCCTTCACATGTTCAGAAAGAGAAGGTTCAAACCCTGCTGTGGGTCAGAAGATGAAGTTGGCTTAGATGTAGCTTCAGGATCAGGTTGTGTTGTCTCTTGGGGTTCAACCTTCACCTCAACTTCAGGTGCAGCCTGACTTGGTGGAGAATGCAAGTCGGCCAGACCTTCTTTTATCTTCTACTTGATCCTTCTCATATGCTCATCCATGGTGGATAGAGACATAGGACCAAGTCTCCTTCCAGAGAACCCATACAGTTTCAAGAAGCTCACCATCTTATGTCTGTCAACATACTTCTTTTCTAGTGCTTCGATAGTGGCTCTTGATTTAGCAGCCTCCACTCTCATTTAACTTTGCTAAGGGGAGAGAGATGAGTTCATGAATGTTATAGTTTCTTAATCCTAGATAGTTCAATCTAGCTACCCTTTACTCATCATCTTAAGTATTTGGCCTGTGGGCAGCTTTGATTACAACTTGCATGAAGCTGGGGATTTCTCCTTTTTTTCTCTCCTTTAGCCTTCCTCTTCCTCTCCCTCTCCCTCTTCTCCCCCTTAATCTCATCAGGAGTCATCTTTCTTTTTCCTTTGTCAATGGTTGGCCTGTATGAATCTGGGTGGAGAGAGCTTTGGCCTTCTGATGATTGTACAACTCATAAGCTCTGGCCATGGAGAGGTTGTGATACACCTTGACCAATAGGTGTTTCACTGAGGTACTGGTGCGAAGGGTGATCCTGTATTAAGATTCACAGGGTCAACTACTGTCCTTTCAATAAAGGTTTCCCCTTCGAAGCTAATCTTAGGGTCTGCCTTAGTATCCAATTGATCAACAATTTTTCCTACTAGCATCTGTTTATACAGTTGTGATCTTCTTCTAAATTCCTACAGCACCCACTCTTGAATATTTTCAGCTAATCTTCCAGTCTGTCTATTTTGGCTTGGATTGAGAAGTGACAGATCAACTAAAGAGATATTCTCATAGAATCTCATGCTTTGATAATTGAAGACTTCTTGCTGCCCATGAGATCTAGAGAGCACCAAGGCCTTTCTTGTAGCATCATACCACCATCCTACTATTGGATTTTCAGTAGGGTAGGATGGGGTAGACATGGCCCTTGGAATTCCTTTCTTAAAGAGTTCTTGCAGTATGGCCTTCACATCAGTGTGAACCTAAGCAAGTTGTTGAGTCCGAACAACTGCAAGTGAGGGTGGTGAATCCTCGTTGTCCATACTCTGGACAGAATTCCTAGGTTCTATGGTTGCTGTGACTTTCTCTCCCTTTTTGGTAGCATCCCACTAGCTTGTGTTGGTAGGTTGCCACCTTGAGCAATGAGCTCTAACATTTTTGGGACTAGGGCTGTTTCTACCCCTTAGAAACCCACAATAGGTTTTCTCATTGTCTTTATGATGCCGGGCTTCATCCATCCCATTTTAAGAATATTACTTGTTCCCCTTAATTATGAGTCCAGTTCATAGTTAAAAGTGTGTTGAACATATCTAGGGAACATAGAATACTCTAAGGAGTCCAAGTTTACAAGCAGATTTGTACATACAAATTGAGAGTACCTGAACTTGACCCCTTGAACCATGCCATAGACTATATAGGAGAGGTCCTCTTGAATTTGGTCCCATCCTCCATGCTTGTTGGATAGACGGTGGATAACAACATGGAGGAGATACTTCCATTTGAAGGAGACCTTCCTTTTTCTAAAGGTTCTTATGGAGTAATCACCCTTATAGCCCATCTGCCTGAAGGTCACAACAGATTTTGGAAAGGACAACTCGCCTTCTTCATCATCCAGCCTGAGATGAGTGCGAATGGTGGCTGGAATGATGAAAATTTTCCTCCCCTGCAACGTGGCAGACAATGCCTTCTCCCCATCCATAATGACCTCTTGGCAGGTCGTCTAGAACTCCAAAAGTTGATCTTCATACAATGGAGGGTTTATGGTGAGGGAGGTGAAGTAGTTAGATAGAGACAAGAACTGGCAAACATCAGTAAAACCAGGATCTTTCTCCAAGGATAATAGAGCAACCTGATTGGGTTGCGTGTGAAGTTGCATGGAAAAATCAAGTTGGTTTCGTTGATTTGGGTTGGCCATTTGTGAGTAGCTTTGAGGTGAAGAAAGGTATGAACAAAGGCAGTTTGAGAGAATTTAGGTTAGGAAATTACAGATGAAGAAGAAAGTGAAAGAGCGGGAACCTTTAAAGGTATATTTGTATGAACTCGATTTGAGACAAAGTTAATGCAAAAGGATAAACTTTGAAATCCGGATGTCAGTCCCATCTCTGAAAAAGTGCCCAAAAAGATAGTTTTCTTGAAAGTTGAAAAATCTTTCGAAGGTAATTTGTCTTCGGAAGATATTTCTTAGATTTGCAGAATTTGCTTTAGAAGAAATTTCCTTAAAGAAAATTTGCTTTCGAAATATAATTTTTTTGAGAAACATTAAACAACAGAAGTTTTGTTCATGAATAAATCTTTTGAGACTAATTTGCTCTCAGAAGAAAATTGTTCTTTAAGTCATACAAGTGTTTTAAGCTTCGAAAGATATTCTTGAATTTCTTCCAAAGGTAACTCGCTTATTAGATTTGAAGACATAAATTTCTTTCAAAATCAATTTAATGTTTGTCAAAAGAAATTATATTTTAAATTTTTATAAGTCTAAGGAATATAAGTTAAAAATATTTTCTTTCAAGATAACTGGGCTTATATGGGTGATGAAATAGACAACATTAAAGACAGACATTTTAGAAAATAATTCTGAAATTAATTTAAAAAATCTATTCAAAGTTAATCATCTCAATAGCTGATATAAGATACTTAAATCTCTATTCATCAAATGCCTTTGCGAACAGATCAGCATATTATTCATTTGTGTTAACTTTGACTAGTTTTATCAAACCTTTCTTAAAATTATCTCTTATCAAATGATACCAGATATTGATATGCTTTGTCTTTGAATGTTGCATAGGATTCTTTATAATAGAGATAACACTGTTGTTGTCTATATGGATGGGAGTCTCCTTGAAGATAAATCCATAGTCCAGCATTTGATTCTGAATCCAATGCACTTGAGCATAGCAGCTTGCAGCAATAATGTATTCAACTTCAATAGTTGATGCAGACATGTAGGATTGTTTCCTGCATGGCCAGTAGTCTATCCTTCCACCAAGGAACTAACAACCCCCTGATGTAGACTTTGTAGTCATGTTGTAGCCACCATAGTCACTATCTATATATGCATACAGATTTAAGTCAGAACACTTTGGATTCCAAAATCCCAGCTTGGGAGCACCTTTGAGATATCTAAGTATCCTCTTGAAAGCAACTAGGTGTGACATCTTGGGGCTGGCTTGATAACTTGCACAAATGTATGTGGCAAACATGATATTTGGCTTACTGGCTACGAGTTACATAAGGGACCCAATCATTGCCCTGTAGAGGTGTACATCAACACACTCCCCCTCAAGGTTAGGACCTATAGAGTGGTTTCTTGCTATGGGAGTCTTAGCAACCTTACAATCAGTTAGATGGAATCTTGTTAGTATGTCTTGTACATACTTTGACTGATTTACACATATGGCACACATTTCAAATCTATTCTTCATCAGCTTCTCAAACTCTTTGCAGGGACTTGGACTAGGTGACCCAAAAATGACGTCATCTACATAAACTTGAACCAACATCAAGTCATTCTCTGTTCCTTTGAGGAAAAGTGTGTTGTCAATGGCACCTCTCTTGTATCCATGTTGGACAAGGTATTGTGATAGTGTCTCATACCATTTTCTTGGAGCCTGATGCAGCCCATAGAGAGCTTTGTCAAGCTTGCAGACATAATCAGGATGATCTGGGTTTGCAAAGTCAAGGGTTTAGGGTTTAGGGTTTAGGGTTTTCATCACTCTATCATCCTTCTTGTTCCTAAAAACCCATTTGGTTCCTACAGTAGTCTTCCCATGAGGATGAGGACATAGGTTCCAAACCTTTTGCCTTTTGAATTGAATGAGTTCCTCCTGCATTGCTTTAACCCAACTACCATCCCTTAGAGCTTCATCAACTTTCTTGGGCTCTATCTGAGACAAGAAACAAGAGTGTAGACAAACATTTTTGTCATGCATTTGTCCTCTTGTTCTCACTCCTGTATCAACATCTCCAATGATGTTTATGGTGGGGTGAGACCTTTGGATTTTTAACTGAAGAATCATAGCAAGTTGATTTGACAAATCTAAATTTTGTGAAATTCAAATCTAGTTATTAAGTATTACCCACCACATCAACACATTTATTAAAAGTGACTTGATCCAATGAGTGTGCAACATCATTGATGTTATCTTCAGTGGAGAGGTCTTCAATATCATGAATTTATTGGTCAGAATCACCATCTCTATTTCTTCCTACATTAGAAGCTCCTTCATTTGAGTTTTGTGCTTCTAGGCTGGAATTTGTAGGCACCTAAGATGTATCAGCTGAATTTGTCTTGGTTGTACTGATAGGATTTCTACCTGCAGGGTTAGTTACCATTGGAGCTGAATTAGTTTTCATGCTTGATCTCAGCTCAAATCTTGGGTCACGATCTTCTATGAATAAGTATCTTGAATATCTTGAAACATCTTCACAAGATTTGTTAAAATAATTGGTAATTAAATCAAGATCAAATAGCCAATCAGGACTAGAACCCTTTACACTGGGTGTGTGTTCATTAAAAGTCACATTGGCTGACTCTTCAACTACTATGGTTCTGAGATTGTATACTCTTTAAGCCTTAGCTTGAGAAGAGTATCCAATGAAGTGTCCATCACCTGATTCCTCAGGAAACTTGGCCAGATGATCTTTGGTATTCAAGATGGTGCAAGAATAACTAAATGATCTGAGGAAACCAATAAAAGGTCTCCTTTTGTGTCACAGCTCATAAGGAGTCTACCATAAGTCTTGACAACTAAAACTCAATTATGCACATAGCAGGTAGTGTTAACTGCCTCTGCCCAGAAGGTGATTGGCATTTTAGAATCGGACAACATGGCTCTTGCAGCTTCAATAAGTGTCCTATTTCTCCTCTCAGCAACACCATTTTGCTGAGGAGTCCTGGGAGCACTATATTGTCTTGAAATACCCTTTTCTTCACAAAATGAATCAATGATATGATTCTTAAATTCTATTCCTTGATCACATCTTATGATCTTAACCTTGTGATCAGATTGATTCTCAATCTTAAGAATGAAAGACTTCAAAATTTCAAGAGTCTCATCTTTAGTTCTAAGAAAAAAGACCCAAGAATACCTTGTGAAGTCTTCTGTGATCACAAGACAATATGAAATTTTTCCTAAACTCATTACACTTGTGGGGCCAAATAGATCCAAGTGTAACAAGTGAAGAGGGATAGTGATAGAGTTAATTTCCTTTGGCTTGTGAGACACTTTGTGTTGCTTTCCTTTCAGACATGCAACACAGTGGTCATCACTTATAAATTCTTTCTTTGGTATTCCAATTATCAAATCATTCTTAATTAATTTATTCATGTTCTTAAAGTTTACATGGCATATTCTTTTATGCCAGAGGAAAAACTCAGTATTGGCTTTAGACACAAAGCAGAAAGGGAGGTTTCTTGCAAATCCATCTTGTACATGTTCCCTTTCCTAGGGGTTCTAAGCAGAATATACTCCTGAGGAATGATCACCCTAGGGTTGAGAACAATGCACTTATGTTTAGTAAAGAACATGTTATGCTTTTGGTCAAAAAATTCAGATACAATCAGAAGATTGTACACAAGCTCTTTGATAAAGTTTACATTCTTAATGTTGAGCTTACCATTTGTGACCTTACCCCTTCCAGTGATGTAACCATAGATTCTCCTCCGAAAGCAACTGGCCCTACATCAATCTTCTCAAAGTCTTGCAGTAAGGAGGCATTGCTTGTCATGTGCCTGGAACAACTACTGTCAATGATCCATACATTCCTTTTGGTCTTGAGCTGTTCCTGCACTGAAAGAGATGGTTAGTTACATTTGAAGACCCAAGCCTTGCTTGTCTTGGGTTCATTAATATTAACAGAAGATAAATCAATAGTTATGGATCCTATGTCTAAGCCTTGAGGATATTGAGCTATTGATGATGAGGAAACTTCAGTCACTTGGCCTTCCTTCATCTTCCATGCCATCTTTGAAAGAGTAGACTTGGCCTTCACAGCTTCGGAAGTTTTTACAACTTCAGAAGTTTTGCAGACTCAACCTTCAGAAGTTTTTGCATCCACTACAAACTTTAGTACTTCACAAGCATTCCTTTATTCTGAGACCAAATTTTCTTCCAAAGGCAATTTTCTAGTTATCTTCTTTGCCTTCATTTTTGAGCTTCTGAGGGATAGTGACTTTCCTTCTGAAGCTATCTTCTTCTTCTTCATCTCAAAAGTCCTTTTGGTCATGTTGATAATACTTTTGGGATTGCAGATGGAATCCTAAGGAAGATCAGAAGTACTGCCACACATGATGCATTCAGTTAAGATACTTCTGAGAGACTTCTTCTGAGAGGCTGGTTGAGCTAGATCACTTTCTAATTCCTTTTTTACCTTTGTAGATGATACAGCAGGCTTCTTAGGGATAGGCTTGCTCTTGGAACTAGATGGTTCAGGCAGTGCAGCAGTGGTGCACCTTTTATCAACCTTCCTCTTTTAACTAAGATGGTTTGAACTTGAACTAGGACTCCTGGTACAAGAATCCATAGTTAAGTTTGCAGTATTCACCACCTCAAACCCAGCACATTTGAATACTTGTTTCTGCTTCAAGTCAAAGGTGGGCTTGATCTCCTGGGTTTTCTTTACTTTTCTTTTGGCTGCCCTGATCAAATTCTTTTTAGCTGACTTGGCCATCTTTGTCCTTTTCTTCTCTCTAAGAGAATGGTGTCCCCTATCAGATTGAACCTTTTCACTCGCTTCAGGTTCATCCTTCACCATCTCCTCTTCATCATCATCTTCATCTTTCTCTTGAACAGGATCTTCAGACGGTAGCTACTCTTCACTAGTTCCACACCTTGGCTGTTTCATAGATAATAAAGTGTGTGGAGGATCTATTTCACTAGATCCCAGACCTTGATAAGACACTTTGGCATGCAAAGATAAGGATATGATCTTCTTCAAGGTTTCTTCTTCAAGAACAAAATTTTCTACCCTTGCTTTGCTGATCACAAGCTCAGCGTTGCATTTAGTTAACTTGGCTATGAGATCTTTGATTTGAGTACTGTAATTTGTGTGCTCATGTTTAAGAGTAGAAATTGTTTTCTCTAAATCTTATATTTTTAGTTTATAGTCATTTTCTTCTTTTTTAAAATCAGCTTTTAAAATATTCAAAGACTCAAGATCAAATCTCACTTCCAAATAATAGGACGTATACATGCTAACTTTAGCAATGCACTCAGGGGTACATAGACGTTTAGTTACCTTGGGTTCTTCATGATCAGCCATCAAGGCATGGTTTGGAGAAGCATCTTCAACATGGAAACTCCAATCAAAGCCTCCTTCTTCAATAGCTACTACAGCCTATTGCTTGGCTTCTCAGCTTTTGGAGCTCCCTTAGTGTACTTTGGTCTAGATTGTGCTTGGCCACCATTTGTCCTTGGTGCCTTGCACTCTCTAGAAAGTATCTCATTAGGTAAAAGTTATAACACTTCACTTTGCTTTTATCTAGTCCAAACTTTCCACCGGATACATTACTACGAAACTTTCTCCCAGTCCTCTAATAAAACTTCTTTGCTCTATGAGTGAGGACACAATCTTCATGTATTCCAGTTCATCTGTATGAATGCAGTCTAAGTCATCTAGAGTAAAGAGATAGTTCCCTGAACTTTCATCAGAAGACACAAAGGCTTGAGAAGAGCTTGTGTTTTGGAATGGGCTTCCTTGGATGTAGCTCTCCTTTGATGAAAGGGCCATTTTGTCAGTTGTCAGGGTAGCTGAGAAGATGATGTTGAGGTTCTCTACTATCTTTTTCAACAACATGGAGGGCAGAACTCTTGTGGGTACTGGATGAGCTATTAGATGGATTTAGCATGTTCATCTCCATCTAGTAACCGCTCAGGATACCATACAACTCAATAAGGGTAAGAGTTAAGAAGTTTTCAGTTCTCTTAATTGCCACACAGTGGTGAGTCCATTATCTAGGAAGAAAAAACATGAACTTCCTCACAATGTCCCTGTTCTCTAGTTTGAAGCCAGTATCCACCAGAGTGTCCAAAATCTCAACATATCTGAAATATTGTTAAGTCATGGTTTCACCTGTCTTGAAAGTGAAGTTCTCAAACTGCTACTTCATGAGGTGTTTCTTGTTCTCGTTGGCTTCCTCAAACCCCTCATACATCAGCTTAAGTGCATCCCAGAGCTGCTTGGTAGTCTTGCACTTCTTAAAGCCTCTTTAGATAAAGTTGGGAAGATCTGTTTGAAGAGCGGTCATGGCCTTCTGATCTACATCTATCTCTTCCAATCTTCATCAGAGTAGTCAACTACGTCCTTTGGGATCATTTCACCAGTAGAAGTTGCTGAAGGTGTGCATGCAACGTGAGGTCCAGAGACAACAAATCTCCGTATCCTACTGTCTTGAGACTTGATGAATCCTTCCATTCTTTGGTACCAAGTATCAAAGTCATCAGGAATGTCAGTGGAGATTTGGTCATTATGATGGTTTCCAAATCAGCTTTGGAGAGAGCTATCATTTGAGCAAATAAGTGTTTTGTGAAACTGAGCTGATTTAAGATGGTAAGATCTTACAATCAAGAGCCTGGAATGCTCTATACCAATTGCAGGACCAGTTACGGAGGTCAATGCAATAGTTTCATAGATTGTTGGAGAGTTAAGAGACTAACACTTACAAGATTAAATAGGGAACCGACTATTAGAAAACAAAGAACCTAAAGTAAAGAACACAAGAACAAAGGACTGATATAAGAGAAATTTTATACTACAACCTCCGGCCATACTTTGACTGCCAGCTAGAACACTAATTTAGACAACAAGATCAATGTAAAGTCAAAAAGGCAGATTGCCTTTTGACATATGACTATGACATGTCATAGCTCACATCCTTATCTAATACAAAAATATAAAATAGTACAAAGTAGGAAAGTTACAACAAATACCATAACTACAGTTGACAAAAGTATTAAATTATCACCAACTTGTATAAGTTGGTGGCTCATCAGAGATGGCAGCGTATTTTCTTAATGACTTTGTCAAATCTTCTGAAGTAACTTCCTTGTACTTCAGTCTACATGCTGCGAGCTCTTTGGTGAGCATCAGCCTCTAACTTAACTCTTATAAAACATGACAACAGCTAATGTTTTCTCTAGAGTGAAAACTTGCAGAAAAATAATAGAGAAAAGAAGAGAATGAAAGGAAAATCGAAGGGGGAACCCCATGTTTTATTGAGGGTTTGCGGCTGAAAAAGAGAGGGGGTGGGCCCCTCCCGGGCCCTTGGCCCATCTTCTAATTTTGTCTAATCCTGATATGTGTGTCACCCAATTTTCACGTTTTTAAATTTCTTGTGATTTTTACGGTTCCAACGAGCTATTACACGCTATATAAATTATTTAATTCATATTTAAAATCAAAGTAAGTCTATTCAGTAGGCTTTAAGCAAAGCCCACATGTTCGATTTTTATGCATTCTTAACTTAAATTTTACTATTTTTCGTTTTGTCAATCCTTGATAAAGAACAAATCACATAATTATCGTACTATATTCAGACCGGTGGACATGTCACCCATCCTAGGACCACTTGAACATATTAAGCACATAATGCATAGTTTTAAAACTTAACATGTCTACACGCACCTAATACATTATTCTCTAATAAATTCAACATTAGGTTTACTTTCTAGTTAGAGTTAAAGAGTGAAAGTCAAAAAGTTAAAGTTAACGGTTAAAGCACCTTTTTCGGTGATGGATGTCACATTTATGGTTTTGGATATGATTCGCTTTTCGGTTATTTTCTGTTTTTGGCTTTTTGAAATACTCGTAACCACTACAAATAAAAATAATAAAAGACAAAAAACATAGAAACTAAAAGTAATAATAAATAGATAAGAGATAAAAAATTTAGTTTAATATATTAAAGGGTTATATGGTAAAAAAACAAAAGTTAATTATTTTTACAAGTTAATGGGAAGGGTATAACAATAAAAATAGTTTAAAGATATATATAACATCACCCTTCTTTTTTCTTTTTTTAAGATTTGGTTTTCGTCAAAATATCAAATGTTGACTTTTCTTTGGTTTTGTTATTTTGAAATTTAATCTTGGTTTGTGTATATATAGAATGTCTAGACAAGCCAAATTATTTGATTAAAAAAAATGATACAGAGCCCATGAAGTGTCTATCAAAGCCCCAACTTAGGAAATAAAGCAAAAGTGCAACGTGAAGTTCTTTGCTTTGCGATTAAAAAAACCAAAATATGACATTAACCCATTTTTTTAAAGAAAATTTCCTACTTTACCCCAAGCTCAAAGCCCTTTAAGTTCTTTTGATATCCTTTAGTTGGTTGGTGGATGTTTGAAACTAGTTCAAGTCTACGATTAACACATTTTACAACTAGTTTTGAATGTTTCACTCCAAACTCTTACATTACATAAACCAATTGTTGAGTGAATATAATAATAAAATGTGAGTATGTGCATAGGAAAAATCAGACTAAACACGTCACGCTTATGTTAATAATTGCTCATTTTAAAAACCCAAAAATAAAATAAACTCTATGGTCACATTGCATGTTGTCATATGAATAACTTCAAAACTTTTAACATGCTTAGTAAACTTGGGTTTTTATTTTCTTAGTTGTTTTACATTTGATAATGTATCCACAATCTAAGTTTGCTTGATGAAAATAAAAGATTTAAGTGTGACAAAAATAAAACATTTAATTATGATGATATTCAATGTGTATAGAGATACACATATTTCATACATCAATTACACCTCAATTTTGATTATTTCCTTTTAAGTTTCTATGAATTTGATATTTAATCAGTTATATTATTACTTTTTGGAATAATCAGCTTCTACTTTAACTAACACAAGAAATCAAGAAGAAAATCAAAGAAAATGTTAAAACAGATGTCGTACCTTGTAAGGCACGACCATGTGCCTCACACTTGAAGACAAAATGGAAACTCTAATCGGACAAACCACTATGCCTAGTCCAATATGCCCCAATGCCCCATGGTTCCACGCTTGTGTTGCTATACACACACCTCCATGTCCACTACTAATGTTAGAATCCCTTACAACAGGCTTAGTGGAGTAGAAGGGAGGTACAAGAACAAAAAACAAGCTCATGTCCCATTAGACATGGAAAGTATCCCACCCTCCAAAGTTTCCTATAAATAGAATTTAAGCCTCATTTACAAAAAAACTCTTTCATCTTCTACTATACCCTTTTTATTGTAATTTTCTAGTATTTTAGCATAGTTTAGTGTTAGTGAATTCGGTTTCATGAATCAAGAAGCATTTAACAACACTCAAATATTGTAGGTACATTTGATTATATTGATGCAAGTTTAATTATTGTTGTCTTATCTATTGTCATGCATGGCTGTACTATCTAATTTGTCAAAAACCTCTTTCACCTTCTACTATTCCTTCTTTTAATTGTAATTTTCTAGTATTTAGCATTGTTTAGTGAAAGTTACTTAAGTTTTATGGATCAAAAAGCATTAAAAAATACTCAAATATTGTAAGTACGTTTGATTATATCGATGCAATTTTAATTTTTGTTCTCTTATTTATTGTCATGCTTGGCTAAACTTCTTCATTCACTTAGTTGAGATGAACTTTCTTTGAACTTGTGATTTCAATGTAAGGATATGAAATTTGGAGCGTATTAGGACTTTGAATTGAAAGTGAGCTTTTAAACCTTTAAAATCATGTTTGTCATTGGTATTCATGTTGAAAATCCTTTACTACCAATCATTTAAGTTTAATTATGTCTATGTAATCATAACATGTTTGCACACAAGAATTATGGGATGGTACCTTAGTAGGAGCCAATCTTATATTTGATTTTAGGGATATTTTAAGAATTATGGGTTTGTACCTTAGTAGGAGCCAATCTTTGGACTGTCTATATATTTTAGTACATGCTATACAACGAGTCCAGTAGGCCATTTAACACGTACTAATGCACAATTTGAATGCTTCCGAGCATCCAATACTCTCTAAAGGTATATGTTGGTCTTCTGTTCTTTAGGTTGGGGAGCGGATTCAATGAGTAACCTAGCAAGGTTCAAGGTGGTCAGGTATAAAAACATATATTTTTGCCACCTATTAAAGTGTAATATCAACAACTAATCAGGTTTTTCAACATGATTGGCCATGGTGTTGGAACCAACTATGTTAGTAGTCAGGTTTACAATGATTTTAGTAGTTGTCATTTTCTAAAATATAAACTTTTCAAGGTGAAATCAAAATAATTTATATAATAGTTACAATACAAAGAAAGAAAAGAAATCAACTTAAAGTTACCATACTTCAAATGAAATAAATCAAAGAAAAGAAATCAAGTAAAAATTGCAATACTTCAGATGAAATAAATCAAAGTACAAGAAATGAGTAAAAGAAGAAAGGTTGCGCTTGAAGATTCATATTTGATATGAGTCCCTTAAAATAAATGGGCCCCCCAAGAGAATTTGTTTGTTTTAATATATACCATTGGGAGGACCTTGTACCCAAGAAATATACCTCGAGTCAAACAAAAATAAAAGAGATTGCTAGTGCTATTCGAGAAAGATGAAAAAACTCAAGCTGGTGGTTTTTGTTGTGTTTATTTGTATCTAGCATTCAATACACCATTCTAGACTTTACACAAAAGATTAAACCCAAGTTGAACTACCCAAACTGAACAACAGTGGAAACACCCAAATTGAATTCAAAACAGAAACGCCTACGCTTAAATTTGAAATTGAAACAAATAAAGTTGAAACATATAAAACTGAACTAAAAAATGATGCAACCAAATCACACAAATTGATTATTTTGTTTTTTTGTTCTTTTTTAAATTAACATGTACTACCCTTATAGTAATGAATATAATTTACTTGATGGAGAAAGAGGCGTCCCAAACATTGATACAATATGTTGGGATTGGAAATCGACTTCTTATTGGTGATTTATAAGTAAATTAGAAGGATTAATAAATTTATTATGTATTTCATTTGAGAGATAACCTTTTTAGGCATGTTTGAATTTTAAGTTTCTTAAGGAGAGAAACAGTATTGCATGCATGTAACACCCTGAAATTTCCAAAGGATCGAAGAAGGCTAAAGTACTCGCGCGAATGGAAGTACTCGCGCAAATGGAAGTTCTCGCGCGAGAACCTTGTGAAAAGTTCTGAACTTTATAAAAGTAAAGAACACCCATTTGCCTCATTTACCACATAAAAACTTGGTGCTGTAGAGAGAGAGAGATAGAGAGAAATTGGAAAGAAAAAGTCAAGATTTGAAGTGTTTAAGTTAAGGACTCGTGTACCAAGTTGTTTATGTAGCAAGTAATGGATGTTGGTGAATAAAATGCATGTATGTGTAGTTTTCGCTTGAAAGAGACTCCCGAGAAAGAAGATTTAAGCTATATCTTCTAGAAAGTGAGTTTCTAGTCCCTTTTTCCGAAGTTTTCACATATTTTGGGGCTATTATGCATACTAACTGGTTTGTTTCTGCTTGTAGTGAGGTGTTTATGATGTTGTTTATGCGTTTTCAACCTTAGACAAGTTAGGTTGCGTTTTGGCCGGAAGAACCTTAAGTTTTCGCAAGGTGTACTTTAAGTTCCCACGCAATGGGTGAAGTTCTCGCGCAAGTAGATGACTTATACTACAATGATTTCAATTTTGAATAGTTCTCGTGTGAATATGATAGTTTCGCATGACCCGTTTGAATAAACTAGTTCCCGTTTAGCTAAGCGCTGTGCCTTGGATATTTTGGTAAGACTTGTTATGTTCCTTTTGGTGAATGTTAATTGACTAGTCTTCGCTTGGTATGTTATGTATTGCTATGAGTGAAGTATTATGTAATGAAAATGAAAGATAAAGATAATGGGAAATGGAAATGATGAACGAATATAAGTCTTGCAAGCAAAATGAAAGGAGGTGCACAACCATGGGAGGTGCGTAACCATGTTGTTGTTAGCTAAATTAAAGTGTGGCTTAGCTAGCCCATGAGGATGCACTTTGGGGGTCTAATCCTTGAGATTGACCATGAATGATATGGGATCCTTGTTGCTTTATCCCGGTACTATAGCCAGCTTCGTGCGAATGTATGGGAGTTTATTTGTAAGCCTCGGCGTAGTACCAACATTTATGCATGACGTGGGGTTTTAGCACATAACGTTGATCCATTGCAGTGAAAGATAATGATGAATGAACGAAAGAAGTGTGACGATGATGAAAGATAAAGAATGAATGAATTTATTGATGTGTATTTATTGATGTGTAATAGTTGGCAGGTAGTCGGGATGCTGAGGAGACGCAAGCATGGATGGAAGAACTACTGGGATAGTTCAAGTCAGGCTTTCATATTTTGAAAAAGATGTTAAAGTTAATCCTATTTTTGAAATGTAAAGCTATGAATGTGATGTGTTGACATAAGTATAAGTTTTAATTAAACATATGTTTTACCCTTCGAATGTTATGTTTACAAATGATTTATGCTATGATATTTTAGTTGTGGGTTTCCCGGGAACGGGGCCTTACAATGCATACTGATTTTGGTGCATGCTAATAAAGTCAATGTTATTATTATTCATTATAATTCAGTCGAAAGTTTTTTATTGAACGATAGATTATTTGTTAGAAATTACTACACCAAGTAAGTAATAATTCATTATTGTCTTGCCTTAGACCTTCAAGAGAGGCAAAGGCTCCGACCTCCCCTTGAACTACTAGGCTGAGTGTTGTTCTATACTATCGAAGTCTTAGTTGGTCGTATAAACGTCATATCTTTTTAGATTTCAACTTCAAATTTTCTAACTCACACCCTTAATTCTATCTTTTGATCTTGATATTAAAATAATGTAAAAAATAGAAAGGTTAATTCAGCAAAAAATGTGCTGATTAATTTTTTCTTTACTAAAGGCTAGTATTATGGGGTTGTCCGGTTAAAGTAGCTTTTACAAAGAAAATGTGATTTGAGGAAAATGTACAATTACAAAGATTAGGAATTTGTCAAAAGTAATAGGATTATTTGATGTTTTTGATTGACAAAATAGTCATGTTTGATTTTTAAAATTATTTAAAAAGATACGGGATGTGATATTGATAGACACAGATAAAGGTGATGGGGTGGTGATGGTGAAGGTAGTGCCAATAAGGGTGTTTATAGTTGTGGTGTCAACTGATTTAAAAAAATGTATTAATAAAATTGATTAACATATTTTATGGAGTTGAGAGTCTTATCAGGTGCAAACTCTTTATTCTATGAGATAGGGTGAATATGCTCCGACAAGATCTGTGTGTACGTCATAGGTTTAGTTGTGATGCTCATGTTTACATGTGATATTACTTGCTTATAACTGTATACACATATGTCCTATGAAACTATTACACAGTATCAAGTTTTTTTATTATTTAAACCTGCAAACTCACCAACAATATATTGACCTTTGTGAGCATATCTTTTCAGGTAATGATAATCGAGGATAACTAATTATGAGGCATTAGTGATGACCTAAGGAATTCAAGCTAGGATTGCTTTGACATTATAAACAATAATTGTTGATTTGTATTTATCATTCTGAATTTGGTTTTTACATAGACTTGTTCCCGGGTTGCAGGAATTCATTTGGATTATGTTTGTTTGACTATGCTGTCGTGAATTGACTAACCACGACACAAGTCACCATTTGTATCGGGTGACATCATGACATGATATTATATCATGTAATGCTTATCTATTAATTGACAATGTGTTATGACGATCCCGCCCGTTACACCCTCGTGTTTCCGCTATAGCGGGGGTATGACATAACCGGTAAATCTTATTCATGAACATGTTTCGGACCGTGGAACGTTCTTTCTTTAGGTTTTAGGTGGAAAATCGAATCGGTGACTTTTGGGTTTCGCACATTCAATGTGCCAAACTAAGGTGTAATGATGCGAAACTGAACGAAAGTTCCTCGGTCTGTGCAAAACTGTCTAGTCATGTTGCCCATGTGCACTGAACTGTTTCGTCCGGACCTTGCGACTCTATAGTTTCGTAGATCATGTGAAACTATAGTGATGATCTAGAATAGGTTGGACTCACCATTGTTATTGTGTTTATTTTGGTTATTATTTTAATAGGTTAAATGTTAGTTTACTTAGTTTGTATTTTGTATTTTGTAAGTTTTGTGCCCAACGAAACTATGAGCAAAACTGAGTTTCGCTCATAGTCAGCTGATCTAGTCACCCGGCGAAACTGTGTTTTGTCGCCGAGTGAAACTAGGTTATGGTCAAGACAGTTTCGCTGTCCACCGAAACTATCAGCGAAACTACAGTCTGCTTTTATATTGATAGTTTCATTCAGTGTAAGCAAACTTTTTACAAGCCCAAATAGTGAAAACTTATTATTGTAATTCCGAGTATGTGGCTGGAAGCTTATTTTGATCATATTTGAGCCTTTGTTTCATATTCATTGTGTGAGTTTGGAGATCATTAAAAATATTTGAAACTTGTTCATTGTGTCATTGATAAAGTTATGTTTATTCAGTGGGTTTTCTCTGTTTTATGAATCATTTGCACTGATTATCAATCGTATGGACCAACAATATGGTATCAGAGCCTTAGTGCTCTTGATTTGTTGAGTTTTTGAAGGGTTTTTAGCAAAAACACTATTCCATTCATTTTGAATCTTATCTTTTGTGTTTTTGGTATGGAAAGTGATTGAAAATCATCTGGTATTTGTATAGGAAGCTATCCCAATCATCCAATCATAAATTTATTGTGATTTGGGTTGGTCGATTTCGTGTTCGAAAAGGCTCACAATTTCATCCAGCGAAACTGTTGTTCATCCAATAAACTATTAATGTTCCAGCGAAACTACCAAAATTGTGATCTTGGAAATCCTTGATACTCAGTGAAAGTACCTCATTTTGAACGAAAGTTCACCTCATTTGATTGCCAAAACAAGCGAAAGTGCTGCCGAAATTGTACTCAAAACGAAAGTCTACTAGTTTCAACTAATCTGTTATTGAAACTAGAGTTTCCAAGCATTCATCTGTTCGAGCGAAACTGCTATTGAATTTCCCAACGAAAGTAGTGGTTAAAGTGCGAGCGAAAGTAGCAGCAAAATTAGAGATATACCTTCTGATTTGAAAATGACAATAACCAATATCACCATTTTTGACTTGGAAAGTGTGGCACCCAATAGGCCACCAAGGCTTATTAATGGTGACAATTTTGAAGATTGGAAACGTTGTTTGAAAGCCTTCTTCTACGACACTGATCACAGCCGGTGGGAATCAATCGTCAATGGTCCACGTACTCCTACCGTCACTGTTGGTCAAACTACCTCACCAAACACTGATCTATCAACCTTCACAGAAAGAGACCTTAAGTTAACCGACCGTGATCAGAAAGCATTCGGGGCTTTAACTCTGTGTTTATCTCAAGACATTTACAACCGTTTTTCCGAACACAAGAATGCAAAATCCATGTATGATTCTTTATGCTAGTTTTATGATGGTAGTGAAGACTTGTAGAAGGACAAGAAAGCCCAAGCTGAAATGGAGTTTAATTCATTTGTTGGACATAAATAGGAAAGCCTTACTGATCTTACCAACCGATTTCTTTCTGTTTCAACCAACTTAAAGAAATATGATGAACAGTTGGTAATCATGAATAAGTCACAAAACTCTTGGATTCTCTGCCACCGCAATGGAGCTTGCAAGTCAGATTGTTGAAGCAGGAAATAATTTTTGCTGATTATAAACTCATGGATGTAATCAACAAACTGAAGTCATTTGATTTGGACATGAAAAGGAGAAAATACAATCAATCCATGGTGCCAGCTACAGTTTATCCACAAAAAGCTGCATTGATTTCATCTGCTGCAAACTCTTTAATGTATGGTGCAGCTTATGGTGGTTCTTCTGGATATGATGTATCAAACAAGTCTTCTAGTGGATCATCAAGTGTTAGTTCAATCTCAAATGCATCAGTCACTACTAAAGTTCCATCTAAAACAATGGCACTGTTTGGAATGTTTGTACATAGTTATAAAGCTTTGGTTGCGGGGGAGTTGAAAGGCAAAGGAATGACCGTGGAGGATATGTATCAGGTGGACCCCGATGACTTGGAAGAAACTGATATCCAGTGCAGATGGCAATGCTCACGTTGTGTGCAAGAAGGTTTATGGAAAGAACAGGCAAGAAAAACTTTGGAAATCAAAATCAAAACTCAAAACTTGGATATGATAAGTCCAAATTGAGATGTTTCAACTGCAAACAATTAGGCCACCTCAAAAGAGAATGTCCATCTCCAATCATCATTGAACCAGGAACTTTTGGAACTTCAAAAGTCAAAGAAGGAAACAACACTAATCTCAAACTTTGATTGTAGTGCTGAAATCAAAGAAACTGAAGAAGAAATTAATCATGATCCGGTGGCTGAGGTGGTGGAAAGTGATGTGGATTCAGTTGAAGATTTTGATCCTTTCAGGGAGTTCAGGTGTGAAATTCAAGATGATGAGGTTTGTGAGGATGAGGTACAACAGGTTCAAACTCATGAGAAAAAGATTGTTGAGGTTGGTGAAGAGAAGGGTTGTTGTGAAGCTGGTAAGGAGAAGGTGATAGGTTGTGAAGCTGTTGAAGTCGGGAAACCACAAGAAGTTGAAGCAAGTGAAGTGAAGCTGGAGGTTTGTGATGAAGGAGAGGAAGAGGGATGTCAAGCTGAGGAAGCAAGGAAGAAAGCCATGGAGGAGGAAGAATACAAAAAGAACACTACCGTCTGTCAATGCGAAAAAGCCGTAGCTGCTGAAAAAGTAGTTATGGGACTTCCTTATGAGGTAATCCAAGACATGTGTTCTCCTCCATGGAAAATTCGTTTACTCGGGGTTTATAAAGCTAACAGGTTATTGTTAGAAAATGAAAATGAATTAAAAATAATTAACAAAGAACTTAAAACAAATGAGTCAAAATATTTTGTTAAGTTAAATGAAGCCTTAAAGGAAAATGAGCATTTAAAAAGAAATCTTTTGGAAAGAAATGTTGAAATAAATACTTTAAGAGAATGTGTGGCACTTGCTGAATTTGAAATGAGCAAATTAAAAACCAAACGTGAAAAGTGGACAATCTTTGGGATGAAACATGAGGAGCTTTACAAGAAACAACAGGGGGCTAGAATTAAAGCTGGTCTGGGATGTGAAGAAACCACTCATGTTTATCCTCCTCCAAGTACTTATTATTATTCTCCTATGCCTACACCTCATCCAACTAATGAATTAATTCAGAAAGATACTAACACTTTGTATGCAGGTTAAGAAGGAGTAAATCATAAGGAGATTCGTGAAGAGTATGATTATGGTGTAAGTAGTGGTCTGGGCAGCTCTAGTATTAGCATTTCAGATTCCAAAAAGTCTTCAATAGATAATTGTTTAAGTAGATTTGTTTCCCAAAAGTCTATTACAGGCAATGGCATGTGTAGTTCTAGCTCTAGTCCAGCTTGTTCATCTTCAGATGTTTATGAATCAAATCATGATGTTTCAAGTGCTTGTGTTAATAGAAATGATGTTTGTTCAATTAAAGCTGTAGACAGACAAACAAAATCAAATTGTTTTGAAAAGTTCTCTCATCCAATCCCATCTTTTACACCAATTCAGATTACTAAATCTATAGAGAATGAGACAATTTCCTCAAATGTTAGAAATATTAATGTAAATGAATCAGAATATGCTACAATTAAGGTTGCTAAAGAAAAATCAAGAGAATTATATGACTCTTATAGTGATTCTGATTCACATATGTTTGAATATGGGGAAGAGATTTTAATCGATCAAGCTCCTGTTTTAATGTTTTAAAATGTAAGAAGAAAGGTTTAAAGTCCCGGTGTTTTAGATGTGGGAACGATGATCATGTAATTAAAAATTGCCCTAAGTTTATTAGTAGAAATATAAATGATAGTTCATTAGAAAGTAGATTAAATCATTTTGTAAATAATTTTTTCTGTAAAAAATCTTCTACTCCGAGACCTAAGTTAGTCACGACTTGGGTCCAATTTCCAAATCTTAACAATTTTTTTTCTTTGTGTTCATATGCTAGGATCATTCCAGAAAAGCTGTCAACAGCTTCTGGGCACGTTGATAGCGGATGTTCAAGGCATATGACCGGGTTGAAGGACCTACTTACAAATTATCGCATAATAAATTGAGGATATTCTGCATTTGCTAGAGACAAGAAGGGTGGAAAGATGATTGGTAAAGGAGAACTCTCAAATGGTCCTTGACTCTGGAGAAAGTGAACTATGTTCAAGAGCTGGCATTCAATCTGTTGAGTGTATCACAAATCTGTGATAAAGACATTACAGTGCTGTTTATGTCAAATGAATGCTTGTTTCTCAAACCAGACTTTATTATCCCCAAAGATTTAGTAATCATGGGTGCTCCAAGAAAGAATGATACCTATATGCTAGATATGGGATCAAAAGAATCCACCTTCACTATGACATGTCTCGTGTCAAAAGCTTCATCCTCTGAATCCTTTTTGTAGCTTAGACGATTAGTACACATTAATTTTAAAAATATTAATGTTAAGAAAAATTTTGTGAAGGGGCTACCACTTAAAGATTTTTTAGTGGTACAAATGTGCATGGCCTATGCTCAAGGAAAACAGCACAAAAGGCCACACAAGCTCAAACTTGAAAATACAATTTCAAAACCTCTTGAATTGTTACATTCCGACTTATTTGGTCCTATCAGTGCTAAATACATTACTAAGAAATTGTATTGTTTGGTTGTTATAGATGATTACTCAAGATACTCTTGGGTAAGATTTCTAGCACACAAGGGAGACACTGCAAAAGAGCTACAGAAGCTGATCCTCTCAATTGAAACCATCAACAAAATGAAAGTGATGGCCATCCGAAGTGATAATGGAACTGCATTCAGAAACCACATCTTTGATTCTTTCTGTGCAAGCAAAGGGATTCTTAGACAGTTCAATGCTGCTAGGACACCTCAACAAAATGGTGTTGCTGAAAGGAAGAATCGGACCCTGATTGAAGCAGCACGAACTATGCTGATTGAGTCAAAGCTTCCGATCATTTTCTGGGCAGAAGTAGTCAACTGTGCATCTTATGTACTGAACAAGGTTCTTATTGTGAAAGACAAGATGAAGACTCCTTATGAGCTTTTTCGTAAAAGGAAACCCTTGATTAACTTCTTTCGTCCATTTGGTTGCTCATGTACTTTGCTTAATACTCAATCACAGAAGTCAAAGTTTGGTGCAGTCTCTGATGAATGTTTCTTTGTTGGCTATTCTACCTTACAAAAGGCATATCGAGTGTACAACAAAAGAACGCGTATTGTGAAGAAATCCTTTTATGTTGACTGGCAAGAGTCTAATTCACCAAACACAGGGTCAGACGACGAATGGTTTTATGACTCCAACACCGTCTTCAAATCATTCGATCTTCTAGTATTTGACCATGATGTCGCTCCTCAAACCAATGTGCAAATCATTCCTCCACCTAAACCTCCTCCACGACCTCCAATTGACCCTCCATCTCCTCCTCCATTTGATATTCCACCTACACCTCCTACACCTCCACCACAATCACTTCCTCCATCACAACCAATTTTCCCTTCACAACCATCACAAACCGCATCTTCATCTCAATCCAATCCTTTAACCCTTAAAACCAACTTCAAAACCTTAAAAGATCACCCACATGATTACATCATTGGTTCCATTATAGATGGTGTGAGGACTCGGAGTCAATCTGGATTGATAAATGAATGTCTCTATACATGTTTCTTATCTCAAATTGTTCCCAAAAATATCTCAGCAGCACTTCAAGACCCAAGTTGGGTTGAATCTATGCAGTTGGTGCTTCAACAGTTCAGGAAGTTGAAGGTTTGGGAATTAGTTGATCTTCCTCCAAAAAATATCAATTCGGTACCAAATGGGTGTTTAGGAACAAGCCAGATGATTGAGGAGTGGTAATAAGAAACAAGGCAAGACTGGTTGTTCAGGGATTTGTTCAGGAGGAGGGGATTGACTACACTAAAGTGTTTGCTCCAGTTGCTCGCATTGAAGCTATCATAATTTTTCTTGCTCATGCTGCTCACAAGAATTTCAAAGTTTTTCAAATGGACGTGAAGTGTGCATTTCTATGCGTGAAAATTGACGAAGAGATTTTTGTTTGTCAGCCACCAGGTTTCAAGGATCTAGATTTTCAAAAGAAAGTATATAAAATTGATAAATCCTTATATGGATTGCATCAAGCTCCTCGTATCTGGTATGAAACACTGACACAGTATCTCCTCAGCAAAGGTTTCTCTCATGGAACTATAGATATGACATTATTCAAGAAGGAGGTTGATGGTGAGATGTTGATTTTTCAAGTGTATGTTGATGATATTATTTTTGGGTCTACAAACGATAAACTATGTAGAAAATTTGAAGAAGTGATGAAGGACCGCTTCGAAATGAGCATGATGGTGTGAATCCAAGGATCGCAATCATGAATTATCAGGTTAGATTGAATTCGAATAATGATCGCGAAATTATCACTATTCGTTGTTTGATTGATTCAATATGAAATAACAAATGCAGTAATAAGTAATAATAAAGAGCAGAACAATTAACTGTTATGAATGAACAAATAAGGTTTGATTCAAAAGTATTTCATTAAAAATATATTAATGATTACAAATGAAAAAATAATAATTGCTAATGATGATGATTGCTATGATTCTATTGATGATTTTGGTGTAAATGATGTTGCGACTACTAGGGTTTGATTGTGATTGATTGATTGTATTGTTAGGTATTCAGTCGTATGTAAAAGTGTGAGCCTATACCTTGTATTTATAGGCTCTGAAATTTACTGTTAGGGTAATAGTGAATTTCTTGGAAACAGTAACTTTCTTGGAAACAGTAACTTTCTTATCGTGCTAAGAAAGTTACTCAGAGAATATTCTGATATGACACATTCTCTAACTGAGTTAAAGTCGTCCGTAGGAGTTGACTTTATGACATCACTCAGTATTTGACTTGTTGACTTGAAGTACTTGGTGAAGTACATGCCACTTCAAGTGTTGGTCTTTCGTAGATCATTGGTCTTCCATAGGAGTTATGCCCTCCGTAGGAGTCTTCACTTGGTAGACTTCATCCGCAACAAGTTGTTCTTCCGTAGAAGATCCCCGGATGCACTTTAATTTGTTTCAGAAGATTATCTACAGAAGAACAAAAATGTTCATCCGTAGATGTTTTGTACACATAGTCAATTTTGTGAAATTGACTAAGTATACTGTTAAACCTGCAATCACACATATAAATCAACACAGATATGGGTTAACCTATACATATAAAGCATACATTAAGATAATGATTTACAAAAGTTTATTACAAAAGATTGATTAAAGTTCTAAGCCTATACAATGTATCTAGACCTATCAGGACTAGACTCAGCAATACTCCCCCTTAGGCTTAGATACTTGATAATCAGCTCTTTAGTCTTGAAAGCTCTTTTACTCTTACAACCATCTTGTTGTTGAAGTAGGAGACTGCAACCTTTTGATCATCATACTTGTATTTTATTTCCATCTTGCAGATCATCCTTAAAGTTTCAAAACTCAACTCCAGAATATCCTCTTCAGTTGTAAGGTTGCCAAAATATTATTGTTGTTCACAATTTCCAGCTCATCTTGATATGAAATTCTTAGCTGACTGACTTCAGATATCTCTGTTCCCATCAGCTGGCTAGCCTCAAACTTTCTTCTTTTATAGGCCTTTGCATGCAGTTTGTCAATGACTTGAATGAGGTGCACATATAAGCATAAGTCATTTTGAGCTTGATCATCTTTGAGTTTTGGGAAAAACTTATCATGTAGATATGAAGTGTAGCTTGGATGAAGAAGTTTGATTTTTACTGGATCAAACAGTCTTATGCTCTTTGCTTTCTTCTTATCTTCATTCCTCAATAGCACCAGTTCTTTAGTCTTCTCAACATATCCCCACTCAGTTATGGGAAATATGTATTGATTTCCTTCAACAACTTTAATTGCAGCTGATTTTCTGTAAGAGTATCCAACTCTCCTCAGAAATTCATCATCAATCAGTGTAGAGGAGTGGGATTTGGATCTTCTCTACCCTTGAATTCTTTTCTTGTGTTCAGGATCTTCCCTTCTTGCTTCTTTCAGCACATCATCCTTGAATTTTGTCTTTAACTTCCCCACTGATACAGAGAAATCTCTTCCTCTTGGGCTTATTGGGTAGTTTGAGATTATTAAACTTTGAAGATCATGAATATCAGCATCAGGCAGTAGCAATATTGATTCAAGTAAATGGAAGTATTCAACCCTTCCAGATACCCTCTTGATAAGTGCACAATCCCACTCTGGATCAAATTTCTAGGCCATAATCCTGTTTTCTTCAGCAGAATGGGAGTTGTGATGTGATCAATCAACTGGATTAGAGAAGATTTTTCTTCAGTAATCTCTCTCACAGTTGTGCCCAGTGGCCATACCTTGCCAGGAATCACTTCTCTTGGTTATCTCATGGGCTTTTCTTTCCCTTTATGCTGATTTTTGCTTTCAACAGTAATTGGTTCAGCAGGAGTTTTTGATTGGAGTTTATATGCAGGATTTGGTGTTGTAGTTCTAAACCTTACTCCAGTCTCCAATTCTATTTTCATGACATGTTACATCATTCTCCTCAGTTCAGTCACTGATCTTCTTTTCAGCTCATGCATCTTGTGTTTGTGACTTTGAACAGCTTGAAAAGTAGTAAAAGTTTCATAATTACAGTTGGGAATCATGAATCTTGCAATCTCGAACTCTTTAAGCATATCCTTCATTTAAGTTAGGTTCATTCTCTCTACCATGTCATATGGAAAACCATAATTGATCAGAATGAACATTGTAGATAGAGGCCTCTCTTCCAAGATATCTTTTGTTGTCATCAGTTGATTATCCTTTTCTTTTTCTTGTGCAATGGGGGAATCCATCTTGGTCAGCTCTTCCCATTCTTCATCACTCTCACTATCTTTATGAGAAATAGCCTTCACAGTAGATAAATCCACTGAAGGAGTGTGTTCAGGAGACATAGTTTTTGCTTTTTTGGGAGAGTCTTCAATTTCTATCACTTCTTTCTTGAATGATCCCAAATACTTTCTTTTCCTGCTGTATTATATGATTGAATTTATGGCTTCAGCAGTTTCTTTTGTTGGTTTTGATGGAAGAGCATTTGATTCAAGTGCACATGTCTTCATTTTCAACTCATCAATCTCTTCATCTTTTCTTTTCAAAAGGACAGCTTGATCAGAGATGATGTTGTTTGCTTTGTTGACTTCTACCATAAGCTGCTCCCTCTCATACTTCTCATGATCAACAGATTCTTTGAGTTCTCTAACCAACTCATAAAAAGCATCAATCAATTCATTATTTTCCTGAGCATCTTCTCTCAATCTATTCAGAGAAGCTTCTTGTTTTGTCAATTGATCCTCCTTTTCCCTTATCATTCTTTTCAATTCTCTTATCCTTTCCAATCTCTTGTTCGATTTAATTGTCAACTTGTTGTACTCAGCCACCAAATAGCTTTTACTTACATGAATGTCATCATCACTCAGATCATCTTCATGGTAAGCAATAACATCAACATAATTAGTTTCCCCTTCACCCTCTTCATTACCTGCTTGATCTGGTTCATTACCCTCTTCCATACATACTTCTTTATTATTCTTAGCCTGCTCAACATTATCTTCCTCAAGGTTTATCACTTCAGTAGGAGCTGCACTTGCAGAGCTTGAGCTTGATTCAACTGCTTGAGATACTGGTTCTTGATGAGGTTGTTGATGGAGATGAAGATTAGTGGTGGGTGAAAATGGTTTAGTGTCATTTGAGTTGACAGGTGTTTGAGATTGGGAGATTGATAGTGGAATAGTGCTGGCTTGTGACACTAGTTCAGTCGCACCAGAGTTGACTGATGCTTGTGAAAGAGTGAGAGAAATGGGCTGAGTATGTTCACTGGAAGGGGATTGCTCTTGTGGTGATGCAGGGTGATGATGTATGGGTGATTGTGGGTGTATGGAAGAGATAGGCTATGTGTTCTCACTGATAGGTGATTGAACCTATGGAGATGGATGGTGGTGGTGTATGGGTGATTGAGGAGGAGAATGGGATGCTTGTTCAGTAGTAGCAGGGGAACTATCTTGTTGATCTTCATACATCAACTCTTGTGGAATGTTGGCATTAGGATCAACCACATGTGCAAACATTGGCATTACCTCTCCTTCATATTTGCCACTTAACTTGTTTAACACTGATCTTCCCAAGTGAGCCTATACAAGGACATCACCATCTCTTTCTATGCCAGGCAATTCAGCATTAATGATCTGTTGGAGGAACCTTGGAAACACGAACATCTTATCATCTTTCTGAACTCTTATTTGGTCACATAAACATCCAAAAATGTACTTTGAGTAATTGTATGTCCTTCCCTCAAATATCCCAATGATCCCTGAAGAGATGTGCCTAAAAAATCTATCTAAACTAGATTTTCTGTTTTAGATGCACTTCAAGTAAGTATGACACAAAAATCTATATGGTTTGCACAATCTCCCTTTCTTGATTTCTCCTTTATCAAAGTCACCATCATAACCCATCAAATGGAAGATCTTCTCAATGTATTCATTATCAAACACATCTGGGTGACCTGCTTCTTGTTCTCCCAGCTCAAGAACTCTCCTGATAATCTGTTCATCAATTCTCAGCCGTTCATTCTTAATCTCAGCAAATATTACTTCACTTTCTCCTTCTTCTTCTATCTCTGCAGAATTCCAGAATTCAATAATGTGCTGTTGGTAGATGACAGGCTCCGTAGACAGGGCATAAGACAGCCTAGATCCTCTTAAGTAGCGGATGATGTCTTGACACCCTTCAGACACAGGGTCGTTCGCATTCAGAAAACCACAGACATTGTGCTCTCTTGCGAATCTATTTGCCATCTGTATATAAGAATGAGAGAAATTAGGTCAAAAATGAAATTTCAGATATGAGGTTTTGAATAGTTTTACTGATACATAAGTATCAAAATGTTGTTTTTGTTGTTTATGATATGATTTACCTAGTAAACAATGATCGAGAGATGAATCTCAGACTAAGGTTAGTGTATGGTTTGATGGTTTGAAGAGGGTAATTTGAATGTTGGCGGAAAGAGGGGTTAATGTTTTGTGAACAGATTTCTAGGTCTGAAAAAGTCTTCTGAAACATCATTTATACTCCCTCGGACATATTAATTTCATTTATTATATTAAGTGGGACCCTCTTTCCTTATTACCCTTCCGTGGAATTTTATTGATTCCGCAGATTCTAGTTCTTCCGTAGAACATCTACGGATGCCTAACTTTGATCAAGTATAATTTGATTTTCCATAGGTTACCAAACCATGAAAATGTATTATAATTTAAAAAATCAGCACATCCGTAGGTTGCCAATCTACGGATGAACATATTGCACTGTAGCATCTGCTGATGAGAAAAAAATGCACTGTAGCTTTTGGTGAAGTCCAAATTTGCACTGTAGCATCTGCTGAAGTAAATGTAAGGCTCCGTTCCTGGGACACTCACAGTTGGACAATCATCGCACGTACTATTTAAATCTCCTTACAAATCATTACAGCATTGCAGCGGAATAATTTCACAAAAACAATTTCATGCATTAATAATTACTTTTGCAAAATAATACATCGTTGTTAGAGTTACAAAATATCATTTGATGCATTACAACACAAAAATATCATTTCATCATAAAATGGATGCCATCCAAAATCTTTGCCAAGTAGCTTCGTCCCATGCCATCCTCAGCAACCATTACCTGCCAACTGAAAATGCATAAAAGTCAGCGTTGCTGAGAGAGTTCTAGTTTTATAAAAATATTCATATTTCCTTTCATTCATTAAAACTTTTTTATACTTTCGCACATGATCATACATCGTACATACATCAAGGTAATATTTATTATCTTTCATCATTGCTCTTTTCGCACTTTTCGCACTTCACATTATCTTTCACTTCTATCTAGATCCGGTCATATGCTAAACCCCCTCTTGGGCACGAAGCCAACTAATCTAGGGTTTAGCGACAAGGATCCCATATCGCACGTATGGAACAGTCACCAAGACTGATTCCCTATGTGGGAACCCTCATGGGTCAGTCAAGATCACACGCTGTATGACACACAGTTGAGCTAACAACTCTCAAGGAGTTGTGAACCTCCTTACATTTTGCTTGCAAGACTTTCATTCGTTCATTCATTATGTTCCACTTTCATTATCTTAAATCTTTCGCTTCGCTAAGATAATACTTTACGTTCATTATCATAATCACACCACGTAAAGCCACGAAATAATACGAAATAAGGAACGTAAGGAAACAGATCATAAACATGCATAAAATCATCAAACATCACCCCCGGAAACATTCCAAGTCATAGCCTAAAAATCTATTTTTCCAAAATTTTAGATTATTTTCTAAGGCATTAGGCGCATGGACACTATGCAGGCGCACGAGCACTATGCGGGCGCATGAATACTTAGGCGCATGGGCGACTCAGGCGCATGGGCACTATTGGGGCGCATGAGCCTTACTTAGGCGCATGGGCAGGTTTTGGGCGCATGGGCACTATACGGGCGCATGGCCGACACTTAGGCGTATGGAAACTTAGGCGTTTGGGCAGTTGGGCGTATGGGTACACTTAGGCGCCTGGGCAATATTCTATGCGCATGGGCACTATTTGTGCGCATGAATCTTGGGCGCATGAGTACTATACAGGCGCATGGCCAACTGTTTTTAAACTAACATAATTTTCAGTCCACAAATCGTCATTTTAACCTGTTCCAAGCCTAGTTCTAACATACTAAGCATCATAACAAGCATACAACATGAACATAATCAAAAATCATCCCGAACATACACCCACCCAACCGGGCACACACATGTATATACGGGTACACACCCAACTTTAATAAAAACGTTAAAACATACATTTCCAGCCCCAAAACAGGTTAAAACATTTAAAAACGGGGATCTAGAACTCACCTCTTGCAACTTTCGAGTAGGACTTCCTTCAAACCCGAATGCTTATGAGTTCAAACACCTAAAAACACCAAAAACACACAACCGAACATATAAGAGCACATAAGACATACCCGAAGGCTGAAAATCAGCCAAGAAGACCCAAAAATATCAGAAAACTAACCTGAATTCAGCTTCTTTTTCTTCTTCTTCTTCTTCTTCTTCTCTCTAAAACCCGAGAGAATTCTCTGCTTTCTCTCTCTGGAAAATGCGATGGAAAGATGGTACAGGAGTCATTGGGCCCATGACCACCTTTTTAAACAAATTAATATAAAACTTTATCCCTTGTACAACTTTAACCCCTCAACTTGGGTTATTTTGCTATCCTTTCCTTTTTATTCACCTTTTAAAATTTTTGGGTGTTACAAGTTCACCCCCCTTATTTAGGTTTCGTCCCCGAAACCTGTTACTTCTCGAACAGCTGAGGATAATGCTGCCTCATCTCCTCCTCAGGTTCCCACGTAGACTCTGACCCTTTTCTATGCTTCCACTGTACTCGTACTCGTGGAACCGCTTTACTCCGTATCCTCTTCTCCCTTCGATCAATAATCGCCACTGGTTGCTCCACATAGTTGAGCCGCTCGTCTACCTCAATATCCTCCAGCGGTACAACCAAATTTTCATCAGCTAAGCATTTACTCAGATGAGATACATGGTATGTAGGATGAATTCCACTTAACTCATCGGGCAACTCCAATCTATAGGCCACCTCTCCTACTCGAGCAATGATTCGAAAAGGCACTATGTACCTCGGGCTCAACTTGCCCCGCTTTCTAAACCGAATGATACCCTTCCAAGGTGAAACTTTCAACATAACTCCATCACCCACCTTGAATTCAATCGGTCTACGTCTTTTATCGGCATACGACTTCTGTCTATCTTTGGTTGCCTTCATAAAGGCTTTGATCTTTTCTAGTTTCTCAGTCGTAGCCTCGATCACCTCAATGCTCCCTAATTCCTTCTAACCAATATCACCCCAACATACGGGTGTCCTACACCTCCTATCGTATAGCATCTCATAGGGTGGCATACCAATGCTGGCATGATAACTGTTGTTGTATGAGAATTCAGCTAACGGTAAGTGTTCGTCCCAACTCCCTCCGAAGTCAATGACGCATGCCCGAAGCATATCTCAAGCGTCTGAATCGTCCTCTCTGATTGACCATCTGTTTGAGGATGATAAGCCGTACTAATATGTAACCTCGTCCCCATCGCATCGTGGAATCTCTTCCAAAACTTGGATGTAAACCGAGTGTCACGGTTAGACACAATAGACACCGGTACACCATGACGAGTCACAATCTCCTTGATGAATAGATCCGCTAACCTCTCGGATGAATACGTTTCACGGATCGGTAGGAAGTGAGCACTTTTCGTCAGGCGGTCGACTATCACCCATATGGCATCATATCCCCTTGCCGTTCGCGGCAGCTTCGTAATAAAATCCATGGTGATATGCTCCCACTTCCACTCGGGTATATCCAAAGGTTGGATCTTCCCGTATGGCTTCTGATGCTCCGCCTTCACTTGTAAGCGAGGCACTTACTCACGTACTCTGCTACGTCGCGCTTCATACCCGGCCACCAATAATCTTTCTTCATATCATGATACATCTTTGTAGCATCAGGATGAATGGAGTATCAAGTCTTATGAGCCTCATCCATGATCCTTCCACGTAAATCTCCATAACGAGGAATACACATTCGCCCAAATCGGGTTCTAACACCGAGAGTGTTTTCACCCAATTCCGTGACTAGACCTCTCATCCTTTCAGAGTTAAGGCGATCTTCTTTCAATGCCTCGTCTTGAAACTCCTTGACGTGCTTCATAACATCAGAGGTCATAACCAATTGATAAGCCTTCACCCGGATCGGTTCAGGTCTCTCCTTTCGACTAAGGGCATCCGCCACTATGTTGGCTTTGCCCGGATGGTAATGGATCTCGCAATCGTAATCCTTAATGAGCTCCGACCATCGCCTCTGCCTCATATTCAAATCTTTCTGCTTGAAGAAGTACTTCAAGCTCTTATGGTCGGTGAAGATAGTGCACTTCGTCCCATACAAGTAGTGCCTCCAAATCTTCAATACAAAGACCATAGCTGCTAGCTCCAGATCATGGGTGGGGTAATTAACCTCATGAACCTTCAACTGTCTGGATGCGTAGGCTATAACCTTCCCTCTTTGCATCAACACGCAACCCAATCCCAAATAAGAAGCATCTGAGTAAACCACCAAATCTTTGCTTCCTTCGGGTAGTGACAAGACTGGAGCTTGTGTCAACCTCGTCTTTAGCTCCTCAAAAGCCTTCTCTTGCTCTTGACCCCATACAAACTTCACATCCTTACGGGTCAGCTTGGTCAACGGAGAAGCTATCTTTGAGAAGTCTTGGATGAATCTTCTATAATATCCCGCCAATCCCAAGAAACTACGAATCTCGAATGGCGTCTTTTGAGACTTTCATTGCATCACAGCTTCTATTTTTGCCAGATCAACCATGATCCCTTCAGGATTCACCACGTGACCCAAAAACTGAACCTCGCGCAACCAGAACGCGCACTTGGAGAATTTGGCGTATAATTTCTCCCTTTTAAGCGTCTCCAACACCTCCCGAATGTGACCGGCATGCTCCTCCTCGCTCCTCGAATAAATAAGGATATCATCGATAAACACAATCACCGATTTATCTAACATCGGCTGGCACACTCGGTTCATCAAATCCATAAAAGCAGCTGGAGCGTTGGTTAAGCCAAAAGACATAACGAGAAACTCGTAGTGTCCATAACGCGTGCGAAAAGCTCTTTTATGAATATCCTGCTTCTTCACCTTCAGCTGATGATAACTCGATCGAAGATCTACCCTCGAGAACCAACCGGCACCTTGGAGCTAATCAAACAAGTCATCGATTCTGGTTAAGGGATATCGGTTCTTCACCGTCAACTTGTTTAACTCGCGATAGTCGATGCACATTGTCATGCTACCGTCCTTCTTCTTTACAAACAAGTCCGGAGCACCCCAGGGAGAGATACTCGGTCGAATGAACCCTTTATCCAATAGTTCTTGAAATTGAACCATCAGTTCCTTCATCTCTGTTGGAGCCAATCGATTCGGTGCCTTAGCAACAGGCTGAGCACCGGGTATCAAATCAATCTGGAACTCGATTTCACGGTCCGGTGGCACACCTGGTAAATCTTCTCGGAACACATCGGGAAAGTCACACACCACCGGTACATCGGACAATTGTGGTGTTGACGTGTCCACATCCTTCACACAGGCCAGGCAGGTGCTACATCCGCGTCTCATATACTTCCCCGCCACCGCCAACGAAATTACCTTCAGAACCGTAGTAACTCGATCACCGTAGATCGTCACCGAACTCCCGTCAGGCATTGTTAATCGGATCATCTTCTTGCCGCACACAATATTCGCTTCATAGGCCGCTAACCAGTCCATCCCTAGGACAACATCAAACCCGCCTAAGGTCATCACAAACAGTCTAGCAGGAAACCTATGACCTTCTAGTTCTATGTCACAGCCTTCTATTAGATTAGAAATCCTGGTAGACTTACCTATGGCAGTTTCTGCATCGAAGGGCTCATTAATACTTCTACTTCTAACAGGTAAATTAGCACAGAAAGCAGCAGAAATAAAACTCCTACTAGCACCAGAATCAAATAACACAGAAGCAAGAGTTTGGTTTACTAGAAACATACCTGACACAACATCGGGGTCCGTCCTAGCCTCATCCCTGGTCATCGTGAAAGCTCTGGCGCTCGCCTTCTGCCCTTCACTCCCAGCCTTCTTCTTTGCCCCAGAACTCTCAGCCCTCGACTTCTTGCAGTCCCTACTCAGATGGCCATCTTCACCACAGTTATAGCATCTCACGACCCCGCACTCTCGAGCCATGTGACCGGGCTTCCCACACTTGAAGCAGACGTTCGATCCCCACCTACAGTCTCCAGTATGCTCCCTTCCGCATTTACCACACCTCTTTGTCCCCGTACCGGGTGTGGCTACACGCCGGTCATCCACTCTGGCAACCTTATTGCTTGGTGCGACACTACCTCGTCCAAACCGCTTACCATTCCGGTTCCGGTCACCACCACCACCTTTCTTGCTCACTTCAACTACTGCCACCTCCCGCTCATCATATAGCCTTCCCACCAGATCAACCACCGACCTAAACCTGCTTGGCCGGGTGGCGATCATGTGCCTGCGAATATCCCCCGGCAAACCTTGGATGTACCTCTTTATCTTTCATGACACGGGTGTCACCTGATCCGGCACCAACCTCGCCATCTCGTTGAACTTCGTGGTGTACTATTGGTGCGTCATGGTTCCCGCCTCTAGCTGCAGGAACTCCCTCTCAATCTTATCAAGTTCCCTGTGAGGACAAAACTCCTCGATCACCAACTTCTTCAACTCACTCCATTTCATCTTTCCAATAGCCCTGCTACCCTCGGCCTCGACAATATTGTCCCACTAGCATAAAGCCGAGTCCACGAATGAGTGAGTGGCAAACTTCATTTTTTGATCCCCTCTGCATTCGCTGATATCAAGTACAGCTTCCATCTCTCTCACCCAGCGGTGAGCAGCAACAGCGTTGCCATTGCCATCAAAAGTCGGGGGCTTGCATCTCTGGAATGCCCCATAATTACAGCCCCGAGCTATTCCTGGCACCGCTTCTTCCTCCTCCTCGTCACTTTGGACAACCGTCACTGGCTCCCGTTGCTCCGTTTCTCCCGCGTTCTTCTCTTTTTCCTTTTTCTCATCCTCCCGCACTATCTAATCACTTCGACCACCACATACGGCAGGATCGTCTGCATGACCTGGTGAACCTCCTCAACAACAGCTTCGTTCATCGAGGCCCTCAGATTAGCACTCTCATCACCACCTTCCTGGTGATGAGTCTCAGGCTCTTCGGGTGCCCTTTCCGCAGCCTTAGCCCCGCCTCTTGTGGCACGCGGTCCAGCACCACGTCCACCACAACCTCCACCTCTAGAAGCTTTCGAAGATCTACCACCAGCCATCCTCTAATACACTATAAGATCCAAACACCAACACGGTCATTCAAGGTAATAGCTCAGTTTATGTCAAGTATAGTAAGTCCCTAATTACAGTGGCCAGTTATGATTAGCCACTTACTTTACTCTCCATACCCCAAGCATTCCCTATCCTGACTACATCAGTATCCAAATCTACTAAAAGCACATAAATCAGATAACATGCGCACATAATACTGGTTAACATTAAAGAAAATACTTGTTGGCATGTAGCTACTTGGGCTTGCATCCTTCCATTTGTCCCATTTTCAGTTTAAGTTTAGGTTTTTGGAAAATATTTACCAATTTCTCTTAAACTTTGGCTCTGATACCAACTTGTAAGGCCCCGTTCCTGGGACACTCACAGTTGGACAATCATCGCACGTACTATTTAAATCTCATTACAAATCATTAAAGCATTGCAGCTGAATAATTTCACAAAAACTATTTCATGCATTAATAATTACTTTTGTAAAATAATACATCGTTGTTAGAGTTACAAAATATCATTTGATGCATAAAAGTCAGCGTTGCTGAGTGAGTTCTAGTTTTATAAAAATATTCGTATTACCTTCCGTTCATTAAAACTTTTTCATACTTTCGCACATGAACATACATCGTACATACATCAAGGTAATATTTATTATCTTCCATCATTGCTCTTTTCGCATTTTACGCACTTCACATTATCTTTCACTTCTATCTAGATCCTGTCATATGCTAAACCCCCCTCTTGGGCATGAAGCCAACTAATCTAGGGTTTAGCCAACAAGGATCCCATATCGCACATATGGAACAGTCACCAAGACTGATTCCGCTGTGTGTGAACCCTCATGGGTCAGCCAAGATCGCACGCTGTATGACACACAGTTGAGCTAACAACTCTCAAGGAGTTGTGAACCTCCTTACATTTTTCTTGCAAGACTTTCATTCGTTCATTCATTATGTTCCAGTTTCATAATCTTAGATCTTTCGCTTCGCTAAGATAGTACTTTACGTTCATTATCATAATCACACCACGTAAAGCCACGGAATAATACGAAATACGGAACATAAGGAAACATATCATAAACATGCATAAAATCATCATACATCACCCCCGAAAACATTCCAAGTCATAGCCTAAAAATCTCTTTTTCCCAAAATTTCAGAATATTTTCTAAGGTATTAGGTGCACGGACACTATGCAGGCGCACGAGCACTATGCTAGCGCATGAATACTTAGGCGCATGGGCGACTCAGCACTATTAGGCGCATGGGCACTATTAGGGCGCATGAGCCTTACTTGGGCGCATGGGCAGGTTTTGGGCGCATGGGCACTATACGGGCGCATGGCCGACACTTAGGCGTATGGGAACTTAGGCGTTTGGGCAGTTGGGCGTATGGGCACACTTAGGCGCCTCGGCAATATTCTAGGCGCATGGGCACTATTTGTGCGCATTAACCTTGGGAGCATGAGTACTACACAAGCGCATGGCCAACTGTTTTCTAACTAACATCATTTTCAGTCCCCAAATTGTCATTTTAACCTGTTCCAAGCCTAGTTCTAACATACTAAGCATCATCACAAGCGTACAACATGAACATAATCAAAAATCATTCCGAACATACACCCACCCAACCGGGCACACACATGTACATACGGGTACACACCCAACTTTAATAAAAACGTTAAAACATACATTTCCAGCCCCAAAACAGGTTAAAACATTTAAAAACGGGGATCTAGAACTCACCTCTTGTAACTTTCGAGTAAGACTTCCTTCAAACCCGAATGCTTATGAGTTCAAACACCTAAAAACACCAAAAACACACAACCGAACATACAAGAGCACATAAGACATACCCGAAGGCTGAAAATCAGCCAAGAAGACCCCAAAAATCAGAAAACTAACCTGAATTCAGCTTCTTCTTCTTCTTCTTCTTCTTCTTCTTCTCCTCCTCTCTAAAACCCGAGAGAATTCTCTGCTTTCTCTCTCTGGAAAATGCGATGGAAAGATGGTACAGGAGTCATGGGCGGCCATGACCACCTTTTTGAACAAATTAATATAAAACTTTGTACCTTGTACAACTTTAACCCCTCAACTTGGGTTATTTTGCTTTCTTTTCCTTTTTATTCACCTTTTAAAATTTCTGGTGTTCAGTGAAAATTTTGAAACTTATTGATTTGTATGATTCCATCAACATGCAACATGTTAGAATCATTTGTTGCTTTTGGACCTTGTTGACTTTATCTATATGACAATTGTGCAAAAAATAATTTGACTTGAAAAACTCATGTATCCTGTAGCCAAGTTAGTGCTTAAATCCCAATTCCTTCATTTGGTTAAAAATTTAGATTTCATGATTTCATGCATTAACTACTCCCCCTAAATTTGTGATAAATGATGAACTGATACATTTATCATAACTTTATCTAGAAAATAGCATGAAAGACACTAGTCTGTTTAACAGAACGATAAATAACTTAAGTTATAAACAAACTGAATTAAAAACTTATGTGCAATCATATATATACATATAATGAGATCATACTATGACACTAAGCACCTTCCTGTATTAATTTGCTTGATGAAATGAGACCTGAATCTAGTGCTAATTGTAAGTATGATGTTTCACATAAATTCAAACAAGAGTATGTTGTCAACTAGGCATGCTGATTATCATGTTTTGATGTTGATTAAAGATAGACAATTATGAGTTCCACATTCAAGTTTCATTAGAGTATATCCTCCGTTTGTGAGTCATATCATCACTTTTTCACACTTTGAAACTATGTACTTTAAGTTATAAGTTCTATCTTGAGATGTATTTTACATATCATTAATGCATTGATTCAAAAGCTCTTAAGTTAATATATAGTTGATCATAATGGATTCTTTTGAGAGCTGAGATATGATCATCATCAGGCCACCAGGTCTTTAATTCCATAAAACAGAGGTGCCTTTAACCCAGGTCTTTGTTTACACAAAACAGAGGGATGATGAGGATCATAATCTATTCACCAGTTGGTTACAGATGTATACCAAGGTGATCATAATCCTAGGTCATTGTTTACACAAAACAAAGGGAAAATGATTTGCAAAGATAGAAGTTATAAAGTGTTGTTACATAGTGTGCTTGGGTGAGTGAGTTGATCACATCAGGATAAGACTTACTTGCTTGATCCTCAAAATAGAATTTCCCACACAGAGTCACCTTTTCATTATGTTATACATGCACTTAGTGTAATTTCCACTCAAGCTGAACCTACCCAGATATCAAATCACTTCTGATTAGTCTTTAGTGAAAGTTAAAAACTCAGGAAAGAAGCAAAGACATAGTGTACTATCATTTCCCATCAATATGGACTGCTAAATATGAAAACAAATAATTAAGACATTCTTTTTGTATTTTTATATTGTTTTATGAATTTTTTTGGATTTTGCATATGAATATATACAAGGACAGACTCATGCTTTTCAGTTGGCAGATAATTAATCTAAGTTAATCATGCCCAAAGATTCAATCAGAAAATTAAATCTAACTGAATCAAAGGCTTTAGTGAATAAATCAGCAAGCTGATTTGTTGTATCCACTTTGATTAACTTGATTAAACCTTTTTCTGAGCAATCTCTTAGAAAATGGTATCTGATTTCTATGTGTTTTGTTTTACTATGTTGCACTAGATTTGCAGTGATGAACATAGCAGCAGAATTATTAATATGAACTGGTGTTTGAAGGAAATTGTAACCATAATCAAGTAATTGGTTTTGCAACCAAAGAACCCGAGAGCAACCAGCTGAAGCAGCTATGTACTCAGCCTAAGCTGTGGATACTGATACATTTGTTTGCTTCTTGCACTGCCATGAGTTATGGATTTTCTGTTGTTGTTGCATCCTCCAAAGTCACTATCAGAGTATGAATGGAGGTTGAATTCTCCATCTTTAGGATACCAAAGTCCAAGAGCTGGCTTCCCTTTAAGATATCTGAAGATCCTCTTAACAGCATTCAAATGTGACTCTTTAGGATCTGATTGGTACCTAGCACAAACACACACAGCAAACATAATGTCAGGGCTGCTTGTAGTTAAATACATTAAAGATCCTATTATTAATCTATACAGTCTTTGATCAAGTGATTTCCCTGTAGGATCAGGTACAATCTTGTCTGTTGTGGATGCTGGTGTTTTGCATGAAGAAGTATCAGCAAGATTATACTTCTTCAAGATTTGATGAATATGCTTCTCTTGATTAATGAAGATGCCATCTGGTTTTTGATGAACTTGTAAACCAAGGAAGAAGGTTAATTCTCCCATTGAACTCATTTGAAATTTAAATTTCATTAAACCTTCAAAGCTTTCACACAATCTCTTGTTTGTTGAGCCAAAAATAATGTCATCTACATAAATCTGGACAACCAAGAAGTCTTGATGTTCTTGTTTGAGAAAGAGAGTTTGATCTATTATTCCCCTTTTATATCCATGCTTGAGTAAGAATGATGATAACGTTTCATACCACTTTCTTGGAGCCTGACGAAGACCATACAAAGCTTTGTCAAGCTTGTATACCCTGTGTGGGTAATCAGGATCCTCAAAGCCTGGAGGTTGAGCAACATAGACTTCTTCATCAATTTTTCCATATAAAAAAGCACATTTTACATCCATTTGGTAAACTATGAACTTCTTATGTGAAGCATAGGCTAGGAATACTCTTATGGTTTCAATACTTGCAACTGGTGCAAAAACATTATCATAATCTATTCCTTCTTCTTGGGTATATCCTTGTGCTGTCAGCCTTGCTTTGTTTCTTACAATAATACCTCTGTCATCTAGTTTATTCTTGAAAAGCCATCTTGTGCCAACTGAATATTAACCTTTAGGAAGATCAACTAGATTCAAGACTTTTTGCTTTCTGAATTATTGAAGCTCCTCTTGCATAGCTTTAATCCAGCTGTTATCCTTCAGTGCAGCAGTTATGTTGAGAGGAACTACTTGTGAAAGAAAACATGTGAATAGACAAATGTTGGCTGCTCCCCCTTGACTTCTAGTAGTTTTTTCATTAAGGTCACCAATAATATTGTCTATTGGATGACTTTTATGAATTCTTGTTGTTGGAATAGATACAACTAGAATAGATGATTCCAAGTTAGTCATATTCCTTGATGGAGAGTGATCCAGCTGAGAAGGAGAATCAACAAAATAGCCAAGATCTTTATCATTTTGATCCTCTGAAGCTGAATGATATCCCTCCTCATGAGTTTGAGCATCAGCATCATTATGAACAGCTTCCGCAGAAACATTTACAGATGTGTTTCGTACTTCCGCAGGAGTTACAGGAACTTCTACGGATGTTGTTTGTTGATATGCTGACTTGGTTTCCTTAGAATGTATTGCAGCATCTCTAGAGAGTGGGATAGCTACAGGTGTAGATGGAATATCTGCGGATGTAGTGATCATTTCTCTAGATGCAGGAAAAACATCTGCGGATGCAGAGTTATCTACAGCTGGTGCTGTGTTTTTATCTAAAGATGTTGAATTGTTTGTTTGATCATGTGCTGTAGTTCTTGGATGACATGAATTGCCAGGATCAAAAACACTGGAAGAGGGTTGTGATGATCTTGGAGGATCAGCAGATAATGATACTTCATTCATGTTTGGAGGAACATATGGATAGCATGTATCCGTAGAACCTGCAGTATTCAAATAACCAGAGTTAAATGAATTTGTTAATGCATCTTTATCAAACAACCATGATGATCCTTTAACTGATTTTGGAAATAAGGATTCATCAAATGAAACATTAGGTGTTTCTTCCACAATGTTTTGCTGTTGAATATAAACTTTATATGATTTAGATGTTGAGGAGTACCCAAGAAAAAAAAAATCATAGGCTTTTTTAGAAAACTTTCCCAATTGTTCTTTTGTGTTTAAAATAGACATATGACATCCAAAAGCTCTAAGATATCCTATGAAAGGTTTTCTTTTAAATAAGAGCTCATATGGTGTTTTCTTATGTTCTTTGACAATTAAAGTTCTATTTTGAACATTGCATGCTGTGTTCACTGCTTCTGCCCAAAAGGTGATTGGCAATTGTGAGTCAGCTAGCATTGTTCTTGCAGCTTCAAGGAGAGTTCTGTTTCTTCTTTCAGCAACTCCATTTTGTTGTGGTGTCCTGGGGGCACTGAATTGTCTTGCTATGCCTTTATTCCTACAAAAGGAATCTAGAACATTATTAACAAATTCAGATCCATTACCACTCCTGAAAATTTTAACTTTTAGATCAAGTTGATTTTTAATCTTAGTGACAAACTCCATTAATGTTTCTGATGTTTCACTCTTTTGTTTTAAGAAAAAGACCCATGTGAATCTAGTGAAATCATCCACAATCACCAAATAATATTGCCTTTTTCCAATGCTCATCACATTGGTTGGACCAAATAGATCCATGTGAAGCAATTGGAGTGGTGTTAAGTTTGTGTTGATTGTTTTGGATTTATATGACACTCTATGTTGTTTTCCTTTATAACAAGATGAATAATGATTGGAACAATAAAATTCTCTTTTTGGAATTCCAATGACTAGGTCATTTTTCACCAATTTGTTCATGTTCTTCATGTTGGAATGAACAAGCCTTCTATGCCACAACTGAGATTCATCTTCTGATGATTTAGACAGCAGGCATGTTTCATTGCTTGTGAGTGCAGTATTATTCATATCCAAGACATATGTGTTCCTTTTTCTTGTTGCTTTAAGAAGGATCCAGTCTTCTGGAATGGAAAAACCTGGCTTAAGAATATAACAGTTAGTGTTATCAAATAAAGTGGTATAATTTTGATCACAAATTTAAGATACACTAAGTAAATTGTATTGTAAATTTTCACAATAATTTACTTTCTCAAACTTGAGTACACCATTAGTTACCATTCCTTCACCAACAATTTTACCTCCTTTCTTATCCCCACCAAATGCCACATAAGAGGCATTTTTATGTTTGAAATCATAGATTAGAGAATAGTTTCCTGTCATATGCCTGGAACAACCACTGTCAATATACCACTTGTTGTTAGTCCTTCATGTTTGTTCCTGCATACATAAAGAAATCAATTAGAATGGGGAACCCAAGCCTTAATGATCTTGGGTTTACCACTAGTATCTAAAATTGTTACTCCCTCATGAATGAGTCTTGAGGATTCAGTATTAACTTTAGACTCAATTGATTCATTATGTTTTGTTTGTGGTGAGGATGACTTTGTTGAAGATGAACTTGTGGAACCTTGTTCTTGGTTCTCAATCCCTTCTTCTGTCACCTTCTGTTTGTTTAGCATTTGCTTTGATTTTGATGATGATCCCTGATTAAAGAAAGTTTCATCATCTTTTGATTTTGATTGTGGTATTTGAGTACCATTTTCAAAATGATCAAAGAAAGTGTTATCAGCATTTGCTGTCTTCTCTGTCAAATCCACCTTTTTGTGAGGTGTTTTGAGTTGGTGATGTGGTTTTCCTTTCTTCTTCAAAGGCTTACCATCAGAAGATGGTTGCATCTTTGTTTTTAGCAGTTTTTATTTTTGCTGCTGCTTCTTTGGCTTTGAATCTTCATTACTATCACTTGATTGAGAGTCTGATTCAGCTTTCTCTGATTGTTTCTTCTTTGTGCTCTTTGTTTTGTTCTTTTTGTTGAAATCATTCCTGAGTGGAACGGTTATTTTTTTTACAAATTGTGCAGTATTTGTTGAAGTAGCATTCAGAAGTCATGTGATTGTTCATATTGCAAATGGAACAGTAACTGCTGAACTAACAATCTTCAGTATTGTGATTTTTCATGTCACACCATTTACAATACTTTTCTTCTTCCTCACTTTCATGGACACTTACCTTCTTCTCCCTTTTCTATTCTGCCAGTTCCTTTTCAAACTTGGCAGCTGATGAATCCTTGCTTTTTCCTGACATGATATCAAAGGGTTCTTGTTTAGCAGCAGATAACTTTTGTTGCTTAGGATTCACACTCTTTTGTTTGGCTTTCTTGATGTTTGTTGCTTTTTGCTTCCGCTGATCTTCCACGGATTCAACAGATTTTTGCTTCCAGAGATCTGCTACGGATGTTGATTGATTAGCATTTTTCTTCTTCCAGAGATCTGTAGATGGTGTTTTCTTTGCTTTTTCTACAGAAGAGATTTTGATTGCTTCCGTAGATGTGAGTTTCACACTATCTTCAGTTGATTTTTGCTGTTTGTTGAGCTGATGAAGATCTTCATTCAGTTGAGCTATCCTCTTGCAGATTGTTTTCAACATATTTCTTTGCTTTGGAGGATAAGGCAGCTTTGTTTCTTCAAGAACTTTGGGAATGATTGGTTCAAATGAAACATTCTTACCAATACCCATTTCATTCACACTTTTCTCAATATGTTCATCAGAATCATCCAAGTCATCACATTCATCATGGTCAAATTTTGAGTCATTTTGTTTGACTAGTTCTGATTCAGATTACTCAGTTTCACTCACCTCAGCATCATTACCATTTATCAATTGATTAATTTTTGTTTCAAAGTTGGTGCTTGATACAAAATGGTTTGACAAACTGTTTGTCATTGACTCAGGTAAGGGTGTGTAATTATCATTCAGAGGAGGTGCAACAGCATTGAATCCCAACCCATATCTGTTCTTTGATTCAATATGAGAATTTAACAATTTCTCATATTGCGAAGATGACATTTGAAAATTCTAAAGTTTCACTTCAGTTGATGCATGATCAGACATGAATTTTGTTAAGGTAGTGGTCAAATGCTCAACTTGTGCTTTTAAGTTGTAATTTTCAGAAACAAATTTATCCAAATCTTTTTGCAAAAAGTTGATTTTGATTTGATAGAGTTTATGCTCTCTTACATGAGATTCATTTAAAACCATTGTTTCTTTTACTTTGTTAGCCAGTTGTTGAGCATGGACTCTATATCTTTCAACTTCCTCAACACACATTGATGAACACAATCTATCTCTTACCTCTCTGGCCATAGGTGGGACTTTGTTCTCCATGTTGGCCATTAGAGCTTGATTTTTTTCCAACACCTCCTTCTCATACATGCTCGAGTCACATGTTCCATCTTGCAGGATTATAAGTCCAGTTTCTTTGGAATTGCTTGGCCCTACGGATGAACTTGTGGCTGGTGGGGACGAATTAGTTAACTTAGCCTGTTTGAATGATCTTGAAGTTGATGATGGTTGATTAGATTGATGTTGCTGATTTTGCCTGATGTCAGAAGTTGATTGTTGATTGCACTCTCTTGAGAAATGTCCATAGAGATTGCATTTGAAACATCTTACCTTTGACTTATCAACTCCAATCTTAGTTGTTCTACCTGCTGTAGCCAAGTTTTTATTTCTCCTCAGATACTGCTTGGCTCTGTATGCAATCATTGCCATTTGCCACTGGATATCCATTTCTTCTACTTCATCTGGATGAAGTTCTTCCAGGTCTTGTTGTCAAATGTTAGCAGGTTTTAGAGTGCTACCCAAATAAGCTTGGAAGCTTGAACTGAAAGCTGCAAATGCTACCTTTTGTTCTTCAGAGTCCAGAATCAAAGTGATGGGCTCTGCTTGATTGTTGTTGTTGGAGGAAGTCTTTACTGATGATGCAGATGAATCCTTTCTTTCATCAGATCTTCTTTTTTCCTTTGCTGATTTACTTTCAGAGGTTGATCTTGAAGGCTTTGAGGCATAGAAACCAACTTCTTCATCATCTTCACTCAAAGTACAAGTGTTGTCATCATCATGGTTAGAAATAAAAGCACTTCAAGCACTTTTTAGTTTCTTTAAATTGACAAGGAGCCACATGTGATTTCACACTCTTGTTTCTTGATTTTTCATCAATTTCAAAAGCTTCAATCTTAGCTACCAATGTATCCAAACCAATGGTTTTGAGATCAAGAGTATTCTTGAACATGGATACAATTTGCTTCCAACTTTCAGGCAAAGTATGGAGCATCTTTTTGTTTAACTCCTCATTAGTATACTTCAGTTCCAAGATGTTCATCTCCGTCACCAATTGCATAAACCTATGGAGCTATTGAGGAACTGATTCGCCCTCAATATGATAGAATGTTTCATATTGGGAGCGAAGAGTATCCTTCCTTATGCTTCTGATTTCATCACTCCCTTCATTGAGAGTATGCAAAATCTTCCATAAGGAGTTTGCTGTTTTGTAGTTCTCACACCTGATTAGTATATCTTCAGGTAAAGCCATATTGAGTAAACTGTATGCTCTAATATCGACTTTAACCTTTTTAGCATCCTCAGGTGATAGATCTTTTGTATTTATGGGTTGATTATGATCTTTATAATCCGGTCCAAGAGCTGGTGGAATATAAGGGCCTTCAGTTATTGATACCCACAAATCCGAATCAGTGTAGTTCACATGATTCCTGAATTTGATTTTCCAGGATTGAAAATCCGCTTTAGTTTCCAACTTTGGGGGTTGGAATGATGATCCACCAAAAGAATTACTCATTTTGGTTAATGGATTAATTTTCAACTAAAACAGACTTTCTTTTGCTATGAACTAATTAATGACAAACTCTTAATTATCGAATTAATTAAGTCGTTGCAGTCACAAATCAGTCAATCCTCTCAATGAATATTAAGATTAATATCAAATCAAGAATGTTTGTTGATATGTTTTTGTTCAATTGACTTGAACAATTTTTGATTATCAATCAATAACACAGATTTACGTATCAATTAGTGAGAATGTAAATTAATGTTAACCGAGCAATATAACAGTACTTGCTGAATGACAAATCACAGTTTGATTGTTTTAAATTGATTTACACCAAAACGGTGAGTATAATGCATTTGTTAGCTATCGATAAGCCTAACTCAAATCAGTTCATTCTATAACACCCTTGAATCTGGGTTACAACCTCTCAAGACGTTATGAACAATTAAAAGCAATATTACTCAAAATCAATGGATCTGGTCCGAAAATTGATAGATCGAATGATATAAACAATTAATCAAACAAATCTAACACTCATAGATCAATCGATCGATACCACCTGTGAATCCAAGGATCGCAATCAGGAATTATCAGGTTAGATTGAATTCGAATAATGATCACGGAATTATCACTATTCGTTGTTTGATTGATTGAATATGAAATAACAAATGCAGTAATAAATAATAATGAAGAACAGAACAATTAACTGCTATGAATGAACAAATAAGATTTGATTCAAAAGTATTTCATTAAAAATATATTAATGATTACAAATGAACAAATAATAATTGCTAATGATGATTATTGCTATGATTCTATTGATGATTTTGGTGTAAATGATGATGCGGCTGCTAGGGTTTGATTGTGATTGATTGATTGTATTGTTTGGTATTCAGCCGTATGTAAAAGTGTGAGCCTATACCTTGTATTTATAGGCTCAGAAATTTACTATTAGGGTAACAGTAACTTTCTTATCGTGTTAAGAAAGTTACTAAGAGAATGTTCTGATATGACACATTCTCTGACTGAGTTAAAGTCATCCGTAGGAGTTGACTTTATGACATCACTCAGTATTTGACTTGTTGCCTTGAAGTACTTGGTGAAGTACATGCCACTTCAAGTGTTGGTCTTCCGTAGGAGTTATGCCTTCTGTAGGAGTCTTCACTTGGTAGACTTCATCCGCAACAAGTTGTTCTTCCACAGAAGATCCCCGGATGCACTTTACTTTGTTTCAGAAGATTATCTACGGAAGAACAAAAATGTTCATCCGTAGATGTTTCGTACACTTAGTCAATTTTATGAAATTGACTAAGTATACTGTCAAACCTGCAATCACACATATAAATCAACACAGTTATGGGTTAACCTATACATATAAAGCATACATTAAGATAATGATTTACAAAAGTCTATTACAAAAGATTGATTAAAGTTCTAAGCCTATACAATGTATCAAGACCTATCAGGACTAGACTCAACAGATGAGGTAGATGTGGTTTTTCTGAGGGTTGCACGTTGAACAAAATCCTAATGGTATTCTTATTCATCAAGAAAACTACATTCATGAGATTCTTAAGAAGTTCAAGATGGAGGATGCTTTTCCAGAACATACTCCATTCACTGCTCAAACCTGCTTAACTCAACTCTAGTTGATAATGGGAAATCCATGGATGCTCATCGCTATCGTTCTATGATCGGATCTCCTATGTATCTCACGGCTAGCCGTTTGGATATTACATTCGTTGTGTGCTATTGTGCCCGTTTTCAAGCCAACCCAAAAGAATCACATGAAAAAGCTGTTAAACGCATCTTTCGTAACTTAAAGGGTTCTTCTCGTTTGGGTCTTTGGTATCCAAATGGAGGGAACATTGATTTACATGCTTATTCTGATTGTAATCATGGTCGCTGCAAGATCAACAGGAAATCCGTCATTGGCGGATGTCAATATCTTTGGGATTGTCTTGTTTCATGGCAAAGCAAGAAGTAAACAATAGTATCTCTATCTACACGAAAGGCTGAATATGTTGCTGCATCAAGTTGTCACTGCCAAGTGCTATGGATACCACATCAGATGAGGGATTACGGAATCAATTTTCTTCATACACCACTCTTTTGTGATAATGAAGCTGCTATCGACATCGCAAAAAATCCAATTCATCATACTCATACCAAGCGCATTGAAACAAGGATTCATGCAATCCGGGATGCTCAGGAAAAGGGTTTCATTGATATTATTCCAATTGACACAAAGAATCAAGAGCAGATATTTTCACTAAAGTATTTGGTAAACCTTGTTTTTATGAATTGATCTCAATGATGGGTTTAATATCTTTTTGAAAACTCTCTTCATAACAAATTGTGTAAAAAAATTGTAAAAAAACTCTTTTGTTCATTTTCTATTTTTAATAAACCCTTTCTAATAAACTTTTGTGTCCCATAGTCCTTCACTTCTTTGATCTTTAACGTAATATGAAATACAGAAATTTCTCTTACATGGTAGTTAAAAAGAAATTTCGGGGGAGAATAAAGATTAAACTCTTAAGTTTTACAATTTTGTCTTTTCAGGAACCTGAAAAAAGAGGTTTGAAGGAGGTCAATAACCTTGTGTTGGGATATACACGGTAGGCTCTGCCCGAAAACGAGGTGAACAGTGATCGTGTAGGTAAACTAAAGTTTAAGAAAACTTGGTGATAAGGATTATCCTCTTGATATTTTTGCTTGCCCAAAGATACAAGTCTTCGTTAAAAACGGGTTGAGAGTTTCAAATCTCTACTTTGATATTTCAAAAACAATATATCCCAAATCCCCTTATCCCCAAGTCCTGAATGATGCTTCTAGTTAGCACAATAAGTGCTTCTAGTCTAGCTCTTCAGAAAAGTATCTGAATTGAACCTTCTCGTTAGCTCTTTAGAAGTATAACCCATGCTTATCTCCTCTGCTATGTGTGGACATTGACCTTGAGTGATGATCTCCTCTGTTATACATGAGTATAGACTTGGAGCTCTCATCAGCACATTCTGATGATCTTCTCTGTTATACGTGAGTATAGACCTGAAGCTCTCATCAGCAAGTTCACATGATCATCTCCTCTGTTATACGTAAGTATAGATCTGTAGCTCTCATCATCGGTTCCCCAAAATATAGGCACAGTGATTTTTAAATTAAGATCATTGTTGAAATCCCAAAAGAAAATCAAGCAGAGTTGTCATATTACTCAATAAACCATGAGGACATGATAAGTTCTTTGCCAAATATCTGTAGGGACCAAGTCATTAGAGTTGATACAATTAAACTAAAACATGATAAACACAGCTGCAGATTACGTGTTGAAAAGTATATGGCATGGGTTTAAAAGGACAAACATATCAGCAATCCTGCTAATCTTTGACTCTCTGGAAAACTCCTTAAATAAGAAGTGTTTATATCCTTTTATTCTTAATTTTATTCTTAATTTTATCTTATTTTTTAATTTAATTTTATTCTATTTTATTTTATTATTTTATATTATTTTTTTGTGTTGGTTTTGTGGGGCGATGAAGTTTTTCTCGAAAACTTTTGTTTATATAAATCCTTAATAATTTTTCATAAAATATTAAAAAAAAATTTAAAAAAATTCTCCAAATTCGTTAAGTGTTAGGTTTGAAATTAAGTTTCGCTAGCTTTTTCGCTAAGCGAATATATAGATTCGCCGGTACATTAGCTCAGTTCTGAGTAACATGATTTTAAATGTCATGCCGAGCGAAACTATAGTTTCGCTGCCAGCGAAACTAGGGAATATATATTGGATAGTGTGGGATCAGTTTCTCACATTTGCTTGACGAAACTGAGCCTTAGTTTTTGTGCAGTTATACTCGAAACTATTTCGTGTCGATTTCCGTTGCGATTGTGTGTTACTAAGTTCAAAGGTGGGTGTTTCGAACCCATTCCACAACATTAATCGTGTTATTAACCGATATATTTAGGTTTTAGATTAATTCGTTCGGTTGGAGTGTTTGCTTATTCGTTCAGCGAAACTACGAGATTTACAAGCGAAACTAAACGAAAGTTCAAAGTTCCGAGTGAAACTGTCTAGCCATGCTGTCCGTGCGTACTTGACAGTTTTGCCGGGATAGTTTCAGCGAAACTATAGATTCGCTCAGGCACATGATTTTGTGTCTAAGCCTCAGCGAAGGATAGCTTCAGCAAAACTATAGATTCACTCAGGCACATGATTATGTGTCTGAGCCTCAGCGAAGCTATACTTTCGCTTGTGCGAAACTACAGTTTTGACAGCAACGAAACTATAGTTTCGAGAGCAGTGAAACTACAGTTTCGAGAGCAGCGAAATGTTGTATTTTGCCTGTGCGAAACAATAGTTTCCAATGTAGCGAAACTATTGAACCTTCTAATTCTTCTTATGTCTTTTTTCACTTCATGTTAATTCTTTTGTCAATGTATTATCTAACTCACTTCTGTTTATTTTTCAGTTTAAATGGCAAATTTAAAGTTTGATGAGAGGAATAACATAGTAGCATTACTGGATGATGCCAACCCAAAGGCTACTAGTTTTAGAGACTCCATCAAATGGCTGAAGGAGTCCCTAATATTCTATGCTATATCTCATAGGCACACTATCTATGATCTGCACATTAGAGATTTATGGAGAACTGTAGAGTTTGACCTCGAGTCTACTCCACACCAAGTTGTAGCTAGAGTTCATGGCAATGACATAACCATTTTGGTTGAAACTATTGCCAAGGCTAGAGAATGACTGTGGAGATGAAGTTGTGCTATCTGAGGCACAAGTGTTGGATGCATTCAGGAGCATCGGTTATGAAGAAACTCCTTTTGGCTCAAGAAAAGAGATCAAGAAGTCCTTTCTATCTAAGGAATGGAAATACATAGCACACATGTTTACCATGTGCCTAGACCATAGAAAAGGAGGGTCTGATGGGCTAAACTTGGATTGGGCAGGGCCATTATTGTATTTTGTAGAGGACAGAAGGCCAACATTGCTAAACTGATATTTGATTGCATGTCTAAAAATATAATGGCACTAAAGAAGGATAAATGGCTGTTATATCCAAGATTCATGCAGATGTTGATAAATAATTTGATTCCAAATGTGCCTAAAAATGGAGAGATTAAGATACTGGTTTAGATGAATACCAGGATATTTGTAGACTGCTCAACTGTGAGACATGACTTTAGTGGGAAAATCACATATCTTTGGGAAAACATGTATCTTGCTGAGAGGTGCAATTATATCAAAAGATTGATTGAGACTGAAAACAAGAATGCTGAAGAAAATCAAGAATAACAGGCTGAAGCAATTAAGAAAAGGAAAAGATATGCCAAAGATAAAGAATACAATCTGAAAGATGAGATTGATGAAGTGGAAGAAGAATTGAGGGTGCAAAGGGAGAAAAAAACAAAAAGAAGGCAGATAAGGGAGAGCCAGCCAATGTTACCAAAAGGAGAACAAAGCATAAACAACAAGCATTTTCTAAAACTCCAGAAAGAAGAGATGCCAGATCAGAGCTAGACCAAGATGTTATTAGAAATCTGAATGCATCTTTGGCAAATGAATTGGGGATGATCAGAAATAAATTGGTAAATCAAGAACTGAGAGAAAAGGAGAAAGATAAGGTGATGGAAAGCATGAAGAGTTTGATGTTAGATCAACATGAGTTAATGAAGAGGCTACTCAAGGAAGTGAACGAGCTGAAAGCCAATGCCGGCCTGCCCAATCAGTTAACTCAAGCTGAGTTAGATGATCTCACCGATACATCAAAGTACTCATTTTTAAAGGTGGGAAGTTCAACTAGGGCAGGAGAGGGCTCAAGTGGAGCAGGATTTGGTGCTAGTGGTAGTGGTGCTGTGTAAGGCCCCGTTCCCGAGACACTCACAGTTGGACAGTGATCGCACATAATACTTCAAAATCACATTAAAATTCATTAAAACATTGCAGCGAAATAATTTGACAAAACCATTTCATATATTAATAATCGCTTTTGCGAAATAATACATCATTTCTATTATTGCAAAACATAGTTCGGTTGCATTATACCATAAAAACATCATTTTAGTCATAAAATGGATGCCATCCATAAATCTTGCCAAGTAGCTTCGCCGCGTGCCATCCTCAGCAACCATTACCTGCCAACTGAAAATGCATAAAAGTCAGCGTTGCTGAGTGAGTTCTAGTTTTATAATAGAATTACTTTACTTTTGTTTAGAAAACCTTCCTTTACTTTCATTCGTGATCATACACCATACGTACATACAAATAATATTTATTATTATCTTTCATCGTACGTCATTCGTTCATTCATCATTATCTTTCACTTTCATCTGGACCAATGCCATGTGCTATACCCCGAACATTATGCACGAAGCTGGTTACTGGGCCGAAGTCTATAAATAGACCCCTAACATTGTGCACGAAGCTGACTCCAGTACCTGGGGCAAGCGACAAGGGTCCCATACGTTTGGTCAATCACAAGGATTAGACCCCCGTGTGCATCCTTCTGGGTTAGCTAAACCGCACACAGTTGAGCTAACACCCTTCATTGGGTGTGAACCTCTTTACGTTTGCTTGCAAGACTCTTCTTTCATTCTTTACGTTCCACTTTTCATTAACATTAACTTCCGCTTTCATTATATTATACTTTACTTTTATTAACATAATCACACCATGTAAAGCCATAGAATAATACGTAACAAGGAACATAAAGAAAACAGACCATAAATATACATAACATCATCATATAATCATCACATATCATACCCGGAAACATCCCAAGTCCTACCCTAAAATCCCTCTTTCCCAAAAATTCAGAATATTTTCTAAGTCTTTAGGCGCATGAGCACTATGCAGGCGCTTGGGCACTATGCGGGCGCTTGATTACTTAGGCGCATGGGCAAGTTTTAGGCGCATGGGCACTATACGGGCGCATGGCCAACAGTTAGGCATCTGGACAACTTTCTAGGCGCATGGGTACTATACGGGTGCATGAGCCTGACTTAGGCGCATGGACACTTAGGCGTTTGGGCAGTTGGGCGTTTGGGCACTATTTATGCACATGAACCTTGGGCGTTTGAGTACTGTTTGGGCGCATGATCTTAGGCGCATGCGCACTTAGGCGCATGGCGCGCATGATCTTAGGCGCATGCGCACTTAGGCGCATGGCCAACCGTTTTCTAACTAACATCATTTTCAGACCCCAATTCATCAATCTAACCTGTTCTAGCCTAGTTTCTAGCATACTAAGCATCATGACAAGCATAAAATCATGAACATAACCCAAAAATCATCCCAAACATACACCCACCCATCAGGCACACACATATACATACAGGTACACACCCAACTTTCATAAAAACGTTATAATATGCATTTCAGCCCCAAAACAAGTTAAAACATGTAAAAACGGGGCTCTAGAACTCACCTCTTGCAACTTTCGAGTAAGACTTCCTTCAAACCCGAATGCTTATGAGCTCAAACACCTAAAAACATCAAAAACACACCACCGAACACATACAAGCACATAAGCACATACTCGAAGGCTGGAAATCAGCCAAGAACAACACAAAATATCGAAAACTAACCTGGAATCAGCCTCTTCTTCTTCTTCTCTCTAAAACCCGAGAGAATTCTCTGCACTTCTCTCTCTAAAAGATCTACAGAAAGGTGATGTGCAAAGGGGTGGGCGGCCATGCCACCTTTTTGAACAAATTAATAAAAAAGTTTGCCCCTTGCATAACTTTAACCCCTCAACTTGGGTTATTTTGCTTTAATTTCTTTTTCTTCACTTTTCTTTTCTTATAAAATTTCCGGGTGTTACATGCTGGTGGTTCTGGTGTTGGTGGCTCGGTGCTGATGTGATAGTTGTTAGTGAGTCAGAAGTTGAGAGAGAAAAGGTTGGAGGTGGAGATATTGATATTGAAGTAGAAGTTGTGAAAGAAAGTGGTGCAAGAAGTGTTGTAGGAAATGTTAATGAAGTTGTAGAAGCTGAATTTATAGACATGGGGTTTGATATAAATGTTGATTTGACCTGTGATGAAGTGATTAGAGAAGAAGGATATGGAGCAGGAAGGAAAGATGCTGAGTTAAAGTTGATAGACGAAGAAGAGGAGATTGAGGAGCAATTAGCGGATTATGACTCTGAGCCCAAATACTATGAGGTACACGAGCGACGAATGACATATGTGGCTCAGAGAAGTTCAACTAAAGGAGATATTATGGAGATGGACAAGGAAGACTGGTTTATCATAGATAAGGAACCAGAACAGTTGACCCCTCTATTTCAAAATATTAAAGAACCAAGCCAAAAGGAATCTGATAAGAAGATAATCAGCTGCAAATACAATAATGAATTGAAATTGTTTATGATCAAAAGAAGAGGAGGGGAGGGGGCATCTCATGCCTACATAAGAGGAAGGCATTCAAGACCTTGCCAAAGATGGGATTTAAGAAGATTAGCTGAGATACCACTGCTAGATTCAAACCTAAGTGAAAGAGCTATGTTGCTGGAGCAAGAGATTAAAAAGGGGCTTACTGATAACTTTGAAACATTTGAGTACATGAAAACTAAGAGAAGCAGATTGAAGAAGGATGTGGATTGGGTGACCGGAAAAGGCAAAATTATATTGATGTTGAAACCCGCGAAGTGTGTGAATAGAGTGAGGTTAGCCAATCCACATCCCCCAAGGTTACATAAGTTTGAAAAGTGGTTCTATCATAACAAGACATGAGAAGTGGTGGTTAGAGTGAAGGATGGAGAGGAAATCAAACTATTTGATCCTATGGAGGTATTTTTTTTTATGATGAGGATTTGGTGGTTTTGTGTGAAAACCACATAAAAGTTGGAGCCGGAGTAGAAACAAGGGCTAAAGCAAGCCTCTTCATGAGGGTTGCAAACAAGGCTCGGGGAGTCTGGGCTAATGTCAGGGAGCTTATAGAGAAAGTACATCCAGCTGACAAACTGAGGATGGAAGTGCAGGAGTTGACAAAACAATTTGAAAAGGCTAGTGCACGGGGTGAGGAAGAGAGTTTTGCTGGAGCTGAAAAAGAAACATATGTTAAAGCTACAGAAGAGGTTCAACATGTTGAAGAAAGAACTGGAGCTGAATCAGTAGATCAATCGGGTAAGGTAGAACCTAGGGGGAGTATTGATGATCTAGAATAGGTTGGACTTACCATTGTTATTGTGTTTATTTTGGTAATTATTGTAATAGGTTAAATGTTAGTTTACTTAGTTTGTATTTTGTATTTTGTAAGTTTTGCGCCCAGCGAAACTATGAGCGACACTGAGTTTCCCTCGTAGTCAGCTGATCTTGTCACCCGGCCAAACTGTGTTTCATCACCGGGTGAAACTAGGTTATGGTCAAGACAGTTTCGCTGGTCCAGCGAAACTTTCAGGAAAACTGCAGCCTGCTTATATATTGATAGTTTCATTCATTGTAAGCAATGTTTTTGCAAACCCTAATAGTGAAATCTTATTATTGCAATTCAATGTATGTGGTTGGAAGCTTATTTGATCATATTTAAGCCTTTGTATCATATTCATTGTGTGAGTTTGGAGATCATTGAAAATATTTGAAACTTGTTCATTGTGTCATTGATAAAGTTATGTTTATTCAGTGGGTTTTCTCTGTTTTATGAATCATCGCCACTGATTATCAATCATACGGACCAACATATAGTTTCCAATGCGAAACTATAGTTTCTCACTACGAAACTATAGTTTCTCTCGTGTACTTTCTTCAAATAGTTTTACTTGATTTGTGTAAATCTATAGTATCGTCAGATCATGCGAATCTATATTCTTCCATGCAAAACTATAGTTTCTACATGCGAAATTATCTGCGAAACTAATTTAAATATATATATAATAATAATAATAATAAATAACAAATAGATAATAATTATAATTATAAAATTTTAAATGTTTTGTAATTTCTTGTGATCTAACAAACTCTCGGTTTCACCTACAGTCATTATGGGGAGCTTGAAGTTTGATCCCACATCAAACGTAGTGGCATACCTAAACGACAGAGATCCAAAGTCTACTGGTTATAGAGATGCCATCGATTGGCTGAAAAGATCTCCCATGTACTATGCTATTTCTCACTTTCCCATTATAAATGAGAACCAGATTAGAGAGTGGAGTTCTGGTGAACGGCTGATTATGACGCCAAGCAGAGGATTATTAGAGCGTCAGTTTAGGGAGAAGTGTTTAAGATATCGGCTAAGACAATGGCTAAGGCCCTGAGACTGGAGGATGACATGGGATAGAGTGTAGAGATGACTGATTCAGAGGTCATTAGAGCATTTAAGGATATTGGATATGAGGGAACCGACTTCGAGAAGCAAAAGAAGATCAAGAAGTCTTTTCTCTCGAAGGAGTGGAGGTTTATCACTCATGTCTTTATTAGCTGTTTAGATCATAGGAAGGGAGGATTAGATGGGCTAAATCTGAGATGCTCCACAACTATGATTATGTTCTATAGAGGTGAGAAGGCAAACATAGCCCAGATCATTCATGACTACTTGTTAGAGAACATCATGGCTTTGAAGAAGGATAAGTGGCTGCTTTATCCAAGATTCATTCAGATCATTCTAGACTACCTAAAGCCCAACTTACCTAAACTCGGAGATGAACTGAGGCTGACTCCGATGATCCCGAGGATCATCACTGACTGTGCTACCTCCAGGCATGATTTTTTAGGAAGGATCACACATCTGCCGGAGAGCATGTAAACAGAGTAAAGATGGAACTTTATCAAGAGTCTGATCCCTCTAGAGGGAAGAAGAGTAGTAGAGACTAGAGGAAATGTGGAGGAGATTAAAAAGAGAAAGAAATACACGTAGGAGACTGATATGACATTCGAAGAACAACTAGATGAGATAGAGGAGGAGTTGAGGAATAAGAGGAAGAAGAAGGGTGTAGAGAGATCATCTTCCCATGCTAGAGTTGATTCCCCTGCAAGGGAAAAGAGGAGTAAAAGTAAGCAGCCAGTCATTCTTGAGACTAGACCTGCAAGAGAAGCTGGGAGGACAAGGAGGGACATTGGATTAGAGCTTGATGAGGAAGTGATTAGGAATGTCAATACATCCCTATCAAATAAGCTAAGCATGATAAAGACCAAGCTGATTAACTCAAAGGATAGGGAGAAGCTGAGGGATTTAGAGATTGATGGGATGAAGAAAATGATATTAAGCCAACAGAATCTTATTAGAAGGCTATTGGAAGAGGTAAGTGAACTGAGGAGGACTGCTGGTGCAGCTGATGTACCTAGTGTTGAGGAGATCAGGGAAATGACTGACACATCTTAGTTCCCATTTATTCATAAGAGTGTTAGTGGTGTAGGAGGATCGAAAGCTGGTGGTAGTGGTGTTGGAACCTTTGGAGCTGGTGGCAGTGGTGTAGGTGATTTTGAAACTGGTGGAGGTGTTGCTGGTGGTAGTGGTGTTGGATTTGATTCAAGAGTAGGAAGTGAAGGAGTTGGTGATGAAGAAAATGCTGATAAAGTGATTGAAGTTGGGTTTACTGATATGGGGTCTGATTTAGATGCTGATCTGATAGGGAATGAGGTGATAAGGGATAAGAGACAAGGAGGAGAAAAAGGGCATGTTGAGCTGAATTTGATTGATGAGGAGGAAGAGGTGGAGGAGCAGTTAGTGGACTATAATTCTGAGTCAGAATTTTATATAGTTGATGAGAGAGGCCAATGACTTATGTGGCTCAGAGAAGTTCAGTTGAAGGTGATGTGGTTGAGATGAATAGAGAGGACTGGTTATCTAAGGAGGAAGAACTAGAAAAACTAACTCCCCTCTTCCAAAACATTCAAGAACCATGAAGGAAGGAGACGGATAAGAAGGTTGTTAGCTAGAAATACAACTCGAACCTGAAAATGTTTATGATCAAAAGGCGTAGGGATGGGATCTCAGACATGCACAAAAGGAAGGCGTTTAAAACTCTTCCTAAGTGGGATTTGAGGAGACTGGTATAAATTCCCCTCCTAGACTCGGCTTTGAGTGAACATGCCACTATGTTAGAGCATGAAATCTGTCAGGGCGTTCAGGATAACTTTGAAACTTTTGTATTTGTGAAGCATGGGATGAGAAGGTCAAAGAAGGATCTGGATTGAGTAACGGGTAAAGGGAAGATTGTTCTGATATTAAAACCTACCATGATCGTGAACAGGGTGAGGATTCCAGATCAACAGCCTTCATGACTGCAAATGTTCGAAAAGTGGTTCTATGATAACCATACAGGAGAAGAAGTAGTGAGGGTGAAGGATGGAGATGAAAAAAGGTTTTTTGATCCAATGGAGCTATTCTCATTCAGTGATGAAAATTTGAAGGTGCTGTGTGAGAACCAGATTAAGTTTGGGGCTGGAGAAGAGATGAAGATTGAGGCCAGCCTATTTGAGAGGGTAGCAAACAAGGCTAAGAGCGTGAGATCGAAGATTAAACAGCTCAAAAAGAGCGTCCAGGAACATGAGGATCTGGAAGCAGAAGTTAGAGATTTTGCTAAACTGATGGAGCAAGCAAAGGCTAGAGCTAATCTTGAAGACCTGGCAGGTGAATACCCCCCTAGGGGGAGTATTAATGATCAAGAATAGGGTTGCATTCACCTTATCGTTTGTTATTTGTTTAGTCATAGTTTATTATAGCTTAGATATTAATGTAATAGGATCTAGTTTAATCTTTTCTTGTTTTGTATTCTTTTGCATGTGAAACTGCATGCGATAGCCCGGGTTGTTTCACATGCCATAGTGCATACAGTTTCGCAGTATGCAAAACTGTATGTGAAACTAGGTCCTATATATATGTTTCTTTGTTCTTTATTGTGTAACTCTTGGAACTTTATTGGTATTACAAATTTGGGTTTATTCTTTGTTTGTGTATTGCGAGGAGCCTATATTTCAAATATTTGAGCATTGTTCTTCTTAATCTTGACAAATCCTTTTACAAATGGGTATTATGCTTTGATTTGTGTTCATTTACTATTATTACTTGGTCCACAAGCTATTAGATATAGTGATATCTTGTGGATTCCAGTTTTAAACCCTCGTCAAAAGCACGTTCAAACGTTCAGTTGGACCAACAAAACCCTCAGGTTGCACCATGAAAATCTCTTCTTCTAAATTTTAATTTTGAAATGCGGTTTTGATATCCATTTGATGTACTTCCAAATTTCTTAATGCCGTAATAGTAAGAATCATTCTTATAGAGGTTATTTAGGTCACAAGTGAGTATCTATCAAAATAGTCTAGGCCTTCATTTTGTCTAAAACCTTTGACTACTAACCTTGCTTTGTATTTATCAATACTTCCTTTAGCTTTCATCTTCTTTTTGAATATCCAATGATATCCAAGTGGATTGCAACCAGGCGGAAGATCTACTAGCTCCCAAGTATAATTGTGTAGAATTGAATCAATTTCATTCTTGATTGCCTCTTTCCATTGAGGTCCTTCCGAAGATGTGACCGCGCCACGGTAGGTATTAGGTTCACCCTCGACCATATAACTTATGAAGTACGAACCATAGGATTTCTCAATCCTCTCCCTTTTACTTCATCTAATTTCTCCTTCTTCAACCTCAGGTTGTTCATGTTGACTATCATGAACTATGTCATCAATTTGTATTGATTAACTTACACCTTTATCATCAAACTGAGTTGATGAAGATGCATGTGTTTGTCCTTGCATTGAAAACACATTTTTAAAGTTTGAAGCATTCCCTGGTCTTATCTCCATGATAGTGTTCCTTTGTACATCGGGATTTTTAGACTCATGTACAAGAAATCGATGTGCATTACAGTTTTGATCATATCTAATAAATATGCAATCAACAGTTTTGCATCCTAGTTTTTGAGCTTTCAAAGTTGGTACAATCACCTTAGCTTGGCTCCCCCACACTTTGAGATAATTATATGATGATTTTCTACCCATCCATAACTCATATGTTTTCTTTAGTTGTATTTTATTTAAAAGATAATTGGCCGAGAGGATAGCTTCACCCCACATGTCGTGGCTCATCCCGGAACTTATCAACATGGCATTTATCATCTCTTTTAACGTACGGTTTTTTCATTCCGCAATGCTATTTGATTGTGGTGAGTAAGGTGCCGTACATTCGTGTATTATTCTACTTTTTGCACATAAATCGGCAAAAGGTGCAACATACTCACCACCTCTATCACTTTTCACAGCTTTAATTTTCTTGTTTAGTTGATTCACAACTTTGTTTTCGTATAAGATAAACTTGTCGATTGCCTCACCCTTACTTTTAAGTAAATATACATAACAATATCTAGTCAATCATCAATAAACGTTATAAAATATTTGTTGCCACCTCTTGTTGGGTGTGCTTTTAAATCACACATATTGGTGTGAATTAAACCAAGGGTTTTGGTTATTCTTTCAACCGGTTTAAATGATGATCATTTAGAGTTTGTGGCAATATGAAATGTAGGTATGCATTTTAAATTTATTAAACTTTGAATAGAATTGTAATTTACATGTCCTAGTCAACCATGCCAAACATTTGAAGACTCAAGCATAAAAATAGATGTGGTAGTGTAATTCATTTCATTTTTAACCACGGTTACATTCAAATTAAACATACCATTGATGGTATAAACCTTGCCCACAAACATTCCACGCTTTGGAAGGACAAACTTGTCCAACTCAAACACTAAACAAAAACCAAACTAGTTAAGCAACCATCCCCAAACAAGATTCTTACGAATCTTCAGGACATACAAGGTATTGCTCAAGGTGAGTTCCTTCCCAGAAGTCATTTTCAAGATCACATGTCCTTCACCTTCGATGTCAGCCGTAGCTTTGTTACCCATATAAAGCTTTTCATCACCCATAGCCTCTTTCAAAATGCTAAAAAGAACCTTGTCACCAGACACATGACAGGTAGCTCCCGTATCAATGAACCATCCATGTGGGTTATCTCCTACAAGGTTAACTTCTTCCCCCAGGGCTGATAGCTCGATGATCATTGCCACTAATAGGGCACCATCTTTACGTACCATATGTGCACGCTCACGCTTTGGTCGCTTGCATTGTGCAGGACTAGCTAAGGGTGGTCAATACAATAAGTTACACAATAAGAAGAGACTTAGAACAGTTAATAGATCAAATAGGGAACTGGGTTTTGTTGATGATACTAAGAACACAAGTAAGTAAGAGACAGAACAAAGAACAAGAACAAGATAAGTTTGTATTTCAAGAGTGTTGTATATTGCTCTCAAGTTCTATTACAAATGTTACAAAGCATATTAGAAATACAAGAACCTGAGATACTTTATACTACATCCTTATACTTTGAAAGCTAGCTAGAAACACTAAACTAGACAACAAGATCAATGTATAGTCAAAAGGCAGATTGCCTTTTGACTTGTGACTATTAAATGCCATAGCTCACATCCTAACATATTATAAAAAGGATAAAAGGTATAAAAAAAGAAAGTTATAGACCAATGTCCATAATATACATTTTCATAAAAGTATGGAATTATCACCAACTTGTATAAGTTGGTGAGTTATCCGAGATGGCAGCGGAAAGTGGTTCAACTTTGTCAAAAGTATGTCAGAGAAAGAATGTCTTCTCTGTCTTCAGAAGAAATCTGTCTTCTTGCTTCCAAAGACTTTGTCTCTGAGGCTTCGGAAGACTTTATCTTTGGCTTTGGAAGATTTTGTCAATTAGCTTTGGAAGATTGTACACTTAGCTTATTTTTCATAGAAATGTGTAAAACTTCCTAAGTAACTCTATTTTGTACTTCATGCATGCATGCTGAGAGCTCTTTGGTTGCTTTGGTTGCATCAGCGTTTAAGTGTAAACCTTACAAACTCCCCCTAGGCTGATGCTACCAAAATAGAGGAGACTACTAAGATATTGATAGTCCTCATCAGGATCAAGACCGGTTCTTTTTTCATCATTTGGTCAGGATCCCTTAAACTCTCATAGTATCTCCTCATGTCATAGAGATCATGCAGAGGAAGATCAGCATGTCTTGCTAGAAGTAGACATCTTGACCCACTTGATCTCTAATGACATACCATCTGTCTGGATTTGGAGAAAAAGTCTAGGACATAATGGGTCTCCTAACTACAAGAGGCTCTATATGTGTTGGACTTGGTTGAGCAGCCTTTTCTTGACTTACCTCAGGTGTAGAGGTGGATGCCTTGATCATCTTCTTCTTCTTGTCACTTCTCTTGGCCATCCTTTTCCTCCTCTTTCTAGATTTCAACTCAGAAGACTACCCTTCAGCACCAGATATTTCTTGTGTGTCCTTCTCAATTGGGTCTTTTTCCCTCACAGGTTTGGAAGGAGAGGGATCAGGACCCTGCTACGGATCAGAAGATGAAGTTGGCTGTGGTCCAGCACTAGATCCAGGTCGTGTTCTGTCTTGGGGTGCAACCTTGACTTAAGTTTAGGTGCAGCCTGACTTGGTAGAGAATGCAAATCAATGAGCTCACCCTTTTTATTATTCTGGTTGATCACCGTAATGTGCTCATCCATGCTGGATAGAGACATTGGATCAAGCCTCCTTCCGGAGAATCCATACAACTTCAAGAACCTCATTATCATCTGCCTATCAGTAGACTTCTTTTGACTCTTTTGGATGATGGCTCTTGACTTTGTAGATTCTTCCCTCTTCTTCCACTTTACAGCCTTTGTCTTTTTTTGAATTTGTTGCTCCAGCTGCTTGAGGTACTCGAACTTTATGTATTCATGTGGCAAGGGAAGAAGTGTAGATGCCTAATAGAGGTCGGTGGCAGTAAGGTAGTTGATTGTATTTTGTCTGTATGTTTCTTTGTCTACTTGAGGTTGTTGCTCAGCTGCCACAGCGTCTGTCTGAGGACTTTCTTCCTCCTTTCATCCTTGATCTTGAGGAGCAGTTCTGCATTCTCTGCCTACTTCCTCTCCTTTGACAAATCAGTGTCAGCCAGTTCATTTAGCTCTTCTAAGGAAAGAAAGATAAGTTCATCAATGGTGTAGTTCTTAGTCCCCAAGTAGTTTAATCTGGCTGCCCTTAATTCATCATCTTGAGTGTTTGGCCTGGGGAAGCCCTGATTGCAGCTTGCATGAAGCCTAGGGACCCTCTTGAACTCTCTCTCCTTAGCCTCCTCTTCCTCTTTCTCGGAACCTCCTCAATCTCCTTAGGAGTCATCTTCCTTTTCCCTTTGTCACTCGCAATCCTTCATGACTCAGGGAGAAGAGAGCTTTGGCCTTCATTGCTTATCTCTGCACTTAAGCTTTGGCTAGAGAGAGGTTTTGAAGTACCTCCACCAGCCGGTGCCTCACTGAGGGTAGAGGATGTTGAAGTAATTTTTGTCTCAAGTTTCATAGGTTCTATCACTCGGCCTTCAGCCAAGGTTTCCTCTTTGAATCCAATCTTATGGTCCACCTCAATATCTAGTTGACCAATGCCATTGCCTTTTAGCCTTTGTCTTCTTCTTAGTCTGAATTCTTCAACAATCCTGGCTTGAATCCTCTCAGCTAGTTTGTCAGATTGCCTGTTTTGGCTTGGGTTGGTAATTGGCATGTGAACTAAAGGAAGACTCTCATAGTATTTCAGGGTCTGAAATCTAAAGATTTCTTGCAGCCCCTGAAGTCTATGGAGCATCAAGTGTAACGTTTCGTATTTTACATTTATTTTTATTTCAAATGTAATCATACTCTTTATTCAATCCTTGTAATGTCAAGACTTGATCATAGTGAAAATCTTTTTTTTATATTATTTTTGTTGATTATATGCATGTTAATGCTTAAACAATTGTGAATATGCATTTTAACGTAAAACCAAGCAACTTATCGGGACTTATATTTTTTCAGAAAATTATTTATAAGTTTTATTTTTATGGTTCATATGTTAAAATACTCATGTTTAATCAAGAGTTTATGGTGCAAATTAATAAATAAAATAAGTTGAGGGGTTGAAATTAAAACTTTGAATTTACCCTACACTCATCTTCCCAAATACTTTCTTTTATGCTCAACCATAATTTTCATCTATAAATACTAACCCAAATCCCACCCTAATCACTTTCATCACTCTAAACTCACTTTTAATCTCTCTCATTCCACCCATCAACTTCATCTTTTGCAAGAAATCTTCAAGAACAACTTGTGAGTTTTATTTATTTATTTACTTTTTTTTTACTTTCTTTTCTTACTTTCTTCTACCATTTTCTTTATCACTTGGAACAACCTCTTGGACTTAACGACTTAGTCACCACGGTGAACAAGTAAGGTAATCCCCTATTTTTGAGGTCCAAGGTGGAAATATTCTACTTTTCTTGTCTTGTTTTTAAGCTTTTTACATACTAAACCAAGTTACCAACAACTTCAATGTTGGAAGGCTTGTGTTGAAGTTATATTCCAGAAATTTTGAGACTTTTACACCCCATTCTTTCATCCTTATAAAACACTAAGTGATCTACAAATCAAGAAGTGGATGAAACCAAACCGAGCCTCCAACCAATGTTCAAAGGCTTGTGTTATGGTCTAAAATGGTGATGTTGAACCTTGGTTCTACAACTAATCTATCCACCAAACCCCACTTAAACAGTTAGTCAAACTAGTTAGTTTATTTTAGTATTTTCATTTATGTACTCATGACCATCCGAATCACCCTTATGTGGAGATTTTGTGCAATGGTGACAATCTTGAGGTTTGTGGATATCCCCACCTCTAATACATGACTTATATGAATATAACATTTGAGGTTTGTGGATTACCCTACCTCTAATGCATGACTTATATTTATACCTACATAATACTTAGTCAAAACCAAACCGTAACATCAATCAAACCATGGTTGAAAGTTATGTGTTAAGGTATACGTTATACTAATCTTATGATTCCTTATTTTGGACTTCCAATGAGTGACTAATACTCATAAAGAACACATACAATACATGGTGTCAAAATAAGTGTCTAAGTAGTATATACATTCACGTACTCTCATATTTGTAATTTTCGTATACTTTTCAATTTCTAAAATCTCAAACTTTGAATACCTAAACTTACACCCTTTTGTTTACTTTTTAGGGTGACTTTGGTGACTCAAACCTTTAAACTCATTCATCTATTCTTGTGGATTCTAATCGCCAAACCGTGAGTCATACTTCACCCCTTTTGTTTTAGCACTATTTGGGTTGCAACATGTATCAATTATCAAATACACTCAATCATACATTCAATCAATCTCATTCTAAAACTTAATTCATGCAAACATGCCTACTTGTTATACTATTTGTGAATACATGCTAGAATACATTATCTTGCAAGCAATCTAAACCTCACTTAACATGTATAGCGCTATAGGACTAGCACATACGCCCTATTATGATGGGTCTATGTTAAGTTATTCAATCTTTACGTTCTTGGTCATTTTTATGCTAAGATTACGCTTGTGAACGCTTTGGTTTGATTATTGATTTTGCATGCTAGCAATGTACAAACTTTAGTATACTTTACTCATGTTGAATTGAGATTTATTCACTATTATGCTATGTATTCAAACTTGTATGCTCACCAACATATTCATATGTTGACCAATATTTTATAAATGTTGCAGGAAATGTTTGAAGCTTTATCAAGAAATTCAATTAGGTGGACTTAGAAACACACCAAATCTATCATTTTGTTATGTTTATTTTAGACTTGTATTTCTCAAAATTATTATATGTTTATTTGAAACTTTGTAATGTTATGTTGATTAATGAAAATGAAATTTAATCTTAATTTATTATCACTTAAGTTCTATAATGTCTTTGAACAATCTATCACTTCTCGCGCCCCGATGTTTCCACCATCAGTTGGGGTGTGACATCATGGCTCTCGTGTCAGCATCATACCACCATCTAGTAATTTCATTTTCATTTGGATAGGATGGGGTAGACATAGCCCTTGGGATACCCTCCTGAAACAAACTTTGTATGAGAGAGTCCACATCAATGTGGACATGAGGAGGTTGCTGAGTATGGACAATTGCAAGTGAGGGTGGTGGATCCTCTATGTCCATACTCTGAGAAGAACTCCCAGGTTCTGTGATTGCTAGGACTTTCTCTCCTTTTTTGGTAGCATCACCCTCTTGCATAGGTGAGCTAGAGGTTAGATCCAGCGTATCCACAAAATCTTGTGGCCCTGTTGAGTCCTTCTTAGGGGTCTCTTAGTTAACTTACCCTTGAAATCGGTGATCTCAAGTTGCTCGTAATTGACCTTTTTTTGTAAGGTAGTCACCTAAGATTCTAGGTGACTAACTTTTGAGACTAAATAGGTGTCGATTTCAGTCAGTTTTTGCACCTTTAGTTTTAGACTCCACACATATTCAGAAGAATCACTAGGGTATGAGAGAATAGTACCAACATCTTCTTCCTCATCACCAACACTAAGTTCTTGGCTGCTGGATTTCCCTTGCACCATGATAGCTTTAGTTGAAGTGTCAATGGGCTGGGTTGACATGGTTGAGGTCTTAGAGATGTAATCACTTGTACAAGTGAGAGCCTCTTTCATATGGACCTTATAAACTTGTTCTAGAAGATCCACCTCAGTTATGGGTGGATGATGTGGGCTTGACATGGGTGAGACAGGAGCACTCATCTCTCCTTCAGCAGGGGTGGAGAAGAAAGACTTATGCAACTCATTGAATCCCATGTCTTCATCATCATAGAATTCAAGTTTAGGTATGTGTTGATTGAGATCTAGAGGCTGAGGATGGTAGCTTTCTTTTGAAGGTTGTTCACTAGAGTTTTGAGACTCTAAGTGAAGGCTTAAGGCTGGTGTTGGTGTAGTGAGCTCATTAGGCTGAGCATCAGGAACCTCAACATATATCCTTGAAGAGATGGGATTGGTTTGCTCCTCAAGAAAAGTGGGAGCTCGAGTGTCCACTTTCTACGACGTTGGTGAGGATATAGGGGCCTTCACAACCTGAGATAGCTTGTGTAGGGGTTCGTTTGGATTTTCTAGTGTAGGTGATGGTTATTTCAGGTTGTTTGGGTGGTTAAGAAGTAGAATGTGTGGGTTCAGCACTAGCTTGTGTTGCTAGGTTGTCACCTTGAACAATGAGCTTTAACATTTTTGGGACTAGCGTTGTTTCTACCCCTGATAAGCCCACAATAGACTTTATCATTGTCTTGAAGATGCAGGGCTTCATCTATCCCATTTTAAGAACATTACCTATTCCCTTTAACTGTGAGCCCAGTTCATAGTTAAGAATGTGCTGGACATATCTAGCGAACATATAATATTCTAAGGAGTCTAAAATAGCAAGTAAATTTATATATACAAATTAAGAGTACCTGAACTTGACACCCTAAACCATCACATGGAATATATAGGAGAGGTCCTTTGGAATTTGATCCCACCCTCCATGCTTGTTTGATAAACAATGGATGACTACATGGAGGAGGTTCTTCCACCTGTACGAGACCTTCCCTTTTCTAAAGGTTCTTACAGTGTAATCACCTTCATAGCCCATCTACTTGAAGGACTGGTTTAAAACAGACTTTGGGAAAGAAAAATCGCCCTCTACATCATCCAGCCTGAGATGAGTGTTAATGGAGGATGGAGTGATGAAAATTTTCCTCCACTGCACTGTGGTAGACATTGCCTTCTCCCCATCTATAGTGACCTCTGGCAGGTCCTTCAAAACTCAAACAGTTGATCTTCATATAGTGGAGGATCTATGGTGAGTGAGGTGAGGTAGTTGGATAGAGTCAAGAACCGGCAAACCTCTGAGAAACCAAGATATTTCTTGGAGTTCAACAGAGCAACCTGATTGTGTTGCGTGTGTAAATGCATGGAGAAATCTGGTTGGTTTCTACGGTTAGGGTTGGCCATTTATGAGTAGCTTTGAGGTGAAGAAAGGTATGAACAAAGGCGGTTTGTGGGTGAATTTAGGTTAGAGAGACGTGCAGATGAAGAGGAAAGTGAAAGTGGGGGAGCCGTTGAGTATATATATGTCAAGTGGATTTGAAACAAAATTAATGCAAGAGGATAAACTTTGAAATTCAGATATCAGTCCCACCTTTGAAAAAGTGACCAAAAGGTTAATTTCTAGGAAGTCGAAAATCTACCAAAGGTAGTTTGTCTTCGGAAGATATTCCTGAGCTTTTATAAATCTTCCAAGGCCTAATCTGCTTTCGGAAGAAAATTGTCCTTCAAAAACATATAAGTACTGAGAAGCATATTTAAGCTTTGGAAGATATATCAGAAAATTTCTTCCGAAGGTAAATGTCTGATGAGTAGTTATTAGTTTTGCAGACATAATGTTCTTCCAAAGACAACTTAAGTCTTCCGAGAGAACAAATGTGAATAAATTTCAAAAATTCTAAGGAAAATCATTGAAAATATTTTTCTACCAAAGTAAACAGGGCTTATTGCAGGTGATAATATAGACAACGTAGGACACACATGTTTTAGAAATAGTCGAGAGTTAAGTTTAAGAAAAATCTACTCAAAGTTAATCATCCTAATAACTGATACAAGATATTTAAATCTCTGCTCTTCAAAAGCCTTTGTGAAGAGATCAACATATTGTTCATTTGTGTTAATTTGACTAGTTTTATCAATCACTTTTCAAAATTATCTCTAATTAAATGATACATGATATTGATGTGCTTTGTCCTTGAGTGTTGCACTAGATTCTCTATGATAGAGATAGCACTGTTGTTGTCTATGTGGATTGAGGTCTCTTTGAAGTTGAATCCATAGTCCAGCATCTAATTCTGAATCCAAAGCACTTGAGCGTAGCAGCTAGCAGCGGTAATGTATTTAGCTTTAGTAGTTGATGCAGACACACATGATTATTTCATGTATTGCCATGAGACTATCCTTCCACCAAGGAATTGATATCCCCCAGATGTAGCCTTTGCAGTCATATTGCAGCCACCATAGTCACTGTCCATATAAGCATACAAATTAAAGTCAGAGTTCTTTCAATACCAAAGGCCTAGTTACAAAGCATCTTTGAGGTATCTAAGAATCCTTTCGACAGCACTTAGGTGTGACAACTTGGGGTTGGCTTGATATCTTGCACAAATGCATGTGGCAAACATGATATCAGGCCTTTTGGCTGTGAGGTACATAAGAGACCCAATCATAGCCCTGTAGGGATGTTCATCCACACACTCCCCCTCAAGATCAAGTCCAAGGGAGTGGTTTCTTGCTATGGGTGTCTTTGCAACCTTACATTCAGTCATGTTCAATCTTGTAAGTATGTCTTGTACACACTTTGACAAATTTATGAAGATGCCATAACTGAGGTGGATCTTCTTGTAGCTCACATCCTAATATATTACAAAAAGAATAAACTGTACAAAAGTATAAAGTTACAGACCAATGACCATAATCTACAGTTTGACAAAAGTATGGAATTATCACCAACTTGTATAAGTTGGTGAGTCATCAGAGATGGAAGCAAAAAGTGGTTCAACTTTGTCAATAGTATGTCAGAGAAAGCATGTCTTCTTTGTCTTCGGAAGAAAGCTGACTTCTGGCTTGACAAGACTTTGCCTCCGAGGCTTCGGAAGACTTCATCTTTAGTCACATCGGAATATTTTACAGTTAGCTAATTTTCATTGAAATGTTTAAAACTTTCGAAGTAACTCTACTCTGTACTTCATGCATGCATGCTGAGAGCTCTTTGGTTGCTTTGTTTGCATCAACCTTTAAGTGTAAACCTTACACATTGATTAGCCCGGTGCCTTGTATTATTGCAATTTTAACAAATCCTTTGGAAAGGTGGAGGCGGAGGCTTCTTTTTCACAATCCCTTTCTTTCGTCCAAGGTTCGCCATAGCTTTCCCAATTGGCTTTTTCCTTTTACCTTTGTAACCCTTTGATGACTACCCATATTCAACAACATTCACTTTAGCTGTTGGTTCCACACGGGTGCTTTTTTGAGTCATTTTGTTGTCTTCTTCAATTCAAAGACGAACAATAAGTTTATCCACAGTCATCTCCTTTTGTTTAAGCTTAATATAATTCTTAAACTCTATCCAACTTGGAGGCAACTTTTCAATCATGGCTGCCACTTGGAATGTGTCATTTCGAGGCATCCCCTCAGCGTGAATTTCATGAAATATAATTTCTAACTCTTGAATTTTGACAAATCACAGTCTTGTAACCATTTTAAAATTCAAGAACCGAGCCACTATAAATTTCTTGCTACCGGCATCCTTGCCATTATACTGTTGTCTAAAGACTCCCATAATTCTTTGGCAGTTTTTATATTGTAATACACATTGTACAGTGACTCACAAAGACCATTCAAAACATAATTGCAACACAGAAATTCCAAATGTTTCCAAGCATCAATGACATTCAAAGCTTGAGTATCGTCCCCTTCTTTAGGTACGGGAGCAGTTTTCTCCAAGTATTGTGCTAAATTGGAGGTGGTCGAATAGAAAAGCATCTTCTGTTGCCATTTCTTAAAGTGGACACACGTGAATATTTCAGGTTTTTCAGCATTGTTTGCTAGAATAGTCGCTCTCACAGTTTTGCAGTTAAAGGGCTGATAAAGAGAAACTCAAAGCAGTAGAAGACATATTGTTCGTTGTTTAACATAAACAATTTAAGTTAGAGCAATTTTAAAAAATTTAAATAACAAACATAATTGAAGGAATTTTTCAAACTGTTTTTAGAATTTTATTAAATTCAATGGGAGATGTTTTAAGTCCAACTTTGAAGATCACCCATGAATAAAAAATTAAAACAGTAAAAAAATTTATCTTTTAAAACCACAAATTAATTTATAATAATATATGAATAGTGTTTTTAAAATCTGTTTTAAGTTTGTAGGAACTGTTCATATAAATATTAAGCTAAAACAATATTTATAATTGTAAAAATACAGGAATGGAAGAAAAGATAGATAAGAAGCTGAGGATCGTTGTTAGACACAGGCCCTTAAAACAAATATCGATCCTCATAGGAGAACTCGTTGTATTTCCCAGGGTACAACAACCGAAGCAGTTGGTACAACCAAAATTGATCTAAAACCTGAATTTGATTGTAGATGAGAAACCAGAGATGGATGATGTTTAGAGAACCTGTTTACAACAGGTTTTCAAGTTTGTATTCGAACTGTAACAGCCCACAAGTGCAAAGTACGCCATCAAAGTGCCACATTGCGCCCACATACCCACGCCACGCGTGTGTACAAGTGCGAGCGCGAGTTAATTCCTAATACCAATCCCAACTTATGAGCATTGATATCACATTCAACGCATTAATTTTTGATAGGTTCAAATGGATCGTTCCGTGATGATATTGTAATGCAATGATCAATTATAAGCACAAAGTAATCAACAAAAACAAAAGACTTCAAAAATTCACAGTGATTTCATTGAAAGCAAATTGCAATCGGACATAATGTAAAGAGAGAGTTCTAACTGAAATTCTCCAAAAGTCTTCCTGCACAAATACACAATATCCTATTTATACTAACAATGAAACTAAGGAACATATATTTACACAATAAGTCCGTATACTATGACAAAAACAAAATCTAAAGACTAAATGCTAATCTTCAAGAGATCCAACAATACTCCCCATAAGATTTGTATAGTCTTCAGTAAAAAAATATTCAGGTTCTTCTTTAATCTTGAACACTGGCTTTTCTTTGTACATTTCTATCACTCTTAAAGCTTTCTTTATTGCAGACTTGAATTTTGCTGCCAAAATGCCTTGTTCAGGCTTCGATTCATTAGTCTTTATTTCCATAGCATCCATTACCATCAAGGCTTCCTTTGACAACCCTGCAATATCAATGTTTGCGTAGAATTCTAATGGATCTTGATTATCCTTTGTATGTATCTCCAACACTCCTTTGCTTGATATTCTCATGAATTCTATATTCTATACATCTTTCTTGACAATGTTTGCATAAGCCAGAGCTTTCCTCAACGAAATCCGCTCCATAGCTTCATTCATCACTTTAATTATCGTCAAGAAATACTTTCTATCATTTTCAGCTGCTTCAGATGACACCCTCTCAAACTTCTGATTTGACAAAAATGAAATGTAACTTGGATGCAATAGTTTCAACTCAAAAGCTCCAAACAAACTGATCATATCTTTGTTCCAATAATCTTTATTCCGTACCAACATCAACTGAAATACACGATTGTACTTATTCTTAACAAGATAACTGTATCTGTCTTCAAAGTCAATTGGGACATCATCCTGAATGTTTTTTATTGGAGATTCAGCAAGTTCACACACATCTTCATCATCAAGTACTTCGTTGTACCAATCATCATTAAATGCAGAGTCAATGTCGTCTAAAGCTTTAATTTGTTTTTGCACATTTTCTTTATCAACATCACTTTCATCAGTTTTCACTTTTAGAGAGCAGATCTTTTCTATTTTTTCCACTTCAGATTCTGATTCTATCTCTTTTTCTTTTAAACTCTCTTTCAAATTTTCAACTTCTTTATTCAATCTTTTTACTTTCTCTTCAAGTTCTGCTATCATCAAAGCTTTCTTATCAGCCTCAGCTTTTAACACATCATTCTCTTCTTGTAGTTTCTGAATCAATTCTTCTTGTTTTGCATTCTTAACTTTCAAATCATCAATTAACTCTTAATCACTGTCATCTTCAGTTTGCATAATTGCATCTTGAGTTTGTTTCCTCATACTTTCATCCACAATAACTATCTGTTCCTCTTGCACATCATCAGAGGTTACATTAATAGGTTCAGATAACACTGCATTAATATAATCAAAATCAAATGTTTGATTTTGATCTAAGCTCTCTTCAACATGTTCATTCACATTAGTATCAACATTATCCTCTTCATCTCTTGCTTGCTCATTCATTTCAACTTCATCATCATCAACATTTTCATTTCTTTCATCAGACATAGTTTCTTCACTATCAACATCTTGATTTGATTCTTCAACATTCCCACCAACATTAGCATCATCATCATTATCATCATCACTTGATGAGCTTTCATCACCATCTTGCTCATCTTCATCATCATCATCTTCCTCTTCTTCTTCAACAACTTCTTGAATAACATCTTCAATCAAATCATTGGGATCAACTGGTTCATCTTCAATTAAATGAAAGTGATCTTGATTGATATCTACTTCATCTCTAGCTATTGCCCTCATGTAATCAAACATTTGAATGTTCTGGGCTCTAGTAACAACAGATAATCTTTTATATACAGTTTCAGACATGTGTTCTAAATCCAATCTTCACCATTTACCCCATATACATGAAAATCAAGGTGCTCTACATTTATAGTCATTTGCAGGAATCTTGGATACATCAAGTATTTATTCCTCTTTCCTTTCACCAGATTGAATATAAATTCATTCATAATCCAGTTGGCCATATTAAACCATCTGTTTGTGGCCAATGCAACAATAGGAGAAGCTATATCAATAGAAAATGAGTTCCATCCTGCTCTCCTTTTAGACATACAATGTTGAAATATATAGCACAGAAGTTTCCAGTGGTTAAAAACTCTAGCTCTGAAGAATTGTTTCATTGGAAAATGATCTGGGTGACCTATCATCATAAAAGTATCTCTACACTCATTAAAAGTAAATTCTGCCAAATCTTGTGCATCATTTTCACCCAGTCTTAGTGCTACTCTGATTGACTCTTCAGACACTTCTATCATTCTATCTCCTGTTACAAATCCCCTCAGCACTTTATTGCCTTCTTCATCTCTTTCAATCTCTGCTATCCTCCAGAATCTTTTAATCAACCTTGCATATATGGTAGGACGAGTACACATAGCATATACATATCTTGTTCTCAATAAGAATCTGATCATTTTTTCATATCTAGTAGCCTCTCTAACTTCTTCATTTAGGAAAGCAACTACATTGTGCTTAGGCTCAAATTTGAGTTCTACCATCTATCATTTACAAAGAAACAAGTATAAGAATGAATATATTATATTGATGTAAATCTCATAATGATTTATCAAGTTTTATCCAATAACACTTAGAAATTTTCTAAGTATTTGATACACTCAATTACTCGAATGTATTGAATATAAATCAATTAAAATTTTGAGATTAAAACCAAGTAACATATGACAAATATGCACACTAATTATGTTTCAATTTTTACTTAATAGATTTTAAATTGTTTAAACTTGATAAATTTTATTCAAAATTTTTTAAATGTTTCAAACACTTACTGTTATATACAAATTCAAGTTTTAAAAATTTATAATCACTAAGTAATTTGTTTCTTTTTGATTTATGAGAATTAAGAGATGTTTTTGATGATTAACATTAAAATTTTATTAAAAACTTCAATTTTGTCGATTCATTTCAGTTTTTAAAATTTTTATTATTATTTTATTCGACTGACGCACACATGATCATCAAGAAATTTTTTGTGATGAAATTGAGTTTTGTTGATGTTAATCTGGTCGCAAACACATGTATTCAACAATTTCAGATTCAATTTTGAACATTTTAACACATTTAGTCTAAAAATTTCAAATTTCTTAAACACTTAGGGTTCGAACGCCCGAATAGGGTTCATACGTCGAATCAAATGTGTGTTAAATGATTTGTGTTTTGATAATTTGTACTCAACATGATTTTTAGAATCAAAGTTTATACCTAAATATCATAATGATTTCAGTAAATCAGTATAAACAAGATGAAGATGATAATCGTCGGATGAATGAATAAGAACAGAGAGTTTGTGTAAGTGAATGAACGAGTGAAATGAGATTCTGTCAAGTGTTGAATTTATATAAGTGTGAAAAACTCTTAGGCGCATGACCACTGTGAAGGCGTATGACCACTGTTGAGACGCATGAGGTTTAGGCGCATGACTACCGTACAGGCGTATTACTCCTGTTGAGACGCATGAGACCTAGACGCATGAACTCACTTGGTCAGATTTTCATCAGAATGGACTTAGGCACATGGACACTGTTTAGGCACATGAGCACTGTTTAGGCGCATGAGAACTGTTCAGGCGCATGACCTAGCCTGAAACACCTAACACTTGGACAATTTCATGAACCTTCAGTTCGTATGAGAACTGTTTAGGCGCATGAACTTTCAAAGCATCTACACTTGGAATATTTTTAACATGGAAAGTCTGGTACTGTTCAGGCGCATGAGTTTGTTTGAAATGCCCAACACTTAACCAATTTTTCAGACTTATGACAACTGTTTAGGCGCATGAGTTGGAATCAAAACGCCCAACACTTGTACATATTTCTGAAATATCATCATACTCCTGAATTGGACTTTTGGCCACTGTTTAGGCGTATGAGACCTTTCCATACGTCTAACACTTTGGAATTATTTTTCACCAAATTCATCCAAACCCTAATTTTGAAAATTTTCACTGTTCATCATGAAATTTCAACCTCGTCAAAGTTTGACTTATTGACTTTAAAAATCTTTGACTTTTTGATTTTTATCATTCAAAAATCTACTTCTCACTCAAAATTTTACCTTTTATTTCTCAATTAATTTCCCATCATTTTAGTCTCAAAATTTTAAAATTTTTTTAGAAATTACTAATAATCTCAATTCTTTATTTTCTATTGCAAGAAGTTTTCCACATTTCAGCTTAATTTGAATTCTTTTCAGGTTTATTTTTGAATCATATTAAACACACACATACTTGTAAACTTTTAGCATCATCCTTTTCATCATCCAATCATTTATTTTGAAATTCTTTTTTCAATCTTTACTCCCCCTAAACTTTTAAGTTCACAAACTTAGAAGTTTATTTGATTGATGAAAAAGAAAGACAAATCAGACATTATCAACATGCCTGCACACAGAAAATCATGCAAAAATTAAGATAAAGCAAAATAAAACTCTACTATATACTTAATGAATCACATGCCTGCAGTGAGATCATATCACTTAACAATCAGCACATTAACCAAAAAAAATTGTGGATAGTAATAGACAGTGATTAAATCCTGATCAGGTGTGTTCTAGGTCAGCGTTCCCACAGCAAAAGAGACACTAGATCTAAGGACAGACAATGAGTACTTTGGTAAAAATATCAGCACACTTACTTTTTCAATTCTTGGATTGATTAAGATTCAATTAGATATGACATTATATAACCCAAACTTAGACTTAGAGAGTCTGACAATTAGATATGACATTATATAACCCAAACTTAGACTTAGAGAGTCTGACTCTCTTCAAGAAATGCAAGCAAGCACTGTTACTCAACTTAAAAACCCGACATATATGTATAACCAGATCTCATGTTTAGGGCAATGAGAGAATCATCATGGTAAAACCATTTGATAATCTCCGAGAAAACCACCATGGATGAACCATTAGGTGATCTCCAAATCCGTTTCATAAAGAAATAGATACAGATGATTCATAAAGAATCATAGGACATCCATTTTGGACTTTTGAAAGGATTGTGCACATTAGCATCTTTTGCATCGAGTGAGAATATCCAGGTCTGTAATGACTTACAACAAAGGATGCATCGTCACTTCAGGTCTATGATGACTCATAACAAAGAAGTGAGCAGATGCTGTAAATAGATCTCATGGTTAAACATATCACCACCAGGTGTGAGTTTGTAACTTGACAAGCAAACAATCAAATAAGTCAACACCATTCATTAGTACTAAGACGGATACACACAAATGCATAATAATTTAGTTAAATCACAAGAATCTACTTTTTCAGTATAATTGCATGAGTTTACCCACACATCATATGTGATCACATCAGGCTTTATTAACGAGTGAAGTATGCAACTGATTAAAACTGTTGTACTATCATTTCTCACATAATGCAATGGCAGATTCAATCCTAAAATAATAAATGAACTACTAAACTATATTCTTGAATTTTCATTTTATAATTTTCTATTTTGATTTTGCAATTTTCTAGTTTTGTATTTGCTTTTTCTTTTGGTACACACACACAATATATACAATCAGGCAGTTAATTTTGACAATTTCTTTTTAATTTTCTTGTTAAAAGAAGGGAGGGTTATTTTCATTTTGAAAAATCAAAATCAATTTTCAATATGGTTAATAAGACCAATAGACTCAACCAAATACTCAAACCTTCCTCGTAAAAAGGCTTTTGTAAATAGGTCAGCCAATTGTTTTTCTGTTGATATTTGAATCAAAATGATTAAACCTTTTTTAGAGTTATCTCTGAGAAAATGATATCGAATTTTGATATGCTTTGTTTTTGAATGTTGGACAGGATTAGCTGTTATAAACATAGCAGCGGTGTTATCAATGTAAATTGGAATTTTAAGAAAATTGAACCCGTAATCCAGCAGTTGATTTGTGAACACGAGATGTTGGGATCTCATCTTCTTGAACATTCACATCAAGATTAGTCTAGTTCAAGTTTGAAAGCTAATGCAACAAGTTTTAAGAATATGGAGTGAAATTCGGAACTTGAGTCGGTGAGTTGATAAAATAATCAAGCTTGTCATTAACATCTACATCTCCAGATATAGATGAAGTTCCAGACTTAGGATGTAGAATTTCTAGTCCATCATTAGGAATAGGTTGAGAAACATTTGAATTTTGAGAAACTGGAGGTTGTTCTTGAGCTTGTTGATCATGAGATTCTGAATTGAACACAGGATCTTTAACAAATAAGAAGAATGGATAATTTGAGCTTAAATCATCAATATCATCATAATCTGAATCGTCACTGAAAGACCAAAGATCTCCTACTTGTTTCCTGTTGACACAAGAATATTCAAACAGGTTAGTATTAAATGAGTTTGACAAAGAATCTAAATCAAATAACCAAGCTGGACCATTTGCAACTGATGGAAATGAATTTTCAAGGAATTTAACATTGAATGTTTCAGTAATAATATTCTTCCTAGAGTTATAAACTCTAAATGCTTTTGAAATTGACGACTATCCAAGAAAAAATCCATTATCAGATTTTGCTTCCAATTTTCCAATCTGATCATTTGAGTTTAAAATCAAAACCGGACAACCAAAAGATTTAAGAAAATCTATGTTTGGTTTCCTGCCAAACATCAACTCATAAGGATTTTTCTGTTTATCTTTCACTAATAGAGTACGATTCTAAACAAAACATGCAGTAGATATGGCTTCATCCCAGAAAGTGATTGGAATCTTCGCATCTGCTAACATTGCACGAGCTGCCTCAATCAATGTTCTGTTCTTCCTTTCAGCAACTCCATTTTGTTATGGAGTTCTAGGAACACTGAACTGATGAGCAATCCCTTTTCCTGCACAGAACATGTCAACATTAGCATTTTTAAATTTTGTTCCATTATCACTTCGAATGATTTTTACTTTTTTGATCTAATTGATTTTCTACTTTAATGATAAACTCTTTTAATAATTCAGCTTTTCAGATTTAGCATGCAAAAAGAAAACCCAAGTAAATCTTGTAAAATCATCAATAATAACTAAACAGTAAGATTTCTTTCCAATACTTTGCACGTTTACTGGACCGAATAAATCCATGTGCAACATCTGTAGAGGCTTGGAATTTGAGTTTATCAGCTTGGACTTATAAGACGCTTTGTGTTGTTTCCCTTTCAAACATGGTTTGCAGAGATCTGATGTAGCAAACTTCTTTGTTGGAATGCCTAATACATGATTTCCTGCAGCAAGCTTGTTCATGTTTTTGAAGTTAGAATGTCCGAGACGTCTATGCCAAAGCTGGCTTTCATCATTTGATGCTTGAGCAATTAGGCAAGTTGTTTCTGTTGAAGTATCTACTTGAGACATATCTAGCTTGTGGACATCTCGATCACGAACAGCTTTAACAACTACCCATTCCTTGCTAATCTAAAAACCTAGCTTTAAAATCTAACAATGAGATTCATCAAATAAAGCAGAATATGATTTATCACAAATTTGGGAAACGCTTAGAAGATTAAAGTTCAACTGAGCACAGTAGTTGACTTTATCAAAGCTAATAATCCCATTTGATACCATTCCTTCTCCGGTAATCTTTCCACCTGCATCACTTCCAAATGCTACATGTGTACCATCTTTCATCTTAAAGTCTTGAAGTAAGGCATGATTGCCGGTCATATGCCGGCTACACCCACTATCAACATACCACGTGTTTATTGGTCTTCTTGGGCATACCTGCATTTCAAAGACAATTAAGTTGAGTTATCAACCCAAGCCGAGATGGTCTTGGGGTTGCCATACTTATCAACAATCGTAAACTGCTTAAAATGGAGTTTGTTCATGTTAGGTTTCGTTTGATATTTAGAATTATCAATTCCTCTTCTGACAAATTTCTGATTATCTTTATTTTGTTTAATCCCCAAAGCATTGAAACGATTTTCAAGATCCTCATCAAGAAATTTTGAACCATCAATTGAAATATTCTTAGAAAAACCTTGAAATTTCCTTGTGTATACTGCTTTGTCCTCACAGTATAATGATCATCATAATCAAAATTGATTCTTCTGAGAGATCTCAAGCCTAAGGAAGGTTGTTGTAATAAACCTTGAAAACCATTGTTTTGATTTCTTTGAAATCGTGGATTAACATATCCATTCCTTGGCGAGTTCTTTTTGAAGTAACAATCTTCAGTATTATGATTCCTTTCATCACACAAGGCACGATATTTGTTGAAATAACAATCAACAGTTGTGTGATTTGTCATATCACAAATGTGACAGTATTTGTTAAAATAACATTCAGATGTGTTATGATTATACATGTCACAAATGTCATAGTACCTTTGTGAAGAATTAAAGAACTGATGATTAACCCTAGATGTGGATGCCACATTTGATCCTTGTTTAGATTTAAGAGTTGGCAGGTTAATCTGTTGTTTTTGATTTGTGAGTTTGGTCTTTTGATTTTAGGTTTACGCTTTTGAACATTTTCACAATTCTTTGACTCCTTAGATACAAATCTTTTATGAACAGCGGAAGACTTAGGACCTAAACCTGTTTTCATAGTAGAGTTAGATTTGATCTTTGGTTTTGATGTCGTTTAAGAGATTGTGTTCATGTCAAAAGTTCCTGCTGACACAAACTTCATAGGTTTCAACTGATTTGATTGATCGGTTTTTTGAGTTTGAGAATTTCTAGATTTAACATTTGATTTTCTCCTTCTTTGATTTCTTATTCTTGATGATGTTTTTTTGCTTTGGGAAGGAATTTATTTTTGAGAAGATTCTTTTTCACATTCTTTAAGTTTATGTTCATTTTGGTTTGATTCACAAGAACTTGAATCATCGGAACATGAAGTATCTGATTTCAATTTTTCTTCTTTAGTTTTCCCTTTCTTTTTGTCATTCGTTTCAATGACTTCTTCAGTACATTGTTCAACAACACATTCATTAGATCCTTTTGGGACAAATAACTTCTTGTTCTTCGGTCGAGGTTCATATGATTTAACTTTTATCGGATGACTATTTTTTATCTTTTCTGAATCTTTCTCCTTAAAGATTTCAGTATTTATCTTTTCAATTTCACTTTCTTCAGTAGATTGCACATTCTTTTTCTTTCCATGAAATGCTTTAAGCTTTGCTTTGTTTTTAGGTGAGTGATCATGAGTGTTAAAGTTCTCTCTCTGGCAAAGTATTTGAGATTGACTCAGGCATAGGCTCATGTGTGAAACCTAGACCTGTTTTATCTTTATCTTTTCTCCCATTTACTAGTTGTTCAACTATAGTTTTTGAACTTTTAACTTTTGCAAGATCAACTTGAGTTGCAGCATGTGCCAACTTTTCTTGTTCTAGAGTTTTAGTCATCTCTTCAAGTTGCCTTTTTACTTGTTCAAGTTCTTTTAATGTTTTGTTCCATGATGTTTGAAGAGATATGATTTTGTCATCAGAGATTTTATTATCAGCTTTGAGTTTGTTGTGCATTAACTCTTCTTGTTTAAGTTTATCACATATTTTGAATGAGTATGTTCTGTAGTGTTCAACTAGTTCAAAACATGCTTTTGTGCACATTTTCTCTTTGACTTCCATTGGAATTTCTGGATAAAAAGGTGAAGTCTTAGTATTAGATGATGAGTGTTCAACCTTTGGTTTTTCTGACTGTGCCATGAGAGCAATTTCTTTTGAATCTTCCTTGGGATTAGATTTGTCACTCCAGTCATAGCTTTTATCATTGTCTGAATCATCATTTGCCTTTGGATCATTGTCTTCAGACCGGTCTTCATCATTAATTTTAGCAACAAGTGCTAAACCAGAAGTGAGATCAGTAGGAAACTGTTCTACATAAGCACTCCGGTCATAACCATCCTTGATGCTGACAACTAGAGCTTCTTTGGCTCTTCAGTTGTCTTTGATTCTTCTTTCAGTTCTGGCATAGGAAGACTCTGATATGGCTTCTGAAAAGTTTTCTAAGACTAATGCTGATATCTTTGACTACTGGAACCAGCTTGATCATTACCTCCTTGATTTCTTGGAGCTTTGCATTCTCTTGAAAAATGACCATAGCTATTGCAGTTGAAACACCTTGATTTTGACTTGTCAAAGCCAACCTTTTTGTTTGCACTTGCCTTGTAATTTCTGTTCACATAAGAGTGTTTCTGAGTCCTATAAGCTATCATCACCATTTGCCAGTTCACATAAGAGTGTTTCTGAGTCCTATAAGCTATCATCACCATTTGCCAGTTCAAATCCATCTCTTCTACATCATCAGGATCCATCTCAAATAAATCATGCAAAATCAAATCAACTTGAGTTAGGTGACTACCCTGATAAGCTTGAAAGCTTGCCATGAAAACAGTAAAAGCAGATTTTGACTCTTCATCCTGTAAAAGGATGTTTATGACATCTTTAACTTTGCTAGGTTTAATAGAGTTAGAAAATGGAGTCTCAGTTTGAGGTTTAGGCATTTGAGTTTTAGGAGGAGACTGTGGTTGATTTATGTAGACAGGAGCACTTGTGAAGGTTGAGTCAGTAAAGAAACCAGCTCAAACAAACAAATCACCCTCATCTTTTGAAGAACTATCATTTTTAGCCACAAATGGATTCTCCACTGTGTTAGCTGGAGATGCAACATACTTATACTGAGATGTTGATGTAGATCTATCATTGGTTCTTGAACTGTCATCAATTTCAACTGATCCTATTTTGGCAATCAGAAGATCAAGATCCATGGGAAACTTTTCCGTATGTTTCAACAAAGTAACTGTTTGTTTCCATGAAGATGGAAGAGCATTGAGAAGTCTGTCATTTAGATCGTTAAGATCATTCTTCACACCAATAGTTGACATTTCAGTAATGCGTTGCACAAATCTGTTCATCATTTGATTGATTGTTTCTCCAGAAAGATGCTCAAATAATTCAAGTTGCCTTTTCAGTTTCTGCTTTTTGAGATCTTGAATATCTTTACCACCTTGATCTTTATCACATCCCAGTCTGATATATCAAGCTTTAACATCATTTTTAACCTTTTTCAGATCATCACCTTGTAGACCATCTTCAGGATATGGTTCTTGAGAGTCTTTGGTGTAAACAGATCCTCTGTCAGGACCATCTAATGAAACAGGAATGTGTGGTCCTTTCTCTATTGACTTCTAGAGATCAGTATCAATAGAGTTTAAGTGATGTTTTAATTTGAGAGACTAGTTCTTGAAATTAGCTCTGTTCTTCAACTTAGGAACCATGTTCTCAGAATCTTCAGACTTAGCCATTTTAAGTTTTGAAATTAAGAAAAGAAACTATTTTTGTTGTTTTTAAAGTTTAAAATAAAACAAAGAAATGATAATATTTTTGGATTTTAGTTTTTGAAAAATTTTCTAAGTGTTGAATGAAAAGTCTGAAATCTGATGCGCCTGAATAGTTGTGAAACGCCCACTTTGAACTTGGAACGCCTAAGAGAATGCCTTAGAATTCTCAAAACGCCAAACTAAAGATGCGCCTGAACAGTTGTCAAATGCCTGAACAGTTGTCAAGCGTCCAAACATTTGTCAAACGCCAGGAAACTTAGTCAAATTTGCTGGATTTTCAACTGAAGCGGCCAAACAGTCTTCAAACGCCTAGAACTCTTAGGTTACAAAAACGTCCACACACTAGTAAAACATCCAAATATTGTCAAAATGTCCAACTCTGAAACGCCCAAACAGTGTTGATGCCCCTAAACAGTTGTAATGCGTCTAAACACTTGAGCAAATTTCAGATGATTTTAACACTCCAAGTGCTTAATTCATCATCTTCATAACAACCTGATCTTATCAAATTCTTCAAAACTTGATTAATTGATCTGAAAACTTCCAATAAGGTAGAATTCAAGTCGATAATCAATCCTAATTCATCAATTCTCACAATTAACAACAACAAATCTGAATTTCTAATTGAATTTGAGTTCGACAATGAAGAACAGTTTCGCACACAAATCTGATGAAAATTTAGATCTAAATGAGAGAAATCACTCAATTGTGATTCAATTCATGTTTCTAATGATGAAACACAACTGAAATCAACAATTAATTGATCAATTGCTATCAAACACAGATTCAAGTGATTCACAGAGCTCAAAATTCGATTTTAAGCTTCAAATCACTGAACCGAAAGCTCTGATACCATTTGATAGGTTCAAATGGATCGATCTGTGATGATATTGTAATGCAATGATCAATTATAAGAACAAAGTAATCAACAAAAACAAAATACTTCAAAAATTCATAGTGATTTCATTGAAAGCAAATTGCAATCGGATACAATGTACAGAGAGAGTTCTAACTGAAATTCTCCAAAAAACTACCTGTACAAATACACAATATCCTATTTATACTAACAATGAAACTAAGGAACAAATATTTACACAATAAGTCCCTATACTATAACAAAAACAAAATCTAAAGACTAAATGATAATCTTCATGAGGTCCAACAATTTTATTGACTAAATATTAATTATCATATTAACATTATCAATAAATTTCCAACATACTATATAACAAACTAAAGACAATGATAGCTAGAAAAAGGTGGGTATGATGGCGGTAAAGGTTGTGTATTTTAATGTCATCTAAATGGAAGATGGTGATGTCGATGGCGATGCTAGCAACAGTCCATGGCAGTGGTGGCAGAATCAAATGCCGATGAAAATGAGTATTTGATGCCTAACGAAGTTCAAGTAGGGAGTTAGCGGAGGTGTGGTGGCGAAGGAATGGTGTTGGTATGGCGGTGGGTGACGGAGGTAGCTAAGATCAGGGAGAGGGGGGGTGGACGTGCATTCAAACAGATGGTGGTGGTGAGTGATGGTGGTGATGAGTGATGGTGGTGATGATGGAGGGCTACTTGAAGTGGTTTTGATGGTGATGAAGACGAAATGATGGTGGTGGCCATTGGTGGGGAGCAATGTGAAAGAGACAATGGAGGGAGGGTGGATGGGTGGGGTTGGGTTTTATTTTGATTTTATATTTAATTACACAAATGGTTCCTGGATTAAAAGATTTACATAAATAGTACCATAAAAGGTAATTTAATCATTTTATGTAGATTTGACAAAAATTTTAAAAGAAGTTAGGCTTAAACCTCAAACTAGTTACAAAATTAAAATTTTAGGCCTCAAACTTGTTACTAAAAAAATTAGTCTATAAACATGGGATTCATGTAAAACCACATTGACTATTTGTGTAATTAACTTTATTATATATAACTAGCACTAAGGCTCCCACATTTGCGGGAACATAAAACCATTAAAAAAGTTTACATCAAAATGATAACACGGACCCGCGTGTTAAAAGTAAGAAAAACAAAATTTAAATGTCATTCACAACATTTAAAAATTAGTTTGTAATATGTTTGCAGGCTATACCCTTTAAAAAATTGATTTGTAATATGCAAACTTTTCATATAATAATTACACGGATCTTACAAATAGTTAGGTTCCATTAATCCATAGATATATTTTAAAACAAATAGTGTATTTAATTGTAGAAATGGAGAATTGATTGAGAAGCTTAAGACTAAAAATTAGACCACAAGGTTATTTTATTTAATGTGTAATAATGTTTAATGGGAAGTGGGCATAGGGAAATAATAAATAACTTGCAGCCCAATTGTTAAAAAAACAGGCAGAGGCAGGTTCTTAAACTTTGCCCTGCGTGTAATGGAGAATAAACTTTCCACTAGGACAATTGTGCAATTCATTTTAAGTTTGTTTGATAATCTATTTAGCATAAGTAACAGAGCATAATTTTCTAATATATTGATACTTGAAAAGAATACTTGAAAGGCTGATGCAACAAAAGTAGCCAAAGAGCTTCCTGCTTGCATGCATGTGCCTTGTAGTAGTTATTTCGGAAGTTTTACACTTCTCTTTTCAGAAATATTCTAAGTAAAAAATCTTCGGAAGCCACGACCAAAATCTTCCAAAACCAAAGATAAAGTCTTCTGAAGCCATCAAGACAGAAGACTGATTTCTTTCGAGGACAGAGAAGACATGCTTTCTCTGATCTACTTTTTCAGAAAGCTGAGCAACTTTACGCTGCCATTCTGAAGATGCTTTCTACTTTGCATAAGTTGCTGAAAATGTCCATGCTTTAGTAAAATGTAAATTATGGTGTTGTGTCAGTAGCTTTCTACTTTGTACCTATTATCCTTTTTGTAATACATTTGGATGTGAGCTATGGCATGTCATAGTCACATGTCAAAAAGTAATCTTCCTTTTTGACTTTACATTGATTTTTTTGTTTAGATCAATGTATCCAGCTAGCCTTCAAAGTATTGTCGACTGTAGAATGTACTATAAAGTATCTCAGATCTTGTATTTAATTATCACTTATAACTTTGTAACTTTGTAATAGAACTTGAGAGCAATATATAGCATTCTTGAAAACCATCTGCTTGTGTTCTTTTACATTGAAATTCTTAGTAGTCGGTTTCCTATTTGATCCTGTAATTGTTATTCATTAAGTTCACTCTCCAAACAATCTATGAAACTGTTGCATTGATCTCCCCAACCAGTCCCACAATTAGTATCAGAGCATTCCAAGCTCGTAATTGTAAGATCTTACAATCTTAAATCTGCTCAGTTTCACAAAACATTTACTTGCTCAAATGGCATCTCTCTCCAAAGCTGATATGGAAACCGACATAAAGACAAAGTCTCCACTGATCACTCCTGATAACTTTGATACTTGGTGCCAAAGAATGGAAGGGTTCATCAAGTCTCAACATAGCAGGATGTGCAGATCTATTTTCTCTAGACCTCATGTTCCATGCACACCTTCATCAACTGCTGTTAGTGAGATGATACCAAACGATATGGCTAATTATACTGAGGAAGATTGGAAGGGAATAGATGTGGATCAGAAGGCCATGACCGCTCTTCAAACTGCTCTTCTCAACTCTATCTATAGAGGCTATAAGAAGTGCAAGATAGTGAAGTAGCTCTTGGAAGCACTGAAACTGATGTATGATGGGTCTGAGGAAGCCAAGGAGAACAAGAAAGACCTTATGAAGCAGCAGTTTGAGAACTTCACCTTTAAGATTGTTGAAACCATGACTCAGCAGTATTGCAGATATGTTGAGATTATTGACACTCAGGTGGATATTGGTGTCAAACTGGAGATTAGGGATATTGTGAGGAAGTTCATATTCTCTTTTCCGAGAGAATGGACTCACTACTGTGTGGCCATTAAGAGAACTGAGAACCTTTCAAATCTTACCCGTATTGAGCTGTATGGTATCATGAGTGGTTACAAGATGGAGATGAACATACAAAATCCATCTCACAACTCATCCAGTGCCACAAGAGTTCTGCCCTCCTTGTGGTTGAAAGGGATAGTAGAAAACCTCAACATCATCTTCTCAACTACCCTGACAACTCACAAAAGGGACCTTTCATCGCCATTTCGGAGACACCAAGGGAGAGCTACATCTAAGGAAGCCCATTCCAGGGGACAGGCTCTTCTTAAGCCATTGTGTCTTCTAATGAAAGTTCAGGCAGCTTTTTCTTTACTTTGGAAGACTTGGACTGCATTCATCTAAATGATCTGGAATATAAGGAGATTGTAATGAAGATGGCTCTTCGCACTCACAAAGCCAAGAAGTTCTACGAGTAGAAAGAAAGTAAGTTTTCTAGCAATATCAAGTAGTAAGTTTGGGCTAGATAAAAGCAATGTGAAGTGTTACAACTGTATCCAAATAGAACATTTTGCTAGGGAGTGCAAGGCACCTAGAACTAATGGTGGCCAAGCACAATCTAGACTAAACTACACTGAAGGAGCTCCAAAAGTTGAGAAGCCCAACCAATAGGCTGCAGTAGCTGTTGAAGAAGGAAGCTTTGATTGGAGTTTCCATGTTGAAGATGCTTCTCCAAACCATACCTTGATGGCTGACCATGAAGAACATAAGGTAACAAAACATCTTTGTACAACTGAGTGCATTACAAAAGTTAGCATGTATAGTTCCTACTACTTGGAAGTGAGATCTGATCTTGAGTCTTTAAATATTTTAAAAGCTGATTTTCAAAGAGCTGAAAATGACTATAAAGTTAAAATAGAAGATTTAGAGAAAACAATTTCTACTCTTAAACATGAGCACATAAATTACAGGAGTCAAATCAAAGATCTCATTTCAAAGTTAACTAAATGCTAGGCGGAACTTGTGATCAGCAAAGCAAGGGTAGAAAAGTGTGTTCTTGAAAAGGAAACCTTCAAGAACATCATATCCTCATCTTTGCATGCCAAAATATCTTATCAAAACACGCAGGGACTGGGATCTAGTGAAATAGCTCCTCCACACACTCTATTATTTGTAAGACAGCAAAGGTGTGGAACTAGTGAAGATGAGCTTCCTCTAGAAGATCCAGTTCAAGAGAAAGATGAAGATGATGATGATGAAGCTGAGATGGTGAAAGGTGAACCTGAATTGAGTGAGAAGGTTCAATTTGATAAGGGACACCATGCTCCTGAAGAGAAAAAAAGGACAAAGATGGCCAAGTCTGCTAGAAGGAACTTGATCAGGGATGCAAAGAGAAAAGCCAAGAAAGTCTTCGAGATCAAGCCCACCTTTGACTTGAAAAAGAAACAAGTATTCATATCTGCAGGGTTTGAGGTGGTGAAGACTGCAAACTTAACTATGGATTCTAATAACAGGAGTACTAGTTTAATTTTTAACCATCTTTGTCAAAAGAGAAGGTTGATAAAAAGTGCACCACTACTGTATTGCGTGAACCATCCAGTTCTAAGAGCAAGCCGATCACTAAGAAGCCTGCTGCATCATCTACAAAGATGAAGAAGGAATTGGAAAGCGATCTAGCTCAACCTGCCTCTCCGAAGAAGTCTCTCAGAAGCAGCTCAACTATGCATCATGTGTGGCAGTACTTCTCATCTTTCTAAGGATTGCATCTACAATCCTAAAAGTACTGTCAACATGAACAAAAAGGCTTCTGAGATGAAGAAAAAGAAGACACCTTCAGAAGGAAAGTCACTTTCCCTCGGAAGCTACAAAATGAAGGCTCATAAGATAAGTGGAAAATTGCCTTCGGAAGATATTTTGGTCTCGGAAGAAAGGAATGCTTTTGAAGTACTAAAGTCTGCAGTGGATGCAAAAACTTTCGAAGGTTCAGTCTGCAAAGCTTTCAAAGTTGTAAAAACTTTCGAAGCATTGAAGGCCAAGACTAGTCTCTCCAAGATGGTATGGAAGATGAAGAAAGGCCAAATAACTATGTTTTCTGATCATCAACAGCTCAAGATCCCCAAAGCTTAAATATAGGATTTACAACTATTGATTTGTCTTTTGTTAATATAAATGAACCCAAGACAAGCAAGGCTTGGCTCTCCAAATGTAACTAACCATCTCTTACTGTACAGGAAAACCTCAAGACCAAAAGGAATGTATGAATCATTGAAAGTGGCTGTTCCAGGCACGTGACTGGCAATGGCTTCTTGTTGCAAAAAGTTGAGAAGTTTTATGGAGGGCCAGTTTCTTTTGGAGGGGAATCTTGTGGTTACATCACTGGAAGGGGAAGGTCACCAATGAAAAGCTCAGCATTGAGAAGGTAACTTTGTCAAGGAGCTTGTGTATAATTTTCTGAGTGTATCTCAATTTCGTGACCAAAAGCATAACTTGTTCTTTACTGAACATGAGTGCATTGTTCTCAATCCCAGGGTGGTCATCCCTCAGGAGCATATCCTGCTCAGAGCCCCTAGGAAAGGGAACATGTACAAGATGGATTTGCAGGAAACCTCCCCTTCAGGAGAAGTTTCATGCTTTTTGTCTAAAGCCAATTGTGATGAGACCTTCCTCTCGCTTACAAAATGTGCCATGTAAACTTTAAAAACTTAAATAGATTAATTAAAGATGAATTGGTAACTAGAATGCCAAAGAAAGAGTTTACAAGTGATGACCATTATGTTGCACGTCTGAAAGGAAAGCAACACAAAGTGTCTCACAAGCCAAAGGAAGTCAACTCCATCACTACCCCCCTACACTTATTACACTTGGATCTGTTTGGCCCCACAAGTGTAATGAGTTTAGGAAAAACTTCATATTGTCTTCTGATCACAAATAACTTCATAAGATACACTTAGGTCTTCTTCCTTAGAACTAAGGATGAAACTCGTGAAATCTTGAAGTCCTAAACTCATTACACTTAGGTCATCTATAAGGGGAGGTTTCTTGCAAATCCATCTTGTACATGTTCCCTTTCTTGGGGGCTACGAGTCGAATATGCTCCTGAGGAATGACCACCCCAGGCTTGAGAACAATGCACTCATGTTCACTGAAGAACATGTTCTGCATCTGGTCACAAAATTGAGACACACTCAAAAGATTGTACTCAAGCTCCTTGATAAAATTTACCTTCTCAATGCTGAACTTACCATTTGTGACCTTGCCCCTTCCAGTGATGTAACCACCAAATTCTCCTCCAAAAGCAACTGGCCCTCCATCAAACTTCTCATAATTTTGTAGCAGGGAGCCATTGGCTGTCATGTGCCTGGAATAGCCATTGTCAATGATCCATATATTCCTTTTGGTCTTGAGTTGTTCCTGCACAAAAATAGATGGTTAGTTATATTTGGAGACCCAAGGGAGGAAAGGGACCCAATCGATGATAATAATGAAAGGTCATCTTGTGCTGCAGGCCACACTACTTAGTTAAAGTATAGAAAGTGGAAAAGGATGGCCATAAAAAGGACAAGAGAAAGAAAAAGAAGAAGTGCAAGGCATCCACCTCTTCACCTTAGGATGAGTCAGAACATTCTGAGGGTGAACAAGAAGAAGCTGCTCAATCAACTCCTATTCAAGTAGAAACTCTTGCAGTTGGAATACCCATCCTATTCTAGAGCTTTGTAGCAAATCTAGACGGATGGCATGTCATCAGAGATCAAGGAGGTGAAGATGTCTATCTCTGGCAAGACATGTTTGATCTCCCTCTGCATGATCTTTATGACATAAGGAGATATTATAAGAGTCTGAAGGATCATGACAAATTATTGAAGAAAAGAATGGTCTTGATCCTAATGAGGACTGTCAACATCTGATTATCTTCTCTATTTTGGTAGTATCAGCCTAGGGGGAGTTTGTAAAGAATACTTGAAAGGCTGATGCAACCAAAGCAGCCAAAGAGCTTGCTGCTTGCATGCATGTGTATTGCAGAAGTTACTTTTGAAGTTTTACACATCTCTCATAAAAAATATTCTAAGTGTAAAATCTTCTAAAGCCAAGACCCAAATCTTCCGATGCCAAAGATGAAGTCTTCCGAAGCTTAGAAGACAAAGTCTTCCAAAGCCATCAAGACAAAAGACTGATTTCTTCCGAGGACAGAAAAGACATGCTTTCTCTAATCTATATTTTAAGAAAGCTGACCAATTTTCCTTTGCCACTCTAAGTACTCACCAACTTGCACACGTTGGTGAAAAGGTACATACTTTAGTAAACTGTAGATTATAGTGTTGTGTCTGTACTTTCTACTTTGTACCATTTATCCTTTTTGTAATACATTAGGATGTGAGCTATGGCATGTCATAGTCACATGTCAAAAAGGTAATCTGCCTTTTTGACTTTACATTGATTTTGTTGTCTAGATCAGTGTATCCAGCTGGCCTTCAAAGTATGGCCGGCCGTAAGATATAGTATAAAGTATCTCAGGTATTGTATTTCTAATTATCAGTTATCACTTTGAAACTTTGTAATAGAACTTGAGAGCAATACACAACATTTTTGAAAACCATATGCTTGTGTTCTTTTACATTTAAGTTCTTAGTAGTTGGTTTCGTATTTGATCCTGTAAGTGTTATTCATTAAGTTCCCTCTCCAAACATTTTGTGAAAATGTTGCATTGACCTCCCCAACCAAAGAAAATACTATATGTTATAATAATGTAACATGTCAAAGGTTTGCTAAATTGTTATGACAATTTATCTTTTTATATCATTTTAAGTTTATCTTTGTTAAATTAATATGACAACTTATCTTTATATAATTTTCAATTTATCTTTGTATAGACTTCTAAGTTTTAACTAATAATGGTTCTATTTTCATATGGATATAGTAATTTATACACGAACATAATACATTGTCAAGTGTTATGTGAGTAATATCCCGACACGTTTCATGTGGTCGTATAAAGACAACGTGGCCAATAAAGTATCTCTAGGTTCGTGACCTTTTTTCTTGAAAAAATACACCCATTTACGTTAATAACATAAAATCTAATTAAAATTACGAGCTTAGTTGTTTTTAATAGTGGGCTATAGTTGTAGAAGACATATATAGTTGTAGAAAACATATATAGTTGTAAAACTACATCTTCCCAAGTGCATTTTTTCACACGACTTACATGCCAACAGATTACCTTGAAACCCTTTTTTCTTTAATTCAACATTAGATTTTCCTTCTTGTTCTCCTTAATCCACTTTTTTTTCATTCCATTTAAGTTACTTCCTTTGTTTCCTTCCACTCTAATCATATTCTCAGTTAGCGCTCCACCAAGATCCACGGCTTATTGTAGTGTACTAGGTTTGCTGCTGTTATGCTTCTTCTTATTTCAGGCACTAATTCCCAAATATCAACTTATCTTTTTTGCTTTCTGGGGTAAATATGGGTGGGACTAAACTTGATAATTCATTAAAACATTTGGTGTATTCTCGGTGAGTTTTCCCCATCATTTCTAGCTTTAAAAACTCAAATTCTAACTTTTCCACCTCATAATCAAGGCAGAATTTTCCAAGCATAAACTCCTTAAATCTCTTCTAGTTTATTTCATCAATTTCTTTTGTATTCCTTGTTTGCTTTATAGTCTTCACGAGTAATGAACTTCTCCTTTAAATAATTGAGACGCAAAGTGCACCCTATCTTCATTAGCACAATCACATATATCTAAAATCAACTCTGTTTCATCAAGCCATTGTAGGGTTCCCGTTGCTCCCTTAGAGTTATCAAAATCATCAGGTTTACACTTTTTCAACGTCATATAACTGCAACCTTTCTTTCTTTCAAAATCTCGATTAATGTCTTTGTCTCTTTTCTCTTTCATCAACCTTCTTGTGCTTGCCAACATATGTATTACTTCATTATCACTTTAATGATCTTCTATGTGTGACTTGGTACGACTTTGATGTTTGCATTTCTTAGATTGATTTGAAAGTTCACTAGCATTGTAAATTCCAGCAGTAATCTCCAGCATGGCCTCTACCATTCCTTCTGCTATCAACTTTCTAAACTTTCTCCTTAGAATTTCTCATTCTGAGATTGTCCTTTCCGAGTCATAAGCCAAGTTCTCATGAACTTTACTAATTAATTTCTCTTTGCTTTTATTTTGATACGTGGTGTTCTTGGATGGTTTAGCAGGGTTATTATCACCCAGGATTTTAGTATTTTTTTGACATTATTCCTAGCTAAAGGAGGATAAGATGATGCGAAATCATAGCTCTAAGAAAATTCATAGAAAGTTAAGACAAAACTTACGTGAATTGTAATATTTATGCATTACATAATCATGATATCTTCATTCTTAAATATGCACAGAATTTACGCACACACAATACAAGCTTCGACGTAAAAGAATAGAAATAAATGGGCATAATTAAAATAAGAACACAACAAAATGGTAGAATTGCAATGAAGAATACTACTCATTTTCTTTAGAATATTTTAAAAGGGCTTAACCACACTTATCATGCCATTCTTGATGCTCCTTAAGTTGATTTATAACATTGATTTCCACTAATGAATGCCAACATAATTCATTACTACTTAAGTATCATAGCCTAGAGTCACTGGTCTCTCGGTTAAAGCTTAGGTATCTAGTTAATATTTAATTCACTAAAACCTTCGGCTCTAATATCAACTTGTCACGCCCCATTTTGATTTTTAAACAGAGTTTACATGACCGATTGATATCAACACTCACAACGGAAGCACAATACATTACATATAATTCTTAATACATGAGATTGAAGGAATCTACAGGTCCCTTAGCTTCAAATCGGCTCCCACACTCAAACCAAAACTAGAAATCTTTAATTGCAGAGAGATTTTGACTTTTAAATGATGAAAATGGAAGCAGAGATCTCGATTTTGTGCATGATAATCGACAAAGGTTTCTAGATTAGCTTAGCAACTTGTTTATATGGAAGGAGAAGCTGGGATCAAGCTTTAATAAGTGCAGCCCTAATTCTAGAGCTAGAGTTTTAATCTTTTTCCAAAATTTCAAATATAGCCCCTTAATAATTATAATAACATCTTTACTCCGCTTTATTCGTATTTTTTTATTTGGGTATTACATGCCATCATATATAGATGTATAAAACATGAAATTTAATATTTACTATTTACTCCTTAAATGGACGCAGATTGTCCATGATAGAAACTTATTTTACTACACACTTTTGCACATAGCATTTTATTTCAATTTTAGCCTTATGTGGACGCACCAATAACTCAGCAAGCACCAACGAACTTTTTACCTTTCTATTGCAAGAGAGTAGTGTGAAATTGGATCAGAGTGCATTTAAGAATATATTTTTAAGTAAAATGTATTAGAAAAAGATTTGTTATATTTTGATTTGATTTGTTTTGAGTCTCCATATATATTCATATGATTTGGAAGTTTTTGTATATATAATACAGAAGATTTTTTTAAGTAAACAACATTTTTAACATTATTGCAGGGAAATTGTGACCAAATAATGGTCATAAACATTTATTTATATTTTTTCAAGATATTTGTAACTGTGTTGCAACTTAAAAATGGTTGCAAAATAAGCAGTTGCAAAATGATTGCAAGATAATAGCCACAAATTGGTTGCAAGATAGCAGTCGTAAATCGGTTGCAAGATAGGGGTTGCAAACCGGTCGTAAAAGGCTGCGGTCGCAAAAAATATTGGCAAGATTTGTGTCGGAACTAGCGGTTGGAACATGCAGTCGTAAATATAATAGCGGTCGCAAAATGGTCGCACTAGGGCAGCGGTTGGACATGCAGTCATAATTATAATAGCGCTCACAAAATGGTTGCAATAGGGCAATTGAGACATGTGTTTTTCCTATTGTATTTTTGGTCGTTGAATGGTTGCAGCATGGCAATTGAGATCGTTTTACGATCGAAAAGGCGGTCGCAAATGGCCACTTTTCTAGTAGTGTATTCAATAATCGATCAATAGTCATCACCTCACCACCATAATACACCATTCTCTACTATTAGACGTTATTGTTGTCATGATTTTCTTTTACTTATCATGTTCAAAACGCTTATCACTATCACCTCATCCTCATTTGTATGTAATCCTGTCATTAGCGCAATTGTAGTCTTCGAGTACAAAAGATTCTCATTTAAACTCTACATTGTATACATACGAAGTGTTTGGTGATTAGAAAATAGATTGATGCAAGATGATATGAAGATGATGAGATTGAAAATTAAATTTTTTTATTTTAGAAACAATTTTTTTCAATAATAATTGATAACAAAAGTATGGCTCTCTTTGAATTATTATGTTCTTTCTTAAACTGTTGTTCCATGTGTCTTTTTATTCCCCACATGAATGTCCTCTTTTATAAATGATTCTCTCTCAAGCAAAAAGAAATGAGAGTATTTTCTTAGTTGGTTAAAACTTGTATAGTAACATTTTGTAGATTGTCGATTGGTCTATTAAATTATTTTTCTTCTTTTGTGTTTGCTCCCCATGTGATTCTCTGTCCTTAGACATAAACACAAATCATAGTTGGATTTGTTAGGGAGTCGCACAACTTTTCAAATTATTAAATTTTAACCTATATATTTATATTTGTGGTCACTAAATGTATCTAACCGTGCATTGTAATAAAAATAAAGTATAACGAAATAAATTCATATAACAATCATAAATAAACATATAGAAAACGAAGAATGTATATTATAATGGTCTACAACTTAAACATCATAGAATCTTAATACTCACTAAATAAAGTGTAACTTAACCTCTGCGTCCAACGACCTATTTTTGCCCAAGAAAAACATTGATACAAAACATGATGTTGGAATTTGAAACTAGTACCTCTTAGTTCATGCTTTATGTCACAATCATTAAACATCATACATTGATATTATCAAGAAAACTATTTGTTGAACCAAAAGCCTCTTTGATGAAAATGTTGATAGCTAGAATGTAGATAATAATGGATTACTAAGATCACGAATCATTATGATGCTTATTCCATGAAACAAGCATGGTGATGCAACGCTTTAGTATGTAGAACCTTGACTTGTGTTCTTTGGTGAAGCTACTGCATTTGCTACTGAAGTTTGCAGATTTTGCTCTAGGAAGAGACTGTGATGATTTAGATGATTTTGAAGAGGTTTTGTTTGAGAATGATCTCTCTAGGTGGGATTTCATGTAGGTCTTCAGTGATGAACTTCTTAAGAATGATGATGAAGATGAAGATGATAGTGATGAATGGGTACAATCATCCATCTTTAACACCTTTTGTTTCTTCTCCATGTTTACTCCTTATAGAGAAATATATATATACTTGGATATCATGATGTTTTTTTATGGGCACTTACAAAATGATATATATAGAAAGACTAACAAGATGCTACAAGAGGGTACAATGTACTAGGAAATTGAAGTGCTCCACACTTTGCAAACTAAATTCAAAAGATGTCAGGATATATATATATATATATATATATATATATATATATATATATATATATATACGATTGGGTTCAAGCAAATAAGAAAATAAATTGTGTAAACCAATAAACCAAATATTCATATTCGATATATTAAAATCAATGGCTCAGATTTTTTTGAATAAAAAAATCAGAAGTTGGTACTTTTGTAGGATTATGTGTATAAAAAATCAAACAAATCTAATCCATTAATCTTAAACATATTTGGTTTATTGGTTTACACAATTTGTTTTGATTTTCATTGGAACCCAACCCCATATATATATATATATACATATATATATATACATATATATATATATGTGTGTGTGTGTGTGTGTGCGCGCGCACGCGTGGGTGTGTGGCTAGGATCTTTTCAGAACATATAAATATTTTCAGAACTACAGAATTAATCTGGGTCTTAGATCATTTAATCGATGGTCAAAATAATAAAGGCATTTTTGTATTTTGGAAAATAATTAAAAAGCTTAGTCAAATTAAATAGGGACAATAATGGAATTCTACCTAACCATTACATAAATTTCTCTCAATCTCTTTTAAAATACGATTAATAACTTAATATGCGCATCTTTTCCTCATCCCTCTATTATCTGGCATTATATTTTTTCTTTTTTTATAAAATTTGTTTCTCTGCAATTCTAGGGTTATGCGTTGAAGGCAATTAAAAAGAAAAAGATTGATGATTTTGTTGAAATAACATTATTTTGATGGAAGCAAACTATTTTGAAGTTGGTGCATTTGAAGTGTTCAATTTGATAGTTTTTTTAAACAACAAAATAATAATGGTGATTCATCTTTAAACATTCTTCCCAATAAATGGAGCTTTTAATATATTTGCTTTCGTTCCTTTCCTATTGCAAGTCTCCATGTGCACCTACTATTATGACCTTTGCTCTTTGCATCAAGACACAACCAAAACAAGAGTACGAGGCATCCAAATACATGACTACATCATTGTTTCTTTCAGGTAAATTCTAGACAGGAGCTTGGGTCAACCTTGTCTTCAGGTCCTAAAACATAGTCTCTTAGTCCATACCCTACTCGAACTTCACTTCCTTTCGAGTTAGCTTAGTCAACAGAGAAGTTATCTTATCAAAGTATGGAATAAACCTTCGGTAGTAACCCGCCAAACCCAAGAAACTGCGGATCTCGGATGGCGTCTTTGGAAAATCCCTTTTCATTACCGCCTCGACCTTAGTAGGGTCCACTATAATCCCTTCTGGATTGATAACATGGCCTAGAAATTGTACTTCACGTGACCAAAAGGCACATTTCAAAAATTTTGCATACAAATTGTCCTTGCGTAAAGTTTCTAACACCTCTTTGATGTCATTGCCATGATCATTCTCGTTCCTCGAGTAAAGCATAATATCATCAATAAATACAATCACAGATTTCTTTAGCATGGGTCGGCATACGCGGTTCATCAAATCCATGAATGTTGCTGGGCCGTTAGTCAACCCAAACGACATCACAAGAAACTCGTAATGCCCGTAACGTGTGCGGAACGCTGTCTTTGGAATATCTTGTTCTTTCACCTTCAATTGGTGGTACACTCATCTGAGATATATTCTGGAAAACTAACTCGCACCTTGAGGTTGATCAAATAGATCATCAATTCGGGGTAATGGGTACCGATTTCTTCACTATCAACTTGTTTAGCTCGTGATAATTGATGCACGTCCTCAAACTGCCATCTTTCTTCTTGACGAATAACACTGGAGCATCCCATAAAGAGATGCTTGGTCGAATAAAACCCTTATCCAAAAGATGTTGCAGTTGTGACATCAGTTCCTTGAGCTCGGATGGAGCCAATCGATATGGTGCCATGGCGACGGGTTATACTCATTGTATGAAATTGATCAGAAACTCAATTTCTCTATCAGGTGGGACTCCTGACAGATCCTCAAGGAACACATCAGGAAACTCGCATACTACGGGTACATCTGCAAGTTAAAGCATCTTCGCATCAACATCCTTAACATACGCCAAGTAAGCACCACACCATCGTCTCATAAACTTTTCTGCCATCATCATAGTTATCAGTCGTGGAATAATGTTCTCCTTGTCTCCATAATTGTAACCAGATTACTGTCAGGCGCAATCAGATGAATTGTCTTCCTTCGACACATAATATTTTCTTCGTAGGCCGCTAACCAATCCACTCCTAAAACCACATCAAAACCTCCTAGGGGTTATAACATACAACTTAGCAGGAAACCTATGACCCTTTAACTCTATAAGGCAATCATCAATCATGTAAGTTACTTTGGTAGATTTACCTATCGTAGTCTCAACATAGAAGGGCACGTCTATCCTTCTGTTCTTACCGTGCATCAAACACCAAAATGCAGCAGATACAAAGCTCCTACTAGCACTAGAATCAAAGAGCAAAGAATCATACAATTGGTTTCCCAAGAACATACCTGAAAGCACTTTAGGCTTCGCTCTAGCCTCCTCTCTAATCATGTTGAATGCCTTTACCCTTGCGTCGTGTCGCCATCCTTACCTTTCTCCCCCGTCATCCTGATCACTGAGCTTCCCGCTTCATCTTTCTTTTAATCTCGGCCCACATGGCCCATCTCACCATACTGATAGCACCTCGGCACCCTAACACTCCTTGGCATAGTAACCCTCACCTCCACATTTGAAACATCTATTCGTTCCCACTCGACATTCTCCTAGATGACTCCTACCACACTTCTTTCACTCCTTTCGAGTATTTACCTTCCTCCATTCTACGTGACGGTCGTCGACCCTCATATTCTTTTCCCCGATTCTGTAGTTGTCATTCCTAAATGTTTTTCCGTTCCCATTCTCATTCCAGCTCCACCTTTCAGTCTTTTTTCGAATTGGCACTAGTGCCCTTTCATCATATAACCTTCCCGCCAAACCCACCACTCACCTGAACGTGTTGCTTTAGCGGCGATCATGTTTTTTCTAATATCCATGGGCAAACCTTATATGTATATCTTGATCTTCTTGGATGCAGGTGTCACCATGTCTTGCACAAGTCTTGCAAGTTTGTTGAACTTGGAGGTGTACTCGTGATAAGTCTTGCTTCTGACCTTCAAATATGAGAACTCCTTTTCAATCTTGTCCAACACCTGATGTGGGCATTATTCCTCTAGCACCAACTCCTTCAACTCAAACCACTTCGTTTTCGCTATTGATCGTCTCCCTTCGACTTGGACAATGTTGTCCCACAAGCATAATGCCGAGTCAGTGAATGAGTGTGTAGCAAACTTCACCTTCTAATCTTCCCAGCACTCACTATTGCTTCCATCTCTCGAACACAATGGTCAGTGGTGGTAGTGTTGCCGTTACCATCGGATGTCGGGGGCTTGCACCTTTGGAATGCCCCATAGTTGCATCCCTTAGTAGTCCCCTTCTCTGATTCGTCGTCATCCTCATAATCATCTTGACTTACCACCTTAGGGTTAGATGGTTTCCCTTCATATTACTCAGCCCTCTCAACGGACTTTACTGTCCTCATCTCGTCCTTCTTCCCCTTCTTCTCTACCCTCTCCCTTCCTTAACAACTTTAATCACCTAAGTCACCATTGAAGGTAAGACATTCTGCATAACATTGTAGATTTCATCAACGATGGCCTCCTTCATAGTAGATTTGAGGGTAGCTGATCCTACACCTTCTGGTTTACTATGAAGGTCTGTCTACTCATGAATAGTCTCGGGAGCCTTAGCTTAGCTCCTGGTGACACGTGGCCCAGTAGTACGCCCGCCACGAGCACCTCCTCATGTTGCCTTTCGAGAAGCTCTATCTCCTATAAGATTTAAACACCAACAATGTCATTCAAAGTAATTGCTTAGATCATGATTAGTATGGTAAGTCCTTAATTATCGTGGTCAAGTGTGATTAACTACTTACCTTACCCCATGTCCTAAGCATTGACTATCCTTACATACATCAGTATTCAAATCTACTAAGCACATAAATACAGAAAGCACACATACATAATACTGGTTTATATGAAAACTTTTACCAAATAACACGTAGCTACTTGGGCTGGCATCCCTTATTTTGATCCTATTTTCAATAAGTTTAGGTTTTGAAAATAAATTAACCAAATTCTCTTAAACTATGGATATGATACCAACTTGTAAGGCCTCGTTCCGGGGAAACCCTGCAGGACCGTTAGAAGGGGTTCAATGCAACTCAGTTTTCAAAGTAAGGAGAGTCTTAGAACACTTAACAGATCAAATAGGGAACTGGCAGGATAAGATGATACTAGAATAACACAAGTAAACAAGAGACAGAAAGCTTAAGAATAAGATAATTAGTTTTCAAGGAAGATGTATATTGCTCTCAAGTTCTATTACAAGTGTTACAAAGCATAGAAATAAAATACAAGAACTTGAGATACTTTATACTACCTCCTACAGCCAGCCATACTTTGAAGGCCAGCTGGAATCACTAATCTAGACAACAAGATTAATGAAAAGTCAAAAGGAGATTGCCTTTTAACATGTGACTATGACATGCCATAGCTCACATCCTATTATAATACAAAAAGGATAAAAGTACATAAAGTAGAAAGTTACAAACTCAAGACCTTAATATACAGCTTCCTAAAGCATGGTCCTTTTCACCAACTTGTGTAAAGTTGGTGAGCCTGCAGAGTGGCAGTGGAAAGTTGGTCAGCTTTTCTGAAAAGTTATTGATCACAGAGAGCATGTCTTCTCTGTCTTCGGAAGAAATCAGTCTTCTATCTTTGAGGCTTTGGAAGACTTTGTCTTCTAAGCTTCGAAAGACTTCATCTTTGGCTTCGGAAGAAATGATCTTTTGGCTTCGGAAGATTTTACACTTGTGTAATTTTTCTTGTAGTGTGTAAAACTTCTGATGTTACATGGTAAAAACTTTCGAAGTTACTTCTACCATGCACACGCTGCATGCATACAGGAGATACCCTAACTGTTTTGAGTGCATTAGCCTCTTGTATAATCCTTACAAACCCCACAGTTGGTCATTCATAGCACAATATATAATAGAATATGTCGGTATACGAAAACATTGCAGTGGAATACTCAAATTAATTAATTAAATGCATTAATAGTAGAAATATTTTTTCCAGGAAATACAAAGTTGTCAATAAGTTCAAATTGCATTGCAAGACAAAAACATTCTTTTGCGCAGGAACATGTATGTCGCCAAGTAGCTCCATTCTCATGACATCCCCAACAAATTCCTTACCTATTAACTAATATATATATAAAGTTAGCGTTGCCGAGTAAACTCTAGTTTTTTTTTTTTAATTTAGAAAATATACAGTTTGTAAGGTTTCCTTTAAGGAGACCACATCCATCTTACATAACAGTCAAGTTGACTTATAGCATCTCCTTATCATATTCATTATCGTTCTTTCTTTCAATATCGTCCTCTTTCAATAACTAGGATTGCATAAAGCAAGAACCTACATCATATTGTAGGAGTTATCTTTAAGGCTAATGCTCACCAATGATCACTCAGCATGCATTATGAAGTACAAGGAAGTTACTTTACGAGATTTGACATAGTCACAAAGAAATTCTCTAAGTGTCAAATCTTCCGTAGCCAAAGATGAGGTCTTCCAAAGCTTCACAGACAAAGTCCTCTGAAGACAAAGAAGATATGCTTTCTCTAACATACTTTTGGCAAAGCTGAACCACTGTTCACTACCACCTCTGAAGACTCACCAACTTATACAAGTTGTTGATAATTTCATACTTTTGTCAGCTACAGATTATGGCCTTTGTCCGTAACTTTCTACTTTGTACTTTTATCTTTTAGTATTAGATAAGAACGTGAGCTATGGCATGTCGTAGTCACATGTCAAAAAGAAATCTGTCTTTTGACTTTACATTGATTTTGTTATCTAGATTATTGTTGCAGCTGGCTTTTAAAGTATGGACGACTGTAGAATGTAGTATAAAGTATCTCATGTATCAGTCCTTAGGGACTAAGCCTTGTAACTTTAGCTGAACACTTGTGAGAAATATACAACATTCTTGAAAACCAAATACCTTGTTCTTGTTTGTGTTCTTTGCCTTAGTTCTTTGTTTCAGTTAGCTGGTTCCTATTTTATCTTATAAGTATTTGTCTGTTTTCCTCTCAAACAAAACTATGAAATTGTTGCATTGATCTCTCCCTAACTGGTCCAGCAATTTGTATCAGAGCTTTTCAGGCTCTTGATTGTAAGATCTTACCATCTTCAATCTCCTTAGTTTCACAAAACACTTAGCAGCTCAAATGGCAGCTCTCTCCAATGCTGACATGGAAACCGACACCATGACCAAATCTCCACTGATCACTCCTGATGACTTTGACACTTGGTGCTAAAGAATGGAAGGATTCATCAAGTCATAAGATAGCAGGATGTGGAGATCTGTTGTCTCTTGACCTCATGTCGCATGCACACCTTCATCAACTGCTGCTGGTGAAATGATTCCGAAGGACGTGGCTGACTACTCTAATGAAGATTGGATGAGGATAAATATAGATCAGAAGGCCATGACCGCACATCAAACTGCTCTTTCTAACTCTATCTAAAGAGGCTTTAAGAAGTACAAGACTGCCAAGCAGCTCTAGGATGCACTTAAGCTTATGTATGAGAGGTCTGAGGAAGCCAAGAAAAACATAAAAGATTTATGAAGCAGCAGCTTGAGAACTTCACCTTCAACACAGATGAAACCATGACTCAGTAATATTTCAGATATATTGAGATTATGAACAATCCAGTGGATATTTGTGTCAAACTGGAGAATAGGGACATTGTGAGGAAGTTTATTTTCTCTCTTCCAAGAGAATGGACTCACTACTGTATGGCCACTAAGAGAACTGAAAGCCTCTCTACTCTTACCCTTACTGAGCTGTAGGGTATCCTTAGCCATTACTAGATGAAGATGAACATGCAAAATCCATCTCACATCTCATCTAGTACCCATAAGAGTTCTACCCTCCATATGGTTGAAAGAGATAGCAAAGAACCTTAGCATCATCTTCTCAGCTACCCTGAACTCACACAAGGGCCCTTTCATCACCTTCTCGGAGACACCAAGGGAGAGCTACATCCAAGGAAGCCCATTCCAAGAGACAATCTCTTCTCAAGCCTTTGTTTCTTCTAATGAAACTTCAGGCAACTTTCTCTTTACTCTGAAAAACTTAGACTACATCCATCCTGATGACCTGGAGTACATGGAGATTATGTAAAAGATGGCTCTCCTTACTCATAGAGCCAAGAAGTTCTACTAGAGGACATGGAGGAAATTTTCTAGCAATATATCTAGTGGAAGTTTGGGCTAGATAAAAGCAAATAGGAAGTGATACTACTGTAACCAAATGGGACACTTTTCTAGAGAATGCAAGGCACTAAGGACAAATGGTGGCCAAGCACAATCCAAACAAGACTGGGATCCAGTGAAATAGCTCATCCATACATATTATTATCTGTTAAACAACCAAGGTGTGGAACTAGTGAAGATGAGCTACCTCCTAAAGATCCAGTATAAGAGAAAGATGAAGATGATGATGAAGAAGAGGTGGTGAAGGATGAGCCTTAAGTGAGTGAAGAGCCTCACTCTGAGAAGGGACGCCACTATCCTGGAGAGAAGTAGAAAACAAAGATGGCCAAGTAGAAAAACTTAACTATGGACTCCAGTACTAGGAGTCCTAGTTCAAGTTCAAACCATCTTTGTCAAAAAAGAAGGTTGATCAAAAATGCACCACTACAGCACTACCTGAACCATCTAGTTCCAAGAGCAAGCCTATCCCTTAGAAGCCTGTTGTATCATCTGCAAAGATGAAGAAGGAACTGAAAAGTGATCACGCTCAACCATCTTCACAGAAGAAGATTCTTAGAAGTATGCCAGTTAATTGCATCATCTGTGGTAGTTTGCAAAAGTACTGTCAACATGACAAAAAGGACTTATGAGAAGAAGAAGAAGATAGCTTTGGAAGGAAAGTCACTTTTCTTCAGAAGCTCAAAATTGAAGGTAAAGAAGATACATCGAAAATTGCCTTCCCCATGGCACAACCAGAATATGGGGCCTGATATTACAGTAGAGCAGGATCCGAAGCGGTGGCGTCTCAGAAGAAAGGAATGCTTCCGAAGAACTGAAGTGTGCAGTGGATCCAAAAACTTCCGAAAGTTCAATTTACAAAACTTTTGAAGTTGTAAAAACTTTCGAAGCATTGAAGGCCAAGTCTAATCTTTCAAAAATGGTATGGAAGATGAAGGAACACCAAGTGACTGAAGTTTCTTAAACATCAACAGCTCAAGATCCTAAAAGCTTACATATAGGATCCATAAATGTTGATTTATCTTCTGTTTAGATTAATGAACCCAAGACAAGCAAGGCTTGGGTTTCCAAATATAACTAAGCATCTCTTTCTATGTAGGAACAGCTGAAGACCAAGAGCAATGTATGGATCATTAACAGTGATTGTTTCAAGCACATGAAAGGCAATGGCTCTTTGCTCTAAGATATTGAGAAAATTGATGGAGCACTAGTTGCTTTTGGAGGAGAATCAGGTGGTTACATTACTAGTAAGAGCAAGGTCACAAATGGTAAGCTGAGCATTGAAAAGGTAAACATTGTCAAAGAGCTTGAGTACAATCTTCTGCTTGTATCTTAGTTTTGTCACCAAAAGCATAACATGTTTTTTACTGAACATGAGTGCATTGTTCTCAAGCCTGGGGCGATCATTCCTCAGGAGCATATTCTGCTCAGAGCACCCAGGAAAAGGAACATGTTGAAGATGGATTTGCAAGAAACATCCTCTTCTGGAGAAGTATCCTACTTTCTGTCTAAAGCCAATAACGATGAGTCTTTTCTTTGCATAAAAGGATGTGCCATGTAAACTTTAAAAACATGAATAAATTGATTAAGAATGATTTGGTAACTAGAATGCCATAGAAATAGTTTACAAGTGATGATCATTGTGTTGCATGTCTGAAAGGAAATCAACACAAAGTGTCTCACAAGACAAAAGAAATCAACTCTATCACTACTCCCCTTCATTTGATACACTTGGATCTGTTTGGCCCCATAATTGTAATGAGTTTAGGAAGAACTTCATACTATCTTGTGATCACAGATGACTTCACTAGATATACTTGTGCCTTCTTTTTTAGAACTAAGGATGAGACCCCTAAAATGTTGAAGTCCTTCATTCTGAAGAGTGAGAATCAATCTAATCACAAGGTCAAGACCATAAGATGTGATGAAGGAATCGAATTGAAAAATCATCTCCTTGATTCATTTTGTGAAGAAAAGGGTATTTGAAGGCAATATAGTGCTCCTAAAATTCCTCAACAGAATGGTGTTGCTGAAAGGAGAAATAGGACACTTATTGACACTATAAGAACCATGTTATCTGACTCTAAACTGCCCATCACCTTCTGGGCAGAGGCAGTCAACACTGCCTGCTATGTGCAAAATAGAGTTTTAGTTGTTAAGACTCATGGTAAGACCCCTTATAAGCTGTGGTACAAAAGGAGACCTTTCATTGGTTTCCTCAGATCATTTGGATGTCCTTACACCATCCTGAATACCAAAGATCATATAGCCAAGTTTCCTAAGAAATAAGATAATAAACAATTTATTGGATTCTCTTCTTAAGCTTAGGCTTATAGGGTATAAAATCTCTGAACCAGAGTAGTTGAGAAATCAGCCAATGTGACCTTCAATGAGCACACTCCCATTGTTAAGTGCTCTGGTCCTGATTGGCTATTTGATCTTGATGTAGTTACCAACTGTTTTAACAAATCTTGTGAAGATGTTTTAAGATCTACACATAACACATTAGCAGGAGTTCCTGACCCAAGATTTGAGCTAAAAAGAGCAACTGATAAAATTTCTTCAACTCTAGTGGTAACAAACCCTGCATGTGAAAATCCAGTCAGCACATCCATGATGGACTCATTAGCTGACACATCTAAAGTGCCAACCAATGCTAGTTATCAGGCACAAAATTCAAATTAAAGGATTTCCAATGTAGGACAAAATGGAGATGGTAATTCTGAGCAAGAATTTCATGATACTGAAGACCTCTCCACTGAGGACAACATCAATGATGTCACACACTCATTAAATCAAGTTTCTCTTGATAAGTGTTTTGATGTGGTGGGCGACACTCTATCAGCAGATCTGAATTTCACTAATTTAGATATGTCATATCAACTTGCTAAAATTCCTTATCTGAGAACCCATAAGTCCCATCCTACCACAAACATCATTGAAGATGTTGAGACTGGGTTGAGAACAAGAGGACAATCCGATAATGCAAATGTTTGTCTGCACTCTTGCTTCTTGTCCGAGATTGAGCCAAAGAAAGTCAATGAGGCTTTGAAGGATGGAAGTTGGGTTGAATCAATGTAGGAGGAACTGCTTCAATTCAAAAGAGATAAGGTTTGGAACCTATGTCCTCTTCCTTATAGGAAGACTACGATAGAAACCAAATGGGTTTTTAGGAATAAAAAGGATGATAGATGACTTGTCATCAAGAACAAGACTAGACTAGTTGTTCAAGGATACACCCAAGAAGAAAGGGCTGATTACAAAGATGTTTTTGCTCCTTTGGCAAGACTTGAAGCTGCTAGAATATTCTTTGTTTTTCTTGCATCTAGGGTTTTTAAAGGCTACCAACATGATGCCAACTGTGCATTTTTATAGGCTACATCAAGCTCCAAGAAAGTGGTATGAGACACTGTCACACTATCTTGTCCAACATGGTTACAAGAGAGGAACCATTGACAACACACTTTTCCAAAGGAACATGGAATGACTTGATGCTAGTTCAAGTTTATATGGATGACATAATCTTTGGGTCACCTAATCCAAGTCTCTGCAAAGAGTTTGAGAAGCCGATAAAGAATATATTTGAAATGAGTGCAATGGGAGAACTCAATTTTTTTCTAGGAATTCAAGTGATGAAGGTTGACAATGGCATATTTATAAATCAGTCAAAATATGTGCAAGACATACTAACTAGATTTCATCTAATTGAATGTAAGGTTGCTAAGACTCCCATAGCCAGAAACCACTCTCTAGGACCTGATCTTGAGGGGGAGTGTGTTGATGAACACCTTTTTCATCAACCTTTACAGGACTATGATCGGGTGTCTTATGTACCTCACAACTTGTAGGCCTGATATCATGTTTGCTACCCGCATCTGAGCAAGATATCAAGCCAACCCCAAGATGTCTCACCTAGTTGCTATCAATAGGATACTTAGATATCTCAAATGTGCTCCCAAGCTAGGACTTTGGTATCCAAAGTGTTCTTACTTTAATCTGTATGTATACACATATAATGGCCATAGTGGCTACAACATGACTACAAAGTCTACATCAAAGGGTTGTCAATTCCTTGGTGGAAGGATAGTCTCATGGGAATGCAAGAAACAATCATGTGTGTCTGCATCAACTGCTAAAGCTGAATACCTTGCTCTTGCATGCTGCTGTGCTCAAGTGCTTTGGATTCAGAATCAGATGCTAGACTATGGATTCAATTTCAAGGAGACTCCCATCCACATAGACAACAACTATGCTATCCCTATCATAGAGAATCCCGTCCAACACTCAAAGACAAAGCACATCAACATCATGTATCATTTGATAAGAGATAATTTTGAAAAAGACATGATAAAACTAGTCTAAGTTAACACGAATGAACATTATGCTCATTTGTTCACTAAGGCTTTTGATGAACAGAAATTTAAGTACCTTGTCTCAGCTATTAGGGTGATTAACTTTGAGTAGATTTTCTTAAATTATTTTTAGGATTATTTTCGAAAATATGTGTCTTTAAAGTTGTCTATTTCATTACTCATATAAGCCCAATTTATCTTGAAATAAAATTTTTTCTTCTAACTGATATTTCTTAGAATTTTAAGTATTTAAAATATATTTTCTTTTGAAAGACATTAAATTGACTTCGAAAGAAATTTATGTCTTCAAATCTAATAACTGCTTACTAAGAAGTTTACCTTCAAAAGAAGTTTAAATATATTTTTTGAAGCTTAAATTTTCTCCTAAGTACTTATATGTCTTGAAAGACAATTTTCTTTCGAAAGCAATTCAGTCATGAAAGACTTATTCACTCATTGAAGTTTAATATCTTCCAAAACGAAATATATATCGGAAGCAATTTTACTCTAAGTATTTTTCTTTCAAAGCAGTTCTTGGAAATCTAATAAATATCTTCCTAAGTCAAAACTGGCTTTGAAAGTTTTTCTAAAATTCTAAAGACAAATTACCTTCGGAAGATTTTCTACTTTCAATATAACTACCTTTTTGAGCACTTTTCTCAAAGGTGGGACCGACATATCCGGATTTCAAAGTTTATCTTTTGAAATAACTTTGTCTAAAATCCAAGAATATATATACCTTTTCTAATGGGTCTCTCTCTTTCTACTTCCTCTTCATCTGCAAATCCTCAAGCTTTAATCACCAAAAACCCTTTCTGTTCTTAGCTTTCTTCACGCTTAAGCTCTCTCAAATGGCCAACCCCAAACTCCGAAATCAGCCAAACTTTTGCATGCATCTTCGCAGACAACACAATCAGGTTGCTCTATTGTCATCTAAGAAGGATCATGGTTTCTCAAATGTTTGTCGCTTTCTTGATCAATCATCTTACCTCACCGCACTCACAATAGACCCTCCACTATATGAAGATCATTTTCTAAAATCCTGGAGGACCTGCCAAGATGTTATCTTGGATGTTAAGAAGGCACTAAAAGCCCAAGTGTAAGGGAAGACCGTATTCATCACTCCAGCTACCATTAATAATCATCTAAGGCTAGATGATGATGAAGGTGAACTCTCTTTCCTTCGTGTTATGATTCACTGTTTATCAAACAAACATGGGGATGGGACCAAATCCCTTGGGACTTATCCTACATATTTCATGGGAAGGTTCAAGGGGTCAAGTTCAAGTACTCTTTATTTGTTTACATAAACCTACTTGCTAACTTGGACTACTTAGAGTACAATATGTTCCCTAGATATGTCCAGCACATTCTCAACTATGAATTGGGGTCACAGCTGAGGGGAACATGTAATACTCTTAAATTGAGACAGATGACGCCCAAAATCTTCAACATCATCTGAAAAACCACTACTGGTTTCTCGGGGGTAGAAGCAGCCCTATACCCAAAAATGTTAGAGCTCATTGCTCTAGGTGATAACTTGACAACACCGGTCAATGTTGGTCAACTGGATACTAAGGCAAACGGTGCTTGAAGAAGTTAGAAGAAGATCAGTGCTATATAGACAGAGGCTAGCAGAGAAACTGTTGGCCAACTAGATACTATCGCAGACCCTAAGATTAGGTTCGAAGGGAAAAACTCCGTTGAGGGCCCAGTAGCAGAACCTATCAACCTTGAGATGGGATTTACTTCAGCACCTAATACCCTTAGTGAGACACTAGCTGGTGAAGCTATTTCCAACCTCTCCTTGGCTAGAGCTCAAGTGCATAACCAATACATGAAGGCCAAAGCTCTTTCCACCTTGAGTCATACAGATCAAAAATTAATAAATTGAAAAGGAAACTGACTCCTAAGGAGATAAAGGAGGAGAAAAGGGAGAGGAAGAGAAAGGCAAAGGGAGATAAAACAAGAGCGACCATAGCTTTATGCAAGATGCAATCAGGGCTACCTATAGGCGAAACGCTCAGGATGATGAGTTAAGGGCAGCCGGATTGAATTATCTGGGTTCTAGGAACTATAACATTGATGAATAAATTTCTCTTCCCTTGGATGAACTAAATGAACTAGTAGACACTTAAGTGCGAAAGGAGAGGAGGGAGGCTGAGGCTGCAGAATTGCTCCTCAAAATCAAAGAAGAAAGAAAAAAAAAGACTATACAAAGCTCCTGTCCTCTCTCTAGTTCAAAAAAATCCTTTGAAAGAGAATGTGGCTATTGAAGAAGAAATCATGTGGGTAGGGAACAAGAAAGACATAACATGATAACCTACCTGAGTGCCATAGGTCTCTATCAGGCAGCAACTTTTCACCCTCTCTTATTTGAGTATATAGAGTTTAAATATCTCAAGAAGCTGGAACAAGAAGCTCAAACTAAAAGAAAAGCTGCTAAGAGTAAAATGAGAGAGGAAGCTGCTAACTCAAGAGCCACCATCAAAGCCAATGAGAAAAAGTTTGTTTACAGAATGAAGATGGTGAGCTTTTTGAAGTTGTATGGGTTCTCCGGAAGGAGACTTGGTCCTATGTTTCTATCCACCATGGATGAGGGTATCAGAAGGATCAAGAAGATCAAGGAGCATGGGCCGGTAGAATTGTATTCTCTACCAAGTCAGTCTGCACCTGAAGCTGCAGTGAAGGTTGAACCACAAAAGACAACACAAGCTGATCCTAGAGCTGCATCTAAGCCAGCTTCATCTTCTGACCCACATCAGGGTCTTAAGCCTTCTCGTTCTGAACACATGAAGGAAGGGACCAAACTTAGAAGGATACAGAAGGAACATCTAGTGTTCAAGATAAACGTTCTCAGTTAAAATATAAAAAGAGAAAGATGTTGGCCATCAGAAGGGACAAGAAAAAGAAGAAGAATTCCAAGGCATCCACCTCTACACCTCAGGATAGGTTAGAACATCCTGAGGGTGAACAAGAAGAGGCTGGTCAATCAACTCAAATTCATGTAGAGCCTCTTGCTGCTAAGAGACCCATTGTGTCATGCGCTTTCTCCATAAACCCAAAAACATGGTATGTCACAAGAGATCAAGAAAGTCAAAATATATAATTGCTGCAGAACATGCTAAATCTTTCTCTGCATGATATGTTTGACATGAAGAGAAAATTTAAGAGTCTGAAGGATCCAGATTAGCTAATGAAGAAAGGGATGCACCAGATTCTAATAAAGAGTGTGAGCAAATGAAGATCAAGACTCAAAGCTACTCGCAAATTATGGTACCATCGGCTTAGGGGGAGTTTGTAAGAGTTATCTTAGAGGCTGATGCATACCAAAGATCTCTCAACATGCACTCTGAAGTACAAGTAAGTTACTTCGAAAGATTTGACAAAAGCACTAAGAAATTCTCTAAGTGTCAAATCTTCTAAAGCCAAAGTCCAATTCTTCCGAAGCCAAAGATGAAGTCTTCCGAAACTTCAAAACAAAGTCTTCCGAAGCCAAGAGACTGATTTCTTCCAAAGACAGAGAAGACATGCATTCTCTGACATACTTTTGACAAAGCTGAACCATTTTTCCTTGCCATCTCTGAAGACTCGCCAACTTATACAAGTTGGTGATAGTTACATACTTTTGTCAACTGTAGATTATGGTCTTAGAGTCTGTAACTTTCTACTTTGTACTTTTTATCATTTTTGTATTAGATAAGGATATGAGCTATAGCATGTCAGAGTCACTTGTCAAAAGGCAATCTGTCTTTTGACTTTATATTGATCTTGTTGTGTAGATTAGTGTTCCAGCTGACCTTCAAAGTATGGTTGGCTGTATGATGTATTATATAGTGTCTCATCTATCAGTGCTTAAGGACTAAGCCTTGTAACATTGGTAAAACACTTGAGAGCAATATACAACATTCTTGAACACCAAATACTTTGTGTTCTTGCTTGTGTTCTTTACTTTTGTTCTTAGTTTCACTTGCTAGTTCTCCATTTGATCTTCTAAGTGTTGCTTGTTTCTCTCCAACCTTTGTGAAACTGTTGCATTAATCCCTTAACTGGACCGGCAAGGATTAAGACTAAGTAACCAAAAAAAGTCAATGGTTGGGTTCAATAATGGATTCTATTATATTTAAGGATAAGGACGTCTCAGATTAATACGTCATTAAAAATGGACTATTAACTTTATAGTAAGGAACGACAATTACGAAAGTACACGATAAGGACTTGGAAACTAAATTGTAATGGGATTGGGAAACTTAAGAAAAAATTATGGACTAAGAATAATAAATGAAAATTTTTTTCAGTAAAATAGTACCAGCTTGGACGTTGAGTACTAGATTACAAGGATTACACTTAATTAAGGTTTCTTGAATTTTAATAATCTTATTTTATTTTGCAATCCAAAGTCACTTGCAATACTTGATGCGAACTTTGAATTGTTATCATCAAGCTAACTTTCATGGCCCATTTTAATATGTTTTACTTGAAGGAAAAGCTCACTCATTGGTTTTGGAGTATGCCGTGTTTTAAAATTTAGTTTAGACTATTGTGTGTGGTTTGAGTCCAATCAAGTTTAGATTTTCCTTCATAAATATGTACTCTTATTTGGACTTGGATTGGACAATCAGGAAAATATATTGTTAGTACAAAAAGGTTGACACACACCCATATTGTGGGTATGCTAGCTAATTTTGATGTAGCATGTGCGTGCCCTTTGGTGAATATAATCCGATTAATTGGACTTCGAATTGTCATGAGCTTATGTAGATATCTATGATTTCTATGTTCTCATGCACACACATACTTTGTACATGACTTACACGACAACTTATTTTATACTTGTAAACCTGTGAACTTACCAATGTATGTTGACTTTTAGAGCATGTCTTTTAGGCAACAACGCTTGATGTATTTGGATTCATGGATGGATAGACAAGACCTATCTTTAGAGAATGTATATATATGATTAGTTATTTTATTGTACTTGGTTTAGTTTTGATTGTATTGGTTTAGAATTATGTTTTTCCTTGTACTTGATCATTTTGGTTTGGAATTTTGGATTATATATTCATTATGGCATAACATTATGGGATTGACTATACTTAACACTTGTTCTTATATGTCGGGTGATGTCATGATCCATTAATGGAGAATACATTTAGTGATTCGCAGACCCCAATATGCGATGATGATCCTGTCTATCACGTCCTTGTGTATTCGCTACCAGTAAGGGTACTGTAACGCCTGTACACACGTTGGACTTATAAATTATGAAATTAGTGATTCTTATAAATCCAAGGAGCCTTGGATTCATTCAAGATTGCTTAAAGCTAATTAAATGTATCCTTAAATGATTACGTAATGATGTTCATTCTAGTCAAAAATGATCTAGAAATGTTAGGGGTCATATCATCCCTTTGTTAAAAGAAATTTCGTCTTAAAATTGTGAAGTAGCATCTTTGGCATTTGGTGTTGCGTATTTGAACAATAATGGATGCTTGTGCTTCATCTAATCTTCGTTTTTCACCTTGAATTTCGATCCGTGTTTGGAGTTCTAATGAATTATGGAAATAAGAATATGACTATGCTTGAGCGTTTCAAACCTCCGGTTCCATGAGTACAACTAGTTCCTCAATAAAATGCGTTTGCCATCAACAATTATCTCATCAAGTGGAATGACAAGAGTCTTATCTGAAAAGTAGTTTTTTAGGTTTAAGACATGAAAATCATTGTGTACTCCGCTTAGCTCTTTTTTGGTGGATTCACTTGATAGGCTACTAGACCAACAAGTTTAATAATTTTAAAAGATTCAACATGACAATCCAATTGTTGAATATACTAGACCAACAAGTTTAATAATTTCAAAAGATTCAACATGACAAATCATAGCAAAACATCAAAAGCCTTAAGGGACAATCCAATCGTTGAATATACTAAAATGGAAATGGGAACATGTCACGACGGATTTCATAACCAAGCTTCCACGTATGCCCAAGGGTTATGATGCTACATGGATGATTTTTTATTGATTAACCAAAAGAAATCATTTCATACCTATAAGAGAGACCTTTGCATCTGAAAGGTTAGCTGAGTTGTTTAACAAAAAAATCACAGCCTGACATGGGGTGCCTATCTCTATAGTCTCGAATAGATATACGATATTCACATTGAAATTCTGGATGATATTTCATGATGCAATGGGAAATAGATTGCACATCAGCACTACTTATCACCCGCAAACCGATGGGAAATCTAAAAGAATGATACAGATGTTGGAGGATATGTAGTGAGCATGTATAATTGATTTTGGTGGTAATTGGGATGACCACTTTCCACTTACAGAGTTCTTTTATAATAATAGTTACCATACAAGTATTGGGTTGCCTTCTTACTAGCTGTTATATGAAAGAAGGTGAAGGACACCTTTATGTTAGGAGGACATGGGCGAAAGGAAATTAGAAGGTCCGGAGGTGATGGAAGCCACGACAAGAAAAACTTGTGAAGATCAAAGCATTCGTGAAAGCCAAACAAAATTCTTATGTAGACAAACGACACCCATAGACTGGGTTCAATGTTGGTAATAGGGTTAAGCTAAAAGTTTGTCATGAACATGCATTATACATTTTTCAAAGTGGGGAAAATTATGTCCCTAGACCTTCAGGATTAAAGACATTATACGCTAGATTTACCAGCCGAGCTCAATAGGATTCATCCAAATTTTCATGTGTACATCAACAGAAATGTCTAGTGGAAGACAATGCTCACGTACAACTTGACAATATTAAAATATATGATAAATTAAACTACTTTGAGGAACCGATAGCAATATTGCATACCAAGGAGAAGAAATTGAGGAACAAGGTAATCAAGCTAGTTAAAGTGCAATGGAAGCATCACAAGGGATCCAAAGCGACATGAGAAACCAAAGAGGAAATGAGAGTTTTATACTCACATATTCGACGAATGATAGGTTTCGAGGACGAAACCTAAATAAGGGGGTAGACTTGTAACACCCGAAAACTCACATCTGGTTCAAAAGAAAATAAAGAAAAAGACACCAGTTTATGTTTCTAATATGCAAAAGGGCAAAGGATATATAAACAACAAAGTTAGCACCACAAGTCCGAGCCATGCAAGCTCCTTTGCGAAGAACGGCTATTAGAGAGAAAATGTTGTTGTCTTGGAGAGAGAAAGTTTAAGAACTCAAGCATGGTACCAACTTACAATTAGAATGATAGATCTGGGCTATGTCTATGTTTGTTAGGTGTTTTTACACCATTTTTTAGGGTAAAATTAGCACGTTTGCGTATGGTTATGTAGATCACGGTTCTTACTCTTTAGGTTAAGGTTTCTCCCGAGTTGTACACCAAAAGGTGAGTTTTAGATCCCTACTTTTATGTTTTTTACTGCTTTTGGGGATAATATCCATGCTTAAACATTTTTATATGTATATCTAATGTTTTATGACAAAAAGTTAGTACCTTTATTCTAGGGTTAATGTCATGTTAAACCTATTTTCTTATTCAAATTCTATGTATGAACCCTAGAGTGTATGTTTATATTCTAATGATAGTCAAGAAGTTCAATTGTGTAACTTTGCATGATTACTTTTTTAACTCTAAGTAGAAAACCCACTATCACTATTACCTGTATTCCCATGTTGCCCACATTATTTTTGCATTTTGCCACAATTTTAAACAATAGCATCTAAGTGTAGAAGACTTACGTGCTTGTAACGAGGTTGGAGCATTGCTCGAATCATGTTTGTCAATCGATCGTTGTCAAAGTGGTTGAAAGGCGAAGATTCTTGAATCATAAACTTTGTCACTGTATCGTGAACTCTCATTGGTCATAAGTATATATTAAGCCATCACTATGCAATTCAGTTTGTTTGAATATGTGGTTTGTTTAAAACTTTGCAAAATTTCTTCATAAGGTGATTCTTCAAAGCGAGTTTAAATTTTTCCTAACAATATCACACAATACTTTACAACAAGTCTTTTGAGACCCATCACTCATTTCACCAAATCCTAATTACATCAAATTTCTTCATTGTTTTATTATTTATATTCTTTACATATTTTATTTTAAAATTAAATATCATTTTATAATTAAAAAATTTTCATTATATTTAATACTATATTTTTTCAAACCATGTAAATGATATCGAGAAACTAGGCTTTTTTAACCAAATCATGAATGCCGCCTGAGAAATCTTTGAAAAAGCAATTTAACTATATTTTTTTATGTTTTAATGTTTTAATGTTGAGTAAATTCTAACAGAAGACGTAAAATTATGACAATAATAGCTACTGTCGGTTTATCTCCCTACTCTAATAAAATTGTATTTAGAAGGATACATGTTAATACTATATTGCTCTTCAATAATTTTTTAATGCTTTTCTCCCATGTCTAATAATCACATTAATTGATAATAATATTATATAATTTTTTAGATTAAAATAGTATTTTAATAAATTAAGCAATAGATATTTTTACTAATGTTATTTCTAAGGAAATAATTTTTCATAAAATTAGAAAAATTTTTAGAAAATCAAAAATTTTTAAAAATACAAAATATTTTATAATTGGTGTTTTTAAAAAGTAAAATCTTTATAAACAAAAAATATTTAAAATTGAGAGTTATAGAAGAAAGTTTTTAAGTATGACATTTTTTAAAACGTTTATTTTAAAATAAAAATTGTATTTTATTTATTAAAAAAAAATTTCAATCGTATCTTATTTAAAATATAGATTTATAATTAATAAATTTCCATTTTATTAAATACTTTTTTTATTAAACCCGGGTTTACTAAACCTAGTTTCATCATATATGACGTTTTGTTATAGTTTTAATTTTTAAAACACAAAACATTACTTTGCTATATATTTGGAACCTAAAATCCATACACATCCTCGTTAGTTGCCCCCGAAGAGTTTTTCCAACGTTAAAAACCTGATTCTATTAAGATAATTACAATAATATCTGGCAGCATTATAAAATGTATGATTGCTTTTTAATATACAATATTTACAATATTACACAAATAGAAGGGTGGGACATAAATTTTAATTTAACATTTTAATTTTCAAAACTTTCGAGTTTAGTATGATATATATTTTTAATGACCTATTTTCTTTTATTCATTTCTTTAATAACTTTAGTTACTTAACTTTCATTTGATAAAATGATTTTTTGTTTATGTTTGAGATTTTTTTACGATCTTCTATAACTTTTATTAAAAACGAAGTTGTACTTAAAGAAAACATAGGTTATATCAATTAATGTAGCGTGATGGTATTGGAAAGAACGAAACCTATACCAAACAAAGAATATCAGTAACACTATATAACTATTTTTTATCTATGTTTTGATCTATATAATCGTATCACTATAATTCATACGGTTTTTTTAAATAAAATTCACAAACTGACGTGAATTTAAAAGTTTAAAAGTTTTATGAAAATGCAATATAAAATTAACAAACTGGCGTGAAATTTATTTTTCATTTTATTGTTTACATAGTAATAAAATTGTATATTATCTTTTATGTTCATTTTATGTTAATTCACAATAAACATGGCATATTTTACATATTCTTTTATGTTAATTCACATTGTTTTATGTTTATTCACACTAGTTTTATATAATAATTTCAACACTTAAAAGCGTCATAAAGTTTTTTTTTATTTTTTCATGAAACGTGAACATGCAAAATGTGTTTTGGAAACTTGGTCGTATAATGTCTTTTACTAAGAAACCCAACATGTAACATCTTAACATCCTATGACATTTTATTTTTTGTTTTTCATAAATTATCTTAATTAAGGCCAAACTAACAATATATTTTTAATTAATACTTGTTGCATTTACAATATATTATTCCAAAAGAAAATAAAAAAAATAAAGTTAAAAATTTATCATAGAAACAATACGAATTGACTTCTAAAATTATGAACCACAAAATTCTTAGTGATGAATAATGATTTTAGTAGAAACAAACGATTACCAACGACTCCACGTCTTTGTTTGTCGGGACGAATCATGTGAGGTGCACAATTAACGTCAGAGTGAGACATGAAGTGTACATGTGATCTATAAATTGGATCTGGCTCGAGACACTGCAGACCCATGGTGTCTAACCGTGGGACCAGGGTGAGCACTTATGGTGCATGTGGTCAATACTCTTTAAACAATCCTAAACTTCAACAAACACTATATTAACATAGATGAAGATCACAAAAAGTAATCAATTAACGTATAGTAATAACAACCCAATACATATCGAACATTAATCACATTGAATCATTGGCCAACAAGTCTACGACAATGAACTTAATAGATGTACTCATTGTGCATGTGCTTCACACAACATAGTGGCTTTAGTTACAATGATTTGACTCATTATCCATGCTATATTTAAATATGGTTTAGACTTTTAATTGATTAATAAGAATATTTTAGAGTTTTGAAGGCCGGTTAAAGGATTCTGGGATTGTTGCTATGGAGATTGACTCCCGTAAAAGAACAAATGAGTTTAAACATGATACACAAGAACACCTTGCATAAATTATTCGTATTTCAAGATGCGAGATTTAGGAAATAGCTCTTAACAAGTATGAGACATAAAGAAGACTTCAAGATGCGATAAAGAGGGGAACTTATACGTGATTTAAAACTAAGTAAAGAGGAAACATAATAAAAACTTTGGCTGGAAGGTTGGCTAGCAATGAGCTGGCAAATCCTCTAATTTGGGAGATGGTGTTGCTCAATCTTGACTGATCCCAGAATCTTCTAAATAATTTTTAATTTTCTAACACTCCCCCTCAAGTTGAATAATGGGATCTACAAAATTCAACTTGTCCAAGCAATTGTTTAAAATTCTTCTTCTGATAGCTTTGGTTTAAATATCTGCTAGTTGGTCTTTAGATCGGACAGGATAGTTCAATGATATTCGCTTCAAGTTTCTTTTTGATGAAATGCCTGTCCACCTTTATGTGTTTTGTTCGATCATGTTGAACGGGATTTTCTAATATTTGAATTGCAGCTTCATTGTCACACATGATCTTGCTTGTCTTTTTTGGAGGGAACCCAATTTCAGTTAGATGTTTTCGTATCCATAAGACCTCTGCCGATCCCCTTGCTATTCCTCTTATTAGTGACAAGATTACCACCAACCAGAGTAAGGTAACCTGAAGTGGATCTCCGATTTCCTTTATCTCCGGCCCAATCTTCATCGGTAAGTAAACACTTGAGTGTTTAAATGGCCATTTGATTTGAAGAGTACTCCATGACCAATAGTCCCTTTAAGGTATCTTATAATCCTTAAGGCTACCTCCATATGAGTGACTTGTGGCTGGTGCACGAATTGGCTTATTACTCCTACTACATATCTTATATCTGGATGGGTGTGCGAAAGATATATTAGCTTTCCCATTATTCGCTGGTATTTGTTCCTGTCAGCCAGCTTCACTCCTTCTTCCATATAAAGTTTTTGGTTTGCCATCATGGGAATTTCAGCTGGTTTACAATCAAGCATCCCGGTTTAAGCCAACAAATCCAAAATATATTTCTTCTGACAAATGATGATCCCCTGTCTTGATCTTAATACTTCAATTCCAAGAAAATATTTAAGTCTTCCTAGATCTTTCATTTCAAATTCTGTAAATAAGCCTTCTTTCAATTTCGCCATTTCTTCTTTGTCATTCCCTGTAATAATCATATCATCAACATAGATTAATAAACAAGTTATCAGCTCTCCACTTTGTTTAATAAACAAGGTATGGTCCTAGTTACTCTGCCTAAACCCGTATTTTTTCATTGCTATGGTAAATCTCCCGAACCACGCCCGGGGATATTGTTTTAGTCCATACAATGACTTCTTCAGACGACAGACTTCACTATCTCCAAAGCCATGTGAGAATCCGGGTGGCGGTTCCATATAAACTTCTTCTTGTAGTTCTCCATGTAGGAAAGCAATTTTAACGTCCAACTAGTGAAGTGGCCACCCTTCATTTGCAACTATGGGGAAGAGAACCCTAATTGTGTCAAGTTTTACAACTGGAGAGAATGTCTGAGTGTAGCCTTTAGCAACTAGCCGAGCCTTATACCTCTCTATCATACCATCTGGTTTATATTTCACTGTATAGACCCATCGACATCCAACTGGCCTCTTTCCTTGTGGCAGAGTACACTTTTCCCATGTTCCATTCTTTACCAAGGCTTCCACTTCGATCTCCATTGCATTCTTCTAATTTTTTGATTTAAAGGCTTGTTCTACATTGGAAGGGATATCCTCAGAGCATATAGTTGCAGTAAATGCTTTTGCTTACTGAGATAAGTTTCCTTGAGCTTCTGAACTCCTTTTCTTGGGAATATCTTTTTGGCAGAACTCCCCTATTGGCTCTTGGTGGTAGCACATATCGTTCAAAAACTTCTTCTGGTGGGGATTCTTCACTTTCGTGTAACACCTTAGCATTTTGTCCTGTTTCTTCTTGACCAAACATATTAGTAGATTCAATAAATTCAAAACAATGAGAATCACTTACCTTGGGTATTAGGTTGGGAGGAGTCACTTTGGTGCCATTTATGTTTGGAATAGAATGTATAGAGTTTTTAGGTGATTCATTGTTATTGGTACTGTGATTGTTACAGTTTCCTTCTGGTGTTATGACATATTTCAACCAACTTAGTGGGTCACACTCTTCCTCCCCCTAACCACTGTGTTGGGAGGAGTAATAGTATTTGGTTTTGAGAAAGTTACAATTTAAGGTGGTGTACATGTGACGTGTCTTGGGGTTATAACATCTATACCCCTTTTGGTTAACTCCATAACAAACAAAGACACATCTTTAAACACATGCACCAAGTTTGCTTTGATAAGATTTTGGTATGTGAACGAAAGTTGTGCAACCAAAGACTTTGGGTTCGAGTGTAAGGCAGGTGGGAGTTTGGTAAATTCTTCCAAGGTTTTTAAGGGGGCTTTGAGGTTGAGTATTTTGGTTGGAAGGTGATTGATAAGGTAGGTAGCTGTAGCTAGAGCCTCAAGCCAAAACACTTAGGGAACCCGTGATTTAATTAGAAGAGCTCTCGTCATTTCTAATAGAATATGGTTCTGCCGCTCAGCCACACCATTTTTTTCTAGAGCGTGAGGGCAAGTAGTTTGGTGAATTATCCCTTTTGACTTAAAAATTGGCTCATTTGTGTGTTTACAAATTCCCTCCCCCTCCCTCATTAGATCCGAAAATTTGGATGTTTTTTTGAACTTAAGTTTGAATCATTGTGTAAATGATGGAGATTGACTCCCGTAAAAGAACAAATGAGTTTAAACATGTTACACAAGAACACCTTGCATAAATTATTCGTATTTCAAGATGCGAGATTTAGGAAATAGCTCTTAACAAGTATGAAACATAAAGAAGACTTCAAGATGCGATAAAGAGGGGAACTTATACGTGATTTAAAGCTAAGTAAAGAGGAAACATAATAAAAACTTTGGCTGGAAGGTTGGCTAGCAATGAGCTGGCAAATCCTCTAATTTGGGAGATGGTGTTGCTCAATCTTGACTGATCCCATAATCTTCTAAATAATTTTTTAATTTTCTAACACTCCCCCTCAAGTTGAATAATGAGATCTACAAAATTCAACTTGTCCAAGCAATTCTTTAAAATTCTTCTTCTGACAGCTTTGGTTTAAATATCTGCTAGTTGGTCTTTAGATTGGACAGGATAGTTCAATGATATTCGCTTCAAGTTTCTTTTTGATGAAATGCCTGTCCACCTTTATGTGTTTTGTTCGATCATGTTGAACGGGATTTTCTAATATTTGAATTGCAGCTTCATTGTCACACATGATCTTGCTTGTCTTTTTGGAGGGAACCCAATTTCAGTTAGATGTTTTCGTATCCATAAGACCTTTGCCGATCCCCTTGCTATTCCTCTTATTAGTGACAAGATTACCACCAACCAGAGTGAGGTAACCTGACGTGGATCTCTGATTTCCTTTATCTCCGCCCCAATCTTCATCGGTAAGTAAACACTTGAGTGTTTAAATGGCCATTTGATTTGAAGAGTACTCCATGACCAATAGTCCCTTTAAGGTATCTTATAATCCTTAAGGCTACCTCCATATGAGTGACTTGTGGCTGGTGCACGAATTGGCTTATTACTCCTACTACATATCTTATATCTGGACGGGTGTGCGAAAGATATATTAGCTTTCCCATTATTCGCTGGTATTTGTTCCTGTCAGCCAGCTTCGCTCCTTCTTCCATATAAAGTTTTTGGTTTGCCATCATGGGAGTTTCAGCTGGTTTACAATCAAGCATCCCGGTTTAAGCCAACAAATCCAGAATATATTTCTTCTGACAAATGATGATCCCGTGTCTTGATCTTAATACTTCAATTCCAAGAAAATATTTAAGTCTTCCTAGATTTTTCATTTCAAATTCTGTAAATAAGCCTTCTTTCAATTTTGCCATTTTTTCTTTGTCATTCCCTGTAATAATCATATCATCAACATAGATTAATAAACAAGTTATCAGCTCTCCACTTTGTTTAATAAACAAGGCATGGTCCTAGTTACTCTGCCTAAACCCGTATTTTTTCATTGCTATGGTAAATCTCCCGAACCACGCCCGGGGATATTGTTTTAGTCCATACAATGACTTCTTCAGACGACAGACTTCACTATCTCCAAAGCTATGTGAGAATCCGGGTGGCGGTTCGATATAAACTTCTTCTTGTAGTTCTCCATGTAGGAAAGCAATTTTAACGTCCAACTAGTGAAGTGGCCACCCTTCATTTGCAACTATGGGGAAGAGAACCCTAATTGTGTCAAGTTTTACATCTGGAGAGAATGTCTGAGTGTAGCCTTTAGCAACTAGCCGAGCCTTATACCTCTCTATCATACCATCTGGTTTATATTTCACTGTATAGACCCATCGACATCCAACTGGCCTCTTTCCTTGTGGCAGAGTACACTTTTCCCATGTTCCATTCTTTACCAAGGCTTCCACTTCGATCTCCATTGCATTCTTCTAATTTTTTGATTTAAAGGCTTGTTCTACATTGGAAGGGATATCCTCAGAGCATATAGTTGCAGTAAATGCTTTTGCTTACTGAGATAAGTTTCCTTGAGCTTCTGAACTCCTTTTCTTGGGAATATCTTTTTGGCAGAACTCCTCTATTGGCTCTTGGTGGTAGCACATATCGTTCAAAAACTTCTTCTGGTGGGGATTCTTCACTTTCCTATAACACCTTAGCATTTTGTCCTGTTTCTTCTTGACCAAACATATTAGTAGATTCAATAAATTCAAAACAATGAGAATCACTTACCTTGGGTATTAGGTTGGGAGGAGTCACTTTGGTGCCATTTATGTTTGGAATAGAATGTATAGAGTTTTTAGGTGATTCATTGTTATTGGTACTGTGATTGTTACAGTTTCCTTCTGGTGTTATGACATATTTCAACCAACTTAGTGGGTCACACTCTTCCTCCCCCTAACCACTGTGTTGGGAGGAGTAATAGTATTTGGTTTTGAGAAAGTTACAATTTAAGGTGGTGTACATGTGACGTGTCTTGGGGTTATAACATCTATACCCCTTTTGGTTAACTCCATAACAAATAAAGACACATCTTTAAACACATGCACCAAGTTTGCTTTGATAAGATTTTGGTATGTGAACGAAAGTTGTGCAACCAAAGACTTTGGGTTCGAGTGTAAGGCAGGTGGGAGTTTGGTAAATTCTTCCAAGGTTTTTAAGGGGGCTTTGAGGTTGAGTATTTTGGTTGGAAGGTGATTGATAAGGTAGGTAGCTGTAGCTAGAGCCTCAAGCCAAAACACTTAGGGAACCCGTGATTTAATTAGAAGAGCTCTCGTCATTTCTAATAGAATATGGTTCTGCCGCTCAGCCACACCATTTTTTTCTAGAGCGTGAGGGCAAGTAGTTTGGTGAATTATCCCTTTTGACTTAAAAATTGGCTCATTTGTGTGTTTACAAATTCCCTCCCCCTCCCTCATTAGATCCGAAAATTTGGATGTTTTTTTGAACTTAAGTTTGAATCATTGTGTAAATGATGGAGATTGACTCCCGTAAAAGAACAAATGAGTTTAAACATGTTACACAAGAACACCTTGCATAAATTATTCATATTTCAAGATGCGAGATTTAGGAAATAGCTCTTAACAAGTATGAAACATAAAGATGACTTCAAGATGCGATAAAGAGGGGAACTTATACGTGATTTAAAGCTAAGTAAAGAGGAAACATAATAAAAACTTTGGCTGGAAGGTTGGCTAGCAATGAGCTGGCAAATCCTCTAATTTGGGAGATGGTGTTGCTCAATCTTGACTGATCCCATAATCTTCTAAATAATTTTTTAATTTTCTAACACTCCCCCTCAAGTTGAATAATGAGATCTACAAAATTCAACTTGTCCAAGCAATTCTTTAAAATTCTTCTTCTGACAGCTTTGGTTTAAATATCTGCTAGTTGGTCTTTAGATTGGACAGGATAGTTCAATGATATTCGCTTCAAGTTTCTTTTTGATGAAATGCCTGTCCACCTTTATGTGTTTTGTTCGATCATGTTGAACGGCATTTTCTAATATTTGAATTGCAGCTTCATTGTCACACATGATCTTGCTTGTCTTTTTTGGAGGGAACCCAATTTCAGTTAGATGTTTTCGTATCCATAAGACCTTTGCCGATCCCCTTGCTATTCCTCTTATTAGTGACAAGATTACCACCAACCAGAGTGAGGTAACCTGACGTGGATCTCCGATTTCCTTTATCTCCGCCCCAATCTTCATCGGTAAGTAAACACTTGAGTGTTTAAATGGCCATTTGATTTGAAGAGTACTCCATGACCAATAGTCCCTTTAAGGTATCTTATAATCCTTAAGGCTACCTCCATATGAGTAACTTGTGGCTGGTGCACGAATTGGCTTATTACTCCTACTACATATCTTATATCTGGACGGGTGTGCGAAAGATATATTAGCTTTCCCATTATTCGCTGGTATTTGTTCCTGTCAGCCAGCTTCGCTCCTTCTTCCATATAAAGTTTTTGGTTTGCCATCATGGGAGTTTCAGCTGGTTTACAATCAAGCATCCCGGTTTAAGCCAACAAATCCAGAATATATTTCTTCTGACAAATGATGATCCCCTGTCTTGATCTTAATACTTCAATTCCAAGAAAATATTTAAGTCTTCCTAGATTTTTCATTTCAAATTCTGTAAATAAGCCTTCTTTCAATTTTACCATTTCTTCTTTGTCATTCCCTGTAATAATCATATCATCAACATAGATTAATAAACAAGTTATCAGCTCTCCACTTTGTTTAATAAACAAGGCATGGTCCTAGTTACTCTGCCTAAACCCGTATTTTTTCATTGCTATGGTAAATCTCCCGAACCACGCCCGGGGATATTGTTTTAGTCCATACAATGACTTCTTCAGACGACAGACTTCACTATCTCCAAAGCTATATGAGAATCCGGGTGGCGGTTCGATATAAACTTCTTCTTGTAGTTCTCCATGTAGGAAAGCAATTTTAACGTCCAACTAGTGAAGTGGCCACCCTTCATTTGCAACTATGGGGAAGAGAACCCTAATTGTGTCAAGTTTTACATCTGGAGAGAATGTCTGAGTGTAGCCTTTAGCAACTAGCCGAGCCTTATACCTCTCTATCATACCATCTGGTTTATATTTCACTGTATAGACCCATCGACATCCAACTGGCCTCTTTCCTTGTGGCAGAGTACACTTTTCCCATGTTCCATTCTTTACCAAGGCTTCCACTTCGATCTCCATTGCATTCTTCTAATTTTTTGATTTAAAGGCTTGTTCTACATTGGAAGGGATATCCTCAGAGCATATAGTTGCAGTAAATGCTTTTGCTTACTGAGATAAGTTTCCTTGAGCTTCTGAACTCCTTTTCTTGGGAATATCTTTTTGGCAGAACTCCTCTATTGGCTCTTGGTGGTAGCACATATCGTTCAAAAACTTCTTCTGGTGGGGATTCTTCACTTTCCTATAACACCTTAGCATTTTGTCCTGTTTCTTCTTGACCAAACATATTAGTAGATTCAATAAATTCAAAACAATGAGAATCACTTACCTTGGGTATTAGGTTGGGAGGAGTCACTTTGGTGCCATTTATGTTTGGAATAGAATGTATAGAGTTTTTAGGTGATTCATTGTTATTGGTACTGTGATTGTTACAGTTTCCTTCTGGTGTTATGACATATTTCAACCAACTTAGTGGGTCACACTCTTCCTCCCCCTAACCACTGTGTTGGGAGGAGTAATAGTATTTGGTTTTGAGAAAGTTACAATTTAAGGTGGTGTACATGTGACGTGTCTTGGGGTTATAACATCTATACCCCTTTTGGTTAACTCCATAACAAATAAAGACACATCTTTAAACACATGCACCAAGTTTGCTTTGATAAGATTTTGGTATGTGAACGAAAGTTGTGCAACCAAAGACTTTGGGTTCGAGTGTAAGGCAGGTGGGAGTTTGGTAAATTCTTCCAAGGTTTTTAAGGGGGCTTTGAGGTTGAGTATTTTGGTTGGAAGGTGATTGATAAGGTAGGTAGCTGTAGCTAGAGCCTCAAGCCAAAACACTTAGGGAACCCGTGATTTAATTAGAAGAGCTCTCGTCATTTCTAATAGAATATGGTTCTGCCGCTCAGCCACACCATTTTTTTCTAGAGCGTGAGGGCAAGTAGTTTGGTGAATTATCCCTTTTGACTTAAAAATTGGCTCATTTGTGTGTTTACAAATTCCCTCCCCCTCCCTCATTAGATCCGAAAATTTGGATGTTTTTTTGAACTTAAGTTTGAATCATTGTGTAAATGATGGAGATTGACTCCCGTAAAAGAACAAATGAGTTTAAACATGTTACACAAGAACACCTTGCATAAATTATTCATATTTCAAGATGCGAGATTTAGGAAATAGCTCTTAACAAGTATGAAACATAAAGATGACTTCAAGATGCGATAAAGAGGGGAACTTATACGTGATTTAAAGCTAAGTAAAGAGGAAACATAATAAAACTTTGGCTGGAAGGTTGGCTAGCAATGAGCTGGCAAATCCTCTAATTTGGGAGATGGTGTTGCTCAATCTTGACTGATCCCATAATCTTCTAAATAATTTTTTAATTTTCTAACACTCCCCCTCAAGTTGAATAATGAGATCTACAAAATTCAACTTGTCCAAGCAATTCTTTAAAATTCTTCTTCTGACAGCTTTGGTTTAAATATCTGCTAGTTGGTCTTTAGATTGGACAGGATAGTTCAATGATATTCGCTTCAAGTTTCTTTTTGATGAAATGCCTGTCCACCTTTATGTGTTTTGTTCGATCATGTTGAACGGCATTTTCTAATATTTGAATTGCAGCTTCATTGTCACACATGATCTTGCTTGTCTTTTTTGGAGGGAACCCAATTTCAGTTAGATGTTTTCGTATCCATAAGACCTTTGCCGATCCCCTTGCTATTCCTCTTATTAGTGACAAGATTACCACCAACCAGAGTGAGGTAACCTGACGTGGATCTCCGATTTCCTTTATCTCCGCCCCAATCTTCATCGGTAAGTAAACACTTGAGTGTTTAAATGGCCATTTGATTTGAAGAGTACTCCATGACCAATAGTCCCTTTAAGGTATCTTATAATCCTTAAGGCTACCTCCATATGAGTGACTTGTGGCTGGTGCACGAATTGGCTTATTACTCCTACTACATATCTTATATCTGGACGGGTGTGCGAAAGATATATTAGCTTTCCCATTATTCGCTGGTATTTGTTCCTGTCAGCCAGCTTCGCTCCTTCTTCCATATAAAGTTTTTGGTTTGCCATCATGGGAGTTTCAGCTGGTTTACAATCAAGCATCCCGGTTTAAGCCAACAAATCCAGAATATATTTCTTCTCACAAATGATGATCCCCTGTCTTGATCTTAATACTTCAATTCCAAGAAAATATTTAAGTCTTCCTAGATTTTTCATTTCAAATTCTGTAAATAAGCCTTCTTTCAATTTTGCCATTTCTTCTTTGTCATTCCCTGTAATAATCATATCATCAACATAGATTAATAAACAAGTTATCAGCTCTCCACTTTGTTTAATAAACAAGGCATAGTCCTAGTTACTCTGCCTAAACCCGTATTTTTTCATTGCTATGGTAAATCTCTCGAACCACGCCCGGGGATATTGTTTTAGTCCATACAATGACTTCTTCAGACGACAGACTTCACTATCTCCAAAGCTATGTGAGAATCCGGGTGGCGGTTCGATATAAACTTCTTCTTGTAGTTCTCCATGTAGGAAAGCAATTTTAACGTCCAACTAGTGAAGTGGCCACCCTTCATTTGCAACTATGGGGAAGAGAACCCTAATTGTGTCAAGTTTTACATCTGGAGAGAATGTCTGAGTGTAGCCTTTAGCAACTAGCCGAGCCTTATACCTCTCTATCATACCATCTGGTTTATATTTCACTGTATAGACCCATCGACATCCAACTGGCCTCTTTCCTTGTGGCAGAGTACACTTTTCCCATGTTCCATTCTTTACCAAGGCTTCCACTTCGATCTCCATTGCATTCTTCCAATTTTTTGATTTAAAGGCTTGTTCTACATTGGAAGGGATATCCTCAGAGCATATAGTTGCAGTAAATGCTTTTGCTTACTGAGATAAGTTTCCTTGAGCTTCTGAACTCCTTTTCTTGGGAATATCTTTTTGGCAGAACTCCCCTATTGGCTCTTGGTGGTAGCACATATCGTTCAAAAACTTCTTCTGGTGGGGATTCTTCACTTTCCTGTAACACCTTAGCATTTTGTCCTATTTCTTCTTGACCAAACACATTAGTAGATTCAATAAATTCAAAACAATGAGAATCACTTACCTTGGGTATTAGGTTGGGAGGAGTCACTTTGGTGCCATTTATGTTTGGAATAGAATGTATAGAGTTTTTAGGTGATTCATTGTTATTGGTACTGTGATTGTTACAGTTTCCTTCTGGTGTTATGACATATTTCAACCAACTTAGTGGGTCACACTCTTCCTCTCCCTAACCACTGTGTTGGGAGGAGTAATAGTATTTGGTTTTGAGAAAGTTACAATTTAAGGTGGTGTACATGTGACGTGTCTTGGGGTTATAACATCTATACCCCTTTTGGTTAACTCCATAACAAACAAAGACACATCTTTAAACACATGCACCAAGTTTGCTTTGATAAGATTTTGGTATGTGAACGAAAGTTGTGCAACCAAAGACTTTGGGTTCGAGTGTAAGGCAGGTGGGAGTTTGGTAAATTCTTCCAAGGTTTTTAAGGGGGCTTTGAGGTTGAGTATTTTGGTTGGAAGGTGATTGATAAGGTAGGTAGTTGTAGCTAGAGCCTCAAGCCAAAACACTTGGGGAACCCGTGATTTAATTAGAAGAGCTCTCGTCATTTCTAACAGAATATGGTTCTGCCGCTCAGCCACACCATTTTTTTCTAGAGCGTGAGGGCAAGTAGTTTGGTGAATTATCCCTTTTGACTTAAAAATTGGCTCATTTGTGTGTTTACAAATTCCCTCCCCCTCCCTCATTAGATCCGAAAATTTGGATGTTTTTTTGAACTTAAGTTTGAATCATTGTGTAAATGATGGTGAACCTATCAATGACTTCAGATTTATTTTTTAAAAAATAAATCCAGGTCATCGGGGTACAATCATCCACAAATATTACCAAAAAACGAAAGTTCTACCCCTCGATAGTAGGAGCGGGACCCCAAACATCTGAATTGATCAATGAAAATGGCACATCAACTCTTGTGTTATTTGGTTTAAACGTTTGTCTGTGGCTTTTAGCCAATACACATGTTTCACAAGGAGACGTATTAATAGAAGGAAAAATTTTAGGAAACGAAATATGTAAATAACCAATGGATGGATGTTCCAATCTTCTATGCCATAACCATGCTTCTCGTTCTACTATTCCGTGAGCCAACATCACAATACCACTTTGAGTCACCTCATCCACATAATACAGTCCTTGTCTTTTAGTGCCACGCCCAATGATCTGTCCCGTCCTAATATCCTGTAAAAGACAAAAGGTAGGTTGCATGAGAACCGAGCAATTAAGTTATTTCATTGCGTGGCTTATTGAAAGAAGTTTGTGTGACAATGAGGGTACATATAAACAATTAGCAAAGTCTAAGTGTTGAAGAGATTTCAATTGTTCCTCCGGTTTTTACATCCATCTTTCCACCATTTGTTGTTTTAATATTTGATTTTCTATGTTTGGTTGGTGAGATAAGATCTGTCAAATCATAAGTCATGGTATCGGTTGTCCCACTATCAAATATCCATGACTTATCTTGTTTGTCACCATAATTTTGAGCCACATGTACAATCCCATCATAGTTTGGTTGATTTTTAAGTTTTTTAAAACTTTTTATTATAATATCTACTAATTTATTATTGTTTAAAAGAAGGACTGAATTGCAATTACTTAAGTGAGGGGCTGAACTACAATTAGTTGTTAAATAAAGTGGGGTTTTCGAGAGTTTGCCTCTCTCAACCCCAATACCTGTGCAGAAGAAATCATCTTTTTCCTTGTTCTCAGACACCACCGCTGCCACTCCTCCAAAACCACCATTGCTCTTGCTTCCATCTTCGGTGACCTCTCGGTTACTGGTGCTGGTTGATTTCCCTTTCTCCTGAGCCGTGGTCTTTTGCGCCCTTTGTGTGACCATCGGACCACCATTCAGGATATCCAACGAGTCTAAAACATTGTTCCTAGATATGCCTTGTCATGCCACAATGGTCGCATTTGAGGTGAGATTTGCCGTCTTTGTTATCTGGTGCTCGTGTGGTTTTGTTACCGTCGGATCGTCAATAGCCCTTTGATGCGAGCCCTAACCCTTCAACTTCAATGGCCATTAGCGCCGCTACGATGCCCTGTGTGTCATTGAGAGGTGCTCTGAGGATCTTCTGATAAGCAGCCTCCTTGCGAACGGTGGCGTATGCAGCCTCTACCGTTGGAAGAGGTTCTAACAAGAGTATTTCCCTTTTTATATGGTCATAATTCTGATTAAGGGCATTTAGAAACTTAAATAATTTATGTTCAGTCCTGATTTTGGAGTATGCTTGAATATCGGTTGGGCAGGTCATAGGGTTTGGATCGATCGGATCGATCTTTCTCCATACTCTACTGGACCGTGAAAGGATCATACATGCCAATTCAAGAGGTGGTTGAAGGTTGTTCTGTTGGAAAAATTCCACAAGTCCAAGAAGATATGCAGGTGAAGAATAACAGAAGAAAAAGACCAAGTGTCGGCTATCCGCATTAGTCAATGTGGATGACCAAAGAACAAATGCTGAAAAGTATTTGTTCATCCGCATTCACTAATGCGGATAGCTAGAACAAATACGGACAAAGAATTGTTCATCCGCATTAACCAAGTCAGATGATCAGAGGCAAATGCGCATAAGTATTTGTTCATCTACATTTACCAATGCTGATGAACATACTTAATGCTGAATACAATAGAAGAAATGCTGATGAAGTCCAAGTCATCCGCATTAGTCAATGCGAATGAACAACTACAAATGCTGATTACTTTTTTGTACTTAGACTAGTATTCTGATGTATAGTGTCAGGGTAGTTTAGTCATTTTTTACAGGAATTATGTTAGACTATAAATAGAATAGAATACCCTACTTTTGGGACAACTAAAATATTAGAATGTTTGATTGTCTTATGTTTCAGATGTGTCAAGTTACTGTTTATTGCTGAAACCCTAGCATTCATTATAACTGATTCACCTTCATTAATACAAAGCATTTATGAGTATTATAAGCATTTAATGATCTGTGATTATGTATTTCCGCTATATATTCACCGACTCAATCATCATATTCGATCCTTGTTGAAATTACATCAATTGAGAATTCTATTCTTGGACCAAGTCAATTGGTATCAGTCGTTATATCATTCACTGTGCTTACATCAAAATTTAGAATGACTAAAATGTCTTATCTTTTGTGCGGGTAGGCTTAGCTTGGAAAATAAGATAAATGCTGTGATAAACTAAAGCTCATATTCAACTATGATGCATTTATCTCAGAGTATAAGTAAGTATTAACTCATCCAAATTTGTGTGTATGTACTAACCTAAACACACCAGGTAAAGAAAAATTATGAATCCTATTCACCCATATCAGTTTCCCCTCTGTTTTGCTGAGCAAAGATCTAGAGAAACAAGCACATAGTGCTGATGTCAAGATCCAAAAAGATTCCCAATATAAAACACATCCAACCTAGATGAAATAAGAAAGAATACATTCCTTGCGAAAAATCAAAAAGAATTCCAAAGTGGATCACCTTCCAAAGTGAAGAGCAAAAAGAATCCCAATGTGGATCAAATAAATAAAAATGATCAAAGTAAAAAAATCCCAATGAGGATCAATCAAATGAGATTTCATAATTTAAATGACCTGGTCATGTAAGACATGAAAAAGTTCTACCATGCATTTCATATGGGTGGTCGATCTTGCCATGCTTTTGAGTGTGAGGTACATGTTGAATATTAATTCACTCAAAACATGACAAATATCACTAGCATCAAAATATTATCCAAACATTAGTTTAAGAGGACAAACATACCTTCAATCAATATAGTCATGATTATGTCTGTTTTACTAACAAATGCTTGCACTTGTGAAAGATAAGATTGATATGATCCCAAGAAAGGTATATTTCATCTTAATGTACAGATAAGAAAACAAAAATTACAAAAGTAGTTTCTCTTCAAAATTTTAAGTCTTTAAAGTTTTCATCTCATATGGATATAAACTTTAGGGGAAGTAATTAAAATTTTGATCTTTATGTACAGTTGTTTCTTTTCTTAAAATTATATAAAAATCAGAAAAATTACTGTGTTGGTGCAGAAGTTATACCATAGTATCTGAGTAAATGCAGATACCTGGAAGCACACAAGTCCAAGATTAGTCAAAACTGGGAAACCTGTATCACATCTGGTGTGCAATTTAATCCAAGCAAGAATTGACAATCCAAGCAACTATCAAAACTTCATAAAAATCAAAGCAACAGACTCAGCTTTGAAAGACTCAAAGCAGTTCTTGATCAGACAAAAGAAGAAATCAGTGGACATGTGAATTCTGTAACTATTCAGCCCATTGCTATGGAAGAACAAGAGAATCTACTTGATTTTCAGACTGGGATTATTGCTGATCTGCATAAACAAATTGATGCTCTAACAAAAAGAGTTTTAGAATTGGAAATGCTGATAAAAATTAAAGAAGAGTTGTCCAAAGAAACAAAAAAGAAAGATGATAATGAGTCTGATAAAGATAAGGGTGATGAGAGAAAAAGAAGAAGAATCAAAAGATGATGATAGTGTCTCTAGTGAGAGTAGTAGTAATGATGATGACTCTCCACCTTCAAAGAGACAGAGAACAACAAAATCTGATAAGCAGGCTAAACTCAGTGGAGTCAGGGAAGAAGAAGAGAGTATGGCAATGGTTGTTTATTCTAGTGAATCATCTGAAGAAAGACTTGATGAAGAGGCAGAGATGAAAGAGATGATTGAAGAACTAGACATCTACTCATCTGAAGAGTTCATAATTGATGAAGATATTTGGGATTTTGTTAGAGATCTCAAAGCACCATTTGAACCCATTGTGGTAATCCCTCATACTCCTGTGCCATTAGAAGAGGAGTTAAGCTTACAGATTGTTCGTGCTATTTCTCTGTTTGATGAGCAAAAAGATCTCATCAGAAAATTATGTGAGGAAATCAAAGAAAAAGAAGAAACTGACAAGAAAGAACAAGAAAAGAAACAGAAAGAAGCTGAATCCTCTATTCCCTCTTCACTGGATCTCATGTGCATACTTATTCTAGGAAGAGAAAGTATTTATCTAAGAAGGTTAAGGGAAAAAGGCCTATGGAAGAAGAAGAGCCTATCAAAAAGAAGCAAAAAGATGATCCAAGAAGCCTAGCTGCTATAGCTCAATTTCTAGAAGAACATGAAAAGGCTGAGGAACAAATGAAGCAAAACATAGAAGTGATAGTCTTGTAGGAAGGTGAGATTGAAAGAGGATATCAGCTTGATGAACCTGTGGCTAGAGATAGTCCTGTTAAGGCTAAAACATCAGTTGAAGAGATGGTTGAAAAAGCTCAAATGATGATTTGATGATTAAAGCAATCAATCACGGTGATGATGCTAATGACGTGTTTGGAATGACATATGAAGCTATGGTGGAAGAAGTGAATAAGTTGAACAAACTTCTTGATCCTACTTATGTGACAAACTATGAAAGAAGAATAGTCAGGTCCCCAAGTTCATTCACTCTAAACCAACCTCAACCGTCTGAAGCTCCTCAATCACATTATCTTGATCCTTATAGCATGAATGACAGGGAAATGAAGGATTATCTTTCTGAACAAGGCTTTACAAGAAGAAAACTGGGAAACATGAAAACTAATTCCCACAAAGCTGCAATCCTCAAGATAATCAAGGAAAAGAAAGAAAGATTGAAGCAAGTAGAAGAAGAGGTTGTAGGGAGGAAGCCTAGAACAAGAGTTTCAGCTCAAGATATCCAGCTCACTTCCAATGACCATGATGTCTTGGCACCCATGTTACACAAAAATCCTAAATGGTTTGTTGAACCCTCTCAATTGAAGCTTCAAGAAGGGTTAACCACTTCAGAAATGATTAGGGGTGTGTCTGCTCCAGAAGGCAAAGTAGATGTAAAGATCATTGCCTGGAAGTATGATAATGACCGGAATATGTTTATGGTGAAAAGTGTCTCAGAGTTGGTTGAGTTCTTCACAGAGTACACTGCTCTGGTACACTCCTTATAGATCCATGACCTGAAGGAATTAGCTGATCTTGAATTGATAAATCATAAAGCTATGTATAGAGGATATGAGTTTGAAGGTATTCTAAAAATGTTCAAGAAAACAACCAACTTCAAATCTCTAAATGTAATGTGCATTAGGAAAGACAAATCTTTCCAAAATCCTCTAGAAAAAAAAACGAAGACAAAAGGGACTGAAGATTTGGTGTTTCCTGAGCTGAATGTAAAACCAATTGCATCACTAAAAAGAAAGATGTTGGCTAGTACTCACAAGACAAAACCAATGTCAAATGTATTTTATGATGAGAAGACTTATGAGTTGGTTATTGAGAGGAGATGGGAAGGGAAAGAAGGTACTAAAATAAGGTTGTTTAGTGGATATGAGGTGAGATTGCTTGATGAATCCTATATCCACTACATCTTCACAAGACACTTCAGAGAGATAGATAACAAACTTGGGGAAGCTGATATGTATTTCTTTTTAAAATGCATCAAGATATTAAAGATGGCCTATGACAGAATCAACAAGAAGAAAGAGCAAAGAAAGAAGAAGAAAGTCCCTCTCCAGCTAGGCAATATTGTGAAGCTTGAGGTGGATTCCGATGGATCTTTATTGATTCACAGAGATGGACTTTCCACAGTATCAGTGTGGGAACCTATATCTCTAAGGCAGATGCCAGTCGAAGCTATTTATGCCATGAGCCAGATGAAGATCCATGTGCTAAGCAGAGACAAGATGCATGAAGCAAGAGACTTCTCCAACATGATCAAGGCTATTCTGGATCCATCTTTAGTAGGCCCAGCTCTAGCTCCATCATCATCAGTCCATGCACCAGCAGAAGAACCAAAAGAATCTTCACAACCTCCACCACCATCAAACCCTTTAAGTACATAGGCTGTATAATCTTTAGGGGGAGTATTGTTGGACCCTGAAATGATCATACATGCCAATTCAAGAGGTGATTGAAGGTTGTTCTGTTGGAAAAATCCCACAAGTCCAAGAAGATATATGGGTGAAGAATAACAGATGAAAAAGACCAAGTGTCGGCTATCCGCATTAGTCAATATGGATGGCCAAAGAACAAATGCTGACAAGTATTTGTTCATCCGCATTAACTAATACGGATAGCTAGAACAAATACGGACAAATAATTGTTTATCCGCATTAACCAAGGGGGATGATCAGAGACAAATGCGCATGCGTATTTGTTCATCCGCATTTCCCAATGCTGATGAACATACTTAATGCTAAAGACAACAGAAGAAATGCTGATGAAGTCCAAGTCATCCGCATTAGTCAATGCTGATGAACAATTACAAATGCTGATTTTGTACTTAGACTAGTATTCTAATGTATAGTGTCAAGGTAGTTTAGTCATTTTGTACAGGCATTATGTCAGCCCATAAATAGAACAGAATACCCTACTTTTGGGACAACCAAAATATTAGAATATCCAATTATCTTATGATTCAGAGGTGTCAAGTTACTGCTTATTGCTGAAACCCTAGCATTCATTGTAACTGATTCACCTTCATTAATACAAAGCATTTATGAGTATTATCAGCATTTAATGATCTGTGATTATGTATTTCCGCTACATCAACTGAGAATTCCATTCTCGTTAAAGTTACATCAACTGACTCAATAATCATATTCGATCCTTGTTAAAGTTACATCAACTGAGAATTCCATTCTCGGACCCAGTCATACTCCTTGGAGTATAATCCACAGTTCTTCAAGTGAAAGATTGTTCTGTTTGATATCATTTACCTTGACATGTAGGTTGATGGTTTGAAGCTTATCCTGTCCACTACTGTAGGTAACTACTAACGCATCCCACAACGATTTTGTTGTGGGAAACTTGGTAAGGTTACCCGCAAGGACCAGTTTAATGTTTTGGATTAGCCATGACAAAACGATAAGGTCATCTTGCTCCCACTGTTCAGAGGTTTCATGGTTTCATTCCGGAGGATTTGAGGTTAAATGTTTCAACAGGATTTTCGATTTTTCTCCTATGGCGACTCGGTTCATCCGGATCCATAGAGTATAGTTTTGGCCATTTAGTTTCAAATTTATCTGTAAACTATCTGACAGTTTGGTACTTTTCAGTTGTGAATTTTTAAGAATATTGGCTAATTGTAAAGAGAGGTCATTAGCGGAGTTACGCGAGTTACCTAAGTTGCCATCTTCGGACATGGTGGCTTGGTTGTGGCTTGGTTGCCGCTTGGGTAGATGACAAGCATATTAAAACACCCGCTCTGATAACATCTTAACAAGTGTGCAGCATAAAGAAGACTTCATTGTATTGTGTACTGCATTACATTTTTACATTGGAAGAAAAGAGGGGAACTTATACGTGATTTCAAGCTAAGTAAAGAGGAAACATAATAAAAATGTTGGCTGGAAGTTTGGCTAGCAATGAGCTGGCAAATCCTCTAATTTGGGAGATGACGTTGCTCAATCTTGACTGATCCCATAATCTTCTAAATAATTTTTTATTTTTCTAACAATAGCTTAGGTCTTGAAATTACAGAGTTCCATAAATACCTTGGATGCAAGTTGATAGGAATGGTTTGGGAAACACTAATTGGCTAGGACTTCGGTGAAACAATGATAGGGAAGTTAGTTTCATGGACTCAAGAATTGCTAGGGAGAAGAAACATCATGGCATCCAAACCACTAGAAAGGTAATTTCTGTCAGAAGCCTAGTTGCTCATACTAAGATCAGGGAACCTTTGTATTACTAAAAACTACATGTATGCAATACTTTGTAGAGTGAGGACATTTTCTTTGTGTAATTTACAGTGGAAGAATTTAGTTTTTAGCTTTCATCTTCATTTCAATGCACTAAAAACCTTCAACAACTAACAAATCTTGTAATGATGATTAATTATGTTAATGCAACTTTGTTTGTTGTTTCTTATATTGCCATACTTTGCTACTGTTCTTGTCTTCCTGGGATAGATAACCTTATCTGATCCTTTAGTTTCATTGTAAGGCCCTGTTCCCGGGACACTCACAGTTGGACATTCATCGCACATGATATTTAAATCACATTACAAATCATTAAAACATTGTAGCGGAATAATTTAACAAAACCATTTCATATATTAATAATTGCTTTTGCCAAATAATACAACATTGTTACATTACAAAACATCATTTGGTTGCATTACAACACAAAAACATCATTGTTACACAAAATGGATGCCAGTCAAAACTTGCCAAGTAGCTTCACCCCGTGCCATCCTCAGCAACCATTACCTGCTAACTGAAAATGCATAAAAGTCAGCGTTGCTGAGTGAGTTCTAGTTTTATAATAAAATACTTTACTTTCGATTAAAACCCTTTCTTTACTTTCGTTCGTGATCATACATCATACGTACACTTATAGATAATATTTATTATTATCTTTTATCATCGTTCATCATCGTACGTCATTTGTACATTCATCATTATCTTTCACTTTCATCCGGACCAATGCCATGTGCTATACCCCGGACATTGTGCACGAAACTGGTTACTAGGCCGAAGTCTATAAATAGACCCCTAACATTGTGCACGAAGCTGACTCTAGTACATGGGGCAAGCGACAAGGGTCCCATACGTTTGGTCAATCACGAGGATTAGACCCCTGTGTGCATCTTTCTGGGTTAGCTAAACCACACACAGTTGAGCTAACACCTTTCATTGGGTGTGAACCTCCTTACGTTTGCTTGCAAGACTTTTCTTTGATTCTTTACGTTCCACTTTTCATTAACATTAACTTCCGCTTTCATTATATAATACTTTATGTTCATTAACATAATCACACCACGTAAAGCCACGGAGTAATATAATAAGGAACATAAAGAAATTAGGCCATAAACATACCCCACACCATCATATAACATCACATATCATCCCCGAAAGCATTCCAAGTCATAACCTAAAATCCCTTTTTCCCAAAAATTCAGAATATTTTCTAAGGCTTTAGGCGCATGGGCACTATGCAGACGCTAGGCCACTATGCGGGCGCATGAATGCTTAGGCGCATGGGAACACTTAGGCGCATGGGTAGGTTTTAGGCGCATGGGTAGGTTTTAGGCACTATACTAGTGCATGGCCAACAGTTAGGCGTCTGGACAACTTTCTAGGCGCATGGGTACTATGCGGGCGCACTGATCTAGGCGCATGGGCGCTTAGGCATTTGAACAGTTGGGCGTATGGGCACACTTAGATGCCTGGGCATAATTCTAGGTGCATAGGCACTATTTGTGTGCATGAACCTTAGACGCATGAGTACTATGCAGGCGCATGGCCAACTGTTTTCTAACTAACATCATTTTTAGACCCAAATCATCATTCTAACCTGTTCTAGCCTAGTTTCTAGCATACTAAGCATCAAAACAAGCATACAATATGAACATGATAAAAGATCTTCCCGAATCATAAACCCACCCAACAGGGCACACACATACATATACGGGTACACACCCAACTTTAATAAAAACGTTATAACATGCATTTCAGCCCCAAAACAAGTTAAAACATTTAAAAACGGGGATCTAGAACTCACCTCTTGTAACTTTCGAGTAAGACTTCCTTCAAACCCGAATGCTTATGAGTTCAAACACCTAAAAACACTAAAACACACAACCGAACACATACAAGCACATAAGCACATACCCGAAGGCTGGAAATCAGCCAAGAACAACCCAAAAATCAAAAAACTACCTAAATCAGCCTCTTCTTCTGCTTCTCTCTAAAACCCGAGAGAATTCTCTACCTTTTCTCTCTAAAACCGATGGGAAGAATAGTACAGGAGGTGATGTGGGCGGCCATACCACCTTTTGAACAAAATAATATAAAACTTTGTCCCTTGTACAACTTTAACCCCTCAACTTGGGTTATTTTGCTATTCATTCCTTTTCAATCCACAAAGGATGAACACTCTACAGCGGACAACTAACAAGACGTTCAAACAAAGTGTTCACAGCGGATAGCATCCAAGGTACAGCGGATAGCTCATTTACCATACACAGCGGACAACATGTCATCCACAGCGGACGATCAACATTCGCTGCGGATAGCTTATAGACTTAGGATTATTTATGTAATTTTGTTTTACATAAGGGTAGTTTAGTAATTGTAAATAGCTTTTTGTATGGGCTATAAATAGCATTCTACCCTAATCCTTTGCAGGCTTTTGAACAATCAATAAAAACAAGCAGTTTATTATCCTTCAAGCTTTAGCAATGTCACAATAATACACTCATTCACATACACTGTTATCATAACTCTAATCATAGGTTTCTGCACTATGATTATAGTTGGTTGAATACAATATAACAATTTATATTTGTATTTATTAAGAGATTTGAAAAGATCTTTGGGGAAATCAACTTGTTTATGATTTAAAGTTCATAAAAGCTTGATTTCATCAGCTGGTATCAGAGCATTGGCTCAAATCAAACATTGATTTTCAATCCTCATTCAACAACATGATATCTGTGGTTTATTAGCTTCAAAACATACATATACACATATACATATACATATACATATACATATACATATAAATATACATATACATATACATATACATATACATATACATATACATATACATATACATATACATATACATAGACATATACATAGACATATACATAGACATACACATACACATAGACATACACATACACATAGACATACACATACACATATACATATACATACACATATACATATACATACACATACACATATACATATACATATACATATACATATACATATACATATACATATACAAAGACATATATATAGACATATACATACACATACACATACACATACACATACACATACACATACACATACACATATACATATACCTAGACATATACATATACGTATACCTATACGTATACATATACGTATACATATACGTATACATATACGTATACATATACATATACATATACATATACGTATACGTATATATATATATACGTATACATATATATATATACACACACACACACATAGGGGAGGGTTTTTTAGAAAAACCAATAGTTATGTGAAAACCAAAGAAAACCATGGAAACCAATAACATAATTTAAAATTTTTTTATTATTTTAATTGTTAAAATGTTACTTAAGTATTTGGTACATATATGTTAATCATACATACAAGAATGAAAAGTCTTACATATACGTAACACTATGTCGAATGAAAAATGGTTACGTATACATAATCAATGTGTGACGTATATGTAAAACCATATTACGGGTTTCATTTGATCCATACCCTTATTTATATATACTCACACATATATGTAAAGGGTAGTGGTAAAAATTCATAAATTATGTGACCGGTTTTGTTGGTTTCACTAGTTTTCTCATAACATTATGGTTTTCTTAAGATCCCTCCTCTCTCTCTCTCTATATATATATATATATATATATATATAGAGGGTGGATCAAATGAAAACTATGTTTATAATTAAAAACCTTGAAAACCACCACTACCCAATTACATAATTTATAATTGATTTAACTTTTAAATTATTTAAAGTATTTTTGAGTAAACTTCAACTTTATGTTTCAAGGTCATTATATGCTTTTTTAATATAAACTCCAAAGAACGTCGATAATGACATAAGACTTACATATACGTAACTTGCAGGAGCTATATGTACGTAACTCTTAGTTGTACACTTGGTAGCACGTATTTACATATATATAACCCATACATGTACATAACTCTTACATATACACTTTACAACATGTACTTACATACATGTAACCTCTGCTTTTCACAGTTTTTAATTATAAACATGGTTTTCATTTGATCCTTCCCCTATATATATACATATATATACATATACACACACAGGAGTATTTTTGTCATTTTCAAAAAAGTTAACTTTCCATCCGTGTTAGGCACCAAACCTGTTACGTTTATTTGTACTTTTGTATAGACCTTGTAGTTTTACAAAACAGGGGACCAAAACCGCAATTTGGACACAGCATAGGTAGCATCCACGTAATTTTCTCTACATTTTTATATAAAACATCGCAACTGAAAAAATGTAACATCAAAATGATTATCTTAAAAGCTGTTGCTAGCCAATATCTCTCAACATGTATTGAAGTACAAGGAAGGAAGTACTTCTGAATATTTGACTATGCACAAAGAAAAATAACTAAGTGTCAAATCTTCCAAAGCCAAAGACTAAATTTTTCGAAGCCAAAAGTGAAGTCTTCTGAAGATTAAAGACAAAGTCTTCCTAAGCTTGAAGACTAAACTCTTTTGAAAACTAAGAAAACTTATGACGCTGACACTTTTGACAAAAGAACAAGACCTTTCCTTTGTTAGCTCTGAAGACTCATCAACTTATTTAAGTTGATGATTACCTTTTTACTTTTGTCAACTGTACAACATGATCTCTTTTTGGTAACTTCCCACTTTAGTACTTTTTATTAGAATACAATAAGATGTGAGCTATGGCATGTCATTATCAAATGTCAAAAGGCAATCTGACTTTTGACTTTACATTGATCTTGTTGTCTAGATTAGTATATAGCTGGCCTTCAAAGTATGGTAGGCCGTAGGTTGTAGTATAAAGTGTCTCATTTATTAATCTTAGGACTAGCAAGCAACTAAGCAAGTTAGACCAAGCGTTGTAATACTTGTAAAACACTTCAAAGCAATATATATCATCCTTAAAAACTAATCTTTCTGTTATTGACTGTTCATATTTGTTTGTTATTTGTTTCACTGCCTTGTCCCTATTTGATTTAGTAAGGGTGTTTAGTTGATAATCTTCAATTGTCAAATTGGTGTTTGAACCACAACCGGTCCTTCAATTGGTATCACAGCTTATTAGGCTCTTGATTGCAGGATCTCACTATCTTGAATCACTGTTATGTTTTACATTCACTTACTTGCTCAAATGGCAGCTCTTTTAAAAGCTGATATGGAAACTGGCACAATGATTAAGTCTCCACTGATCACTTCTCATGACTTTGACACTTGATGCATGAGAATGGAAGGCTTCATCAAGTCTCAAGACAAATGGATATGGACATCTGTATTCTGTGGACCTCACATCCCAAGTACTACTTTAGCATCTACTAGAAGTGGAATGATACCCAAGGAAGTGGCTGATTGTTTTGAAGAAGTTTGGAAGAAACTTGATATTGATAAGAAAGCCATGACCGCTCTTCAAACTGCTCTTCCCAACTCCATTTATAAAGGCTTCAAAAAGTGCAAGAGTGCAAAAGAACTCTGGGATGCACTTAAGCTGATGTATGAAGAATCTGATAAAGCTAAAGAGAACAAGAAAGACATCATGAAGCAACAATTTGAAAACTTACCTACAAGACAGGTGAAACTATGACTTAATAATACTTTAGGTATGTTAAGATTGAAGACACTCTAATGGATGTTGGAGTCAAACTTGAGAATAGAGATATTGTGTGGTCATCAAAAGAACTGAGAACCTCTCTACCCTCACTCTCACTGAGCTATATGGTATCCTGAGCGATTATCAAATGGAGATGAACACGTAGAATCCTTCTCCCATCTCTTCCAACAACCAAAAGGATTCAGCCCTTCATGTGGTTGAAAGGGACTGTAGAGAGCCATAGCATCATCTCATTGGCTACCCTGACAACTCACCAAAGGGTCCTTTCATCATCTTCCCGGAGACACCTAGGGAGAGCTATGCTCAAGAAAGTCCATTCTGGCCTTTGTGTCTTCAAATGAAAGTTCTAGCAACTTTCTCTTCACTCTTGAAGACATGGACTACATCCATCCAAATGATCTGGAGTTAATGGAAATAATACAACAGATGGCTCTTCTCACTCACAAAACAAAGAAACTCTACAAGAGAACAAGAAAAAAGATTCCAAGCAATGTGTTTGTGAAAAGATTGGAGTCGACAAGAGCAAAGTAAACTGTTATGTTTGTAACCAAATAGGCCACTTTTCTCGGGAGTGTAAGGCATCAAGAACAAATAGTGGACATACACAGTCAGGGCCAAACTACACCGAAGCAGCTCCAAGAGCAGAGAAGCCAAACTAATAAATGCAGCAATCTACATTTATTCCATAATTAAACCAAGACACAATTGTCCCTCAAGTTTTTTTCAACATATATTCCCTCCGTACTAGACCAGTGCAACCGCTCCCAATGGGTTGTTATCAAACCCATTAGACCTACCAATATATCCTGTGGCTCCTCAAGGGTTAATGATTATGGTCGAGGGTTGTCGTGCGCAAAAACAAAATAACTCAATGTCATCATAAATATCACGCACTTATTCCATAATTAAATCATATTACCAAAAATCGTTATAGCATGCTTTTCCCTTAAAACTGTTAAATAAAATGTTTATTTAAAAATAGGGGCTATGAAAACTCACCTTAATTATGACCCAAAGGATCTAGCCAAGTCGAGCCCGAAGAGACAATCGAACAATTAACGCCTAAACACGAAGGACCTATTAATTGTCATTAATCAAGTCTATAACGCAAGTTGTTCACCCAACTTACTAGACTTATAAGAAAGCCATTTTTAAAACTGACTCGTTGATGACTTTCGGTTTGGTTAAATCATCCTTATTATAAGTGACAAAAACTATTTTATGTATTAAATATTTTAAATAGTTAATCAAAACCACACATTACACACACAAAACCAAACACATAAAAATATATGAAAAACATGATCATACAAAATATAAAAATTTATGAATAAAACAAAAATATATTTATTTATATTATTTTAACATTTTTACTAAGGCTAATAATAAAATATATGTATAGTCTTGTTCTTTTAAGAGAATCATTTCTTATAGAGTAAACTGCCATTTTTGTCCCTATGATTTGCTCAGTTTTGCCATTTTCATCCAATATCTTTTTTTTTACGCCTAGGTATCCTCAAGGTTTCTAAAAGTTGCAATTTTCGTCCACGAACCTAACGTCATCCATTTACACCATTTTTTCAGGGGTATTATTGTCTTTTAAAGTTTTTATTTTTATTTTTAATCCTTTATTAATCCCCCCACCCCTTTTTCACCCTTTTAAGCCCTAACTTGTTTAGATCTCCATAGCCATCGAACACTATTTGCTTTTCTTCTTCATCCATCAACTTCAACAGGTTCTCCATCACCATCAAACACCATGGTTCTCTGCGCATGTGGTGAAGAAAGCGTTATTCGAACATCATGGATGAACCATAACCCAAGTCGAAGGTTTTATTGCTGTGTTAGACGGGTAAGTTTATAAATTGGTTTGATATTTGCCTAGTTGATGGTAATTGGTTTTATTTTTTGACCTAGTTGATGAAAATTGATTTAAAAGGGTAGGAGTTGTGGGTTTGTTGCTTTGTTTGACCCTCCAATGTGTGAAAGATCCACTGAAATTATACCCGAACTTTTGAGATCAGTAAACTCACAACAAGATTTGACAAGAGCAATGGAAGTTAAGAACAGAAGATTAAAGTTCCTGCTCTGTTTAAGCTGGGTTGTTTTCATGATGTATTTTATTTTCCATTGATCAGATTGAAGTTGTTTATGTTATAGTATGTAGGTCGTTTTCATGTTGTATTTGGTTTTTCCTTGATCAATGTACAAAGTATTATCTTTGTGAAATAAAAATGGGTTGTTGAAGTTCATAAAGTGCATTTATACTAGTTGCAGCTCATAAAATGGGTTGTTATAGTTCAAATTGACCAAAATAGTATGCATTTGTGTCTATACCATTTGCAATAAACTTCTAAGCAGCAAATTTCTAAGGATTATGACAAACTGCAGCAAATTTGAAATTTATTATAACCAAAACATTTTGTAGTAAAATTTAACCATTATGACCCAATTATGCATCAGGTCCATGTAATAATTTATAACTGCAGCAGCATTTCAAACCATATTTGTAGCAACATAATAAGCAAAACATCATCCAAATTTCTAAAACATAATAACCAAAGTGCATAAGCATTCCAAACCATATCCAAAACATCAAAGTACCAAATCATCCAAATTACTAAAACATAATAAGCAAAACATCCATTACCAAAGTAACAAAACGTTCATTACAATGACGAAAGTACCAAAATATAATTACTAATGACATAATGACTAAAACATCCATTACCAAAATACCAACAACATAACCCACACACCTAAACTGCAGATCCTAAGCCAACTAGTGTACTAGGACCCTGACCCTTACAAGTTCTCTTGTTGTGTCCTTTTTGCTTGCAAATGTTACACGTAACAGTGTTACCCTTTTTTGACATTTTCCCGGTACTTGATATTGTCTGACTTAACTCATCAGCTGATTTCTTTCTTTTCTTCTTTGGTCTACCAAATTGTACATGATGCTTTGGAGGTGTTAATGTAGTGGGGCATTCAGATGGTTTCCACAAGTCAATTCCATTAATGGGGTCTATGGTGTTTCCATAGACCTTTCTCCAAGTCTCTACCCATTAAGCTTTATGAACCCATTTTTCTGGCACACTATCATCTAGTCCATATTTAGCCATATTCCATATACATGCGACAGCATGCCTACAAGGCATTCCAGTCAAGTCCCATCTTCTACATGTGAAGGTCCTTTCTTTTACTATAACAACACTTTGGTCTTGATTAGGACCATTAACTTGATACTTTGAAGCGCCATTCCAAATTACAGTCTATTGTGAGGCATCATGCTTGATTATTTCAAATAACTTTGTAGCAGCAGGTGTTAATGGCCCATTAAACTTTGCAATCACCTTGTGTACCAACACAATTCTTTTCATTAGGTACTACCCAATGTACTCTAGACAGATTTTTCCCTTCCCATTGTTAATTACCTGTTGAACACCTCACACAGATTGTTCAATAACACATCACACTTTGCCCGGCCTACATTTTTTAACAACAAATACAATCAATTTGGAAAGAATTTAACACTAATTGTAAAATGTTAAAAAATTAAAGTAAACATACCACTGAAATTTGCTTTTGACCAATATCTTGGTGAAATATCTTTTAACAAATCATGCAGCCCTTTATCTTCTTTTAAAACGTAATTCATAGCCCTATCGAATTCTTGAGTTGTTGTTGCACTTGCACACTTCCACAGTAGGTTTTTAAACAACTGACCATTCCTTTTTTGTTTCATGTTCTCGTGGATATGTCTTAAACAATATCTATATTCAAAACTTGGAAAACTTTGGTTATTGCAGGTATTATCCCCTAATTGTTAAACAAAAATTGTTAGATAAAGTAAAATAGATAGATAAAGTAAAAGAAAACAAATAGATATACATACCTTCTGCCTATCACTTATAAATGTAAAATTAGAATATGTCTAAATCTGCTCCTAAAGCCTCCAAAAACCAGGTCCAGCACTGGTAACATTCTGATTCAACCAATGCATAAGCAACAGGGTATATCCCATTGTTTGCATCAACTCCAACTATAGTCAAAATTTGCCCAGGATAAGGCCTCTTCATGAAACAACCATCCAAACCCAATATTTTTCTCTCACACATATTAAATCCTTCCTTTAAGGCACCTAAACAAATGTAAATCCTTCTAAATTGCCTAGTTTGGCTACTAGGATTACACTCTCTTTCAACATCTATCTTGATAGTTGTACCCGAATTACATCTAATCAACTCTTCACAATAATTCCTAAGGAGAGAGTATTGAGTTTTGTAATCTCCTTGAATCTTTTTTGTTGATAACATCTTCGCCCTAAAAATCTTTTGTACTGTGACTTTAATCTGAAATTTCTTTTGCAATTGATCTTGCGGAGTTCTTAGTGGTATGCTGGGGTTAACTTCAATAATGGGTTCAATCTCCTTAGCCAACCAACTAATGCTGCATAACTTGACATCTCTTGTTTGACATTGGTGATCCTTAAACATTGTATTCACAACCCAAGAACCCTCCTTTTTCTAGTTAGATATATGTAATCTCAATGGACAAGTGGGGGCGGGAATTTTTTTTTTTTTTTTGCTTTGGTTTAGAAGTATCCATTTGTTGGGACCCACTAGAATTAATAAAGGAGTTTACAGGTATGGTCCTCGTATATGTTGTCCCAACCTCTTTACTTTCACACCTACCCAAGTTAGGATTTGTCCCCATACAGACCACACGGAACCTCACAGTGTCATTTCTTGTAATAAACAATTGCCTCCTACTCTCTATTGCATGCTTTTTGACCATCACTTTTATATAATCCCTACTACCAAAAGCCTGGCCAACATAAAACGGACAATCTATAGATTCTTTTGTTTTTTTTTCTTTCTTTTCCTAATGCTCCTAATTGCTTTTTGCAGTGGGTGGTCATTTTTAGAGTCACTTAGAGAATCAAAATCTTCTACATAAACCTCACCTAATTCATATTCATTACTATTATTTTCTTCATCTTCATCAGTTGCAGCTGATCTAAATTCATCCATGTCAACATCAACATCATTAACCATGTTATCTTCATCTTCTATGTAATCTGGATCTTCATCATCAGACCCCTTTGAACCTGTATCAGACCCTTCATCATTACACGCCTCTAATCCTTTATCACACCCTTCATCATCAGAATCCTCATCAATATTCCATAGTTCAACATCATTGCCCTCTTCTAAATTCACATTACATATGGTAGAGCCTGTTTTTGAATGGTCCACATATACCTCAATTACTTTATGCTGCCAAACATATTTTAACAAGTAAAGAACATCAGCATCAGTAGCCAAGGGTCTTAAACCAGAATCCATGTTTTCTCATGGAATTCAAAATTGTAATTTCTGGTTTGTGATTACATCTTGTTTTGAATAACCTAATGATTGTACCATATCATTCACTATAATGATAGAAAATAAGTCTGAATTTACCATGTCAACAAAAGAAATCTTACCCATCTCGTATCTAGTCTCTAGAAACTTTTTAAATACTCCCCCATGGTGGAATTCAAGTGTAAACAACAGGGGGCTGCTACCATAAGCAAAAACTGGGTCGAATGGGTGATCAGCTGCTCGAACTTCCCAATTTCCATCCATTGATTCCATTCGATTGGTTGTTTTGTTATTGAAAGTGTGATTTCTTTTTTTTTTTTTTTTACTAAAATAGGGTTTAAAACAAGTAATAAGGGTGTTAGGTTTTAGGTACTACAGGTAGAGAGGATTAATAAAGAATTAAAAAAATAAAATTCATTAAAACACAATAATACACGTGAAAATATGGTGTAAATGGATGGCATTAGGTTCTTGGACGAAAATTGCAACTTATAGAAACTTTGAGGATACCTGGGCGTAAAAAAAAGATTTTGGATGAAAATAGCAAAAGCAAACCACAAGGATAAAAATGGCAGTTTACTCTTTTTTATATTTATTATCTTTTATAAGATATTACTTTACTTACTAGTGACCAACAATAGTTAATCTTTGTAATAAATAAATATGTTTTACATTAATATTACATATATTTAATCATATTAAGATAAGTTTCATTATAAAAATATTTTCTTTTACATTTAACCCAAATTTACCCATTATACGTTGATTTTTAACCCGAAACCATATGGTTTTACATACCAAAATCGTATATAAACCCATGTACACCTTATGATCATTATATATGTTTTAAAACAACTATTTTATACTAAAAATAATCTGAAATTTTCTGCTCAAAAATAGTTTCAAAACAGTCTCAAAAATTATGACCCAAAATTGTCGATTTTTGTATTTTTATGCGTATAAAATTAATAACAATGCTTATGCATGTTATGGATTTAGATACTTACTGAAAAACACAAGTTCCCAATTAAAATATGTTGTTATAACCCGTTCAAAACCGGATTTGTACAGAATCACTCATTTTCGACCCGAAAAATACCGTTTCAACGCAAATTTAAGTGTAAAACGTTTATATAAGTAAACCCAAGCATCAAGATTATTATTTTACGTAAGATTACTTATTTTTAGTTTAATTTTTAATATGTTATGAACCGATATCTTCATATTGATTACATCTTTTATTTAAACAAATTAATACTAGTTGAATCCTTATCACTAGTTAAGTCAAATCACCACTTGATTGCCATTATTAATAAATTATATTTTTAGTTTTTACTTTCATCAAATTATATTCAATGCTCAAAGATTTCAGATTATGATCACCATATTTCATGGATCATCTCAATCATTTTAGAAATCAAAAATCAAAAACAACATAGCTCAAGAACATCATCCATGAATATCTGCATATATATGACATATTCATTCCTATATAACCCACTTCCATCATTTTAGATAATATCTTTTGGAAGATGGGTTTCTTATGATGTTCTTGATCATTAATCAAAGCTTGATCATCATGCTTGTAAGAGAAATTAACAAATGTTAAAAGATTTCAAAATACACAATCATCAACATACACACACACTCACGGCGCGCACACACACACACACACACACACATATATATATATATATATATATACATTTTTTAAAAACTCATTTTTCTTCTTGATTAAAAACCATTGTTGGAACCTTGGATTTCAAAACATCTAGTTTTTTGTGAACAACATTTGCAACAATCATTCTTATGTCATGTTTTTAAGAGATTTAGAGATGTGTGTTCATATCCTAGGATGAACAACTTTTAAAGAAAGATGATCTTTCTTTAAAATTTCTTCACACTTGAGTTGGATTTTTGCAAGAACTTGCACCAAAACCACAAGTGATCCTCAAAACCGGGTATTTAAAGCTTGAAACAAGCTTGGAATGAAAGAAAATGAAGGAGATGGTGATGTAGTGGTGGCGGCTCTCAGCTAAAGGGAGGGGAGAAGAAAGAGAGTAGAGAGAAAAAGTGATTGTTTGAGTGTGAAGTGAGGGTGGGGTGGAGTGTAGGTTATATAGTTATCATTGAAAGAGTTTTTTTATAATATAATAATAAGTGTAGTAGATATTTCTTTTGAGTAGTGGAGTGTTATACTTGTATTAAGGGTATCATTCTCGGTTATTTTTAAATCGTTAAACTCTCGATTTTTAGCGCGAAAAATTTTATAAATTCAAAAATATTAATTCGAGAGTTTTCCAAGGTTCACAACTTAAATAATATTAATTATTAGTCAAAATAATATTGTTTACCTGGTTAACATGGTTTATATTAGACTGTATATTACATCAAGACAACTTTTAAAAATCTCAATAATGTGCGATCAAAATAATAATAAAAATTATTTTTTGCTTGACGAATAATATTTCCGCTTATAATTTATCAAATTATCAAAATTTAAGTTGTGTAAATGAGATTTTGAATTTTATGATTAACCGAAATTGTCATCAACGTTAAAATGATATTTTTTTAGCAACGCGACCGCTAATTCTCAAAATTACCAAACATAAATTTTTAATGATCAAAGGGCTTTGCTAGATTAGCTGACCTTAATCATCAAACACGAGATGTCACAGTAATATTGTAGAAATATACAAATCTTCTCTAATGTAAATCTTTGAACAAATAAAACTTAATTTCAAAAGTCTTAAAAGAAAAATATTTATTCTTTAAGCAAGAGGGAGCTTTATCATTAAAAAAAGATTATATATGTGATCGAGATGGTTGATGATTTGGCACAATTCATGAGTATTAAAAGTGACATACAACTATCCAATGACACGAGACAAAAAGAACACCAATAGTTCACTTTTTGAAAAAAGAAAAAAACTTTACTACCTACTACCTGTAAAATCTAAACGCAACTTTAGATGATAGAAAGATTCTTTATATTTTCTCAAGATCTCATACGCCTAAAATCCCTCTCAAGCACAAACTCAAAATTATTCATTGAAAACTTTATCTTCCTCATAGAAGCTCATCAAAGTACAAATACAATTATATTAGGCTCACAAATACTAAATTTATGTATTTAATGTAATTTAGTGTTTGGTGATTCTTGGTGTACACATGATGTGCTTACATAAATTCATATCTTCCCCATGATTGACGTAAGCCAATCAAAATTCTACAAGTTTGATATATTCCCCACATTTTATAACCCATAATTTGGTTTGTGGACTCTAAATATAGCATGACGTTGATCTCACATTAGATTAAGATCCTATGGGTTTGATAACTAGTTGATTTGTTGAATCAGAACCTATGGCAACAAATGTACTGCAATGTTGAATTAGTTGGAACTGAATCTCGAAGGTGTTTACAAAGCAATAACATCTAGTAACGTTTAATGCACCTAACATTGAAAGTTTGCATGAGTTATTTCAGGTTTTATTCACATGTCATGGCAATTGTCTTTCTAAATATGGAATGATTGGAGATTAAATAAGAGTTATAAGACAATAGTGCACCTAACAAAACATCAGAAGTTATCAAATTTCCAAATTTATGCAAAATGTCACATGACCAAGAACCCTTGTGTAAACCCATCCAGATCAGAGTTTGCAGAAAATTTTTCATTGGATTTCATAGGTGTTCCTTCAGCCAAGAGCTCATGCAAACCACTATTGATAGTTGCTGATTCTGAAAATCTTAAAAGCAGACTAATCTTTCTTCATCTAAATTGCCAACAACTCGAGCCCAAGCGATGTATTCATTTACCCTTGTATTATTGAATTGTTTGAAACTATCATATCTGTTGGGTTGGGCTTGAGCTCTTCAATGCTCTTCCTGCTGACTTTCTAATAACAACTTTGGTTTAAACTCATGAGTAAGTTCCAAGCTTGTTCACTACTAGAAACTTCTGCTTTAAACCACTGTGGTGATATGTCTTCAAATTCAACTACTGTACCAGTAAGCCTTTTTTCTAGAGAATCAATGTCCTCATATTCCATCTTAAATCCCATTCCAAATTATGGCCAACACTCTCAACTTTGATGATGGGAAGTTTTTTTTTCTAATTCTTTGCTATAAAAAGATTTGGGTGCTGTAACTTTGATCCTTTTTTGACAGATGCAAGATGAACAATAGGAGAGAACCTCTCTTCATTCAAAATGGAATCTGCCTAATTAAACCTAACAAGCTTTCGGCTTTTATTGTCATGCACACACCCCTCACCATTGTTCACTCCTCTCGGTTTATTTCTGGATTGGTGAAAATTGCACCAATATATCACTCAAAAGGTCGATATGTGAAACTTTACTATCATATGCTTGGGTGACAATCAAACTTCCACGGTAACACATATACAATGTGCAAATCAAAAGGACTTACGGGTTTTGGGCTAAGGGTAAGGTAGGAATGCTCGGCTGTGAATGTGGCTGAAATATAAAAAAAATCAAAGCAATACCACTGTTGGCACTCTTATTGATATAACTATTACTCACATAAGCAAAACATGGGTATACCTTTAACCCGCAACACATAACTTGCATTTCCAATTTTTTTTTCTTTTTTTTTTCTCATATTTTTTTTTTTTAGTTAACACAATAAAACAAATACTGAACTAATACTAATGTTATCAATAGTGGTAAGTCAACTTGGAAACAAAGATTTGAGCTGTAAAGATATGGGTTTGTCAAAATAAATGGTTTAAGGCTCGAAAGTGGCTACTATGGTGAATTTCGGGTAAGGTGGGAAAACAAAAAATGGTATTAAAAGAAAAAGGAAATCCTAAATTGCCTCTATCATTTATGTGCATTTATCAAGTCTACCATTTCAGCATGCATCAAATCACACAAGTTCTGAAACAACGAATCATATGACCTACACTCGACAATTGAACAAATTTGTATGTGAACTAACAATCTAATAGGCTTCAACTCTCACCAAGTGGCAAATAAGATTGCCGATGTGTGCATGTTTTTATTATACCAATAGCGTGTTAACCCTAACTAGGCAATTCTCAAATTTTTCTAAAGACCTTGCTAAACCTCATTATTTTTGCTATCTTAGAATTAGACCTTGACTACGGACCATTACATCAACATGTCAAGAATCAATTGGTATGCATGTCGTTTTCGTGTCAGATTGGATTGCTTCAAAACAATAAAAATTTTCAACTTTCCCTCATCCCCACACTTGAGATATATTGTCCTCAATGTATGGTATTTAAGTTAAGTGTGTGAGTTTTTCTTTGCAAATCAATTTATTCGATTAATCAACACAAACGACTTTCCAACTTGAACCGACCCACATAAAAACATAACCACTCCCAACACATATTAAAAATAATAATAACACCACCAAAATAGAAACACAAACTACTTAAAAAAAACACAATAAACATAAAGCATAAGAATCAATGTCGGGTTGCCTCCCGATTAGTGCTAAGTTTTAGGTCTTCAACCAGACCATACCTGCGACCACTCATGGTGGTCGAGTAGGATGCTTGACACCGGTATTCTTCAAATTATCACGTGGGTCTTCAACTAGATTGTATTTTGGCCCAAACATCAATGCCTCAACTCCACCTTTTATAGGATCAAGTGGATCGCCAACTTTTTTCATAATTTTAGGCTTCTCATCTTTTGCTTCCACTTTCATAATTTGTTCTTTATTTTCTTTAAATTCAACCATTTCCTTTAAGTTCACATGCTTATTCCTGTCATACTTAAAATCATTCTCAAATTTGATGTCCCCATTTACATGTGAAATACAAGTGGGAACACACACATTAGTCATATCTGCCACAAAAACATTATCATTAACAAAATAATTGATTGTCTTGGAAAATACATTAAAACGTAACTTACGGGTTTCGTAGGTCATGTCAATTGTTCCATCACGACAATTAATTTGAGCATTGGCAGTTGCTAAAAATGGTCGACCCAATATGACCTTAAATTGCTCGTTTGTACTCACTGGTGCATAATCAAGCACCATAAAGTCTAGTGGGTAGTAGAATTCTCCCAACTTGATTATTACATTCTTTACCATTCCCCGTGGTCGTTTTTGGGTCAAGTCAGCTAACACCAACGTGTTGTCAACTTCCTCTAGAGGACCAAACTCATACTGATCGTATAACATACCTGGCAAGATACTAACAGCTGCTCCATAATCCAAAAGTGCTCTTTTTATCTTCAACTTGCCTACTTTGATTGGAATGATGGGTGCTCCTGGGTCACCCTCTTCCATTGTATCGGCTTTGTCTTCCTTATTTGCAACTTGTTGTGAAAAAGAACTAAAGTCATTGTCAATAATTTTAGAGTCAAGAAGGATACTAACCGAATTGATGTGAACATTTCTTAAATTTTCTGTGTTGGTTCCTTGATGTTGAGGATTGATCATGGTATCACTCGATAGCTTTCCAGGGTTCCTTTTAATTTGAGCCACATCCTCTGCAAGTTGACCCACTTGTTTGTTTAATGCTTCAATAGCTTTGTCTCTTATTTCATTCTCCCTCTTGTTCTCTTGCATGTTTTCCTTCATCATATTCATCAAAGCATCTAACTTTGCATTTATAGATTCTTTACCACCAGTTACTCCAGTTTGAGAATTAGATTGATAACTTCGTGATGAACTTCCTTGTTGGCCCCCATGGTTGTAACTTCCTTGAAAATTAAGGTTCATCTGGTTTGAAGCATTTCCATACTGAAAGTGTGGATGATTCCTCAAACCGGGGTGATAAGTATTGGAGTTCATATCAAATTGTTTCCTCTCTCCATATACTTGATTCAACTCTTCATGTTGACCTAAAAGCAACGGACACTCTACACTTGCATGTCCTAACTTGGCCAATTGTCTTTCCAAAAATGCAATTCTTTCTTTAGCCTCATAATCGGTGGTGGTTGACCTTGCTGGAGCGGGCTTTGACCGTCTACTAGCCAAAGCTTGAGCTTTGGAATTCTTGCACATTCTTTCTAGGAATTCCCAATCCATATCTTCATGATTAGATAAGAATGTTCCATTACTTGTAGAATATAAGTATTTCCTTTCCTCCGGTGTTAGTCCATCTGAAAATGCTTTAATCAATTCCCACCTCTCAATACCATGATGAGGACACATGCGGATCAACTCCTTGAATCTCGTAAACGCCTCATGAAACTGTTCACCCATTTGTTGTTGGAAAGATCTAATGGCATCTCTTGCATCACTTGTTTTTCCCAAAGAATAGTATTCTTCAAGAAAGACCCTTTGCATCTCTTGCCAAGTATGAATACTATTGTTAGGTAAAGTGAGGAACCACTACTTCGCTCTATCTTTCAAGGTGAATTGGAAAAGCCTCAGTCTAACCTCATCTTGAGTGAAATGATTACCTCCAATTGTGCTACAAATGGCATCAAACTCAGCTAAGTGCACATATGGTTCCTCAGATGCAGATCCTCTAAATGGTGGAAGAATCATGAGGTATTGTGGGTGAACCTCAAAAGTTCTCCCTCTTCGATTAGGAGGCACAATAGGATTAGGGTTCTCCGAAATAGCAGGCTTAAAGTAGCTATCAACACCCCTCACATATGCTTGATTAGGTCTTCTTGGGCGATTAACGTTATCATTACCGCGACCCCTATATTGATTAAAGGCCGGTTGTGTATTCCATTCGTGTTGATCAAAACCCCAATTGTTGTCATCCCTCTCATGTCCATTATTGTCATCCATATTACTGCCCCAATTACCATAACCATCATCGTAATGGTTATAATCATTGTTATCCCAATCATCTTCATCGTTCTCATTACCCGTATGAACACTATGCATACTCACATGGTCTTCATAATTACCTCTACCACCTTGATTCAGATTAGGTGGTGCTCTTCGGTTTTGATTAGGGTTGAAGTTATCACAAACTTGAAAAGGCGGTTTGTTTTGGTTTTGATTTCTATTACCAAGATTGTTAGGTGGGTGTTGGTTGTCGGGTTGGTTTTGATTTTGGTTGTGTGGAGGAGGGTTTGGATGTTGGGGTGGTGGTTGTTGAGCAGGTGGTGGTAGGATGTTTGGATTCTCCATTTGAGTCGAATTTGAGGAACTATTGGCTGCTTGATCAATAGCTTGTGAAATTGATGTAGTTGGTATCCTTGATCGATGCAGAACACGGTTGTACCTTTCTGATTTATCTATCTCCGGATCGAACACTAGTGGTGAGTTTCTACTCGAGTTTCGGGTATGCATGCAATCCTGTCACCTGCACACTTAAAACACACCAAGCGTAACAAGAAAATAATAAAATAAAGCAAGAACAAATAAACAAAAAAAAAATAAATAAATAAATCAAATAACAAAACACCAAGCGCACCGATTCCCCGGCAACGGCGCCAAAATTTGATCGATGTCGAAGTATCAACCAAATAAGATGTTAATTATGTGTTCCTATTCACCTTAAACTAGTTAGGGTAAGTAGGGTTGTCGATCCTCGTGGAATTAGTGGTCGGTGTATTGCGAATCGATTTATATCAAAACAAATAGCCGAATTACTAAATTACTTAAACCTAGTGCCTCTTGGCTGTAAAGATTGGATTTTTAGAATGATTATAAAATTAACTACTAAAACAAATTGGAAAGATTCAATCTTGATTAAGAAAACAATTATAAGAAAAAGCAATCAACTTCGGATCTAGGTTTGGTTTTCGGTAATCGTTTAATCTAACTTGATGGAAAATCCTTAATAGGGATTCTAAACGTGTAATGATTAAGTGATATCAATAATCAAGACTTAATAGGTCTTAATACACAATACCAATTCAATTAGAAACCAAAACTTGCAATCATGTAATTCCTGAAAAATTAAATGACATTCAATAAAGGTTAACCAAAATTATTACTTAAATAATCAGAACACAAGTTAAACTTATAAAAGAACTTAATGGGTTCTAAAGTTTAATCCCAACAAAGTTGAACATAAACAAAAACCTAATCACATAAAACCTAATACCCGAAGTCGATCATGAGAAGATTAGCCGCTCATCGTTCTTGAATAATCTTCAAAATCGTTGTTGATTTGCATTCCGGATGATCGGATTATGTTTGTGAAGGTTGGAATGGTGATTTGGTAGTCTAAGAACGCCCAAAAATCGTCTCCAAACGTATTAGGTCGAATAGGGGGCAAGTGGTTCCTTAAAGATAAGTAAAATACGTTTTTATAGGGTTTCAAAAACCCTCCCAGCGTAGCCTACGCCAGACAGCGTAGCCTACGCCAGACAGCGTAGCCTACGCTGGGCCTCATTCTGCTGATTTTTTTAAGCTGCTGGCGTAGCCTACGGTGGCTACAGTAGGCTACGGTGGAAGCCTTTCTGCTGCACTTTGAATCTTTATTTTCTGACCTTTCCAAGACATAGTTTCTTCATATAAGCTTCCAACTTGCATGTTTTACCTACAAAATCACTTCCAATGCATAGTTAACCTATTCAACTTAATCTCATGCATATAAACGACTAATAATACGTAATATTTGACATTTAAACATTTATATTGTCGTTCCAACACCCTTACATCATGATGCGTTACTCAAACTGCTACTCGAGCCTTTCTGACCGACTCGGCCCTTCGACAGGAACCCTAGCCCCTCCGATTCGTGTGACCCGTTGGCAACCAAGCCTGGCGCCACTCCGTTCTATGGAAGGGAGACATCCTTAGTTGTACCGAGTATACCTTGGTGTGCCATTTCTTTCCGAACGGCTGCATAGGCACCCTCTGCCAAGGGTAGCGGGTCCCATCGGAGAATTTCCCGTTTGATAGCATCGTATTGTCGGTCGAGGGCGTTGAGAAATTGAAAGAGTTTCTGTTCTGACTGGATTTTGTTGTAAGTTGCTATGTCAACAGCGCAGGTCATTGGATTTGGGTCTCTTCTTTCAATCTCCCCCCCAACCCCTGCATAATGATCCAGAATTCTTCAAAAGGTGACCCATTCTACTTGATTCCATTTGCCTTGACATGTAAGTCAAAGGTTTGTAGTTTATCCTTCCCACTATTGTAAGTAACCACCAACACATCCCATAAGGTCCTTGCTGTGGGAAATTCGGTTAGGTTACTTTCAAGGGCTGGTTCAATATTCTGAATCAGCCACGAGAACACGACTAGATCGTCTTGTTCCCACTGTTCATAATTCTCGTCGGTTAGTTTCTGGTGGTGCTGGGTTTCCCGACAGATGGCTCAAAAGGTTTTTTGATTTTCCCCCAATGGCTACTCAAATCATTCGAGCCCACAAGGCGTAACTCTGACTGTTCAGTTTGATACTGATCTTCAGGCTATCGGAGAGACTCTGTTTGTGGGTTTGGTTTTGGCTATTGAGGCTGGTTTTGAGGAGGTTGGTGATCTGTAATGCAAGATCATCATTGTTGGGTTTTTGATTGCCCTCCTCCGACATAGTGGCTATGTATGGATTGGAGTTTGAGAAAGGTAGGTGATGAGTAGAGCCGAGCAGATTGATCCTTGGATCACATACACTGCTCTGATACCATGTTTTGAAATGGAATACTTAAGAGAATTGTTATTATTGTTGTGTTTTACAAAGACCAATAGACATCCAATTTATACAAGAGTACAAGGCTTTAACTAAGGAAATATATTAACTTCTCTTGGCTGGAATATTGCTGGTAACGGTCCTTTGGTGCGAGCTGTCAAAGAAAGGAAAAAAGGAAATTATGTGCACTGATCCTTATTCTCCATTCAATATCCTTTGATTTATATATATATATATATATATATATATATATATATATATATATATATATATATATTTTGTTCTTTCTTTTCTTGTTCTTCTAACACAAACTCCTTACAAAATAGAAAGCCAAAACCTAAACTTGTTTTTGGTTAGTTTGGCAAAAGCGGGGGGACTATTTGTATAATTAACTCATAAATTTATTGACAAATTACAGATTTTGGTTAAAGAATGCTCGCTCCAAAAATACTTCTTATGTAGACATTATTTTTATTTTTATGAGGTAAATTTACCGAATATATAAGATTTCATAATTACACACATATTTTATGTCAAAACGGTAGAGATGAAATGAAAATTTTCAAGAAGGAAAAGTGAGAATAGCTACATCTTATTATCGATCATTTATAGTATTTTAATTAAATTTACTGAAATATATGTGATACATTTTTTAAACTTCCATTCACATCTGTAAACACATGATTTGCAAAAGATTTAATTCTTACCGTACCACTAGGGTTTTGGGCTTTAGAGAGTCCAAGTTTCGAGATTTTAGTATTAACGATAGGAGCATCACCATGTAAACACACGATTTGCAGAAGATTCAATTCTTACCGTACCAAGACTGAATCATTAAATAAAAGATCACTTAAATGACTCTAAGATATTGCAATAACATTTAGTTGCGGTGCTGGTTAATGATGAGAACGTGACATTACCTTGTCATGGAGAGAATTTATAACCCGACTTCCATATGAGTGTAAGTATATGATGTTGAGTGAGCAATAACTGCGTGTGAAACATACTAATAATATTTATACTAAATAATATACATGGGTTAGGATATTTATATGAAATAGTTACACCTTGATAACCTTTTTAACACTTAAAATTTCTATTTTTATCCAATACAACTATTTCTGTAATCTACTTAATAAAAATCCCTACAACTACTTCATCAGTGCCACATTACTATTAGTGCCACCTTGCCAAGAACGACGACAACCCTCAGGCTTTAATCGGCATTTATTAAAAGCCTGTGATGTGATCTAAACTATATATAATTTATATAAATATTCTTTACATTTCAAATAGTTTTTGGGGTTTGCTTGTATTGAATACTTCATTTAGTTGGTACATAATGAGATTTTTGAATTACATTGAGTGGAAATGGTGTAACGTTAACTTAACTTACGACTATTATTAAGTGAAACTTCAAACATATTTTTCCTAAATACTTAATTTATTATATTCTTTGTTAAACTCATTTGATTAAATAAAACAATCAACATATGAAAAATCAAACGGAAATCAAATTAATTGGAAAGTTCACTCACGTTAAGAAGTTGGAATTTGGTATTTTGCATCAATTAATCTTTAACTAGGATTTTTCGGTCGCGCTTCGCAGCGAGACCTTGATTGTTTTCCTCATGCTACGCGGCTTGACGTCGGTCTTTATCATTCAACTCATCTCAAGAGATAAAAGTAAATATAGATACATGTTTAAATAATAGCAATATCAACAACAAAGATTTTTGCTCGCAATTGGTATGGTTCGTCACGATACTACAATCGCAGCTACACTTGATATAGCCTACGATACCCAAAAAAAATACTTGAATTTAATATAACTCTGTTTTTCAGTAACTATTATTATCTAAAGGTTGACAAAAAAATAAAATCGGACACATATCGTTAAAAAAAAACGAAAGTTATTCACCCGGACTACGTTTTGGGAGTTTGGTCTTTTTTTTCCGCATTAAGGTGTTCAAAATACGAACTTAAAAACTTAAGCGGCCAAATCAAAACCTTAACAAACTATTGTGACTAAATTGTTCAAAACACAAACTTAAATAGCCAAAATAAAAAAAATATAAACATTATTGTGTTAATTTTAAAAGACCATAAACTTTTGTGGCCAACTTGAAAAACCCAAAAGTTCACCTACCAAACTAATGAAAATTCCTCATTTAAAGTTAGGTGGCCAAGGTGCAAATATAGAAAATTTACTGCAGTAGACTCGATGATTTTTAATATATACTAGTGTTTATTCCCCGATGTGCGTTGTGTGTCTTGAAAGCGAGGCTCAGACACGGTCGGTTGCGGTTGCACGCTAGAAACAACTAGCACACCAAGGCACCAACACCGGTTTTGGTGTGTTATCACAGCCATAGAACAACCAAAACAAAAGGGTCCCAGAAAGTATCACCCAACAACATTAAACAATCAACGTAAACATCATCGACTTTACCAACCAACAACTATATTCAGAAACAAAATTACTCTCAGACGTGACTTGCACATCATCAACAAACAAACAATTTTATATGGCTAACATAAGGTTTAACATGACCAACATAGAAGGAAGAATACACAAACGCAGTTTACATGGTCAACAAAACAGAGCATCAGGCCATCAACAACAGTTGTTTAAGGTGCTTGGAGACTCTGGAAGGCAACCTCATTGTGGCTGCATCCTACACGGATGACACACCAAACTACGAAGGCTTACACTCCTTCTGCATCATGGTCTCAACGGGATTAAACACAGACCTCAGATGAGTGCAAACCCATCTTCATCGATCAAACAGAAAGTAGGGTTGAAAAGGGCCATGAAATACATGAAAACCCGAGTGCACGGTGGTTGCACCCTTGAGCACTCAGACACGTACAAGTGATTTGGGGCATCGTCATCGTGTATTTAATCGACAGCCCACCACAACAGAGAGTCTGAGACCCCAAAAAAACTGATCCCACATATGTTCACATTCATTATCATCGACCAAATCCGCAACCGAATATGGGTCCAATTGGAGCTCTAACAACCCTCCTTGGCTGTAATCCTGGCCATTTGGCCTACATTAAAAATCAAATAACACCACTAAGATATAGGAGGGCGGCCTTGCCAGAAACGAACATCCAAGAGGCAAAGGCTCTCGCACGACGGCAACCCCCTAAAATCCTCGCAAGTAGGGCTGAACTCGACAAGAATCTCGAAACGTGGGATAAATGCAGCATCAAGTGCTTCTACACTACGCAACAACAGTTCACAACTGCCATGCACATACAATAAATCTCATAACACAAATCAGAAACCCCAAAACCATCTGATCAAGAACAGAAACCCCAAAATTTCATGTTGAAGAAGATATAGTGAATAACACCTAGAGGCATTAAACACATGCCTGCTAACGAAAATCAAAATGAAAGCATAGATCCACATTAAAATATAACAAACCTTTGAATCCAAACATAACCCCAAAATCAACAGATTAAAAACAAAACTCCAAAACTGATCAGAAGAACATATAGTGAATAAAAATCAAATTTGAAAACGCAATCCACTTATACATAACATTAAACATATGCCAATTCACAAAAATCAAAATGAAAGCACAAATCCACTTATACATAAACAACATAAAGCAGCAGTATCGCGGTTTTCGTTGGAGCGTAAGAAAGCCGGTGTCGGCAACACACGGAAAGTCCCAATGACAAACATGAAACATTGCCCTCAATACCTACGTCTCAGGAGAACATCAGCTCACCGTCATTAACCCACAAATCACCATAAGCAGACAGTAATATTAGAACCGGCGCATGAGCTGCCGCCAAGCAAGGTTGTGACAATGATGGGCGGCAGCAGCACCGGATGCCAGACCCTCTAAATAACAACATAAACGCAACTACAGGAGAAGGTCGGATCGATGTCTAAGCTGCTGCCATCAAACGACAATGACGCTGATGGGTAGAAACATCACCTGATCTCAAAGCCCATCTCAAGATTCCCTCACTATCATTAGCCTCCCTCTAAAACAAATAAAGAGACTGTTTGTTGAGCCACAAAGTCACCAATGGAGGAGGACGGTAGCAATATCTCCTGGTAACACCAGAAAACCACCATCGCAATCATCCCTCTATCTCTCTCTATGTCTCTGTCTCACTCTATTTTTGAGAGTGGCATCGACGACGAAGAAAGAGACGAACGAAAAGGCGGCGTTGGCGATAAAACCAGCCGGTGACCGGTGCTGAAATTGAGGCCCGCCTTGGTGAAAACGAACGACCACCACCACCACAACCAGAAAACCCATCGAAAATGACCAAACAAACCCCTTTTAAACACATGCAAGAGCCAAACCGCAAACCAGATGGAAGACTAGCAGCGAGGAACAATCACCAAGGCGGAGAGCTGGCCGCCAAGCCGGAACCGTAGCTGCCGCGGCCACCAAGCTGGCAGGTTCATCTGCACCCACACACACCCCTCTCTCTCTAAAAGAAACTTTCAGAGAACACACATTTAAAAGAGGATAGGGGTTTAAACACAAAGTGATAAAATTTCAGTGGCCAAAGCACAAACAAATGAAAAACAACTGCTGATCAAACTTCTATTTTCATATATAGGGTAATAATAATGGTCTATTTGTTTTTCATGGATTCAAAACAGCTACATGAAGATGTATTGAAGATTAGTAAATGTGCCATGAGGTTACTTGGTTGAAATAAATGGTGAAGTCCATGTGTGTTTAAAAGTTAAAAAGTTACAAGAATTGGGCTTTAATGGCCTAACATGAGAAGAAAGATGATTAGGTTAAAACTCAAGAGCAAATGTCAAAGGCGGCGTGCTTTGGAGTAATGATAGAAGAATAAAAAGATAACCTTATTGAATTTGTCAGTCTCGAACAAGAAATCGGACATAAAACAAATCAAAACGTACCGGATTCGGGTTCAATCTTCAAATAATTAAACTTACTTGGATTAATCTCTGAATCGTGAATCACTATCAGATAAACTTATTTCGTGGGTTACACACGATTGATTTATGTTGAATCTATGTTGTTTCTTGATGGAACGTCTTGTAAACGTGAGAACTATTGTTCCATGTTGTTTTGTTTTGATCAAGAGTAAGAAAGGAGACTAACTTCTCTCAACTACTAGAAAATATGGGTTTTTGCTACGAAAAATTTGCTACGCAACTTTTTTTGTAGCAAATTGCTACGCATTTACAACAACATTGCAATGCAAACAAATTTATTTAAGCTTCCTATGAATTTTGCTATGAAATTGTGACACAACAAAAAATCATAACGATTTCGTCACAAAAGAGTAGCAAAACTTAATTTTCTTAAGAGTTAATTACATAAATGGTCCCTGTGGTTTATCGAAAATAACAGCTTTGGGTACTAAGGGTTTTTTATAACAGGTTGGGGCAATGTGTTTTTAATTTGTAACGAGTTAAGGTATTAACACTAACGAGCGTTAACTTTTTCTTTAAATCCAAGAGCATTTTTGTCTTTTTACTTTACAAGGACTATTAATATAAATAGAGGTACTGGTTGTGTCATTTAGTATAAATAAAAGATTATTTATGTAACTTAATATATATATATATATATATATACATATATATATACACACACACATACATACATACAAACACATATAAATGTACTTTCACCTTCAGTTCTAGATTAATTTCACCACCACCCATGGCCGCCCACCACCACCACCACCACCACCAACCACCACCGTCCACCACTAGCCACCACCGTCATCCTCTTCAGCTCTTTAAATGAAACAACAGCTGCACCACAACGTCATCTTCATCTTCATCTTCATCTTCACCACCACCGACAAACGACCGTGCAACCAACCACCACCATCGCTGCTTCATCTCCATCGAACAACCATTTATGCTGGTTCTAACCTTGGGTTCAAATTTCTATTTATAAGCCCTAAAATCAAGTATCCCCAATTTGGGTTTTAGGGTTTTGAGAAAGTTTCAGGTTTTAAGGATTCTGGGAATCTGACTATGAAAGAGGTAGCCGGCGGCGGTGGGTGGCGCCGACGATGGTGGGTGGTGCCGGCAGTGGTGGGTGGCGATGGCAGAGTTGGGAAGGGGGAAAAGGTGGCAGACAAATGGTTGTGGTGGTGGGCAGACGTTCGGAAGATGTCACACCCCCGCTTGTAGCGGAAACACGAGAATGTAACGGACGGGATCGTCATAACACATTGTTAATTAATAGAGATGCATTAAATGATGAAAAGTCAACGTGTCATGACGTCACGGGACACAAATGGAGACTTGTGCCGCAGTTAGTCAATTCCACGGCAAACATAGTCATACAGACAAATGGAGTGTAAATCCCACAACCTGGGAGCAAGTAAACAAATCATGATAAATAGAGATAAATCGGACAAAAACATAATGTCATAAACACCAAGGCCAGGCCCTAAATGCAATCATAAGGTCATCACTAAGGCAGCATCCCTAGCTATCCTCAATGATTGTTACCTGAAAAGATATGCTCAAAAAGGTCAACATATTGTTGGTAAGTTCGCAGGTTTAAGTAGTAAACATAATTGATGCTGTGTAATAGTTTTGTAGGACATGAGTGTATACAGTTATAAGCAAGCAATATCACATGTAAACATGAGCCTCACAACTAAACCTATGACGTACACACAGATCTTGTCAGAACATATTCACCCTAGGGCCTGTCTGTGGCCACTGTCAGTCCCAACTAGTATACTAACAAACAAGGGTGGGGGTGTCAGCCCAATATTACTATCAATACCTGTCCGTCGGTTCCACACCGGAATTAAATAGTTGTGAGTAACGAACCACACAGCAACTCATGCATGTACCAGATATATACTTACAAAACAGTAAACACAACGGTCCCAAGAATAAATGAGTTCACAGCATAAAAAGAGTGAGCATACTTTTCCCCCAAGTTTGTAAACAATTGAAATGAAAACGGGGCCGCAAAACTCACCTCGAAATGTGATGAATTAAAGAGAACAAAAGGCTTCAAAGAATGAGAGCAAACAAGCGATCAAACACCTATAATTAGTTATAATTAAATCTTTAGGCACGTCTAAAGAGGATAGGTATATTCGGTCGGTTTCGGGTCGGTTCGGGTCGACAAGCAACTCACACAAAAATATGGGTATTTATGAATACTTCTATATATATAATAATTTAATTATGCGTTTAGTTGGACCCAAACGAAATACATATGTATATAAATATATTTTCATAACCACACGTGTCTTACTCATAATTACAACACGATAACGCGCGCCACTCAAACTTATTTATGTATCAAGCACGTAGGCGCGCACACACACATATATATAATAAAAACTAGTTTTCAATAATTTGGGATAAAACATACTCAAATAAACAATATATTTACTATGCAATATATGATTAAAAGTTAATATATGAGAGAAGAAACAAAAGTGATATAAAGTCAATGAAAATATATACATTAATACATGCAAAACAAATATACACGCTGCGATCACATAACACATTTGAACACACACTTAGCACCCACAATATTGTCAACATACACAAAATACACACAGATGACACACACACACACATTGATTAGCACACAAATAACACATCACACACTTCTACACACACCCAAATCACACACACAATTGATACACACATATACAATTAAATATATACATACATATCAACACTTTTGCACAGTGTAACACCACGAACACATAGTTTCACACACACACACACACTCTGTAACACAAATACACACACAATATCACTCACGTGGACACACCCACAACACACACACAGCGGCACATGTGCACACATTTTCACTCGGCACACACACATAATATATATACACGTGCACACTGAAACACTCATATATATGTTCATACGGTCGACACACACACGTATATACATACACGAGCAAAACACCCACACATATATAGATACATACAGTCCCCACACACATATACGTACACATTCGAACACACGCGCTCGCATACGTACATACAAAACAACCCGAACCGAGAAGACGAAACCGAACACAACGAAACAAAATAAACCAGGACGAAAACCGAACACGTACCAGCAGTATGCGTTGCGGAGGGACGACGATGAACGAAGACGGTTGGACGGTGGTTGTTCGACCACGACAACGGAGCTCGGCAAGGGAGTGAGGTCGTCGGCCGGAAATCGCGTACAATGGAGAAGGAATCGACGGCAGTAGGGTTACGGGGGGGATGAAGGCCGACATATATATGTTTTTTTTAACAATTACACTCTAGCCCCCCTCAATTATCTATTAATTAATCCCTCAAGTTTAGTTAAATTATAATTTAAACCCTGGACTTTAATTATAATAATAATAACAATATTAATAATAATAATATTATTAATGACAATAATAATAATATTAATAATGAAAATAATAATACTACTAGTAATTGTGTGAATAATAAAAATATTATTAATAATAATAACATTGTTACCCATAATTTAGTTCATAGCGATTAATAAAAGATTTAAATATAATTGTGTTTAATTACCGTATTATAAGATTAATGCAAGCGCGCACAACGATAAGATCAAGGTTCGGCTCGAAAATGAGTAAATTACACAAGGGTAATAAATGCACGAAGAAAGTTAACGAGCTTTGGGTTAATTGACGGACCTGATAGTGACGGATGTCACAGTATCCCCTAGTTGAGAGAATTTCGTCCCGAAATTCAACTGGAGTTAGATCCTGAAACTCTATCCGCCAACAAATGTGGATATTTAGATCTTATCTGGTCTTCCCGTTCCCACGTAAACTCAGGCCCTCGTTTAGAGTTCCATCTCACTCTGACAATTGGAATCTTGCTGCGCTTCAATTGCTTCACTTCTCGGTCCATTATTTCTATTGGTTCTTCCACAAAATGTAGTTTCTCGTCAATCTTGATTTCCTCAATCGGTACATGAAGGGATCCATCGGCTAAACATTTCTTAAGGTTCGATACATGGAATGTATCGTGCACGCCACTAAGCTCTTGGGGTAATTTTAATCGATACGCTACGGGACCAATCTTTTCTGTGATCTCAAACGGTCCTACATATCTAGGAGCTAATTTCCCTTTCTTTCCAAACCGTACGATTCCCTTCCAAGGGGAAACTTTCAGCAAGACACGATCGCCCACGCTAAACTCAAGAGGTTTTCGACGGTTATCGGCGTAACTTTTCTGACGATCTCGAGCTGCCTTAAGCCTATCCTTGATTTGAAATATCTTATCAGTCGTTTCCTGAATAATCTCCGGACCTGTCAATTGACTTTCACCTACTTCCGCCCAACACACCGGAGACCTACACTTCCTTCCATACAATGCCTCAAACGGAGCACATCCAATGCTCGTATGATAACTATTGTTATAAGAGAATTCGATCAACGGTAAATGAGTATCCCAACTCCGACCAAAGTCAATTACACATACCCTAACCATGTCTTCAAGAGTCTGTATCGTACGTTCACTTTGACCATCCGTTTGTGGATGATAGGCGGTACTTAAATCCAAACGAGTGCCCATTGCCTTTTGTAGAGTCTGCTAAAACCGTGATGTAAACCGACTATCACGATCGGATATAATTGACACGGGCACTCCATGCCTAGCCACAATCTCATTCACATATAATCTCGCTAGCTTTTCCATCTTATAATCCTCGCGAATCGGTAAAAAGTGAGCGGATTTCGTCATTCGATCAACGATAACCCAAATCGAATCATGTCTGCTACTTGTTCGAGGCAATTTAGTGATAAAGTCCATTGCTATATTCTCCCATTTCCATTCAGGAATTTCCCGTTGTTGTAGTAGTCCAGATGGTTTTTGATGTTCGGCTTTGACTTTCGAACAAGTCAAGCATTCGCTTACATACGTTGCAATGTCCCTCTTCATACCAGGCCACCAATACAACTCTTTAAGATCTTGGTACATTTTGTCTGCACCAGGATGAACAGAATAATTAGACTTGTGCGCTTCGTTCATAACTAGGGTTCGAACATCTCCCCACTTAGGTACCCATATACGATCTACAAAGTACCATACACCATCCTCCTTACAGTTCATCTGTTTGTCTAACCCTCGAAACTCCTCACTTGCGATATTCTCCTCCTTCAATGCTTCGCCCTGCGCCATCAGAATTTGCGTTTTTAGATTCGACTGAATGGTCATTCCCAACGCTCGCGCACGTAAGGGTTTAACACGTTCCTTCCTACTCAAGGCATCAGCCACTACGTTTGCCTTTCTAGGGTGATATCGAATCTCACAGTCATAATCACTTAGAAGTTCCACCCATTGTCTTTGGCGCATATTCAGTTCCTTTTGATCAAAAATGTGTTGCAGACTTTTGTGATCAGTGTAGATAACGCACTTAGTCCCATACAGATAATGCCTCCATATCTTAAGTGCAAACACCACTGCACTTAATTCCAGGTCATGTGTCGTATAATTCTTTTCATGAACCTTAAGCTGACGCGAGGCATAAGCAATCACCTTATCCTTTTGCATCAGTACACAACCCAGTCCTTGATGTGATGCATCACAGAACACCACAAAGTCGTTGGATCCATCAGGGAGGGTCAATATTGGCGCATTACACAATCTTTCCTTCAATGTCTGAAATGCCTCTTCTTGCTTATGTCCCCAGTCAAACTTCTTGTCCTTCTGCGTTAACATTATCAATGGTTGAGCGATTTTGGAGAAGTTCGCAATAAATCGATGATAGTAACCAGCCAACCCTAAGAATTGCCGTATTTCCGAAGGCGTCTTAGGTGTATCCCACTTTTTAACCGCTTCGATCTTTCCAGGATCAACGTGGATTCCATGCTCATTAACCACGTGTCCTAAAAACTTCACCTCTCGTAACCAAAATTCACACTTCGAGAACTTAGCGTAAAGTTTCTCTTCCTTTAGCAATTTGAGTATCGCTCGTAGGTGTTGGTCATGGTCTTCCTTTGTTCGGGAGTAGATAAGAATATCGTCTATAAAAACAATTACAAACTTATCCAGATAGGGTTTACATACCCGGTTCATCAAATCCATAAACACGGCCGGAGCGTTGGTCAGCCCAAATGGCATGACTAAGAACTCATAATGCCCATATCGAGTTCTAAACGCTGTCTTTGGTGTGTCCTCCTCGTGAACCCTCAATTGGTGATAACCTGATCGAAGATCAATTTTAGAGAAATATGAAGCTCCCTGAAATTGATCAAATAGATCATCGATTCTTGGAAGAGGGTATCGATTCTTCACGGTCAACTTATTTAGTTCTCGATAATCGATGCACATTCGGAACGACCCATCTTTCTTCTTAACGAATAATATCGGTGCTCCCCATGGTGAATGGCTGGGTCGGATGAAACCCTTATCCAATAATTCTTGTAATTAACTTGATAATTCCTGCATTTCCGAGGGTGCCAATCGGTAAGGTGTCTTTGCTACGGGTGTTGCTCCAGGGATCAAATCGATGCGGAACTCCACCTGTCGAGGGGGAGGCAAGCCGGACAGCCGGAAAGTCTCGCACCACCAGAATGTCTTCCAGCTTCCTTTCCTCCTCTTTCTTTTCTACTACGTGCGCTAAGAAGGCATAGCATTGCTTTTGTAGACATCGACGCGTCTTCATGCTGGAGATGAGCCTTAGATTCCTTCCCGGTCGTTCTCCTTGTATTTTGAGCACCTCACCGTTAGACATAGGGATTCGCACCACTTTTTCTCGACAGACAATTTCCGCTCCACATTTTGATAACCAATCCATCCCTACTACTACGTCAAAACTCCCCAATTCGAGAGGTATTAAGTCTATCTCAAAGGCATGGTCCTCTAACGTTATGGTGCAACCTCTAATTATTTCCTTAGCCTCTACAAATTTACCATTCGCCATTTCTACCGAATAGCTAGTCTCTAAACAACTAGGGTTCAAACCAAGCAGAGGTACAAATTCAGAGGACACAAAGCTATTATCTGCCCCGGTATCAAATAATACCGATGCAAAATGATTATTGAGAAGGTACGCACCCGTAACAACATCCGGGTCTTGACGAGAGTCATTTGCTCCAATCACAAACGCACGTCCTCGGGCAGCATTACCTTGATTCCCCTGTCCTTGGTTACCAGCTATTGCCATCACCTGGTTTTGATTATTCCCCTGGTGATCCGGTGCCCGATTCAGTCTGGGGCACACATTCCGATAATGATCGGGGCTTCCACACTCATAGCAAACCCTGACGCTTTCTACTGGATTAACTGCGTTTACCGGTGCGACTAAGTTGGGCGCCACCCTAGAGTCTTTCGCAAAATGCCCCAGGCGCCTACAGTTTACGCACGCCCGGCACGGCATCGCTTGCGGATGATGAAAATTACACCTGCCACACTTAGGATGTGGCCCAACATATTCTCTCCTACCTTGGTTCACCGTCATAAAGCTTCTTGTCACCTTTGCCTTCTTATCAAACCTTCCCCCTGCTTGTCTGCTCGATTCCCCATTATCCTTTCTTTTCTCACCACCCTTACCTAATGCTCCAGTTCGTACCATTTCATCAGTCAGGGTGCCCACCTTCAAGATCGCACTCTGAATAGTCGGGGGTGCCGCGGCAGTCACCATACCACATATTTATGGTACCAAACCCTAGATGTAACGCTCGATCCTCTTTAATTTTGGGGTCACCAAATACGGAACAAGCCTAGCCAGTTCGTGAAATCGATCCGTGTAAGCTGCGTGTCCAGCTCGCACCATAGTATGATTCCAGAATTCATGCTCCAACTTCTGCATTTCATTATTAGGGCAATACTCCTTAGTGATCAAAGCCTTAAATTCATCCCATGTCATTTGCATCGCCGCCTCCCTTCCCCTTGCTTGGATCTGAGTGTTCCACCAAGTTAGCGCCTTTCCTTGCAGTTAACATGTAGCATACTTGATCTTCTGACTGTCCAAACACTCGCTAATGTCAATCACTGCTTCCATCTTTTCAATCCACCTAGTTAACGCTATCGCCCCGCCTTTGCCATCAAATTCCTTAGGTTTACATGCCACAAACTCCTTATAAGTACATCCTCTTCTTCTTTCGCCATTACCATCTCCATTCCCGTTTCCTCCCCCATTGACATTTCCGTTGTTCGGCCCATTTCCGTTCCCACCAATCGGACCATCACCGTTGCCATTTGCATTCTCATTACCATTTCTATCACCTACTCCACCTCCTCCCTCATTGTTGTTGTCGTCCTGTCCTTCATAACCATTTCCACCATTTCCTTCATCACCATCATTCCCATTGTTATTTCCATTATCGTTGTTGCCACCCCCATTGTCGTGGTTCATAATGTTATCACTCACTTGTGCGACTATGGTTGGGATAAGCGCAGCCAGCTGCTGGGCAATCATAGCAGCTATGTCAAGGTTCCCGGTTCCATTGTTGTTGCCAGGTGCACCACCTTCATTTCCTCCACTTGATGCTTCACCCCTGCCACCAGCACCTCTTCCTCTACCTCGACCTCTTGGGGCAGCACCACCACGACTATTACTGCGGGTAATTCTTCTGGGCGGCATTTTCTAATCAATCACAAATAACACATAAGTTTCAATCATATTAGGGTTTACCACAATCCAGTCATCCACGCGCAAATAACATATCAACACAACCATATAACTCGCGAATAATATCATAAGCAATTTCATAATAATAATAATATAGACTTCCCATTCTCATAAACCATCATATCCATAACACAGTCAAATACCAAAATGCCCTCAAAACACGTAAGTACTAAAAGTCTAACAAAATCCCAATACGAAATATAAAATAACTAAAAATAAATCCCATCAAGTCTTCACTTCCTCCTCAATGTTCGTGTAATGTCAATCCTGGTCATCGCCACTGCTGGATGAACTAGAGGGGCTCGGGGGCTGGTCAGGGTAGTCACCCCACAGATTGGCCTCGTCTGTCGGCAGTCGGAACCTAAAACGATTGGCAGAGAACACCCTCTTCCTGGCCGTCACCATCCTCAGCGCCCCAACTCCGTTGACACGGTACGGCCCCCTAGGGTAACCAGGAACCTAAGGTCCCGCCTCAGGGGCGACCCTCGCGACTGCCTGTGCAGTAGGGACAGGCACGTTCAACTCAGCAGGTGCAGGAACAGGCACGACTGGCGCAGCAGTGACTGGTGCCATAGGTGCGATCGGCGCGGCTCGAACAGCGGGCATCCCCAGTACAATTGAATTCACCGGTTCTTCCTCTTCAGATGATTTCGATGAGTCCGACATCATCTCCTCAGGTTTAGACTCAGTGTCTGAAGACGACATCAGCAAGTGGTCAGAGAGGACCTCTTCAGGTTCTGACTCAAAGTCAGAAGTAGTGATGCGAGCCAGGGAAAGATCAGATGGACCAGCGGAAGACATCCTATAAGGAAAAAGTATAAGTACTTTTCCTCAAATGAAGGCAATCAAAAGATAGCAAAAGGCAATCAATTAAGGAAGAACATACATGTAATATAAGATGCACACAAACCCTAGTATGCATTCTACATGAAGGTTCTTAGGTTATAGTCTAGGTCGAGTGATCTACCTAATTCTCTATAACCAATGGCTCTGATACCAATCTGTCACACCCCCGCTTGTAGCGGAAACACGAGGATGTAACGGACGGGATCGTCATAACTCATTGTTAATTAATAGAGATGCATTAAATGATGAAAAGTCAACGTGTCATGACGTCACCGGACACAAATGGAGACTTGTGCCGCAGTTAGTCAATTCCACGGCAAACATAGTCATACAGACAAATAGAGTGTAAATCCCACAACCCGGGAGCAAGTAAAAAAATCATGATAAACAGAGATAAATCCGACAAAAACATAATGTCATAAACATCAAGGCCAGGCCCTAAATGCAATCATAAGGTTATCAATAAGGCAGCATCCCTAGCTATCCTCAATGATTGTTACCTGAAAAGATATGCTCAAAAAGGTCAACATATTGTTGGTAAGTTCGCAGGTTTAAGTAGTAAATATAATTGATGCTGTGTAATAGTTTTGTAGGACATGAGTGTATACAGTTATAAGCAAGCAATATCACATGTAAACATGAGCCTCACAACTAAACCTATGACGTACACACAGATCTTGTCGGAACATATTCACCCTAGGCCTGCCTGTGGCCACTGTCAGTCCCAACTAGTATACTAACAAACAAGGGTGGGGGTGTCAGCCCAATAGTACTATCAATACCTGTCCGTCGGTTCCACACCGGAATTAAATAGTTGTGAATAAAGAACCACACAGCAACTCATGCATGTACCAGATATATACTTACAAAACAGTAAACACAACAGTCCCAAGAATAAATGAGTTCACAGCATAAAAAGAGTGAGCATACTTTTCCCCCAAGTTTGTAAACAATTGAAATGAAAACGGGGCCGCGAAACTCACCTCGAAATGTGATGAATTAAAAAGAACAAAAGGCTTCAAAGAATGAGAGCAAACAAGCGATCAAACACCTATAATTAGTTATAATTAAATCTTTAGGCACGTCTAAAGAGGATAGGTATATTCGGTCGGTTTCGGGTCAGTTCGGGTCGACGAGCAACTCACACAAAAATATGGGTATTTATGAATACTTCTATATATATATAATAATTTAATTATGCGTTTAGTTGGACCCAAACGAAATACATATGTATATAAATATAATTTAATTATGGGTATTTATGAATACTTCTACAAAAATATTGTGTTTAATTACCGTATTATAAGATTAATGCAAGCGCGCACAACGATAAGATCAAGGTTCGGCTCGAAAATGAGTAAATTACACAAGGGTAATAAATGCACGAAGAAAGTTAACGAGCTTTGGGTTAATTGACGGACCTGATAGTGACGGATGTCATAGAAGACGAGGGATGATGATGATGACGATGATATTGCGATGGTGGTGATGATGCAGCGGTGGTGATGATGCCATGACGGTGATGCTGTGATGGGGGTGATGATATGGTGATGATGGGTAGATGGTGGTTGTTGTGGTGCTCGTGGGTGTTCGGTAGTGGGCCGGTGGCCGGTGGCCGGTGGGTAGGAGGGTTGGGTGGTTCGGTAGTGGTTCGGTAGGAGGGTTGGGTGGTTCGGTAGTGGGTTGGGTGGCCGATGGGTAGGAGGCTTGGGTGTTCGATAGTGGTTAGATAGTAGTGATGGTGGTGATGTTGGGTATATATAGTTACATTAATGGTCCCTGAATAAAAGAAAAATACAGAATTACAAAAGTAGTCCCTCCAAGGGCATTTCAGTCAATTTCTTTAAAGTTAACAGAAAAACTAACGCATGTTAGTCTTAATACCTTAACTCGTTACAAAATTTAAAACATAATACGCCAAACTGTTACAAAAAACCCCCAGTACCCAAACCTGTTATTTTAAATAAACCACAGGGACCATTTATGTAATTAACTCTTTTCTTAATTTATATCAATATATAAACAATAGTAACTAAAATAAAAATATGTATTTATAAAAATTATTTATACATTGTGACATAAATGCTACGCACAGTGAAAAATACAAGTTTTATTGCTAATGTGTCACAAATCATCACAAAACGAATTACTTTTATTATAACTTGCGACGCATTTGCTACGAAAAATATAATCAAACCAGAAAATAGTAGATAGGTCACAGATATAAATATTTTATTGCCGTTGCTACTCATTTGCTACACAATATTTATTTTAACTGATATATTAACTGAATTATGCATGCCAAAGCAGTTTAGTTTATTTATACTTTTATTTAACATAAGTTTATTTAATAAAATAATCAATGATAGAATTGATAATATACAATTATAATAGTAGTAATAATATATAAATAAACTAGGTTATATTCTTATGTATTACACGAGTTGAATAGCAAAAATACTAAATATTTATTGATGATGAGTAGGAATTGTAAAACGTTATTTTAATATAACGTATGATTAAATTTACGTATGGTTAAATATTTTGATTTTTTATTATTTTTAAAACTTTAGTTTTAAAAAATTGCTTTTAAAAATTTTTATTATTTTATCAGTATTTTGTTGTTTAAAAACTCTGAGTTTGTTTTAAATATATGTTATTTTATAAAAATTTTATTTTATAAAAAAATTGAATTTAAATATTTCATAATTTAAAAAAGCTTCATTGTTTTAGAAAATCATAGTTTTAGAAAATTTTATTTTTGAAACAATATATTTTTTAATCAAAACACTTAGTTTTTATTTATTGAAAAATTCTTTTAAAAATTATTAATACACGGACTTGAATTTAAATTGGAGAGAGCGAAAGAGAAATATTTGGAAATTAGTTATTTGTTTTTTAAAAAATAAAATAAATAGTTTAGGTGGGAAAATAAATAAAAGATTTATTGTAAGAATAGCATGTGTCAAAAAATGTAAACAATCATTAGTATAGATATAACTAGTTTTTTACTCGCATAATAAATAAATATTTATTTTTTACCGGCAATGTATAGCGGCGGCATCGTACATGGCATAGTAAAATACAGGTAACAATCGACCAAACTTGTCTTCGGACTAAATTCACATCGAACAATAAAATAACTCGAATTTATATCATCGAAAAAAAAAAACATTTATACGAGACATAGACCGGATCAAAGCATACATTAAAAAGCACATAGATTACAATCTTTCCAACTCGTTTCTGAACTAAATTTATATTAAAACGTAGAGTAAATTGATTTATATCATCGAATGAAATTTTATATTTGACTAGACTCATTTCTGAATAAAACTTACGTCAAAATGTAGGTGAGCATTGAACTGTAGATTATGTCAAAGCTTATATAAAATATGCATGAAAATTATTTATATTTGACCTAATACATATATAAAAATAAGAACCTAAAAAAAAATAAAATTGTATTAGAGTAAACCCTAAACTTAAAAAATTTAAGGGGTTAAAGTGAAGTGTCAAATTTAACTAGACATAATTGGATTCAATAAAAAATAAATTCAACAAATAATTATTATCATCATTATTTTATTATTATTATTATTATTATTATTATTATTATTATTATTATTATTATTATTATATAACTCAATAAATATATATTATAATTATTTAATTATTATCTTAGCACGGTTCTGCAAGATGCGTGAATCCCAATGTTAGTCGTAAGAGATCATTTTTAGTTTAGCAAGAAGAAGTAAGCAACCGAAGAAAGCTTTCTTTAAGGACAGGAATGAGCGTAGATAGAGAAGAAAGTTAGAGTAACTTGTTAAAGACAAGAGAAACCAACTAGCAAATAGAACTCGAGGAACAGGCTTATTCAGAAATACAAAGAGTTGGGTTCGCAATCAAAGGGACCACTATCTAGGCTAGCCGGGGCGGAATTAAATTCCACTCGACCACTTCAGGTTTTGGGATAGAGCATGTGAACGCCCAATATGTGTATGTGTATATATGTATGTTTGTGAAATGAATCATGTATAATGAAGCTGGGTTAAAAATCAAACAAAAAGAAAACAATATTTGAAGCTCGAAAAACGAAAAATAACTTTTAGTTGTGGGAGATGTGTAACAAATATAAAGCAAATTGCTACAAATTTGAGACAAAATATATTTTTATTTTAAGTTTTGTCACAAATATGTAGCAAGTTACTTCACAGTTGCTACGTAGTTTCCATGGCCATATATTTAGTTTTCATTTTCCGTGGTCCAAATGTTTTATTTATCACACAACTTGATATAAATGAAATACTTTTATTTCACATACTTATAAATATTATACACTTACGTAGATATGTACACACCATCACAAACCCCTTGCCGAGAATACCTTTTTATAACTGTGTAATCACACATGTATGCGACTGTGTATACATCAAGACACATATACAAACAAATATACACACACACACTAAAAAAAACCCATATGCACCAACATCAAATTATAAACATGTGTGACGGATCTAGAACAAAACTTTAGGGTAATTTTTTTAACCATATATTCATGTAAGTAAAACAAAAAAAAACACGTTAAAAATGAAGTTAAACAAATTCATGTTAACTGATATCGAGAAAAAAGATCCTAGCCGGTTTAGTATAATTAGTGAGTTTCCGCCTAGTTACATCCATCATAACATATGGCGTGATATGTGTAAGGTAAGTGAATTAATAAATTATTGTGTTTTTCTATATTATTATCTTATTCATATGTATGTATGTATGTATGTACGTATGTACGTACGTATGTATAGACACACACTTGAGTTTTTGTTTTTACTTTATTCTCTATAGATTTGGAACAAAGATGAGTGGAAAAAAAAGTCTGAGACCGGGACAAGAAATCGCGCAAGCATTGATAGCACTGGTAAGAGATCTCAGCATACAGGCGGGTCTTTGGGATTTGATGAGCATCGAATGCGACTCGTAAGATAATTATATTTATAACTTTTACTAGTTGTTTCTATTTTAACACTTATTACACTAACAATACTCTATTTTTATGTAGAAAAATAAAATGGGTAAAGAACCAAGTTTTAGAGAAGTCTTTCTGGAAACTCACCTCACAAAAGAGTCCAAAGCAAGACTTTGGGCAGGAGAGATTGCAATTAATAACTTAGAGGGGATGGATTTCTGTACAGGCTGAGCTGAAGAAATATATGTATGCTATCTTTATTATTTTTATACAACTATCATATTAACATTACTATAGTACCATTCATGTTGTTTTGATAAATTTTAGGGGGAATACTTGAAAGACATGAAGGAGTTGTATGGGCCCGAATTCACTGAGGATGATATTAAGGTTTGGAAGTCAGTGCAAGCTGGAGGGTGTTCGACTCGTATATTCGGGATAGGGTCTACAGATTTAAATTAACTAATGACCGGGACCCCATCATCATCTTTCGAGGTTGGATCATCTCAAGATAAGGTATTATTATTTGACCCGTCATACTACTTGATCAATTATAATCAATTGAATAATAAGTGTATATCTTGAAAAAAAAAACAACATTTATATATTATTGTTTGCATGTTGAATTTAAGCTAACAATATACGTAAATTTAGTGTTAGTTTGAATTTACATATTGTTGCCTTAATTACGTACTATGGCGTTAACTATATTGTATGTATGTGTTTTTGTATCAACCAAAGTAACATTTTGCCATTAGATTTTTTATATTCCGTCCAACATAATTCAATAGTTGACCTTTATTGATTTTTTAGAATTTTACTAGAGGTCTTTAGTTAAAGATATTTAATTATTGGCTTGAAAAATTACTACAGAGAAGCTTCACATTTAAGTGATTTTTTTGCTTGAACTTTTTGCTGCGAGGACATGGGTTAGAATGCACCCTGCTAGGATTGGACTTTGTAGAATCACATCCAGACTTTTAGATTGCTACCACTTTTTAGATTTTAGGTGAATCTTGGAAATGCAGAGGATTAATGTCAAAATTATAAGAATGTTGCTTATGTATTGGCCTTAAAGGTAGTTTATGTGGATGTTTTTTATTAACTGTATTTAGAAGGTATCACTATTTCTGAATAGCTATCAAACCAAACTGGTCAATAGCAAGTCCAAAATTCTCGCAATCCGCGTAGCGAAATAACACTAGTTGCCTTTATTTCTTAATATTCTTGCTAGTATATCCATTAATAGCCTGGAATTAGATTCATTAAACACACTTATGTATGTAGATGATCAAACTGTTATTTTTTTTATTAATCATCATTGAATAAAGTTTTGTAATATGTTTGCATCCAATTATGACACTTGTACATACAATTTGACCCCTTATGTTACATTGTTAGAAGGCTTAATTTGATTCAAAATGTCTCTTGTTTATTTACTAATTTTTAGATATGTTTCTAATATTATTTTAGATCCTAGCTTTGGAAAATCAAATTCAAGACTCTAAGGCTCAATTTGAAGCTCTTGAAGCTCAACTTCAGGCTCAACGTGAAGTTGATAGGAAAGCATTCGAGGACACACTACAAGCTCAACGTGAAGCTGATCGGAAAAGTAGGGAGGACGAGAGGCAAGCGATGCAAAAAAACTTTGAAGAATTTTTGAACCAGTTTTCGTCCTCTAACTAATTAGTAGTAACTTTCACTTATTATGTTTATCTACTTTGTAGTTTTCAATAGTAAACTTTGGATGTACTGCATGTTTTTTTTTTTTTTAATTTGGGTTATTGAATTTGTGGTTTACCTAGAATTGCTATGTGAAATGTTTGTAGATTTGTTTTATTATTTTTTATTTTATACAATATTATTTTAAAACTAATGGTGTAGCAAAAGTGTTTCAAATAGTTACAAATGAAAAATAAATACTTAACTCGTTGTGTAGCGAATGTGTGGCAGATAGATAAATCTGAATATTAAAAAAACGCAATTTAAAAAATAACATCAGGCGTTACAAATGCGTCGCAAGTGGTATAAATGCCATGCGTCACAAATACGTCACAAAACTGTAAAAATATTCAGCGTAGCAAAGATGTCGTAAATTGAAACTGTCGCAAATGCGTAGCAAACTAAATAATTAAAATTTTTATTAGTAAATATATAATAATAATAATACTTAAGGGTATGTGTAGTAAATGTGTAGCAAAATTCTAACGCCAATTTTGCGTCGCAAATTTGTTGCAGCATGTGTAGCACATCCGTCGCAAATGATTTTGCAACGGGGTTTTTTGCTACTCAAGATATGCGTCGCAGTTGTGTCGTAAATGCCTGTTTGCTATGCATTTGCAACGCATATGTGCGTAGCAAATCACCTAGTTTTCTAGTAATTTGTTCACTTCTTTCCCTTTTATGAGTAAAAGTCCACTCACAATTCATTAAGTGGGCTGTACATGTATGGCCCAAACAAAAGCAAATTTCAAGTGTGTGAGTCCAATAAATATCTTATAAGCCCAAAAGCTACTCAAATGAGCCCAACCACTTAATATAATTAAACATAATTGTATAATCAAATCCAAATAACAATTAAAATTAATCGAGTTCGCACTCCCGTGACACCTAACTCGTTGAATTTCTAATGTTATTTTCTTCAGTTATAATACACTAAAATACACGTTGATAACACTAAAATTACCAACAATCCGGGTATGATAAAGGATTGAAACCACGCTATCCATTTAAATACCTATAGATAATACACATATACATTTACAAATCCAAACTCCACTTGACACAATGTTTTACTTGCCTATGTCCTAATCCTTCAAAGAGTATATTAAAGCTCAAGTCCAAAGCTTCTTGAAGTGGCTAAACTTTATATTTTTATAGGTAGTTCATTACTCTTGCACCTGCACTACAATTTATCAATGAACTCTTAAGAAATTAAATTTCAACCTCTTTTATCTTGTAGTCTGAACACCTACTTTAGGATGATTCTACTAATGTGTTCTAATATCTTTATGACAAGCTTACCACATTGAATTCAGCATCTAATGTTGTATTAGATGGAAATTGGGCGTCCTGACATAAGATATTAAAATTGGATTTTATACCCATCCCTATGGCTTATTTTTTTCTCGAGATCTCTTCCTAACCCTTTAGTTAGATGATAATCAGTCAAAATATACTTAGATCATAATAATTAACAAACATCACACCATGCATGATATGTTCATAAATTATGCTATGTATAATATACAATCATCTAGAGTTTCCACTATACACCAAACTATAATCCTTAGCCAACACTATCACATTTGATAGAGATTGGTGATATCAGTTTTAACCAAAATGGAATCCCAAAGATCAAATTTTCTTAGCCATTAAGCTTTCTCACCAACTGCTGCAACTAGAGCTCACACTACAAACTTGCATTCCATTATTAAGTGATGCAAACTTCCCTAAGAAAGAATACACATCCACTTAGTTACCCAAATTTCTTTTTGAATGTCCTTCTATAACCAAAGGAAAACTTAAATAATACAAACCATAGTTCATGATTCTGTTTAGGTATTTAAACAATCTATTCACAACTTACTAATAATATGTATTTGGATTACTAGTAAATCTACTCACCTTTAAGCATAAGCTATACCAGGTCAGGTGCTAATCATGATAACATTAGATAACCAATTGCTATAAATATCAACTCTTTCCCGTCACGCAAGAAGATTTTCTTGCACAAACCTAGTAGTTATTTGTCCTGCCGATCTTGGGTGAACTGATCATCTATGAATAGATTCACCCTGACTACACACAAGTCAAATATAAGGACCTAGAGGAGTATTAACTTGAAAACAAGCAACGATTAAAATTTTCTCAATACTTTATCAAGATAATGAGACTATGCCATGGAGATATCATTACTCCTTTTAATTCTTATCCCAATGATCACATCTACCTCCTCCATATCCTTCATTTCAATATGATAACATATTTCTTATTATCAATTGAAGGAGAGTCATGAAAATCACAGAAGTCTAAATTAATGAATTCTAATACCTTAGAATTCCTTTTAACATCTTTAAACAATTTCTTTGTAATCTTAGTTAATTACAAGCATGACATTAATAATGATCCATGTTAAACTCATCTTAGGCATGTCTTTCATTCTAGAATAATTAACATAAGCCTAATCTAGTATGCTATAAGTCGATAACATAATTTACTTTGCTAGAAGATGATGATGTCATACAAATAGATTCAACACCAAATGGGACATTAATAAATTTTCCAAAATACTTGAGACATACAACACATAATCTAATAATAATTGTTTTCTAGATGTAAATACAAGTCTTACTTTTCTAAATCATTTGATAGGCTCAGTGTTATATTTTTCATCCTTAGTACATATCCATTTTCAACTGGTTGAATTCCTCAAACCATTTAAAAACCTTGCACACATGACTCGTAGCATTTGAGTCTAACCATCATATAAGCATATCATTATGTACATAAAAGGATTCATAAATAAAGATACATAATTCTGAACCGAATTATCCTTACCAATCATTGGATACTGATGTGTGTTTTGATATATAAACTTTAACAATAGATTTTACAGAATTAGGCTTTAAAATTGTAAAATGGTTTTTAACTTATGACTAACTACACACACAATAGGCAAGTGTACCTATTGGATAGTAGTATAGCTTTTGGTAAGAACTAAGTATCGATCCGTGGATATGAGAGCTCCTGATACTAAGTCTTTATCATTATCTTGCTGATAAAAGATGAGTTATAAATATTATGATTAACTAGATTAACCAACAATTAGTCTAATTAAAGAAAGTAAACAAAGATGAAGATAATCAATCAATGGAAGATATCACTTAAACTTTAAATCCGCTTAGCACAACAATGACAATATGCATGAACATATGGTGAGATCATCTTATACACATGAAACATGGAAGTAAATTAGACTCCTGTCAAGATTATCCAATTATATAACTTTTTGGAAAGCTAGAATGATAAACACACAATAGCCATCTGAAGCTATGTCGTGAAAAACCAATAATATTATTAAGCCAATGTGAAAGATGGTTTAGGCTCCCGTCAAGGATGCTCAAACCCACAAACTTTTGGAAAGTTAACACGATACACACATGAAAACCACCTTAATTCACGTAATGTAACAACAGTTATGCAAATTCCTCAACTTATGAATATCCTAACATGAATACATGAACCATAAATATCCGCATTATCGATAGTTACACATATACAAAGCTAGGATAAATTCATAACAAACATAATGGTTTTCTCAAACATATGTATAAGGATGCACACTTGTTCAACTTTATTAAATATTCAACCCTCATTCACCATTCCTAGTCAAAAGTCATAAATCACACACTAATGTATGCAACTCATGAATAGATGTTCTAACACACATAGTTTTCCAACATAATATGGTTATAACACCCACAAGATTTAACATTTTCTCAAGCTAAACAAGCACACACAATCATTGAAGAGCATTCATAACTTTGTAATAACCATTGACCTAATCATCACCAAGAGTTGCATACAAGAGGTCAAAGTATGCTAAGCTTCATCTAATCTAAGTGATTAAGAGTGTTTAGCCCATAAGGCCTACAAAAACCACAACCAAACTCATAAACATGGAAGAAAACGTGGTAGATCTAGATATTTTCAAACCAAGATGAGTAGAGGTGGTTGAATGGTGTTGAACTCGTCCTTGGAGCAATTGATCTTCAATCTTGGTCTTCTTTCTTCAAAAAATGCTTAAAAGTCACTTGGAGGATAAAGGGGGCTAGGGTTTCTTCTTTTACTACTTGTTGTTTACAAATAAGGTTTTATTTTGACTTAAAAGGAAGTCTTCGCCGCATATGACTATGTCTAAAACGACATGGCCTTGTCAACCATCAGAATTGCAATTCTTGAACATTCTGATATGACCATGTCAGAATTCGACATGGCCATGTCATAAGCCAAACTTCAACAATTTTACTTAATGCTTGAGTATATCCAATAAAATCACCAAGTCACCAACTAACCTACATAAATTCAAATAGAACACAATTAAGTATTGATCAAACTGAATTTGCAACAAAACACGCTTAAAAAAAGGGATGATATGCATTATTAACATGTATATTTATTCACATATCAGATATTTTAAATACAAAATTAAACTCAAAGATCAGGTTTCATTTATTTCATAGCCCAATGGGTTTCCTCGACTTGTAAATATCCTATGGACCGGTTGCAACCTGAACCGTAACTCAGCAACCCCATTTGAATATGCGGACAAACACTTTTAGTTCTAACTTTAGTTGATTCAAAACCATTATCTTTTATCTATTTATTATTTTTAATATTAATAAAACTTTGTTTCTTTGAACCAAATTTAGTTTTTGTATTTTGCAAATAATTAAGTTGTCCCAAATGAGTCGTTGAATCATTTACAAAACTCATAGGTTTTGTTAAAATTAAAGTAAAAGTAGAAAGTGTACCTTGCGGAACATTCGGTTCTTTTGACCCGCTAGGACCCTCCACATTTGGCTTGTTTCCACCAACAGTCTTCACTCGACAATCTTTCTTGAGATATCTCAGTTTTCACATCTCCAACAAGACAGTTTTAGCTTCTTTTATAATCATGATTTTCTAGGTTAAATTTTCTTTTATTTCCCTTCAACTTGTTAAGCTTCCTGGATTTCCTCTGAAATTCTTCTACATAGTGAACTTGCTAGGCATTTCATGAACAGATTCACAACCATGTTGAATCAAGTCATTTTAATTTTATCCTGAAAATTTGTGAACAAACCCTTTCAAATATACTCTTGCGAACCAATCCTTTCAAACAAACACTAAGCAATCGACTAGAATCATTGCAAGCATACCGAGTACTGCTAATGTTTTAGTGAACAAGAAATACCATCAATTCCATGCTGCAATTAATAATCCAAACAAATGACAACTTGTTTAATCTTTGCAAATAAAGGATAAAGTCAAACCTTTTGAATATAACCGAGGATTCAGACTATATACAATTTTATAAAGCCAAAACTTTCAAACCCACTTTCCAAACCTTTGCGAATAAAATTGCTAACCGACAACCACAATTCCATTAGAATCTAGAACTTGTTGAACACAGTTGATTCGCAAACAGATTTGTATCCAAACTGATTATAAACTTATACAAACTGAAACAGGAATAATACGAAACCCGTACAATTGTTTGAATCTTCAACCCGATTCCTTTAAATCCTTGCGATTTAAAACCAAAATAGACCCAATTCAATCGAACACAGTCCGTTTGAAACAGATAAGAAAATCGAGTGTAGAACAATAATATTCCAATTGACCAAACCAAGAAATAACCAAAATAGGTTTATCTTTGTTGAATTTGTGGGTCTCGAACAAGAAATCGAACATAAAACAAATCAAAACGTACGAGATTCGGGGTTCAATCATCAAATAATTAAACGTACTTGGATTAATATCTGAATCGTGAATCACTATCAGATAAAACTATTTCGTGGGTTACACGCGATTGATTTATCGGATTAGATAGAGATCCTGTTGATGGAGCAGGATTTTTGTTGAATCCATGTTGTTTCTTGATGGAACTTCTTGTAAACATGAGAACTATTATTCTTTGTTGATTTGTTTTGATAGGAGACTAACTTCTCTCGTTCACTTCTTTCCCTTTTATGAGTAAAAGTCCACCCTTAATTTATTAAGTGGGTTGTACATGCATGGCCCAAACAAAAGCAAATCTCAAGTGTGTGAGTCTAATAACTCTCTAATAAGCCCAAAAGCTACTCAAATGAGCGCAACCTACTCAATATAATTAAACATAATTATATAATCAAATCCAAATAACAATTAAAATTAATCGAGTTTGCACTCCCGCGACACCTAACTCGTTGAATCTCTAATGTTATTTTCTCGATCAACAAATTAATCCAATACACTAAAATACACATTGATAACACTAAAATTACCAACAAACCTCATCTTCGTAAACTATTAAACTACCTAGGTTATGGCTTGAATATTAAAGTTATTGACTAATTTTTGGTTTATGAATCTTATGGCTATATGTTATTAAAAAAGTCTATAAAAATTATGATCTTTGCTGCGTATGAATACTGTTTATGAGATAAAGTTGCATGTTTGTTCCTCGTGCTTGTTTAGTTGTTTAATTTTGTATCATTCGAGTAGATAGCATGATAAAGTTACTTACGTTGTGTTTTTGATGGTCTTGTGGTTAAGCTAGGAATATTTAATCATAAGTATTGGTGAGTGAGTTTGTCTGATTTAGTGTCCTACCAATCTTAAGGCTGGGATGTGATAGATTATCAGTTCATCTTGTTCTTGTTTGATTACGTTAGGGTTGCATGAGTTTATGAGAGTCATTTGGTTAGTAATTTTGAAAATAATCGAGTCATCAATGGGATTTCCTAGCCTAGGTAGTTGTCCTTCCATATTTGTTGTCCTTCGTGTTAGTTTGAACTTCAAATTGCCTCGTGTTTAAGTTAATTGCTATTTTTAGTTTATTAATGTATTTTGTTATTTTAGTTTGTAATATTTGTTTCTTTAATAATTTGGTCAGGAGTCGATAATGGTTTATTATCGACAGTTTTCCATAATTTCCATGGATTTGATATTTGGACTTACCAATACTTTGCTATATCACGACCGACATACTTTCTGATTGTGTAAAGTTTTGCTGGTAATTTTCTTTTTAGAACTAATTTATGAATATTAATTTCATACTCCTTCTAATATAATAAAAAGCATTTGAGGACACATGTCACAATACTAGAGCTCCTCCCAATTTATTTCCCACCCATTCTTGTCCTCCTACCTCACGCGGATCATTTTGGAACCAATTAAACCCGTTTTATCGTTTCGTCAGCCTCATCTTCGTAAACCTTCTTTAGTTGAAAGTTTAAACCCTAAAACCTTCGAGTTGTTGCTACTAAGGTTCATTCTAGTTTTTGTCTATCTTCTAGATTTGTAATTTAATAAATCTTAGGGTTATGTGTTATTCGTATTGAATTCACATGGATTTTTGTTGTTTTTAAGGTGATTGATTTGGGATTTGTGTCTTACATTGAAAGTAGTAAGAACTCTTGGGTTATAAGCTTATACACACTCGTATAAAGCTTATCTTCATTTAGTGAGTGTTTGGGATTGCTTTTTTATAACCTACTTTTCAATTTTCAAAATTTTGAGATGTTAACAAGTCAAAAAAAGTTTGACAATCCCAAAAAAACTTTTTTTAACTCCCCTTACTTTCAAGAGTATGTCCTTTTTAGTCATTTTACTAGTATTTAGTTTATAAGCTAATCCAAACATTTTTTTTTAAACTCATTTTGAAAAGTTATAAGTTAATAAGTGTTTTTTTGTCAAAAGTCAGTTCAACCAAAATAAGTTATCCCAAACATGTCTTTACAATTACGTGTTTTTGCTCCAACAGTAATATGATTTGCTTCAAATTTTGATTCTTATGTCTAAAAATCAGATCTATGTAGTCTCGCATTTCAATCTGGTTCCCTTGTAGTTAAATTGTATTTGGTAAATTAGCTCAAATTTGTGTTGATTTTTTTGATGATTGAAATACCTTTGACTTTGAATCAGGTCTTGAGGCTTGAAGCAACATTAGTTCTTTTAACCTTATTTTTTTTTGTTTTTCAAATCCTTTTGATTGCTCTTTTGCTTTTATCATTCCTTTCAAACTTCTCACAATCAGATTTTGAGAAAACATCAAAACCAACATGTGGTTTTGATTTTGAAGTTACTTTGCTTTTGGAAGCTGTGTTGATTTGAGCTTTTCCTTTAAATGATGTGAAAGCTTGAGCTTTGGTTTGAATCTGAGATGATTTGTACTCGATTTAGATGTAGAACCCTTCAATTAGGAACCCTGTCTAATCTTAGGGCATATTTCTCACAAACACTCTCAGTTTCAAGGTTTTTTAATGGTTTAATTTGGATTATTAGTCGAACAACTCAATCAAACAGTGTTTGATCAAGTCATGATTGATTGATGAGCATAGCTTAGTTTAGTTGCAGTATTATCAGTTTGATTACAAATCTAAGATGTAGAATACATCAAATTTAAACTCCATGATTTCAATATATAATCAATCTCAGATTACAAACAAAGAATGAATTCATATGGATAGGCTAAACATCACACAAAATTAAATTGAATACTCAAGTAAATAAAATTTTTGCAAAATATCCTAGAGAGATGAATCTTAAAGAAGATGAAATAATGATCATGTGTTACAAATGACACAACTAAAACATCTATTTATACTAGATGTTCTCACATGAGAAGTACATCTTGTTTGATGTATGAGCCTCATGGGTTGATCCCTACAACCTCCCCTTAGCATCGGTGAATCAAATCTTCAAAAGTCTACGTCCGCAACCTTGTAGTCTTCTCCATAAGTATACATCTAATTTTTGAGTGCTTTTATAATCATTCATCTGAATTGTGCTGCAACAAAGTGTACCCTCATTCATCGGCTTTAATTGGACATGCGTGAAGCTTCATCAAATATTCACTACCAAATTTCAACAAATCAATTGAATAAATGATTCTGAATTCCTTTTCAACACAAGAGATCACAACATTCCAAGTATTTTTTTGATACACCCATCTCATCAGTTTAAATAAACTATTTACTGTGCATGGGCATGGATAGGAGTTTTTTGAACATACTTAGGCTGCTTGAACACTCTGATTTTCATGGGAGCATTAGTGTTCGGATCTAATCTTGACTTATCATCAATCAATTTAGACTTAGTAGTCTTAAAGTATTTAAAATTTCATTTGCTCTGACGTAAAATTATATTTCTAATCCACTTAGCTTTACCATAATTACTCGGATTATGGAACTACACTCTTCTCATTGTATATAAGTCAGAAGTTCTAAGTTTATGAAAGTCGTGCTCATCTTTGTAATACTCCGTCGATCTTGACTTTCTCTTCACTTTATACAACTTCTTTTCCTTAACGTATCCCCAGCTCATCACCAGTTCAGAATTGCCATATATTGTGAACGGTTTTGAGTGTCCCAAAAAGTGTTACCCTCGAGGAGGGAGAGAGCACTAAAAACAAGACTTCCAATTTATCTCAAAGTTGGTTTTCTTGTTTGTTTAGAAGACTCAGCTAGAGTATCATATAACTGAACTCTTAAATCAATTGGAATTTCACCTTCTTCTAAATATATATCTTATAACAAGCTTTCCAAACTATTGAAAATTTTTTTGGTGTAATCAATGGGCTCTTCAGGATTATCAAACAGACCCAAATCATCAACTGAATCTATAGTGGGCATTTGCTGCTGAAATGTGTAGAATTCTTCCTCATATTGTGCTTCAACAACTTGATCCAAAGGTTGATAATCCTCTAGTGCTTCAGATATTGGTCGGGATACATTTTTAGTTTCCGTCTCATAAGAAAAACCTATCATCAAACCTTAATAACCCCCTTGATCATGATCTTCATCATCATTCTTGTCATCATCCTTCTTGTTTTTATCATTACCATCGTTATCATTATCATCATTATCATCATCATCATCATCATCATCATGATCATTATCACCATCATCATCATCATCATGATCATGATCATCATCATGATCATCATCCATATCATCATCATCATTGACATCATCATCATAAGTAACTTTATCCAGATCATCATCTTTATCATCTTCCATATCTTTTTCAATAAAAACCTCTTCTAAACCTATGTAGATTGAACTATTTGTTGAGCTTCAATTATAAGATGAGGAGTAGTTTTTACATTCTTTAAAACAGTCTTAATAGCTTGATTCGGAGATTGAGTTTCCATAAAAAGTTCTGGATCAGCAGAATACTGTCCACTAGATTGTCCTACTTTAGTTGTTCTTAAAGGTTCTAAATGAGTGGTTTGTAAAGATGACTAAGCTTTGAAGGCTTTGAACTGATTATCCATAATCTCAATATAATCTTTAATGAATTGCATTTAATGTTCATGCATCTTTATCCTTACTTCCTTCATATGACAATAGAGTTGTAACATCTTAATCACTTTGGTCTTTTCCAAATTGTCTTTCCTTTGAGCATGGATTATTTGTTCTAATATAATTGGAGTAACATGAGGAGATCTAAAGGAAGTACTAGTTGCCCTACTCTGATCTGAGGAGTATTTAGATAAGAATCCATATTAAATCCAACATTCTCATATTTGTAAAATCCTGTTTTATGAATAAAAAATTTAATATTTGAAATGTATATTTCAAATATTATTAAATGAGTAAGTTTCGAGTCAAATTACTTTTGAATTATGGGATGTTTAAACAAGTATTGTTGTTAACGAATAATAACACTGACACTGACACTGACACTGACACTGACACTGACACTGACACTGACACTGACACTGACACTGACACTGACACTGACACTGACACTGACACTAACAATGCATGACAATGACAATGACAATGCAAACTACAACTTAATTCATATGTTTGCACATTTATAGCTTCATGATGAAGTCATAGTTAGTAAAATGGATATTTCAATTCAATCTTCAAGGTTGAGAAAAATGAAATCGGCCACGATGGTAAATTTATATATACATACAACACATGCATACTTGAGGTTAAATATATATATATATATACACATATATATATACATATATATACATATACATACATACATATATATAGACATACGCAGGGCGTGAAAATATTCATACGAGTAGATTCAAGGTTAAGGCTTTAAGTAAAGGTTGTACTATATTTTTGAGACGGTTTAACTACAACAATTAGCGGCTTATATTTTGTACTCAAGTTAGTTACATCGGGAGGTAAGCATACTAACCTGTAACTAAATTATGTTATTGTTTAATTACATGTTATATGTTTTATTTATTGTAAGTTATACAAATTCTGTGAAGATGAAACATGTTCAAGTACATGTGCTATGGCTTTATTTGTTATAATAAACTTGATTATGGGGGTGGTGATTTACAAGTTTATGGCTCCAAGTATGTGTATTAATAGTTTAAGAAGGAGTTAAATATATATGTAAAGATTTCAGGAGTTGAAATCCCAAAGGGTTCTGGTGTTGAAATCCACATATATATAAAAAGTGGAGTTAAATATATGTAAGGATTTTGAGTGTTGAAATCCCAAGGGGTTCGGGTGTTGAATTCCACATATATATAGAGAGAAGTTAATAATCCTCAAGGGTTAAAAATAAACCCATAAGAAATTTAGGTGTTGAATTTACAAGAAGTAATGAGGATTTAAATTCAAAAGAATTTGGGTGTTAAATCCCAATAAAATAAAATATGTTTATGAAATAAACAAGTGTACTTACTTAGCGAAAGCTAATAAAAATATGTTTTAAATCTTTTTAGGAAAAACACCCATCGATGTTTAAAGCTTCATGGACGTTATTGGACGGATAACGAACCCCACTCTCATGTTTAGATATTGTAAAATAAAACTCGTTGTAAAACGTCTATGAGTTTATAGTATTAGTTTTAAATGTTATGAAATGATATGTCACTACGAGTGACATAGTTTGATGTGAACTAGGACCTAACTCTAAAATAGATTGTGAAAAAAAAGTGGTGTGTTTCAAGTTGGTATCAAAGCACCGTTCAAGTGATTTAAGTGCTCAAAAGAAGTACTTAGACTCGAACCATAAGTGCTACTGATATAAAAATGAGAGTGTTGAGTCGAGAAGTAGTTCAAGGAAGCACATAAATGGGAATTGGTGTGGGTGCAAAATGAAAACATATGAGAAAATTTGTATATACAGAAATTTGTGTGTCTAAGGCACCATATGGTAGTTGGAAAATCATAATGAGGATTATATATTGTTTTCATACCTAGCCAATATGATAATAATATATTATACCATTATGAGTTTCAATAGTGATATTGTGTTGAGAACAACAAAGCGTAAGTGCGGGGATGGGGAGTAAATATGCATAAAATGATATTTGTATGAATAGTATGATATAGATCCATATATGGTACTTTTTTTTGCCTTAGATATGTTGTTAGTCGTAACAATAACGTAAGGAGCATTAAGGCCTTAAATAAGCACTTATAAAGGAGAATTCGATAGAACAAAAATAATATGAAGCAAATAAATTAATTAGAGAAATGGCTGATGAAAGAGGGGAGAATGCAATACAAGGCGAGGAAAGTCGCAACACTAAAAATCATGTAGAAAATGTGTCAGAAAGATCTGTGTATTCACCTCGTTTTGATAATAATACAACTTTTTACAAAAGGAAATTCGTAGACAAATTGATGTTGAGGTGGGAAAGGCATTTGAAGCTAATATCCCATCTTTTCTAGCTGAAATCCAAAATTCTATTGGAATTATGCTAGAAGAAAATTTGAAAAAGAATGAAGAGACCGTAGAAAGGCCTACGAATAATGTCAGGGCAACACCAATAGTTGAAGTCGAAAAACATCATTGCACGTATATAGACTTCATGGCTTGTAAGCCGTTGCAATTTAAAGGAGAAATTGATCCTTTGGTGAGCCAAAGATGGATATTAAATATGGAGACTATTTTTGATACGTGTCATTGTTTACCCATATGATGAAGTAATGTTCATGACAAACCAGTTATGTGAAAATGCTAAAGACTAGTGGGGTTTGGTTAAAAAGGAAAGAGGAAGAGAAAGAATTAAGAATATGTCTTGGGAAAAATTCAAACCAATTTTCTTAAAACATTTCAGTCCTCTTGTTGCAATTGATCGTATTTCTGAGGAACTCCTTCATATGCGTCAAGGCAACACAAACGGTAGATGAGATTTTTGGAATTTTCTATGATAAAGCAAAGTTTTGTCCTTTGCTTTTCCCAACCAAAGAAATATGGATGATTTGTTTCCATCTGCTCCTAAAGAGGAAAATCAGAGGATTTATTACTACATCAAAATATGGAAGTCTTGAGGAGCTTCTTAATTGGGCTCGCGAACGAGAAATAGAACTAAAAAGACAGAAAGAAAGGGATGGGAAAAGAAAGGTTGATGTTATGACGCTTCAGCACCAACGAAGAAGGGAAAATTTTAAAGGCTGTAAAAGGGTTAGGCTTAACCAAGAAATCGGTGATGGTCAATTCTGTGGAAAGAGGCATTTCTGGTAATGTCGTTATAAGAACCCAGTTTGTTATAAATATGGGAAACTAGGGCATACCTCACCAGAGTGTATCAGCCCTATACACTTATGTTATAACTGTTACAAACCCGGTCACATGAGGAATGATTGTCCAGAGCTAAAAACAAAGGACGGTAAGGCTGTGGAAGGATTGAAGGCTATTGGAATGTGAAACGATTGGAAGCTCCAAAACCATGGGGCAGGGCTTTTCAATTATTGTAGATGAAGTAAAGGTTAAAGCTGATGTCGTCATAGGTACCTTTCTAGTCAACTCCCTCCTTGCATATGTTTTATTTTATTTTGGAGCTAGTAGATCTTTTGTATCTATAAAATTTGCCAGTCATAATTCTTTTGTTAGAAGTAAACTAGACATGTGTTAGAAGTTGACATAGCTAGCGATAAAAGTTTTGTTGTATCTAAAATATGTCAAAACTATATAGTAAATATTAAAGGAGAAGAATATAATATCGACCTAATTCCAATAGAGTTAAAGAAATTGGATGTGATTACTTGTAAGATCAAAACAATGATTCTTGATGAAGCAAACAAGTCAAAGTATTCAATTCATCCAGGTGCGACCAAAATGTACAACGATTTGAAGAAAGAGTATTGGTGGCCTGGAATTAAAAGAGATATTGCTAAATATGTTAAAAAGTGCTTGACTTGCTTACATGTCTAGGCTAAACACTAGAAACCATATGGAAAAATGCAACCAATAGAAATACCATTATGGAAATGGGAACATATTACGATGGATCTAGTGACAAACTTCCTAAAACTGTGCAAGGATATGATGCTATATGGGTAATTGTAGATCGTTTGACAAAAAGTGCTCACTTTATAACCATTCATGAAAACTATTCATCTGAATGTATGACAGAAGTATACATAAATAAGGTGGTATCAAGGCATGGCGTGCCTATATCTATTGTATCAGATAGAGGCACACGTTTTACCTCAAGATTTTGGAGAAAATTTCAAGAACGAATGGGAACTAAATTCTTAATCAGCACAACATATCACCCTCAAACTGATGGGCAAAGCGAAAGAACGATTCAAACTCTCGAGGATATGTTGCATGTGTGTATTATTGATTTTAGGGGTAGTTGCGACAAATATTTGCCCCTAGCAAAATTCTCTTATAATAATTGTTGTCATTCGATCATTGGAATGCCTTCGTTCAAAAAGTTGTACGGTAGAAAGGGTCGCACTCCTATATGTTGGGGAGAGGTCGGTCAAATGGAACTTGAAAATAAAGAAGTGGTAGAAGCAACGAATGAGAAAATTAATCAAATCAGAGCGCATTTAATAGCGGCTCAAGATCGACAAAAGTCATATGCTGATAAAAGAAGATGCTCGATTGAATTTTAAGTGGGAGACTATGTTATGTTGAAAGTCTCTCCATGAAAAGGTGTGAATCGTTTTCGTAAACATGGCAAGTTAAGTCCACGCTTAATTGGACCATTTAAAATTATTGCTTGAGTAGGGCAAGTGGCGTATCATTTGGAGTTACCAGACGAATTAAATGGAATCCATAACATATTTCATCTGTCATATTTATGAAAATGCTTGACTGATAAAGCAAAATTTGTTCCATTGAATGAGATGATAAAGCAAAATATGTTTCATTGAATGAGATAGAAGTGGATGAAAAGCTTAACTACATAGAAAGCTAGTGGCGATTCTTGATTATAAAGTTAAGCAATTACAAAATAAAGAAATAAGTCGATGTTATAAGGAAGATCATCAATGAAAGAGAAAAGTAGATATCCAAAGATGGCACTTAGGGTATCCATACCAGCGTTTAGATTGATTAAAAAGTGAACTACAACGTGAAATATTTACTTCTAGAATGTAGGTAAGTATTTCTTTTCCAGATTAGTATAATAATGCTCATAACCCATCCTTTTTAAGAAATTCCTTGCCACATCATCATCATAGGAGCATTCTCTTGATCTCCCAACTATAAAACTTCGTTAACAGTCATAGCAGTAATCACGACATGCTTGTCTTTAACTATAGCCATAATGAATTAATTCTCTTTTTCATCTATCTTATTTGCTGTTGTATTCCAAAAATCATTGATGACTTCAGTATATATGTTGATTAGTAGTGATAGCATAGAATATTCGTGAGGTCTTTAAACCTTATATCAATGAATGGAAAATAGCTGTCTTCAGCAACATCACTGGGAGAAGCAACACCGTTACACTCACACGAATAGCAACATTACGCATGTGATAACATAAAGTAATCACACATGTAGTGTATTCAAAAAGTCAACTTATCGCACGAAGGTCAACAATTTTGCATGCAATGAGTTTTAATGTTTTGAAACTACTCACGTCTGACATATTCAGACCAACTATTCGCATGCGAAACGCTTGAAACCCATTTCAAATTCTTATAGTTTTAACCTGTTTTGATCATTAATACTTGTTTATTAAGTATCGATTAGTCATTATTTATGCATATATAAGTCCAATTTGTCTAATTTTCAAGTTGATCACGGACCAATATTTGGTTCAATCTGAAATCCATTCAAAACATAATCAAACCAAGAATATATCGTTTGTATCCACCCAACACTCCAATGAGACAACAATGTAATGAAAACACTCAGATATATAATAAGATACTTTAAAAACTTTGAGAGATTTTTGAAGGCTAAGCGACACGAATGGGATGTTATCGCACATTTGTTGTCTTTATAAGGTCAACGAAGTTATCACGCGACTAGTCACTAATTGCATTAAACAAGTTGTAGCGTGCGACAATTTAGAATCCTTTTTTATTTCTTAAACTTTTTCAAACAATTTTTATTTTATTATTCAACCACGCAATGAATAACTAATCAGGAATTTTTCTTTTGAATGTTTTATCATATTAAAATATAGAACCTTTGTTTGGAACTTTTAATATTTTTGAAACTTATAACAATTGAAAATAATTAACCTATATATAACATACCTTTTTTTGAATTTTCTATTATAGGATCATATTTCTTAAAATTAATTATTAATATTTTTTTATTGTATTTAGAATAATACTGGTTAAGTTGATTATTAATATACTTGTCCTTTTAAATTCAAGATTCAGTTTTTCTAAGACACATGTTGTAATTCTTATCATGAAAGATTTGATTAAATGAAATTAATGGATCCTACAATCAAAGATCCTGTAAAACATTTATCCAGCTTCAAAATATTTTGAGATTGCAAGTCATTAGAATTTGACTTAAACATTTCACCTCTGATCAACAATATCATTATTTATCAACATTCCTAATATAACTATTTGAGCATAACTAGTCTGAAAATCATTTTTGAACATGAAACTTAACAAGTTTTAGGACTTACTACCAGTCAGTTGGTCTGTTGTTGGCACTCTTAATATGTTTAGAACTTACGTGCCAATCTGGACTTACAAGTCTCATCTTTTGATTTTGCCTCCTATGTTAGAACATATTCTCAAAGAAGAAAACATTTACCATATAATATGTATGTCTATGAAATATCATTTATTTTGTGTGCATTTTAGGATCCATTATTTCATCTCTTTGCTTAGTTGACATAGAATAATCTTTTTTTTATTTTGCTTTTGCTTTTGACTTTCTTTCTTTTGATATTTCTTTATATGTATATAGGGTTAAGTTCAAATGAGAACCCACCATTTTTGTGAGAACTATTTAACATATTATCAACCATTGATCAAAATTTTAGTGGCCAAAATCTTTTTGTTCTTTTTTATTCAATAAGGGTAAAAGAGCCATTTAGCCCTAACCTATTACATCCTATTTTATATTCTTTTTTTATTTAAAAGGTTTACCCCATTGTTTTTAAAACTTTCATTGCTTTTTAATACACTGTTATTTTTTTTTTATAAAGATTGCAACATTTAATTTCATATTTTTCACTTTAATTCTCATATAATCTTGCAGATTTGTATTGTTTTACCTGACTTAGCAAAATTACCCTAGTGCAACAAAATACTTACACTATTGTTGCATAACTGTAAAAAACTTCTACACTCGATATTATACCGCTCCAACAAACAGTAACATCATGATTTCAACAACCTAAGAACCAAATGACATTACACTATGTAACTACACCACTAGAACACCAAAAATAAAAACACTACGTTTTAACAAGAAGAACACCACTGTAATTGCACTGCTATAACTTAATTAAACCAAAAAAAAAAACTACATCGCTGTAATTACACTAATGTACTAAAATTACACCATTAATGTTTTTTAAACGTAAACCGATGTAAACCAATGTAAACTAAGACTAGATGCACTAACGAAACCTTAATTGTTGTAAACCAATATAAAGTAAGATCATAAAGCTGTAGAACAGAATGACCCAAATTTATTCTAACAAATCCCATATTCCACAATAGAAACTTTTGATATTATAATGCATTTGACGTACAGATGACCCCAACACCATTAGCTTACTTATTATAAAAACACCATAAAACTTCACAAAACAAGAACACTCATGGTTCTTAAATCCAGAAACTCGATTCCAACAACATCCTACAAAATCAATAGTTTTCACTTCTGGGTTAGTCGATAAACGATGGAAAGATAAAAGGGGTTGAGTTGGAAGTCGATTTGAGGTGGAACGTGATGAAAAAAGTAAGAAATCTAGTAAAACCTATAAGGTTTTTAAAGATGGCGATGGGGGTAGTTAGTGGTGGTCACAACCACCAATTAATGGCCGTGACTACTGCTGGAATGGCAACGATGGTTGATGGCTATTGTAGTTGTTGTTTAGGAACCTTTGATGTTAGTTGTTGGGTTGTGGTTGTGGACATTGGCGGCGACGATGGTGTTTATTTTTTTTTTGCACAACGATGAGGACGTGGGTTGTTTAATCAATTGTTTGAGGTGCGATAGTATAGTTGGAGGCTGATAAAGAAAAGAAAAGAAAATTGTTTGAGGGTTGATGGTGTAGTAGGTGCGTAATAAGAAATAGAAAAGAAAAGGACAGTCTAGCTAAATCAAAGAAGGATAAAATTGGAGATTACAAATTTACTACCGATCTAATCTTTCTCATTCAAATGGAATATTTCATTTTAATACTAAATCAAAGGTGGATGGTTAGGTTAGAGTTTTCACAAAAAAATAAAGTTATCACATGCTCTCATCCATATATATATATATATATATATATAGACACACACACACTTAAGAATTATTAGAAAATGTTAAAAATCAAACAAGTTAAAAGTGTATATTATATATATTATAAGGGGGAAAATGAAAATTAAGAAAAATAAACCCATTACATTTTGTAGTAAATTTATAAAGACACAAACATTAGTGCCAAACATCGTAAATAATGATAACCTTATTATTTCTCTCTTTCTATGGTATCAAAGTTATATATAATATAATTAACCATCAAACTAATATATAACATTTTAAGAATTAAACTTATCAAACATTAGAAAATTGTAATAATTAAATCTGTATCACATACAACCTCTTAGATGATGCATACAATATTTTGTTGGCAATGTTGTATGTATTTAAATAGTTCTTTGTTAGAGTCACCAATGAACAAAATTAAACAATCAATTTCACAAAATATCTAGAGTTGCCAAATAAATGGCACATGTAAGGGAATCCGGGTGTTCTAGACCTCACCACCAACTATTGCCCTTTTAGGAAAGTAATATTTGTGGGGAAGTGATATTTTCTTATAATGTTAAATGTAAAACCTTGTTTTAGAAAATATGCTCTATTTTAATCGGTTTTATGTATTAGCATTCCACTCGGAACCACACTCGTAACCCCCTTAGTATTAAACCCATATCAAAAAAACTCTCTGGTTCGATCCTGAGTTTTTTTTTACTAACAGTAAGACTTGAATCAAAACCTCTTTCTTTATTTGTCGGGAAGTGACATGTGTTGACCTTTTAAGGTTAAAGTAATGTTACTCTTGATCATTTGCATGCATTGTAGTTCATGTTTGTTTTGTATTACTTATGACAAACAATGTTTACCAATTAAATAAAATAATAAGATGTGATTCGTAACCATTGAAAATACCAAGTCGAATTTAATTTTTTTTATAGTTTTATTTATAAACTATTAGTATATAATCATCAAGAATTAATACCCTTTGCTTGTGACATAATACTGACAAAATACAGAGGTCATTATAAGAATTATTATTTGGTTATAAAAGCTTACAAGAATTGTTTTATGGTTATAAAAGCTTACAAGAGAAACCATTAGGTGTGCAAGGAGTTACATATCTTGTTTATCCTTTAATACTTTAAATTAATTTTAGTAATTAGTTTGTTTGCGGTGCTTAAGTCCACTAACGGTCGTTCCATTTTTTCCGGGGTGACACATTGGTGACATGCCAGATTTTCACATTTTTCCTAGTTTTATTCTCAATTTTTTCTCGTTGTACAGGGTGTCGTCCTAGTTTTCCTTGTTTTTTTCAAAATAATTTATTTTCCTAAAGTTATAATTATATAATATTAATTATAATTAAATTTAACAATTATATTGAAAAATAATAGTGAAATAAGACTAGAGATTCGTTTTATTCTATTGATGCTAATGCTCTAAATATTTGATAAGATCCACTCAGACATGTTAAATAATTCCATTCGCGCATTTAACCCATTTTAATAATTTCATTCATGTATTTAACCCATTTATGCGCGTGATCGTGCCCTGCCAAGGAAACACATTCGACATGACCTTGTCCCCAACCGTAGATTCTAACAGTTTCCGTTACTTATCTGTATAAATCCACGGACGATCTTGAGCTGCTTTTAATTTTTTTATTTATGTTCTTCACCTTCTTAATCATATCCAGAATTAAATCAAGACCTGTTAGTTGTCCTTCACCCCCTTTGAACCAACAAAGTGGCATCCGATATTTCCGTCCAAACAATGCCTCAAATGGCGTGGCTTTCAAAATTTCATGGTACCTATTATTATACGAGAACTCTATCAACAGGAAGTGATCATCCCAGCTACCACCAAATTCAATCACACATGCAAGTAGTATGTCCTATATGGTTTGTATGGTTCACTCGCTTCGGCCGTTTGTCTGCGGATAATTAGCGGTAGTCCTTTCCTATTTATTCACCATTGCATGGAAAGTTTGCTAGAAGCGCGGTGTGATCCTAGTATCTCGATTAGATACGATCAATGTTGGCAGTCCATGCCTATACACTATTTCATCAATATATAAGCCAATCTTTTAATTTCATACGTTTCCTAAATATGTAAGAAGTGTGTAGACTTCGTTAATCTATCGCATCCTTGCTCTATCGTGTCCTCGACAACATGACCATTATGTCCATCATATTTCCAATATCTAATAAGGCTTCTTTTGGGCTTTCCTCAATTCATCAATCAAGCTCACTCAGACGTCTATATGCATAGCACGTACACGAATTGGCTTTGTCTACTTCTTCTAACTTAAGGAAATAGCTAATATGTTTGTCTTGCCTAGTTGATACTAAAATTCAAAATCATAATCAGCCAATATCTTCATCCATCATCTTTGCCGCATATTGAGCTCCTATTGCTTGAATATGTGCCTAGGCTCTTATGATTTGAATACACGACAAATTATGTTCCATAAAGGTAATGCCGCCGGATCTTTAACGCAAACACAACTTCACCCAATTCTAGGTTATGTGTAGCGTAATTTCCATTATGCTTCTTCAGTTGTCTTGAAGCATATGCAATCATTGTTTCCATTGCATAAATACATAACCAAATCCATTTATAAAAGCATCACAAGAAATCACAAAATCATCATTTTTCTTCGGTTAAGCGAGAAAAGGCGCATTTACTTAGCTTCAACTTAAGCAATTTGAAAGATTCCTCTTGCATAAGGCCCTGGCTAAATTTTGTACTTTTCTAGGTGAGAGTAGTAAGCGATGTTGCGATCTTGGAGAAATCATGGATAAACCGCCTATAATATCCCGCCAGCCGAAGAAACTTACGAATCTCGGTTGGTGATTTAGGAGCTTCCCATCCCATTATTGCTTTCACCTTGGCTGGGTCCACTTGGATTCCATTATCATTGATGATATGTCCTAACCATTTAACTTTTCCTATCCAAAACTCATCCTTAGAGAACTTTTCATATTAATGTTTCCCTCATTACAGTTCCAACAACATTCGAAGGTGTTGTTCATGCATAGTCTCAATTCACAAATAAACAAGAATATCTTGATTAAACATGATCATGAATTTATCCAATTAGGACTTGCACACTTTGTTCATCAAGTCAAGTCCAGGAAGAGCGCAACTTTTAAATAATTTTTTATAATGGCTTTATAACATTAAAACATTTGCAAAATTAACAAAAATACAAACTATATTTTTTAAAATTTTCAAAAATTAAATAATATTTTTTTGAGTTAATATTACTTAACAATATTAATTTTATTTTAATATAATAATCTATTTAAAATTTCTAGGATTTAAAAATAAAATTGTTTAAAATGGATTTGAGGGCCTAGGGTCGAACTCGGGACCTCTAGTATGCGTATGGACTATGGCGAATGCAAAAAAAATTTTCACGAAGGACCAAAATGGGGCAATTGCAAAATTTTAGAGGGGCGTTCAGGATTTTCACATACATATAAGACAAAAAACAATTACGGGGGGTGGCTTCCCCCCATTCAAAAACCTAGGTCTGCCACTATGTATGGGTACGGTGTTAACATGTTGGCTAAACCTAATTCTAGTTTAGAACCCAATTGAATAATTCGAAAACACAAATTCATAAATATCACGAAACTCAACCATGAACCCTAGTGTGCAATTCAAACAAATTGAATCCCAAATTGAAATCGATACACAAATTAAGATTAGGGCTTTTGATAGGTGTATGATAACGACTGCATGGATGAGATTAATTACAATTTATCTAGTTATTTATTATGTAAGCATTATTTGTTTTTACTAAGAACTAATTGTGATTTGGTCCGGATTCAATTAAAACTAAGTTTAAGACTAGCCATGATTAGGTGTATTCGAATTGTGATGCAAAATCATGATAGTGATCCAATTACTCAATTGTGAAGTTTCTTTAAATGATTATGATTAGAATTACTTGAACAATTGTAGCTTAGAAAGCCCTGATGATTCCTCTATCAGTTTTGGTGTGAGATGAGATTCCTTCAGATTACATTGTTTACATGCATACTAACAAACCCGAAAGATGATATCTCGTCTGCTTGTAGTCAAATACATCAAAGAGCCAATTATTGTACATATGTTAATCAACTACTTCTCTCCAAAGATCTGGAATGAAAGTAGGAAAAAACGTCAACTAAGTAGGAGATATCTTAAAGTTATTAAACTTGTATTTCTCTAGGATACTTGCAACATACTTCTCCTAATGAATAAGAATGCAAGTATCACTTTCTATTACTTGAATTCCTAAGAAAAATAACATTTCATGAAAAAGATCCCGACTCAGATTTCTTTTTCATCACTATTCCAAACCTTTGCACATCTTCTCATATGTAGATATGAAGTTAATATCATCAATGTAGATTCGGCCAAGAATAAGATCAACACCCTTCTGATGTATAAAGAACAATTGGTCAATCACCCTTGGGTGTATCCATTGTCAAACAAATACTCGGTTAAGGTGACATATCAAGCGTGAGGTGCTTCATATATAAACCATTAAGTGCTTTACCCAACTTTATACATAGTTTAGGTGATATTGATTTTCGAAACTTGGTAGTTGGAAAATATAAATTTCTTCCATGACCTTTTTGTAAACCTTTATCATTCGACTTTTCTCTTATTTTCCTCTCAAGTTATCTATGGCAATCATCAAACATATCATAAAATCCAGCTTTATGTATCTTTATCCATTTGACTGTGGATATTTTGACTTTAACAAATTTTAACCATTGTTTTGCTTGATCATTTTCCACTGTAGCTTCTTTTTAATACTTTCTAGGAGTAGTACCTACCTTTGAAGTAACTATCCTGATAACATTTGGTTTTAAACTGTTAGAAATATTAGAAGGTGATTCTTAAAGAATCATGTGTTTGATTCTCTAAAAATGAGAACTTCCTTACCAACATCTTCTTTGGGAACAAATTTTTTCTTGAAATAGTTTTTAGCTCGAATTTACTTGGCTAATTCTTTTATTCTTGATTTATGTTGACTATTTAGAATTTTCCCTTTAATTTTCTAATTTGGTTAGTGCTTTGGAGCATGATGGTTTAGAATACATTTTAGCAACGGGTGGTACATGGGCACAATCACATGATTATAAACATTTATTTTCAATACATATTCATTCATTATTCCAAAACATGAGATGTTTTCAATAAATAGTTCATTACTTTTCATTGAATTCTTTTGTTTCATCATCACACAAACTCATAGTGTCACTATCACACTCTACCACCAACCCATGCACCATCATCACATTCTCTACATAAATATTATTCAAGTTAGTTTTTAGTTTAGTTTTGGTCACAATCAATACACCATGTCGTCATCATCGTTTTCATATGATGAAGGTGTGCTTTTATAATCATGATTAATCGGTTGAGAAATATTGGAATAAGCATTACCATTGTTGGCACTGTTAATTTTCTAGGTCATCCGTGCACTAACCATACCTTTAACCATAGTGAATGATATTTCAAATTTCTCAATGGTTATTTAAACCGAAGCCAATTCATCATTGAGTCGAATTATTTCTAACGCAAGCTCATCATTAATTGATAAATTGTTTCATTTAGTCCATCAATTTTACTTTGATGTGTTTTCATCAATTATATATTTTCATTTAAAATGTTGTAGTTTTTGAAGTTCCAATATCAATTTTTCATGCTATGCTTGACCGATTGAACCTTTTCAAAACACTCGATCGTTGTCGAAAGATACAGGTTTGTCTTTTACCACATCCAGCATATATATGTCATGTGAACTTTTTCTTCAATAATCTTTGTTTTATCAACACTCTCAACAATATCACAACTCCTCTCAACTTCAAACTAAGTAACCTCATCGACTTCAACAATCTCAATCTTCTTCAAACTATTAAACTCATGATCATCAACCTTAATGTTGTCTTTAGATGAACTCTAAGTCATAATCTTCTCTAATTTATAAACATCCCTAACATGAACTTCCACCACTTCCTCAATCTCATAATCCTTGTAAGATAACTATTGAATAGGAACTTCCACCTTGATTAGTTTCACTAACCTTTGAATCTTGATCAATTACTTCTTTAGTAACATTCAATACTCCAAAAACCTCAGTAACACCAACATCATGATAATTTTTACTGATTTCTATCAAACCCTCATGTAAGTCACTTGGCAAAATTTATCCAAGAATATCACCAACTTACCAAAACCCATTACCTAATACCTATGCACTTCATCACCTTATCTTAAAGCATCTTCGCTAGTTTAAGACTAGATACTATGCTTGTACCGAGTTCATTTAAATTACGGCTCTAATACCATCTTGTAACACCTGCCCGGGAGGATATAACCTATGGAGTGTTATGCATCAGTACATAGAATACATACTGAATACATAATGCACAATAAAAGTATAACTTGAATTAAACATCTTGTTGCATTGTATCTCAGTCATATTACAAAATAGTATTAGATTAGTTTATCGATACTGAGATCCAAGTCTTTTATAGCACTCAAGACCTCCTATCTCTTACATAAGCTAGCTCGTAGTCTCTAATCCTTACAATTACTCGGCACCTAGGATGTGTGCCCATAAAGATATTTCAACTCAGCATAAACTTCGTAAGTTCGTAAACATAACAATCTTTTAAACACACATATTTATTGACTGTTGCACGAAGCAGATTTAGCCATGTCTATAGTATGAAATACAATAAGCATATTCACATATTTAAAGTATATATACAAAACTCATTGGGTAAAGTAGAACATACAACTAGCCTACAAGCATCCTATCAAGCATCGCCACATATCATAGATGTTATACAATTGGTTTTATTACTAGTTTACACACATGGCTTTCCATTTTATAAATAGTTTAGAGAAACTCACTTCAATCAATCAAGTCAATAAAATCATCTACTCTGGTTCACACCTATCATGTATTATTTTATATGGGCTCCCTCATGCCCTATGCTAACCCTTTGATACACCCTTACTCGGCTCCTAAAATGTCTATTAACAACACACAAAGGGGTATTGTGGTTTTAGGATTCCCATTATATTAAAGCACTTCAAAAAAAACTTATGAGTAAAATATCATTTATGTTCCTATTATTTCATTGAAAATTTCATTTCAATACAGAATCATTTTTGTCATTTTAACAGTGTATTGTAATGTTGTCATTTCCATCCACTCCACTAACACCTTTGAAAACCTTCGTTACAATTGTGATATTTTAGTCTTTTTTTAACACCATAAATATCCAACTAAAAGCAATTAATCAATTACTATTCATATGAAACTAATAAACACATGAAGAGATTAGGGAGACTGCTGATTAACCCTAATCCATCTCAGAAAGATTCGATTTCAATATTGTTCAATTATATGAAGTTAGATTGATTAGGACTAAGCACAAGTTGATGTCAATAGAGTTCGATAGGGTAGTACATTGTTCGATTTCAACACTTAGAATTCCACACTGCTCGATTGAGGTCTGATGTCGTCGTTAGACCCATTGTTTTATTAAAAGGATTACTTTATTGTTTAATTAAGCATTTTCATTTGTATACAGATTGTTTTGCAATTACTACACTATTTTGCTTGTTGCACGATTGATCTAATATTTTGATTAGGCAAGAAACTATAGTTATCTGGTTGCGGGAGATATGGCTTTTAGACTTTGGTTGTTTAAGGTTCTACTCATTAGTTTGATCTATGCGAATGCTATAGTAATACTTTAGTTTCTTTCAGGTTTGTTCTACTCAACATTTTAATCAATAAAGATTTAGTCAGATCATTCATTGATTAAAAGAACTATGATGCTGAAAAAGACTAAAAGAACTTAAATTTTTATGGTTTTAGTGGAATGGATTTAAATGGTAACATTTGGTAAGATAAAATGTGGAAATGGCAAAAAAATAAAAAACATTTTTGGATTAAAATGACAATTTAAATGAAATTTTAGGAAGAAAAATCATATTCTACTCAAAACTTATTCTCTAATATCAAACATAAGTTTTGTATCGATAGAATCTCATAATAATTTATTTTTTCTTGCTGTGTTGATATGCGATGAAATTATATTAAGCAACTTCACATATAGAAGCTTACGAAGCTATAGAAACTTACAAAAGACTTTTAAGTATTATTATTATTATTATTATTATTATTATTATTATTATTATTATTATTATTATTTATTATTATTATCATTACTATTACTATTACTATTAGTACTATTATTACTACTATTATCACTAGTATTATCACTAGTATTATCACTATCATTATCACTATCATTATCACTATCATTATCACTATCATTATCACAATCATTATATCACTATCATTATCACTATCATTATCATTATCATTATCATTTTCATTATCATTATCATTATCACTATCATTATCACTATCATTATCACTATCATTTTCACTATTATTATCATTATCATTATCACTATCATTATCACTATCATTATCACTACCATTATCACTATCACTATCACTATCACTATCACTACCATTATCAGTATCACTATCACTATCACTATCACTATCACTATCACTATCACTATCACTATCACTATCACTATCACTATCACTATCACTATTAAATGATCGTATTAGTTTGTTTTTCTCTTATAACTTTCAAAATATAGTGTTTTATAAAATTACAAATAAATCGTTAGGACGAGCTTAAATTTCTTTACAAGTCTAAGTAACTTTCATTAAAAATGGAGCTGGTTCCTATATAATATATTATAATATTTAAAGGGTCTCTTATGACAAATAAACTAATCTAAAATTTAAAATTTCAAATAGTAATTTAACTCGTTACTTTCTTGTTTGACAATATATAAAATATTAGTATGAACTACAATGCCTTCCGTTAACATGTGAGGGTACTTGGTCCTTGTTTGGTCTTCCCATTCCTTGGTGAATTTAGGACTTCATTCGGAGTTCTATCTCATCTTCACAATTAGAATCGTACTTCATTTCAGCGTCTTTACCTTTGTGCCCATAATTTCCACCGGTTCTTCGATGAATAAAAGTTTGTCATCCACTAGAAATTCTTTAAGTGGCACAGCAATGTCTCATTAGCAAGACACGTCTAAAGGTTTGACTCATGGAATGTGTCATGTATCCAATTTAGTTCTTGCGGTAAATCCAAGCGCTACACCACAGTGCCAATCCGCTCGGTAATCTTGAACGGACCAACATACCTAGGTTCTAATTTGCTTCTTTTTCCAAATCAAACAATGCCTTTCTAAGGCAACACCTTTAATAGAATGCTATTCAATTTAAGAGTCTTCCTTGCATTGTAAGCATAAGTTTTCTAACATCTTGGGCTGCCTTCATCTGTCCTTAAACTAGAATACATTTTTTGTAGTCTCCTATAAAATCTCAACTTCAGACATATAACTTTCTCCTACTTTAGCCCAATACACCAGCGACCGAACTTACATCCATAAAGCGCCTCAAAGGATACACATTTGATACTCGTATGGTAAATGTAAATATAGGAGAACTCCACCAACGAATTGTAAGTATTTTCGTTAGCTCCGTAGTTAATTACACAAAACATGTCGTGCAATGTCTTCATCGTACACTCACTTTAACCATATGTCTGAGGGTGCTTAGCCATACTCAAGTCTAGATGTGTTCCCAATCCTTTTGTAGGCTTTACTAGAATCGTGACATGAAATGAGTGTCACGATTTGAGATGATCGACACGGGCGCACCATGTCTAGCCACAATCTCGCTAAAATAAATTCTAGCTGATTTTTCCATCATAAGGTCTTCACTAATGGCTAGAAAATAAGCAGATTTGGTCATCTAATCCATGATGACCCAAATTGAATTGTCCCTACTACTAGTTACTAGCAGCTTTGTGGTAATATCAATAGTAATGTTTTCCCATTTTAATTCGAGAATCAATGTCTGTTGCAACACACCAGATGGCCTCTAATGTTATGCCTTAACCTTTCAACAAGTTACGCACTTGCTTACACAGACTACTATGTTTCTTTTTCGTTCCAGGTCACTAATACATATCCTTAAGACCGTGGTATTTCTTATCTACACCTCGATAAACAGAATACTTTGACTTGTGGGTATTCTCTAGTACCATTTCTCATACATTCCCCAAATATGAAACCTAGATCAACTCAAAAAAGTATAATCCTGCATCGTCCTATTGTACAAACAAGTTCATATAACATCCTATAAACGTTGTTAATTATATATTTACCCAACTTTAAATCAAAATTTCATATAACTTCTTTTTTAATCTATTTTATTGTATATTTACTCAACTTAAAAATAAGATAGTATATAACCCATCTTAAATGAAAAAATATCAAATTTATCCATTTTGACTTTTATTAAATTGTATATAACCCCTCCTTTGTGATTGTTCTTGTCATGATTTTTTTATTTGTAACAAATTAATAGTTTAATATTTGTGCTGTATTTTATTATTGGTACTTCAAAAGCTTGATAAAAAATTATATACTCAACATAGACAAATACAATAATTAAAAATGCAAAAAAATGGAAAATTAAGTTTAGGAAACTAAAAACACTCATTAATGAAACAAGATTAAAAACCAAAAAGAAATTTTAAAAATATGTAAAAAAGAAAAAAAAAAAGCTTACTTGCAAATGAGTGTATATGAAAATATATAAAAAATTATAGTTATGGTAAAGCAAAGGGTAACATTATCAATCTATAATTTAATTTTAATAAAACTGAGTATACTTGTTCCATCCAATTTTTAAAACCCCAAACAACTTTTTTATACTTTTTTTTTTCTAGAAAACAATTATGATAAAACTAAGCATACTTCTATCTTTTAAATATGTATAATATAGTTATACTTTTTTAATAAAAAGAATGGCGTTAAAAAAAAAACCACTTTATTCTGAAAAGCTAAAAAATACTTGTTAAGCACTCATAAAGCGGGTTAAATAAACTGTGATTGAACTTATTTCAGCTGCGTTAAAACGTCTCATCGAACTCTACAATCTTAGCTATTAGAATTTAGCTTTTAGATTTTTAGCTTTAGAGTTTTAAAACTTTTTTGTTTACAACTCATATTATATTCTCTACTTAGCATTGTGTTTTTATTACTTGTTATTGTGTCTTATTACTCGTAGTATCTCTCATTATGTCTTTTTATGCGTCATTGTGTCTTTTTATGTGTCATGGTATCTTTTTAGCATTTTTAGAACAAAATGTCTTTGTAAAAACATACTGTAAAAAAAAACCAACATCTTTTTAAATTAAATATTACATTGTACGAAAAGAGTGCTGATATAATACTAAGATGGTGTTGGTATTAGGAGTGTTCAAAATGAAACCGAATTCGAAAATCTGAACTCAAAACATCATATCTGATATTCGAATTATCAAAAAAAATTTTATAAAAATTGTTAAATAATAAATATTAATAAGAAAGTTTGGATAATTTCAGATATTTTGTTAAAAATATAGGATATCCAAAATGTTTTTAATAAATATTATTAACTTTTTATAAAAATATTAAATAATCATAATATTTTTTTTTATTTTGGATATCGTTCGTATATTCGAATCCATATCCAAAATTTTGAATAGCTGGAGTTTTGGGTTCAGATAGTGAAATCAGACCACTATCTAAAATTTTAAAATATTTGAAATCCGGGTATCCGAATATCTGATTTTGAACACCCATAGTTAGTATAATGTATTTAACGTGTTTTCACGTTACATATTGATGTTGTTATTATTTTTTCTTAATTGTTGTTATGTGGATGCTAAATTTACATTATGTTTGTTATTCACACGTAACTATTAGAAACTTTAATCACGAAAAGTATGTTTTAATATACATGTGGTGTTATCCATATTGATATAAAAGCAAATGATGATATGAAACGCCCAAAACCTAATTTATAAATAGAAATTATTATTACTTGCTACACTTTTCTATAAAGCAACACTTTTTAAAAAGAATCACAGTTACTTATTAGACACGTACGTATACATGTAATTAATAGTCGCTTACATAATCTTGTCATTATAGTGAATTCAAATTTCGGGAATGAATGACTTGTGGCGATGTGGTGAAGCGGCAAATAATGGCATTGTGTGTGACGTGTTCTCTGAGCTTAACGACACGTGTCCCTGATCCACCCTTTCCACCCACCCCCACCCATTCCACACAGTGTATAAATAACCCGCCACCACCCTTAAACCTCTGCAACCCAAAGATTTTGATCACTAAACCGTGAGATCACTAGCCTAAGATGTCTTTTGAACCACCACATTCTCTTCTTTCACCCTTTCTGGCTTTCCTCTTTCTTGTGACGCTCGTGTGTCATTTCGTTCGCCGGAGCCGTGGCGGGGCGGGGAACAGCCACCGGAGGCTACCGCCGGGGTCAATGGGTTGGCCTTACATCGGTGAAACCCTCAGCCTTTACACTCAAAATCCTAACACTTTCTTCTCCAAACGTCAAACAAGGTATTTATTTTTTTATAATATTCTGTACGTTGGTGTATATAATATAAACATAGCATTTGATTCATTAATAAATAATAATGTGTTATATGGGTTTTTCAAATAATATGCCAAATGTGATGAGGACAAAGTCGCAGAGTAATGCAGTTTAGTTTCCTTGTATTTTCCATAATGGTTTTTTCCAATTGTGTTGTTTATGTATTAATAAAGACACACACACGTGTACATACATGTACATGCATATATACATATATCATATGTATATACAAATATTCAGTATTTTTAGAAAAATAATTCAAATAATAATATTTCTAGTATCTCATTGGATTAATTAATCTTAATTTAATATCTCTCAATTTCGACAAATTACTAAACTTTAACTAATTAATATTTGGTCATGCAGGTATGGGAAGATATTTAAGAGTCACATATTGGGATGCCCATGTGTAATGATATCAAGCCCAGAGATAACCAAAATTATCTTGGTTTCTCGGTCTCATCTCTTCAAACCCACATATCCCGTAAGCAAAGAGATGCTGATAGGCCCTCAAGCAGTCTTTTTCCAGCAAGGTGCATACCATTCCCATCTCAAGAAACTCATCCAATCATCATTTCTTCCTTCCGCGTTAAAAGGCGTGGTTCGCAAGATCGAAGGCATCGCCATCGGTCTTCTTGCCAGTTGGGAGCATAACAGCACCATCAACACCTTGAATGAGATGAAGAAGGTATAATTGCTTGTTAGTCAAGTTACCATGATCATATGATATGATGATTTGACAATGTGTCTATTTGCTTTTGTTTGTGATAGTATTCGTATGAAGTGGCAATAATATCAGTATTTGGGGAGGATACGGATGTGGATGAGATCGAAGGACTGAAGGATCTTTATCATTGCATAGAGAGAGGGTATAATTCAATGCCTTTGAACCTTCCTGGAACTCCATTCAAGAAAGCTTTGAAGGTGAGGGCGTGATCATTCATTATTAATTTCTAAAAATAGAAAGTAACCACTTGGAGATCATGCATGCATAATTTCTTTAAATATACGGATATCCTGGTATATTACTCTGACATTGATTACTTGCTTCACCTTTGTCTTCAGGTACACTTGTCTCCCAAGTCCCAACGATTTTAACTTTATATGCGTATATGAATATATATATGATGTAATTTTATTATATACCATATTCATAAAGACTTGTAATTTGATCATATGTGATATTCTTTTATTAAAAAGATTATTTTTACAAAAAACCTCCAAATATACTATTAACCACCTATATCCGTGCTTTTTATGATTTGGTCCCTCGAGCTCTTAGATGGAGAGGAGACAACATATCACTTCGGATTTTCTCTTGAGACTTTAAAATAATAGATTATGAGCAATAATAAAATCTTGAGTATAATTTTTTATAATAAAAGAAGCTTTTTTTTGCCACATGTCATTTTCTTACACCATCTTTTTGACACTTGTTATTTCTTTAAACAATAATTTCTCTCTCTTAAAAAATATCAATTTTATTAATTGATACAATTCTTTTTTAAAATCAAGTTATGTTTTTAAAATAAACTCTATTAAGAAATTTAAAAATTATATTTTTTTATTAAAATAGAAATAATAAAAAACAAAATTTTTATAAAATATAAAATTTTCTAAATCGGTCCTCTTTAAAAAATATTATTTATAAAACCTTTTTGAAAAATAATATTTTAAATCGGTCCTTTTTTAAAAAAATTATAAAAAGTATGAAATTTTCTAAAAGCAGTTTTATTAAAACAATTAGAATAATTCGAAAACTATGTTTTAAATAAATAAGATTTTTATAACAATAATCTTTTTATAAAATAATATTAAAAAAATATTTAAAAATAAATTTATTTAGATAAGAGAGTTAAAAAATAGTAAATTGTTTTATTTATTAAACTATTACGCATATTTAATTTTAATCATATCTTATATTAAAATATCACACTGTAACTCTTCGTGTTTATTACTAACTATAATCTGTTTAATGAATTAGTTTTTAGCCTATCTATTTATTTATATATCTATATATCTATAAAAAAGAAAATTTAATAACACTTGACACAATTATAAGTTGTTAATATTAACAATATTAATATTTAAATCATATTTATAAAAAAGTATATAATTTAATAAATTAAAACCCACATTTTTAAAAATAAAAGTTTTAAAAATAAAATACAACAAACTTTTTTTAAAATAAATTCATTTTTCTTAAAATAAAATATTTAAAACCCACATTTTTTTTAAATAAAAGTTTAAGAAAATATATTGTTGTTTATTTACGTAAAATAACTATTCATATGCAATTATAATCATATTTTATCTTCAAAAATAGTTTTATAATTTGTAATTTTTTATTTGTAATTATTTAATATTTTATTTATTCAACCCGTGTAATACACGAGGTATTAACCTAGTCAATTATATTCACAAAAGAATCATACCAGCACACATATTTATTTGCATGATCTGTATGGCGTGTGTGTGCACGTTTGCATTTGTGTTTTGTTTAAACAATGACATGTGTCAAGCTGACTTATGATTTTTAACTTTTTTATGTTTATTTATTACTAGTTTAAATGTATAACTAAAATATCAAATCAGAATAAAATTAATTAATTATAAAATTATATTATAATATAAAATATGATTAAAATTATATATGAGTAATAATCATAATAGTAAATAATGATATCAAAATTTTAAACTTTTTTTGTTTTCCAAAAAAATTTAATATTTTTTTAAAGCAAACTGTTTTTTTAATAGTATTTTCAAAAAATTTCTTATTATACCTCTCAATTTTAATTATTTTTTTATTTATAAAAATTTTACTTTTTAAAAACAGTAATTTTAAAATAATTCTATTTTTTAAAAAGTTTGATGTTTGGGAAAATTTCTTATTTTATAAAAAAAGTTCTTAATAATAACATTAATAAAACAATATTTTTCCTAATTAATTAAAAACTAAATTTAAATTCAAAAAAGAATTAAATAATATTATTATTTATTAAAATAATTATTTAATAATAGGAAAAAGTAAACAAATTTTAGTGAGAAAAAATATAATACTGACACGTGATACTATAATTAACTTTTTATTAGATTAACAAGATAAAATAAGATAACGTTCTTTTAAGTCATTGTCGTTTACCTTATTTTTTGAAACGCATGCTTGACGGACTGGGTTATGTGGGATACAGCTTTACCTATCAACTTATTGCAAATTATAAAATATATTGGCTAAAACGTGCAACATAAATGATTTTAACAAAAAGAAGAAATTTTATGAAATTTTTTTATTAGTTTGCAATGAAACTACTAGCTAGTATGATTATCTAAACAGTTTAGACTTAGTGTTTTTCTTAATCTGTTGACATATAAGATATTTATTTTGCAATAAATAATGTCTAACTTTCGTTAAAAACTTATTTACTTACTAACTTCATGGATCATCTATTTTTAAGTGATAACTTATGTAACGTTTTCAAATATGTATATGTGTGCATATATTTATATGTTATGGAAACATCATTATTATTTTGCACGTTCTGGATGCTCTACATAGTACTTTTGGGGTTTTTTGCTAAAAAATATGGTTATATTTTCATTAACACCTTGAAATAACAGGCTAGGAAGCTTCTTAATGAGAGATTGAAGAAGGTGATAGAGAAAAGAAGGGAGACTGGGGAGTATGATGGAGGATTGCTAGGAGTATTCTTGGGATTAAAGGGAAAAGACCAATTGAGTGATTTACAAATAGCAGATAATATAATTGGAGTCATATTTGCAGCTCATGATACAACTGCAAGTGTCCTAACATGGCTACTCAAGTACTTGCATGATGATCCTCATGTCTTGGATGCTGTTAAGGTAGTTAAATCTTTTCATGCTCAAAATAGGAAGTAAAAAAGCAACGTTTTCTTTTCTAGTCGAAAATGGTACTCAAACCATCGATTGAAAGTTAGGTACCGGATGGTTAAAATCGACGGATTATAATACCCGTCGTAAAAGGCAATAGTAATTTTTAACTTCAAATGTCGATGTTAAGAAATCCGGCTTATTTGATACACATATTTACCAAAGGTTTATTAAACAAACAGATGGAACAAGATGAAATCTGGTGTAAGAGACTGGAAACCAATCGTGGGATTACATGGGAAGATACCCGAAATATGCCAGTAACTACTCGAGTGATACAAGAGACGTTGAGAGCTGCAAGCGTACTCTCATTCTTGTTTCGAGAAGCGGTTGAAGATGTAGAAATAGAAGGATACCTAATCCCACGTGGTTGGAAGGTCCTTCCTCTCTTTAGAACCATCCACTATTCCCCAGACTTTTATCCCGACCCTAACAAGTTTGACCCGTCACGATTCAAGGCTAGAGCATAACTAATTTATACTCGTTTTGATTGTTTCTCTTTATTTAAACAATATGCATGCATACATAGTTGGATACAAAATTGATATTAGTTTGGTTTTATTAATTAGGTTGCGCCTCGTGCGAACACATACATTCCCTTTGGGAATGGTTCTCACTCGTGCCCGGGTAGCGAGCTAGCTAAGGTTCAGATGCTTATCCTCCTCCACCACTTGACTAACTCCTTCAGGCAAGCATACTTTTACCTTTTTACAATTTACATACCTAGTATATAACAAGATCATTACTTTAAAGTAAATAGAGTGTAACAATTTTAATGATTCAATGTATTTAAGAACAATCAAACCCTAAAAATCTTTTTTTCTTTTGCAGATGGGAGGTGATTAGAACAGACAATTGCATACAATATGTCCCTTTCCCTGTGCCCAAACAAGGACTGCCTATCAAGCTCCACCGCATTTGCGAAGTTAAGGCCTTCAACGGCTAACAATAGTCGTAAAGAGGAATTCTAGATAAAAATAGGGTAGATTGAGTACGAATAAATAAAGAGAAGATCAAACATGTCACTGGACATACAAGTACAACATATGATGTTTTATTTTTGTTTTGCTTAATGCTACATTATCAGCATTATTCGGTATTTATTTGGTGTTGGGACTTTTCTTTTATGTTTCTATGTTGCATGCTTTTTAGTTTTGACTTGACTAATTGAGAGATGAGCATGATTAACTTGACTTGAATACTCCACAAAAGAGTGGATAGTTGGATATACACAGGGAGAAGTAACTATGCATTTAATACAAGAATTAAATATACATAATAAATCATAATACTACATAGAGTTTGTACTAATATCCCCCTTCAAGTGACTGGTGGTGGACCAAGATGAAGCACATTATGAAAGAACTCGAACTGAGATTTAGGTTGACTTTAAATAAAAATATTTGTCACTTGGAGCTTGGGTGGTATTAACTTAGTGTATAATTTTCTAGAGGAAACAAGTTTCTGAATGAAATTATAATCAAGCTCTATCTAGAAAAGTAAACTGCGGTTATCACATAGTATAGCTAAATGAATCACTAGTAAGGCATGTAATTCACGTAACAAATGTGTTATCTAAAAAATCTCAACTGCAGTATTAGTCATTGTCTGATACTCAGATTTACAACTAGAACGTGAAGTTGTTGGTTGCTTCTTTGCATTGCATTACACAAGTCCCCCATTAGAAATTAAGTAGCCATAAGTAAAGCGTCAAGTTTCTAGGCAATGGGCCCGGTCTACAATTGCATAACACACAAGAGGCGAGTGTGTTGGTTTGAAAAAGTCCAAACCAATGCTGGAGTAGTCGTTCGATGTCTTCGCAGTGTAATACCCTTGTAGAGTGAAGGAATTGGCTAACTTGATTCACTGCATATGAAATATCATGGCTTATTATCGTTAATTATTAAAGGGCTGCAACCATGGTCCGGTAGTGGGAGGATCTGAATGAAGTTCACCCTTTGTGGTGAGAGATGCATTGGCGGCCAAAGGTGTGGGGGTCGCTTTAGCAACCGTCATTCTAGCCCCATCAAGAATTTCCTTTGCATACTCGTATTTGTTTAAGAAAAGTCCATTAGTGGTGTGAGTAACCTCTAACCCAAGAAAGTAGTGTATTTTCCCAAATGTTTGATTGCAAATTCGTTGTTCAAACCGACCATAAGAGGTCTTAAAAATATATTCTTTGTTTCTTGTCAATAGTAAATTATCCATATAAACTAACAAGTACATGATGCATGAGTTATGCTTAAACATAAAGAGAGAGGTGTCGGCCTAGCTACATGTGAAGCCATTGTTAACTAAAAGAGTACTTAGTCGGTGAAACCAAGCATAGGGGGCTTGCTTAAGATCTTATAAGGACTTGTTTAACTTGCACCATGTAAGAGCATTCATAGTAGGTATCCCATTTTCAATGTGAGTTTGTGTTTTATATTATGGGAGATGGTTGTTAGTGGTTATGAGTGAATGAGAGAGACAATATATAGGTATTGTACCGTGATTCCTATATTTGGGGAAACAGAGTACAACCATCATAAATTTTTTAATAACTTTAAAAATGGTTGTGAGTAGAGAAGAAAAAAAATATAATAATAAATATATTAAAAAGTATTATTTAATTAAAAGATGAAGTAAAAAAGTAATATTTTTAGTGTAAATATGAGGATGAGGATGAGGATGAGGTTGCTAGTCTGAATGCTCTAAGAAGGCATTGTTAACATTCATTTGTTGAAAGTTCCAACCATTAATGACAACCAAGGAAAAGACTAAAGAACCATTAAAGATATTTTTTAACGCATAGCTATGAACTACTTGGGTTTTTATCAGTATAGTGTATAGTTTATTGGGAAGGGAAAAAGCAAGTGTACAAAATATTAGCTATATCTACCTTTGTTTCTTATGTTATTAAATTAAAATTTTGACAAATGAAATTTATAACTAATATGATTATGTAAACTACAAAAAAAAGAGTATTATCATCACATTACATCCTACTGTAAGCATCCATCAACAAATCAACAACAAACATACCAAAATAGTATGTATAAAAATAATTTTCCATTTATTTGTTGGACAATTTGTTGTTTGTTGTTTATTCTTTATTTTATTTGTACACATGTTTCATAAGAAATTGATTTAAATATTTATGCTTAGAAAATGTAGATGAAGAAATAGAAACATTAGCGATAATTATATTAACATATATCTTAAAAAGATTACACATATATGTTTGAATTGTATATATACATATATATGTATGTATGTTATTTACATATATGTAAATAACCATTTGATATATATATATATATATATATATATATATACACACACACACTTGTTTGGTTCTTTTTTTAGTTTACATGTAAGTGAAGTATCTGCATGTGTACAGTATGATATATCTTTAGTTCTTTTAATTATACAATTTTGTTAGTTGCGCATTCTTTAAGCACACTACATGTGTTATTGTAGAGCACTCTTTGCTTGCAAATGTTATGTGTGTCATTATTTTATCAATCTTTGTTGGATATTTTTAAGTAATTCTTCACATATCTGAGTAACATATTACACATTATAACTCACTTGTTTACATATACGTAAATTTTACGTATGTAAAAACTAAAGATTATATAACCTAAAAAACAGTTTGGACAAGATACAATGAAGGTAAAAACTTTTTAAAACAACTAAGGTTTCATGATAAATTTATATGTATTGTCAGTTTATTATACGACTTCTTTTATGGAGCCCTTGTTCGGCTTTACAAAGTTTATCACTTATATATTATTCAATTAATGGACCATATAAATACGTATGTAAACTCACATAACTAAATACAAAACTAATAGATGAAAAACACAAGTTAACAGTTATTATAAAGACATATATGTGCATTCATTCATCATGTGATACAAAAAATATCAACTTATAAAACAAAGATATGTAAACTAATTCACTATAATTTAACACATACATAAAACCTAATATAGAACGAACTTTAAAATTTTGAAACTAATATACGCCATAAGAGGTTGCTAATAAGTCTTTTGTTAAGTTTTGACTATGTTTACCCATATGTAAACATACTATTCACCATAGTTCACTCATACATAAATATTATATATATATATATATATATATATATATATAGAATTATAGAATTATCTTGAGAACCATTATTTTTTATGAGAACTCTAGGAACAAATATAAACCACACATTTCTTACAATATGCAAGTCACATGCCATTTTCCCATTTTTAACGTTCATAATTTTTTTTCACGACATCATTTTTTTAAAAAACAAATCCACCATTAATTTCAGTATTTTTTATCTTTCCAACACCTACCATATTGATATATCTTTTTTAAAAAAATTATATAATTTTTTTTTATTTTTTTATATAAGAGGGAAGCTAGGGAAATATTTTTGCGTTTTTATTTTTTTATTTTTACGTTATTTTTCGTTTTATAATTTTTTTATTATGTTTTTGTTAATTACCATTTTGTCATTAAAAATAGTGGATCACGTTGATTCCTAGAGTTCTCACGTTAAAACCGAGTTCTCATTTGATCCCTCCCCTATATATATCCTTTTAAGTGTTATAACTACTTTTCTGATTATAACATAAATATCATGTGCTTTAAATCTTGTAAGGTTATCGACTTTTATATATCATGTGCTTTAGATCTGAAAATTATTGTAGGCCATCCTAATTGTACATCAGCCAGAGTAATAAAGATTGGTGACTTGAATTTAACAAACAACATCATCTTCACAGATGTGTTTGTTGTTCCTGAATACAGTGTGAATTTACTGTCTTTTCACAAAGTTGCTAGAGATAATAAACTAGAAGTATGTTTTGATGAAGATAGTTGTCATATTCGGGATTTGAAGTCAAAAAGAGTCTTGGTGATGGGTAAACAAACCGGTGGTTTATACATCTTTGCAAAACATAGTCAGTCTATGAATGTGTGTTATAACAATATGTAAAATGCTAGATTTTGACATTCTAGGCTTGGACATCCTTCTGATAATGTTTTAAATGTTATAAAAGATATATTAAAGATTGATACCATAAAGGAATCACTCACAAAGCAAAACAAACTATAGTTCCATTTCCTTTCAGCAACCATAAGTCAAACTTTATAGGTGAACTAGTCCACCTTGATTTGTGGGGTCCGTACAAGGTAACTAGTAAAGAAGGATACAAGTATTTTCTTACAATTGTTGATGATTATTAATGAACAGTTTGGTGTTACCTTCAAAAAACCGAAGATGAAGTTTTTCAAAGTACAACAGCTTACTGTAGTTTAATTGAAAATTAGTTTGATAAAACTATTAAGGTTTTAGAAGTGACAACGACATTAAATTTGTTAATAATCAATTGTCAAGGTTTTTTAAATCCAAAGGAATCTTACTTCAAACATCTCTTACACACACCCCACAGCAAAATGGGATCACCAAAAGAAAACATAAACATCTTTTAAATATTGCTCGTGCTTTGCTATTTAAAGGGGGGTGCCCCTGTTAGTTTTTAGTCTGAATGCATTCTAACAACTACTTATTTAATAAACAGAACCCCTTCATCTATACTATCAGAAAAACGTCCCTATGAAATGATGTTTGGTTTTAGACCCTCTTTTGACCATTTAAAAAACTTTGGCTGCCTTTGTTTTTGTATAGTTTTGGAACAACCAAAATAAGTTTTCTAGTAGGGCTGACAAATGTGACTTAATTGGGTACTCAAATTAAAAAAAAAGGTTATAAACTTTGGAATCTTGAAACAAAAGTTACATTTTTTTTCCAGGAGACGTAAAATTCTATGAACATATATTTCCTTTTAAAGAAAAAAATCTTACTGATTCTATTTTGGTCAGTCCTTACCAGGGTTAAGTAACTTGAATTTTTTTAATGAGGAGTCAAATGAATTCTTTAATGGTAAAGTCCCCTTATGATGAGGAGAGGGATAAGTCTCAAGAGTCTACTAATGAGGATCAATAACCTGATAACACTAGTAACAACACTTTAGGAGAGGCTAAAATTAATTTTCAACAGCCAAGTGCTGATATAGGTAAGGGTCATGGAATGGTTGATACCTCATCGGACCTTAAGGATGAGACCAACCCTTTTGACGGGCAAAGTACTCAAAATCATGAACCAAGAAGGTCATACAGAACAAGGTCTTTACCAAAAAGGTTTTCTGATTATATAGTCACGGGAAAGTAAAATATGGTATACAAAAAGTTGTTGGATATGCCAATCTGTCCCCAAAAAACCTTTGTTTTGCTACTAGCCTAAATAAAACCATTGAACTCCAAAATTATCACAAGGCATCCAAGGAGAAAAATTGGATAGATGCTATTAATTATGAAATGGAGGCCTTACATCGAATTAATACTTGAGTTGTTGTTGACCTTCCATCAGGTAGAAAACCAATAGGATGTAAATGAGTGTATAAAACAAGTATAAGTAAACTGGTGAAATAGATAGGTATAAAGCTAGGTTAGTAGCTAAAGGTTATAATGAAAAGGAGGGCATTGATTTTGATGAAACATTTTCTCTCATGGTTAAACTGGTAATTATTAGATGCATAATCAGTCTTGCTGTTCAAAATGGGTGGTCGTTGTTTCAATTAGACATCAACAATGCTTTTTTGTATAGAGATATAATTGAAGATGTGTACATGACTTTACCTGAAGGGTATTATTCTAAATCTGACTCTAAGGTATGCAAATTAGTTAAATCTTTATATGGTTTAAAACAAGCGTCTAGAAAATGGAATGATAAATGGGTTTTAAACAATATTTATGTGATTATTCTTTGTTCGTTAAGAAAAATGGGTCTTTGTTTATTGCCTTGCTTGTATATGTTGATGATATTGTGATAACTGGAAATGACAACTAAGAAATATCAAAGGTCAAAAAATATTTGAGTTTGAATTTTATGATAAAAGATTTAGGTATGTTGAAGTATTTTTTGGGCATCGAGGTTTTATACTCAGAAAAAGGTATTAGTCTATCACAAAGAAAATATTACTTAGACTTATTATCTGAGTTTGGCTATCTTGGTTGTAAACGCGTTAGTACGACGATTGAACGAAGTTTTCTTGTTTATCAAAATGTAAGTCCAAGGAATCTGTTTTGTCAAACATATCCATGTATAAAAAACTAATTGGGAAATTGAGATACTTGTCTTTAACCAGACCAGATATTTCTTTTGTTGTTCAGTTCCTAAGCCAACTCATGCATGCTCCAACTAAAACACATCTTGATATTGCATTTAGATTGCTTAGATACCTAAAGCAATCTCCAGGAAAAGGTTTATTTTTCTCTAGAAGTAATTCTTTCGAATTAGTCTCCTTTGTTGATTCCAATTGGGGTAAATGTTTAAAGTCTCGTAGGTCTGTTTCTGTTTAAGGAAAAACAAGAAACAGGGCACGGTTTCCAGATCTTCTGCTGAAGCAGAATACAGGGCAATGTGCTCTGTTGCTTGTGAAGTCATGTGGATCATCAATCTGTTTAAGGAATTGAATATTAATTTTAAGATAACTATTCAAATGTTCTACGATAATTATGCTTCTTTATCCATTACTGCTAACCCTATTTTTTTATGAAAGAACAAAGCATTTTGAATTGAATCTTCATTTTCTTAGAGAAAAAAATTAGTGCTGGCATTTTTAAAACAGAAAAAATTGGATCTGCACATCAAGTTGTAGATATTTTTACAAAGGGATTGCATGTTGTTCAACATGATTTGTTGTGTAACAAGCTTGGTTTGATTGACATGTTATAGCTTGAAATGAGGGGGGGGGGGGTGTTAGATTTATTGATTCAATTCTTTTGTAGCATGTCATTATATTTTTGGTTAGTTATTGGTTTGTGTCAAGCGTCTTTAGAGGTTATTTGGTTTTTTCAAGGCTGAAGTTGTCAAGTTGTAGAGTTGAGAATGTTGTTGTTCATAGCTTCAAGTCTGAGGGTGTTATATGTTTATTATAACGTTTATATTCGTCGCTTGGCAGATTAGGGATACAACAACACACACATTCAGTCTCTTATCGCTCAATTGCTCTTCCGATTATTATCTTTGAGTCTGCATTGTCTTGATGCAGCCTTGTGTTTTTTGATTTCTGTTCTTAATCCGTATTTCTTGTTTCTTGTTGAGTTAACTGATTTGGTGAATCTCTTTCTTCTATATTCGTGTTCTTATTCTAGAGTTTGTATAGAGATATTTAACGATTGTTGGTGTACATATTCAAGGTTTTACCATTTTTGCCCCCATGAGAATCCAATTTGAGTGGACTTACCATTCTAAAAATATATATGTATATGTTTTCAATTTAACAATGCATATCTTGTTTGATTTTACATAATGATTTATTTATATTAGGTATTTATCATATTATTTTACATACCTTACTTTTATTAAGAGATAAACAAGCAACACAAATAACCAACATGAAAGAGCGATTATCTATAGTAATGACTTCTTTGAAGTTCTAGACGGACAAATCGATCGAGAATCTACAAGCATTGAGTTCAAATGGTGTTGAAAATCATAATGGAGAACTTGCGATCACCCATAATCACAATCACCTGCAGGATGAAGATACTAGGCTTAATTAAGTCTAGAGGTACTATTGTCTCAAACATACTTTATAGTGAGTATATGATGTGCATTGCACCAAGATCAGCATCGACTTTTGTTACATGTATAATAATACAGGAGTTGAAATTTAAATGAATAGTTAACATAAGTTAGCGAATACAGTTGTAATTTTCAATAATTAATAGCTTAAATTGTAACAGTTTGGTATTAGCCAACTAACTACTGTTAGTTAGTTAGTAACTAGTATAAATACTCGCAAATGAATGAGAATGTGCATGCTTGATTGATTGAATTTCAATTTCCCTTTGATTCTTCCAATTTCAGTGTATCAAGTGGTATTAGAAACCAAAACCAAATTATTTGGAATTCAAAACGTCGTATCCATTAGCACGAAGCTGAAATCATTTCACTCATGAGGAGTTTGATTCCTTGATTCTGTCAAGAACGCAAACTTTCTTTTGGATGTCAGTAACAGTATAGACGGGATGGAGGGTGTTATGTTTAGGAACATAGGGGCCTGATGGTCCAGAAACTTTCCGTGTTTTGTCTTCCATCGAACAAGGGTTGTGGCTGGATCGAAATCCGAAACTAACAAGAATTGATTGAGGTAGGCTAATGGCTGTGGCTGGATTGAGATCCTGGAGGTGGCTGTGGCGGCTTTAGGTATAGAGCAATGGCTCTGATACCATGTAATTTAATGAAACTCAATGCCTTCAATCAAATAATAAACCAAGTATATATACACATTACAAGAGATAGTATAAGAAATTAAATCTCCGAATATTATGGGAGATATATCCTAAAGAATACAATATAAAATACAAATATACAATGCGATATATATCGCTAATACAACCGACCGTACCCCGCTACCGCCACTACCTCCAACCACCGATCACACCCGCCGTTGACAAGCTATAGTTGCCCTCAAGCCCATCCAAAACTGATGCTGTCAACGAAAATGGTTGGAGGTCGGTTGCAACAATTCGATGTTGGCCACAGAAGCGATTGATGGAGATGGTCGTTTCTCGACGACAGGCGTGGTCAACGATGACTATCTATTGTCAAAAATGGCGACGAGCATGATTTTCTTATCGGTGGTTTGGTTGTGGGGGCAGGGCAACAAGTAGGAGGTGGGTGGGGCGTCAAATGGTTAGGGTTGGGGGCGCTACGGGGGTTGACGAATGGTAGCGGCGGTTGGTACTAAAGGTTAGAGGTCGGTGGAGGGCGATGGTCGGAGGTCGGTAGAAGTGGCGATTGGTGGCGCCAGTGAGGGCGTCAGCAGTGACGGTCGACGCTGGGCGGTGGTGGTAGGTGGTAGAGACTGGGTCCGTGGGATTTGAAATCCTTCAACATTTGAAAAGAATTTGAAATCCTTCAACATTTGGAAGGATTTTGAAATCCTTCAAAATGAAAGAATTTAAGGGAATTCATTTCAATTCTAATTTTAAATTTTTTTTCTCAACCAAACACGTTAAGAATGGAATTCAAATTCCAGTTCTAACAAATTCTTGCAAAACAAACACATTGACCAATTAAATTCAGATTTTAAGTCCATTAAATTCTTGCAAATTCCTCCATACCTAATGCACCCTATGGCTTCTAATGGATCTGATGTTGCATCATCAGAAGGTGTATATAGATCAGAACTAGTAACAATTCAATGGAACATGGAATTTTGGGATTGATGTTTATTGAGACCAACATCCTAATGTCTTGATCAGAAGGGTGCTGGCTAGTGTATTCTTGTTACAAATAGAAATGAAGAGACTAATTTAATGAAAGCTACCTGAGTTGTATCATACATTCAGAAATGATGCTAAGGATGCAAAGAAACAGGTAGTTGTTGGTTTGCTGCCAATAGAACATGATAATGAAGAGAAAAAGAAAAAGACCATACATCATCAATAATGAAAAGTTAATCTTAGCACCATTTCTGAAGGCAGCTATGATTTCAAAACATGATGGACGATCAGTTTCTAGTTCTTGACAAAGTTGATAAAGCTTGATGTTGAAAGTTTGAATGCTAATCTGAACTGATTAGTGTTTAGAACATGACATGCACAGTCTGATACCATTCAAACACCATCTAAAAGCCAACCGCATGAGTTCAAGAAATGTTATAGAAGTAACAGTAATGTGAGATCTGAAGTTGGAAGATCAGAAACCAATCTAAAGATGTGAGATTAACCCAAGCATTAGGCTATCTTCATAGATGATTCCAAATAAGTATTCAGAGGTCTCTAAATGCTCTTAAAATCGCCATATACATGGTTCTCGGGAATGATGAGAGGCTTTTATGATAAATAGATTGTGTAAACAAGCACAATACCAAACAAGTTTATGAGATTTTAAAGAAAGCAGAGAGATATTCAATTAAAAGGTCTGATGCAAAAGCCAACAATAACAACACTAAAATACTTATATGGATAACGATTGCAATGAGTATCATACTTAAGATGCTGCTACATCAGAAGAAACAAACATTCAGAGACTGTTTTCTGAGTTACCCTCTGAGTTAACCCCTCGTAAATACAACATGTCCAGAGCTACCAATGATGAGACTTATCTTGCAATTAGAAGTTACCTATCTAAAATGATAAGGTAGCAAAAAAGCAGATAGAAGCAATATTTTAAAGAAAACACTTCGTATAGAGGGAACTAGTATGAGTTTTGATACTACAAATGATGGTGAACAGATGATTGATACGGATCCATAAATTTGAGAATCTCTGATTTCTAAAGCCGTTAAAGATTTAAAGCATGTAACTTTTTCTGGAAAAAATGCATCTTAGTAGAAAGTGAAAAGTGATAAGTTGAGAATTTCTTTTTATTTTACAAGGAGTCTTGATTCCTCTTGCAAAAATGATATAGCTAGAAAATAGTTCAACTGTCAAAGCAGGTGCTTGGGTATCATCAAACTTAACCGAGGTGCCAGACCAAGATTCCAAAACAGGACTGTCAACAATTGATGGCATGGAATATGCTATACTTCAACTGTTCAACCCCTCTAGAAATCCAATCTTCATTGAAGAAACAACGTATCATTTCCACCGTTCTTATGAGTGTGTATATTTTCAAAGATGAGTTTCATTGGGCTCCAAACACCTTTCACAGCCGTAAAAGGTGATGTTTGAGCAGTTGCAGCAGATGCTAATAGTGAATTCCCCCTGATGTTTTTTAGAACCGATGAGGTTTTGCGGTTTTGAGATGATTCTGTTTTGAAAAATAGTGTTGAATGATGTTTAGAGCCTAAACAACACAAAAACTTCTACAAAATGCACAATAACAGATTAGGAAATTATTTTTCATGCATTTGATGAATGTTTGAAGTAGAAGAGGTATTTGTGATGATATTCAGCTCAAAATGTATGTTTTGAAGCTAATGAACTACGGATATCATGTTGTTGAATGAGAGGATCGAAAATCAGTGTTTGATTTGAGCTAAGGCTCTGATACCACCTGATGAAATCAAACAGAAACAACAAAAAAAAATGAAGATTGTTGAATGATTTCGCGAAGGATCTTTTCAAATCTCTCGAATTAACAAACAATAATCATAGTGTGGAAACCCATGATTAAAGCTATGATATCAATGTGTGAGTGTGTGTATGATTGTGTGATTTCTAGTGATTGAATGATAATAATAATCTGCTTGTTTGTATTGAAATGTTCAAAAGCTTACAAAGGATTAGGGTAGTATGCTATTTATAGCCTATACACAAAGCTAATTACAATTACTAAACTACCTTTATGTAAAACGAAATTACATAAATAATCCTAAGTGTATAATCTGTCTGTTGTGAATGTTGATCGTCCACTGTGGATAACATGTTGTCCGCCGTGGATGGAAGATAAGCTATCCGCTGTCTTGGATGATGTCCGCTATGAACACTTGTATGAATGTCTTGTTAGTTGTCCGTTGTGGAGTGTTCAACCGTTGTGGATTGAACATCCGCTGTGAACTGTTCATTAGCTGTGGACTTTGTTCATCCGTTGTGTGTTTGTTTATCTACTGCCTACACTTGGACTTCATTCTTCATCCGCTTCTCACAGATAGTCATCAGCTATAGACTTTTTTCATCCGTTATGGACACTTAGCAAAAATTCTCTTTTATCTTCAAACCCGAAAAAGAAATTTAAGCTATATTAGTGTATGATATGAATGTTAATGATGCTAATGTGTTAGTTAATGATTGTTTGAATGTTAGAACACATTATGTTTGACTGTGGCAAGCATTATCCTTTTAATACACTTGTTGAGTCCAACAATACTCCCTTAAGGATGATGTTGCCATCTCATTAGTGTTCGCTTGTTTAATGTTTTGTTTGTTAGCAACAATATGAATTTGTGTTTATATGAGTGATTGTAATGGTTGCCTGATGTTATGAATGCATGATTGAATGTTATTCTTATTACACAAATGTAATCAGATTGTGATGTATGTTCTGATTTGAATATGTTTGCTTGTATGATGTACTGCTTGTCTAATTATTTAATTTGTTGTGCTTGTTGTCAGTTATGTATGTTTATGTTTGTTTGAAATGTCATGTTTGTTCGATGTTTACATGTATGATTGTTTGATTACTTGTATGACTTACTGATTACACATATGTAATCAGATTATCCTTGTATGATGATGTTATGTGTGATTGATGGTATGACTGATTATTTGTCTAATCTGTTTGTTTTGTTTGCTGATTATGTATGATATACTTATGTATGCTTGATAATCTGTTATGTTTGTTGTTTGTTCTGTATGTTTAGTTTGTTTTAATGTTTAGCCAATGTTTAATTGCTTGTTTTTCACTTTGATTGTTAGAAACCTATATGAATGAGATGGACCAGCTTCATCAACACTTTTTTTCACTTTTGTTGTAGCTTTCAAGGACTCATCTACATCCTTTTCAATGATCTGATCTTGTTTTGCTTCCTTTAGTTGATCAGCCAGAGGAGTAATCTTTAAAGCATTGAGGCAGTTCAATATGTGTTCAGTGAAGTATTGAACTGCACTCTTTTGGTCATCATACATAAGATGGATGAAGAAGTTTGATTTCAACTAGGTCAAACAGTCTTATGTCTTCTACTTTTTTGCCTTCTAGTTTCCTTTTCAGTACCACTTCAAAATATGTTTCATCATAATACCACTTGGTAATTGGACAGTTGTACTGATTACCATCAATCTTCTTCATGATAAGTTTTAAATCTAATGGTCTCATTGGATATCCAACTCTTCTAGCAATTCTGGATCAATGCTTTCATTATCTTGTTCTGCTAGGTTGCCTGAGCCTTTTTGTTCTTTTTTGAGCTTTTTTATATGAAGTTTGTCTTCTCTGTCTACTTTTCTTTTCATTTCATGATGTTGTCTATTCATGTAAGATCTGAGAATATGGAAGAAGTCTGCTCCTCTAGGATTATTAGAATGATTGACCATTCCCAATTGCATTAGGTCAAGTCTATCTTCATATGTCATGGATCCTAGTTGAGAGATGTATGATAAGTATTGGACAAGTCCAGATACTCTCTTGATTAGTACAGCATCCCATATCTCATCATATTTCCAGGCAATTATCTTTCTTTCATCAGCAGAGGCAATTAATATGATTCTATCATAGAGCTTGACAAAGTTGGTGTTTTCATTAAACATCTCCCTCACCTTATTGCCTTCAGGCCATAGCCTGTGAGGCATGAATTGTGTTGGTTCTTCAATGGGATGAAGCTCAGGTGGAGCGTGATGATATATGGATAATGATGATGCTAGATGAGGTCTTGTAGTTTGAGGCTTCAAAGCACTAGTTAACATATTCTTGTAGATTTCTGTAGCAAGATCTTTCATTTGAGCAAGTGATCTACCTGTATATGATCTGTAAGGCATCCTTGTGTGACTCAACCAGCTTTTGATCTGGGAGTATGTCATTTTGTCTAATTGAGGATCCTTTGACAAATTCTTCTGAAATTCAATTTGATCCTTGATTTCTTTGTACCTTTTGTATATTTGCTCAAACTCATTGTTTATTGTCTCCTGAGAGTCCTTAAGTAAGTCTGTAACCTCAATCAGGTTAAGATGTATGAATGATTCATAAGGAAAGCTCCTTGTTGTTAACTCAATCTCCATTAAAGTCTGAGGATCATTAGTAAATAGTTCATGAATGTCTTGCATCTCTTCATTATCACTATCTTCATCAGTATCACTTAAGATGAGGATAGACTAAGCTTGTTGGTCATGTAATTGAGCTATTTCACGTTCTTCCAACATTATTGCCTCAGATGTTTTTTGTTTTGGCTCATCTTCATCCACTGGTTCAACTTTAACTTTCAACAGCTTAAGTGGTGGAGATTCTGGTTCATTAACCTCTTGAACCTTTTCTTTCCCTTTTACTAAAGCAGTACTAAGCTAAGTACTGCCTTTTTGTATTCCTTGAATAAGTTTTGAGAGGTTGTTGTGATGATGATGCTTGATGTTTAGTTGAATCAGTTTGTTCTTTCACTGATTCAACAAATTGTTTGATTAATTCTTTTTGCTTTTCAGATAAAGGATTTTCAAGAACAATAATTGCTTCTTCATTTTGAGGTTATTGAGTGTGAAAATGTTGTCTGAGGTGAATAATGAATGTTTTCAAGTGGATTTGTTTCACTGAACAACTGATCCATTATGTATGATTCGTCAAGGGTTGTAATTGCCTTTTCACTTTCCCTTGAAATGGTCTCTTCTGCTTGAGATATGATCTGTTCTTCAAAATCTTCACTCAGGTCTTGTTCTTGACCTTCTGAATGTTTTGACTCACTCAACTCACTTCCTAGGTGCTTGATGAAGACCATATAGAGCTTTATCTAACTTGCAGACTCTGTGAGGAAAGTCTGGGTCTTCAAACCTTGGTGGTTGAGCAACATATACTTCTTCATCTATCTTTCCATAGAGGAATGCACATTAGACATCCATTTGGAAGATGGTGAAGTTCTTGGAGGAAGCATATGCAAGGAACACTCGGATTGCTTCTAGTCTTGCTACAGGAGCAAAGACATCATCATATTCAATTCCTTTCTCTTGAGTGTAACCTTGGGCAATAAGCCTTGATTTGTTTCTAATGACAATCCCTCTATCATCTACTTTGTTTCTAAAAAGCCATCTTGTGCCAATGGCATATTGACCTTTAGGTAGATCAACTAATTTCCATACTTTTTGCTTTTTAAATTGTTGTAATTCCTCTTGCATGGCTTCTATCTAATTGTTGTCTTTTAGGGCTTTTGTGATGTTTTTAGGTACATTTAGTGATAAGAAGCGGGAATACAAACAAATGTTTGCTGTATCAGATTGACTTCGTGTCAATATAACATTAAGGTCACCTATGATATTTTCTAGTGGATGATATTTATGAGCTCTGGTGGTTTCAATCTGGTCAACGAGAATAGTTGAATCAAGATTGGTAATTGTTTGATCTGGTGTGGATGGTTGAGCAAGGGTATTGGAGATGTTGGGATTTTCTAATTGTGGATGATCATGGAATGATTATGGTGAATCATGAAAGAAATCTAGGATTTCATCTTCATGATGTGTGTCTGGTAATGAATGATAGTCATCATCTTCTTCAACTATGTCTAGCTGTTTTGACCTTGTTTGCTTGCTTTGCTAAGGGTCACTAGTTGGTTGTGGTTGATTGATTACCAGTGGAGAAGATGATGGACTTGATGTTGAAGTTCTTCTTGATGTGTTTGTTTGATCTGGAGGTGGAGTAACTACTGTACTGGAAGTAGTGAGGTTTGGTCTCCTTGGAGGATCAGCAGTTAAAGGAACATCATTTGATGAAGGAGGTACCATTGGATATTCAATGTCTTCATTTGTACCTATAACATCAAAATAAGATATATCAAATGATTTTGTTAGTGAATCAATGTCAAACAACCAGTCTGATCCAATGACTTGCTTTGTGAAAAAATGTTCATTAAAAATAAATCAGTTGATTCTTCCACAATGTTTAGTCTTAGATTGTATACTCTGTAAGCTTTTGAGCTTCCAGAATATCCAACAATAAATCCTTTGTCAGTTTTTGGAGCAAACTTGGATAGATGCTCTCTGGTGTTTAAAATTGATAGAAAACACCCAAAAGCTAAAAAAGCCTATGAATGGTTTTCTTTTAAACATTAGCTCATAAGGAGTTTTGTTTTGTTCTTTAATAATTAATGTTTTGTTTTTAAATGTAGCAAGCTGTATTGATTGCTTCAGTCCAGTAGGATATGGGCAGTAAAGAGTCAGCAAGCATAGATCTGGCTGCTTCTATCAATGTTTTGTTTCTCCTTTCAGCTACTCCATTTTGCTAAGGAGTTCTTGCTATGTTGAATTGATGACTGATTCCTTTTCTGCACAAAAAGAAGAAATAAAGTCATTCTTAAATTTAGTGCCATTGTCACTTCTTAAAGATTTAACTTTAAAATCCAATTGATTCTCAATTTTGGTGATAAATGACTTGATGATTTCTGATAATTCTAACTTGTGTAAGAGGAAGAAAACCCAGGTGAATCTGGAGTAATCATCTACTATGACAAGACAGTATTGGTTCTTTCGTATGCCTAGGATGTTTATTGGACCAAATAAGCCCACATGAAGCAATTTGAGTGGTGTGTTGTTTAAGTTTACCAATTTAGACTTATGTGACACTCTATTTTGTTTAACTTTCAAACATGCAGTGCAGTGGTCTGTACAAAAAAATTCTTTTTGAGGTAAACCTATTACTAAGGCACCTTTAACAAGTTAATTCATTCTGTTATAATTAGAGTGACCCAAACGTCTGTGCCATAATTATGAAACATCTGCTGATGCTTTTGATAATAAACATGTTTCAGGGGTTAAAGCTGAAACAGAGTTCATATCAACAATGTATGTTTTGTAATGATGGGATGTTTTCAAAAGGATATATTCTTCAGGTATTTGAAAACCCGTCTTGAGGATGTAGCAATTGTTGGATTCAAATAATGTTGCGTATTTCTTATCACAGATTTGGGATACACTCAGGAGATTAAACTGAAAGTTTGAACAGTAGTTTACATTTTCACAGCTGATCAACCCATTGGATATTGTTCCTTCACCAGTTATTTTTCCTTTTGCTTTGTCACATCCAAATGCTATATTTTCTCCATGTTTGCTCTTAAAATCTCGAAGGAGGGAACAATTGCCAGTCATATGCCGGGAGCATCCACTTTCAATATACCAAATGTTGTCAGGCCTTCGTTGATGTCCTTGCAAAATGAAAGAAATTAATTAGAAGGTGCATCCCAACTCAAGATGGTCTTGGGTTTTTCATCTTTTTCCATTATACAAATTTCTTTAATAGTGGCATTGTCTGCTGGTTTAGGAGGTCTAGACATACTAGATTTCCTAGGATTGTTTTTGGCTCAGTCGGGAGAAGTACTTTGAACTCTTCTCCTAAGAGTGCCAATGTCTGACTAGTCTCTGTTTTGAGACTTATGTCTCCTGTGTGGTTGTTTAAAGTTGTCATAAAAAGATTTTTCATTATTTAATGCAACTTTTGTGTGAGAAGTTTGTCTCTGTGCTCCTCCTTTGTTCTTGTTAGGAACAAAATGGTTGTTTTTCAATTTGCTTTTCAACTTGAATTTGTTTGTTTTCTTTCTTATTTTTCTTATTGAAAAAGCAATTTGCTGTGCTATGTTTGTTTCTTTCACAAATTGAACAGTATTTGTGAAAATGGCAAGTTTCAGTACTATGATTATTCATATTACAGTACTTGCAATATTTACCATATTTGCACTTGTCTGTGGTATGAGTGTATTGATCACACCACTCGCAGTATGGTAAATTTGCGTTGTCTTGTTTGTTTACAACTTTTGATTTAAATTAGTCTTTAAAGGAATATCAAAAGTTATAGTGGATTGCTTGGATTGAAAAGGGATTTTTCCTTTTCCTTTCTGCAATTGTTTGTTGACTTGAGTAGCAGAGTCAGATTTTCTTCCACTAGAGCAGATATGAAAATCTTTAGTCTGCTTTGTTTGTTTGATCTGAGTATCAACCACACTTAAAACTTTTGTAGTTTTAGTAATTGGTTGATCTGACTCATCATTCAATAGATCAACATCATCTTCATTACTTGTTTGTTGTTCAAACTCATTACTTTCACCTTGATAGAAATCTGTTGGTTTAATATGTGGGTGTGCTTGGCTTTTAACAAATTTTATCATGGGTGTTTTTGAAATGAATGCTGATTTTGATGATGATGATGATGATGATTGTTTTGAATCATTAGTACGATCATGTGGGTCAAGAGACTCACTTTGTTTGTTTGTCTTTGATTTAGGTAAAGGGATATAATTGTCATTGTAAGGTGGGTTAACCTTATTATATCCTAAACCTGAAGGGTCCTTGAATGCCAATTGTTAAGCAAGAAGTTCTACAAACTTCTTGTAGTGTTGAGCAAGAATGCTCTTTGTAGTGTTTTTGACTGAGTCAAAGATGCATAGAGTTGCTCAACTTGAGCTGCAAGTGATAATTTTTCAGACATCAATTTGTCCAGATCATTTTGTAATGAAAGAATTTTGATTCCATATTGTTTTTGTTCAGTTTTTAAGCTTTAATTTAAAATGTTTGTTTCAATTACTTTCTTGTAAAGTTTGTCTGCATGTTCTCTGTATCTGTTGACTTCGTCAATGCATGTTTGTGAACAAAGGTTTTCCCTCACCTCTTTCAGGATTTCTGTGATCTTATCTTCAATATTTACCATAAGAGCATGATCTGGAGATTGAATCTAAGCTTCATACATGCTCCAATCACACTCACCATCTTGTTTTATGATCATGGCAGAGGATTTTAAATGTTGATTTGGGTTGTATTGTGTGATTTGAGGTGGAGTTGGTGCAGCTGGAATGCTAATAGGAGGGGGAATTTGTCTAGTTGTTTAGTAGCTGCTTGATGCTAGTGTTTGGTTGGTGTTTCTGTCAACTCTTGGTTATTGACATTCTCTTGAAAAATGTCCATATAGTTGACAATGTTGCATCTCACCTTTGTCTTGTCAAAACCAATTTTGGTTTTCTTGTCCATGCTCCAACCCCTGTTTCTTTGTAGAAACATTTTTGATCTGTAGGCAATCATTGCCATAGACCACTGAAGATCCATTTCTTCAACCATGTCTGGTGGTAGTTCATCCAAATCTTGTTGGATGATTTGTGATGGTGTGAGATTTGCTCCCAAATAAACCTCAAAGCTTGTGGAGAAGGCTGCATAGGCTGCTTTTTGTTCATTACTTTGCAGAATGATTGTGAGAGCATCCATTGGTTTCTCAAACTTATGAACGTTTTGAGTTTTTGATTGTTGTTTGTTTGTGTTGGAGTCATGAGGATGATGTTTGCTCTGTGGTGTAACTTCATGAGAAGCATGAACTCCAGTCTTTTTAGACTTTGTTTGTTATTGGATAATTCAGGAGCTGAGAAGAAGGAGGTTTCACTGGAATCTAGAAATTCTTCATCTTCATCTTCTCCAGGTCAAAAATGCACTGTCTGTTTGTTGAATTTCCTTGAACTTGTATGATTCCACATGTCTGATTGTGCTATTGTTTCTGGATCTTTCATCTAGTTCTAGTGCTTTAACTTTAGCAACTAGAGCATCTAGAGTTAATGCTTCAAGATCTAATGTTGCCTTCATCAGAGAGACTGATTGAGTCCAACTCTCAGGAAGTGTGTGCAACATCTTTTTGTTAATTTCCACAGATTCATATTTGAGCCTATAAACTATCATTTCATTGACAAGTTGAACAAATCTGTGAAGTTGTTGTTGAATTGATTCTCCTTGAATGTGGTGGAAGGTTTCATACTGGTACCTTAGTTTTTCCTTTTTAATTTTCCTGATCTCTTCACTTCCTTCACACATAGTGTGAAGTACTTTCCATAATTCATGAGCTGTCTTGAAATTTTCAACTCTTGTTAAAATTTCAAATGGTAAAGTCATTGCCAATATGCTGTATGCTTCCATGTCTATTTTGACTATTTTTAGGTCATCACCAGCTACACTTTTCAGGCTTACTGGTTTTTGTGTGTTATAATCTGGACCTAGAGTCAATGGTATGAATAGACCCTCTGTTATGGATGTCCACAGATCTGGGTCTTGAAAGATAATCCAATTTCTGAACATATTCTTCCATTGTTTGAAATCAGCTTTGTTCTTTAGTCTTGGTGGTTTAAGGCCACTTTTTGATCTTGAAATTTCATCAGACATGTTTGTTAAAATTTTAACTTAAAGGTTTAAGTCAAATTTGATTGATTATTTAGCACGGTGCTAAATTTGTTTTTATCCTAAGGTCACTAGGATTTGTTTGATATGTTTTGTTAGTTTTTAACCTTTACCGAATAAAGGAAATTAATTAATTTGAATTAAATAATGTCCAAGGTGAGGTCACTGTTATGTCTTGGTTAAATAAAGGGAATATTCTGTTAAGTGTGTCAAATTTGACAGAAAAGTCAAAACCCTTTAATGATTCCAGTCAAATAAGTCAAAACCCTAAAAACACCTATTTTGTTTAAAAAGTTAACTTTTGCGGATTAAAAAGTAACTTTTTCAGAAATTCAAAAGAAGATTATGTTTCTTCTTTGATTTTGATGTTGAAACAACACAATCACCGAAGATTGTGTAGTTTTTGTGAATGATCAAAAACTAGGGGTTTCCAAGGGTTTGTTGGCGGCTTTTGTGTTCTTCATAAAATCAACAATCGGTTTGTTGATTGAAGAGCAAAAACCTGATTCAAGTGTGTATATACTTGAATATGATGAGTTTAAACACTTTAAATGATTCAAAATGTTCAAAACAATATTTGTATGATGAAAACTTGATGAAACAGTACTCAAGTAATGTTTTATCAAAAACCCTTAGAATTGATGAGGTTTTGCGGTTTTGAGATGATTCTGTTTTAAAAAATAGTGTTCAATGATGTTTAGAGCCTAAACAACACAAAAACTTCTACAAAATGCATAATAACAGATTAGGAAATTATTTTTTCATGCATTTGATGAATGTTTGAAGTAGAAGAGGTATTTGTGATGATTTTCAGCTCAAAATGTATGTTTTGAAGCTAATGAACTACGGATATCATGTTGTTGAATGAGTGGATCGAAAATCAGTGTTTGATTTGAGCCAAGGCTCTGATACCACCTGATGAAATCAAACAGAAACAACAACAAAATGAAGGTTGTTGAATGATTTCCCGAAGGATCTTTTCAAATCTCTCAAATTAACAAACAATAATCATAGTGTGGAAACCCATGATTAAAGCTATGATATCAATGTGTGAGTGTGTGTATGATTGTGTGATTGCTAGTTATTGAATGATAATAATAATCTGCTTGTTTGTATTGAAATGTTCAAAAGCTTACAAAAGATTGGGTAGTATGCTATATATAACCTATACACAAAGCTAATTACAATTACTAAACTACCCTTATGTAAAACGAAATTACATAAATAATCCTAAGTCTATAAGCTGTCCGCTGTGAATGTTCATCATCTGCTATGGATAACATGCCATCCGCTGTGGATGGAAGATAAGTTATCTGCTATCTTGGATGCTGTCCGCTGTGAACACTTGTTTGAATGTCTTGTTAGTTGTCCGCTGTGGAGTGTTCATCCATTGTGGATTGAACATCCGCTGTGAACTTTTCATCAACTGTGGACTTTGTTCATCCGATGCCTACACTTGGACTTCATTCTTCATCCGCTGCTCACAGATAGTCATCCGCTATAAACTTTCTTCATTCGCTGTGGACATTAGCAAAAATTCTCTTTTATCAACAAACCTAAAAAAGAAATTTAAGCTATATTAGTGTATGATATGAATGTTAATGATGCTAATGTGTTAGTTAATGATTATTTGAATGTTAGAACATGTTATGTTTGATTATGACAAGCATTATCCTTTTAATATACTTGTTGAGTCCAACAGACTTGCTGAATGCAAACACCAGTAACAAATCAAAGGCGACATGTGGGTAGACAAGAAACGATCCAATGAAACTAGTGCTTAAACACTAAAAGAAATGGATGCTCGTACGGAGCATGAATATTTGAGCAGAGCAAACTAGAAGTGCAAACATGAATAACCAGTCAACTTGTGAGTGTGCACAATCATACAAGAGGTGTTTAGGACAAAGGATTATTAGAGAGATGCACAATATAAATGTTTAAATGTCAAATATTACGTATTATTAGTCGTTTATATGCATGAGATTAAGTTGAATAGGTTAACTATGCATTGGAAGTGATTTTGTAGGTAAAACATGCAAGTTGGAAGCTTATATGAAGAAACTATGTCTTGGAAAGGTCAGAAAATAAAGATTCAAAGTGCAGCAGAAAGGCTTCCACCGTAGCCTACTGTAGCCACCGTAGGCTACGCCAGCAGCTTAAAAAAATCAGCAGAATGAGGCCCAGCGTAGGCTACGCTGTCTGGCGTAGGCTACGCTGGGAGGGTTTTTGAAACCCTATAAAAACGTATTTTACTTATCTTTAAGGAACCACTTGCCCCCTATTCGACCTAATACGTTTGGAGACGATTTTTGGGCGTTCTTAGACTACCAAATCACCATTCCAACCTTCACAAACATAATCCGATCATCCGGAATGCAAATCAACAACGATTTTGAAGATTATTCAAGAACGATGAGCGGCTAATCTTCTCGTGATCGACTTCGGGTATTAGGTTTTGTGTGATTAGGTTTTTGTTTATGTTTAACTTTGTTGGGATTAAACTTTAGAACCCATTAAGTTCTTTTATAAGTTTAACTTGTGTTTTGATTATTTAAGCAATAATTTTGGTTAACCTTTATTGAATGTCATTTAATTTTCCAGGAATTACATTATTGCAAGTTTTGGTTTCTAATTGAATTGGTATTGTGTATTAAGACCTATTAAGTCTTGATTATTGATATCACTTAATCATTACACGTTTAGAATCCCTATTAAGGATTTTCCATCAAGTTAGATTAAACGATTACCGAAAACCAAACCTAGATCCGAAGTTGAGTGCTTTTTCTTATAATTGTTTTCTTAATCAAGTTTGAATCTTTCCAATTTGTTTTAGTAGTTAATTTTATAATCATTCTAAAAATCCAATCTTTACAGCCAAGAGGCACTAGGTTTAAGTAATTTAGTAATTCGGCTATTTGTTTTGATATAAATCGATTCGCAATACACCGACCACTAATTCCACGAGGATCGACAACCCTACTTACCCTAACTAGTTTAAGGTGAATAGGAACACATAATTAACATCTTATTTGGTTGATACTTCGACATCGATCACATCATCATCCCGGGTCGATAAAACAAAGCTGAGGTGCAGCCATTGCGGTATGTTAGGACACACCAAAGAGCAGTGCTTCAAGATTGTTGGATTTCCCGAATGGTGGAATGATGGCCATAAAAAGAGCAACAAATAAGGAGGGAAAGCGGCTGCCGCCGTGGGCAACCCGGAGGCCACCAGCAGCGGTGACAACCAAGGTGGCAGCGGTGAGAGCTCCGGCGGGTTTGGCGGTGTAGCTACAGGAAGCGGTGCCCTAGGGCACGAAAGCGACAGAGGTATCGGGTTTAAGAATGAACTCTCAAACCCTTCTTTTCCCCATTTAAAACCCTCACATCTAGTAATTTTAGAAAATAACATTGGAACCCCTCCAAAATTTACTGATTCTTGTTTAGACCACAATCTTGAAAACCTTTTTTTAAATAAAACCCCTCAAGATTATTATGGGTATGAAAATGACCAAAACAAAAGATCGAGGGAATCTAGTGAAAAAAACAAAAACTTTAAACCTATTGGGCAAGTAAATATGGCTAAAACTTGTGTAAACATTGACAAATCATGGATTTTCGATTGTGGTGGTACTGACACTATGACCTTTGAGTTATCCGACATAGATTCAAAATCAACACCCAAAATTGATCATATTAAAACTGCCAATGGGGGAATAATTCCCATAAAAGAAGGGGGACTATTGAAATCTCCCCGACTTTAAAGCTTTCAAATTGTCTTTATGTACCTTCTTTATCACATAAGCTATTATCTATAAGCCACTTCACAAAGGAATTAAATTGCTCTGTATTAATGCATCCCACATTTTGTATCCTACAGGACATCCGGACGGAAGCGATTATTGGGCGTGGCACTGAACGTCAAGGGTTGTATTATGTGGGAGAAGTGACTAAACATGGGACTGTTATGCTAGCTCACGGAACTAATAATAGAGAAGCTTGGTTATGGCATAGAAGATTAGGACACCCATCCACTGCTTATTTAAATCTCTTATTTCCAAAGTTATTTCCGTCTAATAAAACATTAAATGGTGAAACTTGTGTTGTAGCTAAAAGTCATAGACATACGTATAAACCAAATAACACAAGAGTTAATTCACCTTTTTCCCTAGTTCATTCGGACGTTTGGGGACCGGCAGAAGTTGTTGGAGGTCAAAACTTTTGGTTTTTCGTACTTTTTGTGGATGACTGCACTCGTATGACTTGGATCTATTTTCTAAAGCACAAATCTGAAGTTTTTGATAAATTTATTATGTTTTATGCAATGATACAAACTAAATATTAAACCAACATTCAAACCCTTCGGACTGATAACGGGGGAGAGTTTTTAAATACTCAAATGAAATCTTTTTGTCAAACAAAAGGTATAATACATCAAACATCCTGCCCACACACACCTGAACAAAACGGTGTAGTCGAGCGGAAAAATCGACTTCTCTTAGAAATGACGTGGGCTCTTATAATTGAATCTCAAGTCCCTAAGTTTTTTTGGCCCGAAGCTCTCTTGACTGCCACTTATTTCATTAATCGCCTCCCCACGAAAGCCCTCAACTTAAAAATACCAAGCCAAGTTCTGTCAGAATTTACCAAACTCCCACCTCCTCTTACATTACAACCTCGAATATTTGGATGTTTCGTTTTTTTCCACATATCAAAAACATATCGGACCAAACTCGACCCCGTGCACTGAAAAATGTGTATTTGTAGGCTACAGTGTCAACCAGAAAGGCTATCGGTGCTATAGTCTAAAGAATCGTCACATGTACACTACCATGAACTGTGACTTCTTATAAACCGAATTTTTTTTATACCTCCCAACACAATGGTGAGGGGGAGAAAACCTATGATGACACATTGAGTTGGACGAAATGGGTTCCATCAGCGGAAGAATTTAATCACAGTAGCCAAGATGAGTCACACACTTCCCATCAACCCAGTGCTACCAACCAAGATCCTCCTACGCCGATGTCCGAGGTAAGAAACTTTCAAACAAATGGTAATGAGTCTTCTAGAAATGAAAATACTAATATTTCTGATAATATGTCTGATAATCAAAATACTAATATTCCTGATAATCATGAGATAGAAATAGAACAGGAAAGCAGGAGGAGCCCATACAACAAGAAACGCAGTGAACCAAGACAAGGAGAAACAATCGAGAAGTACAACCTTCCTCCAAGAATAAACAGAGGAGATCCACCAAAGCAGTATTCCCAAGAAAAGAAAAATGGACCCTCTAGGTATCCCGTGGCCAACACAGCCAGAGGAAATTTATCTAGAGAGGCTAAGGCCTTTGTTACTTCATTGTATACCGAAAAGATCCGAAACTCCGTAGAAAAAGCATTAAAATTGAAAAACTGGAAGGATGCTATGAAAGTTGAAATGGAGGCATTAATTAAAAATAACACGTGGGAAAAATGCGTTCTTCCATCAGGAAAGAAACCAGTAGGGTGCCGGTGGGTCTTCACAATTAAACATAAACCAGATGGTACCATTGAGAGATATAAAGCACAACTAGTTGCAAAAGAGTATACTCAGACATGTGGAATCGATTACTCAGAGACGTTCTCTCCAGTAGCAAAGATGGACATAATCAGGGTTCTTTTCTTAGTTGCTGCAAATGCAGGATGGCCTCTTCTCCAATTCGATGTTAAGAATGCCTTCCTACATGGGGAATTAGAGGAAGAGGTGTCTATGGACGCTCCACCTGGATTTGCAGAAAACTTCAACACAAAAGAAGTGTGTCGACTAAAAAAATCCCTCTACGGGCTCAAGCAATCTCCTCGAGCGTGGTTTGGAAGATTCACCCTTGTAATGAGGAGATATGGATTCCAACAAAGCAACTTTGATCATACTCTATTCCTTAAGAGGAGAGGTAAACTTATAACTTGTTTAATTATATATGTTGATGACATGATTGTTACGGGAAATGACGAGGAAGAGATGAAGAAATTAACGGCGAATCTATTCAAAGAATTGGAGATGAAGGATTTGGGAAGGCTTAAGTACTTCCTTGGAATTGAGGTACTAAGGTCTAGAAAAGGAATCTTCCTATGTCAGAAGAAGTATGTGCTTGACCTCCTTGCAGAAACAGGGATGATCGATTGTAAACGAGCAGACACACCAATGATTACAAATCATAAACTGTGTATGATAGAAGGGGCGGAGTTAGCAGATAAAGAAAGATACCAACGCTTGGTAGGAAAGCTGATATATCTCTCTCACACTCGACCTGATATTGCATATGCAGTTGGGGTGGTCAGTCAATTTATGCATCAACCCCAAAAAGATCACATGGAAGCAATATGGAGGATTTTAAGATATCTTAAAGGAACAGCACGACATGGAGTTCTCTTTAAAGAGAATAAGCATCTAAATATTCAAGTATATACAGATGCAGATTGGGCAGGAGACAAAGGAGACCGAAGATCAACATCAGGATATTTCACTCTCGTCGGTGGAAACCTTGTTACTTGGAGAAGCAAAAAACAAAAAGTAGTATCATTATCCAGCGCCGAAGCGGAATTCAGAGGAATTGCATGAGGACTAGCAGACTTCTATGGATATGAAAACTTTTGACAGAAATTGGTTTCTCTCAAAATGAAGTTAGTAAGATCATATGTGATAACAAAGCAGCGATACAAATTTCCGAGAACTCTGTTCAACACGATCGAACAAAGCATGTAGAAGTTGATAGACACTTTATTAAAGAAAAACTTGAAGCAGGAATAATAGAGCTACCATTTGTTCGTTCTGAAGATCAACTAGCAGACATATTAACGAAAGCTGTCAACGAGAGAATTTTAAGCTACTGCCTTGACAAGTTGAGCATCGGAGATCCCACTACTCAACTTGAGGGGGAGTGTTAGAAGAACAAGAAAAGAAAGAACAAAATATATATATATATATATATATATATATATATATATATATATATATATATATATATATATATAAATCAAAGGATACTGAATGGAGAATAAGGATCACTGCACATCATTTCCTTTTTTCCTTTCTTTGACAGCTCGCACCAAAGGACCGTTACCAACAATATTCCAGCCAAGAGAAGTTAATATATTTCCTTAGTTAAAGCCTTGTACTCTTGTATAAATTGTATGTCTATTGGTCTTTGTAAGACACAACAATAATAACAATTCTCTTAAGTATTCCATTTCAAAACAGTTTGGGCATTAAGACAGTCTATTAAATTTTATGTTAAACTAGAGTTATATGTTCAAATTACCCAATGTAATTAACTAAATTATGGGACCATATATGTAATTTCTCAAATAATATAAAAAAGAAATTTTAATACGTAAACATAAAAGTAAAACATATATTAACTTATATATGCACACAAACGGATATGAACTATAGTCACCGCCTCGGCATTTTCCAGCCACTTACATCACCATTGCGAAGGTAAGGAATTGCGCCTCTTCCATCCCAAATTTTTATTTATGCATTGGATTAGCATGGTGTCCGGTTGTGAGGGGGGCCAAAATCAAATTACATGTCGCCAATTTATTCCAAGGTTTTCTTTTTGGTTTTCGTGGGCAGTGTTGGTGGGGACAAAAGTCGAACAACGTGACATGATCTAAAAACACAACACAAACCTAAAACGAAAATTAAGTGTTTGGGTTTACTATATAATGGGTTCGGGTTAGATTTGAGTCGAATTTATAAACCCATCTAGCTAGTCAGGTCGGGTTTGAGCTCAACCTAACGGGTATACAGGTTGACACGCTTAATCTATTTTTTATACATCTATTGGTTATAAATTAAATTTCTTGTGTGTTTTATTCAAAAGTTTAGAACTAAATAGAAAGTAATATAAGACTTCATTACTAAAATATAATTGTTTTATATTTGTTTTTTTTTTTTTTTGTTTGTTGTAAATTATTATTTTTTTAATGTATTAATATGTGAAAAACATAAAAAAAATCCGTGTCAAACATGCCGTGTTCGTGTTAACCAACGAAATTTCATATTGTGTTCAGGCTGACATGTCTGACATAATCTTCAAGTTCGAGTCGTGTTTGAGTTTGTGTAAAATTTTCAAGTTCATGTCGAGTTAAACCTACCAATTGACGAACACGCGCCATCAAGTTTGAGGATGAAGGGAGGATAAAAGGTCTCAGTGCTTGTGATGTTCTAAGGATGGTGGTGCACGTGGTGGCAGTTATGGCTTTGGGTGGTGTCGATAGGGAGTGAAGCGGTGCAAATACTGATATAGGAAAGTGGGAGGTGTTGGGATTAAATAGTTGTGGTTCTCTGAGGTGGTTGAGACAACTTTGAGGGGCGGTGGTATGGGCGCAATAGTTATGGCGTAGTACGTAGTGGTGGAATAATGATTTTAGGTCGAGAAAGAATGTGATAACAGGTTGAGGTTTTGATAGTAAGATTTAATTACACAAATAATCTCCGAGTTAAAATATAATTAACTAGCTTAATTACCCGTGTATTGTAGGGTTTAATATATATAATATTAAATAAAATTTTTTTTGTTAATTATAAAACGATATTTTAAGATAAAATACGGTTGAAATTATGTATAAGGACTATAGGTAACAAAATAATGATATCATGTTTTTAAACTTTTTTTGTTTAAAAAAACTAAATATTTTGTTTCAAAACAAAAAGTTTTATAAATTTATTTATAATTATTTTTTATTTATAAAAATTTTACTTTTTAAAATATTGATTTTTAAAATATTTTATATTTTTAAAAAAGTTTGATGTTTTTGAAAAAAAATATTATTTTATAAAAATTTATTTCTTTATAAATAATATTGATTAAAAGATTCCTTTCTTAAATTATTAAAGAAATATTTTTAGTCTATAAATAAATTAAATAATATTATTAATAATTATAGTAACTATTAAGTAGGAGAGAGAAGTGAGAAAATTATAGTGAGGATGAATGTGGTGATGACACGGGTCCCCATTAGTTACTCTTTTATTATAACAGTAGGTTACAACCCATGTATTACATGGATGAAATAAATTAACTTTTTGAAATCATTAATTTTTATAAAAAAATTATAGATTAGATTTTATCAACCATTGGTAAAATAAGAAATAATAAATATATAAGAAGCTGTAAGTGACAAATAATGAAGATTACGAATTATAAAATTAAATTTAAAAATATGTTATGATTGAAATCTTATAATTTAGTAAATCTTAATAAATTATTAGCATAAAAAGATTTATATTTAGATATATAATTATTTAATTTATTTACTTCAAACCATTATCATTTAATATCTTAAAAAACTTACTAGTAACTAAGATAATTACTTACCAGTATTTAAATCATTCAAACAATATCAAGCAAATGATTTTGTAACTAATATTGAAAAATTTTAGGCCGCTTGATTATATAAAGAAATAAAAAATTATTAATCTAAAATAAAATAAAAAAATGCATGAAAGGAAATTATAAATTATATAAGGAAAGAAGAATATGATTTTAGTAAATGTCCAATATCATTTAAATTAAAATTTGTATATGAGTTTAGGCGGGAAAACCAACCCGAGAATGCACAGAATCACGACACGTGTCCTCAAAAACCTTGATTTATTATAATAGATAGATAAAGATTACAACTCTTTGGCTATAAAAATATTTAAATCATTTTATCCTAATTTAACAAAAAACTTAACAAATTTCTATCTTAATACCAAACTCATTACAAAATCGAAATCACAAAAACCGAACTTGATACTTTTAAACATTAATACTCAAACATGTTACGTTGCCCAAACCATATAACAATATGTGTAATTACCTTACCATATATGTTTAAAAACAAGGGACAATTGCATATTTGCCCTTGTAAAATAACTTAATTGCATATTTAACAAATTCAAAATTAAAATTAAATATATCCCCTCTTTTAATTTTTTTAATTGCATATCTACCCAAATAACAACAAAAATTGCATATATCTCCTTTCTTAATGAAAGTTTTTTCAGATTTACCTATTTTGATTTATTTTATTAAAAATAAATTATAGATTGATTTATTTAAAATTTTTAAATTCATATTCACCCATCTTTAGCTTGTTTTTTTTTCTTTTTACATTTTTTTAGTTTTTTTTCCTATTTTTTAATCATCTTTTACTAATGAGTTTTAGTTGTTTCTTAAACTTTTCTCCTTTTTGTGTTTTTTAATAATTTTATTCGTTTATGTTGAATCTATTTTTATCATGTTTTTAAAGTAACAATAATAAAATACAATACAAATATCAAACTTTTAATTTGTTACAGAACTAATAAATTCTGACAAAAACAATCACGTCACAAAGAGTCAATACTAAAATAGTCATCCTATAACTTATTATTAATAAAATATCAAAATAAATTAATTTAATATTATTTTTATTAAAAAAAGATTTATATATAATTTTAGTTTTAAGTAGGGTAAATATACAATAAAATAAATTAATGAATGAGATATATATAATTTTGATTTTGATTTGAGTAAATATACAATTAATAAGTTTTATAAAAGTATATATGAATTGCCCCTAAAAACACAAAGTTAATAACTTTCCGATTATGCACCCGGATTCAAAATAAGGGTTAGGCTATTCATACCCCCCTCTATTACTTGTCATACTCCCCCCCCCCCCCTCTCAAAAATAAATTTTAAAACTTGTCATATTTTACCCTGAATTTTTTTTTTAAATTTAGAAATAAGTTTTTTTCTCCTAAAAAGAGTTCCAAAAACACTTTTTATGTAATGATATAAAAACATATTTAAATATAATAAGATATAATTATAAAATAAATATAAATATTTCTGGAGTTAGAAAAAAATTTTCAATAAAAAAGTTAAAAGTATATTTTATAATTAGAAATAGTCATAAACGAATTGAATTCAACCGTTTAAACCGATTTATTTGGTTTGGTTATCCAATTTAACCTATAAACCCGTTTATTATTTGATTTATACGGATAACTGAACCGAATAAGCAAAATTTTGTGTAATCGTTAACCGAAACGAAAACCGACTTCACGATTTTATTCAATTTTTTCAGTTACACATACGGTTCCGTTTTCAGTTATTGTCAATGTTTGGCTTTTTTGAACATTCATAATTACTACAATTAAAAATAATAAAAAAACAAAAAATAATAAAGACTAAAAGAAATAATAAACAAATAAATAAAACTTAAAGTTTTTTAGTTTAACATATTTAAGGGGTGATATCGTAAATAAAAAAAAACCTATAATTATAAGTTGACTATTTTAAAAAGTTAAAGGGAGGGGTATAACAAATAAAAATAGTTTAAAGAGGGGTATGTATAGCACCACCATTCAATAATCTACGACCTTGATTTTTAGTTCCTGGGAATAAGGACACATATCTTTTGCTGGCTACGGTCATGTTTGGGATTGCTTATTTACACATCCTTTTGACTTTTCAAAAAGAGTTTTGAGAAGTTAGAATTTTTAACTTCTCAAAAGCTTCTTCTTCTCACATCTTCATCTACATTCAAATACATTTTCACCTCCTTTCAACTTATCTTCTTTTCAAAAATATAAAAGAGTTTTCAATAAACAATCGCAAACACCCGCTATGTGTAGCAATTACACATCCCCTCCCTTTCTCTGTCTTTCTTCTTCGTTTGCAGAGAGAGGAATGACGGTGTTGTGGAAGGCGAAGAAGACGAAGATCAGATGATTTCAAATGTCCGATTCTCCGAGCAACGATTGCAGCAGGCCATTGTTTGATGTTGTAATCGTCATTAGGGTATCGGCCAACATTATCTCTCCATCGGTTGTTGTTGCACCTCCATAGCATCTGCTGACCCCTCCTCTGTACGATTGTTTGTCGCAAGGGCAAGGTGAGTCTCCCCGGAACTTTCATTCCCTTCTATTCTTCTAAATATCGAAAATAGCACTAGATAACTTCATAACCGTGTTTCTTACTTGCTTGAATGTATACATAAGGGTTGTTACCAGAAAGTTTCTATGTGCCTCATTTTTGCTTCTCTTTTCCTCACTCTTTGTTTATTACTTTACAGGTTGGGTTAACCTAATACAATCTTATGCTTATATAATTTGGACATCTTATATATATTAATATATGTTTTCAAATAAGTTAATATGCTTCTTGTTGCATCTAATCTGTGCTACCCTATTCGTTTCTGTATTATATTGTTCCCAAGAAGGAAAAATAGCAAATTTGTGAGGTTCGAGTTTTATGGGCAAAGAAGCAATTTAATCTTTGAAATGAGGGATTACATCTTATTCTATGATTGATATCGTGTTCATTACCAAAAAATGATTTGATACTATAAATTGACAGAATTCACATAGAGAGTATGTTTCCGGTGATTTACAGTCTTTACAATATGATACATCAACTGAAGAAGCACATTAAAGCTGAAAGGGTTATCCTTTTATTTAAAGTGAGTCTATTCCTATTACGATTTACTTTGTATCTTGTGGTTATTGTTTGCTTTCACCATCTTTATGCCTCCCCTTTATGGCCTTCGTTAACTATCTATCAACAATCAAGTACCTCCACATTCTATTTAGTAAGAAATTCACATATGGTAATTACTTTCCTTTATTTAGTTCATAATAGATTAGTTTGACCATAGTAATCTCAGAATTGATAAAATATTTTGTCATAGTTGGTCTTATATAGAAGCCTTGAATTGGCTAAAAGTTAAAGCTTGCTGTTCATATTTGATTTTATTTTTACTTCAAGATATCAAGTAACTATATATTAGCAGCATGATGCTTTATGATTTCATGTGTTACATATAATGATTGTGTACTTAACCTACTACAAATGCCAAGTTTTAAACACATGGAAACTTACCTTCTACAACAACTTTTTCTTCCTGTTCTAGCATGTACAAACTTTCCCCTGACACTAGAACTGGGACTTGCATAAGTAACTGTTACAGACAAGCATCTGATAAGAGCTTTAAAGATGAAAAGGTTGCAAGCTGCAACTGAGTTTGGTAAAAATCAGGAGTGAACAAACAGAGAAGCCTTTATATGAACCGGATGAAAACAAGTGTGCATGTTAGTTGTAATATTATTAACACATAAGGTGGGAATAGTACTTTACAATGGATGATGAAATTTCATTGATAAGTGGTATGATCTTTGTGCAATTTGATAGAACAATGTCAAGCCTTTCTGATCATCTATGAATCACCGTTTTCATAGTTTCTAAATAATGAATCTATTTGCAGGATTTAGGTTGCAGAATAAACGAATGGAAATGGAGAACAATATGCAGGAAAAAAGAAAACTTTTGTGGAGGTACGAGAAAAAGGATTAGATAATATTAATTATTAAGTCGTCGGAAAAGACTTTGAAGAGTTGAAAATCTGAAAGACAGAATTGATAAAGAGAAAAACAAGATTGTATTAAACAGTCAAAACTTAAAAGAAAACCAATTTGAAATGCAAAATCACATCAACGACCTTGCAGTTCTTGACAAAAAGATAATATATGAAAGGGCATATTTTGTGAAGGAAAGAAATCATTGTATTAATGATCGCATTATAGACGGAAGTACCGTTTCCTTCGTTGATAAGAATATCTAGCACTATCGTATTATTTTATTAGTATTGGTTTGGTAAAATACAAGTTTCTATTATTTTATCTCAAATATTCACTTAAATTTCTTTTTATACTCATGGTTGTTATATTCATGTTGCCCTACATGTTAAGTGGCTCAAAGTTTTGTGGATGATTCGAACAAAACCCAAAAAAACCAGAGTTTGCTTTTGTTGGTTTACATACAACACTGCTACACGTGCCTTTTTATGTATGTTTTGATATAGTTTTCGTTTCAAAATAAATTTTGTTTGGAAAATAGTCACGTCAAATATTATACGATTTAATTAAATAAATACGAGTTATTCTATGTTTTGAAGTAAATTTTGTTCGGAAATAACTCAAGTCGATTATAGTTTATACCACATTTTATCACGCTGGGTCCAATGTTGTCGCAACACGCAGCGGGTTAAAAGAACTAGTTAACTCTAATTTTATACCTAAACATCACTTGATCCTGTGTATGCCCAAATTTGATGAACCCAAGGTTCATAATTTTCTCAACCCGTTCAAAAATAAAGATACAAAACTAATCTATAAACTTCAAAACAAAGATATTCTTATACATCAGCTTTGAAATACAACATCAATTGCAACAACTCAATTTAAGATGACAACATGTATACAATAAACATAATAAAATTCAGTCCTTAGGCAGGCACCCAACATGAACTAGCATACAGAATCCGACCCTTCCACCCTTGCAGTATCCACTTCCCATCTTCATCAAACATGAAATCTTTATGATATCCAGCCATCTTACCTCTCACTTTTTTAACAAGCTCCCGGTTCAACGCGCTGATCTTGAACCCAGCGCGCGACGCCCGCACCTGCCACTGCTTGTAGGATTCGGGCCTCTCAACCCGTTCAGCCCCTTCACACGCTATCACATTCATCGCTTCACGCCCCAAAAACTCTTTCTCAAAATTCACTCTGTGCGCATTCCCACGCTCTACGGTAGCATCAAACATATCAAACAACGCAGAGTAATGAAAAAGCGTCTCCCTGAAGCGCGTCACGAAGAATGGGGCATTATAAGCCCCATTAACAACCGAGTGAATGAACATATCCGGCTTCGTATCACGAATCAGTTTTAAAACCTTGTCCCGCGGACTCTCGGGGCAAACGGTTTCATCAAGCAAGTTGTGGAGTCGGAACAAGCTGTTCACAGCGAGAAACTCGTTTCTTTGAAGCTTTAGGTCTTCGATTTTAATCGTCTCCCAGTTTTGACTTGCTATGGCGTTGAACTCGAATGGTACGTGGAACCGGGCGCAATAATTTGCTAAACGTCGACCCGTCTCCTCTAACCTGTCGGCTGGGCGAAAACCCGATTGCGGGTACTCTATTCCGGTAATCCTTAACTTTGGCGTGTTTGGTAAATCTGAAAGATGCTTAATAAAAATGGGCCACCTTAACCCATAACCAATGCCAAAATCGACTATATGTATAGTAGATGAGGTTAACGCTGCGTCGAATATCATTCTGTTAGCGAACGACATGGCGATTTTCATAAAGGGGCAAGCAGATAGATACACCAGATACGCTTGTAGCTTCTCGACAGCGGAGATTTGTAAGGCGCATTTAGTGGCATATAGCTGAGAACCAACACCAGCTAAGCGTGCCTCGATAGCGATCGCAAATACATGAGCCAGCCTCTGGGAAGCATCACCCCAACTAGAAGCATGCTGTCTTATCCGGTTTAGATGTTCAGTTGCAGTCCTCTGGTCACCAGCCGCAACAGCGTGTGCGCAGCTGACTAGCAGACTACTAAGATCCACTGTTTTACTAGTCTTTTTTCTACCATTTTGGTTCTTATTAGAGCCACCCATTGACCCATTTTGCTGTGGTTTGTGGGTTCCATTAGCATGTCGTTCTTTAAAACCAAGAAGAATTTGATCAAACATTTTAGATAATTCATCTTCAACATAAACAGCAGACTGTTTCCTACTTCTTTCTTCCTCATATCCACTCTCCTCTAACTGATAATGTTTTCTTCCTTTCAGCGCGCAATCCGGTTTATCTTTTACGACGTTAACCACAGCCTCTGAGGGATCATTATTCGAACCTCGGGGCAAATCATATCGATCCAAATCGACAACCAGAGGTATACTGGAAGGTAGGAATCTACTAGCTTCCTCCACTCCTCTATTGAACTGCTGGATAGACTCGCTATCAGTAAACGAATCGTGGGCTATTCGCGCATTTAGCGTTTCATCATCATTTCCTAAACTAGTGGTTGAATCAAACGACCACATGGGACTGGGCTCAAGAGAACATGTTTGTGTGGCAAACGAAATGGAATCGAAACTACACCCATCGGGCCAATCAGGCCTAAGGTCACCAGAATAACCTAAAGCAATATCTTCCAGGTGTTCATGATTAGGGTCTGAGCCTAAGGTCGGAGGTGGTTGAGACAAAGATGGGTATTCCTGACCAAGGGCTTCATACAATGATCTCTCAGTGGCTTGTAGTTTCAAAGGGTCACAAAACAAGCTTTGTACGCCCTCCACGTTCTCTTCAACGAGGATCTGGTTTATGAAGTTAAAAACATAATCATTGAACTCATCGGGAGAGTCCACACTTGAAGAACCATTGGTATCATCATCATAGGGTGTGAAAGCGTTGATGTGATCATAGAATCCACTTTGATTCGGCTCCATGAAACCAAAGAGCTGAGAAGAAGAAACTTTAACGGGCTCAATCCAACTTGATATATTTGGAAACAATTAATAAGAGCATAAATTGATGGCTTATGGAAGAAAGAAGATAGGAGAAAATGGAGATGCAAAAAAGAAATGATGAATAAAATGAAGTAGGAATTTGACCTGCAAGTGGAGGCGTTGTGGAAAGGAGAAACGTGGATCAGAAACCGAGTGGAGTATTTACTTGTATGGATCTAGGGGAGTTTGATTCAGGTTTTTTTCGAACCAGTATACAAATTCTCGAAAAAGACTATATATATTACTAGCTTAAAAACCCGTGTATTACACGGGCTGATCAAAATATTAAATTAAATATTTGGTACGAATAGATAATTATAAAATATCCATTGACTTTCGTAGTGATAAAATTTTATAGAATTTTAAAACTATATGATTTAATAATTTAATTGATAATTATAAAAGTTTTATATAAAATATATGCAGATAAAATTTGAAATGAATTATTAATTTAGTTATTTAAAATAACTGAGTTGCTAAAATTGAAAATTCAATCTAGTTTTCTAAAATAAAGTAAGTAGTGAAACTATTAATTTATTGCATAAAATTAATTAATTAGTTTTGGCAGAAAAATAATGGTGAGAATACACCACATAATGACACGTCGCATTTTTATACTCTTTTATTACATAGTATAGATTATATATTATATTAAATATTAAATTTAACTTTTAATAGTCCAATTTTTTATTCTCAATAAACATTTAAAATAAAATATGTGATGTAAGTAGCGTGAAGCATGCCGTGAGTTTGGAATTAGTCTTGTTAATTGTACAATATAAAACATAGATCACAAAAGTTGTTGACTAATTGATGAATTCGTTCACACCGTTAAATATTTTAATAAAAATAGATAGCATAATCGAGGTAAATATTAACCGTCAGATTAGATTAAGATTAAATCTTAATCATATAAAATAGAAGAGATATCTCTTTTGTAATAGTAATAGTGGAGTTTTATATTTATAATTTAGTCAGGGTTATAATAAAAAAAACGTTCAATCTAAAAAGGCTAAAAATTATTTTGCGCTTGACAGATGTTTTTCTATTGTTTTAAATATGAGGTCATTTTACTTATTGTGTCAGTCATTTCAATGTGTATTATACATTAATTGTGTCATGTATTTTACATCATTTACGTGCATTAATTATTATGTTTTACGTTTTAGATTATTTTATATTATTTTTGTCATTATTTTTATAGATTATAAAATTGTTATCTATTATTGTGTTTTATAATTAAAAGTATACAATAATATACTTTTACCAATTTATTTTTCAGAACACATAGTGTTAAAGATAACACAATGTATATTTTTGTCATTATTTTTTAAAATATTATATAAACTTGTTATCTATCGTTGTGTTTTTACCATTAAAAGTACACAATGATGTTATTTCAGCAATTCATATTTCAAAGCTTATAGTGTTTAAGATAACATAATAACAATCAAAAGACAAAATAAGACATTGTGTTATTTTGTCATTATTTTTAATGTATCTATTAATTATTTGTTAATTTATTATGTTTTACATATTAGAGATACAAAAAACAATGTTATTTAATCATTATATTTCTTAAAATATATTATTTTAAAAAAATACAATAGTATTCAAAAAAACATAATAACTAACAAAAGACATATAAACTGCACTAAAGATATAATAACGAGATATGAACTTAAAAATATAATTTTTTTATCTTTTTATATAACAATATTGCAATCGTTTTAAACATAAAAAATGCTTGTTTTTATTGTGTAATTTTTATACAAAAATAATATTTTAGATAAAAGTTATGAACGTTTTAAAAAAATAAGAAAATTTGCAAAAAGTAACAAAAATGGTTATTCCTATTATAAGCCTCTAATAAACTTTTTCTTATAATTTGATATCAACAATTGATTAATAAAATAGATGGTTGAGATTACTTATTATAATTTTTAGTTTTAAAAGCTTTTTTATGTAAATCTTTTCCTTATAATTTATATAAAAATCATATTTATTGTTAAAATTTGTTAATATCTTAAAATACTTCACATCTCATTATTTGAATCTTTTCCTTATCTTTATGCAATTTAAATAATACTCTTATAATCAATTTTTACTAATATTTCTCTCTTTTTCACTAAAAAAATTTATAACGGATGAATAATGAGTTGGTAAATATAAATACCTGAAATTCAACCCCTACATTTATGCTTTACAATTTCGATGCCGACTTAACATTTCTGGAAGCATAAAGCGAAACAAAATTTTAGGTCCTCATCTATATATTATTCTTGAAGACCCGAGTCTTGGACGGATAACATAAACAAAATCGTTTTTTTTATGGTAGAAAATCATGAAATTAACTGAAATAAAATCAATTGTAAAAGAACAAATTAAATGATAAACAAACAACAATAGATTAAAGTAAAGATAAAAATCAATTGTAAATGTAGATTAAAATCAAAACAAAGAACAAATAGATTAAATTGATAAAAAATAATAGTAAATTAAAGTAGTTGAGTATACATCAAGATCAAGAAAAACTAGTTAGTAGATCATGCGATTACTTGCAAAAAAGAATTTAGAATTAATAAACTTAAAAGAACCATTGTCGATGAACTTCTGACAAACCAAATTTTCTAAGTCGACCTTTATAAATCTTAAAAGTAGTTTTTTTTTTTTTAATTTTAGGGGCCTGTAAAATTTGATGCTTGAAGTGGTTGATTTAATTGTTTGTAATTAAGAGATGGCTCTTTACAATTTATGAATAAAAACATTATAAAAAAGAATATTAGATGGAATATTTTTTATGGTTTTCTTTTATTTTTAAGATAAGGAATATTGTGTTAGAGCATTCACACTAGCTTCCCCAACCCTATCTCCATATTTACACTAAAAACATTACTTTTTTACTATCTATTTTAATTAAATAATACTTTTTAATATCTTTTTCATTATCTTTTTTCTCTCCTCCACTCACAACAACTTTTAAAAATATTAAAAAATTTATGGGGGTTGTACCGTGTTTCTCCAAATATATGAAATCACGGTACAATCCTCATACATATTCCCCCTTCATCACTCACAACCACTAACAACCATCACCAAAAATATAAGACACACAATCATATAAAAACAGAAAACCTACTGTGAATGCTCTTACTAATATTTCACTTTCTTCCATTCACATTCCATTCACATTCTATTTATTATATTAATTTTTATAATTAAATTAAATTTATTATTTTTACTTTCTAGGTTTCACTTAAATAATATTTTTTATACTTTTAACATTATTTTTTCATTTTTCTTCACTAACAACCACATTTAAAAAGTATTTAAGAATTATAAAAAATGAACAATATCTTACCATATATACACATGAGTAGTAACATTTCCGTTCTCATCCACTAATAACCATTCACAACCATTTTATATAATATAGAAAATACACTCACACACGTATAAGAAATAGGATGTGAATGCTTTCACAAATTAAAATATAAGTAATGAATAGTGAGTTGGTAAATATAAAAACTTACTATTCAATCCATATATATCATCCCTATAATTTATGGATAAGTAAAATTATATAAAAAGGGATGGAGTGAATTTTTTAATTTTTCTTATATATTAAAATTAAGAATGATTATAAAAACTGTGAATGGTTTAATGTCAATACTCTTAACCGGTGGTTATCGCGATTCAGCTGATGAGCTTAAAATCGCATATTAAATACCCACTCACCCACATTCTTGTTTAATACAAATTATCCTTATTACAAATTATATAACTATCAAATGAAACAAATTAAACAAATAAAATATATAAATATATAATTACACTTCTTAATTACATTTCTAGATGTGATTTTCAGAAGCAGGCATTGTTTGATACACCCTAAGTTAGGACTGTTCACGAGTAGAGCCAAAGCGAGCGGACCTTTACTCGTGCTAGGCTCATTTCCAAACCGAACCGATTCGATCATCTCGTTTACAACCGGGGGGGGGGGAATCAAACGAGCATTTTTCGAGCGTTAATTTTTCGATCGAGTGTCGAGTGAGCGCAAACGAGCGGTGAAAAGTTTGTACAACTCAACTATCTAGTGTGTCATCCGATTTTTATTGCAATGAGAGATGATGACAATGTTGGGTCTTAGGTCTTAATAACTTAAGAAACAGCCACATTTTATAACATAATATTTTCATAAATGACTATACGTTGTGCTATAGATGAGGCTAAGACTGTAGCCGTTGAGGCAGTAAGCATCTTGTAGAGAATGAAACATAAGAGTGAAAGATGATTGACTAAGATTAACAAAAATTTTCTTGTAACAACTTAGGGATTCACTTTTATGCTTAGTGTTAAATTTTTTATTAGGTTAATTGATCTAATATGTATAAATATAATTATATATTTGTATTTGGTGAAACAAATCTACTAGATTACTATGTATAAACTATAAATATATATATATATATATATATATATATATATAAGGAGGGGTCCGAATGTTAATCATCCTTTATTGCAAACCGTGTTAACTTCTGAAAATCAATCAAAATCATTATTTTTTTTGTTGGAATAAAATCATTATACATATATAAATATATGTTCATTTATGTATATTTGTAAATTCATAAGTGTAAAAAATTTACGACTAGCGTAAGTTACTTACACTGGTGTAAATATTTACCTAGTATAAGTAACTTACACTAGTCGTAATACTTTTACGCTTATGAATTAATACATATACATAAAGGAACATATTTTTATATATGTAATGATGTTATTTAACAAAAAAATAATGATTTTGATTGATCTTGATAAAGTTAACACGGTTATCGCAATAAAGGAGGATTAACATTCGAGCCGAGCCAAACCGAGCCGAGCAGACCTTTGCTCGTGCTTGGCTCGTTTACAAACCGATCCGATCCGATCAGCTCGTTTACAATCGAGCATAAGTTCGAATGAGCATTTTCAAGCAAATTCCAAACGATCGTCGAACAAGCGTCTAACGGCGAACGCTTTGAACAGCCCTACCCTGTGTGGAATTCATGCGAGTAATTGAATGCATCTAAATCATGTATTCAACCTATTTAACCAAAATGTTTCCTATTATATGATGAATGAGCGTGAACAATTATTTTTGTTTTCACTAGTCCTCCTTAGACACCTTGTATATAATTTTAAAGTTAATATACAAAAGAGTGAATCCATCCAGTTTTATACTTTTAATTTTAACAGTTAACATAAAAAATAATTGTATATAATACATGTACCTTTAATCATCCTACTTTTCTACTCAATTAAAGAAAAATATAACACATCTAAAAGTATTTTAAAACATAAAAAAACATGTAAAGAACGTTTAACACCTCTAATTTGGGAAACGATTCGGTAGTTAAATTTTCATGAAACCATCTTTGTTCATTCATTCTAGGTAAAATCTTCTTAAAATACCAATTAGTGGAGGAAAAACCCAGCCAAGAAGCTAGGTGGTAATGTTAATTCATCATTTTTGAGATTGAAGAATCTTAAAATCATCAAGAAGCTTGGATTGTAATGCTGATTAGCCATTTTCGTAGCCCAACCAAAAGTATTTTTCTTCACAGCAGCACTAGTATTAATGTTAACACAAATTATCGTACAAATGAAAATCATGTTCAGATGAGATATCTTTACTAGAGGAGACTGTAACAATAGTCAAATTTTTAGGTATCCGTATGATATTCTAGATATTGTGCATCAATAGTATATACATAAATCTTTCAAGTATTTACATAAAATCATAACGAACATATATTGGTGATACGTAACATACTATATTAATAGAAATGTATTATGTTATGAATGTGTATGCGTGTTATTTTACATAATCACAAAGATATATTCTTATAATCATATGATTTCATGGTACTAAGTATAAGTTTGAAACTACAACCTTTTAATATTATCATATGTATAAATACTTTTTATTTACAAATGAATGTATGCATAATATATTTCTATACACCCATACATACATATATCATTCTTTTCATAAAATACAGAACTAATAAACTAATATATTAAAAACCCTAGAACCTAAAGTAACTAACTAAACGTCTTACACTGCCTAAAAACTAAGTTTAATGATCTACACAACACCACCAAGCCCCTCCCTTCCCTCATCTTTTGGTCGTAGACATGACCACCCACATAATTAGGTGTTTTGTTTTCAACCTATACATACCAAGGCTTTCTACTTCATTCCTTGCACCAATATTAACAAATCTTTGCTCTAGTCCTTCTTTCTATCCTCTTAGTGTCTTTCTCTAGAAAACCAACCCCAACACAACCCTACAATAAAACACCACAAGCTTAAGAGACTTGCAAGACTTCTCTATATTTACTTGTGTTCATCCACCTATCATACTTGGTATGTATTTTTCCAGGTATTGCTTATGTTCTTCCATCATCTAAGTTACAAATGCATCTTTGTGTTGCTTCTAGATCTTAACACATACACATACACATGAAATCATGAAATAATTCTTAAAATCCTTTATACAAATAATGTAACTTTTGTTTTCTTTCTAAACTTGTTTCTTTCATTTCTCATGATCATGGATTGTTTTAACATGTATATATATATTATATAACTTAAAAAACATACTCCTTGATCTAGTCTTGAAACTTTGGTTATACTAACATGTAAATAATAAAATGGCAGTTAATTTGTAAAATGTACATATAAAGGTTTTATAAGACTTTATATTAAAATCATCTATGATTTGTAATGGATTTTAACATATATCTCTACTTATGGTTCTATAATACCTTTAGTCACAATACATACTCAAATTATGTGCACAAATTCATTTTAAAAGGTATTAAGTCATGAGTTATGTGTTGTTTCATACATACATGACCATTAAACGTTTTTATACATATGTTATTATAATCGGATTTTGATAGTTACTTGATGGAAATTACACAACTGTAGTTGTTGTAATGCTGGATTTTCATCAAAAACCATGTTTTTTTATTTATAAAGCATTTATGGGCTTTATTATTTTACGAAGTATAAGGTTTTGTAACACATTTGTAAAGCACAAACCCAGAACCCATCACGACATTGTAAGGCCCTATTCCAGTGAGACCTCATTATTAGTCAATCACAACATATAACATTTCACATTACATCGTTTATTTGAAAACACTACAACAGAAAACTTAAAACATTTATTTCATATCAAAAGTTATCTACAAATAAACCATCGTCGTTACAAAGGAACATCAAAATTTTCATTTAGTATAATTGATTAATTATTCATATAAAGGGTGTTAGTCTTTAAAGGCAGAATTTCATTCCGGTATGATCTTCCCCCTACATAGGTCATGGGTCTTGCACAAAGGTCAAGGTTTTTTTTGAACGTCTTCAAATGCAAAGTAACTTGCTATTTCATGCCAACTCATCCTTAGCGCAACAACTCACCTGCCAACTAATATATATACAAAAGTCAGCGTTGCTAAATGAGTTGTATATATATATAAATATATATATATATATATATATGTGTGTGGGATGTATTTTATTGAGAACCACAAATATGTAAAGAACTACTAAGAACTGTATAAGCAATGCATATAACACTTTAATAAAAATAGTAATACTAAAAGAAGACGGTTTGATTCTATCATTTTATTGTTTCAATGATTTATCACATCTATCCTAAATTTTGGCAAACAATATGGGTGCATATATTAATATTTTCAAAAGACTAAAGATTTTGTATTTTTTTTAAATTTATCTTAAAAATAGTAAAATTACAAGCATTTTGATATATTTTTCTAATAAATAGTACAACAGCTAAAGTGGTTCTTTGTGGTTATTTACAAATTTTTGGTTCTCATTTGAATATTGCTATATATATATATATATATATGTAGTTCAACTGTTAATCCTATAAAAATGTGTTAACCCATTAACTCTTTTTTGCCCTTAAATTGCTTGTACTATAGATTGATCCAATGGTGTAGAAATTTTTATCATCACAACAATAGTTGTAGAGACATTATTTCTTGAGGTAAGGGTAGTTTGGACATTTTGCTTGTGTACTTAGTAGCATACCTACAACCCATCAAAGATCTAAGATTTACACCTTATTTTTGAATTGCATTTTCAAAAATTTCAAGATAGGTCCAGACCAAAAAAGGTAGTCTTTCTTAGAGAATCCTACAAATGTATTCAAAGATCTAAGATAAGTTGTTGCGGTGTAGTTTAACCTTTCCCATATTATGGTATGCTCTTTAATATCGGTTTTGTTGAGAAGCAACTTACAGTAGGTAAACAAAGCAATCGGGATGAATAAAACATAGTAAAATCATCACTTTTTTAAGTTTACTGTAATCTCAAGCATTCACCTTAAAGGATGGTTATAAGGTGGCAAAGAATAAACAAAGTGTAAAAGGTAAGTTTAAAACGAAATGTAAAAGGTAAGATTAAAAAATATATTACTAATAAGTTTGTATGTAGAAATAAGAATGGTAAATAGTACTTTTGTGTATTTGATGTAATCTACGATTACATTAATGTAGATTGTAAAATGTATACGTTAACGGTACTTATGTAATTTAAATTAATATTATTATAGTAAATAAGTATTACAATGTCATGGTCCTATGTAGTAGTCACAAACTTAGTCTTGTATATTATGCCGTTATAAAATATTATAACAGGAAAAAGGGTCATGTTTTCAGATATTATCATGAAAAAAAAAAAGGAAGGGAGCTACAAAAAAATAAGGTGTAGGTGTTAAAATAAAAAAGAAGCTGAATAAAGGTCAAGGAAAGAAAGATTAGAAAACAAGTATCACATAAAATGTAGAGTGAATTATTTTATTCGTACGATTTTGCTTTTAGTATTGAAGTGTAACATGATTTAATGTTCGTGTAATATTTTCCTACAATAACGTTTTATTAGTATCACAATATTTTCCTACAGCAATGTAAGATTAACCCTACAGCAATCTATGTTCACCATACGATGAACATGTATAAAATTTGATTTGGTGAATAGGTAGATGAAAATAAAAGTTGGGGTTTTTGAGGAAAGAGAGGAGATCTAGATTATATGATAATTAAAGTTGGTTTGTTGATGGAAATGTGAAAAGAAGAAAGCACATTTTACAAAATGGAAGCATGGTGGTGTCTGATAAAGTGGCAACCATTTAAGATGAAAGATGCTTCATCATTAAATGTGGCAGGTAATCAAATTTACTATAATACCCCTATATGGTTCTTTTGAAAATGATGATGTGGCATCATATAATTTGCAAATATGAGTTAAGGAGTTAACAAAATAAGAGAGGGTTAACAAAGGAACCCTCCCCTATCTTTACTACTATATAAAAGAAAACATATGGGTAAAATAGTGCATATGGATTTGAAATCAATTGAGTTCAAATTCCTAGATTTCAAGTCTCGTAATGCAATTAGGGTAGTGTAGAGGAGATTGTTGTTCATGCATTCGAAATAGGATTTTAGAAAATTTATGAAAGTAAATTAAATTCTTATGGTTGGATGTTGTTTGATTATTTTAATGTATTTATAATGTTTTGTTTCTAGATTTATATAATGGAGAACAAATTGGATAGAATGATTCCATATTTCTTGATGGAGTTTATCATATACATGGGTTGTTAAGATTAGGTAGGTTTAGCTTTTCATCCATAATCAAGTTCAATAAAATTTTTATTCTATTCCACTGAGGATGGTAATTAGTAACTTTAGTTGCTCAACTTCGTCTATCCTACGAACTTGGTAGTTTGCTATGTTTATCAATCATTAGAGGTTGTTGGAAAAGTATATGTAGCTGAATTTCTACTTGCATATTCTGTATATGGTATTAGATTTATCCATAGAGTATGAGTATTGAATTACTTATTTTTCATACACCATTCTAATAACAAATGCCCATAAATAAATAGGTGAATCAATTAGAAACGTCATTTTTTTGATAATAGTGTTCTAAGGAAAGAATGATGACGGAAGAGAAGTTGAGAATGTTGACACTGAAATATATTATTAGAACAGAACTTCATCTTGTGATGCATGCTATATGATATTACTTTGACAAGAGGTTATATCCAATTATGAAGGTTTGCAGTAGAGATATTCCATGGTTTACATAAAAAAATGATGGTGACTATTACCAGGGGCCATATCATACCGACACGTGTTCAACAAGTCGAGTCAAATCTCTCTTTAATCAAAAGGGCATGTCTTTTTTAAACAAGCCATGCAGCATTCTTCTCTGGTTCAAGTTAGAATTTTGTTCCTAAGTTTAAATCTTATTTTTGTTGTAGGTTTTGCCTTGCTATTGTTTACTTTTCTCATGCTAGTTCTTGTGATTTTAAATAAAATCCAAATGAAATGAATTATCAACACATTACACATGATTCAACAACTTACCTATTTATCGGTGTTACTTATATCTTGTTAAATTTCAACCCAATTTATGGATGGGTTAGTTTAGGGATTGTTTGATCTCTAAATGGTTAAATGAGCCCAAGTCAAGCAATATTAGTTTAACAAGGAAGGTCAAATTGATCGAGCGGTTCATATGGGTCAAAAGTTGAGCAAAATGTACTTTTAGTGCCAACAACATGCTAATTGCTTTCTGTGAGGATTTAGGTTAACATTGTAATAATATAATGTTGTTATCATACTTAACTTTCTTAGTTATATAGAAGGAAGTCAAAAAATATTTCGAAAAGAGAGTTTCCAAGCTTTTCAACCTGTGCAAAAGCTACTCTAATTGGATTATCATTTTATATATGCCTATGAGATTATGTCATTTTATAAAGTATGACAATTTTTAATGGATATTGCAAGAGATGGCTAAAAGACTAATTATTCATTCTTAGAAGCCATATATATTAAGGTAAGCTAACCTTAAACTTTTATTATCAAACAAGTGTATATTTAAACCAATTCCTCGTGATGCAATCATAGAATTAAATCTGTGTAGCTCTTTAATATAATCTCATTCAATATCTATTGATGTCACAGGTATTAGTTGGCATCCTAATCTTTACTACTATATAAAGGAAAATAGTGAGCAAAATAGTCATTTCAATAATTTTTGTAAGAAGCACTTGTTGACCTTCTCCCCTGCCCTTTTTGTATTGGGAACAGAGAAGCAACTAATTACGCTTGGTAATATGGGGTCATCTTTATCAATTCAAATCAACTCTTTACCTTGGTCAAAACTCATTTTAACGTGTGATCATTTTTGGATATAAAGTTCTATAAACCATAGACAGGCTAATCCTAAACCATTTGGACCCATATGAAAAATGAATTGCTTCAACCTTGACCCGGTTTGACCCTTACATAATCTACTTGTTTTGTCACTTGTAACCTTATGATGGATAATTTTGGTTTAATTGATTAGGAAGTGCCAACTTGTGAATGATTTTGTTCATCATGCTCTTGAAAAATTTATAGTCAAAACAAATTTAATGAATATTATGAAGAACATTATCACACCATCCATTTCTATAAATGAGATTTAGCATTAGGCGCGTGACATATCGGGATCTCAGCCGATAGTTTCACCAAACGACACAGTAATTATAAAACATAGCATTTAATACTATCAGACAATCCCAAAACATACTTTAATAATAAGTTTAAGAAAACATTTGAAGAAGCAAAATCAATTAAACATTTACAAATTCAAATAGCGCAAAACACGCGCAACCCAAATAAATGTAATTTATAGAAAACATTATTTGACCGTTTAAATGAATTTGAAATGCATGAAGTGATGAGATGCTCCTAACTGTGCGCACCTTAAGAACCTGAAAAAAACATACTAAAATGTCAACACAGGGTTGGTGAATTCATAGAGCTCTCCAGGCTCTTGTAAGTGTTTGTCTGTTATCTCTCCAACACTTGTCAAAATGTTGCATTGATCTCTCCCTAGCCTGGTCCTACAGACTTAAATTGATACAACACTAGTAAACAAATGATAACACAGTAATACTGATCTAACAAAAGAACATTAAAAAAACATGTTTCTTTCCCCAAAAAGAGTACAATGAAACTGTGGCTGTAAACTCACCTTTAATGCACGACAATAAGGTAATGAAGAGAACAAGTAATTAGGTTTCTGGAACACCTGAATTCATTTAATGAATTATTATTAATTGTTAATATTAGAACTATATAGTTTCACATTCTTGGATTAGTTATGATGCAGGCCACCAATATCCCCCCATTCACAAGCAAGCACAACCATACACATCCTCACTCGTGCACAAACTCAATTATTCTCGCATACTCTTGACCATACCTATGGGTACTCTTTATACGCTGTATTTGTATAACTTTATTTATAATAAAACCCACATTATATATATATATATATATATATATATATATATATATATATATATATATATATATATATAGGAGGGATCAAATGAAAACCATGCTTATAATGGAAAACCATGAAAACCACTACTACCCAATCACATAATTGATAATTGATTTAATCTTTTAATTGTATAAAGTATATTTGATTAAACTTCAACCTTATTTTTTGAAGTCATTATATATTTTTTAGTTTAAACTCCAAGAAACAACAATGATGTCGAAAGGACTTACGTATACGTAACTTGTATGAGTTACTTGTACGTAACTCGCAGTTCTACACTTGGTAGCACGTACTTACATATACATAACTCTTAGTTGTACACTTTGTAATGCGTCCTTACATATATGTAACCCACAGTTTTTATGGTTTTCATTTATAACATGGTTTTCATTTGATCCCTCCCTATATTATATAGGGTTAGGATCATTACAGAACCACTTTTTTAATTTCAGAACCATAGAACCATTGGTTTACATAAATGTAAATTAAGTCTGTTAATTCTTGAGTTGTTTTACATATGTGTATATCATACATTAACAATAAACTATAGAAAACACTTAAATATCACAAGCTTTAACTTTAAAGCTGTAGAGCTATTTTGCATCAAATTGATTCTGTAGTTTTAAGTGTGAAGAGGTATGCATCAAACATTTAGTATTATTTCTTTATTTAATTCTATTATTCCTTTTGTTGGTATGCTTTTATAATAAAATGATCACTTGTTTTAAGATCATTGAAGGACATTTAAGATTTCAAGCCTTTATCTTTTTCCCAAAGCTAATGGTCTGTCAAACGTTGTTATTTAAAACTCTACTGAACTCTCTATCAGGAATCAATACTTGAAGACCCTTGAGACTTGAAGACCCTTGGGAGGCTAAGAGGTGAATTCAACATTTAGGATTGTCTAAACCTCATCCATTGCACATCACCAGTTGATTGTTCCATTTCATCAATGATTACATATCTGTCTTCGGTTTTAGTCGTTGTTATGTTCAAGCTCATTATGAGCTAGACTCTTATTATCATCCTAATTGGATGAAACTTATGCAATTTGTGATAAATTAATGGTGTGTTTTATTTCATGTTAATGTTATGATAATTTTGTGTAAACTTTTAATGGGTAGCATCTACATTTGAATAAAGAGTTATATACTTATCATTTATAATTGTGAATGTCATACAAGGTTGAAAAACATAGAAACTAACTTTTATTCGTGAAACCAATCATCATAATAAATCCATGGCTAATGAATTAGAAATAGCTATTAGAAATCATATCACCTTAACTTTCTAATAATTAGCAGGTTCCCTTTTATTAGTTTGAGAAATCTATAGTAACTGCTATGATTTTATAAAATTATGGTATGTTATAAATACACTTGATCAACTCTATTTCTAACATTAAGTTATGATTTTAGAAATCGTATATTAAAAGGGTGCACAAGTATCACCTACATCACTAGGGGCTTGGAGGGTAGCATTACAAGTTACTCAATACGGCTTTCCATGTCACTACGGAGCGTGTTTACGAGAAATCCGCGCTAGCTCTTGTTTATAATCATTAACATAACTATTTCAACTTATATCACAAAGTCAATGTTCATCATATCAAATTTTTTTAAAATGAGAGCTTTCAAAATTTTTATCCCTTTAAGCTTTAACAAATCATTCGTAGTATGCATACTAGCCTCGAAATTCAAAAAACACGTAAAAGTGGTGATCTAGAACTCATCTTTTGTCACGTAGAACAAGATGAACCTAACCCAATAAGAAACAACTGAGATTTACAACTCGGTGTATAAACACCCAAATAACATAGATCTAGCCTATATCTATCATATCACATGTAAACGTTTATACCTTTGCTTGAATCTTCAACTTTCTCTATCTAGAATGACAGTTTTTTCTCTCTAAGTTGTAAGTTTGCATGGAACTTGCATGGGGTGGCCCTCTTTCCTGTTATAGTAGGTTTTAGGGTGTCAAACTTTCATTTGCCCACCTTTAGTCCCTACATTCTTGTAAAACTTTAAACTCCCTCTTCCTTTATTCAAGACTTGGGTTTTTATCAAAAACTAAGATGTTTCATGATGCCTTTTCATGAATATTTAAATTCTAGTATATGGGATGGATGAGCACAACAACACAACCTGTAGGCAGATTTTGCAAACCTATAGTCAATCTCAAAGAATCTAGTCTTTATGAAATTATTTTACTTAGCCAATTTACTCGGGCAAACTTGACTTTACTTACTCCAATTTACGATTTTACATTTCAATACGCATGATCCTCAAATAATCAACCCAAGATAAATCCTTGGGATTGTCCTTCCATTATTGAAGCATCATTATGACTTCAAAGAACAAAGTCTAGGTTCTTAAGGGAAGAAAATTATAGTAACTATGATTTCTTTTTAAATTTTTTATTTTATTTTGTGGTTGAGTTTCAAGGGAGGATGAAATGAGGAAAAGATGAGATAGTTTTGTAACTTTAAAAAAGCAACAATCTCTAAGTTTTTTTAATTAATGGATTTTTGTAAAAATGGCTTGGGTTCATTCGGATCTAAATTAGGGTTACAATTTAGCAAATGTGAAGATGAAGTCACCATGCGATGGGGGTTGTGGTGGCTCTATGGTGGTGAGGGTGGAGGGTTTTCTAAATAATTTATATATATTTGTGGGACCCATAAATATAATTTATTATTTTACATTTAATTTTTAATTTTTAATTTAATGTAAGAGGCATTTTGATCATTTCATACTTATTTAACTAGAAAATTTTAACGTTCATCTGCCTCAGGAACTACTCGTTTTACGGTTGAATTAAAGATAAAACCACTTGTTTAATTTTTTAATGTTAGAAATCATAGATACATTATGACCTTACCAATGGCTATATAATTCTATTTGTGCCACAAAAGTCTCTAATACTATAATTTTGCCACAAAATTCTTATAGCTTTTTTTTATAATATTTATTCTCACCCCGTACTACAAAGAATTTATGATTTTTAACTTGTTTTATTTTCCAACAAGTTTTGCGTTTCTTTAATAACTTCATTTTGATAATCTTTTTGAAAAAATAGAATGTGTAGTTGTTTTTAGTTATTTTGACAACATTTCCATATGATTTTTTTCGACAACGGAGTTGTATTCAAAATTAAGTATTTTTTTGGTACCATAGGCTCTATCAAGTGCAATTACCGTTTATGACACCTTGTCGAACCGAATTAATTATTAGCGAGCATCATTGTTGTCAGTATTAGTATTATTGGAACCGATATTTGTATTTGTTTTTTATACTTTCCGATAAAACAAACCAATATCAACTAGAGCCACACCCTCTAGTACAAGAGAAAAAACGAGTAAACTCCCGCCGCGAGTAAAAAATAGACCAGTCTAAAATAAAACTTTGCAAACCTACGTCCAAACAACAAGAAGTTAGTTGCCTATATGATTTCTGATCAGACATCAACCTTTTCAAATATGGCAACCCCACTTTACCTTATCCTATCAAATCGATCCGATTTCAATTCGATTCCATTCTCTTTATTAGCTTAATCGTCTTGATCACAAACCCTAGATATCATAATTCCCATTTCATCACCAACACTAATGGTTGATCATTATTATTATTATTAAACAGATCAATCATTAATCTCTGATATCAACGACGACCAACACTGTCAATTGCTCTGTTGTCCAATCCCAACCCTAATTGTTCTCATCAGTTTCATCACTGTTCATTGACGATTGTCCTGTGATAATCGTGCAACAAGTATGAAAGACAAGAAATCTGCAAAGTCAAGTCTTGAGCATAAACAGCATCAGAATGACCACTTATCTCCGTTCAAATTTGCCAAATTGCTTGATCCTGAAGCTTCTTGGGACATGGTCTGCTTCCTTTTTAATTCAGTATACAGTTTCCTGTTCGTTATTTGACCCAATATCTTTAATTGGAGTAAAATTTTGGTGAAGACTGATGTAATTTCCTGTTTGATGGTTTGAGTCATTTATCTGTTTTACTATCAATTATCAGGAGTATGTGAGATGATTAGTTCATACTCTAATATGGTTCATGATTCTTCAAATAAGATTTCAAATTCTGGCGGGTTTGAAAGAGACTCACAAAATCAGTATGTTTCATGCCATCCATTAATTAAAATATGATCAGAAAGGTGGTTTATTTGGTTTCTTATTATTAAACTTTAAACCTCCCTTGATTTCAGATTGAGTAATCACTGTTGATCATGATCTTTTTAGGTGTAGCAGACAAGTGAAATTTCTGTACAAAATTAGTTATGGGTTAATATAGTCTTTACTATCTGCATTGTAACCTTAAGAGGTTAGGATGGTACACAAAGATGTAATGTCCAAAGTGAATCGATACGAGTGTTGTAGAGTGTTCTCTGTTGTGATTGATATTTGGAGTGCATGCTCACCAATAACCTTAGATGGTTACTGTGGTACATTGTCTATGTGAATTTATGCAAGTGTTCTATGGTTATCTCAGCCCAGATCAGTATGTTAAACCAATGACAATACTAAAATGTTATATCCACAGTTGCTTAAAGCTTATGTTTCTGTTTGGTTTTATCTGTTAAATACTGCATTATCATGAATGCTGTTATCTTAACTCAACTCAATAAAGCATTTATACCATTTGGCAGTTTGAAGATTGGTTTCCTTGAGCTATGAAACTAGCTGGTTGTAAATCTTGATGAGGTCAAGACATTTGAGGGAGTTTATATCTAATTGGTTTTTTCACTATTGGGATATGGTATGCCATGAAAGATACTGTTTGTTTAGAACTTTGTGTAACCTGCCTCCTACTCTACTGCTGCCATGAACTATGTTTCTTGAACTCACCTTTTGTTTGGCATTCTTCCTCGTTTACGAGGCTTGACTTCTGATAGGTCTATAAAGTGATGAGTTATCAGTATTTGAAACTAAAAGAATCTTGCCTGCAATATCTTGTTATTCAGTTGCTTATTTGATCATGTCACCACACAATCACCAATGTCACTTATCTGATTAGTGCAACATATTATTTACTTGTTATAGTTTACTCAGTTAGAACTAGAACTGGTGTAAACTAAGTTCTGGTTATTTATTCCATGGAAGAGTCTTTTCTAATTTGGAACTTAACATGGAAACAAGTTGGAGACAGTCATTAAAAAAATTAACACATGATTCAGACAAAATGAACTAATTGGCCATTTATTTACTGCAGGACCAACTAGGAGATGTACTTCATTGGATTAGGCAAATAGTGGCCCTTGTATGCGGATTACTATGGGGTGCGGTTCCTTTGGTCGGGGGAATCTGGATTGTCGCGTAAGTTTATTGCTTTTGCACCATCTCTAGATATAAGTATTCAATTAAAAGATGATTTGAATCCTTGAGAATACTGGGCTCACATCTGGAAATACTTTTCATCTGACTAGTTCAGTTCTGGTTTGAGTTTCATGGGCTGAACCACTGTATTTTGTTTTGAAAAAAGAAACCACCTATTGTCTCATACCTAGGTTATAGTGATTGATACCGATGGATAAAAAAAGATTATAATTAAAAGTTGAGCCCTTTTGGAGAACCCATAACCTTAAGATTTTCAGTTTTTTTGCATCTTGAAGATTTTCGTATTTTAGATATAATTTATATAAGATAAAAGACGTCACGTAATAGTATGCGTGTGTAATTTATATTATCGGTATGGTTTCAGATTTTTGCTGATTTCATCTGGTATTATCTATGGATATTACGCGATCATACTAAAGGTTGATGAAGAAGAATTTGGTGGTCATGGGCCTCTTCTCCAAGAGGGTCTTTTTGCTTCAGTTACCCTCTTTCTGGTATGTCCATTGATTCTATTATTTCCTACCAAGATCAAACATTTTTGTGGGTTTTCTATTATTTTCTACCAAGATCAAACATATTTATTGGTTTGCTAACTCATGTGATCTTTATGTTCTTTCTTACAGCTGGCTTGGACTCTAGTATACAGCTTGGCACACTTCTAAGATTTCTAGATTGCCACACTTGTCGTTGATCTCTCAATTTTCAGAATTTGAATCACTTGGAATTTGTTTACAAGAGGCATGAAGCAAATCTGAAGTTTTCCTATTCCTATTATTGAACATCAGATTCTGATTTCCATGATTGTGCATTAGTAGGTGGACTAAACTAATCACCATTTAGTGTCAATTATCAGCAGGATTTTCTTTTTTATGTGGTTGTATAAAACATTAATATTAAGCCTGGCAAAACCGTGGGACGGATTGGGTTATGTAACTTAAGCGTATATTGGGAAAAAAAAAAGTTAATATTATGTCTACCTTTCCATGTATATATACCTACCTAAATCCGTAATTTACACTAAAATATCAGTGGTTTGATGTACAGAGAGGTCATGATGTTCGAAACCACAAGGACATTAAGGGGCATACTATCAAACTGTTTACAGGCAGCCTTCAATTCAACTGCATTTATTCTAGGCAAAAAAACAATATATCTGTAAAGGAGCCCAATCTTATGCTGGCAAATTGTAAATAATAGTGTCCAAACTGCATTTTTATCGCCTATGAAGGAACTAATTTGGTTTGTATGATAGGGTTCTACTTCAAGCCGATTAAGCTTCGTTTTGTCTTTGGTTACTTATCGAGCTGTTATATAGTTATTAAAGGGTTATAGTTATTGGCGTTTATTAGATCGGTTTGTTGAGTTGTTTTTATTTAGTTTATTTGTTTTTTTATTGGAGCAAGTAACTTGTTTTTCAACTTGTTATCTAGCTATATATAGATGTCTTTGGTTCTTGTATTTTGTGTGCTTTACAAAAGAGTCGTGGAAGGTTTCTACATAAACGTGTTTCTTGTTTATGTTTACTTTATTTTTGTCTAGTGTTATCGATCTATAAGGGTATGGGCTAACGAAGGTTTCAGAGCCAATCCAACGAATCCGAAGCCTATCAAGGAGAGTTCGATTATCAATAAGGGGTGAGCATCAACATGCTTGATCTAGAAGGCCAAGAACAAGGTTCTTGTCAACAACAGCTTGTCAATCGTGAAGTATAAACAAGTTAGTGATCAAGAATAAATCTAAGCATGACAACAGGAGTGATCAATTAGTGCGTCCATCAAGTTTGTTTATAATCTGCATGCATCCAAGATTAGGATCAACAACAGGTCTTTTTTTTTTTTCTTGTTAACAAAAGAATGGATAAGCAAACAGTTATTTTTTTTAGAAGTAATCCGAGAAACAATAAAGTAAAGGAAGACAATAAGTGCTAGGATTTTCAAAAGCCTGGTAAAACAAGTCTAATCGTTTTTAACAGGTTAGAGATGACGCATGTAGCATACGTATGAACATGAAAATGACTTGTTTAACTACCTGTATATCATGCCTGTAATTTTTTAAAATGTTTTTGTGAAACAAGAATGAAAAATAGTAGAGTCTAGTCTCTTAATTTAGTTATTTTTAAAAACTTAAAAAAATAAATAATATAATTTTTATTATACAGGTATAATCATGTCATAAATAAATTAGAAATTGCCAGCCTTTTGGTTTGGTAGCCTGGTAAAACAAAACAGGAGTGGTTAGTTTTTCTGTTGAAGGTAGGTGACTTAAGCAACCCAAGAAGATGTAGAAGTCTAGAGTAGCAGTTTTTTCAAGTGGATTCTTGTTAAAAGTAGGAAAAGTCGAATCAGTAAAAAATAGTGATAAAATCATGACAACATCACCACCCAAAGTAGCGATTGTGCTAGTAAAAGGAGCTTCAATGAGTTATCAACGTCTGATACTTGCATCTACAAACCATCTTTTATGGGTTGTGAAGGTTTGAACCATAATTGATGCATATGGAATTTGGGGGCAAAGGTGGATTCAAAGAAATCCAAGATGGCTTTAGCTTTTCTATTTCAAGCTATAGATCAGAAGTTCTTCTAAAGATGACGACTTGTGTCAAGCAAGTAGGAGATGCGCTAAAGATAGGGTGCTTGGGGTAGATCGGGTAAGGACGGCTAGACTTCAAACCTTAAGGAGAGGGTTCGAAGGATTATACATCAAGGAGTGTGACTCGGTTGATGTCTTTGCTAGCAAACTAGATGGGTTGGTATCAAAGGTAAAAAAGTCTTGATTAACTTCTGAAGGAGAAGTTAATCAAGGAAGTTATTTGATTCAATGTCAAAGTCCTTTCTTCAGATTATGCATTAGTTGAACAATGTTATGAGTTGATCACAATACCATTTGATGAAGTTGGCGAGAAGTTGAAAGTTTACAAAAAACGAGTCAAAGATTTGAATAGGGAAGAAGATACTCATGGCAGGCTGTTTATTTATTATACTAAATGGGAAAGAGAAGGATAAGGAACATTAATGTGAACATTGTGGTTGTGGGTGTTCAAACAAAAGACCTTAGACATTGCTTGAACTTAGTCGGAGTTCGAGTTTTCTTTGCTTGAACTTTAGTTGTCGCCACTTGTTTGATTAGGGTAGATCCGGATGTCGCTACCATAATTTTTTTGATGTCTTTGAAGGGGAGGTGACTGATGTGCACAACAAGGTAGAACCAATACATGCCCCACATAAGAAGAGATGATAGATAATGATATCAGACACACTCATTAACTCTTTACTTACTAACATATTAGCACCAAGTCATTCTCCATTCCTCCATCAATTAGTCAAGAGATTATATTTTTACTTCTCTTATTTTTCACTTCTAACACTTTTCTTTAATTTTTAAATACAAAAAATATGTTTAAAAAATTATATACAAAAAAAATGTTTATAAGGTGAATAAAAAGCCAATAATAAATACATAATAGTTATGAAAACAATAGCAATATCGTAATAATAATTAAAAAAAATAAACTTATTAAAAGTCCAATAATTAATGATAAAAAAACTAAAATCGATTGTTGGGACGAAGTGTGATAATATATTCACTAATTTCACATTCAGATTGTTGTGTATTTCATGATTACATGTCGACTATTAGCTTCCTTTTGCTTCTCACTAATTTCTTGCATGCGATGGATAATTGGAGAACATTCTTATGGAACTCATAAATCACATGACATTTGTTTTTTTAAAATTATCTTATGTAGGATTATGCACTCATACTTTTATTTTATTCCGTGCCTACGCATACAATTAACGAATGCCACTTGAGGTCGGTTTGTGTAAATGTTTTTGCTTGTAAATGTTGAAGAAACGTTTATAGACCAAGTGTTTGAGTATGGAGTAGTTTCGCTTGAGATGGTTGTACATAGAGTTTTAATTAGAAAAGATTTACTTTTTTTATAAAACTAACTAGTGAGTTAGAGCTAAAAGTGTTGTCATGTGTTGGATCAATTTGTCATTTTCGGCCTATGAGGGAGCCCATTTGTTGTGACCCAATCTTTCTATGACATAACTCAAATAGAAAAACCCGGAGTTAAAACTACACCAGATGAAAGCACTTGTTTTAGCAGTTAACAAAGGAGAAAAATAGTAATAAGACAACAAAAGAGGAATTCCCATCACTTTTAGACCTAGTTGTAGTATGCTTTAGTTTCCTAGAGATTTAACCGTTAGATTGTTGTGATTTGTGGAAAACATCTTCACAACACCGGGGCGACCTTATCCAATGGTGAGTTTATGCTAATAATGCCCGGAAGTCAAGTTTTGCATGTCATGTTTATGTCTTTAAAATTTGATGATATCTTTTCTTTTATACCTTTCTTTGAGTGCATATGCTTGATGTTAGTTGATTCTAATTATATAATGCTAGTTGTATGACTCTTGTACATCTAGGGAAAACCTTTTACATCTAGAGAAAACTTTGTACTGCTGATTTTGGTGATAGTGGATTTAAAGAGGCTCTAGTTGTGTTGTGGTTTTTACTCTTGGTTTTTAAAGGTTTTTCATGCTAAAATTTGGTGTATTCTTATTGTTTTATTTATATACCCTATTTGTTTGTATCCTTAAAGGTTAATTCGGGTCAGGGCAAGTTTTAACCAAACAAGGATTTATTCCTTTGCGTGTAGTCTACCATTTGTTAACTATTGTGTGACTTTACCCCTATCAGAGTGGTATTACGTCATTGGCTTTTGAACTAGATTAAGACATGTTTGATGGATATAATTTAATACAAGTACGATTGTTAAATGGTTCTAATTATCATTTTTAGAAAGGCAAGATGGAAGATCTTTTTTATGTGAAGGATTATTACTTGCCTGCGTTTTAAATTGATAAACCCGAGGATAAAACTGATGATGAATGAAATATTTTACACCAAAAGGTGTGTGGCTATATTTATCAATAGGTTGATGATAATGTGTTAAACCATATTAGTGGTGAGATTCACGCCCGTTGTGGACCAAGCTTGAAGAGTTGTATGCTCAAAAGACTAGAAATAATAAATTGTTTTTTATCAAACAATTGATAAACTTAAAATACCACGATGGAATCCCTTGCATTAATCATCTTAATGTTTTTTTAGGGAATTACTAATTAGCTAAATTAAATTTGAAGATGAGGATACAAGGCTTATGTTTTCTTGGCAATATACTAGATTCTTTGGAGACTTTTATGACATCATTGTCAAACTCTACAAAAAATGGTATTATTACCATGGAATTGACTAAAGGATACAAGGCTTATGTTTCCTTGGTAATCTACTAGATTCTTGGGAGACTTTTAAGACATCATTGTCAAACTCTACAACAAAAGGTATTATTACCATGGAATTGGCTTAAGGTAGTATTTTAAATGAAGAGATGAGAACAAAATCATAAAGTTTATCTTCATATTTGGATGTCTTTGTCACATAAAGCGGGGGGAGAAGTCAAAGTAGAGGTTCAGGTAACAAAGTGAAGCATCAAAGTAAGTCTAGAGGAAAGTTTGCTGATGTTGAGTGCTATCACTATGGTAGAACAAGATACACAGTTCGATTTTGCAGACAATTGAAAAAGTAGAACAAGAAGGTGAATAACGACAACCAAAAGAACAACTATAAAAAAAGATGACGGTGGCAGGGAAACTGCTAAAGTTAATACTGCTACCGAGGAGTCTTTATTTGTTGTGAATATGATAGGATGAACAATGATTTGGGTTGGGTTGTTGATAGTGGTGCTACATGTCATATGACTATGATAAAGAGATTTTTTATTCATCTTACATGCCTGGTGATTTTGGGAATGCTAAGATGTGTAATAATGGGCCATCAGCGATTGTTAGAGTTAGAAATGTTTGTTTAAAGTTTCAGGCTGTGATGGAGTTGGTTTTACATAATGTAAAACATGTTCTAGATATCAGACTTAATTTGATCTCCACAGATTTACTCGATGATGATGGTTACCATGATACTTTGGTATTGGAATTTGGAAACTCACCTATGGTTCTTTGATCAAGACAAGAGGTAAAAGAAACTCAAAGTTGTACATGGCACATCAAAATATCTTCAAAGAGTCAGTTAACACATTAGTGAATACTAATATGATTGAGAAATCACATAAGAGACTTGGTCATATGAGTGAAAAAGGATATCTTTACTGTTGATGAAAAATGCCTTGCCCGGTGTACTCATTGTTCATTTAAAGAAGTGTTCTCATTGTCTAGAAGTAAAAAAAATAGAGTTTTCTTTAAAAGTCGTCCTCCTTCTCGAAATTAAGGTATAGTTGATTTGGTGCATTAAGATGTGTATGGTCCTATGAAGACTTGATCACTTCGAGGCTACTTATATTTTGTCACATTCGTTGATGATCATTCAAGGAAGGTATGGGTCTATGATTTGAAACATAAAAATAAAGTATTTGATGTGTGTAAGCGGTTTCATGCCTTAGTTGAGAGACAAATTAGGAAAAAGCTCAAGTGTATTCAGACTGATACTAAAGGCAAATACATTGGTCTTTTTGATGCTTGCTATAGATAAAAAGGTATTTGACATCAAAAGACTCCTCCTAGGACACCATAATTGAATGTTTTAGCATAAAAGATGAATAGAACATTAGTTGAGAGGGTTAGAGGTTTGCTCTCTCATGCTGGGTTGTTTGCTTCTTTTTGGGGTGAAGCTTTAAATACTGCAGTACATGTTATTAATCTTACTACTTGTGTTCTTTTGTCTTTTGATATTCTTAATAGGGTTTGGAGTGGAAAGATGTTTCACACTATCATTTGCTTGTCTTTAGATGCAAGGCATTTATGCACATACTGAATGATAAAAGATCAAGCTTGATGTGAAGACCAAACAATGCGTATATTTGGGTAATGGGTAAGATGAGTTTGGGTACATGTTATATGATCCAGTTCTGAAGAAAGTCAAAAGGAGTCATGATGTTGTGTTTATTGAAGATCGGAGTTTATAAGACATTAAAAACATAAAGATAGTTCCTCAATGCACTTATGATCTTACTAATTTTGATTTGATTCCTCCTTAGCACTCTAAGTCACATAATAGAGATGATACTCAAGGTGATCAGCATAATACTAATAATTTTGATGTTCTAGAGCAGTCTGAGTTGAATGACAATTCTCATTCATAGTTACCAGATCCCGACATGCCTGCTTTTGTCCCCTCCCCCCATGCGGTCTACGACAGATAGTCATCCTTCTAGCCGTTATTTTGCTGATGAGTATGCTTTACTTACTGACGAGGGAGAAGACTATGTTTGTAAGCTTCATAAAAGTCTTTATGGACTTAAACAAACACCAAGACAATGGTACAAGAATTTTGAATCCATCATGGGAGAGCAAGGCTACTAAAAGACTTCTTCTAATCACTGTGTTTTCTTTTAAAAGTTTGCTAATGATGATTTTATTATCTTATTTCTTTATGTTGATGACAAGTTGATTGTTGGTCAGAATGTAGGGTGAAGCTGAAGAAAGAATTGCGCAAGTCATTTTCTACAAAAGACTTGGGGCCAGCTAAACAAGTTTTGTGCATTTTGATATTTTGAGTAGAGCTTCAAAGAAGTTTCACATGTCACAAGAGCATTACATTAAGAAGGTTCTTTGTAGATTCATCATGATAAAACCTAAAGTCGTGAATTCACCTTTTACTTCCAACTTTAAGCTTAGTGATAAAGATTGCCATCTTTTGAGAAGGATTGAATGAATGAATGCATTTCCTATGCCTTAGTAGTTGTAAGTTTGTGTATGCATTGGTGTGTACAAGACCAGATATTGCCCATGTTGTAGGAGTTGTTTTTCGAGTTCTGACTAATCCAAGCAAAAGGCATTAGGATGTTAAGTGGATTCTTAGACATCTATATGGTACTTCCAAATTGGAAATTAGGAGGCGAGGCTTATTGGCTATACAGATTTGATTTGGTTGGAAACAAAGAAAACATGAAGTTCACTTCTGGATATCTAATGACTTTTTATAGGGGGAGCTATGCCAAGATCACAATAGTGTGTTTCTTTCTCTACCACTAGGGTAGAGCATATGGAAGCAACAAAAGCATGCAAGGAAATAATATGATCAAAAATATGTACGCAAGAGTTTTGTTTTATGCAACAATGCTACGTGGTTTTATGTGATAATCAAAGTGCTATTCACCTTGCTAAGAATTCTATGTTTCAAAGACAACAAAACATATTGATATGAAGTATCATTGGATAAGAGATGCTCTTGAATAAAATTCAAACCAATGATATTGGTTTTGATATGTTAACTAAAGCTTTAGCAAGAGAGAAATTGATGATTTTATTGTTTCATATCCTGGACGGCAAACTCTTCCCCGTAGGCCAAAAAGGGGGATATTTATTAGGTCAATTCATCATTTTAGTCCCATAAGAGTGCCTATTTGTTGTGACCCAATCTTTCTTTGACTTAACTCAAATTTTGTAATCGGGAGTTAAAAGTGCAGTAGATGAGAGCACTTGTTTTAGCAGCCAACAAAATAGGATAGTAGTGAGAAGACAACAAAAGAGGAATTCCCGTCACTTTTAGACATAGTTGTAGTATCCTTTAGTTACCCAAAGATTGTACTATTGGATCATTGTGTTTTCGAACAGCATCTTCAGAACACCTGGGCAACCTTATATAATGGTGGGTTTATGCAAATCACGTTTGGAAATTGGGTTTTACAAGCCCTGTTTGTGGCCGCAGATTTTGGTGATATATTTTCTCTTTTGCCTTTGTTTGATTTCATATGCTCAATGTTAGTTGATTCTAAATATATGATGTTTGTCGCCACCTCTGCTGATTTTGGTGATAGTTCATTTAAAGCAGCTCTATTAGTCCTTTGGTTCTTGCTCTCCTTTTTTAGAGGTTTCCACGCTAAAATTCGGTGAATTGTTTTTGTTGTTGCTGTGTTTGTATATCATATTTGTTTACATCCTCATAGGTTTCGTTGCGTTTAGTCTATCATTTGTGGTTTGTTGTATGACTTTTACCCCTATCATTATGTAGGTGCTACCCGTTCCCACTCACCATGGCATTATGACACAATGGTCAAAATAGTGTGGAGAGAGTGTGAGACTGCTCAATCACAATGAAGCCTTACTGCATGATCCATGCCTAACCGACGTGGGGTTCCATGCGTGAAACTTATGGCACGGTTGCTCACAGAGGAGCGCGTGATATGTACGCTTGGTCTAAGATGAAGCGACAAGGATAATGGTATTATGGGAGATATGGGGGAGAGGGTGATTAAAAAGACAAAGCAATCAAGGGTAATTATGGTTTTATCAAATCTTATAGTAAATTTATATGAATCTAATAAATTTTTATTAACTGCAAAAAACATAAACCATTGAATCGTGAATCAAACTCTTGGTCTTATCACATCTTATAATTTTAGGCTTTGAGCGCATTCAAGGTTTAGCCCTCTTAATAAATCATTTTACGTTCCTCCACACAACATTAAAGAATCCATCAACTTCAATTCATACAACACTATTACTATTTTAATATTTCAATCAATTCAAACTAATAAAACAATTTTTACGACATACCCACCACCACCCATTCACATGAATGCTTTTAACAAAACACCAAAAGGCAACAAATGAACATTAAACCACCACCCAAATCTCAGAATCTAATGTCATGGTGCGGTCATCTGCCAAGGAGTCACCGGAGATTGAGATCAATGTCCACAGCACCCCCGCCCAATCTCACCCACCGGACCAAAATCACCCACCAGAGGAATGGTTTCCGTGGTTAGTTCCGACCATCTTCGTCATCAACGTAGCCCTCTTCATACTCTCCATGTACATCAACAACTGCCCCTCGCATTCCCGCAGCTGCATTGGTCTCCAAACCCTTCATCGTTTCGCCTTCGAAAACATCCATGAAAACCCCCTTCTCGGCCCCTCCACCTCCACGTATGTTCGATGTCATCCATGCATTTGGATAATATTCTTCAACATGCATGCTTAATTTGGGAAATTGTGAGATTTTAATGTTAGGTTTTGATTTAGGTTGCTAAAGATGGGAGCTTTGGATGCAAATAAAGTGATTCAAGAAGGACAAAGATGGCGGATCTTTTCTTGCATGTGGTTGCATGCTGGTGTCTTCCATATCTTCACGAATATGTTGAGTCTTCTAAGTGTTGGGATTCGCCTCGAGCAGGAGTTCGGATTTGGTGAGTGATTTTGCATGTTAACCTTTGGATAATCGTCGTTTGTTTGAGTTTTCATTTGTATTGGTTTCATGTAGCAAGAATCGGATTGCTTTATGTCGTATCCGGGATTGGTGGTAGCTTGATGTCGTCGTTGTTCATCCGAAAATCGATATCTGTTGGTGCGTCCGGAGCCCTATTCGGTTTACTAGGAGCCATGCTTTCCGAATTGCTTACAAATTGGTCTATTTACGCCAATAAGGTATGTATTCGGTTTCTTCTCGTAGAGGTGGCAAAATAGACCAGTCAAACGTTATGTTTCTCAACACAGGTTGGTTGATATCAACACATGCTAATTTTAGTTACAAAAATCATAAATATTTTTTAGATTAGGTATTTTTACTAGCAATGGATGGTTTCTAGTAAAGAATTAAAACCATTTTACGGTATTTATGTGGTGTCAAAACGATTTGTTAACTAAACTAACACACTTTGTTAATTTGATAATCCTAATGAGAAAACTTATATATATAAGTCATAAAATATAATTCAAATCGACCTATGTTATTAATTAAAAGAAATGACAGAAATTGCCACCTCTACATTAAACGTTTGTTGACCGATGAATATGCATAGTTCATATTGGCATTTGTCGTGTATGTGCAGTTGGCAGCATTAGTAATGCTCATTCTCATGATCGTCATGAACCTATTGGTCGGCATCCTCCCGCATGTAGACAATTTTGCGCATATTGGAGGCTTTATGACAGGGTTCTTCCTAGGGTTTATCCTTTTGGCTCGACCGCAGCTCGATTGGATAGTTCCTCCTGGTTACTATGGGCACCCTATGAAACCACAATACAAGTTATATCAATACATTCTGCTCGGTCTTTCGGTTATAGCTCTACTTGTGATGTAAGTGTTGATTAATCTATCATATTTCGCATTATGCACACGTGATACCGACTTTGGTTTGTATATTTACAGATTCACGACCGGCTTTGTGCTTCTCTTTCGAAAGATTGACGGAAACGATTATTGTTCATGGTGTCATTATCTAAGTTGTGTGCCAACACCTCTTTGGAGCTGCGACCCTCAATGTAATGTAAGATTTGTCATCAGTTAGTTAGGGAAATGACACTAAAAAGCTACCTAATTTTGCGTTTTGTTTTGTTTATAAAAAATATATTTTATTTGAAAATAACTAACTTAGTATTTCAGGTGAAAAGAATAGGTATTTAGTTGTATGTGATTTGATATATGTTTGATTGGTTTATTGACTTTCTGTTTTTCTTTTTTTTTCAGTCAATAAGGTCAGGTAATCATTTAAACTTGACATGCTTGAACAATGGAAAGTCGAAGTTATATGTGTTACCCGATGGTGGTGATGTTGACACGACGCAAAAACTTTGTTCATTGCTTTGCATCTAAAATATATATGTACTCATAGTTAGAAAGAAACAGGATTAATTAATTGTTCATTTTTGTTTATAGCTGGTTTATTAATCTAAAATTGTTAGAGGAGTTTATCATTAATTATAGTTATAATTATTTAATTTATCATTCATCTTTAGTTTGTATTTATTTTATTTTTAGTTTAAATATTAGGATAACTTATTAACGTAAAGTTTTATCTCCATCTCATTAACCTTCATATAGGTTACACCTTTATATTTAAAAATGTGAATAATAGTTCAATTCGAAAACACCTAAATTCCTTATAAAATGGTTAATCAAATACCTTTATCTATACTACTATATAATACATATTATAAGGATAAAATGATAATTTCATTAAAGTGTAAGACACCTATACAACATTTTAAGCATAAAGTATAAGTGCTTTATGCAATGATTCCACTTTTGCCCTATTTAATTAACTTTCTTTTAATTATTATATTATTTAATACACATTATTAATACATTATTTAATAATATGATATTATCTAATTCACTTCATTAAGTTTTATTTTATTTATAATAATATAAATTGACATTTAAATTTATAATTACTAATCATATTTTTAAAACTAAAGCTTTATTTTATTTATAATAATATAAATTGATATTTATACTTATAAATACTAATCATATTTTTAACTAAATACTATTTAAATTAAGTATTATTTTATTTAAATATTTATATCTATACTACTTTATAATAAATCTCTTTGGATAGAGATGTAATTTTGCCAATCATACAAGTTTTGAATCAACATGTACAACGTAGTGCAAGGCATTTAAGAGTGGTAGAATAAATAATTAATTAAGATTTTAAGACACTTTATGCGTAATATGGTAAATTTATCAATTAAATTTTAAATACCTTGGCACTTTTGTCCTTGTCTCTTTTATGTATTTAATAAATATTATTAATACATTATTTAATAATATGATATTTTTTAATTTAGTGCATTAAATTTATTTTATTTATGATACTATAAATTGACATTTAAATTTATATTTACTAATTATATTTTTATAACTAAATATTATTTAAATTAAGTATTATTTTATTTAAATATTTAAGTATATAAATTATATATATATATATATATATATATATATATATATATCTTCATGTTTATAATAACTATAATCCTAATATTTTTCTAGGTGCATATTGTGAATTTAATAATTTTAATTTATATTTATATCTTTTATAATAAAAATGAAACGAGGATTAAATGATAATTTTACATATGGATTAAGACACCCATATGAAAAGTCATGCTTAAATTTCAAAAATTAGCCATTTTATTTCATTTATACCCCTTACAATAAAGTATAATATATGATGCTTATAATACAAATGCTAAAGCATATACACGTGGCCAAACAAAATCGCAATTTACTTTCAATTCCGTTCATTTACTACGATTGAGCACTAATCACTCTTCCTCTTTCCCTTGCCCGTTGTTAAAATATCAATAACAATCAAGATGATAATTTGTTGTGACAATTTCTCCATTAACTTTCTCCGATCTATGCAAATCACCACCGAAATCTGCCTCCGATGATCATAAAAATCTAACCTACATTCATAAAACGAAACCCCCCTAAAATCTAGGTAATAAATGATTTCAGACCACAAATACCACCCATGCTTTCACTAATCTTGTTGGGATAATATAGTTGTCTTATAGACTTTTGTAATATATGTAATTATTTTTCTTCATTCAATTTTTTCAATAATTATATTTTGATTTTTTAATTTACATCATAACGCACTGAGCCGATACCGACTAAAATCGAATTCCCAAAAATCACGCAACAGACAAACCGCCGCAACGAGCGGGCATTTCCACTATGTAAATCAATATAGAATATGGGGTAGCTTTGTATAGGTAATCAAAATTTAAAAGTGTTAGAATTAGGTTACTTAATTGTTCAAATTAAATACTCAACTTTTATGTTTTATTTAATTTATAGATTATAACTTTTTTTTTAGCATGTTCCTTTTTTGTTTCAATTAGGAAATATTATCTTTTTTTTTATATGCTTATGTGGAGTGGTGATGTGGATTTTTTATATATATTTTTAATTTTTTAAACAAGATTAACATATTTTTTATATAATTAATCTGTAGTCTCTAATAAAATAAGATTTTTAAACCTACATGGCATTATCTTAAACCAACATTTTGACACGTAGATTACTCTTACACTACCTCTCTTTTGAAATCCCGACTAAATCTTCATGACCCATATTTACCTTTCACGCGGACCCGTTTTCTCCCATGAGTATACCCAGTTATCTCATCCCCTCTTCGTCTTTCTAACACAAAGCATCCCTCTTCTTCTTTCTAACACAAAACCCTAAATCCAAAACACACTTCCATCTTTACTGGTATGCAAACCTTCTAACCATGTATTCTTCTTCCCCTAATTTTTCATTGTTCTTCCTAAACACAATTCTTTAACTGAATCGATGATGACTGAACTTTGATTAGGGTTCCTAAACCCTAGCTGGCCATCTATCTAAACAGCCTTGCGAATCTATTTCTTCACATTGCTTTTTCATCCGGCGATTATGAAGGTATGTGTCTATAATGATATTTTTATGATTAGGGTTCATCAATTTGTGTTTTATTAATTTAATTTCAATTTTCATATATTGATTTCTACTATGATTCAGATCTACAACTTTCAACAGGGATTTCATGGAATTGTGTATTCATAAATGATTTGATATAATTAGATTATCTTTGTTTTGTGTTGATTTAGTGAGGTAATTTGTGTACCTATGTAATCTTCGAACACTCACATTCACAATGGCTATACAGAAACCTTACAATTAGTCAATAGGTTTTCTTGAAGAGTTACATGGCATTATTAGAAAAAGTTTAGATATTTTAATTTACCTTAAGCTACCCTAGAAGATGGCCTCATATTTCATTGGTTAATATTACTTAGGGCTTGAAAGTACATAATATAATTGACATCTTATAATTTAGTAAGTGTTAATATATTTTTAGAAAATTAAGATTTATATTAGTTATTATATATAATGTTTGTGATAGTTACTTTAAACCTTTGTTATTAAATATAAGAAAAACTGGGGAAAAGAATTTGGATTTCACTCAATAAATTAAATGACATTCAATTTAGGAATACGAATTATGTGTTTTTTAATATGGTAAATAATTGATATTTAACTTAAATATAGAATTAATTAATTGAGTTGTTTTTGTATTTAAAATTAAATATGGAATTTATTTATTGAGTTTTTTTTTGTATTCCAAATCTATGGAGGTATATAAATAAAATAAATACATTATATTCTACCTAAAAGGTATAAATATAGAAATAATTTAATACTTGATATTCTAATTATAAAAGATAACCATTTTTAATAAAATCAACTATATTTACCATATTGTTTTAAATGTTAATTAACGGTAATTTATGTAATTTTTAAAAAAATTAATATATTACATACTTAAAAGATAAATATTTAAATAAATTCTTTCAGTTTTTAAGCTATTTTGTAATTAACAGTAATTTATTAATTTATTTATCTTACAAAATTTATGTACATTTATTTTTTATATTTTACCATACATCCTGCGATCATAATATTCTTTTTAAATAATTTTATTCAACAATCATTTATTTTCATTCAGTCTTAAAACATTTAAAGAAATTAATTAAATATCCAATGAATCATTCCTATCCCAAATCCAACATCCTAATAATATTATACAGAATTATATGTTACTAGCACAAACTTTTATGCTTTAAAAATTAAATACGCCATATTGTACTTATAAAAATTATATGTAATCAATGTTTAATAAAAGTCTGATTGTTTAAATCACAGTCACACGTGTATCACACGGGATCTAAACTAGTATAATCATATATATTGGAAATCGTAACGCCCACAACTTCTCCTTCATTTCATTCTTGATAGAAAAAAATCCGAGTATGACACGGTTGATGGTTTAGTGATTCAATTTGATAAAATATGCATGAATAGTCTAATTGAAAAACTTCAAAAATTTGACTACTATTTTGTGACATATCGATGGGTATGTTTAGAATACCTTTATCTAAACCTACGAATCTATATATCTGGTCATGACTATTTTACATTTAAGAGTAAATTATAGTATACGTCATTTATATTTATAACAAGTGCAAGTTTTGTAGTTAGACTTTAATAATTATAAGAATCATCCTTTATTTGAAAATTTGTAATACATTGCATTCTTTTATCTATTAGACGTTTATTTGGAATGTTATATTTAGTCATATGCTTTGCGTATGAGGGCATTTACCTTTAATACGTAACTTCAAAGGATACTATGTATCTCGCTACTCTATCTATCTCCCTCTCCAGCATCAACTTTGGCAACACCATCTCCATGAGACCATGACACTCTTCGGTCACACCACCACCTTAAACACGTTGACGACAAAACCACCGCCATTAATTCATACTCACCCCCTCACTTGATTTATCTTCCCGTTTCTACCGATTTCATCATGTTCACTATTGTAATGCCCTAAAATTTCTAGAAGAAACCATACTTAAAATAATTATATGATACTATAAGCAATATTTATTATAATAATAATTGGAATTACTTATAGTAATATTACTAGTAATGCTAATAATTTTAATAGTAATATCATATGTCATAAAATATAAAGTAACATCGATAATAATAAGATAAAATATTACTTTTAATAATAACTATTATTATAACTGATAGTATTAATAGTCATAATAATAATATTAATATCATTCAAAGTAAGATTACTAATTACTTTACTATGCCCAAATATAAGATGGTTTTTGTAGTAATAGTATTAATTAACAATAATAGCAAGTTAGCAACGATGAATTTAAGCCCAATTAGCTTTGGGTCATAATTTAACTTGTTTAATTGTTGGGCTTTTGTTGGCCTTAATACGTCTACTTAGCTTTGAATTGCATAACTTTAAGCCCATGTTCAATCCAATAATGTTATACACTTTGATCCTTAAAGCAATTTAGAATTTAAAAAGTTCAAAACGGGGTCTAGATTTTAGGATTGTTACAACAAACCTCGCAATTGGTATTTGATGAAAAAGTATAGGTTTAATTCTGATCAAACAAATAATAGCTAGATCTATAAATACAAATACACATGTGAAATTTGTGTATGATGATGTAAACACTCAATAACTCTTGGATATGTGAAGAATCTAACACAAATTAAGTATGAATATAATGAACAACAAGAACTAAGAACAAGAATAACTTTAATACAATTGTACTAAATCTGGAATATTGTTTAAATTAGAATTTTTGCACTCCTAATGTTGTAGCAATGTGGTCTATTTATACTTGAAATCAGATGAATTCTTGTCTTTGATACTATTCTTTTAGGCTATAGAGGATTTAGTGTATCAAAGTTCATTTTTACTGTGATGCTAACTCAAACTTGTTAATCAAATGGTGTGCATGTGGCTTAAGCAAAGCAACTTAGGAGGACATTAATGAATTTAAGCTGCAATACCCTGATTTCAAGTTGGACCTCGAGGAGAAGGTTGCTTTTAGCGAGGGAGGTGATGATATGGCTAAATGGCCTAGTACAACCCACCCACACATGGGAACAACCCATGTAGATGCTCCTGACCCAAGTGCTCAACACAAGAGACTGATCCGAAAGCCAAGCAGATACCAAGTCTAATGCATACTTGGTCAAATAACAAACTCCCGAATCAATTTAGCATCATAAATTTTAATTATTGACTATTTAATTTAATTATTTCATTTATTTAATTCGTGTAATAAACGAGTTTATAACCTAATTATTATACGCCCAAAACTATATTTACAAGCCACCCACACCCTAAGAAACTACACAAAAGTAAACTATATTTCCTAACCTTCTTCCACCACCTGTTTAAATCACACAACTATGAACAACCTATTTCCTATATTCCCTTCTCAAAAGAATTCAAATAACAATTCTTCTAAAACTTCATCAAGAATCAAATCTTCCAAATCATGTCCAACACACTCTGAATCCGACTGCAAATTCATCCAACCATCATCACTGTTCAAATCTCGAGACACAATATCGTTTAAAGATTCCTTCATATCATGCTTCAAGTTGATCAATCGGCTCACGTGCTTCCAAACTTCATCAAGAATGTGTGATCCAGTTGGAGTATGACGAATGTGGCAGAAAGATGACAACTTTTTTGGGTAGTAAGTCCATGATCTTTGATACATAGTAACCAAAACTTCATCAACCAAATCAAAGATGAGTAAATGATGAGATAACTCATTAATCTCCTCTTCAAAACTTTCTGGATCATGGAAGTAATGAGACTCGATTTGTTGAAACATGATAGGGTCTAATGGCTGGCTGGAGGAATACCATGTTTGTTGGAAGCCATTCTTAAGGAAACCTGACCGTTCTAGAATCTTCTTCACATAGGTGAAATCATCATCTTTCGTTGATAAATTCATGTTTTTCTTACTGTTGACAGTCTTGATATCCTTATTAAGATTTTCATGTAAGTTGCTTAACAAATCAAAACCTGCAAGTCATTAATAAATTGATATGAAGGGGCTTGTAAGCATCACGATACATACAAGAAGTGGCAATTTTTATTATAAGCAGGTTGATTCAGGTTATGTTTTATTACCAACGGGTCTAACCAGTAAAAATGATATGATCAACTTAAATGGAAATAAATCAAAAGTCGTTTAACCCGTTAACCAACCCACCTGGCCAGCTCTTTTTGGCACTCTAGTGTGTGTGTGTTAATTACCTTCTGAGATTTGAACTTTTTCATCTGCTGGATAGTATTCAGGATCAAGAACGGCGTTTTGTTGTGTGATTTCTTGTGAAATCTGATTATGATCTTCCTTGGTTTCTAATCCATGTGAATCTTTACCAAATGCAAGAGAATTCGCCACAGGGAAATCCTCAATTTCTGAATCATTATCACTTTTATGTATCACTTCATTCAAAGAATCACAATCTTGTGTAGAGTTTAACTCTGCATATTTATCTTTATGTACAGATAATGAAACCACATTTCTTTCATTTTGGCTAGAACTTCCAAGGAAAAAAGCATCATGAGATTCTTGATTTGGATTATTCCTTCTTAAAGAAATCATTTGTCGAGCACTTAAAATGCTCTCGCTTCCGTTTGTTAACTTCAAGCTTCTTGAAGCATGCAAAGTGGCCTCTTTATTGACACTAAAATCAAACAATTGTGCATATCTATCTGTAGATTCAGTGAGTGAAGATATTCTTCTGAGGCGGTTAATATTGATGCTGTTGAGATCTTCGTTTGAGTTCTTTATCTTCCCAGCTTTTGATATTGTGTAGGTTTCATTCAGCTTATCTTTGAGCTTCAAAGGCATCAAGCTTCTATTGCCTGACTTATATGCAGTAGGAAAAGAACCGGATTTGATCAATTTTGGTTTTATAACTGAAGCTTGCGAACAATCTTGTAACGTATTGGCGAATAGCTCTTTGTCAGCTTCAAGCATATCTAAATTATCTTGAGAATCGTCAATTTCAGGATGCGAACGTTTACTATGTGTTTTAGAACTCACTGGACTTTCTGTGACATTTTCAGGAAAGAAACTAATCGGATTGACCCATTCATTGCTTTCTAAATGATGAATTGAATAAGTCCTACACAACTTTGGACTTGATACAAAATCTTGATCTTGTTCTCTATCCTTATCTTCAGAAACAAACGCCTTTATACGCGCTTTTAGTGACCTCTTCTGGGCAGAGCTAGTTTTTCTATTTCTTTGATGCATCTGATTTATGTCAAGAAATATTTGTCATCTAATGGTTTAGAGGAAGATTGGCAAAAAAGCTAAAGGAATACATACCTGTATATGACTTGTTTTCGCATCTAATACTCTTAAAACTTCAAAAGAATCTTGATCATCTGATATCCTCTGGTACCTTCTGTGGCCTAAGGAAAATGGACCAAAATACTTTCAAAAGGTTGTAAATTTACAACAGAACATGATACTCATCTACCATAGATTGAAGATGATTCTAAACTTGAATTACGAAAAATTTAAGTATTACATCACTAATGAAATAGCTTGCTTACGTCCGGCGTGCGTGAGGTCTTCATGTTTTCTGTGTGGAAGTATCTTCTTGACACCAGAGTGCCAGTAATGGTAATCAAGAGCATGAAATATACCAGACATACATCCTGGATGAGACGAATGACTCTCGTCAAACTGCTCTTCATCTTGTATCCGCATTACTTTCGCCATCTAAACGCTTTCAATTATCCAATTCAACTGCTGGTATTCCAAAAAGCTGATGAATTTTCACCAAGAAAGCACCTATATGTTACAAAATTTTCAATTTTCACAGCAACCCAACTTAATTAAAACAAAACATGATCAAAAACACCATATACCCCACCTCACAGAAGGTAAAAACAAATCTTTTTATCCAATTTAAACACAAACAGATGTAAAACTTGATTAGGAACTATACCCAATAAAGAAAATCTTGAACTTGATGTTAAAGCAAAAGAAAAAACTTCCTTAACGACTCTCTTGTACCAAAACAGGTGGAAAACTTGAGAAAATCAAGACCCAATAAGAGAAACAATATTCTTGGGTCAGTCAGGAGTTCATTCAAAGAGTTGCTGCTCATCTAATTATAATAATAATAATAAAAAAACTGAACAACAACTAACCTTTGTATTGGGTGGTTATAAAAGGACTATCTAGAAAGAATGGAAAGGTGTGAAATAGGAAGAAATGAAATTGAGAGTTTCTTGTGTTTACTAATTCAATTTTCAACAGAAGAATGGAAATGGATAGCCGCCAAAAGGGTGGGTTTACCAGTCAACAACTTAATTCCCCAGCCACCATACGGTGAGGACGAGGAGGATTAACTATAACAATAAAGAATGCTTTCTGGTCCCCAGTTTTCATTTTCTTTGAATTATTCTACACATGCATATATAAGATATTAGATTAGATATTTATACATAGATAGTGATGTGATTTTAAACCATAAAATACATCGTTACTAAATAAATTAATGGGTTGGGTTTAAATGTAAATATAAGAAATTATAAAAATCAATAACTAAATCTTCATTTTTAATTATATTAATATCAGCGATTTATATATTTTTAAAGAAAAAAAATAAAAACTTTTACTCTTGTTTACAAAAAGTCAAAAACATATGAGCTATTGATTTTAATAACTAGATGTGAATATTTGATTTATTGTTTTTCATAATTTTTAGAGTTAATTAAGCAAATGGTCCTTGCGGTTTATTAAAAATAATAAGTTTGGATACTAAGGGTTTTTGTAACAGATAAGGGTATAATGTTTTCAATTTGTAACAAGTTAAGATATTAACATTAACAGACGTTAACTTTGCTGTTAAATATAAGGGGGCGTTTGGTATGCAGGAGTTTAATGGAATTCAAAAGATTTCATGAAATTTTAATTGGAATTTGAATTCAATGGGACATTGTGTTTGGTTGGTAGTACTTCGTTTAAATTGGAATTAAAATTTCATTCTTAACGTGTTTGGTTGCTAAAGAAATTGGAATTGGAATTTGAATTAATTCCCTAAACCTTCAAACGAAGGATTTCGAAATTCCTTCAAATGAAGGATTTCGAAATCCTTCCAAATATTGAAGGATTTCAAATTCCACCGACCTCGCCTCCGCCACCGACCGCCACCTACCACCCCGACGAGCCAACCGACACTACTGACTACCCTCGTCGACACTGCCGACCTCCGATCGCCGCTGATACCCCCGCCCGCTGCCACCAAAATGACCGCCACCAACCCCCACGACTGCCCCGACCGTCGACCTCGGCCGCCGCAACCCCAGACCACCGACGTCAACCGCCGCCGCCCCTGACCGCCGCCCGCCGCTGCTCCTGACTGCGGCCCGCGGCCGATTCCGACTGCCACCGCCCGCCGCCGCTTTTGATCACCGTCGCCCCCGACCGCCTGTTGCCAACCCTGACCACCGTTGACGCGACGCGACCCGACCCGACCCCGACGCACATGACTGTAGACCACCGTTGCCAATCCGCGTCGGTTTAGACACGCTCGACGGAGACTGCCGGTTCTCGACAATGGGCATGATCGGTTGGTGGTGGCGGCAACGGGCGCGGTTGGAGGTCGCGGTCGATTGTCGACGGTGACAACGGCAATGGTCGGGGCTATGTAGCGACAGTGATCAATGTAATGGAGGTGGTGTCGGTTTGTAATGGGTGATAAATTCCAATTCCTTTATAAGTGTTTTGTTACTAAAAATGCATTTGGAATTTAAATTTCTTTTATAGATTTCAATTCGATTGAATTCCAAATCCTTTGGAAAGTATTGAATTCCAAATCCTTTGGAAAGTATTGAATTCCAAATACAATTGCTTTTAATTTCAATTCCAACAAATTCCGCGAACCAAATTCCCCCTAAGGGTATTTTCGTCTTTTTACCTTACAGGGACTGTTTATGTCATTTAATACATAAAAATGATTGTTTTTGTAATTATGTGTATATATATATATAGATATATATTAATGTGTGTATATATAAATGCACAAAACACCCACACACACATACCTTACATTTTAGAACCAATTTAACCGTAACCACTGCTAGTTTCCACCACGTGCCACCACCACCCCAGCCCCCAGTGCCGGCCACCACCCTCAAGCCCCCATCGCCAGCCACCACTCCCTAGCTCTCACCGTCGGCTCCCACCCCCAGCCCCCCTCCACCGGCCACCACCCCTACTCAGCCCCCCCTCCACCGGCCACCACCCCCACTCAGCCCCCATCACCGGCTACCGCCCCTGACAGCCCTTAGCACCGGCTACCACCCTGTCATATCATCCGGCCATTACCACCACAATCGTGAATTATCATCGTCGCATCATCACCAATGTCGCACCATCCATTGTCATTTCATCTCCATTGACACATAAGGACCATCAACGCCATCATCATCCGCTACTACATACATGCCCTAAAATCAAGAATCCCCAATTAGGCAAAGCTTGATTTAGGGTTTAGGGTTTTGAGAAAAAGCTAGGGGGACCGACGGTGTGTTTGGTATTGATTGTGGTGGTGTCGTCGGATGGGTATGGTGGGACATAATGGTTGTGTTGGTGCCCGGTGGTGATAGCGAGATAGGTGGCGGTTGTGGATTTAGTGGTGGTGGTTTGAAATGAGTGTGGGAGGGAGATGACAGTAGGAAGGTTGGGAGTTTTTGTTATGGGCGATGGTGGATTTAGTGGTGGTGGTCGGCAGCGATGGTGGCTAACAACAGTGGTGGATTCAATCTTGTGGTGGTGGCTGATTATGAAAGAGACGGGGGTGGGTGGGTTGGGTTTTAAAAAGTTATAGGTATTACACAAATATTCCCTGAATCAAAGAAAGAAATACAATTACAAAACTTGTCCCTCAAATTGTATATTAGTCATTTTATTTAAATTTAACAGAATAGTTAATGTCTGTTAGTCTTAATACCCATTCTTGTTACAAAATTGAAACCATAATACCCCAACGTGTTACAAAAAACTCTTAGTACCCAAGCCTGTTATTTTCAATAAATCACAGGGACCATTTATGTAATTAACTCTAATTTTTATTACTTTTCATTTAAACTCAATCCATACATTATTAACATACTAGTGGTGAGCCCGCGCGATGCTGCGGATTGGACAATTTACGTAGTATCGAAAGGTAATAGAAGGTTCATGTATTGTGTACTTGGCAAATACAGTTTGCAAACTAACAATTATTTGTTTGGATCTTTTAAACATTCAGTGTGAATGACAAAAATCATTGTTTAGGTTGAATACCAATTTATTGTACTTATAATATTGCAACTTGCATATTGACCATAATATGATTCAAAGATGGCAATTTTGAGATACAAATCTATAAAAGGTTTATGACAATTGTTTCCTTTAAATAGGTTAGATGGGTATATTAAAAAAAGTAAGATCTAGATCAGCAACAAACTTAAAGGTAGTGTAAAGGTGGTAGTTATAATAATATTATTGATGAATAGGTCCAATAGGTAATATAAAAAAAGTTAGCATCAGAAAACATGTAACTTATTCGAAACACTTACTACTATTTTCTTATGATCCATATTTGAAAAACACCCCAAATATGTTCAAGTGCGTAAACCCTTCTAAATTGTTTTTGTATAAAAAAAAAAAACTCAGCTTGTAAAGTAATATAGTTTTACAATCATCATATCCAATAAGTCCATTAGGTTTAAATTAAAAAAAGAAAGAATAAGGATGTGTTTGCTAGTCATTTTGACCTCTTACCTTATCCTCCCATTTTACCAACTAATACAAATATGATTAGGGATAAATATATCAAGATACCTCTTTGGTTCCCATAAGTAGCCAACACTCTTTTTCTACATCAAATGTTCACACTGTCAAAACCAAATTTGATAAGACCTTTTACGTTAAAAACTAAAACTTTGAATTTGTGAGATTAAACATCACTCAATGCAGTGGTTTGCCCTCCAATTAAAAGCACCTTTTTCTCCCTTCCTAACATAACGCTATTAGTTATGAATGTTTAATTCATTAGTAATTAAAAGTAGCAATAATGCCAAACAATGGCACTTTCATGCCATAATCTTTACTGTAGACTCAATGGTGAAAGGGATAGCATTGATGAAGTTATTGTCCATGAAAAATTAATTCTCAAAGTTGAAAAAGTCTAAAATGACATAATTTAAAAAAAAATGACAGAAAAAGTCTAAAATGATAATGTAGTATACATGTTCTATCATGTTGTCTTTATTATAAGTCAACTTGACATGCGTGCACTGCTCGTCCGTAATATAAAGCTCGTTTCGCCTGATTCTACATATAGAAATTTTCACCTTACTTTTTATGAACGGTTTGATTCGGTTACATTTAACCTCTAATGGGTCAAACAAGTAACATTAAAAAAGTAGCTAAAAAAGAATTGTGTCAAACAACTTTTAAGTCACTTTAGAACATAAAATGAGTTGGCTTTATTTTTCTCAAAAAGGAGACTTCTAATGAAATAATATATGTTTTTCGCAATCATAATTACCATTGTCTATAAAAGCATTCTGACCAAAAACTATTTCAGGTCAATCCAACCTAATCCATTAACCAAGCTGCTTAACCTACCATTTTGCATAATTCTAGCTGAATCCGCACGTTAGGCAGGTTTACCAACATGGGCAAAAGAGAAGTGAGCATCTAACAAAGAACATAGATCTAAGCATGCAAACAACACTAGATGACTCTTTTGTACTCTTCGGCATCTTAGTATCATTAGCATTATCTCTTAAGAACACATATATGGTACTTTATTAATCTTAATGGGTCAGAGTTTGCAGAAAATGAGCCAAAAACAGTTTTTTGAAGTTCTCCTAATGAAATTATAGATGTCATTTTGTGTTAAAAATGCACACTGTTAATTCCAATTCAACCACAATATCTAGCTAGGACAATCAGAATAATGATGGCTTGATAGCATCTGTTATGCGTCAACACATTTGAGACAATGAGATGATGCTACCTAATAGATGTTCGAGAGGGTTCTTGTTTCAGATTTCTAATAACCAATTGATGGCGTATAGCTTCCTCTCTACACATGTACATCAGGTATCACTTCATATCTAATATATTTGACCATAAGTAATGAATCAATTATTTTGGCAAAATGGCTTAGTGTACTTATATTGAAAAGCATACATGTTTACTTTAGCAACTAATGAAATTAATCAACTACAAATCAAGTCATCTGAACAACCCAATCAATTCCCTCTACATTAGATGCAATTATGATTACATTAACCCAAGTGATACTTGCATTATACTCTTATCATGTTCGTGGTTGAAGAATACTCACTTTATAGCAATCTCTCTTCCACTGGAGAATCACCCTTTGAAAACTTCATTCCAAATGTGCAGCATGTCATAACAAAATAAAGAATGCAAATCAAACCTTTTGTAAATTTTCGACAGTTTGACAAAAAATTCAAAAGGTTTAGCTGCTGCATTTTGAGTTTCTGTTGTGGTTTAATTTGATGGATTTGAAATATTATCAAGTAATGCACATCACTGTTACACCTTTACACCACCCAATTGTATGCAATAAATTGTTTTCTACTATGATGCGTAGCCTTTAGGTTCATCAAACAAGGACGATATATAATTTTATATATAAAACAACTAAGTGCATTCAATGATAAAAATGAAATTTAAATACTATAAAAAGTTCATTTTGGATGGGTTGTTTAGATCATATGTGAGTTTAAATTGATTCTTTGCAGGTTCAATTGTTTATGCTATAATTTAGCTATTGACATCTATCTTTTAACACAGTTATGATGATAAGGGTTTGTAACACAAGGCATACAAACATCAGAACCAAGAACACCGGCCTGATTATCAATTAATTGAACATCAAACATCAAGACTTGAGCATATTCGATAAATCAAACTACCCGATAATGATCAACCAAAGTCAGGTAAAGAATTCCACTATAAAGTCAACCTTTTATAGAAAGAAAGGCATGTTTATAAGGGAAATAATGTAAGAGGTATAATGTAACATTCGACCTATTTTCAAACTAGAAACCCAAACCCGAACCCGTTTGAGTCAATCTTGTAAATCAAATTCATTATTTAGTCATTTAATATATTTTTATGTTTCAAATATAATAAATATGTCACTTAATCAATTTAATTTAATCTTATAATTTATAAAATAAATTTTATAAATTTTGAAAGGTTATTAATATTTATAAGATTTTAAATATTCAGTCAAATAAATAATCAAATTGCAAAGTTTTTGTGAGATTTATAAAGTCTATAAAGATTTTATAAGAAAATAAGTTGATTAAATTAAAATTAAGGTTGTAATAAATTAAAATTTTAAATTGTAATTATTCTTTTATCTATTTATTTTATTTAATCTTATATTTATTTCAAATTCCAATCATAACCCCTTTTTAAAAGACTTGTAACTCACCATTAACACCATTCATAACCCCCTCCTAACCTCAACTATAAAAGCAAGCTTTAGGCCTCACTTTTTATTTGCTTATTCTCCAAAAATTTCACTCACATATCTTTCTTTAATCCATTGGTTTTGATCAATTTCAAGAATTTTCTTTTACAAGAAATTTCAAGAATGTTCTAATGCTAAGGTAATCTTATATTGCTTTTATATGAGGCATTTCTATATTGTTTCAATCATCCTAACATCCAATTGTTCTCACGACTTTATGTTCTTACTTTTATTCTTTCTTCTTCTAAATCTCTTTTAATTTTAATCATTATCATTTGATCATTAACCTTCTAACACTCACTAACCTTATAACAATGACTAACATTCCTAAATCAAGCTAAGAACATGCTAACGTAAACAAAGAATCCCGTTTGCATATGGACGGCTATGCCGCCGCATTCGGTTATTGCACAAAATTATTTCTCTAAATGATAGCTATGCCAAAGTCTTGGAATATTTTTTTATAACTCAAATGAATTCTAATATACCATATATCAACATAATAAATTTGTTCTAACCCGTTTCATGCTTTAGAAATTTTAAAAATGCACATAAGTGCCTTACTATATATTTGGCAGAATATAGTCTGACTTCAAATAACCATAACTTGATCATAACGAACTAAATTTGAGTAAACTCAGATTCCAATATTAAGTTCATTGAATTATCTTTTTAACGATAGTTTATACGTCTTCAAACACAATCGGACGACTCAACAATAGCCTTCACAAGATAAGTGTGCATTTCAGCACCTTTTGTCTTGTGCTGCTGTTTTGACCTATTTACGGATCTTTTCATAAAAATATTTCTGAAAGAAAGTTGTCCGGCAGACTCTGAACTAGTCAACTGTAAATTTTTATAATTTTATGAAACCGTTTGATATTTTTAAAACCTGTTCAAACACGTACCAAACATTCTGTTCAGAATCTAAAATTGGTGCAATAATCCTTTTTCAATCTACCTTTCGCTTTTTGGCATTCTCTAAACATCCTAACTTCTTGTAATGAATTCCGACCTCAATTTATTGTTTTTTTTATCCTTTAGGACATCACCTTTGACTCTTGAACATCCAAGCTTCCTTATGTACTCTACAACCATCATTATACAATGTGAGTTTTCCATACCCCATTTTCATTTTTATTTCACATCTTTTGGGGTGAAACATGCTATCGTATAAATGTACACTTATAAAACATCTTGATACTTGTAATGCACCTGCAATTCATTTATTAATTTTGTCATGGTTATTTGAGATAATTGTAAACCTTATAGATAGTCATCTTGTAAAAGCAATCATTAACTATTGTTAGCCTAGCGATGTCATAGATCTTTGGGCTTGACAAGCCTATTTGGTGCTAAAACCGAGGTTATTGCCGGCTCTTGATGACGTATTCTTATTCATCATGGGAACCAAGTACACTTAGCTAATCGTATATCTTATTGTGGCCAATCTTTTGTCAAGGTTTGATTGTATTATTATGCTATCTATATTCTTGCATTATTTCTTAACCTATGACTTGAATTGCATCTTAAAAGTTGTTTATATACGTATGTACAAATTCATGGGAACTCACCAACATCATATGTTGATCGTATTTTTAACATGTTTCAGGATGCAGTTTAGAGGACTTCTTCATGCTCATATAGGACTTGGACCTAGATTAATAAAAGACTTTATTATGTTGTTTGAATCTTTATTGCATTGTAATGAAATATTTGATTTGACTTATTTAATGAAAATGACATTTAATAATATTTCAACGTATTTACTATCATGAACTATGAGAAATCGATTTACATTCGTCCGCTCCGAAGATTCCGCCGTCGGTCGGGGTGTGACATATAATGATAACTTTGTGTTCATTTTGTACAAGCAGACGGAGAAGGATAGTAAAGAGGAGTAGAGAAGTAGCACCTGAAAAACCCAAAACTTGGTCATACTTGTGGCCCTGATCGACAGTCATATGAAATCAACCAAAATCGTGTGGCCTTGAATATCAGAATTATAAAGGTCTGAATTTATACAACCACATGACAAGAAAGGGATGAAACGTAAAAGAGAGGTGCAACTGAATTGAATTGTACCTCATGAAGCCATGACCCACTCACTCACATCTGAGCCATCTGCCTAAGCAACAAACAATCATAACTCATACAAAGCCTATTATTTTTGTAAATATAGTACTTTCTATTTAATATAATATATATATATGTAACATAACAAACATTATTACATATATAATTATGATAGAAATAACTAAACAATATATATTATTATTTTATATACATAAAATGAATTATTAATATACATATAAAATTATTAATGTAAATATATAAAATAATTAATAAATAATATATGATTCGCACCCGAGCTAATCTAATAATTTTCTCACAAGTCAAATTCAAGCTTTGAGTAAGAGTATGAAACGAGCCAAGCTCAAGCTCTTACACCCTAAACATGATAAATTTTTTTTTTTTTTTACCTTTTTAGTCCATTCTTGAGGCCAGTTCTACAAAGATAATTCTGCACCAATATCACCCCATTAAAATCTGCATCATAAATATAATTTTTACGAAATCTGCATCACCAAGAAAAGAGAGCAAAAGTTCTAGAGTCTTTTGTTACCTATTTTAGCTTTAAATCTAAAGAAACCAGGCCCAATAACGCACTTGTGCAATCATATACTTACGTATTTACGTACCACCCCAAGAAGGTTTCCAACAATGATTAAACCAATGGGGTCATAAATAGGATTCCCAGTCACGTTTACAGCAACTAATGATGCAGTAGCGATTAAAAGGCCAGTAACTACAGCACCGTCCTGCATTTTTACTTAATTTTAGAAGCATGCTTAGAGACAATATAAGCTTGGATGATGATTATTAGTTAATTTCACATGATCAATATATGCTGCCTTAATACTGTTTTCAACATGTTTTGTAGTAATCATAAGTTGCTAGATTAGTAATACTTAAAGCAAGAAGTTGTGACCTCCATCATGACTGCAACAGATGTTGGATCATGTCCATGCCATACATAGTCTCTCACAGTCATGCTTCCCGCAACCGCACCTTTTCTAACAGCATCCACCACCACAACAAGATAAGCACCTACAAATATCAAAACCCTTGTTTCTTTAAAACTCATTCACAAATCTACATCAATCAATTAGTTAAAGGTATCAATGTCACCTTCAATAATGAATGAGCCACCAGTCACTAAAGCTGCATACAATATATTTTCAAGGGCTTAGAAAGCACACATGTTAGATAAGTGACAAACGGTACTGAATGTTAACTAATCACAACTTGTATAAAGTTACAATTGAAATCCACAAATTTTGAACTCCATGTACAATTTTGGCAACAGAATCAAGACAAAAGATTCCAACAGCAGGAACTGAAGACCAAACAAATCTTTCTTTGGAATAACCATACGTAACATACATGAAACCACAAAATGCAGATATAATCATGATGTTCTACAATTAAACTAATATCATAACCACTAAAATGATTCTGACTAAGTTTATACACTATCAAATCTTGAACTAACAGATATAATCAAAGAATCTAGTTCTCACAGAGCAAAGAACGTACGATATAATGTGCCTAAAAAGATGACAAAATTTATAAACTGCGAAGTAAAATGAAATACTCACTGATGAAGAGCATCTAGAGCGTACTTTGAACTGTTTAAATCATAAAAAAGAACGACCTGGAACATCAATATTTGTCAATTCCTTTGAACTAATAAATGCAATAACACATTAAAGTAACCAAACAAATGCAAAACATAAACACCAGCTGAAATTTCACCAGATTTGCAAAATCTGCAACCGAATGCACAACTTCAGATAGCATCACATGGCTTGAGGTGGCAATCCAGATCCCAAACTTGGACGAAAACACAAGAAAGTTGCACCATAGAGTTGTGGAAACTGCTTGCTGGCTAGTAGTAAAATTCCCCCAATTCAAAAAGAACACACAACCGACAAACAAACAATTAGGTCAAAAAACCTTATCAAATCATCTCGTAAAATTACAGAACACAACAAACCAATGATCATCCACCTCTATCTTCTTAGTCTTCTTAGGTGTAATAATAAAACCTGCAACTTCATAACAATTTCGTTTCATAATCCACATAATACACTACAATTCTACAAACATGGAGGTAACTTAAGTTTGTAATGAGTGTAAAGAACGGACAGTTAAACTTAATCACAAAAATTTTGTTTTCTAATCTACAAAATACACTACAATTATACAAACATAAAGGTTACTGTAAGTTTGTAATTAGTGTAAACAACGAACAGCTAAACGCCTAAACTTACTCTGCTGAATAGAGATTCTGTAATTAGCGTCATACGGAATAATAGTCGCCAGAGAAGAATCACGTCGTTGTAACAAAAACGGATAGATGTCTGCGATGGAATGGTGATCGGAGGAAGGTGTTGACGATGAAGGTGAGGAGACAACGGTGGTGGTAGAGTGGCACGAGGGTTTTATTGTTGTAATGGGGTTATTGTGTAATGTGTAACGCCATTAAACGGAGTAGTAAATGATGAGGGCGATCCGATGATGGAAGGAAGGAGACGATGTGAAACGGCACGTCTTATGAAAAATGGAAAATTATAATTCTACCCACTCTATATGGATTATATAGTAGTTAATACTCTTGTAATCGTTTTCTATTAATATAAAGAGTTGAACACTTTGTTCAAGTGTGTGTATTTGGGCCTGGACCAACACACTAAGCCATTTTGCCAAAATAATTGATTCATTACTTACGGTCAAATATATTAGATATGAAGTGATACCTGGTGTACATGTGTAGAGTGGAAGCTATACGCCATCAATTGGTTATTAGAAATCTGAAACAAGAACCCTCTAGAACATCTATTAGGTAGCATCATCTCATTGTCTCAAATGTGTTGACGCTAACAGATGCTATCAAGCTATCATTATTCTGATTGTCCTAGCTAGATACTGTGGTTGATTTGGAATTAACAATATGCATTTTTAACACACAATGACATCTATAATTTCATTAGGAGAACTTCAAAAAACTGTTTTGGCTCATTTTCTGCAAACTCTGACCCATTAAGATTAATAAAGTAACATATCTGTGTTCTTAAGAGATAATGCTAATGATACTAAGATGCCTAAGAGTACAAAAAAGTCATCTAATGTTGTTTGCAAGCTCAGATCTATGTTCTTTGTTAGATGCTCACTTCTCTTTTGCCCATGTTGGTAAACCTGCCTAACGTGCGGATTCAGCTAGAATTATGCAAAATGGCAGGTTAAGCAGCTTGGTTAATGGGTAAGGTTGGATTGACCTGAAATAGTTTTTGGTCAGAATGTTTTTACAGACAATGGTAATTATGATTGCGAAAAACATATATTATTTCATTAGGAGTCTCCTTTTTGAGAAAAATAAAGCCAACTCATTTTATGTTCTAAAGTGACTTAAAAGTTATTTGACACAATTCTTTTTTAGCTATTTTTTTAATGTTACTTGTTTGACCCATTAGAGGTTAAATGTATCCGAATCAAACCGTTCATAAAAATAAGGTGAAAATTTCTACATGTAGAATCAGGCGAAACGAGCTTTATATTGTAGACGAGCAGTGCACGCATGTTAAGTTGACTTCTAATAAAGACAACATGATCGAACATGTATACTACAATATCATTTTAGACTTTTTCTATCATTTTGTTTGTAAATTGTGTCATTTTAGACTTTTTCAACTTTGAGAATTAATTTTTCAACTTTTTCAACTTCATCAATACTATCCCTTTCACCGTTGAGTCTACTAGTAAAGATTATGGCATGGAAGTGCCATTGTTTGGCATTATTACTACTTTTAATTACTAATGAATTAAACATTCATAACTAATAGCGTTATGTTAGGAAGGGAGAAAAAGGTGTTTTTAACCGGAGGGCAAACCACTGCATTGAGTGATGTTTAATCTCACAAATTCAAACTTTTAGTTTTTAATGTAAAAGGTCTTATCAAATTTGGTTTTGACAGTGTGAACATTTGATGTAGAAAAAGAGTGTTGGCTACTTATGGGAACCAAAGAGGTATCTTGATATATTTATTCCTAATCATATTTGTATTAGTTGGTAAAATGGGAGGATAAGGTACGAGGTCAAAATGACCAGCAAACACATCCTTATTCTTTCTTTTTTAATTTAAACCTAATGGACTTATTGGATATGATTATTGTAAAACTATATTACTTTACAATCTGAGTTGTTTTTTTCTTTAACAAACACAATTTAGAAGGGTTTACGCACTTGAACATATTTGGGATGTTTTCCAAATATGGATCATAAGAAAATTGTAGTAAGTGTTTTGATAAGTTACATGTTTTCTGAGGCTAACGTTTTTTGTATTACCCATTCGACCTATTCATCAACAATATGATTAAAACTACCACCTTTACACTACCCTTAAGTTTGTTGCTGATCTAGAACTTACTTTTTTTAATATACCCATATGACCTATTTAAAGGAAACAATTGTCATAAACCTTTTATAGATTTGTATCTCAAAATTGCCATCTTTGAATCATATTATGGTCAATATGCAAGTTGCAATATTATAAGTACAATAAATTGGTATTCAACCTAAACAATGATTTTTGTCATTCATACCGGATGTTTAAAAGATCCAAACAAATAATTGTTAGTTTGCAAACTGCATTTGCCAAGTACACAATACATGAACCTTTTATTATCTTTTGATACTACGTAAATTGTCCAATTCGCAGCATCGCGCGGGCTCACCACTAGTATATCTATATAAAAGTAGAAGTTTAACTACATGAAACTTTTATGCTCTTTTGTTTTGACATAAATGTTTTGTAATTTACATTATGGGCCCTCAAATTCATATTTTTATCTTTTAATGTATGCTATTTGTATTTTTTTAATTTATGCTATTTATAAAAGCTTATTTACTATGGTTTCATTTTAAAGTTAACAATATTGATAGACAGACATGTAAATCTCGCAAAAGGTATTTTCTACTTTACTATAGTTAAAAAGTAAACTTATTATGACATGACCCTTAGCTAGCTTATCTACATGTATGAGATATTTAACAATTTTTTTTTCTAATTTAAACAATTTAAATCTATGATTTTAGAAATGAATTTTTGTACATTATTATAACATATAATCAATTAACAAAATTTTCCTTATCATTAAAATATCACCAAACTTTCTAAAATTTTAAATAAAGTAAGATCGTATTTATAACATATTTTACCGTCGTATGTTATCATTATCCAGCTTGTAAATTTAAACATATTAACAATATCTTTTTCTTCTTTAACAATTTATATCTTATTCAACCAGTGTAGTACACGTGTCACTAACCTAATATATGTTATACTAGCTTTAATATACCTGTGTATTATACCGTTTGAATAAAAAAATATTAAATAAAATAAAAATTTATTAATTATAAATCTATATTGTCACACCCTCAACCGCGAGGCGTGTGAACAAACCAGGATCACAATCACTAGTTAATTAGAACGACACTATATGCAACATTTAAGATAAAACTAATCAAAGTTCAAACTTTAAAACTATGCGGAAGCATTTTGTAAATAATACAAACCCAAAGTATATAAATGCAAAATTTGGCAAAACACGCGCCAACCCAATATTTAAATCTCATAAATAAAATGCAAGTGTTATGACTTAAGATGAAGTCTTAGAATGCATGCTGGACCCGTGATGTGCTCCTAATGGCAACCTGAGTTAACGACCCGAGAATAGCATACTAAAAATGCCAACACAACGGTTGGTGAGTTCAAGAGTTTGCGTTTAACATAAACAATAACATTTGTATAACATAAAAAGTGCATTGAAATAGATAGCTAGTCTATATTCACAAGTAATAACAATAGTGATTTTGCGATCGAAGCTGACTGTGTTGCGTTTGTTGCCTCCCGTCACGACTTACTAGGTCGTGACGATGTTTGTGTTTAGGAAAATATTGCACCCGTTTGACCTCGAGTCGCACAGGTGGGGCTTGTCAAACCCAGTAGTACTACCCAAGATTTCCCGCTAGTTACCATTATTAACGATCCGAAAGTGTGAGGACTTTCAAGGTATTATGCACTATGTTAAAACATACACAACTAATAATAATAATATAGCGTTTGCGAACAAGTATGCTACCTTCCCCAGAAGAGAGTTTATAAAATAGTGGGGCATGAACTCACCTGATGTGCAAAGATAATGATAAAAAAAAACTGATGATGGATGGAAAGACAACCCTTCAAAGGTTACCTAAAACACGCAAGTACATAAGTACGTGTACACAGAAAGCTTAACAACTCTAGGTTAACCTAGTTGACCCGTTTGACCCGTTGGTGACATATTAATTTAAATACCGTTTAATCAAGCATAACAACTTATCATACATGAGTATCATACAAGTTATTCACGTGTATCACATCATCAACATTAGATCATCATACAACTCATGCGAATCTCAAACAATCAACATGCTCAACTCAATTATAAATACATCACAACTAATAAATCATACTTGAAGTCTAGTCATGTACTACATGCCATGTGAAGCCACTCATGACTTCACATCCTAAACCCTGCCAATCCTACTAAGTAGGGGCCTCAGATTCGCATGCGCGTATAACAATCATAATCACATTAATCCACAAGGTTCATTCCAACCAACATACACAACAATGATCAATGCCAATCCCAAACATGATTCCCAAATCACTAACCATAATTCATCATCATGTATAACCACCAAGAACCTAAATTTCTTAAATGATCAATCAAGCATCCATACAACTCAATTAACACATTCTACCATATTAGACATCATCCATAAACATTCTAACATGATCCTAACATCATAAGCATGCCCAAATCATCATATCCAATGTTCTTTAAAACTAAAGTTTCCCTTTTGGAAAAGTAACACCCAAAAGCAATCTAACATCCAATTCATTCATAAATTCATCAACTTTATACCTAATCAAGTTCATAACATACATTATAACATGATAATCATCACTAACTCATCGAACTTCCCAATCATCATGCATAAAAGTTTCTACTTTTAGTAAGTTATGATCAACACACCAATTTCATGAATTTTCTTGCACAATCCAAGTAGACTAACATCCAAGCATTGTATCTAACATCATACGTTCATCAAATCATGAATTGCAAGAACAAAAAGTTTCCTCTTAACGCAATGTATGAACTACATGATCAATTCATGGATTTCTTGCATAATCAACATAATCTAACATTCATACAACCTAACTAACATCATATTAACATCTAACAATCATCAATTTCATATTTTCATCACCAATTTCGAATTAGGGTTCATCATGAATCAAAACTATGAAAAAAACATGATAAAACCTACCTTTAAACGTGTAGAAATCAATAACTGAACTTGCTAACACCTTGTAATCCCTTGGAACTAATCAAAATCAATGTTTGGTGATTGTTCTTGCTCAAAATTCAAATGGTGAAGGGGTTTGGGATGGGTTTCGGCCGCAAGGAGGGTGTGGGAGGGGGATTAGGGTTTAATTTTGTTTAAATATGGTAACTTTTAGTTTTATTCCAATTACAAAATAAACCCCATTGTTTATATTTTATAAAAACTAATCTTTTTAACACTTTTTAAAAGATTTTAACTACAAAATATAAACATTATTAATCAATAATAATAATCATAAACATTTACAATAAGTCACACAACACATGAAATATATATAGCACGTTGTCACGTTATCAAGTAAAATTCACAAATAATACTTAAAATCCATAAATCACATAACCATAAACTAATAATCAACATTATTAATTAGATTATTATTGTATATCATAGATTATTGTTATTAAGTCACCAACGTTCAACGACAACTAGGGTGTGCTCACGACACATGTACACAAGACCTAACGAAACTAACGGAGTATGGTAACGGAAAATTACCTGATGTCACATATATTTTAAGATAAAATATGATTAAAATTTATATTTTTATAAATAGAATGAAAACTTTGTTTCGAAACAAACATTTTAAAAAAGTGTCACTTTAAAAATTATGCTTATTATAAATGTCAATTTTAATTACTTTTTGTTTATAAAATTTTTACTTTTGTAAAAACATCAATTTTAAAATATTTTAATTTTTAAAATTTTTTGATATTTTAGAAAATTTTTGTATTTTATAAGAAAATTATTTATTTAGAAAGAACATTAATAAAAAGATATCTTTCTTCATTTATTAAAATACTACTTAATATTAAAAAATTAAATAATATTATTAGTAATTAATGTGATTATTTAAGAGTAAAGAAAAACTAAAAAAATTTGATAAGAATAAATATAGTGTTACCACATATCATTCATAGTTATTTTTTTATTAAAATTACAAGATTTTAAAAGTTAAGTAATATAGAATAATAGTTTAAACAAATTTTACAAATGTGTGTTGCATATTTTTGTTTTAGGCATTTACATGGGGCCCAAGAATACCCTTCTTCATTTATTATACCTATACAAAGATCATCAACCCATCTTCCTTCTTTTTCGTTCCGGTTCTCCGTTGTTAAACCTGACATCCTCTTCTCCGTCGACATCGATCTCTACCTTCCCCATATAATTACTAGTAATTTCTAATTGTTAGGGTTTCTTATAACTAGGTTGTCACATTGTCTATTGTTTATGATTCATCTCATTGCTTACTTCTTCATTAACAACGACTTCTAAGGAGTTATTAACTTCTTCATGTTAAGGCTTCTTGTTTCTAACTTCAAATAATTCTTGATGATTTCAAAATCGGTTGTTTCTTATTCTTTGTTTTCCTTTTGTCCTTTTTGGGTTTTGTGAAATTTTATCCCTTGTTTTGTGCTTTAAGAAGCATACTTATGCCTCATGCTGTTGCTAAGGCTAAACTAAACATCAAATACGGTCATGAAAAGCATTCAAAACAGACATGCATTTACCTCATGTTAAAAGCTAGTCATTGATCAATTGGCTTCTATTTTTCCTTTGAAAAGCATTTGGAATTGCTAATATCGTATTCCCACATGCTAACTTTCATACGAATCCGCTTGATCGTTTGTAAAATTATTTGATTTTTGCTAGAGGTAAAGAAACTAATATTATTGTTACTTTTGTAATTTTATGAATATATATCAACTTTGTGTGTCCTATAGTTTCTAACCATGTTGTAAATTTAAAATTTTTATCTTATAATAACTAAGCTTCTGGACTGTTTCTCGAAAATTATTTAAAGTGTTTTTCTTCTAATAAACTAACTTAGCTTTAATCAGGTTGGTGAATTTTATAAATCTTTTCTATATTCTTATAAATATTTCATGTTAAATAATCTAAACAGAACATATATAAATCAAGGTTAGTAATAAATGATTATTATTTTTGTTTGACTTATGCTTAACAAGTATAAAAATGGTTGTTAGTTGGTGAATTTTTTCATCATTATTACTTTTTGTTTCAAGTTGAAAAAATAGCCACTAAGAATTTTAAAATTCATATATCTTTTACTTAGGTCACTTAAATTTAGATAATTGATAATATTTTATGAAAAAACGGTTCATAACAATGAAACATATATAGAAAGTTAAGTATTATTATTTTTAAATAAAAAGTTTAAGTAATTTTAATGAAACAATTAAGAAATTTGTTTACTACTGGTGAATATCTTTTATGATTAGTGTGTCTATTAATCTATCTATTATAATAAAAATTTTGGGTGAACATTGGTTACAATTTTATACCTCCTAATTCTAATTTTTTTGTTTTTTTTTCCTATTATATAATTAAATTTAATACTAATGATATTATTTAAACTTTTAAGATTAAAAATAGCTTTTAATAAATTAAAAAAAAGATCTTTTTAATAAATATAATTTCTAAAGAAATATTTTTATAAAATAAGAATTTTTCTAAAACATATAACTTTTTAAAAAATATGAAAAATTTTAAATCGATGTTTTTAAAAATTAAAAATTAATAAACCAAAATAATTAAAATTAGGAGTTAAAATAAAAAAAATTTAAAAAGGATATTTTTTTAAAACAGTTTGTTTGGAAACAAAATATTTAATTTTTTTAAAAACAAAAAAGTTTAAAAATAAAAGTTTAAATAAATGATATTTTTATTATTATTTATAGTACTCAAATATAAAGTTTGGGAGGATTTTGAGAGGATTGTATAAACTGAAATTACTATTGAATCACAATGTTAGAAACACAATGATCAATAGTCATAAATGCAGAATCAAATACTCAAAAAATACTCTTTGTATATATTGATATGATCAAAATACACAAAATGAGAAATTAAGGTTACAAAGGGTTACATCATGTGGATCCTATTAGAAATAATACAAATTAAAAGTACACAGAAACTTATTTAACATTGATGATGTTCATCTGCATTGCATTTGTTTATCCACTTTGCCCGCTGGAGATGAACATTTGTTGCTCGCATTGATATACTTTGGTCTTGCGCATTGGTGTTAGTACATCTAAACCAAGTTTAACTCATCCACATTGAGTTAAATAGTTGTCTTTCTTTCTCATATGCATTCTCTGATATTACTTCATCCGCATCAAGTGTACTTAAAATATTTCTTCCTCCGCATCAACATGAGCACTTGTAATATTTTTCAAAACGGAACAATTAACAATCAACACTTGAATTGACATGCATGATCATTTTCAAGTCAAACACATACATAATTTCAATTATATATTATCTCAAAATATTATTTTATAGTCAGCAACTTTTCATTACTAAATAATTAATATTTTATTTATTAAACGCATATAATACACGTGGTACTAACATATTATAGGTATAAACCGATTGATAGAATAACAAATATTAAGGGTTCTTCAATGAGCCATATTCTTGTTTTATTGACTAACTCGACACAAACTTGAAATTTTTTAAAAGAAATTAAACACAAGAGAACCTAAAATCATGTGAGGCATATGATTTCTAACTACGACACACATATTCATGGCGCAACATGGATATTACCTCTTAGCTGGAACTTTGTTATGTTGTATGTATATATATTATTAAAACTAAAAAACTACAAAGTTATAAACAAAAATACCAATGTTTATAAAACCTTATGCTCTTTTCTTTATTATTTTCTTAGTCTTTATATATATATATATAGACATATAGGGCAATGATCAAATGTTAACCTTTTACGATAACCGTGTTAACTTTTGAACATCAATCAAGATTATTATTATTATTATTTTTTGAAATAACATCATCACACATATAAAATATATATTCTTTTATCTATATGTGTAAATTCATAAGCGTAAAAAAGTTACGACTAGTGTAAGTTACTTACACCTGTGTAAATATTTATCTAGTGTAAAGAACGTACAGTAGTCGTAACTTTTTTACGCTTATGAATTTACACATATACATAAAAGAACATATATTTGTATATGTGTAATGATTTTATTTCACAAAAAAATAATAAATGATTTTGATTGATTTTCAAAAGTTAATACGGTTATCGTAATAATAGGGGGTTAACATTTGATCCTTACCCTTTATTTATAAATATTTTAAATACTTTATAAATAAAAAAGATTTGTTAGATGAAATCCACAAACAATTCTACACATGTTTATGTTATATCTTATATATTTAATGTTTATTTGTAAAATAAAAGAATAACTTTTATGTTTTTGATTTATTTGGATGATCATCATTTAATGAAATAATAAATAGATAAAGTTTTAATATTATTAGTTTAGATCTTAAGTCATATTTTCGGGTGGCTAAAGCCTTTACATCATTTTAACAGTTTATTTTTTTTAAGTATCAAATAAATATATATATTTATTTAATAATCATTTTAAGTTAATTAAAGAGTAAATTACGCTTTTTGTCCACATGGTTTGACTAAAACTGCAGTTTTTATCCAATAGTTTATTTATTACACTGACAGTATAATATTTTCAACATTAGTTTCACTTTCACCCACACAACTAATGCTGTTAAATATTTCTTGTTAAGATAATAGAACTTGATATTATTACCCTTATAATTAAATACCAATTAAAACCCACCACTCCTCACCTCTTACTCTACTCTTTTTTTCAAAACAAATCAAACCCACTCCTCCTGTCCTTCCACCCCAAAACCCACCGCCGGCCATCAAGCACCACCACATTTTCATTGTCGGTGACCATCAAACAACAACACTCATGTAACTGAACCTCCCTGCTCCTTTTGTTCGCTAGCCAACCTATCCCTCCCACTCTGTTTCCTGGAAAATAGATCAACAACCACACTACCATATCTTTACTGTTGAAAATAGATCTAGCCCCATCAAGATGAGAATGCAACGAATCCAAACTCCTATTAGTGCTTGCAAGGCTTTCTCTACATTGAGCCCATTTACTTTCTTTGATTACTATTATCTTTTATTCATTCATTCATTCATTCTTTCTTTCTTTACATTATCCTATAACAGTAATTAATCATTCATTTATTCTTTATTACAACCATGGCTAACTCTTACTATTACACATAACATATCATCAACAACTTTCCATAGATAATACGTATTTAATATTCTTTAAAGTTAGTGTAGTTCATCAGCACTACATAAGTTACATTACATTATCCTATTATCATCATTAATTAAATACTGACTCATTCATACACTCTTCATCAAAAAATAACAATCGTATCAAATGCGGGTAATAGAAATAGACCAAAATGGGTGACCAAAGGAATGTGGTTAGGATACACCAATGCGGGTAATAGTATTAACTTATGAGGTTGATATACGTGTTCATCCACATTTGTTACATGTTTAGGAAATTTCAATGCTAAGGAAATAAATACAGAGAACAGTTCACATATGCGGCTAATTGAGGGACTAATTCGGCATAGACTATGTGTTCATCCGCATTAGTTATACTTGGGTACTTTCCGAAGAAATGCGGCAACTATTATAAATGAAACTAAGAGTACCAATTAATATGCATGAACTACTTGTTCAATTGCATTTGTTATACTTAAGAAATTTTTGGAGAAATACGACTGTCAATACTAATACGGGTACCAGTGACTTGTCCCCATTTGAGGGCAAATGCGAACAACAGTAACTCCTTTCAATCACATAAACTTATGCGAATCTACTATACTCATCTCCATTTGTTGTTCACATAGTAAATAAGGTAGTAATGCTGATGACCATTTATTGAAGGCGGGTGTTGATGATGCACCAGATTTTACTCTTACACTTGATCAACTTTCATGCACGCCATTAGGGTTCATTAAAACTATTATTAATATCTATAAAGTAGTGTTTTTCATAATAAAACTTTTAATTTTTAACAAACCATACATGATATGCATATTATTAGCCATGAAATACATAAAAACACGTAAAAATGGAGATTTAGAACTGACCTTAATAAGAAGAACTCGATGAAAACCATAACACAGAAGCATACATAAATGTGTTAACTTTAACAATCAAAATGATGTTGAAACACCTAAATGATGTAGATCTAGTTTAGATCTAGCATTTCATATGAGAAAGTCTATACCTTTGCTTCAAACTCTTGACTTTCTCTCTCTAGAATGCATCTCCCTCTTTCTCTAACATCCCTTTCATGTCTTGAACCGGCCCCTTTTTTATTTTCTTTATTCCATCCTGGGTTCTTTTAATAAACACCGAGGCCTTATAGACACTTTCATCATCAATTAAGACCCCTAAAACCAAATCAATCTAAGTTTAAGATAACCAAATCAATTTGCAAATCTATCCACCATCTTCATTGTCCCAAATCCAAGTTCAAGACCCCCAAACCCTAACATTTAGACAAACAATCCTGACCTTTGACCCATAGTTGTTTTCTATGAATATATATAGAACGAGAGGAAGTAGATATATGCAGTAGTGGTGCTGTCAGCGTGAAGGTGCTGTTGTGGACCTAGTGTTGTCATCTAGTGTAACATTTGACCTGTTTGTATTATCATCCCGAACCTATTTTGGTCATTCATTAAACAAACAATTATTATTTAAGCAATGTTGTTGATTATTATGTTTAACACTTTAATTACGCCATTTATTAAATTTATAAAAATATTTTTTATAAATATATAAACTTTTATAATTGCTTAGGAGATTTAATTATTTAAATAAATAAATAAATAAATTACAAACTTTACAAGATTTATAAAAACTAATAATTTAATAAATTATTAAAGCTAGGGTTTTAATAAATATAGAGTTTAAATTATTATTATTCTTTAGTTAATTTATCTTAATTAAAGTTTAAACTTATCATCTGATTCTCGAACTCTATCCTTAATCTTATCAAGCATGATTTTTTTATCGATTCTAAAACGATGCAACTTGGAAGTTTCAATGTCATTGTAGGCATGGATTGGTTATCAAAGAACCATGCCGAAGTTGTCAGCTTTTAGAAGTTCATCCGGATTCCTTTTTCATCCTGAATTGTCTTAGATAGTTATAGGAAAAAGTCTTCAAAGGTATAAACTCATATCCTATACTAAAGACCAAAAGTACCTCTATAAGCATTTTGTGGCTTGCTTATCACATGTTGTGAAAACAAATGGGAGATCAAAGAAAATTGAAGATATTACGATTATCAAAATTTCTTGAAGTTTTTCCAAGAACTTAATATGTCTTCCTCCTGTTTGTAAAATTGAATTCAAACATTGATCTTATGCCTTGTGTAATACCCATGGAAAAATCTCCCTAATGTTTTGCACCGTTTGAAATGCGAGAGTTTGCTAGCCAACTTCAAGAGCTTTCTAACAAGGATCCCCTACAAAGAATCGACGAATTTTTTGATCAGCTTCAATGAGCTTGTTTTTTCAAGATCGACCTTCGTTCGGGTTATCATCAGCTTCGAGTGCAGAATGATGACATTCCTTAAACAACCTCCATACAACATATGGCCATAATGAATTCATGGTTATGCCATTTGGTTTGACCAATGCACTAGCTATGTTCATGGATATGATGAACCGCTTGTGCAAGCCATACTAGGACAAATTCTTGTTATTTCATTTACGATATCCTGATTCATTCTAAACCTAAATCCAAAAATGAGCAACATCTCCGCTTGATTCTTGAACTTTAATTTGTAACCAAATCCGATGGTTTGCTTTACTTCTCGGATAGTCTTTGGATTCCTTATCATGATAATCTCCAAACCAACTTCATGAACAAGGCTCACATGGCTCATTATTCGATTCATTCCGGTGCGGATAAAATATTCATGAAACTTTCAAATCAGTATTAGTGGCCCTACATGAAAACAAACATAGTTTTGTATGTGTCTAAATGCCTCACGAGTTTAAAAGTTAAAGCCGAATATAAAAATTCCTCCAGATTACTTGTTCACCATGAGATTCTATATGGAAGTGGGTAAACATATACATGGACTTAATAACCAAATTTTATCATACTTATAGTGGTCATGATAAAAATTGGGGTCATCATTGACACATTGACTAAATCAACACATTTCAATTTGATTTGTTAGGATTATCGAGTTAAGAGACTGTCTCATATCTGCATTAATGAAATAGTCAGTTGTCATGGTGTGCCTGTAATTATAATTACAGTCTCTGATTATGATGGTCTATTCATTTTTTGTTTCTAGAAAAGTCTTTAATCATCTTTGGGAATCCAACTCAATCTCAGTACAACTTATCATCCTCAAACTGAAAGAAGAATACAGACTCTCGAGGATATGATTTGAGCTTATGTCATCGATTTTAATGCCTGTGGGATTCTCATCATTTGTTGATCGAATTTCATACAATAACAATTATTATACCAGCATCAACATAACACCATTGGAAGCTTGTATGGTCGTATGTGTTGAGCTCCCATCAGAGATTCGTGAAGCACAAATCGTCGATCTAAAATCGATTCAAGAATCTACCAATAAAATCCATAAGATTTGCCATAACTTGGTTGCCGCTAGAGATCATAAGGATTAAAACCCATGGAACAATGTTGGTGATCTAGTACTTCTTAAGATATCACCTTGGAAAGGAGTGATTCACGTTGGAAAGAAAGGGAAGTTAGCACCGCATTATGTGGATCCATTCATAGTGCTTGAACGTATTGGAAAAGTGGATTACAAGCTTGAATTCCCTCAAGAAGTCATCAATGACCATCCAACGTTTCACGTATCAAATCTCAAGAAATGCCTTGCCAATGAAAATCTCCACGTCCCACTTGATGAAATTTAAATTGATGGTACTATGCACTTGTCACGAAATGTGTGAAAATCATGGATCGGTAAGTCAAACAACACAAGCATAGCTGAATACCAATAGTCTAAGTTTGTTGGGAGTCTAAACGTGCCCCAAAGTTCAATTGGAAATATGAATACTAAATGAAATCCATTTATCCTCATCTTTTCGCATCAGCCTCCTTGTATTCAAATTTCGAGACGAATTTTTCTAAAATAGGGGAGACTATAACACTTGACCAGTTTGTATTGTCAACCCGAACCCATTTTGGTGATTCATGTAATAAACAGTTATTATTTAAATAATGTTGTTGATTATTATGTTTAACACTTTTATTATGTCATTAATTCAATTTATAGTAATTTATAAAATAACTTTTTTAAATTTATAAAGCTTAATAATTACTTATAAGATTATTATTAATTAATTAAAATAAGTAATCAAATTACTTAGTTTACGAGATTTGTAAAGTTTATAAACTAGTAATTTGATAAATTATTAAAGATAGGGTTTCAATAAATTTAGAGATTAAATTGTTATTATTCTTTTATTTATTTATTATATTTATATTTATATATTTTTTCCAATTCTAATCATAACCATCTTTTGAAAGGGTTATAACTAATTATTAATAACATTTATAACCCTCTCCTAATCTCAATTATGAAAGTAAGTTTTGGGCCTTACTTTTCATTTGCTCATTCTCTTACAATCTCACTCACACATCTTTCTTTCACTTTTTGATTGTTTGACCAATTTTTTTACAAGTAATTTCAACAGTTCTCTAATGCTAAAGACATCCCCTTTGACACTTATACATCAATGCTTTTTTATGAACCACCCATTCATCATTGGACAACGAGAGTATTCATATCCTATTTTCATGTATCTTATATTCTAGGATATCATGTGATCTATATTCCATCATTGTTATTCATTGTTAATATATTTTAAAATTCAATTTAAAACATGCTATGTTATTACCTACAACTATATATCCATAATTAGATAAACTAAATGATAACACAATCATTTATTCATCCAATCATAGTAGCGATGAAAGATCTATTGGTTTGACAAATTCACCCCATATGATTATTCAAGTGGTGATTAGAACCGAATTCACACATTCTATCACAAGGCTTCGTCTGCGAATTGCGTCAATTCAGTCATTAGATTTGATTGTGTTTGGTTTATCTTTTATGATACACTATTCATTTATAAGTCTTAACATTGTCATGTGAATTGAATTGTTTCAATCATTTTAATTAGTTTATAAATGTATGCAAAACCCGTGTTTACTCAATGGCTAATTATTTAGCTAACTTGTTATTTTTTCACATGATTTCAAGAAGTGCAGCCTAGTGGACTTCTACATGCTCCTTTAGGACATGGACTTAGTCATAATAAAAGACAATTTGTTATGTTTAGTTGGATTATTATTTGTTTGTAATGAATGTTTGGATTAGTATTTATCAATGATAATTTGAATTCAATATTATTTCGTCGCATTTAATACAATGTGGTATGAACAATCGATTCATATTTGTCCGCCCTGGTGATTCTATAATTAGTTGTGATGTGACATTTAGGACACAACTATGGATGAACAAGATGACTAGCCTCTAGGTTTCATGGTGGTGATGAATGATGGTGTAGCGGATGTGGTGGCGGTGGTCGTGGTGGATGTAGTGTAGGCTTTTTTAACTTTAATGGAAGAAGGGGGGGGGGGGGAGGGGTGGAGGCTAGAGTGGATGTCGGAGAAAGCAGGTGGAGGTGGAGGCGAATGATATAAGTGAGAGAGAGTGTGTGGATGAGTAAGGGGTGGTTTTTATTTGTATTTACTCTATTTTTCATTATTTGGTATCTACAGGGGTAGTAATGTCAATTCATCTTAACTTATTACAAAAAAAATTGACGGTGTTAGTGGTGTGGGTGAACCTGAAATCAATGTTGAAACATTGGACTGTAGGTGCAGTAATGAAACTATTGGATTGAAACCATATGTTTTGCCAAACCACTGGGACTAAAAATATAATTTACTCATAATTAAATAAACAACCCTTTAAGTAGTAGGCAATACATAAAAGTACGTTAAATATGAAGTTATTGAAATGTAATCAAATTTAATTTAAAAACCAACAAAGTTATTGTCATAGACTAAAACTGTTATAAAATTCAAACCTTAAGGACCAAAAGAGCTAAAAGATTTCATTTTGGACTAAAATAGCTAAATATATCAAAGCACATGGATTAAAATAGTAATTTACGGAAAATAGTAAAAAAAATTATAGGGGTTAAAACAGTGTTTATTCCAAATACAGATAAATAGTAATATTTTATCTATCAATCACTCACAACAAATCACAATTTATAGTATCTAATAAAATAATGTTTATTTTGCCAATTATCACTCTATTAAAACATCATTTTGACACTTGTCATTATTTTAAACATCATCACTTCATTTTCTCTCCAAAAGGGTATATAGTAATTTAAACACTTAAACTAATTTCTCTCTTTTAATAAAAATTAATTTTATTAATTAATGTATTTCTCTATCTCATCTAGATTTTTTAAAATCAAGCTATATTTTTAAAATTAAACTTTATTAAGAAAATAAAAAATCACATCTTTTTATTAACATAGAAATCATAACAAAACAAAATTTTTATATAATATAAAATTTTCTAAAACACTAAACCTTTTTGAAACAAAATATTTTAAATCGGTCCTTTTTTAAAACAAATATAAAAAATATGAAAATTTCTAAAAGCATTTTTATTAAAACAATCAGAATAATTAAAAACTTGAGTTTTTAATAAACAAGAATCTTAGAAACAATAAAATTTTTATAAAAAAAATTTTTAACACGAATGTTTAAAAATGAAACTATTTAGATAAGAGAGTTAAAAAAATAGTATAATTGTTTTATTTCTTGAACTATTACGTATATATAATGTTAATCATATCTTATATTAAAATATCATACTATAACTCTTCGTATTTATTACTAACTATAATCCCTTTAATAATGGGTTTCTAACCTATCTATTTATCTGTAAATCTATCTATCTATAACAAAAAAAGTTTCAAAATAAGACTTTACACAAGTGTAAGTTTTATCTGCATGACCGGTGAAGGAGTTCAATGCAATCAATTTCACAATGAGGAGAGACTTAGAACACTTAACAGATCAAATAGGGAACTGAAACCTTTAGAATGATACTAAGTAACACAAGCAAACAGGATAAGACAGAACCAAGAACAACAACATAATGGTTTTCAAGAATAAAGTATATTGCTCTCAAGTTCTTTTACCAGTGTTACACAGCATACCATTAAAATACAAGGACCTGAGATACTTTATACTACATCCTACAGCCGGCCATACTTTGAAGGCCAGCTGGAAACACTAATCTAGAACACAAGATCAATGTAAAGTCAAAAGGCAGATTGCCTCTTGACTAGTGACTATGACATGTCATAGCTCACATCCTAATATATTACAAAAAGGATAAAAGTACATAAAGTAGAAAGTTACAGACTCAAAACCATAATCTACAGTTTTCTGAAGCATGGACCTTTTCACCAACTTGTGTAAGTTGGTGAGTATGCAGAGTCGCAGCGAAAAGTTGGTCAGCTTTCTGAAAAAGTTGATCAGAGAAAGCATGTCTGTTTTGTCTTCTGAAGAAATCAGTCTTCTATCTTCATGGTTTCGGAAGACTTTGTCTTCTAAGCTTCGGAAGACTTCATCTTTGGCTTCGGAAGATTTGGTCTTTGGCTTCGGAAGATTTTACACTTAGAGAAATTTCTTTATAGTGTGTAAAACTTCCGAAGTAACTTCCACCATGCTCAAAGTGCATGCATGCAGGAAGCACCTTGACTGTTATGGGTGCATTAGCCTTTTTTCATATTCCTTACAAACTCCCCCTAGGCTGATGCTATCAAAACATAGAGGATGCTAAACAGTTTACAGTCCTCATGTCTGGATTAGCAGTGTACATCCAGGACATAGTTGGTCTTCCGGATGCAAGAGGCTCTACTTGAATGGGGTTGGTTGAGCAGCCTCTTTGTGCACTTCCTCAGGATGTTATTACTCATCCTGAGATGTTGAGAAGGATGCCTTGGACTTCTTTTTCTTCCTTTTGTCCTTTCTGATGGCCATCCTTTTTCTCACTCTATATTTCAACTGAGGAGTATGGCCTGCAGCACTAGTTGGGCTTTCTGTATTCTCCTCAGTTGGGTCCTTATCCCCCATTTGTTCAGAAGAAGGGGGTTCAGAACCCTACTGTGGGTCAGAAGATGAAGTTGGCTTAGATGTAGCTTCAGGGTCAGGTTGTGTTATCTCTTGTGGTTCAACCTTCATCTCAACTTCAGGTTCAACTGGACTTGGTGGAGAATGAAAGTCAAAAAGCTGACCTTCCCTTATCTTTTTCTTGATCCTTCTGATGTGCTCATCCATTATGGATAGAGACATAGGACCAAGTCTCCTTCCAGAAAACCCATACAGCTTCAAAAAGCCTACCATCTTCAGTCTGTCAGCAGTCTTCTTTTCTTGTGCTCTGATGGTGGCTCTTATTTTAGCATCATCCTCTCTCATCTTCCTCTTAACAGCTTTCCTTTGAGTTTGAGCTTCTTCATCCAGTTGTTTGAGGTACTCAAACTTAATGTATTCATATGAGAGAGGGTTGAGAGCTGCTGCCTGATAGAGTCCTGTGGCACTCAGATAGGTTATCATCTTTTGTCTTTATTGTTCTCTCCTTATCTGAGTTTGTTCCTCTTGAGCACCCGCAGACTCCTTCCCAGGACTTTCTTGAACTGGAGAGAGGACAGGAGCTTTCTGAAGTTTCTTTCTTCTTCTTTCTTCCTTAATTTTGAGGAACAGTTCTGCAGCCTCAGCCTCCTTCCTCTCTTTATACAGCTCTCTGTCTGCTGGTTCATCTAATTCTGCCAAGGGGAGAGAGATAATTTCATCTCTATTGTAATTCCTTCGTCCCAGATAGATCAATCTGAATGCTCTTAACTTATCATTCTGAGTGTCAGGCCTGTGAGCAGCCCTGATTGCAGCTTGCATAAAGCTTGGGACTTCTCCAAATTTCTCTCCCCTGGCCTTCCTCTCTCTCTCTTCTCCTCAATCTCCTTAGGAGTCATTTTCCTTTTCCCTTTATCAATTGTTGGCCTGTATGACTCAGGGTGGACAGAGCTTTGGCCTTCTAATGGTTGTGATGAGCTTGAGCTCTGGCCAAAAAGAGGTTGTGATACACCTTCACCTGCAGGTGTTTCACTAAGGGTACTAGGTGCTGAGGATGAGCCTGTCTCAAGGTTCACAGGTTCTACTATTTGGCCTTCAACTGAAGTTTCCCCTTCGAAGCTAATATTAGGGTCTGCCTCAGTATCTAGTTGACCAACTATTTTCCCTTCTAGCCTCTGTCTATATAATTGTGCTCTTTGTTTGAATTCCTGCAGCACCCAATCTTGAATTTCCTCAGCTAACCTGCCAGCCTATCTGTTTTGGCTTGGGTTGACAAACGGCAGGTTAACTAAGTTCATACCATCATGGAAACTCAAGGTCTGAAAGTTGAAGAGCTCCTGCTGCCCCTGAGATCTTGATAGCACCAATGCCATTCTTAAGCTGTCATAGCACCATCCCACTATTGGATTTTCAGCTGGGTAGGATGGGGCAGACATGACCATTGGAATTCCTTCCTCAAATAATTGTTGAATTATGGCCTCCATATTAGTGTGAGCCTGAGGAAGTTTTTGAGTCTGGACAACTGCACGTGAGGGTGGTGAGTCCTCATTGTCCATACTCATGATAGAACTCCTAGGTTCTGTGGTTGTAGAGACTTTCTCCCCTTTTTTGGAAGCATCACCCACTTGCATAGGTGAGCTGGAGGTCAAGTCCACTACTTTCAGAGGTTCTTATGGACCGGTTGAGTTTGTCTTGTTGGTCTCTCAGCTAGCTTGCCCTTGAGATCGGTGATCTCAAGTTGCTAGTCATTGACCCTCTTCTGTAAGGTAGTCACTTGAGATTCCAAGTGACTGACCTTGGAGACTAAATAGGCATATAGATATTCAAGTTTTTGCACCTTTAGTTTCAGACTCCACTCATCTTTAGATGAATTATCATAGGGGGGGGGGGGGTGTGAGAATTGGACTGATGTCCTCTACCTCATCACCAGCATAGTATTCATGGCTGCTAAATTTCCTCTGTTCACTGACAGCTTCAGGTGAAGTGAATCGAAAACACCGAGGCGCGATGAAATTAAATCATAACACAAGGATAAAGAGTACTAAAGGTAATTACTTATTTAAAAGCAAATAGTTGATTACATCCAATTCTAAAAGTAAATAAACCAAACAAGTAAATAAATTTTTATTTTAATCAAAGTCTGACTAGTTCCAACTAAAACTTATCCTTGAGTCCTAGCTTGAGCAAAACAACAAACTTAGTTTCCATTACCTGAAAACATGCTAAAATATGTCAACTAAAGAGTTGGTGAGAACATAGGTTAGAAGTATACATATAATAGGCAACCATGTACAAATCAATAAACAATTTTCCAATACAAGTAGTTAAACTATTATACATGAGTCCACAACCAACCCTATTGATCGAATGCCCTCCCGTCTAACCCCCTAACGCAAGAGGTTAGACTAATAGTATGTTTGTCTAGTATGAAGTTTCTGAACACCCGGCTCCTTTCAAGTCAAAAAGAATACGTTGACTCAAGGACGCTCGGGATTGATTGGCACGCATCAACCCGAGTACCGAATGGGCTTGTCAGGCCAATAGATCTATCTACGTACTCCCGTGGCTTCCCCGAAGTTAACGGTTGTGTAGATTTTAGAAAAGTAGAGGGACTTTATAGTAAAAAGTGTCAGAATATAGCAACATGTATAATCAGTTTAGTTTTACTAGTATAAGAAAGTTTGTCATTGAGTTTGCAAAGACTAGTTTTGACTTTAGAATTTGAATTCACAGTTTGATATAGAGAGCATGTTTTCACCCAAAAATACAAAAGAAAAAGGGACTATGAACTCTCCTTGTAAAGTAGGTGGGTTGATCTTGCAACTTGTAGTAACTTGGAGTGAGTATTGCCCTAAGTAAGTTTATTTAGTTAATTTATTGTACTTTGTGGATAGTTAGGGGTTGTTATTGTAAAAAGTTCAAAAATGGTTGTCGTATATTAGATATGTGTCATCCCAAAGTAGTACATCCAACAGAAGGATTCCCAAGAAAGAGTTGGTGGATTTTCATCACTTAAGTACCCCGTCTTTCCTTAGCCAGAACCTTTTGTTTGCCATATAACTACATACCGGGTGAAACAATTCTAGATGTATACTAGGCCAAGTCAAAGGTGTGTTTAGTATGTATATAAAGTATATGAAACAAGTTTAAATATAAGTTTAGCAAGGATAGGAATAATCAATTGGTATAGGATAGGGTTACAATTGAAAATATAAAGAATTTTACTAGAAACATGATTTTAGTTGATAGATAATCATAAGAATTATTAAACTTGGGATTTTTATTGATTGAACCATGTTTATATTATTTATTTTATAATAAAAATCATTTCTTTACATCATATTTATGAAAATAATGAAAAGTTACAAAATTTGTGGTTTTGACAGCTTTGGACAGATTCGCGCACTGAACTTGCAACGAAGGTTTGAAGGGTCAAATCAATGAATTAGAAGACTTTCTTTATATGGTTAGAAAGATAAGACTTTGAGTTAAACTTTTAAAAAAAGAATCCTTGAAAAAGGATTTATTATGAGGGAGATATGACTGTGCAAAGTTAACCCTACGAATTTGTTAAAATCCGAAAATTCAAATTTGATATGTTTAAGCAAAGTTTTGATGATTTCTTGTTTATTTAATACTTTGATCCATCTTAGATCTATGATTACTACACAAACATGTTTTTTAATCATAGATCCAAGCTAGTTATGGTTGAACCTTGATAAAACAAAATTGGAAATGTATGAATACAAAGAACACGAAGAATACAAAAAGCATTAAAACTTACTCGATAGGGAAAATTTATTGGATCTTCAAAAGAGGTTCTATGAGCTGATATTTGATTCTATGAGAGCTCTAGATTTAGTGTTTGGTGTAAAAATAATAATGAGAATAAGACCTCCTATTTATATTTGAAAAATTAGGGTTTTAGGTTTCAATTTGGATAGGCTTTCTTAATATTTTATTAATAAAATTCATAATTTTTAAGGGATAAAGGTGGGTGAACGAAATTTTATAGATAATTATAGGTTAGGATTAGTTTAATTCATTAGTTATTAGATTTAGGATAATTACTAGTTTAATATTTAATAATATATATGATATATATCCCTTAAATGATTAAAATAATAAAATAATATATATATATAATTTCGTAATTATCCATGCATATATATATATATATATATATATATATATATAAATATTATATATAGATAATTATAGGACTTAATTTAATTAAATATTTATTCTTTGCATAAAAGTTACATATGTAACCCTAAGTTACACATATGTAAAATTTTCACCGTTATAGTTATTTATGTTTCAATTATGTTGTAATTTTGCATTGTTATAGAATTTGGTTAATGTTAGGGCACTTCCAAGTTACTGTTTATAGCAAGATCTAGTATTTACATACGTGTTATCATGATTTAACTCTAGCATGAAATAGTATTATAGTAAATCACAATGTATGGAATATAAGATAGTTTCCACAAATAGGTTTTTGAATTCAATAACTGTTTACGTATGAAAAAACCATAGTCATTAAAAGAGTTAAGAAAGTAGGTTAAGAATGAAAAATCAAGGATGTTACAGTCTCCCCTAGTTAACAGAATTTCGTCTCGAAATTCAACAATTAGTGTTTGTGATATTTTGAAAAAGATGTTAGTTCATTATATGTTATCTAGGAGTAGTTCTTGGTGTGGCTTCTAGTCTCACCTTCAATGTACCATTAGTGTTTATATATAGGGTGCACCGCAGCTAACCCACCACGCTTCTAGCACCTCAAAGGCGTACCAGTCACCAACCAAAGCTAATTATTAACTTGGCTACTGATGAGTGACATAAATCTCTTTTTAAAGCCTTTTCCATGGGAGATTGAATTTAGAAATTTGTTAAACATAGGGGTAAAAGCTACACAACAGAATTTCAACACACACCAATGCACCTGTAAATTCACCATTACGTTGCGCAACATAATGGTCAATTCACCTTACACGAGTGTGATATGTCCTTCTATAATGCATTTATAAGATGATAATAGTTTTGTAAGCGATAGTTGTGAATATCACAGAGTAGGAAATGAAAATGCAATAGAAATGATAGTACATATTAGCTTAAGATTCGAGAATCCTAATCAAGTAGACATGGAAACAATTTGAATCCATGAAAATGAAATTTCTAATCCAGATTATAAGATAGAGATCAAATAGATAAGCATAAATTCAAACTGAGATACATGAAGATGCTTAACATAAAAGCAATATAATATCATGGTTGTCATAAACTCCCCTAGCTAAGGAAATTTTATCCCAAAATATAACTAGTGGAGGTCATGTTAACTTGAAAGAGGTGTGGGTATTTGAGCTTCATCTGGTATTCGCATTCCTAAGTGAACTTAGTACTTCGTTTAAAGTTTTATCTGACTCTGACGATGGGAATACGGCTCTAAGCATATCCTCAAAAGTTTGTATAGTTAATTTTTTTTAGCTAGCGGTTTGAGAGTGACAAGCCATGCTAAGATTCACACGCGTTTTTAAAGATTTCTGTAATGTTTGCTAGAACCTAGAAGTGAACTATTGTCTCGATTAGAGATGATGGATAGTGGAACACCATGTCGTGTCATGATCTTAATGATGTAGAGTTTGGCAAACTTTTCTAATTTGAAGTCTTCACGTATAAGGATGAAGTGAGATGATTTTGTTAAGCGATCAACTATGACCCAAATTGAGTCCTGTGCATAAGAGATATTGGGTAGTTTATTGATAAAATCCATGAAAATATGTTTCTATTCCCAATGAGGAATTTCAGGCTATTTGAGTAGTCTCGAGGGTTTTTGATGTTCAGCTTTGACTTTTGTAAACGTGAGGCATTTCCCGACATATAGGGCAATGTCTTTTTTTTATTCCTGGCTACCAATAATATTCCCTTAGATCTTGATACATCTAATCGGCACTTGGATAAACTGAATATCGTGACTTGTGAGCTTTATTCATGATAATTTCTTGGAGATTGTAGGATTTAGGAATCTATATTCATCCCATGAAGTAGAGGATTTGATCTGACTTAAATTCTAGCTGATGCTTAGCTATACTTACTAGTTCTTTCTTCAAATCAACCCTAGGACTTATTTCTGAGCTTGTAACATTTGATCTCTGAGATTCATTTTAATAATCATTCCCATTGCACGAGTGCATGAGGGTTTGATCCTCTCTTTCCTACTGATTGCGTTACCTACGACATTTGCTTTACCCAGATGATAATCATAGTCATTTAATACTTCCACACAACGTGTTTTTCTAAAGTTGAGTACCTCCTGATCAAAGATATGCTGCAGACTCCTATGATCAGTGTAGATGACACACTTGGTATCGACAAGTAGTGTCTCCAAACCTTAAGGTAAAAGCAACACCTAACTCAAAATCATTAGTATTGTAGTTCTTTTCATGGATCTTGAGTTATCTTGATGCATAAACAATGGCTTTATCTTGTTTAATAAGTACACAACCTAGGCCTTGGTTTGATGTGTCACAGTATACAATAAAATCATTGTTGCCATGTGGAAGGGTTGGGATAGGGGATTTGGAAACCCAGTTTGCTCCAAGTATGAGGACAATTCAGAACTGGACTTGTCGACTCGGAGGTAGTTGAGGAAAATCAGCATGAAAAACTCTGGAAATTCATGAATGGTAAGATCATCTTGTATCTTATTTCCTTCTAACATCTTCTCAACTATATGAGCCAAGAAAGCATGGTATGGCTTCCTTAGGTAGCTGTGAGCTTTCATGCGGAATATGATCTTCAAGTTCTTTCTAGATTTCTCTTGATGCATGCTTAGGATAACTCTAGATGCTAGGGAATGCATATGTTTGTTGGATAGCGAATCCATTCCAATAACCACATCAAAGGTTCCAAGCTCCATGAGGATTAGATTGATGTTAAACGATTGGTCATCAAGATTTAGAGTACAACATCAGATAATTGTGTGAATTAGCTAAGTCAATAGTTTATGGGGGATTTTAAATTAGCAGGATTTGAGTTAAGCATGGGTTGAAAATCAATGCAGACAATGATGCTTTATGTTGAGTACATAGTTAAAAGTAACAGTAAAGTAGATAGATAGAGAATGAAGCGATATCTAACATCTAGGTTAGTGTAATTACCCCTGAAGCATGATGCACTAAGGTGTGTAACCTGTCTGGTGGCTTCTATTATGCCTCATAGGAATGATGGAGGAGTAGTCTTGTTTACTAGATCGTATAGTAAAAGCTGGATCAGGTACAACCGGAAATGGTCCAACCCAACTTTTAGCACTTCTAGTTGGACTACGCGACGGATGTGGGGTGATGTTCTAGCGGCGATACTCACTCTTATCATCGGAGAGTAGATTCGGGTTTGTGTATATCCCTATTGTTTTGAAAAAAACTCTTTGATTCCTTTGAGGAGAATTGAATGATTGGTGTAGGGTCAATAGGAAAATTATGCCCCCGAAGATAAGTGTACAGTTTGGAATAACAGATTTAATTGTGATGGGTTCAGAATGGGTATGGTTTTGATAAAAAAAATATTCAGGATGATTATTAAGAAGTTTTATGAGAATTGGATAATGAGTTCTATAATTCAGACATCAAGGATACCGTTCAGGCAAAGCAAAGCGAATACATTGGTAAACGGATCCATTGGTTGATTTGGATTTATATGAATACCTTGCCTAGACAGAACACCTCGAGATACGGGCATCCAACTCTTCCAGCATTGCTTGTGTTCAGTCGTGGGACTCAGACTTTGACGGGATTTAAAAATTTGAGATTTGAAAATCCTTCTGATTTAGACAAAATGGTTTACAATATGAATTGAGAATTTTGTGCATTGATTGTAATCAAAGTATAAGAATAATAATGTAAGGCATATCACATTAAATCCTATCTAAGCATATAAGATACATGAGAGGACTCATGTGTAAGGTACTTAGTTATAGCCTAGGTAAAGTCCTATCTAAGCATATAAGATACATGAGAGGATTCATATATGAGGTACTTAGTTATAGTCTAGGTCATTCCATTTCTAATAACCTAATTCTCTATAACCAAGGCTCTGATACCAATCTATCACACCCCGGCTAAAGCGGAAACACCGAGGCGCGATGAAATTGAATCATAACACATGGATAAAGAGTACTAAAGGAAATTACTTATTTAAAAGCAAATAGTTGATTACATCCAATTCTAATAGCAAATAAACCAAACAAGTAAATAAATTTTTATTTTAAACAAAGTCTAACTAGGTCCAACTAAAGCTTATCCATGAATCCTAGCGTGAGCAAAGCAACTTAGTTTTCATTACCCGAAAACAAGCTAAAAAATGTCAACTAAAGAGTTGGTGAGAACATAGGTTACAAGTATACATATAATAGGCAACCATGTACAAACCAATAAACAATTTTCCAATACAAGTAGTTAAACTATTATACATGAGTCCACAACCAACCCTATTGATCGAATGCCCTCCCATCTAACTCCCTGACACAAGAGGTCAGACTAATAGTATGTTTGTCTCGTATGCAGTTTCTGAACATCTGGCTCCTTTCAAGTCGAAAAGAATACGTTAACTCAAGGACGCTCGAGATTGATTGGCATGCATCAACCTGAGTACCGGATGGGCTTGTCAAGACAATAGATCTATCTACGTACTTCCGTGGCTTCCCCAAAGTTAATGGTTGTGTAGATTTTAGATAAGTAGAGAGACTTTGTAGTAAAAAATGTCATAGAATATAGCAACATGTATAATCAGTTTAGTTTTACTAGTATAAGAAAGTTTGTCATTGAGTTTGCAAAGACTAGTTTTGAATTTAGAATTTGAATTCACAGTTTGATATAGAGAGCATGTTTCCACCCCAAAATACAAAAGAAAAATGGACTATAAACTCACCTTGTAAAGTAGGTGGATTGATCTTGCAACTTGTAGTAACTTGGAGTGAGTATTGCTGTAAGTAAGTTTATTTAGTTAGTTTATTGTACTTTGTGGATAGTTAGGGGTTGTTATTGTAAAAAGTTCAAGAATGGTTGTCATATATTAGATATGTGTCATCCCAAAGTAGTACATCCAACAAAAGGATTCCTAGGAAAGAGTTGGTGGATTTTCATCATTTAAGTACCCCGTCTTTACTTAGCCGGAACCTTTTGTTTGCCATATAAATACATACCAGGTGAAACAATTCTAGATTTATACTATACCAAGTCAAAGGTGTTTTTAGTATGTTTATAAAGTATATGAAACAAGTTTAACTATAAGTTTAGCAAGGATAGGAATAACCAATTTGTATAGGATAGGGTTACAATTAAAAATATAAAGAATTTTACTAGAAACATGATTTTAGTTGATAGATAATCATAAGAATTATTAAAGTTTGGATTTTTATTGATTGAACCATGTTTATATTATTTATTTTATAATAAAAATCATTGCTTTACATCAAATTTATGAAAGTATTGAAAAGTTACAAAATTTGGGGTTTTGACAGCTTTGGACAGATTCGCGCACTGAACTTGCACGGACGGTTTGAAAGACCAAATCAATGAATTAGAAGACCTTATTTATATGGTTAGAAATATAAGACTTGGAATTAACCTATGAAAAAAAGAATCATTGAAAAAGGATTTATTATGAGGGAGATATGACTGTGCAAAGTTAACCCTATGAATCTATCAAAATCCAAAAATTCAAGTTTGATATGTTTAAGCAAAGTTTTGATGATTTCTTGTTTATTTAATACTTTGATCCATCTTAGATCTATGATTACTACACAAACATGTTATGTAATCATAGATCCAAGCTAGTTATGGTTGAACCTTGATAAAACAAAATTGGAAATGTATGAACACGAAGAACACGAAGAACACAAAAAACATTAAAACTTACTCGATAGGGAAAATTTCTTGGATCTTCAAAAGAGGTTCTATGAGTTGATATTTGATTCTAGGAGAGCTCTAGATTTAGTGTTTGGTGTAAAAATAATAATAAGAATAAGACCTCCTATTTATAATTGAAAAATTAGGATTTTAGGTTTCAATTTGGATAGACTTTCTTAATATTTTATTAATAAAATTCAAAATTTTTAAGGGATAAAGGTGGGTGAACGAAATTTTATAGATAATTATAGGTTAGGATTAGTTTAATTTGTTTGTTATTAGATTTAGGATAATTACTTGTTAAATATTTAATAATATATGTGATATATATCCCTTAAATGATTAATATAATAAAATAATAATTATCCATGCATATATATATATATATATATATATATATATATATAAATATTATGTCTATATAATTATAGGACTTAATTTAATTAAATATTTATTCTTTGCATAAAAGTTACATATGTAACCCTAAGTTACACATATGTAAAATTTTCTCCGTTATAGTTATTTATGTTTCACTTACGTTGTAATTTTGCATTGTTATAGAATTTGGTTAATGTTAGGGCATTTCCAAGTTACTGTTTATAGCAAGATCTAGTATTTACACGCGTGCTATCATGATTTCACTCTAGAATGAAATAGTATTGCAGTAAATCACAATGTATGGAATATAAGATGGTTTCCACACATAGGTTTTTGAATTCAATAAATTTTTACATATGAAAAAACCATAGTCATTAAATGAGTTAAGCAAGTAGGCTAAGAATGAAAAATCAAGGATGTTACATGTCAATGGGCTGCGTTGCCGTGGTTGAGGTATTAATGATGTAATCACTAGCAATAGTGAGAGTCTCTTCCATATGGACCTCCTGAACTTGTTTAGGGAGATCCATCTCTGTAGGGGTTGGATGATGTGGGCTGGACATGGGAGTGGCAGGAGCACTCATTTCTCCTTGAGCAAGGGTGGAGAAGAGACACTCATGGTACTCACTGAATCCCATGTCTTCATCATCATAGAAGTTAAGGTTGGGGATTGGTTGGTTGAGATCAAGAGGCTGGGGATGATAACTATCCCCTGAAGGTTGTTTACTAGAGTTTTGAGACTCTGAGTGAAGGCTTAAGGCTGTGTGGGTGATGAGCTCATCAGGCTGAGCATGAGGAACCTCAGCACTGATAATATGAGAGATGGGAGTGATTTGCTCCTTAGGGGAAGTGGGTGCTCCAGTGTCCACTTCCTCTTGCATGAGTGGAGATATAGGGGCCTGCTCAGACTGAATAGCTTGAGCAGGGGTTCGTTTGTGTTTTCTTGAGTAGGTGATAATTATTGTATGTTGAGATGGTGGTTGGGAGACAGCAGGTGTGGGTTCAATACTAGCTGGTGCTGCTAGGTTGTCACCTTGAGCAATGACTCTAACATTTTGGGGACAAGGGCTGTTTCTACCATAGAGAATCCCACAGTTGGTTTTCTCATGATTTTAAAGATGTCGGGCTTCATCTGTCCCAGTTTAAGAATTCTATCTGTTCCCCTTAACTATGAGCCCAGTTCACAGTTAAGAATGTGCTGGACATATTGTCACACCCCGGGCCCAAGTAGGGTGGAACATCACAGACTGACAACATATATGGCAGCGAAAACTAACCATCATAAGAGCACACAAGAAGAGAAATCACATGGCATGACATTTAAAGTTCTAACAACCCAAATACGATGGTCAACAACCGAGTCATAACAGAATTAATCCAAATTAAGGTAAATTCATAAGTCTAACAAACATCCAAACAATTGTCCAAAGATAGATTCAACTAATTAATGCCATGTGGTGGTCACGGAACTAGGTCATCCAAAGAGTTTCCTCCAACTATTCCAAGCTTCCATCAAAGATTACCTGAAACATGCTCAAAAGATTTTTCTGTCAACTAAAAAGTTGGTGAATTCAAGTGCCTAAAGTTTAAAAACAAAAGGACTTCTTAGAATCCATGAATTAATTTTAAAATCATAAGTATCACTGTTATGGGGTCACAATCAACCCTGCACTCAGTCCCGGTTAGCCTCTTCTAAATTTGTGTTAATACCGGTTAACCCATAAGGATAACTGGGCCTCAGACAGTGAACCATACCTGATGGATGGTCCACCTTAGTATCTTATAATACCTGTCACATGACACAAACGACCCTGCAGGATCTCAGTGTGGTACCCTTCCATTAAGTCCTTAGGTCATGAAGGAAGACACTGTGTGTGGGGGATTCCCCAAGTAGATCTACCCATATAGAACAAGCGGTTCACACAAGAATTAATGATTATGATACAATTAAGAGCAGGTTCAACATTAACCACAACATACAAGTATCATAGCACATAAATGATTTCAAAGTAAGCTTAACATGTTTCATCCCAAAACAGTAGTAAAAAGGGAACACTAGAACTCACCTTATGGTAAAGTCAACGATTCCTTAAGCAAAGAAAGATTCAATTCCTAGCACCCTATCATCATGATTCAAGTAATAAGCTAAATGATCTATGGTCATTATAAGAGTAACTAGGTAAATTTTATGGTTAAAAGTTCAACTAACTTTGGTTCTTTAACAATTGTGTTAAAAAAAGTTTTCTTTTAGGTAAGTTGACTTTCTTTATGTAAATGACAAGTTTTTAAGGTTTAAATCAGTTTGATAAGGTAATTTTAGTCATATATTGATCAATTTATGGTGAAATTGTAGAATTACACTTTGGTCCCTCAAGTTTCAAAATTTACAGTTTTTACCCTAAAGTTTGATTTCTACCATTTCATGATTCATTATGGCCCTTAGAAATTTCCTGAAATTTTAAATGTTATAAATGACCTATTTTAACTAAACTTTTTAGTATTTCAATTGGAGAATTTAAAATACATGTAACTAGTTACCGGTTACGGTTAAACCAACAATTTAACGTCTAGTTTTAAATATTTTAATTTTTAACCCATAAGACTTATGTATTATTTTTTAAAGACTTCTAATAAAATTTTTAATCTGTTTTAAATGGGGTTTTTGAGTCATTATAGCCAAAAGCTTCAGTTCGTAAGAAATCGTTTGTAAACTCGTTTTTACTCGAAACCGAACATTCTTAGATGATTTTTCTTCAAAATTTTTACCAAATTAATACCTTGGGGTCTCTAAGTTACTGAAATTTCATGAATTCTATGGTTTTAGGCTTGTTACACAATTTTTAGAATTTTTCTCCAAAATCTCCCGGTTTAGGCCTATTTTGCTAATTAAATTCATAAGAATTACAATTTAACTCAATAAATCACCAAATTCGGTTTCTAACACTAAAATATATATTTTAGGGCCTCAAACTTATAAAATTTGATATTTGTTAAGTTTTACCAATATCTTTCAATTTTACCACTTTTCGGGTCCTAGATTTACCTCATTTAAACCATTTTACCACACTTTTTATAATGTTTACCCTAAGTCACGAATTTTACATGTTTAATATCATCAAACCACTGGATGAAAACTTCAACTCACGGATTTATACATACAAGTCACCATTGATGCTTTTAGAGGGTGTTAATCACCTTTTACACATGTGTAATCGATATGTTTCAAGCATAATCATCACCAAACTATTATTTAACTTTTAAAATAGCTTCATAAAGAGTTCATAAACTGTTTTAGAGTAGATGTTTAGCATAGGTTGAGAGGCTTTTCAAAATAGGTGGGGTTTTTGGTGCAAAACCCATAAAAAAGAGGGTTTTCAAGGTGAAATCGGGTGCACCAACCCTTGATTTATGATTGTTCTTAGCATATACCTTCTTGTAAGGTTGAGAGTCCTTCAAAAACAGTAAGGTAGTAGCAAGTTTCTGTTTTGAACAAGAAAGGTAAGATTTTTGAGAGAAAAGTGAAAAAAAAAAGATATAGCCTCATTCGGGTATAATGTTGCTTACACTTCAGGTGTTCCATGATTTTAGGATGATTTTGAGAGTTTGAGAGCTGTTGAATCTCGAGCATAAGCTGAAACTTCCTGTTCTTGCATGAACCTTGCTTGGAAACTCACCAAAACTCACTTTCTAGGTTGTTTTGAGCTTGCTCGATGTTGGAGTGGTACTAGACTTCAGTTTTTCTTGCTTGGATGAAGAAGATTTGCAGAGAATTTGGGAGAGGAAGCTGAAAATTTTTGAGAGAGGGAGAGAGAGGAATGGAGATGAATGTGGATTGCATGATGGGGAAGAGGGAGAGAAGGTGGAGTGTTGGGGTGTATTCAAGGGAGTGTGGGATTGGGTGAGAGGGGTGGGCGGCCGAGATGGTGGTTGGGAGGGGTGATTAATTTGAATTTTTGATTGTTGTATTAATTAGAGTAGTTTCTATGTAGTATAATTTTATTAGTTAGTGTTATTTGGTAGTAGTTTATTGTTTTTAGGTTTTTAAGTGTAACAATTTATATATATAATTCAAGGTTGAATTTGATTTATTATTATCACCAATGATTTATTTTATCTAGAAATTAAATTTCATCACCTAATTAATATTTTTCAAGGATTATCTAATAATTTCTAGACTAAGGCAAGGCATAAAGGTATCATCTAAGGCAATCAAGCATATAATCAAATAATCATGTAAAAATGATAATAATAATAATAATAATACTATGAATGAAATAATGTTAAATTAAATTTTGGGTTAGGGTTGGACCTAGGAGTTGGTTGTTACACATATCTAGGGAACATGTAGTATTTTAGGGAGTCCAAGTTAGCAAACAGATTTAGGTAGACAAAGTGTGAATACCTGAACTTGACCCCCTAAACCAGTCCATGAACTATGAAGGAGAGATATTCAGGAATCTGGTCCCATCCTCCATGCTTATTGGATAAGCTGTGTATGACAACATGGAGGAGGTATTTCCACTGGGAAGAGACCTTCCCTTTCCTAAATGTTCTGACTGAGAAATCTCCCTCATAGCCCATCTGCTCAAAAGATTGGTTTACAGCAGATTTGGGAAAGGACAAATCACCTTCTGCATCATCCAGCTGAAGATGAGTGTTGATGATGACCGGAGTGATGAAGATTGTCCTCCCCTGCACTGTGGCAGACAGTGCCTTCTCCCCATCCATGGTGACCTCTTGGCAGGTCTGCCAGAAGTCCAGAAGATGATCCTCATAAAGAGGAGGATCAATGGTGAGGAGGTGAAGTAGTTGGTCAAAAGAAAGGAAACGGCAAACCTCTGAGAAACCAGGATCTTTCTTTGAGTTCAATAAAGCAACCTGATTGTGTTCTTGAAGGTCTTTTCTTCAAGAACACATTTTTCTGCCCGGGCTTTGCTGATCATAAGCTCAGCCTGGCATTCAGTTAACTTAGTGATGAGATCTTTGATCTGAGTCCTTTAGTTAATGTGTTCATGTTTAAGAGTGGAAATGGTTTTTTGTAAATCTTCTATCTTTAGTTTATACCTATTTTCAGCTCTTTTAAAATTAGATTTTAAGATATTTAAACACTTAAGATCAGATCTCATCTCTAAATTATACGACCTATATCTGTTAACTTTAGCAATACATTCAGGAGTACAAAGATGTTCCAATACCTTGGCTTCATCATGATCTGCCATCAGTGCTTGGTTTGGAGATGCATCTTCAACCTGAAAGCTCCAGTCAAAGCCTCCTTCTTTAACAGCAACTACAGCTTGCTGCTTTGGCTTCTCATTTTGGGTGGCTCCTTAAGTGTAGTTTGGTCTGGTTTGTGCTTGGCCACCATTAGTTCTAGGTGCCTTGCACTCTCTAGCAAAGTGTCCTATTTGGTTATAGTTGAAACACTTCACTTTACTTTTGTCCAGTCCAAACTTTCCACCGGCTACATTGCTAGGAAACTTCCTCCCAGTTCTCTTATAGAACTTCTTGGCTCTGTGAGTGAGAAGAGCCATCTACTGGACTATCTCCATATACTCCAGATCATCTAGATGGATACAGTCCAGGTCGTCAAGGGTGAAGAGAAAGTTGCCTGAACTTTCATCAGCAGACATAAAAGCATGAGAAGAGCTTGTCTCTTAGAATGGACTTCCTTGCATGTAGCTCTCCTTTGGTGTCCTAGGAAAGGTGATGAAATGACCCTTTTGTGAGTTGTCTGGGTAGCAGATGAGATGATGCTGTGGTTCTCTACGATCCCTTCCAACCATATGAAGGGCTAAACTCTGTTGATTGCTGGAGTTACCAGATGGATTTTGCATGTTCATCTCCATCTGGTAGCCACTGAGGATACCATACAACTCTGTAAGAGTAAGAGTCTTGAGGTTCTCAGTCCTCTTGATAACAACACAATAATGGGTCCACTGTCTGGGAAGAGAGGACATGAACTTCCTTACAATGTCCTTGTTTTCAAGAGTTACTCCAACATCCATTAGAGCGTCCACAATTGTAACACCCGAAAATTTTAAAAGAAGAGAAAGTGAAGAAAACGAAAGAAAAGCAAAATAACCCAAGTTGAGGGGTTAAAGTTGTACAAGGGACAAAGTTTGATATTACTTTGTTTAAAAGGTGGTATGGCCGCCCACATAATCTCCTGTACCATCTTTCCATCGGTTTTAGAGAGGGAAAGAGCAGAATTTTTTTAGGTTTTAGAGAGAAGAAGAAGAGAAGATCAGTTTTAAGGTTAGTTTTTTGATTTTTGGGTTGTTCTTGGCAGATTTTCAGCCTTCGGGTATGTGCTTATGTGTTTGTGTGTGCTCTGTTGTGTGTTTTTGGTGTTTTTAGGTGTTTGAACTCATAGAGCATTCGGGTTTGAAGAAGTCTTACTCGAAAGTTGCAAGAGGTGAGTTCTAGATCCCCCTTTTTAAATGTTTTAACCTGTTTTGGGGCTGGAAATGCATGTTTTAACGTTTTTATTAAAGTTGGGTGTGTACCCGTATGAATGTGTGTGCCCTGTTTTGGGTGGGTGTATGTTCGGGATGATTTTATGCTTGTTTATGATGCTTAGTATGTTAGAACTAGGCTTAGAACAGGTTAGATGATCATTTGGGGTCTGAAAATGATGTTAGTTAGAAAACAATTGGCCATGCGCCGACATAGTACTCATGCGCCTAAGGTTCATGCGCACAAATAGTGCCCATGCGCCTAGAATCATGCCCAGATGCCTAAGTGTGCCCATACGCCCAACTGCCCAAACGCCTAATTGCCCATGCGCCTAAATCAGGCTTATGCGCATGCATAGTACCCATGCGCCTAGAAAGTTGTCCAGACGCCTAAGTGTTGGCCATGCGCCCGTATAGTGCTCATGCGCCCAAAACCTGCCCATGCACCTGAGTCGCCTATGCGCCTAAGTATTCAAGCGCCCGCATAGTGCCCAAGCGCCTGCATAGTGCCCATGCGCCTAAAAACTTAGAAAATATTCTGAAATTTTTGGGAAAAGGGGACTTATAGGCTATGACTTGGAATGTTTCCGGGGGTGATGTATGATGATGTGGTGTATGTTTATGACCTGTTTTCTTTATGTTCCTTATTTCGTATTATTACGTGGCTTTACGTGGTGTGACTATGATAATGAACGTAAAGTATTATCTTAACGAAACGAAAGATCTAAGATAATGAAAGTGGAACATAATGAATAAACAAATGAAAGTCTTGCAAGCAAAATGTAAGGAAGTTCACAACTCAATGAGAGTTGTCAGCTCAACTGTGTGTCATACAACATGCAATTTTGGCTGACCCATGAGGGTTCACACATAGGGGAATCAGTCTTGGTGACTGTTCCATACGTGCGATATGGGATCCTTGTCGCTAAACCCTAGATTAGTTGGCTTCGTGCCCAAGAGGGGGGTTTAGCATATGATAGGATCTAGATAGAAGTGAAAGATGATGTAAAGTGTGAAAAGTACGAAAAGAACGATGATAGAAGATAATAAATATTACCTTGATGTACGTACGATGTATGATCATGTGCAAAAGTATGAAAATGTTTTAACGAATGGAAGGTAATATGAATATTTTTATAAAACTAGAACTCACTCAGGAACGCTGACTTTTATGTATTTTCAGTTGGCAGGTAATGGCTGCTGAGGATGGCACGGGGTGAAGCTACTTGGTAAGTTTTGAATGGCATCCATTTTGTATAATAATGATGTTTTTGTGTTGTAATGCAACCAAATGAAGTTTTGTAATGTTAACAATGTTGTATTAATGGGCAAAAGCAATTATTAATATATGAAATGGTTTTTGTTAAAATTATTCCGCTGCAATGATTTATGAAAAGAAATATGTTTTAATTATCATGTGCGATAAATGTCCAACTGTGAGTGTCCCGGGAACGGGGCCTTACAACAATCTCAACATATCTGAAGTATTGTTGAGTCGTGGTTTCACCTGTTTTGTAGGTGAAATTCTCAAACTGCTGCTTTAAGAGGTCCATTTTGTTCACTTTTGCTTCAGAGGACCCCTCATACATGAGCTTAAGTGCATCCCATAACAGCTTAGCAGTTTTACACTTCTTGAAGCCCCTGTAAATGGAATCTATTATCTCTGGACCTTACATTCCATGCACCTCTTCAGCTGCTGCTGGAGGTGGAATGATACCAAAAGAGGTAGCTGACTTTTCTGAAGAAAATAGAAAAAAGATTGATATCGACCAGAAAGCCATGACTACCCTCCAAACTGCTCTTCCAAACTTCTCACATCCTGGAGTCTTGAGACTTGATGAAGCCTTCCATTCTTTGACACCAAGTATCAAAGTCTTCAGGAGTGATCAGTGGGGACTTTGTCATAGTGCCAGTTTCCAAATCAGCCTTTCTGAGAGCTGCCATTTGAGTTGTTAAGTGTTTTGTAAAAACTGAGAGATTTAAGATGGTGAGATCTTACAATCAAGAGCCTGGAAAACTCTGATACCAATTGTAGGACTGGTGAAGGAGTTCAATGCAATCAGTTTCATAATGAGAAGAGACTTAGACCTGAAGGTTCTGACTGAGAAGTCTTCTTCATATCCCATCTACGCAAAAGACTGATTTTCAGTAAATTTGGGAAAGGATAAATCACCTTCTGCATCATCCAGGTTAAGATGGTTGTTGATGATGGCCGGAGTGATGAAGATTGTCCTCCCCTGCACTGTGGCAGACAGTGCCTTCTCCCCATCCATGGTGACCTCTTGGCAGGTCCGCCAGAAGTCTAACAACTGATCCTCATAGAGGGGAGGATCAATGGTGAGGGAGGTGAAGTAGTTGGACAAAGAAAGAAAACGACAAATCTCTAAGAAAGCAGGATCTTTCTCAGAGCTCAAAAGAGCAACCTGATTGTGTTGCCTAATTGTGTTGCCTATGAAGTTGCATGGAGAAATTGGGTTGGTTTTTGATGTTAAGATTGGCCATTTGAGAGAGCTTCGTCAAGAAGAAAAGTAAGAACAAGGTTGGTTTCTGGATGAATTTAGGTTAGAAAAGTGTTGCAGATGATGACCTGACCTTAAGGGGAAGTGTGTAGATGAGCATCTCTACAAAGCTATGATTGGGTCTCTCATGTATCTCACTGCCAGCAGGCCTGATATCATGTTTGCCACATGTATCTGTGCTAGATATCAAGCCAACCCTAGGATGTCACACCTGGTTGCTGTCAAAAGAATTTTAAGATACCTCAAAGGTGCTCCATCACTTGGCCTTTGGTATCCAAAGAATTCTGACTTCAATCTGCATGCATATACAGATAGTGACTATGGTGGCTACAATATGACTGCAAAGTCTACATCAGGGGGATGTCAATTTCTTGGTGGAAGGATAGTCTCATGGCAATGCAAGAAATAATCCTGTGTATCTGCATCAATTGCTGAAGCTGAATATATTGTTGCTGCAAGCTGTTGTGCTCAAGTGCTTTGGATTCAGAATCAAATGCTAGACTATAGATTCAACTTCAAAAAGACTCCCATCCACATAGACAATAATAGTGCTATCTCTATTACCTTCGGAAGATTTCGACTTCCAAGAAAACTACTTTTGGACACTTTTTCAGAGGTGGGACCGACATCCGGATTTCAAAGTTTATCTTTTCGTATTAACTTTGTCTCAAATCCATTTCATATATATACCCAATGGTTTCCCCCTCTTTCACTTTTCTCTCCTTCTTTGATCTTCTGCTTGATCCTCCTGATGTGCTCATCCATTATGGATAGAGACATAGGACCAAGTCTCCTTCCAGAGAACCCACACAGCTTCAAGAAGCTCACCATCTTCAGTTTGTCAGCATACTTCTTCTCTTGGGCTCTGATGGTGGCTCTTGCTTTAGCAGCTTCCTCTCTCATTTTCCTTTTAACTGTTTTTCTTTGAGTTTGAGCCTCTTCATCAAGATGTTTTAGGTACTCAAACTCAATGTATTCCAATGAGAGGGGATTGAGAGCTGTTGCCTGATAGAGTCCTGTGGCACTCAGATAAGCAATCATCTTTTGTCTTTCTTGTTCCCTGCTTATCTGAGTTTCTTCCTCTTCAACAGCCACAGACTCTTTCTCAGGACTTTCATGAACTGGAGAGAGGACAGGAGCTCTTTGTTATCTTTTTCTTTTTCTCTCTTCTTTGATTTTGAGGAGAGTTCTGCTGCCTTAGCCTTCTTCCTCTTTTTATACAGTTCCCTAGCTGCCAGTTCATCTAGTTCTGCCAATGGGAGAGAAATGATTTCATCAATGTTGTAGTTCCTAAGTCCCAGATAATTCAATCTGGCTGCCCTTAACTCATCATTCTGAGTGTCAGGCCTATGGGCAGCCCTGATTGTAGCTTGCATAAAGCTTGGGACTTCACCAGATCTTTCTCCCCTGGCCTTCCTCTTCCTCTCTCTCTTCTCCTCCTCAATCTCATCAGGAGTCATCTTCCTTTTCCAGTTGTCAATTGTGGGCCTGTATGACTCATGGTGGAGAGACCTTTGGCCTGCAGATGGTTGTGATGAGCTTGAGCTCTGACCAGAAAGAGGTTGTGAGACACCTTCACGAGCAAGTGTGTCACTGAGGGCACTGGGTGTAGAGGGTGAGCCTGTCTCAAGCTTCACAGGTTCTTCTGCTACGCCTTCAACTAAGGTTTCCTTTTCGAAGCTAATCTTAGGGTCTGCCTCAATATCCAGTTCACCAACAGTTTTCCCTGCTAGCCTCTGTCTATATAAAATTGCTCTTTGTCTGAATTCTTTCATAACCCATTCTTGGATCACCTCAGCTAGCATGTCAGCCTGTCTGTTTTGGCTTGGATTAATGAAAGGCAGACTAACCAAGTTCATACCATCATGGAAACTCAGGGTTTGAAAGTTAAAGAGTTCCTGTTGCCCCTGAGCCCTTGATAGCACCAATGCCATTCTTGAGGAGTCATACCACCATCCCATTATTTTATTTTCAGCTAGATGGGATGGGGCAGGCATGGACATTGGAATTCCTTCCTCAAATAGTTGTTGAAGTAAGGCTTGCACATCAGTGTGAGCCTAAGGAAGTTGTTGAGTCTGGAAAACTGCAAGTGAATATGGTGAATCCTTATTTTCCATACTCATGACAGAACTCCCAGGTTCTGTGGCTGTAGGGACTTTCTCCCCCTTTTTGGTGGCATCACTCACTTGCATAGGTGAGCTGGAGGTCAAGTCCACTACTTCCATATGTTCTTGTGGACCTGGTTGAGTTTGTCTTAATCGTCTCTCAGCTAGCTTGCCCTTGAGATCAGTGAGCTCAAGTTGCTGGTCATTAACCTTCTTCTGTAAGTGACTTACCTTTGAGACCAAAAAGGTGCACATGTTTTCTAGTTGTTGCACCTTTAGTTTCAGACTCCTCTCATCTTCAGATGAGAATCATGGGGGGATGAGAGAGTTGGACTGATGTTTTCTCCCTCATCACCAGCATAGAATTCTTGGCTGCTAGATTTCCTCTGCTCACTAACAACTTCAGGTGAAGTGTCAATGTGCTGAGTTGCCATGGTTGAGGTCTTAATAATGTAATCACTAGCAGTAGTGAGAGCCTCTTCCATATGGATCTCCTCAACTTGTTCAGGGAGATTCACCTTAGTTTGGGTTGGATGGTTTGGGCTAGATATGCGGATGGCATGAGCACTCATCTCTCCTTGAGTAGGGGTGAAGAAGAGAGACTCATGGTACTCACTGAATCCCGTATCTTCATCATCATAGAATTCAAGGTTTAGGATTGGTTGGTTGATATCTAGAGGCTGGGGATGGTAACTGTCCCCTGAAGGTTGATCACTAGAGTTTTGAGACTCTGAGTGAAGGCTTAAGGCTGCTTGGGTTATGAGCTCATCAGGCTGAGCATGAGGAACCTCAGCACTGATAGTATGAGAGATGGGAGTGGTTTGCTCCTCAAGAGAAGTGGAAGCTCCAGAGTCCACTTCTTCTTGCATGGGTGGTAATATGGAGGCCTACTCAGACTGAATAGCTTGAGCAAGGGTTCGTTTATGTTTTCTAGAGTAGGTGATGGTTATTGTGGGTTGTTGGGGTGGATGAGAAACAGCAGGTGTGGGTTCAACACTAGCTGGTGCTGCTAGGTTGTCACCTTGAGTAATGAGCTTTAACATTTTTGGGACAAAGACTGTTTCTACCCCAGAGAATCCCACAGTTGGTTTTCTCATTATTTTAAAAATGCCGGGCTTCATCTGTCCCAATTTAAGAGTTTTACCTGTTCTCCTCAACTGTGAGCCCAGTTCACAGTTCAGAATGTGCTGGACATATCTAGGGAACATGTAATACTCCAAGGAGTCCAAGTTAGATAGTAAATTAAGGTAAACAAAGTAAGAATACCTGAACTTGACCCCCTGAACCAGTCCATGGACTATGAAGGACAGATCCACAGGAATCTGGTCCCATCCTCCATGCTTGTTGGACAAGCTGTGTATGATGACATGGAGGAGGTACTTCCACTGGGAAGAGACCTTCCCTTGGACTTGCATTCTCCACCAAGTCCAGCTGCACCTAAAGTTGAGGTTAACGTTGAAGAGACAACACAGCCTGAACCTGAAGCTACAACTGAGCCAACTTCATCTTCTGACCCACATCACGGTTCTAAGTCCCCTCCTACTAATCAAATGAGGAATAAGGACCCAACTAAGGAGAGCACAAAAAGTCAATCTGGTGCTGCAGGCCAAGCTCCTTAGTTGAAGTATAGAGTGAGGAAGAGGATGGCCATCAGAAGGGACAGAAGAAAGAAGAAGAAGTCCAAGGCATCCACCTCACCACCTCAGGATGAGTCAAAACATCCTGAGGATGTGCAACAAGAGGCTGACCAATCAACTCTAATTCAGGTTGAGCCTCTTGCATCAGGAAGACCCATTCTGTCCTGGACTTTTGCTACAAATCCAGACAGATGGTATGTAGTCAGAGATCAAGGTGGTCAAGATGTATATCTCTGGCAGGACATGCTTGATCTACCTCTGCATGATCTCTTTGACATGAGAAGGTTCTATGAGAATTTGAAGGATCCAGATCAACTAATGAAGAAGGGAAGGGAATGCTTCTGATCCTAATGAGGACTATCAACTGCTGAAGAACTTCTCTGTTTTGATAGCATCAGCCTAGAGGGAGTTTGTAAGGATTATAGAAGAGGCTGATGCACTCAAAACAGTCAGGGTGTCTCCTGCATGCATGCACATTATGCATGGTAGAAGTTACGTCGGAAGTTTTACACTCAACAAGAAAATTACACAAGTGTAAAATCTTTCGAAGCCAAAAGACCAATTCTTCCGAAGCCAAAGATGAAGTCTTCTGAAGCTTAGAAGACAAAGTCTTCCGATGCCTCAAAGATAAAAGACTGATTTCTTTCGAAGATAGAGAAGACATGCTCTCTATGATCAACAACTTTTCAGAAAAGCTGACCAACTTTCCGCTGCCACTCTGCAGGCTCACCAACTTTACACAAGTTGGTGAAAAGGTCCATGCTTTAGGAAGCTGTAGATTAAGGTCTTAAGTCCGTAACTTTCTACTTTATGTACTTTTATCCTTTTTGTATTACAATAGGATGTGAGCTATGGCATGTCATAGTCACATGTCAAAAGGCAATCTGCCTTTTGACTTGTCATTGATCTTGTTGTTTAGATTAGTGATTCCAGCTGGCCTTCAAAGTATGGCCGGCTGTAGGATGTAATATAAAGTATCTCAGGTTCTTGTATTTTATTTCTATGCTTTGTAACACTTGTAATAGAACTTGAGAGCAATATATATCTTCCTTGAAAACCAATTATCTTGTTCTTAAGCTTTCTGTCTCTTGTTTACTTGTGTTATCCTAGTATCATATTATCCTGCCAATTCCCTATTTGATCTGTTAAATGTTCTAAGTCTCTCCTGACTGTGAAAACTGATTTGCATTGAACCCCTTCAAACGGTCATGCACATAATTATTGTGTGGATAAAATTACAACTCCGTCAAAAAAACACATGACTTGACGCTTCACATGGTAACTTCATATGCTTCACATGTAGATTACACTTCTTATAGTAAGTGACCTCTATATATACACTAGGTTTATATCCGTATACTATACGGTTGATGAATACAAAAACACGTGGTTAGAAAATAATAGAACAATTTAATTATCATAAATAATTTTTTATATTACTTTACACGAATTGCTAAGTACAGAAAAATTTAGACAAATAAATAGTTCTCATAAATATCTAAATATTTCAATAATTTGTTCTCATAAATCTTTAATGTAACAAGTATACACGTGTACCACACTAATCAATAAATAATATATTAATAACATATTACATATATGAAGACAAATTATGTATCTTTCATAAAAAAAAATTACATACTACATATAATAATAGAAAAAATACAATTACTAATCACAAACCTCTAGATACTTTTTTTTGTGTATAACATTTGATAATATACTAAAAAGTTTGCCATCACTATCTATTATTACAAGTATAAGGCCTTCTCTTTAGACAATCTCGTAGTTGGATTTAAAATTTGAAACACACAATATATTAAACTTTAAACAATCATGTTCATTGAAGCGGAAATTAAACTGTCACTATAAGGGTTATTGTCTATAACTATTACATTTAAGCTATATATAAACTCTCTAATCATCAGTGTATAGCTAAGTAATCTTACATCCTTACCGAGCTATCATTCTTTATTTCATCACTTTCATACGTATCAAGCTAATATCAATACAAAAATTAACATTCCTAAGCGAATTCTAGTTTTAAAACTTTAGAGAAAAAACTTAGGTATATTAATTAAAAAGTAAATCTATAACTTACGCATGATTTTATCATTAATACTTTAATGATACTTTTAACTTTTTCAATCTTTCATTACTTACATAACTATTTATACTTTAGCATTTTAAAATTTTATTTACTTCATCTTTATATTTGTTTATCCTTTATCTTTGATCTTGTATAGGTACAAAGTTCTTATAGCTAGTGAGCATACATAATGTACAACTTCAATTTGGGTGAGCTTGCACAAGATAATGTCCTGATCATTTGAGTATATATAACACAACTCCTATCATGGTGATCAAGCACTAGGCAAGACCCCTATCATTTTGAGTCTAAGTGTAACATCTCCTTTATCAGATAAAATTGCACAAGGCAAATCTCCTTTGTCGGGTGAGAATGCAACAAATCCAAATTCTTGTCTAGCTTGCAAGACTTTAACTTTATCTTTCACCGGTGACTTTATTATTTTCGGCCACTTTACACTTTTTAGTTACTGTTATCATGTTTTTTTATCTTTCTTTAACACTTTATCATAACAGTAATTATACTGAAGTACTTTATAATTTTTTAACTCTCATAGTTTAACACTTCATCATACGGTTTCCATAAATAACATTTCATCAGTACTAATGCTTTATAACGCATAAGTATTTATCATCAAAATATACCAGTATGGTTCAGTTCTAATAAGCTTCGTCAATTTCGTTGAATAATGGAAATGCAGATGACTAAGTCAATGTTTATGACTAAGTCAATGAGAATGACAAAGTTAATGTAGATGAGTAAACTAGTGCATATGGTTAAGTCAGTACGGGTAATAGTAATGCAGATGCACTTGTTAATGTAGATGATTTAATTAATATGGGAAATAGTTAGGGAAATACAAATGAACAGTTATGACATAGACAACGGGGGTAACAGTTGTGGCCATATGGATGAACAATGCAGATAACAGTTGGGGCAATGCGGATAAACTTTGACTTAGGCAATGTAGGTAACAGTTGGGGAAATACGTATGAACTATATAATCATCAATATCAGAACTCACTTAGAGAAATCCAAGTGGTTCATGCAGAAGTTTTACTTTACTCATCCGCACTGGAGCATACTTAAAATAGTTCAAGTAGCCAATGTGGATGTCGCATTTGGCCTCATCCTTATTGTAAACCTAATCTATTTGGATTATTCATGTAATAGTGAAATAAAGTCATGGTTTAATCATTTTGTTTTATTATTATGTTTAAAACATTAATGTAACACACCAAAATTTCCAAAGAAACCAAAGAAAAACAAAAGTTCTCGCGTTTTGAAGATGTTCATATGCGACAAGAAGTTCAAGCACAAGAACTCTATGAAATATCAGATAACCCTATAAATAGGTGAGAGCACCCATTTGTCTTGATTATCGAGCAAGAACTCCTACTACTGTAGAAAGAAAGAGAAGGACAAGAAATTAGAGTGAGAAAGTAAAAAAGGGGTGTTGTTAAAATATGTATTTTGATTCTTTGCTTCGTTTATGAATCAAGGAATGATTAAGGATGATGGTAATGTGTGAATATGCAGTTTTTGATTGAAAAGCTCCCATGAAAGTGTGTTTTGAGTTATAATCTTCAAAAAGGTGAGTTCTAGCCCCTTTTTCCATTTTTTAACGTTTTAGAATTGCTATGCATATTATTACGCTTGTTTATGCTTTGCGTAATGATTTTGATCGGATTGGTTAAGTTATGAATGTATTAGTTGAGATTATGTCGATGTGTAGCTTAAACCATGATGTTTTCGCATGGAATTATATAAGTTATCACGTGATACGAGGTTCCTGCGTGAGTTAGGTAACTTGGGATGCAAGGGTTTCAAATTTGAATATGTTTTCATGCAAGAGGTATGTTCTCGTGCGACATGGATGTTCTCTCATAGTGATGATCTCGGGCATATAAAGGTTTTCTCGTGAATCTTTAGTTTTCATATGCCGTGATTTAATTCAGCTAGTTCCTGTTTAACTAAATGTTATGCTATATGTTATGTAGATATGTTCTTGCTGTTTCTGATGATAAAATATTTATGATGAATCGTTGCTTGTCATCTTTATATACTACTATAAGTAAAGTATTACATAATGAAAATGAAAGATAATGATAATGAAAAGCAAAACACAAGAAATAAATCAAAGTCTTGCGAGCAAAACTTCATGTGGTTGTTAGCTCAACTGATATGAGGCTTAGCTAGCCTAGAAGGATGCACATAAGGGTTTAATCTAGGTGATTGATCATGTTAAAATGGAGGTTCACACTCCCCGTGGATTGTTAGTCAGCTGTGGGTGGCTTTAATAGCTCAAAGGGTACTCACAAGGGTCTGATCCTTGTAATCGACTACGTATAGAATGGATTCTTTGTCGCTAGGTCTAGAGATTGTGACGAGTCTCATAACTTATATTGTGGATGTAGTATGTGACACTTGTTCGTTATACTGAAAGATAATGAATGAATAGAATAATTATGAAAGATAATGAGTGTACATGTTAATGTGTACGTATTAATGTATGCGCATGTTTAAAAAGGTAAATGTATTAAAGAATGAAAAGTATATTTTATTATAAACTATAACTCACTCAATGTCGCTGACTTTATATGTATAATAGTTTGTAGGTAGTTGGTGGTGCTGAGCAGGTGTAACCATAGACACAGAAGCTACTTGGACAGTTTAAGTCTAGCATCCAAAGATTGTGAAAGGATGCAATGACTAATACATTTTTGATAGTTAAATGATATACTATGATGTTTTAAGACAAGTATTATTCTTTTACTTTGAAAAGGAATTTATGATTACCGCTACAAGTGTTACGTTTATAAATGTTTTTTGCTATGAATGACCAACTGTAAGTGTTCCCGGGTTTGGGGCCTTTCAATTAATTATGTCATTAACTCAATTAATAATAAGTTTATAATTTTTAAAATAAACTTTATAGTTTTATAAAGTTTTATCACAAAAATATGAGATTTCATTATTGTTATAAATAAAATAATTAATTTATAAAGTTTATAAACTATTAGGTATTAATTAAATTTGAGTTTTATTTTACAAAAAAAAAAAAAAACATGAGGGTTAAATTTGTAAGTTTTTAAAACTTAATTTAAATATTTTAACATATAATGATAACAGTAAGAAGTTCACAGACCAAAGTGTGATTTCTTAAAACTAAACTATTCCCCCTTTTCCTAACAACCGTCTCCATCCACCTTTTTGTCGAGCTCTGGCGAGGCTAAACGCCTAAAATTGATTGATTTTAATCAAGTTAAACTATTTCCACATATCATGGGATCAGTTTCGAACCAGAGAATGATTTTTAATTCGAACTAATTCCCTGTTAAAGCCTGCTTATTCGAAACCAAAGCAACAACTCAAAATCTCAAATATGTTTCGATTCAAATCATTTGCAAATGATTAAATCAATTGACCGGGTCTAGTGATCATTGCGATCATAACAATCAAATCAATTGAATCTATAACTTTGAAATTACTATGAATTTAGGAACATATTAACCGAATAAAGTCATAACTTGTTTGAATCGAAACTATCCAATTTAACACTATATAATCAAGGCTAAACACTCCAATTGATTCCCTTCAACTCCCTGAAACCTCAATTCCTCTTGAAGCATACGCACATTAGGCACTAATCATCACCTTCATCTCGCACCTGCATTTTTAATGTTCATCATCTTAAAGCATTATATTCTTAAAGCATTATATTCTACAATTATTTAAGGGTTTCTAATCCTCATCTTCTCTAGAAACTTTACACTTTGTTATTTTGGCTATATATTGTTTTGTTATCAAATTCAGTTCATAATTAGCCGCGCATTCGTTTTTCTTACTATTATCAATTTAACATTGAAAGATGTAATTAAATACATCTATATACTTGGCATCATGTGTAGAATGAAAGTCCTTTATTTGATTCATTAGCGCTCTTATTTCTGGGATCAATTTGAATGAATTTGAATATAGAGTTTATATAATTTGGGGATGTATTGAATGATAACATTTAGTTATTAATAGGGTATTGGCCCAATCGTAACCAAATCACACACATACACTAGAGACCCGGGTTCGGACCCAGGCACCCCCCATTTTATTTGTAAATAGTATTTAGACTTTTAAATAATTTTAGAAAATAATATTAGTTTAGTTATTATACATATCATTCTAATAAATATTATAATAATAAAACTTTTAATTATTATAGAGAATAAAGAAAGAAGATAGGGGAAATTGATTTCATTCTATTAATTTCACATATCAAATACATAAATCATATATATATATATATATATATATATATATATATATATATATATATATATATATATATATATATAGGGAAGGGTTCCTAAGAAAACCTTTATTTATAAGAAAACCAAAAAAACTACTTTTAAACCATTGATCAAGATTGATCAATGGTTGATATTCATCAATGGTAATTTTAGAAATATTTAATAGATATTTGGTTTAATTGCATGATTAAAGGGTATATTAGGAAGATTTAATTTTTATATTTTGGTAACAACTAAAATCACTTAAATCTCTCTCTTTCTCTCTCTCTCTCTCTCTTTTAAATCAAACAGAATATTATTTTTATTTAAATCAAATTAATTTATTCATGTATAAACCTAAAATATATTAGAAGAATGGATATTTTTTTCTTCAGATTTTTTTTAATTACGTAACATTCTTACGTATACGTAAACATGCTTACATATATGTTCACGTATATCTGAACATGTTACATATATGCTTACATATATTTAAACATGTCTACATATATGATTTCGTATATGTAAGCATTATAACATGTATACTTATGTTAAAGTAAACTTGCTAACGTATATGTAAGTGACACTATAGAGAAGAAGAAGCCAAAAATGAATATATCTAACGGGTATTTATTACATATACATAACACGATGTAAAACCCAAAAACAAAATAAAAAACAATACAATCAACCAAATTAAAGTTTCATACAATCAAAACTAGGTTTACAAAGTTGTAAACAGGTGATTGTGTATACATAAATAGTGTTCTCAAATATATAAACAACAAGAAATAGATATAAAAAATGATCAGAACCTTTTCATCATATTCTTCATCTTAATGCATCATCTTCACACTAGTCACCTTCAACTTTGTCCCGACAAATTTCTTTTACATGTAGGTAATATTGGCAATCTGTCATCGAGTTCCTATCCTGAACTATTATGTATACGTAACATTAGCATTATGTCATCATCTTCACCATGGTTATATGTAACTTACATATACGTAACCTAAGCTAAATATTTGTAACAGTTCCTGTAGTTATTCGTCATCTTCCTTTCTTCATTCTATCTTCAGAAAATCAAATCCATCGGTCATTTTCTTCCATTGTTGCTTGTTCTTCATCACCATCAAATTTGTTGCTTCAAAAAATCAAAACTATCTTTGATGTTCTTCATTATCGTTTGTTCTTTAGCATCATCACCAATGTTAATTAAGCCTTCTTTGATTAACGTGAATATGAATCAAAGTAAGACATGAAAGAAATTTGTCTAATGAATCTTAGATTCAATTGATTTAGAGAGAGAATGAGAAAAATATAATTAAATGATAGAGAGATTTAAGGAATTTTAAAAAAATAGATAACTATCAACATTAAATAGTGTTAAAATTACTAAACTAACCTTTTAAATAAATAAAAATATAATAATTTTAAAATTCCAAGATTGGTTGAACTTGGTTTTCTTGGTTTTTTCAAAAGATGATGGTTTTCTTAGGATCCTTCCTCTTTCTCTCCCTCTCCCTCTCTCTATATATATATAATGTGAAACCCTAAGCCCATATGTATTGGGTTCGGCTCAAAATGTTTGCAATTATAACACTGCCACTCAGACATTTTATATTATATACTACCAATATTATACTTCTGGACAATGTTGTTTTAGTTCTTCAGGACTTATATGAAATGATGCAACATGATTAGTTAGGCTTATAAAAACCCAATAAGATGAAACTTAGTTAATGAAAGAGAGTATAGCATATATAACACTCCCCTCATTGTAACATATATATTTTAGTTTTGAAAGTTCAATCTTCTATGACAACTGCTTGATTGATCTTTCATGTGGTCTTTTTAAGTTTATGTGATTCATTTTGTGCTATTTTCATATAGTGTGGTTGGACTTCCTTTTGTCGTTATGAACTTTGTTGTGCCTTTATAATCGAACCTTGTGTTGGCCCAATAGATATATTGCATAAGCATAGTGAACTAGTCTACACGTCTATTCTTATCATACCACATGTCTTGAATCCTGCAAAAGGTACCTTATTTTTCAATACGCTTGTGAAGCTATCTTGTTAAAAACTTTCTAGGAAAAACTAGTGGGATAAAATCATAGCTAAGGAAAAAGGTACAACCCGCATCATATATAATTAATAACATATTTCAAGATGATGTTAAATGAGCACTTTGTAAGATTTATCTTAGAGGCTGATTCATAACAAAGATCTCTTAGCATGCATTCTAATGTACAAGGAAGTTACTTCGGAAGATTTGACAAAATCACTAAGAAATTATCTAAGTGTCAAATCTTCCAAAGCCAAAGACCAATTTTTTCAAGGCCAAATATGAAGTCTTCCTAAGCTTCAAGACAAAGTCTTCCGAAGCCAAGAGACTGATTTCTTCCGAATACAAAGAAGACATGCTTTCTCTAACATACTCTTGACAAAGCTGAACCACTTTTAACTGCCATCTCTGAATACTCACCAACTTATACAAGTTGGTGATAATTTCGTAATTTTGTCAACTCTGGATTATGGTCTTAAAGTTTGTAACTTTCTACTTTGTACTTTTATCCTTTTTGTATTAGATAAGGATATGAGCTATGCCATGTCATAGTCACTAGTCCAAAGGCAATCTGCCTTTTGACTTTACATTGATCTTGTTGTCTAGATTAGTGTTCCAGCTAGCCTTCAAAGTATGGTCGGCTGTATGATGCAGTATAAAGTGTCTTATGTATAAGTCCTTAGGGATTAAGTCTTGTAGCATTGGTAAAACACTTGAGAGCAATATACAATATTCTTGAAAACCAAATACTTTGTGTTCTTGCTTGTGTTCTTTACTTTTGTTCTTAGTTTCATCTACCGGTTCCCCATCTGATCTTATAAGTGTTGGTTGTTTCTCTACAACCTTTATGAAACTATTGCATTACTCCCTTAACCGTTCCTACAATCAGAGGTTATCAGCCTCTTCATTGTAAGATCTCACCATCTTAAATCTCCTCAGTTGCACAAAAAACTTATTAGCTCAAATGACAGCTCTCCCTAAAGTTGACATGGAAACCAACACCATGACCAAATCTCCACTGATCACTTCTCATGACTTCGACACTTGGTGCCAAAGAATGGAAGGATTCATCAAGTCTCAAGACCCCAAGATGTGAAGATCTGTTGTCTCTGGACCTCATGTACCATGCACACCTTCAACTACTTCTGCTTGTGAAATGATTCCAAAGAAAGTGGCCGACTACTTTGATGAATACCGTAAGAGAATTGATGAAGATCAGAAGGCCATGACCGCTCTCCAAACTGATCTTCCTAACTCTATCTATAGAGGCTTCAAGAAGTGTAAAATTTCAAAGCTGCTCTGGGATGCATTTAAGCTGATGTATGAGGGGTTTGAGGAACCAACGGAAAACAAGAAAGATATTATGAAGCATAGTTTGAGAATTTCACCTTCAAGACAGGTGAAATCATGACTTAGCAATACTTTAGGTATGTTAAGATTGTGAACACTCTGGTGGACACTGGTTTAAAACTAGAGAATAGGGACATTGAATGGACGTTCATGTTCTCTATTGCCAGATAATGGACACAGTACTATGTTGCCATTAAGAGAACGTTAAATCTTTCTATTCTTACCGTTACTGAGTTGTATGTTATCCTAAGCGGTTACCAGATAGAGATGAACATACAAAATCTATCTCACATCTTATAGAGTACCCACAAGAGTTTTGCCCTCTAAGTGGTTGAATGGGATAGCAGAGAACTTAAGCATCATTTTCTTAGCTACCATGACAACTAACAAAATGGCCCTTTTATCACCTTCTCGGAGACACCGAGGGAGAACTACATCCAAGGAAGCCAATTCCAAAAGACATGCTCATCTCAAGCCTTTGTGTCTTATGATAAAAGTTCAGGCAACTTTCTCTTTACCCTCGAAGACTTGGACTGCATCCATCAAGATGACCTTGAGTACATGGAGAAAGTTCAGCAGATGGTTCTTCTCACTCATAGAGCCAATAAGTTTTACTAGAGGATCGGGAGAAAGTTTTCTAGAGAAAGTCTTCTAGAGAAAGTTTTCTAGCAATGTATCCAGTGGGAAGTTTGCATTGGATAAAAGTAAAGTAAAGTGTTATATCTATAACCAATTGGGAAACATAGCTAGAGAGTGCAAGGCACCAAGGATAAATGGTGGCCAAGCAAAATCCAGAACAAACTACACTAAGGCAGCTCTGAAGACCGAAAAGCCCAAGCAGCAAGCCGCAGTTGCCGTAGAAGAAGGTGGCTTTGACTGTAGCTTCGAAGTTGAAGATGTTTATGCTAACCATGCCTTGATGGCTGACCAAGATGAATCCAAGGTATTAGAACATCTTTGTACATCTAAGTGTATTGCTAAAGTAACATGTATAGGTCCTATTACTTGAAAGTGAGATATGACCTTGAGTAGTTGAATATTTTAAAAGCTGATTTTAAAAGAGCAGAAAATGACCATAAACTAAAAAAAGAAGATTCAGAGAAAAAATTTTCTACTCTTAAGCATAAGCACCAAAATTACAAGACACAAATCAAAGATCTCATTACCAAGTTAACTGAATGGCAGGTTGAGCTTTTGATCAGCAAAACTAGGGAAGAAAAGTGCGTTCTTGAAGAGGAAACCTTCAAGAACATTATATCCTTATCTTTGCATGCCAAAGTGTCTTATGAAAATAGGCACGGACTAGGCTTCAGTGAAATAACTCCACACATATTATTATCTATCAGACAACCAAGATGTGGAACTAGTTAAAATGAGCTACCTCTTGTAGATCCAGTTCAAGAAAAGGATGAAGATGATATTAAAGAGGAAGTGGTAAAGGATGAGCCTAAAATGAGTGAAAAGGCTCATTTTGAGAAGGGACACCATTTTTCCGGTGAGAAGAAGAAGTAAGGATGGCAAAGTCTGCAAGGAAGAATCTGATCAGGGCAGCCAAGAAAAAATCAAAGAAAGCACATGAGATCAATCCCACCTTCAACTTGAAGCAAAAACAAGTCTTTATATCTGTTGGGTTTGAAGTGGTGAAGACTAAAAACTTAACTATGGATTCTAGTACCAGGAGTCCTAGTTTAAGTTCAAACCATCCTTGTCAAAAGAAAATGGTTGATCAAAAGGGCACCACTATTGCACTACGTAAATAATTCAGCTCCAATAGCAAGCCTATCACTCGAAAGCCTACTACATCATCTACAAAGATGAAGAAAGAACTAGAAAGAGATCAAGCTCAAATCTCTTATCACAAGAAGACTTTTAAAAGTATGCTAGTTGAGTGCATCATGTGTGGTAGTACCTCTCACTTTGATACGAATTGCATTTGCAATCCCAAAGCTACTCTCAACTTGACCAAAAAAACTTCTGAGAAGAAGAAGAAGATAGATTCAAAAGGAAAGTTACTTTCCTTCGGAAGCCCCAAGGTGAACAGAAAAAAGATAGGTGGAAAATTACCTTCGAAAGAAAATTTGGTCTCGAAAGAAAGGAATGCTTCCAAAGCATTGAAGTCTGCTGCAGTGGAGGCAAACACTTCTGAAGGTTTATTCTCCAAAACTTCTTAAGTTGTAAAAACATCCGAAGCATTGAAAGCGAAGTCTAGTTTTCCAAAGATGGTGTGGAAGATGAAGGAAGGCCACGTGACTAAAATTTCCTCTTCATCATCAGCTCAAGATCCTCAAAGATTGCATATAGGATCCATAACTATTGATTTATCTTCTATTCAGATTAATGAACCCAAGACAAGCAATTCTTGGGTTTCCAAATGTAACTAGCCAGCTCTTTCTGTGCAGGATTAGTGAAGACCAAGAGAAATGTATGAATTATTAACATGGTTGTTCCAGGCACATGACAGGTAATGGCTCTTTGCTTCAAGATTTTGAGAACATTGATGGATGGCTAGTTGCTTGTGGAGGAGAATTAGGTGATTACATCACTTGTAGTGGCAATGTGACAAATGGTAAGCTCAACATTGAAAATGTAAACTTTCTCAAAGAGCTTGAATGCATTGTTCTTAAGCTTGGGGTGATCATTCCTCTGGAGCACATACTACTCAAAGCCCCTAGGAAAGGGAACATGTACAAGATGGATTTGCAAGAAACATCCTCTTCTAGAGAAGTTTCCTACTTTCTGTCTAAAGCCATAGTGATGATTCTTTCCTCTAGCATAAAAGAATGTGTCGTGTAAATTTTAAAAACATGAATCAACTAATTAAGAATGATTTGGTAACTAGAATGCCAAAGAAAAAGTTTACAAGTGATGACCATTGTGTTGCATGTCTCAAATGAAAGCAACACAAAGTGTTTCAGAAGCCAAAAGGAATCAACTCTATCACTACTCTCCTTCACTTGTTACAATTTATGGATGGTTCAAGATTTTGAGAACATTGATGAATGGCCAGTTGCTTTTGGAGGAGAATTAGGTGATTACATAACTTGTAGTGGCAAGGTGACAAATGGTAAGCTCAACATTGAAAATGTAAACTTTCTCAAAGAGCTTGAGTGCATTGTTCTTAAGCTTGGGGTGATCATTCCTCTGGAGCACATACTACTCAAAGCCCCTAGGAAAGGGAACATGTACAAGATGGATTTGCAAGAAACATCCTCTTCTAGAGAAGTTTCCTACTTTCTGTCTAAAGCCATAGTGATGATTCTTTCCTTTAGCATAAAAGAATGTGTCGTGTAAATTTTAAAAACATGAATCAACTAATTAAGAGTGATTTGGTAACTAGAATGCCAAAGAAAAAGTTTACAAGTGATGACCATTGTGTTGCATGTCTCAAATGAAAGCAACACAAAGTGTTTCAGAAGCCAAAGGGAATCAACTCTATCACTACTCTCCTTCACTTGTTACAATTGAATCTATTTGGCCCTACAAGTGTGATGAGTTTAGGAAAAACTTCATACTGTCTTGTGGTAACAGATTATTTCTAAGAACTAAGGATGAAACCCCTAAAATCTTAAAGTCTTTTATTCTGAAGATTGAGAATTAATCTGATCACAAGGTCAAGACCATAATATGTGATCAAGAAACCAAATTTAAAAACAATGTACTTGATTCATTTTGTGAAGAAAATGGTATTTCAAGGCAATATAGTGCTTCTAGAACCCTTTAACGTAATGGTGTTGCTGAAAGGAGAAATAGACCACTTATTGAGGCTGCAAGAACCATGCTTTCTGACTCTAAACTGCCCATCAACTTATGGCCAAAGGAAGTCAAGACTGCTTGCTATATGCAAAACAGAGTTTTAGTAGTTAAAACTCATGCTAAGACTACTTATGAACTGTGGCACAAAAGGAGACCTTTCATTAGTTTATTCAGGACATTTGGATGTCCATGCACCATCATGAATACCAAAGATCATATAGCCAAATTTGCTGAGAAATCAGATGAAGGATATTTTATTGGATACTTTTCTCAAGACAAGGATTATAGAGTATACAATCTTAGAACTAGAGTAGTTGAGGAGTCAGCCAATGTGACCTTTAATGAGCACACTCTAAGTGTGAAAGGTTCTAGTCCTGATTGGCTATTTGATCTTGATTTAGTTACCAACTATTTTAGCAAATCTTGTGAAGATGTTCCCAGGATCTACAGGTAACACTCTGGCAGAAGATCCAGACCCAAGATTTGAGCTGAGAAGATCAAATGATAAAACTTCTTTAGCTCCAGTGGTAACAAACCCTACACGTTGAAACCCTATCAGCACAACCATCACAAACTCATTAGCTGACATATCTGAAGTGCCTACCAATTCTAGTTATCAGGCACAACATTCAAATGAAGGGATTTCCAATGTAGGAGTAGATGGAGATGGCGACAATGACCTAGAATTTCATGATGCTGAAAACCTCTCCTATGAAGAAAACAACCAAAAGTGAAGTATTCCAAAACTTAAAGACAAAATCTTATGAATATTAAAGACTGAACTCTTCCGAAAACTTAGAAGACATGTGTTTGTGACACACTTTTGACAAAAGCAGAAGACATTTCCACTGTCAACATTGAAGACTCACCTACTCATATAAGTTGGTGATTACCTTTTTACTTTTGTCAACTGTCAACATGGTACACTGTTTGTAACTTACTACTTTAGTACTTTTATCCTTTTCGTAATACAATAGGATGTGAACTTTGCCATGTCATAGTCACATGTCAAAAGGCAATCTTCCTTTTGACTCTACATTGATCTTGTTCTATAGATTAATGTCCAGCTGTCTTCAATGTATGCGCAGCTCTGTAGGTTGTAGTATAAAGTATCTCATGTAAGAAAGCAGAAAACCAAGCTTTGTAATACTGGTAAACATTTGAGAGCAATATACATCATTCTTGAAAACTAATATGTTTCTGAGTGTTCTTACATGTTTCATTCATTGTCTCACTGTCTGTTCCCTATTTTCTAGTAAGTGTGTATTAGTTGATAATCTACAACTATGAAACTATTGTTGAACCATGACCGATCCTACAATATGTCAACACAAGATTGGTGAGTTCATAGTTGTAAATTAGTAGATATGTTTGAGCATGGCAAGATATAAATAAACAAAGGTATGCTATAGGTAGCTAGCCCATATATCGAGTTGCTTTAGTGTTTCGAACCGAAGCTGACTGTTTGTGAGTTGTTTTGCCATTCGCCATGTCTTATCACAGAACAATTGCCAATGTCTAGGTCAATTAAACACCTGTTGAATCTCAAGTCGAGTTAGCATGACTAACGCGGATAGGGTTTGTCAAACCAAGTAGTACTACTCAAAATTATCTCGTTAGCTTGTTATTAATTGTTTGAGTATGTAAAGACTTGCGTGATAATGTTTGTACTATAGTAACAAGCGATATACTAATAATACTAAAAATAGATAAATTTAAATAGTTTGCATGTTCTCCCTCGAAAAAGAAAGTAAGTAAAAGTGGGGACGTGAAGAATCACCTTAGATGCATGGGAAAAACATAAAGTGTAACAACCCCGAAAGCTAATTGTTACCTAAAAAATGTATGTCCATAAGTATGTGTACATAATGGTCAAATGAACCTCGTCGTATCCAAAAAATGTAAATGTTAGCGTGTTCGAGAAATGTTTGACAAGTTAAACTATTTGACCAAATTTGACTTTTGTTTAATCAAAGTTGACCGGCTAACCTTACGACCCGTTGGTGACTCAATTAAGTAAAACATGTTTAGTTATGCCCAAATAGCTCAAATAATGATTCACATAAAATTTTACATTAGAAATCTATTTTTGAAAAGTTTCTATTTTTGGAAAGTATGGTATCGTTATATGTGTTCAATCCGTTTCAAGATTATGAATCGTATCAAAACGAACATCTAAGTTATACATGTAATACATCCAAACATCATCCAAAACATGTTAACATAACCTAGAAACTTCATCATGCCCAAAGTTTCTTAATTTAAACTTAAGAACACAAGTTGCACAATTCTTCCAAATCTCATAACATATTCCTATGACCATTTCAACATCAATCATGTCATTATAACATGTTCTACACATATCATACTCATCATACAACACATCAAGTCACAAAAGTTTCCATAAATAGCAAGCATGTTCATACGGTACATTTTTCACCATTCAATTATTCTCCATCCATTCTTATGCTCTCAACATCATATAACAATTATCACATCTTATCAAACATGCGTATATAATCATCTATAAACCAAATGACATGAAAAGTTTCCTTTATTGGAAAGTACTCAACAACCAAACCGAATATAAAAGTTCAAAACATCTATTTTTATCCAATAGCATCAACTAACATCCTAGAATCATCAATTCAATCCAATTTCGTCAAATTCATAAAATTTCTACAAAAGCCCCCAATAAAGTTTTCATTATAAGTAAGTCTCGATTTTTTTATCAAAACAACACAATTTCACAAAACCAATTCATACAAATATCATTATACTGAATACTAACACAAAATCAATCATTAATTTCAAACAACTTCACGTTTTGATTTGAGTTTGGATTTCTAGGGTTTATGTTTATCGTGATAATCAAAGAGTATGAAATTAAACTAAATACTTACTTGGATTGATGCATAGATGCAAGCGAACACATTTTTGAGGCAAGAACAATCCAAAATCTCCACCAATCGCAAGAGAATCAAAGTGTGTGTTTGTGTGTTCAAAAAGTAAGAAAGGGGAAGGGAATGGGAAGGTGACGGCTGAAATAGAGGAATGGGGTTAGGGTTGGGCTTATATATATATATATTCACACAAGAAAGGCCCCCATTATTTTATAAAATCGTTTTGACGTTTAGCGATTTAACGTTTCCTACACCCAAACCACCAATTTCTCATATAATATCAAACAAACATTAATGATATGAAATAATATTTACTTTGCCAATTCAAAGTCATTTTTATAAAGTAACCTAAAAATGCTAGGTGTCACAATGGAGAATCTAAGAGAAGAGATGTGAATTGATAAAAATCTTAGAAGTGAAAATGGAGAATCTAAGAGAAGAGATGAGTGGTCAGATTGAATCTACTAGTATTCAGTCTATTATCATTGAAGATCAAGAAAAAATGATAGAGATTCATATTGAAAAATTGATAAAATAGAAAAGATGCTAAAAGAGATGACCAAAGAGATGATGAAGAAAAAAAGAAAAAAAGAAAAGAAAGGATGATGATAAAAGACAGAGAAGGTAAAGAAAAGGACAAATATGACTTTGATGATCCTATTGATAGTGACGATGATGATGACGATGATGATGATGATGATGATGATGATGATGATGATGATGATGATGATGATGAGTATAATCATGAAGATCACTTAGAAGGCACAAGAAGTTTCATGTTGAAGCAGGCCCTAGCATATTTGAAAAGACCATTAAAAAATTAAATTTTCCATGATTCCCTACTCTAGTCAAAACAGAGAAGAGCATGATGAGGATGTTACCATGAATATAGTAATTGAAGAATATGATACTTATTCATCTTGAGAGATCATTATTGATAAGGATATTTTAGAGCTAATCAGTGAATCTAATGTTCAAAAACTTTCTATTATCAATTCTAGCCCAATATTATTTTAAGAAAAAGTTGCTATTTAGATGGTTCCAACTAATGTGCTAACAAAGTAACAAAAGAAAGAGATTTCTAAAATGGCTAAAGAGTTTTAGAGAAAAGATCATGTAAAGAAACCTGAAGTTGAAGTTGGCTTATCTAAAGCTTCAACATCTTCCACATCTTCAGAAATTCTGAAATATTCAAAGAAAAAAAAGAGAATGACTAAGAAAGCCAAGTCAAAGCAACCTATGATTAAAGAATAATAACCATCCATGAAAAAAAAGTAGACCTAAAAAGCTTAGTGGCAATTGTTGAATTCTTAGAAGAGCATGAGAAATCAACATGAAAAAGAGCTATACAGACAGAATTCATAGATTTAGAAGATGTTGAGATTGTCGGAGGCATTGAAATGCCTACCGAGCTTTTTGAAGATCCAAACATATCTATGGCCCACAAAAACAAGAATCACCTATAAATGAAATGGTTATTAAAGCATATAGTGTTTAGTTGATGGTGAAAGCTATGTTTCTATTAAACAATGGATTTGATGCTAATAATGTAAAACTGCTTTTAGATACTTCCATTAAAAATGATGTAGCACCCCGAATTTTAATCCGGTTTAGTTGAAATAAAAGAAAGAAGCTTGGGTTCATAATTTACATAAGTATTGGGGCCAAAATAGGGCACTAGGAAACCCATCCTTCACACCTCTATATAAAGTGATGTGACCGTCCCGTGCAAGGGCATTTCAGCATTCACAAGCAGCTGCTAGAGAGAGAAAATAAAGTTCTAAAGAGAGAAAGTCCATGAAAACTTATCAAGGTATCAACTTTCTCATAAAGGATGATAGATCTAGGCTAGATCTATGATGTTTCTATGTTTTATCCTCTTTTGGATGGTTAAAGTTACCATCTTTACATATGCAAGAATGTAGATCTCGATTCTAGAGTTCTTTGTCTTAGCTTGAAAATATTAGTTCTGAATCTCCACTTTTATGCTTTCTACTGGTTTTGGGGCTTATGTGCATGATTAAATATATTTGAGTATAAATCTAATGATTTTTTACCTAAAGTTGTCATCTTTAAGTCTAGGGTTTAAGTTTTACTAACTTTATGTCTTATAATAAAAAGCCTATGCATGAAATCTAGATTACATGTTAAAAACACAACTGTTTTCATTGAAAGAAAATATATAACTTGGTTGAATATCATTTACAACTATAAATGAAACCCTATAGTACCCGTATTTGTATACGTGACTGAGTTGACTATTAACCGTATTTGTCTTCCTTAGCCGCATTAGTATCTTAGTGAGTCTAAGTGTAACTAATGTGGATAGTATGACTGTTACCCAAATTTTTCCTCTTTAGTCGCAACACTACATTAATGAGTTTTAGTGTATCTAATGCGGATAGGATGACTATTAGTTGTATTTGTCCTCCTCAACCGCATTAGTACCTTAGTGAGTCTAAGAGTAACTATTGTCGATAGGATGACTTTTACCCCCATTAGTCCTCCTCAGCCGCATTAGTACCTTAGTGAGTCTAAGTGTAACTAATGCGGACTGGATAACTGTTACCCGTATTAGTTCACTCAGACACTATTAACCTTATTAACCCTTATACTAAACTGATTACTGTTATTTGCATTACACTTCAAGTCAACCATTGTTACCCGTAGTAATTCCCATACTTAAGAACCACTATTACCCGCATTAATATCTATACTTAGCAATCACTGGTACCCATATTAGTTTCTAAAGTCAAACTCTATTGCCTGTATTAACTCCTATACTTAAATAAACCATTGTTCTCCGCATTAATCTCCATGGTCAAATCACTATTGCCCGTATTTGTCTACCCAAATCACTGTTACTCGCATTGGTCATACTTGTAACATTTCCTAGGTTTACTGACAATTCAAGTTTAGGGGATTAATACCAAGTTATACCAATCTTATTCATCCAAAAAAGGTTTAAAAATACGATTAATAATGTAATTACCCTTGGCCTGATGTGTTCTTGCATCTCACTGGTCTGATTTGTGCTAATAACTTATTAGCTTGTTTTTTTGCTAGTATCTCACTAGCCTTGCTTCGTGCTGTCATCTCACTGGTCTACTTTGCACTAACAATGTATTGGCTTCTTTATGCTAGCATCTCACTAGGCTTGCTTCTTGCTAGCATCTCACTAGTCTGCTCTATGCTAACAGCTTATTAGCCTATTTCGTGCTTGTATTTCACTAGTCTGTTGTGTACTAACAACTTAATGGCCTACTTTGTGCTTGTATCTCACTGGCCTGCATTGTGCTAGCAACCATAATAGCTTCCTTCGTGCTAGCAACCACAGTAACTAGCTCGGTGCTAGTAGTTCATGACCCTAATTTATTTCAAGACATGATTACTATATGATTACCCTGTTATGAAAATTATGTTATGAATATTATGATAATGAGGAAAGTGTTCCGATATGAGTATTTCTAAAAGATTCCATGATATTCTAACTCATGGTTGTGGAATTAGAACTAGAACTCACGTAGCAACGCTTGACTTTTATTATGCAATTAAGGTAAATCCAACTTTATTGAGCTGCTGAGGCTTGTGCATGAAGAGGCTCCTGGATCTAAGACTTGTACCCCATTAAAAGCTTTATCTTTATGAATGGTGAACAATGTTTTTCTATTTATGTATTGAATTAACAAACTCTGACTAGGATGTAATCAAATATTTATGTTTCCACTACATTTATCTTAATTATTTTCATGAAAATTTTAGTTTAAGAATTATGTTTATGTCCATGGAACCAACTATGAGGTTCCCATGGAAATGGGCCTTAAAAATAAGTATGAGAAAAGCCTGTCCAAGAAGAAGATCATTGAGAAAGCTAGTCTTCAACTATATCAAAACCATTTACAGCTACACTTTCCATTTCTAGATCTGTATGTTATGTTAGATAGGAAAATGAAGGATTATTTAGCCAAAATTACTTACATAAAAAGGAAGTTAGGTCCAATAAAAACCAACTCCTTGAGAGCTGACATAATGAGGTTGTAAGGAATACTTGAAAGACTGATACAACCAAAGTATCCAAAGAGCTTACTACTTGCATGCATGTATATTGCAGAAGTTACTTCGGAAGTTTTACACTTCATCTAAGAAAATTGTCTAAGTGTAAAATATTCCGAAGCCAAGACCAAGATCTCTCGAAGCCAAAGATGAAGTCTTCCGAATCTTAGAAGAAAATGTCTTCCGAAGCCAACAAGACAGAAAACTGATTTCTTCCGAGTACAGAGAAGACATGCTTTCTCTGATTTACTTTTTCAGAAAGCTGACCAACTTTCCGTTGCCACTCTGAATACTCACCAACTTGCATAAGTTGGTGAAAAGATCCATGCTTTAGTAAACTGAGATTATGGTCTAGGTGTCTATAACTTTCTACTTTGTACTTTTATCCTTTTTGTAATACATTAGGATGTGAGCTATGGCATGTCATAGTCACATGTCAAAAAGGCAATCTGCCTTTTTGACATTACATTGATTTTGTTATCTAGATCAGTGTATCCAGCTGGCCTTCAATGTATACTTGGCTATAGGATGTAGTATAAATGTCGGACCCTGAAAGGATCATACATGGCAATTCAAGAGGTGGTTAAAGGTTGTTCTATTGGAAAAATCCCACAAGTCCAAGAAGATATGCGGGTGAAGAAGAACAGAAGAAAAAGACCAAGTGTCGGCTATTTGCATTAGTCCATGCGGTTGACCAAAGAACAAATGCTGACAAGTATTTGTTCATCCGCATTTACTAATGCGATAGCTAGAACAAATACGGCCAAGTAATTGTTCATCTGCATTAACTAATGCGGATGATAAGAGACAAATGAGCAAGAGTATTTGTGCATCCGCATTTCCCAATGCTGATGAACATACTTAATGCTAAAGACCAATAGTAAAAATGCTGATGAAGATCAAGTCATCCGCATTAGTCAATGTAGATGAACAACTACAAATGTTGATTACTTTTTGTACTTAACCTAGTATTCTGATGTATAGTATCATGGTAGTTTAGTCGTTTTTTACAGGCATTATGTCAGCCTATAAATAGAATAGAATACCCTACTTTTGAGACAACTAGAATATTAGAATCTTCGATTGTCATATGTTTCAGAGGTGTCAACTTACAGTATATTGCTAAAACCATAGCATTCATTGTAACTCGTTTACCTTCATTAATACAAAGCATTTATGAGTATTTTAAGCATTCAATGATCCTTGATTGTGTATTTCCGCTGTATAATCTCTGACTCAATCATCATACTCGATCCTTGTTGAAGTCACATCAATAGAGAATTCCATTCTTGAACCTCCGTCAATTGGTATCAGAGCCTCGGCACTTGAATTCGAACTAGATCAATGTAGATCTTGGATGAAAATCGATTGATCTGGTGCTTGAGTTGCTATTAGAAAGTTTATCACTTCTAATACGTATTCATTATGAAAATATCTGAAATATCATCAAAAATCACTGTTCTATCATATAGAACCCGCAGTAACACCATCGAACAATTGATTCTCAGCAAAAATCAGACAAATAATCACTCAAAATCAAAAGGATAGACATAAAATCAACTAAAAGGTGACTCAAAAAGTGAACTGTTCATAATATCAACTAACTGTAGCTATTGTTCACAGAAATCATACAAGAATACCTTGACTTTGGACTGATTGAACATTCTAGGCATAAAATCAATCTAATCCATATTCAAACCTTCTAAAACAAGTTTACTAAAATGGATTCCTTTAACTTTTCTGAACTTGGTCATGCTTCCAAACCATCAATGCTTAAACACAAATCTGAGTTTAAGTAATGGAAGATACGGTTTAGAAATTATATTACAGGTGTAGATCCTGATTACTGGATTTCATATATAAAAGACCTTATATTCCTGTGTCACATACTGCTGATCAAGCTGCACAATACAAAACGGTTAGAATTCCCTTTGAAGATCCACGTTTAAATCTTGATGATGATGAATACAAGAAAATCAAGATTGATCTCAAAGCATACTTAATTCTTACCCAAGCCTTGAAGATGGATGTTCTGAAAAGGTTGGAAAAGTATGGAACAGCAAAAGGAGTATGGGATGCACTACTGATAATGTGTGAAGGAAGTAGTGAAGTAACTGAGATCAACAAAGACAAGTTGCTGAATCAATATGAAACCTTCCATCACACCAAGGGTGAATCAATCTCCAAACAACTACATCGGTTTGTGTAGTTGGTGAATGATTTAGAGATCATGGGGGTTACTTAGAAGGAGAAAGAAATGAACAAAAGGATGGTGAATAGTTTGCAAGAAAGCTAGAAGCAGAATGTAGCAATGCTAAAGAACACTCTTGATTTGGAGAGCACGAGCTTAGATATCATGATTGCCAAAATTAAAGCTCTTGATCTGGATGAAAGGAGCATAAATCTTAGTGGACCACAAGTCATTGAGGCATACAAATTTCCTTCAGAAACTCATTCTGTGGAAAATGCATTTATGACTGAGGAAGACGACTTTCTCTCTTCAAGAGATCAAGCAAGAACAACTAGATTCATTGCTACTCAACGACAAAGCAAGCCATCATCCTCTGCTCCAGCAACAGCAACACCTTCAAGCATGCCTACTGACCAAAGATCTGAAGAACAAAAGGCAACCTACAATGCTTTTGTTGCTAGTTTCGAAGCATACCTCGGAGGAAGATTCACTTCAGCTCATCTGATTTAAGAAGATGTGGAAGAAATGGATCCAGACGATGTTGAAGAAATGGATTTGCAATGATAGATGGCCATGATTGCTATGAGGGCTAAGAAGTTCTTTAGAAAAGGGAAGAAGCTGAGTTTAAATGAAAACACAAAACTTGGATATGACAAATCCAAAGTTAAGTGTTTCAATTTTGGTATGACTAGCCACTTCACTAGGGATTGTAATGCACCCAGAAGAAGTAGCAACAGTTTTCAAAATAACTCTCATGGTCAACCATCATCTCAATCTAGCTCAAGCTTTCAGTCAAGCAGTCAACAACAATATCATCATCAAAATCAACATCAACAAACTCATCAAAGTCAGCCACAACTGACTCATCAAGCTAATGGAAGCAACCAACCAACATCTAATGCACTTGTCATCAGACAAGAGGGAATTTGTGATTGGAGCCTGTATGCAGAGGAAGTTAAACCTTAATTTCAAAATCATGCTCTCATGGCCCATATCAATGATGGTCCCACTCTAATGCCATCTGAGGTAAAATCAAATCTCTGTAGTGAAAAATGCATAAATGAATAGCAGGATACAGAGCCTAATCACAAGTTGGCTGCTAAAATCAAAGAAGAAAAAGTCAAATCTAAAATATTAAAACATGAAATGAAAAGTTTTGAAACTAAAATCAAATCATTACTTTTAGATATTGAAAAACTCTATGATGAAAAGTACACTCTTGCAGCTGAGAATGAGAGGTTAACTGAATTGTTAACTAAAACCAAAGCTGAGCAATCAGCTAGTGAAGTGAAAGTTGAAAAGTTTCAATTCTCTTCTGCTAAGCTACAAGTGTTACTTGATTCACAAAAATGGCCAAAGGACATGACTGGGATAGGATACAATTCATGTCCTCCTCCATACAATGACAACTACACCATTATGCCTGAGTCACTCACTCTTTCTGAGTCAACTAAACCTGGAGTTATTGAAACTAAAACAATAGTTTCACAGATAACTAATCCTCAAAATAAACCAAGTGTTTACATTGAAATTAATGAGGATAAAATCAAATTAGGTTATCCAATCAAAATCAAAAAGTGCTCAGACAAACATGTAAAAGTCAAGAAGCTAAAGAGCCCAGTCAAGGCCATTGTACCATTTGTGAAATTCATTCTCGAAAATCTCAAAGTGCAGAAGAAGGCTGAATTTTCTGTGAAATCCTCTACTAAAAGCAAATTAGAAAAGGTTTCACAGAAAAACATAAGGAAATTTCCCATGGGTCAAAAGGCAACTGTCAAAACAGAGTCTCAATCATCATCAAAACACAAGCAAGTGGTTGGTTTTTATATTTGTAACAAAGTGCATGTAGACCAATTTGAATAGAAGTTAAGTAAAGGTAAAAAGAAGCAAAAACAGTCTTTAAAGTCCAAGCACAGTAGAATTGTGTAACAATTTATGGAAACCAAGAAGACTGATGTTGCTTCTTCATTGAAAATAAAATCTGAGTCCAATTTAAAATCTGTTAAATCACATGAAGCCTCCACTTCAAAATCAAAAGACAAACAAATGTATTGTGACATTTATATCATGTCTAATCACAACACAGATGAATGTTATTTCAACCAATACTACTTCATCTATGACATGAACAATCACTCAACCAAAAATTGTTAATTTAACAAGTATTGTTCTATGTGTCATATGACCAATATCAATACATGTGATTGTTTCTTCAAACAAAAAAGCTTGAGAATTCCTCAAAACAATCCCATCTCACCAATTTCAACTGTCAAGACCAAAATTACAAGTCCATCACTTAATAAACAATCAAGGGGTTCAAATTCTAATGTGACTTCTATGATCAATGGCATTCATAGAGTGTCAAAAGAAATCTTAACCAAAATATGAAACAATCACTTAATTTTCATCCAAGATATAAATCAAAAGTGATTTTCGAAAATAAAAAACGTGCCTAATTTCTATATAGAAATAGGGATCAAAGATTTGACACCTCTTCTGACAGTTTAGTTGAAATTGATTAGATAAAATCTAAAAGGACTCAAGAGAAATCCATCAAAGCTTCACCCTCTAAGCCAAAACCTACAGGAAAGTATCAAGAAGTTACAATCATGGATAGGAACGGGCAACCCAAGACCATCATGGCTTGGGTTCCACATTCTAATTATTTCCTTTGTGCTTGTAGGATCGTTCATACAGGTCCAACAGCTTATGGTATGTGCACAGTGGATGCTCCCGACATATGACAGGGACAGTTCCCTCCTTTATAACTTCAAGCATATTCAAGGAACTACTGTAGCATTTGACAGAGATTCAAATGGTGGCAAAATTACAGGTGAAGGATCTGTGACAAATGGACTGCTGAGCTTTGATAAAGTGAACTATTGCGAGCAACTAAATTTCAATCTTCTTAGCGTGTCTCAGATCTGTGACAAGAAATATTCCACTCACTTCACTGACACTCATTGCTACATTTTAAAACTAGGATTTCAAATTCCAAAAGAATGGGTTGTACTGAAGACTTCGAGGAAGAATAACACCTATGTCATAAACCTTAATTTTGCACATCCTAAAGAAGAAACATGTTTATTGTCAAAAGCATCATTTAATGAGTCACAACTTTGGCATAGACTTTTGGGACATACTAATTTCAAAAACATGAATAGATTGGACAAAGTAAACCATGTACTTGGTTTAACTCAAAAAGAATTTATTTCATTGACCACTGTTTAGCTTGTCTCAAAGGAAAACAACATAAGTCTTCCCGAAAACCAAAACATGTGAACACGAACAATTCTCCATTGAAATTACTTCATATGGATCTTTTTGAACCAACTCATGTTATGAGCATCGGAAAAAAACAGCATTGTTTGGTGATCAGTAATGACTTTTCAAGATTCACATGGGTTTTCTTTTTTACTTCATAAAAACAAAACGTCACAAATAATAAAAAATTTTATCACAAAAATTGAAAATCAACTTGATATTAAAGTAAAATCAATTAGAAGTGATAATGGGACAGAATTCAAAAATGAAGATCTAAGTTCATTTTGCACAACCAAAGGTATTGCTCATCAATTCAGTGCAGCTAGAACTCCACAACAAAATCAGGTAGCTGAAAGGCGAAACAGAACACTGATTGGAGCAGCAAGAACAATGTTGGCCGATGGTAAACTGCCAATTACCTTTTCGGCAGAAGCTGTCAACATATCGTGCTTTGTGCAAAATCAAACTTTGATAGTCAAATAAATCAATAGAACACCTTATGAACTTCTTTTTCACAGAAAACCATTCATTAGATTTTTTAAGTCATTTGGTAGTCCTGTCTCAATAATCAACACCCAAGACCATTTAGGTAAGTTGGCTCCTAAGTCTAATGATGGATTCTTTGTATGTTATTCCTTTGTCTCAAAGGATAGTGTTTAATCCTGGATTAAACATTATTGATGAATCAACCAATGTTAAATTCAATGAGCATTCCTTTCCAAAGTCAATAAATGGTCCCGAGTGGTTGTTTGATATTGACTCTTTTAAAAAATCTTTTTGATCAGCATCACTTGTCAACTGCAGGTAACCTACAGTCAGCTGGATCATTTGGAACAGTTGGGAGAACAGATGATTTTCCTATGATGCCCCCTTCTTCTACTAGACAACTTGTGGAAGATGTTCCATTGCAAGCTGACCCTGTCAGACAAGAACAACAAAATCAAAGTATTTCAACTAAAGCTGGTCCTAATACACCTCAATATCCTTCAGAAGAACCATCATCTAAAGATAGAAATCTAGAACCAGCCACTGTACCAATTGAAACCGAAAGGAATGACAATGATGAAAGTCTTCAAAGTGCTGCAGATGCTAAAAATGAAAATTATGAAGCATTTGACTACTTTCACCATTCACCAACATCACTACATGAAGGTGCCTCTTACCAAAATTATCTGAGTGTCTCCAATCTTGATGTATCAGTTGCTAGAGACTCAATTCCAACAACAAGGATACATAAGAATCATCTAGTGTTAAGCATCATTGTTGAATTAGATGAGCCGGTGACAAGAAGAAAGTCAATTATTGCAAAGATCTGTTTTTTTCTAGCTTTTTGTGTCAAACTGTACCCAAGAATATAAAAAAGGCTCTTTAAGACAATAGCTGGATAGAGGCAACGCAGGAAAAATTGCTCCAGTTCAAGAAACAAGAAGTATGGCAACTGGTAGACCTTATCGAAGGACAATACCCTATCAGTACCGGATGGCTGTATAGAAACAAGACTGATGACAATGTTATTGTCATCAGAAATAAAGTAAGGTTGGTGGCACAGGGATACACTCAAGAAGAAGGAATAGAATATGATGAAGTGTTTGCTCCTGTTGCCAGATTAGAATCAATAAGACTTTTCCTTGCATACTCTACATCCATGAAATTCATAGTTTATCAAATGGATGTAAAGTGTGCATTTCTTTATGTAAAAATATCTGAAGAAGTCTATGTGAGTCAACCACCTAGCTTTGAAGACCCATATTTCCCTCATAGGGTATACAAACTTGATAAAGAATTGAATGGTCTACATCAAGCCCCACGAAAGTGGTACGAGACTCTATCATCTTTTCTCCTTACACATGGGTATGAGAGAGGAAAGATTGATTAGACTCTCTTCAGAAAAAGAAAAGGAAATGGCATGTTGCTGGTCCAGATCTACGTGGATGATATCATCTTTGGTTCAACAAATAAGCAACTCTGGAAGGATTTTGAAGGCCTTATGCATTCAAAATTCCAGATAAGTGCTATGGGGGAACTCATATTTTTCTTAGGATTGCAAGTACAACAAACAGTAGATGGAATCTTCATCAATCAATCAAATATGTTGAAACCATGTGGAAGAAATTTCATTTTGTAGATTGTTAGTCAATTAGAACCCCTGTTGATACAAGAATGAAGAGAGGTCCAGATTCAGAAGGCAAATCAGTGGATCAGACTCATTATCGATCAATGATTGGGTCAATCATGTATTTAAAAGCAAGCAGACCTGACATAATGTTTGGTGTTTGTGTTTGTGCCAAATATCAAGCAGATCCCAAGGAATCACATGTAAATGCTGTCATGAGGATATTCAGATGTCTCAAGGGCAAACCTGCACTTGGATTATGGTATCCAAAGGAAGGAGATTTTAATCTGTATACCTACACTAATAGTGACTATAGATGATGCAACTTTAATAGAAAATCCACTTCTAGTGGTTGTCAATTTCTTGGTCCCAGACTGGTCTCCTGGCAGAGCAAGAAGCAAACAAATGTATGTGTTTCAACACTAGAAGCTGAACACATAACAGCATCAGCTTATTGCTCTCAAGTTCTCTGGATTCAAAACCAGATGCTTGATTATGGTTTTAACTTTTTGCACACACCAATTCATATTGACAACACAGCAGGCATGTTCATAACAAACAATCCAGTTCAGCACTCAAAAACCAAAAACATTGAAATTAGATATCACTTTTTGAGAGATTATGCTGAAAAGAGGTTAATGAAATTGATAAAGGTCCACACGGACAATCAATTAGCTGATTTATTTACTAAGGCATTTGATCCTAGTCAGTTTCAATTCCTAGTGCAATCAATTGGCATGATTAACCTTGAGTAAAAATCAAAATTTAGAAAAACATTCAAATATTTCAAAGATATAAAATGAAGTCATTTGTTAAAGAATATTATATATATCATGGGAAATGATATAATTACAGTCGTTATATCATTCAACATGACTTATCTAATATGCGGGTGGGCTCAAATTGGAAAAGAAGAAACATGTTGTGATGAACTAAAGCTCATATTCAACTGTGAAGCATTCATGTTAGAGTATAACTAAGTATTAGCTTATCCAAATGTGTGTGTGTGTGTACTAACCTAAACACACCAGGTAATGATGCATTATTAATCTCATTCACCCACATCAGTTTCTCGTGCTTTTTGTTGAGCAAAAATCTGGAGAAAGAAGCACATAGTGCTTATGTCATGATCCAAAAAGATTCCTAATGTGGAATACACCCAACCTGGATGAAATAATAAAGAATACATTTCTTGTGAATAAACAAAAAGAATCCCAAAGTGGATCAGCTTCCAAAGTAAAGTGCAAAAAGAATCACAATGTGGATCAAATAAATAAAAAGGATCAAAGTAAAAGAATCCCAAACGAGGATCAATCAAATGAGATTTCATAATTTAAATGACATGGTCATGTAAGTTGTGAAAAAGTTCTATCATGCATTTCATACGAGTAGTTGATCTTGCCATGCTTTTGAGTCTGAGGTACATGTTGAATACTCAATTCACTAAAAACATGATAAATATCACTAGCATCAAAGTATTATCCAAGCATGAGTTTAAGAGGACAAACATACGTACAATCAATATATTCATGATTATGTCTACTTTACTAACAATTACTTGCACTTGTGAATGGTAAGATTGATATGCTCCCAAGAAAGGTATATTTCCTCTTCTTGTTCAGATAAGAAAACAAAAATTACAAAAATATTTTCTCTTCAAAATTTTAAACCTTTAAAGTTTCTAAATTTTATGGATATAAACTTTAGGGGAGTAATTAAAATTTTGATTATTATGTACAATTGTTGCTTTTCTTAAAAATATTTAAAATCAGAAAGTTGACTGTGTTGGTGTGAAAGTTATACCATAGTATCCCAATGTATGCAGATATCTAGAAGTATAAAAGTCCAAGTTCAGTCAAAACTAGGAAACTTGTATCACACCTGGTGTATAAGTCAATCCAAGCAAGAATTGACAATCCAAGCAACAGTTAAAACTTCATAACAATCAAAACAACAAACTCTGCTTCATAACAATCAAAACAACAGACTTAGCTTCATAATAGTCAAAGTAGAAGACTCATCTTCATAAAAGTCAAAGCATAAGCACAAAAACAGCCAGAACTATCCACAGCAAAAACATTAGTTTTTGACAAAGTTCAAATTTTAATGCGGGTAAAAGCATTGTACAAGAAAAACAAATGCGTACAACCGATGCGGGTAATAGTTTTGTACAAGAAAAACACAAGTGAAACTTATGCGGACAAGTTAACTCATCTGCATTAGTTTCAAAACAAATGCGTACAACAAGTTCTGAAGTGTTCAAAACTTATGCGGACAAAAGTATTTTTCCGCATTTCTATATGCGGTTAACATTTTGTTCATCCGCATTTCTCTATGCGGATAAGTTTTGTTCAACCGCATTTCCCATTTGCGGTTGACATGATCAATGCGGACTACATTGTTGTGTATTTGTTTCAATAATAAAATTTTGTGCTCACACTCTTCTGTTATGATGTGTGTTTGAACCATAGTTAATGCGGATGGATAATACAATGCACAGAAATACAAACATCCATCAGCATTAACAAATGCAGTTGAAGGTCAAGAAATGCAGACAACTTAATTGTTCAGTCGGATTTGTTGAAGTAAATACGGACAAGACAAATGGTCCTACCCCATTTGTTACAGTGTCAAATGCTGACAAGTTTTGTTCTTCCGCATTTGTCATAGTACAACAAATGCGTACAAGTCTAAAAACATTCGCATTTGCTACACTACTCAAATGCTGACAAATTTTGAACTTCCGCATTTACTACAGTACACAAATGCTGATAAGTTTTGTCCTACCGCATTCGCTACAGTATAAAATTAAAACTTTCGCATTTGTTCAGAAACTTGCAAAGTTTGAGAAATCCATTTAAATTGACTATTTAAACACATTAATGAGAGTCATTTAATACTTTTCAAATTTGAGAGACTTTCTAGTGCAACGAGCGTTTTCTTACTGTTCTTCAACCATCAACCAAAATCATCACAATCCTACTAATTCGATTATTCATCCAACATCTCTTCATCTCTATTTCGATTCTCAGCCAACGTAGTATCGAAACAAGGTGATCATCAATGGATTCACAGACCTTGACCGTCGAACAAATGATGAACATAGAACCCTAGCTCAAGGAAGATTCATAAAATTAACTATAAAAAATGGATTTCAATGACATTCTCGAGTCTAATGAAACTAATGATCATGTGAATAAGAAAAATAAATCCAGTTTCAATCCCTAGGCTCATCGCATGAACAGGGGATCAAAAAACTGATAATGTTGAAGACTAATCCTTTGTTTTAGTGTTAAAATATGCTCAAAACAACGAAGATCATTAAAAACAAGCAAAAAACACAACATATATGGTTATTCATCACAAAATCAAGGTAGGTCAAATTCCTATGGAACAGTAACTGTTGAACTCTCAATTTTGACTTGATTAAGTCAAAACTGAGAAAAGTCAAACTTGATTTTAGTTGTGTGATTTGATTTCTTTTAGAAAATTACTCACTCATATGTCTCTAATGTAGAGATCAATGGCAAACCTGACTTGGAGCAAGCTCCACAATGCTAGTGGATATCTTGATCCTGATGTGCTTGAAGATGAAGGGCTGAGAGACATGATAAGATTCATTTCAACAACAAGAGTAGCACATGACATCACAGTGAGACCCATCATTTATGAGAACTTCATCAGGTCTTTTTGGGAACAACTGAAGTTATTGATGTAGATGGTGTAAGGACCATTTCTGGAAGAATCACTGATGATCATACTCTTGCCATCTCTAAACAGACTGTGAGATAGTGTCTGCAGTTTGGAGATGATGCTAAATCTTCCCATGAACTTGAAGAGGATGACATCTTTACCTTCTTTGCCAACATTGGTTATGAAGGGGGTTTTGAAGGAAAGCAAATTGTTAAGGGGCTAGTTGACTTGCAGTGGAGATTCTTGATTCATGTATTCCAACACTGCCTATCAAAGAGGAAGACTAGTTGGAATGATATCCCCATCACAACATCATCTATCTGTGCTTTATGCACTAACAAACAATTCAACATGTCTGCCTATGAGTTTAATGGCTTAGTGTCCAACATTCAAGAAGAAAGAAGACACATGTTTTTGATGTATCCAAGGTTTCTACGGTGCTTCATTAATGAAGCCTTTCCTGACATTGTACCTGAAGGCCTTGTGATGGACATTCCTCATTATAATGCCAAGTCATACAAAAACATCAAGAAAAAGGACCCTAGGAACTTCTACAATGGAACTTTCTTTCCTCTGCTTCCATGGATGTTGCAACAGATAAATCCAGAAGACGCTATTGATGAACAAGAAGAAGAAGTTGCTCCTGTGGATGAGCACGATGTCATAGAAGAACAACAAGCTGCTCCTAATCAACAACCTGTTGATGAGTATGCTGAGGAAGCTGATGAAGGGCTAAGGCCAATGTCACCACAGGTTGATGTAGGTGGTGATCTTCACACTAGGCCTTCAGTTCAAGAAGCTGAGATTCCATCACTATTTAGAGCATCACCATTCATTCTCCTCTATCACTTGTTCATTCTCATCATGTATCTCCAATTCATTCTTCTCCAGCAGCTGCTGCTGCATCTATTGACTCTAGTGAATCTACCAGTTAATCAGATATATCTAAATTATCTTCGGATGAGGAGGATCATCATCCTGAGAGGCCAGCAAGACAAGTTCAATCATAGGCCAGTGCATCAGAAAGCTATGAAGAATCTGAATGTAACCATCCTGATTCCAAGGATGAGATGATTTCTGAATTACTGCTTAAAGTAGCAAGGATGGAGAAACTCCTTGATAGAAGTTCTGGGATTATCAGAGACATAATTCTAGAGTTAGATGAGAAGGAGAAAGAGATTAAAGAGTTAAAAGCCAAATACGAGTCTGAAAAAGAAGAAAAAGATAAAGAGATTGAAAGACTCAAAGCAGCTCTTGATTAGGCAAAGGAAGAAATCAACGAGCATGTGGATTCTGCAACTATTCAGACCATTGCTATGGAAGAAGAAGAGGATCTTCTTGATGTTCAGACTGATATTATTGCTGATCTACATAGGCAAATTGATGCGTTAACAAAAAGAGTTTCAGAATTGGAAATGCTAATAAAAATTAAAGAAGAGTTGGCCAAAGAAACAAAAAAGAAAGACGACGATGATTCTGACAAAGAATAGGGAGATGAGGGTGAGAAAGAACAAGAATCAAAAGATGATGACAGTGTCTCTGGTGAGAGTACTAGTGATGATGATGACTCTCCACCATCAAAGAGACAAAGAACTGATGAATCTGTAAAGCTAATTGAACACAGTCGGATTGGGGAAGAAGAAGAAGAGAGTATGGCAATGGTTGTTTATTCTGGTGAATCATCTGAAGAAAGATTTGATGAAGTGGCTGAGATGAAAGAGATGATTGAAGAATTAGAAATCTACTCATTTGGAGAGTTCATAATTGATGAAGATTTCTAGGATTTTGTTAGAGATCTCAAAGCACCATTTGAACCCATTGTGGTAATCCCTCATACTCTTGTGCCATTAGAAGCAGAGTTAATCTTACAGATTTTTCCTACCATTTCTCTGTCTGATGAGCAAAATGAACTCATCAGAAGATTATGTGAGGAGATTAAAGAAAAAAAAGAAGATGATAAGAAAAAACAAGAAAAGAAATAGAAAGAAGCTCAAACCTCTAGTCCCTCTTCATCTGGATCACATGTGCATACCTATTCCAGGAAGAGAAAGTATTTATCTGAGAAGGCCAAGGGAAAAAGGCCCATGGAAGAAGTGGATTCGGTCAAAAAGAAGCAAAAAAATGATCCAAGAAGCCTAGCTGCTATAGCTCAATTTCTAGAAGAACATGAAAAGGCTGAGGAACAAATGAAGCAAAGCATAGAAGTAATAGTCTTGAAGGAAGGTGAGATCGAAGGAGGTTATCAGATTGATGAACCAGTGGCTAGAGATAGACCTGTTAAGGCTGAAACTTCAGTTGAAGAGATGGTTGAAAAAGCCCAAACTGATGATCTGATGATTAAAGTAATGTATCTGATCAACCAAGGCTATGACCCTGATGAGGTGTTTGGTATGACTTATGAAAGGATGGTAGATTAAGTCAACAAGATGCAAAAACTTCTGGATCCTACCTTTGTGACTGAGGGGCTGTTTGGCAGCCTCTTAATCAGCCTCTTAATGGTTCAGATGTCTTAATGATTCAGCACTTAATGGTTCAGACTGTTTGTTTTGCAAGCAAATGTTTGAATGGTTCAGACATTTGCCTCTGAATTGTTAAGCATTATACTAATGCTGAATGGTTAAGAGGTATAATGCTGAATGGTTAAGAACTCTTATCTGAATTAGTCAGACATTTGCCTTTGAATAGTTAAGCGATATACTAGCTCTTAATGGTTCAGACCTCTTAATGGTTCAGCACTTAATGGTTCAGACCTCTTATTGGTTCAGCACTTAATCATTCAGATATTGCCAAATAGCCCCTGAGTATGAAAAAAAAACAGTCAAGTCTCCAACATCTTTATCCACAATATAAACTCAACAATCTGAAGCTCCCCAATCACATTATCCTGATCCCTATAGCATGACTGACAGGGAAATGAAAGATTATCTTTTTAAACAAGGCTTTACAAGAAGAAAACTGGGTAACATGAAGACAAATTCCCTCAGCGCTGCAATCCTCAAGATAATCAAGGACAAGAAAGAAAGATTAAAGAAAGTAGAAGAAGAGGTTTTAGGGAGGAAGCTCAGTACTAGAGGTTTAGCTTAAGATATTCAGCTCACTACCAATGACCATGATGTCTTGGCACCCATGTTGCACAAAAATCCTAAATGGTTTGCTGAACCCTCTTAATTGAAGCTTCAAGAAGGGTTAACCACTTCAGAAATGATTAGGGGTGTGTCTACTCCAGAAGGAAAAGTACATGTGAAGACCATTACCTAGAAGTATGATAGTAACTCGAATATGTTTATGGTGAAAAAAGTCTTAGGGTTGGTTCAATTCTTTACAGAGTACACTGCTTTGGTGAACTCCCTGCAGATCCATGACCAGAAGGAATTAGCTGAACTTGAGTTGATCAATCATAAAGCTATGTATAGAGGATATGAGTTTGAAGATATTCTTAAAATGTTCAAGAAAACAAACAACTTCAAATCTCTAAAAGCAATATGCATCCGAAAAGACAAATCTTTCCAAAATCCTCTGGAAAAGAAAAAAAAGACAAAAGGGACTGAAGAGTTGGTGTTTCCTGAGCTAAATGTAAAACCAACTGAGTCACTAAAAAGAAAGATGGTGGCTCGTACTCCCAAGACAAAACCAATCTCAAATGTATTTTATGATGAGAAGACTTATGAGTTGGTTATTAAGAGGAGATGGGAAAGGAAAGAAGATACTGAAATAAGGCTGTTTAGCAGATATGAGGTGAGACTACTTGATGAATCACATATCCACTACATCTTCACAAGACACTTAAGAGAGATAGATAACAAGCTTGTGGAAGATGATATATATTTCTTTTTGAAATGCATCAAGATATTGAAGATGGCCTATGACAGATACAACAAGAAAAAAGAACAGAAAAAGAAGAAGAAAGTCCCTCTCCAGCTGGGTAATATTGTGATGCTTGAGGTGGATGCTGATGGATCTTATTGATCCACAGAGATGGGCTTTTCGCAGTATCAGTGTGGAAACCTATATCTCTAAGGCAGATGCCTGTCGAAGCTATTTATACCATGAGCCAGATGAAGATTTATGTGCTAAGCAAAGACAAGATGGCTGAAGCAAGAGACTTCTCCAACATGATCAAAGCAATCTTGGATCCATCTCAGGTAGAACCAGGTCCAGCTCCATCATCATCAGTCCAAGCACGAGTAGAAGAACCAACAGAATCTTCACAACCTCCACCACCATCAAACCATTGAAGTACATAGGCTGTATAATCCTTAGGGGGAGTATTGTTGGACCCTAAAAGGATCATACATGAAAAAGGCCCATGGAAGAAGTGGACTCGGTCAAAAAGAAGCAAAAAAATGATCCAAGAAGCCTAGCTGCTATAGCTCAATTTCTAGAAGAACATGAAAAGGCTGAGGAACAAATGAAGCAAAGCATAGAAGTAATAGTCTTGAAGGAAGGTGAGATCGAAGGAGGTTATCAGATTGATGAACCAGTGGCTAGAGATAGACCTGTTAAGGCTGAAACTTCAGTTGAAGAGATGGTTGAAAAAGCCCAAACTGATGATCTGATGATTAAAGCAATGTATCTGATCAACCAAGGCTATGACCCTGATGAGGTGTTTGGTATGACTTATGAAAGGATGGTAGATTAAGTCAACAAGATGCAAAAACTTCTGGATCCTACCTTTGTGACTGAGGGGCTGTTTGGCAGCCTCTTAATCAGCCTCTTAATGGTTTAGATGTCTTAATGATTCAGCACTTAATGGTTCAGACTGTTTGTTTCGCAAGCAAATGTTTGAATGGTTTAGACATTTGCCTCTGAATTGTTAAGCATTATACTAATGCTGAATGGTTAAGAGGTATAATGCTGAATGGTTAAGAACTCTTATCTGAATTGGTCAGACATTTGCCTTTGAATAGTTAAGCGATATACTAGCTCTTAATGGTTCAGACCTCTTAATGGTTCAGCACTTAATGGTTCAGACCTCTTATTGGTTCAGCACTTAATCATTCAGATATTGCCAAATAGCCCCTGAGTATGAAAAAAAAACAGTCAAGTCTCCAACATCTTTATCCACAATATAAACTCAACAATCTGAAGCTCCCCAATCACATTATCCTGATCCCTATAGCATGACTGACAGGGAAATGAAAGATTATCTTTTTAAACAAGGCTTTACAAGAAGAAAACTGGGTAACATGAAGACAAATTCCCTCAGCGCTGCAATCCTCAAGATAATCAAGGACAAGAAAGAAAGATTAAAGAAAGTAGAAGAAGAGGTTTTAGGGAGGAAGCTCAGTACTAGAGGTTTAGCTTAAGATATTCAGCTCACTACCAATGACCATGATGTCTTGGCACCCATGTTGCACAAAAATCCTAAATGGTTTGCTGAACCCTCTTAATTGAAGCTTCAAGAAGGGTTAACCACTTCAGAAATGATTAGGGGTGTGTCTACTCCAGAAGGAAAAGTACATGTGAAGACCATTACCTAGAAGTATGATAGTAACTCGAATATGTTTATGGTGAAAAAAGTCTTAGGGTTGGTTCAATTCTTTACAGAGTACACTGCTTTGGTGAACTCCCTGCAGATCCATGACCAGAAGGAATTAGCTGAACTTGAGTTGATCAATCATAAAGCTATGTATAGAGGATATGAGTTTGAAGATATTCTTAAAATGTTCAAGAAAACAAACAACTTCAAATCTCTAAAAGCAATATGCATCCGAAAAGACAAATCTTTCCAAAATCCTCTGGAAAAGAAAAAAAAGACAAAAGGGACTGAAGAGTTGGTGTTTCCTGAGCTAAATGTAAAACCAACTGAGTCACTAAAAAGAAAGATGGTGGCTCGTACTCCCAAGACAAAACCAATCTCAAATGTATTTTATGATGAGAAGACTTATGAGTTGGTTATTAAGAGGAGATGGGAAAGGAAAGAAGATACTGAAATAAGGCTGTTTAGCAGATATGAGGTGAGACTACTTGATGAATCCCATATCCACTACATCTTCACAAGACACTTAAGAGAGATAGATAACAAGCTTGTGGAAGATGATATATATTTCTTTTTGAAATGCATCAAGATATTGAAGATGGCCTATGACAGATACAACAAGAAAAAAGAACAGAAAAAGAAGAAGAAAGTCCCTCTCCAGCTGGGTAATATTGTGATGCTTGAGGTGGATGCTGATGGATCTTATTGATCCACAGAGATGGGCTTTTCGCAGTATCAGTGTGGAAACCTATATCTCTAAGGCAGATGCCTGTCGAAGCTATTTATACCATGAGCCAGATGAAGATTTATGTGCTAAGCAAAGACAAGATGGCTGAAGCAAGAGACTTCTCCAACATGATCAAAGCAATCTTGGATCCATCTCAGGTAGAACCAGGTCCAGCTCCATCATCATCAGTCCAAGCACGAGTAGAAGAACCAACAGAATCTTCACAACCTCCACCACCATCAAACCATTGAAGTACATAGGCTGTATAATCCTTAGGGGGAGTATTGTTGGACCCTAAAAGGATCATACATGCCAATTCAAAAGGTGGATGAAAGTTGTTCTGTTGGAAAAATCCCACAAGTACAAGAAGATATGCGGGTGAATAAGAACAGAAGAAAACAACCAAGTGTCGGCTATTCGCATTAGTCAATGTGGATGACAAAAGAACAAATGTGGACAAGTATGTTCATCGGCATTTACTAATGCGGATAGCTAGAACAAATACGGCCAAGTAATTGTTCATCCGCATTAACTAATGCAGATGATTAGAGACAAATGCGCATGAGTATTTGTTCATCCGCATTTCCCAATGCTGATGGACATACTTAATGTTGAAGACCAACAGAAAAAATGCTGATGACAATCAAGTCATCCGCATTAGTCAATGCGGATGAACAACTACAAACGCGGATTACTTTTTGTACTTAGACTAGTATTCTGATGTATAGTGTTAGGTTAGTCTAGTCATTTTGTACAAGCATTATGTTAGCCTATAAATAGCATAGAATACCCTACGTTTGAAACTACTAGAATATTAGAATCTTCGATTGTCATATGTTTGAGAGGTGTCAAGTTACTGTATATTGCTAAAACCCTAGCATTCATTGTAACTCGTTTACCTTCATTAATACAAAGCATTTATGAGTCTTTTAAGCATTCCATGATCCTTGATTGTGTATTTCTGTTGCATAATCTCTGACTCAATCATCATATTCGATCTTTGTTGAAGTCACATCAACAGAGAATTCCATTCTTGAACCTCTATCAAGTATCTCAGGTCTTGTATTTTGAATAATCATATGATCACTTTGTAAATTTGTAATAGAACTTGAGAGCAATATACAACATTCTTGAAAACCATTTCTGCTTGTGTTCTTTTACTTTAAGTTCCTAGTTTATATAAAGTCGGTTCCCTATTTGATCTTGTAAGTGTATTCAAGTTCACTCTCCAACACACCTTGTGAAACTGTTGCATTGACCTCCCAAACCGGTCCTTGCAATTGGTATCAGAGCTATCCAAGGTCTTGATTGTAAGATCTAAAGCTGACATGGAAACTAGCACAATGACAAAGTCTCCACTGATCACTCCTGATGACTTTGATACTTGGTGCCAAAGAATGAAATGGTTCACCAAGTCTCAAGATAGCAGGATGTGGAGATCTGTTTTCTTTAAACCTCATGTTACATGCACACCTTCAGCAACTACTGGTGGTGAAATGGTACCAAAGGAAGTGACTGACTATTCTGATGAAGATTGGAAGAGAATAGATGTAGATCAGAAGGCTATGACCGCTCTTCAAACTGCTCTTCCTAACTCTATGTACATAGGCTTCAAGAATTGCAAAACTGCCAAGCAGCTCTGGGATGCACCGAAGTTGATATATGATGGGTCTGAGGAAGCCAAGGAGAACAAGAAAGAACTCATGAAGCAGTAGTATGAGAACTTCACCTTCAAAACTGGTGAAACCATGACTCGGCAATATTTCAGATATGTTGAGATTGTGGACACTCTGATGGATACTCGTGTCAAACTGGAGAATATGGATATTATGAGGAAGTTCATCTTCTCTCTTCCTAGAGAGAGAACTCATTACTTTGTGGCCATTAAAAGAACTAAAAACCTCTCAACTCTTACCCTTACAGAGTAGTATGGCATCCTGAGCGGTTACCACATGGAGATGAACATGCAAAATCCATCTCATAGCTCATCCAGTACCGACAAGAGTTCTGCCCTCCATGTGGTTGAAAGGGATAGCAAAGAACCTCAGCATCACCTTCTCATCTACCCGGACAACTCACAAAAGTGCAATTTCATCACCTTCCCGGAGACACCAAGGGAGAGCTACATCCAAGGAAGCCCATTCCAAGAGACAAGCTCTTCTCAAGCATTTGTGTCTTTTGATGAATGTGCAGGCAACTTTCTCTTTACTTTGGAAGACTTGGACTACATTCATCCAGATGATCTAGAGTACATGGAGATTGTGCAGCAGATGGCTCTCCTCACTCACAGAGCCAAGAAGTTCTACCAAAAGTAGGGAGGAAGTTTCCCAGCAATGTATCCAGTGGCAAATTTGGCCAGGCTAAAAGCAAAGTGAAATGTTACAACTGTAACCAGATGTGACACTTTGCTAAAGAATGCAAGACACCAAGAACAAATGGTTGCCAGGCACAATCCAGATCAAAATACACAGAGGGAGCTCCAAAAGCTGAGAAGCCCAAGCAACAGGCTGTAGTAGCTGTTTAAGAAGGAGACTTTGATTGGGGTTTCTAGGTTGAAGATGCTACTCCAAACAATGTCTTGTTGGCTGACCATGAAGAACCTAAGGTAATAGAACATCTTTGTACATCTGAGTGCGTTGCTAAAATTAGCATGTATAGGTGCTACTACTTAGAAGTGAAATCTGATCTTGAGTCTTTAAATATTTTAAAAGTTGATTTTAAAAGAGTAGAAAATGATTATAAACTTAAAATAAATGATTTAGAGAAAACAATTTCTACTCTTAAACATGAGCACACAAATTACAGGACTCAAATAAAAAATCTCATTGCTAAGTTAACTGAATGCCGGGCTAAACTTGTGATCAGCAAAGACAGGGCAGAAAAATGTGTTCTTGAAAAGGAAACTTTTAAGAACATCATATCTTCATCTCTGCATGCCAAAGTGTCTTATCAGAACAGGCAGGGACTGGGATCTAGTGAAATAGCTCCTCCACACACTCTATTATCTGTAAGATAGCCAAGGTGTTGAACTTGTGAAGATGAGCTTCCTCTAGAAGATCCAGTTCAAGAGAAAGATGAAGATGATGATAATGAAGAGGAGATGGTGAAGGATAAACCTAAACTGAGTGAGAAAGATCAATCTGATGAGGGACATCATTCTCCTGGAGAAGAAATGGACAAAGATGGCCAAGTCTGCATGAAAAAACTTGATCAGGAATGCAAAGAGAAAAGCCAAGAAAGTTCAAGAGATCAAGGCCACCTTTGACTTGAAGCAGAAGCAAGTATTCATATCTGTTGGGTTTGAGCTGGTGAAGACTGCAAACTTAACTATGGATTCTAGTACAAGGAGTCCTAGTTTAAGTTCAAACAATCCTTGTCAAAAGAGGAAGGTTGATAAAAAGTGCACCGTTGCTGCACTGCCTGAACCATCCAGTTCCAAGAGCAAGCCTATCCATAAGAAGCCTGCATCATCTGCAAAAGTAAAGAAGGAATTGGAAAGTGATCTAGCTCAACCAGCCTCTCAGAACAAATCTCTCAGAAATAGCTTAACTACATGTATCATGTGTGGTAGTACTTCTCATCTTCCTAAGGATTGCATCTACAATCCCAAAAGTACTGTCAACATGACCAAGAAGGCTTCTGAGATAAAGAAGAAGAACACAGATTAAGAAGGAAAATCTCTTTTCCTAAGAAGCTCCAAAAAGAAGGCTCAGAAGATAAGTGGAAAATTGCCTTCGGAAGATATTTTGGTCTCGAAAGAAAGCAATGCTTCCAAAGTACTGAAGTCTGCAGTGGATGCAAAAACTTTCAAATGTTCGGTCTGCAAAACTTCCAAAGTTGTAAAAACTTCCGAGGCATTGAAGGCCAAGTCTAATCTGTCCAAGATGGTATGGAAGACAAAATAAGGCCAAGTGACTGAGGTTTCCTTATCATCAACAGCTCAAGATCCTCAATGCTTAAACATAGGAACGATAACTGTGGATTTACCTTCCGTTAATATAAATGAACCCAAGACAAGCAAGGCTTGGATCTCCAAATGTAACTAACCATCTTTTTTTATGCAGGAACAGCTGAAGACCAAAAGGAATGTATGGATTATTGATAGTGGTTGTTCCAGGTACATGACAGGAAATGGCTCCTTGCTGCAAAACTTTAAAAAGTTTGATGGAGGGCCAGTTGCTTTTGGAGGAGAATCTGGTGGTTACATCACCGGAAGGGGCAATGTCACAAACGGTAAGCTCAGCATTGAAAAGGTAAATTTGTCAAGGAGTTTGAGTACAATCTTCTGAGTGTATCTCAATTTTATGACCAGAAGCATAACATGTTCTTCACTAAACATGAGTGCATTGTTCTCATGCCTCGGGTGGTCATTCCTTAGGAGCATATCCTGCTTAGAGCACCCAAGAAAGGGAACATGTACAAGAGGGATTTTCAAGAAACCTCCCCTTCTGGAGAAGTTTCCTGCTTTCTGTCTAAAGCCAGTAGTGATGAGTCCTTCCTCTGGCATAAAAGAATGTGCCATGTAAACTTTAAGAACGTGAATTGATTAATTAAAGATGATTTAATAACTGGAATTCCAAAGAAAGAGTTTACAAGTGATGACCATTGTGTTGCATGTCTGAAAGGAAAGCAACACAAACTGTCTCAGAAGCCAAAGGAAGTCAACTCCATTACTACCCCCTTCACTTATTACACTTGGATCTGTTTGGCCCCACAAGTTTAATGAGTTTAGGAGAAACTTCATATTGTCTTGTGATCACAGAGGACTTCACAAGATACACTTGGGTCTTCTTCCTTAGAACTACTGATGAGACTCCTTAAATCTTGAAGTCCTTTATTCTGATGATTGAGAATCATTCTGATCACAAGGTCAAGATCAAAAGATGTGATCAAATTCAAAAATCATATCCTTGATTCATTTTGTGAGGAAAAAGGTATTACAAGACAATAAAGTGCTGCCAGGACTCCTCAGCAAAATGGTGTTGCTGAGAGGGAAACAAGACACTTATTGAAGTTGCAAGAACCATGTTGCCTGATTCTAAACTACCTATCACCTTCTGGGCAGTGGCAGTTAACACTGCCTGCTATGTGCAGAACAGAGTTTTAATTGTCAAGACTAATGGTACGGCTCCTTATGAGCTGTGGCACAAAAGTAGACCTTTCACTGGTTTCCTCAGATCAATTGGATGTTCTTGCACCATCTTGAATACCAAAGATCATCTAGCCAAATTTTTTAAGAAGTCAAATAATGGATATTTCATAGGATACTCTTCTCAAGCTAAGGCTTATAGAGTATACAATCTTAGAACTAGAGTAGTTGAGGAGTCAGCCAATGTGACTTTCAATGAACACATACCCAGTGTGAAGGGTTCTGGTCCTGATTGGCTATTTGATTTTGATTTAGTTACCAACTGTTTTAACAAATCTTGTAAAGATGTTTCAGGATCTACAGGTAACTTATCAATAGGAGATCCTCACCCAAGATTTGAGCTATAAAGGATAAGTTTGAATACTACTTCATCTCCAATGGTAACTAACCCTGCAGGTGGAGATCCTATTAGCACTACAATGACAAATTAAGCTTATACATCTGAGGTGCCTACAAATTCCAGCTCAGATGCACAAAACTCAAATGAAGGACCTTGAAATGTAGGAGATTGTGGAGATTGCGATTTTGACCAAGAATTCCATGTAACTAATGACCTCTCCACTGATGATAACATCAATGATGTCATACACTCATTGGATCAAGTCAACCTTAATATGTGTGTTGATGTGGTGGGTGATCCTTAATCACCAAATTTGAATTTCACAAACTTAGATTTGTCAAAGCAACTTGCTGTGATTCCTCAACTAAGAATCCACAAGTCTAACCCTACCACAAACATCATTGGAGATGTTAAGAATAGGAGTAAGGACAAGAGGACAAACCCATGATAAAAATGTTTTTCTTCACTCTTGTTTCTTGTCTTAGATAGAACCTAAGAAGATTGATAAGGCTTTGAAGGATGGAAGTTGGGTTGAAGCAATGCAGGAGGAGCTGCTTCAATTTAAAAGACAAAAGGTTTGGAACTTATGTCCTCTTCATCATGGGAAGACTACTATAGGAACCAAATGGGTTCTTAGGAACAAGAAGGTTGATAGAGGACTTGTCATAAAAAAAGGCTAGACTAGTTGGGTTCTTAGGAACAAGAAGGTTGATAGAGGACTTGTCATAAAAAAAGGCTAGACTAGTTGTTCAATGGTACACTCAAGAAAAAGGGATTGACTACACTGATGTCTTTGCTCAAGTAACAAGACTTGAAGCTGTTAGGATATTCCTGGCTTTTGCTGCATCCAAGGATTTCAAAGTACACCAACTTGATGTCAAGTGTGCTTTTCTATATGGTGTGATTGGAGAGGTAGTATATGTCAAACAACCACCTAGCTTTGCAGACCCAGATTATCCTGATTATGTCTGCAAGCTTGGCAAAGCTCTCTATTGGCTTCATCAGGATCCAAGGAAGTGGTATGAGACATTGTCGCAATACCTTGTCCAGCATGGATTCAAGAGAGGTACCAATGATAGCACACTTTTTCTCAAAGGAACAGGGAATAATTTGACTCTGGTTCAAGTTTATGTAGATGACATCATTTTTTGGTCACCTAATCCAAGTCTCTGCAAAGAGTTTGAGAAGCTGATGAAGAATAGATTTGAAATGAGTGCCGTGGGGGAACTCAATTTCTTTCTAGGAATTCAAGTAACGTAGGTGGAGAATGGTATCTTCCTAAACCAGTCCAAGTATGTGCATGACATACTGACCAGATTTCATTTAACTGACTGCAAGGTTGCCAAGACTCCCATGGCAAGAAATCACTCTCTAGGTCCTGACCTTGAAGGGGAGTGTGTTGATGAACGCCTCTACAAGGCAATGATTGGGTCTCTCATGTACCTCACAGCCAGTAGACCTGATATCATGTTTGCCATATGTATTTGTGCAGGATATCAAGTCAACCCAAAGATGTCTCACCTAGATTTAAGTATCTAATATCAACTATTGCGATGATTAACTTTGAGTAGATTTTCTTAAATTAATTTCAGAATTATTTTCTATAATATGTGTCTTTAATGTTGTCTATTTCATCATCCATATAAGCCCAGCTATTTTGAAAGAAATCTTTATAACTATTATTTCTTATACTTAAAAGAATTTGAAGTATAATTTATTTTGAAGGACATTAAAATTAACTTTGGAAGAAACTTATGTCCTCAACTCAAATAAGTAAATTACCTTCGGAAGAAATTTGAATATCTTCAGAAGCTTAACACACTTATATGAATTGAAGAACAATTTCCTTCTGAAGCAAATTAGTCTCGAAAGATTTACTATTGAGTAAAACTTCAGATACTTAATGTCTCTCAAAACAAACTATACTTCGAAGGCAATTTTTCCGAAGCATATTCTTCTAACTCTAAGAAATATTTTCAGAAGTCAAAATTGGCTTCGGAAGTTTTTCAAACCTTCCAAAGACAAAATACCTTCGGAAGTTTTTCGACTTTCAAGAAAACTACCTTTTTGGGCACTTTTTCAGAGGTGGGACCGACATTCGGAATCAAAGATTATCCTTAACACATTAACTTTGTTTCAAATCCAATTCATTCATATGCACTCAACGGTTCCCTCTTTCTTCACTGTCTCCTTCATCTGGAATTTCTCTAACCTAAATTCTCAAAAAAAACCGGCCTTGTTCTTACCTTCCTTCACCACAAAGCTACTTTAAACGACCAACCTTAACCACAGAAACCAACCCGATTTCTCCACGCATCTTCACACACAACATAATCAGGTTGCTCTCTTGCACTCTGAGAAAGATCCTGACTTCTCAGAGGTTTGCCGCTTCCTATCTCTATCAAACTACTTCACCTCCCTCACTATGGATCCTCCTTTCTATGAGGATCAACTTTCAGAGTTCTGGCGGACCTATCAAGAGGTAACCATGGATGGGGAGAAGGCAGTGTCTGCCAATGCAAGATAGGACAATTTTCATCACTCCAACCTTCATAAATACTTATCTCATGCTGGATGATGTAGAAGGTGACTTGTCCTTCCTCAAATATATTGTAAACCATTCTTTTGGACAGATGTGTTATGAAGATGACTTTTCAGTCAGAATCTTTAGGAAAGGGAAGGTCTCATCCTAATGGAGATACCTCCTCCATGTGGTTATTCACAGCCTATCCAACAAGCATGGAGGATAGGATCAAATTCCTGAAGACGTTTCCTATATAGTCCATGAAATGGTTCAACGGGTCAAGTTCAGGTCTTCACAGTTTGTTTATACAAATTTACTTGCTAATTTGGACTCCTTAGAATATTACATGTTCAATAGATATGTCCAGCATATTCTTAACTGTGAACTGGGCTCACAGTTAAGGGAAACAGGTAATGTTCTTAAATTGGGATAGATAAAGCCCGGCATCTTTAAAATTATGAGAAAACCTATTGTGGGATTCTCTAGGGCCGAAACAGCTCTTGTCCCAAAAATATTAGAGCTCATTACTCAATGTGACAACTTAGCAGCACCAGCTAGTGTTGAACCCACACGTGTTATCTCCCAGCTACCCTAACAACCTCAAATAACCATCACCTACAAGAGATAATCCAAACGAACCCCTACACAGCCTTTCAACCTGTGCAGGCCCCCATACCACCTCCCATGCAGGAGGAAGTGGACATTGGAGCTCCCACTTCCCCTAAGGAGCAAACCACTCCCATCTCACCAATGATCAGGGCTGAGGTTACTGATGCTCAGCTTGATGAGCTCATCACTCAACAAGCCTTAAGCCTTCACTCAGAGTCTCAAAACTCTAGTGAACAAATTTAAGGGTGCAGTTACCATCCCCAGCCTCTAGATCTTAACCAACCAATGCCAAAACTAGAATTCTTTGATGATAAAGACATGGGATTCAGTGAGTACCATGAGTCTCTCTTCTCCACCCATGCTCAAGTAGAGATGAGTGCTCCTACTTCTCCTATGTTCAGCTCACATCATCCACCCCAAACTGAGGAGGATATCTCCGAACAAGTTCAGGAGATCCATATGGAAGAGGCTCTTACTTTTGCAAGTGATTACATCTTTAAGACCTCAACCATGGCAACCCAGCCCCTTGACACTTCAGCTAAAACTGTCATGGAGTAGGGCAAATCCAGCAGCCAAGAACAATATGCTGGTGATGAGGAAGAAGACTTTGGTCCAATTCTCTAATCCCCCCATGATTCTTCATCTGAAGATGAGGGGAGTCTGCAACTAAAGGTGCAACAACTTCAACAAACATGCACCTATTTAGTTTCTAAAGTTAGTCACTTGGAATCAAGTGACTGCCTTGCAAAAGAAGGTCAATGACCAGCAACTTAAGATCACCGATCTCAAGGGCAAGCTAGCTGAGAGACCACCGAGACAAACTCAACCACATCCACAAGATCCTGTGGAAGTGATGGAATTAACCTCCACCTCATCGATGCAAGTGGGTGATGCTACCAAAAAGGGGGAGAAAGTCTCTGCAACCATAGAACCTGGGAGTTCTGTCCTGAGTATGGACAATGAGGATTCACCACCCTCAATTGCAGTTGTCCAGACTTAACAACTTTCTTAGGCTCACACTGATATGGAAGCCATATTACAAGAACTCTTTGAGGAATGAATACCAATGGCCATGTTTGCCCCATCCTACCCTACTGAAAATCTAATAATGGGATGGTGGTATGACAATGAAAGAATGGCCTTGGTGCTCTCTAGATCTCAGGGGTAGCATGAGGGCTTCAATTTTCTAAACCTAAAATTCCACGAAAGTATAGCTTTAGTTCAAAAGCAGAGCAAAATTATATAGACAGAGGCTAGCAAGGAAAACTATTGCTCAACTGGATACTGAGGCAGACCCTAAATTTAGCTTCGAAGGGGAAACCTTGGTTGAAGGCCCTGTAGTGGATCCTGTGAACCTTCAGACAAGCTCATCCTTAGCACCCAGTACCCTAGTGAAACAACTGCTAGTGAAGGTGTATCACAACCTCTCCATGGCCGGAGCTCAAACTCAGTACAATTATTAGAAGGCCCAAGCTCTATCCACCCTGAGTCATACAGGCCAACAATTGACAAAGGAAAAACGAAGATGACTCCTGAGGAGATTGAGGAGGAGAAAAGGGAGAGGAAGAGGAAGGCTAGGGGAGAGAAAGCCAAAGAAATCCCAAGCTTCATGCAAGCTGCAATCAGGGCTACCCACAGACCTAACACTCAAGATAATGAGTTAAGGGCAGCCATATTGAATTACCAGGGATTAAAAAACTACAATATAGATGAACGCATCTCTCTTCTCTTAGCAAAGTTGAATGAACTGGCAGACGCAGAGTTGTCGAAAGAGAGGAAGGAGGCTGAGGCTACAGAATTACTCCTTAAGATCAAAGAAGAAAAAAAAAGAAATAAACTTTACAAAGCCCCTACCCTCTCTCTAGTTCAAGAAAGTCTTGGGAAGGAGACTGTGGCTATACAACAAAAACAAACTTATATAGACAAAGAACAAGAGAGACAGAAAATGATAATCTATCTGAGTGCTAGAGGTCTGTATCTGGCAGCAGCTCTGAACCCTTTCTCAAATGAATATGTTGAATTTGAATACCTTAAACAGATGGAAGAAGAAGCTCAAATTCAAAGAAAAGCTGTTAAGATGAAAATGAGAGAGTAGGCTGCTAAGTCAATAGCCACCATCAGAGCAGAAGAAAAGAAGTCTGCTGATAGGCTGAAGATGGTGAGCTTTTTGAAGCTGTATGGGTTCTCCAGAATGAGACTTGATCTTATTTCTTTATCCATAATACATGAGCATATGAGAAGGATCAAGCAGAAGATCAATGAAGGTCAGCTGGTTGACTTGCATTCTCTACCAAGTCAAATTGTACCTGAACTTGAGGTGAAGATTGAACCACAAGAGACAGCACAACCTGATCCTGAAGCTACATATAAGCCAACTTCATCTTCTGACCCATAGTAGGGTTCTGAACCTCCTGCTTCTGAACATGTGGAGGAAAATGACCCAACTGACGAGAATATAGAAAGATCAACTGGTGCTGCAGGCCACTCCCCTTAGTTAAAGTACAGAAAGAGGAAAAGGATGGTAATCAGAAGGGACAAGAAGAAGAAGAAGAAGAAGTCCAAAGCATTGACCTCTACACCTCAGAATGAGTCAGAACATATTAAGGTTGCTCAAGAAGAGGCTACTCAACTAACTCCATCTCAAGTAGAGCCTTTAGCAGTTGGAAGACCCATTTTATCTTGGAGCTTTGCAGCTAATCAAGATAGATGGTATGTCATTAGAGATCAAGGAGGTCTAGATGTCTATCTCTGGCAAGACATGTTTGATCTCCCTCTGCATGATCGCTATGATATGAGGAGATGCTATGAAAGTATGAGGGATCCTAACCAATTGATAAAGAAGGGCATGGTCTTGATCCTAATGAGGATTGTCAATTTCTGAGTATCCTTCTCTGTTTTGATAGCATCAGGGGAGAGTTTGTAAGGAATACTTGAAAGGCTAATTCAACCAAACTATCCAAAGAGCTTTCTGCTTGCATGCATGTGCATTGCAGAAGTTACTTTGAAAGTTTTACACTACTCCTAAGAAAACTGTGTAAGTGTAAAATCTTCCCAAGCTAAGACCAAGATATTCTGAAGCCAAAGATAAAGTCTTTCGAAGCTTATAAGACAAAATCTTCCGAATCTTAGAAAACAAAGTCTTCCGAAGCCAACAAGACAAAAGACTGATTTCTTCCGAGTACAGAGAAGACATGTTTTCTCTGATCTACTTTTTCAGAAAGCTGACCAACTTTCCGCTGCCACTCTGAAGACTCATCAACTTGCATATGTTGGTGAAAAGGTCTATGCTTTAGTAAACTGAGATTATGGTCTAGGTGTCTGTAACTTTCAACTTTGTACTTTTATCCTTTTTGTAATACATTAGGATGTGAGCTATGGCATGTCATAGTCACATGTCAAAAAGGCAATGTGCCTTTTTGCCTTTCATTGATTTTGTTGTCTAGATCAATGTATCCAGCTGGCCTTCAAAGTATGGCCGGCTGTAGGATATAGTACAAAGTATCTCAGGTCTTGTATTTTGAATAATCACTTGATCACTTTGTAATAGAACTTGAGAGCAGTATACAGCAGTCTTGAAAACCATTTCTGCTTGTGTTCTTTTACTTTATGTTCCTAGTTTATATAAAGCCGGTTCCCTATTTGATCTTGTAAGTGTTATTCAAGTTCACTCTTCAAACACTCTGTGAAACTGTTGCATTGACCTCTCCAACCGGTCATGAAGAGGTATACCCAAAAGACTAAAAAGAAGTTAAAAGAGTTGGAATAAGAAGTTATTGTTACTAAGCCTAGACAAAGTCTATTCGCTCGGCAATTGAAAGGATCCTGATATGTTGGAACCTATACTCAAAAGAAATAAAGATTGGTTCAAATCTCTATTTTAGACAGTTGAGAAAAGGATTGATCACATTTGAAATGATTTAAGGTGCCTCAACACCATAAAAGAATATTAATGTGAAGATTATTGGTTCGAAATATGATTATTATTAGGACATATTAATGACTAAAAGAGTATGTGGACTAGTTCACTTTTTTACTAGCAGAACTGGAGCTAATTAATCATACGCCAAGGGGTTACAATTTTTAAGAAATACTAAAGATGTTCAAAAAACAGAAAAACCTCAATGCAATGGTAGATATGCAAGACCGGGTTAGGGCGGGATCAATGCAATAGTATCATAGATGTTGGAGAGTTAACAGGCAAATAAGCAAACACTTACAAGATCAAATGGGAACCGGCTTATAGAAAACAAAGAACTAAAGGAAAGAACCCAAAGCAAGAATAAAGCAGTTGATTTTCAAATATTTTGTATATTGCTCTCAAGTGTTCAACCAAAGTTACAAAGATTAGTCCTTAAGTACTGATACATGAGATAATTTATACTACAACGTATTACTGACCATATTGTGACAGTCAGCTGCAACACTAATCTAGACAACAAGATCAATATAAAGTCAAAAGACAGAATGTCTTTTGACATGTGACTATGACATTCCATAGCTCACGTCCTAATATATTACAAAAAAGGATAAAAGTACAAGAGTAGAAAGTTAGAGACAAAAGACCTTAATCTACAGTTGACAAAAGTAGGGACCTTTTCACCAACTTATCTTAGTTGGTGGCTCATCAAAGATGGCAGCGAAAAGTAGTTCAGCTTTTGTCAAAAGATGATCAGAGAAAGCATGTCTTCTCTGTCCACAGAAGAAATCCGTCTTTGGCTTGGGAAACCTTTGTCTTTGACGCTTTGGAAGACTTCATTTTTGGCTTCAGAAGATATGGACTTTTGGTTTCGAAAGAATTTATACTTAGCATAACTCACTGAGTTGTATAAAATCTTCCAAGTTAACTTCCTTGTACTTCAGTGTTGCACGCTGAGAGCTCTTTGGTTGCATCAGCCTCTAAGTGTAATCCTTACAAACTCCCCCTAGGCTAATGCTACCAAAAAAGAAGAGACCTTTGAGTTTTGTTCTTCATCAATTGATAGTCCTCACTAGGATCTAGACCATTCCCTTTTTCATCATTTGGTCAGGATCCCTCAGACTTTCAAAGTATCTCATCATGTCATAGAGATCATGCAGAAGGAGGTTAAGAATGTCTAGCCAGAAGTAAATATCCTGACCTCTCTAATGACATACCATCTGTCTAGATTAGTAGCAAACATCCAGGACAATATGGGTCTCCCAATAGCAAGAGGCTCTGCATGAAGTGCAGTTGATTGAGCAGCCTCTTTTAATTCATCCTTAGGATGGTCTGACTCATTCTGAGGTGGAGAGGTGGATGCCTTGGACTTTTTCTTCTTTCTTTGGTCCCTTCTAATGGCCATCCTTTTCCTCTTTCTGAATTTTAACCGAGGAGGGTGATCTGCAGCATCAGTTGTTCTTTCCTTATCCTTCTTAATTGGGTCCTTTTCTTCCATATGTTCAGATGAAGGAGGTTCAGGACCTGCTGTGTGTCAAAAAATGAAGTTGGCTTGGATGTAGCTTCGGGATCAGAATGTGTTGTCTCTTAGGGTTCAACCTTAACCTCAACTTCAGGTGCAGCCTGACTTGGTGGAGAATGCAAGTCAACCAGCTGACCTTCTTTGATATTCTGCTTGATCCTTCTGTTATGGTTATCCATGATGGATAGAGACATAGGACCAAGTCTTCTTCTGAAGAACCCATGTTTGAGATATTCAAATTCTATGTATTCAAATAAGAAAGGTGAAGAGCTGCTACCTGATAGAGACTTGTGGCACTCAGATAGGCTGTGATCTTTTATCTATCTTGTTCCCTACCTATTTGAGTTTGCTATTCTTTCATAACCATAGTCTCTTTCTAAGGACTTTTCTGAACTGGGGAGAGAGTAAGATCTTGAGAAACATTTCTGCATCCTCATCTTCCTTTCTCTCCTTTGACAACTTAGTGTCATCAAGTTCATTCAATTCCTCTAAGGGAAGGGAGATGAGTTCATCTATGCTGTACTTTCTAGTCTCCAAGTAGTTCAATCTGGCTGCCCTCAATCATCATCTTGAATGTTTGGCCTGCGGGCAGCCCTGATTGTAGCTTGCATAAAGTCAGAGGTCTCTTTAGAACTCTCTCCCCTTAGCCTCCTCTTCCTCTCTTTTTCCTCCCCCTCAATCTCCTCAAGGGTCATCTTCCTTTTCCCTTTGTCACTCACAGGCACAGGCCTAGGTGACTCAGGATGGAGAGAGCTTTGGCCTTCATTGCTCTGTTCATCACTTGAGCTCTTGTAAGAGAGAGGTTGTGAAGCATCTTCATCAGCTGGTGCCTCACTCAGGGTAAAGGGTGTTGAAGTAGTATATGTCTCAAGGTTCAAAGGCTCTACCACTAGGCCTTCAGCCAAGGTTTTCCCTTTGAAGCTAATCTTAGGGTCCAGCTCAACATCCAGTTGACCAATTACATTTTTTGCTAACCTCTTTCCTCTTCTTAGTCTGAACTCTTCAACCACCCTGTCCTGAATCCTCTGAGCTAGTGTGTTAGCTTGGCTGTTTTGACTTGGATTGGCAAGTGGCATGTGAACTAGACGTAGCCTATCATAGTACTTTAGGGTCTAAAAATTGAATACTTCTTGCCGCCCCTGAAGTCTAAGAAGTATCAGGGCTTTGCTGTCAGCATCATACCTCCATCCTATTATTTCATTTTCAACAGCATTGGATGGAGTAGACATGGCCCTTCTGAACATTTTCAGCAACATATCAGGGCTTTCTTAGGATGTTATTACTCATCCTGAGATGTTGAGGAGGATGCCTTGGACTTCTTTTTCTTCCTTTTGTCCCTTCTGATGGCCATCCTTTTCCTCACTCTATACTTCAACTGAGGAGTTTAGCCTGCAGCACCAGATTGGCTTTTGGTGCTCTCCTCAGTTAGGTCCTTATTCTCCATTTGATCAGTAGGAGGGGTTTTAGAACCTTGCTGTGGGTCAGAAGATGAAGTTGGCTTGGGTGTAGCTTCAGGTTTAGGTTCTGTTGTCTTTTCGACCTTCACCTTAACTTCAGGTGCAGTTGGACTTGGTGGAGAATGCAAGTCTACCAGTTGACCTTCTTTGATCTTCTGCTTGATCCTCCTGATGTGCTCATCCATTATGGATAGAGACATAGGACCAAGTCTCCTTTTAGAGAACCAATACAGCTTTAAGAAGCTCACTATCTTTAGTCTATCAGCAGACTTTTTTTCTTGAGCTCTGATGGTGGCTCTTATTTTAGCAGCTTCCTCTCTCATTTTTCTCTTTACTGCTTTTCTTTGAGTTTGAGCCTCTTCATCAAGCTGTTTGAGATACTCAAACTTAATATATTCATATGAGAGGGGATTGAGGGCTGATGCCTGATAGAGACCTGTGGCACTCAGATAAGCTATCATCTTCTGTCTTTATTGTTCTCTGCTTATCTAAGTTTCTTCCTCTTCAACTGCCACAAACTCCTTCTCAAGACTTTCATGAACTGGAGAGAGAACAGGAGCTTTTTGTTGTTTCTTTCTTTTTCTTTCTTCTTTGATTTTGAGGAGCAGTTCTGCTGCCTCAACCTCCTTCCTCTCATTATACAGCTCCTTGTCTGCGAGTTCATCTAACTCTGCCAAGGAGAGAGAAATTATTTCATCTATGTTATAATTCCTAAGTCCCAGATAGTTCAATCTGGCTGCTCTTAACTCATCATTTTGAGTATCAGGCCTATGAGGTGCCCTGATTGCAGCTTGCTTGAAGATTAGGACTTCACCAGATTTTTCTCCCCTAGCCTTCCTCTTCCTCTCTCTCTTCTCCTCCTCAATCTCCTCATGAGTCATTTTCCTTTTCCCTTTGTCAATTGTTAGCCTATATGACTCAGGGTGGAGAGAGCTTTGGCCTGCTGATGGTTGTGATAAGCTTGAGCTCTGGCCAGAGAGAGGTTGTGATACACCTTCACCTGCAGGTGTGTCACTGAGGGTACTGGGTGCTGAGGGTGAGCCTGTCTCAAGGTTCATAGGTTCTTCTGCCGGGCCTTCAACTGAGGTTTCCCCTTCAAAGCTAATCTTAGAGTCTGCCTCAGTATCCAGTTGAACAGCAGTTTTCCCTGCTAGCCTCTATCCATTGCTCTATGTCTGAATTCCTTCAACACCCATTCTTGAATCACCTCAACTAACCTGCCAGCCTGTCTGTTTTGGCTTGGGTTGATGAATGGCAGGTTAAACAAGTTCATACCATCATGGAAACTCAAGGTCTGAAAGTTGAAGAGTTCCTGCTGCCCTTGAACCCTTCATAGCACCAATGCCATTCTTGAGTTATCATACCAACATCCCATTATTGGATTTTCAGCTAAGTGGGATAGGGCAGGCATGGACATTCGAATTCCTTCCTCAAACAGTTGTTGAAATAAGGCCTCCATATCAGTGTGAGCCTGAGTAAGTTGTTGAGTCTGGACAACTGCAAGTGAGGGTGGTGAGTCCTCATTGTCCATACTCATGACAGAACTCCCAGGTTCTATGGTTATAAGGACTTTCTCCCCTTTTTTGGTAGCATCACCCACTTGCATAGGTGAGCTCGAGGTCAAATCCACTACTTTCACAGGTTTTTGTGGACCTGGTTGAGTTTGTCTTAATGGTCTCTCAGCTAGCTTGCCATTGAGATCAGTGATCTCAAGTTGGTCATTGACCTTCGTCTGTAAGGTAGTCTCTTGAGATTCCAAGTGACTGACCTTGGAGTCTAAAGAGGTGCATAAGTCTTCAAGTTGTTACACCTTTAGTTTCAAACTCCCCTCATCTTTAGATGAAGAATCATGGGGGAATGAGAGAATTGGATTGATGTCTTCTTCCTCATCACCAGCATGGTATTCTTAGCTGCTGGATTTTCTCTACTCACTAACAGCTTCAAACGAAGTGTCAATGGGCTGAGTTGCCATGGTTGAGGTCTTAATGATGTAATCACTAGCAGTAGTGAGAGCCTCTTCCATATGGACCTCCTAAACTTGTTCAGGGAGATCCACCTCAGTTTGGGGTGGATGATGTGGGCTAGACATGGGAGTGGCAGGAGCACTCATCTCTCCTTAAGCAAGGGTGGAGAAGAGAGACTCATGGTACTCACTAAATCCCATGTCTTCATCATCATAGAATTCAAGGTTTGGGATTGGTTGGTTGAGATCAAGAGGCTGGGGATGGTAACTATCCCCTAAAGGTTGTTCACTAGAGTTTTGAGAATCTGAGTGAAGGTTTAAGGCAGTTGGGGTTACGAGCTCAGCAGGCTGAGCATGAGGAACCTCAGCACTGATAGTATGAGAGATGGGAGTGGTTTGCTACTCAAGGGAAGTGGGAGCTCCAGTGTCCACTTCCTCTTGCATGGGTGATAATATCGGGGCCTGCTCAAACTGAATAGCTTGAGCGGGGGTTTGTTTGTATTTTCTGGAGTAGGTGATGGTTATTGTAGGTTGAGGTGGTTGTTAGGAGACAACAGGTGTGGGTTCAACACTAGCTGGTGCTGCTAGGTTGTACACACTAGGAGTGTGTTCATATCCAATGACGTCCATTGATCTGATCTCTGATTTAAGATTGTGCAAGGACAATGATCTGAAGGTCTCTTTTTGTGCCACAGTTCATAAGGAGTCTTACCATGAGTCTTAACTACTAAAACTCTGTTCTGCACATAGCAAGCAGTGTTCACTGCTTCTACCCAGAAGGTGATAGGCAGTTTAGAGTCAGACAACATAATTCTTGCAGCTTCAATTAGTGTCCTGTTTCTCCTCTCAGCAACACCAATTTGCTGAGGAGTCCTGGCAGTACAATATTGTCTTGAAATACCCTTTTCATCACAAAATGTATCAAGGATTTGGTTCTTAAATTCAGCTCCTTGATCACATCTTATGATCTTGACCTTGTGATCAGATTGATTCTCAATCTTCAGAATGAAATTCTTTAATATCTCAGGAGTCTCATCCTTAGTTCTAAGGAAAAAGACCCAAGTGAATCTAGTAAAATCATCTGTGATCACAAAACAATATGAGGTCCTTCCTAGACTCATTACACTGGTGGGGCCAAAGAGATCCATATGTAATAAGTGTAAGAGAGTAGTGATGGAGTTTCTTTCCTTTGGCTTGTAAGATACCTTATGTTGCTTCCCTTTCAGGCATCCAACACAATGATCATCACTTGTAAACTCTTTCTTTTGGCATTCCAGTTACCAAATCATTCTTAATTAATTTATTCATGTTTTTAAAGTTTACATGGCACATTCTTTTATGCCAGAGAAAAGACTCATCACTATTTGCTTTAGACAGAAAGCAAGATACTTCTCTTGAAGGAGAAGTTTCATGCAAGTCCATCTTGTAAATGTTTCCTTTCCTAGGGGCTCTGAGCAGTATATGCTCCTAAGGAATGACCACCCCGGGCTTTGGAACAATGCACTCATGCTTAGTAAACAGCATGTTATGCTTTTGATCACAAAATTGGGATACACTCAGTAGATTGTACCCAAGCTCCTTGACAAAGTTTACCTTCTCAATGCAAAGCTTACCATTTGTGACCATGCCCCTTCCAGTAATGTAACCTCTTGCATCTCCTCCAAAAGCAACAGGCCGTCCATCAATTTTCTCAAAATTTTGGAGTAGAGAGCCATTGCCTGTCATGTGTCTGGAACAGCCACTGTCAATGATCCATACATTTTTGTTGGTCTTTAGCTGTTCCTGCATAAAAAGAGATGATTAGTTACATTTTGAAACCCAAGCCTTGCTGGTCTTGGGCTCATTAATATCAACAGAAGACAATGCAACAGTAATTAATCCTATGTTCAAGATTTAAGGATCAACAGTTGTTGTTGATGAAGAACTTATAGTCACATAGTCTTTCTTTGTTTTCCACGCCACCTTTGGAAGCTTAGAATTGATCTTCAATACTTTGGAAGTGTTGACAACTTCAGAAGTTTTGGAGACTGGACCTTCGGAAGATCTTGCTTTCACTGCAGCAGGCTTCAGTACTTCGGAAGCATTCCTTTCTTCTGAGACCAATTTTTCTTCCGAAGGCAAGTTTTCACTTCTCTTCTTCTTCACTTTGGAACTTCCGAGAGGAAAAGCTTTTCCTTCAGAAGTTGGCTTCTTCTTGATCTTTTCAGAAGTTTTCTTCTTGATCATGTGGACAGTGCTTTTAGGATTGTAGATGCAATCCTTAGCCAGATAAGAAGTACTGCCACACATGACACAATCAATCTGTATTCTTATGGAAGTCTTCTTTTGAGAATCAAACTGATCTTGATCACTTTCCATTTCCTTCTTCTTCTTCATAGATGAAGTAGGAAGCCTTTTATGGAGAGACTTGCTGCTGGATATGGATGGTTCAGGTTATGCATCAGTGGTACACAACAAATCAGCCTTCTTCTTTTTGTTGGGATGAGATTGACAAGAACTAGAAACCCTGGTACTAGGATTCATAGTTGAGTCTTCAGCCTTCACCACTTCAAATCCTGCAAAGATGAACACTTGTTTCTGCTAAAAGTTGAAAGTGGCCTTAATCTCTTGAGCTTTCTTGGACTTTCTCTTTGCTCTTCTGATCAAATTCTTCCTCTTGGACTTTGTCAACCCAATAGGATTCCTCTCCTCAGGAGAATAATGACCCTTCTTAGGATGATCTTCTTCACTCTTCTCAGATCCATCCTTCACTATCTCCTCTTCATCCTCTTCACTCTTAGGGTCTATGAGGGGAAGCTCATCTTCACAAATTCCACACCTTGGAGATCTTACTGATAATAAGGAGAGTGTGGAGGAGCTATCTCAGCAGATCCTAGTCCTTGCTTATTCTGATAACAAACTTTGGCATGCAGAGATTAGGATATCATGTTCTTGAAGGTCTCTTCTTCAAGAACACATTTTTCTACCCTGGCTTTGCTGATCACAAGCTCAGCCTAGCATTCAGTAAACTTAGTGATGAGATCTTTGATCTGAGTCCTGTAGTTGGTGTGTTCATGTTTAAGAGTTGAAATGGTTTTCTCTAAATCTTCTATTTTTAGTTTATATCCATTTTCAGCTTTTTTGAAATCAGATTTTAAGATATTTAAGGATTCAAGATCAGATCTCATTTCTAAGTTATAGGACATGTATATATTTACTTTAGCAATACATTCGGGGGTACAAAGATGTTCCAATACCTTGGCTTCATCATGATCTGCCATTAGTGCTTGGTTTGGAGATGCATCTTCAACCTGAAAGCTCCAGTCAAAGCCTCCTTCTTCAACAGCAACTGCAGCTTGCTGCTTTGGCTTCTCATTCTGGTTGACTCCTTTGGTGTAGTTTGGTCTGGTTTGTGCTTGGCCACCATTTGTTCTAGGTGCCTTGCACTCCCTAGCAAAGTGTCCCATTTGGTTGCAGATGAAACACTTCACCTTGCTTTTGTCCAGTCCAAACTTTCCACTGGCTGCATTGCTAGGAAACTTCCTCCCTATCCTCTTGTAGAACTTCTTGGCTCTATGAGTGAGAAGAGCCATCTGCTGGACTATCTCCATGTACTCCAGATCATATGGATGGATACAATCCAAATCTTCAAGGGTGAAGAGAAAGTTTTCTAAACTCTCATCAGCAGACACATAGGCATGGAAGAGCTTGTCTTTTGGAATGGACTTCCTTGGATGTAGCTCTCCCTTGGTGTCTCGGGAAAGGTGATGAAAGGAGCCTTTTGTGAGTTGTCAGGGTAGCAGATGAGATGATGCTGTGATTCTCTGCAATCCCTTTCAACCACATGGAGGCTGAACTCTGCTCATTGCTAGAGTTACCAGATGGATTTTGCATGTTCATCTCCATCTGGTAGCCACTAAGGATACCATACAACTCTGTAAGAGTGAGAGTCTTGAGGTTCTCAGTCCTCTTGATAACAACACAGTAATGGGTCCACTGTCTGGGAAGAGAGGACATGAATTTCCTCACAATGTCCCTGTTCTTAAGAGTTACTCCAACATCCATTAGAGTATCCACAATCTCAGCATACTTGAAGTATTGTTGAGTCATGGTTTCACCTGTATTGTAGGTGAAGTTCTCAAACTGCTGCTTCAAGAGGTCCTTTTTGTTATCTTTTGCTTCAGAGGACACCTCATACATGAGCTTTAGTGCATCCCCAAACTGCTTGGCAGTTTTGTACTTCTTGAAGCCCATGTAGATGGAGTTGGGAAGAGCAGTTTGGAGGCAGTCATGGCCTTCTGATCGATATCTATCTTCTTTCTATCTTCTTCAGAATAGTCATCACCTCTTTTGGAATCATGCCACCTCCAGCAGCAGCTGAAGAGGTGCATGGAATGTAAGGTCCGGAGACAACAGATTCCCACATCCTAGAGTCTTGAGACTTGATAAAGCCTTCCATTCTTTGATACCAAGTATCAAAGTCTTCAATGCAAATTAGTTTCACAATGAGGAGAGACTTAGAACACTTAACAGATCAAATAGAGAACTGGAATCTTTATGGTGATACTAAAAAAACACAAGTACACAAGAGACAGAAACTTAAGAACAAAACTGATTGGTTTTCAAGGATAAAGTATATTACTCTCAAGTTCTATTGCCAGTGTACAAAGCATAAAAAATAAAATACAAGGACATGTATATTCACCAAAGGTCTCCCCAAACATCTATTTCATCGCTTCAAGGATAGTCTACGCATTCGAGCTTCTTCCACATAGACTGAGGGGGACTATTAGACAGATATATTTTATATATTTGTCATATATTTTGTATTTATGTATTGATTATATTTCCTTAGTTATCGTAAAGTTAGTTAGATTATAATTGTATTTATATGGTTCTTCTTCAATGAATAATATTCAAGAGAGTATTTTACAGTGACATGCTTATGTTCTTTGTTGCATTCTGAGTATAGGTTGACTTTGCCTATAGGTATAAACTTCTTTAGGTAGGTTGTTGCTTCGATAATCACATGTGTGCTTTATGTATGGATTCTAACTCTGCGTATATTCCTGCAGAACAAACAACGACAATACTTGAACAAAAATCACACGCTTAACGTCCAACGAACCAATAAAAACCCCGCCGCGAAGCGCGGGGTTTAAACCTAGTTAAATTTAAATTTAAAAAAAAACAGCAAAACTATGATAGTATAATTAAAGAAATTACAAGAATATTTAAGGTTAATAAATTTTGAAAGTTTAATTTGTACGTTAACATATCAGATTAAAAGAAAAGTTTTTTGTAAAATTTAAGTTAGCCCCAAGACTTGAACACATGTCCTTCTTGATTTAAGCAAAGTACTCTAATCAATTGATCTAGCCTTGACTTTGGTGACACCTCCAAGAAAAATGTAGATATCATATTAGTAAAATATACTAATAGAAAAAAAAAAAAAAAAACGATACTGCATGAACAGCTTGTACCCTGTGCAGCAATACATGTACATTAACACTGTACACACCGACATGTATCTTTAATATTATATATAATGTATTTGAATACATGACTACTACTGGTATAACCCATCTAACACAAAAAACCCTCATTAAAAACATAGTTTTCTTTATAGCATCAGCTCTTTCATGTCATACTTTGGTAAAATCAATTAATAATTTTACTACAGGAAGCAATTTTGAGACGTTACCCAACCTACCCAACTCGGCATATATAAAGATTCATAAACATAAAAGTGTTGTGGTTATTTGGAGGTGATGCTCGGACCAGAAATGCAGGGCAATGTAGCAATTGTTAGTCTCGTCTGTTACTATATGATTGGCATTCCAGGGGAAGCATTGATGGTTTACTTTAAATAACCTTCGAGTAAAGGTAGGTTGAGAATAAACTAGCTAGCTTGTGTTTGGGTCGGGTCTGGCTGGGCTAGGATGTTGTTAGTTATGACAGGTGGATTGTTGTTTTTTATTGTTTTCTTTCACCAGAATATTGATGGGAACGATTGCTGGAGTTATGACTCAAACAACTACAGTGATATATATGGTATAGACAACGTACAAATAGGGCCATCAGGTGGATAATTTGTGTATGTAGATCCAATTTATTTTTCAGAATTAATACAGAAGACCGGAAGAGGATTATATCTTCGCAAGAAATTACTCCTAGCTTAGTCATCATTTACAAGCTTAGATTATCATTTAAATTTCCCATTAATGAATTCTAGATTTCTTTCTAACAGCAACATTGTACAAAGGAGTGCCTGGCTGTGTTAAACCCATCATTTAGATCAGCTGTCCAAGCCCAAACCAATCCGTGGTTAATCATAGTTTTTTTTCTCACATTTCATGCTCAATCCCTTGACATGTATTGCATTAAGGCTAAAACTGTATGTTGTTTTAAAGTTGATTGTATAAGGATAAAAAAACAAATGATGTTTTAATGGGTTACATCATACTATGAACATTGAAGGGCTGATTTGGTAGCAAACTTGTTCTAGGAGTTATGTTCCCACATATAAATTTTAGTCATAATTTGCATATAAAAATGTTTTAGAACCTGTACCTCTATTAGTTAGTCTCAAATCAAATCGCGTCTATCCATATGTCCAAGTATTTTTCTTATAATTATTGGTAGATTATGATATTTTTTGCATTGGAAATCTGGTGACTTCATTTAAAGAATTTGAGAATGAATTTGTGAGCATGCTATTGATTAACAAATGGATGTCCACTTTTGCAACTAGAGAAGCAACTTCCTTTGTTTAATTATATCCATTCAATTCTTTTATTATCCTTTAAGAATTGACGAAAGTTTTGTACGTTGGTGCTCAAGTGTTAATATTTATGGGTGTTATGTTTATATTGTTTGTAGTTATTAAAAGGTCATTGTGATTACAAAGAACTTATAGAAGTAAAAGGTCATTGTAATTACGATGAACTTACAGGAGAAACACACTGGATTTTGCTTGCTTTACTATATCAGCTTGCTCTACACCTCCAATTTTGTACCATCAAATTTCACTTTTAACACTATTATATTAAAAATAAAACTTTTAGACACTGCTGCAACGCGGGGGTAAAGTTACTAGTTAGATTTATTAATAGTCAACTCAGTGGTGTAGTAGGATCATCAAGACCACATTGAGATCTGATCTCTCTTTATTTTGAAATTCAGTCAATTATGAACTACCTAAAGAGTATGTGAAAACTGGATCACCTTCATCTGATATGCATTCACTCTCATATGAAGAATAGTAACCAAACACTAGAGAATTAGGAGTTAAAAAGATTTACTAGAAAGTCGGTTGTATTGATCCTCAATTCCCACACGTGAAGCGCGTAGGGTAAAACCTAGTTCCCATTAATTGGTGATTTTTAAGGTACTAAAAGCATATTAACGTAGATTTCATTGATCGGCAATTCATACATATGATTGATCCGAATTAAACTCAAATTAAGAAACAGTGAATCGGAATTCTATTTATGTTTCTTGTTCATAGCGGCGATTTCTAAGGTGTCATACTCGGATTATATATTATTAGTTCTTGTTCGTACTCATATTTGATTTTGATTCGTAGCTATTTCTAAGTTTCTTGTTCATACTCGGATTTAAAATAAATTTTCCCCTTGTTATTTGATTTTGATTTTGTTTTTTCTTTTTTTTTTTTTTGAACGCCATATGTGCGACCCTGCTTCGTAGTATACGTGCTATATTAATCGGGTCCACCTATCCGAGTCCCAGCCAGGAACCCACCCCCAACCCCCTCAGTAAAAAACTTATTGCTGGGAAAATCCCCTGACTCAACTCTGAACATATGTTAAAAGTAAGACTTGAACCCATAACCTCCCTCATATCTACATGTCATGGGTACCTCATCTTTTACTTCTGCTTTTGGGAATTAACATAGGTGTTTTAGTTGCTTTTGTGATTTGAAATTTAGTTTAGGTTGCTTTTATTAATTGAGATTAGGAGTTGCTTCTATTAACTGAGATAAGGAGTTGATTTTATGAATTGAGATTAGTGATTTTAATCTTGGTTATGCTGTCAAAATATCAAAACCAAAAGTAACACTTTGAACTTAATATCAATAACCCAAAAAGGTTCAATAAGAACAGATTTGTGACACTCCAGAAACAAGAAACAAGAAACAAGAAACAAGAAACAAGAAACAAGAAACAAGAAACGATTCTGAATACAAAAGAAATTAAAAGGTCTTATATGATTATTCAGATGTATACAAAACTCAAAAGGTCTACGAAGCAGAGCGACCTCGTCTTGCTTGCTTCTTGCGAGGCTTTTAGCATCGGATAATAGGCATGGAAGGAATATGACTTTTTAGGTCAACCACGCCCCTGTGATGTCAAATCCAATTTTGAGAGCGGATTTAAAGAAAAGAGGTGATTAAATGTTGGGCCTCATTCACTCCAATTCCTTTATCGCCGATCTACTTATTCGAGGGGGGCAAGGATAGCTCATTCAAGGTGGATCGGAGAACTGACCAAACTCTTGGTTATGTAAAGATCATGTTCGCCCGTCAGGTCACACTCTTTATTGTCTCAACCTCAATCCACAAGTCCGAAAGGGACCCTCTAATTCTATCATTCACAAGCCTCATGACCGTATCCATGAGTGTATAAAGATTTTTTTTCAAGAACATTTGAATCTGTAGGAGAAACCCTAAACAACCGGAAAACAATCGAGAGAATTCCAAAGAGAGCGGGTATAGATCATATTCAGAATGAATACACACTACATTCTCAAATATTATATACCGGACTCAGAAGAAACTCTAAAAACAAGACGGAAGGATCAGCAAGCCCAATATCAACACGAACAGCCCAACAAAAACAAGCAAGGCCCAGTAGCTTGACAAAAGAAAAGAATGCCCATCAAATTGATAGAAAATAGAAAATAAATATAAAGATAAATATAGAATAGAGATATATTTTTCACACCCCCTTAATTTGATGGCGAAAACATATCATACATTTTCCAAGCTTTAGACAAAAAATCATGTTGTTGAACAAGTAATCCTTTTGTAAACATATCTACCACTTGATTGACAAAAGTTGTAGAAACTGTTTTTAAAAAGAAATTTTTTTGGTGTAGGAAAAACAAATTGATTTCAAAATGTTTTATTCTATCATAGAAAATGGGATTGGCAGCAATAGACAAGCTGCATTATTTTCAGAGTTTAATACAACTTTTAAGTAAACAAAAACACCCAATTCTCTCAAAAGATTGATTAACCACATGATTTCACATGAAGCAGCACATATTGCTCTATATTCAGCTTCACCTGATGACCTAGAAATAGCTAAAAATAGTTGTTTGTTTCTTAGTTTTCCAAAACACCAAACAGTCACCAACAAACACACAAAACCCAGTTATAGATTTCCTAGAATTAAGACACTTTGCCCAATCCAAATCTACTTATTTAATATATTATAAATATTAAATGTTCTACTCTTAGAAAGGATAATTCCTTTACCCGGAGCTCCTTTCAAATATCTCAACAACCAAAGAGCCAGCTGTAAATGGGAATTCGTGGGAGAATGCACAAATTGACTTAAAAATTGAACATCATATGAGATGTCAAGTCGAGTATGTGAAAGACATTAATTTTACAATCATTTTTGAAAACCACTAACATGTTTCAAAGGAGTTTCATCCTTCTTACAAAATTTAAGACTAAAAAATGCTGCTCAATTGGTGTTGCAACAAGTTTACATCCACTCAAACCAAATTCAGCAAGAAGATCTAAACAATATTTTTTTGTGAAAGACAAACACCTAAGTCAGACCTTAAGACTTCAATACCTTGAAAATATTTTAACAATCCAAGGTCTTTAATTAAAAACTTAGAAATAAAAACATATTTATCTTATCAATTTTCATTTGGGCATTTCAAGTAATCATAATATCATCTACATATACTAACAAGACAATAAACACACTATTCTTTGATTTTATAAAAAGAGAGTAATCACATTTACGTTGAACAAAGCCTAATTCTAATAACACACCAACTAATTTTTCATTCCATACTCTTGGAGCTTGTTTGAGACCATAAAATGATTTGTTCAATTTACACACTTTTGACTCATTTTCATAAAAATAACCTTTAGGTAAGCATATATATACATCCTTGTTTAGATCGCCATATAAAAATTCATTATTAATATCTAATTGAAATAATGGCCAATCCTTTTGAACAGCGAGTGGCGGACCCAGAAATTTTTTTCATGGGGGTTGGAAAATTTTAAGGGTCTCTTGGCTATAGCTAATTATAAAAGTTTTTAGTCTAATTCTGGTGGGTCAGTTCACACATATACACTAGAATCACTAAATGTCATTTACTTTAATGGCATTCTAGTACGTTAAATAATTATTTTTTCCTGAAGGTAAAGTTTTGTAGAAAATTGTAAAGTAGAATTTAAAATATATTAGAATGTTACATTAATAGATAAAATTATATTAAAAAAATATATTTTAGATGCTAATGGATAAAATTATATTAAAACATAAACAATAGTTATATAAATTGATAAATAAAGCAAATGATATAATGCATACCTGAGTGTACTTTTATTTTTTTTCCACTCACCTTTCTTAGGACAGAGATTGCTTTTAACATTAACCTATTAGCTAGAGATATATTTTCAAATAGACCCCAACTAAAAAAATATTAGTTGTATATATGTGAGTAATCATTATTACTTCTTTCTTTTATATCTATCATCTTCATCTTCTTCTTTCTTTCATATGGAACAATGACAAGACTGTAAGTATTCAGTTAGCAAAAACCATAATTATATTTCTATCTTCACTTTTTCTTTCTTCTATTTTGGTTCTTTTATAAGGTTCGGAGTCAAAACTTGTTGGGGGCCGTTTGAATTTTATTGTATACATATCAAGGAAAATATATTTTTTTCATGGGGTTCGGGCGACCCCCATCTCACGTGAGTGGGTCCACCCCTATGAACAGCAAAGCAAACACACAACAAATAGTCACCATTTTAACAACCTGTGAAAAAGTCTCATCAAAATTCAACCCTTCTTTTAGACTGAATCCTTTTGCAACAAGCCTAGCTTTATATCTCACTACCTCACTAGTTGATTTATATTTGATTTTAAAGACCAACTTACACCCAATTGGCTTCCTACCTAAGGGTAAATCTACAAAAGACCAGGTATTGTTCCTATTTAGGGCCTTCATCTATTCGTTCTTGGCATTAACCCACCTTTGATCATTTTTAGGTTCATAGAAATTTTAAGGTTCACCAGTCTTATATAAGATGGATGAAAAACATTTGTTTTCAGTAAATAATTTAGAATACTTAATAACCTTTTCAATGTCGTATTTTACTTTCCCTTCAACATTAAAATCATCCAGTTTTTTTAGAAATTTGATATTTCTATTTGACTTTTTAGTTTGAGCAAATTGTTCATTATTACCCTTAGAGGAATTATTTTTGTCATTTATTGACTTGCTACTGTTTGCCTCCTCGGTGCCATCACTTTGGATAGGTGGTTGCTAAACTCTGTCCTTATCATGTCCCAAATCACTTAACGATTCAGGAGATTGCCGAGGTTTAGCCTCCTCACAACTATCAAGTGCGTTGCAACTGGTTTGCACAACACTAGAACATCATTGATGCTAACCCTCCTTTCATCATCGTGTGTTTCACCATTAAAATTATTTGACTGACTGGATTCAAAAATCTCAAAGAAATTTAGGTGGTTGACACTTAACTCGTGATTTTTTTTCACTCCCAAAAGAATCAGAAACATTAAAGTTTTTAAATGGAAAAACATTTTGATAAAATTTCACATCTCTAGAAAAAACTACTTGTTATTTTTCAAGGATCCACAGTTTATATCCCTTTTTAAAAAAAAGAATAACCAATGAAAACACATTTTTCAACTTGATTCCCAAATCTATTATTATCATTTAAAATTGTGTAGAAACACAAACAACCAAAAACTTTAAGGTGATTTAAGGAGTGTTTAAAACCAAACGTAAGTTCATACAGAGTTTTACCATTTAGAACGAAGGAGGGAATCCGGTTGATTAAATAGGCAGCGGTTAACACACAGTCACACTAGAAACGAAGGGGAATACCCTCGAAATAAAAGGGTTCTAGCAACATATAGAAGTTGTCGGTGGTTTATTTCTATAGTGCCATTCTGTTGGGGAGTATATGCACATGAAGTTTGGTGAATGATTCCATTTTTTCTTATAAAGTCTACCATTTGGTTATTAACAAACTCAATCCTTTTATCACTTCTAAAGATATTTATAGTTTTTCCAAATTCTGTTTTTATAAGATTAAAGAGACTTTCTATGTTTGAAAAAACGTCATCTTTATTTTTAACAAATACACCCAGACAGATCTTGTATAATCATCCACAACACATAAAAAAATCGATAACTTTCTCGGCTAGAGACTCAATATAGACCCCACACATCCAAGTGAACTTAGATTTGTGGTCACTTAAAGGAAAAAGTTCTCTATGTTATTTAGCTTTATGGAAAATATCATAAGGAGCTAATTCACTTTGAGATTTCATATTTACATCAGTTTTAAAAACCGACAAGACTTTATCAGATAGGTGACGTAGTCGAGAATGCCAAAGGTTTGAAATACTACTACTATTAAAACACACCTTAGCAGATTCAGAAAAGTCACGACATAGATTCAAACCATCAACTTGATTTCCAATCACCAAAACTTTCTTTGTGAAAGAATCATAAATGAAACATTTATGTTCATTAAAGACAACTTCTAGTTTATTTTCATTAGCAAGTTTGTGCGCAGACCTTAGGTTAACAAAATAATCAGGAACAACAAGCACATCAGATAGAACAACACCATCACTTAGTTTTAGACTCCCGATCTTTGTTACTAGAGCATCAGTTTCATTTGGATGTTTAACTTCCAAATCATATTCTAAAATATCAATTTTATTTACTAAACATAAGTCATCCATTACCATGTGCTTCTTAGCCCAAGAGTCTACAAAAAATTAAACACAGGTGCACCACGAAAACTGGAGCATACGACATTCGAAAAAGTACCTTCAAAGTTTGAGTTTTGAGGAACATCATCATTTTTCTCATTTAATAGACCAAGTAACTTGGAGATCTGCTTAGAACACAAGGAAGATGCACTAGACGAGGAAGCATTGTTAGACACAGAAGGTTTTTTTGACTGATTATTTGCTTGACCTGCTTAAGGTTTATATCCTTAAGGATACCCAACAACCTCAAAACACCTATCAACAGTATGGCTAAAATTGTTACAATGAGTGCACTTAAGGTTTGGGTTAGGTCCACGTGAGAATTTCTTTTTATTTTCAAAAGACTGATTTATTTTCGTGACAAAACTAACATTCTGATTTTTTGAAGAGGAATGTGAACCTCTATGAGACTCTTCTCATGAAATTACCAAAAATGCAGTTTTTTTGTGGGAAAGAGATCTCCGATTAACAAATTAGTTCTAATTGGTTGATATACATCATCCAGTCCCATTAAAAATTGCATTAATTTGATCAAATGATTAAAATTGTTGAATTCTTTAGATGCTTGACAAGTACAAGCAGGTAATTGCACCATTGCATCAAACTATTTTCACATTGAAGTAAGTTTATTGTTATACTCAGATACTGAATGAGCCATTTTTTAACAGAATTCATTTTTGATAATATGACACTCTACATATTTCTCACATCGGCCATGGACAGGAGAGATTCTTGGTTCATAAGTAATGCCCGGTATTTAATATCATCAACGCGTTTTGGGCGTATTGGCTGTGGATGAGAGGAGAACTCCACAGTTAAGCGTGCTCAGGTGGGAGTTTAATCCAGGGATGGGTGACCTCCCTGGAAAGTTTTTACCCGGGCAACCAAAAGCAAATCTGTGAGCTTCTCATGGGCAAAACGGACAATATTGATGGTACGAGAGGCCGAGGGTTACAGAATTGTATCAGAGCCACTCATGTGCCGCTCGCGATGGTGGGACAAACCTCACCGGGGATGGTGAGTGTGTTCTCGGGCTCATCGAGGACGATGAGTCCAAAGGGGGGGTGATTGTGACACCCTACATATTTTTCACATCAGCCGTGGACAGGAGAGATTCTTGGTTCATAAGTAATGCCCGGTCTTTAATATCATCAATACGTTTTGGGCTTATTGGCTGTGGATAAGAGAAGAACTCCACAGTTAAGCGTGCTCAGGTGGGAGCAATCCAGGGACGGGTGACCTCCCTGGGAAGTTTTTACACGGGCAACTAAAAGCAAATCCATGAGCTACTCGTGGGCAAAGCGGACAATATTGGTGGTACGAGAGGCCGGGGGTTACAGAATTGTATCAGAGCCACTCCTGTGCCACTTGCGATAGTGGGACAAACCTCACCGGGGATGGTGAGTGTGTTCTTGGGCTCATCAAGGACGATGAGTCCAAAGGGGGGGTGATTGTAACACCCTACATATTTCTCACATCAGCCGTGGACAGGAGAGATTCTTGGTTCATTAGTAATGCCCGGTCTTTAATATCATCAATGCGTTTTGGGCGTATTGGCTGTGAATGGGAGGAGAACTCCATAGTTAAGCGTGCTCAGGTGGGTGCAATCTAGGGATGGGTGACCTCCTTGGGAAGTTTTCACCCGGGCAACCAAAAGCAAATCCGTGAGCTCCTCGTGGGCAAAGCGGACAATATTGGTGGTACGAGAGGCCGGGTGTTACAGATAAAGCCCAAATACAACCGACCCATGAACCTTATCATATGTTTCTTTGAAATCTTTGCAAACCTTAGAAGCTAGTTTAGAATAAACTTGACCTACATACAACTCTCCACAAACGGAATTCAACAACCAAGTACGAATAACAGAGTTGAATATTTCTCATTGCGTGGAAAGAACAGGTTATTAGTTTTTTTTACAAATCCTATCTATGAATCCAACGTTGTTTTTTACTTCTAAAGCAAGAAGCATAGAGTTAGCCCAGACCGTGTGCGTTTCATTTCCTTTTCGTTTAATGTTCACAACACTCAAACAACTAGAATCACTAGCATGAATATATAATGGGTCACTAGCATCAAGTTTACTAATAAGGGTCTCAGTAGTAAAACTAATACCAATAGTTTCACCCATGGTAGAAAAGAAATTAAGCCAAATAAAGATGAATGTCACAATATCACGCGCATAGAAAAACAAGTCAGACCAAAGCCAGGTTTTCATACCATTCTTGATGGTAGATCAAGGATTAGTCAGAGTTGATAATGAAGAACACATAGAATCTGAAAGATTAGTAAAACAGACAAGTGATGCACACACAACCAAACATAGAATCAATAATACGCAACACAAAACCTGGGGATGGCTCTCCCTATGAATATAAATAGATGTTGGGGCACCTAACTGGCCACAAATGCCTAAACAAGATAAATCAAGAATAATGAAACAAGAAAGACAGTAAGATGGAAAGATCTCACCAAAACCACCCAAGTTAGGGTAATCCAAAGCTGAAAAGAAAATAGGATCTGTAACCTTCACTTAAGGTTACAGATACACTAGGAGAGAGTCTTCAAAACAACAAGAGATCTACGTGGATAGTAAGAAATGCAAATACCCCTTTAAGCAACAGATAATTCAAGCAAGATAGGGTTTGAGAGATGACCCTAATAACGAAAGTAATAGTCTTCGGGATGTGAACGCCACCAAACACCAAAAGCCTTTGAGAGTTTGAGAAATTAGGTTTTTTAGACGAGAAACCCAAATGTTCCAACGAGTAAAACAGCGGAAGACCAGAATCAATGAGATACCAGAGCCCTTAGAGCTCTGATACCATGTCAAAATATCAAAACCGACAGTAACACTTCAAACTTAATATCAATAACCCCAAAAGGTGCAATAAGATTAGATTCATGACACTCCAGAAACAAGAAACAAGAGATGATTCTAAATACAAATGAAATTAAAAGGTCTGAACCATCAATATGATGATTTAGATGTATACAAAACTCAAGAAGACTCAAGAACATTTGAATCTTCAGGGGAAACCCTAGACAACCAAAAACAATCAAGAGAATTTCAGAGAGAGCGGGTATAGATCATATTCAGAATGAATACACACAACATTCTCAAAGAATATATACCTGACTCACAAGAAGCCCTAAAAGCAATACGGACGGATCAGCAAGCCCAACATCGACACGAATAGCCCAACCGCAACAAGCAAAGCCCAGTAGTTAGACAAAAGAAAAGAAGGCCCATCATATTAACAGAAAATATAAAACAAATATAAAGATAAAAAAAAATAGAATAGAGATATATATTTAACGTCTGCACTTTTGCTTTTGGCTCATCACTTGTTCATATTGTTTAAAGAGTAGATGGTTGATTAGTTATTGGTTTAAACTAGTATTAAGACCCCCACATTACGGTGGGGGGCATAAAACCATGCCAATTAGCACCAATTTCACACGACTATCAGCGACCACAAACACCGGAAAAACTCGTATTAAAAAAGAAAAGGAAACGTGGAAAATAAAACTGAACGAAAAGTAGACGTAAAAACGTTAAACCCTGCACATGATAGGTAAAATATTAAAAGTAATAACTAAGTCATCAAAGAACAGCTCATTGTGACGGGGTCGTTGAACGAGAAAAATTAGGCGTAAAAACGTTAAACCACACGTGCACGTTGCGACATATTAACTCGTAAAATTTAAACCGAAACGTAAAATGAAAATTTTGTAAAAGATTAAAAGCATAGGGAACCAATGTTAAAAGTGAAAAAATGTAAGGGTTAAGTTGTAAAAAATGTAAAAGTATTGGGGTTAAAAGTAAGAAAACTAAAAAAAAAGTAGCTACAACCCACCAAAGCTTAGGTACAACTCATAATGCATAAATCATTTGAAAATTAGTATTATATATAACTAGATTAGTACCCCGTGAATTACACGGGTTGAATAAATAAAATACTAAATAATTAGAAATAAAAATTTACGAACTATGAAACTATGTTTGAAGATAAAGTATGATTATAATTAAATACGAATAGCTACTTTAAGTAAAAAAAATAATAATATATTTTTTCTTAAACTTTTATTTTATTAAAAAATGTGAGTGTTAAATATTTTGTTTTAAAAGAAATAAATTTATTTTAAAAACTTTTTTGTTCTATTCTGTATTTTATAAAACTTTTGTTTTTAAAAAGTGTGTTTTTAATAAAAAAAATAGGTTTTAATTTATTAAATTATATAATTTTTTATATGAAAATAGTATGATTAATATCATTAGTGTTCAATATTATTAATAATAATAAAGAGAAATGAAAAAGTTAGTAAATGATAAAACATACAATTGTATCAAAGTTTATTTTAGATTTTCTTTATTATATATAGATAGATATATAGATAAATAGATAGGCTAAAAACTCATTTATTAAACGGATTGTAGTTAGTAATAAACACGAACAGTTACAGTACAATATTCTAGTATAAGATATGATTAAAATTATATATACGTAATAGTTCAATAAATAAAACAATTATACTATTTTTTAACTCTCTTATATAAATAGTTTTATTTTAAACATTTGTTTTAAGATTTTTTATAAAAAAATTATTTTTATAGAAATCTTATTTATTAAAAACTTGGTTTTTTAATTATTCTGTTTGTTTTAATAAAACTGTTTTAAGAAAGTTTCATATTTTAATTATTTTTTAAAAATAAGACCGATATAAAATATTATGTTTCAAAAATATTTAGTGTTTTACAAAATTTTATATTATATAAATATTTTGTTTTTTTATTATTTCTATTTTAATAAAAAGATATGATTTGAAATTTTCTTAATTAAGTTTATTTAAAAGCATAGCTTGATTTTAGAAAATATAGATGAGAGAGAGAAATGTATCAATTAATAAGATTGATTTTTATTAAGATAGAGAAATTAGTTTAAGTGTTTAAATTACTATAATAATATTTTGAAGGGAAAATGAAGTGAGAATGTTTTAAAAATAACAAGTGTCATATAGATTGTTTAAAAGAATAACAAGTAGCAAAAGAAACTTATTTTAATATTATCTACAGATCATAGTTAATTATTAGTTTAAATTATACTTATTGTTTAAAGAGTTAATTGCCATTTTCGTCCCTGAGTTTTGATGCTTTTTGCCGTTTACATCCAAAAACTTTATTTTTCCCCTATGTGTCGCTGACATTTTAAAATTTTGCCATTTTCATCCGCTTCTGTTAACTTCGTTTGTTTTACCCGTTAAGAGGATATTAGCTTTGAATATTAAAAGCAATCTAATAATGTTTAAATGCTCAGGGAAATGTAACAATGTTTATTTAAGTTTTCTTTTTTCCCGGTGATGTGCAAAAATACCTAAATGCCCCTCACATGATGTGCACGCGATGGCTACTTAACAGGATAATTAACGGGGTTAAAGAAAATGGATGAAAATAGCAAGTTTTTTAAATGTCAGGGACACAGAGGAGAAAAATTTTATTTTTGGATGAAAATGACGATATGTACAAAACCCCAGGGATGAAAACGGCAATTTACTCTTGTTTAAATTTAATTTGTGAATTAACTCTGCCAACTGTAAACATTTTGTTGTTTTAGTTTATTGTTCTTGGTTTTAAGCTTGGATAAAGAAAGATGGTTTTTAGCATTTTTATAAAGAATCTTGTATTTTAGTTTGATTGGAGCCCCTAAAAACATTGAACCCCATTTGATAGTGTTCACGTCGACATGCGATAATTATAGTACTTATAATAAGATAATGCGACTTTGTCATCCCTAACACATTAGTGATGAAAGTAATATTATGAGGTTGTCATAAATATTGGCAATTGTGAAAGATAAAATGATATAACTTTCATACGTGTTTTTATATAATTCATATAAAAATTTAAAAGAAACTTTAGTAAGATATTGATCCAACGTGTATTCCACTCCACAACTCGTTTTCTTGGCCCAATCCCATGTTGCCAATATTAAACCACAACCAAACCAAACACATAATTTGATCCAAACATCCAAACCCAATTCATAACCCACGGAGATTTCAAATTATTTTGAATATTGTTTTATTTTTGGAATAGAATAAGTTTGTTGCAATCATCCGTAATTATTGTTTCTTTCTAATTCTTTAGGACATTAGTTTTTGTATATATATCTTTCTTATTTTATTGTAATTATCAATTGGTTGAAACATTTATATGGTATCAGCCTGGTAAAAAGATCACCACCACCAACTAAAGTTTGTTTTCCGGCCACTTTTCCACCCTCAAAATGTCGACCAACAACAACAGTTCCTCCACTGTTTCTTCCATCCCCATGAGCTCTTCTGTTTCTTCTATTCCCACCACCTCATCCCTCACTTTAGTCAACTTTCCTCCATCTCTCAAACTTAATTCTACAAACTATTTAAGTTGGAAGACTCAAATTGAGGCCCTTCTTCAAGGATTGGACCTCTGCAAATATATAGATGGTTCATATACAGCACCCCTCCCTTCGGTTGATGCCGCCGGTGTCTCTACTCCACACCCTGACTACACAAATTGGTTTCGCCAAGATCGCCTTCTTTTCGGTGCTCTTGTCGGTAGCCTTTCTCCTACCATCGTACCCCTTATCACCAATGCGACATCATCCTTAGAGGCTTGGAAAATTCTTTCCAACACCTATGCCTCTCCATCCCGTGGCCACATCAAACAGTTACAACACCGGTTAAAGCAACTATCCAAGACACCCGATCAACCGATCACCGAATATATGCAGTCCGTTAAAACCATTGTTGATGAACTTTCTATTCTAGGCAAGAAGATTGACCCTGAAGACATCACTGATACCATTCTTCTTGGCCTTGATCAAAAGTCTTACAAGCCCGTCATTGATGCTGTTCATGCACGGGACAACCCCATTTCTTTTCATGAATTACATGAGAAGTTGATAAATCACGAACTTTCACTTGTTCAAAACACCACTCCCGCCGCTGCACTACACCAACCTGTCACTGCTTTTGCCGCCCACACTCGGTCTTCTTCTAAACCATGGACCAACCAAACCTACTAACAAGGTCAAGGACTTTTACCCACTCCTCAACACCCATCCACATCTAGACCATTTTTAGGGAAATGTCAATGGTGTTTCAATAAAGGACATTCCCTAACTTCATGCCATGTATTCAAGAAACAACATCCGCATATAATAATACCTACCTTTCAACGGGATCATAATCAACCACAGGCACACATGATGAGTGTTACAGGTATCAACACCTCCAACCCTACGTGGTTATTTGATAGTGGAGCTTCTCACCATATCACTAATGATCTCAATGCCTTATCACTTCACACCCCGTATGATGGAAACGAGGAATTAATCATCGGTGATGGTTCGTCTCTTACTATAACTCATATTGGTTCTATTAATATTTCTTTCTCAAATGTCTCTTTCAAATTACAAAATGTGCTTTGCGTTCCATCCCTCTCACGCAATATAATTTCTATCTCTCGTTTATGTCTTGATAACAACATACTAATTGAATTTTTTTCTTTTAATTTTGTTATCAAGGACCTACAATCCCACCTCCCACTCCTTCGGGGAACCGCTAGTCGTGTCGTCTACGAGCTTCGTCCATCTACCCAGTCACCTCAAGTTTTTCATATGCGGACTAATAAAGCTTCTTTTTGGCACCATCGCCTAGGGCATCCACATTCAAAAGTCTTGCAACATCTATCATCTCATGTCTCTTTTATTTCAAACTTACAAGATCATTGTAATTCATGTTGCCTTAATAAAAGTCATAAACTTCCTTTTCATATTTCTTCGCTTACTTCTAATGCCCCATTACAAATATTATTTTCTGATGTCTGGTCATCCCCGGTCACATCTTTTGATGGCTTCAAATATTACATCATTTTTGTGGATCATTTCACTAAATATATCTGGCTTTATCCCCTAAAACACAAATCGGACTCTCTTGACACCTTTACTAGGTTCCAACGTCTTGTTGAAAATTACTTTCAATCCAAAATAAAAACTCTTTATTCCGACAATGGGGGAGAATACATTAAAATGTCTTCGCACCTTGCTTCTTGTGGCATCTCTCACCTCACCTCCCCGCCACATACACCCGAACACAACGGCTATGCAGAACGACGCCATCGTCACATAGTCGAAACAGGTCTCGCCTTACTATCACATGCAAAATTACCTCTCAACTTTTGGACCTTTTCTTTTTCTACCGCCACTTACCTTATTAACCGATTACCTACTAGTACACTTAATAATGACTCACCATTCTACCGATTATTCCAACAACAACCCAACTATGATAAACTTCGTTGTTTCGGTTGTTTATGCTACCCGTGGTTACGCCCCTACACTTCCCACAAACTTCAACCTCGTTCCAAACCATGTATTTTTGTTGGTTATTCTTCATCTCAAAGTGCGTATCATCTACTTGATCCCTTAACAAATCGTATTTACACTTCTCGTCATGTCCATTTTGTTGAACATATTTTCCCTTATGAATCCCTTATAAATAAAATCACCCCACCTACACCACACCCTGACTCCTTCTTACCTTTCACTGTTCAATTTTTTAATCCCAACACAACTACAACCTCTTCGCAACCACCTTTCACACCCAACATCAACAATTCTTCATCTCTCCCGGACACACCGTCTCCTTCTCCTTCCACCCCCCCAAACTCTCCTACCAATCTCACTATCCCTCATCCGGTCACCCGCACGACTCGCAAGCCTAACCCAAAATATCATAATCCCAACTTCATCCTCTACACCACCACAACTCAGCCCTTCACCGAACCATCTAACATCGCTCAAGCCCTTAAACAACCACAATGGCGCAAAGCTATGGAGGATGAGTTCGATGCTCTTCGTCGTAATGAAACTTGGACCCTAGTTCCACCAACTTCGGCACAAAATCTAGTGGGTTGTAAATGGGTCTTCCGTACTAAATTTAAACCGGATGGCTCAGTTAAACGCCTCAAAGCTCGTCTCGTAGCCAAAGGATTCCATCAACGCCCTGGTCTCGACTATGTTGAGACTTTTAGCCCTGTAATCAAACCTTCCACTTTACGTCTCATTCTTTCTTTAGCGACATCTCATAATTGGTGTCTACGTCAACTAGACATAAACAATGCCTTTCTTCAAGGCACCTTATCAGACTCTGTCTACATGTCCCAACCACCGGACTTTATCGACCCTTCTTTTCCTACTCACATATGCAAGCTCAATAAGGCTATCTATGGACTTCGCCAAGCATCAAGAGCTTGGTATGATGAATTAAAGAATCACCTCATTTTAAATAACTTTAACCCCACTATTTCAGATCCTTCTTTTTTTGTTAACAAAAATACTTCTTCTCCTATTTACATTCTAGTCTACGTTGACGACATAATCATCACAGGTCCTAATAACTCTCTTATCAACAATTTTATTCATTCCCTTGCCACTCGTTTTTCTCTCAAAGATCTAGGCAACTTATCTTACTTTCTTGGTGTCGAAGTAATGCCTCACCCCTCCGGCCTATTTCTCTCTCAAAGCAAATACATACTTGATCTTCTTAATCGAGCCAATATGAGTGAATGTAAACCGGCAACTACACCTATGTCTGCCTCGGATCCGTTAACCAAGCTTGATGGAACGCCTCTCTCTTCGCCCACAGAATACCGCGCCTTTGTAGGTGCTTTACAATATTTGTCATTAACCCGCCCCGATGTTGCTTTCACAATCAATAAATTGTCACAATTTATGCACTCTCCCACCAGCACTCATTGGACTGCTTTGAAACGATTACTTCGTTACTTGCGTGGTACAATGCACTATGGCCTTTTGCTTCGTCGTAATTCACCACTGCAGCTACATGCTTTTACTGAAGCCGATTGGGCGGGCGACAAGCTCACATACCGTAGTACCACCGGATATATTGTTTATTTGGGTTCAAACCCCATATCTTGGAGCTCCAAAAGACAACCCACTTTAGCTCGTTCTTCCACGGAGGCGGAATTTCGGGCCGTGGCATCCACCACCACCGAAGTATTGTTGTTGATATCCTTACTACATGAGCTAGGTTATCGGTCTTTTACAACTCCGGCAATTTATTGTGATAACCTAAGTGCAACACTCTATTCAGCTAATCCGGTCTTTCATTCGCGCATGAAGCACTTAGCGCTTGATTTTCATTTCGTCCGTGAAAAGGTTCAAGATGGCACTATACGGGTTACTCACATTTCAGGAGATGATCAACTTGCTGACGTGCTCACCAAACCTCTACTCAGACCCCGCTATCAATTGCTTATGTCTAAGATTGGCCTTCTCTCCAGGGCGTCCATCTTGCGGGGGGATATTAAACCACAACCAAACCAAACACATAATTCGGTCCAAACATCCAAACCCAATTCATAACCCACGGAGATTTCAAATTATTTTGAATATTGTTTTATTTTTGGAATAGAATAAGTTTGTTGCAATCATCCGTAATTATTGTTTCTTTCTAATTCTTTAGGACATTAGTTTTTGTATATATATCTTTCTTATTTTATTGTAATTATCAATTGGTTGAAACATTTATAGCCAAAACGAAAATCGTCTTTTAGCATGAAGCATTAATTCACCCCTAAGAACACCCCACGTTATACAAAACGGTACAAATTCATTGAATATCCATAACTTTATATGAGATAAAATAATACACCTCCCCAAAAGTTGAAAATATCTTTAACATTATTAGTCGTTAAATTGACAATAAAACAACAGGATCTATGTTCACTTATAAGAGGATATCTTTTAAAAGAATGTACAATAATAGACATATTGATTGATCATATACAAGTGGCAAATCTAATATTAATTGTATATATGTTCTCGTTCGGTTGTATCATACATAAATAAGAGCATATATGTTTTTAATCAACTATTCACTTGGATTTTATATTTTATGAATTTACGTATTATTTCATAATTGATAAACAACTCATTAACGATTATCACAACCTCCGCTAAACTCGCAACGAAACATTCCTTTATACTCACTTCATATCATTAACAGAAGCAAAATAATGGAGTTTACATGCTGTAGCACGTACCACCACATCTTTATAAGTTTCACATATAAAAAGAACGAAAATTTAGGGGTGTTAAAAGGAAATTAAAACTAAACCCGTAGTACGGCAATCCAACAAGTTATAATTTGGTCCCTCACAATATGTGACCCAATCTCACTTGTCTTTATACATAACATGCAACCATGAATACATGATGTCATAGCAATTTAATTATTGAAAGCAACCATTAGAGTACGGTCATCACATGACCAACAAACAGCCACACATTTGTACCTTAAATAAAAGAGAATTTACGAAAAGGTCAGTAAGGATAACAAATTAATCATTAACTCACTACACAGTGGCATGTGTAGTTCAGACCCTCTGTTATGGATCTAGAAAAATTTACAATCTTCAAATGTCTATCAACTTGAATTATGTATAGATTTTTTAAATCGTAATAAACTAAAAGTATATAGAACATTATGAAAATGAAAGAAAATTACATTCAATAATTCTAACATCTTTTCAGTAGTGACTTATTACATATTCATTCCAAACAATTTCCAGATTCAATACTGGAAAAAAATTAACTTAATTGTTAACAAGTAACTTATTTCATAATCTCACTAATACAAATATAAACCTAACATGTTGGAGCAGGGAGCCGTTGAGCCGACGTTCTTGATGGTGCCGGTGGTAGCTCAAAGGTAAGAGGTGGTTGCTGACGAAGCAATGTTGGATAATCAGATTCACAACTGAGATTAGCGGTGACTATTGGGTTGGCTGTGGTTGTGACATTCAAATAACAGGGGGCGCAAATTAAGAGTTAAAGAAGAGTTTGTGTTTTGTGACTTAGGTAGTTTTTGTTTTTTTGAAAAATGTCTACGTTTGCTCTTTTGTCCGCGCTGCGCAAACCACGACAGACATTGCCATTTGCAGACTATTTGTTTTTTCAAATACGTTTCATTAAAATATATCTGCGCGAGATATTTTTTGTGCATACTTGACCCAATCACTTTTTAGATCTGCAAAAGGTTAAACACCACAACCTATCAACACCTATATTTCACCACCACCACCACCATCCATGACCACCACCACCGTCCGCTACTGTCCGCAATAGTCCACCGTCCGCCGTCTGTCACCACCACCCACCATCCACCACCATCACCCACCATCCACCACCATCACCACCACCATCAAATGCCACCATCCACCACCACAAGTTTATTTTAATAATTTGCAGACTTTAGAAAACAAACACTTTTCTTTTTGCAGACAGCAGAGGGTTGATTCACATTTTTTTGTACAGATGTCAACAGATGTGGTTCACGGACTGTAAACATTTTACCTATAAGAAAACAAACTAGATCTTATTGTCCGTGAGTTAATTAGATTAAATTTTGTCCAGACTCAAATGCAAGGGGCAAGTTTGCTTGGCTATTAATTCCACAATTATTGATTTTATTTTAGGCGATTAAAACGTATTTTTTTTGGGCACTTGGACTAATGGTGTCCTTGTGTCAAAAGAATTATTTATTAGATGTCACGGTTTGAAAACATATGGGATCAAGCGAATGCTAGATATTTATTTGTATGTCAAATTACTTTAACGGTGTCACATGACACTAGTCTATATAGCTAGGTGCCTAGGTCAACCACGCACTTGCATCCTTTTCATTTCTCTTTGTTGTGTGTTTGCGCGTTTTTATGTAATGTTAGCAAGTTTTATGGTCACATTCCGGCTTGTTTTGAATAGAAATATTTTACTTGTCTTGAATATAAATATTTTATATTTGATTCATGTGTTTTGGATCACGCGTTGTACGGGCTTGGGTTTAAATAACATGTATACAAACACGTAGAAAGAATAATCAAGTCATAATAGTATATTTAAACTTTATGTAAGAAATTATATTATAAAAATTTTAAGATAAATCGAGAAGTACGTACGTTCTACTTCAATAATTTGTAGTTTTAAGAAGTACATTGTACTTTAATAATTTGTACCATTTGACCGTGTTATTGTTCGTCGGACTTGTACTTTGTATTTAATAGATTATATACATCTTGCATGTATAAGTTTGTTATTTATATATGTTCTTATCTATTAAACTTGTAGAATATTATACTTCTATAAGCAGTGGTGCTCCAAGGGAGGGGTAGGAGCGGCAACCCCCATAGCTCCGTCTCTAGGCCCAAAAGTTTTTAAAAATTTTATATTGTGTATACATTTGGAAATATTCTTTAAAAGATTGACGTATTACACACTTTGAATTAGTACATTTTTAGACATTTGAAAATATTCTTTAAAAGATTAAGTAAAGAAGTAGACATTTGGAATTCAATAAAAAGGAGCCACTGATAATAGTGAACATGCACTGGGAACTTCTCTTTGTACTAAACAATCTAGCACTAGAATTACTCTGCCTAACACTATGAGCTCGTGATCATTTCACCACACGTCTTGTTTACAAGTTACGACTGTACATTCGTAAAGATGGGCTTCGAATTTTTCACAATCATTATGCTGTTACAGCACAATGTAATCAAAGGTGTATAATCATAACATACAAATATACATAATGCTGTCAAAGTTGTATATTATTATTTAATCTTTCTACTCTAATAAAAAGATAACTAAAGTTGACATGTGGCATCATCACATTTATTCTCATAAAAAAATTTTCACTTCTTTTTCCTATTAAATAATCACATTAATTACTAATAAAATTATTTAATTTTTTTAGATTAAAATTATATTAATGAATTAAGAAAGAGATATTTTTATTATTGTTAATTCTAAAAAATAATTTTTTTATGAAATAAGAAATTTTTATAAAATATCATACTTTTTTATAAATACGAAATATTTTAAATTGGTGTATTTAAAAAGTAAAATTTTTATAAATAAAAAATAATTAAAAATAGAAGCTATAATAAGAAAGTTTTTAAAATGATATTTTATTAAAACATTTGTTTTGAAATAAAATGTTTAATCTTTTTTTTTAATAACAAAAGTTTTAAAAATTAATATTATTATTTTATTACTGATAGTATTTTAATATTTTATTTATTCAACTCGTGTAATACACGAGTTTACTAAAACTAATAATATATAAACCATGTAACAAAAGTTATCTTACTACTTTGACAAAACTTAAATAGGAGTGACACTTGTCACATCACATTATTTTTTATCAAATTTTTCATCATTTCTTCTCCTATTAAATAATTATATTTTAAATAATTATATTAATTACTATTAATATTATTAAATTATTTTTTAAATTAAAATAATTTTTCAATAAATTACATTAAGTGTGTATTGCTATAGCTTTTTATTAAAAAAAATTTGCATGTTGTGTTTATCGTCGTATCATGCAATCTCCCTCGGTTCGACCAAATGCCCAATCATTTACTTCAGGTGATTATTGATATAAATTATTAATTTTTTAGTTTGTCCAATAATATTAGTTGGTTCAAGATTGAAAAATGCAAGTTGTTTAAATTTTAATGGTCCATGTCAACCACGAGTTTATAATTTTTCATAATATGTGTTTTCTGGTAAAGCAAGATTATTTAAAGAATTATTGTATTTGTTACATTAAAAAAGAGTTATATAAGATGTTTTAATTGAATAGGTAATGGGTAGTGTTCAAAAGATAATAACTCGTAGACAACAACTGCAAAATTGTAAATTTTTTATCTAATATATATAATAAATAAGTAAATGAGAGCGTCATTTGTCACAAGTCTATGAAACATCGTTACTTTTCATAGTTCTTTTTATTTACCTGATTAATAAATTTATTTCTATTTTTTTCTCTTAATTACTAAATCAAAACTTCCAACATTAAATTGAGTTATCTTGATACCCGTAATACTCAAGAAAAAATCTATGTTCGCAAATCACCTTGATTAAATAAAAAGGCAGTACCTATTATAATTTATCCACTCGTCATTTGTAGTGTCATTTTCAACCAATAATGGTGTTTTTTTAATGATAATATCTCCCTGTTTCAATAATATATGGATAACAAATGACGTATCATCTATTTGTTTAGTATCTTTGAAGGTTTGACATTTTTTCTTCTCATTAGAATCTATAAAATTACAAGAACCGAATTAACCTTTCTACAAATTCTTATATATTCGACTAACACGTATGTAAATGTTAGTAAACTTTAATATGTTTAAGATTTATTTTTAAAAAATTATGGTAGTAATAATCTTATTTATTTTAAGAGGCAATATTCATATGAGAAAGGTTCAAATAAAATGTCCTTAAAATTAAAAAGTGTAAAAATTATTCTCAATTATCAATCTATTTAATCAATAGTTGAGATTTAATTATAGGAAAAAATATGTTAGATGAATATTATAGTAATAGCCATTTTTATTGACTTTTTGCAAGTTCTTGTATTTTTTTTTAACGTTCATGACTTTTATGCATAATATATCTTTTATAAAATTATACTATAAAAACAAGTGTTTTTTATCTTTAAAATGAGTACAATATTATTATATAAAAATATAATAAATTTTTATACATTTTAAGTGCAAATCTCGTCATTGTGACTCTAGTCAGTTCATTGAATATTTTTGTTAGTTATTGTACTTTTTATGAATATTATTGTATTTTTCTAAAATAATAATTTTTAAAAAAATATATATTGGTTGAATAACAGTGCTGTGGATCTCTAATATATAAAACATAATAATAACTTAATAACTAATTAATCTAATATATTAAAAACAATGATAAAATAACATAATATATTGTATTTCTTTTATTCTCATTGTGTTATCTTGAACACTATAAGTTCTAAAAAATAAATTGATGAAATAACATAAATTTATATTTTAATTGTAAATTAAACACAATAATAGATAACAACAAGTGTATGCAAACTATAAAAAAAATTAACAAGAATAACATATTATGTTGTCTTCAACATTATAAGTTTTAAAAAATAAATTGGTGAAATATATTATTGTGTATTTCTAATTGTAAAACATAATGATAGATAACAAGTTTATATAATCTTTAGAAACAATGATAAAATGACACAAAATGATTTAAAACGTAAAACATAATGATAAATACATATAACAAATGATTTAAAATATATAACACATTGAATTGATAATTGACATAATAAACATATAAGACACAATGAGCAAACATATTTGACATAATTACCAAAATTCCGTCTTCTTAAAACAATAGAATGACATGTGTTAAGCCTACAATCCTTTTTAGTTTTTTAAAAATTAAATATCATTTTTACTACAACCCTACTTTAATTCATATAATCTTACTTATAATAATTGATTACATCACGTGTGACTACCACATTCATATTTTTGTTCATTTTTCCACATAAACTATTTTTTCGTTTTTAAAAGATCAAATAACTAATTATCAAATATTCCTCTTTCACTCTCTTATATATTACCAAGTCATTCTTAAATCAATAATTTTAAAAGATATTTTTTATTAAATAAAAACTAAGTATTTTGATTAAAATACAATTTTAAAAAACAAAAATTTTTTAAACTATGATTTTTTCGGAAGACAACAAAACTTTTTAAAAGTATGAATCGATTTTTCTTAAAAACAAAAAATTTTATATAAAAACATTTTTTACAAAATTAAATTTGTTTAAAGTTAAATAAGGCCCGAAGTTTTTAAATAATGAGATATTGATAAAAATAAATTTTTTTTTCAAATCACTCTATTGTATGAATTCAACAAATAGAGGAGCGGGATACTCAAAAAGCAATAATTTTTTAAAATGAAAGTTTTAAAAATAATAAATATGTTTTATCAACCAATCAAATTACTTACTCATACGTACATTCAATAATATCTTAAATCAAAATAACATTTTACAGTTGCTAACTCTTTATTAATATATATTTAGAATTTTCTTTATTCAACTCATGTAATTCACGGGATTATAACCTAGTCTCTTATCTCTTGATATAAATATAAGGAGAACTTCATCACATCTAATAGTATCCAAGTATTCTACGTATTCTCACTAAAATTGTTCTATGTAATTTTCCTTCTAAACTAATTGAATTTTTATCAAGTGTTATAATCTTGCAGAAGATTTTTTTTATTATAATTTATTTTAATAGTTAATTACAAAAAAAGTCCCTGTGGTTAGACCTGTTTTCACTTTATATCCCTAGGTTTAGAAAACCACAAGGTCGGTCCAAACATTTAACAAATTGTAACGCATTTGGTCCCCGACTTGGACGGCCGTCAAAAATTGCCGTTAAGTCTAAACACGTGCTTTCCACGTGAGGGCATAATGGTCACTTCAAGTCCCCTCATATTTAAATGCCCAAAGTATGTCATTTTTTCTCGGTCGTTGTCTGTTGATTTCACTCCTTTAAATATGCCATTCCATGTGCCAGCGGCGTATAATACGCCAAAGACCAGCGTATCATACGCCGACCCTTGTTCCCGTCATCTTTTTTATGCATCTTTTGATATTTGCGCATCTGGTCCTTGTAGTTTTGTGTTTTGCCTTGTTTACCTCAAAATTAGCTTCTTTAAACTTCAAACACCTATGAAACAGAACATAAACAAAGTATAGTAATTCCATAATAACAACGATATAAAATCACGTATTTAGATCAATTAAACTCTAAAACATCGACAAGTGATCTACCGTTAGCCCCATACACTCGGGCGCTATGCGTGCCATGTTGTGACCTCCACATCGAATAGCCTAATATTAACTTTTTCGATGAAGGGATGTTTTATGAAGTTTATTTAGTTTTTAACATGGTTTTCAAAAACACACCTTTATATAATAGATAATAATCTTCTCACCATTCAATTATATTAATTTTCTAATTTAGAGAAGCATGAATCATCACACTCTTGACTTTAGATGTCAAAAGTTATTCTTTTCATTTTCCCCAATAGTTAGGTTAATGACGTGGGGAAATTATTTTAGCTTTGGTTCTTTTAATTTAATCTCTATCTTTATTTAGAGCAGACTATGAACTTTGTTCAGTGTTTTTAGATAAATAATCACACAAAGTTCCTGCAATCATCATGTTTGTATCTTCTGAAAACTCTTTACATAGGGTTGTGAAATTCATGTCAGTATTGTATACCAAAATTATCATATTTTGGCTTGTTCGTTTTTACTTATTTGATAAAAATGACATATTTAATTTTAACCTTCTAAAGTTCTAATCCATGTAATACATAGGTCATATCACGTTATACTAAGAGATCTGAGTAGATAAGTGCTGAATCATTACATAGGTCATATCACGTTATACTAAGAGATCTGAATAGATAAGTGCTGAATCATTAAAATGTTTAAACCATTAAAAGATTTAAACTATTAAATGCTGAACCAATAAAAAGTTTGAATCATTAAAATCTAGCATATTGCTTAATTATTCAGATTCAAATATCTGACCAATGCAGATAATGGGTTTTAACCATTCATACTCGGTATACTACTTAACCATTCAGATGCAAAAATGCTGAACGATTCAGACATCTGCTCACGAAACAAACACTCTCAACTATTAAATGCTGAACCATTCAGACATCTAAAACATTAAAAAGGCTGAAACGAACAACCACTAAGTTTAAACATGTCAACCTATTTAAACTTATAATAAACTTTATAAAAGTTTATAATTTACAAGTCTAACCAATGTTAGGACCTGTTTTAAACTTCATACAAGCCGTCAGCATTTACAATCGGTTTTAAAAAGTTTTAGAGCTGTTTACAACTTTACAACCCGTAGACAAATACATGATGACGAAATGTAATAAACATACAGAAACAAAATTACATTATGATTTTATAAGCCATCACACTTTGAGTTCATAACCAAGAAAAGGTGGGGTTCAATCTACCTCTCACCATTTTCCATTATAGCATTACATAGATGAATTTTGAATTGTCTAACCTCTGGTAAAACTAAAGTAAAAAAGAAAACTTTTTAAACAACTAAACAAAGACTCCCATGCAATCTTTTACTTAAGCACAACAAACAAATCCAATTCAAGAACAGATTTGAAGACAGGTTGTTATACACATGTTCATCGGCTCGGACCATTCTTCAGCCAATACTTCAAATTTTCATGGTTTATCACAGTCATGGTCAATAGAGATCCGACCAGAACCACGGCCCATAATTCTCCCAAACGAGGGTACAGCTGATAATCCCCTAAAGCTACTGCTTCCCTCACTCAAGTTCTGTGATTTTCTTGATTTTCGCTGTTTAGCAGAAGGATAAAGGTCGAGTTCTTGGTCAGCAGGCTTGACTTTGACTTTGATAACTGTTAATTGTGCAATGTTGCTTCTGCAAAAGGGGCAGATGGGCGCGGGTAGGGTTGCAGTTGTCGGGTCAGGCTTGTTGTGGCAGCATAAAGAGAGCGTGCATTGAGCACACATTTGGTGACCACAATCTTGAACCTCAATCGCGCATAGTTGGTCAAAACATATGCAGCATAATTGTGAGTCACTGGCCTGCAAATTGACAAAATATGAATTTTTTAAAGTTAGTTGTGAAAGTTATATTTCATTTAGACTAATTCAAACAAAAATATCTTCTCCTGATGAAAGTGAAAAGCCAACTATGTCCACTCCAAATTATAATAATCCAAGAGCTTGGATTATTTAAATCTTTACATTTTTTAGAGGATTATATAAAATTATAACAGTGAAAAACTATTATTTCAACTTAAATGGCAATACTAAATCAGTTTTAAACAACCCTTAAGGAAAAAAACAGTAAAAATAAAAAAAATTACAAATTTATACATGAATTACCTCTGAGATGTTATCATCTATGCCTGTAGCATCAGAATGGGCTGGAGATGACACCACGAAGCCCGAAGCCTCTAATATATGTTTCTCCCTTTCCCTGTTAACCTCCATTAGAGCCTGCTCTAACAAAGCTTTGGCATCTTGATTAAGCTCATTAATGAATTTCAGTGGTGATGGCCACACTAGCGGCTCTGCGGACGAAGGGTTTAGTAAGGCAGCACATGCTCGGTGTTTATGTCTTAAAGCAACCTGGTATGGTATTCTCCTGTATTATTTAAAAATATATATATATATATCAACAGCAGATCCAACATATTCGATCGGCCTTTATATACCATAACATCTGATTTACTAAATATTCATGAAAAAGCTTACCCTGATGCATCTCTGTTAAGTCGATCAGCACCCCATGCTAATAGTTCTCGAATGCAATCCATTGAACCCCCTCTTGCAGCCAAATGAAGTGGAGTGCTACCAGGAAGACTGCAAAAGATGATTAATTTAACAAACAAGAAAGAAATATCATACAAATTATACATCAATTGGTTGAAACAACTAGTACCCATATCCACCAGTGGAGGCACAAACAAGGGCTCCATTGTCAAGGAGCACATGAACACATTGGGGGCGTCTTTGGCGGGCAGCCAAGTGCAAGGGTGTTGCCCCTTTTCCGTCTCTTATATTCACAAATCGCGAAAAACCCCTGAAATTTGAAATGCCCAATTCAATTGAATGAAATCTGAAGCTACAATTTGGGGAAAAATGTTGTTTTGATAAAAATGAATGCATATATGAAGTAAAAAGGCAGATGCACACCATGATACCGATACGTGGGAGGTCCGGGCAGAGGAAAGAATCATTTGGACACAATCAGAGTGCCCAAAATAAGCAGCATAGTGCAAGCATGTTCTTCCGTTTAATGAATCAAACATCAGAATCTGTTAAATTTAGATACTATCATCAAAAATTGCTACTTTGAACAATCAATTTCATACAAATCATCTTCAATTTAAATTTAGGCAATCTTAAATGGTTATATTTGGGGCTGATAAATGATAAGCAATGGATGAAACTGATGACGTACATTAGCCCCAGCTTGAATGAGCTTTTCAACACAAGAGATCTTCCCGTGCATTGCAGCCAACATCAATGGAGTCTAACATTCAATAATCAAAAGCATAAAAAGCATCAGAAGTTGTATATATAAAGTTACTCAAACTTCAAATTGATCTATTAGTATAGAGAGCAAGTAAACAAGAACAACGAACACACCTGTTTGTGACGATTCAAAGAATCAGGATTGACTGATCGATTCTCCAAAAGCATAGAAAGAATCTGAATAAAATCACATAACATACACGGGTCAAACTCAGACAAGCAAAATCAAAAGCACCCATGAATCATAGAGCACATAAATCAAGAAACAATAAAGTAGGAACCTCGATGCGCCCATTGGCAGCAGCTATGTGAAGAACAGAATGGCGATCATAAAGAGTAGTTTGTCGAATAAGATTGGGATCTTTGTCCAAAAGGGTGTTCAGAGTCTCCAAATCCCCAAATTGAACCGCTGTGAAGAGCTCATGTTCATCTTGGATTCTGCAGCTGAGGCCTTGGCCCATCTTTATTGCTACCGGCGGAGGGTGGCCGGAGACACCCACCAACGGAGGAGAGGGAGTAGTGGTGGTGGTGGTGGTGGTGGTGGTGGTGGTGGTGGTGAATAAAGAAAGCGTTGATGGCGTTTCATTTAAGAAGAGTAGAGATTCCGAAATTAATGTATGTAGTGGGTCCGTACATGGACCATGGTGTACCCACTTCACTTGGATATTACTTTTCTAGAGACAAATTTTTATGTTATCCACCAAAACTCAAAAGTTTAATATATTTGTACGTTGTTATTTTAAATAATTAGTTGATGTATCTTGAAAGATTATTAATATCTCTTTACACTCTTATAGATAATCTTCTTGTTATACTAAATAATTATCAAATATAAATAATAATGAGTTAAGTGTAGCTTTGGTCTAGTTCAGTGAGTAATAGGAATGATTCACGATCTGATGTATGAAGACTTATCATTCATTTTATGAATGAAGTTGGTTTCTTACGCTTTGTGTCACATACTCGTCAAGGCGAAAACACGAGTGAATGATGAATTTGTATCTTTAGAACATATGGTACGATAAATACTAAACATAATGCTGTAAAAATATATATGTTTTAAATCCTTGTCTTAAGCTACAAAATAAAGATTATACATACGGACTTAAATCATAAATCTATATTAAGTAATCTTTTATTGTAGCTTAGATGCGTAAAAGATTGATTCCAAGGCTATCATACTTAGTTATCACAGGAAAAACACGCTAAAATAGGTCAACTAAAAGTTGGCGAACTCGTAGAGTTTGAAACCCGATAAACAGTTGTCATAATAGTAAGCAGTTGCAAGTAAATATGAATCAAACCATTATATATGAGTGTAAATACAAGACATAAATCCATGAACTCACAACGAAAACTATAGCTATGACAAAAACTAAAAACCCTTCCAATACTTATCACGAGAATTGATTGTTGTTGTTGTTACAGAGATAAACATTCAATGTAAGTGGCAACTGATTGACGCATTCAACGAGTCTAGAGAATGGGGGTGCCTACCCTAATAGTACTATCCATATGTTTTTAGAGGGTTTTTATCTAAGAGTTTGTAAGATTAAGATGATTATCTTAGAGTCTGATGCTAACCAAAGATATCTCACCATGCACTAAAGTACAAAGAAGGAAGTGCTTTGAAAGATTTGACTATGCACAAAGAAAATCAACTAAGTGTCAAATCTTTCGAAGCCAAAAGTGAAGTTTTTCGTAGCTTAAAGACAAAGTCTTCCGGAGCTTGAAGACTGAACTCCTCTAAAGACTTAAAAAATCTATGTCCCTGACACACTTTTGACAAAAGCAAAAGATTTTTCCACTGTCAACTCTGAAGACTCACCAACTTATATAAGTTGGTGATTACCTTTTTACTTTTGTCAACTGCCAACATGGTTCATTATCTGTAACTTTCTACTTTAATACTTTTATTATTTTTGTAATACAATAGGATGTGAGCTATGACATGTTATAGTCAAATGTCACAATGCAATCTGCTTTTTGACTTTACATTGATCTTGTTGTCTATATTATTGTCCAGCTGCCCTTCAAAGTATGGTTGACTCTAGGTTGTATTATAAAGTGTCTCAATGTATTAGTCTTAGCACAAAGCAAGAAAGCAAGATAGCAAGCAGAATAATCCTTGTAATTCTTGTAAACACTTAAGAGCAGTATACATCATCCTTGAAAACCGATCTTTGTTTTCTTGAGTTTTGTTACTTGTTCTTACTTGTTTGTTTATTGTTTCAGTGCCTGGTTCCTATTTGATTTAGTAAGTGTGTTTAGTTGATAAGTATCCAACTGTGAAACTGTTATTGAACCCATCCGGTCCTGCAGTTGGTATCAGAGCATATTTTGAAAAACATGTAGATATGAAAAACATGCTCTAACCCTACCATACAATCCCTTTAAAAGTTGTTTTTTCCTATTATGTTCACTACAACATATTTTGGACAGTGGACCGTATCTTGGTCGGTTAGGGGTCCAAATCTAAGTATTAACAGACATGCTTATTTGCGTTGGAAAGCTAATACATTAAGTTAACTTTTGAAACTAAAATCATGTTTTTTGGTTAAGTATTGAAAAGTTTATGGCCTTGTAAAATCAGGCCAACATTCTATAAGAAAAAGATACTTTTGACACTTTAATTTCTTTTGCCACTTTTGGGAGGTCAAATCTTCATGGAAAATTACGAGAATAGTTGGGTTCAAAAGCTGACTTCTTGAAAATAACTCTAGGCTCAAGAAACATATCATTTGATTCAGTTTTAACCAAGATACAACCTCTCAAAATTAGGTCTATTATTCTACCGGGTTATTGTCCATGTTGGGTTCTCAACATTATTTCCATGTGTTCGAGGTGTTTATCTAGGGCATGTGTAATATACTTTTAGGATACTAAAACTAAGTTTGAAATACATATGTTTCATGTTTCAAATCATGATTTAAGTGTAGTTTTAGATTGTTTAAATTTCTACAACATAAGTGTAACTAGAAAATTTGATTTTGATCTAGTTTACATGATGATTCAAGATTCGACTTCCAGGCTGTTATAGGGCATTATTAATGAGTGATTCTACTTTCAAAATGTATATTTTAATTATTTTTAAGTTCATACTCGGAGGTAGATGTCGATGCAAACAGAAAAGCGTGATAGACGTGCAAACTATGCTATTGTGTTCTTCTCTTCTCACGATCACAACAAAGTAGTAGAGGACTCTTTTGGGGCTGAGTTTGAGTAGACATTTAGTGGGATTATGGTGTGAAAATAATTTTCTATGATGTGGATTATATAGGCGGTTTAGTGTGGAATAAAATCATGAGATGCTAAAGCATCTTTGAATTGCTTTTGTTTGATGAATGTCTTTCTTAGGAAGTCACCAGTAACAACATCAAGTAGTAGTCTAGCAACATTTCACATTTTTTTTGTACTTCTTCTCAACACATTTGACCAGGGTTATTGCTCAAGATTTACCAACTATTAGTTTAGGTTTTAGTTCAATAATAATAAGGTTGTAACTAGGGGGTTAAGTGGTGATTTAATGCTGGTATCGAGCAGCAGACATGGTCAGTTGTGGCGACATGTGGCAGCTTCTTTTAACCAAGAATGAGGTGATGGTTTAGGGTTTTATTAACCACAAGTTTAAAGTTTAATTTTCTTGGTATCTAGTATTATACATGGAGGGTTTTAAGGGTGTTTTAGGGCTATTTCAATAACAACAAGTCGAGCAATCCAAGGATGTTATCACTGGTTTGTTTTATTTCTTCAATTTGTCGATTGGTGTTAATGAACTTAGTGATTCATGTATGAGGGTTTTCTTATGTGAGTATTGGTTACGTTTGGTTTTACTTAAGTTTTAAAGTTCATTATATGTGGTTTGATTGTGATTGTTATCATTGAATCAAGTTGCATTAAAAATATGTGGTTGAATAAGAAGCAAGTACCGTATTAAGTTAGATATGAATGTTACAGATTTAGTATATGTATTTAGGATTCTCAAATGACGATTGAAAAATTTGGGTTGCTAAAACCGTATCGCTTATATATAAGCTTCGAATTTTGGTTCACAATTTTATTCATGAAATATTAATAGGTGTCATGCTACATTAAACTTTGTGTTGACGTGTTAAGAAGTATATTTAACGACGAACCGTTTATACAAAGTTGGTAGCTTCATGCATGATTACATGCACAAATATGATTGTCTTACAAGCTTGGTTAACTATGTGGTAGGTAGGGGTGTTCAAATTCGGATATCCGAAATTCAGATATCCAAAAATTTCGAATAGTGGATTTCACTATCCGAATCCAAATCTGAATCTGAAATTTTGGATATCCGAAATTTCGGATTCGGATTCGCATATCCATTGTTGGAATCAACAAGTGCATTAAAAGGACAATGCTTGCCACAATCAAACATAATCCGAAATTTCGGATTCGGATTCGCATATCCATTGTTGGAATCAACAAGTGCATTAAAAGGACAATGCTTGCAACAATCAAACATAATGTGTTCTAACATTCAAACAATCATTAACTAACACATTAAAATCATTAACATTCAAATTATACACTAATATAGCTTAATTGACTTTTTCAGGTTTGTAGATAAAAGATAATTTTTGCTAAGTGTCGGCAGCGGATGAAGACCTTCGTTGTGATGAATAAAATCTGCAGCGGATGAAGAAAAGTGTCTAAGTGTCTACAGCGGATGACCAATACACAGCGGATGACCAATACACAGCGGATGAACAAAGTCCACAGCTGATGATCAACTACACAGCGGATGTTCACTCCACAACGGATGAACACTCCACAACGGACGACTATCAAGACAAACATACAAGTGTTCACAGTGGACAACATCCAAGACGCAGCGGACAGCTTATTCCTCTCCACAGCGGATGACTTAGATTCTACAGCGGACAGTCTATCATCCACAGCGGATGACTTATAGACTTAGGATTTTATGTAATTTTCGTTTACATAAGGGTAGTTTAGTAATTGTAGATAGCTTTGTGTATAGGCTATAAATAGCATACTACCCTAATCATTTGTAAGCTTTTGAACAAATCACTACAAACAAGCAGATTATCACCATCATTCAAACACTAGCAATCACACAATCATACACACATACACTTATATCATAACATTAATCATGGGTTTCTGCACTGTGATTATTGTTTGTTGATTTGAGAGATTTAAAAAGATCCTTGGGAAAATAATTCAATAACCTTCCATCTTACATTGTTGGTCCTTGTGTTGTTTTTATTGATTTCATCGTCCATTCGGATATCCGAATTCCAAAAAATTTGTATTATTTAATAATTTTTTATTTATTAATTTTTATTGAAAAAGTTTTCGGATATCTGAAGTTTTTATAAAAATATCTGAAATATTTGAAAATATACAAAATTTCTTATTAATATTTAATATTTTATAATTTTTATAAAAAAGATTTTGGATATTTCAGATATCCGAATATCCAAAAAATCTCAAAATTACCATCTGAATCCGAAATTTGGATTTTCAGATATTTCGAATTCGTATATTTTTAACACCCCTAGTGGTAGGCATACTTATAAGTTTAATCTAGTAAAATTCGAGATGACAGTTAAACATGCCAATGTTCATTGACTTCTGGTTATGCAAATAATCTACTGGGAATTAACATGTGATATTGTCGTATATTATCATGCAATGATATTAATGCATGATTTTTCTAAATACGTAATTTCATACTTAATATAATTCTCAATCAAATCTAATGCACAATAGCTAAGGTTTTGAAAAGAGTATGATAATAGTTAGGGTTTTAAGCTTTATGCGATAGTTATAAAGTTACCTGAAAATTCACGAATGTTACACTTTTAGCTCATAACTGTAACGTTTAAAAGCAATAATCTTATCAGTTAATAAAAAATTTAACGAAGATACTTTATAACATATTATTAGAAAATTAAACAGGTTAAAAACATATATATATACATATATATATATATATATATATATATATATCATATATGATTCTATAGTAGTAGTAGTAGTAGTAGTATAATATAATAATAATAATAATAATAATAATAATAATAATAATAATAATAATAATAATAATAATAATAATAATAATAATAATAATAAGGGTTAAATGTGTTTTAAATCACTTAAGTTTCATATAAATTCTCATTTGAATCTAGAAGTTTAAATTTTGTCATTTAAATCCAAAGTTTCACTAAAATTGCCATTTTAATCCAGTAAATTACTCGTAATTAATGTCGTTAAGTTTTTTCGTTAAGTTTTTTACATTAGGGGTATTTTAGTCAAAGCAATTACAAAATAAAAATTCGCCCTGCGTGAGAGGTTTTAGGTGTTCTGTCTCTTTTGCTAATTGCAGCTATAATTTGATTCAATAATAATTTTTTCTTATTTAATCTTGTTAATTTATTTTGGTTTAGTAATCATGTTACTTTGCCCGTTTAGTTAAACATAGATTTCTTTAGTTTAAAGTTTAATTATGGTTACGATTGATGTTTTATGATTATTATTCATGGACAGTTAATGTCATATTGTTCATTATTCTTATATATTTATGAAAATTTGTCTTTTATAGTTATGATTCAAATAGTTTGTGTCATATGATTTGTTTGTTTATTTATAAATATTTTTGTGGTGTATGTTTTATAAAATTAAAAATTAGTCTCTTTCAAGTAGTTATACTTACATTTTATTTTATTAGATAGGACATCCAAATGTGCTTTTATTGATGTAATGAAAAAAATACCGACTTATTATTCCTGGTAATTCAAATTGCAATGGTTCAAATATAAAGGCCCTTAAAATTAAAAAAAAAGTGTAAAAAGTAATATCAATCATCCATCTCTTTAATCGATAGTTGAGATGAATTTGTAGAAAAAAGTTTGTTAGAGTGGTATTTTAAAAATATCCACTTTTATTGACTTTTTGTAATTTCTCTTATTTTTTTAAACGTTCAAAATTTTTATTTATGACATTATTTTTTATAAAAAATTACAACATAAAAACGAGTGTTTTTTTATCTTTACAACTAGTACAATATTGTTATGTAAAAAGATAATAATTTTTTTTACGTTTTAAGCTTATATCTTGTCATTATGTATTTAATGTAGTTCATTATGTATTTTTGTTAGTTATTATGTTTTTCAGAATACTAATGTGTTTTTTAAAAATGATGAATTTTAAAAATGTATAGTGGTAAAATAAAATTGTTGTGTATCTCTAATATGTAAAACACAATAATAAAGTAATAACTAATTAAGCTAATACATTAAAAACAATGACAAAATAACACAATGTCCATTGTTTTTTTTATCCTCATTATGTTATCTTAAACACTATAAATTTTAAAAAATACATTGATGAAATAATATCATTGTATCTTTCTAATTGTAAAACATAATGATAAATAACAAGTTTATATAATATATAAAAAGCAATTACAAAAATAACACATTGTGTTATATTTAACACTATGAGTTTTGATAAATAAATTGATGAAAGTATATCATTATACACTTTCAATTGTAAAACATAATGATAGATAATAAGTTTATTTAGTTATTTTATTTTGTTAATTATATATATTATATATATATATATATATTAATCTTCTTGGTCGGTTACTACAGTAACCAGGGGTGTTTTTGTAATTTTCTCAAGGTTTTACACGTGTCTGTCATACACATCTCTATCTGTCTAGAATCAGCTTTATATCTCTATTTCTCAATCTAAATTCCAGTGATGAGATCTTGGCGGTGGTTCTTGGGGGTGGTAAATCGCTAGAGATAGAGAGAAGAGAAGAGAGGGGATGGGATCTCTGTTGGTGGATGTAGTTGACGACATGCGGTGGGCGGTGGCGGTCGGTAACTGGTGGGGTGGCGCCCAGATGCATGTGGCGGTGGTGGTCGGAGAAACAGGGCAATCTCTGTTGAACATTTCATCTGAAAATCCCAGACCCAAATGGCGACTTACACAACTATAGATGGAGATCATCGCCCACCATGTTTCAGATCCATGTTTCAGATCTGAAAGAAATCACTAATGGTGGAAGATGGTTCTTGATTTCTTGAGGTACCAATTGTTTCAGATGTTGTTTTCGTTTTCCTGGTTAAAGATTCAATATGCAGATCCAGTGACGGCTCGGTGATGTGGTAGTGACAGTCGTGTGACGGCCGGAAGTGGTGGCGATGGTGGCCGGAAGTTGTGGTGGTGAGTTGGGTAGATGAAGAGATCTAGGGGTTTTTAGAAGAAAAAAGAAAACACTTAAAAAGAGAGAGAAAGTGAATCAAATTAATGTTTAGTGGCCTTTCAAAAAAGAGTTGATGCTTACTCTTTTGATAAGATGGGCTGAAATAATTTTCTGATACACACAGTACATACAGTAATCAGATGAGTAGGAATCATGGATCTTGACTAACCAAAAAATTAAATTTAGTTTAAAAGTGATTATAGTTTTTTTGGTTTGCACTTGATTGTTTTCCTATGATTATAAACGTAAATATTTTTATGAAGATTTCTTTCTATGTTAAAGCACTTTTCCACAATAAAAAGTGAGTAATATTGAAAGCAAATAAATGTGTTAATGTTAAATTAAATTTCTAATACTTATTTATTTCTTATTTATGAATTTTACCTCCTTTTCGTTTATTTTGATTTTGTTTATTGATGTTGAAACGTTTTCTTTTGTGACGTTGACTTTTTGTTTGTAACATCATTTTTTTACATGTATCAATGTGCGGATAACAAACGTATTAGGAGACCCGCGGCAACGCGCGGCCACGAATTCTAGTTTGAATTATTTTGTTTAGCTTAAAATTTTATCTAAACAAAATTTAGAGTGGTCGGCATAGGTGTATTTTTATAGTAAAATGTATTATCTAAATAAAATTTAGAATTTTATCTAAACAAAAATTCTCGAAGATACATTTTAGATGATTAACTAATATTAAGTAAATTTTATTGTTTATTAAATATCCTTTTTTACTATAATTTTTCGCATTTTTATTTACGTAACTTTATTCGCTTTTTATACATTATTTTGATATAGCAATTAAAAGTTAATGATTTCGCTGCTTGACTAAAGTTGTTAATGTAAAATAGGTCATGAGGTTTGCAAATATGAATAAGGTAACTGATATTGCCAAAAGGATGCTGAAAACAAGAAAGCATATTTATTACCCGTTTAAATACCGTTTACTAAAGTTATCATTAGTTTTATTTGTTTTCACCAGTTTTGTCATTTGTAACGATAAGTGTTTTATGTAACATATTGCGTTGTATTTATGTGCAATTTTATAAAATTAAAGCTTTTAAAAAAATGAGTCCATGCGAATAAATTCATTACTAATTATATATATATACTAATTTTCAATATGGTTATGCACAATGTGTTGTATCATATGTTTAGTGGGTTGTACCCACCTTTTATTTTTTTTTAATCTTTAACTTTTTTATTATTTTATATTTTTTATAATTTAGCCCCAACATTTTTACTTTCAACTTTCGCACTATACGTTTCACATTTAAAACTTTTTTGTTTTACGTTTAGTGTGTGCGTGTGTTTTGACGTTTTCACGCTTATTTGTTTTACCGTTAACGATCCTGTTGCAGGCGCTGGTCGTAGACAGACTTAGTTATTGTTTTAGATGTTTTAAGTTTCGCATACTTGGTTCAACGTTATTAAGTTTATTTTTTGTTTGTTCTATTTTATTTGTTTTTAAATACGAGTTTTTTTTGATGTTGATGATTACTAACGATAATGTGTTATTAATATTAATTGGTATTGTTTTATGCTTTTATGTCCCCCGCTGCAACCCTAAAAGCTTAATGTTAGTGTTACTTACTAAAATGTATCTTCGTGAATTTTCTGGTAGAAATTTAGAGTGGTCGACATAGGTGTATGGCTTGCAGGCCTGCAGCCCTGCAATATTTAAAATAGGTGTGCGGAAAATGAATCATTTTTAAAACAAGTTTTAGATATTTTACTAAATTAATGGTGAAATGATAATAGCATTAAGGGTTCTAATATAGGGACATCCTACACTATAAATCGATACTTAATTATACGTCTCGTATGGCATCATATGCTGCTTATAGGGGTTGAAAACATTGAAAACGAGAAAAACTCAGGGGGCTGTCAGATAGCTATACGCCCCATATAGCCTTATACGACTCCCTATACGACACATATAGATCTATACGACGCATATAATAAATTTACACACTAACTACGAATAAAATTTCAAGGGGCTGTCAGAGCCCCGTATAGGGCTATACGACCCCCCTATACGATACGCATAAGACTATATAATCCGTTTAAAAATTTAGAATGTTAATTTATAATTTTGGGGTGTCCCAATATTCACACCATAGCTTTAATACTTGTTTGCTTTGATTTTTCAAATGTTTTTTAATATGCTCATTTGTTTACTATTTTTCTTTTTACGAATTAAAAATAAATCATTATTATTTTTCCTATCATATAATCGAATGGCCATTCCCAACAAACCATTGACATTCCTTTTTCTCACTTATTATTATAAATAAATTAAAAACTATATTCCATGCAATATTTAAGCCATGAATTTATCATTATCCCTTTTTACCTCATCAAAGCAATTTTGACAACCTTTCTGCTCCATCCTACATTTCATAAAATATCTTTAAAGCAAGATGTATAACGCGGAAAAAGAGCGCACATTCATATTATTTTAACATAAAATTTAGTAAAGTGGTATGCACTTTTCGCAAATAAGTAGTATTCCCTATGATTTATAAAAATAAATAAAACCAACCAAAAGCAAAGACCAGAGGAAATGGTATTTGTTTTATTTTAACAAAAATATTGTTGTGTGAGAGTCTCATCTTTATAAATACAAAAATCTAATATTTTTTCGGAGCCAAAACTTCAAGTTTATTATCATTTACTTCAGATGAACATTCAAACAACTCAATTAGACCATCTAGAGTTGCTTGGCATTCTTACAATGGAGAAAAACTTGGTATATCTGATTGGGGTATAGTCATTGCAAGTATACTTAAGTTTGCATCTTGTTAAACTTTTCTAAGGGCATCCGTCGAGTATCTTCTAATTCCTTTAGGAACATGGGTTGCCTCCTTCAAGTGGTATTGAATTGGAATATGAGGACCATAGGTAACTGACCGCTAACATCCACCATCTCTGATAAATAGAAAATGTTTTGTGTGACATTTCTAAATAGTGAATTCATTACGAATAAGAATCGGGGTTTAGCTGATGATTATGTGTTATGAACATCCACGCTTGTGTTTGAGAATCTTTGCGAAAAGGGTTTTTACATTTTGAGCTGGAATTCGATAGCACGAAGGGTAAAATCAAAAATAAACTAAGAAGCAAAGTTTAAATTTGATTGTTGAATCAAAATTCAAACAATCTAGCTCTCATGCCAATTGATGAGATCAATTAAAAGCTCATATCAATTGATTTGACATAGATAAAGTAATATTTCAGCGATACACTAATCCGATTAAAATTAAAAAATCATTCAAGAACTATCCAGGAGTAGCATCACATATTCTATTAACCGAAAAGAGAAATTACAAGCATAAGCTCCCCATTGAATTTAAATCTCAATTCTCTTATAATACGAGAACAAATTGAACAGGTTACTCGCATTGGATTTCATACACAGCTAGCAAGCAATCTAAGTGAGAATTAAGTGTTAAGAACACATTTACGAACATTTAGATTCTCCTGACATCATGTAAGGCGACTTACACTAAAAGACAAAGCATTTCTAACATAAATGGATTTTCGTGAAGTCAGGTTAATTAAGCACCAAAGAAGTCCAAAGTAGAAGATCATATTTAGATACTTGAGGTTCTGTTATTAGAGGAATCTTCATTTAGAATTGATCAGTGGAAGCTGTTTAGTTGTTTTTTTTATCCTTTCAACATTGTTAGGTGAACTTTTATTTTCATTAATCAGAGAACACCTCATTGGGTATACATCGGGAACTCTTGTCAACTATTGAGATGAACTATAATCAGTTTATAACTTTCAAAAGAATCTATTAAAGGATCTTAATTCTACTTAATTATATTTTTTAAATGATTTTACCTATCCACTCATAAGAGGAATTTTATAAGAGGAAAGTTTTTAGATGATATTAAACTAACCAAATGTATGTTTTGAAACTATAGTTCTGTAACACCTCAAATTTTCTCAAGAAAAAAAAGTTCTCGCATGTAGAGAGGTTCTCGCGCGACTAGAAGTTTTTGCGCGAGAACACCTGCAACAGAAAGGAAACCCTATAAATAGGCTAGGACAGCCCATTTGATCTCACTTCGCGCGAAAGGTCATCTGTTGTGTTTAGAGAGAGAAAGCGGGGCAAAGTGGTGTTTAAGTTCTTGATTGAAAAGCTCTCGGTTAGTGTAAAACTCTCTTGCAAGTATCATAAGGTGAGTTTTAGACCCTTCTTTTTGTATGTTTTTCATGATTTGGGGCTAATATGCATACCTTATAAATGTTTTGATAAATTACAATAATATAGATTGTGCTTAGGCGTTAAAGTAGTTCGAGAACCGATAACTTGGGACGGAAATTTCAATCAGTTGCGTAGTTCTCGCGCGATAGGTATACTTCTCGCATAGGACGGTCATTTTGTATAGCTCTCACGTGATAAATGAAACTTGGGAGACAAGTTATCGCGCTCTGTATAGTTATCGCGTAAGGAGTTTTCGCGCATGATAAAGTATTCGCATAGTGAAATTCTCTCACGAACTTCAGTTATTGAATAGTAGTTCTCGCATAGATATAATTCCATAGTTTTATAGCTTGATGCGTGTATTGATACACTCGTATAGAGTGCAATAATGATAGTATGAATAAAGAACTTATAGTTGAAATAAAAAGAGAAAAGGATACATATTACTAATTACGGTAAAGTTCACATGTGAAAGCTTAAAAAACTTGAATAATAAATTCAAGAATAGTTACGTGATAAAGCACAACTATGAAAATGTTAAAGTATGCTAAAGAAGTCTTGCAAGCAGAGACTTATTGACGTATTTCAAGCATCGACACAGAAGTCTTGCGTAATGGCAAGTGACAAGAGTCTTGCATCTGTTGCAAGCGACAAGAGTCTTGCATCTGTTGCAAGCGACAAGAGTCTTGCATCTGTTGCAAGCAACAGGAGTCTTGCTTAATGGCAAGCGACAATAAAGTCCTGTGTAATTTTATGAGCAATGGCTAAAAAAGTTTTGTGCGAAGCACAGTCTCACCATAAAATAAAGTTAAATAAAAGATAAAGTAAAGCTAAAGTAAATATAATGTAAAGGTAAAGTAACGATAAAATAAACGTTAAGGAGTCTTACTAAGCCGTATGCTTAAAGATAAAGTGGTAAAGTATAAAGTATAGTAATGTGTAAAATATCGTTAAATTGTAGATGATAAAGTTTATAAAGGTAATAGATTCTGATTTAAGTTCTTGTTAAAGTAAACCTAGAGCTCACTCAGTGTCCCTGACTTTTGTATGCGTATTAGTTTGACAGTTATGCTATAGAAATGCATCGTGAGCTTGGCATGGATTTGAAAGCTACCTGGCATATGTTCGAGACTAGCATCCTAGCATGGTAGATGTTAGATAGTTAAGGTTATCTTGGTCGGATGTAATTTTTAAATTACGACATATGTTTAAATCTTCCGCTGTTTAGATAGTTGAAATTTTGAGTTCGAGAGCTGGCGTTCTAATGTTGCAAAAAATCCAACTTAAGGTTGCTTGGGAATGAGGGCCTTATAAGTTGGTATTAGAGACATAGTTTGAGAGATTTAGGCTCTTCTATGTCTAAACTTCAACTGAGAATGCGATCGATTAAGGAATGTTATTTCCAGTAGCTTGATGCAAGTAAGGTAAAATTAAAGTTTAAAGTTAAGTGTATGAGTTATCTTAGAGGCTGATGCTCACTAAAGAGCTCTCAGCATGCAATCTGAAGTACAAGAAAGTTACTTCGAAAGATTTGACACAATCACTAAGAAATTCTTTAACTGTCAAATCTTCCGAAGCCAAATACCATTTCTTCCGAAGCCAAAGATTAAGTCTTCCGAAGCTTCACAGACAAAGTCTTCCAAAGCCAGAAGACAGATTTCTTCCGAAGACAGAGAAGACATGCTTTCTTTGACATACTTTTGACAAAGCTGAATCACTTTTCGCTACCATCTCTGATGACTCATCAACTTATACAAGTTGGTGATAATTTTATACTTTTGTCAAACTGTAGATTATGATCTTTGTCTGTAACTTTCCTACTTTGTATTATTTATATTTTTATATTAGATATAGATGTGAGCTATGGCATGTCACAGTCACATATCAAAAGACAATCTGACTTTTGAGTTTACATTGATCTTGTTGTCTAGATTAGTGTTCCAGCTGGCTATCAAAGTATGGCCGCCTCTAGGTTGTAGTATAAAGTATCTCATGTATCAGTCATTAGGGACTAATCCTTGTAACTTTGGTTGAACACTTGAGAGCAATATACAACATCCTTAAAAACCAACAACTTTGTTCTTGTTTTGTGTTCTTTCCTTTAAGTTCTTTGTTTCCAAAAGCCGGTTTCCTATTTGATCTTGTAAGTGTCAGTTTGTTAACTCTCTAACAACTATGAAACTGTTGCATTGACCTCCCTAACCCGGTCCTGGGTACCATGACCAAATCTCCACTGATCACTACTGATGACTTTAATACTTGGTACCAAAGAATGGAAGGATTAATCAAGTCTCAAGACAACAGAATGTAGAGATCTGTTGTCTTTGGAACTCACGTCCCATGCACACCTTCAGCAACTACTGCTGGTGAAATGATCCCAAAAGATGTGGCTGACTATTCTGATGAAGACTGAAAGAGGATAGACGCAGATCAGAAGGCCATGATCGCTCTTCAAACTGCTCTTGCTAACTCTATCTACAGAGGCTTTAAGAAGTGCAATATTGCCAAGCAGCTCTGGGATGCATTTAAGCTTATGTATGAGGGGTCTGAAGAAGCCAAAGAGATCAAGAAATATCTCATGAAGCAGCAGTTTGAGAACTTTGCCTTCAATATAGGTGAAACCATGACTCAATAGTATTTCAGATATGTTAAGATTGTGGACATTCTAGTGGATACTGATGTCAAACTGGAGAATAGGGACATTGTGAGGAAGTTCATGTTCTCTCTTCCTAGAAAATGGAATCACTACCGTGTGGCCATTAAAAGAAATAAAAACCTCTCTACTCTTAACCTTACTGAGCTGTATGGTATCCTGAGCGGTTACCAGATGGAGATGAACATGTAAAATCCATCTCACAGCTCATCTAGTACCCACAAGAGTTCTACCCTCCATGTGGTTGAAAGACACAACAGAGAAACTCAGCATCATCTTCTTAGCTACCCTGATAATTCACAAAAGGGCCCTCTCATCAGCTTTCCGGAGACACCAAGGGAGAGCTACATCCAAGGAAGCCCATTCCAACAGACAAACTCTTCTCAAGCCTTTGTGTCTTCTGATGAAAGTTTAGGCAACTTTCTTTTTACTCTAGAAGACTTAGACTGTATTTATCTAGATGATCTGGAGTACATGAAGATTGTGAAGCAGATGACTCTCTTAACTCATAGAGCCAAGAAGTTTTACCTTCTGGGAGAAAGTTTCCTAGCAATGTATCCAGTGGAAAGTTTAAGTTTCCTAGCAATGTATCTAGTGGAAGGTTTAGACTAGATAAAAGCAAAGTGAAGTGTTACAACTGTAACCAAATGGGACACTTTGCTAAACAGTGCAAGGAACCAAGGACAAATGGTGGCCAAACACAATCGAGACCAAACTACACTAAGGGAGCTACAAAAACTAAGAAGCCAAAACAGTAGGCTGTAATTGCTGTTGAAAAAGGAGGCTTTGATTGGAGTTTTTAGGAAGAAGATGCTTCTCCAAACCATGCCTTGATGGCTGATCATGAAGAACCCAAGTGTAAGGAATATGAAAAAGGCTGATGCACCCAAAACAGTCAAGGTGCTTCCTGCATGCATGCAGTTTGTGCATGGTGAAAGTTACTTCGGAAGTTTTAAACACTGCAAAGAAATTTCTCTAAGTGTAAAATCTTCCGAAGTCGAAGACCAAATCTTCTGAAGCCAAAGATGAAGTCTTCCGCAGCTTAGAAGACAAAGTCTTCCGAGGCCATGAAGATAGAAGACTGATTTCTTCCGAAGAAAGAGAAGACATGCTTTCTCTGATCAACTTTTTCAGAAAGCTGATGAACTTTCCACTGCCACTCTGATGACTCACCAATGTACACAAGTTGGTGAAAAGGTTCATGCTTTAGGAAACTGTAGATTATGGTCTTGAGTCTGTAACTTTCTACTTTATGTACTTTTATCCTTTTTGTAATATATTAGGATGTTAGCTATGGCATGTCATAGTCACTAGTCAAAAGGCAATCTGCCTTTTGATTTTACAATGATCTTGTTGTCTAGATTAGTGTTTTCAGCTGGCCTTTAAAGTATGACCGGCTGTAGGATGTAGTATAAAGTATCTCAGGTCCTTGTATTTTATTTTTATGCTTTGTAACACTTGTAAAAGAACTTGAGAGCAATATACTTAATCCTTGAAAACCATTCTGTTGTTGTTCTTAAGTTCTGTCTCACTTGCTTGCTTGTGTTCCTTAGTATCATACCAAGGTTCCAGTTCCCTATTTGATCTGGTAAGTGTTCTAAGTCTCTCCTCATTGTGAAACTGATTGCATTGAACCCCCTTCAATGATCCTGCACCAAGGTAATAGAACATCTTTGTACTTCTGAGTGCATTGCTAAAGTTAGTATGTATAGGTTCTATTACTTAGAAGTGAGATCTGATCTTAAGTCTTTGAATATTTTATAAGCTGATTTTAAAAGAAGAGAAAACGACTATAAATTAAAAATAGAAGATTTAGAGAAAACTATTTCTACTTTTAAACATGAGCACACAAATTACAGAACTCAAATCAAAGATCTTATTGCTAAGTTAACTGGAAGTCAGGTTGAGCTTGTGATCAGCAAAGCCATGACTGAAAAATGTGTTCTTGTAGAAGAAAACTTCAAGAACATCATATACTCATCTTTGCATGCCAAAGTGTTTTATCAAAATAGGCAGGGACTGGGATCTAGTGAACTAGCTCCTTCACACACTTTATTATCTGTGAGACAGCCAAGGTGTGGAACTAGTAAAGATGAGCTAACTCCTGAAGATCCAGTTCAAGAGGAAGATGAAGATGATGATGAAGAGGAGACGATGAAGGATGAGCCTAAAATGAGTAAAGAGGTTCAATCTAATAAGCGACACCACTCTCTAGTAGAGAAGAAAAGGACAAAGATGGTCAAGTTTGGTAGAAAAAAATTAATCAAGGCAGCTAAGAGAAAAGCAAAGAAAGCGTAGGAGTTCAAAACTATATTTGACTTGAAGCAGAAACAAGTATTCATATCTGATGGGTTTGAGGTGGTTAAGACTGCAAACTTAACCATGGACTCTAGTACCAAGAGTCCTAGTTCATGTTCAAACCATCCTTGTCAAAAGAAGAAGGTTGATAAAAAGTGCACCACTACTGCACTGCCCGAACCTTCCAGTTCCAAGAGCAAGCCTATCCCTTAAAAGCCTGCTGCTATATCTGTAAAGGTGAAGAAGGAATTGGAAAGAGATCAAGCTCAACCAGCCTCTCAAAAGAAATCTCTCAGAAGTATTTAAACTAAATGTATCTTTTGTGGTAGTACTTTTCACCTTCCTGAGGATTGCATCTACAATCCCAAAAGCACTGTCAACATGATCAAAAATGCTTCTGAGATGAAGAAGAAGAAGAAAGCTTCGGAAGGAAAGTCTTTTTCCTTTGTAAGCTCAAAATGAAGGCAAAGAAGATAAGTGGAAAATTGCATTCGGAAGAAAATTTGGTCTCGGAAGAAAGGAATGCTTCCGAAGTACTGAAGTCTGAAGTGGATGCAAAAACTTCCGAAAGTTCAGTCTGCAAAACTTTCGAATTTGTAAAAACTTCTGAAGCATTAAGAGGTTTGATGGAGGGCCAGTTGTTTTTGGAGAAGAAGTAGGTGGTTACATCACTGGTAGGGGCAAGGTCACAAATGGTATGCTTAGCATTAAGAAGGTAAACTTTATCAAAGAGCTTGAGTACAATCTTCTGAGTGTATCTTAACTTTGTGGCTAAAAGCATAACATGTTCTTTACTAAACATCAGTGCATTGTTCTCAAGCCCGGGGTGATCATTCATCTAGAGCATATTCTGCTCAGAGCCCCTAGAAAAGGGAATATGTACAAGATGAATCTGCAAGAAACATCCCCTTCTGGAGAAGTTTCCTTCTTTCTGTCTAAAGCTAATATGGTAAGTCCTTCCTCTGGCATAAACGAATATGCCATGTAAACTTTAAAAACATAAACAAATTGATTAAAAATGATTTGGTAACTTGAATGTCGAAGAAAGAGTTTACAAGTGATGACCATTGTGTTGCATGTCTGAAAGGAAAGCAACACAAAGTGTCTCACAAGGCAAAGGAAATCAACTTTATCACTACTATCCTTACTTGTTACACTTGGATCTGTTTAGTCCCACAAGTGTAATGAGTTTAGGAAAAACTTCATATTGTCTTGTGATCACAGATGACTTTGCTAGATATACTTGGGTCTTATTTCTTAAAACTAAGGATTAGAGTCCTAAAATCTTGAAGTCTTTCATTCTGAAGATTAAGAATCAATCTGATCACAAGGTCAAGGTCGTAAGATGTGATCAAGGAACATAGTGCTCCCAGGACTACTTAGTAGAATGGTGTTGCTGAGAGGAGAAACAGGACACTTATTGAAGCTACAAGAACCATGTTGTCTGATTCTAAACTACCCATCAACTTCTAGGCAGAGGCAGTTAACACTGTCTGCTTTGTGCAGAACAGAGTTTCAGTTGTCAAGACTCATGGCAAGACTCCTTATGAACTGTGACACAAAAGGAGACCCTTCATTGGTTTCCTCAGATCATTTGGTTTTTCTTGCACCATCTTTAATACCAAAGATCATATAGCCAAGTTTGCTGAGAAATCAGATAATGGACACTTCATTGGATATTATTCTCAAGCTAAGGCTTATAGAGTATACAATCTACGAACTAGAGTAGTTAAGAAGTCAGCCAATTAGACATTCAATGAACACACACCAAGTGTGAAAGTTTCTAGTCCTAATTGACAATTTGATCTTGACTTAGTTACCAATTGTTTTAACAAATCTTGTGAAGATGTTTCAGGATCTACAGGTAACTTATCAACAATAGATCTTGACCCAAGATTTGAGCTGAGAAGACCAAGCATAAAAACTAATTCAGCTCCAGAGGTAACTAACCCTGCAGGTGGAAATCCTATCAGAACAACCATGACAAGTTCAGCTGATACATCTAAGGTGCTTAAAAATTCCAGCACAAAGGCACAAAACTTAAATGAAGGAGCTTCCAATGTAAGAGGAAATGGAGATGGTGATTCTGACCAAGAATTTCGTGATACTAAAGACGTCTTCACTGAAGATAACATCAATGATGTCACACACTCATTAGACCAAGTCACTCTTGATAAGTGTGCTGATTTGGTGGGAAATCCTCAATCAACAGATCTAAATTTCACAAATCTAGATCTGTCAAATAAACTTGTTGTGATTCCTCAATTGAGAATACACAAATCTCACCCCACCATAAAAATCATTGAAGATGTTGAGACATGAGTGAGAACAAGAGGACAAACCCATGACAAAAATGTTCGTCTACACTCTAGTTTCTTGTTTTAGATAGAGCCCAAGAAATTTGATGAAGCTTTAAAGGATGGTAGTTGGGTTGAAGCAATGCAGGAGTAGCTGCTTCAATTCAAAAGGCAAAAAGTTTGGAACCTATGTCCTCTTCCTCATGGGAAGACTACTATAGGAACCAAATGGGTTTTTTGGAGCAAGAAGGATGATAGAGGACTTGTCATTAAAGACAAGGCTAGATTAGTTGTTCAAGGGTACACTCAAGAAAAATGGATTGACTACACTGATGTTTTTGCTCCTGTAGCAATAATTAAAGCTGTTAGGATATTTCTTGCTTTTGCTGCATCCAAGGATATCAAAGTCTACCAACTTGATGTCAAGTGTGCATTTTTGTATGGAGTGATTGAAGAGGAAGTGTATGTCAAACAACCACCTGGCTTTGTAGATCGAGATTATCCTTATTATGTATGTAAGATTGATAAAGCCCTCTATGGGTTACATCAGGTTACAAGAAAGTGGTATGAGACATTGTCATAGTATCTTGTCCAACATGGTTACAAAAGAGGTACAATTGACAGCATACTTTTTCTCAAAGAAACAGGAAATGACTTGATGTTGGTTTAAGTTTATGTAGATGACATCATTTTTAGGTCACCTAATACAAGTCTCTGCAAAGAGTTTGAGAAGCTGATGAAGAATAGATTTGAAATGAGTGCCATGGGTGAACTTAATTTCTTTCTAGGAATTCAAATGAAGCAGGTGGATAATGGTATCTTCATAAACCAGTCAAAGTATGTGCAAAACATACTAACCAAATTTCATCTATCTGACTGTAAGGTTGCTAACATTCCCATAGCAAGAAACCACTCTTTAGGTCCGGACCTTGAGGGGGAGTGTGTTGATGAACACCTCTATAGGGCAATGATTAGGTCTCTTATTTAACTCACAGCCAGTAGGCCTGATATTATGTTTTCCACATGCAACTTCACAGGTAGCATAATTAGGTTGCTTTGCAAATCCTTAAGCCCTAAAATCTCCTAAAACCCTTACTGTTCTTAACTTTCTTCATGACTAAGCTTTCTAAAATGGCCCTGAACCCAAAAATCAACCAAACTTTGCCATGCAACTTCACAGGTAGCATAATCAGGTTGCTTTGTTAACGTCTAAGAAAAATCCTGGTTTCTCAAACGTCCGTTGCTTTCTTGCTTACTCTTCATATTTCACCTCCCTTACCATAAATCCTCTTTCTTATGAAGATCAACAACTGGACTTCTGGAGAACCTGCCAAGAGGTCATCTTAGATGGTAAGAAGACACTTAAAGCCCAAGTGTAGGGGATGATTGTTTTCATCATCCCAACCTCCATCAATAATCATCTGAGGCTAGATGACGCTAAAGGTGAAACATCCTTCCCCAAAGAATCTGTCAACCACTCTTTCAGATAGATGGGCTACGAAGGTGACTACTTCCCAAGAACCTTCAGGAAGGGGTCTCTTACTAGTGGAAGTACCTACTCCATGTTATTATTCACTGTTTATCAAATAAACGTGAAGGATGGGACAAAATCCCCGAGAACTTGTCATATATAGTCCATGGGATGGTATAGTGGGTCAGCTTCAAGTATTCTCAGTTTGTATCTACAAATCTACTTGAAAACCTGGACTCATTATAGTATCATGTTTCCTAGATATGTGCAGCGTATTCTCAACTGTGAACTATGATCACAGTTGTCAGGAACAGGCAACACTCTTAAACTGGGACATTTAAAGCCCGACATCTTTAAAATCATAAGAAAAACCACTGTTGGTTTCTTTGGGGTTGAAACAGCCCTAGTCCCAAAAATGTTAGAGCTCACTTCTTCAGGTGACAACTTGACAACACCAGTTAGTGTTGAACCCACACCTGAAACCTCTGCCTTACCCTCAAAGCCTCAAATCACAGTCACTTACAAAAGAAAATCCAAACGAACTCCTGTTCACTCTATTCAGGTTGAGCAGGCTCCGATATACTCACCCATACAGGAGGAAACAAGAGCTCCCACTTCTCCTGAGGAGCAAACCACTCCATTACTTATTTGATTAGTGCTAAGGTTTCTCATGCTTAGCCTGATAAGCTTACTGCCCAAGCTCAAAGCCTTCACTCAGAGTCTTAAAACTCTAGTGAATAACCTTCCGGGGAAAGTTACCATCCAAAGCCTTTAGATCAAAACCAACCAATTCATGACCTTGCTTTTTATAATGATGAGTATCTGGATTTTAATGAGTACCATGAGTCTCTCTTCTCCTCCCCTACTCAAAGAGCGATAAGTGCTCCTAAAACATCCATTTCTAGCCCACATCATTCACCCCCTACTAAGGTGGAGTCATCTGAATAAGTTTAGGAAGTCCATATGGAAGAGGCTCTCACTTTTTTAAGTGATTATATCCTTAAAATCTCAACCATGGCAACTAAGCCCCTTGACACTTCTCTTGAAGCTATCTTGGAGTAGAGGAAAATCAAGAGCCAAAAACAAATCCCTGATGGTGAGGAAACTGACTCAGGTCATGTTCTCTCATCCCCATGATTCGTCATCTGAAGATGAGGGGAGTCTACAACTAAAGGTGTAAAAACTATAAGACCTATGCAAATATTTAGTTTCAAAGGTAAGTCACTTGGAAACTCAGGTGACAATCCTTCAAAAGCATGTGTTTGATCAGTAACTTGAGATCATCGAGCTAAAGGGCAAGTTACCTGAGAGACCTGCAAGACAAACTCAACCATGTACATAAGAACTTGTGGGAGTGGTGGACTTAACCTTCAGCTCACGTATGCAAGTGGGTGATGCTATCAAAAAGGGGGAGAAAGTCACTACAACCAAAGAACCTAGGAGTTCTGTCCAGAGTATGGACAATAAGGACTCACCATTATCACTTGTAGTTGTCCAGACTCAACAACTTCCACAGACTCACACTGATGTGGAGGCCATACTACAAGAACAAATTGAGAAAGGAATTCCAAGGGCCATGTCTACCCCATCCTACCCTGCTGAAAATCCAATAGTGGGATGGTGGTATGATGCTTAAAAAATGCCTTGGTACTCTTTAGGTCTCAGGGGCAGCAAGAAGTCTTTAATTATCAGACCTTGAGATTCTATGAGAGTTTCTCTTTAGTTGATCTGTCTCTTGTCAATCCAAGCCAAAACAGACAGGTTGGCAGATTAGCTGAAAGTATTCAAGAATGGGTGCTGGAGGAATTCAGAAGAAGATCATAATAATATAGACAGAGGCTAGCAGGAAAAACTATTGGTCAAATGGATACTAAGGCAGACCCTAAGATTAGCTTCGAAGGGAAAACCTTGTTTGAAGGTCCAGTAGTGGACTCTGTGAACCTTGAGAAAGGATCAACCTCAATCCCTAGTACTCTTAGTGAAACACTTGCTGGTGAAGGTGTATCACGTCCTCTCCCTGGCCATAGCTCAAGTTCAGCACAAGTCTCAAAAGGCCAAAGCTCTCTCCACTCTGAGTAATACAGGCCAACAACTAACAAAGGAAAAAAATTTACTCCTGATAAGATTGAGGAGGAGAAAAGGGAGAGGAAGAGAAAGGCTAGAGGAGAGAAAACAGTAGAAATCCCCAGCTTCATGCAAGCTACGATTAGAGAAAGAAACAATACAAAGCTCCTGTCCTCTCTCCAAAGAGAGAAAGGAGGTTAAGGCTGCAGAATTGCTTCTGAAAATCAAAAAAGAAAAAAAGAGAAAGAAACTCTACAAAGCTACTATCCTCCCTCAAGTTCAAGAAAGTTATGAGAAATAGACTGTGGCTGTGGAAGAAAAACAAACTCAGGTAAGCAGAGAACAAGAAATACAAAAGATGATAGCCTATCTGAGTGCCACAGGTCTCTATCAGACAGGAGCTCTTCAACCTCTCTCATATTAATATATTGAGTTTGAGTACCTAAAGTAGCTGGAAGAGTAAGCTCAAAGCAAAAGAAAAGCTGCAAGGAGGAAAATGAAAGAGTAGGCTGCTAAATCAAGAGCCACCATCAAAGCAATAGAAAAAAGTCTACTGACAAACAGAAGATGGTGAGCTTCTTAAAGTTGTATGGGTTCTCCGGAAGGAGACTTGGTCCTATGTCTCTATCCACCATGGATGAACACATCAGAAGTATCAATTAGAAGATCAAAGAAGGTCAGCTGGTTGAGTTGCATTTTCCCCCAAGTTAGCACCTGAAGTTGAGGTGAAGGTTGAACCCCAAAAGACAACACAACCTGATCCTGAAGCTACATCTAAGCCAACTTAATCTTCTGACCCACAGCAGGTTCTGAATCTTCTCCTTTTGAACATGTGGAGGAAAGGGACCCAACTGAGCAATATTCAGAAAGAACATCTAATCCTGCAGACCACCCTGCTAAGTTAAAATTCAGAAAGAGGAAAAGGATGGCCATTAGAAGGGGCAAGAGAAAGAAGAAGAAGTCCAAGGCATCCACCTCTGTACCTCAGTATGAGTTAGAACTTCATGAGGGTGAACAAGAAGAGGCTGCTCAACCAACTGCACTTCATGTAAAGCCTCTTGATGCTGAGAGACACATTGTGTCCTATACATTCTCAATAAATCCAGACACATGGTATGTCACAAGAGATCAAGGAAGTCAAAACATATACTTCCTGTAGAATATGCTTACTCTTCCCCTACATGATCTCTTGTACATGTGAAGATACTTTAAGAGTCTGAACAATCCGGATCAACTGATGAAAAAGAGATAGCATCAGCCTAGAGGGAGTTTGTAAGAGTTATCTTATAGGCTGATGCTCACCAAAGAGATCTCAGCATGCAATCTTAAGTACAAGGAAGTTATTTCGAAAGATTTACATTTTGTGCAAAGATATATGGATTAAGTAAAGATGTCATTCGGTTTCTTAGGGTGATTGACCGTTTTTTACTTTCATTAGTATGACGTAAATTTATTATCTTATATATAATTTTAAACTTGTCATTATTAGTTTTCTTTCTTGTCAGTAATAGTTAACTTTTATAATTTGTAAATGGTGATTTACATCAAGTCTATTAAGCTTTTCACTTTAAGTATGATTAAAACCATTTAATGTTTTTATATATTTTCAAAATTTTAAACTTTCTATTTTTACATACTACTAAAATAAAAAAAACTAATTAATATTTTCTAAAAGTTTAATGATGAAAAACAATTACATAAATGCTATTTTTTATAAAACTATATTTTATAGGAATAAAAATCTGTTAACTCAATAAGAAATTTTGTTTTAAAAAGTTCTATATAGTTTTTTTGTTATCTTAAAGATGAATAAATTAGACTACAAATGTATTCTTTTTGTTATTTTATTTCTAATTATATGATACTATCATTAAATTTCAAATGTGATGTATAGCACCTAGTTTTATAATTTCCATAGTGTTATGCGTGCTGGTATCCATGCGTCTATCATTTTATCGTAATTTTAAATTACCAACCTTGAAATACACACATGAAACATAATTCATTAGTTGTAAAATGTAGTTTTTTTTTCTATCTTATCAAATTATGTAATAAATCAAGTTAAATATATCATTAATATCAATTCATAACACCGATTAAAAACCTTTTATAAACCAACCTTATAATATATTATTCTCTTCACACTCATTTTGTGTATTTATCCGTTGGATACCACCTGAATATTTCTCTTCTACTACCATTTTATAAAAAATTTAATTAATATCAGTTCATTTTGTGTATCTTTCACTTTTTATCAATCAAATGCTTTGTACAATGTATGTTCACGTATTTACCGATTCCTTATTCTTATTTATTTCTTAATTGTTATCTCAATTAGTCTTCAACACTTATCTCAAATATAAAATGGGTCGTAACTACTTGGTGTTTCTTGATGGTTTATGATACTAAAATCAGTGTTCAAGATGTGTTTCATGTGGAATTTAGGTGTTATGCTGAGTTAATTAGTGATCTTTGTGATTAGAAAAAAATTGCTAAAACGAACAAAGGTCGCCTAAAGTTTCCATTACATATAGGTAAATCTATGTAGTTTAAGAATCTACACATTAAAATCATAGTGACTTCACTCCAAGTGAATTTACCTACCATAACTATTGTTCTTCATGGAAATTGCAATGAATTGAAATAAAATAGAGTTGTTGGGGGTAAAATTATGATTCAAGTATAAAGTGCTTTTCAGTTAGAATATTTACCACCTGAATATGTAAGTCAATTTTTGATAAAATAGTAGTAGAAGAGAAATATGTTGTCATTGTTGTTCCTTAGGTTATGAAAATACCAATTAAAATGTTTTTTTCATATCATTTAGCGAATCTAAATTTGAGTGATTAATCCGCTCATTTTCTTATGCGTATGATGAGCATGGGGATCCCAAGTATTTCTTGAAACCCCAAAGTTTATGTTAGCACATATTACATTAATTCAAGTATTTTTAGGTGTGTGTTTGATTATTGTGAGTTATGAAACCGAATAAAGATGGTGAGTTGGTCGAATGTATCGATTGCGCTGAAATGGTTAAGTCGATTGGTGTTCGCCAACCTGATAAGAGAGAAGAAAGATTAGAATCTTAAACGAGGAAGACAAAATTTATTACAAAAGAAACTTTCAGCAATGCGTGAGGTTCAAATCCTAGTTGTTTAATTAAGCTCATGCCAGCCGTGCCATTCTAGCCCAAATAGTCAAACCCCCTGTCTCACTCTTCTATATACTTATTACAAATCTAGCCATTTGTGGTCTCCGTCCATCGAATTTAAGTCTTTATGATTTTCAATCCTTTCTGTTGGTAAATTTGAATTGAAATCAACTTTAATTTATTTTATTTTAGATCTTTTGAGAGTTAGTGATTGATATTATGTAAGTGATCTCAAGGATAACGGATTTGGTATGGTAAGGAAGTCATTTTTTAACTTAGCTCGGAAGATAGAAGTTTTTAGCCCACTATTTGAAGAGATACATGATAATGAAGAGGTGCTCACTCATTCATACCGCTTTTGTTAGGGATGACAATTAAACCCGAACCCGACAAGAATACTCGAAACCCAAGACATTTGGGACATGTATGGATCGGGTAAGTGGGTATGGGACCTGTATGAGATTCTTTTTTATGATTTTCGTGAGTTTGGAATGGGAATGGGATTACATAATATACCTATTTACCAGCTCCGTTTACCCGATTATATACTCAAAATAATTTTTGGTTTTTTTTATTTTAATATATTATACATATTTAGTTGTTTTAAGCATATTATATAATATTCAAGTTATTTAATTCTAATATTCATCTTTGTCAGTCACAGAGACTTTGAATCCATATGCATTTTCTTCAGGTCTTCATCTGAGTACTTTGTAGGATCTTTGGGAATCATTTCTCCATCTTCACCAGCAGCTTGGACCATGGGGACATATGGTCCATTCAGAATAGAAAGTCAAACTCTTATGTTTTGGTTTCTTATGAATCTTCTATTCAAATTTTCCAAGTATCATAATCATATGGAGTAAACATAGGAGGTTTGGTTCGAATCCTATTCTCCAAATCATGTTTACTCGAAATGACTATAGTGGTCATGTTGAGAGGGTAAGGGATATGAGGATAGGGTGGTGTTTGATAATGTGATCAAAGGAAGAAATAAGTGATTTGTTGAAAAATTAATTCAAACAAATCAAGATCCAAAGTTCTGATACCACTTGTTGGATCGGGGTCGGTTAGGACAAACAAGAACTTTTCCTAAGATCAGTAACTAACAAATGCAGAATCTAAGTTAGCTATTTATTATCACAACACAAATACTTTGAGTAAAGATAAGCACAATAAGTTCTTTTAGAGTATTCACTTGATTAATCTGTTTTGTACAAAGGTTACAATTCGGCAGATACAATCAAATGACTTGGAAAGCTTGCCTTTACTATGCAAGTGTGAGGACTTTTATACTAAACAATATGAATAAACTATTCAATATTCAGATGCTATAGTTGAATAAGTAATCTATGTATTAGAGTTGGAAAATTTAGTACTATTTTTTCTCCTAAAGGTGAAACACATCAGTCGTCGGCACAAACATGCTTGTTCTTCAGCAACAGTCGATCGACAGATAATGGAGTTATCTTCTGAACGATAGCTGAACTGTATGTGCTGATATGCAGACTTTCAGCACATGTAGTTCGACAGTTTCCAGGCAAATGCTAATCAGCAGTCATTCATCATATGCCATTCGGCACTTAATTCAGCATTTGGCCTGAATTGGCAGTTGAAGGCCAATGCTGAAATCTAGAGGTTTTGGTAGATTCATCCTTTATGATTCAACATAGTTAGAGTAAAGATAGAAACAAACCTTATCATGCGGATTAAGGAAGCTCAAAAACATAATGGTGATTGGGGAATCTTACAAAACTTGGAGGTGGAAAACAATCTGAATTCCAAGTTGATGAATAAAGAGTGATTTGGTGTAGGAAAAGATTATGTGTGCCTAATGATTCCACTCTTCGTGAATCTATATTAGCCAAGGCACATAGTTTTTTATTCTCTATCCACCTAGGATCTACCAAGATGTATAAAGATTTGAGACAGAACTTTTGGTGGAGCGATAGAAAGAAGAAATGGCAAAATACGTGGGTCATTGTTTAACTTGCCAACAAGTGAAGTGCAGGACCGGGTTAGGAAGGTCAATGTAACAGTTTCACAGATGTTGGAGAGTTAACAAACTAACACTTGCAAGATCAATTAGGGAACCAACTATTAGAAACAAAGAACTTAAAGAAAGAATACAAACAAGAACAAAGCAGTTGGTTTTCAAGGATGTTGTATATTGCTTTCAAGTGTTCAAACGAAAGTTACAAGGCTTAGTCCCTAATGACTAATGCATGAAATACTTTATACTACAACCTACAACCGGCCATACTTTGACAGCCAGCTGGAACACTAATATAAGCAACAAGATCAATGTAAAGTCAAAAGGCAGATTACCTTTTGACATGTCACTATGACATGCCGTAGCTCACATCTTTATCTAATACAAGATTAAATAGTACAAAGTAGTAAAGTTACAAACAAAGACCATAATCTACAGTTTGACAAAAGTATGGAATTATCACCAACTTGCATAAGTTGGTGGCATATCAAAGATGGCAGTGGAAAGTGGTTCAATTTTGTCAAAAGTATGTCAGAGAAAGCATGTCTTATCTGCCTTTGAAAGAAATCTGTCTTCTGATTTTGGGAGACTTTGTCTGTGAAGCTTTGAAAGACTTCATGTTTGGCTTCAGAAAAAATGGTTTTTGGTTTTGGAAGATTTGACACTTAGAGAATTTGTTAGTGGCTTTGTCAAATCTTCCGAAGTTACTTTCTTTTACTTCAGATTGCATGCTGAGAGCTATTTGGTGAGCATCAGCCTCTAAGATAACTCTTATAAACTCCCCCTAGGCTGATGCTACCAAAACTTTGGAGAAGCTTTGAGTCTTGATCCTCACTTGCCTACAGTCCTCATTAGAATCAGGAACATTTCTTTTTTTATCAGTTGATCCGGATTCTTCAAACTCTCAAAGTATCTTCTCATGTCCAAGAGATCATGCAGGGGAAGAGTAAGCATTAACTGCAGGAAGTATATGTTTTGACTTCCTTGATCTCTTGTGACATACCATGTGTCTGGACTTTTTGAGAACGTCTGGTACACAATGGGTCTCTCAGCAGCAAGAGGCTATACATGAAATGGAGTTGGTTGAGCAGCCTCTTCTTGTTCACCCTCAGGATGTATAGACTCATGCTGAGGTGTAGAGGTGGATGCCTTGGACTATTTCTTCTTATTCTTGTACCTTCTAATAGCTATCCTTTTCTTTTTTTGAATTTTAACTTAGGGGAGTGGTCTGTAGCACCAGATGTTCTTTTTGTATTCTCCTCAATTGGGTCCCTTTCCTACGCATGTTTAGAAGGAGGAGTTTCAGAACCCTGTTGTGGGTCAGAAGATGAAGTTGGCTTAAATGTAGCTTCAGGATCAGGTTGTGTTGTCTCTTGGGGTTCAACCTTCACCTTAACTTTAGGTGCAGCCTGACTTGGTGGAGAATGCAAGTCAACCAGCTGACCTTCTTTGATCTTCTGCTTGATCCTTCTAATATGCTCATTCATGGTGGATAGAGACATAGGACCAAATCCCCTTCCGAAAAACCATACAGTTTCAAGAAGCTCACCATCTTCTGTCTATCAGCAGACTTCTTTTCTATTGTTTTGATGGTGGCTCTTGATTTAGCAGCCTCCACTTTTACTTTCCTCTTTGCAACTTTTCTTTTGGTTTGAGCTTCTTCTTATAGCTGCTTTAGGTACTCAAACTCAATACATTCATATGAGAGAGGTTAAAGAGCTGTTGCCTGATAAAGACCTGTGGCACTCAGATAGGCTATCATATTTTGTCTTTCTTGTTCTCTGGCTACCTGAATTTGTTATTCTTCCATAGCCACAGTCTTTTTCTTAGGACTTTCTTGAACTAGAGAGAGGACAGAAGCTTTGCAGAGTTTCTTTCTCTTTCTTTCTTCTTTAATTTTGAGTAGGAATTCTGCAGCTTCTGCCTCCTTACTCTTTTTTGACAGCTCTGCGTTAGCTAGTTCATTTAATTCTACTAAGGGGAGTGAGATGAGTTCATCAATATTGTAGTTTCTTAATCCCAGATTATTCAATATGGCTGCCTTTAACTCATCATCTTGAGTATTTGGCCTGTGCGCAGCTCTAATTGCAGCTTGCATGAAGCTGGGGATTTCTCTTGTTTTTTCTCCCTTAGCCTTCCACTTCCTCTCCCTTTTTTTCTCCTTAATCTCCTCGATAGTCATTTTCCTTCTCCATTTGTCAATGGTCAGCCTATATAACTCAGGGTGGAGAGAGCTTTGACCTTCTAAGACTTGTGCTGAACTTGAGCTCTGGCCGGGGAGAGGCTGTGATACACCTTCACCGGCAGGTGTTTCACTGAGGGTACTAGGTGCTGAGTTTGATCCTTTCTCAAGGTTCACAGAGTCCACTACTGGATCTTCAACCAAGGTTTGTCATTCAAAACTAATCTTAGGGTCTGCCTCCGTATCCAGTTGACTAACAGTTTTCCCTGCTAGCCTCTGTCTATATAACTTTGATTTTTTTTTGAATTCCTCCAGCACCCATTCTTGAATACTTTCAGCTAATCTACCAGCTTGTTTGTTTTGACTTGGATTGACAAGAGGCAGATCAACTAAAGAGAAACTCTCATAGAATCTCCGGGTCTGATAATTGAAGACTTCTTGCTGAGTTTGTTTTACAGGTATCTCAGCTAACTTGAAACAAAGTAGGTGCATAGGTCTGACAGCTTTTGCACGTTTAGTTGCAGACTCCCCTCATCTTCAGATGAATAATCATAGGGGGATCAGAGAACATGACCTGAGTCAGTTCCCTCACAACTAGGGATTTGTTCTTGGCTCCTGGTTTTCCTCTGCTCCAAGACAGCTTTAGGAGAAGTGTCAAGGGTCTGAGTTGCTATGATTGAGGTCTTAAAGAGGTAATCACTGACAAAAGTGGGAGCCTCTTTCATATGGAGTTTCTAAACTTGTTAAGAAGACACCAGCTCAGTAGAGGGTGAAAGATGTGGGCTAGAAATGGGTGTTTCAGGAACACTCATCTCTCTTTGAGTAGGTGAGGAAAAAAGAGACTAATGGTACTCACTAAAATCCAGATCCTCATCATTATAGAAAGAAAGGTCAAGAATTGGTTGGTTTAGATCTAAAGGCTAGGGATGGTAACTCTACCGGGAAGGTTGTTCACTAGAGTTTTGAGACTCTAAGTGAAAGCTTTCAGTTTGGGCAGTGAGCTCATAATGGGAACCTTAGCACTGATCAAATAAATAATGGGAGTGGTTTGCTCCTTAGGAGAAGTGGGAGCTCTTGTTTCCAACTCCTCATGTATAGGTGAGTATATGGGCCTGCTCAACCTGAATAGACTGAATAGGGGTTTGTTTGGATCTTCTTTGGTAGGTGATGGTGATTTGAGGCTGTGAGGGTGAGGCAGAGATTTCAGGTGTGGGTTCAACACTGACTGGTGTTGTCAGGTTGTCACCTGGAGCAGTGATCTGTAACATTTTTGGGACTAGGGCTATTTCTACCCCTGAGAAACCAATAGTGGTTTTTCTCATGATTTTAAAGATGCTAGACTATATATGACAAGTCCTCAGGGATTTGGTCCCATCCTCCATTTTGTTTGATAAACAATGAGTAATAATATGGAGAAGGTACTTCCAAACTTAATCGGCGAATAGAAGTATACTCTGGATCGGAATCATTCTTACAGAGTAGTCACCTTCGTAGTCCATCTGTCAAAAAGAGTGGTTTACTAATTATTTGGGGAACGATGTTTCACCTTCAGCATCATCCAGCCTCAGATGATTGTTGATGTAGGTTGAGGTAATAAAAATAGTCATCCCCTTCACTTGGGCTTTAAGTGCCTTCTCACCATCCAAGATGACCTCTTGGCAGGTTCTCCAAAAGTCCAGCAGTTGATCTTCATAGAGAGGAGGGTTTATGGCAAGGGTGGTGAGGTATGAAGAGTGAGTAAGAAAGCGGCAGATGTCTTAGAAACCAGGATCTTTCTCAGACATTAACAGAGCAACCTAATTGTGTTGCCTGTGAAGTTGCATGGTAAAGTTTGATTGATTTCTGGGTTCAGGGTAGACCATTTTAGAAAGCTTAGTCGTGATGGAAGTTAAGAACAGTAAGGGTTTTGGGAGATTTTAGGGCTTGAGGATTTGAAGAGGAAAATATAGTAGGAAGAGAGAGACCCGTTAGGAAATGTATATATTTATATACTTGGATTTGAGACAAAGTTTTTGCAAGAGATAAACTTTGAAATCCAAAAATGTCGGTCCCACCTCTGAAAAAGTGCCCAAAAATATAGTTTTCTTGCAAGTAGAAAAAAATCTTTCGAAGGTAATTTGTGTTCAGAAGTTTTCAAAAACTTCCGAAGCCAATTTTGGCTTCGGAAGATATTTCTTTGATATGCAAGAATTTTCTTCGAGATTTACTTAGAGTAAAATTACTTCCAAAATATAGTTTGTTTTGATAGACATTAAGCAACAGAAGTTTTATTCAAGAATAAAACTTTCGAGGCTAAATTGCTTTCAAAAGAAAATTGTTTTTCATGACATATAAATGTTTTAAGCTTCGGAAGATATTCTTGAACTTCTTTCGAGTGTAAACCACTTATTAGAATTGAAGACATAATTTTTTTCTGAAGTCACTTTTAATGTCTTTCAAAATAGACTATATTTCAAACTTTTAAAATTTTAAGAAATATCAGGTAGAAAAATTTCTTTCAAGAATACTAGGCTTATGGGTGTTGAAATAGACAACTTTAAAGACACATTTTAGAAAATAATTCGGAAATAAATTTAAGAAAAACTAGTCAAAGTTAATCATCCCAATAGCTGATATAAGATACTTAAATCTCTGTTTATCAAAAGCCTTAGTGAACAAATTAGTACATTGTTCATTTGTGTTAACTTTGAAAAGTTTTATCAAACATTTCTCAAAATTATCTCTTATCAAATGATACCTGAGATTGATGTGCTTTGTCTTTGAGTGCTGTACATGATTCTCTGTAATAGAGATAGCACTATTGTTGTCGATGTGGATGGGAGTCTCCTTGAAGTTAAATCCATAGTCTAGCATCTGATTCTGAATACAAAGCACTTGAGCACAACAGCTTGCAATAGCAATGTATTCAGCTTCAGCAGTTGATGCACACACATAGGATTGTTTCTTGCATTGCCATGAGACTATTCTTTCACCAAGGAACTGACAACCTCTTGATGCAAATTTTGTAGTCATGTTGCAGCCACCATAGTCACTATCTGTATATTCATACAGAGTAAAGTCAGAACACTTTGGATACCAAAGTCCGAGCTTGGGAGCACCTTTGAGATATCTAAGTATCCTCTTGATAGCAACTAGGTGTGACATCTTGGGGTTGGCTTGATATCTTGTATGGATGCATGTGGCAAACATGATATCAGGCCTACTGGTGGTGAGATACATAAGAGACCCAATCATGGCCTTGTAGAGGGGTTTATCAACACACTCCCCCTTAAGGTCAGGACCTAAAGAGTGGTTTCTTGCTATGGGAGTCTTAGCAACCTTACAGTTAGTTAGATGAAATCTGGTTAGTATGTCATGCACATACTTTGACTGGTTTATGAAGATACCATTGTCCACCTGCTTCACTTGAATTCCTAGAAAGAAATTGAGTTCACCCATGGCACTCATTTCAAATCTATTCTTCATCAACTTCTCAAACTCTTTGCAGAGACTTGGATTAGGTGACCCAAAGATGATGTTATCTACATAAACTTGAACCAACATAAAGTCATTCCCTGTTCCTTTAAGGAAGAGCGTGATGTCAATAGTACCTCTCTTGTAACCATGTTGGACAAGGTACTTGGACAGTGTCTCATACCACTTTCTTGGAGGCTGATGCAGCCCATAGAGAGCTTTATCAAGCTTGCAAACATAATCAAGATGATCTAGGCCTACTGTGACATCTGGTAATTTTCCGTTACCAAACTCCGTTAGTTCCGTTAGGTCTTGCATACACGTGTCGTGAGCACACATTAGTGGTCGTTGAACGTTGGTGACTTAATAACAATTATCTATGGTAAACAAATGATAACCTAATGAATAATGTTGATTATTAGTTGTGGTTATGTGATTCATGCATTTTAAGTTATTGTTTGTGAATTTTACTTGATAACGTGACAATGTGTAACTATGATCTCATATGTTTTGCTATTAGTTGAAAATGTATATGATTATTATTGTTGATTAGTAATGTTTATATTTTGTAGTTAAAACCTTTTAAAAAGTGTTAAAAAGATTAGTTTTTATAAAATATAAACAATGGAGTTTATTTTGTAATTGGATTGAAATTAAAAGTTACCATATTTAAACAAATTAAACCCAACCCTAGCCCCCAAACCCCCCAATCGGCCGCAAGCAATCCCAAACCCCCTCCCTTTGCGATTTTGATCAAGAAACACATACACACATACGATTCCCATCTAGTTCAAGTATCTCAAGGTGTTGGCAAGCATAATTCTTGATTTCTACACACTTAAAGGTTAGTTTTGATTAGTTTTTCATGGTTTTTGATTCTTGAAGAACCCTAATTCGAAATTGATGATGAAAAAGTGAAATTGATGATTGTTAGATGTTAATTTGATGTTGGTTAGATTGTATGAATGTTAGATTATGTTGATTATGCAAGAATTCCATGGTTTGATCACATTGTTCACACATTGCCTTAAGAGGAAACTTTTTGTTCTTGGAATTCATGATTTGATGATTGTATGATGTTAGATACATTGCTTGGATGTTGGTTTACTTGAATTGTGCAAGAAAAGTCATGAAATCTAGTGTTTGTTCATACCTTACTATAAGTGGAAACTTTTATGCATGATGATTGGGAATTTTGATGAATTAGTGATGATTATCATGTTAGAATGAATGTTATGAACTTGATTGGGTATAAAATTGATGAAACTATGAAGGAATTGGATGTTAGATTGCTTTTGGGTGTTACCTTCTAAAAAGGGAAACTTTATTTTTGAAGATCATTGGATATGATGATGTGAGCATGTTTATGGTGTTAGGAGCATGTTAGAATGCTTATGGATGATGTCTAATGTGGTGGAATGTGTTACTTGGGTTGTATGGATGCTTGATTGATCATTTAAAGAATGTAGGTACTTGGTGATTATACATGATGATGAATTATGGCTAGTGAATAGGAAATCATGTTTGGGATTGGAATTGATCATTTTGTGGTTGTTAGTTGGAATGAATCTTGTTGATTTATATGATTATGATTGTCATACACGCGTGCGAATCTGAGGCCCCTACTTAGTAGGATTGGTAGGGTTTAGGGTGTGAAGTCGTGAGTGGCTTCACATGGCATGTTGTGCATGATTAGACTTCATGAATGAATTATTAGTTGTGATATATTTATGATTGTGTTGAGCATGTTGATTGTTTGAGATTCGCATAAGTTGTATGATGATCTAGATTGAACTTGGGTTGATGATGTGATATGCGTGAATACTTTGTTTGATAATCATGTATGATAAGTTGATACGTTTGATTAAACGAGATTTCAATTAATATGTCACCAACGGGTCAAACGGGTGAACTAGGTTAAATGAGTCTTGTTTTCCAAAGCCTTGGGTCAATGTGTTTATTGAGCACTTAGGGTTGTTAAGTTTTCTGTGCACACGTACTTATGTACTTACGTGTTCTAGGTAACCTTTGAAGGGTTGTCTTTCCATCCATCATCAGTTCTCTCTTGTCATTATCCTTGCACATTAGGTGAGTTCATGCCCCACTATTTTATAAACTCTCTTATGGGGGAGGTAGCATACTTGTTCGCAAACGCTATATTATTATTATAAGTTGTGTATGTTTTAACATAGTGCATAATACCTTGAAAGTTCTCACACTTTCGGATCGTTAATAATGGTAACTAGCGGGAAATCTTGGGTAGTACTACTGGGTTTGACAAGCCCCACCTGTGCGACTTGAGGTCAAACGGGTGCAATATTGTCCTAAACACAAACATCGTTACGACCTGGTAAGTCGTGACGGGAGGCAACAAACACAACACAGTCAGCTTCGATCGCGAAATCACTATTGTTATTACTTATGAATATAGACTAGCTATCTGTTTCAATGCACTTCTTATGTTATGCAAATTATTATTGTTTATGTTAAACGCAAACTCTTGAACTCACCAACCATTGTGTTGACCTTTTTAGTATGCTATTCTCAGGTCGTTAACTCAGGTTGCCATAGGAGCAGAACACGGGTCCAGCATACATTCCAAGACTTCATCTTAAGTAATGACATTTGAATTTTATTTATGAGATTTAAATAATGGGTTGGCGCGTGATTTGCCAAATTTTACATTTGCATACTTTGGGTTTGTCTTATTTACAAAACGCTTCCGCATGGTTTTAAAACTTGAACTTTGATTGGTTTATTTTTAAATGTGGCATATAGTGTCGTTCTGAGTAACTAGTGACTGTGATCCTGGTTTGTTCACACGCCTCACGGTAAAACTCCGCACGTGGATTTTGAGGGTGTGACAGATTGGTATCAGAGTCATTGGTTATAGGGAACTAGGTTGCATACACACTAGTCTATAACCGCACACAGTTAGTTAGTTACTCTTTGCTTATTCTCTTACTGTATACTCATTGGCTTACGCATCACGTGCACTGCAGCATGGCATCATCATCACGGGTTTTGGGTAAAAGACCTGCGCGTTCTGAATCCCCTCCTTCTCCTCCTGTACCTCATCGAGAACCCGATTGGCCGCGGTATCCTTACCCTTCTAGAGAGATAGATTTGGACCAGCCATTTGTGTCACCCGAGCTCGATCCTCCTCGAGATTGGAGATACTATGCTACCTATGTGAACCGTATGGTTTATAGGGAGCGGGTCCCAGGCCCTGCTACTATTGGACCTAGGACCAGGTCAGCTACTGCCTCTACGACACCTGCTCTTCCCTCACTTGACGTTCCTCTCGAGCAGGCTGTGGGAGCTTTAGTTGCGACTCTTGACACTGAGCGTCGGCGTATCAGAGTACTTACTGACGAGAACTCAACTTTAGCATATGAAGTGCGCCAGCTACGCCTACTAGTGGAGACACTCCAGGACCGACTCTCGATGACTATTACTGGATATCATACCCTTACTGGTACTGTGATGCAGCTTGTGGAGCGTATGGACGAGCAGGTGCTTCATAATGTAGGTGTGGAGGATAGGTTGACCGGATTGGAGGCACAGTTTGCAGCACTACAGATTGTGGACCATCCTGCACCAGCAGAAGATGTTGATGAAGACCCCGAGGAAGAGCCCGAAGAAGCCCCAGACGGCGGAGATATTTATGGATCGGATTTGTTTGATTGATTCTTTTCTATTTATATGATCTAGACTGCATAGCGTTTTTTTTAAAACCTATGTGGGAAGGGTTGTTTCCCACACAACTGAAAACTTGAAATTTTGACATTGATTGGATATTTTGTGAGTTACTTACAATTTATTTATGATAAGTTATTATTTTGATTATAAATGTTGTGGTTGTGGCAGTACATTATTTCTTATTATTTACCATACTTCAATGAGATTAATATGTTGGATGTTACTAATTATTGTGTTTGTAAATGTAAAGTGAAATATGGACGGCCGAGGCAGTGGACGTGGACGTGGCCGTGGGCGTGGCGGTGGACGTGGTGCCGGCACCGTGAACATGACCCCAGCTGAATTAGCTACCCTGATTAATCAGCATGTGCAGGAGGCATTGAACACTCAACCCGCTCAGTTTGGAGGTAAACGGTGACTTTAGTCATCGATTACGCAAATATTCCGTTAAGTGATAAATTCATTCGGCTCGATTTAAATACTCTGTAATGTGAATACAGGACCACCTGGGTGTACTTACAAGGCATTTATGGATTGCAAGCCCCATACCTACAGTGGATCTGAGGGAGCTGTAGGGCTCGTGAGGTGGTTCGAGAAGACTGAATCAGTCTTCGCCAAATGCAACTGTCCAGCGGTGGACCAGGTGAAATTTGCCACGGGGACACCTGAGGGTGCAGCACTCACATGGTGGAATGCGCAAGTGCAGATGCTTGGTCAGGCGATGGCAAACGCGCTGCCATGGGATGAATTCAAAACGATGATGATAGAGGAATACTGCCCTCGTAATGAAGTTCAGAAGCTAGAAGCCGAGTTCTGGCAATTAAAGATGGAAGGATCTGACATTGAAGCTTACACTACTAGGTTTCATGAGCTAGCTACACTCTGTCCTGGCATGGTTGACCCGCCGAGCCGACGAATTGAGCTCTACTTACGTGGGTTGGTCCCGAAAATTCAAAGTATGGTGACCGCTGCAAATCTCCCTACTATTCAACAGGTCATTCGATTGGCTCATAAACTCACGGATCAAGCAGTGGAGCAAGGGAAGTTACCTAAGAGGGGCGCTGTGACAAGCATGCCCAACAATAAACGCAAGTGGGAAAGTAATGCCAGCAATGGATCGACGTCTGGTAGTCAACCTCAGCAACAACAGCCTCAACAACAACAGCAACAAAGGAGGTTTGATAACAACAGCAACTTCAACCAATCGTCTGCCCCAACTTAAGGACCCGATGGTTATGCGGGGAAAAGCCCCAAATGCAACCAATGCAACTATCACAACACTGGCAGGTGTGATAGCTTTCGATGCCAGCGTTGTGGGAAGGTTGGACACGCGGTAAAGGATTGTCGTGGGGAGTTGATGAAAAAGCCCAGCAGCCTCAGCAGGCCCAGCGGCCCCATGAAACGCCAAAGGGTTGCTTTGAATGTGGAAAAGAGGGGCATTACAAGAGAAATTACCCTCAATTAAAAAGAAATGGTAATGGCAATGGAAATGGTGGTAATAACAATAATGGGGGCAATTGTGACAATAATGGTGGCGACAATGGTGGAGCAAAAGGGAGAGCCTTTGTCATGGGATCAGGTGAGGCTCTAAACGATCCTACTACTGTTACTGGTAAATTTCCTGTTAATGGTCGTTTTGCTTCTGTACTGTTTGATACTGGAGCCGATAGGAGCTTTATTTCTACTAAATTCTGTAGTCTCCTAAGTGATATGCCTTCTGCGTTGGACTCTAAGTATACCGTAGAATTAGCTGATGGTAAGCAAATCTCCGTTACGCATATCCTTAAGGGTTGTAAGATAGAACTCGCTCGTCATACCTTTGCTATCGATCTCATGCCTATTACACTTGGGAGTTTTGACATGGTCGTGGGTATGGATTGGCTGTCTGAGAAGCAGGCAGAAGTCATATGCCATGAGAAGGTTATTCGCATTCCTCTAAAGGAGGGAGAGATTCTCTCAGTTAAGGGCGAGAAGAGTGGTGCAGTGATAGGCATCATATCTTTTATGAAAGCGCAGAAGTGGCTACGCAAGGGTCACTTAGCCATATTAGCCCTTGTGACCGATAAACAACAAGAAGAGAAGAAGATAGAGAATATCCTGGTAGTTCGCGACTTTCCAGAGGTGTTTCCAGAGGATCTGCCTGGACTACCACCTCACCGTCAGGTTGAATTTCAGATCGATTTGATTCCCGGAGCAGCTCCAATTGCGAGAGCACCTTATCGGTTAGCACCAAACAAACTGCAGGAACTATCTACACAACTTCAGGAGCTATTGGATAAAGGATTTATTCGACCGAGCTCATCACCGTGGGGAGCACCTGTACTTTTTGTTAAGAAGAAAGATGGTACCTTTCAAATGTGCATTGACTACAGAGAGTTGAACAATGTAACAGTCAAGAACCGATACCCTTTGCCTCGTATTGATGACTTATTTGATCAACTTCAGGGATCAAGCTATTACTCAAAATTGATTTGAGGTCCGGTTATCATCAACTGAGAGTTCGGGAGGAAGACATCTCTAAAACCGCATTCCGTACTCGTTATGGTCATTATGAATTCTTGGTCATGCCCTTTGGGTTGACTAATGCACCAGCGGTATTCATGGATCTCATGAATCGTGTGTGCAAACCCTACCTCGATCATTTTGTTATCGTGTTTATTGATGACATATTGATCTATTCTAAGACCAAGGAGGAGCATGAGGAGCATCTACGTCTAATCTTGGAATTGCTTAGGAAGGAACAATTGTATGCCAAGTTTTCTAAGTGTGATTTCTGGATTCGTGAGGTGCAATTCTTGGGTCACATTGTTAACGAGAAAGGAATACATGTGGATCCTACAAAGATTGAGTCTATAAAGAACTGGTCGGTACCCAAGACGCCTAGTGAGATAAGGCAATTTCTTGGACTGGCAGGGTACTATCGACGTTTTATCGAGGGATTTTCAAAAATCGCTCAACCTCTCACAGCCTTGACCCATAAAGGAACAACGTATAAATGGGGTGAGAGTGAAGAAGCCGCTTTTCAGTTGTTGAAACAGAAACTCTGTAGCACGCCGATATTAGCATTACCAGAAGGAAGTGATGATTTTTTGGTTTACTGTGATGCTTCTATCCAAGGACTTGGTTGTGTCCTGATGCAACATGGCAAGGTAATAGCCTATGCCTCGAGACAACTGAAGGTGCATGAAAAGAACTATACTACTCATGATTTGGAGTTAGGTGCAGTGATTTTTGCCTTGAAGATCTGGAGACATTACTTGTACGGTACCAAATGCACTATTTACACCGATCATAAGAGTCTTCAACATATCTTTGAGCAGAAAGAGCTAAACATGAGGCAGCGACGCTGGGTGGAACTGTTAAACGATTACGATTGTGCTATCAAATATCACCCAGGTAAGGCGAATGTAGTCGCTGATGCTTTGAGTAGGAAGGAGACTGCTAAGCCCCGGCGAGTGCGTGCTTTGCAGCTTACGATTAGCACTCATTTGCCTGAACAAATCAAGGAAGCTCAGACAGAAGCTTTGAAAACGGAAAACATTGGTTCAGAATCCTTATGTGGGATGGACAAACAGTTGGAAGTCAAATAAGATGGAATCCGGTATTTCATGGATAGACTTTGGGTACCCATGTATGGAGATTTGAGAGATTTAGTCATGGGTGAAGCACATAAGTCTAAATATTCCATACACCCTGGTTCTGACAAAATGTATCATGACCTGAAAGCGCACTATTGGTGGCCTAATATGAAGGCAGACGTAGCAACGTATGTGAGCAAGTGTCTAACCTGTTCCAAGGTTAAAATGGAATATCAAAAGCCATCTGGGTTACTGCAACAACCTGAGATTCCTTTGTGAAAGTGGGAACAAATTTCTATGGACTTTATTACTAAATTACCCAGAACTTCTAATGGTTATGACACGATATGGGTGATCGTGGATCGACTGACTAAGTCAGCTCACTTCTTGGCGATCAAGGAGACTGACAAAATGGACAAGTTAACCAGAATTTACCTGAAGGAGGTAGTTTCGAGACATGGTGTGCCGATCTCGATTATTTCTGATCGTGATGCTTGTTTTACGTCTTATTTCTGGCAGTCGTTACAGAAATCTTTGGGAACACGGTTGGATATGAGTACTGCATATCATCCGCAGACCGATGGACAAAGCGAGCGTACTATTCAAACTTTGGAGGACATGTTACGTGCTTGCGTAATTGATTTTGGAAATAATTGGGAAGTTCATCTACCTTTGGTCGAATTCTCGTACAACAATAGTTACCATACTAGTATTCAGGCAGCACCATTTGAGGCGTTGTATGGCCGAAAGTGTAGATCACCAGTTTGTTGGGCTGAAGTTGGTGATAGTCAGCTCACTGGCCCTGAATTGGTGCACGAGACTACCGAAAAGATCGTGCAGATAAGGAACCGTATGGCTGCAGCGCGAGACAGACAAAAGAGCTATGCAGACAAGCGACGGAAACCTTTGGAGTTTCAGGTCGGTGACAAAGTGTTGTTGAAGGTCTCACCATGGAAAGGCGTCATTCGATTTGGCAAAAGAGGCAAGCATAATCCGAGATACGTTGGACCATTTGAGATTCTTGAAAGAATAGGTCCAGTGGCGTATCGATTAGACCTGCCTGATTCACTAAGTGGCGTTCACAATGTATTTCACGTCTCAAATCTGAAAAAGTGCTTATCTGATGAGACTTTGATTGTACCACTCGAGGAAGTACAAGTGGATGAGCAATTAAAATTTGTTGAGGAGCCTGTTGAAGTAATGGACCGTGAGGTCAAAACTCTTAAGCAAAGCAAAATATCTATAGTCAAGGTTCGTTGGAACTCAAGACGTGGACCAGAATTCACGTGGGAACGCGAGGATCAGATGAAGCTCAAGTACCCTCATCTGTTCGAAACGACAGTCACAGCCGGGAAAGGTACTGATTAAATTTCAGGACGAAATTTCTTTCAACATGGGGATGATGTGACAACTCACTCGATTTCGTTATGCCAATGCAGTAAACCAGTGATGTAACACAACCATGTAACGCAATTTTCGGGACGAAAATTCTTTCAACATGGGGATAATGTGACATCTGGTAATTTTCCGTTACCAAACTCCGTTAGTTCCGTTAGGTCTTGCATACACGTGTCGTGAGCACACACTAGTTGTCGTTGAACTTTGGTGACTTAATAACAATTATCTATGGTAAACAAATGATAACCTAATGAATAATGTTGATTATTAGTTGTGGTTATGTGATTCATGCATTTTAAGTTATTGTTTGTGAATATTACTTGATAACGTGACAATGTGTAACTATGATCTCATATGTTTTGCTATTAGTTGAAAATGTATATGATTATTGTTGATTAGTAATGTTTATATTTTGTAGTTAAAACCTTTTAAAAAGTGTTAAAAAGATTAGTTTTTATAAAATATAAACAATGGGGTTTATTTTGTAATTGGATTGAAATTAAAAGTTACCATATTTAAACAAATTAAACCCAACCCTAGCCCCCAAACCCCCCAATTGGCCGCAAGCAATCCCAAACCCCCTCCCTTTGTGATTTTGATCAAGAAACACACACACACATACGATTCCCATCTAGTTCAAGTATCTCAAGGTGTTGGCAAGCATAATTCTTGATTTCTACACACTTAAAGGTTAGTTTTGATTAGTTTTTCATGGTTTTTGATTCTTGAAGAACCCTAATTCGAAATTGATGATGAAAAAGTGAAATTGATGATTGTTAGATGTTAATTTGATGTTGGTTAGATTGTATGAATGTTAGATTATGTTGATTATGCAAGAATTCCATGGTTTGATCACATTGTTCACACATTGCCTTAAGAGGAAACTTTTTGTTCTTGGAATTCATGATTTGATGATTGTATGATGTTAGATACATTGCTTGGATGTTGGTTTACTTGAATTGTGCATGAAAAGTCATGAAATCTAGTGTTTGTTCATACCTTACTATAAGTGGAAACTTTTATGCATGATGATTGGGAATTTTGATGAATTAGTGATGATTATCATGTTAGACTAAATGTTATGAACTTGATTAGGTATAAAATTTATGAAACTATGAAGGAATTGGATGTTAGATTGCTTTTGGGTGTTACCTTCTAAAAAGGGAAACTTTATTTTTGAAGATCATTGGATATGATGATGTGAGCATGTTTATGGTGTTAGGAGCATGTTAGAATGCTTATGGATGATGTCTAATGTGGTGGAATGTGTTACTTGGGTTGTATGGATGCTTGATTGATCATTTAAAGAATGTAGGTACTTGGTGATTATACATGATGATGAATTATGGCTAGTGAATAGGAAATCATGTTTGGGATTGGAATTGATCATTTTGTGGTTGTTAGTTGGAATGAATCTTGTTGATTTATATGATTATGATTGTCATACACGCGTGCGAATCTGAGGCCCCTACTTAGTAGGATTGACAGGGTTTAGGGTGTGAAGTTGTGACTGGCTTCACATGGCATGTTGTGCATGATTAGACTTCATGAATGAATTATTAGTTGTGATATATTTATGATTGTGTTGAGCATGTTGATTGTTTGAGATTCGCATAAGTTGTATGATGATCTAGAGTGAACTTGGGTTGATGATGTGATATGCGTGAATACTTTGTTTGATAATCATGTATGATAAGTTGATACGTTTGATTAAACGAGATTTCAATTAATATGTCACCAACGGGTCAAACGGGTCAACTAGGTTAAATGAGTCTTGTTTTCTAAAGCCTTGGGTCAATGTGTTTATTGAGCACTTAGGGTTGTTAAGTTTTTTGTGCACACGTACTTATGTACTTACGTGTTTTAGGTAACCTTTGAAGGGTTGTCTTTCCATCCATCATCAGTTTTCTCTTGTCATTATCTTTGCACATCAGGTGAGTTCATGCCCCACTATTTTATAAACTCTTTTATGGGGGAGGTAGCATACTTGTTCGCAAACGCTATATTATTATTATAAGTTGTGTATGTTTTAACATAGTGCATAATACCTTGAAAGTCCTCACACTTTCGGATCGTTAATAATGGTAACTAGCGGGAAATCTTGGGTAGTACTACTGGGTTTGACAAGCCCCACCTGTGCGACTCGAGGTCAAACGGGTGCAATATTGTCCTTAACACAAACATCGTTACGACCTGGTAAGTCATGACGGGAGGCAACAAACGCAACACAGTCAGCTTCGATCGCGAAATCACTATTGTTATTACTTATGAATATAAACTAGCTATCTATTTCAATGCACTTCTTATGTTATGCAAATTATTATTGTTTATGTTAAATGCAAACTCTTGAACTCACCGACCATTGTGTTGACATTTTTAGTATGCTATTCTCAGGTCGTTAATTCAGGTTGCCATAGGAGCACAACACGGGTCCAGCATGCATTCTAAGACTTCATCTTAAGTCATGACATTTGAATTTTATTTATGAGATTTAAATAATGGGTTGGCGCGTGTTTTGCCAAATTTTACATTTACATACTTTGGGTTTGTCTTATTTACAAAACGCTTCCGCATGGTTTTAAAACTTGAACTTTGATTGGTTTATTTTTAAATGTGGCATATAGTGTCGTTCTGAGTAACTAGTGATTGTGATCCTGGTTTGTTCACACGCCTCGCGGTAAAACTCCGCACGTGGATTTTGAGGGTGTGACAGATTATTGTGACACCCTACATATTTCCCACATCGGCCATGGCCAGGAGAGATTCTTAGTTCATAAGTAATGTCTGGTCTCTAATATCAACAACGCGTTTTGGGCGTATTAGCTGTGGATGAGAGGAGAACTCCACCGTTTAGCGTGCTCAGGTGGGAGTAATTCAGGGATGGGTGACCTCCCTGGGAAGTTTTCACCTGGGCAACCAAAAGCAAATCCGTGAGCTCTCTCGTGGGCAAAGCGGACAATATTGGTGGTACGAGAGGCCGGGTGTTACAGAATGGTATCAGAGCCACTCCTGTGTCATTCGGGATGGTGGGACAAACCTTACCGGGGATGGTGAGTGTGTTCTCGGGCTCATCGAGGACGATGAGTCCAAAGGGGGGGTGATTGTGACACCCTACATATTTCCCACATCAGCCGTGGCCAGGAGAGATTCTTGGTTCATAAGTAATGTCTGGTCTCTAATATCACCAACGCGTTTTGGGCGTATTAGCTGTGGATAAGAGGAGAACTCCACCGTTAAGCGTGCTCAGGTGGGAGTAATTCAGGGATGGGTGACCTCCCTGGGAAGTTTTCACCTAGGCAACCAAAAGCAAATCCGTGAGCTCTCTCGTGGGTAAAGCGGACAATATTGGTGGTACGAGAGGCCGGGTGTTACACCTGCAAATCCAGGTACTTGTTTGACATAAACTTCATTTTCAATCACTCCAACACAAAAATGTACACTTGACATCAAGTTGGTTGACTTTGAAATCCTTGGATGCAGCAAAATCAAGGAATATCCTAAAAGCTTCAAGTATTGCTATAGGAGCAAAAACATCAGTGTAGTCAATCCCTTCTTCTATATACCCTTAAACAACTAATCTAGCGTTATTTTTGATGAAACGTCCTCTATCGTCCTTCTTGTTCTTGAAAACCCATTTGATTCCTATAGTAGTCTTCCCATGAGGAAGAGCATATAGGTTCCAAACATTCTGTCTTTTGAATTAAAGCAATTCCTCCTGCATTACTTCAACCCAACTTTCATCCTTCAAGGCCTTATCAACTTTCTTTAGCTCAATCTGGGACAAGAAGCAAGAACGTAGACAAATATTTGCAGTATGAGATTATCCTCTTGTTCTTACTCCTGTCGCCACATCTCAAATGATGTTTGTGTTGGGATGAGACTTATGGATTCTCAGCTTAGTAATAACTGCAAGTTGATTTGACAGATCTAAATTTGTGAAATTTAGATTTGGTGATTGAGAATTACCCATCATATCAGCACACTTATCAAGAGTGACTTGATCCAATGAGTGTGTAACATCATTGATGTTATCTTCAGTGGAGAAGTCTTCCGTATCATGAAATTCTTGATCAGAATCACCATCTCCATTTCTTCCTACATTGGAAGCTCCTTCATTTGAGTTTTGTGCCTCTGTGTTGGAATTTATAGGCACCTCAGATGTGTCAGCTGAATTTGACATGGTTGTGCTGATAGGATTTCCACCTGCAAGGTTAGTTACCACTGGAGCTAAAGTAATATACATGCTTGGTCTTCTCAGCTCAAATCTTGGGCTAGGATCTCCTGTTCATAAGTTATCTGTAGATCCTAAAACATGCTCACAAGATTTGTTAAAACAATTGGTAACTAAATCAAGATCAAATAACCAACCAGGACCAGAACCTTTCACATTGGGTGTGTGTTCATTGAAAGCATTGGCCGACTCCTCAACTACTCTAGTTCTAAGATTGTATACTCTATAAACCTTAGCTTGAGAAGAGTATCCAATGAAGTGTTAATCATCTAATTTTTCAGGAAACTTGCTAGATGATCTTTGGTACTTAAGATGGTGCAAGAACAACTAAATGATCCGAGGAAACCAATAAAAGGTCTTCTTTTGTGCCACAGCTCATAAGCAGTCTTACCATGAGTATTGACAATTAAAACTCTGTTCTGCATAGAAGGTGATGGACAGTTTAGAATCAGACAACATGGTTCTTGCAGCCTCAATAAATTTCATGTTTCTTCTCTCAGAAACACCATTCTGCTGAGGAGTCCTAGGAGCATTATACTATCTTGAAATACCTTTTTTTCACAAAATAAATCAAGAATATGTTTTTTAAATTATGTTCCTTAATCACATCTTATGGTCTTGACCTTGTGATCAGATTGATTCTCAATCTTTAGAATGAAAGACTTCAAGATTTTAGAAGTCTCATCCTTAGTTCTAAGAAAGAAGATCCAAGTATATCTAGTGAAGTCATCTGTGATCACAAGACAATATGAAGTTTTTCCTAAACTCATTACACTTGTGGGGCCAAATAGATCCAAGTGTAACAAGTGAAGCGAAATAGTGATAGAGCTGATTTTCTTTGGCTTGTGAGACACTTTGTGTTGCTTTCCTTTCAGACATATAACACAATGGTCATCACTTGTAAACTCTTTCTTTGGCATTCAAGTTACCAAGTCTTTCTTAATTAATTTATTCATGTTCTTAAAGTTTACATGGCACATTTTTTATGCCAAAGGAAAGACTTATCACTATTGGCTTTAAACAGAAAGCAGGAAACTTCTTCAGAAGGGAATGTTTCTTACAGATCCATCATGTACATGTTTCCTTTCCTGGGCTCTCAGCAGAATATGCTCCTGAGGAGTAATCACTCTGAGCTTGAGAACAATACACTCATGTTCAGTAAAGAACATGTTATACTTTTGGTCATAAAATTAAGATACACTCAGAAGATTGTACTCAAGCTCTTTGACAAAGTTTACCTTCTCAATGCTGAGCTTACCATTTGTGACCTTGCCCATATCAGTGATGTAACCACCTACTTCTCCTCCAAAAGAAACTAGCCCTCTATCAAACTTCTTCAAGTCTATCAAACTTCTTCAAGACTTGAAGTAAGGAGCTATTGCCTGTCATGTGCCGTGAACAGTCACTATCAATGATCCATGCATTTCTTTTGGTCTTGAGTTGTTCCTTGGGTTCTTCATGATTAGCCATCAAAGCATGGTTTTAAGAAGCATCTTCAACCTAGAAACTCCAATCAAAGCCTCTTTCTTCAACAGCTACTGCAGCCTATTGTTTGGGCTTCTCAGCTTTTGGAGCTCCCTTGATGTAGTTTGGTCTAGATTGTGCTTGGCCACCATTTGTCATTGGTGCCTTGCACTCTCTAGCAAAGTGTCCCATTTGGTTACAGTTGTAACACTTTACTTTGCTTTTATATAGTCCAAACTTTCCACTGGATACATTTCTAGGAAACTTTCTCGTAGTGCTCTGGAAACACTTCTTGGCTCTATGAGTGAGGAGAGCCATCTGCTGCACAATCTCCATGTACTCCAGATCATCTAGATGAATGTAGTCTAAGACTTCTAAAGTGAAGAGAAAGTTGCTTGAACTTTATTCAGAAGACACAAAGGCTTGAGAAGAGCTTGTCTCTTGGAATGGGCTTCCTTGGATGTAGCTCTCCCTTGGTGTCTCCGGGAAGGTGATGAAAGGGCCTTTTTATAAGTCATCAGGTAGCTGAGAAAATAATGATGAGATTCTCTACTATCCATTTCAACCACATGGATGACAGAACTGTTGTGGGTACTTGATAAGCTGTGAGATGGATTTTGTATGTTCATCTCCATCTGGTAACCGCTCAAGATACCATACAGCTCATAAGGGCAAGAGTAGAAAGGTTTTCAGTTTTCTTAATAGCCACACAATAGTGGGTCCATTCTCTGGGAAGAAAGAACATGAATTTCCTCACAATTAACCTGTTTTCCAGTTTGACACTAGTTTGTTCCAGAGTGTCCACAATCTCAACATATCTGAAATACTGCTGAGTCATGGTTTCACCTGTTTTGAAGGTGAAGTTCTCAAACTACTGCTTGATGAGATCTTTCTTGTTCTCCTTGGCTTCCTCAGACCCCTCATACATAAGCTTAAGTGCATCCCAGAGCTGCTTGGCAGTCTTGCACATCTTAAAGCCTTTGTAGATAGAGTTAGGAAGAGCAGTTTGAAGAGCGGTCATGGCCTTATAATTACATCTATCATCTTCAAATCTTCATCAGAGTAGTCAGCCATGTCGTTTGGGATCATTTCACCAGCAGCAGTTGCTGAAGGTGTGCATGGGACATGAGATCTAGAGATAACAGATCTCCACATCCTGCTGTCTTGAGACTTGATGAATCCTTCCATTCGTTGGCACCAAGTGTCAAAGTCATCAGGAGTGATGAGTGGAGATTTGGTCATTGTGTCAGTTTCCATATAAGCTTTGGAGAGAGCTGCCATTTGAGCAAATAAGTATTTTGTGAAACTGAGTAGATTTAAGATGGTATGATACTACAATCAAGAGCCTGGAATACTCTAATACCAATTGCAGGAACGGGTTAGGGAGATCAATGCAACAATTTCACAGTTTTTGGAGAGTTAACAGACTAATACTTACAAAATCAAATAGGGAACCTTCTATTAGAAACAACGAACTTAAATAAAGAACACAAAGAAGAACAAAGCTGTTAGTTTTTAATGATGTTGTATATTTCTCTCAAGTGTTCAAACCAAAGTTACAAGGCTTAGTCCTTAAGGACTGACACATGAGACACTTTATAATACAACCTACAGTCGGCCATACTTTAAGAACTAGCTAAAACATTAATCTATATAACAAGATCAATTTAAAGTCAAAAGACAGATTGCCTTTTGACATGTGACTATGACATACCATAGCTCATATCTTTATCTAATACAAAAAGATAAAATAGTACAAAGTAGGAAAGTTATAAACAAAGACCATAATCTACAATTTGACAAAAGTATGGGATTATCACCAACTTGTATAAGTTGGTGGCACATCAGAGATGGCAACGGAAAATGGTTCAGCTTTGTCAAAAGTATGTCAGAGAAAGCATGTCTTCTCTGTCTTCGAAAGAAATCTGTCTTCTAGCTTCGAAAGACTTTGTCTGTGAAGCTTCGGAAGACTTCATCTTTGGTTTCGGAAGAAATGATCTTTGGCTTCGGAAGATTTGACACTTTGAGAATTTTATAGTGTCTTTGTCAAATTTTCCGAAGTAACTTTCTTGTACTTCAGATTGCATGCTGAGAGCTCTTTGGTGAGCATCAGCCTCTAAGATAACTCTTACATAAAGATTGAACATTAGACAGCTAGTGGTTGTTGTAACCACTAGACATTCTAGTTTGGAAATGGGATGATGTATCTATGGATTTTGTGATAGGTCTACCAAAAACTTGTAAGAAGAATGATGCTATTTGCGTTGTAGTTGATAGAATTATGAAGTCAGCTCATTTATTGCCTATTCAAAAAGGGTACTCAGTGAGTAAATTATCAGAATATTTCTTCCCGAAATTCTCCATCTCCTTGGTAGACCATCTTCTATTGTATGTGATAGAGATCCATGTTTCACGTCTTATTTTTGGAAGGATTTTCAAAAGGCTTGGGGAACTAAGTTAAGATTTAGCATTGCCTTTCATCCTCAGACTGATGGACAATCTGAATGCACCATCTGACATCGGAGGATATGCTTAGAGCATGTGCACTCGAATGGATTGGTATTGGGATGAGTACTTGTTCTTAGTTGCATTTTACTACAATAATAGTTGGCAAGCCAGTATTGACATGACTGCGTTTGAACTCTTATATGATCAAAATTGTAGGCCGTCGATGTATTGGAATGCAGTTGGAGAAAAGATGATTGAGGGTTCCGAACTAGCATAGATTACGAATACAAAGGTTGCTATTACTCACGAGAAACTTAAGGAAGCTCAGAGTATGCAAAAGAGCTATGCATATCGGCATCAATGAGCTTTGAAGTTTAATGTTGGTGATAAAGTGTTTCTTAAAGTTTCACCATGTGGTGATATCTGACGCTTTGGTATTAGAGAAAAGATTAGTCTTCCTTTTATCGGACCATTTAAGATTCTCGAAAGAGTTGGAGCAGTCTCATAACGGTTGGTATTATCACTGCAACTTTTACACGTTCATAACGTGTTTCATGTTTCATTGTTGAGGGATGCAACTACCATACGGGACACGTTATTAGTTATCCTCTACAGGAAATATTAGAAGATTTGTCATACGAGAAGAGCCTCATATCATTCTTGACCGTCATGTACAAGTCATGAGTTATAAGTTAATACCATTTGTTAAGGTTCTTTGGAAGAGTCATTTTGAGCGAGAAGCGAGATGAAAGATTGAAGAAATGATCCGTTCACGGTACGATAACGCATTCAAAAAATAAGGTATATCACTAGTGTAGAAATAAGGCTTTTTACTGTTGTTATTTGAGTATTTTAAAATGATTTCACAAACGTTTTAGGTATATGCGTTTTAAAAAGTATGGACCGTTTTATAAAAAATGAAGAAAACTGCTTTAAAAAACTTTTCTAAAACGTCAATTTTAATATCGTATAACCGCTGTAAAAACTCAATTCCCAAATTATAATTAATTAAAAACAAATCAAATACAACGTTTTTTTATTCCAAGCAAATCAAATACAACTTTTTTCGTTATCTATTATAGCTCTTTTTCTTATCATATATGAGTTTTCTTAGAGCATTCATATGGAATCTTTAAAAATATAGGAATGTGTTTGGTATATTATATGAAATGTTTTTGAGTGGTTGTGAGTGAAGGAGAGAGAAAATGTTATTGTTGATTGGTATATTTGAAAAATTACTATTCAATCCCTATAATTTTTTTAAATATTTTTGAAAGTGGTTGTGAGTAGAGAAGAGAGAAAAAGTAATGATAAGGGTAAAAAAAGTATTCTTTAATTGAAAATGAGAGAAAAAAAAAAGTAGTGATTTTTAGTGTAATGATATGGATAAAGACAGAGAATCTGTTTTTGTTATATAGTACACAAGCACGCAGCATTTTAGAAGGAAATTTTAAAATCAGCAATCTAAAGATTATATAGAGTCACAAACTATCAAATATTCAGAACACCATCAAATATTTAGATTACATTATGTGTTTAACCTTCTAAACTAATTAACAAAAGAAATCTCTAAAATAAGTGAATAAAAATCTAGCGTTTTAGTTAAGCTGTCATAATTAGTTGAATCATCTAACAATATTATCCAAACTTTTTATCAAATCTAAAATAATTAGATGCATCAAAAAATTAAGACACGTGCTTTCAAAACATTATATTTGCACCCTTCGTCCTTCCAACTCCACTATTAATGATTGTTAAAGTGTTGTTACTTCTCGTCAGTCAAGCTCTTGAAACAAATCTTGTCTAGGCCTGTAAAGAGTTTAATTATTAGTTTTCAAACTTTTAATAACTGTACTAGTTTTAGTAAAACATTGTATTATATGGGTTGAATATCTAAACTATCATAAATATAATAAAATATATTAATTACAAAATGAGATATGATTAAAATTACAAACAAGTAAAAACTATAAGTTATAAAACAATGACAAAGATTTTTTAAACTTCTTTCTAAAAATAAAAAAATTAAACATTTTGTTTTGAAACAAACTTTTTTAATAAAAAATATCATTTTAAATTTTTTTTATTATAACTCCCAATTTTAGTTATTTTTAGTTTAAAAAAAATTTACTTTTTAAAAACAGCAATTTAAAAAAGTATTGATGTTTTAAAAAACAATTCTTATTTTACAAAAAAATTGTTTTTTAAAAATTACATTAATAAAACGATCTCTTTCTTAATTTATTAAAACTATTTTTAATATAAAAAGAGTTAAAAAATATTTTTAGTAATTAATGTAATTATTTAATAGGAGAGAGAATCGAGAAAATTTCGATAAAAGTTAATATGGTGTTGCTATATGTCATCTTAGTTCTTGTTTTATTAGAGTAGAGGAATAAACACATAATTGTTTGAATATTAAAGGCAATTTGTATATACTAGGTTACGAGGCTCCTTAAGAACCATTATGTATTCAAATTCAAATGTATGTAGAGCAAAAGTAAAATAAGAGAATGAAATTCAATGAGTTGTATATCCATAAATATAAATCAACTACTCTCTTGATCAAGCTTTTATGTACACTATGAAACACATGCAAGAACATATCAATTAAAATAGAAATAAAACGTAGACAACAAAAATAACGTGTTGCTATAAACTACGTGCAAATATACATGACCCTAACCAAAGTTAAAACTTTACATCTACAACCCCTCACTTAAATGAAAAATGATAGGATTAGCATTTACATTCACTTTGCCAAAGTGATCTAAAAATTCTCTAATGTATGTTCAACAAATTGGTCAATTTCACATGGAGTAAGAGGCCTAGCCTTATGCGTCATCTGAAATAAACAGATAGAAAAAGTTTAGATTGCAACTCAATATATTTATTCCATTTAACGTAATATTAAAGTATAAGATTTTAAAATATACTTATAAGATGTTCTTTGCACCGAATCACAAAATCATGCATAGCCATCGTTACGTAGTATGTACATTCCCAGCTTTGGGATTGTTGGTAGCACTAAATACATTGAATTAACAAATATTTATTTGGAATGCAGAATTAAACAAACACAATAAGAAAGAAAAAAAGTAAACTTGCTTTAACCATTTGCCATAAAATTCTTTTTCCCGTGGCCTTTTCAAATAATTTAACGATAACGTAAGATTCGACATTCTTTCCTTTTTTATTTGAATCAATAAAGTATCCATAGAATTTATGATTGGTGGGATTGCGGAAAATCATAATTAACAACCAATGACCTCTACTTAAATAAAAACTTCAAAAATTAGTATCTTTAGAAAACATAAATAAAAACATTGTAAGAAACATAAACAAACATAAAACCCGACGAAAATCGGTGCCATAAAATATTGCTTGTCCTTATGATGCTCCATGACATCTTTAATATGATCGATGAAAAAATTATCATTTGTATTACACACACAAAGTTCAATCATTTGAGGATTAAAATATACAATTTTATCATAACCTTTAAGTTGCCCAAATGTATATAAGTACCTAAAATAAAAAAAATAACAATAAGTTAAGGTTAATAACACTCAATTAAAGTAAAAATAAATATTAACACAGAATATTTAAACAAAATATAAGTGAACTTACATCGTATACCAACTCAAGATTCTAATTTTTGCCCAACCATGGACACATAATTTCATCATTGATCTATTTCAACATGCTTAGTATAATTTTCTCTATACATCCCGATTGGTGAAGTTACAATTACTGAGATGGTTTGAGTAGATACAAGCGCCAACTTTTCTGCTAACTTATGTATTTTTTTATGCCTTGACTTTGCCATTGTCAAAAGTTTAGTTATTGTGTCAAGATCCTCAGTTGTTTTAAAATCAGGAAACTTAGTAGCTTTAGAATCGAAAACATCTTCGGTATTAGTAGGTTATACAAGAAACTCGTCACTCAACTATATTAACAAATGACAATATCAATTTTTTTATTACAACATTTCTTATAAAAAATATGTATTTGTGTTTTGTGTGTGTATTAAAGAAAAAATTGATTACCAAATCTAAAAAACCCACATCGATGTTTCCTTCTTGAAATGTCGTGTTTGCTTCATCAAACTACATTGCAAAAAAAATTATTTTTATTTTAACTAATTATAAATTTAAAAACAATTACTTATACGGGCCTATAATCCTTAGAATGTTGTGGCGAGTGCAGATATTGGGCAATTGATTGTTGCGAAGAACCATTGTTTAAAAGCTATGCATTACAAAAAATATTAACATAACATAGGATAAAAAATGTATATTTTTATCGTTTATATAACTTATACCTTTATCCCATTTCTAGGCTACTAAATGAACTGTCTTTGTGTACTTTCTATATCAGTTACTTCCTCATTCTTTGTGTAGCGTGGGACAGGGAAACTTTTACAAGTTTCATTTACAAAATCTACATATAATCTTCGTAGATCATGTTTCCATGTTAAACCCTAATAGAAGTCGGATAAACTCGTCCATGTCCTAAAACCAAATCGGGATAGCTATCATCGAATGGCCATATAAGTTCACAACTACTTATTGACTGTAAATACATAGAAAACATTAGTAAACATATTGGAAAAAAAGTAAACAATTCTTAAATAGATTACCTCAATTTCCGGTAGACACATAAACGAGCTCACCTGAGCTGTAGCAACTCGATTCCAGTCTTTCTGCATGGCATCTATCTCCTCTCTTACTCCTACCTCCATAGTCTTCTTTTTCTTTCTAGAAAATAAGCAAGTAACACCAATCACATCAGAAACTAACCGTGTACGCCCCTTGTGGTGATGTCCATTCTCAAGTACCTCGGTAACAACATCTTTTCCAGATTAGTTAGATGTACCATCTGCCTTCATTTCTTTCTCTTTACAATGCTATTAAGATAATATATTACAACCAATAGTTTGATAATTATAAAATATATAAGAATTATATAAGAATATAAAATTTTACCAACTTATGAAGTCTTCCTATCAATACACGTTCTTATAAAAGATGTGGTCCAAGTTCAAATAGCTTTGTGACGTGATTATAATGCGCTCTACTAATGGCGTATATCTTTGAACTTTCATTTCGTATATAAGCTATATATAGGAAGCTCAAAACTAGTTGATTCCACCTATCTTCCCATGAGTTCATCAATCCAACAAATCCCATTCGTCCTACATGAGCCGACCCCATAATTTTTTTTTGCACTCACCTTAGCTTTTTGACTTTTTTCTTCAAACAAAAACAAAAATTTAAATTATACTAATTACCAACCTTTCTATGCATAATGGTCTTTTATCTTATGCATAGAGGGTTTTTTTTTTATGTATAATGGTGTTGTACCTTATCACATCCCGACGGAAGCGTGAGATGCTTAGGTGTGACTTCTCGGTTCAAAACACATTGATTATAATACCATACATTCCCAGCAATAAAACAAAACATAAACTTTCATTAATTATAATAAGGATTACAGCATTCATACAAAATTTGTCTAACTATTAGACTATTACATGTAGTAATCCCAAATCAAAAGAGATGTCTTAATGACTTCATAATAATTCCCAGCTAGTAATGGACATGAACGTCCACGTGAATGCTGAGATCCACCAAATCCAAAGTGATCCAGACACAAAGCTTCCCCATATATTCATACCACCCATTGTAAAGGTTGAACGTATAAACTAAGTTATAATACATGATGTCAACTTGAAAAAGCATACTAAAAATAGTCAACATAAAGTTGGTGAGAACATAGGTTTATTCAATAACATAATTTTTTTTAATCGATGCATCATAAACAAACTCACAACCTAACCTACACATATGCCAATTGATTCATAACTGTCAAATACAAATTACAGAATCAAATAATATAACATACATACCCTCATCTGGCAGATGCAGAATGACATATTCCTAAGTAGCGCTACCTATATTATTTGACGATTTCTAAATCAAAAAAGGGCCATGTTACTCACCTTATTTCCAGCAACAAGTCAAATATTTTCTATAAAATAGTTATTTGTTAGAATAAAATTTTATTTCTTTTAAATTTTCAGCACTTATATCGTTAATTAAGTCAAAATTTCTAAACAGTAGCTACGGTTGTCCAAAAATTACCAAAGTTTACAAACAGTAATATTTTAATATCTAGATTAACTCATAAAAATTTCAATTAATATTTCTTTACGGGTAATTTCTTAGAATTTTTATAAGTTTCACAATAAATGACAGAAATAGATATATATCTATAAAAAAATTCTGAATTTTATACATTCTGTCCTATTTAGCACATCAAATTTTATATAAAATTTTCATTATTTTATCTACTGTTTTGCTACCAGTTTTGATTTTCTTCTTATTAATTATTCTAAAATATGAAACTTTATCATACTAAGGAGTTAATTCATGAAATTTATTTTGTAATTCAGATATAATATTAGGGTCATTATATAATGTTTCCAGAATTATATCAAGTCCAGATCTTGTGTTTGGTATTTTTCTTCTGTTTTCTTAATTTAATCATATAAATTAATATATCTCATATAATTATTTCATATTTTCTAGTTTATTATTTCTAATATTTCCTAACAAATTTCTAAATTTTATTCCCATAATCAAAATCATTTAAAATTTTAATCTAACCTATTTGTTAAATCATGAAATAACAAGTATTTCAACTCTTTAAACCCTTTGTTTTGTTTAAATTCTTGGTTCTTATAAAAGTTTCTCAAACTTTCTGTTATAAATCTCTTTCTTACTGATTTTGTTTTGAAATCAGGTATTCATAAGGTTTTGTAAATAGCTGTAATGGTTCATAACTTAAAGGGTTGGTTATATATGTATGTTAAACACATATATATAACTTCTTAACTTGTTAATCATAGGTTTTAAGAATCAAACCTTGTTTGGATGTAGAAGAAAGGCTTAGGAGATTGCTTCTTAGGTTCTTGATGATCCACTTGATGTGAATGTTCTTGAGCTTGGAGGGTTGATCACTAGATGATTGTATGGAGATGATTGTAGATTTGGTGCTCAAGATGATGGTGTTTGATTGGTTTTGAAGAAGAGAGAGAGAGGGAAAGATATTGTAGAGGTTGATTGTGTGTTATGGGAACCGAGAGAGAGAGAGCCAAGGGGTGGTGGCGGTTGTGATGGTTTGCGGTCGATGATGATGGTGGTGTTATGGTGTCCATCGGCCGAGAGTTCTAAAGGAACTAGAAAGATCATTATGATTCTTCATCATTAGTTCTAGGCTTTAGGTTGGTGAGGTGGTTAATACTAGGGTTAGGTGTCAAGTTTAGAAGTAGGATAAGTGTCCATGGATCGCTAGGTGCCATAATTTGGTGTTTGATAGGTTCAAATGAATCGATCTGTATTGATATTGTAGTGCAATGATCAATTATAAGCACAAAGTAATCAACAAAAGCAAAATACTTCAAAATTCATAGAGTTTTCATTGAAAGCAAAATGCAATTGGATACAATGTATAGAGTGAGTTCTAATTGAAAAACTACAAAGTCTACCTGCACAAAAATACATAATATCCTATTTATACTAACAATGAAAACTAAGGAACATATATTTACAAATAAGTCCCTATACTATGACAAAAACAAAATATAAAGACTAAATGCTAATCTTCAAGAGCTCCAACAATACTCCCTTTAAGATTTGCATTGTATTCAGTAAAAAAAAATCTTCTGGTTCTTCCTTTATCTTGAACATTGGCTTTTCTTTATACATCTCTAACTCTCTTAATCTTTTTTTATTGCAGACTTAAACTTTGCTGCCAAAACACCTTGTTCAAGCTTTGATTCATTTGTTTTAATCTCCATTGAATCCATCACCAGCAATGTTTCCTTTGACAAACCTACATACAATTTTATTGGATTTTGATAATCTTTTGAATGAATTTCCAATACTCCTTTACTTGATATCCTCATGAACTCTATATTCTGTATATCTTTCTTTACAATGTTTGCATACGCTAGAGCTTTTCTCAATGAAATACGCTCCATGGCGGCATTCATCACTTTTATTATTGTCATGAAATACTATCTATCATTCTCTGCAGCTTCTGATGATACACGCTTAAATTTCTGATTTGATAAAAATGAGATATAGCTTGGATGCAATAATTTCAACTCAAAATCTCCAAAAAGACTTATTATATCTTTGTCCCAATCATCTTCATTTCTTACCAGCGTCAACTGAAAAGTTTCAGAATCATAAAACCATCTCAGGATTGGTTTGAAAGTTTGAGTACCATCAATCACTTTTAATCCTGGATTTGTCACTTTATCAAAATACTTATCACTATAAGTCTCCAAATAGCTTTCTTTTTCAGTTGAACTTGATTCTGCTTTCTTCTTTTTCTTTAATGATTGAAAATACATCTTATCTTCTTGATCATAACGTGTTTTAACAAAAGATGCCATTCTTGAGATTCCATGGTCCAGAAGTTTCACAAAGTTCTCTCCTCTTGATGACTTAGAAGGATTAATCAGAGGTAACTTGTGTAATTCTTTTAAGTCTTGGATAGGTAATGCAATGATACTAGAGTAAAAATGATAAACATCACAAATAGCATTTACTCTTTTTATAAAAAATGCATCAAACACTTCATCATACTTCCAAGAAACTATCTTTACTTCTTTTGAATTGTCAGGCACAATCAAAGCATTTAAAAGCTCTGAAATTGATTGTCCTGTCTGCAGCACATTTCTCACTATGTCCCCAGCTGATCTAGCTTTATTCCATAATTGTTTTTTATCAACGGACACTTTATAAGCTTGCTTTTCTTTCTCAGGGAACATTTTCATCAATTCTTGTCTCTGTTCATGACTTTTCTTTACCAATTCCATGGATTTTATCTCTTGAGGCTTCAAAATTCTTGTTCTTTTAGATATCTCCAAATATTGTGGGTTATCAGTATCAAGCACAATCATCTTATTATTCTATTTCTCAGTTTTTTGAAAACTTCTTACTAAGTTTCTCAATGAAGCACCTTCTAATCTGTTTAATCTCTTTCTTGGATAATTTCTTGATTGCAACCACATCCTCAAAGCTGGTATGCTCATATCTTCAGGATTAGGATGGTGCAATTCAGAAATAGGAATATCATCAACATTATTGCTTTCACTCATCGGTGTCCGTTCTCCATGTTCTGAACAAATTTCATTTGGATCCACCGGAGCTGATGATTCTGCTAACATACATTTCTCATATTCTTCATTAATTTGAGAAACTGTTAATCCATCCAAAAACACACGATTGTACTTATTCTTAACAAGATAGTTATATCTGTCTTCAAAATCAATTGGAATATCTTCTTGAATGTTCTGAATTGGGGAATCAACAATTTCACATACACCTTCATCATCAAGCACTTCATTGTACCAATCATCAGAGAATTCAGAATCAATATCGTCTAAAGCTTCAATCTGTTTCTACACATCTCCTTCATCAAAATGCATTGAGTCATCTACAGTTTTCTGACTCTTTGATGGTGCAACAGATAAATCTATCACAACTTCATCAATCTTTCTTTTTCCTTTATCTGTTTCAGATATCTTTTCCACTATCTGCACTTGAGATTCTGATTCTATCTCCTTTTCTTTTAAACTCTCTTTCAACTTTTTAACTTTTTCATTTAATCTTTGTACTTTCTCTTCAATTTCATTTATCATCAAATCTTTCTTTTCAGCCTTAGCTTTCAACAATGCATTTTCTTCTTGTAATTTTTTTATCAATTCTTCTTGTTCAACATTCTTGAATTTCAAATCATCCATCAATACTTCATCACTATCAACTTCTGTTTGCACACATGCATCTTGATTCTGTTTCATCACATTTTCATCTACAATAACAATTTGTTCTTCTTGCATATCACCAGAAGTTACATTATGTGTAACAGGGTCAGATAAGATTGCATCAATATAATTTTTATGTTGGGGAACTCATGAGGAGAAATCCTGGAACTACTATAAAGCTAGATCTTGAAGTACAATTAGATTCAACATCTACAAACAGAAAGTTCAAGAGAATATATATTTGTTTAGGTCCACTAAAAGAAGGGTTCAAAGCTATTGGGAGAGACTTGCTTGGACTTGATGGTGCTTTCATGAAAGGTCCATATCTGGGTCAAGTTCTTACGGCAGTTGGTGTAGACCCTAATAATGGAATATACCCTCTTGCATATGCAATTGTTGAAACAGAAAACATAGATTCATGGAAGTGGTTTTTAGAGTATCTTAGAGATGACTTGAGCATCAATGTAATCAAAATCAAATGTCTGATTTTGTTCCAAACTTTCTTCAACATTTTCATTCACATTCTCTTCAACATATACTCTTCATCTCCTGCTTGCTCATTTACTTCAGCTTCAGCTTCATCATCACCAACATTTTCATCTCTTTGATCAGACATAGTTTCTTCACTGTCAATCTATTGTTCATTTTCATCAACATTTCCTCCAACATTAGCATCAGCATCATCATTATCACCATCATCATCACTACTTGATGAGCTTTCATCTTCATCATGCTCATCTTCATAATTATCATCATCTTCTTCTTCCTTAATAACTTCTTGTATAATATCTTCAATCAAATCATTAGGATCAACTGGTTCATCTTCAATCAAATGAAAGCGATCTTGATTGATATCCACTTCATCCCTAGCTACAACCCTCATATAATTAAACATTGGAATGTTCTGGGCTCTGGTAACTATAGCCAATCTTTTATACACATTTTCAGTCATGTGTTCTATATCCAATATTTCACCATTTACACCATAGACATGAAAGTCTAGGTGTTCTTCATTGATAATCATCGGCAGGAACCTTGGATACATCAAGTATTTGTTCCTCTTCCCTTTCTCCAAGTTGAAAATAAATCCATTCATTATCCATTTGGCCATATTAAATCTTCTATTGGTGGCCAATGCAACTATAGGAGATGCAATGTCAGTTGGAAATGAATTCCATCCAGCACTTCTTTTTGACATACAATGTTGGAAAATATAGCATAGAAGCTTCCATAGATTAAAAACTCTTGCTCTGAAAAATTGTTTCTTGGGAAAGTTATCTGGGTGACCCATCATCATGAATGTATCTCTGCATTCATTAAAAGTAAACTCTGATAAATCTTGGGCATCATTTTCACCCGGTCTAAGAGCATCTCTGATTGACTCCTCAAAACTTCTATCATTCTATCACCAGTAACAAATCCCCTCAGTACTTTCTTTCCTTCCTCATCTATCTCTATCTTAGCTGTTCTCCAGAATCTTTTAATCAGTCTTGCATATATGGCTAGACGAGCACACATAGCATACACATATCTTGTTCTCAAGAGAAACCTGATCATCTCTTCATAACCAGCTGCATCTCTAACTTCTTCATTAAGAAATGCTGCTATATTATGCTTTGGCTCAAACTTGAGTTCAGCCATCTGTCATTTACAAAGAAACAAATTATGAGAATGAATATATTACATTGATGTAAATCTCATTAGGATTTATTAATTTTTTTTTATCCATTAACACTTAGAAATATTTCTAAGTATTTTATACATTCAATTACTCAAATGTATTGGATATAAAGTCAATTAATATTTTGAGATTAAAACCAAGTAACATATGACAAATTATGCAAACTAATTAATTTTCAATTTACTTAATAGATTTTAAATTTTTAAAACTTGATCAATTTTATTCAAAATTTTCTAAGTGTTTGAACACTTACTGTTATATACAAATAGTTTTAGAAATTTACAATCACTAAGTAATTTGTTTCTTTTAGATTTGTGAGAATTAAGAGAAGTTTGTTGATTAACCAATTGAAACTTATTAAAAATTCATTTCGTCGATTCATTTCAGTTTTAATTTTTTTTATTATTATATTCGACTGATGAACACATGATCATCAAGAAATTTTTATGATGAAATTGAGTTTTGATGATGTCAATCTGGTCAAAAACATGTGTTATCAACAATTTCAGATTCAATTTTGAACATTTTAACACATTTAAGCTTAAAATTTCAAAATTTTCAAACCCTTAGGGTTCGAACGCCCGAATAGCGTTCATACGCCCAATCAAATGTGTGTTTAATGTTCTGTGTTTTGATGATTTGAACTTAACATGATGTTTAGAATCAGAGATTATACCTAAATATCACAAACCTAAATATCACAAAGATTTCAGGCAATCTGACAAAACAATAAGAAAATGATAATCGTCGGATGAGAATGAGTAAGAACAGAGAGTTTTAGAGTGTAAATGAACGAGTGAAATGAAATTCTGTCAAGTGTTGAATTTATATAAGTGTGAAAAACACTTAGACGCATGACCACTGTGAAGGCGCATGCCCACTGTTGAGACGCATGAGATTTAGGCGCATGACTACTATATAGGCGTATTACTCCTGTTGAGACGCATGAGACCTAGACGCATGAACTCACTTGGTCAGATTTTATCAGAAAGGACTTAGGTGCATGGACACTGTTCACGTGCATGAGCACTGTTTAGGCGCATGAGCACTGTTCAGGCGCATGACCTAGCCTGAAACGCCTAACATTTGGACAATTTCATGAACCCTCAGTTCACATGAGAACTGTTTAGGCGCATGGACTTTCAAAGCGTCTACACTTGGAATATTTTCAACATGGAAAGTCTGGTACTGTTCAGGCGCTTGAGCTTGGTTGAAACGCCCTAACACTTAACCAATTTTTCAAACTTATGACAACTGTTTAGGCGCATGAGTTGGAACCAAAACGCCCAAAACTTGAACAAATTTTGAAATATCATCATACTCCTGAAATGGACTTTTGACCACTGTTCAGGCGTATGAGACCTTTCCATACGTCTAACACTTGAATTTTTTTTTTTATTTTTTTCACCAAATTCATCCAAACCCTAATTTTAAAATTTTTTACTGTTCATCATGAAATTTCAACCTGGTCAAAGTTTGACTTTTGACTTTAAAAAATATTTGACTTTTTGACTTTTAACATTTAAGTGTCACCTTCTCACTCAAACTTTTACTTTTTATTTCTCAAATAATTTCCCGTCATTTTAGTCTTGAAATTTTTCAAAAAAATTACAAATAATCTCAATTCTTTATTTTTGATTGCAAGAAGCTTTTTCACATTTCAACTTAACGTGAAATCTTTTCAGGTTTATTTTTTTTAATCATATCAAACACACACATACTTATAAACTTTTAGCATCATTCTTTTCATCCAAACATTTATCTTGATTTTCTTTTTCAATCTTTACTCCCCTTAAACTTTTAAGTTCACAAACTTAGAAGTTTATTTGATTGATGAAAAATAAAGACAAACCAATCATCATCAACATGCCTGCACACAGAAAATCATTCAAAAATCAAAATAAAGCAGAATAAAACTCTACTATATACTTAATGAATCACATGCCTGCAGTGAGATCATATCAGTTAACAATCAGCACATTAGCCAAAAAAATTATGGATAGTCATAGACAGTGATTAAATCCTGATCAGGTGTGTTCCAAGTCAGCGTTCCCGCATTAGAGGAGATACTAGATCTGAGGACAGACAATGAGTACTATGGTAAAAGTCTCAGCACACTTACTTTTTCAATTCTTGGATTGATTAAGGTTCGATTAGATATGAAATTATGTCACCCACACTTAGACTTAGAGAGTCTGACCCTCGTCAAGGAATGCAAGCAAGCACTTTTACTCAACTTAAAAACCTGACATATATGTATAACCAAATCTCATGTTTAGGTCAATGAGAGAATCATCATGGTAAGACCATTCGATAATCTCCAAGAAAACCACCATGGACGAACCATTAGGTAATCTCCGAATCCGTTTCATAAAGAAATTAATAGAGATGATTCATAAAGAATCATAGGACATCCATTTTGGACTTTTGAAAGGATTGTGCACATTGGCATCTTTTGCATCAGGTGAGAATATCCAGGTCTGTAATGACTTACAACAGAGGATACCTCGTCACTTCAGGTCTATGATGACTCATAACAAAGAAGTGAACAGATGCTATCAACAGATCTCATGGTTATTCATATCACCACCAGGCGTGAGTTTGTAACTTGACAAGCAAACAATCAGATAAGTCAACACCACCCATTAGTACTAAGACGGGTACACACAAATGTATAATGATTTAGTTAAATCACAAGAATCTACTTTTTCAGTATAATTGCTAGAGCTTACTCGCACATCATATCTGATCACGTCAGACTTTATTAACGAGTGAAGTATGCAACTGATTAAAACTAATGTACTCTCATTTCTCACATATTACAATGGCAGATTCAATCCTAAACTAAGAAATGAACAACTAACTATATCTTTGTATTTTCATTTTATATTTTTCTTTTGATTTTACAATTATTAGTTTTGTGTTTGCTTTTTCTTTTAGCACACACACACAATATATACAATCAGGCAGTCAACTTTGACAGTTTCTCTTTTAATGTTCTTATTAAAAAGAAGGGAGGGTATTTTCATTTTGATAAATCAAAATCAGTTTTCAATATATTTAATAAGACCAATAGACTTAATCAAATACTCAAACCTTCCTGGTAAAAAGGCTTTTGTAAAGAGGTCAGCCAATTATTTTTCAGTTGATATTTGAATCAAAATGATTAAACCTTTTTTAGAGTTATCTCTGAGAAAATGATATTAAATATCGATATGCTTTGTTTTTGAATGTTGTACATGATTAGCTAATAAACATAGCAGCGGTGTTATCAATGTAAATAGGAGTTTTAAGAAAATTGAACCCGTAATCCAGTAGTTTTTGTAACCAAAGGATTTGAGAATATCCTGCTGATGCAGCTATGTACTCAGCTTCTGCAGTTGAGACTGAGACATTTGTTTGTTTCTTACACTGCCATGAGACTAATCTGGGACCCAAAAACTGACAACCACCCGTTGTAGATTTACTATCTTGGCAACATCCCCCATAATCACTATCAGTATATCCATGTAACTTGAAGTTTCCTTCATAAGGATACCATAACCCTAGAGCCGGTTTTCCTTTGAGATATCTGAATATGCGTTTGACAGCGATAAGATGAGATTCCTTCGGGTCTGATTGATACCTGGCACAGACACAAACAGCATATATAATATCAGGTCTAGATGCAGTAAGATACATCAAAGATCCAATCATAGATCTGTATAGAGTTTGGTCAATTGATTTTCCTTTTGAATTAGGATCAATCTTGGTGTTAACGTCAGTTGGAGTTCTGATTGATTGACAATCTTGCAGTTTAAACTTTTTCAAGAGCTTGTCAACAAATTTCTGTTGATTGATAAAAATTTCATTTGCAGACTGTTTCACTTGTAATCCAAGGAAAAAGTTTATTTCTCCCATAGAACTCATTTAGAAACAAGATTTCATGATCTCTTCAAATTCTAAGCATAATTTCTGACTTGTAGAACCAAATATGATATCATCCACATACACTTAAACACATAAGAGATCATCTGCATCCTTCTTTATGAATAAAGTCGGATCAATTTTCCCTCTTGTGTATCCCTGTTGGATTAAATGCTGTGATAATGTATCATACCAGATTCTAGGAGCTTGATGTAGACCATATAAAGCTTTGCGTAACTTGTACACACGATGAGGAAATTCAGCATCTTCAAAACCTTGAGGTTGCTTGACATACACATCATCTGTGATTGGTCCATACAAGAAAGCACCTTTGACATCCATTTGGTACACCTTGAATTTCATATATGAAGCATATGCTAGGAAGACACAAATTGCTTCAAGTCTTGCAACTGGAGCAAACACTTCATCATAATCAACTCCTTCCTCTTGGGTGTAACCTTGTACTACTAGCCTGGCTTTGTTTCGAACAATAATTCCTCGATCATCTGATTTGTTTCCAAACAACCATTTTGTGCCAATGGCATTTTCTCCTTCAGGCAAATCCACAAGCTTCTACACTTCTGTTTGTGGAACTGTAGTAACTCTTCTTGCATAGCCTCAATCCAACTATTGTCCTGTAACGCTTCAGAGATGTTTTTAGGAACAATTTGAGATAGAAAACACGAGTATAAACAAATGCTTGCTTGCTTGGAATGACTTCTTGTTGTTCTCTCATTCAAAGGACCAATAATCTGTGATATAGGATGTTTCTTGTGAACACAAGACGTTGGGATCTCATCTTCTTGAACATTCACATCAAGATTAGTCTGGTTCAAGTTGGAAAGCTGATGCAACAGGTTTGAAGAATGTGGAGTGAAATTCGGAACTTGAGTCGGTGAGTTGATAAAATAATCAAGCTTGTCATTAACATCTACATCTCCAGATATATATGAAGTTCCAGACTCAGGGTGTAGAATTTCTGGTCTATCATTAGGAATAGGTTGAGAATCATTTGAATTTTGAGATACATGATGTTGTTCTTGAGCTTGTTGATCATGAGATTCTGAACTGAACATAGGATCTTTAACAAATGTGAAGAATGGATAATCTAGGCTTGAATCATCCATATCATCATAATCTGAATCATCACTGAAAGATCCAAGATCTCCTACCTGTTTTCTGTTGACACAAGAAGATTCAAACAGGTTAGAATTGAATGAGTTTGACAAAGAATCTAAATCAAATAACCAAGCTAGACCATTTGCAACTGATGGAAATGAATTTTCAAGAAATTTGACATTGAAAGTTTCAATGATAACATTCTTCCTAGAGTTATAAACTCTAAATGCTTTTAAAACTGACGAATATCCAAGAAAAAATCCATCATCAGATTTTGCTTCAAATTTTCCAATATGATCATTTGTGTTTAAAATCAAAACCGGACAACCAAAAGATTTAAGAAAATCTATGTTTGGTTTCCTGCCAAACATCAACTCATAAGGAGTTTTCTGTTTATCTTTCACCAATAGTGTATGATTCTGAACAAAACACGCAGTTGATATGGCTTCATCCCAGAAAGTGATTGGAATCATTGCATCTGCTAACATTGCACGAGCTGCCTCAATCAAAGTTTTGTTCTTCCTTTCTGCAACTCCATTTTGTTGTGGAGTTCTAGGAGCACTGAACTGATGAGCGATCCCTTTTCCTGCACAGAACATGTCAACCTTAGCATTTTTGAATTCTGTTCCATTATCACTTCGAATGATTTTTACTTTTTGATCTTGTTGATTTTCTACTTTAATGATAAACTTTTTTAATAATTCAGCCATTTTAGATTTAGCATGCAAAAAGAAAACCCAAGAAAATCTTGTAAAGTCATCAATGATAACTAAACAATAAGATTTCTTTCTAATACTTTGCATGTTTACTGGACCGAATAGATCCATGTGCAACATCTGTAGAGGCTTGGAGTTTGAGTTTATCAGCTTGGACTTATACGACGCTCTGTGTTGTTTCCCTTTCAAACTTGCTTTACACAGATCTGTTGTAGCAAACTTCTTTGTTGGAATGCCTACTACATGATTTCCTGCAGCAAGCTTGTTCATGTTTTTGAAGTTGGAATGCCCGAGACGTCTATGCCAAAGCTGGCTTTCATCATTTGATGCTTGAGCTATTAGGCAAGTTGCTTCTGTTGAAGGATCACCTTGAGACATATCTAGCTTGTACACATCTCGATCACGAACAACTTTAACAACCACCCATTTCTTGCTAATCTGAAAACCTGGCTTTAAAATATAACAATGAGAGTCATCAAATAAAGCAGAATATGATTTATCGCAAATTTGGGAAACGCTTAAAAGATTAAAGTTCAACTGAGCACAGTAGTTGACTTTATCAAAGCTAATAATCCCATTTGATATCGTTCCTTCTCTGGTAATCTTTCCACCTGCATCACCTCCAAATGCTACATGCGTACCATCTTTTGTCTTAAAGTCTTGAAGTAAGGCATGATTGCCTGTCATATGCCGGCTACACCCACTATCAACATACCACGTGTTTATTGGTCTTCTTGGGCGTACCTGCATTTCAAAGACATTTAAGTTGAGTTATCAACCCAAGCCGAGATGGTCTTGGGCTTGTCATACTTATCAACAATGGTAAATTGCTTAAAATGGAGTTTGTTAACATCAGGTTTTGTTTGATATCTAAGATTATCAATTCCTCTTCTGACAAATTTTTGATAATCTTTATTTTGTTTACTCCTCAAAGCATTGAAACGATTTTCAAGTTCCTCATCAAGAAATTTTAAACCATCAACTGAAACATTCTTAGAAAAATTTTGCTTGTTAAATGTTCCATTATTCATTCTCACAGGTCGTGAAATGAATTTTCCTTGTGTATACTGCTTTGTTCTCACAATATACTGATCATCATAATTAGAATTGATTCTTCTGAGAGATCTCAAGCCTAAGGAAGGTTGTTGTGATAAACTTTGAAAACTATTATTTTGATTTCTTTGAAATCATGGATTAACAAATCCATTCCTTGGCGAGTTCTTTCTGAAGTAACAATCTTCAGTATTATGATTCCTTTCATCACACAAGGTACAGTATTTGTTGAAATAACAATCAACAGTTGAGTGATTTGTCATATCACAAATGTGACAGTACTTGTTAAAATAACATTCAGATGTGTTATGATTATACATGTCACATATGTCACAGTACATTTGTGGAGATTTAAACAACTGATGATTAACCCTAGATGTGGATGCAACATTTGATCCTTGTTTAGATTTAGGAGTAGGCATGTTAATCTATTGTTTTTGATTTGTGAGTTTGTGCTTTTGATTTTTAGGTTTTGACTTTTGAACATTTTCATAATTCTTTGACTCTTTAGACACAAATCTTTTATTAACAGCGGAAGACTTAGGACTTGAACCTGTTTTCAGATCAGAGTTAAATTTGATCTTTGGTTTTGATGTCATTTTAGAGATTGTGTTCATGTCAAAAGTTCCTGCTGACACAAACTTTACAGGTGTAAATTGATTTGATTGATCGGTTCTTTGAGTTTGAGAATTCTTTGCTTTAGCATTTGATTTTCTCATTCTTTGATTTCTTGTTCTTGATGATGTTTTGTTGCTTTGGGATGGAATTGAATCTTGAGAATATTCTTTTTAGATTCTTCAAGTTTTTATTCATTTTGGTTTGATTCATAAAAACTTGAATCATCAGAACATGAAGCATCAGATTTTAATTTCTCTTAGTTTTCCCTTTCTTTTTGTCATTTGTTTCAATGACTTCTTCAACACATTCATTAGATCCTTTGGGAATAAACAACTTCTTGTTCTTTGGTTGAGGTTCATAAGATTTAACTTTTATCGGATGACCATTTTTTATCTTTTCTGAATCTTTCTCCTCAAATATTTCAATATTTATCTTTTTAATTTCACTTTCTTCAGTAGATTGCACATTCTTTTTCTTTTCATGAAAGGCTTTGAGCTTTGCTTTGTTTGAGATTGATTTAGGCATAGGTTCATGTGTGAAACCTAGACCCGTTTTATCTTTATCCTTTCTCCCATTTACCAATTGTTCAACTATAGTTTTTGAACTTTTAACTTTTGCAAGATCAACCTGAGTTGCAGCATGTACCAATTTCTCTTGTTCTAGAGTTTTAGTCATCTCTTCAAGTTGCCTTTTTACTTATTCAATTTCTTTTAGAGTTTTGTTCCATGATGTTTGAAGAGATATGATTTTGTCATCAGAGATTTTATGATCAGCTTTGAGTTTGTAGTGCATTAACTCTTCTTGTTTGAGTTTATCACATATTTTGAACGAGTATGTTCTGTAGTGTTCAATTTGTTCAAAACATGCTTTTGTGCACATTTTTTCTCTGACTTCCAATGGAATTTCTGGATAAGAATATGAAGTCTCAGTATCAGATGATGAGTATTCAACCTTAGGTTGTTCTGACTGTGTCATGAGAGCAACTTCTTCTGAATCATCCTTTGGATCAGATTTGTCACTCCAGTCATAGTCTTCATCATTTTCTGAATCATCATTTGCTTTTGGATCATTGTCTTCTGACCAGTCTTCATTCTTAATCACAACAATAAGTGCTAAACCAGAAGTGAGATTAGCTGTAAACTGTTTTGCATAAGCACTCTAGTCATAACCATCTTTAATGTTGAAAACAAAAGCTTTCTTTGGCACTTCAGTTGTTTTTGATTCTTCTTTCAGTTTTGGCATAGGAAGACTCTGATAAGGCTTCTGAAATGTTTTCTGAGACTGTTGCTGATATCTTTGATTACTAGAGCCTGCTTGACCATTGCCTCCTTAATTTCTTGGAGCTTTGCATTCTCTTGAAAAATGGCCATAGCTATTGCAGTTGAAACACCTTGATTTTGACTTATCAAAGCCAACCTTTTTATTTGCACTTGGCTTGTAATTTCTATTCACATAAAAGTGTTTCTGAGTCCTATAAGCTATCATCACCATTTGCCAATTCAAATCCATCTCTTCTACATCATCAGGATCCATCTCAAATAAATCCTGCAAAATCAAATTAACTTGAGTTAAATGACAACCTTGATAAGCTTGAAAGCTTGCCATGAAAGCGGTAAAAGCAGATTTGGACTCTTTATCGTGTAATAGGATATTTATGACATCTTTAACTTTGCTAGGTTTAACAGAGTTAGAAGATGGAGTCTCAGTTTGAGGTTTAGGCATTTGAGTTTTAGGAGGAGACTGAGGTTGATTTGTATAGACAGGAGCACTTGTGTAGGTTGAGTCAGTAAAGAAACTAGCTCCAACAAACAAATCACCCTCATCTTTTGGAGAGCTATCATCTTTAGCCACAAATGCATTCTTCACTGTGTTAGCTGGAGATGCAACATACTTATACTGAGGTGTTGATGTAGATCTATCATTGTTTCTTGAACTCTCATCAATTTCAACTGATTCTATTTTGGCAATCAGAAGATCAAGATCCATGGGAAACTTTTCTGTATGCTTCAACAAAGTAACTGTTTGTTTCCATGAAGATGGAAGAGCATTGAGAAGTCTGTCATTTAGATCTTTGAGATCATTCTTCACACCAACAGTTAACATTTTAGTAATGAGTTGCACAAATCTATTCATCATTTGATTTATTGTTTCACCGGAAAGATGCTCAAACAATTCAAGTTGCCTTTTCAGTTTATGCTTTTTGACATCTTGAATCTCTTTACCACCTTCACAAATTATCTTTAAAGCTTTGTACATAGTATACCTAGTCTGATAACTATCAAGTCTTGTCAGCACCTCCAAAGGTAAACCTTTGCACATCAATGAATAAGCTTTAATAGCATTCTTTACTTTCTTCAGATCATCACCATGTAGACCATCTTCAGGATAAGGTTCTTGAGAGTGTTTGGTGTAAACAGATTCTTTGTCAGGACCATCTGATGAAACAAGAATATGTGGTCCTTTCTCTATTGACTTCAAAAGATCAGTATCAATAGAGTTTAAGTGATGTTTCAATCTGAGAGACCAGTTCTTGAAATCAGCTATGTTCTTCAACTTAGGAAATCTGTTCTCAGAATCTTCAGACTTAGCCATTTTAAGTTTTGAATTTAAGAAAATAAACTGTTTTTGTTGTTTTTAAAGTTTGAAAATGAAAGAAAGAAATGACAATATTTTTGAATTTTAGATTTTGAAAAATTTTCTAAGTGTTGGAAGAAAAGTCTGAATTCTGATGCGCCTGAATAGTTGTGAAATGCCCACTTTGAACTTGGAACACCTAAGGGAATGCCTTAGTAGAATTTTGAAACGCCCAACTGAAGATGCGCCTGAACAGTTGCCAAATGCCTGAACAGTTGTCAAACGCTTGGGTACTTAGTCAAATTTTTTGAATTTTCAACTGAAGCGCCCAAACAGTCTTCAAACGCTAGAACTCTTAGGTTTCAAAAACATCCAAATAGTGTCAAAACGTCCAACTCTGAAACGCCCAAACAGTGTTAATGCACTTAAACAGTTGTTATGCGCCTAAACACTTGAGCAATTTTCAGGTGATTTTAACACTCCAAGCGCCTAATTCATCATCTTCATAACAACCTGATCTTATCAAATTCTTCAAAACTTGATTAATTGATTTGAAAACTTCCAATAAGGTAGTATTCAAGTCGATAATCAATCCTAATTCATCAATTCTCTCAATTAACAACAATAAATCTGAATTTCTGTTTGAATTTGAGTTCGACAACGAAGAACAGTTTCGCACACAAATCTGATGACAATTTAGATCTGAATGTGTGAAATCACTCAATTGTTATTCAATTTATGTTTCTAATGATGAAACATAACTGAAATCAATAATTAATTGATCAATTGCTATCAAACACAGATTCAAGTAATTCACAAAGCTCAAAAGTCGATTTTAAGCTTCAAATCACTGAACCGAAAGCTCTGATACCATATGATAGGTTCAAATGGATCGATCTGTATTGATATTGTAGTGCAATGATCAATTCTAAGCACAAAGTAATCAACAAAAGCAAAATACTTCAAAATTCATAGAGTTTTCATTGAAAGCAAAATGCAATTGGATACAATGTACAGAGTGAGTTCTAACTGAAAATCTCCAAAGTCTACCTGCACAAAAATACATAATATCCTATTTATACTAACAATGAAAACTAAGAAACATATATTTACAAATAAGTCCCTATACTATGACAAAAACAAAATATAAAGACTAAATGCTAATCTTCAGGAGCTCCAACAGTGTTAATGACATTCTTAGTCATTAAGTTAAGGTTTATTCTTAATAGTTACTAATCAAAGCTTAATAATACTCTAATGAACCGAGTATTACATTTAGTTTGGATATTAGGTTAGTGTTCAAGTATTTATGATTAGTTTAGTTTTTGATATCAACTTTCTAAAAGTTAACTTATTGGGTAATGTTTGATTAAGTTTTGATCTTAGTTTATTATATAGTAGATGAAAGCATCTATCAATCAAGTAACCCATCATACCATCCTATGATTTGGTAACTTACACACATGGTTCAATAATCACAAAGTTCATAAAAATTTATATACATGCACACGTAAAGGTTTTTGCATGCATGTATGCATGTTCACGTATTGTATGAGCATGATCAATTAAGCATACAAAATTCATATAGAGTTAACCAAATAAAATCACCTTAATAATCTCTAATAAGATATATAAGTATATACTATTAATCTATAATAGTTCTTAAAACGCTAGTTTACCTAACCTTGACTTTAAGGTTGTCACATACCTTATGCATAGGGTTTTTTTTTTTAAATTGACTTTCACTTTTAACCCGAAGGTTTTCATTTTATGCAAGTAACCTTTCAAAATTTGATTATTTTTACTTTAAACCCAAAACTCTTCATCTTTTGCAATTTAAGCTTACAAAATTTTATAGTTTCAACTTTGATCCCCTATACTTTTTATATTTTACAAATTTTTGTCTTACGTTCGTTCTAGGTTTCGCAAGTTAACACGACTCCAACATGCATGTGCGATTCAACAATTTTAAGTTTCGCTTTACGTTTCGTTCTAAATTCTGTGAGTTAACACATCACAAGGTTCTTCGTAACACGTGAGTCTTAAATCAACTTAGTTATATTTTTATATGTTTTATGCTTTGGTCTTATTTTTTCGTATTAACACACCGCAATTTCAATGTTGATTGTTATTAATGGTGGTGTGACATTGGTGTTATTTTGCATGGTTTTACGCCCCCCGCAACGCGGGGAGCTTTATTCAAGTTAATACTAATTACCACATATAATAATAATAACAATAGTTAACAATAATCAAAAATAAAAAATGCCTCATACTCTACGGACAAAGGTTTTATAAAAAAATAATCCCACTTACTCCTGTCGAGATATTCGTAATCTTGAAAAGGAGATATGCAGGACCGTTTGAAGGGTGAGCAACTCAGTTTTGATAATGAGGAGAGATTTAGAATACTTAACAGATCAAATAGGGAACTGGCAGGTTAGATGATACCAGAATAACACAAGTAAACAAAAGACAGAAAGCTTAAGAAAAAGATAATTGCTTTTCAAGGAAGATGTATATTGTTCCCAAGTTCTACTACAAGTGTTACAAAGCATAGAAATAAAATACAAGAACCTGAGATACTTTATACTACCTCCTAAAGTCGGCCATACTTTGAAAGCCAGCTGAAATCACTAATCTAGACAACAAGATCAATGAAAAGTCAAAAGGCAGATTGGCTTTTGACATATGATTATGACATGCAATAGCTCACATCCTATTATAATACAAAAAGGATAAAAGTACATAAAGTAAAAAGTTACAAACTCAAGACCTTAATCTACAGCTTTCTAAAGCATGGACCTTTTCACCAACTTGTGTAAAGTTGGTGAGCCAGCAGAGTGGCAGCGGAAAGTTGGTCAGCTTTTCTGAAAAGTTGTTGATCACAGAGAGCATGTCTTCTCTGTCTTCGGAAGAAATCAGTCTTCTAACTTTGAGGCTTTGGAAGAATTTGTTTTCTAAGCTTCGGAAGACTTCATCTTTGGCTTCGGAAGATTTTACACTTGTGTAATTTTCTTGTAGAGTGTAAAACTTCCAAAGTAACTTCTACCATGCATATGGTGCATGCATGCAGGAGACACCCTAACTGTTTTGAGGGCATCAGCCTCTTCTATAATCCTTACAAGATATATCTACACGATCGGTTTTTGTCACTCAACACATGTATTATATCTCAAACTCACAAGGTCACTCGGTTAGATGAAGCATAATCCCTTAAGAGTTGATAGTAATATACTAAGTAAACAAAACACAAGAAGATAGTTTTTCAAGATACTTGTATATATTACTTCTCAACTCAAAGTGTTACAAGACTCTTACAAGCATATTTACAGAGTTACAATGAGAAACTATATATACTACTATCTACAGCCGGTTATACTTTGATACCAACTGGAAACTTACAGCTAAAGCAACTACTACATTGCTAAAGGTAAGGTATCCTAGATAAAATACTATCTAAGATTTGGTAGTCATGACATGTCCATGACTTACCTTTTGTCACCTACTAAAGTTGGTAACGGTGCCAACTGATAAGGAATGAATAGTGGAATAAAGTATGGTCAACTACATGGGCGTGGGAAAGCGCCATGCAGTATATCAAAAGTTGCAGCGGATCTGTCAGAAGGACCATACTTATGTCCACTGGTTCATAGTAGGTTCTTCCGAAGGTTAACTGGCTTCGGAAGAACAAGTTCTTTGTCTACTTCTTTCGAGGCTTGATGATCTTCAAGACTTCATACTACGGAAGTCTTTGTCTTATACTCTTCCAAATGTTGAACTTCAGAAGAAGGAAGACTTTGTCTTCGGAAGTTAGAGTTCCTCTTCGGAAGCACTTTCAGCCTTGACCTTCGGAAGTTCACTTTTTGCCTTTGGAAGTTCTTCATCAATTGCACCAAAAATGTTCTAAGTGTTTGTTTTGGTTGTAGCAACCTTACCTGATCCAACAAACTCCCCCTAGGCTGATGCTACCAAAACCTCACTTGTTTCTACTTCTCAAAACTTTCAGCACTAAAGAGAGAAGATGTTTATCTGTCTCTTCATTCTTTCCAGATCTGGTGCTGAGAAGCTTGTACAAATCTTTCGTAGAAAGCAGATCAAGTCTGTCACTTTGAATGATATGTACCCTTTGTTGTGACCCTCTGAAGAGAGTTAGTTGATGGGAGTTGTAGTCATATTCTCATCTAACTATAGATTCCAATTCAGGACCTTCAATCATTTGAAGAAAAGCTTTGCCTTTGATTGCTGATCCTTCCTTTTCATCCTTCTCTCTTAGCTTCAACTCTTCTTCAATCTTGGCCCTTGCAGTTAGTTCAGCCAAATGAAGACTGCTCAGATGATTTCTGATGTGAGCAGCTACCTCAGAGTTGGAGGGATTGGAGAATGGTTTCTCTGCTAACTCAGCAATATCAAATCTGCTTAATTGTAGCAGAGAGGAGGCATTAAGCCTGTTGATCTCACCATTCTCTCTTTCCACAACAAAGTTGTGAGAAGAGTCTTCAAACCTCCACTGGACTATCTTCTTCCTAGGAACAAGAGGTTGGGTTGGTAATTTTCTTCCTTCCTAGTGTCTAGAAGAGTCACCAGCTTTCTTCTCAACTTCTTCTCTTCTTCTCCAAGAGATTCGAAGTTAGTTGCCAAGAGTTTAAGAGCCTGGTCCAGTGTTCCTCTAGGCAGATCAAGGAATTGTTCTTTTGTGAGGGAACATGAGGAGACATCAATGAAGGTTAGCTTGATGGACCCCTCCTCATAAGAGATATCGCTCAGTATAGTACATTTGATGATCTTCCTCTTGATCTCCTTAAACTCTTCTAAGGTCATAGGTTTGGAGGGTTGAGAGAATGACTTGGGTGGCTGTTGGGTAGAGGATGGTTGGATTCTGGGGAGTGTTTTGGGTTTAAGGATAAGTAGCGGAGGTTGTTGTTTTGATGGAATTGGTATGGGAGAGGGTATGGATGATGGAGTGGGCTTGGGAGTGTAAGGTTCAGTGGTTGTTTTGGTTTTGATGGGGAAGGGAAGAGGAGTTGGTTCTGGTGGAGGTTGAGGTTGAGGTTGTGGTATGGGTTCAGAAGTCATCCCCTGCATTCTCCTGTACGTCACCTTCCTTCTTCCTGAGCGAATGTCAGCCTTGATGTCACTAACATGTCGCTGCAGGGTCTTCTCAGACATGGGGCCAACCTGCCTGCCAGAGAAGCCATGGGCCCTAAGATAATCCTTCATCCAGGCTTTATCTCCCAGCTTCTTGACAGCTGCAAGTTGAGCTTCTTCTTCCTTCTTCTTCCTCTCCTTCAGCTTTTCCCTGGAAGCCCTCTATCTCTCTTTGTTCATTTGGTCTTGTTCCTTTTTGACAAGCCATAAGACAGTATCATCATCATGAGGAGCAAGTTCCTAAATAGAGAATCCCCTGGAGCTTAGAAAAGCTATCCTTTCATCCCTAAGCTGTTGCTCAGCTTCCTTTTTCTTTCTTTATTCTTCCTCTTCTAAGGCCAACCTTGCTGCTTTTTCTTGTTCTATCCGCAGCAGGGTTGCCTTTTCTAACTCCACCAACTCCTCAAGTGGTAGGAGGAGAACATCTTCACTAGTTGCACTCAGATTGACAAGTCTGTCAATAATCTCTACCCTTTTTTGATTATTGATGGCCTCCTGATTGACTACAGCTGCTTTGCTACTTGCAGCTAATAGACTCTCAGAGGGAAGCCTATCTTTTCTTCTAAGCTTCTCCACCCTTTCTTCCTCTTGCAGTTCTTCCGCAGTCAACTTCCTTTTACCCTCTTCAGAAGCTTTAGACTTTGGAGGTTCTTACGTAGAGATTTCAGGTTGGTGGGTGGTGATTTGAGTCTGTGATGATGATGATGTTTGAGTGAGAGGTGTTTTGAGAAAGTCTTCACTATTTATCTCAGATGCTAGTTCAAGAATTGATTCTGTGATAATTAGATCATCAAACAGAGAGTATAGACCTTTCGCAGCTTGGATCTTAGCTTCGAAAGTTAGTGGCATTTCACTATCTGTCCCAACTGTTTCAGTTGCTCGGCCATCAGTCCCTATATCCCCTTCGAATTCAACCTCAGGTTCAATGTGGACCTTAGGTTGACCAACTTCCTTGACAGTGGTAGATGGTGTATTCCACCTTTGAAGTTCTTCAGCACCAAAATATGCCAAGGCAACATCTGGGCTTGGCTGTTCAAGGGAGGAGTGCATCAGAAATTTGGTTAGGAATCTATTCAAATCAATGAGCATCCTTGGATCCACTTGAAGGATGACAGGAGGAGGTTTGGGGAAAACAGTTGATTGCTGAACTGGATACTTTGAAGAGAGAGTAAAATGAACTAAGCTTTGCTGCTCTATGTGAGTTTCACTCTAAACATCCTCCCCCTTTTTGCTAGAATCATCTTGAGAGGTAGATGAGCTAGAGGAGGAAGCCAGAGAGACTTGTACAGATACATGCTTAACAGATCTCTCAATCTGTTTCTCAGCTAGTTGAGCCTTGAGATTTTCAATCTCAAGTTGCTGAGTGGCAGACCTATCCTCTAAAGTCTTAACCCTGGATTCAAGGTTTGAGACTTTAGAAAGTAGGTCTTGAAGAGTGAGTTGCATACTTCCCTCATCTTCTTTAGAAGAATCACGGGGAGATGAGGTAACATACCTAGTATTTTCATCCTCACCACCAGATGTGGTTTCTTGGCGCCCTAGTTTCCCTTGCTTAATGATGTCTCTTTCAGAGTCATCAAAAGGCACGGTTGCCGTAGATTCAGTCTCAGATATGTTACCACTATCCTGAGGGTCCATTGAGGGACCTTCAGTAGTGGCAGCTGAATCTACATGAGTCCCTTCCATATCAGTGGGACTCACCTTAGTTTGGGTTAGCTGATGGGGGCTAGAAGTCAGAGGTTTCTCTAGGCTCAGTTGATCTTTAGAGAGGTGTTGCGGATCATCTTCACTGCCTTGAAGAGACATGATTTCTTCATCAGTACCTATAAGAAGGTCAGTAAAGGAGAGGGAAGCTAAGCCTAATGACCCGGGACTTTGATCAATGTCTAATGGCATTGAGCCTATGATGGGGCTGTCCCTTTTTGGCTGCTCAGGAGAGTATAGAGACTCAACCTGAGGGTTTTCAGCTTGGGTTTGGGGCTCATGGGATTGAGACTGAGGAGACTCAATACCCATATTGGGGTCAATTGTGAAGGAAGGTGGAACCTCAGACTGAGTGGGAGCCCATGTTTCTACTCTAGCCTTTTTGGATAGAATAGGGGGAACTTGTTCAATTAGAGGAGATTGAACAAGGGTTTGCTTGGATCGTCTCGGGTATGTGATCTTGATGGGGTGAGAAAAAAGAGTTGGCAATGTGGTGGTTATTGCTGGTGTGGGTTCATCACCAGTGGGTTTAACAGGAATGTCACCAGGAGCCATTAGGTTAATCATACCTAGAAGTATCTCAGTGTGTCTTCCATTGAAGTTGGTGGATACCCTCTTCAACACCTTAAAGATGGTCGGCCTCATGTCAGTGACAGTAAGAGCAGCTGCATAGACAAGCTTACTCTAATCCAGCTCACAGTTGATTATGTGCTGAATGAACCTGGGATACATGTAAAATGTTTCCCTCAGAAGATTTCCCATAAGATTGGTTAGCACAAATCTTGAGTAGTTGAAGCGGAGGCCTTTTACCAACCCGTGAACTAGGTTTTTCTAGTTCATAAGGAACTTGATCCCATCCCCCAGACTTATTTGACACGCAGTGAAGGACAATGTGAAGCAGGAACTTCGAGTTGTATGAGAAATTGAACTTGTACACCGTGGATCTGCTCACATCACCATAATATCCCATTTGGATTTATGTGTCATCTAGGTCTGATTTGGGAAATTCAGTAGGAGAGCCTTCATCATGAAGCTCGAGATGCTCCCTGATGATTTGTTCGGATATGATCAATTCCTGGCCACAAATGCTTGACCTGATCACCCTAACTCCGTTCAGGGTTACAATCTGTCCATTCCCCCAAAACTCTGCCATTTAGTTTGAGTAACCAGTGGGGTTGACAGTTAGGGCGGTGTAGTAGGTTGATTGGGTAAGGAAGTGGATGATTTCGGCAAAGTCAGCATCCTTAGAAGAGTCAAGGAGTGCGACTTGGTTGTGCTGAGGGTTTAGTGCCATTGTTTAAGAAAGTTACAAACTTGGTTGTGCTGAGGGTTTAGTGCCATTGTTTAAGAAAGTTACAAAGGAAATGAGGTTGATTTTGGGAGTAAAACCGAAGATGAAGGAAACTTAGGGCTGTGAAATTGGTAAAGAGATTAAAAGGATAGGTCGGAAGTATTTAAATGGGTGAAATGGTGGATGGATAAGGTGAAATGATAGTTTGGGGTAAGATGTGACAATGGTGGTAAGGTTGAATCCATTTAAACTATTCTGACATCATTAACAAAATCTTTCCCTTTTTCAGAGTGGGGCCCAAAAGGTTTCCATTACACAGTAAAGCTTTCTTCCGAAAGTAATAGTTTTTCTAAAGATAATCTTCTTCCGAAGCTAAACTTACTTCCGAAGGTAAATCTGTCCAATTTACTTCCGAGAGTAAGAAAGCCTTCCGAGAGGAGAAGCTTATTAGGTCTCGGAAGTAGATTTGATATCTTATCAAATGCTTCTTTCGAGACTAAAACACTTCGGAAGATAGGATTAGCCTTGGAGGAATTATCCTTCGGAAGAGATGTATGACATCTGCCGATGGTTAATTTCTCTTCGGAAGAACATTGACTTAGTAAAAATTTGAAGAAAAACTTTTGTAACAGTGCTTAAATTTATTGACAAGAACAAGACACAAATTTGAAAAGGTTTGTCAAATGAGATAGACTAGTCAATGTTTATCATCCCAATAGCCGTAATGAGATACTTAAATCTTTGTTCATCAAATGCCTTGGTGAACAAATCAGCATATTGTTCATTTGAATCAACTTTGACTAGTTTGATCAGATTTTTCTCATGAATATCTCTAATGAAATGGTACCTGATGTCAATGTGTTTTGTCTTGGAGTGCTTAACTGGATTTTCTGTAATAAAAATGGCACTCTTGTTGTCAATGTGGATAGGAGTCTCCATGAAATTGAATCCATAATCTAACATCTGGTTTTGAATTCACAGCAGCTGAGCACAGCAACTAGCAGCAGCAATGTATTCAGCTTCAGTAGTAGATGTTGAGACATAGGATTGCTTCTTGCATTACCATGAGATTATCCTTCCACCAAGAAATTGACATTCTCCTGATTTTAATTTCTTGTTGATGTTGCAGCCGCCATAGTCACTATCAGTGTAGCCATAGAGATTGAAGTTATTGTTCCTTGGATACCAGGGACCTAGTTTAGGTGCTCCTTTGAGATATCTGAGGATTCTCTTGGCAGCAACTAGATGAGACACCTTTGGAGCAGCCTGATATCTTGCACAGATGCAGGTTGCAAACATGATATCAGGTCTACTTGCTGTGAGATACATCAGAGATCTAATGATTGCCCTGTACTGATGTTGATCAGTATCCTCCCTCTCAGAGTCAGGACAAAGATTGTGATTTCTGGGTATAGGAGTCTTTGTAGGCTTGCAATCTTTCATATCAAATCTTTCTAAGATGTCTTGAACATACTTAGATTGATTGATAAAGAACCCTTCTTTCATCTGTTTTACCTGAATTCCTAGGAAAGAGTCCATTTTTCCCATAGAACACATTTCAAATTTCTTCTTCATAATGCTCTCAAAGTCCTTACACATTTGGTCATTTGATGAACCAAATATTATGTCATCAACATAGACTTGTACGAGCAAAATATCTTTCCCAGACTTTCTTATGAATAAAGTCTTGCCTAGGTGCTTGGTGCAGCCCATAGAGAGCTTTATCCAATTTGCACACATAAGTAGGGTGCCGTGGGTCTTCAAATCCTAGAGGCTAGCACACATAGACTTCCCTGTCTATATCCCCATATAGAAAGGCACACTTGACATCGAGATGGTAGACTATAAAGTTTTTGGATGCTGCATAAGCAAGAAAGATCCTCACTGCCTCAAGTCTTGCAATAGGTGCAAAGACATCAGTGTAATCAATTCCCTCTTGTTGCCTGTACCCTTGAACTACCAGTCTTGCCTTGTTTTTGATGATCAGGCCTCTTTCATCTCTTTTGTTCCTGAATACCCATTTAGTGCCTATTGGTACTTGACCGGATGGTAGAGGACATAGGTTCCAAACCTTTTGTCTTTTGAATTGAAGCAATTCCTCTTGCATTGATTCAACCCAGCTACTATCTTTCAAGGCATCTTCTACCTTCTTTGGCTTCATTTGTGATAAGAAACATGAGTACAAACAAACATTCCCATTGTGAGTTTGTCCCCTTGTTCTCGCGCCTTCAAAAACATCTCCAATGATGTTCTCAGCTGGGTGAGTGTTATGAATCCTGAGCCTAGGAATCACATCCAGTTGCATGGATAGATCTAAATTGGACATGTTTTGCTCAGGAACTTGAACACTTGGTCCAGCTGATGTCTCACATTCATTCAATGAGGACTGATTGAATGAAGGAGAGACAACATCAGTATTAGTTGGTTGTGAAGCAGCATTAATAGTTGCTTGTTCCTTCAAAATGCTGCTTCCATCATCTTGGTGTTGTACATTGTCACTGGATGAGTTTTGAGGCTTACTTTGTTGACAACTTGTTGAAGCTCCACTGGTTCTTGAGACAGTTATGCTATCAGATCTTCTAATTATGGGAGCTTGATTTTCAGCTTTTCTTGGAGAACTTGGAAGAGGTCTGGGTAGCTCAAATAGTTGGTCATCATCAGAATCACTTTGAGTACCTATTCCAACTGAAACATTCTCACAAGAAGGTTTAGAATAGTTTGGAAACAATTATAAATCAAAGGTATGATCAAGTCCATTCCCCTTAACACAAGGAGTGTGCTCATTAACAACAATGTTGGATGATTCCTCAAATTGTTGAATTTTAATGTTGTAAACTCTATTGGCAATAGAGTTGAAGGAATATCCAACAAAGATAGCATTATCCAACTTTTCAGCAAATTTTGCCAAATTGTCCTTTGTGTTAAGTATGGTACACCTACTGCCAAAGGACCTAAGAAAGCCAATGAACGGTGGCCTCTTGTTCCATAGCTCATAAGGGGTCTTTCCATGTGGCTTAACAACAAGAACTCTGTTCTGCACATAGCATGTAGTGCTGACTGCCTCTACCCAGAATGTTAGAGGCAGCTTTGAATCAGCTAACATGGTTCGAGCAGCCTCAATAAGTGTCCTATTTCTCCTCTCAGCAACACCATTTTGTTGAGGAGTTCTAGGAGCACTATACTGTCTGGCAATCCCTTTTGAGTTACAGAATGAGTCAAGAACTTGATTCTTAAATTCAGTCCCTTTATCACTTCTAATAATCTTAACCTTGTGATCAATTTGATTTTCTATTTTAAGAATAAAAGATTTTAAGGTTTCAGTAGTTTCATCTTTAGTTCTTAAAAAGAATACCCATGTAAATCTAGTAAAATCATCAACGATCACAAGGCAGTATGATTTCCTTCCAATGCTCATTATACTTGTGGGACCAAATAGATCCATGTGCAATAAGTGTAATGGAGTGGTGATAGAGTTAACTACTTTGGATTTATGAGATGCTCTGTGCTGCTTTCCTTTCAGACATGCAGCACAGTTATCTTTGCAGAGAAATTCCTTTTTAGGCAAACCATGTACCAAATTATTTTTAACCAATTTATTCATGGTTTTAAAATTTACGTGACACATTCGTTTATGCCATAAAGTTGACTCATCACCATCAGCTTTGGAAAGAAAGCATGATACTTCACCTAATGGGGAAGCATTGTTCATATCCAGCTTGTACATATCCCTTTTTCTGGGAGATCTAAGAAGCATCAATTCCTGAGGAATTGTCATCCCAGGTTTGAGGATAATGCACTCATGTTCTGTGAAAAGCATTTGGTGCTTTTGATCACAAAACTAAGAAACACTCAAAAGATTGTGTTCAAGCTGCTTGACAAAGTTTGCTTTGTTGATTCTTAACTTGTCGTTGGATACACTTCCTTTGCCAGAAATGTATCCTCCAGCCTCACCTCCAAATTGAACAGGACCTCCATCAAAATATTGAAATTGTTGAATAAGAGATCTGTTCCTAGTCATGTGCCTGGAGCATCCACTATCTACAATCCATACATTGTCATTTTTATCATGTGGATGTCCCTGCACATAAGGTGAAAAAGTTAGTTTTTATTGGAAACCCAAGCCTTGCTGGTCTTGGGCTTTTCCAATGATGAGGATTTAATTGAACCAAAATGTATGCATGGGGGTTTAATAGATGTTTGTGAAGAAGAGGTTTGGGTTACATCATCTTATTTCATCTTCCAATCCGTCCCTTGATTGATCAATGTAGATGAGCTTGATGAAGCTTGGGCAGCATGGCATACTTCCAAGGCTTCTTTCTTCTTGGAAGAAGCTTTCCTTACCTCTTCTTCTGAAGCAGTCTTCTTTTCGGAAGGTTTCAAAGGAACTCTTTTGTTCTTTTGACTTTTCTTAGCCTTATCTTCTGAAGCTATTTTCCCTTCGGAAGAATGAGTTTCTTCCGAAAGCAACTTTGCTTCGGAAACAAGCTTTTCTTTCCTTTTCACTTGTACCATGTGATAGGGTCCAAATGTGAAACCCTCCTTGACTCCTTCTTTCTTAACAATATTTGCATAATGTGTGCTTGCAGGATTATAGTAACAGTCTTTTGCCGGTTTTGCAGACCACACATTATGCATGCAATGTTAATCTTTGTGAGGTGTAAGACTGTTGTTTCTTGCTCCTTTTGTCTTCATCAACAGTCTTCTCCTTCAACTTCTGATCCTTTAATAGGACAGGAGTGCTGGTATTACACTCCTTTCCAGGATCAGAGTTTCCATCCACCCGGAACCCGACTGAAATGAACACACCCTTTTGTTTTGGGTCTATCTTCAGCTTGGATTCAGCCACTTTCTTGGTAGTTTTTCGGGCTGCCTTAGCCCTGTTTCTTTTGGCTTTGGTGGTTAGGGGTTGATCATCACTGGTGGGAATGGGTTGATTTACCTGGTCCTTCCCTGTGATGGTCTCCATAGTTGCATCACTTTTCAACTCATGAGGTGGTGGATCAATAGTTGGAACCTCTTGCTCTTCGATCCTACATCTTGGTTGTCTGATAGACTCATAAGAATGTGGTGGAGCAATTTCATTGGTTCCCAACCCACCTTTGTTTTGATAGCAAGTTTTTGAGTGGGAGGTTGATGCAAGAATGGCTTGGAAGTTTTTCTCAGAATTAGCGTGCTTCCTGGCTTGTGCCTCAGCTGTAACTAGCTGGGCTTGAGCCTCACTCAATTTGGAGATTAAATCTTTGATTTGAATCCTATAGTTGGTATGTTCATGTTTTAAAAATGACACAATTTTCTCCAACTCTTCAATTTTCATTTTATATTTAGATTCAGCCTTTTTAAAATCACTTTTAAGGATATTCAAAGACTCAATATCAGATTTAATTTCCATATTGTAGTCCTGATACAATTTAACTTTAGCAATGCAAGCTGGAGTACAGAGATGTTCAAATACCTTGCTGTCATCAGTTCCAGCCATCAATGCTTGAGCAGGAGTCACATCCTGCTCCATGAAGCTCCGGTCCACCTCTTAAGCAACAGCAGCTGTGTGTTGTTCAGTTGACTTACCGGTGGCTTTAGGTGTGGAGGGATGTGTGGAGGCTTGAGAGGTTCCCGGATTGGATTTGGGAGCCTTGCATTCCCTGGAAAAGTGGCCAAGTTTGTTACAGTTGTAACATTTAACCTTTGTCTTGTCAAACCCGAACTTGCTGTTAGTTGGGTTTTGGGGAAGTTGCCTTCCAGTTCTCTTAAAGAACTTCTTTGCCCATTAAGTTAACAGAGCCATTTGTTGGACAATATCCATGTACTCAACATCATCTGGGCTGAAACATTCCAGATCATCAAAGCAAAACTGAAAATCACTAGAATGCCCATTTCCTGAGACAAAGGCACAGCTATCCTGGAAAGGACTTGACTGAGCCTGTTGAGACCTTGGAGTCTCAGGAAAGGTAATGTATGGTCCAGAAAAACTAGATGGCTGCTAGGAGTAAGTCAGGTACTGCTGAGGTTAGGGGGTTCTTGAGCCTTCAGCAACCATTAAAGCGTTGCTAGCAGAAAGGCTTGAGGGTCTGCTCACCTGGTTGCCTCTCTTGTTTTCCATCTCTACACGGTATCCATCAAGGATGCCATATAGTTCAGTCATTGTGAGAGAGTTTACGTTCTCTATCCTCTTGATAGAGACACAGTAGAAAGTCCAATCATTTAGAAGTGCACTCATGAACTTTCTTGAGAGATCTCTCATCTCAAGAGTCACTCCAACGGACTGAAGTGATGAAATAAGATCCATATACCTGAAGTATTGCTGGCTAAGGGTCTCTCCAGCAATATAAGTAAAGTTTTCAAACTGTTGCTTCAGGGAATCTTTCTTGGAGTCATTGGAGCTGTCATACATCTGAGACAAAGCATCAAAGAGTTCTTTGGCTGACTCGCAATGCTCAAACCCCACCATGATGGAGTTGGGTATGGCAGTCATAAGAACAGTCATTGCTTTTCTGTCGATCTCTAGTCTCTTGTGGTCTTCATCAGAATAGTCTTCAACGTCCTTCTCTATCATTGCACCATTTCCAGCCGGTGCTGCAACCTTTGGCTTGTAAGGGCCGTTGGTGATAGATTTCCACCTCATGCTGTCTTGATACCTGTTGAAACCTTCAATACGTCTGCTCCAAGATCTGAAGTTTTAAGGGGTGATGATGGGTGCTTTAGACATCGTCCCCATTTCACTTTCAGATGATTTTTGGTTGAGGTCCATTTTGAGTGAAGGGAAAGTATGAGTGAAGAAAAAGGTTGATTTGGATGGTAAGATCTCACAATCAAGACCCTAAGAAGCTCTGATACCAATTACAGGATCAGTTTTTGTCACTCAACACAAGTATTATCTCCCAAACACACAAAGTCACTCGATTAGATGAAACAGAATCCCTTAAGAGTTGATAGTAATATACTAAGTAAACAAAACACAAGAATATAGTTTTTCAAGATACTTGTATAAATTACTTCCCAACTCAAAGTGTTACAAGACTCTTACAAGCATGTTTACAGAGTTACAATGAGAAACTATATATACTACTATCTACAGCAGGTTATACTTTGATACCAGCTGGAAACTTACAGCTAAAGCAACTACTACATTGCTAAAGGTAAGGTATCCTAGATAAAATACTATCTAAGATTTGGTAGTCATGACATGTCCATGACTTACCTTTTGTCATCTACTAAAGTTGGTAACTATACTAACTGATAAGGAATGAATAGTGGAATATAGTATGGTCAACTACATGGGCGTGGGAAAGCGTCATGCAGTATATCAGAAGTTGCAGTGGATCTGTCAGAAGGACCATACTTATGTCCACTAGTTCATAGTAGGTTCTTCCGAAGGTGAACTGTTCTTCCGAAGCCACTTATACTTCGGAAGAGTCTACTTCTTCCGAGGCTTGATGATCTTCAGGACTTCATACTTCAGAAGTCTTTGTCTTGAACTCTTCCAAGTGTTGAACTTCGGAAGAAGGAAGACTTTGTCTTCGGAAGTTAGAGTTCCTCTTCGGAAGCTCTTTCAGCCTTGACCTTCGGAAGTTCACTTTTTGCCTTCGGAAGTTCTTCATCAGTTGCACCAAAAATATTCTAAGTGTTTGTTTTGGTTGCAGCAGCCTTACCTGATCCAACAATATCTTTTTTAACATATTAGTTTACAAGCGTATGTCGAAAGTTTTTATTATCACCTTTCCTAGTTTTATAATTGTACATTTTGCATCATCGTTAGGTGTTCTCCATGTTACCTACATATCAAAAGAAAAAAATGTTAAAAATAAAAAGTAATAGGTATAATACTTAAAATTAATAGAAAAGAAATAAAATACCTTAATGTACTCCCATAAATCATCATACAATTGTTTGTCCCTCTTTGGCTAGTTGATATTAAGGAATCCTTTTTTCTAAACTCTATGCCAACCCATGACATAAATAGTGATGCATAATCACCGATTGCTAAACCATCCATAGAGAATTCAATGGTAAATTTTTCCGGATCATTAAACTTTTTCTTACATTTTGAAACTCTTCGGGTGCACCTATTAGACATTTTCTCTATACAATAAACACAAAGTTAATAACAAGTAATAAAACACATAGATTTGTAAAGAAATATTATACTTATGTTTCTAAAGAAATTTAGATTTTTAAATTCTATAAACATAGATCAATCACTTGCAAAAAGTTTCAAATACGTGGGGACATGAACCAAATAATATAAAACTACAAGAACTTAAAAAGAGAAAAATATGTAGAAAATCATCCTCACTCTTATAGGATGTGAACTTATATATTTACTTATTTTGTTTTAATAATCACTTAATAGCATTAGAAAAATAGCAAGTTAAGTTGTTGGGCCTAATATAATGTTTAAGCAGATGCACATGAAGAAACAACTCACAAACAGTAACACAATTCCTAATTGCACAGACATAATCTAACGGAGCTTTACACCATTATGACTAGAAAAATTGATTCTCTGTGTATATGATTTCTTTCCACCTGAACAACTAGCATTGAGGAGTATTGTAATGCATTTGTTGTATTATTAACAAGCATGAGTTGAGTTCAATTTTGTAACCTTAATTGACATTCATGATATCAGCATCTTTCATCACAAAAATCACATGTAGCAAAATGGGTGAATCATCATAGCAACAACAAAGCTAGTAACCACAATCAATGTGCGGGGACCTTGCTAGTATGAAGTATCAATAGATACAAATATTGAAGGTAGAAAAATAGGGTTTGGATCATTTTTGTCTTGACCTGGTGATACATAACCATACCCCATAAGAAAAGTAATAGAAGTTAAAGAGATCAGGATTAGCTTCAACGACAATGTGAATGATAGTAGGTAGATCCGTTTAGACTTCCGGTAAAATGGTCGTAGTCTAGTGTCGTGTATCTCGTTGACAAGACGCAAGGTATTAAAGGGAAAGGGTGGTAGTCGTAGAAAAGCAGCAATGTATTACGATTGTTCACCTCATCGGCAAGAACCAGTTGTCTTGGATTACCAGCGAGTAGCCTGGTGATGGGTGGTTGAGTAAATTTTGGGTCTAGGTCAAAACTAATTTGGATGAAAGGAGGTAAAAGGGAATGACGGGGAAAGGGTGAAAATAGTGGTGGGAATTTTTTTGTTTTTTCAAAGTAGTTTTACAACTATTATTTAAGATAGTTCATTAAAAGATTGTAATTAATTAACATTAAATATATATGGGTGCACATAAATTACCTTAAATATTACTAATAAAAAAATAAAAAAATGGTAGTGATGTTTGTTGTTACTTTTATTTTGATGGTAATATAACAATTTAATCAAACTTGAGATCATTAAAATTAAAATAAATGCATGGATTAGTTATAAAGAAATACAAACGTTTATCCTTTGGTTTGACATGGTTGATCAACGTATATTCCTTCATTATGGTCTGATATTAAGTACGTGGTGCTATTAGTTTAAGAGACATTCGTCTGTTGAATGCCGATAGAAAATGGTGGTATATAATCAAATTGTTTGTTTTCTTTCTCGTCAACAACATCATCAACACCAAGAACATGTCGTTTACCTTGCAATACTATATGGTACCTTGCTTTGCTAAGGTCATTAACAAAAAACACTTGTGTGGCTTGACTTGCAAGAATAAATCATTGTGACTTATATCCATCTATTGTAAGATCAACAAGTGTAAAACCATATTCGTCAACTTTAACACCTATGCGATTATTAACCCACATAAATCTGTACAAAGGTTAGAGAAATAGATGATAATTTAACTCCCAAATTTCTTCTATGACACCATAATATGATTTTTTGGCGATTCTTAATCTTGTACCATGGTTCATTCTGTCGAATTCGGTAGATGAGGCTATAAGTCTTAAAACACTATTTTGTGTTGTACTTTTTTCATCTTGGTTTTTAGAGTAGAATGCATAATCATTTATATCATACCCTTGATAAGATATTAATCTAAAATCTGGTCCCTGCCTTAATGTTTCTATTTAACATTTGGTTGAATATAAGTTTCTGCCATCTTATTCTTCATCCATTTAGAAAACTTCTCATTATGTTTCGTTTTATACCATTTTTGGTCTTTTGTAAATGTTTCAACTGTAATCAGTTGATCTGGATCCTTCAGACTCTCATAGAACCTTCTCATGTCGAAGAGATCATGCAGAGGTAGATCAAGCATGTCCTGCCAGAGATAGACATCTTGACTACCTTGATTTCTGACTACATACCATCTGTCTGGATTTGTAGCAAAAGTCCAGGACAGAATGGGTCTTCCTGATACAAGAGGCTCAACCAGAATTGGAGTTGATTGGTCAGCCTCTTGTTGCACATCCTCAGGATGTTTTGACTCATCCTGAGGTGGTGAAGTGGATGCCTTGGACTTCTTCTTCTTTCTTCTGTCCCTTCTGATGGCCATCCTCTTCCTCACTCTATACTTCAACTAAGGAGCTTAGCCTGCAACACCAGATTGACTTTTTGTGCTTTCCTCAGTTGGGTCCTTGCTGCCCATTTGATCAGTAGGAGGGGACTTAGAACCCTACTATGGGTCAGAAGATGAAGTTGGCTCATTTGTAGCTTCAGGTTCAGGCTGTGTTGTCTCTTCAACCTTAACCTTAACTTTAGGAGCAGCTGGACTTGGTGGAGAATGCAAGTCCACAAGCTGAACTTCATTGATCTTCTACTTGATCCTCCTGATGTTCTCATCCATTGTGGATAGAGACATAGGACCAAGTCTCCTTCCACAGAACCCATATAGCTTCAAGAAGCTCACCATCTTCAGTTTGTCAACAGATTTCTTCTCTTGAGCTCTGATGGTGGCTCTTGCTTTAGTAACTTCCTCTCTCATTTTCCTTTTCACAGCCTTTCTTTGAGTTTGAGCCTCTTCATCAAGCTGTTTTAGGTACTTAAATTCAATGTATTCAAATGAGAGGGGATTGAGAGCTGCTGCCTGATAGAGTCCTGTGGCACTCAGATAAGCAATCATCTTTTGACTTTCTTGTTTATCTGAGTTTCTTCCTCTTCAATAACCATAGACTCTTTCTTAGGACTTTCATGAACTAGAGAGAGGACAGGAGCTCTTTGTTGTCTTTTTTTTCTCTCTTCTTTGATTTTGAGGAGCAGTTCTGCTGCCTTAGCCTCCTTCCTCTCTTTGTACAGCTCCCTGTCTGCTAGTTCATCTAGTTCTGCCAAGGGGAGAGAAATGATTTCATCAATGTTGTAGTTCCTAAGTCCCAGATAATTCAATTTTCGCTACCTTTAACTCATCATTCTGAGTATCAGGCCTATGGGCAGCCCTAATTGAAGCTTGCATGAAGCTTGGGACTTCTCCTGATCTTTCTCCCCTTGCCTTCCTCTTCCTCTCTCTCTTCTCCTCCTTAATCTCCTCAGGAGTCATCTTCCTTTTTCCTTTGTCAATTGTGGGCCTATATGACTCAGGGTGGAGAGAGCTTTGGCCTGTAGATGGTTGTGATGAGCTTGAGCTCTGGCTAGAAAGAGGTTGTGAGACACCTTCACCAGCAGGTGTGTCACTGAGGGTACTTGGTGTAGAGGGTGAGCCTGTCTCAAGGTTCACAGGTTCTTCTGTTGGGCCTTCAACTGAGGTTTTCCCTTCGAAGCTAATCTTAGGGTCTGCCTCAATATCCAGTTGACCAACAGTTTTCCCTGCTAGACTCTGTCTATATAAAATTGCTCTTTGTTTGAATTCCCTCATAACCCATTCTTGGATCACCTCAGCTAGTCTGCCAGCCTGTCTGTTTTGGCTTGGATTGATGAAAGGCAAACTAATGAAGTTCATACCATCATGGAAACTCAGGGTCTGAAAGTTGAAGGGTTCCTGCTGCCCCTGAGCCTTTGATAGCACCAATGGCATTCTTGAAGAGTGATAGCACCATCCCATTATTGGATTTTCAGCTAGATGGGATGGAGCAGGCATGGGCATTAGAATTCCTTCCTCAAATAATTTTTGAAGTAAGGCCTCCACCTCAGTGTGAGCCTGAGGAAGTTGTTGAGCCTAGCCAACTGCAAGTGAGGGTGGTGAATCCTCATTGTCCATACTCATGATAGAACTCCCAGGTTCAGTGGTTGTAGGGACTTTCTCCCCCTTTTTGGTAGCATCACCCACTTGCATAGGTAAGCTGGAGGTCAAGTCCACTACTTCCACAGGTTTTTGTGGACCTGGTTGAGCTTGTCTTAATGGTCTCTCAACTAGCTTGCCCTTGAGATCGGTGATCTCAAGTTGCTGGTCATTGACCTTTTTTTTGTAAGGCAGTCACTTGAGATTCCAAATGACTAACCTTTGAGACCAAAGAGGTGCATATGTTTTCTAGTTGTTGCACCTTTAGTTTCAGACTCCCCTCATCTTCAGAAGAAGAATCATGGGGGGATGAGAGAGTTGGACTGATGTCTTCTCCCTCATCACCAGCATAGAGTTCTTGGCTGCTGGATTTCCTCTGCTCACTGACAACTTCAGGTGAAGTGTTAATGGGCTGAGTTGCCATGGTTGAGGTCATAATGATGTAATCACTAGGTAGTGAGAGCCTCTTCCATATGGATGTCCTGAACTTGTTCAGGGAGATCCACCTCAGTTTGGGGTGGATGATGTGGGCTAGATATAGGGGTGGCAGGAGCACTCATCTCTACTTGAGTAGGGGTGAAGAAGAGAGACTCATGGTACTCACTGAATCCCATATCTTCATCATCATAGAATTCAAGGTTTGGGATTGGTTGGTTAAGATCTAGAGGCTGGGGATAGTAACTGTCCCTTGAAGGTTGATCACTAGAGTTTTGAGACTCTGAGTGAAAACTTGAGGCTGCTTGGGTTGTGAGCTCATCAGGCTGAGCATGAGAAACCTCAGCACTAATAATATGAGAGATGGGAGTGGTTTGCTCCTCAAAAGAAGTGGGAGCTCTAGTGTCCACTTCTTCTTGCAAAGGTGGTAATATGGGGGCCTGCTCAGACTGAATAGCTTGAGCAGGGGTTCGTTTGAGTTTTCTTTGGTAGGTGATGGTTATTGTAGGTTATTGGGGTGGATGAGAAACAACAGGTGTGGGTTCAACACTAGCTGGTGTTACTAGGTTGTCACCTTGAGCGAGAGCTCTAATATTTTTGGGACAAGGGCTGTTTGTACCCCAGAGAATCCCACAGTTGGTTTTCTCATTATTTTGAAGATGCCGGCCTTCATCTATCCCAATTTAAGAGTTTTACCTGTTCCCCTCAACTGTGAGCCCAGTTCACAGTTGAGAATGTGCTGGACATATCTAGGGAACATGTAATACTCCAAGGAGTCTAAGTTAGACAGTAAATTAAGGTAAACAAAGTGCGAATACCTGAACTTGACCCCCTGAACCAGTCCATGGACTACGAAGGACAGATCTTCAGGAATCTAGTCCCATCCTCCATGCTTGTTGGACAAGCTGTGTATGATGACATGGAGGAGGTACTTCCACTGGGAAGAGACCTTCCCTTTCTTGAAGGTTCTGACTGAGAAGTCTCCTTCATATCCCATCTGCGCAAATGACTAATTTACAACAGATTTGGGAAAGGACACATCACCTTCTGCATCATCCAGCTGAAGATGATTGTTGATGATGGCTGGAGTGATGAAGAGTGTCCTCCCCTGCACTGTGACAGACAGTGCCTTCTCCCCATCCATGGTGACCTCTTCGCAGGTCCGCTAGAAGTCTAACAACTGATCCTCATAAAGAGGATGATCAATGGTGAAGTAGTTGGACAAAGAAAGAAATCGGCAAAACTCTGAGAAAGCAGGATCTTTCTCAGAGTTCAGAAGAGCAACCTGATTGTGTTGCCTATGAAGTTGCATGGAGAAATCGGGTTGGTTTCTGCGATTGCGATTGGCCATTTTAGAGAGCTTCGTCAAGAAGAAAGGTAAGAACAGGGTCGGTTTCTGGATGAAATTTAGATTAGAAAAGTGTTGCAGATGATGAGAGAAAGGTGAAAGAGGGGGAAACCGTTGGGTATATATATGACATGGATTTGAGACAAAGTTAATGCGAAAGGATAAACTTTGAGATCCGGATATCGGTCCCACCTCTGAAAAAGTGCCCAAAAGTAGTTTTCTTGGAAGTTGAAATCTTTCGAAGGTAATTTGGCTTCGAAAGTTTTGATAAAAGCTTCCGAAACCAATTTGGCTTCGGAAGATATTTCTAAGAGATTTGAAAATTTTGCTTCGGAAAAAAAAAATACTTAGAGAATTCTTCTCTTTTCAGAGATAAGTACTTTCGGAAGGGAATTGTTCTTTAATATCATTTAAAATACTTAAAGAAAATTTGGCTTCGGAAGATATTCTAAGAATTTCTTCCGAAGGTGAATTGTCAAAAGTAGTTAGTTTATATTAAAGACATAATTTTTCTTCCGAAGGTAACTTAGTTTCTTCCGAAGAAAAGAAGTTCAAAATTTTGAAAAGTCTAAGAAATATTTTCTAAAGCAATCTTCCTCCAAGTTGATTAGGGGCTTATGAAGGTGATAAAATAGACAACTAAGGACACACAGATTTTAGAAATAATATTGAATTTAAGTTTAAGAAAGAGCTACTCAAAGTTTATCATCCCAATAGCTGATATAAGATACTTAAATCTCTGTTCATCAAAAGCTTTGGTGAACAGATCAGCATATTGTTCATTTGTGTGAACTTTTACTAGTTTGATTAACCTTTTTTCAAAATTATCTCTAATTAAATGATACCCGATGTTGATAGGCTTGGTCCTTGAGTGCTGCACAGGATTCTCTGTAATAGAGATTGCACTATTGTTGTCTGTGTGGATAGGAGTCTCTTTGAAGTTGAATCCATAGTCTAGCATCTGATTCTGAATCCAAAGTACTTGAGCACAGCAGCTTGCAGCAGCAATGTATTCAACTTCAGCAGTTGATGCAGATACAAAGGATTGTTTCTTGCATTGCCATGACACTATCCTTCCACCAAGAAATTGACATCCCCCTGATGTAGACTTTGCAGTCATATTACAGCCACCATAGTCACTATATGTATATGCATACAGATTAAAGTCAGAATTCTTTGGATACCAAAGGCCAAGAGATGGAGCACCTTTGAGGTATCTTAAAATTCTCTTGACAGCAACCAGGTGTGACATCCTGGGATTGGTTTGATATCTAGCACAGATACATGTGGCAAACATGATATCAGGCCTGCTGGCAGTAAGGTACATGAGAAACCCAATCATAGCTCTGTAGAGATGCTCATCCACACACTCCCCCTTAAGGTCAGGTCCAAGGGAGTGATTTCTTGCTATGGGAGTCTTTGCAACCTTGCAGTCAGTCATGCTAAATCTTGTAAGTATGTCCTGAACATACTTTGACTGACTTATGAAGATGCCATTGTCAACCTGATTCACTTGAATTCCTAGAAAGAAATTAAGTTCCCCCATGGCACTCATTTCAAATCTATTATTAATCAGCTTCTCAAAGTCTTTGCAGAGCCTTGGATTAGTTGACCCAAAGATAATGTCATCTACATATACTTAAACCAGCATCAAGTTATTTCCTGTTCCTTTGATGAAGAGAGTTCCATCTATAGTACCCCTTTTTGTAACCATGCTAACATAGGTACTGAGATAGAGTCTCATACCACTTCTTTGGAGCCTGGTGCAACCCATATAGAGCTTTATCAAGCTTGCAGACATAATCAGGATGATCAGGATCTGCAAAACCAGGTGGTTGTTTGACATACACCTCTTCATCAATCACCCCATATAAGAAAGCACACTTGACATCAAGTTGGTAGACCTTGAAATTCTTGGATACAGTAAAGGCTAGGGATATCCTAATAGCTTCAAGTCTTGCTACTGGAGCAAAAACATCAGTGTAATCAATTCCTTCTTCCTGAGTATACCCTTGAACAACTAGTCTTGCCTTGTTCTTGATGACAAGTCCTCTATCATCCTTCTTGTTCCTAAACACCCATTTGGTTCCTATAGTAGTCTTCCCAGGAGGAAGAGGTCATAGGTTCCAAACCTTTTGTCTTTTGAAATGAAACAGTTCCTCCTGCATTGCTTCAACCCATCTTCCATCTTTCAGAGCCTCCTCAACTTTCTTTGGCTCTACTTGGGATAGAAAACAAGAGTAGGGACAAACATTTTTGTCATGGGTTTGTCCTCTTGTTCTTACCCCTTGGTCAACTTCACCAATGATGTTCATGATAGGGTGAGACTTGTGGATCCTTATTTGAGGGATCACAGCAAATTGGTTGTAGAGATCTAAATTTGAGAAATTTTGATCAGGCAAAGCAGATTCACCCACCACATCAGCACACTTATCAAGAGAAGCTTGATCTAATGAGTGTGTGACATCAATGATGTTGTCTTCCATGGAGTCAGCATCAAGAAATTCTTGATCACTGTCACCATTTCCACTTTCTTTTACATTTGGAACTCCTTCCCTTTGGTTCTGCGCCTCTGAGCTGGAATTTGAAGGCACTTCAGATGTATCAGCAAGATTTGTCATTGTTGTGCTGATAAGAGCTCCATTTGAAGAATTAGTTACTACTGGAGCTGAAGTAGATTGACTTGAAGGTCTTCTCAGCTCAAATCTTGGATCAGGATCTTCTTTTGATGAGTTACCTATAGATCCTGAAACATTCTCACAAGACTTGTTAAAATAGTTAGTAACTAAATCAAGATCAAACAGCCAATCAGGACCAGAACCTCTAACACAAGGAGTGTGTTCATTAAAAGTCACATTGGCTGACTCATCAATAATTGTGGTTCTAAGATTATACACTTTATAAGCCTTAGCTTGAGAAGAGTATCAAATAAAGTATCCATCATCTGATTTCTCATCAAATTTGGCTATCTGATCTTGGTATTCAAGATGGTGCAAGGACATCCAAATGATCTGAGGAAACCAATGAAAGGTCTCCTTTTATGCCACAGTTCATAAGAAGTCTTACCATGAGTCTTAACTACTAAAACTCTGTTCTGCACATAGCAAGCAGTGTTTACTGCTTCTGCCCAGAAGGTGATAGGCAGTTTAGAGTCAGACAACATAGTTCTTGTAGCTTCAATTAGTGTCTTGTTTCTTCTCTCAGCAACATCATTTTGCTGAGGAGTCCTGGCAGCACTATATTGCCTTGAAATACCCTTTTCATCACAAAATATATCAAGGATTTGGTTCTTAAATTCAGTTCCTTGATCACATATTATGATTTTGACCTTGTGATCAGATTGATTCTCAATCTTCATAATGAAATACTTCAATATCTTAGGAGTCTCATCCTTAGTTCTAAGGAAGAAGACCCAAGTGAATCTAGTGAAATCATCTGTGATCACAAAACAGTATGAGGTCCTTCCTAAACTCATTACACTGGTGGGGCTAAAAAGATCCATATGTAACAAGTGTAGGGGAGTAGTGATGAAGTTTCTTTCCTTTGGCTTGTAAGACACTTTATGCTGCTTCCCTTTCAGGCATGCAACACAATGGTCATCACTTGTAAACTCTTTCTTTGGCATTCCAGTTACCAAATCATTCTTAATTAATTTGTTCATGTTTTTAACGTTTACATGGCACATTCTTTTATGCCAGAGAAAAGACTCATCACTATTTGTTTTAGACAGAAAGCAGGACACTTCTCCAGAAGGAGAAGTTTCATGCAAATCCATCTTGTACATGTTCCCTTTCCTGGGGGCTCTGAGCAGAATGTGCTCTTGAGGAATGACCACCCCTGGCTTGAGAACAATGCACTCATGTTCAGTAAAGAGCATGTTATGCTTTTAATCACAAAATTGGGATACACTGAGTAGATTGTACCCAAGCTCCTTGACAAAGTTGATCTTCTCAATGCAGAGCTTACCTTTTGTGACCATGCCCTTTCCTGTGATGTAACCTCCTGCATCTCCTCCAAAAGCAACAGGCCCTCCATCAATCTTTTCAAAATTTTGGAGTAGAGAGTCATTGCCTGTCATGTGCTTGGGACAGCCACTGTCAATGATCCACACATTCCTGTTGGTCTTTAGCTGTTCCTGCACAAAAAGAGATGATTAGTTATATTTGGAAACCCAAGCCTTGTTGGTCTTGGGCTCAGTAATGTCAATAGAAGACAATGCAATAGTAATTGATCCAATGTTCAAGCTTTGAGGATTAGCAGTTGTTGTTGATGAAGAACTTTCAGTCACATGGTCTTTCTTTGTCTTCCACACCACCTTTGGAAGCTTAGACTTGACTTTCAATACTTCGGAAGTTTTGACAACTTCGGAAGTTTTGGAGACTGGACCTTTAGAAGGTCTTGCTTTCACTGCAGCAGACTTCAGTACTTCGGAAGCATTCCTTTCTTCCGAGACCAATTTTTCTTCCGAAGGCAAGTTTTCACTTGTCCTCTTCTTTATTTTGGAACTTCCGAGAGGAAAAGCTTTTCCTTCAGAAGTTGGCTTCTTCTTAATCTTTTCAGAAGATTTCTTCTTGATCATGTGGACAATGCTCTTGGGATTATAGATGCAATCCTTGACCAAATGAGAAGTATTGCCACACATGACACAGTCAAACTGCATTCTTCTAGAAGCCTTCTTTTGAGAGCAAGACTGAACTTGATCACTTTCCACTTCCTTCTTCTTCTTCACAGATGAAGTAGCAAGTCCTTTAGGGAGAGACTTGCTGCTGGATGTGGATGGTTCAGATTATGCAGTAGTGGTACACAACAAATCAGCCTTCTTCTTGTTGTTGTTGGGTTGAGGTTGACAGGAACTAGAATCCCTGGTACTAGAATTCATAGTTGAGTCTTCAGCTTTTACCACCTCAAATCCTGCAGAAATAAATATTTGTTTTTGCATAGAATCAAAGGTGGCCTTGATCTCCTGAGCTTTCTTGGACTTTCTTTTTGCTTTTCTGATCAAGTTCTTCCTCTTGGACTTTGATAACCCAACAGAATTTCTCTTCTCAGGAGAATAGTGACCCTTCTTAGGATGATCTTCTTCACTCTTCTCAGATCCATCCTTCACTATCTCCTTTTCATCCTCTTCACTCATAGGGTCTATGAGGGGAAGCTCATCTTCACAGGTTCCACACCTTGGAGATCTTACAGATAGTAAGAAGTGTGGAGGAGCTATCTCAGTAGATCCTAGTCCCTGCTTATTCTGATAACACACTTTGGAATGCAGAGATGAGGATATCATCTTCTTGAAGGTCTCTTCTTCAAGAACATAGTTTTCTACCCTGGCTTTGCTGATCACAAGCTCAGCGTGGCATTCAGTTAACTTAGTTATGAGATCTTTAATCTGAGTCCTGTAGTTGGTGTGTTCATGTTTGAGAGTTGAAATGGTTTTCTCTAAATCCTCTACTTTTAGTTTATATCCATTTTCAGCTCTTTTGAAATCAGTTTTTAAGATATTTAAGGACTCAAGATCAGACCTCATTTTAAGTTATAGGACCTGTATCTACTTACTTTAGCAATACATTCAGGCTTGCAAAGATGTTCCAATGCCTTAGCTTCATCATGATCAGCCATTAGTGCTTGATTTGGAGATGCATCTTCAACTTGAAAGCTCCAGTCAAAGCCTCCTTCTTCAACAGCAACTGCAGCTTGTTGCTTTGGCTTCTCATTCTGGTTCACTCCTTTAGTGTAGTTTGGTCTGGCTTGTGCTTGGCCACCATTTATCCTAGGTGCCTTGCACTCCCTGGCAAAGTGTCCCATTTGGTTGTAGTTGAAACACTTCACCTTGCATTTGTCTAGTCCAAACTTTCCACTGGCTGCATTGCTAGGAAACTTCCTCCCTGTCCGCTTGTAGAACTTCTTGGCTCTATGAGTGAGAAGAGCCATCTGCTGGACTATCTCCATGTACTCCAGATCATCTGGATTGATACAGTCCAAGTCTTCAAGGGTGAAGAGAAAGCTGCCTGAACTTTCATCAGTAGACACAAAAGAATGAGAAGAGCTTGTCTCTTGGAATGGACTTCCTTGGATGTAGCTCTCCTTTGGTGTCTCAGGAAAGGTGATGAAAGGACCCTTTTGTGAGTTGTCAGGGTAGCAGATAAGATGATGTCGTGGTTCTCTGCAATCCCTTTCAATCACATGAAGGGCTGAACCCTACTGATTGCTGGAGTTACCAGATGGATTTTGCATGTTCATCTCCATCTGGTAGCCATTGAGGATACCATACAACTCTATAAGAGTAAGAGTTTTGAGGTTCTCAGTCCTCTTGATGACAACACAGTAGTGAGTCTACTATCTGGGAAGAGAGGACATGAACTTCCTCATAATATCCCTGTTTTCAACAGTTACTCCAACATCCATTAGAGTATCCCAATCTCAACATACTTGAAGTACTGCTGAGTCATGGTTTCACCTGTCTTGTAGGTGAAATTCTCAAACTACTGCTTCAGGAGGTCCTTTTTGTTCTCCTTGGCTTCAGAGGACCCCTCATACATGAGCTTTAGTGCATCCCATAACTTTTTGCCAGTTTTGCACTTCTTAAAGCCCCTGTAGATAGAGTTGGGAAGAGCAGTTTGTAGGGCAGTCATGGCTTTCTGATCGATATCTATCTTCTTTCTATCTTCTTCAGAATAGTCAGCCACTTCCTTTGGGATCATGCCACCTCCAGCAGCAGCTGAAGAGGTGCATGGAATGTAAGGTCCAAAGACAACAGATTCTCACATCCTGGAGCCTTGAGACTTGATGAAGCCTTCTATTCTTTAACACCAAGTATCAAAGTCTTCATGAGTGATCAGTGGGGACTTTGTCATAGTGCAAGTTTTCATATCAGCCTTTGAAAGAGCTGCCATTTGAGTTGTTAAGTATTTTGTGAAAAACTGAGAGATTTAATATGGTGAGATCTTACAATCAAGAGCTTGGAAAGCTCTAATACCAATTGCAGGACCGTTTGAAGGGTGCAAGTCAGTTTTCACAATGAGGAGAGACTTAGAACACTAAACAGATCAAATAAGGAACTGGCAGTTTATGATGATACTAAGATAAACATAATTAAACAAAAGACAGAAAGCTTAAAAACAAGATAATTGGTTTTCAAGAAAGATGTATATTGCTCTCAAGTTCTATTACAAGTGTTACAAAGCATAGAAATAAAATACAAGAACCTGAGATACTTTATACTACCTCCTACAGCCGGCCATACTTTAAAAGCCAGCTGGAATCACTAATCTAGACAACAAGATCAATGAAAAGTCAAAAGGTAGATTGCCTTTTGACATATGACTATAACATGTCATAGCTCACATCCTATTGTAATACAAAAAGGATAAAAGTACATAAAGTAGAAAGTTACAGACTCAAGACCTTAATCTATAGCTTTCTAAAGCAAGGACCTTTTCACCAACTTGTATAAAGTTGGTGAGCCAGCAGAGTGGCAGAGGAAAGTTGGTCAGCTTTTCTAAAAAGTTGTTGATCAAAGAGAGCATGTTTTCTCTGTCTACGGAAGAAATCAGTCTTCTAACTTTGAGGCTTCGGAAGACTTTGTTTTCAAAGCTTCGAAAGACTTTATCTTTGGCTTCGGAAGAATTAGTCTTTTGGCTTCGAAAGATTTTACACTTGTGTAATTTCTTGTAGAGTGTAAAACTTCCAAAATAACTTCTACCATGCACAAGGTGCATGCATGCAGGAGACACCCTGACTGTTTTGAGTGCATCAGCCTCTTCTATAATCCTTACAAGATATATCTTTTTTAACATATTAGTTTACAAGCGTATGTCAAAAGTTTTTATTATCACCTTTTCTAGTTTTATAATTGTACATTTTGCATCATCGTTAGGTATTCTCCATGTTACCTACATATCAAAAGAAAAAATGTTAAAAATAAAAAGTAATAGGTATAATACTTAAAAATAATAGAAAAGAAGTAAAATACCTTAATGTACTCCCATAAATCATCATACAATTGTTTGTCCCTCTTTGGCTAGTTGATATTAAGGAATCCTTTTTTCTAAACTCTATGCCAACCCATGACATAAATAGTGATGCATAATCATCGATTGCTAAACCATCCATAGAGAATTCAATGGTAAATTTTTTCGGATCATTAAACTTTTTCTTACATTTTGAAACTCTTCAGGTGCACCTATTAGACATTTTCTCTAAACAATAAACACAAAGTTAATAACAAGTAATAAAACATGTAGATTTGTAAAGAATTATTATACTTACGTTTCTAAAGAAATTTAGATTCTAAAATTCTATAAACATAGATCAATCACTTGCCAAAAGATTCAAATATGTGGCGACATGAACCGAATAATATAAAACTACAAGAACTTAAAAAGAGAAGAATGTGTAGAAAATCATCCTCACTCTTATAGGATGTGAACTTATATATTTAATTATTTTGTTTTAATAATCACTTAATAGCATTAGAAAAATAGGAAGTTAAGTTGTTGGGCCTAATATAATGTTTAAGCAGATGCACATGAAGAAACAACTCACTAACAGTAACAAATTCCTAATTGCACAGACATAATCTAATGGATCTTTACACCATTATGACTAAAAAAATTAATTCTCTGTGTATATGATTTCTTTCTGCCTGAACAACTAGCATTGGGGAGTATTGTAATGCATTTGTTGTATTATTAACAAGCATGAGTTGAGTTCAATTTTGTAACTTTAATTAGCATTCATGATATCAGTATCTTTCATCACAAAAATCACATGTAGCAAAATGGGTGAATCATCATAGCAACAACAAAGCTAGTAACCACAATCACCGTGTAGGGACCTTGCTAGTATGAAGTATCAATAGATACAAATATTGAAGGTAGAAAAAAAGGGTTTGGATCATTTTTGTCTTGACCTGGTGATACATAACCATACCCCATAAGAAAAGTAATAGAAGTTAAAGAGATCAGGATTAGCTTCAACGACAATGTGAATGATAGTAGGTAGATTCGTTTAGACTTCCGGTAAAATGGTCGTAGTCTAGTATCGTGTATCCCGTTGACAAGACGCAAGGTATTAAAGGGAAAGGGTGGTAGTCGTAGAAAAGCAGCAATGTATTACGGTTGTTCACCTTATCGGCAAGAACCTGTTATCTTGGATTACCAGCGAGTAGCCTGGTGATGGGTGGTTGAGTAAATTTTGGGTCTAGGTCAAAACTAATTTGGATGAAAGGAGGTAAAGGGGAATGGCAGGGAAAGGGTGAAAATAGTGGTGGGAATTTTTTTGATTTTTTAAAGTAGTTTTACATCTATTATTTAAGATAGTTCATTAAAAGATTGTAATTAATTAACATTAAATATATATGGGTGCACATAAATTACCTTAAATATTACTAATAAAAAAATAAAAAAATGGTAGTGATGTTTGATCAACGTATATTCCTTCATTATGGTCTGATATTAAGTACGTGGTGCTATTAGTTTAAGAGACATTCATCTGTTGAATGCCGATAGAAAATGGTGGTAGATGATCAAATTGTTTATTTTCTTTCTCGTCAACAACATCATCAACACCAAGAATATGTCGTTTACCTTGCAATACTATATGGTATCTTGCTTTGCTTAGGTCATTAACAAAAAACACTAGTGTGGCTTGACTTGCAAGAATAAATCGTTGTGACTTATATCCATCTATTGTAAGATCAACAAGTGTAAAATCATATTCGTCAACTTTAACACCTATGTGATTATTAACCCACATAAATCTGTACAAAGGTTATAGAAATAGATGATAATTTAACTCCCAAATTTCTTTTATGACACCATAATACGATTTTTTGGCGATTTTTAATCTTGTACCATGGTTCATTGTGTCAAATTCGGTAGATGAGGCTATAAGTCTAAAAACACTATTTTGTGCTGTACTTTTTTCATCTTGGTTTTTAGTGTAGAATGCATAATCATTTATATAATACCCTTGATAAGATATTAATCTAAAATCTGGTCCCTGCCTTAATGTTTCTATTCAACATTTGGTTGAATATAAGTTTCTGCCATCTTATTCTTCATCCATTTAGAAAACTTCTCATTATGTTTCGTTTTATACCATTTTCGGTCTTTTGTAAATGTTTCAACTATAATATTTTCATGTGTTCTTTAACATACGAAGCAATATATGTCATATGTTGTAACAACAAAATGTGCAAGTTGTAGATCCTCACGACTCAAAACAATTATTTAGCACCAACTACTTTCACACTTGCAAGTCGACCAGTATGACGAATTTTAGGCACACCAATACTTTTAACACTTTCCAAGTAACCTATAAATAAATCAATTATTACATTGTAAAATACATTTAACAAAAGTTAATTAATTTAAAATATTTATGATATGACTACCTGTGCAAAATCACCTGTTTGGAAATATATCCTTCAACAATAGTGTCCTCTGGTGGATTATGATTTCGTACATAGCCTTTTCAAAGTCCTATATATCTTTCAAAAGGATACATATATCATATAAATACAGGATCACAAGCCTTAATCCTTCCTATTATATGAGATACCAGGTGAACCATTATATAAAAAAAAAACGGTGGAAAATACATCTCTAGTTCACACTTGGTAATGATAATTTCCTTTTACAATTCATAAATACTTCAGGATCAATAATTTTTGAGTGAATCATGTTAAAAAACAAACAAATTTTTGTAATCATATGTCTGATGTTCTCCAGTAACAAATAACGAATTGCGATAGGTATCAAATGTGTCATTAAAACATGGCAATCATGAGATTTCATACCAAGTAATTTACAATATTTCATTGAAACCCATCTTTTAATATTTGCTTAATAGTTAGATGGAACTTTAATACTCTGTAAACATTTGCAAAATTTTATTTTTTCAGCTTTTGACATTGTATTACAAGGAGGTGGGAGATAAATACCAATAGCACTTTCAACAGGGGGAAACTCTTTACATATTCCTATTTCTTCCATATCTCTACGGACATTAATACCATCTTTAGTTTTTCCAGGAATGTTTAATAATAAGCCCAACAAACTTTCACATATATTTTTTTCAATATGCATTACATCTAGACAATGTCAAACTTCCAAATATTTCCCGTAAGGTAAATCTCCAAAAATTGACATTTTTTCCCAATTACCTCCTTTTTCAATGCGGGATCTTTTTCCTAACATGGTATTAATACTTTCAACTCATAAAGATGCATCAAAACCTTTCCTAACAGTTCGAAGCTTGGTCTTTCCAACAAACTCTTTTGTTTTTTCCCGATAACAATGATTAATTGAAAGAAATCACCAATGCCCCGTATACATGGTTTTTTTGCAATTATCTACCCATATGGAACTTGTCTAGTCTTCACATATTGGATAAGCTTGTTTACCTTTAGTATTATATCCTGACAAATTACCGTATGCTGAGAAATTACTTATGGTGTAAAAAATCATGGATCTCATCTTAAAGTTCTTGTTTTTATATTCATCATAAACATTTACACGTTGGTGGAAGGTTATAGATACATAGAAGAACTGGCCAAGTAATATGATGACTACTTATGTTTCGAAAAGGATTGATTCCATCTGAACTAAGACCAAATCGTATGTTTCTAATCTCATTACCAAAATCTAGAAATTTATAATTAATATTTCTCCACTAAGGTGAATCTGCCACATGTCTTAACTTTCCATCATATTTACGCTCATCACCATGCCAACACAATAATTTTGCTTCTTTAGTGTTAGCAAATAAACGTTTGAGTCCCAATATAATAGGGAAATAGCATAATAATTTAGCTGGCGGTCCATTTTTCGTCACATCATTATTATATTCATCAGTTCATTTTGTGCTTGTACCTTAATTCACCACAAGGCATTTATGATTTTTTTCAAACTCATTTCTATACAACATACAATAATTCGGACATGCATGTATTCTTTTGACTTTTAATCCCATTGGACACATCAATATTTTGTTTGGTACAAAGACATGTGCAAGTTGTCTTTAGGAAGCATGTCCTGTAAAAGCATTAATAGACTTGTAAAAATCTTTTTGCTTTATCCATATTTTGACTTTAAGTTAAACAGTTTCAACAAAGCACTAAGTTCAGAAAAATTCTCACAACCAACATACAACAGTTTTTTCAAATAAGCAAATATATGTTGTAGATTTTCTTGATCATTGTCACAAGCATTAGTCTGAAAATCATTGAACATGTCATTTAGATTATCATTTCCCTCATCAAAATTGTCATTATCATCATTGATGTATTGATCATTGTTCTCATCATTATTAATGACTGCATCGGACGACGTTGGGCTAATATTAGCAAGTGATTCTCCATGTTTTGGCGAACAAGTATAATTATACATGAAAAACAATAGATTGAACAGAAACATCAATAAATGAATTTATCAAAGTTTAAGAGTTTAATCTTGATAAGATGAGAGAAATAAAGAGAAAAATATGAATATGGATTTAGATTTATAAATTAGGTTAGGATATATTTTATAGAAGTTTAAATCAAGTCTTATGGATAAGGTAGAAAATAAAATTTATAAAATTTAAATACAAGAAACAAAAATTCATATTTTCGTTATAAACAAAAACTCAGTAAATAAAAAAACAAATTAAAGTAGATATTTTTAAAATAGCATTGAAGCAAAAACAACGCTTTGAATTTAGAGATTCTTAAAACGGTCACTATAAAACACCAAATACAGCGTATTTTAAACTTAAAATAATATCAAATACAATGGTTAACCTGAAACAAAATTTTTTTAATAAAAATACTAATTTTAAATTAAACTAACCTCCGTAAAATAATAACCACCAGATTTGTAAACAACGCTTTTGTGTTTTTGCAACGAATCTTATAGAAACTGTTTTAAATAAAAAGATTTGGTCGCTTTAAAAGAAGGTTTTTGTACTTGCTTATTTGATTTATGAATATTAGTAGTTATCCAGTGTTGTAGTTATCTTAAATACTGATGATCACCAAAGATCTCCTAGCATGCATTCTGAAGTACAATGAATTTACTTTAAAAGATTTGACAAAAGCAATGAGAAGTTCTCTAAGTGTAAAATCTTCCGAAGTCAAATTCCATTTCTTCTGAAGCCAAAGTCCACTTCTTCTGAAGCCAAATATGAAGTCTTCCGAATCTAAGTCTTCCGAAGCCAATAGACTGATTTTTCTGAAGACAGAGAAGACATTCTTTCTCTGACATACTTTTAATAAAGTTGAACAACTTTCCGCTGCCACCTCGTAAGACTCACCAATTTATACAATTTGGTGATAATTTCATACTTTTGTCAACTGTAGATTATGGACTTTGTCTGTAACTTTCTATTTTGTAGTTATTATCTTTTTGTATTAGAAAAAGGATGTGAGCTATGGCATGTCATAGTTACATGTCAAAAGGAAATGTACCTTTTTACTTTACATTGATCTTGTTGTCTAGATTAGTGTTCCGGCTCGCTTTTAAGATATGATCGACTGCACGATGTATTATAAAGTATCTCATGTATCAGTCCTTAGGGAATAAGCCTCGTAACTTTGGTTGAACACTTGAGAGCAATATATAACATTCTTGAAAACCAACTACCTTGTTCTTGTTTGTGCTCTTTGCCTTAGTTCTTTGTTTCATCCAGCCGGTTCCCTATTTGATCTTATAAGTCTTTGTCTGTTCTCCTCTCCAACACTTGTGAAATTGTTGCATTGATCTCCCTAACCCAGTCCTGCATCCTTAGTGAAAACAAAGATATAATTATCTCATATATTATTACTTTTTAGTCATTATACTTTTGTTTATGTATATTCTACATACTATTATGTGCTTCAAAAATTGTAGTAGTGTAGGATATTCCTTGTTTTTAAGATGATGCGTGTTTGAATGTTCTTTGTTTTTAGTGGGTTTTAACTAGAATTTCGAGGACAATATTAAACTAAGGGCAATAGAGTTGAAATAACCAAAAAAACAAACTAATAGTAATAATTTTTGGAATCAATCGGATCAAGATAGACATCGAACAAGATGATTTGGCGGAACTCCCACGACTCTTTTAATATTATAAACTCAAACAAAGAATTCAACCTTGGAATTACAATACCCTACTTATTTCTTTATACTAAATCCATGACTTATCTTTAAAACTTCTAATAGACTCAAACTAAGAAACCAACTCAAATAAATAATAAAATATTCTAAACATTATCCTAATTAAATTAAACTTTAAATAGATAAACTAATAGTTATCAAGATTAATCAATTAATCTCCCTCTTAATCTTGATATTGACCCATTATCAAAAAAAACGTTGGCTCAACGTCTTGGGCCAAATTTGCTTCTTCTTCTTTTCGCTTGTCGGTTCTTAGCAACTCGAAGGAGTATATCTTTTAGTAGCGCTTGAAAGAAAACCGCCCTTACAATCTTGTTCTTCTTTTCATCAACCGCTCCACCGGTCATCAGATCAATCGCCTCCCACAGCTCTAGTGCATCCAAGATGGACTCCATCAAAATAATCAAAATATTGTAGTTCCTTGATGTCAAATGTGGAATCTGAAATGAAGTTTCGTTATTTTCTCCAACCAGTACCACAACACCTACACCACTTTTGGCCATCTTTCTCTTCTTTTATATGCTCTTGTTATTAATCACAACTAAGTCTTTTATTAACCGCCTCAACATATACCGCCCATAATTATTTCACTATCTATCTTCTTAATTACTTTTTAACTTTATTTTGTCGTCTCCAAAACTACTTTTGCTTGAGCTTCCCAAATAAACAGTGCCTCTTAGTACTTCGATCGGAAGAACCACTCCGGTTCTTTTACGGAAGCCTTATCACAACTTACACATGTTATAATAAAATCTGAGTTGAATGATCAAACTACATGGGTTGATCTGCTATTCTTCAACAATGAACTTGTTTTTAATGTTGGTATAAATGGTTTATGGTAACTACATGTTTACATATCGGTAGAAACTCCACAAAATACCAACCAATGTTTGACTGATTTTGCCCGGATTCAAATCACTCAATGATCGAATTACAAGATTTCACAACTCTTTTGATCGGAATTAACTTGGATCCGATATATTTACCGGGTTAGGTCTTCGTTTGCGACAATATTATATGCATAAATCTTGAAATTCACTGTCTCCAACAGGTTGATCTTCTTCTTGCTCTGATACCAATTGTTAGAATCAATCGGATCAAGTTAGACATCAAACAAGATGATTTGGTGGAACTCTCATGACTCTTTTAATATTATAAACTCAAACAAAGACTTTAATCTTGTAATTACAATACCCTATCCATCTATTTATACTAAATCTATGACTTATCTTTAAGACTTCTAAACAGACTCAAACTCAGAAACCAAATCAAACAAATAATAAATAAATAAACTAAGGGGGCGTTTAATTCGCGTAATTTGTTGCAATTGTAATTTGAATTAGAATTAGAAAGAATTGTATATGGAATTTAATAGTTTTCAAAAGATTTGGAATTCAATGGAATTGGAATCTATAATAAGGATTTAAATTACAAATGTATTTTTAGTGACAAAACACTAATAAAGGAATTGGAATTTATCAACCCTCGTAAACCGTCACAGCCTCCATTAACATTAATCACCGTCACTAGATACCACCAACCGCCGCTGCCATCACCGCCAACCGATCTCGCTCGCGCCGTCAATCGCGCCCGTTGCCGCCACCACCAACCAATCACGCCCATCGTCGAGAATTGGCAATCCACGTCAAGCCCGTCTAAACTGACGCGGTTCGACAGCGGTGGTCAACAGTCATGTGCGTCAGGGTCGGTAACGTCAATGGCGGTCGGGGGCGACAGCGGTCGAGCTCGAAATAGGCCACGGGCGGTGGTCAGGGGCGTCGGCTGTCGGAAGCAGCGGTGGTCGGGGGCGGCGACGGTTGGGAGCGGCGGCCGGTGGCAGCGATCGGGGGCGTCGGCAGTCGAAATCAGCAGCGGGCGACGGTCCGGGGCGGCGGCGGCCCGGGGCTGCGGCGGCCAGGGGTATCGGTGGTGGTCGGAGGTCGGCGGTGTTGGATCATATGTGAACAATATCGGGCTGGTGCAACCAAAACAACACTTGCAAGATTTTAAGTAAAACTGAATGAACACTTTCGAAGACAAAGTTGCACTTCCGAAGCTAAGTTGAAGATCTTCCGAAGCAAATGAAGAACTTCCGAAGGCAGAACTCAGTCTTTCGAGACTAAGAAGTTCTCCTTCCAAAGTTAAACACTTAGAAGACTCAAGACAAAGCCTTCCAAAGGACAAAGTTATGAAGACTTACAGAAGTCTCGGAAGAAGTTAATTCTTCCGAAGGTTAAAAGGCTTCGGAAGAACTTATTCTTCCGAAGCCATTTAACCTTTGGAAGAACCGACTATGGACCAGTGGACATAAGTATGGTCTGACTGACACATGCTGCCAACTCTGATATACTACATGGTGCTTTCCCACGCCCATGTAGTTGACCATACTTTAATCCACTGTTCACCTTTATCAGTTAGTACAGTTAACAACTTTAGTTAGTAACAAAAGGTAAGTCATGGACATATCATGACTACCTAATCTAGGATATTAGTTTATCCTAAAGACCTTACTTCTAGCAATGTAGTATTTGTCTAGTTGTACCCAGCCAGTTTTCCAAGTATATATAGTTTCTCATTGTAACTCTCCAAGATAACGAAGTGAACTTGTAAGAGTCTTGTAACACCTAGTTGAGAAGTAATATATACAAGTATCTTGAAAACTAATTTTCTGTGTTCATCAACTTAGTATATTATTATCAACTTAGTTAAGAGACTTAGATTCATCTATTCAATTAGTTTGAGAGATAAAACTTGTGTTGAAAGACCAAATCTGATCCTTCAATTGGTATCAGAGCATTCCAGGCTCTTGATTGTGAGATCTAACCATCCCAAATTATCCTTGTTTCCTCACTATCACTCACTTCACACAAATGGCTATTAACCAGAAATACTCTGAGTCTGAAATGGGAACCATGACCAAGGCTCCAATTATCACTCCTGATAATTTCAGAGCCTGGTGCAAACGTATTGAATGCTTCATCAAGTATCAAGACAGCCGAATGTGGAGGTCTGTTACTCATGGTCCTTACAAGCCAAAGGTGGCATCTCCGGCTGGTAATGGTGCCATAATTGAGAAAGCTATTGAAGCCTACTCAGATGAAGACTTCAAGAAGATGCACATTGATTGCAATGCCATGACTGTGCTTCTTACAGCCATACCAATCTCCATAATTGTAGGCTTTTAGCACTATGAAACAGCTAAGGATCTGTTTGATGCTTTAAAGTTGATGTACTCTGGTTCTACTGATTCCAAAGAGTCCAAGAAAGATGTACTGAAGTAACAATTTAAAAACTTCACTCATATAGCTGGTGAGACCCTGAGTCAGCAATACTTCAAGTACATGGACTTAATCTCTTCTCTTCAGTCTATGGGAGTAACTCTTGAGAAAAAAGATATAGTAAGGAAATTCATGAGTGCACTTCCTCATGAATGGACTTTCTACTGTGTCTCAATCAAAAGAGCTGAGAATCTTAACATTCTCACCATGACTGAACTCTATGGAATCCTTGATGGAAACCGAATGGAGATGGAAACTCAGAAAAGCCATCAGATGAATTGAAGCTCAAACCTTCCTGTCAGCAATGCTCTACATGCTACTGAAGGATCAAGAACTCCCCAGCCCCATTTGTACCTGAACTACCCCCAACAACCATCATCCTCCCCTAGACCCTACATTACATTTCCTGAGACACCTAGGTCTCAACAAGCTCATCAAAATCCTTTTCAGGATAATTGTGCTTTTATTTTAGGAAATGAGCACTCTGGAGATTTTCGATTCTGTTTTGATTATCTCGAGTGTTTTAGACCAAATGATGTGGAGTACATGGACATTATCCAGCAGATGGCTCTTTCAATCTACAAAGCAAAAAAAGTTCTTTAAGAGAACTGGAAGGCAATTCCCTCAGAACCCAACTAACAACAGATTTGGGTTTGATAAATCAAAGGCCAAGTGTTACAACTGCAATCAACTTCGTCACTTTGCAAGGGAATGCAAGGCTCCTAAATCCAATCCCAGAGCACCTCAAGCCAACATCCTGCTACTCCAAAAGCTGTTGCCAAGTCAACTGACCAACAAACTGCAGCTATTGCTCAAGAAGTTGATTGGAGCTTTATGGTGCAAGTTGTCACTCCTGCTCAAGCTCTCATGGTTGGAACTGAAGACAGTAAGGTATATGAACATCTCTGTAGCATGTATTGATAAGGTTAAACTGTATTAGGACTATAACATGGAAGTTAAATCTGATATTGAATCCTTGAATATATTAAAATCTGATTTTAAGATAGCAAAATCTGACTACAAACTCAAAATTGAAGAGTTAGAGAAAATTGTATCCTCTTTAAAACAAGAACATTCTAACTACAAGGTTTAAATAAAAGATTTAATCTCCAAATTAACTGAGGCTTAAGCCCAGCTAGTAATAGCTGAGGCTAAAGCAAAGAATTATGCCATTGAAGAGCATAACTTCTACACCATTATTGCATCATCCTCCCACTCAAAGGTGTGTTATCAAAACAAAAGTGGGGTGGGAACTAATGAAATTGCTCCACCACACTCTTATGTGTCTATTAGACAGCCAAGATATGATACTGATGAGTAAGAGGTTCCAACTACTGACCCACAACCCAATGAGCAGAAGAATGATACAACAATGATGACCACCACAGGGAAGGATAAGGTAGAAAATCTCATCCATACAGCTGATGATCAACCCTTAACCACCAAAGAAAGAACAAACTCAAGGCAGCAAGAAGAACTGCCAAGAAGGTGCTGAGTCAAAATTAAAAATAGACCCAAAGTGAAAGGGTTTATTCATCTTAGCTAGATTTCAAGTGCTTGGAAATTCTGATTCAGGAAAAAGGTGTAGTACCAACATTCCTATCCAGCTGAAGGATCAAAAGTTAAAGGGGAAGACTGTTGAAGATGAAAAAAAATGCAAGAAACAATAGTCTCAATGCCCCATCAAGATTAACATTGAATGCATAATGTGTGGTCTGCACAACCATATGGCTAAAGATTGTTACTACAATCCTGCAAGCACACATTATGCAAACAATGTTTAGAAAGAAGGAGTCAAGGATGGTTTCACATTTGGACCTAACTATATGGTTCAAGTGACAAGAAAAGGAAAGCTGATTTCCGAAGCCAAGTCTAAGAGAAAACAAAAAAACAAAAGAAATCTTTTGAAACCTTAAAAGAAGAAGACTGCTTTGGAACAAAAGGTGGTAACAACTTCTTCCGATAAGAAAGAAGCCTCGGAAGCAAGTAATGCTGCTCAAGCCTCCACAGGCTCATCTTCACAGATCAACCATGGGATGGAATGGAAGATCAGTTAGTACAGTTACCAACTTTAGTTACCTAATCTAGGATATTAGTTTATCTTAGAGATCTTACTTCTAGCAATGTAGTATTTGTCTTGTTGTAATTTTCAGCTGGTTTTCCAAGTATAACCGGCTGTAGATAGTAGTATATATAGTTTCTCATTGTAACTCTCAAAGATAACGGAGTGAACTTATAAGACTCTTGTAACACCAAGTTGAGAAGTAATATATACAAGTATCTTGACAACTAATTTTCTGTGTTTATCAACTTAGTATATTATTATCAATTTAGTTAAGAGACTTAGATTCATCTATTCAAGTGAATTTGAGAGATAAAACTTGTGTTGAAAGACCACATCCCATCGCGGCGCCGGCGAGGGTCGTCGGTAATGTCGGTTGGTGGTGGGCGGGGTGGAAGGTGGCCGTCGGTGGCAGAGGCGGGGTCTGTGGAATTTGAAATCATTCAATATTTGAAAGGATTTTGAAATCTTTCATTTGAAGAAATTTGAGTGAATTAGTTCAAATTCCAATTTTAATTCCTTTCGCTAGCAAACACGTTAAGAATGAAATTCAAATTTTAATTCCAACGAAGTACTAACAACTAAACACAATGCCCCGTGAAATTCAAATTCCAATTCCATTTAAATCATACATACCAAACGCCCCCTAATAGTTATCAAGATTAGTCAATTAAAATCTCTTCCATGCATAGTACAATGGATAATTTTGGATTTTAAATTGCCAATGGATAATTTTGGATTTTAAATTGCGTTAAAATCTTGATTACGAGGTCGAGGTTTACCTTATGGGCATGGATGAAAATTAATGAAGATAATGTGTTATTATACATCAAATTGACCCGATTTGAAACTCTTGCGTTCTTTTTTTTTTTTTTTTTTAATTCATTGCAGGATAATATTTTATTCTATTAACTTAAATAGTTAAATATATACAGAAACTATTTGATATACCTACCAATGATTATAGAAATACTTACGTATCAACTTTTATAAAGTAATAATGCTTTGTTTAACTTTTGAACTTAATCCAATAAAAATATCTAAAAAATGTTTTTCAAAGTAAATACTTTAACTATTATTATAATATATATAAATAAACTATATGTAATCGATTTATTTAAAATTACTTTCATTTTCCATCCGATTTTATTTATCAAACAACAAAATCCTCTTCATATATATTTACATATTTCAAGTTTTCAACTATTATTTTTTTTTCAATAATAATGATGTATATATTTACATATTTCAAGTTTTTAACTATTATTTTTTTCAATAATAATGATTTTCATGCTTATACTTTCTGTGTTTTTAGATTGCAAGTTTTACCAATATTTTTTATTGAAATCTAGCATCGATACTTTTGTATTTTATTTTAAATTATTTAAAATGCAAAAGTTAAGATTCAAAAAAAATCTCTAAAGCATATATTTAATTGTTAATAATGTTTCTTATGCCAACCATCTTCACTTTTTTCTATAAGCACGACACTAACTCATCAACTTTTTCTTCTCTAACATAATCCCCTCCCTCCCACTCCACCATCACAACCACCCCAGTACTACGTCGTTTTACCCTTCTACACCACTACACCATCTCCCTCCTCATCTTAGCCACCATCTTCTTCCTCTAGGCCTCCGACTCCTACCTCAAAGTTTGGAATCCGGATGTTTACTCACTTCACTATTAGTTTCTCAATGTCTCCGGCGAGTATAGAGAAGAGCACATAGGGTTTGTGACTTCAGATTATCTTAATGGTGAAGGCATTCAGTACGTCGTATGTAATGCGATGCTTGTGCTAAATGGGGTGGAGGTGGTGTCGAGGCGGTGTTTTTGATCGGAAATCTAGTGAAATGTGTGATTTCGTTTACGACGGTGTCGGATATTCATCGTGGATTAGGTGATCTGTTCTTTGATTTTCCGATTACGGTACGTGACGTTGTCCCTCACGTCGGAAAACAGTCAAGAGTTTTCTGCACTCTCCTCTCTCTACATGGTTAATCTAAGGAAGTAAGGATCATTGTGCAAATAATCAAAATTTAGTGGACAGTATATGAAACCTATAACTATACTGTATGCACCGACATACAACTTTAATAATATACTAGTATTATAACCGCGCATTGAAGTAGGAGTTTTCTCGTCACATCTTGGAAACAATAATTTTTTTAAAAAACTCAAAATAATTTTTACCTACTATACTAAAACATTATTAAAACAAACATGTGACAACAATATAAAAAATGTATTTCAATAAAAAAAGAAGATAACAAAAGAAACAAAAATAATAACAATAAATCCCCGGTACAAAAAACAAAAGTAAATCAAGACGAAAGTAAAAGCCAAAAGAATTATTATGGTGCATGTTCATGTTTCGATCTTGAGTAGCGCGTGTATATTAAGAGTGCTCCAACCATTCAACCAAACCAAACAATTTGATTCCTTTTATAAAATAAAATTACAAATTGAACAAAAATTAAGATTAAAGAAACAATAATTCTACTGTAGAAACCGACATATATTTTTAATATATATTTATAAATTAGAGATTTACAAACGTCTTGGCTTAAATGAATTGAAGTTATGCAAAGCCTTACTTTAAAATGTATAATTGAATAAATAGATTTCTAAGATGTAAATACAAGTTAAGGAAATCGTGTGTTCAAAAGACATATATTAAGCATAAAGTTAAATAGAACAAAATAAATAAGTAGAAAAGATGCATAAAAATAAATAAAATAATAGATTATCATATGCTTTGAACTAAGCATTAACTGATGTAAATTTAAATATAATGATATAGTAGGTTTACATGATAACTAATTCAAGCATAGGCATTTTGTTAATCAGTTTGAGAATCAGTATCTGAATTTAGTAAACCGGCATGACCTGTTTAATAAATTAATATGACGTGCTTTCATTAGAAAACTATCCATCTCTATGACATCTAAGTCGAAAATAGGCATTTTGTTAATCTAACATGTTCGTATGAAATTTGATTTATGTACTATGTGATATATGATTTTAATGATCTAATGTATGGTTATAAGCATGCATGTATGTACCGTGGTAGTTGTATTCTTTACGGTAATTTTAGTAAGCTTTCCTTTATATTTGCTCGCTGTGCAATCACCCAAGCGTATAGTTTTCCCGCGACAGTTATGCAGGTAAATCAAAGGAATGCAGGTAAATAAGACTTTTAGTATTTATTTTAAGACTTTAATATTTTGGTGTTAAACTAATGTAATGATATCAGTTTGACTTATTTTATTTTGCATTTTTTAGTTCTCTAATTACTGTAAGAGCCCTATGCTGTGCATCTGAAAATGATTGATCAAGTATGTTGCAACGAGTATATAGTCACCCAAAACTTAGTTAGAAGCTTGGGTTGAAACAATAATCCCTTGATATTTCAAGTAAATGTTTATATTCAACAATTCCATTTCGTTGAGGAACTTGCAACACAAGTCATCTTATGCAAGATACCCGTACTAGTCAAAAAAGCACTTTGAAATGTACCAAATCCTAATTCAATAGCATAATCTGTTCCGATTCACTTTATTCGTGCATCAAACTAAGTGGCAACCATTTCAATGAGCCCTCGAAGAATCGAAAAATCATTACTTTTCATGAAAAGTAGATGAGTCAATGTCATTTTATTGTAATCATCAACAAGATTGAGAAAATATTTGAAACCATTTTAAGTGTTAGTGTTACAAGGATCCCAAACATCAGCATGTACAAGATGAAAAATATGAGAAGTGGATTTAAACCTAAGAGGAAATAGCCCAATGATTATTAGAATCAAATTTTTTAAGTGAAAGAAAAGACAATTGTTTCAATCTGTAAAAAGGTAAATGCCCAAGTCTATGATGCAAAATGGTGGTGCTTACAATAGAATTACAAGACTTATTTTGAAGCAACAAAAGAATTGGAAAACAAATGAGTTGCATTCAAAAGATATAACCCTTTTGCTAGATCGCCAAACACCTATGGCCTTTTTCAGTGAAGGGGTTGAAAGATACAAGAGGTATTAGTAAAACAAATAATCCCAATTGTATCATTACATAATATGGAAACAAAAAGTAGATTATTCTTGAAATTAGGAATGAGAAGAATATGAGACAAAGAAAGTTCATCAGTAAGATTAACGATTCTAAACATATATGCATAAAGAATGTTTCCATTTGGAAGAGAAATGGAAATTGCATGTCCATTGACCAAGTTTTGGAAACGATGCTCATCACAACACACGTGATCATTAGCCCCTGTATCAATGATCCATTGAAAAGAGAATTTTGAAAACCTAGAACGTGAAGAACAAGATATTGTACCTTATAATGTGTCAGGATTAATGTGAGGAACAATAGTATGATTAGAAGAAGCATCATGATAACTTTTGGTTAATTTAAACAACGTCATGAGATTATTATAATGTTTTGATGTCAAACTTGTACGAGCAGATCAGTATTAACGTCATGCACTTGTTCAATATCTTCATTAGCACCATGCACTTATTCTTCAATTGCCATATTTGCAAACCTTTTTTCTTTTGGTGACATTGAAATATTTAGGGAAACTGATTATTTGAAAACACTTGTTGGCTGTGTGTCCACTTTCTTTAAATTAGAAGAAATCACATTCTTTTTATTATCATTTTTTCCCAAAATGAGAATTAGATTAACATTCATTGAGGCTAATTCATTAAGAAAATAAGTAGCAGAATGGATTTTTCTCAGCTTCTCGCCTTGAATCAAAAGAGCATATGCTTGATTGATCAAATGTAATGGTTGCATAATGAGTATATTACTTCGTATAGTATCAGAAGTAAGGTTAAGTCCCATGAGAAACTAAACTAAGCTTTGATCTTCTTCTCATTTAGTAATATGATGTGCAACACCACAAGTACATGAAGAAATTTGATTTAGGGCATTAAGTTCATACCAATTGGATTTTACTTTAGTGAAATAGGTAGCTATATCACTGTTACCTTGAGTGATTTCACAAAGATTCTTTTGCAACCGATAGAACTTTGCAACATTAGCTTGACCGTAATGAACGTTAAGTTCATTCTAAAGCTATTAAGCAACTTGTGGATTCAAGAGACTATAACTAATGTCTCTCAAAAGAGTGTTGAGTATCATTTTAGTTTAGTCTTGGGATTCCATTACTAATAATGCCAATTTGTTCTTAGAAGAAAGAGCAATAATCATTGCCTTCTTCCAAACGCAAATCCAGTCCCATCAAATAATTTTGATACCAAAATAATTCCATGATGATCTAAAGGATGAAAACACAATGGATTGGAAAATTCAATAACAACACTTGCAGCAAAATTGTTCGATTCATAGATGTTTATGAAGAATAAGTAACATTGATAATTGAATAAATGAAATGATCGTAACGAACTCAATGATTTAAAAGAAGATGAAGATAGATTGAAATAAAAGCATTCGCACTCCTACCATGTAATAAGAGAAGAATTGTTGAATTGATTGAATTGAAAAGAAATATTATAAAACCTCTATATACAAGAAAACGAGCTAGGTAACTTTAACTAAGTTAACAGCTTAATTAACAAACTAAACATAACACATGTGGTGGTAATAATCTTTTTAGCCGTGTAGTACTTGCATAACCCATTATAACTGGAGGGTTAAAACTGTGAAACAATCAAAATTACGACAAAACTTATAAAAAAACTATGAGCTTTTGGTTAATCATCCTAACCCTTTTGGCCGTAATTTTATTTTACTATGATTATATACTTTAAATGTTCAGCCTATGAAACCATTAAGTTTATGATGATTACAATCTATTGTATATAGTATACGATAAAAGAATATTTTTGTTGACACATATCATTATTCTATCACATTAAAAAAATTATTTTATCGTCTCTCTTTGTTATTAAATATGAAAATCATAAAAATTATCAATTTGACTTTTCTTTTTTACTATAATATTTGAAAACAAACGTATTTTAATAATAAATTTTAATATATATTTTTCTTTAGTTTTAGTTTATCATTGTTTCAGCTTTATTAAGATTTAATAACTATACGTATTTATATTTTGAAATGATTTAAAAAGTTATTTAGTGTTTAAATATAGTAAAAAATTTAATTACCAACAATCACATTTAAATAATTTTATTTTAATTTATGAAATTTTAACACTTAATTTACCTATATGTTTATTAAAAGAGTAATGAGTTTTTTTTGACCATTTAACGGGCACAAACTCTTACTAAATTTCTGAAATAAAAACGATTGAATAAATTAAATTATAAGTCCTTAAAAATGTTCAAACATATGCATTAAACTTTCATCGTAACGCGCGATTGTGTACTTTTAATCAAATGAATCATGATGCAATCAAATCTTTAGTCCAACAAATCATATCATTTTTTATATGTATTAATGCTTTGTTATTTATATATTCTAACGAGATTCACTCTTTGGTTCAACTAAGTTAAGTTATTTCTTTTCATTTTAATTGTTATTGTTTTATTATTTAAAATACGTACTTATCAATCCTATATTATCTTAAAAAATTCTATTATAATCATAATTCTTAATTTTAAACTATTTAATTTATTAATTTATTTTTCAATCCGTGTAATACATAAGTTTGTAACTTAGTTTTACTACAAACGGTCAATCCTTATACGGTCATTTAACCAATTTGCACTCATTTACATCTTTTCAGGTTGTTTATTTGTCGAGACCGTTTATTTGTCGACCTGTTTGGCCTCGTTATATGGTTCAACTTGGGATTGTATTGTTTTATGTGTTTGTGTTAGGGTGTTAGAGTTAGATGTTTTTGGGACGAACGCGTTTACGGATGGTATTTAGGTTCATTAAATTAAATACCCTAAACTACATGCTAACCGGCCAACCCGATTTTTTCATTCTTAATTATAACACGTTTAAGATGAAAAACACAATCGTTATTGCTTTGGGGCTAAGCAAATATCAAGTTAGGAGACATGTTAAAATTAAATTAATTGGGATTAATATAACCAACGTTAGCTAATTATGCCCATAAGATCACTTAAACCAAGATTGATTACTTCAAGTCTTTTACTGGTGCAAAATAAAGCTTGAAGGACCACGTAAACAATTAAGGGTAATTAAGTTTTTAATTCGAACATGTTGTATAAAGAGGGGAAAATGATAAAGCAATTGAATCCTTGTCGCTAATAAACAAAAGCAAGGGACTAATAATATATAGAATTCTAAAGGATCAAGCTTTCACATTAGTCGAGAAATGCTTACCTGATCTAAACGTACTGAATAACATGCTAAGCCATGCACCTCTTGATCAAATAAACCAAACCACTCCATGTTTTTCCGAGCCACACCCAACTATTTAACCACCTTTTCTTTCATCTCTCTCTACTTTCCTTTTTCTCTCTCTAAGTTATCGAAATAATTATTAGGTATTTGGATCAATAGATGTAAGTTCTAATAATTCATAATACTTAGGTTCTAAGTAAGCTCATGAATGAAACTAAGCCGACTCATTTATTTCTCGTTTATTGCGAATAATGTGATCAGGCAACCGTAGTTTCTGCTGTTTGTTGGTGTTTAGAACGCTATGACCAAAAACTATTGACATTAAGCTAGATTTAAACTTGAGATCTCTTTTAAAGGAAATTAGGTGTTTACTAGTGTATCACTATGAAATATTTTATTGGGCAAGGGGTGTACGTGTTGTGTGGCTTGTTGGTCCTTTCTATAAAGCAAAAATCTAAGTTTGCCAGATTCCTTTCTTTTTAGACTGCAAAAATCACTCTTTCATAATGCATGTTCTTTTCTCTTTCCCCGTCTATTTTGAACATCACCCTTAACTTTAGTTTTGGTCATTATGAGGGTGGAAGATTTGCTATCAAATTAACCACATCCGCTCTATATTACTTTTTCAACACACGTATGAGGCCATGTGTGTTGTTTTACCCTCACTATTATTCATCATTATCACCTTTATATCTTATAAACATATACAAAAATTCATCATGTTTTGGGTTAAAAGTTTTTCTATAAACTTGTAACTAGGAGCAGCAATTGCGATAATCAAGTCTTTTGTATCTTATTATTGCAAAATCATGGCCAACTTATCTATTATTTGATAATAACATATCCTCATAAAAATGATGGTTCATCAACATTTAAGAGGTATACGGAGTAACCGTTTTATATGTATGTTGTTTAATTTCCCATTTTATAATCACAAAGAGATTGTTCTAAAAACTAAAGCCACAAAAAATTTCACATTCTTTTCCTAAACAGATCCTCAAGAAAAAATATATTTTTTTTTTTTGAACAACTTTTGCCTCATAATTCCATATCCTTAGCAAAATAGGAGTGCAAGAGTAGCAACATAAACCATAATAATAAGTTAAGAAAAAAAGGTATTGAAAATCGAAACGTTATAAAAAGAACAGATTGAAATTAGTGGGATAAGATGGAGGATTTCTTGTTGAATTTAAGAAGACAGATACTTCACCATCAAAAGCCCTGAAGCTAAGGATTTCTTCGATTTCTTATACGCGCGATAAACATAATTTGATCTGGTCATAATGTAAAAATCAAGGTTGTATATAACCAACTCAGGCATTTTGATTTGTGATTGCTAAAATGCATCACTGTTATAGTGCATAAGCTATATATCCTTTATTTTCTTCGCGAATTCTCAAAACATAACTAATGTAGAAGGGATTTCAGCATAAGAATATAATAAATTGCAAGTGTAAAATAATATAATGTCCAAAGAGATATTTGCTGCTCATTGTCAGTAACATAGCATAATCAACATAGTAGCACACAATTACACACGATATTGATAGAACACCTCCCAAGTTAAGAAACTCACTTACACATTAATAGAAAAAAAAAAATACCATATACTACTATCACATTATACTGAACATAAGGTATATCTACCATTGATTCTCCAGCAGTTCTTCGGCATTGAGACGTAGAATCTTAATTAATAAACCACATTACATTCATGCTAGGATTTACCAGCAAGGGTTTGACTTTGATAACATGCATTATTCTGCTGAATCATGCATAATTACAAGAAATGTGTTGTTGAAGTTGAAGTGCTTACACCAGGAAATTCTGCCCATGAACTTCCAGCCCATTCTTGTTGATCGGTATTTTCCATCACACCCAAAAACTGCCTTGATAAATTTATACCGCGATTGTCTTCAGTCTTCACTCGAGGATCAATCTGAGGGTTATCAATACCACAATTGGTGTTTGAACTTATGTCTCTTCCAACCACCAAAGGCGATTGTGCTTCAACGCCTTCGCTTTGATAGTTTAATAGGTTAGTGTTGTTGGGTATTTCAAATCCAGTCATGAAAGGGAGTCTCCAATTCTCTCCACCTCCAATTGATAAATTGTTGTTGAGATTGCTGCTTCCTGAGCTACTGTTTCCTACTTGAAAACTTCTCATTTCGCTTTGAGGCTGAAATCCAGCAATTGTTGAGCTAAGACTGCTTCCAACACCACCATATTGACTAAGAGAACTCATGAAGGGCAAGTGAAGTGAAGGTGGATGTGGGAGTTGATGAGTACTTGTCATATTTTCTAAGCTACTTCTTGGAGGACTTACACTCAAAGATTTAGGCCCCGAGTGGCTTGGAGATTTCGAGCTTCTACTTTTGCTACTTCTTTTGTTTCTCCTGCAGCCTCCCCCAACTGGAACATTTCTTAAAGCTCCTCCTCTTGTCCAGTAACGCCTACACGTCTTGCAGAAGTGTCGAGGCTGCGTGAGGCTGTAGTTGTTAAAGTAGCAAAACTTGGTGTTGGTTGAATTGCATCTTGGGCAATTTAGACCTGGCTCGGGTAAGGGCATCTTGGCTAACCTAGCTCGATCCACCATAGATCCTGGTTTGATCGAGCCTTCTGCAACTCCAACCCCCTCTCCACCTCCACCAGCAGTTTGTGGAGGTGGCAGAGGAGGTTGAAGATTAGGGTTTTCACTATTGGCACCGTGAACATCTCCTGTTCCTTGCTGATCTGATTGAGGCAGCTGAAAATAACCACATAGAATAAAAAGCAAACAAAACAAAACTTAAAAGATCATGGTATATTCAAGAAGAGATTTGAAGAGGAATATGAATGAGCATATATCATCTTTTGTTACATAAAGGATTTCCTTTTACTTTGATTGCATGAAGAAACAATAGATATCAAAGCAACAAGCACTAAATTATATATCATACCTGATGATGCCAATTGTGGTGATCAAGGTAGGGTGGAACAGATGAGAAAACCATGATTTATAAATTTGAGCTTTAATTCTTTTTATCTTTTAGAAAGGTTTCAAGGTTTTTTGGAAATATATGGGAGTGGGGAATCAAAAACAATAGAATAAAACACAGAGAAAGGAGAAATTAATGGAAGTGAAGGATAAAAAGAAGAGGGTTTCAATTTGTTTTGTTTAATTTTCTTTTTACTTTTTTCACAATTTTGCATCTTCCTTTTTGTATTTATTATTATAATTAGGGTTTTTGGGAGTGAGTGGAGGAAGTTTCTTAGTCTTTAAGCTTTCTCAGAGTGACACTCTGTGACACAATCCACCTTAGTGCTTGGGTAAAAAAGAGACATCTGACCCCTCCATCCATATATACATACATACTATGTATCTATATTATGCATGCATGAAGAGAAAATTATATAAAAAGAAAGAAAGTGATTATGAGAGAGATGGATGAATATTTGCATATGCATGTAAAAGTGTGTGTATGGTGTGAAGTTTTACTTTTCTTTTATGCAATATAAGGTGGCATGTTGGTGGTGGAATCAAATCTGTGAAGTAATTATTCCTAAAGTGCTGCAGATTTACATCAATGCCACGCAGATTACGATGCAACTCCTTCATAAAGTAAATAAATATCAATTAATATTAAATTTATTTATTTATGTCGTAGTGTTAGAAAGTTAATATATTTCATCTCTAGTTCAGGGATATATATATCTTGCAACTTAATGAAGATACAAGTTTAACTCATTGCAGTTAAATAACATTTGAATATGCTATTTGGGATGTAGCAATTAATAATTCAGCAAAATACATACGTACGTACATAAAATGTTTTAACTTTTGTTTAATAAGAATACATCTGAATTGTAATTGATCTGGGCTTTTTCACATAATAATTTACATCAATCGATCTGCGGTTATCACGTATAATGTTGTATATTTTACCTTTACAATCATCCTCATATGTGATTAAAGATTGACTTAGAAAAATCATGTTCTTACTTAACACTACAAAATTTTTGACTATTAGAGACAACACGTGTAGCCGCTAAAACCCCATAATGTCGCCGCTAATACTATTAGCGGCGACATGTCGCCGCTAATAGTTCGCCACTAATACTTTGTCGCTAAAGACCAAATATTCGCCACTAATAGGTCGCCGCTAATACATTAACAGTTGCCGCTAATGCTATTTTTTATTTTTATATTTTTTTTGTTTTTTTTTAATTTACAGTTTTCAACCCATATAAACCTAGATATATTGCCAACATTGAAATTTCATACATATAAATCTAGTCATACAATACACTACTAATTCAAATAAACCTAGATATATATATAATTCATACATTATATATAGATAGATTTTCTAATAATATTCAAATTTAAACATACATAATCAATTAAAAACAAACGTAATCTAGTGATACAAACACTACTCATCCCCCTCGTCCGAATCGTCTTCTTCGGCTTGATTTGGAGCCTTTTGCGAAGCAATTAATTGCGTAATTTGTGACATAAATTGCGCATTTTGAAATATACTTCAAATTTGCTCCTGCAAAAACAAAATATACATTTATATTTTTAAATAGACTATTATCCACTTAACACATCCAACTTTAAGTTTTTTTTAAACGTATAAACTCAATTCATGTTGTTTTGACCTGTTTTGACCCGTTTAAGCTAAACTTAGATAATTAAAGTCTATTTTAGTAAAAAAAAGTTATAAAAACATAAACTAACTATCATCCACTTAACACATCCAACTTTAAGTTATTTTGACACGTATAAACTCAATTCATGTCGTTTTGACACGTTTTGACCCGTTTAAGCTAAACTTAGATAATTAAAGTTTATTTTAGCAAGAAAAAGCTGTAATAACATAAACCAACTATTATCCACTTAACACATCCAACTATAAGTTATTTTGACACGTATAAACTCAATTCATGTCATTTTGACCCGTTTTGACCCGTTTAAGCTAAACTTAGATAATTAAAGTCTATTTTAGCAAAAAAAAAGGTATAATAACATAAACCAACTATTATCCAATTAACACATCCAACTTTAAGTTATATTGACACGTATAAACTCAATTCATTTCGTTTTGAGTTTAAGCTAAACTTAGATAATTAAAGTCTATTTAGCAAAAAAAAATCTATAATAACATAAACCAACTATTATCCACTTAACACATCTAACTTGTGTTGAAATGAAGAAAGGTAGAAAGGTATTAGCGGCGACGGTGGTCGAGATCTTTGACAAGAGCAACCATGATAGTAACAGCAGGTCCACGGTGGTGGTTGTCACGGGATGGTGGTGGTCGGATTTTGAGAAAAGGCGGAGTGGTGACCGGAGGTTGAGCAATGTGGTGAACGAAGCTTGAAGAAGGTGGTGTCGGAGGTGGAGGAGTGGTGGTTGTCGCCCGGTGGTCGTGAACTTGTGGTCGCCGGAGGTGGGGGAGGCTTGGTGGTCGGAATCTGCTGTTGAAGGTGTGGTGTGGAGGGAAAGATAGGAAATGGAGGGGAAAACCCGCTTTTATCAGATCTGCATCAATAGCGGCGACTTGTCGCCGCTAATACTCATTAAATGTCGCCGCTAATGGTCCTTGTGTACGGTGGAACCCTGACCGTCAGATCTAGCGCACTTTCAACGGCCAGATCTTAGTCCTTAAAAAGCAAACGGATCGTCACTTAATAGCGGCGACTGTCGCCGCTATTGGTGTCGCCGCTAATGGTTGTCGCCGCTAATGGTTGTCGCCGCTAATGCCTCCTGTCGTCGCTATTGGTGTCACCGCTATTGAAGACATTTCTTGTAGTGTAATACCACCTATTAAAAAAAGCGTAAGAGTTTTTGGCCTAGCCTTATCAAATGTTTAGGAAGGATGCCTCTTTACATAAGTTCAAATCCTATGGTAGACAAACAATAAAGATGTAAAAGTATGATTAAGGGTTGTTTGAGTTATCATTATGCTCCTTTAAATGAGTTCAAATCTTATAAAGTTTATTTCAAAGGTTTTTTTAACAAGATCAATTTCATTTAAAACGATAAATTAAAAACTTTAAACTAGTTTAAAGTTTATAATTTATCGTTTTAAATGAAATTGATCTTGTTAAAAAAACCTTTGAAATTCTGTCGATTTACATGCTTAATTTGTTTATCTTCATTTCAAAAACAATAAACATTTGTATGTTGTGAAATTAAACTTTCTAGAACGAGCAAATAAACTTTATAATATTCCGCTTTCAAAGGAATAAGATGGACTCTTTGATGAAGTCGTTCTAAAGAATTTTAATATATTGACTTGTGATTAAAATTTCCCGTTAATTATTTTCTATCATATGTTCCATAGACTATTATATTGGTATTAACTTTACCAAACCCTGTGTATTGTACGTATTAAATAAATAAAATATTAAATAAAATAAAATTTATTAAAATTAAAATAATATTTTATAATAAGATATATTCAAATTACATATAACTAAAAAGAGTTAGGTTTATTTTTACCCCATAAGGTTTGACAAAAATAAACATTTTTAATCCAAAAGATGGAAAACATTAATTTACCTTTAAGTGTTTCATAATTTGTTTTAATTTTAATGCATAAGTTTTATCATTGTTTCAATTTAAATTCAAAATAATAAAACTTTTGGACTAAAACTAAAACAACTAATGAAAGTTTTATAGGTAAATTGATATTTTTAACTTTTGGATGAAAATGGTTATTTTTGTAAAAACTTAGAGAATAAAATTGAAATTAACTCAAGTACAAATTCTAAATAATAAAACAATCAACATTTTAAACTTTTGTTTTCAAAATTTTTTTTATTTATACTAAAATAAATAAATTAAACCTTTTGTTTCAAAACAAGCCATTTAATAAAATATATCATTTTTAAAATTTCCTTACAATAACTCTTAATTTTAATTATTTTTTGTTTATAAAAAATTTATTTAAAAAAACAAATTTTAAATATTAAAAATTTTTTAAAAAAAAGTTTGATGTTCTAAAAAATTTTTATTTATATAAAATTTTTTGTTTAGAAATAACATTGATAAAATAATCTCTTTTTTAATTTATAAAAAAATATTTTTAATTAAAAAATTAAATAATATTATTGGTAGTTAATATAGTTATTTAATAGAAAAAAATAATTTTTTAATGATATAAAATATGATGTTGTGTAATTAAATTTTTATTAGATAAGAAACATTATACAACTTCATACCCAATAATCAATAAACCTAGCAGTTTGAACAATTGACCATCCTTTAATTGCACTCTCCCTCCCTCCCTCCCTCCGTTCTTCTCTCTATCCCTTTTTCTTTTTCAATTCTTTTCTTGATTATAACACAAACCCTTTTTCTAAGTTTGATTGCACGGTCAAAACAAGCAGATAATTACTTGCATCATAATTTTATATTGTAAATCTATTATATTACAAATCCCATATGGTTGGACTTGAGCTTTACAGATTATATACAATATAAATCTAATTGATCAGTGTGTAACTAAATTGTGAGTCATGTATATCTTTGCCTTGGTTGTAGGTAAAGAACTATTCCCATATGTAGTCCTGCATCTTATAAGGGATACCAAGATCTTTTAATGGTAGTTGTTGTGAAAAAATTTTATTGAATACAAGAAGTGCCTGCGGAACTAGTAGTTGATGATCCTCTAGGTTAGTGTCCTACCAAATCTTTAACGAGGCTGGCACCAAACTCCACTTAAGTTGGTAACTGAGTAGACTGGTAACGAACTTGTAAGCTGAGTTGAGTTGCCAATTAACTTTTCAGTTTGTGAGTTTAACTAAGTTGTGATAAGTTAGGAAACTTTTTATTTTTGATATAATATTAGAGTTTCAGAAGGATATATATGGACAAAAACATGAGTTATTGTAGTTTGAAATACTTCGTGATGAAGTATAACCAATGTGTGCCACACAGAAATCACATGATTATTGAGAAAAAAAATAAGATATTATTAAGTTCTAATACATTAAAAGAATACAAAAATTAACAAAAAAGAACTTCCAATCTATTATATTACGAATGAGAGTGTTCGTGTTGCCACTCTTCTAACATGAGGGTATGACCGTGAATAATACTACTAGCAATATTATATTCAATATTAGAACTAGTATAGTCGTACAACACTGACTCATTAGATGTTATTATTGCCCAATCAGTATGAATAATCAAATAAAATTTAGAATATCAAATAAGGGTGTTTCGCCCTTTGTGTTTAAAGGCGTCAGTATAATGCTTCATTTAAGCGACACACCCCGGCCACTAGGCCAAATACGATTTCTAATTTCTAATTAATGTTTACACAATAACTCGATCCTTAGCTAATTAGGAATACATAATAGAGTATATGTAAGGCCCCGTTCCCGGAACACTCACAGTTAGACATTTATCGCACATGATCATTAAAATATATTATATTTCATAAATCATTGCAGCGGAATAATTTAACAAAAACCATTTCATGCATTAATAATTACTTTTGCGAAATAATACATCATTGCTAAAATTACAAAATATTGTTTGGTTGCATTACAACACAAAATGTCATTTCTGCATAAAATGGATGCCATTCAAAAATCTTGCCAAGTAGTTTCACCTCGTACCACCCTCAGCAACCATTACCTGCCAACTGAAAATGCATAAAAGTCAGCGTTGCTGAGTGAGTTCTAGTTTTATAAAAATATTCGTATTACCTTCCATTCATTAAAACTTTTTCATACATTCGCACGTGCTCACACATCGTACATACATCAAGGTAGTATTTATTATCTTCTATCATCGTTCTTTTCGTACTTTTCGCACTTTACATCATCTTTCACTTCTATCAAGATCCTGTCGTATGCTAAACCCCCCTCTTGGGCATGAAGGCAACTAATCTAGGGTTTAGCAACAAGGATCACATATCGCACGTATGGAACAGTCACCAAGACTGATTCCCCTGTGTGTGAACCCTTATGGGTCAGCCAAGATCGCACGCTGTATGACACACAGTTGAGCTAACAACTCTCAAGGAGTTGTGAACCTTTGTTCATTCATTATGTTCCACTTTCGTTATCTTAGATCTTTCGCTTCGTTAAGATAATACTTTACGTTCATTAACATAATCACACCACGTAAATCCACGGAATAATACAAAATAAGGAACATAAAGGAAACAGGGCATAAACATGCATAAAATCATCATACATCACCTTCGGAAACATTCCAAGTCATAGCCTAAAACTCTCTTTTTCCCAAAATTTCAGAATATTTTTCTAAGGCATTGGGCGCATGGACACCATGCGGGCGCATGGACACTATGCGGGCGCACGAGTACTATGCGGGCGCATGAATACTTAGGCGCATGGGTGACTCAGGCGCATGGGCACTATTGGAGCGCACGAGCACTATTGGAGCGCACGAGCCTTGGACGCATGGGCAGGTTTCTGGGCGCATGGGTACTATGCAGGCGCATGAGCCTGTTTTAGGCGTATGGGAACTTAGGCGTTTGGGCAGTTAGGCGTTTGGGCACACTTAGGCACCTGGGTATAATTCTAGGCGCATGGGCACTGTTTGTGCGCATGAACCTTAGGCGCATGAGTAATATGCTGGCGTATGGCCAACTGTTTTCCAACTAACATCAGTTTCCGACCCCAAATCATTATTCTAACCTGTTCTAGCCTAGTTTCTAACATGCTAAGAATCAAAACAAGCATACAATATGAACAAAATCATAAATCATCCCGAACATACACCCACCCTCAACACAGCACACATATATACATATGGGTACACACCCAACTTCAAATAAAACGTTAAAACATACATTTCCAGCCCCAAAACAGGTAAAAACATTTAAAAACGGGGATCTAAAACTCACCTCTTGCAACTTTCGAGTAAGACTTCCTTCAAACCCGAATGCTTATGAGTTCAAACACTTAAAAACACCAAAACACACAACCGAACACACATACAAGCACATAAGCACATACCCGAAGGCTGAAAATCAGCCAAGAACAACCCAATTAGAAAGCTAACCTGAATTCAGCTTCTTCTTCTTCTTCTCTCTAAAACCCAAGAGAATTCTCTGCTATTTCTCTCTCTAGAAGATCGACAGAAAAGGTGATGTGCAAAGGGGTGGGCGGCCATGCCACCTTTTGAACAAATTAATAATAAAGTTTGCCCCTTGCACCACTTTAACCCCTCAACCTAGTTTATTTTGCTTTTTTTTCTTTTTCTTCACTTTATCTCTACTTTTAAATCTCCGGGTTTCGTCCCTGAAACCTGTCACTCCTCGAACAGCTGAGGATAATGCTGTCTCATCTCCTCCTCAGGTTCTCATGTAGACTCGGATCCCTTTCTATGTTTCCACTGCACTCGCACCAAGGGGACCATTTTATTCCTTAGCCTCTTCTCTTTTCTGTCAATGATAGCCACTGGTTGCTCCATATAGTTGAGTCGCTCGTCTACCTCAATGTCTTCCAGTGGTACAACCATATCTTCATCAGCTAAGCACTTTCTCAAATGAGATACATGGAATGTCGGGTGAATTCCACTTAACTCATCGGACAACTCTAATCTATAGGCCACCTCTCCTACTCGAGCAATGATTCGGAAAGGCCCTATGTACCTCGGACTCAACTTGCCCCACTTTCTAAACCGAATGATACCCTTCCAAGGTGAAACCTTCAACATAACTCTATCACCCACCTTGAATTCAATCGGTCTACGTTTCTTGTCCGCATACGACTTTTGCCTATCTTTGGCTGCCTTCATAAAGGCTTTGATCTTCTCCAACTTCTCAGTCGTAGCCTCGATCACTTCAATGCTCCCTAACTCCTTCTGACCAATGTCACCCCAACATACGGGTGTCCTATAACTCCAACCTTATAGCATCTCATAGGGTGGCATACCAATTCTGGCATGATAACTGTTGTTGTATGAGAATTCAGCTAACGGTAAATGTTCGTCCCAACTTTCTCCAAAGTCAATGACGCATGCCCGAAGCATATCCTCAAGTGTCTGAATCATTCTCTCTGATCGACCATCCGTCTGAGGATGATAAGCCGTACTAATATGTAACCTCGTCCCCTTTACATCGTGGAATCTCTTTCAAAACTTGGATGTAAACCGAGTATCACGGTCAGACACAATAGACACCAGTACACCATGACGAGTTACAATATCCTTGATGAATAGATCCGCTAACCTCTCGGATGAATACGTTTAACGGATCGATAGGAAGTGAGCACTCTTCGTCAGGCGGTCGACTATCACCCATATGGCATCATACCCTCTTGCCGTTCGTGGCAGCTTCGTAATAAAATCCATGGTGATATGCTCCCACTTCCACTCGGGTATATCCAAAGGTTGGATCTTCCCGTATGGCTTCTGATGCTGCGCCTTCACTTGCAAACAAGTAAGGCACTTACTCACATACTCCGTCACGTCACGCTTCATACCCGGCCACCAATAATCTTTCTTCATATCATGATACATCTTTGTAGCACCGGGATGAATGGAGTATCGAGTCTTATGAGCCTCATCCATGATCTTTCCACGTAAATCTCCATAACGAGGAATCCACATTCGCCCAAATCGGGTTCTAACACCGAGAGTGTTTTCACCTAATTCCGTGACTAGACCTCTCATCCTTTCGAAGGTCATAATCATTTGATAAGTCTTCACCCGGATCGGTTCAGGTCTCTCCTTTCAGCTAAGGGCTTCCGCCACTACGTTGGCCTTGCCCGTATGGTAATGGATCTCGCAATCGTAATCCTTAATGAGCTCCAACCATCGCCTCTGCCTCATATTCAAATCTTTCTGCTTGAAAAAGTACTTCAAGCTCTTGTGGTCGGTGAAGATGGTGCACTTCGTCCCATACAAGTAGTGCCTCCAAATCTTTAATGCAAAGACCACAGCCGCTAACTCCAAATCATGAGTGGGGTAATTAACCTTATAAACCTTCAACTGTTGGGATGCGTAGGCTATAACCTTTCCTCTTTGCATCAACATGCAACCCAATCCCAAATAAGAAGCATCTGAGTAAACCACCAAATCTTTGCTTCCTTCGGGTAATGACAAGACTGTAGCTTGCGTCAACCTTGCCTTTAGCTCCTCAAAAGCGTTCTCTTGCTCTCGACCCCATACAAGTTTCACATCCTTACGGGTCAAATTGGTCAACGGAGAAGCTATCTTGGAAAAGTCTTGGATGAATCTTCTATAATATCCCGCTAATCCCAATAAACTACGAATCTTGGATGGCGTCTTTGGAGACTTCCATTGCATCATAGCTTCTACTTTTGGTGGATCGACCACGATCCCTTCAGGATTCACCACGTGACCCAAAAACTGAACTTCGCGTAACCAGAACGCTTACTTGGAGAATTTGGCGTACAATTTCTCCCTTCTAAGCTTCTCCAACACCTCCCCGAATATGACCAGCATGTTCCTCCTCGCTCCTCAAATAAATCAGGATATCATCGATAAACACAATCACCGATTTATCCAACATCGGCCAGCACATTCGATTCATCAAATCCATAAAAGTAGCTGGTGCGTTGGTTAAACCAAAAGACATAACGAGAAACTCGTAGTGTCCGTAACGCGTGCAAAAAGCTGTTTTAGGAATATCCTGCTCTTTAACTTTCAGCTAATAGTAACCTGATCGAAGATCTATCCTCAAGAACCAACTGGCACCTTGGAGCTGATCAAACAAGTCATCGATCCTGGGTAAGGGATATCGGTTCTTCACCGTCAACTTGTTTAACTCGTGGTAATCGATGCACATCCTCATGCTACCGTCATTCTTCTTTACAAACAAGACCGGAGCACCCCGGGGAGAGATACTCGGTCGAATAAACCCTTTATCCAACAGTTCTTGTAATTGAACCATCAGTTCCTTCATCTCTATTGGAGCCAATCGATACGGTGCGTTAGCGACAGGCTGAGCACCGGGTATCAAGTCAATTTGAAACTCGATTTCACGATCCGGTGGCACACCTGGTAAATCTTCTGGGAACACATCGGGAAAGTCACACACAACCGGTATGTCGGACAATTGTGGTGTTGACGTGTCCACATCCTTCACGTAAGCCAGATAGGCACTACATCCACGTCTCATATACTTCCCTGCCACCACCATCAAAGTTACCTTCGGAATCGTAGTAACTCGATCACCGTAGACCATCACCGAACTACCGTCGGGTGCTGTCAGTCGGATCATCTTCTTGCGGCACATAATATTCGCTTCATAGGCCGCTAACCAGTCCATCCCTAGGACTACATCAAACGCGCCTAAGGTCATCACAAACAGTCTAGCAGGAAACCTATGACCTTCTAGTTCTATGTCACATCCTTTTATTATATTAGAAATCCTGGTAGACTTACCTATGGCAGTTTCTACATCGAAGGGCTCATCAACACTTCTACTTCTAACGGGCAAATTAGCACAGAAAGTAGCAGAAATAAAACTCCTACTAGCACCAGAATCAAATAATACTGAAGCAAGAGTTTGGTTTACTAGAAACGTACCTGACACAACATCGGGGTCCGTCCTAGCCTCCTCCCTGGTCATCGTGAAAGCTTTGGCGCTCGCCTTTTGCCCTTCATTCCCTGCCTTCTTCTTTGCCCCAGAACTCTCAGCCCTCAGCTTCTTGCAGTCCCTACTCAGATGGCCCTCTTCACCACAGTTATAACATCTTGCAGCCCCACACTCCCTTGCCATATGACCGGGCTTTCCACATTTGAAGCAAACGTTCGATCCCCACCTACACTCTTCAGTATGCTCCCTTCCTCATTTACCACACCTCTTTGTCCCTGCACCAGATGCGGTCACTCGCCGGTCATCCACCCTTGCAACCTTGTTGCTTGGAGCGACACCACCGCGGCCAAACTGCTTTCCATTCCAGTTTCTGTTACCACCACCTTTCTTACTCACCTCAACCACTGTCACCTCCCGTTCATCATACAACCTCCCTGCCAAATCAACCACCGACCAAAAAGTGCTTGGCCGGGCAGCGATCATGTGCCTGCAAATATCCGCCGGCAAACCCTGGATGTACCTCTTTATCTTTCGTGACACATGTGTCGCCTGATCTGGCACCAGCCTTGCCATCTCGTTAAACTTGGTGGTATACTGCTGGTGCGTCATGGTTCCTGCCTCCAACTATAGGAACTCTCTCTTGATCTTGTCAAGTTCCCTGTGGGGACAGAACACTTCAATCACCAACTTCTTCAGTTCACCCCACTTCATCTTTCCAATTGCCCTGCTACCCTCGGCCTGGACAATATTGTCCCACCAGCATAAAGCCAAGTCCACGAATGAGTGGGTAGCAAACTTCACCTTCTGGTCCTCCCAGCACTCGCTGATATCAAGCACAGCTTCCATCTCTCTCACCCATCGATGAGCAGCAGCAGCGTTGCCATTGCCATCAAAAGTCAAGGGCTTGCATCTCTGGAATGCCTCATAATTACAGCCCCGAGCCGTTTCGGGCACCGCTTCTTCCTCCTCCTCGTCACTTGGGGCAACCGTCTCAGTCTCCCGTTGCTCCCTTTCTCCCGCGGTCTACTCCTTTTCCTTCTTCTCATCCTCCCACACAGCTCTAATCACTTCGACTACTATAGGTGGCAGGATCGTCTGCATGACCTGGTGAACTTCCTCAACAACAGCCTTCTTCATCGAGGCCCTCAGATTAGCACTCTCATCACCACCTTTCTGGTGATGAGTCTCAGGCTCTTCAGGTGCCCTTTCCACAGCCTTAGCCTCGCCACTTATGGCATGCGGTCCAGCACCACGTCCACCACGACCTCCACCTCTAGAAGCTTTCGAAGATCTACCACTAGCCATCCTCTACACACACTATAAGATTCAAACACCAACACGGTCATTCAAGGTAATAGCTCAGTTTATGTCAAGTATAGTAAGTCCCTAATTACAGTGGCCAGATGTGATTAGCCACTTATTTTACTCTTCATACCCCAAGCATTTCCTATCCTGACTACATCAGTATCCAAATCTACTAAAAGCACATAAACCAGATAACATGCGCACAAAATACCGGTTAACATTAAAGAAAATACCTGATGGCACGTAGCTACTTGGGCAGGCATCCTTCCATTTGTCCCGTTTTCAGATTAAGTTTAGGTTTTTGAAAATATTTACCCATTTCTCTTAAACTTTGGCTTTGATACCAACTTGTAAGGCCCCGTTCTCGGAACACTCACAGTTGGACATTCATCGCACATGATAATTAAGACATATTACATTTCATAAATCATTGGAGCGGAATAATTTAACAAAAACCATTTCATGCATTAATAATTACTTTTGCGAAATAATACATCATTGCTAAAATTACAAAATATTGTTTGGTTGCATTACAACACAAAAATGTCATTTCTGCATAAAATGGATACCATCCAAAAATCTTGCCAAGTATCTTCACCTCGTGCCATCCTCAGCAACCATTACCTGCCAACTGAAAATGCATAAAAGTCAGCGTTGCTGAGTCAGTTCTAGTTTTATAAAAATATACGTATTACCTTCCATTCATTAAAACTTTTTCATACATTCGCACGTGCTCACACATCGTACATACATCAAGGTAGTATTTACTATCTTCCATCATCGTTCTTTTCGTACTTTTCACACTTTACATCATCTTTCACTTCTATCTAGATCCTGTCGTATGCTAAACCCCCCTCTTGGGCACAAAGCCAACTAATCTAGGGTTTAGCGACAAGGATCCCATATCGCACGTATGGAACAGTCACCAAGACTGATTCCCCTGTGTGTGAACCCTTATGGGTCAGCCAAGATCGCACGCTGTATGACACACAGTTGAGCTAACAACTCTCAAGGAGTTGTGAAGCTCCTTACATTTTGCTTGCAAGACTTTTATTCGTTCATTCATTATGTTCCACTTTCGTTATCTTAGATCTTTCTCTTCGTTAAGATAATAGTTTACGTTCATTAACATAATCACACCACGTAAAGCCACGGAATAATACATAATAAGGAACATAAAGGAAACAAGCCATAAACATGCATAAAATCATCATACATCACCCCCGGAAACATTCCAAGTCATAGCATAAAAATCTCTTTTTCCCAAAATTTCAGAATATTTTTCTAAGCATTGGGCGCATGGACACTATATGGGCGCATGGACACTATGCGGGCGCACGAGCACTATGCGTGCGCATGAATACTTAGGCGCATGGGCAACTCAGGCGCATGGGCACTATTGGGGCTCACGAGCCTTACTTAGACGCATGGGCAGATTTCTGGGTGCATGGGTACAATGCAAGCGTATGAGCCTGTTTTAGGCGTATGGAACTTAGGCGTTTGGGCAGTTAGGCGTTTGGGCACACTTAGGCACCTGGGCATAATTCTAGGCACATGGGCACTATTTGTGTGCATGAATCTTAGGTGCATTAGTACTATGCAGGCGCATGGCCAACTGTTTTCCAACTAACATCAGTTTTCGACCCCAAATCATCATTCTAACCAATTCTAGCCTAGTTTCTAACATGCTAAGCATCAAAACAAGCATACAATATGAACAAAATCATAAATCATCCTGAACATACACCCACCCTCAACAGGGCACACACATATACGTAGGGGTACACACCCAACTTCAAATGAAACGTTAAAACATACATTTCCAGCCCCAAAACAGGTAAAAACTTTTAAAAACAGGGATCTAGAACTCAACTCTTGCAACTTTCGAGTAAGACTTCCTTCAAACCCGAATGCTTATGAGTTCAAACACCTAAAAACACCAAAACACACAACCGAACACACATACAAGCACATAAGCACATACCCGAAGGCTGAAAATCAGCCAAGAACAACCCAAAAATCAGAAAACTAACCTGAATTCAGCTTCTTCTTCTTCTTCTTCTCTCTAAAACCCGTGAGAATTCTCTGCTCTTTCTCTCTCTAGAAGATCGACAGAAAAGGTGATGTGCAAAGGGGTGGGCGGCAATGCCACCTTTTGAACAAATTAATAATAAAGTTTGCCCCTTGCACCACTTTAACCCCTCAACTGAGGTTATTTTGCTTTTCTTTCTTTTTCTTCACTTTATCTCTACTTTTAAATCTCCGGGTGTTACACTATATGCCTATAATTATCTAAGAATTACATAATTAACGGTAAACATTCATTCAAACATGAGTCAATAGCTTTAATCTTTATAAGATTATAGAGAGAATTTTATATATACATTTATATATTTTTCAAAATATTATATATATCTAAATAAAACTTAATATATCATATTTATTTTTAAAAAACTTTCAAATCTATACTATGGCGGCTTTTGGTGAAGTCTTGATTTTTATGTCCCATCTTTCTCTGCTAAGTTATAATGAGTTTAAATAAATAAAGTAAATAATAAAATATCTAAAATATAAATATTCATATTCTACTATGCAGGACCGGTTGTTTTTTGCACAATAGTTTCATAGTTGGAGATTATCAAGTAAACGCACATACTAGATCAAATATGAAACCATACAGTGAAAAAATGAACAAGTAGTAACAATCAAGAATAGAAAGATTGGTTTTTCAGGATAATAAATATTGCTTTCAAGTATTTGCGTGTATTGCAAAGCTTCTTCTCGGTCTTAAAACTAATAAATGAGATACTTTATACTAGAAACTACAGCTCGTCATACTTTAAAGATCAGTTGGACACAATATAGACAACAAGATTAGTGTAAAGTTAAAAGATAGATTGCGTTTTGACATGTGAGTATAACAGTCCATATCTCACATCATATTGTAATAAAATAAGGATAACAGTATTAAAGTAGAAAATTACAAAAAAAACATATTGTACAGTGACAAAAGTAAAAAGATAATCACTAACTTGTATAAGTTGGTAAGTATTCAGAGCTGAAAGCTGAAAGGTATTCTTTGCAAAAGTATGTCAGATTGTCACAAGCCTTCTTAGTCTTTGGAAGAGTTTAGTCTTCAAGCTTCGGAATACTTTGTTTTTAAGATTTGAAAGACTTCACTTTGGCTTCGGAGGATTTGTGTATTAGCTTCATAAGATTTGACACTTAGTTATATTTCTGTGTACATTGTCAAATCTTTCAAAGTATTTAATTCATTCTACTTCATTGCATGTTGAGAGATATTTGATTAACATCAGACTTTAATATAATCATCTTGATCTTACATACTAATTTATCAAAACTTAATAAATTATAAGATTTTAATTTTATTTATATCTCAAAATATAAATTTATAATTTTCTAATCTTTATTATTTGTTAATTATGATCTATTAAATATACATAATTTCTTATTTCACTATAATATAAAAAATATTTCTAAAAACCAATGGTTTTAGAAAATTATATTTATTTCACTAATATTATACATGGGTTTTTAACCTACTATCATATATAAGAAATTTTACTCTATAAAGTTAAGAAAATATGCAGTGCAAATATAAAGAAGGATGCCATGTAGTTCTCTGCATTCATGAACTAGGAGGGTATTTTTGTAATTGTGCATGATGTAGGGCGTAAGTGTTTATACTCTTGCGTAACTAATAAAAACGAATTTTATGGGAGATGTGATCTTATTCATTGATAATGCAATATTCAGTTAGTTTTTTGGATCTTGATACCTATATAGAAGTGATTTTAAAGGTTACGTGATCTAATGTGTTTATAAGGTTATATTCAGTTAGTTTTCTTGATCTTAATATTTTTCTGTTAGTTTTTTGGATCTCAATATTATATGTTTGAATTATTGTTTGATTAACAATACTCAATGTATGAAGAGATGAACGAGAACCAAATCAGTAATCAATATGTTAATGTAGTTCATGATTGTTTTCTTAGATCTTATATATTGGTGCATAGCCTTTTCGACTTAAGTGTTGTAATAATTGTTTAATAGATTGCCTTATGAATGATAAACCGATTGATTTTGTATATGTCACGTATTGTACGGTTTTCGTTCTCATTATGATGATTTGAGCAATTTTGCAATTGTTATATTAATTGTATAAATATAAAGTTATGGGCACCATTCTTGTGCATATATGAAATACTTGAGTTATTCTTAAAATTTTATTGCATGATTAGTGTAACATGCTTTTTTGATATGCTGTTATTAATTGCGCGATTTTGCTAACTCTTGCATCTGAAATGTTTTTGTTTGCGTGCTTATGATTTTATTTTGTATTTTTTTAAAATAGGAAGTTACGTTGAGTTGCGTGACTATGCCAAATGTTGTGTTATTTTCATAAATAGGAAGTTATGCATGCTATTCTATGTATGCATGGAATAATTGAGTTATTCTTAAAGTTTATTGCATAACCAAGGTAACATGCTTGCATTACTTGTTTTTACTAAATGCATAATGTGGTTAATCTTTTGTATGTTAATTTCATTGTTTGCATGATTATGATTTCATTTTGTATTTCCTTAGAACATAGATCACAAGCTTCAAATCAAGGTGATTTAATCTTTTATCCCTAAAGTACACATGTCATGTAAACCTGTTATTAGAATAAGCCTTCTATCTATAAAACAAGCTTATGAGTTTTACATGTCTTATGTTAAATAAGGAGGATTTTTAATTCGAAAAAGAGCAAAACATGTGAATCTTCACTTGTTTCAAAGAGGGTGATAGTAAACCTTTTTATAGATATGATGTAATGGATTCTATTAATAAGGGTGTTAATGAGAAGAAAGACAATAAAAGGTATTCCATCCGAACCGGTTGCAAGGCATGTATAGCTTTGAATTCTTCTAATGATAAAACATTTAGAATATAAGTTCTATGAAGGTCACAATCATGAGTTGGTTTCAAAGAATGATATACATCTAGTCCATTCAAATAAAAGTTTATCATACATACTAGAGAAGATGATATCTATCCAAGCCACTTTAAATTTAGGCCCTGGGAAGGCATTTAATGTGATGAGGACAAAGTATAGTGTGTTGGGTGTAACTACCATGGAGTTTGAGAACTTTAAAAGTATGTTGAATTGTTATATTGATGAATATTATAACCCGTCGGGCCCTAGTTCTAAAGGACTTCACTTAGCTTGCCATGTTTTTATAAGAAAGAATATTTTCTCCAAATCGACAACGTATGAGTATATGGGTTTGAAACTTAATAGGATGATTTAGAATGGAAGTTGCCAAAAAATTTGAGAATCTAACACCATAACGGATTGCTAAGGGTTCTATGGGCTAGCCATGCTCCGTCCAACTCGGTCAATATTATCGAAATCGGTCAAACACGGCCCTAGTCGGTCCTAGTCAGTCCAACTCGGTTCAACTCAGATTTTCACCATATTTCACCGATATTCGCTGTTTTCACCGATTTTTGTTGAATTTTTATTGTTTTTCATGGAGATATATTGGACAATAATAATAAAATAATTACTACGTAGGTAATATTAAACAATTGATATTACATTTTGAAATATTTTTCAACCATGACAGGTACATAGGGCAGCATATTATTAGAGAAAGAACAAGGCATTTCAGTTATCAGAAGAATTTATGTCTCAAGTGAAGTCATCTGATGTCAATCCTCGCCTCATAACGAGTAATGTCGGCAGTATCGATCGAAGGATAGGGATGTTCCAGAATTAGTCTCAAGGAAAGTTATGTGTGAACATTTATTCTTTTGATTTATAATTGATATTCATGTATTTTTTATAAATATTATTAAGCTTATAATATTTTACATATATATAACTTCCCGAAGATTAATTTCTTTATAATTTATCATTCCTGAGTACTCTCCGAGTATTCCCCGCCCAGGCCAAGTACTCGTAACTCCCTAGTTGACCGACCTAGCAGTGCTTAACGAGTTTTGCAACAATGGGTAGTAGCATCATGATATGGTTAGTTGTACCCTAGGGACATAAATTCGTAGATAGAGTATAAAAGCTAAAAAAAACCTAATTTTCACCTCATACTCTCTCACTCACTCTATATAACTTGAAAGTTTTGGAAGGAACTTAATGACAATCGGAGGTCAAATTGAAGTTTCTTGACATTTTTTTGGTCTACAAATTAATGGCTCGATTCACTTCGGTATGACTAACTAAGCTCAAATCTATTGTTGTAAGGTTATAAACCCCCATATTTTGCAATAATATGGCATGTAAGGGTAAATCGGGGTTTTGGAAAGAACTAAACCGATATTTAAGTGCCTAGGAAGCATATTGATAATATCATAAGGAGAATGACTACTTTTGAGATAAAGGATCTATCACGGGATAGGATCCTATATAAATTTTTAATGGGTAATGAACCGTCATGTCATAACCATAAGGATTTCACGAGAATTCACACGATAGAGATTTTGTGTAATGGATTATGTTCATTTGGTCATGTCGTGAGTGTGCATAAACTCTAACACTTCTACACCTATTCATGAAGAGTTGTGACGAGAATATAAACCTGAGTCGTAAAAATCTAGCTAGAGGTCATGGGCGTCACTAGGACAGGCCGGATAATTATGTTGGGTGGGATGGCCTAAGGAATTTCAAGGTTAATAAGGAAAATGTCAAGACGTGAAAGTTAATAGTTAAAGGGTTGTAACGCGTTTATTTAACTCACAGACTATTGTATGGACCAGATTGGATAGCTCATCGTTGTGCGTATTATTTTCCTATTTTCTTAATTGCCTTTGGGGTTGTTTCTAAGATAGTAAACATTTTGTTGAAATGTTTTGATGTGTGTGTGGTTGCAAGTTAAAATTTTCTCATATGGATTAGCTTACTATGTATATGTGTGTCTAGCATGGGTCACTGTTGGTCACAGGCAAATCATTAAGCTATGTATAATGTATGCGCATGGAACGACACTAGGCATGATAGCAGGTTGTCACATAGAGTGGCAGTTGTTTTTAACTCAAGGCAGATGTGCGTTTAGTCGGATCCATCTAGGTACGAAGGCCATATTCTTAGGTTTGGTGTGAAGTGACTCTAAACTGAGTCACCAATCATCGGGTTGCAATCCTTTAGGATTGGTTAGAATGAAAGGTCGAAATAGGAGATCCCTGATACTAGAGTGCTGTGACATGATGAGATTCAATAGGCGGAAGCGCCTTTAACCTACCCACCATCATATTTGTAAATCTCTAATTGAAATATATGCTTACAATACTACCCAAATTGTTAAGGTATAGGTGAGACTTGATTTGACAAACAAAATACTTGCACACACATGGTTATATTGTCTAATTGTTAAGAGTGTTTGGTTATGACTCACCACCAATGTTGTTATTGATGTGTTTTAGCTTGTGAGGCGAGAGGAGGAGGTGCCGGGAGGCATTAGCTAGGTTGTGAAGACTTAGTAGTTATGAATAATAAATTCTTTATATAGAAGATAATGATTATGTTAAGACTATCTCGGGCAGTGCATATAGTTTTATTTTGTATTATTAACGCAAGGGTTGCCTGGATTATGTATGCACTATAAAATTTTGATTCAGTCTAGTTTTCGTGGTATTAAATATAAGTCTTTCTCTATTTGTTTGTTGTGAGTCTAATACACTTGGTTGCGCCCGTGGATTGGGGTGTGAGATTTGATATCAGAGCTTTAGGTTTTAGCATATTAAGGTTCAAGTATATCCTTAAGCTCAAGGCCACTATAGGTTGTTGATTGCATTTAGGATCATTGAGGAAACTTGATAGGTTGTGGTCGGTGTACGCTCATGAGGCAATGAGACAAATGCACCTAATCAAAATAGTTGTTAAGTTATCTCTATGTGAACATGCTGATTACTACCTATTGGGTGGAACAACATAGAAGCGTCGCCAGGAAAGGCAAAACACGTATTGCATAAGCATGGCTTTGATATTGAGTATTACTCATTACTGACAGAAATGATATTTGTAGGATATGTTTAAGAAGAAGAAGATTTCATTTTTCAATGGATTATTCGAACAAAGTAAATCATCTTCATCCAAGTCACAACTGGGATACAAGAAGAACAAACAGAGCTCAAGCATAGCTTGATATTTTACTCATCTTGACATGTTAGGCTACCACATGGCAACACCTCCGACCTTGATGTTGAAGAAGTCACCTTCTTTGGGGACGAATGCGATGGCGAATATGTGAGTAGGCCAGGAATGCGTGAGACTGTGTGGAAGACCATACAATTCCTAACTCAATAGTCCTTCAAGATTCTTGAGGAAATACCTATCTACAAACCAACTACATTATCCGAGGATGAAAAGAATCTTGAAAAGGAACTAGAGGCTACGGACCACATCATGATTTTTGACGTCAACACCCAGGTTGGAGCCACTAGCCACCAAGAGTCTAAGGTTAGGGGTGGTGATAATGCCAATAAGGACGAAGGTAATGGAGAGTTGGAGATTGAGGGCCATTACGTTCCTCATAGTCTAGATGAGTCAGTCCCTATGGTCTTTGACTATAATAATTCGTCGACACAAGCTAGAAGTCTTAACCTTTGGACTGGATGAGGACAACAACTATATGAGGGGCATGAATTCCATGACCACTACGAGGAGTATAAGAGGTTTCGACAGCCAAAAAAAAATGAATCTCACGAGGCCTTGAGGCGTAGTCACTATGACTATTATTGGCCATCTTATTCATACCAGCAGATGTTTGTTTAACAGTTACCACTGATATTGTACCCACCTTCACTATTGTTTACTAGCCACCCTAGTATGTTTGGACCAGCTAATCCCTCTTAATCATCACCACCAATGTATGCACCTTATCATCCTTACCAGCCTGGAAGCATTAAAACTTTTGTATCCTTCGGGTCTAGTACCAGCCAAGAATTCTTTTTGAACTAGATGGTCTTGCCATGATGTACCCACCTTCACTAATATGTTTCGACAATCGGCTAGCATTTTTGTGGAAGATAGTCGTATGATGTGGGATAGACCTGCGGATCGGGAGGATGACCACGTGAATGTTTGGACCGATCAGGGTGAGGTTTGGCTAGGAGATATTATATATGAGGTCATCAGCGTAGATTAGTGAACTGTTTGGGTTGAGTATTTTTATTTGGAACGTAATGTAACGAGCCACGTGATGTATTAGGACATGATCTATTTGATTGAACAATGTGATGTACTAAGTGATTAAGGTAACCCAATACGGCCATCAATTGATTTAACAATGTATGTGATGACTATTTATGTGTTTGATGATTATTCTTCAACCGTTGCCTGATGGGATGGTCACTTGTAATTTTGGTTGGGATTGTGACTTTGATAGCAACATCTACATGACTTGAGAATTTTCAACAATTTCTGGTATATGATATTTGTTTGTGTGATGTTCAACTAGAATGGCTAAGGATAATGGCAACAAGGCTACTTAGATGACTAACAAGGGTTCATCGAGTAAGATCAGGGGAAAGACCCACAATAACCTTAACAAATGCCCACCCCTTCAATCAAGATCCAAAATGATTCACTTCCTCTATCTAAGGAGCAACAAAAAGCCGAGCTTGTGGCCGAACTACAACAGATGATTACTTTAGGGATAAGCCTTCTACTAGCAAAGGCAAGAGTAACTCGAGGGCTAAGGTATCATTAGAGTCATTTAGGTATTCTAACGACAATGAGTGGGAAGACAACAACTCTAGTTCTGTTGATTTTGAGGAGGCAGACAAACCCCAGAAGAAAAAATTGAAGGAATCAAATTCAAACGGATGTACATACCAAAAATGCTTCACTTGTAAATGTGAGGTCTTTAGGGGGGATAGGTTTATAGCATGGTTTGGGCAAAGTTTCAAAAGCTTTTCCCGAAGAAGTATATGCCTGAACATGAGGTTGAATAACTAGATAATTAATATCTTTACTTGCAGATGGAAGGTATTGATTGTCATATCCTCAATTTCCATGAACGGGGTTTTATCGTTAGACGTGTGACACACCAGTATCTCAGTCATTAGTTACACCATACTACACATTCATTACAAAATTTTTTATTAAATTTCTCAATTAATCCAAACCACTACCCAAAAGTCAGGTTTCATAGTTAATAATGTGAAAAGCGAATTTAAAAAAAATCCAAAACCAATACTGCGTAAATACACGTGCCCAAACTCAGAATTAGTTGTAAAACCCAAATAATAGTTTTAAAAGGATCGAAATGCATGAAAATCTAATGTTGTGCTCCTAGAAATGAAATTACCTTTAAGAACCTAAAAGAATCATGCGAAAGTATCAACACAGACTTGGTGAGTTCATAAGTTTATAAAGCAAGCAAACAGTTTGGAAACAGATACTGTAAACAAGTTATATCATTATAGATAACTAAACTATATTTCATGTCACCAAGTGTTTGAAGTTCGCAATCAAAGATGACAAGTATATATATATATATGTATGTATGTATGTATAACTTGGCACACCATACACACACCATGCACAACTAAGATCGCATGCACATAACCACACACCATGAATACCTAAGACCTCATGCCCACAACAACACCATGCATACCCTCGATCTATAGAAAACACACATCAAGGACCCTAAAGAAACAAACACATACATACAATGAAACAAATTCACACAACCCTGAAACCCTAATCGGGTTTCTCTCACACACTCAGTGCATGCACACGTACACCCATGCAGTCACGCAAACCATCACCGAACATCAACCATTACCATACACACTCACCTAACATCATATCGGCCAATTCTACATACATACACACAACATGCAAATCCTTGACTAACATGCATATATACACGCAACATGCATCATATCAGACAAACCAAAAGTTTACACCCATAAAATATATATAATGATCGACACACACTACACATAACATACACAATCGAACACAATTGCCCAACCCTAATGGGGAACCTCCCCATGCAGCAATACACAATCCTAAATAACCCTTTAACCCACGCATGCATATTCAACCAAACCATAACCCCACATGCGCATCTTATATACACTAATGCACATGAATCAAATACACAAAACCATACCAACATTAATTGCTAAGGATAATGAGGAACACATACTCGATTGAAGGACCTGCAAGACGCAAGAAGGGGGTTTTGATCATCGGTTATCGTCGATTACGGTGTAGGAGTACAAGAGCGAGAATGAGAGAGAGTATGGGGCTAAGGTATGGTTTTCAATGGGGAGAGTGTAGAGAGAGAGAGCCGAGAGATGAAGAGGGAGCACGGTAGGTGTTGCGGCCTAGAATTTCACAAAGATGGGAGTTTTGAGGGATATAGGAACCGAGTGTGGGGAGGGGTGGTTAAGGGGGTAGGGTTAGATTTATAATAATTAATTATTTATTAGTTTAGTTAAATTATGGTTAGGTTTTAATAATAATATTATTATTTATTTTTATTTACTAAAAGTAACATATTGTAGGACCGTTTGGGGAGGTCAAAGCAATAGTTTCACAGGTTGTTTGGAGAGTGAACTTGAATAACATTTACAAGATCAAATAGGAAACCGACTTTATATAAACTTGGAACTTAAAGTAAAAGAACACAAGTAGAAATGGTTTTCAAGAATGTTGTATATTGCTCTCAGGTTTTATTATAAAGTTACAAAGTGATCAAGTGATAATTCAAAATACAAGACCTGAGATACTTTATACTACATCCTACAGCCTGTCATACTTTGAATGCTAGCTGGAGACACTGATCTATACAACAAAATCAATATAAGGTCAAAAAAGCAGATTTCCTTTTTGACATGTGACTATGACATGTCATAGCTCACATACTAATGCATTACAAAAAAGTATAAAAGTACAAAGTAGAATATTACAGACACCTAGACCATAATCTACAGTTTACTAAAGCATGGACCTTTTTCACCAACCTATGCAAGTTGGTGAGCCTTTAGAGTGGTAGTGAAAAGTTGGTCAGCTTTCTGAAAAAATAGCCCAGAGAAAGCATGTCTTCTCTGTCCTCGGAAGAAATCAGTCTTCTATCTTGTTGGCTTTGGAAGACTTTGTTTACTAAGCTTCGAAAGACTTCATCTTTGGCTTTGAAAGATCTTGGTCTTGGCTTCGGAAGATTTTACACTTGGACAGTTTTCTTAGGAGAAGTGTAAAACTTCTCCTAAGATACTTTATTATAAAGTTACAAAGTGATCAAGTGATAATTCAAAATACAAGACCTGAGATACTTTATACTACATCCTACAGCCTGTCATACTTTGAATGCTAGCTGGAGACACTGATCTATACAACAAAATCAATATAAGGTCAAAAAAGCAGATTTCCTTTTTGACATGTGACTATGACATGTCATAGCTCACATACTAATGCATTACAAAAAAGTATAAAAGTACAAAGTAGAATATTACAGACACCTAGACCATAATCTACAGTTTACTAAAGCATGGACCTTTTTCACCAACCTATGCAAGTTGGTGAGCCTTTAGAGTGGTAGTGAAAAGTTGGTCAGCTTTCTGAAAAAATAGCCCAGAGAAAGCATGTCTTCTCTGTCCTCGGAAGAAATCAGTCTTCTATCTTGTTGGCTTTGGAAGACTTTGTTTACTAAGCTTCGAAAGACTTCATCTTTGGCTTCGAAAGATCTTGGTCTTGGCTTCGGAAGATTTTACACTTGGACAGTTTTCTTAGGAGAAGTGTAAAACTTCCATAGTAACTTCTGCAATGCACATGCATGCAAACAGGAAGCTCTTTGGCTACTTTGGTTGCATCAACCTTTCAAGTATTCTTTACAAACTCCCCCTAGGATCATGCTACCAAAACAGAGAAGGATACTCAGAAATTAACAGTCCTCATTAGGATCAATACCATGCCTTTCTTCATCAATTGGTTAGGATCCCTAAGACTTTCATAGTATCTCCTCATATCATATAGATTATGCAGAGGGAGATCAAACATGTGTTGCCAGGGATTGACATCTTGACCTCCTTGATCTCTAATGACATACCATCTATCTGGATTAGCTAAAAAGCTCTAGGACAGAATGGGTATTCCAACTACAAGAGGCGTTGCTTGACAAGTAGTTAGTTGAGCAGCCTCTTCTTGAGCAACCTTCGAATGTTTTAACTCATTTTAAGGTTCAGAGGTGGATGCCTTAGACTTCTTATTCTTCTTCTTGTCCCTTGTGATGCCCATCATTTTTCTCTTTCTCTACTTTAACTGAGGAGAGTGGCCTGCAGCATTAGTTGATCTTTCTGTATTCTCCTCAGTTGGGTCCTTTTCCTCCATATGTTCAGAAGCAGGAGGTTCAGAACCTTGTTGTGGGTTAGAAGAAGAAGTTGGCTTAGATGTAGCTTCAGGATCAGGTTGTGTTGTCTCTTGTGGTTCAACCTTCACCTCAACCTCAGGTACAGCTTGACTTGGTGGAGAATGAAAGTCAACCAGCTGACCTTCCTTTATCTTCTGCTTGATCCTTCTGATATACTCATCCATTGTGGCTATTGACTTAGCAGTCTACTCTCTCATTTTTATTTTAACAACTTTTCTTTGAGTTTGAGCTTTTTCTTCTAGCTGTTTGATGTATTCAAATTCAACATATTCATACGAGAGAGGATTGAGAGCTGTTGCCTGATAGATACCTGTGGCACTTAGATAGGTTATCATTTTCTGTATCTCTTGTTCTTTGCCTATATGTGTTTGTTCCTGTTATACAGCCACAGTCTCATTCTCAATACTTTCTTGAACTGGAGAGAGGGCAGGGGCTTTGTAGAGTTTCTTTCTTTTCCTTTCTTCTTTGATCTTGAGGAGCAATTCTACAGCCTCAGCCTCCTTTCTCTCTTTAGAAAACTCTGTGTCTGCCAGTTCATTCAACTCTCCCCTAGCCTTCCTCTTCCTCTCACTTTTCTCCTCCTCAATCTCCTCAGAAGTCATCTTCATTTTTCCTTTATCAATTGTTGGCCTATATGACTCAGGGTGGATAGAGCTTTGGCCTTTTGATGATTGTACTGAGCTTGAACTTTGGCCAAAGAGAGGTTATGATACACCTTCACCAGCAGGTGTTTCACTAAGGGTAGTGGTTGTTGAGGATGAGCCTATCTCAAGGTTCACAGGGTCCACTACTGGGCCTTCAACCAAGGTTTCCCCTTCGAAGCTAATCTTAGGATCTATCTTAGTATCTAGTTGACCAATAGTTTTCCCTGCTAGCCTCTATCTATATAATTTTGCTCTGCTTCTAAACTCCTGCAGCACCCACTCTTGACTCATTTCAGCTAATCTGCCAGCCTGTTTGTTTTGGATAGGGTTGTCAAGTGGCAGATCAACTAAAGCTATACTCTCATGGAATCTCAAAGTCTGAAAATTGAAGACCTCCTGTAGCCCCTAAGATCTGGAGAGCACCAAGGGCATTCTTGCATTGTGATACCACCATCCCACTACTGGATTTTCAGCAGGGTAGGATAGGGCAAACATGGCCATTGGAATTCCTTCCTTAAAGAGTTCTTGTAATATGGCCTACACATCAGTGTGAGCCTTAGGAAGTTGTTGAGTCTGGACAATTGCAAGTGAGGGTGAGAATCCTCATTGTCCATACTCAGGACTGAACTCTCAGGTTCTGTGGTTGTAGTGACTTTCTCCCCCTTTTTGGTAGCATCATCCACTTGCATAGGTGAGCTAGAGGTTAAGTCCAGCACTTTCACAAGTTCTTGTGAACCTGGTTGAGTTTGTCTTGGTGGTCTCTCAGCTAGCTTGCCCTTGAGATCGGTGATCTTAAGTTGTTGGTCGTTGACCCTCTTCTACAAGGCAGTCACTTGAGATTCCAAGTGACTAACCTTAGAAACTAATTAGGTGATTGTTTGTTACAGTTGTTGCACCTTTAGTTGCAAACTCCCCTCATCTTCAAATGAAGAATTATGGGGGGATGAGAGAATTGTACCAATGTCTTTTTCCTCATCACCAGCATATTGTTCTTGGCTGCTGGATTTCCCTTACTCCATGACAGCTTAAGTTGAAATGTCAAGGGACTTGGTTGCCATGGTTGATGTCTTAAAGATGTAATCACTTGCAGAAGTGAGAGCCTCTTCCATATAGATCTCCTAAACTTGTTTAGGGAGATCCACCTCAGTTTGGGGTGGATGATGTGGGCTAGACATGGGAGAAGCAGAAGCACTCATCTCTCCTTTAGCAAGGGTGGAGAAGAAAGGCTCATGGTACTCACTGAATCCCATGTCTTCATCATCATAGAATTCTAGGTTGGGGATTGGTTGGTTAAGATCCAGAGGCTGGGGATGGTAACTGTCCCCTGAAAGTTATTCACTAGAGTTTTGAGACTCTGAGTGAAGACTTAAGGCAAGTTGGGTGATGAGCTCATCAGGCTGAGCATGAAGAACCTCAGCACTAATCATTGGTGAGATAGGAGTGGTTTGCTCCTCAGGAGAAATGGGAGCTCAAGTGTCCACTTTCTCCTGCATGGGAGGTGATATGGGGCCTGCACAAGCTGAATAGCCTGTGTAGGGGTTCATTTGGATTTTCTCTAGTAAGTGAAGGTTATTTAAGGTTGAGAGGATAGCTCGGAGATAATAGGTGTGAGTTCAACACTAGTTGGTGCTGCTAAGTTGTCACCTTGAGCAATGAGCTCTAACATTTTTGAGACAAGGGGTGTTTCAACCCGAAAGAATCTCACAATAGGTTTTCTCATAATTTTAAAGATGTCAGGCTTCATCTGTCCCAATTAAAGAACATTGCTTGTTCCCCTTAATTATGAGCACAGTTCACAGTTAAGAATATACTGAACATATCTAGGGAGAAAGTACTATATAGGAAAGGTATTCAGTAATTTGATCCCTTGAACCATTCCATGGACTATATAGGAAAGGTATTCAGGAATTTGATCCTATCCTCCATGCTTGTTGGATAGGCTGTAAATAACCACATGGAGGAGGTATTTCCATTAGGAGAAAACCTTTCCCTTTCTGAAGGTTCTTGCAGAGCAGTCCCCCACATAGACAATCTGACCAAAAGTATGATTTACAGCAGCTTTAGGGAAAGACAAGTCACCTTTTTCATCATCTAGCATGAGATGAGTGTTTATGGAGGCTGGAGTGATGAAGATTGTCCTACCCTGCACTGTGGCAGCAGTGCCTTCTCCCCATCCATGGTGACCTCTTGACAGGTCCGCAAAAACTCCAGAAGTTTATCCTCATAGAGAGGAGGATCAATAGTGAGGGAGGTGAAGTAGTTCGACAGAGATAGGAAGCGACAAACCTCTGAGATGCCAGGATCTTTCTTAGAGTGCAACAGAGCAACGTGATTGTGTTGTTTATGAAGATGCATGGAGAAATCGGGTTGGTTTCTACGGTGGAGGTTGGCCATTTGAAGTAGCTTTTGGTGAAGGAAGGTAAGAACAAAGTTAGTTTTGAAGAGTTTAGGTTAGAGAAATTTCAGATGAAGGAGATAGTGAGGAAAGAGTGAATTGTTGAGTGTATATGAATGAATTGGAGTTGAAACACAGTTAATATGTTAAGGATAAACTTTAAAATCCGAACGTCGGTCCCACCTCTGAAAAAGTACCCAAAAAGGTAGTTTTCTTGAAAGTCGAAAATCTTTCGAAGGTATTTTGTCTTCGGAAGTTTTGAAAAACTTTCGAAGCCAATTTTGACTTCGGAAGAAATTTTCTTAAAGAAAAGTTTGCTTCCGAAGTATAGTTTGTTTTGAGAGACATTAAGTATCAGAAGCTTTACTCAAAAGTAAATTTTTCGAGACTAATTTGCTTCGGAAGAAAATTGTTCTTCAATTCATATAAGTGTTTTAAGGTTCGCAAGATATTTTTCAAATATCTTCCGAAGGTAATTTACTTATTTGAGTTGAAAACATAAGTTTCTTCCAAAGTTAACCTTAATGTCCTTCAAAAGAAATTACAATCCAAATTGTTTTGAGTCTAAGAAATATCAGTTAGAAAAGTTTCTTTCAAAATAACTAGGCTTATATGGGTGATGAAATAGACAACATTTAAGACTAATAGTTTTGAAAATAATTCTGAAAATAATTTAAAAAAATCTACTCAAAGTTAATCAATCCAATAGCTGATATTAGATACTTAAATCTCTGTTCATCAAATGCCTTGGCGAACAGATCAGCATATTGTTCATTTGTGTTAACTTTGAGTAGTTTTGTCAAACCTTTCTCAAAATTATATCTTATCAAATGATACCTGATATTGATGTGCTTTGTCTTGGGGTGCTACACATGATTCTCTTTAGTAGAGATATCATTGTTGTTGTCTATGTGAATGGGAGTCTACTTGAAGTTAAATCCATAATCCAGCATCTGATTCTGAATCCAAAGCACTTGAGCACAGCAGCTTGTAGCAACAATGTATCCAGCTTCAGTAGTTGATGCAGACACACATGATTGTTTCTTGCATTGCCATGAGACTATCCTTCCACCAAGGAACTGACATCCCCCTGATGTAGACTTTGCAGTCATGTTGCAACCATAATAGTCACTATCTATATATGCATATAGATTGAATTCAGAACACTTTGGATACCAAAGTCCAAGCTTGGGAGCACCTTTGAGATATCTAAGTGTTCTCTTGATAGCAACTAGGTGAGACATCTTGGGGTTGACTTGATATCATACACAAATATATGTGGCAAACATGATATCAGGTCTACTGGCTGTGAGGTACATGAGAGACCCAATCATTACCATGTAGAGGTGTGCATCAACACACTCCCCCTCACGGTTAGGACCTAGAGAGTGGTTTCTTGCTATGGGAGTCTTGGCAACCTTGTAGTCAGTTAAATGAAATTTGGTCAGTATGTCTTGAACATACTTTGACTGGTTTATGAAGATACCATTGTCCACCTGCTTCACTTGAATTCCTAGAAAAAAATTGAGTTCTCCCATGGCACTCATTTCAAATCTATTTTTAATCAACTTATTAAACTCTTTGAAGAGACTTGGATTAGGTGACCTAAAAATGATGTCATCTACATAAACTTGAACCAGAATCAAATCATTCCATATTCCTTTGAGAAAAAGTGTGTTGTCAATGGTACCTCTCTTGAATCCATGCCGGACAAGGTATTGTGACAGTGTCTCAAACTACTTCCTTGGAGACTGATGAAGCCCGTAGAGAGCTTTGTCAAGCTTGCAGACATAATTAGGATGATCTGGGTCTACAAAGGCAGGTGGTTGTTTAACATACACTTCCTCTTTAATCACACCATATAGAAAAGCACACTTGACATCAAGCTGGTAGACTTCGAAATCCTTGGATGCAGCAAAAGCCAGGAATATCCTAATAGCTTCAAGTCTTGCTACTGGAGCAAAGACATCAGTGTAGTCAATCCCTTCTTCTTGAGTGTACCCTTGAACAACTAGTCTAGCCTTTTTTTGATGACAAGTCCTCTATCATCCTTTTTGTTCTTAAAACCCATTTGGTTCCTATAGTAGTCTTCCCATGAGGAAGAGGACATAGGTTTCAAACCTTCTGTCTTTTGAATTGAAGTAGCTCCTCCTGTATTGCTTCAACCCAACTTCCATCCTTCAAAGCCTCATCAATCTTCTTTGGCTCTATCTGAGACAAGAAACAAGATATAGACAAACATTTTTTTCATGGGTTTGTCCTCTTGTCCTTACTCCTCTCTCAACATCTCCAATGATGTTTCTCGTAGGGTGAGACTTGTGGATTCTCAGTTGAGGAATCACATCCAGTTGCTTTGACAGATCTAAGTTTGTTAAATTTAGATCTGGTGATTAAGGATCACCCACCATATCAACACACTTATCAAGATTGACTTGATCCAATGAGTGTGTGACATCATTGATGTTATCTTCAGTAAAGAGGTCTTCAGTATCATGAAATTCTGGGTCAGAATCACCATCTCCACATCCTCCTACATTTGAAGGTCCTTCATTTGAGTTTTGTGCCACTGAGTTGCAATTTGTAGGCAGCTCCGATGTATCAGCTGAATTTGTCATTGTAGTGCTGATAGGATCTCCACCTGCAGGGTTAGTTACCATTAGAGCGAAAGTAGTATTCAAACTTGGCCTTCTCAGCTCAAATCTTGGGTCATGATCTCCTATTAATAAGTTACCTTTAGACCCTAAAACATCTTTACAAGATTTATTAAAACAGTTGGTAAATAAATCAAGATCAAATAGCCAATCAGGACGAGAACCCTTTACATCAGGTGTGTGTTCATTGAAAGTCACATTGGCTGACTCCTCAACTACTCTAGTTCTAAGATTGTATACTCTATAAGCCTTAGCTTGAGAAGATTATCCAATGAAATGTCCATAGTCGGACTTCTCAGCAAATTTGGCTAGATGATCTTTGGTATTCAAGATGGTGCAATACCATCCAAATGATCTGAGGAAACCAATGAAAGGTCTCCTTTTATGCCACAGCTTATAAGTAGTCTTACCATGAGTTTTGATAACTAAAACTTTCTTCTGCACATAGTAGGCAATGTTAACCGCCTCTGCCCAGAAGTTGATAGGCCTGTTTAAAATCAGACACCATGGTTCTTGTAGTTTCAATAAGTGTCCAGTTTCTCCTCTCAGCAACACTATTTTGCTGAGGAGTCTTAGGAGCACTGTATTGTCTTGAAATACCTTTTTCCTCACAAACTAAATCAAGGATATGATTTTTGAATTCTGTTCCTTGATCACATCTTATGATCTTGCCCTTGTGATCAGATTGATTCTCAATCTTCAGAATGAAGGACTTCAAGATTTCAGGAGTCTCATCCTTAGTTCTAAGGAAGAAGACCCAAGTGTATCATGTGAAGTCATCTATGATCAGAAAACAATATGAATTTTTTCTTAAACTCATTACACTTGTGGGACCAAACAGATCCAAGTGTAATAAGTGAAGGGGGTAGTGATGGAGTTGACTTCGTTTAGCTTGTGAGACACTTTGTGTTGCTTTTCTTTCAGACATGCAACATAATGGTCATCACTTGTAAACTCTTTCTTTGGCTTTTCAGTTACCAAATCATCTTTAAATTATCTATTCATGTTCTTAAAGTTTACATGGCACATTCTTTTATGCTAGAGGAAGGATTCATCACTATTGGCTTTAGATAGAAAGCAGGAAACATCTCCAGAAGGGAAGGTTTCTTGCAAATCCATCTTGTACATGTTCCTTTTCCTGGGGGCTTTTAGCAGGATATGCTCTTGAGGAATGACCACCCCAGGCTTGAGAACAATGCACTCATGTTTATTGAAGAACATGTTATGCTTCTGGTCATAAAATTAGGATACACTCAGAAGATTGTACTCAACCTCCTTGACAAAGTTTACATTTTCAATGCTGAGCTTACCATTTGTGACCTTGCCCTTTCTAGTGATGTAACCACCAGATTCTCCTACAAAAGCAACTGGCCCTCCATCAAACTTTTCAAACTTTTGTGGCCAGAAGTCAATCCCTGTCATGTGCCTGAACAGCCACTATCAATAATCCATACATTCCTTTTGATGTTCAGCTGTTCCTACATAATAAGAGATGGTTAGTAACATTTGGAGACCCAAGCCTTGCTTGTCTTGGGTTCATTTATATTAATAGAACATAAATCAATAGTTATGGAACCTATGTTTAAGCTTTAGGATTTTGAGCTGTTGATGATGAGGAAACGTCAGTCACTTGGCCTTGCTTTGTCTTCCATACCATCTTGCAGACTTGACCATCTTTCTTGCAGACTTGGCCATCTTTGTCCATTTCTTCTCTCTAGGAGAATGGTGTCCCTTATCAGATTGAACCTTCTCACTCAGTTCACGTTCATCCTTCACCATCTCCTTTCATTCTCATCTTCTTCATCTTTCCCTTGAACTGGATCTTCTGGAGGAAGCTTATCTTCACAAGTTCCACACCTTGGTTGTATTACAGATAATAGAGTGTGTGGAGGAGCTATTTCACTAGATCCCAGTCCCTGCCTGTTTTGATAAGACACTCTGGCATGAAGAGATGAAGATATGATATTCTTGAAGGTTTCCTCTTCAAGAACATATTTTTCTGCCCTGGCTTTGCTGATCACAAGCTTAACCTGACATTTAGTTAACTTAGCAATGAAATCTTTGATTTGAGTCTTGTAATTTGTGTGCTCACGTTTAAGAGTAGAAATTGTTTTCTTTAAATCTTCTATTTTAAATTTATAATCATTTTCTGCTCTTTTAAAATCAGCTTTTAAAATATTCAAATACTCAATATCAGATCTCACTTTTAAGTAATAGGATCTATACATGCTTACTTTAGCACTGCATTCAGGTGTACACAGATATTTTGTTACCTTCGGTTCTTCATGGTCAGCCATCAAGGCATGGTTTGGAGAAGCATCTTTAACCTGGAAACTCCAATCAAAGCCTCCTTCTTCAATAGCTACTACAGCCTGTTGCTTGAGCTTCTCAGCTTCTGAGCCCTATTAGTGTAGTTTGATCTGGATTGTGCCTGGCCACCATTTGTTATTGGTGCCTTTCACTATGTAGAAAAGTGTCCATTTGGTTACAGTTGTCTCTTGGACTAGGCTTTCTTGAATGTAGCTCTCCCTTGGTGTCTCCGGGAAGGTGAGAAAGGGCCCTTTTGTGACTTGTTAGGGTAGCTAAGAAGATGATGCTGTGGTTCTCTACTATCCCTTTCAACCACGTGGAGGGCAGAACTATTGTGGGTACTGGATGAGCTGTGATATGGATTTTGCATGTTCATCTCCATCTGGTAACCGCTCAGGATACCATATAGCTCAGTAAGGGTAAGAGTTAAGAGGTTCTCAGTTCTTTTAATGGCGACATCGTAGTGAGTCCATTCTCTAGGAAGAGAGAACATTAACTTTCTCACAAGGTCCCTATTCTCCAATTTTACACCAGTTTCCACCGGAGTGTCCACAATCTCAACATATCTGAAATACTGCTGAGTGATGGTTTCACCAGTGTTGAAGCTGAAGTTCTCAAACTGCTGCTTCATAAGGTCTTTCTTGTTCTCCTTGGCTTCCTCAGACCCCTCATACATCAACTTCAGTGCATCACAAAGCTGCTTGGCAGTTTTGCACTTCTTAAAGCCTCTGTAGAATGAGTTGGGATTAGCAGTTTGAAGAGCGGTCATGACCTTCTGATCTACATCTAGTCTCTTCCAATCTTCATCAGAATAGTTAGCCACATCCTTTGGTATTATTTAACGAGCAGTAGTTGTTGAAGGTGTGTATGGAACATGAGGTCCACAGACAACAGATCTCCACATCCTACTGTCTTGAGACTTGATGAACCCTTCCATTCTTTGACACCAAGTATCAAAGTCATCAGGAGTGATCAGTGGAGACTTTGTCATTGTGCTAGTTTCCATGTCAGCTTTGGAGAGAGCTACCATTTAAGCAAATAAGTGCTTTGTGAAACTAAGCAGATTTAAGATGGTAAGATCTTATGTTGGATCAAGTAAGGCTGGTGCAACCGAAACAAACACTTAGACAATTTTGGTGCAACTGATGAAGAACTTTCGAAGGCAAAAGCAGAGCTTCCGAAGGTGAAGACTGAAAGAGCTTCCGAAGAGGAACTCCAACTTCTGAAGACAAAGTCTTCCCTCTTCCGAAGTTCAACACTTAGAAGAAATCAAGACAATGACTTCCGAAGTATGAAGACCTGAAGAATGTCTCAAGCCTCGGAAGAAGTAGCCTCTTCTGAAGTATAAGTGGCTTCGGAAGAACTTGTTCTTTCGAAGCCAATTATACTTCAGAAGAACCTACTATGAACCAGTGGACATAAGTATGGTCCCTTGACACTCCGCTACAAATTTCTGATATACTGCATGGTGCTTTTCCCACTCCCATGTAGTTGACCATACTTTATTCCACTATTCATTCTTTATCAGTTAGTGCAGTTACCAACTTTAGTTGGTGACAAAAAGTAAGTCATGGACATGACATGACTACCAAATCTTATATAATATTTTATCTAAGATACCTTACCTTTAGCAATGTAGTATTTGCTTTAGTGATAGGTTTCTAGCTGGTATCAAAGTATATCCGACTGTAGGTAGTAGTATATATAGTTTCTCATTGTAACTCATGTAACATGCTTGTAAGAGTCTTGTAATACTTTGAGTTGAGAAGTAATATATACAAGTATCTTGAAAATTATCTTCCTGTGTTCTGTTATACTTAGTATATTATTATCAACTCTTAAGAGATTCTGATTTCATCAAACCGAGTGAGATTTAGTGAACTTGAGAGATAATATCTGTGTTGAGTGACAAAAACCAATCCTGCAATTGGTATCAGAGCTTCTTAGGCTCTTGATTGTGAGATCTTACCATCCAAATCAACCTTTTGTTTTCATTCATACTTACACTTCACTCAAAATGGACCTCAACCAAAAATCATCAGAAAGTGAAATGGGAACGATGTCTAAAGCTCCCATCATCACTCCTAAAAACTTCAGATCTTGGAGCCGACGTATTTAAGGCTTCATCAAGTATCAAGACAGCATGATGTGGAAATCTATCATCAATGGTCCTTACAAGCCAAAGGTTGCAGCACCGACTAGAAATGGTGCTATGATAGAGAAGGATGTTGAAGATTATTCTGATAAAGATCTCAAGAGGCTAAAGATCGATAGAAAAGCTATGACTGTTCTTATGACTACAATACCCAACTCCGTCATGGTGGGATTTGAGCATTACCAGTCAGCCAAAGAACTCTTTGATGCTTTGACTCAGATGTATGCCGGCTCCAATGACTCCAAGAAAGATTCCCAGAAGCAATAGTTTGAAAACTTTACTTATATTGTTGTAGAGACCCTTAGCCAGTAATACTTCTGGTACATGGATCTTATTTCATGACTTCAGTCTGTGGGAGTGAATCTTGAGATGAGAGATCACTCAAGAAAGTTCATGAGTGCACTTCCAAATGAGTGGACATTTTACTGTGTCTCTATAAAGAGGACAGAGAACTTAAACTCTCTAACAATGACTGAACTATATGGCATCCTTGATGGATACCGTGTAGAGATGGAGAACAAGAGAGGCCACCAGGTGAGCAGACCCTCAAGCCTTCCTGCTAACAACGCTTTAAGGGTTGCTGAAGGCTCAAGACCCCCCCCCCCCCAACCTCAGTAGTACCTGACTTACCTTTCCTTTCCTAAGACTCCAAGGTCTCAACAGGCTCACTCAAGTCCCTTCCAGGACAACTGTGCCTTTGTCTCAGGAAATGGGCATTCTAGTGATTTTTAGTTTTGCTTTGATGATCTAAAATGTTTCAGCCCAGATGATGTCGAGTACATGGACATTGTCCAACAGATGGCTCTGTTAATTTACAGGGCGAAGAAGTTCTGTAAGAGAACTGGAAGGCAATTTCCCCAAAACCCAACTAACAGCAAGTTTGGGTTTGACAAGACAAAGGCTAAATGTTACAACTATAACCAACTTGGCCACTTTGCCAGGGAATGTAAGGCTCCCAAGTCAAATCCGGGAACCTCTCAAGTCTCCATACATCCTACCACACCTAAAACAACTGGAAAGCCAACTGAACAACACACAGCTTATGTTGCTCAAGAAGTGGACTGGAGCTTCATGGTGCAGGAAGTAACCCTGCTCAAGCATTGATGGCTGGAACTGATGATAGCAAGGTATTTGAATACCTCTGTACTCCAGCTTGTATTGCTAAAGTTAAATTGTATCAGGACTACAATATGGAAATTAAATCTGATAGTGAGTCTTTAAATATCCTTAAAAGTGATTTTAAAAGGGCTGAATCTGACTATAAAATGAAAATTGAAGAGTTGGAGAAAACTGTGTCCTTTTTAAAACATGAGCATACCAATTATAAGACTCAAATCAAAGATTTAATCTCCAAATTGAGTGAGGCTGTCACGGCTGAGGCTCAAGCCAGGAAGCATGCTATTTCTGAGCAAAACTTCCAAGCCATTCTTGCATCATCCTCTCACTAAAAAATTTGTTATCAAAACAAAGGTGGGTTGGGAACCAATGAAATTGCTCCTCCACATTCTTATGAGTCTATTAGACAACCAAGATGTGAGACTTAAGAGCAAGAGGTTCCATTTGCTGACCCACCTTCCCATGAGTTGAAGAGTGATGCAACTATGGAGACCATCATAGAGAAGGATCAAGTGAATCAACCTATTTCCACAAGTGATGATCAACCCTTAACCACCAAAGCCAGAAGAAACAGGGCTAAGGCAACCAGAAAAACTACCAAGAAAGTGGCTGAGTCCAAGTTGAAAATAGAACCAAAAGAAAAGGGAGTATTCATTTCAGCTGGATTCCAAGTGGTTGGAAATTCTGATCTTGGAAAGTAGTGTAGTACCAGCACTCCTGTCCTGCTGAAGGATCAGAAGTTAAAGGGGAAGACTGTTGATGAGGACAAGAAGAGCAAGTAACAACAGTCTTCAAATCCCTCAAAGGTTAACATTGCATGCATAATGTGTGGTCTACAAAACCATATGGCCAGAGATTATTACTACAATCCTGCAAGCACACATTATGCAAATAATGTTAAGAAAGAAGGACTCAAGGAGGGTTTCACATTTGGACCCTATCACATGGTGCAAGTAATGAGGAAAGGAAAGCTTGTTTCCGAAGCAAAGTTGCTTTCGGAAGAAACTCATTCTTCCGAAGGGAAAATAGCTTCGGAAGAGAAAGCTAAGAAAATTCAAAAGAACAAAAAAGTTCCTTTGAAACCTTCCGAAAAGAAGACTACTTCGGAAGAAAAATTGAGGAAAGCTTCTTCCGAAAAGAAAGAAGCCTCGGAAGTATGCCATGCTGCATAAGCTTCATCAAGCTCATCTACTTTGATTAGCCAAGGGATGGACTGGAAGATCAAACAAGATGTTGTAGCCCAAACCTCTTCTTCACAAACATCTATTGAACCCCCATGCATACACTTTGGTTCAATTAAATCCTCATCATTGGAAAAGCCCAAGACGAGTAAGGCTTGGGTTTCCAATAAAAACTAACTTTTTCACCTTATGTGCAGGGATATCCACATGACAAGAATAACAATGTATGGATTGTAGATAGTGGATGCTCCAGGCACATGACTGGGAACAGATCTCTTCTTCAACAATTTTAACATTTTGATGGAGGTCCTGTTCAATTCGAAGGTGAGGCTGGAGGATACATTTCGGGCAGAGGAAATGTATCCAACGGCAAGTTAAGTATCGACAAAGTAAACTTTGTCAAACAACTTGAACACAATCTTTTGAGTGTTTCTCAGTTTTGTGATCAAAAGCACCAAATGCTTTTCACTGAACATGAGTGCATTATCCTCAAATCCGGGATGACAATTCCTCACGAATTGGTGCTTCTTAGATCTCCCAAGAAAAAAGGATATGTACAAGCTGGATATGAACAATGGTTCCCCATTGGGTGAAGTATCATGCTTTCTTTCCAAAGCTAATGGTGATGAGTCAACTCTATGGCATAAACGAATGTGTCATATTAATTTCAAAACCATGAATAAATTGGTTAAAAATAACTTAGTACATGGTTTGCCTAAAAAAGAATTTTTCTACAAAGATAACTTTGTTGCTTGTCTGAAAGGGAAGCAACATAGAGCATCTCATAAATCAAAAGTAGTTAACTCTATCATCACTCCATTACACTTATTGCACATGGATCTATTTGGTCCCACAAGTATAATGAGCATTGGAAGGAAATCATACTACCTTGTGATTGTTGATGATTTTACTAGATTCACATGGGTATTCTTTTTAAGAACTAAAGATGAAACTGCTGAAACTTTAAAATATTTTATTCTTAAAATAGAAAATCAAGTTGATCACAAGGTTAAGATAATTAGAAGTGATCAAGGGACTGAGTTTAAGAATCAAGTTCTTGACTCATTTTGTAACTCAAAAGGGATTGCCAGGCAATATAGTGCTCCTAGAACTTCTCAACAAAATGGTGTTGCTGAGAGGAGAAATAAGACACTTATTGAGGCTGCTCGAACTATGTTAGCTGATTCGAAGCTGCCTCTAACATTCTGGGCAGAGGCAGTCAGCACTGCATGCTATGTGCAGAACAGTGTTCTTGTAGTTAAGCCACATGGAAAAACCCCATATGAGTTATGGAACAAGAGGCCACCGTTCATTGGCTATCTCAGGTCCTTTGGCAGCAGGTGTACCATACTTAACACAAAGGATAATTTGGCAAAATTTGCTGAAAAGTCGGATGATGCTATCTTTGTTGGATATTCCTCTACCTCAATTGCCTATAGAGTGTATAACATTAAATATCAACAATTTGAGGAATCATCCAACATTGTTGTTAATGAGCACACTCCTTGTGTTAGGGGGAATGGCCGTGATCATATCTTTGATTTAGAATTGTTTCCAAACTATTCTAAACCCTCTTGTGAGAATGTTTCAGCTGGAATAGGTACTCAAAGTGATTCTGATGATGACAACTGTTTGAGTTATCCAGACCTCTTCCAAGTTCTCCTAAGATTTGCTAAAAATCAAGCTCCCATAATTGTTAGATCTGATAGCATAACTATCTCAAGAAATAGTGGATCTTCAACAAGTTGTCAAAAAAATAAGCCTCAAAACTCATTCGATGACAATGCACAACACCAAGCTGATGGAAGTAGCATTCTGAAGGAACAGACAACTGTCAATGCTGCCCCACAGCCTACTGATACTTATGCTATTTCTCCTTCATTCAATCAGTCCTCATTGAATGAGTGTGAAACATGAGCTGGACCAAGTGTTCAAAACCTCGAGCCAAACTTTTCCAATCTAGATCTATCCATGCAATTGGATGTGATCCCCAGGCTCAGGATTCACAACACTCATCCAGCTGAGAAGATCATTGGAGATGTCTCTGAAGGCGTGAGAACAAGGGGACAAACTCACAATAGGAATGTCTACCTGTACTCATGCTTCTTATCTCAGATGGAACCCAAGAAAGTAGAAGAAGCCTTGAAAGATAGTAGCTGGGTTGAATCAATGCAAGAGGAATTATTTCAATTCAAAAGACAAAAGGTTTGGAACCTATGTCCACTACCATCCGGTCAAGTACCAATAGGCACAAAATGGGTATTCGGGAATAAGAGAGATGATAGAGGCTTGATTATCAAGAACAAGGTAAGACTGGTAGTTCAAGGATACACTCAAGAGGAGGGAATTGATTACACTGATGTCTTTGCACCCGTTGCAAGACTTGAGGTAGTGAAGATCTTTCTTGCTTATGCTGCATCCAAGAATTTTACTGTCTACCAACTTGATGTCAAGTGTGCCTTTCTATATGGGAATATAGACAGGGAAATCTATGTGTGTCAGCCTCCAGGATTTGAAGAGCCACAGCATCCCAACTATGTGTGCAAACTGGATAAAGCTCTCTATGGCCTGCACCAGGAACCTAAGCTGTGGTATGAGACTTTGTCTCCGTTTCTCTTGAAGAATGGTTACACAAGAGGTACCACTGATAGACTTTATTCATAAGAAAGTCTGGGAAAGACATTCTGCTCGTACAAGTCTATGTTGATGACATCATATTTGGTTCATCAAATGACCAAATGTGTAAGGACTTTGAGAGCATTATGAAGAAGAAGTTTGAAATGAGCTCCATGGGAAAAATGGACTTTTTCCTTGGAATTCACGTAAAACAGATGAAAGAAAGGTTCTTTATCAATCAATCTAAATATGTCACTGACATTTTAGAGAGATTTGATATGAAAGATTGTAAGCCAGCTAAGACTCCTATACCCAGAAATCATAATCTTTGTCCTGACTCTAAAGGGGAGGATACTGATCAACATTAGTATAGGGCAATCATTGGATCTTTGATGTATCTCATAGCAAGTAGACCTGATATCATGTTTGAAACTTGCATCTGTGCAAAATATCAGGCTGCTCCAATGGTGTCTCACCTAGTTACTGCCAAGAGAATTCTTAGATACCTCAAAGGAGCACCTAAACTGGGTCTTTGGTATCCAAGGAATAGCAATTTCAATCTCTATGGCTATTCTGATAGTGACTATGGTGGCTGCAACATCAACAAGAAATCAACATCAGGAGGATGTCAATTTCTTGGTGGAAGGATTATCTCATGGCAATGCAAGAAGCAATCCTGTGTCTCAACATCAACTGCTGAAGCAGAATACATTGCCGCTGCTAGTTGCTGTGCTCAGCTGCTGTTGATTCAAAACCAGATGATGGATTATGGATTCAACTTCACGTAGACTCCTATCCAAATTGACAACAACAGTGCTATCTCCATTACAGAAAATCCAGTCGGGCACTCCAAGACAAAGCACATTGACATCAGGTATCATTTCATTAGAGATATTCATGAGAAAAATTTGATTAAACTAGTCAAAGTTGATTCGAATGAATAATATGCTGATTTGTTCACCAAAGCATTTGATGAACAAAGATTTAAGTATCTTATTACAGCTATTGGGATGATAAACATTGATTAGTCCATCTCATTTGAAAACCTTTTTCAAAATGTGTCTTGTCTTTGTCAATACAATCTAAGCCCTGTTACAAAAGGTTTTTCTTCAAAATATCACTAAGTGTAAAATCTTCCACAGAGGAATTAATCCTTGGAAGATGTTATATATATCTTCCGAAGCAAAATTCCTCCAAGTATCTTCGGAAGAGTTTTTAGTCTCGGAAAAAGCTTTTTGATATCATATCAAATCTACTTTCGAAACTTAATAAACTTCTTCGCTTCGATGGCCTTCTTACTCTCGGAAGTAAATTGAATAAATTTACATTCGGAAGTAATATTGGCTACAGAAGAAGATTACCTTCGGAAAAGTTGTACACTCAGAAGAAAGCTTTACTATGTAACTAAAATATTTTGGGCCCCACACTGTAAAAAGGGAAAGATTTTATAAATGATGTCGGAATATTTTAAATGGATTTTATCTTACCGCCATTGTCACATCATACCCCAAACCATCACTTCACCTTATCCATCTGCCATTTTCACCCATTTAAATACTTCCGACTCACTCCTTAAATCTTTTTACCAATTTCACTGCCCAAAGCTTTCTTCGTCTTCAACTTACCCAAATTCAAACTCATTTCTCTACAACTTTCTTAGAAAATGGCACTAAACCCTCAACACAACCAAGTCACACTCCTTGACTCTTCTAAGGATGCTGACTTCTCTGAAATCATCTCCTTCCTTACCCAATCCACCTACTACACTGCCCTAACTGTTAACCCCACCGTTTATTCGAACCACATGGCCAAATTATGGGGAAACGGACAAATTGTAACCCTGAACGGAGTTAGGGTTCTTAGGTCAAGCATCTGTGGTCAGGAATTGATCATATCTGAACAAATCATCAGGGAGCATCTAGAGCTTCATGATGAGGGCTCTCCTACAGAGTTCCCCAAAGCAGACCTGGATGACACATATACCCAGATGGGATATGGTGGTGATGTGAGCAAGTCAACTGTGTACAAGTTCATTATCTCTTACAATTGGAAGTTCCTGCTTCACATAGTCCTTCACTGCCTGTCAAACAAGTCTGGGGGATGGGATCAAATCCCTTATGAACTAGGATGCCTAGTTCATGGGTTGGTAAAAGGCCTTCGATTCAACTATTCAAGGTTTGTGCTGACCAACTTGATGGGGGACCTTCAAAAGGAAACATTTTACATGTATCCCCGGTTCATTCAACACATAATCAACTGTGAGCTGGACCAGAGTAAGCTTGTCTGTGCAGCTGCTCTACCTGTCCCTCACATGAGGCCGACCATCTTCAAAGTGCTGAAGAGGATGTCCACTAACTTTACTGGAAGACATACTGTGCTTCTTCCAGGTATGATTGAGCACATAGCTCCTGGTGACATCCCTGTTAAACCCACAGGCGATGAACCCACACCAGTAATAACCCTCACAATGCCAAATCTACCTTCCCACCCCATCAAAATTACATATCAGAGACGATCCAAACAAACCCTTGTTCAATCTCCTCTGATTGAACAAGTCCCCCTGTTCAATCCAAAAAGGCTAGAGTGGAAACATGGGCTCCCACTCAGTCTGAGGTCCCACCTTCCTTCACATTCGACCTTAATATGGGCATTGAGTCTCCTCAGTCTCAATCCCATGAGCCCCAAACCCAAGCTAAAACTCCTCAGGATGAGTCACTATATTCTCCTGAGCAGCCAAAAAGGGACAGCCCTCTCATAGGCTCAATGCCATTAGACATTGATCAAGGTCCCGGGTCATTAGGCATAACCTCTATATCCTTTACTGAACTTTTAATAGGAACTGATGAGGAGATTGTGTCTCTTCAAGGCCTTAAGGTTGATCGACAACACCAACTTAAGGATCAACTGAGCCTAGAGAGACCTCTGATCTCTAGCCCCCATCAGCAAGCCTCAATTGAGGTGAGTCCCACCGGTGTTGAAGGGACTCATGTAGATTCGGCTGCTACTACTGAAGGTGCCTCATTTGACCTTCAAGACAGTGGTAACATCTCTGAGACTGAATCTACAGCAATCGTGCCCTTTGATGACTCTGAAAGAGACATCATTAGGCAGGGGAAACCAGGGTGCCAAGAAACCACATCTGGTGGTGAGGATAGGTCTGCCACTCAGCAACTTGAGATTGAAAGTGTGCAGGCTCAACTAGCTGAGAAACAGATTGGGAGATCTGTTAGGCACCTACCAGTTCAAGTCTCTTTGACTTCTTCCTCTAGCTCATCAAGCTCTCAGGAAGATACTACCAAAAAAGGGGAGAATGTTCAGACACAAACACATAAGGAACCACAAAGTTTAGCTCTCTCTACTCTATCTTCTAGATATCCTACTCAGCAAGCAATAGTTTTCCCTGAGCCTCCTCCAATCATCCTTCAAATGGATTCAAGGATGCTCAAAGATCTAAGCAAGTTCTTAACCAAGTTCCTGATAAAATCTTCTATTGAACAGCCAAGTCTGGATGTTGCTGTGGCATACTTTGGGGCTGAAGAGCTTCAAAGGTTGAATGCACCATCTACCACTATCAAGGAAGTTGGTCAACGTATGGTCCACATTGAACCCAAGATTTATTTATAAGGGGATATGGGGACTGATGGCCCAGCAACTAAAACAGTTGGGACAGATAGTGCAATCCCACAAACTTCCGAAGCTGAAGTCAAAGCTGCGGAAGAACCATTCAAATCTTCCAAAGCTGAGATGCAAGCTGCGGAAGGATTATACTCTTCGACCGATGATCTAATTATTAGAGATGCAATTCTTGATCTAGCATCTGATGTAAAAAGTGAGGACTTTCTCAACCTACCTCTAACTCAAACACCATCATCACCTCATGCTCCAGTCACCACCAACCAACCTGAAACCTTTACACAAGAACCTCCCAAGTCTCAATCTTCTGAACACATTAAAGGGAAAAGGAAGATGACTGCAGAAGAGCTTCTAGAGGAGGAAAGGATGGAGAAACTAAAAAGGAAACGTAGACTCCTCACTGGGAAGCTACTAGCTGCAAGTAGCAAAGTAGCTGTAGCCATCCAGGAGGCTATCAATAATAGAAGAAGGGTGGAGATCATTGACAAGCTTGTCAATCTAGGAGCTGCCAGTGAATATGTGCTCCTGCTACCACTGGATGAGCTGATTGAGTTGGAAAAGGCAACCATGCTGCAGAAAGAAGAGGAAAAAGCAGCAAGGTTGGCCTTAGAGGAAGAAAGGTTAAGAAAGAAAGAAGAAGCTGATCAGCAGCTTAAGAGTGAAAGGATAGCTTTCCTAAGCTCTAGGGGATTCTCTCTTGAGGAATTAACTCCTCACAACAATGATACGATCTTGTGGCTTTTCAAGAAAGAACAAGATCAAATGGAGAAAGAGTGAAAGAAGGCTGCCAGGGAAAAGATAAAGGAGAAGAAGAAGAAGAAAGAATAAGCTCAACTTGCGGCTGTCAAGAAGATGGGTGATAAAGCCTGGATGAAAGATTATCTCAGGGCCCATGGCTTCTCTGGCAGGCAAGTGGGACCCATGTCTGAGAAAACCCTACAGCGACATGTCAGTGACATCAAGGCTGACATTCGCTCTGGAAGAAGAAAAGAGATGTACAGAAGAGTGCAGGGGATGACTTCTAAACCAATACCTATCCCACAACCTCAACCTGAACCTACTCATTTCCCTTTCCCCATCAAAACCAAGCCAACCACTGAGCCATACACTCCTGAACCCACACCATCAACCATACCCTCTTCATCACCCACTGAATCACAACAACCACCTCAACTCCCCATCCTCAAACCCAAAACACTCCCTAGAACCCAAACATCATTACCTACCCAACAACCACCTAAGTCATCCTCTCAGCCATCCAAACCTCTTTCCTTGGAAGAATTCAAGGAGATCAAGACGAAGCTCGTCAAATGTACTACTCTGAGCGATATCTCTTGTGCGGAGGGGTCTATCAAGCTAACCTATGTTGATGGCTCCTCACGTTCCCTCACAATAGAGCAATTCCTTGATTTGCCTAGAGGAACACTGGACCAGGCTGTTAAAATTTTTGGTCTCAACTTTGACTCGCTAAATGAAGAAGAAAAGAAGCTAAGAAGAAGGCTGGTGACTCTTCTGGATTCATATAAAGGAGACAAGGTACCAAGGCAGCCCCTTGTGTCTAGAAAGAAAATAATCCAGTGGAGGTTCAAAGACTCTTCTCACAACTTTGTTGTGGAAAGAGAGAATGGTGAGATCAACAGGCTTAATGCCACCTCTCTGCTACACTTAAGCAGATTTGATATTGCTGAGTTAGCAGAGAAACCATTCTCCAATCCATCCAACTCTAAGGTAGCTGTTCACATCAGAAATCATCTGAGCAGTCTTCATCTGGTTGAGCTGACCGCAAGGGCCAAGATTGAAGAAGAGTTGAAGCTCAGAGAGAAGGATGAAAAGGAAGGATCAGCAACCAAAGGCAAAGCCTTTCTTCAAATGGTTGAAGGTTCGGAACTGGAGTCTATAGTTAGATGGGATTATGACTACAACTCCCGTCAACTAAATCTATTCAGAGGGACACAACAAAGGGTGCATATCATTCATAGTGACAGACTGGATCGCCTGTCTACGAATGATTTGTACAAACTTTTTAGCACTACTTCTGGAAAAGAACAAGGAAACAGATAAATATCTTCTTTCTTTAGTGCTGAAGGTTTTGAGAAGCAGAAACAAGTAAGGTTTTGGTAGCATCAGCCTAGGGGGAGTTTGTTGGATCAAGTAAGGCTGGTGCAACCAAAACAAACACTTAGACAATTTTGGTGCAACTGATGAAGAACTTCCGAAGGCAAAAGCAGAGCTTCCGAAGGTCAAGACTGAAAGAGCTTTCGAAGAGGAACACCAACTTTCGAAGACAAAGTCTTCCCTCTTTCGAAGTTCAACACATAGAAGAAATCAAGACAATGACTTCTGAAGTATGAAGACCTGAAGAATGTCTCAAGCCTCGGAAGAAGTAGCCTTTTCTGAAGTATAAGTGGCTTCGGAAGAACACCAGTGGACATAAGTATGGTCCCTCTGACACTCCGCTGCAAATCTCTGATATACTGCATGGTGCTTTTCCCACTCCCATGTAGTTGACCATACTTTATTCCACTGTTCATTCTTTATCAGTTAGTACAGTTATCAATTTTAGTTGGTGACAAAAGGTAAGTCAGTTAGTACAGAATGTCATGACTACCAAATCTTAGATAATATTTTATCTAAGATACCTTACCTTTAACAGTATAGTATTTACTTTAGTGATAGGTTTCCAGCTGGTATCAAAGTATATCCGGCTGTAGGTAGTAGTATATATAGTTTCTCATTGTAACTCATGTAACATGCTTGTAAGAGTCTTGTAATACTTTGCGTTGAGAAGTAATATATACAAGTATCTTGAAAATTATCTTCTTGTGTTCTGTTATACTTAGTATATTATTATCAACTCTTAAGAGATTTTGATTTCATCAAACTGAGTGAGATTTAGTGAACTTGGGATAAAATATCTGTGTTGAGTGACAAAAACCAATCCTGCATCTCCCAATCAAGAGCCCGGATAGCTCTGATACCAATTGCAGGACTGTTTGGGGAGGTCAAAGCAACAGTTTCACAAATAATTTTTGGAGAGTAAACTTGAATAACACTTACAAGATCAAATAGGAAACCGACTTTATATATACTAGGAACTTAAAGTAAAAGAACACATGCAGAAATGGTTTTCAAGAATGCTGTATATTGCTCTCAGGTTCTATTATAAAGTTACAAATTGATCAAGTGATAATTTAAAATACAAGACCTGAGATACTTTATACTACATCCTACAGCCGGCCTTACTTTGAAGGCCAGTATACAACAAAATCAATGTATGGGCAAAAAGGCAGATTTTCTTTTTGACATGTGACTATGACATGTCATAGCTCACATCCTAATGTATTACAAAAAAGTATAAAAGTACAAAGTAGAAAGTTACAGACACCTAGAACATAATCTACAGTTTACTAAAGCATGGACCTTTTTCACCAACGTATGCAAGTTGGTAAATCTTTAGAGTGGCAGCGGAAAGTTGTTCAGCTTTCTGAAAAAGTAGATCAGAGAAAGCATGTCTTTTCTGTCCTCGGAAGAAATCAGTCTTCTGTCTTGTTGGCTTCGGAAGACTTTGTCTTTTAAGATTCGGAAGACTTAATCTTTGGCTTCGGAAGAATTTACAGATGGAGATCAAACATGTCTTGCCAGAATGGGTATTCCAACTACAAGAGGCGTTGCTTGAATAGGAGTTAGTTGAGCAGCCTCTTCTTGAGCAACCTAAGTATATTCTGACTCATTCTGAGGTTTAGAGGTGGATGCCTTGGACTTTTTCTTCTTCTTCTTCTTGTCCCTTTTGATGGTTATCCTTTTTCTCTTTTGGTACTTTAACTAAGGAGAGTGGCCTGCAGCACAAGTTGATCTTTCTGTATTCTCCTCAGTTGGGTCCTTTTCCTCCATATGTTTAGAAGCTGGAGGTTTAGAACCCTGCTGTGGGTCAGAAGATGAAGTTGGTTTAGATGTAGCTTCAGGATTAGGTTGTGTTGTCTCTTGTGCTTCATAATAGAAAACAAATTTTTACAAATGATAAGTCCCATAATAATTCAAGTTCAAAAGAAATCTTTTGTTGGAAAACCAAAGGTTGAAATTAATGAAATCATGAGCAAAACTAATGTTGTTGATAAGGTACAAAAAGTTGATGAAAGCAATATCAAACCTTCGACTAATTCCTTACAATCAAAGAAAAACAAAAATGATTGACAAATACCTATTTAGAAATGGTTAATAAAAGTGAAAACAAATGTTTAACTCGAAATCTGTTACATACACAGATGAAAACAACGTACTCAGGTCAACATTGACTTGGGTGCCTAAAACTGATTAATTTATCACTTTATGTCGGAACAACCAAAGAGAACTATTGGCATCTTAAGGCACGTTGATAGCGGTTGTTCTAGGCATATAACAGGTTACATACTTACTATTACATAATGATTAACCTCACGATGGTGGTATGTTATCATGCATGAGATAAAGGAGGTATGATAATAAAGAAAGGGACCGCAACAAATGTTGTGTTAATTTTAAAGGTGTTAATTTTATTGAAGAATTAAAACATAATCTACTACATGTGTCTCAAACTTGTGACAAAAACTATTCAACACATTTTACAGAAAAAGAATGTTTAATCATCAAACCTTGTTTTGTTATACCAGTTCAATGGGTATTATTGAGGAATTTAAGGGATAATGATACATATATGTTGGATATGCACAGTTTGAATACTTTCGTAACTTCATCTTGCTTATTATCCAAAGCATCAGACAGTGATTCAATGTTATTGCATCATCGCTTAGGGCATGTAAACCTTAAAATCATAAATTAAGAGGTTCGTAGGAAACATGTTGTTGGTTTACCAATGAAAGAATATCAACTTGTGGACAACTGTCTATCATGTTCATAAACTAAACAACACAAACTTCCTTATAAACCAATTACACAAAACACGGTTGATTAAATCTTACAACTCTTACATATGAATATTTTTGGTTTAGTAAGTCTTTTAAGTTTGTGTCAAGGATCTTCTTGTTTGGTTGTTACTAATGATTTTTTAAGATTCACATGGGTTTTTTTGCATCTAAGGATGAATCAACTCATTTGCTAAAAAAATTCATGACTCTTGTAGAAAGTTAAATTAAAAAGAAGATAAAGTGCATACGGAGTGACAATGGAACAAAGTTGTGCAATCGCGTTTTGAATGATTTTTATGATTCAAAAAGAATAGCAAGACAATACAGTGCAGCAAGAACTACACAACAAAATAGAGTTGTTGAATGAAGAAATAAAACATTGATTGAAGCTACTCGAGAAATGCATTATCCGGCCAAAGCTCATTTATTCTTTTGGGTAGAAGTAGTTAATGTTGCATGTCATGTTCAGAATCGTGTTTTAATCAATAAACAAAAATAAATTACTCCTTATTAAATTTTCTTTAAATATAAACCAAATGTTAAATATTTAAGAGCCTTTGGTTGTTGTACTTTATTACACACAACTCATTCAAAGTCAAAATTTGAAGAAAAGGCTGATTATTTTTTTTTTTTGTTGGCTAAACAGCTAATAAGGTGGCATATTAAGTTTATAACAAAATGACTAAGCAAATTATCAAGCCATTTATTATTAATTGGCACGAGTCTAACAAAACATATCCTTCAGCTCTCGTTTAGGTGTATGATTAGGAATCATTGTTTAGTAATTTTAATTGTTCTTATTCTGTCTGTATAGATGGAAATCATTTGCCATCAACTTTGGATAATGTTTTCAACAACAAAGACATTCATCTTCCATTTCAAGCTACTGGAGTTCCTTTAGAAACAATTTCATCAACAGATCATCTTATTCTTCATGATTCCATTAGAGATACAGAACAAATTCATGTTTCTGATCCTATTTAATAGCAAGTATTTGTTCCTATTCAATCTAAACATGTCATACTGTTAAGGATGTATTGAAGTCTTCTAAAATATCTGTATCTTCTACACAAGATTGTTTGATTAAGACTATTCAAGTACGTATTGAAGAATCTTAACCTGACTGTATTTCATCTGAAGTATCTAGTGTTGATGACCGTCCCGAAAAAACAATTGTTTATCAACCAGAGAGAAGCGTTGATATGGATGAACCTATGGGTCATATTTCTAATTTGAATGGTGTTATTTCTAAAAATGAAATTCCGTAGCTATGAATTCATAGATATCATCCTCCTGATGCAATCATTGGTCCTTTATCTAATGGTGTACGAACTAGGAGTCAATTAGGAGCAATCAACACATGTCCATATGCATGCTTCATTTCTCAGATTGTGCCAAAGAAAGTAGAAATTGCATTAAATGAGAACAGTTTGATTGAAGCAATGTAGGACTGTAAGGATCTTCAAATACAATATAGATTGATCTTGTGAGGAGAATGCAGAATGTAATCGCTCACTGTATTGCAATTAAAAGATTAAAATACAATATGAAGAAGATTCAAGCAACAAATATAAATAAACATCAACTTCTATTGCTCTCTGTTTCAAATGTTTACAAGTTTTACACAAAATTAGGAAAAGTCTACATAATTACATCAAAACCAAACTATTTATACTAAACACAAAAGGTCTCGCACGAGAAGTAAGTTCTCGTGCATATCAAAAGTAGTTGCGGGACTTCTTTGTCTTCAATGTCTTCATTTGATTTCCTGAGCCTCTAGGTCCAATACCTACAATCTCTCCCTGGGCTCGGTGAATCAATTCATTAGAAGTCCACATCTACAAATTGGTAACTGCCCCCGTAAGTACATATCTTGTTATCCAGGGCCTTCGTAATCAACCAACCATATTTTGATGTTAAAAGATGAACCGATTCATCAACTAAAATAGCACAAGCCTACAACTGCATCAAATTGTCTAATCCAAACTTAAGCAAATCCACACGGTCAATGATATGGTAATCTTTATTAACACAATGTATCAAAGCATGCCTACTATCTTTTTTCACAACCCTACCATATAAGCTTAGCCAAGTTGTTAACTAGTAGCGGGGCGTGAATAGGAATCTTTCATGCATATTTAGGATGCTTGTAAACCCATATCTTCATAGGCTTATTGATATTCGAATCTATACAAGTCTCATCCTCAATTACTTTGGATTTAGCAGTCTTAAAGTCCTTGAATTTGGATTTACTATGTCTACAAATCATATTCCTGATCTAGTTAGTCTTCCTATAATTGCTTTGAATTATGAATGGAACATGACCCATAGCATACAAGCGAGAAGCTCTAAGTGTATGAAAGTCATGCTCGCCTTGATAGTACTCTATCGCTCCAGCTCTTCTCTTCACAACATGCATCTTCTTTTCTCCATCATACACCCAACTAATAATTGGCTCAAAATTTCCATACCTTGTGAAAGGTTTGGAATACCTCAGTGTGTGTACATAAGTTAGGTGGTGGAGGAGCTTCAACAGTCGATTCCCAACCTGACGGACTACACTTTTTCTTGTTTGATCATTAGTCTTGTTAGTTGGTTGATTAGCACCGGACTCTTCAACAATCTCTCCTTCATGAGCCAAAATGTCTGAAAATAAACTATGAAGACTATTCCCAAGTACATCAGTGTGATCTACAGGCTTATCGAGATCATCAAAAGGACCAAAATCTTCATCAGGATCTTCTGCAAGAATTTGTTGCTAGAAAGTATAGAATTCATTCTCGTTCATAGCCTCAGTAGCGGGATCCATAGGTACATAGTCATATGGATCATCAAGTCTTGGTCCAAAGATATTAGCAGAATCTAAAGAACCAGAAGGACAAGCAGCTGAACCCATGTCACCGCCCTGATCCTCATCATCATTTGCCATTCTTCTTTCTCTTTCACTGTTTCCATCATCACTACCATCATCAACACCATCATCATCTTTTTCTTCTTCCTCATCATCATTAAAACCATATTCAACTAGATCTAAACCATCATCATCATAAACATGCTTAGTATGCTACACATCATGCTCAGGCTTCATAAATGCCTCTCAAGTATTAACTACGTGTTGATCATCAGTAACCTCTTCAAGAACTGTGTTAGTCCGTTCTTGATCAACAACTGTAGTCTTTATTGATTTCTTAGACACAACAAGATCATTAATAGGATTAGTAGTAGTAGTAGTAGGATCAACATCAGCATTAGGACAAGCAAATTGCTGTCTGGTAGACTGTCCAACTTTAGTAGTTCATTGTTGAGCAAATATGAAAGGAACTCTGGAAGTGAGTTCTCGGATGTTATTCTCTAGAATCTGAACATAGCTTAATCTAAACTATTGCTGTAGTTTAAGATTCTTGATTCTCTCATCCTTCTCTAGATTTAAAGCATGTAAATCATATATTTGTTGGGTTTTCTCCAACATCTCCCACTCCAATGCTTGAACTCTCTATGCAAGTGTAACAGATGAATGTGAGCTAGAAGAATTTCCAGCATCATTTCTTGACATAGAGGAGTGTTTAGAAAATCTTCCATTCTATTAGTGTCATCATCTCCTTGATCTCTTGGTGGTCTACTCATAACATCATCAGTAGTAGGCATTAGAGATAATGTCACAACTGTAGATTCTATAATAATTACTGGTATGTCTTGATTAATATCCCCATTAACTATGACGGGAGCTTCAGATACAGGAATATCAGTATTAGTCGACACGGTTGTCATCAAGGTCTGACGCTTTCGTAGAACACCTCGTTTTCTACCCCTACCACGTGGGCTGCTATTAGACTCGGCTCTTTTTCTTACCATTATCTTCTTCCTCCTTTGAGTAGACAGTGAATCCTCATGCACAAAATCTGTATCTAAATCCTCAGCAATACGCTTTGTCGGTGTAACTGGCACTCTAAGTCTTTATTGTAACACGTATGGAACAAAATTCACTCGATCACTGTCAGTCTTACTCTCACAGTCATTCAAACCACGAGACAATCTCTTCATGAATAGACCTTTCAGCATAATGGGCCTAGAGTGTCATCAAGAGTTTTTAAAGATGTACGGATTGGTTAAGTTGGAGCTTTTTACTAAGAAGGCTGATCATCAGATTGAAAACCCTCAACAAATCAGCCAAGTTTGGCAAAATGATCACCTTTCCATGCATTTCCGTGTGATCCCATAGGAAATGTAAAAATATCTTTCTTCATTACCATAACAACATAGGTGGAAGAATCAGATACAAGTAACTCAAGATGAGCAGCGTTCACGATCTTCTGGTTAAACCGGCGATACATGATGAATTTATTCCTGGCCGATGGAATAACATTCTTCCATATCTTACAAAAAATGGCCTTGGATATGCTATAAGGTAAGTCATCGACTAGTGAAACAACTAGTGATCCAAATATACAACTTAAGATGCCTAACCCCGCCTTTATGTTACTCAGATAGTGAACAACCACATGAAACATATACTTCCATAATGGAGGTAAAATTTTCTTCTCCAGTGATGGATATCGGTGATCATAACCCATTCTCTGTAAGCAATCTCGTGCAACATCATTATCTAACTTCACTAGAGCATTAGGTTGATCTTCCAATAGTAAGACACTGCTCATCACCTCTTCAGTAAGAACAATCTTCTTCTCTTTCACCGTAGCAGTGATGCACAGTTCTCCTTGAGCATCTCTCTCATTAGCTACAAATTGCAAGAACTGATCGAGAATGTTAATGTAGATAGTCGGGTTGGCTGTAATAACATGAAATATGTGAGAAGTATTTAGCCCATCTATAAGAGATCTAAACAACGCCTTGTCATCTCGTATATCACCAAGATAAGTCACAACGTTATGGTTAATGTTAAAAACCATTTGTCTCGCCATCTGAAATCAAGATTAACAAACATTGATTAGTATCAAAACATCAAAGTTAAAAATTTCAGACTTAGAAACATTATAGAAAACTTTGAAGTTTTAAACTTTTCTCGTGATAAGTTTAAATTTTGCATGTGAATAGTTTTTATTTAAATTTGACTTCTCGTACGACAAGTAACATTTCGCATGAACTGGGTTTAACCCAAAGTTAACTATTCACGCGGTTGGTCAAAGATTACCATGCGATAAGTCTCATGCGTAGTCTCACCCATCAACATAAGAAGCAAAAACTAGAAGAATAAACAAGAGATAACGTCCGGATTCTTAACCATTCTTCGCATCTATTCATGTATTTTTTAATTTTCGCATGCGACAACTTCAAAAACACAAATTTCAAATTCAAATCATTTTAGTGATTTTTAGCCCATGAAATTTGTATTAGTGTCAATTAGGTTAAATTTGATTAGTTTTATCTGATTTTAAATGTATTTGTCCATTGACTTTCGGTTAAGCTTCAAACACACCTTATCTAATCGATAATTATCAATTTACCTTAACAAACTCTTAGAAACCTGTAGGCGAACACAATGAACATGTATATCACAAGAATGTAATCAAAAAATTAGAAAAATTTTGGAGAGAAGAATCAATAGTTTATGCGAAGCGAATAGTCAACTGTTTGCATAACTGTTACTTTTATAGCTTTCTGACTTCTTGCACGAGAAGTTAGCTCTCGCGTGTAACATACTGTTCGTACCATATGAACTTCTCGCACACGAAAAGATCAAATTCTTTATTTTTCAAAGTTTTTCATCAATTTTATTTGTTTATATTTTGATTTGTTTTGTTTATTTTACAAGTTTATCCAAGTTTCGATAACTAACCAGAAACCATCAATTTTGTGAACACATTTGGTAAATCAAAACAAAATGAAACAATGTAAAATATTGAAAAAACCTAGACTTATAACTTTAATATTTTTATAAATTTTCAAGTATAGGATCATATTTTTTTGAAATCGTTTATTAACATCATCCAGCTGTATTTAGAATAAAACGGATTAAGCTGATTGTCAATATGATATATCCAAATTAAACTCATACTTGAATTTTTACTCACACGCATATGTTGTGATTATTATCATGTTTTATTTATTTATTTATTTATATGAAATCAATGGATCCCACAAACAAAAATCTGTAGAACTCATATCTAGTTTCAAGACACTATTGAGATTTCAAGTCATCCCAATTTGATTTAAACATTTTACCTCTAATCAAGATTCCTAAAATTATTAAATTTTTTATAATATATGTTTAGAGCATAACTAGTCTGAGTAACGTTTCTGAACACATAATATTAAGAAGTTGTAGGACCTATAAACAGACAGTCGGACATATGTTTTGCCCTCGCAAAACATTTAGTACTTATATGCCAATCCAAACTTACATGTCCCATCTTTTGATTTTGCCTCCTATGTCAGAACATATTATCAAAAGAGAAAGTATTTATCATATAGTATCGATGTCTGTGCATATCTTCTATTTTATGCACATTGGCATCTTTTATTCTTATATGGCCTTTTATGACATCTTTTTGCTCTGTTATCAATTTTTGATTTTCATCTTTTCTTTTTCCTTGATTTTCATCTTTATCTCTTTCATTATATATATATATATATATATATATATATATATATATATATATATATATATATATATATATATATATATATATATATACATATGTGTTACCCATGAAAATCACTGAATCAGAGAGTAACTAGCTTGATTATTACTAGACTATAACACCCAATTTGTTTTATCATGAAATCAATGTTACAACAAAACCTTGATGTGTAACCTACTTCATTCATAGAGAATTTAGTTCAAGTGTCACATCACATAGTGCTTTTCATTCTCAAAAGTCGAGACTATCAACATATCAAACATAATCCAAGTTAGTTCTTTTTTAAGCTTTTGTATGTAATATATCAAAATCATGAAATGTATAATCATTTCCTATTTAGCATTGAAAATTCATTTGATAAGAAACTTTTGAACAAAAAATCTTTTTGATATTTTACAAACTTGACTTCCCCTAAAACCAAAATATTTTTCAGTATATTTTCAAATTTCTCCCCCTAAAATTATGACAGAGGGTGTATGGTTGATTTAACCAAAGTTAATCATTCCAAGAGATTGGAATAGAAAGTAAAATCGAGAATTATCAAACGCCTTGGTAAACAGATTTGTAATATTTTCATCTAATTTAACTTGTTCAAGATAAATAAGCTTTCGATCAAAACAATCATGTAAGGCCCCGTTCCCGGGACACTCACAGTTGGACATTCATCGTACATGATATTTAAATCACATCACAAATCATTAAAACTTTGCAGCGGAATAATCTAACAAAAAAAACATTTCATGCATTAATAATTACTTTTGCAAAGTAATACATCGCTGTTGGAGTTACAAAATATATATGTCATTTGATGTATTACAACACGAAAATATCATTGTTACACAAAATGGATGCGAGTCGAAACTTGCCAAGTAGCTTCACCCAATGCCATCCTCAGCAACCATTACCTGCCAACTGAAAATGCATAAAAGCCAGCGTTGCTGAGTGAGTTCTAGTTTTATAAAAATATATATTACCTTCCATTCGTTAAAACCTCTTCATACTTTTGCACGTGATCACACATCATACATACATCAAGGTAATATTTATTATCTTCTGTCATCGTTCTTTTCGTACTTATCGCACGTTTCGTACATTTCGCACGTTACATTATCTTTCACTTCTATCTAGATCCTGTCATATGCTAAACCCCCCTCTTGGGCACGAAGCCAACTAATCTAGGGTTTAGCGACAAGGACCCCGTTTCGCACGTATGGAACAGTCACCATGGCTGATTTCCCTGTGTGTGAACCCTCATGGGGCAGCCAAGATCGCACACTGTATGACACACAGTTGAGCTAACAACTCTCAAGGAGTTGTGAACCTCCTTACATTTTGCTTGCAAGACTTTCATTCGTTCATTCATTATGTTCCACTTTCATTATCTTAGATCTTTCGCTTCGTTAAGATAATACTTTACGTTCATTATCATAATCACACCACGTAAAGCCACGGAATAATACATAATAAGGAACATAAAGAAAACAGGCCATAAACATGCATGAAATCATCATGCATCACCCCCCCCCCCCCCCGGAAGCATCCCAAGTCATAACCTAAAAATCTCTTTTTCCCAAAATTTCAGAAAATTTTCTAAGTCTTTAGGCGCATAGGCATTATGCAGGCACTTGGGCACTATGCGGGCGTTTGAATACTCAGGCGCATGGGCAACTCAGGCGCATGGGCACTATTTGGGCGCACGAGCCTTACTTAGGCGCATGGACAGATTTCTGGGCGCATGGGTACTACGCAGGCGCATGAGCCTGACTTGGGCGCATGGACACTTAGGCGTTCTAGCAGTTGGGCGTTTGGGCACACTTAGACGCCTGGGCATAATCCTAGGCGCATGGGCACTATTCGCGCGCATGAACCATGGGCGTTTGGGTACTGTTTGGGCGCATGATCTTAGGCGCATGAGCACTTAGGCGCATGGCCAAGTGTTTTCTAACTAACGTTATTCTCAGACCCAAAATCATCGATCTAACCTGTTCTAGCCTAGTTTCCAGCATACTAAGCATCACAACAAACATAAAATCATGAACATAATCATAAATCATCCCGAACATACACCCTCCCATCGGGCACATACATATACATACGGGTACACACCCAACTTTAATAAAAATGCTATATCATACATCTTCAGCCCCAAAATCACTTAAAACATTTAGAAACGGGGATCTAGAACTCACATCTTGCAACTTTCGTGTAAGACTTCCTTCAAACCCGAATGCTTATGAGTTCAAACACCTAAAAACACCAAAACACACAACCGAACACATACAAGCACATAAGCACATACCCGAAGGCTGAAAATCAGCCAAGGTCAACCTAAAAATTAGAAAACCAACCTGAATACAGCTTCTTCTTCTTCCTCTCTCTAAAACCAAGAGAATTCTGCTCTTTCTCTCTCTAAAAATCCAAATGAAAGGATTGTACAGGAGTCATGGGTGGCCATGACAACCTTTTTGAACAAATTCATAATAATCTTTGCCCCATGTACAATTTTAACCCCTCAACTTGGGTTATTTTGCTTTTCTTTCTTTTTCTTCACTTTTTCTCTTCTTTTAAAATTTTCGGGTGTTACAAATCATGGATAAAATGAATTCGGATGTCAATGTGTTTTGTTTATGAGTGTTGAATAGGATTCTTCATGATGTTTAGCGCTAAAAAATTATCACACCAAATTTTGATTTTGTAAATTTTAAGACCATAATCAAGGAGTTGTTGTTCAATCCAAACAATTTCGGTACTACAGCTTGATGCAGCCACTTATTTAGCATCTGTAGTGGATGTGGAAATAGTGTTCTACTTTTTGCGTTGCCACGAAATCAACCTATTTCCAAGAAATTGACACCCACCTTTGTTGATTTCCTGTCCAAACTACAACCACCATAATCACTTTCAATATAAGCATATAAGTTTAATTCAGAATTACTAGGATACAAAAGCCCAGGTGTTGGTTGGCATTTGAGATACTTGAAAATCCGCTTGACCGCTTTCATGTGAGACTCTTTTGGATTACTCTGATATCGTTCACACTCACAGATGTTGATCAATATCTTCACTCATGAGATCAGGAGATAAAGTAGGACGATAAGACATCGGAGTTGGTACAATCTTGGAATCTTCAAAATTTGTACTTGTCCAGAATACAATGAACATACTTATCTTGATTTATTAAAATACCCTTGTCATCCTGTTTGACCTGAATAACCTGGAAAAATGAAATTTCTCCAAACGAGCTCATCTTAAACTTCTTCTTCATTATTGCTTCAAATTCCTTGCACAATTCTTCAGTTGTAGATCCAAAAATGATGTCATCATTATAAATTTGGACATGAATTAGATCTTCACCAAGTTTCCTTAAAAACAGAGTTTGATCAATAGCACCCCTCGTATAACCATTTGCAAGCAAATGTTTAGTTAGTGTGGTATACCAAGCACGAGGTGCTTGATGCAATCCATAGAGTGCTTTGTCTAACTTGTAAATATAGTCAGGATGATCTAGATCGTAAAAAACCAGGAGGTTGACAAACATAGGTCTCTTCTTTCATTTCACCATACAAAAATACAGTTTTGACATCCATCTAGTATACTATTAAGTTCACATATGACGTATAAGCGAGAAAGATATGTATTGCTTCAAGTTTTGCAATTGAAGCATAAACCTCTTCATAATCAAGACCTTCAACTTGACGGAATCCTTGTACAACAAGTCTGGCTTGTTGCGAACAATAACAACTTTCCCATTCGTTTTATTGCGAAAGATCCATTTTGTACTGATCGGCTTCTTATCTTTTGGAAGCTCACAAAGATGCCAAACAATTAACTTTTTAAATTGCATCAGCTCATCTTCCATGGGCTCAACCTACCTATTCTTTTTCAAAACCATTTCTATATTCTTCGGCACAATTTGAGAAATGAAGCAAGTATACAAACATATATTGATTTCTACTTATTGACTTCGAGTTCGAGTGCCTTATGATAATGGACCAATGATTGCTTCGTCTGATGATCCTTATTTATTCTCAACCGAGGAATGATATCTTTAGAAATAACTTCGTCTAGACTATACATGTGACCAATAGTTTCTTCAACAGTATTCCCACTTTCTTGTTGATAAACAATCTATTCCTCTTGAGTGATATCATTATTAATAGATAAATCGTCAAATGGAACTTGAATTTTATCAATTTGATCACCTTGTGTAGAATAAGAATTTGGATCAGAATCTTGTGGAGCTTGTTCATCTACTAGATAAACCGGAGTCAGTTAAGGTTCAAAAACTTGATTCAGATCAGAATTAGATGGTTGAAAAGCTAATAGTATGGAAGAAGAAAGTTTGTCTGAAGATTTTCCTTTAGTTTAAGATGAACTAGGGCCAACTTCCTTAGACAATGCATCTTGAATGGATGATGTCAAAGGTTAAGTAGCTGTAGACACAACATAAAAACAATTAAAAGTTTCAAACAATGAAGCATAATCATATACCAAAGAAGGAGGAGATCCGGTGTCTGTTTGTTAGATTCATGCCAATAAATAGTAAATGACTCAATAATTTGTTTTGTCTTTTTATTATAAACCCTATATACTACTTTGAAAGTTGAATAACCAACAAAATAATAGTCATATGATTTTTCATCAAATTTTGATTTTGAATCAGATGTGTGTAACAAAGTACACCAACATCCAAATGTTTTAAAGTATTTGACTTTGGGTTATTTTTAAAAATATTTCTACAAAAAATATTTGAAAAGCTGATGCAACCAAAGTAGCCAAAGAACTTCATGCTTGCATGCATGTGCATTGCAAAAGTTACTTTGGAAGTTTTACACTCCTCTCATCAGAAATATTCTAAGTGTAAAATCATCCGAAGCCAAGACCAAGATCTTTCAAAGCCAAAGATGAAGTCTTCCGAAGTTTAGAAGACAAAGTCTTCTGAAGCCAACAAGACAGAACACTAATTTCTTCCGAGTACACAGAAGACATGCTTTCTCTGATCTACTTTTTCAGAAAGCTGACCAACTTGCATAAGTTGGTGAAAAGGTCCATGCTTTAGAAAACTGTAGATTATGGTCTGGTGTGTGTAACATTTTACTTTGTACCTTTTATCCTTTTTGTAATTCATTAGGATGTGAGCTATGGCATGTTATAGTCACATGTCAAAAAGGCAATCTGCCTTTTTGACTTTACATTGATTATGTTGTCTAGATCAGTGTATCCAGCTATGGTCGGGTTTAGGATATAGTATAAAGTATCTCAAGTCTTGTATTTCTAATAATATTTTTAACTTTGTAATAGAACTTAAGAGCAATATACAGCATTCTTGAAAACCATCTGCTTGTGTTTTTTTACTTTTATGTTCTAGTAGTTGGTTCCATATTTGATCGTGTAAGTGTTATTTATTAAGTTCACTCTCCAAACATCCTGTAAAACTATTGCATTTACCATCTTAAATCTGCTTAGTTTCACAAAACACTTACTTGCTTAAATGGCACCTCTCTCCAAAGCTGATATGGAAACTGGCACAATGGTAAAGTCTCCACTATCACTCATGATGACTTTGATACTTGGTGCCAAAGAATGGAAGGGTTCATCAAGTCTCAAGACAACAGGATGTGGGTATCTGTTGTCTCTAGACCATGTTCCAGGCAAACCTTCAGCAACTGCTGCTAGTGAGATGATACTAAAGGACGTGGATGATTATTCTGATGAAGATTGGAAGAGAATAGATGTAGATCAGAAGGGCATGACGACTCTCCAACTGCTCTTCCCAACTCTATCTACAGAGGCTTTAAGAAGTGCAAGACTGCCAAGTAGCTCTAGGATGCATTGAAGTTGATGTATGAGGGGTCTGAGGAAGCCAAGGAGAACAAAAAAGTCCTTATGAAGCAGTAGTTTGAGAACTTTACCTTCAATACTAGTGAAGCCATGACTCAATAGTATTTCAGATATGTTGAGATTGTGGACACTCTAGTGGATACTAGTGTCAAACTGGAGAATAGGGACATTGTGAGGAAATTCATGTTCTCTCTTCACTAAGAATGGACTCACTACTGTGTGGCCATTAAAAGAACTGAGAACCTCTCAACTCTTACCCATACTAAGCTGTATGGTATCCTGACCAGCTACCAGATGGAGACGAACATGCAAAATCGATCAAAGAGCTCATCCAGTACCCACAAGAGTTCTGTCCTCCATGTGGTTGAAAGGGATAGTAGAGAACCTTAGCATCATCTTCTCAGCTACCCTGACAACTCACAAACGGGCCCTTTCATCACCTTTCCGGAGACACCAAGGGAGAGCTACATCCAAGAAAGCTCATTCCAAGAGACAAGCTCTTCTCAAGCCTTTGCGTCTTCTGATGAAAGTTCAGGAAATTTTCTCTTTACGTCGAAAGACTTGGACTGCATTAATCTATATGATCTGGAGTACATGGAGATTGTGCAGCAGATGGCTCTCCTCACTCATAGAGTCAAGAAGTTCTACCAGAGGATAGGGAGGAAGTTTCCTAGCAATGTATCCAGTGGCAATTTTGGGCTAGATAAAAGCAAAGTGAATATTAGAATTGTAACCAAATGGGACAATTTGCTAGGGAATGCAAGGCACCAAGGACAAATGGTGGCGAAGCATAATCCAGGCCAAACTACACTAATGGAGCTCTAAAAGCTGAGAAGCCCAAACAACAGGTTGCAGTAGCTGTTAAAGAAGGAGGCTTTGATTGGAGTTTCCATGTTGAAGATGTTTCTCCAAACCGTGCCTTGATGGCTGATCATGAAGAACCCAAGGTTACAGAACATATTTGTACCCTTGTGTGCATTACTAAAGTTAGCATGTATAGGTCCTACTACTTGGAAGTGAGATCTGATCTTGAGTCTTTGAATATTTTAAAAGATGATTTAAAAATAGCAGAAAATGACTATAAACTGAAAATAGAAGATTTAGAAAAGAACAATTTCTACTCTTAAACATAAGCACACAAATTACAGGATTAAATCAAAGATCTCATTACGAAGTTAACAGAATGCAAGGCTAAGCTTGTGATTAGCAAAGCCTGGGTAGAAAAGTGTGTTCTTGAAGAGGAAACCTTCAAGAACATCATATCCTCATCTTTGCATGCCAAAGTGTCTTATTAAAATAGGCAGGGACTGGGCTCTAGTGAAATAGCTCCTTCACACACTCTATTATCTCTAAAACAACCAAGGTTTGGAACTAGTGAAGATGAGCTACCTCCAGAAGATCCAGTTCAAGAGAAATATGAAGATGATGAGTATGAAGAGGAGATGGTGAAGGATGAACTTGAACTGAGTGAGAAGGTTCAATCTGATAAGGGACACCATTCTCCTGTAGGGAAGAGAAAGACAAAGATGGCCAAGTCTGCCGGAAGGAATTTGATCAGGGCTGCAGATAGAAAAGCCAACAAAGCACTGGAGATCAAGCCCACCTTTGACTTCAAGCAACAACAATTATTTATATCTCCTGAGTTTGAGGTGGTAAAGACTGCACACTTGACAATGGATTCTAGTACCAAGAGTCCTAGTTCAATTTCAAACCATCCTTGTCAAGAGAGGAAGGTTGATAAAAAGTTCACCACTACTGCACTACCTGAACCATCCAGTTCAAGAGCAAGCCCATCCCTAAGACGTCTGCTGCATCACCTGCAAAGGTGAGAAAGGAATTGGAAAGTGATCTAGCTTAACTAGCATCTCAGAAGAAGAATTCTCTCAGAAGCAGCTTAACTACATGCATCATGTGTAACAGTACTTCTCATCTTCCTAAGGATTGCATCTACAATCCTAAAAGTACTATTAACATGACCAAGAAGGCTTCTAAGATGAAGAAGAAGAAGACAGCTTTAGAAGAAAAGTCTCGTTCCCTCAGAAGCTCCAAAATGAAGGCTCATAAGGTAAGTGGAAAATCGCCTTCGAAAGAAATTTTGGTCTCGGAAAGAAGGAATGCTTCTGAAGTACTAAAGCCTGCAGTGGATGCAAAAACTTTCAAAGGTTTAGTCTGCAAAACTTCCGAAGTTGTAAAAACTTCCAAAAAATTGAAGGCTAAGTTTAGTCTTTCCAGGATGGTATGGAAGATGAAGGAAGGCCAAGTGACTGAAGTTTCCTTATCATCAACAGCTCAAGATCCCCAAAACCTAAATATAGGATCCATAACTATTGATTTATCTTCTGTTGATGTTAATGAACCCAAGTCAAGCAAGGCATGGGTTTCCAAATGTAACTAACCATCTCTTTCAGTGCAAAAACAGTTCAAGACCAAAAGGAATGTATGGATCATTAACAGTGGTTGTTCCAGAAACATGACAGGCAATGGCTCCTTGCTACAAAACTTTGAGATGTTTGATGGAGGGCCAGTTGCTTTTGGAGGAGAATCTTGTGGTTACATCACTAGAAGGGGCGAGGTCACAAATCATAAGCTCAGCATTGAGAATGTAAACTTTGTCAAGGAGCTTGAGTACAATCTTCTGAGAATATCTCAATTTTGTGACTAAAAGCATAACATGTTCTTCACTGAACATGAGTGCATTGTTCCTCAAGCCAAGGGTGGTCATTCCCAAAGAGCATATTCTGCTTAGAGCCCCAAGGTAAGGGAGCATGTACAAGATGGATTTGCGAGAAACATCTCAATCTGGAAAAGTTTCCTGCTTTCTGTCTAAAGCCAATAATGATTAGTCCTTCCTCTGGCATAAAAGAATGTGCCATGTAACTTAGAAACATGAATAGATTAATTAAAGATGACTTGGTAACTAGAATGCCAAAAGAAAGAGTTTACAAGTGATGACCATTGTGTTACATGTCTGAAAGGAAGCAACACAAAGTGTCTCAAAATCCAAAGGAAATCAACTCTATCACTACCCCCTTCACTTGTTACACTTGGATCTTCTTCCTTACAACTAAGGACGAGACTCCTGAAATTTTAAAGTCTTTCATTATGAAGATTGACAAATCAATCTTATCACAAGGTCAAGATCATAAGATGTGATCAAGGAACACAATTCAAAAATCATATCCTTGATTAATTTTGTGAAGAAAAAGGTATTTCAAGACAATATAATGCTCACAGAACTCCTCAGTAAAATGGTGTTGCTGAGAGGAAAAACTAGACACTTATTGAAGCTGCAAGAATCATATTGTATGATTCTAAACTGCGTATCACCTTCTGGGCAGAGGCAGTTAACAGTGCCTGCTATGTGTAGAATAGAGTTTTAGTTGTCAAGACTCATGGTAAGGCTCCTTATGAGCTGTAGCACAAAAGGAGACCTTTCATTGGTTTTCTCATATCATTTGGCTGTTCCTGCACTATCTTGAATACCAAAGATCACTTAGCCAAATCTGCTGAGAAATCAGATGATGGACACTTAATTAGATACTCTTCTCAAGTTAAGACTTATAGAGTATACAATCTCAGAACTAGAGTAGTTGAGGAGTCAGCCAATGTGACTTTCAATGAACACACACCTAGTGTGAAAAGTTCTAGTCTTGATTGGATATTTCATCTTGACTTAGTTAGCAACTGTTTTAACAAATCTTGTGATGATGTTTCAGGATCTACAAGTAACTTATCAACAAGAGATACTGACACAAGATTTGAGCTCAGAAGACCATGCATGAATACTACTTCAGCTCCAATGGTAACTAACCCTGCAGATGGAGATCCTATCAGCACTACAATGACAAATTTAGCTGATACATCTGAGGTGCCTAGAAATTCCAGCTTAGAGGCACCAAACTCAAATGAAGGACCTTCCAATGTAGGACGATGTGGAGATGGTAATTCTGACCAAGAATTCCATGATACTAAAGACCTCTCCACTTAAGATAACATCAATGATGTCACACACTCATTGGATCAAGTCAACCATGATATGTGTGCTGACGTGGTGGGTGATCCTCAATCACTAGATCTGAATTTTCTAAATTTAGATCATTCAAATCAACTTGCTGTGATTCCTAAACTAAAAATCCACAAGTCTCACCCCACCACAAGTATCATTGGAGATGTTGAGACACGAGTGAGAACAAGAGGAAAAACCAATGATAAAAATGTTTGTCTTCACTCTCGTTTCTTGTCTAAAATAGAGCCTAAGAAGATTGATGAGGCTTTGAAGGATGGAAGTTGGGTTGAAGCAGTGCAGGAGGAGCTGCTTCAATTCAAAAGACAGAAGGTATAAAACCTATGTCCTCTTCCTCATTGGAAGACAACTATAGGAACCAAATGGGTTTTTAGGAACAAGAAGGATGATAGAGGACTTGTTATCAAAAACAAGACTAGACTAGTTGTTCAAGGGTACACTCAAGAAGAAGTGATTGACTACACTCATGTCTTTGCTCCAGTAGCAAGACTTGAAGCTGTTAGGATATTCCTAGGTTTAGATGCATCCAAGGATTTCTAAGTCTACCAGCTTGATGTCAAGTGTGCTTTTCTATATGGAGTGATTGAAGAGAAAGTGTATGTCAAAAAACCACCTGGCTTTACAGACCCAGATCATCCTGAATATGTCTACAAGCTTGGCAAAGCTCTCTATGGGCTTCATCGGGCTCCAAGGAAGTAGTATGAGACACTGTCACAATACTTTGTCCAGCATGGATTCAAGAGAGGTACCACTGACACACACTTTTTCTCAAAGGAACATGGAATGATTTGATTCTGGTTCAAGTTTATGTAGATGACATCATTTTTGGGTCACCTAATCCAAGTCTCTACAAAGAGTTTGTGAAGCTAATTAAGAATAGATTTGAAATGAGTGCCATGGGGGAACTCAATTTGTATCTAGGAATTCAAGTGAATCAGGTGGACAATGGTATTTTCATAAACCATTCCAAGTATGTACAAGACATACTGACCAGATTTCATCTAACTGACTACAAGGTTGCCAGGACTCCCATAGTAAGAAACTACTCTCTAGATCCTGACCTTGAGGGGGAGTGTGTTAATGAACACCTCTATAGGGCAAGATTAGATCTCTCATGTACCTCGTAGCCACTAGGCCTGATATCATCTTTGCCACATGAATCTCTAGAACATATCAAGCCAACCCCAAGATGTCTCACCTAGTTGCTATCAAGTGGATACTTATATATCTCAAAGGTGCTTCCAAGCTTGGAATTTGGTATCCAAAGTGTTCTGACTTCAATCTGTATGCATATACAGATAGTGACTATGGTCGCTATAATATGACTACAAAGTCTACATCAAGGGGGTGTCAATTCCTAGGTGGAAGGATAGTCTCATGGCAATACAAGAAACAATCCAGTGTGTCTGCATCAACTGCTAAAGATGAATACATTACTACTGTAAACTACTGTGCTCAAGTGCTTTGGATTTAGAATCAGATGCTGGACTATGGACTTAACTTCAAGGAGACTCCCATCCATATAGACAACAACAGTGCTATCTCTACTAAAAAGAATCCTGTGCAGCACTCAAATACAAAGCACATCAATATCAGGTATTATTTGATAAGAGATAATTTTGAGAAAGGCTTGATAAAGCTGGTCAAAGTTAACACAAATAACAATATGCTGATCTGTTCGCTAAGCCATTTGATGAATAAGGATTTAAGTATCTAATATCAGCTATTGGGATGATTAACTTTGAGTAGATTTTCTTATTTTAATTTCAGAATTATTTTCTAAAATGTGTGTCTTTAATGTTATCTATTTCATCACTCATATAAGTCCAGTTATCTTGAGAGAAAATTTTTCTAAATTGATATTCCTTAGACTTATAAGAATTTGAAGTATAATTTCTTTTGACAAACATTAAAAATTAACTTCCGAAGTAATTTATGTCTTTAACTCAAATAAGTTACTTACCTTCGGAAGAAATTGCAGAAATATCTTCCAAAGCTTAAAACACTTATATGTATTAAAGAACAATTTTCTTCCGAAGCAAATTAGTCTTGAAAGATTTACTTTTAAGAAAAACTTCTACTGATTAATGTCTCTCAAAATAAACTATACTTCGAAAGCAAATTTTCCATAAGTAAATTTCTTCCAAAGCAAATTCTTATAACTCTAAGAAATATCTTCCGAAGCCAAAATTGGCTTCGAAAGTTTTTCAAAACATCTGAAGACAAAATACCATCGGAAGATTTTTGACTTTCAAGAAAACTACCTTTTTGAGCACTTTTTTAGAGGTGGGACTTACATACGGATTTCAAAGTGTATCCTTAACATATTAACTTTGTTTCAAATCCAATTCATACATATACACTCAACGGTTCTCATTTCCTCACTATCTCCTCCATCTGAAAAATTCTCTAACCTAAATTCTCCAAAACCACCTTTGTTCTTACCTTACTTCCCAACAAAGCTACTTCAAAATGGCCAACCTTAACCGTAGAAAACAACCTGATTTCTTCATGCATCATCACAGGCAACACAATCAGTTTGCTCTGTTGCACTCTGAGAAAGATCCTGGCTTCTCAGAGATTTGCCACTTCTTGTCTTTGTCGAACTATTTCACCTCCCTCACTATTGATCCTACTATCTATGAGGATCAACTTCTGAAGTTCTGGTGGACCTGTCAAGAGGTCAACATGGATGGGAAGAATGCACTATCTGCCATAGTGCAGGGTAGGACAAATTTCATCACTCCAGTCTCCATAAACACTCATCTCATGCTGATGATGCAGAAGGTGACTTGTACTTCCCGAAAGATGTTCTTACTGAGGGGGACTACTCAGTAAGAACCTTCAAGAAGGGAAAGGTCTCCTCCTAGTGGAAATACCTCCTCAATGTGATCATTCACAGGCTATCCAACAAGCATGAAGGTTGGGATCAAATTCCTAAAGACCTTTCCTACATAGTCCATGGAATGGTTGAGGGGTCAAGTTCAGGTATTCACAATTCGTTTATATAAATTTGCTTGCTAACTTGAACTCCTTAGAATATTATACGTTACCTAGATATGTCCAACACGTTCTTAACTTTGAACTGGGCTCACGGTTAAAGGAAACAGATAATGTTCTTAAATTAGGACTTATGAAGCCTGGCATCTTTAAAATAATAAGAAAACCTACTGTGGGATTCTTTTGGGTAAAAATAGCCCTTTTCCCAAAAAATGTTAGAGCTCATTGCTCAAGGTGACAACCTAGCCGCAACAGCTAGTGTTAAACCCACACGTACTATCTCCCAGCAACCCTCTCAGCCTCAAATAACCATCACCTATAAAAGAAAATCCAAACGAACCCCTGCACAAGCTATTCAGTCTGTGCAGGCCCCATATCACCACCCATGTAGGAGGAAGTGGACACTAGAGCTCCCACTTCCCCTGAGTAGCAAACCACTCCCATCTCACCAATGATCAGTGCTGAGGTTTCTCATGTTCAGCCTTATGAGCTCATCACCCAAATAGCCTTAAGCCTTCACTCAGAGTCTCAAAACTCTAGTGAACAACTTTTAGGGGATAGCTACCATCCCCAGCCTTTGGATCTTAACCACCATTTCCGAACCTTGAATTCTATGATGATGAAGACATGGGATTCAGTGACTACCATGAGTCTCTCTTCTCCGCCCTTGCTCAAGGAGAGATGAGTGCTCCTGCTTCTCCCATGTTTAGCCCACATCACCACCCCAAACTGAGGTGGATCTCCCTGAACAAGTTTAGGGGGTCCATATGGAAGAGGCTCTCACTTCAGCAAGTGATTGCATATTTAAGACCTCAACCATGGCAACCCAGCCCATTGACATTTTAACTGAAGTTGTCATGGAGCAGGGGAAATCCAGCAGCCAAGAACAATATCCTTGTAATGAGGAAGAAAACCTTGATCCAATTCTCTCATCCCCCCATGATTCTTCATCTAAAGATGAGGGGAGTCTGCAACTAAATGTGCAACAACTGCAACAAACATTCACCTATTTAGTTTCTAAGGCTAGTCACCTGGAATCTTAGGTGACTGCCTTGAAGAAAAAGGTCAATGACCAGCAACTTGAGATCACTGATCTCAAGCGCAAGTTAGTTGCGAGACCACCAACACAAACTCAACCAGGTCCACAAGAACCTGTGGAAGTGGTCGACTTAACCTCCAGCTCACCTATTCAAGTGGATGACGCTATCAAAAAGAGGGAGAAAGTTCCTTCAACCACAGAACCGGGGAGTTCTATCTAGAGTATGGACAATAAGGATTCATCACCCTCACTTGCAGTTGTCCAGCCTCAACAAATTCCTCAGGCTCACACTGATGTGGAGGCCATACTACAAGAACTATTTGAGGAAGGAATTCCAAGGGCCTTGTCTACCCCATCCTACCGTGCTGAAAATCCAATAGTGGGATGGTGGTATGACAATGCAAGAAAGGCCTTGGTGCTTTCTTTGTCTCAGGGCCAGCAAGAGTTCTTCAAATTTCAATCCTTGAGATTCTATGAAAGTATAGCTCTAGTTGATCTGCCACTTGTCAACCAAAGCCAAAAGAGATAGGCTGCCAGATTGACTGGAATTATTCAAGAATGGGTGCTGCAAGAGTTCAGAAGTAGAACTACATTATATAAACAAAGCCAAGCAGGAAAAATTATTGGTCAACTGGCTACTGAGGCAGACCTTAAGATTAGCTTTGAATGGGAAACCTCGATTGAAGGCCCAGTAGTGGACCCTGTGAACCCTGAGACAGGCTCATCCTCAGCACCAAGTACCCTCAGTGAAACACCTGTTGGTAAGAGTGTATCACAACCTCTCCGTGGATAATGCTCAAGCTTAGCCAACCATCAGAAGGCTAAAGCTCTCTTCATCCTGAGTCATACAGGCCAACAATTGATAAAGGAAAAAAGCAAGATGACTCCTGAGGAGATTGATGAGGAGAAAAGGGAGAGGAAGAGGAAGGCTAGGGGAGAGAAAACAGCAGAGATCCCAAGCTTTATGCAAGCAGTAATCAGGGCTGCCCACAAGCCTAACACTCAAAATAATAAGTTAATTGCAGCCAGATTGAACTATTTGGGATTAAGGAACTACAACATTGACAAACTGATCTTTCTCCCCTTAGTAGAGTGAACTGGTAGACACGGAGCTGTCTAAAGAGAGGAAGGAGGCTGAGGCTACAAAACTATTCTTCAAGTTCAAAGAATAAAGAAAGAGAAAGAACCTCTACAAACCCTTGTCCTCTCTATAGTTCAAGAAAGTCCTGAGAAAGAGATTGTGGCTGTACAACAAGAACAAACTCAGATAGGCAAAGAACAAGAGACCCAGAAAATGATAGCCTATCTAAGTGCCACAAATTACTATCAGGCAGCAGCTCTCAAACTTCTCTCATTTGAGTATATTGAGTTTGAGTACCTCAAACAGTTAAAGGAAAAAGCTCAAACTTAAAGAAAAGTTGTTACGAGGAAAATGAGAGAGGAGGCTTCTAAGTCAAGAGCCACCATCAGAGCACAAGAGAAGAAGTCTACTGATAGGCAGAAAATGGTTAGCTTCTTGAAGCTATATGGGTTCTCCGGAAGGAGACTTGGTCCTATGTCTCTATCCACAATGGATGAGCATATCTGAAAGATCAAGCAGAAGATAAAAGAAGGTCAGCTGGTTGACTTGCATTCTCCACCTAGTCAAGTTGTATCTAAAGTTAAGGTAAAGGTTGAACCACAAAAGACAACACAACTTGATCCTGAAGCTACATCTAAGCCAACTTCATCTTCTAACCCACAGTAGGGTTTTGAACATCCTGCTTCTAAACATATGGAGGAAATGGACCCAACTGAGGAGAAAAATGAAAGATCATTTAGTGTTGCAGACCACTCTCCTCAGTTAAAGTATAAAAAGAGGAAAATGATGGCCATCAGAAGCGACAAGAGAAAGAAAAAGAAAAAGTGTGTACGATTTTCCCTTATAGACTAATAGAATTAAAACCTTGATAAGATTTTTCAAAGATTAGACATAAAGTCTAAAGAATTGAACCATTCGATGAAATGTGTACGATTCCACGTGTAGTCGAGAATAAGTTTAAGAAAATACATCGCCGGGTTGGATCTAATGATAGGTGGAGATGATTTAGAAGTTGGAGATGTACATGATGGAAGGCTTTGACAAACAAGTTATCCACTGAAGGTGCTATTCCAACTAAGTTGTATCAAGTAGCAAGTAAAGGAACTTTCCTATAACACGTACCATTATGTAGCATGCAATAGATAAGCTTACAAGATCATAAAGATTTTCCATGTAAGGTTCCTATGTTAACCATAGTCTAGGTCACCATTTCTAATAACCTAAATCGCTATAGTTATGGGCTCGGATACCAATCTATCACACCCCAACCTTAACAGCGGAAACGTTGAGATGTGAGGGTTAAGATTGTTCAAGCCACACAACGCTACTTCAAAGTGTAAATATTATTAATCTTAAATTCATACTGTAACATTACCTTCATAAATCTCAAACAACAATCATAACATAAACTAAAATTACACTTCTAAATTAAACATGAATTCTTTATTATTTCTAGGTCCAACCCTAGATGAATTCAAATCTTCAAGATCAACAACTAAGCTTGAGCATTCCCTTAAACATGTTAGAAAATACAGTCAACACATGATGTTGGGGAGTTCCCAAAAGATTGTACATACATATATAAAAACCTTCTAGAAGCAATCCAAGTCATAGATTAAGAAATAATGCGAGAATATATAAATAGCATAATGATACAATCAAACCTGGACAACAATATGGCCATAATGAAATATACGATTAGCTAAGTGTACTTGGCTGCCATGATGAACAAGAATACGTCATCAGGAGCCGGCAATAACCTCAGCTTTAGCACCAAATAGGCTTGTCAAGCCCATATATCTATGAAGTCGCTAGGCTAGCAATAGTTAATGATTATTTTTACAAAACGACTATCATACGATGCTCACCAATATCTCAAATAACCATGACAATTTAATAAGATGAATTGCACGTGCTTTACAAGTATTTAAAGAACTTTACAAGTATACATTTATACGGTTAACATGCTTCATCCCAAAATATGTGAAATATTGTGAAAACGGGATATGGAAACTCACTTGATATAAGATGTACTTTGGAATAAGGATAATGCTATATTAACACCAACGGTTTCTTCCCAATTAACCTAAGAATTGTGTTTTAAAATTAAGATATGATCGGTATGGTTCAAGAGATGATTCGGGAAAACTAGGGTTTGTTATAAGGATTTGGGGTTTAAGAAATAGTTTAACATTATAAAATTTTTATTTATGACTTGAAAATGAACTATCTTAGAAATTAAAGGTTAATAATGCAAAGAATATCGTGTTCTTAACAATTGAGTAAGTAAGTTTAAATTTTAAAGTAAAAATAATTAACCTTAGTAATTAATTATTAGTTATATTGAACAAGATTATTTAATGATTTAAAAGATTAACAAAACGTCACTTTGAAATGATTTAAAGTAATTTTTAACAATATTTTGATATCTTGATAAAATTTAAACCCTTAGTAAAATAATAACTTAAAAAATTATAACTTTTAAAATAATATTTTACTGAACAATATTAACGTACAAGGTAATATAATAATTTATTAATTTTTTACTGAATTAACATTTTAAAATGAATTTCAAAATAAAACAAAAAGAAGAAAGAAAAAAGAAAAAAAAATAAGGCACCCGGTGTCGAACCCGGGTGGCCTGTGTTCCAGAATGGGTGTTAACCGCTGTGCTCCAAGCCCATTTCTTGTCTCAAACTCACAGGTATTTATTATAAATTTTAACAAAATAAAACCCCAAATCAAGATAAGCCTTAGAAATGATTTGAACAGAATTGAGTATCAATTCTTGTACAATACTCAGATTACGCTTAGGGCTTTTAATCCCCTTGTATAACCGAGTGTATAGCCCGGTTAAATTACCTGTGCTGGTGTAGAAAGCGACTGGAACGGGTTCGAGCACTGCGCGATGAATAGTGGCGATTGAAGGTGGTGTTTGTGTGATTTTTAAGAATTAAGGTTACAAAGAGTTGAAAGGAATCGAATGGAACTTTTCCCCTCTATTAAATAGCCTCGATTAGAACCGTTTCGAGTCCAACGAGTTCGAGTTGAGTTCGGGGGTTACGGTTGTAATTCGAAGTGTAAATTAGTGTTTCAAATGAAATTAAACCTATCAATGATTTCCAATTGATTATACAAACGTGTATGCTTGATTAATTGGACTAATAATATGGTTTTAATTTCTAAACGGATTTGGTTTTGATGAGGTTCGGTTTCGTGTCCAAAGGTTCTAATAACTGCTTTTAAAATCAAATTAAACACGTCTTCGGGTTCAAAACAGGTTTGCGAAATGATTGGGGCTCGCCGGAATCGGGGAGAGAGAAAAAGATATTTTTTTAAACCAATTTATACTTTTAGTCCCTATTGTTTTATAATACGCCATTTCAAGTTTAAAACTTTAATTATGTTTTAAATCTTTATTTGTTAAAATTAAAACGATCAATTTAGTTTACAAACCTCCTAAGTTTTATAAAGCTTCATTATTCAATTTCCTATTTTAATTGAATCATTAAATCACATTTTAAAAATAGTATTTTATAAATTGTAAAAGTTATAAATTTATAAATAAACTTTTATTGTCTAATTATTTGTTTTTTAATTCTAAAATTAAAACTAATAATTAGCATCTAAATTTTATATAAAAATATTTATTTATTTGATAGCTAATCAAGCTATTAAATTTTAAATAAGAAACACCAAAATTAACAAGTTATCACGAATAATGAGAATAGGAAAAATGAACCCCCATGGTTTCATTATTGCCATGAATGATCCTTACAAGGATAACGGAAAGATAACGATTTATTAACTAACATACGAAATATCACAGTCTCCCCAACTTTGAAAAATTTCGTCCCGAAATTAAGAATAAGATTAAACGAACAAATGAGGGTGTTTCTTTTTCATATAATCCTCCCGTTCCCAGGTAAACTCGGGTCCACGTATATTTTCCCAACGAACCTTGACGAATGGAGTGGTAGTGGATCTAGTCTTCTTCATTGTTCGATCCATGATCTCGACGGGTTTCTCAACAAAATGCAAGGAATCGTCTATCTGGATATCATCCAAAGGGACATGCAGACTTTCGTCGACCAAACATTTTCTCAGATTTGAGACATGAAAAACGGGATGAACCCCGTTAAGTTCTAAGGGTAGTTCCAGCTTATAAGCCACCTTTCCGACTCTTTTCAGAATCTTGAAAGGTCCTACGAACCGTGGAGCTAATTTACCCTTCTTCCCCAAGCAAACAACTCCCTTCCATGGTAAGACTTTAAGAAGAACCATATCATCGACATGGAATTCTAATGGCTTGCGTCTTTTGTCCGCGTAACTTTTTTGTCGACTTCTAGCTACCTCAAGGTTATTACGGATTTTAGAAACTTTATCGGTCATTTCTTGAATAAGTTTAGGACCGGTAATGAAATTTTGATCGATGTCTGTCCAACAAATCGGGGAACGACATTTACGACCGTAAAGTGCTTCGAAAGGTGCCATCTTGATGCTTGAGTGATAACTGTTATTATAAGAAAATTCCGCTAACGGTAAATGCGTATCCCAGTCACCTCCAAAATCAAGAACACAAAGACGTAGCAAATCCTCAAGAGTCTGGATGGTTCACTCAGTGAAATGAGCATCTCGATCGGATATGATGTGTAGAGGTACACCGTGACGACTCACAATCTCATCTATGTAAATACGAGCCAACTTTGAAGTTTTGTAAGTGTCACGTATGGGTATAAAATGCGTTGTTTTGCTCAGACGGTCGGCGATCACCCATATACTACCATGGCCACGAGAAGTACAGGGTAACTTAGTTATGAAATCCATGGATATGTGTTCCCACTTCCACATAGGGATCTCGAGTTGTTCAAGTAATCCACTGGGATGTTGTTGGTGCTCTACTTTGACCTTTGCACATGTAATACATCTGGCTATGCAAGAATCGATGTCCTTCTTCATCCCTGGCCACTAGTATTGCCCACGCAGGTCCATATACATCTTATCGGACCTAGGGTGAATAGAATAACGAGTTTGATGAGCTTCGTTCATGATGAAGGTACGAAGGTTATCACAATTTAGAATTCAGAGTCGGTTTAGGAAATACAACATACCATTCGGTTTCGTTTCAAGCTATGACCGAACACTACACGCCAACTCTTCATCCATTTTTTCTTCAGCTAGAGCAGCTTGCTGAGCCTTATGGATACAATACTCAAGGTCGCTATCAATCCTTATATTCTGAAGCATAAAAGTAGTCTTGTTGACATCTACGTGAATCTCTGTATCAAATTCTCCCAATGTGTCAAACCATTGTCGTCGATCTCGAATTTCCTGCAATGAGACGGTCTTATTATGGACTTTGCAACTTAATGCATCGGCTACGACATTCGCCTTTCCTGGATGATAACGGATGTCGCAGTCGTAATCACTAATCAACTCGACCCAACGAAGTTGCCTCATATTCAGATCCTTTTGGCTGAACACGTGTTGAAGGCTTTTATGATTAGTTTAAACTATGCATTGTGTCCCATAAAGGTAATGCCTCCAAATTTTTAAGGCAAAAACCATAGCACCAAGTTCAAGATCGTGGGTCGTGTAATTCATCTCATGAACCTTCAATTGTCTCGATGCATAAGCTATGACCTTTCCTCGATGCATAATCTATGACCTTTCCTCGCTGCATAAGAACGCAACCAAGGCCTGGTCTAGATGCATCGCAATACACGGTAAAATCATCATTTCCATCAGGAAGGGTTAAGATAGGAGCATTACACAGCTTGTGTTTTAGAGCCTCGAAGGCCTTTTCTTGATTAGGTCCCCACTCGAAGAGTTTATTCTTTTGGGTTAAGGTCGTAAGCGGTTTCGCGATCTTCGAAAAATTGGCAATAAATCTCCGATAGTAACCCGCCAGTCCAAGAAAAGAACAAACTTCGATTGGAGTTTTAGGAACACTCCAGTTTTTCACAGCTTCGATTTTGGCAGGATCCACATGAATCCCTTGACTATTCACCACATGCCCTAAGAATTGGACTTCCTTAAGCCAAAATTCGCAATTAGAAAGCTTTGCGTACAATCATTCTTTCTTCTGAAGTTCCAGAATTTGTTGCAAGCGAAGCTCAAGATCAGTTTTAGTCTTTGAGTAGATGAGAATATTATCTATAAGCACAATCATAGATTTATCGAGATAGGGTTTACATACCTGATTCATGAGATCCATAAAAATGGCAGGAGCATTAGTCAAACCAAAAGGCATAACCATAAACTCATAGTGGCCATAACAGGTGCGAAATGCGGTTTTTGGGATATCATTATCATGAACCCGTAGTTGGTGGTAGCCAGAGCATAAATTGATTTTTGAGAAGTGCATGGCTCCTTAAAGTTGGTCAAATAGATCATCGATCGGAGGAAGAGGGTATCGGTTCTTGATGGTGAGTTTGTTAAGCTCTCGGTAATCAATGCACATACGAAACGAACCATCTTTCTTCTTTACGAATAATACAAGTGCACCCCATAGCGAAGAGCTAGGACAAATAAAGCCCTTATCAGACAGTCCTTGAAGTTCACTAGCTAATTCTTGCATCTCCGATGGTGCAAGACGATAAGATGACTTAGCCACAGGATTCGCACCAGGAATCAAGTCAGTCTTAAACTCAACTTCCCGAACGGGAGGTAGACCGCTAAGATCATCGGGAAATACTTCCGGGAAATCTCGTATGATAGGAATATCCTTAAGGTCTTTCCTTTTGACTTTCGTGTTGACTACATAGGCCAAAAGGCTATGTAACTCTTACTTAGGCACTTTCGAGTCTGAGTACACGACATAAGTTTGGGTCCATTAGACGATTTTTCTCCGAAGACTTTCAAAGTATCACCCGAAGGTAATGGAATCCGAACGCATTTCTCGAAGCAGATAATTTCCGTGTAGTGTTTGGCTAACCAATCCATGCCGATTGTCAAAACTTTCGAGTTTCATGGGGATAAGATCAATAGGAAACTCATGCTCGTTAAGACTCAAGATGCAACCGCGGATGATGACATCAATATTGATGGATTTTCCATCGGCGACTGCAACCGTAAATGGCTTTTCTAATTTTGTACGCGACTTAACAAGTATGGGTTCAAATTCTATGGAGACAAAACTCTCATCGGTTCCCGAATCAAACAAGATAGAGGCATAACAATTATTAAGAAGGAACATACCTGTTCAGATATAGGACTTTTATCGGTACCAGAAAGCAAATGAAACTTTGATCAGAAAGATTATGAATAAAAATGAAGTACCGTTCACCACGCGTTATTTGCCTGTGCTTGATTTGCGTTAATGTTGAAAGCACGGCCTCAAGCCTGTGGAACATTTCCCACGAGACGGGGGCATTGTGAGCAAAAATGGCCGGTTTCCCCACAGTTGTAACAAGCTCGATTGGCAATTAGAGCAGCATTTTCAGTGCACGGTGACATGTAGCAACCAAATGACCATACTTCCCACAAAGTGAACAGATTCGACATGGATTATTCCCCACATGATGATATTTTCAAATATTACACATCGGATGTGGGCCAGTGTAAGCTCCAGCAACAGAAGTACCTTGTCTTTGAAGTACCTTGGGTGTTGCCATAGTAAAATTTTAGGCCGGTGTATACTTGCGCTTCTTGCCCTTAGACGAAGGTTCATCCTTAACTTCCTTAGTTTTTTTTGAAACCACCTTTTCAGTCTTTTTAACACCCTTAGCAAACAAGGTACCAGCTTTGATGTGATTCTCCATGAGTTGGGAAGTGATGGTGATTGCTTTCTCAAGTGTTATGGGCTTGCTTCCCACCACAACATCTTGGATTTGAGGTGGTACCTCCTTGATGAACTTCTCAATGTTACGAGGAACAGTATCAACCATGTGAGGCAAAAGGATGCTTAGTTCATGATGCCTGGTTGAGTAAGCCAAATGATTCCCACTATCCTATTTATGGTTCTAGATAGTCATGGGCAAAAAAACCTTCGGCCAGAAAAACCAGAACTGGTTTCAAAGAAAAACCGATTTGGCCCAATCCGGTCCCGAACCGACCCAAACTACAGTTTCTATACCGGTTTGGTAGCCCCGAACTCAAAACCGGATTATAAACCGGTTTAAAAGTTAAAAACCTGTTAAACCGGTAAGAAAAACCGGTTTCAGAAAAAAACCGGTTTCAAACCGGTCCAAATCGGTTTGACAGGTTCGAGTATTTGGTGAGCCAAACCGGTTTGTAACCCGAACCGGTTTGAAGAAAAACCGGTTTGACTCTACCACAAAAAAACCGGTTCGGTTTTGAACCCGAACCGGTTTGGCCGTAAAAACCGGTTTGAACACCTCTAGTTCCAGAATTCCTCCTCAAGCTTTTGTAATTCAATCCTCGGACAAAACTTTTGGATTATAATGTTCTTAAACTCCTCCCACGGTAGTGCCAATGCAACTTCAGCATTCCGGTTACTCTTCTCACTGTTCCACCACGTAAGTGCCTTTTGTTGGAGGACACTCGTGGCATAACGAATCTTGAGTGCTTCTGGACACTCACTGTTGATGAAGGTATTCTCTATGCTCTCAAACCACTCGAGAAGTCTAGTGGCTCCCTCCTTTCCACTATAACTAGTTGGCTTACAAGAGTTGAAGTTTTTGAATGTGCAGATTTGGTTATTCCCTCCTTGATTACCGCTATTTTCTCCTTGACCATTGTTGCCATTACCACCATTACCACCGTTATTCCCATTTGCATTATTACTTGCATTGGCCATTAGGGTACTACTCAATTCAGTGACCATTGTAGGAAGGACAGCCGCCATTTGCCGAGCGATCATAGCGGCGATTTTACGGTCAGAGCTACCACGCTTTCCATGATGACGAGACATTCTGAATACAAGAATGGGTTAGACATAGAAAATTTCAAGTAAAGCTAATTTAATAAAATAATAATTTTTTTTTTAGGATTTATAAAACACATACGGGATGATTCCATTTGGTAACACACAGCCAATAGGAACATTGACACGTCAAGGAAACTTAACTCCAATTTGCCTTAGGAAATTTGTGTATTTTGACCATAATTCATTACTCATCCCAAAGATCCCCACAGTTAAGCACAACTGGTCCCGCAGTTGATTGGGATTTGTGCGAAATGCTTACCTTAGCCGGAAGGCTTTTTGCCAGAAAATCCAGAATACAGGTGTTTATGAGTCTCACCTTTTTCCTTATAGACTAATAGAATTAAAACCTTGATGAGATTTTTCAAAGATTAGAAATAAAGTCTAAAGAATTGAACCATTCGATGAAATGTGTACGATTCCACGTGTAGTCGAGAATAAGTTGAAGAAAATACATCACCGTGTTGGATCCAATGATAGGTGGAGATGATTAAGAAGTTGGAGATGTACATGATGGAAGGCTTTGACAAACAAGTTATCCACTTAAGGTGCTATTCCAACTAAGCTGTATCAAGTAGCAAGTAAAGGAACTTTCCTATAACAGGTACCATTATGTAGCATGCAATAGATAAGCTTACAAGATCATAAAGATTTTCCATGTAATGTTCCTATGTTCTACCATAGTGAAGGTCACCATTTCTAATAACCTAAATCGCTATAGTTATGAGCTCTGATACCAATCTGTCACACCCCAACCTTAACGGTGGAAACGTTGATATGTGAGGTTTAAGATTGTTCAAGCCACACAATGCTACTTCAAAGTGTAAATATTATTAATCTTAAATTCATATTGTAACATTACCTTCATAAATCTCAAACAATAATCATAACATAAACTAAAATAACACTTCCAAATTAAACATGAATTCTTTATTATTTCTAGGTCCAACCCTAGATGAATTCAAATCTTCAAGATCAACAAGTAAGCTTGAGCATTCCCTGAAACATGTTAGAAAATACAGTCAACACATGATGTTGGTGAGTTCCCATAAGATTGTACTTACATATATAAAAACCTTCTAGAGGCAATCCAAGTCATAGGTTAAGAAATAATGCGAGAATATATATAGATAGCATAATGATACAATCAAACCTTGACAAAAATATGGCCACAATGAAATATACGATTAGCTAAGTGTACTTGGTTCCCATGATGAACAAGAATACGTCATCAGGAGCCGGCAATAACCTCGGCTTTAGCACCAAATAGGCTTGTCAAGCCCATAGATCTATGGCGTTGCTAGGCTAGCAATAGTTAATGATTATTTTTACAAAATGACTATCATATGATGTTCACTAATATCTCAAATAACCATGAAAATTTAATAAGATGGATTGCACGTGCTGTACAAGTATTTAAAGAACTTTACAAGTGTACATTTATACTGTTAACATGCTTCATCCCAAAAGATGTGAAATATAGTGAGAACAAGATATGAAAACTCACTTGATATAAGATGTACTTTGGAATAAGGATAATGCTAGATTAACACCAATGGTTTCTTCTTAATTAACCTAAGAATTGTGTTTTAAAATGAAGATATGATCGGTATGGTTCAAGAGATAAATCGAGAAAACTAGGGTTTGTTATAAGGATTTGGGGTTTAACAAATAGTTCAACATTATAAAATTTTTATTTATGACTTGAAAATGAACGATCTTAGAAATTAAAGGTTAATAATGCAAAGAATATCGTGTTCTAAACAATTGAGTAAGTAAGTATAAATTTTAAAGTAAAAATAATTAACCTTAGTAATTAATTATTAGTTATAATGAACAAGATTATTTAATGATTTAAATGATTTACAAAACGTCACTTTGAAATGATTTAAAGTAATTTTTAACAATATTTTGATATCTTGATAATATTTAAACCCTCAAAATTTAACAAAATAAAACCCCAAATCAAGATAAGCCCTAGAAATGATTTGAACAGAATTGAGTATCAATTCTTGTACAATACTCAGATTAAGCTTAGGGCTTTTAATCCCCTTGTATAACCGAGTGTATAGCCCTGTTAAATTACCATTGTTGGTGTAGAAATTGACTGGAACAGGTTCGAGCAAGACGCGATGAACTGTGGCGATTGAAGGTGGTGTTTGTGTGTGATTTTTAGGAATTGAGGTTACAGAGAGTTGAAAGGAATCGAATGGAACTTTTCCCCTCTATTAAATAGCCTCGATTAGAATTGTTTCGAGTCCAACGAGTCTGAGTTGAGTTCGGGGGTTACGGTTGTAATTCGGAGTGTAAATTACTGTTTCAAATGAAATTAAACGTATCAATGATTTCCAATTGATTATACGAACGTGTATGCTTGATTAATTGGATTAATAATATGGTTTTAATGCATAAACGGATTTGGTTTTGATGAGGTTCGGTTTCGTGTCCAAAGGTTCTCATAACCGCTCGATTAATTGCATGCATGTGCATTGTAGAAGTTCATTCAAAAGGTTTACACTCCTCTCATCAGAAATATTCTAAGTGTAAAATATTTCAAAGCCAAGACCAAGATCTTCCAAAGCCAAAGATGAAGTCTTCCGAAATTTAGAAGACAAAGTCTTCCGAAGCCAACAAGACAGAAGACTGATTTCCTCCTAGGACAGAGAAGACATGCTTTCTCTGATCTACTTTTTCAGAAAGCTAACCAACTTTCCATTGCCACTCTAAAGACTCACCAACTTGCATAAGTTGGTGAAAAGGTTCATGCTTTAGTAAACTGTAGATTATGTCTAGTGTCTGTAACTTTCTACTTTGTACCTTTTATCCTTTTTGTAATATATTAGGATGTGAGCTATGGCTTGTTATAGTCACATGTCAAAAAGGAAATCTGCTTTTTTGACTTTACATTGATTTTGTTGTCTAGATCAGCGTATCCAGCTGGCCTTCAAAGTATGGACGGCTATAGGATGTAGTAAAAGTATCTCAAGTCTTGTATTTCTAATAATACTTGTAACTTTGTAATAGAACTTGAGTGCAATATACAACATTCTTGAAAACCATCTGCTTGTGTTCTTTTACTTTTAAGTTCTTAGTAGTCGGTTCCTTATTTGATCCTGTAAGTGTTATTCATTAAGTTCACTCTCCAAACATCCTGTGAAACTGTTGCATTGACCTCCCCAACGGGACCTACAATTTCTTAAGGAGTTATGTTTTGTTGTTTATTTATTAGGACCAGATTTTGAACATAACATGTAGTGTTAACAACTTTAGCCCAAAAGAATGAAGTTAATTTGGCTGATGATAGCATTGTTCGAGCTGATTCAATTAATATTCTGTTTCATCTTTCAGCAACTCCATTTTGTTGTGGAGTTTTTTTGCAGAAGTGAATTGTCTCGTTATACCTTTTGAATCACAAAATTCATTCCGAATATGATTACCAAACTCCGTTCCATCATCACTTCTAATACACTTGATGGTTTTATCAGTCTAATTTTCCACTATAGTCATTAACTTTATCAACAAATGAGGCGTATCATCCTTTATTGCTAAAAATAAAACCCAATTAAATCTAGAAAACCCATTAGTAATAACCAAACAATATGCACAACGTCCTGTACTCAAAACACTTACAGGATCAAACAAATCCATCTATAACAATTGAAGCATTGATTTGATATTGATATGACTAACTAGTTTATGAGAAAGTTTGTGTTGTTTGTCTTTCGAACATGAAAGAAGATGTTCAATAAGGTGAAATTCTTTCAATGGTAGGCGTACAACATGATTTTCTTTAATCAACTTATTCATATTCTTTATGTTTACATCACCAAGACGACGATGCCATAGCATTGAAAAACTCTCCAAGGTTTTTTATAATAAACAAGACGCTGTTACAAATGAATGTGAACCATTCATATCTAACAAGTAAGTGTCTTTGTCTCTCGGAGTTCTCAACAAAACTCATTCATCTGGTATTACAAAACCAGATTTTAAAATCACACATTCTTTATCCATAAAGTGAGTTGAATACTATTTGTCACGTATTTGAAAAACAATTAGCAAATTATGTTTTAATTTTTCTACAAAATTTACATCTTCAAAGCTTACCACACCATTTGACACTTTACCTTTCTTTGTTATTTTTCCTTCTATCATCGGCACACCGTTGTAATTGAACATTGTTTAATAGTGAAATGTTACATCATTGTTAGAAAACCCAATGTGCCATACACTGTTGATGATAGACGCTGGTTGTTCTTGCACACGTGAATGAATTTAGTCAATTTTAGAAACATCTAACTTGAGCATTTATTTTCATCCATATGAAGACATAATCTTCAACAATATCAGGTTCTAATTGTTTTTCCATAACTTTCCATTTTATTAATTAGTTTAATCAATGTTTTAACAATTTCCTTTAATGTATTTTGCACTAGATTGAAATTGTTTTCATCAACATGTGAAGATTTAATAATTGAATTTCCTTTATTCAAATTAGATTTTATCTGAACATTTTGTTTATTAGAAAAAATGTTTGAATGATTTTTATTCTTATTAAATCTGCAATTTAAAAAGAATTATTTTCTATTATGTGAAATAGAATTATGAAATTTTTTGTTTCTTGATTGATGTTGATGAATGCAACTTCTAGCCATATGATTTGGCTTTCTACAAACATAACAACACGGTATGATACGCATTATGCACTAGTGTATTTCCCTTGAACTATTTATGATAACTACCATAGTAATCATAAAATCTGGATTTAGTATTTCTTTGGCCTAGTGATTCTTTTACAATCTCTTATTTATTTCTTTTATCAAGAACATTCCTAGCTCATTCCAAATAATTGAGGTATCTTTCTTTATAGATTGATTCATTCCTTACGGAGATAAGACATGCATAGTAGCTTTAAGCTTTTGAGTCATGGGCATTGGAATAGGACAAGTTTCCATGATACCTGATCTACACACATCTTGTTTCATAGGTTTAGCAATAATAGAAGTTTTATTTTTAAAGAAATAAACATTCATTTCTTTAAAAATATAATCTTCCTTATATATGTTGTATTTTGAAACAAATTTGTTCTTGAAATCAATTTTCAAGTCAGATGCTGATGTTGTAATACGTTATTTTTTTTTTTCATTTTCCTTACGAATGATATTTGATTTTAATTTCTGTTGTTTGTTTGACATTTTAAAACAAGCATTTGTAGAAATAGAAATATCAAACTTTTCACTAATAACTTGTGATGATTTACAAGATGATTTTTCATTACAGTTTTTATTATCATTATTTTGTAAAACTATTTCATCATCACTTTTCCACTCTTCAACCAAACCATCTATCTTCACATTTTATGCAAAAGAATAATCATCATTGAGTTTAACTTCGGTTTTTGTGATAGGATTAACAGTCAAGGAAATGTTGACTGAAGGTTTCAAGTCAGAAGTTGGTTAAAAGCCCAATACATAGTTCAATTCTTCATCTATTGTTGTAATAGATGAAGGTAAGCATGTATAATCATGACTTATCAGTGGTGCAATATTGGAATATCCAACTCCACTTTCAGCATCATTAATCTTCTTATTCATTTATGACTTGATTATACTTTCAACCATGTTTGAAGATAACTGAAACTTCTCAACCTTTAGTTTCGCAAATTAGAGTTCACTGTTAAGTTTGTTAATTTCCAAAGCTAGATCATTATTTCGAGAAGTAAAATTATTTTACATTCATTATCATGAAGATTTAATTTTGATTGATAAATTGATTTGTTTAAACCGTCTAGGTTTTCTTTAAAATCTTTTCATCTTTTTTATATTTTCCAGCTTGATGTTGTAGTTTTTCAACTTTTAAAATCAAGTGATCATTGTGAACTCTATATCTTTAAACCTTTTCAACACATGCATTAGTACAAAGATTGATGTATACCTCATTTGTTTATTCAGTCTTTGCACATTCTCCTAGCATTTCTTTCACCATAAATGCCTTCAGAACTTCTTTTTTCTCTGCTTCAGTTGTTGGAGTGATCTTCACAGCATTAATGACAGCAATATGAGCAGGAGCAATATGAGCAGGTGCTGGAGTTTTCTCAATAGCAATGGCTTTCATTTCATTAGTTGTTGGGGTGTTCTCAACAGCTTCTTCTTTGCTTCCTTCTTTACCATCTTCATTTTTAATTTCTTGTGCTAGAGTAGTCTTAACAGCAAATTTAGTAAGTACATTCTTATCATTCTTGATTAACTCTTCTTCAGCAAACACACAATCAAGCAAATCTCAAGATATAAATTCAACAAATAATTTTTCCTCAACTCCTCTTCACCATATTTTATTTCTATCAACAAAGCTATGGATAGCTTGATATTCAATATTTCCATTTGGTTTGAACAATTATACTCTCCATTGGTATGAGAAACTAAAGCTTTATTGTTTGAAGAACTGGCTTTATCTCCTTTTGCTTCAATCTCGACTGTCACCATTTTCTTGCCACTATCAGTTTGGTTTGTCTTTGCTTGAGTGCATTGCCTTGCAAAGTGACGTGGTTTATCATAGTTATAACACCGTAAATTTATCTTGTCAAACCCGATCTTGCTAGAGTTGTATACTCCAAACATTTTTCTCCTTATTCTCATTACATAGTTTTTAGCCCTGTAAACCACCATGTCCATTTAGTATTTAATGCCATTCTCTTTAACATCATTAAGGTTGACTTGCTACGAGTCATCAACCATAATGTTTGGTGCACTTAATCTGCTAGCCATGAAAACTTCATAGCTAGACATTAATGTTGTGAATAGAGCAAGATGCTCTTAAGCAATTTGGATTGTTTGCTTGGATGGGTTGGAGTTGACAACAAATGCTTGTTGAGTGGGTTGTGAGGGTTGACTATGTGGATAAGAGTAAGTTTGTGGCTGAGAGGGTATGTGTTGAGACTACATGGAAAAGAATTGGTTTGGATTAGTAACTTGGAACTGAAGGGAAGATGTCTCCTTGACAGTAGGGGTGATAAAGTTTGCTAAGTGTTGTTTCTGACACATTTGTAAGTAGCTGACATAGTAATTAGGAGTACTTGCCATCCTAGCATATAGTGAAGTTGCTTTAGCTCCCATTATGTTTAAGTGATTTGGAGCTCTTTGTTTATCATCCATCTCATATGATTTGATTGTAGAAATCAGATCACTGAGAGACAACGTAAATAGAACTTTGGTTCTCTTGATTGTGATGCAGTTGTTGTTCCAACTATAAGATAATGAATTCTATATCTTCTTGTTAACTGCTATATTCTCCAAATATATTCCTACACTTTTTATCTTAGTGATCAGTTTTACAAATCTTGATATTTGTACTTCCAATGTCTCATCCAACACATGGTTGAATAGATTGAACTTTTGATTCAACATATCTTTTCGACTTTTCCTCATGTCTTTGTTTCCCATGATCTATTCCTAAATAGCATCCCATAAAAATTTAGCTCCTCTTAACTTTTAGAATTTCTGTGATATCTCAGTAGTGAATGCCATAGTGATTGCAGCATAAGCTTTGTCATCAAGTTCAAGCTTTTTCACATCGTGTTCATCCCACAGATGTTCGGGGTTTAGGAACCAGCTCTCCTTTGTCATTAGTATATATAGGAATATATGGTCTGTATTTGATCGACCACTACATCCTTGGTTTGGTGTATATGACATGGTTCTCAATCCTATAAATCCAATCAGGATAATCATCTTCAGAGTAGTCTTGGATGTTTGGTGCTTGTACCAATCTCATTGTCAAGCTTTAGTGTAGCAGTAATGTTCTTCAGATTTGCCATTGTAGAAACTTGGAAGTCAAACTTTTCAACGATTTTTAAAAATGAAGTTCTCACGTGAACAAGGCCTTCAAAAACTTTTCGCGTGAATTGTTCGCAGAAACTTTTCGCGCGGAAAGATTTGTAACTAACTTTTATGAATTGTTGAGGTTCTCCCATAAATGGAATCTTTTTGTATCAAACTTTTGAGAATTAAAAACTTTTAGTGTGCGAACACTGAGTTTTCGCTTTTCGCGTGCGAACATTGAGTTTTCGCACACTCAATTCTGCTCAATTTTGAAGTTTCCAACCTCAATCTTATCACTAATTTGTGTAAAATTAAGTGATTATGCTTCGATTTAATGATTTAAATTCAAATTTAATCCTAATTATCTCTAATTGATTCCTTTAAATTCAATTAAACCACGTAAACACCTCCACTTTATCAATCGAACTTGTTTCATATCTTAACATCTTCAAATTGATCACAAAATGCAGAAATCAAAGCAATCTTCAAAAGGAAATCAAATTTGTAGCTTAAAAACACTTCAAAGTTCTTCAATCTTCAATCCAATTGATCTAGAGCACTCATGGCTCTCATACCAATTGTAAGGATCCCCAAATACAATATAGATCGATCTCGTGAGTAGAATGTGGAATGTGATCGCTCCCGGTATTGTAACTGAAAGATTAAAAAACAATATGAAGAAGATTCAAGCAATAAATATAAATAAACATCAACTTCTATTGCTCTTTGATTCAAATGTTTACAAGTTTCGCAGAAATCAGGAAAACTCTACATAATTCCATCAAAAGCAAACTATTTGTACTAAACAAAAAGGTCTCGCGTGAGAAATAAGTTCTCACGTGGATCAAAAGCACTTGCGTGACTTCTTTGTCTTTAATATCTGTAAGGCTATAGTTGAAAGGCTGATTCAACCAATGTAGCCAAAGATATTCCTGCTTGCATGCATGTACTCAGTGGAAATTAATTCGGAAGTTTTACACTCCTATCATCAGAAATATTGTAAGTGTAAAATCTTCCGAAGCCAAGACCAAAATCTTCTGAAGCCAAAGATGAAGTCTTCCAAAGCTTAGAAGACAATGTATTCCGAAGCCAACAAGACTGAAGACTGATTTCTTCCGAATACAGAGAAAACATGCTTTCTCTGATCAACTTTTTCAGAAAGCTGACCAACTTTCTGCTGCCACTCTGAAGACTCACCAACTTGCATAAGTTGGTGAAAAGGTCCATGCTTTAGTAAACTGTAGATTATGGTCTGGTATCCGTAACTTTATAATTTATACCTTTTATCTTTTTTGTAATACATTAAGATATGAGCTATGGCATGTCATAGTCACATGTCAAAAAGGCAATCTGCTTTTTTAACTTTACACTGATCTTGATGTCTAGATTAGTGTATCTAGCTGGCCTTCAAAGTATGGCCGCCTATAGGATGTAGTATAAAGTATCTCAGGACTTGTATTTCTGATTAACTCTTTGTAACTTTGTAATAGAATTTGAGAACAATATACAACATTCTTATAAACCATATTTGTTATTCTTGTTCTTTACTTTTTACGTTCTTAGTTTCTAAATAGTCAGTTCCTTATTTGATCCTGTAAGTGTTTGTTAAAGTTCACTCTCCAAACAATCTGTGAAACTTTTGCATTGACCTCTCCTACTGGTCCTGATATATTTTCATTTGATTTCTAGAGCCTCTAGGTTAAATCCCTACAGATGAGTTGATGTAATTCAAAAACTTAGATGTATGGCACCTTTCTGAATTACCCGAAGATAAGTTGTCGACCGGAACCAAATGGATATTTCGTAATTAGACGGTTGAGAAAGGTGTTACTGTAAGCAACAAGACTCAAATTGTTGTAGAAGGATTCTATGAGTTTCAAGGCTTAGATTATGAAGAAGTTTATGCACTTGTGGTTAGACTTGAAGCAATTCGTATTTTTCTTACTTATGCTTCTTTCATGAATTCAAAGTTTATCAAATGGATATCAAGACTGCTTTCATGTATGGTGAAATGAAAGAAAAATCTATGTTTGTCAACCTTTTTGTTTTGAAGATCCGCGTCATTTTGACTATGTGTATAAGTTGGATAAGTCTCTTTATGGTTTACATCAAGTACCTCCTGCAAGTTAGTTGCGAGACCACCAACACAAACTCAACCAGGTCCACAAGAACCTGTGGAAGTGGTCGACTTAACCTCCAGCTCACCTATTCAAGTGGATGACGCTATCAAAAAGAGGGAGAAAGTTCCTTCAACCATAGAACCGGGGAGTTCTATCTAGAGTATGGACAATAAGGATTCATCACCCTCACTTGCAGTTGTCCAGCCTCAACAAATTCCTCAGGCTCACACTGATGTGGAGGCCATACTACAAGAACTATTTGAGGAAGGAATTCCAAGGGCCTTGTCTACCCCATCCTACCGTGCTGAAAATCCAATAGTGGGATGGTGGTATGACAATGCAAGAAAGGCCTTGGTGCTTTCTTTGTCTCAGGGCCAGCAAGAGTTCTTCAAATTTCAATCCTTGAGATTCTATGAAAGTATAGCTCTAGTTGATCTGCCACTTGTCAACCAAAGCTAAAAGAGATAGGCTGCCAGATTGACTGGAATTATTCAAGAATGGGTGCTGCAAGAGTTCAGAAGTAGAACTACATTATATAAACAAAGCCAAGCAGGAAAAATTATTGGTCAACTGGCTACTGAGGCAGACCTTAAGATTAGCTTTGAATGGGAAACCTCGATTGAAGGCCCAGTAGTGGACCCTGTGAACCCTGAGACAGGCTCATCCTCAGCACCAAGTACCCTCAGTGAAACACCTGTTGGTAAGAGTGTATCACAACCTCTCCGTGGATAATGCTCAAGCTTAGCCAACCATCAGAAGGCTAAAGCTCTCTTCATCCTGAGTCATACAGGCCAACAATTGATAAAGGAAAAAAGCAAGATGACTCCTGAGGAGATTGATGAGGAGAAAAGGGAGAGGAAGAGGAAGGCTAGGGGAGAGAAAACAGCAGAGATCCCAAGCTTTATGCAAGCAGTAATCAGGGCTGCCCACAAGCCTAACACTCAAAATAATAAGTTAATTGCAGCCAGATTGAACTATTTGGGATTAAGGAACTACAACATTGACAAACTGATCTTTCTCCCCTTAGTAGAGTGAACTGGTAGACACGGAGCTGTCTAAAGAGAGGAAGGAGGCTGAGGCTACAAAACTATTCTTCAAGTTGAAAGAATAAAGAAAGAGAAAGAACCTCTACAAACCCTTGTCCTCTCTATAGTTCAAGAAAGTCCTGAGAAAGAGATTGTGGCTGTACAACAAGAACAAACTCAGATAGGCAAAGAACAAGAGACCCAGAAAATGATAGCCTATCTAAGTGCCACAAATTACTATCAGGCAGCAGCTCTCAAACTTCTCTCATTTGAGTATATTGAGTTTGAGTACCTCAAACAGTTAAAGGAAAAAGCTCAAACTTAAAGAAAAGTTGTTACGAGGAAAATGAGAGAGGAGGCTTCTAAGTCAAGAGCCACCATCAGAGCACAAGAGAAGAAGTCTACTGATAGGCAGAAAATGGTTAGCTTCTTGAAGCTGTATGGGTTCTCCGGAAGGAGACTTGGTCCTATGTCTCTATCCACAATGGATGAGCATATCTGAAAGATCAAGCAGAAGATAAAAGAAGGTCAGCTGGTTGACTTGCATTCTCCACCTAGTCAAGTTGTATCTAAAGTTAAGGTAAAGGTTGAACCACAAAAGACAACACAACTTGATCCTGAAGCTACATCTAAGCCAACTTCATCTTCTAACCCACAGTAGGGTTTTGAACATCCTGCTTCTAAACATATGGAGGAAATGGACCCAACTGAGGAGAAAAATGAAAGATCATTTAGTGTTGCAGACCACTCTCCTCAGTTAAAGTATAAAAAGAGGAAAATGATGGCCATCAGAAGCGACAAGAGAAAGAAAAAGAAAAAGTGTGTACGATTTTCCCTTATAGACTAATAGAATTAAAACCTTGATAAGATTTTTCAAAGATTAGACATAAAGTCTAAAGAATTGAACCATTCGATGAAATGTGTACGATTCCACGTGTAGTCGAGAATAAGTTTAAGAAAATACATCGCCGGGTTGGATCTAATGATAGGTGGAGATGATTTAGAAGTTGGAGATGTACATGATGGAAGGCTTTGACAAACAAGTTATCCACTGAAGGTGCTATTCCAACTAAGTTGTATCAAGTAGCAAGTAAAGGAACTTTCCTATAACACGTACCATTATGTAGCATGCAATAGATAAGCTTACAAGATCATAAAGATTTTCCATGTAAGGTTCCTATGTTAACCATAGTCTAGGTCACCATTTCTAATAACCTAAATCGCTATAGTTATGGGCTCGGATACCAATCTATCACACCCCAACCTTAACAGCGGAAACGTTGAGATGTGAGGGTTAAGATTGTTCAAGCCACACAACGCTACTTCAAAGTGTAAATATTATTAATCTTAAATTCATACTGTAACATTACCTTCATAAATCTCAAACAACAATCATAACATAAACTAAAATTACACTTCTAAATTAAACATGAATTCTTTATTATTTCTAGGTCCAACCCTAGATGAATTCAAATCTTCAAGATCAACAACTAAGCTTGAGCATTCCCTTAAACATGTTAGAAAATACAGTCAACACATGATGTTGGGGAGTTCCCAAAAGATTGTACATACATATATAAAAACCTTCTAGAAGCAATCCAAGTCATAGATTAAGAAATAATGCGAGAATATATAAATAGCATAATGATACAATCAAACCTGGACAACAAAATGGCCATAATGAAATATACGATTAGCTAAGTGTACTTGGCTGCCATGATGAACAAGAATACGTCATCAGGAGCCGGCAATAACCTCAGCTTTAGCACCAAATAGGCTTGTCAAGCCCATATATCTATGAAGTCGCTAGGCTAGCAATAGTTAATGATTATTTTTACAAAACGACTATCATACGATGCTCACCAATATCTCAAATAACCATGACAATTTAATAAGATGAATTGCACGTGCTTTACAAGTATTTAAAGAACTTTACAAGTATACATTTATACGGTTAACATGCTTCATCCCAAAATATGTGAAATATTGTGAAAACGGGATATGGAAACTCACTTGATATAAGATGTACTTTGGAATAAGGATAATGCTATATTAACACCAACGGTTTCTTCCCAATTAACCTAAGAATTGTGTTTTAAAATTAAGATATGATCGGTATGGTTCAAGAGATGATTCGGGAAAACTAGGGTTTGTTATAAGGATTTGGGGTTTAAGAAATAGTTTAACATTATAAAATTTTTATTTATGACTTGAAAATGAACTATCTTAGAAATTAAAGGTTAATAATGCAAAGAATATCGTGTTCTTAACAATTGAGTAAGTAAGTTTAAATTTTAAAGTAAAAATAATTAACCTTAGTAATTAATTATTAGTTATATTGAACAAGATTATTTAATGATTTAAAAGATTAACAAAACGTCACTTTGAAATGATTTAAAGTAATTTTTAACAATATTTTGATATCTTGATAAAATTTAAACCTTTAGTAAAATAATAACTTAAAAAATTATAACTTTTAAAATAATATTTTACTGAACAATATTAACGTACAAGGTAATATAATAATTTATTAATTTTTTACTGAATTAACATTTTAAAATGATTTTCAAAATAAAACAAAAAGAAGAAATAAAAAAGAAAAAAAAATAAGGCACCCGGTGTCGAACCCGGGTGGCCTGTGTTCCAGAATGGGTGTTAACCGTTGTGCTCCAAGCCCATTTCTTGTCTCAAACTCACAGGTATTTATTATAAATTTTAACAAAATAAAACCCCAAATCAAGATAAGCCTTAGAAATGATTTGAACAGAATTGAGTATCAATTCTTGTACAATACTCAGATTACGCTTAGGGCTTTTAATCCCCTTGTATAACCGAGTGTATAGCCCGGTTAAATTACCTGTGCTGGTGTAGAAAGCGACTGGAACGGGTTCGAGCACTGCGCGATGAATAGTGGCGATTGAAGGTGGTGTTTGTGTGATTTTTAAGAATTAAGGTTACAAAGAGTTGAAAGGAATCGAATGGAACTTTTCCCCTCTATTAAATAGCCTCGATTAGAACCGTTTCGAGTCCAACGAGTTCGAGTTGAGTTCGGGGGTTACGGTTGTAATTCGAAGTGTAAATTAGTGTTTCAAATGAAATTAAACCTATCAATGATTTCCAATTGATTATACAAACGTGTATGCTTGATTAATTGGACTAATAATATGGTTTTAATTTCTAAACGGATTTGGTTTTGATGAGGTTCGGTTTCATGTCCAAAGGTTCTAATAACTGCTTTTAAAATCAAATTAAACACGTCTTCGGGTTCAAAACAGGTTTGCGAAATGATTGGGGCTCGCCGGAATCGGGGAGAGAGAAAAAGATATTTTTTTAAACCAATTTATACTTTTAGTCCCTATTGTTTTATAATACGCCATTTCAAGTTTAAAACTTTAATTATGTTTTAAATCTTTATTTGTTAAAATTAAAACGATCAATTTAGTTTACAAACCTCCTAAGTTTTATAAAGCTTCATTATTCAATTTCCTATTTTAATTGAATCATTAAATCACATTTTAAAAATAGTATTTTATAAATTGTAAAAGTTATAAATTTATAAATAAACTTTTATTGTCTAATTATTTGTTTTTTAATTCTAAAATTAAAACTAATAATTAGCATCTAAATTTTATATAAAAATATTTATTTATTTGATAGCTAATCAAGCTATTAAATTTTAAATAAGAAACACCAAAATTAACAAGTTATCACGAATAATGAGAATAGGAAAAATGAACCCCCATGGTTTCATTATTGCCATGAATGATCCTTACAAGGATAACGGAAAGATAACGATTTATTAACTAACATACGAAATATCACAGTCTCCCCAACTTTGAAAAATTTCGTCCCGAAATTAAGAATAAGATTAAACGAACAAATGAGGGTGTTTCTTTTTCATATAATCCTCCCGTTCCCAGGTAAACTCGGGTCCACGTATATTTTCCCAACGAACCTTGACGAATGGAGTGGTAGTGGATCTAGTCTTCTTCATTGTTCGATCCATGATCTCGACGGGTTTCTCAACAAAATGCAAGGAATCGTCTATCTGGATATCATCCAAAGGGACATGCAGACTTTCGTCGACCAAACATTTTCTCAGATTTGAGACATGAAAAACGGGATGAACCCCGTTAAGTTCTAAGGGTAGTTCCAGCTTATAAGCCACCTTTCCGACTCTTTTCAGAATCTTGAAAGGTCCTACGAACCGTGGAGCTAATTTACCCTTCTTCCCCAAGCAAACAACTCCCTTCCATGGTAAGACTTTAAGAAGAACCATATCATCGACATGGAATTCTAATGGCTTGCGTCTTTTGTCCGCGTAACTTTTTTGTCGACTTCTAGCTACCTCAAGGTTATTACGGATTTTAGAAACTTTATCGGTCATTTCTTGAATAAGTTTAGGACCGGTAATGAAATTTTGATCGATGTCTGTCCAACAAATCGGGGAACGACATTTACGACCGTAAAGTGCTTCGAAAGGTGCCATCTTGATGCTTGAGTGATAACTGTTATTATAAGAAAATTCCGCTAACGGTAAATGCGTATCCCAGTCACCTCCAAAATCAAGAACACAAAGACGTAGCAAATCCTCAAGAGTCTGGATGGTTCGCTCAGTGAAATGAGCATCTCGATCGGATATGATGTGTAGAGGTACACCGTGACGACTCACAATCTCATCTATGTAAATACGAGCCAACTTTGAAGTTTTGTAAGTGTCACGTATGGGTATAAAATGCGTTGTTTTGCTCAGACGGTCGGCGATCACCCATATACTACCATGGCCACGAGAAGTACAGGGTAACTTAGTTATGAAATCCATGGATATGTGTTCCCACTTCCACATAGGGATCTCGAGTTGTTCAAGTAATCCACTGGGATGTTGTTGGTGCTCTACTTTGACCTTTGCACACGTAATACATCTGGCTATGCAAGAATCGATGTCCTTCTTCATCCCTGGCCACTAGTATTGCCCACGCAGGTCCATATACATCTTATCGGACCTAGGGTGAATAGAATAACGAGTTTGATGAGCTTCGTTCATGATGAAGGTACGAAGGTTATCACAATTTGGAATTCAGAGTCGGTTTAGGAAATACAACATACCATTCGGTTTCGTTTCAAGCTATGACCGAACACTACACGCCAACTCTTCATCCATTTTTTCTTCAGCTAGAGCAGCTTGCTGAGCCTTATGGATACAATACTCAAGGTCGCTATCAATCCTTATATTCTGAAGCATAAAAGTAGTCTTGTTGACATCTACGTGAATCTCTGTATCAAATTCTCCCAATGTGTCAAACCATTGTCGTCGATCTCGAATTTCCTGCAATGAGACGGTCTTATTATGGACTTTGCAACTTAATGCATCGGCTACGACATTCGCCTTTCCTGGATGATAACGGATGTCGCAGTCGTAATCACTAATCAACTCGACCCAACGAAGTTGCCTCATATTCAGATCCTTTTGGCTGAACACGTGTTGAAGGCTTTTATGATTAGTTTAAACTATGCATTGTGTCCCATAAAGGTAATGCCTCCAAATTTTTAAGGCAAAAACCATAGCACCAAGTTCAAGATCGTGGGTCGTGTAATTCATCTCATGAACCTTCAATTGTCTCGATGCATAAGCTATGACCTTTCCTCGATGCATAATCTATGACCTTTCCTCGCTGCATAAGAACGCAACCAAGGCCTGGTCTAGATGCATCGCAATACACGGTAAAATCATCATTTCCATCAGGAAGGGTTAAGATAGGAGCATTACACAGCTTGTGTTTTAGAGCCTCGAAGGCCTTTTCTTGATTAGGTCCCCACTCGAAGAGTTTATTCTTTTGGGTTAAGGTCGTAAGCGGTTTCGCGATCTTCGAAAAATTGGCAATAAATCTCCGATAGTAACCCGCCAGTCCAAGAAAAGAACAAACTTCGATTGGAGTTTTAGGAACACTCCAGTTTTTCACAGCTTCGATTTTGGCAGGATCCACATGAATCCCTTGACTATTCACCACATGCCCTAAGAATTGGACTTCCTTAAGCCAAAATTCGCAATTAGAAAGCTTTGCGTACAATCATTCTTTCTTCTGAAGTTCCAGAATTTGTTGCAAGCGAAGCTCAAGATCAGTTTTAGTCTTTGAGTAGATGAGAATATTATCTATAAGCACAATCATAGATTTATCGAGATAGGGTTTACATACCTGATTCATGAGATCCATAAAAATGGCAGGAGCATTAGTCAAACCAAAAGGCATAACCATAAACTCATAGTGGCCATAACAGGTGCGAAATGCGGTTTTTGGGATATCATTATCATGAACCCGTAGTTGGTGGTAGCCAGAGCATAAATTGATTTTTGAGAAGTGCATGGCTCCTTAAAGTTGGTCAAATAGATCATCGATCGGAGGAAGAGGGTATCGGTTCTTGATGGTGAGTTTGTTAAGCTCTCGGTAATCAATGCACATACGAAACGAACCATCTTTCTTCTTTACGAATAATACAAGTGCACCCCATAGCGAAGAGCTAGGACAAATAAAGCCCTTATCAGACAGTCCTTGAAGTTCACTAGCTAATTCTTGCATCTCCGATGGTGCAAGACGATAAGATGACTTAGCCACAGGATTCGCACCAGGAATCAAGTCAGTCTTAAACTCAACTTCCCGAACGGGAGGTAGACCGCTAAGATCATCGGGAAATACTTCCGGGAAATCTCGTACGATAGGAATATCCTTAAGGTCTTTCCTTTTGACTTTCGTGTTGACTACATAGGCCAAAAGGCTATGTAACTCTTACTTAGGCACTTTCGAGTCTGAGTACACGACATAAGTTTGGGTCCATTAGACGATTTTTCTCCGAAGACTTTCAAAGTATCACCCGAAGGTAATGGAATCCGAACGCATTTCTCGAAGCAGATAATTTCCGTGTAGTGTTTGGCTAACCAATCCATGCCGATTGTCAAAACTTTCGAGTTTCATGGGGATAAGATCAATAGGAAACTCATGCTCGTTAAGACTCAAGATGCAACCGCGGATGATGACATCAATATTGATGGATTTTCCATCGGCGACTGCAACCGTAAATGGCTTTTCTAATTTTGTACGCGACTTAACAAGTATGGGTTCAAATTCTATGGAGACAAAACTCTCATCGGTTCCCGAATCAAACAAGATAGAGGCATAACAATTATTAAGAAGGAACATACCTGTTCAGATATAGGACTTTTATCGGTACCAGAAAGCAAATGAAACTTTGATCAGAAAGATTATGAATAAAAATGAAGTACCGTTCACCACGCGTTATTTGCCTGTGCTTGATTTGCGTTAATGTTGAAAGCACGGCCTCAAGCCTGTGGAACATTTCCCACGAGACGGGGGCATTGTGAGCAAAAATGGCCGGTTTCCCCACAGTTGTAACAAGCTCGATTGGCAATTAGAGCAGCATTTTCAGTGCACGGTGACATGTAGCAACCAAATGACCATACTTCCCACAAAGTGAACAGATTCGACATGGATTATTCCCCACATGATGATATTTTCAAATATTACACATCGGATGTGGGCCAGTGTAAGCTCCAGCAACAGAAGTACCTTGTCTTTGAAGTACCTTAGGTGTTGCCATAGTAAAATTTTAGGCCGGTGTATACTTGCGCTTCTTGCCCTTAGACGAAGGTTCATCCTTAACTTCCTTAGTTTTTTTTGAAACCACCTTTTCAGTCTTTTTAACACCCTTAGCAAACAAGGTACCAGCTTTGATGTGATTCTCCATGAGTTGGGAAGTGATGGTGATTGCTTTCTCAAGTGTTATGGGCTTGCTTCCCACCACAACATCTTGGATTTGAGGTGGTACCTCCTTGATGAACTTCTCAATGTTACGAGGAACAGTATCAACCATGTGAGGCAAAAGGATGCTTAGTTCATGATGCCTGGTTGAGTAAGCCAAATGATTCCCACTATCCTATTTATGGTTCTAGATAGTCATGGGCAAAAAAACCTTCGGCCAGAAAAACCAGAACTGGTTTCAAAGAAAAACCGATTTGGCCCAATCCGGTCCCGAACCGACCCAAACTACAGTTTCTATACCGGTTTGGTAGCCCCGAACTCAAAACCGGATTATAAACCGGTTTAAAAGTTAAAAACCTGTTAAACCGGTAAGAAAAACCGGTTTCAGAAAAAAACCGGTTTCAAACCGGTCCAAATCGGTTTGACAGGTTCGAGTATTTGGTGAGCCAAACCGGTTTGTAACCCGAACCGGTTTGAAGAAAAACCGGTTTGACTCTACCACAAAAAAACCGGTTCGGTTTTGAACCCGAACCGGTTTGGCCGTAAAAACCGGTTTGAACACCTCTAGTTCCAGAATTCCTCCTCAAGCTTTTGTAATTCAATCCTCGGACAAAACTTTTGGATTATAATGTTCTTAAACTCCTCCCACGGTAGTGCCAATGCAACTTCAGCATTCCGGTTACTCTTCTCACTGTTCCACCACGTAAGTGCCTTTTGTTGGAGGACACTCGTGGCATAACGAATCTTGAGTGCTTCTGGACACTCACTGTTGATGAAGGTATTCTCTATGCTCTCAAACCACTCGAGAAGTCTAGTGGCTCCCTCCTTTCCACTATAACTAGTTGGCTTACAAGAGTTGAAGTTTTTGAATGTGCAGATTTGGTTATTCCCTCCTTGATTACCGCTATTTTCTCCTTGACCATTGTTGCCATTACCACCATTACCACCGTTATTCCCATTTGCATTATTACTTGCATTGGCCATTAGGGTACTACTCAATTCAGTGACCATTGTAGGAAGGACAGCCGCCATTTGCCGAGCGATCATAGCGGCGATTTTACGGTCAGAGCTACCACGCTTTCCATGATGACGAGACATTCTGAATACAAGAATGGGTTAGACATAGAAAATTTCAAGTAAAGCTAATTTAATAAAATAATAATTTTTTTTTTAGGATTTATAAAACACATACGGGATGATTCCATTTGGTAACACACAGCCAATAGGAACATTGACACGTCAAGGAAACTTAACTCCAATTTGCCTTAGGAAATTTGTGTATTTTGACCATAATTCATTACTCATCCCAAAGATCCCCAGTTAAGCACAACTGGTCCCGCAGTTGATTGGGATTTGTGCGAAATGCTTACCTTAGCCGGAAGGCTTTTTGCCAGAAAATCCAGAATACAGGTGTTTATGAGTCTCACCTTTTTCCTTATAGACTAATAGAATTAAAACCTTGATGAGATTTTTCAAAGATTAGAAATAAAGTCTAAAGAATTGAACCATTCGATGAAATGTGTACGATTCCACGTGTAGTCGAGAATAAGTTGAAGAAAATACATCACCGTGTTGGATCCAATGATAGGTGGAGATGATTAAGAAGTTGGAGATGTACATGATGGAAGGCTTTGACAAACAAGTTATCCACTTAAGGTGCTATTCCAACTAAGCTGTATCAAGTAGCAAGTAAAGGAACTTTCCTATAACAGGTACCATTATGTAGCATGCAATAGATAAGCTTACAAGATCATAAAGATTTTCCATGTAATGTTCCTATGTTCTACCATAGTGAAGGTCACCATTTCTAATAACCTAAATCGCTATAGTTATGAGCTCTGATACCAATCTGTCACACCCCAACCTTAACGGTGGAAACGTTGATATGTGAGGTTTAAGATTGTTCAAGCCACACAATGCTACTTCAAAGTGTAAATATTATTAATCTTAAATTCATATTGTAACATTACCTTCATAAATCTCAAACAATAATCATAACATAAACTAAAATAACACTTCCAAATTAAACATGAATTCTTTATTATTTCTAGGTCCAACCCTAGATGAATTCAAATCTTCAAGATCAACAAGTAAGCTTGAGCATTCCCTGAAACATGTTAGAAAATACAGTCAACACATGATGTTGGTGAGTTCCCATAAGATTGTACTTACATATATAAAAACCTTCTAGAGGCAATCCAAGTCATAGGTTAAGAAATAATGCGAGAATATATATAGATAGCATAATGATACAATCAAACCTTGACAAAAATATGGCCACAATGAAATATACGATTAGCTAAGTGTACTTGGTTCCCATGATGAACAAGAATACGTCATCAGGAGCCGGCAATAACCTCGGCTTTAGCACCAAATAGGCTTGTCAAGCCCATAGATCTATGGCGTTGCTAGGCTAGCAATAGTTAATGATTATTTTTACAAAATGACTATCATATGATGTTCACTAATATCTCAAATAACCATGAAAATTTAATAAGATGGATTGCACGTGCTGTACAAGTATTTAAAGAACTTTACAAGTGTACATTTATACTGTTAACATGCTTCATCCCAAAAGATGTGAAATATAGTGAGAACAAGATATGAAAACTCACTTGATATAAGATGTACTTTTGAATAAGGATAATGCTAGATTAACACCAACGGTTTCTTCTTAATTAACCTAAGAATTGTGTTTTAAAATGAAGATATGATCGGTATGGTTCAAGAGATAAATCGAGAAAACTAGGGTTTGTTATAAGGATTTGGGGTTTAACAAATAGTTCAACATTATAAAATTTTTATTTATGACTTGAAAATGAACGATCTTAGAAATTAAAGGTTAATAATGCAAAGAATATCGTGTTCTAAACAATTGAGTAAGTAAGTATAAATTTTAAAGTAAAAATAATTAACCTTAGTAATTAATTATTAGTTATAATGAACAAGATTATTTAATGATTTAAATGATTTACAAAACGTCACTTTGAAATGATTTAAAGTAATTTTTAACAATATTTTGATATCTTGATAATATTTAAACCCTCAAAATTTAACAAAATAAAACCCCAAATCAAGATAAGCCCTAGAAATGATTTGAACAGAATTGAGTATCAATTCTTGTACAATACTCAGATTAAGCATAGGGCTTTTAATCCCCTTGTATAACCGAGTGTATAGCCCTGTTAAATTACCATTGTTGGTGTAGAAATTGACTGGAACAGGTTCGAGCAAGACGCGATGAACGGTGGCAATTGAAGGTGGTGTTTGTGTGTGATTTTTAGGAATTGAGGTTACAGAGAGTTGAAAGGAATCGAATGGAACTTTTCCCCTCTATTAAATAGCCTCGATTAGAATTGTTTCGAGTCCAACGAGTCTGAGTTGAGTTCGGGGGTTACGGTTGTAATTCGGAGTGTAAATTACTGTTTCAAATGAAATTAAACGTATCAATGATTTCCAATTGATTATACGAACGTGTATGCTTGATTAATTGGATTAATAATATGGTTTTAATGCATAAATGGATTTGGTTTTGATGAGGTTCGGTTTCGTGTCCAAAGGTTCTCATAACCGCTCGATTAATTGCATGCATGAGCATTGTAAGTTCATTCAAAAGGTTTACACTCCTCTCATCAGAAATATTCTAAGGTTTACATTTCAATCAGAAATATTCTAAGTGTAAAATATTTCAAAGCCAAGACCAAGATCTTCCAAAGCCAAAGATGAAGTCTTCCGAAATTTAGAAGACAAAGTCTTCCGAAGCCAACAAGACAGAAGACTGATTTCCTCCTAGGACAGAGAAGACATGCTTTCTCTGATCTACTTTTTCAGAAAGCTAACCAACTTTCCATTGCCACTCTAAAGACTCACCAACTTGCATAAGTTGGTGAAAAGGTTCATGCTTTAGTAAACTGTAGATTATGTCTAGTGTCTGTAACTTTCTACTTTGTACCTTTTATCCTTTTTGTAATATATTAGGATGTGAGCTATGGCTTGTTATAGTCACATGTCAAAAAGGAAATCTGCTTTTTTGACTTTACATTGATTTTGTTGTCTAGATCAGCGTATCCAGCTGGCCTTCAAAGTATGGACGGCTATAGGATGTAGTAAAAGTATCTCAAGTCTTGTATTTCTAATAATACTTGTAACTTTGTAATAGAACTTGAGTGCAATATACAACATTCTTGAAAACCATCTGCTTGTGTTCTTTTACTTTTAAGTTCTTAGTAGTCGGTTCCTTATTTGATCCTGTAAGTGTTATTCATTAAGTTCACTCTCCAAACATCCTGTGAAACTGTTGCATTGACCTCCCCAACGGGACCTACAATTTCTTAAGGAGTTATGTTTTGTTGTTTATTTATTAGGACCAGATTTTGAACATAACATGTAGTGTTAACAACTTTAGCCCAAAAGAATGAAGTTAATTTGGCTGATGATAGCATTGTTCGAGCTGATTCAATTAATATTCTGTTTCATCTTTCAGCAACTCCATTTTGTTGTGGAGTTTTTTTGCAGAAGTGAATTGTCTCGTTATACCTTTTGAATCACAAAATTCATTCCGAATATGATTACCAAACTCCGTTCCATCATCACTTCTAATACACTTGATGGTTTTATCAGTCTAATTTTCCACTATAGTCATTAACTTTATCAACAAATGAGGCGTATCATCCTTTATTGCTAAAAATAAAACCCAATTAAATCTAGAAAACCCATTAGTAATAACCAAACAATATGCACAACATCCTGTACTCAAAACACTTACAGGATCAAACAAATCCATCTATAACAATTGAAGCATTGATTTGATATTGATATGACTAACTAGTTTATGAGAAAGTTTGTGTTGTTTGTCTTTCGAACATGAAAGAAGATGTTCAATAAGGTGAAATTCTTTCAATGGTAGGCGTACAACATGATTTTCTTTAATCAACTTATTCATATTCTTTATGTTTACATCACCAAGACGACGATGCCATAGCATTGAAAAACTCTCCAAGGTTTTTTATAATAAACAAGACGCTGTTACAAATGAATGTGAACCATTCATATCTAACAAGTAAGTGTCTTTGTCTCTCGGAGTTCTCAACAAAACTCATTCATCTGGTATTACAAAACCAGATTTTAAAATCACACATTCTTTATCCATAAAGTGAGTTGAATACTATTTGTCACGTATTTGAAAAACAATTAGCAAATTATGTTTTAATTTTTCTACAAAATTTACATCTTCAAAGCTTACCACACCATTTGACACTTTACCTTTCTTTGTTATTTTTCCTCCTCTATCATCGGCAAAAATAACATAACCGCCGTTGTAAGGTTGAACATTGTTTAATAGTGAAATGTTACCCATCATATGTCTAGAACAACCGTTATCAATGTGCCATACACTGTTGATGATAGACGCTGGTTGTTCTTGCACACGTGAATGAATTTAGTCAATTTTAGAAACCCAAGCCATTGCTAACTTGAGCATATTATTTTCATCCAAATATGATACAGACTTTAAAATCATCTCTCTTTTATCATTGAAGACATAATCTTCAACAATATCAGGTTCTAATTGTTTTTCCATAACTTTCCATTTTATTAATTAGTTTAATCAATGTTTTAACAATTTCCTTTAATGTATTTTGCACTAGATTGAAATTGTTTTCATCAACATGTGAAGATTTAATAATTGAATTTCCTTTATTCAAATTAGATTTTATCTGAACATTTTGTTTATTAGAAAAAATGTTTGAATGATTTTTATTCTTATTAAATCTGCAATTTAAAAAGAATTATTTTCTATTATGTGAAATAGAATTATGAAATTTTTTGTTTCTTGATTGATGTTGATGAATGCAACTTCTAGCCATATGATTTGGCTTTCTACAAACATAACAACACGGTATGATACGCATTATGCACTAGTGTATTTCCCTTGAACTATTTATGATAACTACCATAGTAATCATAAAATCTGGATTTAGTATTTCTTTGGCCTAGTGATTCTTTTACAATCTCTTATTTATTTCTTTTATCAAGAACATTCCTAGCTCATTCCAAAATAATTGAGGTATCTTTCTTTATAGATTGATTCATTCCTTACGGAGATAAGACATGCATAGTAGCTTTAAGCTTTTGAGTCATGGGCATTGGAATAGGACAAGTTTCCATGATACCTGATCTACACACATCTTGTTTCATAGGTTTAGCAATAATAGAAGTTTTATTTTTAAAGAAATAAACATTCATTTCTTTAAAAATATAATCTTCCTTATATATGTTGTATTTTGAAACAAATTTGTTCTTGAAATCAATTTTCAAGTCAGATGCTGATGTTGTAATACGTTATTTTTTTTTTTCATTTTCCTTACGAATGATATTTGATTTTAATTTCTGTTGTTTGTTTGACATTTTAAAACAAGCATTTGTAGAAATAGAAATATCAAACTTTTCACTAATAACTTGTGATGATTTACAAGATGATTTTTCATTACAGTTTTTATTATCATTATTTTGTAAAACTATTTCATCATCACTTTTCCACTCTTCAACCAAACCATCTATCTTCACATTTTATGCAAAAGAATAATCATCATTGAGTTTAACTTCGGTTTTTGTGATAGGATTAACAGTCAAGGAAATGTTGACTGAAGGTTTCAAGTCAGAAGTTGGTTAAAAGCCCAATACATAGTTCAATTCTTCATCTATTGTTGTAATAGATGAAGGTAAGCATGTATAATCATGACTTATCAGTGGTGCAATATTGGAATATCCAACTCCACTTTCAGCATCATTAATCTTCTTATTCATTTATGACTTGATTATACTTTCAACCATGTTTGAAGATAACTGAAACTTCTCAACCTTTAGTTTCGCAAATTAGAGTTCACTGTTAAGTTTGTTAATTTCCAAAGCTAGATCATTATTTCGAGAAGTAAAATTATTTTACATTCATTATCATGAAGATTTAATTTTGATTGATAAATTGATTTGTTTAAACCGTCTAGGTTTTCTTTAAAAATCTTTTCATCTTTTTTATATTTTCCAGCTTGATGTTGTAGTTTTTCAACTTTTAAAATCAAGTGATCATTGTGAACTCTATATCTTTAAACCTTTTCAACACATGCATTAGTACAAAGATTGATGTATACCTCATTTGTTTATTCAGTCTTTGCACATTCTCCTAGCATTTCTTTCACCATAAATGCCTTCAGAACTTCTTTTTTCTCTGCTTCAGTTGTTGGAGTGATCTTCACAGCATTAATGACAGCAATATGAGCAGGAGCAATATGAGCAGGTGCTGGAGTTTTCTCAATAGCAATGGCTTTCATTTCATTAGTTGTTGGGGTGTTCTCAACAGCTTCTTCTTTGCTTCCTTCTTTACCATCTTCATTTTTAATTTCTTGTGCTAGAGTAGTCTTAACAGCAAATTTAGTAAGTACATTCTTATCATTCTTGATTAACTCTTCTTCAGCAAACACACAATCAAGCAAATCTCAAGATATAAATTCAACAAATAATTTTTCCTCAACTCCTCTTCACCATATTTTATTTCTATCAACAAAGCTATGGATAGCTTGATATTCAATATTTCCATTTGGTTTGAACAATTATACTCTCCATTGGTATGAGAAACTAAAGCTTTATTGTTTGAAGAACTGGCTTTATCTCCTTTTGCTTCAATCTCGACTGTCACCATTTTCTTGCCACTATCAGTTTGGTTTGTCTTTGCTTGAGTGCATTGCCTTGCAAAGTGACGTGGTTTATCATAGTTATAACACCGTAAATTTATCTTGTCAAACCCGATCTTGCTAGAGTTGTATACTCCAAACATTTTTCTCCTTATTCTCATTACATAGTTTTTAGCCCTGTAAACCACCATGTCCATTTAGTATTTAATGCCATTCTCTTTAACATCATTAAGGTTGACTTGCTACGAGTCATCAACCATAATGTTTGGTGCACTTAATCTGCTAGCCATGAAAACTTCATAGCTAGACATTAATGTTGTGAATAGAGCAAGATGCTCTTAAGCAATTTGGATTGTTTGCTTGGATGGGTTGGAGTTGACAACAAATGCTTGTTGAGTGGGTTGTGAGGGTTGACTATGTGGATAAGAGTAAGTTTGTGGCTGAGAGGGTATGTGTTGAGACTACATGGAAAAGAATTGGTTTGGATTAGTAACTTGGAACTGAAGGGAAGATGTCTCCTTGACAGTAGGGGTGATAAAGTTTGCTAAGTGTTGTTTCTGACACATTTGTAAGTAGCTGACATAGTAATTAGGAGTACTTGCCATCCTAGCATATAGTGAAGTTGCTTTAGCTCCCATTATGTTTAAGTGATTTGGAGCTCTTTGTTTATCATCCATCTCATATGATTTGATTGTAGAAATCAGATCACTGAGAGACAACGTAAATAGAACTTTGGTTCTCTTGATTGTGATGCAGTTGTTGTTCCAACTATAAGATAATGAATTCTATATCTTCTTGTTAACTGCTATATTCTCCAAATATATTCCTACACTTTTTATCTTAGTGATCAGTTTTACAAATCTTGATATTTGTACTTCCAATGTCTCATCCAACACATGGTTGAATAGATTGAACTTTTGATTCAACATATCTTTTCGACTTTTCCTCATGTCTTTGTTTCCCATGATCTATTCCTAAATAGCATCCCATAAAAATTTAGCTCCTCTTAACTTTTAGAATTTCTGTGATATCTCAGTAGTGAATGCCATAGTGATTGCAGCATAAGCTTTGTCATCAAGTTCAAGCTTTTTCACATCGTGTTCATCCCACAGATGTTCGGGGTTTAGGAACCAGCTCTCCTTTGTCATTAGTATATATAGGAATATATGGTCTGTATTTGATCGACCACTACATCCTTGGTTTGGTGTATATGACATGGTTCTCAATCCTATAAATCCAATCAGGATAATCATCTTCAGAGTAGTCTTGGATGTTTGGTGCTTGTACCAATCTCATTGTCAAGCTTTAGTGTAGCAGTAATGTTCTTCAGATTTGCCATTGTAGAAACTTGGAAGTCAAACTTTTCAACGATTTTTAAAAATGAAGTTCTCACGTGAACAAGGCCTTCAAAAACTTTTCGCGTGAATTGTTCGCAGAAACTTTTCGCGCGGAAAGATTTGTAACTAACTTTTATGAATTGTTGAGGTTCTCCCATAAATGGAATCTTTTTGTATCAAACTTTTGAGAATTAAAAACTTTTAGTGTGCGAACACTGAGTTTTCGCTTTTCGCGTGCGAACATTGAGTTTTCGCACACTCAATTCTGCTCAATTTTGAAGTTTCCAACCTCAATCTTATCACTAATTTGTGTAAAATTAAGTGATTATGCTTCGATTTAATGATTTAAATTCAAATTTAATCCTAATTATCTCTAATTGATTCCTTTAAATTCAATTAAACCACGTAAACACCTCCACTTTATCAATCGAACTTGTTTCATATCTTAACATCTTCAAATTGATCACAAAATGCAGAAATCAAAGCAATCTTCAAAAGGAAATCAAATTTGTAGCTTAAAAACACTTCAAAGTTCTTCAATCTTCAATCCAATTGATCTAGAGCACTCATGGCTCTCATACCAATTGTAAGGATCCCCAAATACAATATAGATCGATCTCGTGAGTAGAATGTGGAATGTGATCGCTCCCGGTATTGTAACTGAAAGATTAAAAAACAATATGAAGAAGATTCAAGCAATAAATATAAATAAACATCAACTTCTATTGCTCTTTGATTCAAATGTTTACAAGTTTCGCAGAAATCAGGAAAACTCTACATAATTCCATCAAAAGCAAACTATTTGTACTAAACAAAAAATGTCTCGCGTGAGAAATAAGTTCTCACGTGGATCAAAAGCACTTGCGTGACTTCTTTGTCTTTAATATCTGTAAGGCTATAGTTGAAAGGCTGATTCAACCAATGTAGCCAAAGATATTCCTGCTTGCATGCATGTACTCAGTGGAAATTAATTCGGAAGTTTTACACTCCTATCATCAGAAATATTGTAAGTGTAAAATCTTCCGAAGCCAAGACCAAAATCTTCTGAAGCCAAAGATGAAGTCTTCCAAAGCTTAGAAGACAATGTATTCCGAAGCCAACAAGACTGAAGACTGATTTCTTCCGAATACAGAGAAAACATGCTTTCTCTGATCAACTTTTTCAGAAAGCTGACCAACTTTCTGCTGCCACTCTGAAGACTCACCAACTTGCATAAGTTGGTGAAAAGGTCCATGCTTTAGTAAACTGTAGATTATGGTCTGGTATCTGTAACTTTATAATTTATACCTTTTATCTTTTTTGTAATACATTAAGATATGAGCTATGGCATGTCATAGTCACATGTCAAAAAGGCAATCTGCTTTTTTAACTTTACACTGATCTTGTTGTCTAGATTAGTGTATCTAGCTGGCCTTCAAAGTATGGCCGCCTATAGGATGTAGTATAAAGTATCTCAGGACTTGTATTTCTGATTAACTCTTTGTAACTTTGTAATAGAATTTGAGAACAATATACAACATTCTTATAAACCATATTTGTTATTCTTGTTCTTTACTTTTTACGTTCTTAGTTTCTAAATAGTCAGTTCCTTATTTGATCCTGTAAGTGTTTGTTAAAGTTCACTCTCCAAACAATCTGTGAAACTTTTGCATTGACCTCTCCTACTGGTCCTGATATATTTTCATTTGATTTCTAGAGCCTCTAGGTTAAATCCCTACAGATGAGTTGATGTAATTCAAAAACTTAGATGTATGGCATCTTTCTGAATTACCCGAAGATAAGTTGTCGACCGGAACCAAATGGATATTTCGTAATTAGACGGTTGAGAAAGGTGTTACTGTAAGCAACAAGACTCAAATTGTTGTAGAAGGATTCTATGAGTTTCAAGGCTTAGATTATGAAGAAGTTTATGCACTTGTGGTTAGACTTGAAGCAATTCGTCTTTTTCTTACTTATGCTTCTTTCATGAATTCAAAGTTTATCAAATGGATATCAAGACTGCTTTCATGTATGGTGAAATGAAAGAAAAATCTATGTTTGTCAACCTTTTTGTTTTGAAGATCCGCGTCATTTTGACTATGTGTATAAGTTGGATAAGTCTCTTTATGGTTTACATCAAGTACCTCCTGCTTGGTATGCCACTCTCACAGAAAATTTTCTTGCAAATGGTTATATTATAGGAGCTATTGATCAAACTCTATCCACACAAAAGTTGCTAAAGATTTTCATTCTTGTCCAAATTTATGTCGATGATATTATCTTTGGATCTACAAATGACATGTGCAAGTATTTCATTTAAAGTTACATTAAAAACAACCATCTTTCTTCTATGATTTCTAGATATGTCATCCGATCACAGTCATAACCATTCTAACTTAATAATACAATTGAGTTGTTTAATTACATATTATAACTTATGTATTGAATAACATGTTCATTTAATAATCTTTACAACAATTCGATAATCTAACTACATATCAAATTAAACCCAAGCTTAGCTATTGTTTTTGTTTGGGTTTATGATTCATCTGAGATCTATAATTTTTGTTTTCTATAGTTATAAGAATGAGATTATATAACCATCCAACAAAAGATTCACCTTTAACTACATTAGAGCCAAAGCAACCATATATTAATGTGCAGTTACATCGAATTGATCTCGGCTGCCTCCATTAACATTGATCTAGGCTGCATCCATCATCTCTGATAGCAGACAAAAGCAGAATTTCAGAAAAGATAACGACTAACGTAATTTCGAAAAAGACAAAATCGTCATCTCTCATTAGCAGAAATACAACAGAAATTGTAGATGCAACCATAAGACACAAAAATCATAATTTTGAAAAAGGATTTAAACAAATATTAGGTTAAATACAATCAACCCATGTCGAAATCGGAAGTCTTGCGTACGAACGACCAACGAAACATATGTAAAATATGAAAGGCTTACAATCTGAAACCCTCATTTCCTCTATCAATCTTCAACCTCCACAAACATACAAAATCCCGAGGCAAATCTTAGCTCAAAGTTATGAAATAATTTCAAATCTAAAAGCATTACAGTGATTATAAACCATAAATCTAACTCGGCTATATATTTTTAATTTGTGATGGATTTTATGGAAAGAAGAATAGGAAAGTTAAGAAAATGATGAAAATATTAAAATCTAAAACTAAAGTTAAAAGTAAGAGAAAGGGTATCCCACCTAAAGAGGAATATGCAATTCAAGAAGGCACCTTTGATTATGGACGAAACTCACACGAACAAATCTGGATGAAATCTACGGAGCATGCATCAAAGATGAAAACCTTTGCACTACAAAAGTTGAACAACACAAAATTGCAAATTACAATTACATTATGGTATATAACTTGATAGACAAAAATGAGATAACAAATGTTTTTAACGGCCTTCCTTTTCCACCCCCGTACACCTTTGATGAATATACTAACATATATGGATGAAATCAATAAACATTGTACTGAATATGGACACTTTTAAGCAACAAAAGAATTAACACTTAAAACACATGATTCCTTACCATCGTTGGCAGCATCGTTGGCAAACCAAACAACAATATAGACGAACCCACCAAATATACAAATCGACGACCAATACGTTCAACAACATAGTTAAAGCAGACAGAACAATCAACCCCAAAAATATGCAAGTAACTAGATCCGATTAAGATGGTCTCCGATAAATCAATGTTCATTATCATCAACAAAACATTTGTGTTTATCGTCATCGACACATAAGCGTCACCATCATCGGAAGAACAATCAACCTCAAAAAAGATGGCCTTAGATGAATATGTATTCATCATCATCAAGGCAGCAACACCACTATCAAGCAAAAGAAAACTGTCGCCATCATAGGTAGAACTAAATAAAACCGAGCCAAAAGGTCTCGGATGAGGCAACACTAACTTTCACAGACCAAATGCTAGCGTCTCAGATGAAGCACACTACATCATCATCGACTAATAATTCAACAGTAATTTCCAAAAATAGGCTAAGGTTTGTAACCAGAAACATCACGATGAAGATGCAACCCATAAACATCAAATCTATGTCTCAAGTAAATGAATAGAGGAGGAGGCCACAAAGACGCCACCCGTCCACCGTCTCCACCTCCCCTACCAAGGTCCACCTCTATCGCCACCCACTCAAGTCAGCCTCTATGGAAGAGAAAATGACCCAACATGCATGATGGTGGAACCGGTAGAAAAAGATTCCCGAAGAGGCCACCATCTCCGGCTCCGACAGTACCAAGGTCCACCGCTAGTCACTCAAATCTACGTATACTAAAGACAAATTGGATGTATAAAGGGGAAGGAAGCCAAGTAGTACCAAACATTGTACAAGTTGTAAACCCCTATTCATCCATTTTCTTTATTAATAGATAGGATAATAAGATTGGTTTTGCTATTTAAAAAAAGATTGCAGCATAGCTTACTACTCGTTTACCTCATTACCTTTTCAAGACAACTTTTGTTTTCAAAAACAATAATATAAATATTAAACCTAATCATTTAAACACATTCTCCACGCCTATATATACACCCTAATCGTCTCCACACACCTCCACACCACCACCATCGCCATCAACCATCATGCCACCTTCTACTTCTCTCCTCCTCCTCCTCCTCCTCCCACTATCCCACGCCTCCATGATCCTAACCATCGTAAACAACTGCCCCTTCCCCATCTGGCCCGCCATCCAGCCCACCGCCCACCACCCCGTCCTCCAACGCGGCGGCTTCCCCCTCAGGCCCCACTCCCACCGCTCCTTCTCAGCCCCCACCACCCCCTGGTCCGGCCGCCTCTGGGCCCGCACCGGCTGCACCCACCTCAATGGCCGCTTCTCCTGCGCCACCGGCGACTGCAACGGCAGACTCCAATGCAACGGCCTCGGCGGCGCCCCTCCGGCCACTCTAGCCCACCTCAGCCTTCACCACGGCCGCACCCACTAGTCCTCCTACGCCGTCAGCCTCGTCGACGGCTTCAACGTCCCCATGACCATCACACCGCACGACGGCATTGGCACGTGTCCGGTCGTGGGCTGCAAAGCCGATCTGCTAGCCACGTGTCCTTGGTTCTTGCAGAAGCATGTTGGTGATGGTGTGGTGGCTTGTAAGAGTGGCTGTGAGGCCTTTAACACTGATGAGCTTTGCTGCAGAGGTCGTTTTAATAATGCCCACGCGTGTAAGCCGTCGAAGTGGTCGGATTTCTTTAAGCGTGCGTGTCCGGCGACTTTTGCTTACGCTCATGACAGTCCGTCGCTAATGCATGAGTGTATGGAGCCACGAGAGCTGAAGGTGATATTCTGTCACTAATTGGTTTAGGGAGGATCGGAGATGATGTTTTGGTAGCTATTCGGGAATAAGAAAGTGGTTTTAGTTTGGTATTTTGAGAGGTTTGATGTAGGGGTAGTTGTTGTCTCTGTTATGTGTCTGTGTTGGTGATACTGTTTTATCGAATCTTAGTTGGTAGGCATCTTGGAACTGCTGCTTTTGTTATAAATAAATAATGAAACGGATCTCATTATTATAAGTTTATAAAATAACTAGCTTAAACAATGAAAAATACATGTAAAATCAAGGAAATTCACGAATATGATTGATCTTAATTTTTAAACGTGAAATAAATAACAATTGGAATTATTAATACATTCACACATTACATAATCAAAAGCATAAGGAGGTAAACCAAATATGAATATGATCAAATGTTACATTTAACAAAGAGAAACACTTATTTATACTAAACCAAATGTTTTCGCGTGAAAACTACATAATCACATCAAATGTTTGCTCCGTTAGTGTAAACTTTTTTATATATATCGAGTTCGCACCTAATAAAAAATTTTAATTTCGCACCGCGCCCTCCTATGAAAATGTTTAAGCTCCGCCACGTACTGCGTGATTCTTCAAGTTTTTGCACAAGTTGATTTTGATTTTCAATATATACCTTATGGTTTGACGTCTACAATATAAATCATAAATCTATCCCTGCTACATAACTCACGAATAGTATTATTCTTTTCATTTAGAAAGAAAATGCAATTAGTAAATCGTTTATATTTAGCTTTATCTTATCTATAGACAATATTACAATAACAGCTTAAAGTAGAAAAGCAATTTCATACATATCTTTTTTTTTCATGGCTGTGGGATTTATATAAAAATTATACATAGCAAGATGGTAGGAAAACCATTATTTAACAATACATGCAAGAGAATCCAAAATGATATTACATATTATCAAATTTCAACTTCGTACCATCCCAATGCGACAAATCCAACTTGTATGAACCTGATCGATTCTTAATCCACATGCACATGTGAATTTTGATTTCTTTCACTGTTTTGTTGATGTCGTTTCCATACATATCTCTTGCACCACATTTAATGTTTAGTTAATTTTCAATTTATTGATTAATTCACACACTACAAAATTTTCGATCAATAGTGGCGACAAAAGTCGCCGCTAATAACGGTCCGATTCACCGCTATTACTGTGTCACCGTTAATAAATCGCTGCTATTAATTTGTCGCTAATAACTAAATTTTCGCAGTTCATAATTCGCCGCTAGAAGTGTTAATATCGGCGAAACTGTCGGCGCTATTTGTTTATATATAAAAATTATTGGGTAGACTATTAGCGGCGACATATGAGAGGTAACTTCTTGAAGCATTACCTTCTTGAAGATTAAAAACGTCGTAGTTTCGAGATTAAAGGAAACCATCGTAATACCTTGTGAGCTAACTTCTTGCCTTAACAAAAGGTTTTCTTCCCAAAAAAGAGCATAGTCATATTCTCATACATTTATCTACTCATATCCTAAACCAATCTTCTTTAATATTTGTTTTGCTACATATTGAGAAGGGGATTTTTATTATCTTCAAGATGTGAAGATTGCAACAACTCAAAAAGCTCATCAAATGAGCTATTAGTCCATTTATTATTCGTCTTAATATGCATAAGCTTTGCTAAAAGGTCAAGGGAAGAAAAATTAGTACAACCCATATATAATTCTGAATGAATTCCTCTAACAAGTTCTCAAAATCATCATGAACACTGCTACTCTCTTTCATAACTTCTTCGATGACATCAACCATATCGTTTGTTGGCCGAACGTCATCTACAACTACAACTTCAAGAATTAAACTTTCACCATGATAGATCCAATCCTTGTACGGCACATGCCCCATATTTCTAAATGATATATTATTTTAACCCATTCTAATAATACGGTATTCTGACATTTCATATACGGATATCGAATCTGGCCATGACTGTCGGTAAGTTTTTCGCACATATCTATAAAAGAGTTGAGTCCTTGTTGATACTCAAGTGATCTACGGTTCGGATTAAGAAGCCAACTGTTATCAACATACATGATTATGGAACTACAATATAATTTAGGATTTAAGTGGATGAAAAACTATCCACGAAACATGAACAAAAAGTAGGATAACGGATTGAAAATTTAAAAGGGTAGGCTGCTATACCCATTTTTGAATACTTTATCTCATATATGAACGTGTATTACATAATTGTTTGTTTAAGAAAAATTCAGTAGCTTTTCCTCTTAGCTCCCCAAGGATATGCATATAGAAATATATACTCGAGGAGCAATGACAACCAAATTTTTCTTAAACAAAAAATCATGTAATACACATTGATATCCTAAATGAGATAAAATACTCAAAAAGCAATCCCAAAATGGGAACAACCTGCAATTAATTACTAAATCAATTCCGGACGAGTATTTCTAAGCTCGTGATGATTAGAATGAAGTGACGAAACCTAAAAGCTCATAATGCACAACAATAAGGAATTACTATAAAAATCAAGTGAAATGTGACATTGTTTAAACAAATTAAAATATTATTGCAATTGGTTCAAAGAATGTCACATTTTGTTTGATTTTTTAGTAATTTTTTATTGTTGTTCATTACTATACAAGTTTAACTCAATTTAACACCAATTTATTAAACAAGTTTTACTTCAATTAACACTTAATTAGTAAATAATTTTCAACCAATAAAACACCTAATTTAACAAACAATCATGTAATACACATTCATATCCTAAATGAGATAAAATATTCAAAAAGCAATCCCAAAATGGGAACAACCTGAAATTAATTACTAAATCAATTTCGGACGGGTATTTCTAAGCTCGTGATGATTAGAATGAAGTCACGAAACCTAAAAGCTCATAATGCACAACAATATGGAATTACTATGAAAATCAAGTGAAATGTGACATTGTTTAAACAAATTGAAATATTATTGCAATTGGTTTAAAGAATGTCACATTTCGTTTGATTTTTTAGTATTTTTTTATTGTTGTTCATTACTATACAAGTTTAACTCAATTTAACTCCAATTTATTAAACAAGTATCACTTCAATTAACACTAAATTAGTAAATAATTTTCAACCAATAAAACACCTAATTTAACAACTAATAACTAAACACTATTAACAAAATAACACAATTAAATAACAAACCAAGGAATATGTTTATCAATTAACACAACCAATAAACCATTTTCCACCAATACGTTATTTACCAAATAATACTTGTTACCTAATAACACAACTAATTTAATAGATTCACACAACTACCATAACCTAAATAATCTAATTACTAAGCACCATTAACATAATAATTTTCAACCAACAAAGCATCTAAACTAACATAACCTAAATAAATTTACCAAATAACACAACTAACATCCAATAACACAACTAAATTAAAGATTTACGCAACTAGCATAACCTAGATAATATAACATAATACGTATGAAAAAAGAGATAAAAACCTCAAAATGGTGCAAGAACCGAGTTGTGGTGGTGGTTGTGGTGGTGGTCACGGTTGATGTAGTGGTGGTAGTGGTCGCGGTAGGTGGTCGGCTGCTCGGTGAGGTTCGGGCGCACGGTGGTGGTCGGCGGCTTCAAGGGAATGGGTTGAGGAGGTGATGGTCGGCTGCTGTGGTGGTGGTGGTGGCCGCGACGGTTCGCGGGAAGGCCGGTTGGTGGAGGTTGGTGGTGACCGGCGACTGTTCGCGGGAGTCCCGATTGGTGGAGGTCAATGGTTCACGACGACGGTTCGCGTGAAGCCAAGTTGGTGGAGCTCGGTGGTGGCTTGTGACAGTTCAAGGTCGATCAAAGTTAGTGGTGGAGTGGGTGTGGAGGTAAAATGATAATGTGGAGGGAATCTGCGCGTTGTGCAGGTTTATCATTTAACCAATAGCGGTGACATGTCTCCGCTATTAATAATGTACGATAAAACTGTGGCCGTTAGATCTACAGCATGATCAACAGCCAGATCTAAGTGAAAAATTGGAAACGGATCAATGATTAATAGCGGCGATATGTCGTCGTTAATTCTGTCGCCGCTAATGGCCTTGTCTCCGCTAATAACGTCTCCGCTATTTTAGACATTTCTTGTAGTGACATGCACATCTAGCACTCTCTTGTTGATTAAACTAAGCACTAACAAAGATTAAAGGGGTAAGTGAACTAACCTCATGTAAAAAGCCAACCCAACGCTGCAACACATGGATAAAACCCTTAGACATAAAAGTCAAGAAAGTAGAGGCGTCAATTCCAACTAATGGGTCGATTATGATTACGTTCGATAATAAATAGATCAAGCATACAAAAAATAGCTAAGAATCTCATGAAAGCTAGAATATTGCGTTACATATTTTTATATTATACCTACTAGGTTAGTACCCACGAGTTGAATAAATAAAATACAAAATAATTAGTAATAAAAATTTATAAAATATAAAACCATATTTAAAGATAAAATATGATTATAATTGCATTTAGCAACTTTAAGTAAATAAACAATAATGTATTTTTCTTAAACTTTTATTTTATAAAAAAATATTGGTTTTAAATATTTTGTTTAAGAAAAATGAATTTATTTTAAAAAAAAATTTGTTGTAGTCTGTATTTTATAAAACATTTGTTTTTAAAAAGTGTGTTTTTAATAAAAAAAATAGGTTTTAATTTATTAAGTTATATAATTTTTAATTTGAAAATGATATGAGTAATATTATTAGTATTCAATATTATTAATAATAATAAAGAGAAATAAAAAAGTTAGTATGTAAAACTTACAATTGTATCAAATATTATTTTAGATTTTTTTTGTTATAGATAAATAGATATACAGATAAATAGATAGGCTAGAAACTCATTTATTAAGCGGATTATTGTTAGTAATAAACACAAAGAGTTATAGTACGATATTTTAATATAAGTTATGATTAAAATTATATATTTCTGTTAAAAAAAATTTTATAAAAATGTATTGTTTGGTAAAAACTTGTTTGTTAAAAACTGGGTTTCTAATTATTCTGTTTATTTTAATGAAATTGCTTTTAGAAAATTTCATATTTTTTATAATATTTTATAAAATGACCAATTTAAAATATTTTGTTTCAAAAACGTTTCGTGTTTTAGAAAATTTCATATCATATAAAATTTTGCTTTTTTTATGATTTCTATGTTAATAAAAAGATATGATTTTTTATTTCCTTAATAAAGTTTAATTTTAAAAAACATAGCTTGATTTTAAAAATGTAGATGAGAGAGAAATGTATCAATTAATATTGATTTTTATTAAAAGAGAGAAATTAGTTTGACTGTTTAAATTACTATAATATCTTTTTGGGTGAAAAATAAAATGAGATTGTTTAAAATAATGACAAGTGTCAAAATGGTAGTTTAAGAGAGTGACAAGTGGCAAAAATAAACTTTTTTTATTAGATACTATAGATGTGGGCATTTATTAAACACTGATATGTAAGCCACAACTAAACGGGTCAAACGTATAAAATGAAGAAAAAAAATACATTGAAGTGTTCTTTCAACAGTTGTGTTCTCTAGCAAAGCCTTCATAGCTAATTAGCAGTGTTAAAAATCAGATAAACGGATTTTCGGATATCCGGATTAACGGGTATGGTATCTAGATTTTCGGATATTCTGATTGAAGGATATTTGAATTTTTGAATATTCAAAAGTTTTGGATATGGATTTCACTATCCGAATCTGAAATTTCAAATATTTGAAATTTAGGATTCAGATTCGGATATCCGAATGGATATCCGAATTCTAAAAAAATATGTATTATTTCATAATATTTATAAAAATTTGATAATATTATTAAAAACATTTTTGGATATCCAAAATTCTTAAGAAAATATCTAAAATTTTCAATTAATATTTATTATTAGTAATATTCATAAGAAATTTTCAAATAATTCGGATATCCGTATTTTCTCGATATTTCAGGTTCGAATTTTTGGATAAATCAGATTTGGTTTGGATTCGGATATTTTTTAGCACCCATGTAGCTATTAATTCTACATAGCAACAATTTGTGCAACATCTGTATGCTTCACGATGTTCTGCATTAATATAAATTAAAGGGTGTCTAAATAAGCATTTTAAAAGTGATTAGATTATATTAAATAATCAGAAAAAAAAATTTTAACAATAAAATATAAGGACACATCGACAATGTTATGTCTATTTTCATTAGAAATAACATGAAGAACATGTACAAAATCTAATCCAGGAACAATTACATTTCATTCAAATGGGAATTCAGAAAAGAGCAGGACAAACCTATAAATGCAAGACAAAAGATTGAACTGCTACATAGACTGGTTTAAATATCTCAAATGAAAAAGCCTCTATACGGATATCAAATGGGTATTGCTGCCTTGTAAAGAATTCAATTTAAATTAACAAAACCAAAGTGGAGCAAATAACTCTAATACATTACAATAATTTGTTTATAAAAATCATACATCTACATTTGCAGATGTCCAATAATTGTATGTTTTTGTTGGATTTACTTGTTTATCCTACTATTACACCATAATCAAAACGTAGTAAGCAGAAGACATAAGAAAAAGTATCATTGATTAAATGGATAAAAACGAAAAAAGATCACTCTGAAGCTTAACTCAAGGAAGCGATCAATGGGTTAGAGGTTTAGAATTCGTGGTGAGCACTCGGTACAATCAGATGAAGAGAAAAAAAAAGGCTAGATTAGATGGTAAAATAGAGATCACGATAGTGTAAGAGTCTAGAGTAAAAATCAAAAAACATGAGGCAAAAATGCAAGAGTCAAACAGGCAATTCGTGGCTAAGAAAACTCAAAATATTTCAAAGTGTGTGAAAACAACTACAAGAAATTAAGATAAATAGAATCAAGGTGAACGACATTAGAAATTATTTAATTATATGGTATTGTGACTATTAGATAAGTTAGTTTGATTATCATGTTTTAATAATTAACCAATGACCCTTATTTATAAGTTAATGAAATTATCAACTTGTTGATAATTTTACTTTACTCACTCCATGAAAATATCTTGATGGACGATATTACTCTTACGAATAACTATAAATAGACGGTTTATGATTCTAATTCTTCTTAATATCCAATTAATTAATCACATACATACATAATGTTTCTCTCATCCAATATAGAGACAATATGAAAAATCTCATAATGAAGAAATCTCCATCATAATTTGTGTTTTCAAAGGGGATTAAAGATTTTCTACATACGATTGCATCATCAAGAACATGATCGAATCTTTCAACAAGTAAGTTTACTTTCTTGAATATTGATTATGTTGAAATTAATTAACATGTGGTATCAGAGCATGATCGAATTTCCTGTATCATGTTCTTGATATTTGCATGAAATAAATTTATGTTTAGTAAGTAATTTTTGATGATAAAGATTATCATATCTTGTTGAGGGATGAAGTTTTTTGGTCCCATAAAACCATTTGGCAATTAGATCATTCAGGACACATAAATATACGTATGCATATTATTTGCATCAAAACGAATCTGTAGTGTTTAATATCTTATTATGTAATGAATTAGTAAGATGAAAACAAAACAACATATTTGTTGTTTTCTTCTTGATGTTTTTGTGAAATCAAATTCAAGTTTTGCAAGAATTTCTTGATGAAAACAAAATAATATGAATGACGGCCGCATGATTCCACAAATTTCATTAACTACATGCAATTTTCTTAATACATATGTTGCCGGCAAAATTACGATTCTTGCAACCCATAATGGATTTTGATAATTTTTTGATATTTGTTGTTGGTTGGAAGATTCCATGTTGCCTTCAAAATTTATTACCGGCACACTTATTGTTCTGGCCGCATCCAAATTACTAATGGTGTTCAAACCATTAATGGATATTTACGCTAGTGGATTAATATCTTTGATACCACCGTATGTCGTTGGTATCAAATTAAATCAAGATTTAATTTGCAAACAGCACCAATTTTGCTAACAAATTTCATTAGTGCGCATTTATGGTTGCCGGGAAAATTTGTTGGGTTTAACGGTTAATCATACGTTTAAATTGCTGTTGAGTTGCAGTTTATCAATTTCATTATCATAGGCAATTAATCCAATTTCATTGATTGTGTCGAGTTATTTAGTTGAGTTTTTCCAACTATCAAATTATTTCAAGAAGGTTTTCTATTGAAGTTATTGGATTTTAATAATCCCAAATTTAATTTATTGGCCGGGATTAATCTCAACTCAAGAAGTGTTTGCAGACACTCCCAACTTAAAGCTTATTTTCTTTCAGTGATAACTTACTAACTGAGAGTTAACACCCTTAGTTTTTCAATTACGCGGACTGCTTATATGGTCAAAACACAACGAAAAAAGTTGAAATCAACCATCTGGTCCATCAATCTAAAACTTCTGCAACCTAAAACTCATCAATCTCCGCCTTCTGATTTGAACCATTTAACTTATTTGAGATAGATTTCAGGTGACGTTAGAGACTAGACACCAAAAAATGGACTTGATGGAGGCTGGAAGGCGGCGTAGTTGAAAAATGGCTCAGCCCATTCCATCATAAAAACTAATGGAGGATAACTCTCAGTTAGTAAGGTATCGTTGGAGGAAAATAAATTCAAATTTAGGAGTATCTACAAATATTTTCTATGTTGGGATTAATTCTGATCAATAAATTAAACTTGGGATTATTAAAATCCAATAACCCTTTCTATTGTAACTTCATTTATGACTAAAGTTGGAGGAATAATAGTGGCATAACTGCTTAACTAGTATGCTCCACAAACATGAAGACTTTCATTTGAACGCATATATGGGATAATCAAACAAGCAATGGAATTAATTTTATGAATTACTTATAATGGTTGCAAGAAATGGAATTAATTCCATTTTCAATCTATTTGCAAGAAAATTCATCTCCATGTTTAATTGAATTCAGAAGGAACGATCAGGGCAAGACTTAAATTAATTAAAACTTGCTTATGACGATTAAATATTGAATCTCCATGTTTAATTGAATTCAGAAGGAACGATCAGGGCAAGACTTAAATTAATTCAAACTTGCTTATGACGATTAAATATTGTTTGTGGATTATCACGGCCTATCGTGATTAAATAAATTTTTACGGTCATTAGAGAAGGTCTACCCATCTGATACACAACTTACAAATCGTCGTTTGCAAATTATCATGATCTACCACAAAAAATAACTTATCGTCATATGTAGATTATCACTTAAAATTATAAATGTCATTTCATGTAAATTTACTTGACCTAATATGAAATGACTAATTAATATATTATTATATGTGTTGCCCACATTAAATTATTGTCAATGAAAATTATAAAGACATACAATGAAATAAGTCACCAAACCTACTAAGGGTGGGTGTTCAAATGAATCTATGAATAAATCATGAATCAATATCTTATCAATAAATTTTATCTCATATGATTCATCAAGCCCATGAATGACTTGATTAAAGATTTCATGCTTTGAAGCAATGTATATGTTTTACTTTTCATATATAAAACTTCTCTTTTAAACCTAACATGAAATTCCGAAGGAAATTATGTATAACATATGAATTACACTTAGTTTAGTTACCATCAAGTCTTCATTGACTTGGTGACTTAATTTATTACTTAGTAAGTAATTCTTATCCATGAAATTTTTAAATACTTAAATTTTCATTTAATATTAATAATGGTTATTGGATTTTAATAATCACAAGTTTTATTTATTGGCCGGGATTAATCCTAAATTAGGAAATATTTGCAGACACTTCTAATTTTAAAATTATTTTCTTCCAATGATTCCTTACTAACTGAGAGTTAACCTCCGTTAGTTTTTTTTTGTTGAAATGAAGCCAACATTGAGCTATTTTTCAACTACGCCGCCGCCCAACCTCCATCAAGTCTGTTTTTTGGTGTCTAGCCTCCAACATCACCTGAAATCTACCGCGAATGAGTTAAGTGGTTTAGATCAGAAGATGAAGATTGATGGGTTGTAGGCTGCAGAAGTTTCAGATTGACGGATCAGATGGTTGATTTTAACTATCTATTTAGTGTTTTAGCCATATAAACAGTTCACACCACAAAAAATACTAACGATCATTGAAAGAAAAAAAGCTGAAAGTTGGAGTGTCTGTAAACATATCCTAAGTTAGGATTAATCACAGTTAATAAATAGGATTATTAAAATTCAATAACTCTATTAATATTAATACATATTTTTTCATATAAATTCAAGTGATTGAACCAACGAGATATCATTTAACCTAACTTGAAAGGAATAAATAATGTATTTATTATTATAATTTGTTGTGTCAAACAAGAAACCCAACATCGAATTGGTTGACATTACAAAAACAAAATGTTAATCTACACATCTATTACGTTTTTGCCCGATGTGCAATTCATGTCTAATGTTATTCAATTTTATAATAGTCTTATTCATAACAAGTACCAACGGTAAGTTATCAATCTAATAAAGACTTATTGCTTATCTATTATTAAGGGTAACATGCAATATATATATATGTTTGTTTAACGCATTATCATTCAAAGTCTTATCGATAATGAGTACCAACGGAAAGTTATCAATATAATAACATATTATTTTTATGTTCATACTCACTTCAAGTCTTGTTGATGAGGAGTACTAACGAAAACTTATCTATATAAAAAAACTTATAACTAAACTATTATTTTGGTGTTCGTAATAGGTTCTAATTTTGCTAACTTGAGTAGTTAATTTTCCTCAACTTGATTATTTTAATTGCATTGAGATGAGCATTTACCTATTCATCATACATACCTCAAAATGAATGCGAGTATTACGTGTGCTCAAAATAATTTATAAAGAAATACTAGCCTATAATTTGTTGGCTATTTTGATTTAGAATTTACAAAGTGCAAAGACAAAGAAATCAAGATTGATGTATTGTTTCATGTTAGCATAAGGCCTTATATAGTGGAGGAGTCAAAAGCAAAATTGACAATGACATTAACCATAATGGTTGAGTAAGTAATATGGTATTATGCTCATTACCAATAAATGTTACTAGATATTTACTTATAGACTCAAAGTTATAAATTCCATCTCAAGGCCGTAAAATCTTTAATATTGAGTATGTTTATACATCAAGATATGTTATTAGACCCTCTTACAAAATGGCTACTTGCCTTAACTTTTGAAAAACTTGTTGTTAATATAAGTCTACCACTAAGAGGTATTTTAAAGATTTTTTATGTATCTCTTAATAGTCACTTAATGGGTACCATAATATATAATTGTGACTATACTCATTACTTGTCTATAAATATGTTTGTCTACGAATAATAATAATTGTGCACACTTATGTAAATATAGACAAAACTTATGTGTAACTTCACATTTGATGGCTAATTGGATTATGTAGTCATAAACTTTATAATATCGCTAATGTATAATTGGTATGGGTCTCATGTTAATAGTGGCATGTTCAACGTATCTCTTTACATTGGTATTATTATGAAGTTTTGACGTAGCAATTAAACTAACTCATGGCCAACTTATACTTAATCAATAGTCAATCGGTCAAGTGAGAGAATGTTAGAAATTATTTAATTATATGGTCTTGTAACTATTAGATAAGTTAGTTTAACTAGCATATTTTAATAACTAACCAATGGCCCTTATTGATAAGTTAATGCAATTATTAACTTATTGATAATTGTACTTTAATCCCTACATTGAAATATCTTAACAAACAATTCTACCCTTATGAATAATTATAAATAGAGGGTTTATGATTCTAATTATTTTTAATGTCCAATTAATCAAATACATGCATACATAATGTTTCTCTCATCCAACATAGAGATTTTATGAAAAACACCATAACGAAGAAATCTCCATCATAATTTAGGCATTTAAAGGAGATTAGAGATTTTCTACATACGATTGCATTATCAAGAACATAATCGAATCTTTCAACAAGTAAACTTACTTTCTTGAATCTTGATTATGTTGAAATTAATTAATAGTTATTAGATCGAAGTAACATCAAGAAGGCTATAGAGGACTTTATAGGGCCAACTTTTAAGAACTAGTAAAGAACATATCAATGTTGGTGAGTCTTGATTTTCAAATACTATATGATACAGACTCGGAGTTACTAGTTGCTAGATTTTCTTAAAAAGAAATCAAGGTGGTGCTGTGGGATCGTGAAGGTGATAAAGCGCCAGGCCCGGACGGATTTTACATTACAGATCACTAGAAAATTTTGGGAAAAAACTTAAAGAATTAGTGTTGGATACCTTGCTCGAGTTCTATTCCTTTGAATGAGGTGCAAATTCATCTTTTATTACCTTGATAACATAAAATTAATGATCCAAAAGTCATTCCATATCATAGGCACATTACGTTAATTGGAGCTATATACAAATTTATTGCTAAAAGTTTAAAATACATCAAACTACTTATTAGTAAAGTCGTGGGTGGGGTTTAGTCGGCGTTCATTGAAGGAAGAAGTATATTAAATGTGTCTTTAATTTTTAACGATATATTATCTTGGGCAAAAAAGCAAAAAACGAAAATTTATATTATAGTGTAGATTTTGAGAAGCATAAGATGCGTTAGCTTGGGATTTCTTAGATTCTGTTATGCTTCAAATGAACCTCCCAACCAAATAAAGGTGGATTAGGGATTGTTTATTATCTAGTAGGTCCTCCATTTTAATCAATAGGTCACATATCAGAGAGTTACGGATACATAGGTTTCTAAGGCAGTGGCGGATCCAGAAATTTTTTTCTCCGAGGTCAGTTTTTCGTTTTCAAGTAGCCATGTATGGTTGTCGGAATTTTCGGGTCGGATCAGTTCACATAAATAAAAGACAATAATATTATAAGACAACTAACAAAAATACAACGTCATTAGAAGAAAAAAACAATACACTTATAGTTGTTGTCTACGTGTCTTCATCTTCTGAAAACAATCCATTACATCATCAATCGAAACCTTTTTGAAAAACTCTTTCTCAATGTAACAAATACAAGCATCGTTCATATATTTATCACTCATTCGATTGCGTAGTTCGTTCTTCACATGCTTCATTGAAGAAAAACATCTTTCAACACTTGCCATTGCAACTAGTTGACAACTTCAAAAAACGATTGACTAATGGATACGCAAAATGTTTTTGGGTTTCCACCATCAACTTTACAAGATTACGTATACCATTCAAGTTGAAAAATCTTGTATCCGCTCTCACATTATCAATGTAGAAAGGGAGTTCATACTCGAGTGTATTCATAACATCACAATCAAAATCACTTGGATACATCTTGGCCAACCTTAATATCTTTAGTTGATCAAATTGTGAAAAATTATCAAGCGGACTTAAAGAATCCATACACGTAAGCAATTCTGAGGTTACCTCGTTAAAACGGTCACTGAGCTCTTGGATTTGTATATCAAGCACGGTGTTGAAACATTCAACCTCATAATATTGCCGAAGGGTGATATTGGTCTTTTGTCTTCAATTTTTTGGGTTAATGTGTGGTTCGTTCATGTCTAGCATTTCTATGTCATATTTTTCACAAAAAGATGTGACTTCTTCCAAAAGATATTCAAAACCTTCAACTTTAACTTTTCGTAGTTGCAGTTTTGTTGATTTTACCATCTCAATACCATTCACAATATCTTGTTCTTTTCTTTGGAGAGCTTGTGATAATATATTTGTAATCCCTAAAGATGCTTCATCAAGTGTACATAATAAACAAAGTGAATTTTTTCAAATATATGTGAAGCCCACGTGCTTGTTTTTGACTATCATTAATCTCACCTTCATGTTCAATATATTGTAGTACTTCAATAATAGAAGGATATAAATCAACCACACGAACAAGTGTATTGTGATGAGAACTCTATCGGGTATCTCCTGCTCTTGCAAGAGACATTTCTTGATTCAAACCGCTTCCAGTTTCAATTTCTGAATGCCCTATTGCTTCTTTTAGTTTCTTCTTTTTACTCTCACGAGACATATCTTGTCTTTTGCAAGATGCACAAACAACATTAGTTAAAGTTGCTATTTTCGAGAAAAATTTCCAAACTTCAAAATGTTTGTTGGCAATGGCAACAACAACAAGTTGAAGTTTATGGGCAAAACAATGTATATAATACGCCAAAGGATTTTCTTTCAAAATTAAAGCTTTTAAACCCTTGAACTCACCAGACATATTGCTTGCACCATCATAACCTTGACCTCTAACCCTGGTCATACTCAAATTAAATCAAGCAAATAATTCATTAATGGCAACTTTAAGAGATAATGAAGTTGTTTTCATGACATGAACAAGGCTAATAAATCACTCTTTAACTATTCCATATTTATCAACATACCTTAAAACCACGGCCATTTGTTCCTTTTTTAATATTTCTCTTGATTCATCATTAATATTGTAAAAATATCATCACCAAGCTCTTCAAGAATTTGTGTTAACTAACATATAAAAAACAACTTTCTGCGTGGTCGGTTGACCCATCCCCTCTTAAAGTAAGTCCGCCACTAATCTAAGACAAGGTGACCTACTCTCTTCTATTTCATTTATTATTATGACAAAGGCTTTAAAATGTTTTTATGAAAGAGGCATGCTCATTTAGACTATAAAAAAGTCTCTCTCTTCCATATATTAATATACATCTATCTCAACTGATGACGTGATATTCATGGGCAAATGATGGTCGAAACATGATAAGTTAAAAATTATATATGTTTACAATATATATTTGTTTGAATTTTAAGACAGTTTGGTTATAAAGTTCATTTATTTAAAAACTTATTTGTGTTTTATTTAAATTTTTTAGTTTCAAAGGAAGCTCGGTGATTTTTTCGAAGATAACTCAAGATTTGAAAAAGTTTAAGAAGAAAATTACTTCTGATATGATCATATCGAAGCTTGATATGCTTATATCAGCTATCAAACTTCAAGCAACTTATTTCTGAATCTCAATATGGTTATATCATCTCTGCTATGACCATATTCGGACCAATTACAGGTTTATAACCCCAATACACCTCATTTCCAACGCATAACTTTCATTTTCTTTCATCTCTAGCCTCTCTCACCCCTTTAGGTGATTTTGAGTATTTCTCAAAAGTTTTTGGGAGATTTGAAAATAAAGATTGAAGATTTCACACTTTAAGGAGGATTTAACATCATCCACCCCATTTCCACTCAAATTGGTTTGAATTCCTCTAGATCTACTATATGTTCTTCGTGTTTTTGAGTTTGGGTGTGTTTTTTTGTAATTCTCATGGGCTAAATTTTTATTATCACTTGGATTAGATGAAACTTATCAAGATTTAACAACTTATACAAGATTCTTGGTGACCTCCGGCACTTTTCCATTACCAAAACTCTGTTTGTTCCGTTAGGTCTTGCATACATGTGTCAAGTGCACACATTAGTTGTCGTTGAATATTGGTGACCTAATAATAATTATCAATGGTTAGCAAATAGTAACTTTATTAGTATCTTGATTATTAATATGTGGTTATGTGATTCATGGATTTTAAATATTATTTATGGTTTTCATTTTATAAAGTGAGTGCGTGTGATGTATATAATTCATGAGTATTGTTTACTAATTTGATTATATGATTATCATTGATTAATAATAATTCATATGTTATATAGTTAAAACTATTTAAAAAGTGTTAAAAAATTAATTTTTACAAAGTATAAATAATGTGCCATTAAATTGGCAATTTTTACCATATATAAGTTGGCAATTTTTACCATATATAAGTTAACAAAAAAAAAACGTAACCCCCATTCACCACCCTCTTAGCCGTAAACCCCCACTCCCATACATCCTTTTGCGATTTTTATCAAGAAACAACATCTTCCATTCGATTTTGCATCAATTGATCATTACAACGTTGTAGCAAGCTTAATTTTCGATCATTACACGATTAAAGGTAAGATTTTGATTAGTTTTTCATGGTTTTTTATTCTAGTACAAACCCTAGTTCAATCTACATTGAAAAATTCAAAATTAATGATTGTTTGATGGTGCTATGATGTTAGTTGGATTGAATTGGTGTTAGTTTAAGTGGATTATGCATGAATTTCATAGAATTAACGTCTTGTTCAAATGTTACTATAAGAGGAAACTTTAATTCTTAAGAAATTGGAGTTTGATCATTTGTTGATGTTTATTATGCTTAGATGATTGCTATGAACTAGATTAGGTGTAAAATTGATGAAATAATTGTTGGAATTGATAATATGTTGGTTGTTGGGTGTTACTTATCCGAAAAGGAAACTTTATTCATATGATTCTTTTGATCTTATGAATTGGGCATGCTCATTGTGTTAGAATCATTCTAGGTTGATTATTGGTGGAGTTTAAGGTGTTAAAATGTGTTGATTGATCATTTGGGTGCTATGTTGGTTGTTTGAGAAATCTAGAGTGTTCATGAAGAAAATTGTACGATTTGATGACTTGATTTCAAGGTTATAGTTTTGTGTTTGAATTATAGTATTTGATCATCTTGTAGTTTGATTGCTTGGTTAATAGGAGTTATGTTTGGGAATATAATAATGAACATTATACACGCGTGCGAATCTGAGGACCCTACTTAGTAGTATTGGCGGGGTTTAGGGTTTGAAGTAGTGAGTTGCTTCACATGACATGTAGTGCGTGATTAGACTAAATGTGTGATTGGTTAACTGTGATTTATTTCTAATTATGTTAAGCATGATGATTTATTGAAGTTCATTTGTTGTATGATAAGTTACGTAAGTATGATGATTTTGCTAGAATCTAAAGTTCTTAATATGATATATATGAATGGTTTGCATGATAATCGTAGATAATGAATTACTATACTTTATTAAACAAGATTTCACCTAATATGTTACTAACACGTCAATTGGGTCAAACGTGTCAAGGTTTTCCACATCACTTGGGTCAATGTGTTGATTGAGCACTTATGGTTTGTTAAGCTATTTTGGTTGATGGATTCCTATGGAGCATCCAGGAACAAGCAGATTCAATCGGACGACGAATTCTTACGTGTATGAACTTATGTACTCACGTGTTCTAGATAACCTTTGACGGGTTGTCATTTCACTCATCTTTAGCTTTGCCTTGTGCGCATTAGTTGAATTCAATGCCCCACTTTTATTCACTCCTTTTTTGTGGAGAAAACATACTTATATTTTTCAGACGTTTTACTATTATAAGTTGTGTATAGTGTCACGTAGTGTGTTATATCATTGAAAGCCCTTACATTTTCGGATCGTTAATTAAGGAATCTGGCTGGAAATCTAGGGTAGTACTGCTGGGCCTGACAAGCCCAACCCGTACGACTGGAGGTCAAGGGGGTGTAATATTGTCCTAAACAACTAACATTGTCATGACTAGGTATGTCGTTATGGAAGGCAAACAACGAACATAGTCAACTTCGATCATGAAATCACTACTGTTGTTACTTATGAAATTAGACTAGATATCTATTTCAATGTACTTACTTATATTTTTCTGTGCCATTGTTTACCAAACATTGCAAACTATTAAACTCATCAACCTTTGTGTTGACACTTTATTATACTTTTCTCGGGTGGTTAATATCATGTGCATTAGGAGCACAACACACGTCGAGCATATTTATTTCAAACATACACTTTCTTACATTGGTTTTATACTTTCATTTTGAACAATGGTTTGGGTGTGTGTTTTGTGCATTTTACATTTTTGTACTTTAAGTTTGGACTATTAAACGCTTCTGCCGTATTTAAACTTTAAAACTCTGTATTCATTTTAAACGTCACATGTAGGTCGTTTAGGGTAACTAATGACTTGGATCCTGGTTTGCTCACACGACTCACGGTAAAACCCTGTAAATGGATTTTGAGGGTGTGACATTCTTGGTGTTGTTAATGCTGATGTCATGATGAAACTTGATTATTTTTCAATGATTATATGTGTTGGTCCTAGTTTGATGAAATGCTTAACCTTGTGGATATTGTAAGCATGTTATGTTAGAAAACGTAATGTTATTACAAGACTTATGCATATGACCACATCTTTTGTGTGTAATTTTGTGACATTTAGCTAGGATCGTGAATGAAGTTTAAGGGTTTAGTAAAATTGGATAATGTGCATCATTAAGCTTTTGTTTGAGAAAATTATGGTGCTTGTCATGAATGTCTCTTGCCATTGGTTATGAATTAATTTTGTAATCATGGTTTGATGTTCATGAATTGATTTTGTAAGAAAATTGAGGTGGTTGTTATGTGTTTATCGTATTAGCTTTTCAAAAGTTTGTGGGATTAGATAACCCTAATGGGAGTTTAGTTTATCTTTAGCATTGGTATAATTGTATCATTAGTTTCTCATAATATAATCCAGGGTGGCTATTGTGTATTTATTTGTGACATTCGTAACTTAATCAGGTCAATTAACTTTTAGTAAGCTCAACTTATTCGTTGACTATAACTTCTGAGTTTGATCATATGTCCTTAAAACCATTAAATCGTTATAAAGTCATGCCAGATCTAAAACTTACATGTGTATAGAATAAAGAATTTTAACTCTTGAAACATGTATACCCGATTAGACAACACCACAAGACATAAAAATATGTTTATGCTATTATTGTGAAACGTAATAGTTAATATTTGAAACTCGTAACAACTTTTATTATACAAAAATTTAGTTTGAAAGTCGTGGGCCTATTATAAATAAGAAATAAACCTTCAGGTGCCTAATTGTAAAATTCTAAAAATCAAAAACCTAAATACGCTACCCTTCCTCCCGCCCATTCGCCCACTTCATCATCATGAAAACCCCCATCTTGTTGTTGTCGTCCCCTCCATCGGCCCCCATCCTCAAGTGAGCAAGCAACAGACTTTGATTCAAGTTTCGGTTCTCTCGTATCGATCACATGCATGCAGGTAATCGCCATATCTTGCACACGTAATGTAATCGTGTTCGATTAGTCATGAACGAATCTTTGTTGGTGTGGGTATCTGGCTCTTGGTTAGGGTTGTTCAGAAGTGAACGCGGTGAGAATGATGTGCAGTGTGCGTGTTTGTGTCGTGTGTGTATAGATCATTGTGCGTGTACGCGTGGAGTGTATGTGTCGTGTGTGAGTGCCATGTCATTGTGTGCATGTTCACGGTGTATATGAGTGTCATGTGTGTGTATTGGTGTGTGTTATGGTAAGAACAAACAAGCAGCTGAAGGCTGCCGTGTGCGAGACTTATATGTGTGTAATAGTTATGTGTCGGGTGTATACATGAGATTGTATGTGCCGTGAGTTTTGTGTGTTTTGTGTGTTTAGGTGTGAGGTGTGTGTGCTACGTATGATTGTGTGTGCGCTGCAATGGGATCAAAGGAACCATGAAAGTGGTGTGTGTGTGTGTGCGGTATGTGTTGTATGTGAGTCTATATGTTCTTGTATCATGGGTTTGAGGGTTGAACATAGGAGAATGCAAATAGTTACGTTCCAAAATTAGGTGTGTGTGAGCCTAAGAATGTATGTATGCATGTGGCGTGTGCAGGTACATGTATGTGTATGTATGTGTGTGCGTGAGTGTCTGCGTTAAAAATGTGCAGGTTGGGTGCATGGGTAAATGTGTGTATGTATGTGAAAGTGTGTGTCATTTATAGGCATGTATATACAGTAGCTATAGGTAGGCACGTACTAAGGGTATGCACATGTGTCAAATGGATTATCATTTAAAACATGTGTGTATTTATTTTGAATATAGGTATGAATGGGTTATTTTTATTATACATGAGTGTATGTGCTTGTGCATATGCCATAGTTACATATTTTAGAAGGGATCGTGCGACAACCTGAGCCAACGCTAGATCTAATGAGTACCGATCGAATGATAAAAGTTAATAGTTATTTACGATAATAATTGTTGCTAGGTAACTAGACTCATGCTTAGATCGTGTTTTAGTAAAAGTGTTTCGCTTTAAAACGCAAAGGTGAGTTTCACTACCTCACTTTTATACTTTTTCTTTGGAGGAAAAGAATGCTCAAAACGTTTTATTCTTTATTGCTGTGAAATCCAATTTTAATGCTTTTGGGATTCGATTTCTGTTGGTCTTGTGATTGTGAATTAATATGAAATTCTATTGTACTCTATCAAAACTATTAACTCTGAGTTTGAAGCTAACAAAGAGGTATTAGTAGTACTATTGGATGACACCCTCACGCTTATAGTTAGTATATAAGTTGTTTAGACCAATTTTTGTTTGAGTACTTTGGGTGAATATAATCTAACATACTCATGTTATACTTGTCGTTAGGGTCGGTTGTGTCGTTATGCTATACATTAATTGTTTTTGTATATACTTTGCATACTTGAATGTCCTACTTATATTACATAACATTTCTTATATTACCATAAACCTACGAACTCACCAATCCCGTGTTGATCATTTTGAGCACTCTTTTCAGCTAGAGATTTCATGGACTTTAGTGGTACCACTAACAAAGTTCATCATACACTATCTAATGCATTGTATTGTGTCGAGACAATACTTGATATTTATCTATGGAAGTATTTGATATACTATTTGGGCATTTTTGCCATAGGCTTGTCCCGGATCGTGGGATTTTCAGATTTTATTCTTATAATGACTATGTTTGTGATAAAAATGATTAACCATGACACAAGTCTTTATTTGTGTAGGGTGACGTGAGTACACATTGTTTGATTTTCATTTAGTGTTTATTTGTTATACATTAATGTGTTACGATAATTTCGTTTGTTGCATCCTCATGTTTTCGTTGTCAGTAGGGGTGATATTATCGTTCTAACTTTTCGAATAATTATATGTTTAGATATTCTTAATGGGGGGATTGGGTTATTTTCATGTATCATGTGTAAAAGATGATCTCACCTTGAGTTTGTGCTAGTTGTTATTGTTATGCTAAGTGAAGTTGAAGTCCAAGTGGTATCTTTAATTATTTTGTATATTCGTCTTTATTTCCTCGCTTTTTGTTAGTTTTAATAGTTAATCTGTTATAGTTCATTTTAATGTTCACAAATCCAAACTTAATTGATCGGTTAGATAGTGATGACAATTTTTTATTGGGCGCCATCATGTCTATAAATCGATACTCTACCTCATCTTGTACTATAATACGATAGGTGTACTTACCTATTGTGTATAGTTAGTATAAAGATGATAATCGTTTTATAAATAAAAAAAATTATGTGAAAACCTTTGCTAAAAATCTATATATACTAACACATATGAGAAGATATATTTCTACATAGACATATGGGAGGGGGATAAAGACTTGTGTGACAAATTCTTAGCCTTGTTTTGATTGGGAATATCAAAACACAAATTAATGTGCTGAAATTGAAAAAAAAGTACTTGTGGAGTTCGTTTGCAATTAAGGTGGAAGGTGCCGCCTAGCTTGCAAGAAGAAAAACTAAAACTTCAACATTTAGAAAATATCATGTTAGGGATATCAATAACCAACAATAGGGATAACTGATTATGATCACATGAGATTATTAGGCTGCGTTTGGTTGGAAAGAATGGAATGAATGGAATGGAATTGAGAAACTAGTATAATTTTCAAGTAAAATTATGTTTGAGTGAGTAATGAAATGTAAAACCCAAGGGAATGTTTCACCTCAAATTCCCTTGGTTGTGGGATTTCAAAATCCTTCCACCTATAGAGGGAATTTGAAATCCCACAACCAAGGAATTTGACGTGAAACATTCCCTTGGGTTTTACATTTCATTACTCACTCAAACATAATTTTAATTGAAAATTATACTAGTTTCTCAATTCCATTCCATTCCTTCCAACCAAACGCAGCCTTAATGAATATAGGGTAAAGGAGTGCACGTTGGAGTTGGTGAATAGTGATGGGTCAGATTGCGTGCCATTTTTGTTTGGGTGGAACAACTGAACCTGATAAAAACAATTTCTTCACATAGGTTGTTTTTCAAAACCGCATTCTGACTAATAAGGAGTTGGTTAAAAAATGCTTGTCGTCTCTTAACCCCATTTGTCCTCTTTATGGTATGCATCCCGAGTGGCAAACCACATTATGATGTCTTGTTTGGTGGCTATATCAATGCGGTGGCAAATAATGGTTTGGTGTAAACTGCCAATTTCAAGTATCTATCGGCTTGATTTAGGAGATGCTTGATGTGGCACAGGTGGGTTAGGACCAAAAAAATATGAGTAAAGTCGCTCTTGCGATTTCCACGGTCACAAATATGGATTATTTGGAATTGGAGGAATCAAATGGTGTTTTATAACATGCATGTAGCTTTGGCAAGAATGGTGGAAGACATAAAAAGAAACCACATTCCCAAATAGATCCAAAAGTCTGTATACCATGAGAAGTTTGATTCATATAGAATTGAAGAGCCATATATATCCATCAAAATCACGACCTAAGTAAGGGTTTTAGCTACTTACCGTTTTAAAAATGTTTTTCAAAATGTTATTAGTTGTTAATGCAACATAGAAATGTTTGAGCGGTGAAAATCATAATAATCTCACAAGGAAATTTTTTTCATTGCTTATACAACTGTTGAGATAGTCTTCTTTTGCCTTTGAGTTGGGTTCAGTTCATCCAAACTACCATCTTATCTCAAGCATGATTAAAGTGGTATCTACGAGTCAAAGTAGCAAAGATGAGACGGAGATATGGTGCTTAGTTCTTTTGCTTTTATGTTCCATATTTAGTTTGCAGTTTGCTGCTCCAGTGCTCCTTGGTGCATTAGTTTACCTTGTATTTAATTTCTAGTGAATTTTGTTTTTCTTGTATACTCTTTGTTTTGCAAGCTATCCGATGGCTTGTTATTATTAATTGCCGTTCAAAGAAAGGTTCTAAATGAAAAAAATAAATAAATCCAACGATGAATATATATAACAATTATACTTAGCACAAATAGTTAAGTTGAGCTATCCAAAACATTTAAATATCAAAAGGTTTTAAGTTTAAGTTTCAGTCTGAATAAAAAAACTTAGGGTTGGGACCTAAGGTTTTCTTAGTCTTAAGTTTTATTTAAAAGGTTAGGGTGTGATTACGGCTGAAACACGAATAAAAGTACACAACTATTTATTATAAGAAATAGAGTTGCGGTTCAAAAAAATGATGAATATATAAAATGTAAAGCATGTGAACTAATGGAGAGTGTATGTGGGATCACGTGATTCTCTATTGATTTTTAAGGGGAATCTGTGAGTAATTGCTCAAGGATTCAGGTGTCAGAAAGTTTGTCTTTGCGTGTGCTTTTCCGCGTCTATAGCAACCAGTATCTTTTTTTTCCACAAAAGATGGTATTTTTAAATGTGTTATTAGATTTTAATTATATTAACTTTTATTTATTGTTTGGTATTAGTACTAAATTAAGAAATATTAATATACGATTCCAACTTTGAGTTTATTTTTTGCAACAATCCATTAGTTTTTTGAATGAAATGGGCAAAACTTTGAGTTATTTTTCAACTCTGCTACAGCTCAGCATACATCAGATCCGTTTTTAATGTCAAGCCTCAATGTCGCCTGAAATATACATTAAACGAGTCAAGTTTTACAGATTTGGAGGTGAATATTGATGGTTTTTAGAGTGCATAAGTTTTAGATTGACGGACCTAATAATTGATTTCAACTTTCTGCTTGGTTTTTGGTAATATAAGTACTCCATATTATAAAAAAAACTAACGGTGTTAAATCTCAGTTAATAAGGGATCATTAGAAAAATAAGCTCAAATTTGAGATTGTTTGTAAACAATTATTGAGTTTGGATTAACCCGACCAAAAAATTAAAATTGATATTATTAAAATCCAATAACCCTTTTAAAAATTATATGTAGTTTAAGTTTTTATTTATATAATAGATAAAAAAATTTTAAGAATATTTCAATTAAATTATTTATATTTATATTTTTTAAATTTAATCATTAATATTTTTTTTCTCTATTCAAGTCACTAAAGTTTAATAGTGTTTTAATTATATCACTGATACTTTAATAACCTTGAAACATTAGTGACTTATTGATAGATAAAAATTTACAAATAACCTGATTGGTATAAAAATATTTATAAATAACTTAATTAGAACAAACTAAAACTATATTATTATTTTATAAAGTTATGCCTTTCATTTACCATATTAATTCATTCTTTTTAACACCTTATAATGTTCAAAGTTAATTAAATTATAATATTATCTTCTATATGTTAATTTAGAAAGATGATGAACAGTAAAAAGCACGTATGTGACATGTGCATTACACGAGTCAGCGTCTGTCCTTTACAGCTGTGACGTGCTTCTCCTCTTGCTATTTTATATTGTTTGCCTTTTACTCTGGTGCTCTCCTTTTACTCTGTGATGACACGGGAGGATTATGGATCTTCTCCACCGAGCTTATGGTCAGTATCTTTATGTTTTCTTATGTGTTATTGTTACAATTGGGTTTTTATGCTTGCTGCATTTTTGAATCTTCATCTTCTCTATATGGTTATGATTGTTAGGACGTTGTGTTTGGTGTTTGTCCATCTATTTTATTTTTTATTTACATGTTATTATATTACTAAAATTTATGTCATATTAAACATTAAATATTCCAGGTATCTATTTTGTTTTAAATATAACTTAATTTGTAATAAATTTATAATCTTTTTACTCTAATAAAAGAGTATTTAAGTGGGACACGTGGTAACACCACATTCATCTCCATCAAAATTTTTCCGCTTCTCTGTTCTATTAAATAATTATCTTTATTACTAATAATATTATTTAACTTGTTTTAGATTAAAAATAGTTATTTTCATAAATTAAGAAATAGATATTTTAATTAATATTATTCCTAAAGAAATATTATTATATAAAGTAAGACGTTTTTCTAATAATCAAACTTTTTTAAAAATATGAAATATTTTAAATTGATGTTAATATTTTTATAAACAAAAAAAATTAAAAATACGAGTTATAATAAGCACATTTTTAGAAATGACATTGTCTAATAAAGTTTTTTTGTAACAAACTATCTAAATTTTTTTGGTAAAAAAGTTTTAAAAAGTTAATATCATTGTTTTATTACTTATAGTCCTTACACATACGTAATTTCAATCATATCTTATCTTAAAATATTATTTTATACTAAATATTTATTATATTTAATTGAAAGATGATGAACAGTAAAAAGCACGTATGTGACATGTGCATTACACGTGTCAGCGTCTGTCCTTTACAGCTGTGACGTGCTTCTCCTCTTGCTATTTTATATTGTTTGCCTTCTACTCTGGTGCTCTCCTTTTACTCTGTGATGACACGGGTGGATGATGGATCTTCTCACCAGCTTATGGTCAAAGTCTTTATGTTTTCTTATGTGTTATTGTTCCAATTGGGTTTTTATGATTGCTGCATTTTTGAATCTTCATCTTCTCTATCTGGTTATGATTGTTAGGACGTTGTGTTTGGTGTTTGTCCATTTGTTTTATTTTTTATTTACATATTATTATATTACTAAAACTTATGTCATATTAAACATTAAATATTCCAGGTATCTATTTTGTTTTAAATATAACTTAATTTGTAATATATTTATAATATTTTTACTCTAATAAAAGAGTATTTAAGTGGAACACATGGTAACACCACATTCATCCCCATCAAAATTTTCCCGCTTCTCTATTCTATTAAATAATTATTTTTATTACTAATAATATTATTATATAAAGTAAGACGTTTTTCTAATAATCAAACTTTTTTAAAAATACTAAATATTTTAAATTGATGTTAATATTTTTATAAACAAAAAAAATTAAAAATACGAGTTATAATAAGCAAATTTTTAGAAATGACATTGTCTAATAAAGTTTTTTTGTAACAAACTATTTAAATTTTTTTAAGAAAAAAGTTTTAAAAAGTTAATATCATTGTTTTATTACTTATAGTTCTTACACATACATAATTTCAATCATATCGTATCTTAAAATATTATTTTATAATTACTAAATATTTATTATATTTAATATGTAATTTATTTAATCCGTTTAATACATGGATTTAATAAAAATAATACATCATAATTTAGACAGGTAATGAATAGTATCATGAGCGGCATGGGCTATGAATTAGGCACATTTTTTAAGGCCAATTGTGGAGCACTCAACTAGCTATAGGTACTTTTTTTTTCCTTTTATCATATATAATTTGATTAAAATTTATAACGACAACCTATATATTTATTTAATACTACTTTTAAACTAAAATAATTTCTAATCGACTAATGTTAGAATTGGAATTGTGATCTTTTTCATAAATCTTTGACTTTTGTCACTCGACCACCAACTTAAGTATTAGTTAATTCGATTACTAGTAGTGATGTAATCTTTTAACAGAAGACCACGTGTAAATTTCTTTTTTTCATGTTATATACAACTTGTAATTCGTTATAAACAATTATCAGTTAAATATTTACAAGTTCTTCGAACAAAAGATATAACTATTTTTTAGTTACTATCATTTTAATATAATAATTCTGTTAAACATATATTATATTATCCTTGTAAATTTTAAAAAAATATTTTTTTATAAAATTATGAATATATATAGGTGTTACTATACAAATCGTATAAATCGTGCGAAGCGTACGAAGCAATCTCGTACGTTCGTTTCAAATTTTCAGCGCCTAATTTCGTAAGTGTGATATTCCACCTCGTTTTCGTTAAAAAGGGTAGGATGGTAATTTCACGCTAGTAGCGTGATTAATATCACAATCCTAATTGATATTGTGTAATTTCACAAACTCAAATTTTAGGGCTTCTTAATCGCAAACATAATACTATAATTACGCAATAACAAACATAATACTATAAATACGCAACAACAAACATTTACCATATTATGCAACACAAGTTCAACCAAAATCACACATATATCATTATAACATGAGTAAAAAAAATTACAACATCTTACTCGCCCACGATACAAGAAATCACATGATAAAACTTATGTTCGACTAAACACTAAAACACTAAAATTGCTAAGCATTGGGTAATTTACACAAATCCAAACGAATAAAAAGTAAAAATAAAAAATAAAATAAAATTTGCAATCGATTGAAAGGAATTCAACATCAACTAAAACGAATAATAGTTACTTGTACTCTCATCGATGATCTCTACAATGATTAAAGCAAACGTGAGATCATTCAATTGAATGATTAATCGACACAAGAAACCCTTACAAAAATCATTCTCTATAAAGTAATTATCTCAATCTAAAAATGTTGATGCGATTATTAATGGATAGGATCACGTCTCACTAACAATGCGTTGATCATATTCACATAAAAACAATAGCAGTTACGCCCTATACTGGGCGCAATTACCATCATACCCTCCCATCCAAAATATAAAATCGCCATGCAACACGCTATGGTGGCTTTGTATAATTCACACAAACATTCTATTTTGTACCATAAACTTTTCACATATATACACACACACACACATTTGATATTAATATATTAACCAGAGTCAAATATAATATATTTTAATTTTCTTCTATAACAAAATTATGTTTCTTAAATTTGTATCACGTGCTTATTTATATCTAAGCTTGCACATAATTTGCGTTTAATTAAAATCAAGATATAGCAAGTGGTGGGAAGTAAATACTAGCCTCTATCTAATTGTAGAATAGAAACTACAACTCAAATGATAAAAAATTAATAAAATTATATCGTAATACAAATCATAAAAAGCAGAAAATATAATTTCCATTTCAAATTCGTTTAGGTTGAATGTAGCAACCCAAGTTTATATAATCGGATACAACTTTAGAATTCAATTCTTTGAAATGCTATATTTTAAGAGAAAGATTCAAATACAAAAGGATCCAAAAATTAAAAAGTATGAAAAGTAATTTCAGGCATCAATTTCTGTAAGAATTATAGAAGAGGCTGATGCACTCAAAACAGTCAAGGTGTATTCTGCATGCATGCACCTTGTGCATGGTAGAAGTTACTTCGGAAGTTTTACACATTGTAAAAAAAATTACACAAGTGTAAAATCTTCCGAAGCCAAAAGATAAATTCTTCCAAAGCCAAAGATGAAGTCTTCCGAAGCTTAGAAGATAGAAGACTGATTTCTTCTGAATACAGAGAAGACATGCTCTCTGTGATCAATAACTTTTCAGAAAAGCTGACCAACTTTCCGCTGCCACTCTGCAGGCTCACGAACTTTACACAAGTTGTTGAAAAGGTCCATGCTTTAGGAAGCTGTAGATTAAGGTCTTGAGTATGTAACTTTCTACTTTATGTACTTTTATTCTTTTTGTATTATAATAGGATGTGAGCTATGGCATGTCATAATCACATGTCAAAAGGCAATCTGCCTTTTGACTTTATATTGATCTTGTTGTCTAGATTAGTGTTTCCAGCTGGCTTTCAAAGTATGGCTAGCTGTAGGATGTAGTATAAAGTATCTCAGATTCTTGCATTTTATTCGTGTGCTTTGTAACACTTGTAATAGAACTTGAGAGCAATATACATCTTCCTTGAAAACCAATTATCTTGTTCTTGAGTTTCTGTCGCTTGCTTACTTGTGTAGTTCTAAGTATCACAATAAACTGTCCAGTTTCCTATTTGATCTGTTAAGTGTTCTAAGTCTCTCCTCATTATGAAAACTGATTTGCATTGAACCCCTTCTAACGGTCCTGCAATTGGTATCAAAGCATTCCAGGCTCTTGATTGTAAGATCTCACCATCTTAGATCTCTCAGTTTTTCACAAAACACTTAACAACTCAAATGGTAGCTCTTTCAAAAGCTGATATGGAAACTAGCACTATGACAAAGTCCCCACTGATCACTCCTGAAGACTTTGATACTTGGTGTCAAAGAATAGAAGGCTTCATCAAGTCTCAAGACTCCAGGATGTGGGAATCTGTTGTCTCTGGACCTTATATTCTATGCACCTCTTCAGCTGCTGCTGGAGGTGGCATGATCCTAAAAGAGGTGGCTGACTATTCTGAAAAAGATAGAAAGAAGATAGATATCGATCAGAAGGCCATGACTGCCCTTCAAACTGATCTTCCCAACTATATCTACAGGGGCTTCAAGAAGTGCTAACCTGCCAAGTAGTTATGGGATGCACTAAAGCTTATGTATGAAGGGTCCACTGAAGCAAAGGAGAACAAAAAGGACCTCTTGAAGCAGCAGTTTGAGAACTTCACCTACAAGACAGGTGAAACCATGACTCAGCAATACTTCAGGTATGTTGAGATTGTGGATACTCTAATGGATGTTGGAGTAACTCTTGAGAACAAGGACATTGTGAGGAAGTTCATGTCCTCTCTTCCCAGACAATGGACACACTACTGTGTTGTCATCAAGAGAACTGAGAACCTTAACACTCTCGCTCTTACAGAGTTGTATAGTATCCTCAGTGGCTACCAGATGGAGATGAACATGCAAAATCCATCTTGTAACTCTAGCAATTAGCAGAGTTCAGCCCTTCATGTGGTTGAAAGGGATTGCAGAGAACCACAGCATCGTCTCATCTGCTACCCTGACAACTCACAAAAGGGTCCTTTCATCACCTTCCCTGAGACACCAAGGGAGAGCTACATCCAAGGAAGTCCATTACAAGAGACAAGCCCTTCTCATGCCTTTGTGTCTACTGATGAGAGTTCAGGCAACTTTCTCTTCACCCTTGCAGACCTGGACTGTATCCATACAGATGATCTGGAGTACATGAAGATAGTCCAGCAGATGGCTCTTCTCACTCACAAAGCCAAGAAGTTCTACAAGCGGATAGGGAGGAAGTTTTCTAGCAATGCAGCCAGTGGAAAGTTTGGACTGGACAAAAGCAAGGTGAAGTGTTTCAACTGCAACCAAATGGGACACTTTGCTAGGGAGTGCAAGACACCTAGAATAAATGGTGGCCAAACACAAGCCAGACCAAACTACACTGAAGGAGTCAACCAGAATGAGAAGCCAAAGCAGCAAGCTGCAGTTGCTGTTGAAGAAGGAGACTTTGACTGGAGCTTTCAGGTTGAGGATGCATCTCCAAAACAAGCACTGATGCCAGACCATGATGAAGCTAAGGTATTGGAACATCTTTGTACTCCTAAATGTATTGCTAAAGTTAATGAATACAGGTCCTATAACTTAGAAATGAGATTTGATCTTGAGTCCTTAAATATCTTAAAATCTAATTTCAAAAGAGTTGAAAATGGATATAAACTAAAAATAAAAGATTTAAAGAAAACCATTTCAACTCTCAAACATGAACACACCAACTACAGGACTCAGATTAAAGATCTCGTCACTAAGTTAACTAAATCCAGGCTGAGCTTGTGATCAGCAAAGACAGGGCAGAAAAATGTGTTCTTGAAAAAAAAACCTTCAAGAACATGATATCCTCATCTCTGCATGCCAAAGTGTGTTATCAGAATAAGCAGGGACTAAGATCTGCTGAGATAGCTCCTCCACACTCCTTACTATCAGTAAGATCTCCAAGGTGTGGAACTTGTGAAGATGAGCTTGCTCTCATAGACCCTATAAATGAAGGGGATGAAGAGGAGATAGTGAAGGATGGATCTGAGAAGAGTGAAGAAGATCATCCTAAGAAGGGTCACTATTCTCCTAAGGAGAGGAATTCTATTGGGTTATCAAAGTCCAAGAGGAAGAACTTGATCAGAAGAGCAAAGAGAAAGTCCAAGAAAGCTCAAGAGATCAAGGCCACTTTTAACTCTAAGCAGAAACAAGTGTTCATCCCTGTAGGATTTGAAGTGGTAAAAGCTGAAGACTCAACTATGAATCCTAGTACTAGGGGTTCTAGTTCTTGTCAACCTCATCCCAACAACAACAAGAAGAAGACTGATTTGTTGTGTACCACTGCTGCACAACCTGTACCATCCACATCCAGCAGCAAGTCTCTCCTTAAAAGGCTTGCTACCTCATCTGTGAAGAAGAAGAAGGAAGTGAAAAGTGATCAAGATCAGTCTTGCTCTAAAAAGAAGGCTTCCAGAAGAATGCAGTTTGATTGTGTCATGTGTGGCAGTACTTCTCATTTGGCTAAGGATTGCATCTACAATCCTAAAAGCATTGTCCACATGATCAAGAAGAAATCTTCTGAAAAGATCAAGAAAAAGCCAACTTTTGAAGGAAACGCTTTTCCTCTCGGAAGTTTCAAAGTGAAAAAGAAGACAAGTGAAAACTTGCATTCGGAAGAAAAATTGGTCTCGGAAGAAAGGAATGCTTCCGAAGTACTGAAGCCTGCTGCAGTGAAAGCAAGATCTTCCGAAGGACCAGTCTCCAAAACTTCTGAAGTTGTCAAAACTTCCAAAGTGTTGAAGGTCAAGTCTAAGCTTCCAAAGGTGGTGTGGAACAGTGTTTTTGTGACCGGATCGGACCGGCCGGTCCGACAGGTTCGACCGGGGATCGGCTGGGTGGCCGGTCCGGTTCACATTGATTCATTTTTGGCCAGTCGAACCGGCCGGTTCATCCCGAACCGCTGGTCGGACCGGGAAACCGGATCGGTTCGGACCGGATTTTGTAATTTTTTTTAATTTTTTTTATTTTTTTGATTTTAATAGGTAAAAACGGGGTGTTGAACCATAAATTAGTATGTTAGATATAAAAATATAGTTAAGTTTTATATATAACTATAAAATACGTATATAAATTACTTATATTTAATTATATATATAACTATATATATAATATACTATATATATAATTATGACGTCATCCGGTTCTTAAATCCGGTCCGACCGGTCCGACCACCAAACCAGTAAGGCGTCCGGTTCGACGTCCGATCAGGTTCTAAAAACATTGGTGTGGAAGACACAGAAAGACAAAGTGACTGAAAGTTCTTCATCAACAACGGCTGTTGATACTCAAAGCTTGAACATTGGATCAATCTCTGTTGCATTGTCTTCTGTTGATATTAATGAGCTCAAGACCAGCAAGGCTTGGGTTTCCAAATGTATCTAATCATCTCTTTTTGTGCAGGAACAGCTAAAGACCAACAGAAATGTGTGGATCATTGACAGTGGCTGTTCCAGGCACATAACAGACAATGGCTCTCTACTCCAAAATTTTGAGAAAATTATAGGAGGGCCTGTTGCTTTTGGAGGAGATGCAAGAGGTTACATTACAGGAAGGGGCATGGTCACAAATGGTAAGCTCTGCATTGAGAAGGTAAACTTTGTCAAGAAGCTTGGGTACAATCTACTGAGTGTATCCCAATTTTGTGATCAAAAGCATAACACGCTCTTTACTGAGCATGAGTGCTTTGTTCTCAAGCCCGAGGTTGTCATTCCTCAAGAACATATCCTGCTCAGAGCCCCAAGGAAAGGGAACATGTACAAGATGGACTTGCATGAAACTTCTCCCTTAGGAGAAGTGTCTTGCTTTCTGTCTAAAGCAAATAGTGATGAGTCTTTTCTCTAACATAAAAGAATGTGCCATGTAAACTTTAAAAACATGGATAAATTAATTAAGAATGATTTGGTAACTAGAATGCCAAAGAAAGAGTTTACAAGTGATGACCATTGTGTTGCATGCCTGAAAAGGAAGCAGCATAAGGTGTCTCACAAGCCAAAGCAAAGAAACTACATCACTACTCCCCTACACTTATTACATATGGATCTTTTTGGCCCCACCAGTGTAATAAGTTTAGAAAGGATCTCATACTATTTAGTGATCACAGATGATTTCACTAGATTCACTTGGGTCTTCTTCCTTAGACTAAGGATGAGACTCCTGAGATATTAAAGCATTTCATTCTGAAGATTGAGAATCAATCTGATCACAAGGTCAAGATCATAAGATGTGATCAAGGAACTGAATTTAAGAACCAAATCCTTGATACATTTTGTGATGAAAAGGGTATTTCAAGACAATATAGTGCTGCCAGGACCCCTCAGCAAAATGGTGTTGCTGAGAGGAGAAACAACACACTAATTGAAGCTGCAAGAACTATGTTGTCTGACTCTAAACTGCCTATCACCTTCTGGGTAGAAGCAGTGAACACTGCTTGCTATGTGCAGAATAGAGTTTTAGTAGTTAAGACTCATGGTAAGACTCCTTATGAACTGTGGCACAAAAAAAGACCTTTTATTGGTTTCCTCAGATCATTTGGATGTCCTTGCACCATCTTGAATACCAGAGATCAAATGGCCAAATTTGATGAGAAATCAGATGATGGATACTTCATTGGATACTCTTCTTAAGCTAAGGCTTATAGAGTGTATAATCTCAGAACCAAAATTGTTGATGAGTCAGCCAATGTGACTTTCAATGAACACACTCCTTCTGTGAGAGGTTCTGGTCCTGATTGGCTGTTTGATCTTGATTTAGTTACTAAGTGTTTTAACAAGTCTTGTGAGAATGTTTCAGGATCTACAGGTAACTTATCAACAGAAGATCCTGACCCAAGATTTGAGCTGAGAAGACCTTCAAGTCAATATACTTCAGCTCCAGTGATAACTAATTCTGTAGATGGAGCTCCTATCAGCACAACAATGACAAATCCTGCTGATACATCTGAAGTGCGTTCAAATTCCAGCTCAGAGGCACAGATCCAAAGGGATGAAGTTCCAAATGTAAAAGAAAGTGGAATGGTGACAGTGATCAAGAATTCCTTGATGCTGACTCCATGGAAGACAACGTCATTGATGTCACACACTCATTGGATCAAGCTTTTCTTGATAAGTGTGCTGATGTGGTGGGTGAATCTGCTTTGCCTGATCAAAATTTTTCAAATTTAGATCTCTCCAACCAACTTGCTGTGATCCCTCAGCTAAGGATCCACAAGTCTCACCCCACCACAAACATCATTGGTGAGGTTGATAATGGGGTAAGAACAAGAGGACTAACCCATGACAAAAATGTTCGTCTCTACTCTTGTTTTCTATCCCAAGTAGAGCTAAAGAAAGTTGAGAAGGCTCTGAAAGATGGAAGTTGAGTTGAAGCCATGCAGGAGGAACTGCTTCAATTCAAAAGACAGAAGGTTTGGAACCTATGTCCTTTTCCTCCAGGGAAGACTACTATAGGAACCAAATGGGTGTTCAGGAACAAGAAAGATGATGGAGGACTTGTCATCAAGAACAAAGCAAGACTAGTTGTTCAAGGGTATACTCAGCAAGTGGTATGAAGTAAATACTAGCCTCTATCTAATTGTAGAATAGAAACTACAACTCAAATGATAAAAAATTAATAAAATTATATCATAATACAAATCATAAAAAGCAAAAAATATTGAATGTAGCAAGAAAGTTGAATGTAGCAACCCAGGTTTATATAATTAGATACAACTTTAGAAATCAATTCTTTTAAATGCTATATTTTAAGAGAATGATTCAAATACAAAAGGATCCGAAAATTAAAAAGTATGAAAAGTAATTTCAGGCATTAATTTCTGTAAGGATTATAGAAGAGGCTGATGCACTCAAAACAATCAAAGTGTCTCCTGCATGCATGCACCTTGTGCATGGTAGAAGTTACTTCGAAAGTTTTACACATTGTAAGAAAAATTACACAAGTGTAAAATCTTCCGAAGCCAAAAGACAAATTCTTCCGAAGCCAAAGATGAAGTCTTCCGAAGCTTAGAAGACAAAGTCTTCCAAAGCCTCAAAGATAGAAAACTGATTTCTTCCGAATACAGAGAAGACATGTTCTCTATGGTCAACAACTTTTCAGAAAAGCTAACCAACTTTCCGCTGCCACTCTGTAGGCTCACCAACTTTACACAAGTTGGTGAAAAGGCCCATGCTTTAGGAAGCTGTAGATTAAGATCTTGAGTCTATAACTTTCTACTTTATGTACTTTTATTCTTTTTGTATTACAATAGGATGTGAGCTATGGCATGTCATAGTCACATGTCAAAAGGCAATCTGTCTTTTGACTTTATATTGATCTTGTTGTCTAGATTAGTGTTTCCAGTTGGTTTTCAAAGTATGGCCAGCTGTAAGATGTAGTATAAAGTATCTCAGGTTTTTGTATTTTATTCGTATGCTTTGTAAGACTTGTAATAGAACTTGAGAGCAATATAAATCTTCCTTGAAAACCAATTATCTTGTTCTTGAGTTTCTGTCTCTTGCTTACTTGTGTTGTTCTAAGTATCACCATAAACTGTTCAGTTCCCTTTTTGATCTGTTAAGTGTTCTAAGTCTCTCCTCATTGTGAAAACTGATTTGCATTGAACCCCTTCTAACGGTCCTGCAATTTCTTTAATTAATGATTAAAATTAAATTGTATTGAAAAGTTTGTTAGAAGATTATTTTAAGAATGGTCACTTTTGTTAATTGTTTCTAAATTCTTTCATTTTAAACGTTCATAACTTTTATGTATAACATTATTTTTTATATAAAAATTGCACCATTAAAACGAGTGTTTTTTATATTTAAAACGAGTACAATATTGTTATATAAAAAAAAAATAATTTACGATTTTAAGCTCATATCTCGTCATTGTTTACAGTCAGTTCATTATGTATTTTTGTTTGTTATTGTGTTTTTCTGAATGCTATTTTATTTTTTTTAAATGATAAATTTAAAAAAAGATATACAATGGGTGAATAACATTGTTGTGTATTTGTAATATGCAAAACATAATAATAAATTAAAAACTAATTAATATGATAGATTAAGAATAGTTAATATGACGTATTTGACATAATTACCAAAATGCACAACTTTTTAAGAAAATAAAAGGATGCATGTCAAGCCTATAATTTTTTTTTTTAGAGATTTAAGATTAAATATTGTTTTCCCTATTACCCTAACCATATTTTAAAACCTGCTCATTATCTCATTTGCATATATTTACTCAAAATTATTACTTGATGACAGTAGAAACATATTTAAAATTTGTAAAATACATTAATAAGTTTTAAAGAATTTCATATATACCTTTACAAAATATTAAAATCTATATAGTAATAAATAAAAATAAATTCGGACACTTGTCATTATTCTAGTCAATCTAATAATTGGTTTTTTTCTTCTCTTAGTTATGAATACAATAATAGCTATTTATTAATTAATAAGTATCCATACTTAAAACTTCGAATATGTTAAATTCAATTTTTTAAATGTAAGGCCCCGTTCCCGGGACACTCACAGTTGGACCTTCATCGCACGTAACATTTAAAAACTCATTAACCCAAAATAATACAGCGGAATAATTTAAACAAAAACCATTTCATATATTAATAATTGTTGTTTACAACATTACTACATTACAAATCATCATTTTTACACAAAATGGATGCCAGTCAAAACCCGCCAAACAGCTTCACCCCGTGCCATCCTCAGCAACCATTACCTGCCAACTAAAAATAAATAAAAGTCAGCGTTGCTGAGTGAGTTCTAGTTTTATAAAAACATTTATATTACCTTCCATTCGTTAAAACATTTTCATACTTTCGCACGTGATCACACATCATACATACATCAAGGTAATATTTATTATCTTCCGTCATCGTTCATTTCGATCATATCTCACGTTTCGTACATTTCGCACATTACATTATCTTTCACTTCTATCTAGGTCCTGTCATATACTAAACCCCCCTCTTAGGCACGAAGCCAACTAATCTAGGGTTTAGCGATAGGAACCCCGTTTCGCACGTATAGAACAGTCACCAAGACTGATTTCCCTGTGTGTGAACCCTCATGGGGCAGCCAAGATCGCACGCTGTATGACACACAGTTGAGCTAACAACTCTCAAGGAGTTGTGAACATCCTTACATTTTGCTTGCAAGACTTTCATTCGTTCATTCATTATGTTCCACTTTCATTATCTTAGATCTTTCGCTTCGTTAAGATAATACTTTACGTTTATTATCATACTCACACCACGTAAAGACACGTAATAATACATAATAAGGAACATAAAGAAAACAGGCCATAAACATGCATAAAATCATCATACATCACCCCCGGAAACATTCCAAGTCATAGCCTAAAAATCTGTTTTTCCCAAAAATTTCAGAAAATTTTCTAAGGCATTAGGCGCATGAGCACTATGCAGGCGCACGTGCACTATGCGGGCGCATGGATACTTAGGCGCATGGCGACACAGGCGCATGGGCGACACAGGCGCATGGGCGACACAGGCGCATGGGCGACACAGGCGCATGGGCACTATTGGGGCGCACGAGCCTTACTTAGGCGCATGTGTACTGTGCAGGCGCATGAACCTGGTTTAGGCGCATGGACACTAAGACGTTTGGGCAATTGGGCGTACGGGCACACTTAGGCTCCTAAGCATAATCCTAGGCGCATGGGCACTATTTGTGCGCATGAACCTTGGGCGTTTGGGTACTGTTTGGGCGCATGATCTTAGGCCCATGAGCACTCAGGCGCATGGACAACTGCTTTCCAACTAACCTCATTATTCAGGCCCAAAATTCATCAATCTAACATGTTCTAGCCTAGTTCTAACATACTAAGCATCAAATCAAACATACAACATGAACATAATCATAAATGATCCCGAACATACACCCTCCCAAACAGGGCACATACACATACATACGGGTACACACGCAAATTTTATAAAAATGTTAAAGCATACATTTTCAGCCCCAAAATCAATTAAAACATTTAAAAAACGGGGATTTAGAACTCACCTCTTGCAACTTCCGAGTAAGACTTCCTTCAAACCCGAATGCTTATGAGTTCAAGCACCTAAAAACACCAAAAACACACAACCGAGCACACACAAACACATAAGCACATACCCAAAGGCTGAAAATCAGCCAAGAACAGCCCAATAATCAGAAAACTAACCTGAATTCCGACTTCTTCTTCTTCCTCTCTCTAAAACCGAGAGAATTCTGCTCTTTCTCTCTCTAGAAATCTGATGGAAGATGGTACAGAGGTCATGGGCCGCCATGACCACCTTTTGAACAAATTAATATCAAACTTTGTCCCTTGTACAACTTTAACCCCTCAACTTGGGTTATTTTGCTTTTCTTTCCTTTTTCTTCACTTTTTTTTTTCTCTTCTTTCAAAATTTCTGGGTGTTACAAGTCCACCCCCCCTTATATAGGTTTCGTCCCCGAAACCTGTAACTCCTCGAACAGCTGAGGATAATGCTGTCTCATCTCCTCCTTAGGTTCCCATGTAGACTCGGATCCCTTTCTATGTTTCCACTGTACTCGCACCAAGGGAACCACTTTATTCCTTAGCCTCTTCTCTTTCCTGTCAATGATAGCCATTGGGTGCTCCACATAATTGAGTCGTTCGTCTACCTTAATGTCTTCCAGTGGTACCACCATATCTTCATCAGCTAAGCACTTTCTCAAATGAGATACATGGAATGTTTGATGAATTCCACTTAACTCATCGGGCAACTCCAATCTATAGGCCGCCTCTCCTACTCGAGCAATGATTCAAAAAGGTCCTATGTACCTCGGGCTCAACTTGCCCCGCTTTCTAAACCGAATGATACCCTTCCAAGGTGAAACCTTCAACATAACTCTATCACCCACCTTGAATTCAATCGGTCTGTCTCTTATCAGCATACGACTTTTGCTTATCTTTGGCTGCCTTCATAAAGGCTTTGATCTTTTCTAGTTTCTCAGTCGTAGCCTCGATCACTTCAATGCTCCCTAACTCCTTCTGACCAATATCACCCCAACATCCGGGCGTCCTACACCTCTTACTGTATAGCATCTCATAGGGTGGCATACCAATGCTGGCATGATAACTGTTGTTGTATGAGAATTCAGCTAACGTTAAGTGTTCGTCCCAACTTCCAGCGAAGTCAATGACGCATGCCCGAAGCATATCCTTAAGCGTCTGAATTGTTCTTTCTGATTAACCATCCGTTTGAGGATGATAAGCCGTACTAATAAGTAACCTCGTCCCCATCGCATCGTGGAATCTCTTCCAAAACTTGGATGTTAACCGAGTGTCACGGTCAGACACAATAGACACCGGCACACCATGACGGGTCACAATCTCCTTGATGAACAGATCCGCTAACCTCTCGGATGAATACGTTTCACGAATCGGTAGGAAGTGAGCACTCTTCGTCAGGCGGTCGACTATCACCCATATGGCGTCATATCCCCTTGCCGTTCGCGGCAGCTTCGTAATAAAATCCATGGTGATATGCTGCCACTTCCACTCGGGTATATCCAAAGGTTGGATCTTCCCGTATGGCTTCTGATGCTCCGCCTTCACTTGCAAACAAGTAAGGCACTTACTCACGTACTTCGTTACGTCGCGCTTCATACCCGGCTACCAATAATCTTTCTTCATGTCATGATACATCTTTGTAACACCAGGATGAATGGAGTATCGAGTCTTATGAGCCTCATCCATGATCTTTCCACGTAAGTCTCCATAACAAGGAATCCACATTCGCCCAAATCGGGTTCTAACACCGAGAGTGTTTTCACCCAATTCCGTGACTAGACCTCTCATCCTTTCGGAGTTAAGGCGATCTTCTTTCAACGCCTCGTCTTGAAACTCCTTGACCTGCTTCATAACATCGGAGGTCATAACCAATTGATAAGCCTTCACCCGGATCGGTTCAGGTCTCTCCTTTCAGCTAAGGGCATCCGCCACTACGTTGGCTTTGCCCGGATGGTAATGGATCTCACAATCATAATCCTTTATTAGTTCTAACCATTGTCTCTGCCTCATATTCAAATCTTTCTGCTCGAAGAAGTACTTCAAGCTCTTGTGGTCAATGAAGATAGTGCACTTCGTCCCATATAAGTAGCGCCTCCAAATCTTCAATGCAAAGGCCACAGCCGCTAGCTCCAAATAATGAGTAGGGTAATTAACCTCATGAACTTTCAGCTGTCGGGATGCGTAGGCTATAACCTTCCTCGCTACATCAACATGCAACCCAACCCCAAATAAGAAGCATCTGAATAAACCACCAAATCCTTGCTTCCTTCGGGTAATGACAAAACTGGAGCTTGCGTCAACCTCGCTTTCAACTTCTCAAAAGCCTTTTCTTGCTCTTGACCCCATACAAACTTCACGTCCTTACGGGTCAGCTTAGTCAACGGAGAAGCTATCTTCGAGAAGTCTTGGATGAATCTTCTATAATATCCCGCCAATCCCAATAAACTATGAATCTCGGATGGCGTCTTTGGAGACTTCCATTGCATCACAGCTTCTACCTTTCTTGGGTCGACCATGATCCCTTTGGAATTTACCACATGACCCAAAAACTGAACTTCGCGTAAACAGAACGCGCACTTAGAGAATTTGGCATACAACTTCTCCCTTCTAAGCGTCTCCAACATTTCCCGAATGTGACCGGCATGCTCCTCCTCGCTCCTCGAATAAATCAGGATATCATCGATAAACACAATCATCGATTTATCTAACATCGGCCGGCACACTCGATTCATCAAATCCATAAAAGCAGCTGACGCGTTGGTTAAACCAAAAGACGTAACGAGAAACTCGTAGTGTCCATAACGCGTGCGAAAAGCTGTTTTAGGAATATCCTGCTCCTTCACCTTCAGCTGATGATAACCCGATCGAAGGTCGATTCTCGAAAACCAACTGGCACCTTGGAGCTGATCAAACAAGTCATCGATTCTTGGTAATGGATATCGGTTCTTCACCGTCAACTTGTTTAACTCACGGTAGTCGATGCACATTCTCATGCTACCATCCTTCTTCTTTACAAACAAGACCGGAGCACCCCTAGGGAGAGATACTCGGTCGAATAAACCCTTTATCCAACAGTTCTTGCAATTGAACCATCAGTTCCTTCATCTCTGTTGGACCCAATCGATACTGTGCCTTAGCGACAGGCTGAGCACCGGGTATCAAATCAATCTGGAACTCGATCTCACGGTCTGGTGGCACACCTGGTAAATCTTCTGGAAACACATCGGGAAAGTCACACACAACCGGTACGTCAGACAATTGTGGTGTTGACGTGTCCACATCCTTCACATAAGCCAGGTAGGCACTACATCCACGCCTCATATACTTCCCCGCCACCACCATCGAAATTACCTTCGGGACCGTAGTAACTCGATCACCGTAGATCGTCACCGAACTCCCATCAGGAGCTGTCAATCGGATCATCTTCTGGCGACATACAATATTCGCTTCATAGGCCGCTAACCAGTCCATCCCTAGGACTACATCAAACCCGCCTAAGGTCATCACAAACAGTCTAGCAGGAAACCTATAACCTTCTAGTTCTATGTCACACCCTTCTATCAGATCAGAAATCCTGGTAGACTTATCTATGGTAGTTTCTACATCGAAGGGCTCATCAATTCTTCTACTTCTAACGGGCAAATTAGCATAGAAAACAGCAGAAATAAAACTCCTACTGGCACCAGAATCAAATAACACCGAAGCAAGAGTTTGGTTTACTAGAAACGTACCTGACACAACATCCGGGTCCGTCCTAGCCTCCCCCCTGGTCATCATGAAAGCTCTAGCGCTCGCCTTCTGCCCTTCACTCCCAGCCTTCTTCTTTGCCCCGGAACTCTCAGCCCTCGGCTTCTTGTAGTCCCTACTCAGATAGCCCTCTTCAGCACAGTTATAACATCTCGCAACCCCACACTCCCTTGCCATGTGACCGGGCTTCCCACACTTGAAGCAGACGTTCGATCCCCATCTGCACTCTCCAGTATGCTCCCTTCCGCATTTACCACACCTCCTTGTTTGGAGCGACACCATCGCATCCAAACCGCTTCCCATTCTAGTTTCAATCACCACCACCACCCTTCTTGCTCACTTCAACCACTGCCACCTCCCGTTCATCATACAGCCTTCCCGCCAGATCAACCACCGACCTAAACGTGCTTGGCCGGGCGGCGATCATGTGCCTGCGAATATCCGCCGGCAATCCCTGGATGTACCTCTTTACCTTTCGTGACACAGGTGTCACCTGATCTTGCACCAGTCGCGCCATCTCATTGAACTTAGTGGTGTATTGTTGGTGCGTCATGGTTCCCGCCTCCAGCTGCAGGAACTCCCTCTCAATCTTATCCATTTCCCTATAAGGACAGAACTCCTCAATCACCAACTTCTTCAGCTCATCCCACCTCATCTTTCCAATTGCCCTGCTACCCTCGGCCTGGACAATATTGTCCCACCAGCATAAAGCCGAGTCCATAAATGAGTGAGTGGCAAACTTTACTTTTTGGTCCTCCCTGCACTCACTGATATCAAGCACAGCTTCCATCTCTCTCACCCATCGATGAGCAGCAGCAGCGTTGCCATTGCCATCAAAAGTCGGGGGCTTGCATCTTTGGAATGCCCTATAATTACAACCCCAAGTCATTCCTGGCACCGCTTCTTCCTCCTCTTCGTCACTTGGGACAACCGTCTCAGTCTCCCGTTGCCCCGCTTCTCCCGCGGTCGTCTCATTCTCCTTCTTTTCATCCTCCCTTACAGCTCTAATCACTTCGACCACCACAGATGGCAGGATCGTCTGCATGACCTGGTGAACCTCCTCAACAACAGCCTCTTTCACCGAGGCCCTTAAATTAGCACTCTCATCACCGCGTGATGAGTCTCGGGCTCTTCAGGTGCCCTTTCCGCAGCCTTAGCACCACCTCTTATAGCACGCGGTCCAGCACCACGTCCACCACGACCTCCACCTCCACCACGACCTCCACCTCTAGAAGCCTTCGAAGATCTACCTCCCGCCATCCTCTAAACACACTATAAGATTCAAACACCGACACGGTCATTCAAGGTAATAGCTCAGTTTATGTCAAGTATAGTAAGTCCCTAATTATAGTGGCCAGTTGTGATTAGCCACTTACTTTACTCTTCATACCCCAAGCATATCCTATCCTGACTACATCAGTATCCAAATTTACTAAAAGCACATAAAGCAGATAATATGCGCACATAATACCGGTTAACATTAAAGAAAATACCTGATGGCACGTAGCTACGTGGGCTGGCATCTTTCCATTTGTCCCATTCTTAGTTTAAGTTTAGGTTTTTGAAATAATTTACCCATTTCTCTTAATCTTTGGCTCTGATACCAACTTGTAAGGCCCCGTTCCCGAGACACTCATAGTTGGACATTCATCGCACGTAACATTTAAAAACTCATTAACCCAAAATAATACAGCGGAATAATTTAAACAAAAACCATTTCATATATTAATAATTGTTGTTTACAATATTACTACATTACAAATCATCATTTTTACACAAAATGGATGCTAGTCAAAACCTGCCAAGCAGCTTCACCCCGTGCCATCCTCAGCAACCATTACCTGCCAACTGAAAATGCATAAAAGTCAGCGTTGCTAAGTGAGTTCTAGTTTTATAAAAATATTTATATTACCTTCCATTCATTAAAACATTTTCATACTTTCTCACGTGATCACACATCATACATACATCAAGGGAATATTCATTATCTTCCGTCATCTTTCATTTCGATCATATCGCACGTTTCGTACATTTCGCACGTTACATTATCTTTCACTTCTATCTAGGTCCTGTCATATACTAAACCCCCCTCTTGGGCACGAAGCCAACTAATCTAGGGTTTAGCGACAAGGACCCCGTTTCGCACGTATGGAACAGTCACCAAGACTGATTCCCTTGTGTGTGAACCCTCATTGGGCAGCCAAGATCGCACGCTGTATGACACACAGTTGAGCTAACAACTCTCAAGGAGTTGTGAACCTCATTACATTTTGCTTGCAAGACTTTCATTCGTTCATTCATTATGTTCCACTTTCATTATCTTAGATCTTTCGCTTTATTAAGATAATACTTTACGTTTATTATCATACTCACATCACGTAAAGCCACGTAATAATACATAATAAGGAACATAAAGAAAACAGGCCATAAACATGCATAAAATCATCATACATCACCCCCAAAAACATTCCAAGTCATAGCCTAAAAATCTCTTTTTCCCAAAAATTTCAGAAAATTTTCTAAGACATTAGGCGCATGAGCACTATGCAGGCGCACGAGCACTATGCAGGCGCATGGATACTTAGGCGCATGGGCGACACAGGCGCATGGGCACTATTGGGGCGCACGAGTCTTACTTAGGCGCATGGGCAGATTTCTGGGCGCATGGGTACTATGCAGGCGAATGAACCTTGTTTAGGCGCATGGACACTTAGACGTTTGGGCAGTTGGGCGTATGGGCACACTTAGGCTCCTAGGCATAATCCTAGGCGCATGGGCACTATTTGTGCGCATGAACCTTGGGCGTTTGGGTACTGTTTGGGCGCATGATCTTACTAAGCATCAAATCAAACATACAACATGAACATAATCATAAATCATCCCGAACATACACCCTCCCAACAGGGCACATACACATACATACGGTTACACACCCAAATTTTATAAAAACGTTAAAGCATACATTTTCAGCCCCAAAATCGATTAAAACATTTAAAAAAACGGGGATCTAGAACTCACCTCTTGCAACTTCCGAGTAAGACTTTCTTCAAACCCGAATGCTTATGAGTTCAAGCACCTAAAAACACCAAAAACACACAATCGAGCACACACAAACACATAAGCACATACCTACAGGCTGAAAATCAGAAAAGAACACCCCAATAATCAGAAAACTAACTTGAATTCTGAATTCTTCATCTTCCTCTATCTAAAACCGAGAGAATTCTGCTCTTTCTCTCTCTAGAAAATCCGATGGAAGATGGTACAGAGGTCATGGGCGGCCATGACCACCTTTTGAACAAATTAATATCAAACTTTGTCCCTTGTATAATTTTAACCCCTCAACTTGGGTTATTTTGCTTTTTCTTTCCTTTTTCTTCACTTTTTTTCTCTTCTTTCAAAATTTCCGGGTGTTACATCAAATATGTAATACATGAGTTTATTCAATCCGTATAATACACAATATTTAAGAGATAACTTTTTATATTATTAACCACGTAACAGTAAATTTATTTAGGTCGTGTATTACACGGGATTTTAACCTAGTATTATATATACTCAAACGAAATTTAAAATATCATATATACTTGTAGAAAACCTTTTTAATATTATATATACCCTAAAAAACTTTGTAAATATCCTATGCACCCAAACCAATATTAAAATATCTAATGTTTTTAGAACCGGATCGGACGTCGAACCGATCACATAACTGGTGGGTTGACCGGTCAGAATGGTCGGATCGTATTTAAGAACTAGAAGACATCATAATTATATATATATATATATATATGTGATGTATATAGTTATATATCTAATTCAATATAAGTATTTTATAGTTATATATAAAACTCAACAATAATTTTATTTGCAACACTCTAAATGAATCGTTCAACCCACCCGTCATATTCATTAAAACGCAAGTGTACAAAGGTATTACGCAAGAAGACTCATTACACGTAAAATTTTAACGCAAGTGTTAAAATTAATAATGTAGAGATGGAATTATCACGCAATAAGATCTTCTTGACTGATAATTTCATCCGTGCGTGATAATTCTATCACTGCATGATAAATCTATCACCGTATAATAATATCACGCAAGTGTAATCATTCTTGCGTAATTATTACTATTTATTGCATGATAATTTTATCCCAAACTTCGTAGACTTTGCACGAAAAAATACTTTTCATAGTAACTTTCTCCTATATATATACATATACACACATACAGAGATAATACTAGGGAACTCGTGCGATATAGTAGCGGTTATATTACAGTATTCATTTCTGGTTGTTTATACATCTTCGTTATATATTTTATAGTACTTCTGTTAGTTTTTTCCTATCATCTGTTGATCTATCCATGCCATGATTTTTATAAATCTCAGTTACTTGTTTACATGGTATGCAAATAGGAATAGAAAAACCAAGATTGATGAGTCAAATGGCTTAGAAACCCATTAATAGTCATGTATTTTGTTTTTTTCTCTTGATTAGCTATTTTTACCAAGTTCATTGTATAACACATGTCATTGTTTTTCAAAAGGAATATCTAAATATAAATTTTAGAGTTAAATTCGTTTTTGATCCTTACGATTTGACAAAAATAACAATTTTTCTTTAAAAAATTAAAAACATAAATTTATCTTTAAAAATTTTATTAGTTGTTTCAATTTCAATACCAAAGTTTCATTAATTGTTTCAACTTGAATCCAATAATATAAAACTTTTAAACTAAATTGAAACAAATTTTAAAACTTTTGAACTGAAATTGATATTTTTAAAATTTTAAATGAAAATAATTATCTTTATCAAATTTTAGAAAGAAAAATTGAAATAAATCTAAATTTTAATATAGTTCATCATAAAAAGACAGTATAGCATCTTAAATGGCGTCAAATGAAAACATACAAATAATTATGGAATTTATAATTTTAAAAATATATTTTTGTAAACGTTACAAAGCTTGGTAATAATAATGTTACTATTTTGTTAAATAACCATTTTTCTTGCTTGAAAACCAAACTAAACACTATAGACATGTTGGAAATATCAAAGGTGGTAATTTAGATGACTAGATGTCAATTAATCTCAAGAATAACTTCAAGAATCGATTTAACAGAAACACTAGCTTTAAAAGCAACAAGTTGACTCAGAAAGTCAAACTATACATATGCAAGTTGCAACGACAAGAAAATTCAAATGGGCAAATAATCTGATACGGATTAGCCGTTTGACCGACCCCATGATCGATTAGTCAACCACTTTCTCACGTACTAAGTGCAAATGTGCAGTTATTTAAGAAGTCACATTTTACATTTGTTTCATCCCATGTTTATTTCCATGTTTGCAATTATATTCCCATTATCCCATGTACGAGTAGATCCCATGTTTATTTTCATGTACATTTGTTTTCTATTTAAGTATTGTACTTGTCATTTTGAAGATATAGAAGGAACTTGCAGCACAGATCTTTTACTTGGGAGACCAATGATCTCGAATCCGGCTCACTCATTTGGTGCTTTCATTCTCGAACTCCTCCTTCAATCATGCCGCCCCGTCGCGAACCACCGGCCGATTCGCACACTACCGATGAACTCCTTGCCTCCTTGACCGAGAATGTGAAGCAACTCACTGCTGCTACCACCGCTACTACCGGCTCCATCATCTCTAGCCAACAAAAACTTGCTTTTGATCACAAATCTCACCTTGATGTGATTGTGAAACAGCTTTCCGCTCAATATGAACAAACCAATCACGTACTCGCAATACTCAATAGAACCGAACCAAATCTCCCGACCCAACTCGTTGTGGAAACCCACCGCCCCCACCACCACCACATATCCCTAGACCACCAAAGATCTCTCTTCCACTTTTTCATGGGTCAAACCCTATCGATTGGATATTTCAAGCCGAGAATTACTTCACATACTATCAAATCCCCGTAGCACAATGACTCGCTTTGGTCGTCTTCTACTTCACTAGTGACGCCCTCTCATGGTACAAGCATTTCTCCAACAACAACTTGTTAGGTACTTGGCCAGATTTCAAACGAGCTTTAGAACTCTGTTTTGGGCCATCGATGTACGAGAACCACGAAGCCACTCTTTTTAAGCTCGTCCAAAAACGGAATTTGAGAGTATTAGCAATCGTGTTAACGAGTTATCTCAAGAAGCCTTAAAAAATTGCTTCCTTTCAAATCTTAAACACGACATTCAAACCGAGATGGCCATCCTTAAGCCTACCACTCTCCCACAAGCATACGGTCTCGCTTCTTTGACCGAAGACAAACTCAATGCTAGGGGTCATTGCTTCTTCTGTGACATCAAGTCCAAACCCAATCCCTTCGGCCCCTCCTTCACCACCGGCTTTTGACGCGTCTAACTCAAGCCAAAATGCAAGCTAAGAAAGCCGCCGGCATTTGCTTTCATTGTGACGATAAATTTCAGCCCGGTCATCGTTGTAAAATGCCTCAACTCTTGCTTTTTGAGCCGCCAACGGATCCACCATGGTTCGATGTCAATTCTCCAATTGTGGGTCATGAGGACACGACCCATTTTAAAGGGGTGGGTATTGATATGGATTACCCGCTAGAATCACTAAATGTCATTTAGTTTAATGGTATTCTAGTATGTTAAATAATTATTTTTTTCCCTTAAGGTCGGAAGGTAAAGTTTTGTAAAAAATTGTATAGTAGAATTTAAAATATATTAAATGTTACGTTAATTGATAAAATTATATTAAAAAATATATTTTAGATGCTAATGGATAAAATTATATTAAAACATAAACATTGGTTATATAAATTAATAAATAAAGCAAATAATATAATACATCCTGAGTGTACTTTTATTGTTTTTTTTCACTCACCTTTCTTATGATAGAGATTGCTTTTAACATTAAGCTATTATTTATAGATATATTTTCAAATAGACACCTACTAATAAAAAAATATTGGTTGTAAATACGTGAGTTATAATTATTATTTCTTGCTTTTATATTTGTCATCTTCTACCTTCTTTCATATGCAACAATGTCAAGACTGTAAGTATTCAGTTATCAAAAAGCATAATTGTATTTTCTAGCTTTAGTACTTCTTTCTTCTTTTTTGGTTATTTTATGGGGTTTGGAGTCAAAATTTGTTGGAGGTCGTTTGAATTTGATAGTATACATATCAAGGAAAATATATTTTTCATGTGGTTCGGACGACCTCCATCTCATGTGAGTGGGTCCGCCCCTATCAAGGGCGGAGCTTAGTTGGGACCCCGGGTGGGGGGGGGGGGGGCGCCGCCCCCCCTCTTTTTTCGTCGGCAGTGTTAAACTTTAGTCCGGTAGTGTAAATTTTTAGTCCGGTAGTATAAATTTTTATATAAAACTTGAGTTCACCCCCCTAAAAAGAAACATTTTCGCCCCCGCCCCTCCTATGAGAGTGTTCAAGCTCCGCCACTGGCCCTGTACTTGTCATTTTGAAGATATAGAAGAAACTTGAAGCACAAATCTTTTACTTTACGTATTTATATTTTTGTTTGTTTGGGAGACCACCGATCTCAAATCTGGCTCTATTAACAATCGCTTTACATTGAGTAGAATTAAACCATTAAAAATTATACGCAGGAGATGATCGAGTATGCATAAATAAGTGAATTTGTAAATCGAGTTTAACTGTGATCATAGATTCACTTAAAAATTCCAAAATCACTTAGATGTAAAGCTAAAAGAATGACATCATATATATGGTTTTTCAATTGGATAAGTCTAATGAAAAGTCAGGCAATTTGACATCTAAACCATACCACATAGTGGTGCAAGTCGGAATCTATGTATCTATAATCTATATATAATACTAAAAGAGTAATTTTGTGGGACATTTGGTGTATTTTTAGGCCCCTTAAATTGATTTTTCCCGCCTCTCTCTCCTCTTAAATAATTACCTAAATTAAAAAAAGATTAAATAATTTTAATTCTTTTTTAGATTACAAATAAGTTTTTAATAAATTAGGAAATATATCTTTTTATTAATGTTATTTCTACTAAAATTTTCTAATCTATTAAAAAAATACTTTTTTTTTAAAACAAAAACAGTTTAAACTATTTTATTACTTATAATCCTCAATTATACGTAATTTTATTCATGTGTTATTTTAGAATATCGTTTAATAATTAATAAATTTTTTTATTTTATTTAATATTTTATTTTTTTCAACCCGTGTAATACACGGGTTAACTAAAGCTAGTAACATATAATTAAAGACTAACTCTTTTGTCCACATGGCCTTTCACTAGACTATCCACCTAAGCGCCACGTAGACTCCGCCACATGTCTTCACCTCCTTGACTTTTGAAAATTGGAAGATCCTTCATTCTGCCAATCAGAAAATCACTTTGATCAATTACTCCTTAATCTTCCTCCTTTATTCTCGTAATTATTAAAAGATCAGTTTGGTCAAAATTCCTGATCATTAATTCTAAATCTCTTTTATATTTGGATGGTTTTTTTAATGATTTCATTTAATTCTTTCATCTTAATTTCCCACATGATTCACTTGATTTGAGGATCAATTTTATTTTCATTTGAAATTCTTTCCTTAACCCTTATACAATCACATAACCAACTGATCTTCAATATCAATTCCAATTTACGAATTCAAGTTTCTTTATTGCCACCCTCAAACCTTAATCAAAGCTCACCAACTACAGGAAAAAACATTCCTTGCATTCGATATTATGTTTCCTCCCACATGTATGGTTATTTTTTTTGGTACAGTTTGCATCTAGAATTTTGATAATGTGCTTTGCCTTAATTCTTATTTATGAAATTGAATTAAAGCTTATTCTATTCAGATCTGAAAGCAATATATCTTAAGGATGCGTTTACATGCGATTTAATTTCTTCAAGTGTAGGTAGTCTCATGATTGATAGCTTCATATTATCATATATGCCCATTTATTGGATTTGATTGGTGGTTTCCAACCAACTTTGTTTATGTATGTGTATGATATATTCATGGTTGCTACGGTACAGGATTTGAACTTTTCTCGGAATATCATAGTACCAGGGTGTCATTAAAGTTCAAAGAATCAAATAGTTTTAAGAATGATGCATAAAATACGAACATCTGAACATTTAAATAAACATGTTTTTAAAAAGTTTTTTATTTGTGTATTTAAAACGTATTTTATAAAACAAATAATCATATTAATAATGAAATTATAAAAATAAAATAAAAAATTAAAAAAAATTTAAAAAACAAAAATATAAAATTTTCTTCAATAAAAATAATACTATAGTTTAAAATTTAAATTAAATAATGGCTAATGCGAGTAAAATGTTAATTTTTATAATATTTAACATCACTAACCACTGACTAATAGACCTATGGACCATATATGAAATAGAAAAAAATGTTAGGGATTATATTCAAAGATTTTAAATTTTAAAGACCAAATCCAAAATTTAAACATAATCACAAGAACCATTCATGTAATTTACTCTAAAAGAAAGTCTCAAAAAAAATGTTAAATGTTATCTATAAATAAGTATTGTTGTTTTACTCTTAATTACTATAACCTATTGTCTTATCTTTCTTTCAATATTTGTATTTTTATTACACTTATTTATTAATGTAATATGTGTTTTTTCCCTTCAAAACAATTTACAATTCATTTTTTTAGTGAAACTACTGAAATGATAGTATTAGGCCATCATATTTTAAGTTTTAGATTGTAAGTGCTATTTTTTTTATTTTTAAACCTGTGTAACTAACCTAGTTATATATACTTTAAAAAGCAAACACAACACCCTCAATGCATGAGGTACTAACTTAAGATGCATGAGGCTTGATGTGTTTGACTTTGGTTAATTCTTTGTTTTCAAAGTTATTATTTTATTACTATAATTATTATTTATTATATTTTATTTTCTCATATAACTAAATATATAACTTTTTATAAAATTCTGGATACACCGCTGTTACGTGTTTATTTTTGTCTAATTAATAATCAGACTTTGAAAATTATAAATTTAGTCTAAAATTTTGTGTAGTCATTGCACAGTATATATATATATATATATATATATATATATATATATATATATATATATATATATAGGGTTAGGTTCAAATGAGAACTTAATTGTTTTGAGAACTTAAAGAACTAATCTTAACCATTCATTATTTTCAATATTGAGTATTAAAAATAAAATAGAAAAGGGTAAATTAGTAATCAATTAATTTTTCTCTTTCCATAAAATTTATTACATAATTATTTCATCTTTTGGATCTCATATATCTGTAGTTTTTATGAAACTAATCTTGAATTTCATATATATAAATTTTTATGATGATCATTTATTTTTCAAACTTACAGTATGTATATGTGTGTGTGCGGTGCATGCGCATATATCCTAATAACTAATTACTTTACGTATATGTAACTAGTTAATTAACACATATGTAAAACAAGAATATAAGTATTGTTTTAAAGTGGGAAACCTATAACAAGAAGTAATATATATTTAAATATCCAAAAAAAATCACTAAGCCTCTATTAATTTAAGGCTATGTGTATGCGTGAATTGTGATACCGAAACCGAATCAAAATATTAAAAAGCATGAGCAAAACTTTTATAAATTATAATATGTAATATGTGAACTGCAGTAGCTATCAAAAGATTTTGTAAAGAAAAATAAATTAAAAGTTAATGTTTCACATCCCACTATCAAATTTTTGTAAAGAAAAATAAATTAAAAGTTAATGTTTCACATCCCACTAAACGCTGATTTTTCGAATCGCACACTATTTACATATACATAAACCTTCAAACGAACCAATTACTTACATTTACATATGCATATAAAAATATGTCTTGAGTTTCTCCTTTTCAGCTATACAAAAATATGTCTTGAGTTTCTCTTTTTCAGCTATACAAAAATATGTCTTGAGTTTCACCTTTTTAGCTACATGCAAAATTAATGTTTTACAAATAAAATGTACGAATCGACTATTTGCATATATATAAAATTTTACTTTTTGTGTTGGACTCAATAACGAAATCAAAAGACCATAGTTAATTTAAAGAATACAATGATAATAAATAATAAAATAATTCTCCTAAAAATTTTCATCATATATCAATCTTAACAACCAAAAATAACCCAAAAAATGAAATATGAACAACATTAAGCTAGAAAATGACTTCTGATTTTTGAAGTATTTTTATATGTTCATACAAGATAATGATCTAGTGATTTATATAACATAATAAGGACATCGTCTAATTAACTAGACAAATAGCAAAACACTTATATTGGCATTCTTTCATCTATTACAAAAAATTAAAATTAGCGACAAAAAAAGTAAAACCATGAACGATTGATAACTAGATTTGTTTAGTAAAGTAGTAATAAAAACACAATCATTACTTCTGAAGAATCATAAAACTAAAATAAAAAAATAGAAAATCATGTTAAGCCGAATTCTGATGAAACACAATTCCAATTAGCAATTCATTGTAAAAAAATAAAAACCATGTATAGCAGCCAACATACTCAAAGTCAATTCCGATGGCCCAATGCTTTTCTCATACAATTCTTCAACTGTAATAAAAATATTCCATTGACCACTATATGTTTTCCAACGATGAAAACTTTTCTTCTGAAATCTTTCCCTAGACTTGAATACTAGCATCATGAAATCAAATTGAAACTCGTTTCAATTTCTTAAGATGATGAGAGTTATTCACCATCTGTTAATTACCTTGGGGGTTTTGAAATTTAGAAAGAAAGTGATAAAAATTAAGAAATGATTTAATTATGGTGTTAAATCCCCGTACTACCCTTTAAGTCAATGATTAAAAATTCTTTATATTTTTTTTAATTATTATAATCTTATTATTGTTTTGACCGTTGATTAAATAATCTAATGGTTTAGATAAGTCCTGTAGTTTTAAAGATATTTAACAGTTCTGTAATGATTCTGACCCTATATATATATATATATATATATATATATATATATATATATATATATATATGGATTAACAGAAAAAAAAGTGAATTATACTGTGATGGAATCTACTCACGGCCGTAACTTTTGAACAATTGAATGGCAATTTGTTCTTGCGCACCGCCATATACAACAAAGATCCATGGCTGCCACTTCTCATCCTTTGCCTACCACAACCGTGAATCACCGCAACACCCGTTTTTAATGCTATTTTTGTTTTCGTGTTCACACGAAACAATATCAAGACCTGAGGCTTGCAACCGCGACCTAGTCCCCACATTCCTGTTCGGTTCGTTCAATCTAGCACCTAATCATTAATCGTCGGTGTCTCGAACGGTTAATTATTAACTGTCAAGATATATCATATATTATTAGTAGATAATTATCTTTAGTTTAATTATTATTTCGTATGATTTGTAACCCAGATCCTGTTACGTTCACTTTTGGTTTAATTACTATTTCATTGCGTTAAATATAATTTATTTGATTGATACGTTATCAAAATTGTTTTGATAAAATGAACCTAACCGAGCATTGAACCCAACAGTGGTATCAGAGTCATGCTTACAACATGCAAATCAGATTCAGTCTTTCAACAAGTTATATATCATGAATTTTAAATCTATTTTAAAATTTTTGATCTAGATTATTTAGAGCAACTTATTTATTTTGGTTATATATTTATTAACCAAAAGTTTGGTTTATTTATTTTGATTGTGTTTTAATATGTAAATCTGGCTAGACCTTGAGGTTGCATAGTTGTGTTGTTCTTTGTTTTGTTTATTTTTGGTTTTTATGGTTTTGATTCATTTAATAGCTCAAAATTGTTATAAATTAAGATTTTTCTTTATTATATATTTATTTTATACAACTAGATGCACTTAGGTTCATCCTTATTATTGTTTTTGTATTGTGGGACCCCGTGACCTATATTGATCTTGCTATTTAGCTCTAGTGAGATCAAACAATTATAGCCATTAGATTTACATATAATTTGTCATTGTGGTTGATTTAATCTTATAATTGTTATTACATGTTAACCTAATACCAAACTAACTAAAAATAATTTTTCATGATTTTTAAATAACAAGTTCTAAATTTATTTTTACAATTTGTTAAATTATTAAAACAAATAGTTTGTTTTAAAAGGGATAAACAGATAAGTTTTTAATTTAAAAATAATTTAAATTTCAAAACTTTACAATTGATTTTTTTAAAATTAAAATTGGCTTTAATTTTTTAAATTTAAAATTAAGTTAAATTCTAAAACTTAAAACTTGATAATTTAAAATCATTAACTTAAAACTTGATAATTTAAAATTATCAATCTAAAATTGATTAGCTATATCACGATAAACTTGGTTTTAATAGCGTATTAAAATTTGGTGTCTTGAGAAATGTAAAGCTTTATCAATTATTATCACGAATTAAATATTATAAATTCAATTTTACAACGCATTTATGACTTCATCATTCGTTGTATTTGCCCCTATTCGGTAAATACTAAAATTGGATCTTATAGATAAAAATCAATAGTGTAAGCCACCCTATTATAAGAAACACTTGACACATTAAGCAAAACATCATTGTTTGAAACCACAACACTACACTTGATGTGTAGTTTATTATTTCGAGATGCAATGGTTTCTTTGACACATCCAGCAGTTCCACTTGTACCTATTTTAGTATGACTATAATTTTTCTATTTTGTTGCGTGCCACAGCTGTTTAGCAAGGAAAGTGGGCATATACGAGGCTAAGCGTATCAATGCATTGAGAAATGTAGTCAATACAGCCTCATACTCGAGAGTGTGTAGTTTTCACAATTGATAATCGTTGTAAGTATGCCTAATCACTTACTGATGTTGTGTGCTACAACTGTCTTTAGTAAATGACCAAGCAAGATTCTCATCCCTTATTCAAAATTACTGTAAATAGTTCATTAATTAAAATAAGAAAATAATTCATCAAAAATACTAATTAATTTATTTTTTAAATAGATATCTTCAGAAACTAAAAACTCCTTTATTATCAAGTCTATTCTTGAAAAATAAAAACTTGATAACACTAACTTTCTTGCATGGCACCACAATATGAAAATTGTTCTCAAAATGCTAAAAAAGCTCTATGTTTTAGATAGCACTGTTCCAAACAAGCCTGAAAACAATATCGTCACTGCCCGTAGAAATTGGGAAAAATTGCAAACTTTCAAACCAAAATACCTAATATAATTTGCAAATGGATATTGGGGTATAAAACTCTATTCGTAGGATAACAACCAATCACTAAACTAAAATGTATTAATCTTCAAATAAAGTTTTTACAATAGAGTGGTAGGTAAACGAGCAACAATTTGAGCTAGAACCCCCTTTTGAATAGCAAACCTAATTTTACTAAAAACAAATTTTTGAGACTTAAAAGCTAACAAAATACTATTCACGACCTGCTGAACACTGTTTAGAAGATCCACAGCCTAAGGTGTGAGAAAACCAAACGTATCAAAAGCAAAAGGGATAAACACAACACGTGTTAATTCTCTAATCAAGCTTTCTCGTGTTTAGCAATTTTGCCTGATTCTGCTTTCAGAGTAGCCTACGTCGCAACAAACCCATTGTCCCTTAGCACAACAAGAGGGGACACTCCTATAAGATCTACACAAGCGTGTTTCCCTCTTGCCCACCCAAACACAAGGATATCAGCTGGTCGAAGAGTGGACCTCCTTTCAAACGGATCTTTCAAAAAATTCACAGGGGCCTCTTTTTTAGCAGAAAATCTAGCCCGCTTAAGAATGCCATATAAAACATCTCTAACCAAATCATGCCCATACTTAAACCTAGTAAGGTGTTTGTAGTGAAGCGCATGCTCTCCAAGAGAATCCAAACACGCTTTGCGACACTCTGGACATGGCTCATCAACCAGAAACAAAGGGATTATCAGTCAATATTTAAGAATAGTTCTATACTCTAAAGCCAACATATGCTGGTCAAGTCCTTCAATAGGGATGACCATTAAGAAATCCTTAGCCCGGGTAGCCCTTAGATAGTCGAGCACCACTCTTTGACTATGAGATAAATCAAATTTCACTTCTAAATGCAGTACGATCCCATTAAATAAAGCACTCGCCAAAGCATGTTGGGCTTTAGGGGGGGCGGTGTCCTTATTAGAGAAACCGCTAAGATCAAAATGTGTAAGCGACATGTGCAATCGATCTATCGCAGACCCAAAATCAGAGTATATCCCGTCAATACAGCAACCCCGAAGAATATGATCTTGCAAACTCCAAGATTTTGCCCTCAATGCCACAAAAGCATATGTGGATACGTCTTCGGCGGAACATAAACCCAAACCTCCAAACGTAGTTGGAAGTGTTGCAAGCCTCTACTGAAAATCTCCCAAATAAGAGCCTCCACAAACTACGATATCCTCGATCGCCCCTTGGAGGCCCTTATAAAAAATCAAAAGCAGCATCCTCTACATATATAGGTTGGCATGTTCTGAGTCCGAACAATAACTTTCCAACTCTCGTACAAGAGAGTAGCAAAAGGAGCTCGCATTAAGGGTCCCACAACTGTGGGAGACACGGATTTGCTTTTGGTTGCCCGGGTGAAAACTTCCAAGGGAGGTCACCCATCCCTGGATTGTTCCCTCCTGAGCACGCTTAACTGTGGAGTTCTCTTCTCATCCACAGCCAATACGCCCAAAAGACGTTGGTGATATTAGAGACTACATATTACTTATGAACCAGGAATCTCTTTGGTACATGGCCGATGTGGTATTTATGTAGGGTGTCACAAAATCCACCCATAAGTAAATAGACGGGCATCTGTTTTGAACCTCACGCAAGAGGGCGGTCCTATCCACCAAGTTAAATACATTAGAAAAATCAACAGTAAGCATAGCCAATGACCCATCCGAGTGAAACTTATTTAATAACCTGTTCGCGCTATGAAGCACAGCCTCCACCCCACAAGGAACACCCACTCTAAATTGAAAGTTACCATGGTACTTAGCCATCTCCTTTCCCACACCCCTCATAGCCACCTTAGAGACTAATCGCCTCCAAATTGTACCCACCGCAATAGGTTTGATTCCATTGTTTGTTTGAGCAATGGCGTGAGAGGAGCAGATGCAATAAATTTTGACAAGCACTTAGGACACTTCCCACCCAAACATAAATTAACCACCACAGAAATAGCCTTAAGCAACGTAGTAGCAGTCGTAGATTCCTCACCACAAAAGGCATGCAAGATATGCTGAGCTCTCAATCCGTCTCGTCCACAAGAACTACCCTTAGGAAAGGATTTTAGACTCCCAAGCACATTATCAGCATCCATAACGAGAGGAGGTTTCGAAAGAGAGGAAACAGCTATCATAGGAAGGGGTAGGATGGGATGTTTAGCGACTAACGCGCTCAAAGTGTCTTTACTAAAAGTTGCAACCCCTAAAGAGGATAATACTTTAATCGCAGCACTGAAATACCCATCTGCAACTTTCCACAAACATTGTTTAACATCAGTGCACTTAGATGCCATCTCATTAGGACACGAATCCATTGTTAAAGGTTGAGCAAAAAGTGATAGAATAAGCTCGCCAAACCCATTGTCATTACCCCAAGCTGCTAGCGCCCACTGGATACTATGAGACTGTAAAGACTTTCTATTACCAGCTTTGTGCTCCTAATGATTAGAAGGCCTGAAAACACATAGTGTGCAACGGGGTAATAACAAAAGTCTTACCCATGCCTCAATAGATTCCTGCATAGCCACCACCTTACCCAAGGCAAAAGTCAAGGCCTTCGCAAAAGTCATATGTCAACTATAAGGAATGCTCTTAACAGTCGTGATCTGAAGAGAGAATACACGATCAAGGAAAACCTCATCCACCACCACCCCTTGCAAAGGAACAATGTCCCTTCTGATACGAGTCTTAGCAATCCCCACAATAAATTCCTCCACATTTCTCGTAACCCACTTGAACCGAGCAATCCCATCTGCATGATGGCACGCATGACTGAGAGCATGTAAGCACATACACACCCCACATAACCATTGCCCCCAGACTTTTAAAGCCTCACCAACCATAATAAATAAATCACAATCTATAGAGACAGCCTCTTGCAAGGCCCCCCTACGATCATCCGTTGACAGATGAAGTCGTTTAATATGAACAATCAATCGAGAGAACCCCTTTGACCTTGCTAAACCATCCGGACAACAATGAAAGCCTCTAAATGGACATGGCCAAATACTGACTAAAGAACAACCCTCCACCCCCGAAGAGGAAGCCACACAGTCGCCTAGTCTCTTTGTCATCATTCCACTATCCAATTACCCATCAAAGAACAGAAAACCAATTGAAAACGAACTAATAATGTAGACGAAACCCCTTATAGAAAATGATTCGGAACTCAAGTTGGTTTCTACCACCGACCAACGAGCCAAAAGGGTATAATCAAAGATTATATTCCATATTGATCAAAACAAGTTCTTTTTCCTCAACTTGAAGACTAAAGACCATTTTGAACATCTCAAATAGAAGAAATCCAACTGTTCTTTCCAAAGGACACACATTGTGACATCAAGCTACTATTTTTGGAATCAAATACATATTAGAATCATATGTCACTAACTTTAACTCCAGAGAACTTTAAGGTCGAAGGGTGTTAAAAACCTAAAACAAATCACCTTAACTAATTTAGGTACTTAACAACTTGAACATTGTAAATTTGAGTGTTTTTATACAAAAAAATTTAAGTGTTTTTAGAACTTTCAAACACTTAAACATAGCTTGAAATTTATGCAGCTCCTTAAGTGATAACCAAGACACAAGAAACTGTCCTCAAAGATATTTGGAACGTTGGAAGTTGAGAAACTGAAGCACAAAACTCTAAACATAATGGAATATAGATACAAAATGCAACAAATAATATTTGGCTTAGCTAAATTGAATTCTACCAAGTATTATTTATGTTGCTATTCCGTCCAACTGTTGTTTTGAAAGATCGCATGCGTGAAACGGAGCTTGCTAACTCAAGTTATAGCTATTTCAGTGAATCCCCTTTGAACACAGGATACTATACCTCCAAATATAGAATAGTCCGATTTTCAACACTTTAATCCGCACCATGGTGTTTACGTCTAATACTAATCAACTAGCAAAACAAATAACATAGCTCATCTTAAATAAATCTTATTTACAAAAAACATGTTCTTAAAGTTAGTTTAGTTTAGTGTTATTTTTTCTATGCATAAATTGAACCGAAACATTCACGACAAGCCAAAAAAAAATTTTCTTAGACCATCCTAATATAGAAAATGATGATTGGGTACCACCCGATGGGACCCCGTAGGGTTGGAACCGATTTTAATTTTTTTAATTTTGAGTGAATCCGATCCGAACTCGCACCGGTTAAACCCGGGTCCAACCTGGTTTTACCTTTTTGTTCATTTTAAAAAAATAGCAGTTTTTAACGGCTATATAGCTGTTGGAACCAAATTTTAATCTTCTTTTTTTTTGTATTTTAGCCACACAACTTAGTATAAATAAATGTGTCTTAATATGATTGAGTACTAAAGTCTCAAACGCAAAAACATACGCAAAAAATACTCTCGTTATGCACTTCCATTCTTGTTATACACTTTCACTCTCTTTGTACATATAATGAGTCACTCACAATTTTTCGTTGGTCGAGATTCGTACATGGCTCCAACCGTTGTTTTGAGTTCTTGCACTTTCTATAACTTAAATAAAAGTTATATGTTATTTATTATTGATTAATTTATATTCTTTTAAGTTTATTTAATAAATGAATGATGAATTTTATGTTAATTTAATATTCTTATAGTCAATACCAATGTTCAAGTTGTCAAACACACACACACACAAAAGAAAAAAATATCACGGTATTGGATCCGGTTACGGACCCGACCCTATCATACCCGCGTATAATGGGTAAGGTTTCTAAGTTGCTGAACTCAACCCGGGTTGATACCTGGTTTCACCTCAACCGAGTAAAAACAACCCGGTGGGCCGAACCGGTTTGTATCCAATTTCGGGTAGGGCCCAAAACCCGAAATGCCCATCTCTACACAACGGTACCCCACGCGGCCAATGCATAATACTAGACTTGGGCCTAGGGCCACAGAAATATGAGGGCCCAAAAGTTTTAAAGTATGCTTAAATTAGCCCAGAAAAGAAGATTTAGCCCACTTACAAGAAAAACCATACGCATATATTAAAAAAACCAGCCTATAAGCCTCATCTCTAGAAGGGAAGCGTGAATAATGGAAAAATTTAAGACGTGGAAATATAATCATGTGTACAAATAGTATTAATTTTACTTTAGAGTGAATATTTCTTTCTTATATTTTTGTCATATTCATCACTTTTATTTATTTATATTTTTTTTGAAATTACCATTTTTATATAAAAATGTTATCTCCGTTAATTTAAAATATTAAACCATATATTATTAAGAACGTAGTTATATAATTTTACATACAAAGATAAAATCTTAATTTATGATAATGTATTATTGTTAAAATTTCATTCGCATGTAAAAAATTCTCATATCGTGATTTAGTTTCACTCGATTATGATTATGTAATTTGAGAGGTTTTATTTTGTATTTTACAAGGAAATTTTGTCAAATTACACGTTTAACATTTTAAACTAATAGAGTTAACATTTTAGGATGAAAATAATAATTTCTTAAAACATTAGGGAGTCATATGCAAAAAAAAAATTACATTTGAATAAAATGACAAATGTGACTAAAACACAGGAAGGAAAACGAATATTCACTCTTTACTTTATATGCAAATGAATTAATGCTTATATATAATATTAACTAGCTTTAATAAACCCGTTAATTACACATCTTGAATAAAAATATGAAATAAAATAAAATTTTATTATTTATAAAATGATATTCTAATATAAAAAATATTGATACAATGAAAACGTATTATATTTTATTGACTCTTTTCCAAACAAATGTATTTCGAAACATAAACCGACTCAAAACGTGTATAAAATAAGAGTGGTGCGCATTTTATGTGCGCGTGATAAAGTATAGGTTATAATCGCCCCGACTCGTTTCAAAATAAATTTATGTCGAAATGTATACTATCAAATGAAAAAGTATTATATTTGACTCGACACGTTACCTAACAAAACTTAAATCGAAATGTAGACAAACTCAAAGCGTATTATATTTGACACGACTCATTTTTCAACAAGATTTACATCAAAACATAGACGAATGCCGAAATGTGGACCATTTTCAAACGTATATAAAGCAAGAAAATGTTTTATATGTTCCGCCTCATTTCTGAACAAAATTTACATATGTAGATAGGCTCGAATCTATACATACACGAACGTAAAAATAATTATACAGGGGTAACCTGAAACATTAGAAACTTGAAAGGGTAAAGGTGACCTTATATAAATTTTTTAAAGAAGTTGGGGGGTGAAATTGTGAAAATGTGTTGAGGGGGAGTAAAGGCCTATGGCAAAGCCACCGACCTTTACAATTAAGTTTAGTCAATGTCGTCTTTGGTCTTTAACTGTGGTCCTACCATGTTTATAAACCTCCAATGCTATACTTGAAACGTTGAGAAAGTCAGCATTTGATTTTTAAACCCACAGTCCGGTTATTCGGGTTAACCCGATTAACAAAAATACCAACTCAATTACCGACACTAAAATCTACATCAGGTTCTATTAAATTTTAAAATCAGGTTCTTGTTGATTCGGGTTGGGTTCGGGGAAAAAACACACTCTACTATAATCACTTGTAAGTAAGAGTCATAAAATGCCTCAGAAACCCAAAATAGTCGGTCAATTGACCTTTTGAATTATTTGAACAAAACTAAATCCCTTTCATATGACATGTGACTCAACTCAGCCTGAAAGCTTATAATAAATTAATAATCAAGTGGTTGACAACACTATAAAAGGCTTCAAATTTTATTTCACCTAGGGCACCTAAAATGGTACAATCACCCCTGATCATACAACCCGTATAATAGAAACCACATCTCATATGACTCGTATGATAGAAATACACATCTAATCAACCCGTATATATGAAAAAAATTGTTATACGGCTGATATAATTAGTAATGTGTAAATAGTAGTGAGCTATGTATTGTTACGGGTTAACAAATATTATGAAATAAACTATTGAATGTAAATTATAATGTTTATTACCATCACAAAAGAAAAATATATGTGTTTGTTGTATCTTGAATGTAAGTTTATATCATAAAATATGAGTCAGCTGGTGTATCTTGAATGTACATTGATATCATAAAATATTTTAAATGATTTTTGTTACTGTATTATATATGTATAGGGTAATGTTCACTTAAAAACTTATTTTAATTTAAAGTCTCCTCTCTTTTTAATTTTAAATATCCATGATTTTTTATACGTTATTATTTTTTTAAAATTACATCATTAAGTCATAAATTTTTAAGTCTTTATTTTAAATATAATATTGCTATATTAAAAAAAAAATTTAGATGAGGTAATTTATTTAATACTATATATATGTAGTATTATGATACAATATACATATAATAATGCATATATATATATAGTTTGATATATTACATATATACAACATAAATAATGCATATATATATAGTTTGATATATTACATATATACAACATTTATGTAATATATGAGTATTATACTCAAATTAAATATAAAACAAATTTTGATTTTATGATGTAATTTTTTTTTAAAAAATAATATTTTTTGAAAAAGTTATAAGCGTTTAAAAAAGGATCATTTCTCAAGTTTTTAAAGTGAAAATAATTCTAAAATGATACTCTCACTATATGTATAATCTCAATATATAATAAAACAAAGGGGTTAAGCCACATGACGAGATTTTAAACATTATGTTGCAACGTGATACCTTCATGGCATACGATTGTCACATGACATTCTATTAGCAATATGCTTTTAAAAGAAATCTCGTGGTTCGTATTTAAATAGTATTTAATGTCTAATTAAACAGTTTATAAAATTAAAATTTTAAAATTTAATGACTGAAATGTAAATTTAAAAACTTTAAATTTTAATTTAATCTACAATTCAATCTGAGATTTTATCTAAAAATAACTAACTAAATTAATCAAGTTTTGAAATTTAAAACTAACAATTTGAATATTAAAACAAAGCATATATAGTTCACAAATTTTAAATTCCAATAATAACAATCAATTCGAGATTTTTGGGTTATAAATTCATATTTTGAAAATGTTTTATATATTAACAATATAGCATAATATTTGCTAGTATTATATACCATTATACAATTATAATTATATACATGCAATAATTTTTTTTGGTTATTGTTTTCCCCCTATCAAAGATATTTAATAATTTTACGACCGACTTCTCCTATAATCAAATAGTACAAGTATTTTGCTATACACAAAATCATTATCTTCGACTTATTTTCGTATATATTCAATTACAATATTGCATACATTTGAATTAAAAAAAAAAAAGATTTAATGATAAACAATACTTACATTTTTTGTCCTATGACTATAACCTTCACTTCGTTTATTTTTTATGTATGTATACTAGTTTTTACGTTATTTATAAACTATCAAATAATATTGCTCAATAGGACATCATTAGTATCAAAAGTAACTTTCATAAAAGATTTTGACATATCACATCGTGATTATACAATCAAGATTCGTGTGATTTGTTTATGGTGCCAACTAATGTATAAAAATCCGATACAAACTTAATCTATTGAGCTTATTATGGTTGAGTAGGAAGTATTATTCAACTAATAGAATTGCTATATTATATATTTTTTTATATTAGAAGACATATGATTTGGGTTTAAATGAAAATCATGAGAAATTATAAAAAAATAAACCAACTTTTTTACATTTGATGTATAAAGATTAGTAACTTTTAGTTTTTTGACTTTTGTTACACATGATCTCATAAGATTATAACCTTTTATTTTTTATTAAAAAAATCATGAGTCATATATTTTAATACATCAAAGTGGAGATTTGATTTATTGATTTTCATAATTTCTATTGATTTTTATTTGACTCCAACCCATGAAACATTTTTCTATATGTCCTTAATTTTTATATTTTTAATTAAAGAGTACTATAATACAGGAAAACATTTTAAAAAATGTTTCTTAAGTTTGACAAGTTATTGACTTAATCTGATTAAAAATTTGTAAACAAAAAGGATTTAGGGATTTGTAAACATTAATATTATTTTCTACCTATTCTTTCATGTAACTTACATGTATACACATTTATTTAATCTTTTTTCATATTGTATATATTATGGAATTATTAATAATAATTGATAATTTTTATTTATATTTACTTTTATTTTAATTTTTAACACAAATAGTTAGACTAGTAGTATAATAAGATGTTGAATATTTAAATACTTATAGTTTCTATAGTTATCAATTGTTTGGTGGATATGTTTGGTGAATAAAAAAATATCAGTTCTTCTCCTTTACCGGACTTGCGCATTACATTGACTTATATCATGCGACATCATCCACCACCAACAATATTTTATCATTACATTACGGTAATGTCATTACCCACTAACCATGTATAACACATTCGTCCACAGACGTGGAAAACCGTTGGCGACCTTTCAGATTCTCAATCGATGTACAATCGGGTACATTTTTTGCATTTTACTATAACACCACTTATTCTTTTTATTTTCTACTTAGCTTGAGATAGTTCGTTAAAATAGTACATTAGTACAAAAGATTCTGATAAACTTGATGTTATCCTACACTATTATATTTTATCTATGTCACAATTAATATTCAACTACTCATTATAAATGGGACTCAATCACTTGACCAGTGAAGTTTATCATGTCAATTTCAAATGAATTTATCATTTAAACAAAACAATTGGATAAGTTCAAAAATATGTCTTAAAATAAGTTAAAAGCATATGATAGTTTGATTTTGTTTTTAGGTTTTCAAATTAGTGTGATTTTATATTTAAAAATTTACTATCTAAATTGAACCATTAGTGTTGTAATAAGTAAAAACATAAATCTTTAACAATTAATATACTAAATTCCTCGTTCAAGCACAAGGAGTGTAGAATCTTTCTACTCTAATAAAATAGTATCTTATCTGACACATGTCAGCACTACATTACTCCTCATTAAAATTTTCCCGCTTCTCTCTCTTATTAAATAATTACCTTAATTATCAGAAATATTATTTAACTTTATTTAGAATAAAAATAGTTTTTTAATAAATTTAGAAAAAGATCTTATTAATGTTATTTCTAAAAAATAGTTTTTATAAAATAAGAAACTTTTACAAAACATAAAATTTTTTTAAAATTAATGTATTTAAAAAGTAAATTTTTTTATAAACAAAAAATAATTAAAATTGAAAATCATAATAATAATATTTTTAATACAATTTGTTTTGAAACAAAATATTTATTTTTTTCTTGGCAAAAAAAGTTTTAAAAGAAAAGTTTAAAAAATTGATATAATTGTTTTATTAGATATCGTTCTTAATCATAAGCAAATTCAATCTTATTTTATCGTACGAATATCGTTTTATGCATAAATTTTTTTTATTATATTTAAAATTTTATTGTTCAACCCGTGTATAATACACGGGTTTACTAAAGCTAGTATGTAATACATTAACATAATACCACCGAAGAAAATGGTTTCAGAGTCTTGTTGCTCTAGTTCATTTCATTTGAAGCTTCGGGACTCCAAATTAACTTGGTTTTGTGGTATCGTGTTCCAATATTACTTGGTTCAAACTTATTTTGTTTCGGTTGAGGGGTTCGGGCATTACTCCTTCATGGATGAATAACAAAGGTAACCCAACAAAGGAAATTAAAATTTATTCATTTTGGTGTTATTGTTTTAGAACGAAATTAGAATATTTTTAATAATGGAATCATTAATCATAATTGGGAAAAATGTTCATTCATTAGTGTACATTAATTCGAGGGTTCACCGGTGAAACATCAAGGATGTTGTATTCATTCATAGGTTAGTATCCCGTGTATTACACGGGTTGAATAAATAAAATATTAAATAATTAGTTATGAATATTTGTTAATTATAAATGATATTTTGAAATAAAATACGATTGAAATTATATATGAGTAAGGATATAATTAATAAAACAATAATATTATTTTTTTAAACTTTTATTTTTAAACCTTTTTTATTTTTCTTTTCAGAATAAATTAAACAATTTGTTGCAAGACAAACCATTTTAAAAGATTTCAATTTAAAAACTTTCCTTATTTTAACTCTAAAATTTAATTATTTTGTTTTATAAAAAAATATTTTTGAAAAAGTCCGATTTTAAATTATTTTGTAATTTTAAAATGTTTGATGTTTTAGAAAATTTTCTTATTTTTAAAATTTTTGTTTATTTAGAAGCTATATTTATAAAAACATCTCTCTCTTAATTTATTAAAAAGTTATTTTTAATCTTTAAAAAATTAATTAACATCATTAGTATTTAATGTAATTATTTAATAGCAGAGAAAAACGGAAAAATTAAAATTAGATGGTCTACAATTGTGCCAAGTGTCATCTTAAAACTTTTTTTTATTATAATAGATAGATTTATAAAACTTCTAGTAACTAAAGGCTCTTAAGCCTATCGATGTGTAGGTTCCCCTCTTCTTTAGTATTGAGGATTCGAGCTTCGAAAGAAACAAATGCGTTATATAATGAGAAGATTAGATTGCTGCTAAAAAAGATAAAAAAAATTAACATGTCAAAACACGCAAACTCCTTTGAGTCTGTTTGGTTTGGGTTAATAAAATGGACAAAGTAATGGAATGAATAAATGAATGAAATTGATGAGGGAATTAAATAAATCATTACATTCTATTGTCGTGTTTGATTACCCTTTAGGAATAAAATGAATCATTAATTTGTTTTGTTTGTTAGATAGGAAAAAACAAAAAAATAAAATGTAATAATGGTTATGGTAATGATAGTTCTCAGTGGCAGTTGTTGGCGGCGGCCGGTGGTTAGCGATGTCACGGGTAGCTAGTGGTTGGCGGCGGCGGCAATTGCTGGTGGTTGGCTGCAACGACGGCGGCTACGGTGGTACCAGTGGTTGGTGGCGGCGCCGCTAGTGGGCGGTGGAAGGTGGCGCCGCGGGTGACGGGTGGTTGGCGGCGCCGCGGGTGGCCGGTGGTTGGCGCCGCCGCGGGTGGCCGGTGGTTGGCACCGCCGCGGGTGACCGATGGTTGGCGGACACGATGACGACGTGGCCGGTGGTTGGCGGTGGCGGTAGTGGTCGATGGGTGGCGGCGCCGTTGGTGGCCCGTGACGATCGATCTTGGTGGCCGGTGACGATCGATCTTGTGGTGGGTGAATAAGTGGTGTTGATGACTAATTAAGGGAAAAGAAAAGGAATGACAAAAAATAAGGTTGGGTGGATGGAATGAATTTGAACGAATGAAATCAAATATGTAATGACTCATTTAATTACCTTCAACAACCAAAAATATTTTTTTTTCATTTAGCATCAATGGTTAATTCCATTTCACCACTACTTCATGCGTGCCAAACACTTCCTTAGCTATTAGAAAAGTGGTATATCTTTAATAAGGGCTTTCGCACTCTTGCGAAGGGAAAGGGACTTTCTAGGCTGTTGAAAAAAGTTTCCCTTGATAAAACCACCAATCCTTTGGATCCGGGGGAAATCTTAGCCCAATTTCTAGTGAATGCTCATCCTTTGTCACGGAATAATTTAATTTTTCATTTTTTCTTAAGAAAAATATTTAATTTTTAATCCTATAAACCTTTTAACTATATATAATATTTTACACATAAATATACTCTCAACAATCTCTCTACATTCTCTTCTACTCTCTATCATATTTTTATAACTATTATAATTTATAACTATTTAAGTTTATTTGTTTAATTTTGTTTTATTTTTAAATATTGTCAACCATATAGTGACGAGTCCAATTCAATAGGTGAAACATTAGCTTATGAAACATAATTTTCATCAAAGTTCGTCTGAGGAGGAAGCCCTGCCATAGAGCAATTTAATTATTCTTGAGAAGCAATATACTTTCTAACCCTTTGATATCGATTACAATAAATAATATTTTACACATATATATACTTTTAACAATCTATCTACATTCTCTTCTACTCTCTATAATATTTTGTTCTTTGTATTCTAATCTATAACTAACTTAAGTTTACTCCTTTATCTTTGTTATTTTGTCAACCATATAGTGACGAGCCCAATTCAATCGGCAAAACGTTGGCTCACGAAATACAATTTAGTTAAACTTCATCCAAGGAGGAAGCCATGCTAAACCTCACCCTGCCAACCAAACGACAAGCATTAGACGAACAACAAAAACAACTGGTTCGTTCTTGGAAGTGGTGTTACAACTAAAGTGTGAAGTAGCATAACGTGCGATAACACTACCCGTACTGGATTTTATTTCTCTCTAAGTTTTTCCTTTTTTTCACCTTTTTTTGATATTTGATTTCTATTATTTTATTTTTGCATTTTTTATATATTTTTACAAATAATTTGAACATATAAATTTCAAAAATAAATTGAGGTGAAACCAATGAATTCAGAAGAAAATAAGAAAAATAAAGAAATTGTTAATGGGTAAAATTGGATGAATACAAATGGTTTTTTTACTTAAGTCATTTTCTCGTTAACTGCATGATAGTAAAAGGAAAAATGATACAATGTATATTAATGATAGATTTTTGGTGCATATGAAGATCAAAAAAATAAAATTTAATTTTTGAATAAAAATTCTTAGGTGAAAAAATCATGACAAACATATGATCTCGTGGGTGCCTTAGGATGAAAAAGAGATTAGAAGTCAAGACATTATTATGGAAGGATCGGCTTGATTTCAATTTTGTGTAAACGAGAAGTGTGGTGTAATTCTGTGATGTATGTTTTTCTACCAACTTGCTAGTTCTCTTTGAGTCACATTTGCATTTCGGGAAAAATTACATGATCATAATAATAAGTTGACTTTTGTTCACAACTTTGTTATTCTTGTTTGGTGATGTCTTATAAATTTAACTGATAATCCTTTAGTTACCAAACAAAATTCAAAAAGTCATAAATCAAATATAGTTCTTTATTGGTAGAAATAGGATTTGAGTGACACATGCGTGTGTTCCACTTGAATGCATCACATCCATGTCATACATCACACTGATTTGATACTTTTCAATTTTGATCGTCTATAAAGTTATTTCTATTATATTAAAAGTAGGTATTTGTTTTCTCTAGAAGTTTTATTTATGGTTTAGAAAACTATTAGTTCTTTCTGCTTACTAATCTTTTACAAACTAAGACTTTAAATGAATTTATAATTTGAAGTAGGGATAAGATCCATACTGGTACCGTAACGAACCAAAATTACCAATCCCGAAAATTATCAAAATCGGGTACCGGTAACAAAAATGCTCGGTACGGTATGATTAAGTACTGGTAGGGTATTTTAAAGTAAAAATAGATAAAATACCGGTACCGTACCGACCGGTACCATAATTCGGTTAGGAAAATTCGATACCGGTACCGGTACAGCACCAGTTCGGTTTCAGTATCTGATACATTTGCTTATTCCTAATTTGAGGAGGCAGGAAGTGTTTCATTCACGGTCTGATATAAGTAATCATTTCTTTTCCTTTTTTCATATGTATGTTTTTACACATATATACAAAGGTTAGGATAATTTAAGAATTTAAATATCTTTTTAGAGGCAATAACTCTAATCGATAGCTTATATTTTTGTACATTTTGTACTATTTGTATACACTTGCATATATTTTTGTCAATAAGAACCTATCAAAGTAATTTTCATATGTTTTAAAATTTTAGTTATTTATCTACGGTTAGACACACATAACTTATAAGATTCTATATAAAACTAATATTTGTTCACTATTTTTTATTTCATGGTAGACGAAGAACTAAAATATTTCTAGCATTTTTATGTATACAACATATAAAATTTGTGGTTGATACGAGTCTTGTAGTTTGCAAATATTTAAGAGTTCTCAAATAATCTTAATTAGCTTACATGTGTGTCTTTATATACATATCTATATCTATACTACTATATAATAGAGAAATCATGACTTGATTTGTAATTTTATATTAATTTTAAGATAACATATGAAGAGTTACAAGTTTTAATATGTAATGTCATAAAATTTGTTTCTATTATACCCCTTTTAAACTTTAAATATTTGTACCCCATCATTTTCTAATTAAATTTAAAGTATTAACTATTATATTTAAGGTTATCTTAATCTATCTATATATATACTACTATATAATAAAACTTTTTGAACAGTATTTAATTTTAATTCATTTTAAGACACTTAATAACAATTTTGTTATATTTGGTACAAATGATTATGCAAAAACAACTTGTTATTTACAAATTTGCTCATTTTTATAGTAATATAAATATGTTTGATATCACACATTAATAAAATAAAACAGCAAAATCAAAATTAGCATAATAAGAAAGAAGTATCTAAATACACAGTACTAAAAATATTTATACCTACGTCGTACCTCGCGGGTTTCACCACTATAAATATAAAAATATAAACAACATATAGTCTTAATTGGTAGGCAACAAATACCTAGTCACACCAAAACTTGTGGCGAGGTTTCGATTCTTTGGCTCTTTGCCATGCTAGTTTTGTGATGGTAATAGTTTTAAGGTTCAGTATTTTATTGTAAAAGCCAAAAAAACGAAATCGAAAGCTTTTTAAAAAAAACAAAAGCCAAAAATTCGATTTTTTATTTAGTTTCAAAGCAAAGAGACCCAAGTTGACCCATAAACACCCTTACCTTGAGACTGTTTGCAGATTTTAAATGTGATAATTTTAATTAAGATTGAGTATCGAAAGTATTCTTTGGGCTTTTTAAACCATAACAAAAGATGATATTATCACATATATATTTTCACTTAATGCTCTGTTCTTATCAATTTTAAATATGAAATCATATGAAGTGTTATTCTCGCATATATTTGTATCATATTAATGTTTTTGTTTTTCACTTTTTTTCTCCTTTTAACTTTAATTTAACTTTTAATATTTATTTTGATTTTCTATCATTTATTCGATTTATTTTTACCTTTTTTTACTCACTTTTTAGACTTTATTCAATTTTAAACTGTTATTTAACGTTTAAACTTTAATTGATTTTTTAAATATTTTTTACTTTTAGAGAAAGTTTCATATATGGTCATGTAATTTGATTCTATTGCAAGTTTACTCCTCATATCGTTAAAAAGTAACGCACACTAATAGTAAGAAATATCATGACAACTATCTTTCAAATATTTAGACTAAGTTTGTAATTTTTATAATCTAAGAATGAAACTTCAATATCATCAAATCACATGAGTTATTTATACAATGTTAAGATTCATGCATAATTCAACCATCACTTTCAAACAATTGATAAAATATTATCTTACAAAAAAATTTACATTAATAAGTGTTTTGAATACTGTAATTATAAAATTGAACACACATTAATAGTTTGGACTTTATTGTTAGATATTTTGAGACGTGGGACATTTGAGCTTGAAGTGGGAGGTTGGACATTTGAGTTTGAGGTCATTTACAAAAGAATGTTATAGGTCATAGAACTTTTGACATTTAACTCTTTAATTATTATCATCGTTTGCATTAAATGGTAAGATCCAACTCACCGATAAACTTTTTGTGTTTAACCTGCAAAAAACAAATTCCTTATTTGCAACTCTCAAACTCGTGGGCTTCGTTAACATTATTTTGTTAATCTTGATACGTTTACTTTCGGGTCATACCATTGGAGCTACTAATTGGTACACGTGTTTCCATTTTATTCATAGATACAGGTTAAGCAGCGCAAAACATTTTTCGTAAAACATATATTTCGTAATTCAGATTTTCATATACATTCTTAAGGATTCGAAAATCCTTTATATTCTAAATTAACATCATTTCATAATGTTGTTTTAATAAAATCTTCTAGTAGCAGCATATATTACATAATTTCAAATCAGAGTCGGCTCAACGATTTTGGAGGCCTAAAGCGAAATAAAAATTTGAGGCCCTCATCTATATATTATTCTTAAATATCTTTGCTTTGACCGATGACATAAATAAATTTGTTTATAGTTTGGTAGAAAACAACTTAGGGTAGATTAAGTGATTACATGCTACAATATATTAAAGCAAAGAGAACAATCAACTTCAATTGTAGATTAAAACCAAAAGAGACAACAATAGATTAAACTGACAAAAAAAAAAAAAAAAACAGTAGTAAATTAAAATAATTAAGCATAAATCTAAATCAGACAACAATAGTAGTAGATTAGGTGATGGATTGCAAAGATAATTTAAAGTTGATGAACCTAAAAAAACTCTCAGCTATGAATAGTCGATAAACTTTTGATGAATTAATTTTCATAAGTCGACCTTGATTAACCTTTAATCATTTTGTTATCTTTTTTTATCTGTAATAACACAAATATTGATTGAATTATAAATATATTTCAGCTTAAAAAATAGATAAACGTATTTTTTTTTCTTTTAAAATTTGGGGGCCCTTAAAATTTGGGGGTCTAAAGCGGTTGATTTAGTTACTTATACTGTAGAGACGCCCCTGTTTCAAATTATAGTCACAAGATATAGTCTGTGCCGGGAAATTATTGTCCATTCCAGTATTATTATGGGCTATACTAAGCATAATTACCTAAAAAGTATTGTAAAATCATACTTTAGCATAAAAGCCAATGAATGCATTAAATAGATAGGGAAATAGTTAGACATGAATATAATAAAAAAGTTAAATCATAGTTTTATGATAACTACACTTTTAACAGTTTATTTCAACTATAGTATTCACACTTCATATATACTTGTCTCTTTGTTAACCAAATAAATAACATGATTTTCTAAATCATTATTATTTGTATTGTATCTGGACCGGCCCCGGTATAGGATTTTCACCTATCATTAGGATATAACTTGACCAAACTATACATATAATTTTAATCTAAATATTACCTTTGGTAACCTTCGTGCATTAAAGCATGTTTAACATATAAATGTCATTATCAAATATTCAAATCATTTATTCAGTTTGAAAATATCAAACGTATTCACCTTTTAGTTTTGAGATAAATAACTACTTAGGATCAAGAAAGTCATTCCTATGTAAGCATCACTTTGTTTAATGTCACTTGGTTTTTTGTTTATAGTTGTTATTCGTTGTGCAACACCTCAGGATCACATAAGATTGATCTAATATGAGAGAGGGTTTCCTTATATAAAAATTAGAGAGATAGAGTAGAGAGATTTATGAATTTGAAATCTCACTTGAGCATTCTTTATATAGTTATACTTGTTTTTAATGCACCCCACAACGTTAAGCTAAAGCAAACCACATCATCTTGGTGCGATTTGCGGCTGACACGTGTCAGCACCGCATTAACGCTTATGTACCTTGGCTTATGCGGCCCACATCCCTTTTTGATGTGTCTCACATTGTGGCCACTTGTCAAATTCAAGCCTTTAGTCATCAGACACGTGCAACTTCTCGACTCCTTGTCATCATACACATAATACTCATCCAGAGATCCTAATCCATTTGTTTTGCGGCCCACATCCAGTTGAGGATGTGACTCTCATCCTAGCCATCATGCGATGCGACCAGCATCACTTCTTCAAAGCGGCCCGCATCGGGCTTTTGTTTTAAAAATTTTATTTTATTAATATTTAGGGTTGTTATGTTCTCTCCTCCTTATAAAATCTTGTCCTTAAGATTTAGTGAAACAATTATGGGTATTTCTTTTTGATTTTAGATTTTAACTTTCATATATTTTTAGGTACACGTCTGGACTTCTATTTGACCTTAACTAATATCAACTTCTTTGTTTTCAGCTTTTTGATTTGACAAAACTTCAATTTAAAGAGATTCTTTCACAAATTTTAACTTTTCATTTACTTACACATCTTGTAATGGTACAACCAATGATTCGTCTATTAAGCATTTTTGTAGATTCCATCCATCAATTACATCATGTTTTCCATTCATTTCATTTGGTAACTCAAGATAATAAGCTATTGGTCTAACTCTTTTCGTGATTTTAAAAGGTCCTACAAAACGCAAACTTAGTTTTTCTTTCTTTCCAAATCTTATTACACCTTTGCATGGCGAAACCTTTAACAACACCTTACCACCAACATTGAATTCCAGTAGTTTACGTCTTCGGTCGGCATAACTCAGTAGTCGATTAGGTGCTATTTTTAATCTTTCTCTTTGCAACCACTTTACCAATAGTTTCATGAATTATTTCTAGTCCAGAATTTTGGCTTTCTCCAACTTCACACCACCATACAGGTGTTTGATATTTTCTACCACATAGGTTTTTTAAATGGTGCACCTTGAATACATTGTATGATAATTATTATTACAAGAAAAATCAATCAATGGAAATGGTCATCCCATGAACCACCAAAATCTATTACACATGCTTTTAACATATGTTTCAGTGCTTGAACTATCCTTTCACTTTGACCATCTGTTGGAGGATGATACAAAGTGCTAAGGTTCAATCGGGTTCCTGATGCTTTTTGAGAACTTTGCCAGAATCAAGATGTAAAACAACTATCCCTATCTGACACAATGGATAATAGCACACCATGTAATGTTACTATTTCATTTACATACAACAATGCTAACTTATCCATACTATAATTTTCTTCTATAGGTAGAAAATGAGCAGACTTAGTACGTCTATAATGATAACCCAAATGGTATCATTTCCACCATTAGTGCAAGGAAGCTTTATCATAAATTCCATGGTTATCATTTCTCATTTTCATATAGGTACCTCAAGTTGTTGCAATAAAATTAAGGGTTTCCAATGTTCTACTTTGACTACAATCTAAACATTTTTCAACATAAAAGAGTTATATCATTTTGCATACCAATCCACTAGTAGCTCGGTTTCAAGTTTTTGTGTATTTTGTCGCTTGTTGGGTGCCTCGTATATTGTGACTTGTAAGGTTCTTCAAGAATCTTTTTTCTAAGATTGCCAATAATTTTTACCTAGATTCTCTTCTTCATTTTCATTAGTTTATTATCTTCTTTATTCAGTGCATCAATCATTCATTTCATCCCTCTTCTTTGTTGATTTCCTTGAGAGCTAACTTTTGAGCATTTTTAAATTGATTCATCAAGTCTAGCCTATAATTTGGCCTTGATGCATGAACTCTTTTGGACTTTTCTCTTTATTTCCTACTTAGGCCATCAACTATAACATTAGGTTTTGCCTTGTGATAACAAATTTCACAATCTTAATCACTCAGGATTTCTATCCATGTTCTCTCTCTCATGTTAAATTCTTTTTGACCAAATATTTATTTCAAACTCTTAAGGTTAGTGTAACTATGAACCAAACTCCATAAAGATAGTGCCTTCATAGTTTTCAAATAAAGATTATGGCACCTAACTTTAAATCATGGGCTACAGAATTATTTTCATGGGTTTTTTAATTGACGAGACGTATAAGCAATAACTTTGTGTCTTTGCATTAACACACACCCTAAACCTAAGTGTCAGAATAAATAACAACGTTATTAGTATCATCTGGCAAAACCAAGATAAGTATCTTTATCAATTTTTCTTTCAAAGCCTTGAAAACTTCATATTGTTTTGATCCGCCATTAATACTTCACAGATTTACAGGTCAATGATAATAAAGGAACAAGCATCTAGAGAAATTTTGAATAAACCGACGATACTTGCCAATCCAATGAAACTTTGTATTTCAGATGGAGATTTTGGGATTTTCCATTTGGAGATAACTTTAATCTTGGAAGGATCTACTTGAATACCTCTTTCATTAATGAAATGCCCAAGAAATTATACTTTTCTAAGCTAAAATTCATATTTTGAGAATTTGACGTACAATTTCTTGTTGTAATTCAAGTAGGATTCTAAGATTTTTGCATGTTCATCTTGTCATTTATAATAGATGAGTATACCATTTATGAAAACAATTATAAACGTATCTAGATAATGTTTATAGATTCGATTCACCATATCCATTAAATCAGCTGAAACATTAGTGAGTCCAAAATGCATAATAGTGAAATCATAATGTCCTTATATGGTTCTAACAATAGTTTTAGGAATATCCTCTTCTAGGACTTTAAGTTGATGATATCAGATCTAAGATTGATTTTAGAAAAGTAACATGCTCCTGGAGTTGATCAAACAAATCATCTATTCTTGAATGCGGATACCGGTTCTTAAATGTTACTTTATTCAACTGTCGATAATCAATCCACATATGCATAGATCCATCTTTCTTTGAAAAAAAGAATTAGAGCTCCCCAAGGTGAAAAACTTGGGCGTAAGAATACTTTTTCCACAATTCGTCAAGTTGTTTCCTGAATTCCTTCTTTTTAGTCAGTACTAATCTATATGGAGCTTTACCAATAGGTGTTGTACAAGGTACTAGATTAATCATAAATTCAACTTTACGATCAGGTGGAATTCCCAGTAGCTCATTTGGGAAGACATCGATAAATTCTACTAGGACATGTACATTTTTAATTTTATTCTTCTTAGAAATTAGATATACCAAACATCCTTTCCTTAAGAATTTATTTGCCTTTATCATTGAAATGATTTCAACATGATTGATTGGTTTATAACTTTTAGTGGTTATATTCTCTCCATTAGGTGCATAGAGTTCAATCATCTACTGATTACATAGGATATGAGCTTGGTTCAAAAGTAACCAATCCATTCCTAATACTATGTTTAAACCAGCTAAGTTCATTACTAAAACTTCACTTGAATAGCATGACAAGCTAGAACAATTCTACCATCATTTAATGATTTAGTGACTATAACAATGTCACCATTAGCTATTACAACTTCATATGATTTGTCTAATCTTGCTAAAGGCTTATTCAATAGTTTACAAAATTTATAATCTATAAAACTTAAACTTACACCCAAATTAAATGAAATCTTAGCATAAACATTATTAACAAGATGCATACAAGTAATAATATCTGGTATCTCCTTAACATCTTTTGCATTCATCACAAAATCTTTTCTCGTATTCTTCACATTAGGATAACTTTGGTTCTTGTTCCCCCAAAAACCCAACTTTGTTTATCTTTGGACATCAAGACTTATTATGTCCATGTTCATTGCAGTTGAAGCATGTAATTGCCTTTTTTTGGTAACAATTTAAAACTACATGTCTTAAGATTTTATAGTTGTTACTATACATGTTCATTTTGCATTTCCCACTTGCCTCCTTCCACATGTTTTATCAACTGGAAATATTGATGATTTTCTTTTCTTGTTGAATCCTTTTTTGGACTTCCTCACTTCATTTCATGACTGTTGATTTTCTTCTCTTTTATTTTCCTCTTGGGTTCCGACCATCTCATCTGACATTAACTCGACTAGTTCAACAACAAACTCAATTGTTTGAAGAATCATCGCCTTCACCGTGTCCCTAATGTCATTGATTAGCCCTCAAATGTATCGACTGATCATGTTGGACTAAGGAGTAAGCAAATGTGGAATCAAACTAGCACACTTATACAATTTCATGTTTAGATATGTTTGATATATCTGTTATGCTTGGTTAGGTATGTATGATTGATTTGATTTTCCTCTTTGATTGTTAGTGAACCTTTAGGTGTGTGATGGACCGGCTTCATCAACAATTTTCTGAACTTCTGATTAGCTTTAAAAGACTCTTCAACATCCTTTTCTTTGATTTGATCTTTCTCAGCTTCTTTAATTTGATCAAAGAAAGGACTTATCTTCAGAGCATTTCTACAGTTCATTATGTGCTCAACAAAATATTGAACATCACTTTTCTGATCATCATACTTGCTCTCGATTGATAGATGAACCATCTGTTCTAGAGTAGATTGATCTAGGCTTTGCACATCAGTGTTGCTAACTAGTGTAGTTACAACATGATTGCCTTTCAGAATTTCAAGGTTGTTGTTGTCTGATATCCTCATGTCTGTTATGCATTCAATGTGTGTTGATGGTTGCTGTTTTGCTTCTAATCTTTGTTTGAAAGCAGCATCTACATACACAGTTCCTAATATTCTTAGCATATGAATGAAATAACAACAATCTACTTGTTATTTCAATCTACTTTGCATAAGACATCCTCTATTGCTAGAAATATCTTAGTCTTAAAAAATGACACTTAAGAAGGATGAAGAAGCTTTATCTCAACAGGATCACAAAGCCTTATATCAGCTACTTCTTTGCCTTCTAGCTTTCTTTCCATCACTACTTCAAAGTGTGTTTCATCATAGTACCACCTTGTGATTGGATGGTTGTATTGATTACCATCAATATTCTTCATAATCAATTTCAAATCAGATGGTCTCATAGGGTAACCAACTCTTTCCAAAATCTCACAATTAATGTGAATTGAGGTTTCTTCAATTTGCTTCTTTTGCTTGCTGGCCAACTATTATTCTCTTCTTAACCTAGCCAAATGAAGTTTATCTTCTCTATCTGCTTTAGCCTTCATTTCATGATGATGTTTGTTCATATAAGCTCTCAAAATATGATAAAAATCAGCTCCTCTGGGATTGTTAGAATGATTAACCATCCTTAGTTGCATCAGGTCCAGTTTGTCTTCATAGGTCAGAGATCCCAGTTGAGATATGAATGATAAATATTAGACCAGGCTAGATACCCTCTTGATAAGCACTGCATCCCATTTCTCATCATACTTCCAGGCTATAATTTTTCTTTCATCTGTTGAGGCTATGAGAGTGATTTTTTCATACAATTAGACAAAATTAGTTTTCCTATTTATCATCTCTCTGACCTCATTTCCTTCAGGCCATAGCCTGTGGGGCATAAATTCTCTATGTTCCTTAATTGAATGAAGCTCAGATGGAGCTTGATGATATGTTGATAGTGAAGATGCAGGATGAGGTCTAAAGATTTATGGCTTCAATGCATTTGCAAGCATGTTCTTGTAGATCTTTTTTGCCATTTCTTTCATTTAAGATACATACCTACCAGCATATGACCTATATGGTACTCTTGTGTGACTCAACCAGCTTTTAACCAGGGAGTACGTCATCTTCTCTATCTGAAGATCCTTAGGTAAATTCTTCTGAAGTTCTTGTTGATTTTTGCTTTCCTTGTACCTTCTGTATGTTTGCTCTTTTTCATTTTTCATGACTTCTTGAAAGTCTTTGAGCAAGTCTTTAACCTCAGATAGGTTAAGATGTATGAATGAATCATAATGAAATCCTTTTGTTGTTAACTCAATTCCTATTAAAGTGTGAGGATCATTAGTGAAGAGTTCTTGTATGTTCTGCATATCCTCATCTTCATCCCTTTCTTCATTTTCTTCATCAGAATCACTTAGGATGATAATAGGCTCTTGTTGCCGATCATGGGATTGGTCTATCTCTCCTTCTTCAAGAACAGCAGCCTCAGATGCTACTGTTTAGGTTCATCTTCATCTACTGGTTCAACTTTAACTTTACGAAGCTTAAGTGGAGGAGATTCAGGTTCATCAACCTCTTGAACTTTTTGTTTTCCCTTTCTCAAAGAAGCTAAGTAAAGTCTCTTTCTCTTCCTCTCATAGGTTTTCAGTTGAGGTTGTGAGGAAGATGCTCGATCTTTTGATGTTTCAGTTTGCACATTCAATGATTGTCCAAACTGTCTAATTAACTCTTTCTGTTTGTCTGACAGTGTGTTGACAGGGATGATGCTTAGTTCTGATGATTGAGTGTCAGTAGTATGGAAATGTTGCCTTAGAATTGGTGAATAATGGATGTTTTCAAATGGATTTTCTATACTAAATAGTTGATCCGTTGAATAAATCTCCTCAGGGATAATAATAGCTTTTTTAGTTTCCCTCGTGCTTGTTTCCTCAGCTTGAGATATGATTTGTTCTTCAAAAGCATCAGTCAGGTCTTGTTCTTGACCTTCTGAATGTTCTTCCTCATTCAGGTGAGTGTTTGTATATTCCAATTCACAGTTCAACCTCTTAATCTCTTCATTTTGAGTAGAGATTATTCTTTTAAGCTCATCAATCTCAACATCTTTCAAATCTGTTTGCTCAGTCAATTAGGCAATATTAAGTATTGCACTACTAAGGTCTTGGTTTTTCACCTTTACTTCTTCCTTTGATTGTTAAAGTTGTTGTTCAAGAAACTGAACAATCAACTTTTGAGCCTTCTGATCAGCTGTGAGCTTTTCTATCTCTTCACCTTTGCTCTTCTTTCAACTTTCTTGCTCTGTTGTTTGATTTCTCAATCAGCTTGTTGTACTCAAAGAATAAGAACACTTTAGAGTATTTAATCTCTTCCTCAGTGGGGATCTTATTACCCTGTTCTTCACTTTCAACAGGCTCAACTGCAGTGCTTTGTTCTTCTTGTTCATGTTCTTGAGCTGATGAAGTACCAACTTCTTCTTGATGGCTTGATTGTTCTGCCAATGATGCATCAATGTCTCTTAGAAGAGAAGATAATGTTTGCAGATCAAATAAGTTTGGGTTGTGTGGTGGTGAAAGGAGATGATGTTCAAAATGCATCTGTTCTTGTACTTGAACTTCTTCTTGTAATTGTTCTTCAAGAGTGATTGGTTCAGGAATTGGAGCAACTTGTTCTTCTTGAACTATTGGCTCTGGTATGGTTGCAGCTTCTTCTTCTTGAATGATTGGTACAAGTTGAATGATAGGTGCTTGATGAATAATGTTTTGAAACATCATCTTTGGTTCTCCTTGACCTGGAATCCTCATGAACACATAATCATATGAGGAGGAACAGGTACCTCATCTCCTTGATACAAGCTAGACTTGATTCTGTTGAATACATGCTAATTAAAATGAATAGGCTGAAATATAACACCTTCTCTTGGAATGTTTGGAAGTAGATCATCAATGATCGTTTGGAAGAATCTTGGATACATTTGGAATTTATTACTCACTCCTGTCAAGTTATAAATCATTCCGTTTTATACTTGTGCTGCAAAGTTGAAAGGCCTTCTAGCAATGATACTTGCTATTGCAAAAGAGCTCCTCAAAGAAGTGGCATCCCAGCCAGTCTTCCCGTTTGTCACTGTTTTCTGGTATGTGTGCATTAGAAATCTGAATTGAGCACACATGTATGATTTCTTGATTTGCTTTCTATCAATTGTACCAGTATAACCAATCTGTCTGAATACATGTTAGACATAATTCTCATCAAACTCAACTGGTATTTTTGCATCTTCATCTCCTAGTTGTAGAACTCTTCTAATGACTTCTTTAGAAATGATGGTATGATGACAATGCACAGTAGATATCACTACTTGTTGATCATTCATCTGCTCCAGATGAGCATTTGTCCGAAACTGGACAATATGATCTTCATAGATCTCTGGTCTGGCTATCATAGCATGAACAAGCCTTGTTTGTCTAATTGCTTGAATAATGTCTCTGTAGTTTTCAGCCTTTGGTCAGTCTGGATTGAGAAAGGCATAGAGATTATGATCTTTGATAAACAATAAGTTTGTCATATCTGCAGTGGATAAGAACTATGTTAGTCACTTGTATGATAATGATATGTTATGATGAATTTGATGAAATGTTGATCAAGTGTTCACTGGTTGTGATTGTTATGAAATGAAGATATATGTATTCTTAACACTTGTGATTGGTCTAAGTGTATGTTTGTTCGACATTACCAAAATGAATTAGTTTGACCTTTTAAAAGTTAACATTTGGGTAATTTCGATCATGCAAATCTTATTTGTTTCAAGTTGTTTTAATTCAAATAGTTTTGCATCATGTTTTTTTTATCACAAAGAGCTGTTTGTGTCATATTATACACTGATATCATTTCATACAAACTTAACTTGAAAACTTTCTGTTGGACTGTTAAAGTCAAAACCTTCATTGAATGCACATTGAATGCTTATGCATTTAATGATGTTGTGATGAATGTTATGCCAAATTAACTAACTATGTTTGTTTGTAATTGATTTTGAACATGTTTGAAAGTTTATAACACATTTCAACTTATATTTACATTTTGAAAATCAAAAATCTAATTTTAAATGATTATGGCATGAACATCATTACTGTTCATAAACCCGATGAACACTTAATAAAATTGCATCAAATTATCAATCATTACACATTTAACTAAGGTTATCTAACACATATTTAGTGTTTGATTTGATTTAAAACATCAAATGATTCATGTTTTGGTTTCGGTTCAATGTTTGACTTAGGCCTAACAAAGTTCGAATCAGAATCATCGAAAAAGATGTTTTAATGAGTGTTTGATGATTAGAATGGTGTTGTTATACCTATTTGATCGTGAATTAGTAGATAAATCAAATAGATTATAGGTTTTAAAAGATTAGGGGTTTAAGGGTTTATCGCACTATTTGTAACGTTTCAAAATTTTGATTTTTCTGTCACACACTCGTGATGAATGAAAAAATGACAAGTGTTGATATATATATGCAACGGACATAATGACTATCCATTGTTGGTACAGTGTATGTGTACACTTTATGAACAGTTTAACTTAAAATTTAATTTTAAGTCTTGCGTTGTGAAATACTCATGCGCTGCGTGAACAGTGTGTCCCCCGTATAATTTTATACTTCTATGCTTTGGACTCCTTGTATGTTTTACTGTGTTCACAGCGGATGGTCAATTGGTCATGCGCTGTGCACACTTGATTGAAATTTGAAATTCACAACTGATAACTATAAAGTCATACGCTGTGTTTGACCACTGTTTCCAAAGCGGATGAACAATTATTCATACGCTGTGGATACTTTAAAAAATTGTTTTGTGGTTTACAATGGATGAACATTTGTTCATACGATGTGTACACTTGATTGATTTCAAAACTTTCACAATGGATGACTTATTGTCATGCGTTGTGGAACCCCTTGTGTAATTGTGTAAATGTTTGCAACGTATGATTACCTGAGTCCATACGCTGTATACACTTGCACTATTTCAACAACGGATGACTAATGTCAGTCATACGCTGTGAGATGGTATTGTATTCACAGCGAATGTTTTAGACACATCATCTACTATAAAAGCTTGGTGTATTTTTAGTGTAGATGATTTTCTGTAGTTACAGCGAATGTGTGTTTGTATGTCTGCTGTGTCAATAGTTGACAAAAAAATTTTAAAAATTTTAAAAAATCTTGATTAATTTTCTTCCGAAGCAAATGTTGTTTGGTTTTCAAAATTTGAATGTTTGTTAAAATTTTATAACTTTAACATAATGAATGTATGGATGCTAAAATGTCACTTACAAGCAATATTGTGCATGCATATGTGTCAAACTACTGTGTTGGAGTGGTGGCTTGACATGGCTTTATTTAAAACTCAAATTTAATATTTCAAAATTTTAAATTGTACGATTATGCACATGTTCTGCTTACTTTGTTATTTCCATGACCATTTTTCTCCCCTTAAATTTTTTGCATATTTTATAAAAAGTGTATATAATAACAAAAATTTTAAATTTGGTTTTTGGAAATTTTATAGTCCACAATGATTGTTTGTATTATAACCTTGGTTAGAGAGATATAATAACATCTAACAAAGAATGACTGTTTTTGCTTGCCTTGACATGAATCACGTGTACATGACATGATATCATACTAGTAAGAAATTCTCATTGAGTTGTTTGAATGGTTGTTGAGAATAGACTTAGACTAATACAATGTTGATTGTAGAATGGTCATTCAGGTCTGTGCTTAGCACAACAAAGAATGCATGAGTGTACTTTAGGTCTATAATAATCATAACAAAGGAGACAGTTGTATGATTGAGTAATTTATAAACTGTATCACTAGGTGTATAGCAATTCCTTTACAAACAATTTATATTGGATAGACCAATACTTACCATAAACCATTATGGGTGTTTGCTTACCACACAATCATGTGATTTTAGTTTTTCACTATTGTATGCGATGTTATGTGTCCCATGCTGAGCCTATCCACACATCAAACATAGTATGGTCAGTCTTTATTAGTGGAAAATGACTCAATTTAAGAAATAAACTAGTGTACTATCGTATCTCATGTGGTGTCATGTATGTTTCAAACTTGTTTGTTATTTGGAAAACTGAATGGTTGTTTAATATCTTGAGTTTGAAAGAATGGATGTTGACTAAAAAACCTTGACTTTGACAAACTCATGCTTGCTGTATGTTAATGTCTGAAAACATTACTTGTTGGGTTCATAGTTGATCATATCAAGTGATTGAACCATAAATTCAAATCTTGTTAAATCAAATGATTTAAAAAGGCCAGCCAATTGATTGTCTGTATGAATCTTGATCAACTTTATTAGAGCCTTTTCTGAGTAATCTCTTAGAAATGATATATGATGTCTATGTGTTTGGTTTTAGAATGTTGAACAGGATTGCCAGTGATAAACATGGCAGCAGAATTGTCTATGTGTATGGGTGCTTTAAGAAAATTAAAGGCATAATCAAGGATTTGGTTTTGAATCCAAAGCACTTAAGAATAGCATGCAGAAGCAGCTGTATATTCTGCTTCAGTTGTTGACACAGACACTTTTGTTTGTTTCTTGTACTGTCAGGAGATCAATCTTGATCCAAGAAACTGACAACCTCCTATTGTGGATTTTTTATTTTGATTGCATCCACCATAATCACTATCTGTGTATGCATATAAAGAGAAATCTCCATCTTTGGGATACCACAAACCAAGTGCTGGTTTGTCTTTTAAGTATCTAAAGATTCTATTTACTGCATTGATGTGTGATTCTTTTGGATCTACTTGGTATCTGGCACACATGCAAACTGCATACATGATGTCTGGTCTGCTTGCTGTTAGATACATCAGGGAGCCTATCATATATCTGTAGAGCTTTTGATCAACTGATGTGCCTTTTGGATCTGGACCAAACTTCAGTCCAGTTACAAATGGTGTTTTACTTGATGTGCAATCAGTCATATTGTATTTCCTTAAGATCTGAGTCACATATTTGCTTTGGTTGATGAAAATTCCTTCAGTAGATTGTTGAACTTGTAGACCAAGGAAGAAAGTTAGTTCTCCCATTGAGCTCATTTGAAATTTTGATTGCATAAGAGCCTCAAAATCACTACAAAGTTGGATGTTGTTGGAGCCAAAAATAATGTCATCCACATATACTTAAACAACAAAAAAGTCTTGTTCTTTTCTCTTAAGGAATAATGTCTGATCAATCTTTCCTCTTGTGCACCCATTCTGTAGTAGAAACTTAGATAAAGTTTCATACCGTTTACTAGGTGCTTGATGAAGACCATACAGAGCTTTATCCAACTTGTAGACTCTGTGAGAAAAGTTTGGGTCTTCAAACCCTGGTGGTTGAGCTACATATATCACTTCATCTATCATTCCATAAAGTAATACACATTTGACATCCATTTGGAAGACAGTGAAATTCATGGATGAGGCATATGCAAAGAACACTCTGATTGCCTCTAGTCTAGCTGCATGAGCAAAGAAATCATCATAATCAATGCCTTCCTCTTGAGTGTATCCTTGGGCAATAAGCCTAGCTTTGTTTTTGATGACAATTCCTCTATCATCTGCCTTGTTTCTGAATAGTCATCTTGTCCCTATGGCATATTGATCTTTAGGGAGGTCAACTAACTGCCAAACCTCCTGCTTTATGAATTGTTGCAGTTCCTCTTGCATTGCTTCTATCCAACTATTGTGTTTGAGTGCTTCAGTGATGTTTTTAGGTAGAGTCAGTGATAAGAAACATGATAACAAGCAAATGTTTGCTCTATCAGTTTGATTTCATGTTAATCTAACATTGAGGTCACTAATAATATTCTCAAAGGGATGATATTTGTGAGCTCTTGTGGTTTTAATCTGATCAACAGGGATAGTTGAATCAAGATTGTTGATTGTTTGATCTAGTGTTGATGGATGAGCAAGTGTATTTAAAGTGGTGGGATTATCTGGCTGTGAAGGTTCATTGAATGTTTGTGGTGGGATTATCTGGCTGTGAAGGTGCATTGAATGTTTGTGGTGAATCATGAAAGAAATCTAAGATTTCATCATCATGATGTGTATCTGGTAATGAATGATAGTCATCTTCTTCTTCAACATTGTTTGGATGCTATGACCTTGTTTGTTCACTTTGTTGAGGGTCACTAGAAGGTTGTGGTTGATAGATCACTAGTGTTGATAATGATGGACCGGGTGTTGATGCTCCTCTGGATGTGTTCGTTTGATCTTAACGAGGTGTAACTATAGTACTTGAAGGAGTGATGTTTGTTCTCCTTTAAGGATCAGCAGTTAAAGGAACATCATTTGTTGGAGGAGGTACCATTGGATATTCAATATCTTCTTTTGTACCTGAGACATCAAAGCAAGATGTGTGAAATGATTTTGTTAGTGTGTCAATATCAAACAACCAGTCTGATCCAATAACTTTCTTTGTCATAGAATGTTCATTAAAAAAACATCTGTTGTTTCTTTCACAATATCTAGTCTTGGATTGTATACTTTGTAAGTGTTTGAGCTTCCAGAATATCTAACAAAGAATCCTTCATCTGCTTTAGGAGCAAACTTGGATAAATATTCTCTGGTGTTTAATATTGAAACTAATCATCCAAATGCTTTAAGAAAGCTGATGAATGGTTTTCTTTTAACATTAACTCATATGGAGTGTTGTTTTGTTCTTTAATGATTAATGTTCTGTTTTAAATGTAGCAAGCTGTATTGATTGCTCCAGCCCAAAAGGATATTGGCAATTAAGAGTCAGCTTGCATAGATCTGGCTACTTCTATAAATGTTCTGTTTCTTCTTTCAGCTACTCTATTTTGCTGAGAGTTCTTGCTACACTAAATTGATGACTTATTCCTTTCTCTACACAAAAAAAGGAAATTAAGTCATTCTTAAATTCAGTACCATATGAAGCAATTTAAGTGGTGTGTTGTTAAAGTTTACCAATTTTGACTTATGGGACATTCTGTGTTGTTTGCCTTTTAGACATGCAGTGAAGTGGTCTGTACAGAAGAATTCTTTTTTGGTAAACCTATTACTAAGTCTCCTTTTAAAAGTTGATTCATTCTGTTAAAATTTGAGTGACACAATCGTCTATGCCATAATTGGAAAACATCGTTTGTTGCTTTTGATAATAAACATGTTTCAGGAGTTGATGCTGAAACAATGTTTATATCAACTATGTACGTGTTGTTTTGACGAGGTAATTTCAAAAGGATACAGTATTCAGGAATTTGAAACCCGCCCTGAGGATGTAGCAGTTGTTGGAGTGAATCAAGGTTGCATACCCCGTATCACAGATTTGGGATACACTGAGAGGATTGAACTAGAGATTAGAGCAGTAGTTGACATTTTCAAAGTTTAGTAACCCATTGGATGCTGTTCCTTCTCCTGTAATCTTTCATCTGTTTTATCACCTCCAAAGGCTACGTTTCCTCCATGTTTTCTTTTAAAATCCCGAAGGAGGGAACAATTACCAAGTCATGTGTCAGGAGCATCCACTGTCAACATACCATATGTTGTCAGTCCTTCTTTGCTGTCCCTGCACAAGTAAAGAAATTAGTTAGAGGGTGCAACCCAAGCCAAGGTGGTTTTGGGTTTTCCATCTTTTCCCATAACACATATTTATTCTAATGTGGCATTGTCTGATGGTTTAGGAGTTCTAGATACACTAGATTTCGTTTGTGTTTGTTTAGCTCTTTCTAGAGAAATGCTTTGAGCTCTTCTCCTTTGAGAGCTGATGTCAGATGTGACTGTTTTGAGACTTATGTCTCCTGTTTGTTTTAAAGTTGTCATAAAATGTTTTATCATTGTTTAAAGCAACTTTTGTGTGAGGAGTTTGTCTTGGTGCTCCTCCTTTGTTCTTGTTAGGAACAATTGTCTGCTTCTCAATTAATTTCTCAACTTGATTTTGTTTGATTTGCTTCTTATTTTTCTTGTTGGAAAAGCAATTTGCAGTACTGTGATTGTTTCTTTCACAGATTGAACAATAATTGTGAAAGTGGCATGATTTAGTACTATGATTGTTTATGTTATAGTACTTGCAGTACTTGCCATATTTGCACCTCTTTGTAGTGTGAGTGTATTGATCACACAACTCACAGTAGGGTAGATTTGCAGCACTCTGTTTGTTAGAAACTTTTGATTTTAAGTTTGATTTCAAAGGTATTTCAAAAGTTACAGTTGGTTGTTTTGACTGAACATGGATTTTTCCTTTCCCTTTGTTTGTGTGTTTGTTGAAAAAAGTGGAAGATTCAGTCTTTCTACCACCTGAGCAGATATCAAAAACTTATGTCTGTTTTGTTTGTTTGATTGGTGCATCAACCACACCTGAAACCTTTATGGTTTCAGTAATTGGTTGATTTGACTTATCATACAATAAGTCCTCGTCATCTTCATTAGTTGTTTGTTCATCATACTCATTGTTTTCTCCTTGATAAAAGTCTGTTGATTTGATTTCTTGCTTGATTCTTAACAAATTTTATCAAATGTGTTTTGGATATTAAAGCTGATTTGGATGATGAGGATGAAGATGGTTTAGATTCATCAGCCCTTTCAAGGGGATCAAATGGATCTCCTTGTTTGTTGGTCATGAATTCAGGAAGTGGAATATAATTGTCATTAGAAGGTGGATTGACCTTATTGTATCCTAATCCTAAAGGGTCTTTAAAAGCCCTTTGTTGAGCAAGTACTTCTTTAAACTTCTTATTGCTCACCTGAATTTTTTAAAGTTTCACTTTAGTTTTAGCCTGTAATGTTTTTGATTGAGTCAATGATTCAGAAAGTTGCTCTACTTGAGCTGCAAGTGTTAACCTTTCAGACATAAATTTGTCTAAATCATTTTTAAGTGACAGTATTTTAATTTCATATTCTTTTTGCTCTGTTTTTAAACTATCATTTAAAATGGTTGTTTCAATCACTTTCTTTGAAAGTTGATCAGCATGCTCTCTATATCTCATGTGCATATTTCAATCTCAAAGTGTGCATATTTGATGCCAGAATGATACTTGTTATTGTATGAGAATTCATTGAGGGGTAAATGAGTACCCCAACTACCAACAAAGTTGATTACGTAGGTTATAGGCATATCCTTGATAGTGTGTATAGTTCTTTTGCTTTGGCCATCTGTTTAAGGGTGATAAGTTGTGCAAATATCCACACAAATTCCTGAATATTTCTTTAATGTTTGATAGAACCTATAAGTAAAGCGACTGTTTCGGTAGGAGATGATGGATAGTGGAACACCATGTCAAGTCACAATCTCGTTCATCTGGATTTTAGTTAACTTTTCCAACTTGAATTCTTCACGGATAGGAAGAAAAAGAGTGGACTTAGTCAAGCGGTTGAATATAACCCAAATCAAGTTATGTCCATTAGAGGTTTTGGGTAGTTTCGTGATTAAACCTATGGAAATCTATTCTCATTTCCACTGATGAGTTTCACGTTGTTAGAGTAATCCTGATGGTTTATGATGTTTAGCTATGACCTTAGAACATGCGACGCATTTCCCAAGGTACCGGACACTGTCTCTCTTCATTTCTTGGCCACCAATAATATTATCTAAGCACCTGATAAATCTTATAGGTGCCTAGATGTATTGAATATCATGATTTGTGAGCTTGATTGATGTTGTGACTTGAAAGGATCATGCATACCAATTGAAGTGATGATTGGATTATTGTTCTTGTGTGAAATATTACTTGTGTTGAGAAAAATACGGATCAAGAAAGATATGTAGACAAGAAGAAACGCTAAGTATTTTTTTCATCCGCATTAGTCTATGTGGATGACTTAGACAAATGCGGATGAGCATTTGTCCATATTTATAAGACTAATGCGGATGACATAAAATAAATACTTATGCAATAAAAGAAGACATACATCCAAGGATTACAATCCACAGTAACAAAAATGGATGTTTTAATAATAAATACAGCTGAAGAAATTAATAAATGCTATATAGTTATTTTATACTTTGTACTTAGTTATTCTAGATCATGTGTTAGGGTAGTTAAGTAAATGTACACGTCATTGTATATGACCTATATATAGATAAATTTGTTACACTTTTTGGAACCCTTAGATAACCTTGATAACACTACACAACCATTACAAACCCTAATTTGTATTATGATAACTGATTATCAATATACAAATCAGTTTATGAGTATTTTACTTGTTTTGATATAAGATTACTGTAATTCCTCTATAATTGAACATTAAATTCAATAAATATACGAACTGTTGATTCTAACCCAGTCAATTGATGATAAGTTCTTGGAGATTGTTAGAGTGAGAAATCCATATTTTTCTCATAGAGAAGAGATTTTGATCTGACTTAAATTCTAGCTGATGCTTAGCTATACTTACCTATTCTTTCTTCAAATCATCTCAGGCAAGGACATGTTTTCAAGCTTGTGAAGTTTGATCTTTGAGATTTGTTTGAACAATCATTCCTATTACAAGAATGCGTGAGGGTTTGATTATCTCTTTTCTACCGAGTGCGTCAACTACTACACTTTCTTTACTCGAATGATAGTGAATTTCATAATCATAAATGTTTAATATTTCTACCTAACGTCTTTTTCTCATGTCGAGTTCCTCCAAATCAAAGATATGCTATAGACTTTTGTGATCGGTGTAGTGTCTCCAAATCTTATGACAAATACTACAACACTTAACTAAAGATCATAAGTAGTATAGTTCTTTTCGTGGATCTTGAGTTATCTTGATGCGTGAGTAATGAATTATCTCGTTGAATAAGTACACAACCTAGGCCTTGGTTTGATATATTATAGTATACAACAAAATCATGGTTGCCATCTGGAAGGTTTAGGATAAGGGATTTGGCAACAGGGTTTGCTCCAGGTATGAGGTCAATTTGAAACTTGACTTGTCGACTTGGAGGTAGTCTAGGAAAATCAACAGGGAAAAGCACTGGAAAGTCAGGGATGTTAGGATCTTCTTGTAGCTAAGAAAGCATGGTATTGCTTCCTTATATAGCTATGAACTTTCATGAAGAAGATGATCTTGAGGTTCCTTCTAGGATTCTTTTTATGCATGTTTATAGTATCTCAAGATGCTAGGAGAATGTAGACTAGTTTCTTGGCATCAATGATCGCAACATGGTTGTTGAGAACCAGTCCATTCCAATAACCACATAAAAGCTACCAAGCTCCATGAGGATAAGACTGATGTAAAATGGTTTATCATCAAGATTTAGAGTAGAACATCTGATAATAGTGTGAATTAACTAATGCAAAAATATACATTGAATTTAAAGTTGGAGGATTCGAGTAAAGCATGGATTGAAAATCATAGGAGACAATCATGCTTTATATTGATTACTTAGTTAGAAGTAACAATAATATGGATAGCTCAGGAGTGAAGCATTATCCAACGTCTAAGCTGGTGTGAAAACCATTGAAGTGGCGGCTTCCCTTGTGCCTTCTAGGAAGGGAGGAGTACTGGTCTTGTTTACTATATCGTATAGTTATACTTGGGTCAGCAAAAACTATCTATGGTACAACCCAACATTCAGCACTTCTAGTTGGACTATGTGACGGTTCTAGAATTGTGTTCTAGGGCCGATACTCACTCTTAGCATCGAATAAGAGATCCCTATGTATGTCCATATTGTTTGGAAGAACTCTTTGATTCCTTCGAGGAAACATTAATGATTGGTGTAGGATCGATTGGAAAATCATGCTCGCTAAGAGAAATATACAATTTGGAAAACAAATTCAATTGTGACGGGTTTCCAGAACGAGTACGGTTTTCACGAAAAGACATTCAGAATGATTACTAAGAAGCTTTATGAGAATTGGACAATCGGTTTTATAATTTATTAAAAAAATCAAGGATAAGATGATTCAAAATAAGTATACATTTGGTTCGTAAACCAAAACAAATAATTTGATTTATAAAAGTATCAGGTTAAAAACAATTAGGTTTGCTCGCTTTTCACGAATTAAAACAAGTAAAAAATTAAAAAAAGAACATTTATATTTAAAAACATTAAAAGAAATAAGAAGCATTTTCATTTCTTAAACTTAAAAAACTTAAAAACATTTCTATTCCTATACGACATTTAAGCATTTAAGAAAAAAATAATTTAGGAAAATAAAAAATAATTCTATTTAAAATCATTTCTAAAAGTTTAATATATAAATTTTTATAAGAATAACTATCCAATAAGAATAGTAATGAGAAATAAGAAAATTAAAAAATTCATTATTTTGGTAAATAAGTTTTTAATTATTTTGATAAATAAAATTTTCAATTATACAACTTATGAAAAAAGCTGAATATACGTTTCCCTAAAAGATTGCACCTTCATAATTTTTGTTGTTTTTTCATAAGTGATTTTTTAAGGGGTATAAATGAAGGTGACTCCTAATTAGAAAATTTGGCATAAAAACATTTTATATTAACTTTTCTCTATAGAACCACGAGGTTGGCAATAAATATTCACTCATGTACCAAACTTGTAAATCATTTGTTAGAAACGACATCCTTCCATGTCATCTAAGCAATACCTTTGACATTCTATCTCCAACTTCAAAAGAAGCATACTCTAACACCCTCTTTAAGATTGCATTAAATAAAATAAAAATATAAGTAAATAACTAATTTTATTAATAATAGGTTGACATGTTTTTTGAAAATTTCAAAATGAATTATATAAAAAAGCTTGTACATATGATTAAATGATTGAACAAATATAGCAAATATTTCACACATGAATTAAATAGTATCACTTCTCGTCAGGTTAGTTGGATCTCGCATGTTTCAAACGTCTTTTTTAGAACTAAAATTAGGTTTTGTACCATATATTATTTATGCCTTAAAATAAACAACAATTGGAGCCGGCGGCGGGAACCGTAGAGGGTGGGATCACTGGTCAAAATTTGATTCAGCGGATACATCTTTGTGTCTCCCATGTATTTATCTTTCTATTTAAAAGGGTTCAAATAAATAAAATTGTTCAACTTTTTAGATGTTAAATTGAACTTTTAATTGAATAAATTGGACACTTGATTTGCTCCAAAGGTCAAGTACCTTTTCATCATACATTACAAGTTGGTTTTCCACATGGATTATGTTAACTTGATTTTTAATAAAAATTTATGATAAAAAGCTGATTGAATTAAGCACATTGGAAGGTATATGCGGAATCACAAAAACTTTATGATAAAAAGCTGATTGAATTAAGCCCATTGGAAGGTACATTTAGGATGTGTGTTAAGAAACATACACGAGATCGTACATAAAAATAAGAAATCCTAGTGTGATATTTACAATTTAGGAAAACTTTGTATTTCAAAACTTATTAAATAAATTTTTTTATCAAAATAAACGTAAGAATAAAAAATATTATGTAACACCCGGAAATTTATTTATAAAAGAAAAGTGAAGAAAAAGGAAAGAAAAGGAAAATAACCCAAGTGAGGGGTTAAAGTTATACAAGGGACAAAGTTTGATATTAATTTGTTCAAAAGATGGTCATGGCCGCCCATGACCCCTGTACCATCTTCCCATCGGATTTCTAGAGAGAGAAAGCAGAGATTTCTCTCAGGTTTTAGAGAGAAGAAGAAGAACAAGCTGAATTTAGGTTAGTTTTCTGATTTTGGGGTGTTCTCGGCTGATTTTCAGCCTTTGGGTATGTGCTTATGTGCTTGTATGTTTTCGGTTGTGTGTTTTGGGTGTTTTTAGGTGTTTGAACTCATAAGCATTCGGGTTTGAAGAAGTCTTACTCGAAAGTTGCAAGAGGTGGGTTCTAGATCTCCGTTTTTAAATGTTTTAACCTGATTTTGGGGCTGGAAATGCATGTTTTAACGTTTTTATAAAATTTGAGTGTGTACCCGTATGTATGTGTATGTGCCCTGTTGGGAGGGTGTATGTTCGGGATGATTTATGATTATGTTCATGTTGTATGCTTGTTTGATGCTTAGTATGCTAGAACTAGGCTAGATTGATGATTTTGGGCCAGAAAATGAGTTTAGTTAGAAAACAGTTGGCCATGCGCCTAAGTGCTCATGCTCCTAAGATCATGCGCCCAAACAGTACCAAAACGCCCAAGGTTCATGCGCACAAATAGTGCCCATGCGCCTAGGATTATGCCCAGGAGCCTAAGTGTGCCCTTAGGCCCAAACGCCTAAGTGTCCATACGCTTCATGCGCTTGCGCCCAGAAATCTGCCCATACGCCTAAGTAAGGCTCGTGCGCCCCAATAGTGCCCATGCTCCTAAGTCGCCCATACGCGTAAGTATTCATGCGCCCGCATAGTGCTCGTGCGCCTACATAGTGCTTATGCGCCCAAAGACTTATAAAATTTTCTGGAATTTTGGGAAAAAAAGATTTTTAGGTTATGACTTGGGATGTTTCCGGGGGTAATGTATGATGATGTTATGCATGTTTAAGGCCTGTTTTCTTTATGTTCCTTATTATGTATTAAACCGTGGCTTTACGTGATGTGATTGTGATAATGAACGTAAAGTATTATTTTAACGAAGCGAAAGATTTAAGATAATGAAAGTGAAACATAATGAATGAACGAATGAAAGTCTTGCAAGCAAAAATGTAAAGAGGTTCACAACTCCTTGAGAGTTGTTAGCTCAACTGTGTGTCATACAGCGTGTGATCTTGGCTGCCCCATGAGGGTTCACACATAGGGGAATCAGTCTTGGTGACTGTTCCATACGTGCGAAGTGGGGTCCTTATCGCTAAACCCTAGATTAGTTGGCTTCGTGCCCAAGATGGGGGTTTAGCATATGACAGGATCTAGATAGAAGTCAAAGATAATGCAACGTGTGAAATGTATGAAACATGCGATATGATCGAAATGAACGATGACGGAAGATAATAAATATTACCTTGATGTATGTATGATGTATGGTCATGTGTGGAAATAAGAAAAGGTTTTAACGAATGGAAGGTAATATATATTTTTATAAAACTAGAACTCACTCAGCAACGCTGACTTTTATGCATTTTCAGTTGGCAGGTAATGGTTGCTGATGATGGCACGGGGTGAAGCTACTTGGCAAGTTTTGACTGGCATCCATTTTGTGTAACAATGATGTTTTTGTGTTTTAATGCAACCAAACGATGTTTTGTAATGTAACAATGTTGTATTATTTGGCAAAAGCAATTATTAATATGTGAAATGGTTTATCATATTATTCCGCTGCAATGATTTACGAATACGTAATATGTTTTAATTAACATGTGCGATGAATGTCCAACTGTGAGTGTCCCGGGAACAGGGCCTTACATATTAAAATCCAAGCCTGTAAGTAAATTGAACAATGAGAAAGTAACTATTTTGGCCACGTGGTGGGCAATTGGACATTCACCTTTCAAGTGAGGGCTAGCAAAAAGTGTCTATCATGTAAATGTCCACCTCTTTCATCCATTGCACTTTCTACTCATAGTTTTGAATCAGCTTCAGATGAGGAGGAACACCCAATATTGGAAGAATAAGCAATCAAAAAATCTAGTGAGTCTATTGGAGATGAGAGCATTTCTAAGGTACAACTCAAGATTATCCGGATGGAGAAAATCATAAGTAGGAAGGATAAAGTGATAGCTGGCAGGACTGATGAATTGATCTTAAAAAACAATAAAATCAAGGAGTAGAGTCCACCATGGAAAAGATGACATATGAGATTTATGAGCATATTAAGAATGCTAACATCTAAACTATTGTCATGGATGATCAAGATAGACTTATTAATACGCAGTCTGAGAAGATAGTCAAGTTAGAGAAGAAGGTGAAGAAACTAACTCAAAGACTTAGTGTACTTGAAGATATGTTTATCAATACGGAAAAAGATGAAGAAGGAGAAGATAAAGATGTTGACAAATATGAGTTTCATGACATCTTTCATTCAGATGGTGTTAATGATGATAATGGTGATGAAGGAGATGATGAGAGATCACCTAAGAGCAAAAGATAGAACAGCCAAAACATATTCCAACAGAACAACCAAGTACATCTAGGAAACCTGTAGAGGAAGAAATATTAGCTATGATTCCTTATATAGTACCTACCTCGAGTCAAACAGAAGAGAAGGCTGCCATGAGCATGTTGATTGAAGAACTTGATCCTTCTTCTTCTAGTTATTTCATCATTAATGAAGACATTCTAGAGATAATCCTAGAAGCTAGTACTCCTATAGAGCCATTTGTGTTCATTCCTCAACAACCTATCATCTTTGAAAGGGATCTTCAATCACAAATGATTCTTGTTGTCACTCTAATCGAGGAGCAAAAGGAAGTCAGTAGAAAGTTATTTGAAGAGTTCACAACCAGAGCAGAAGAAGAAAAAGTAGTGTCCAAGACTACTAAACCTATTGAGGTTATTAAGTCTGGTTTATCTGAACTAAAGACTTACTTAAGAAAAAGGAAGTACTTAGCTTAGAAGAAAAAGGGAAAACAACCTATATTTGAAGAGGATGCCCCTAACCCTAAGAAAATGAAAAGAGAGGAAAAGCAAAGCATTGTTGCTGTTGCACAGTTTATGGAAGAACATATTCAAGCAACTGAGTAACTAGCAATTGAATAGCAAATCATCAACTTTGAAAATGGAGAGATTGAGGGAGAGTACACTTTTGTGGAGGGCATGTATAATGAACCTAAACTCCAAGAGAGTCCTCCTAGACAAGAATTAATAGTAGAAGAAATGGTGGCAAAGGCCTAGACAGATGACCTGATGGTCAAAGCCAAGTTCCTTATTCAGTAGGGATATGATGCTGATCATGTTTTTAGCATGACATATGAGGCAATGTCCGAAGAAATCAAAAAGGTGGAGAGATTACCTGATCCCATAATAGAGACTGAGATGGTTGAGGAAAACAAAAGAAACCATGAAGGGCAAAGCTAAAGCTACTTTCTTCTCTAGTATGCACCACCTTCTTCAAGACAAATACCAATACAATATCCATTTTCTGATCCTTACAAGATAATTGATAGGGAAGTGATGGAATTTGTTGCAAGGAATGGGTTCACTAAGAGAAAGATGGGTTCCATGTAAACCAACTCTCCTATAGTAGCAATGCTTAGAACCATTCATAATTTGAAAGAAAAGATGAAAGCTGTTGAGAAAGACATTATACAAAGTCAACCCAGTCAATGACAACCTACCCAAAAAGTATAAGTTACTGGTGCAGATTATGATTCATTGGAACCTCTGTTGAGCAAACATTCAGAGTGGTTTAAGTAGCCATCTTAGTTGTAATTGCAAGAAGGATTGACCACTTTTGAAATGCTCTAGGGTGTTTTAGCTCCTAAAGATAATGTTTATGTGAAGATTATTGCCTGAGATTCAGAATAGAACATGTTCATGGTCAAAAGAATCTCAGGGCTAGTTCAATTCTTCATAGAATATACTAATCTAGTCAACTCCCTAAAGATTCATGATTTTAATGAACTTGCTTACTTGGAATTAATTAACCATGCTGAAATGTCTTGGGGTTATCAGTTTAAAGACATCCTAAAAATTTTCAAGAAGACAAACAACTTCAAAGCCCTCAAGCACATGTTTTAGAAAGGATAGATCTTTCAGAAACCCGTTTGAACAAAAGAAAAAGAAGAAGATAGCTTAAGAGTTAATAGTTCCAAAAGGGAGCATAAATCTAACTAAGGAGTTGAAAAGAAAAAGGGATGTTGGTGATTAAGAGAGGCTGGGAAAAGAACATTGGCCCAGAGATAAGAGAATTTAATGCTTATGAAGTGCGATTGCTAGATGAATCATATATTCACTATATGTTCACTAGGCACTTTCAAAGGCCCACTAACAAACTTGGACAGGATGATCTACTATTTTTCTTGAAGTGCATTAGGATTTTGAAGATTGCTTATAATAGGATTTACAGAACGAGAGAGGAAAAAAAAAAAAAAAAAAAAAAAAGAGAATGCCATTGAACATTGCTAATATAGTAAAGTTAGAGGCAAAATTCTGATGGTGATCTGATAATCCATAGAGATGGTTTGTCCACCGTAGCTATGTTTTAACCTTACTCTCTCGAGAAAATTCCCATTGAAGCTTTTGAAAGGATGAAACAACTGAAGATACATGTGCTTGATAGAAACAGGATAAATGAGGCAAGAGAATTCGCTACAATAATAAACTTCATTTTGGATCCTACTAATCCCAAGTATAATTTCTTTTCTGAAGAAACAGTAGCTCCAACAACAACAACAACAATAACAGCTCCAACAACAAAAAAGCAAGAACAACAAAAACAACAACAAAAGCTCACACATCAACAACAACAGCAGCACCATCAACAGCACAATCAACAACAACAACAACTGCATCAGCTTCAACTTCAACATTAGTCCAAGCATCCACATCATAGCAACAACAAGCAATAGTAGAAAATCCACTAGAATCTTCACAATTTCTATCACCCAAACATACATGAAGTACTCAGGCTATATAATCATTAGGGGGAGTATTGTTGCACCCTGAAAGGATCATGTATGCCAATTCAAGTAGTGATAGAATTTTTTCTTGTTGGAATATTACAAGTATGGATGAGTATAGATGATGCTTGAAGAGATGCGGACAGAAGAAAAGGCTAAGTGTTGTTCAGCCGCATCAATTTTTACGGATGAACAAAGACAAATACGGATGAGCATTTATGTATGCACAAAAACTAATGCGGGTGAACAAAAACAGATACTTATTTCTAAGATAATAAATGTGGCCAAGACTTTGTACATCCGCAAAGACAAATTTGGATGTGTCAACAACAAATACGCTAAAGAACAACAAATATGGATATAGTTATTTTGTACTTTGTACTTGGTATACCTAGATTTAGTGTCATTGTAATTAAGTCATTGTACAGGTAATTCTATCTGACCTATTAATAAAATAGGGTTGTTATCATTTTGTAACTCTAGCCTGTAACTCTACACACACAAAAGCCTTTATTGTACTTTTGAATGCTTATTATCAATAGACAATCTACATTATGAGTATGCTAACTATTTTGATCATTGATTATTGTATTTCCATTACAATCATTATAGAAATCCATCAATATATTCGATCCTCATTGATTCCAAACTAGTCACATTCTTCATCTGATCTTTGAAACCTTTAACTCTAACTTAAATCAAACACCTACAACAGTAGTATCGATTATAAGGTGATTATCAGGCAAACTTTGAATCAACTCATGAACAACTTATCGTTCCAGCGTCAATCAAGAACATAAATGAACCCTAGGCTTCAAAATCATATATAAATGAACAAAACATGTTAAAATCATTCACATAAACTCAAAATACTAGTTATAACTATTATTAACAAGAATGATTCAAATATCATAAGTTTGAATTTTAGGTCGATGAGTAGGGGTACAATCAGTTGAAAGTAAAACACTATTAATCAAAACTGAATCATTTAACATGAGTTCTTAATAACATTAGAATAGTTTTATTCTTTAACAACTTGATTAAAATAAGTACATTTCAAAAAATATAAATGGAACCGTAGGCAAAGAAGAACAATTTGCCTTTTCTAAGTAAAATTTTGACTAAGAAAGTCATAAAACAGACTTCTTCATCCATTTTGACATAACATTGATCATGATTTGTTAAGTTATCTTACACACTTTTATCTTGTGCATACTATGGCTAATCTTACTTGAACTAAACTTCACAAAGTCAGCGGGAGCTGAGGGCTTAAAAGATATGATTAGATTTCTACAAACTACAAGGATTGCTTCTTCTCTTACCGTTAGACCAATAATTTTTGAGAACTTCATCAAATTATTTTGGATTACTTCTGAGATGAGAATGATTGATCATATTCCAAGGATCACTGGAAGAATTGATGCAAATCATCCAATGGTTGTTATTGACCAAACTACGAGATAGTGTTTGTAGTTTGGTGATGTTGCCGCACAACCAAATGAGTTTGAAGAAGATTATTTTGACATTCTATGTCCAAGAGGAAGACTAGATGCAATAACATACCAATGACCACTTCATCTGCCATTAGTGGATTATGTACTAATAAACAATTTAATATGTCTACTTGTGTATTCAATGGCATGATGTCTAACATAGGAAAGGGGAGGAGATATATGTTTTTGATGTATCCATGAATCATACAGTGCTTGATCCATGAAGCTTTCCTTAATATTATTGGAAATGGACCACCATGGAGTTATCTTACCATGATGCAAAGAGATACAAATCCATTAAGAAGAGAGATCCAAGGAGCTATTATTGTGGAACCTTTTTTTGTTTAATTCCTTGGATGCTTGAACAAATTGGTGAAGAAAATAATAATGAATGTGATGAGGAGAATGTAGAAGAAGAAGAAGAAGAAGAAGAAGAAGAAGAAATTGTTGAGATACAGCAAGAGATTGATCTAAAGATGCATATTGTTGAAGAAGAGGTACCTAATGATGAAGAGGCTAAGCATGAAATGTTAGCACAAGTAGAACAAGGAGGTGATCTTCATATTCCATCTCCTTAACATGTAGCTTCTCTTGTTTGTATGTCCTTATTTCATATGTCTCCACCTGCTGCTCAAGAAAAATGTTCTAGTGAATGAACTAGTTCTTCTAAAGAATCCAAAACATCATCTGATGAGAAGGAAATCAAAGTTTGAGATGACATCCCTATTAGCCAAGAAACTTCTTAGCACCAGCTAATAAAAGATTCTAAAGAATCTATGGCTCCCTAAACTATTGCATCATCTGCTGACTCAGACAAAGATAACTTAATCTCAAAACACAAGTTAAAGTCAATAGAATGGAAAAATCATTGAATGAAAAGATACAGAGTTGAAAGAAAAGACCGAACAGATTGAGATATAGTATGAATTGATCAAAGGTCTGAAAGTGCAAATAGAGAATCTAAGAGAAGAGATGAGTGGTCATATTGAATCTACTACTATTTAATATATTATTATCAAGAATTAAGAAAGATTGATAGGGATTTAGAATGACAAAATTAATGAACTTGAAAAAATAATGAAAGAATTCATCAAAAATGAAATATGATAAAGAGGAAAAGAAGAAGATGATGATGATAATAAAGACCAAAAAATGTAAAGAAAAAGAGAAGGATGGCTTAATGATTTATTTGAGAGTGATGATGATGATGATCATGATCATGATGATCATGATCATGATCATGATCATGGTGATGATCATGATGATGATCATGATCATGAAATATCACCAAAAAGGCATCATAAGTTTGAAGTTTAAGCAGGCCCTAGCATATCTGAAAAGATTGCTGAAGAATTAAACCTAGCTATGATTTTTTCACTGGTTAAGCAGAAGAAGAGCATGATGAAAATATTGCTATGAGTCTACTAGTTAAAGTATTGGATGTTTATTCGCTAAGTGAGCTCATTATTGATGAGGATATTTTTGAGGAGACCAAGGAATCCAACATTCAAGAACCTCCCATTGTCATTTCTAGCCTAATTATCTTTGAAAGAGAAGCTTCACTTCAAATAGTCCCTTCTAATTTTCTAAAGAGGAACAAAAGAAAGTAATCTTTAAAACAGTTAAAGAATTTAAAAGGAAAGATCAAGAAAAGAAATCTAAAGTTGAAGTTGGTACTTGTGAAGTAGGTATTTCTAAAGCTTCTACATCTTCAACATCTTTTGGAATCATGATGTATTGTAGAAAAAGAAAGAGACTAATTATGAACGCCAAGGGAAAATTACCTATGATTGAACAAGAAGAATCACCTTTCAATAAAGAAAAGTTAGACCCAAGAAACTTAGTGGCAGTTGTGGAATTCTTAAAAGAGCATAAGAAAGCAATACAGCAAAGAGCTATACAAACAAATTTCTTATATTTGAAAGAGAGTGAGATTGTCGAAGGCTATGAAATGCTGGCTGAGTTCTATGCAGATACTGACTTTGTTGAAAGCCAACAAATAAAAATATTACCTATGGAAGAAATGATTATTAAAGCATAAAGTGTTGATTTGATGGTGAAAGCTATGTTTTTAATCAATAATGGATATGATGCTAACATTGTATTTGGGATGACTTATGATAAAATTACAGAAGAAGTGATCATGGTAAAACAGCTTCTAGATCTTACCATACAGACTGAGTATGAGAAAAGCGTGAGAAAGAAGAAGATGTCTGAGAAAGCTAGTCCTTCAACATCATCAAGACCATCTACATCTGACACTTATTCATTTTTAATCCCTATGCTATGTCATATAAGAAAATTAAAGATTGTTTAGCCAAAATTGGATGCATAAAAAGAAAGTTGGGTCTGATGAAAACAAATTCCTAAGAGCTGCCATTTTGACATACATCCAAGAGTTTTAGAAGAAGTTAAAAGCTTTGGAAGAAAAAAGCAACTGTATCAGAGCCTAGATCAAGATTATCTGCTCACCAAATCTGTCTAACCTAAAAAGATCATGATATGCTAGTACCCACGCTAAAAAAGAATCAAGATTAGTTCAAACCTTCTTCTCATACTAAATGGAGAGAATGTTTAACCACATCTAAAATGAGTTAGGGTGTCTCATAACCAAAAGCAAAGATTGAGAAGAAGATTATTTCATGGAAGCATGATCACTACTAGGACATGTTTATAATGAAAAGAATATATATACTGATTCACTTATTCTCTGAGTACCATGACATTATGTATATCCATGATTTGAATAACGTAGTAGAGTTGAAATTGATTAATCATGCTCATATGTCCAGAGGTGAAAACTTTTAAAAGGTTTTGAAGATGCTTAAATGAACAAACAATTTGAAGGAAATGAAGGAAATCTATTTGAGTAGTGATTGATCCTATGCCAACACATGGCTTAAAAAGAAGAAAAAAAAGGTGTATATTAAAGAAAGGGTGATACATAAAGGCACAGTATTACTAGATGAAGAGTTAAAGAGAAGACATGTCTCAAGTACTCATCTCATTATTCTAATCTCTAATGTAAGATATGATGAGGATACTTGTGAGTTTATTTAAAGAAAATATGACGGCAAAGAGGGTCAAGACATTCAGCTGTTCAGTGCTTATGAAGTTAGGCTGCAAGAGAAGTCTTATATTCATTATATGTTCACAAGCCAATTCGAAAGAATAAACAGAATGGGAGAGTATGATCTACTATTCTTCTTAAAATGTATAAAGATTTTGAAGGTTGGTTTTGATGGAATCAACGAAAAGAGATAATGGTAACAGAAAAGAAGAGTGTCTATCAATTATGACAACATGAGCAAAGTTGAAGTTGATGGAACTCTTGATTTGTTAATCCATAGAAAGGGTCAATCTACAATTGCTATTTTTAAAGTAATCTCACTGAAAAGGATCCCAAAAGCTTCTATTGATAAAATAAACAAAATGAAGGTATTAGTATTGGACAAACAAAGAATAAAATAAACAAAAGCATTTTCCAACATGTTAAAGCTATCATGAATCCAACATTGGCAAAACCATGAGTATCTCAAGACTATCAGCGAACAGAACCTTCATAACCACCACCATTATCCAATCCTTGAAGTACTTAGGCAGCATAATCCTTAAGAGGAGTATTGTTGGACCCTGAAAGCGTCATGCCTACCAATTTAAGTGATGATTTATAAGTTTTTCTATTTTGACAAAATTATTACAAGTGTCGATACAATGCGAATGTTGAAAATTGCCCAAGTGTTGAACTGATGCGGGTGAAGTTCAACGTTGATACAGATGAAGAAAAGAATACAAGTGAGATAGTGTTGATGGTGAGTGAAAAGGGTCACTCACCAAAGCAAAAGAAGAAACATAATACGACTAAGTACTTGGTCATCTACATTGAGTGAATGCATATAAACAACAACCAATAGAACCGTGAAGTCCTTGTATGCACACAACACTTTGTTCATCCACATCAGTCAATGCAGGTGAAGACTTAATGAATGCTATAACTATTATATGTAATTTTTGACTTATATCTTTCCAATGTAATAGAATTAGTCAGGGTGGTGGAGTCAACTGTGCATTGTCGTGTGTTAGGCCTATAATTAGAAATTTTGCTTTCTCATTTAATAACCCAAGCAACCATTATTATCATACATTGTATTTTGAGCAGCCTATTAATATACAAAGAGAAGTTTATCAATATCTTAATATTATTGAATTTGATAATTGATTTTTCTAATTCCACTACAATAATTTAAAAAATAAGTATATTTGATCCAATCAAATCTCATCTAGTCATCAACAGAATTTTAAAGCAAAGACCCCCACACCTGGATTTGATACATTACACAACTAATCCTTCAAGAAACACTTAATTTGATGCATTACACTACTTATCCTTCAAGGTCTGAAATGCTTCCTCGTGATTGGAACACCAATGAAACTTCTTATCCTTTTGGATATAGAACGTAAGAGGTTTAGCAATCTTCAAAAAATTTACGATAAATTTCCTGCTATAACCTGCCAATCCTAAGTACTAAGAGATTTCTGAGGGAGTTTTTGGTCCAAATGAACTTATTTGTCGTTCATTACAAGACTAAGGAACCACACCTCTTGTAACCAAAACTCACACTTGGAGAACTTGGTTTAGAGTTTCTTTCTACCCAACATGTCCAAAATCAATCCAAAATGTCGCTCGTTATCTTCTGTCATTTGTAAATAGATCAAAATATCTTAAATGAAGACTATAATAAAATTGTCTAGATACGATTTTCACTCGAGATTCATCAAATCCATTACGACTGCAGGTGCATTTGTCAGTTCGAAAGGCATAACTAGGAACTTTTAGTGTCTATAGCAAGTTCAAAATGCTGTTTTTGTAATGTCGTCCTTATGTACCCTGAACTGATGGGATCCTGATCAGAAGTCCATCTTGGAAAAGTATGACTAGCCTTATACTTGATTGATTAATTCATTCCTCATCAGCAAAGGATAATGGTTCTTCATTGTTAACTTATTCAACTCTCGATAATCTATGCATATCCGAAAGGATCCATCCTTCTTAATAAAAAGCACAAGTTATCCCCATATTTTGAGTGAATAGGTCGCATAAAACCCTTGTCTAACAACTCTTGAAGCTAATTAGGTAGCTCTTGCACCTCAAAGTGTCAAGAAGTAAGAAGCCTTAATAACAAGAATCGTATCAAGTACACAATTAATCTAGAAATCCACCAAACATGGTGAAGGCAATCCTACCAAATTATCTAGAAACACTTCGAGGAAGTCTCTCACAATGGGTATATCCTTGATTTTTTTCCCATTACTTTCATACTCATGATGTTCTTCTTATCTTCTTTTGGTCTCGCACCATGAACATTGAGTGTCTCATCATTTGGCAACAACAACAATTTTCTCTTAACAAACGGTTTCAGCCATATTCCTTGACAACCACTCCATTCCAACAACAACATCCAAACTCCTAATACCAAATGGTATAAAGTCTATACTAAAGGCATGATCATCTAATAATAAAGTGCAGTCCTTATATATCTTTCTAGTCTCTACTAGACTACCATACTAGTACTGGTGGTCATGTCCAACAAAGTCACAAATTCAGTAGAAGCGAAGTTATTCTCAGCACCAATATTAATATAAAACTGTAGCATTTTGTTATTAAAATTAAACATGCCTGTTATGACATTCCAGAGCACTATTAGCACAAACTATGAGAACCCTTCCCTAGGAAGAGTTACCATTATTACTTTGCCTTATATTTGCACCAATCAATAAAACTTTATTTTGATTATTAATTTCCTAGTTATGATTTCTTACTTGACCAAGTCCCTTATTCAGCTTCAGGCAAGCATTAGGATAATACTGTTGACTTCCATACTCATAACACCCTTTTTTAAACTCATGTTGGCCTTATTGTATTAACTGGTACAACTTGATTTACAATTGTTCTATAGTTCTCAACTACATGCAGGTAAACACATAAGGCATGTAGTCATTCTAGGGTGGTGTAGATTACACTCAACATATTTGGGATAAGAACTAACATAGTTTTTCTTCCCTATATCGACACCAACACATCCTTTCACTACCTCAGCCTTCTTATCTCCTTTTGCCCTCGTGTTCTTACCAGATTCGCTAGCATTCTACTTCTTTTCTCTAGATTTGCCAATACACCCACACGCACCATTTCATATGTCAAAGTAACATCCTTCAAGATTGCACTCTAAATGTTTGGGGGTTTAACTATAGTCATCATTCCATGTATTTGAGTATTCAATCATGTCAAGGACTTGCTCTAAAATGACCAAGTTATATACTTCACTTGTTAACTATCAGCATAGTTGCTGATGTTAATAACTGGTTCCATTTTTTCAGCGTGACATTTTAACAATATCGCTCCACCCTTTCCATCATATTCCTAGGGTTTAGTAATTCAATAAAGACTATTAGGATTATCACATAGCCTAGTTTAGAAATATCATTAGTGTATTGGTGATGCTTTTATATAAGGTTGCTGGCGGCATTCGCAACACATCCATGATATATCGAGAACAACGCTTAAACAGATTATGTCACATCTTATTACACCATCAAAGTATAATACTAGAATGTCAAAACAACCAATGTTTACTAAGTCTTAAGATAAGTCCAGTAATGTAATGTGGGTTTAGGAAGTCTCAACACTCTACTACATCAATTCAAAGTCCATGTACATTTCAATCAAGTAGACAGTTTGCATGAACATGCCAAGGTGATAAACTACTTATATTGAATTTACACAAGAAATAAACTCCTTGAGAACATATTCTTTCATTAAAGTAAGGCTTCGACTCTGTTCTTCCTCGAAAATAAAATAAGGAGCAGAGCATGTGCAAACGATATTATCTCCTTTAAGGCTGCTAAAGTGCTACATCACATAGGGATTGGAACTAAATTGTTAAAATGCGATTTCTATGAAGGCTCTAGTCAGATTAGAACTTACATAAAGATAATGGTGATGTATGATTCCTCATCATTGACGAAGTCGCTTTAAGATTAAGAAATGTCTCAAGGTATTTAATATAGGAATTATACCAGCTATGACCATTATCTCAAAGTAGGATTTGCTTGACTTTTCATGCACTACAAATTTCAATTACATGTAGTAATGGTAATTTGCTTTCCATGGTCACCCATAGCTCTTCCTAAATGAGCTAATACATCTTGTCAAGTACAATTTGTTATCAATGATTGGAGTATCAAGGATATGGTCGTTAACCAAAGATTAATATACCAAAGTTATAAAGATCAATTGATTGAGAAAGCATTCACTTAAGTAAGAAAGAACTAGAGGAATCTATTTAGCATATTTTGAAATCCATTAGGGTAGTCATCTAACCTAAGGTATGTTCTGCCTTTTGTCTAATAGTGTCATGTTAGCCAATGTTTGTGTCTCCCTAGATTCAAACTAACTAGTCGTATGTAAGGGCGCGTCATCACTTATGACAATTACTGATGCAAGATATTAGGTTGCCTCAAATGGGCCCTTACACCCATTTAACTCCTTAAACATCCTTCTAGTAGTACTGATGTTTGTGGTGTAACTCTTTATATCTTATCTCAGTTTTAATGTTGCTAGTTATTTCTACTATTGCATCTAAATCTAGCAGACTCACCCTTGCACAAGTCTTGATAATTGTTAATACTGATAGTGTGTGGACGTTTAGCTGCATCTTGATGGCCCCACCAATATACAATACTTTACAAGGCATCTACTTGTCCTAATTCACATTAAGTCCCCTTACTAAACTATTCATAGTAGCCATGGTAATATATCAATTATCCTATCTATATATAAACATCTCTTGAACAAGAGATAATGTGTAGCTTTCTCATTCTCTATCAAGATTAACTATGGTCTATCAAACTACTAGTTTGGGCATGGCCAGGACAAATACCAGCTTTAATGACCATGGATGTAAACAATTTCAGCCACTTACATAAGTAAGGAAATAGAATCCTAATTTGGTTACATACAACTCTTACTAAACATCAATCCCAACTATTATTCTTATTACTACCTAATCAAATTACAACTCTAGACCATGTTTAAGAGCAATATTTAATTAAATTAACTTCTAGTATGTATCTTGGTTAAGAAGGTTTCATAATAGGATATCATCAAATAAAACATAAATAAGTGTTTGACAATAACATATACATACATATACTCTATATACACAAACATATAACGTATATATACATAGATACATATAATATATGATGAAAGGTTCATAAGAAAACCACATAGTTATATGAAAACCATATAAAACTAATGAAACTGATCATGTAAATTATAGATTTGTTATCACTAGCTTCTATATATGTGTTTATGTAAATATAGATAGTTGTAAGCATCAAATAAAAACTATAACATGGTTTTACATATGCATCACGCATAGCTTACGTATATGTAATAATTTTTCATTCGACATAGTGTCATGTATATTTAACACTCTTCATTCATGTACCTATCTTCAACATATATGTACTAGATATTTAAATACCCTTTTCACATTTAAAAGAATAAAAAAGTTAAAATTATGTTGTGTGTGCATGCATGCGTGCATGCATGCAAGTGTGTATGTGTGTATGTCACCATACCACTATTCATAATTCTTAATTCTAATTTTATGGACAAAAATGTGGAATATAGAATCAAACTCAAAGTGTAATTAACAAAGAACTGCCTGGTTTGATAAAAAAAATTCAAAGAAATAATGAGTAGCAAATGACGGAAACCATCAGAGCGTATCAATTAAGGAAAACTATCCAAGACTTACCTCTATGATCACCAAGTCAACAACTGATCACCAAAAAGTTAAAAATAGGATGATTTTGAACATCTCATGGTTCAATAAGAAAGATGAGATACCGATTGAGACGGTAAGATGTGCGCTTACAAAGTCGATTTAGTGTATAGAGATGAAAGGCAAAAAAGTTTAAGGATTAAGGGTTTTTTTGTGTGTTTTGAAAAGGGTTGAATAAAGAACCAATAACCAAGATGCATAATAAAAAAAGAGAAAAAAAACGGGGAACAAAACTCGAATTTTGGCCCCTACTTTATTTAGACGCCCTAAACACTCAAAAAAACAACAAGATATTTCTTTTGTCTTTCAAATAGATATATAGGAATACTGGAAGAAAAGGATTGGGATTAATGAAATTTCCATAGTATATGCTTTATAAATCTCAAAAATCGATGGGGTCACTAGACCACATCCCAAGCATACTAAGTCCGCCCATGAACCAAATGGGATTGATCAATGGACGTTTATTAATTATAATACGCTAGGGTCAATGGACGATCTAGGATATGAATGGTCATTGCATGTTATGGTCAAATGAGCTTACTTTTAGTCATTAAGCTAAAATAAAGTAGTATTTTAGATGTTGCGATAGATTACCACCGATATATCAGGATGTGAATATCATTGTGGTCTGTAAATGCGATAGTTCAAATTTTTTATTCTCATATCTAGGTAAGTTGTGTTTAAACATGTGGGTTCCTTATAATTTTGCATATCCTTAGCAAGTGCTTCAATAATTAATAAAAAGAGTGTACAAGAAGTGTATGCAAAATGAAGGGCTTCCAATTCTCATATCCCATTAATTGGAGGTTAGGATCACTCTCATGATGAGTCCATTATAAAACAAAATCAATGATCTATTATAATAAACGAGACAAAAAGATTAGCACTTAAGATTCAAGGAAACACAAGGCAACAATAATACTCTAGGTCTCTTTCTCAATTAAAAAGAAAAATAGACAACGTTTTGTTTTATATCTACTATTATTCTCTCATGAAACAAATAGCAAAAGCTAAAGTCCCCTTAATTCATCTAATTATCGATCAATTTAATGAAAAATTAATAGAACCTAATTAAAGAAAAGTTTAAAATACAAAGTGATATTTACGTACAAAGAGTATAATGTAATATCTACCCTTAATCTAGCAAATAGACTGTTTATATTTAGGGATGAAGTTATCACTCATGAAAAGGGTCTGGAAGAGTAGATTTAAAAATAGACTACTATTTTTAACTTTTTTGAACGTCCCCAAGTTTTTTAACATATATAATCTTTTTATACAACTTTATTTTTTAACAAAATTATATCATAAAATCACACATTTTATTCTCTTTAATTTGACTGTAATCATGCTATATATGTTTTTAAGAAAAACATTTTCTTAAAAACATCTATGTATTTTGTGTATAACATGTGTAATTATTAACTATGTAATTATAAACATAACTTGTATAGTTATCATATTACTTGATTAATTATTTTTTATAACTTCATAAATTTTACTACGAGTAATAATAAATAACTTGCATAATTATCATAAAAACTTCAGTAAATATTTTTACAAATTGGGTAATTATTATTTTGGTGTAATTATAAACATTGCTTTGTGTAATTATAGTAAAACTTGAGTAATTATGTATGATATATGTGTGGTTATGGCGAGGACAAGAATTACCCCTTTCTCAAAAGGTATGTTTCGTGCCTTAGTGACTAAGCATGTTTTGTATGTTTTTTGCATTTTGCATAACCTTCCCTATATAAGACAAATAAAAATACATATTGATTAATCATTATCATTTATGACATGGTTTTATGTATTTATATCTATAGGGTAAGGTTTGATTAAGAACCAATTCTAATTTGAGAATTTGAGAACTTGAGAACTTGAGAACTATTTTGTGTTAAATTTAAACGATTATAACTTTTTTAGACATTATTATTTATTTTAAATACACCATAAAATCACAATTTCTTTTTTTTTTTTTTAATTTGAGTATTATATTGCTATATCAAATACAAAAATTTTATACGTCAATACTACATATATATATATATATAGTATAAAGATACATCATAAATATTATATGATGTACAACACATGCATTTTGATATACTAAATTTATATAGCACATATGTAATGCATGAATATTATACCCAGAATATTATAAAATTAATTTTTGATATTATGGAGTAATTTTATTAAAAAATTAATATGAAAAAATTATAAACGTTAAAAAATAGTATTAATTTTTAAATTCTCAAATTAAAACTAGTTTTCACGTGAGTCTCCACCATATCCATCTATATGTCGCTATATTAAAAAGGAAATGCAAACTACAAATCTTGACATCACACTTTGTCCCTCAAATGACCTTTGTGTACCTTCAAAGATCACATACTTAAGCAAGTAAAAAGGAAGTTATAGAAAGCACAGTTTGGTAGTGTGGGGTATGGTGGAAATCTAGCAGGGATCACTCACCTTATTAGTTTATTGGTATTTGTATATTCTCCCCACTATATAGGAGAATTAGAGACATTCCTCTTTTGTGTATGACCTAATTTTTTTTGTCCTCCATATATCCACCAACCTCAATTTCGGTATTTTGTTTCTTTTAAAGTGGTCCAAACAAGTTAACAAATATATGGATGTCTTGTTTGTGCATATGTGAGAAAATATATGTATGTATGTGTGTGCAATATATATATATATATATATATATATATATATATATATATATATATATATATATATATATATATATATATAAAAAATAAGCACTATTCAAAGGATAGATGGTTATAAAACTGAGATTTGGAAAATGTCTCGGTTAAAGTTCGACAAGATATAACTTGTATTGTATTTCAATAATATTTTAAAGGAGTATGGACTTTCATGGTTTAGATTTGCGACAAGATAAAACTTTAACCAGCAAATTATGTTTCATTTAACTTCATGTAACACTAATGCATGTAACTGTGATTTAGAAATTAGAACAAATGAATATTTTTATTCATACACACATATATGTGTTTTAGCATAAAGCAAATACCCTTCAACAGAGTATTAAGATAAATTTTAGCAAAATTATACTAAATCGACTAAGGGAACTAATAGATAAAAAAATCCTTCACACAATAATATACCATCCAGGAGTATTATATAGAGTGCTTTCGGTAAAATCTTTAGCATTATGTTAAAACATCAATGATTAATTCGATAAACATGATAAAAATTGATACTATCATTTATTCAAGGTTTTGCTCCTCAGTCCTCATGGTAAATTAACAGTCCCTAGAATAAATGAAGGGTATTGTTGAGGTTGATATGTAACATATGCTATTAGATGGATTGGAAATAATGATCATTATCTCAATTGGTTAAGGTACACATACACATAGATATAGAGATATTAGTAAAAAGTCTCACTTTTAACATAAAAGCTTAAGGTTGAACCAGAGAGTTTTTTCAATTGTGGGTTTACTACTGAGTGAGTTGCGGTTGCGGTTGCGGTACTGGATGAAAAATGAATACTCTCATCAAAAATAACATATATTCTCTAAAACAGTATCGTAAAATTGTAATGAGAAAAATGGAGATGGATTGGAATGCTGCCTACAATTTGATATGTCCTTAAAGATTGTTTATTTACACAGATAGGAATTATGATTTCAAAAGTTAATGCTGAAGATTAAAGGTGATTGGCTCATAATTAAACTATAAATATTGCTGATGTCTCTTTCTGAAGCTAATAGTCGTCTTTTTTTTTTTCTTCTTTTTTTCTGAAAAGCAAGTTAATACTCCACAAAGTTAATGGTTAGATAGGATAGTACTTTGTAGACTGGCTTCCCAAGGGAATTTTCGTTGAAGAAGGGTTTGTACTAAATGGAAATTTGTCAAATTTTTATACTAATAGTTTTTATCTAAAAAGTATAGATACAAAACTTATTTACTAAAATAGGTTAATTTAAAAACTTTTATCAAAACAAGGTGTATATATATATATAGAGAGGAGTGTTTCTAAGAAACCAATAGTTATATGAAAACCAAAGAAAATCACGGAAATCAATAACATAATTCAAATTTTTTTGTTATTTTAATTGTTAAAATGCTATTTAAGTGTTTGGTATATATATGTTGAGCATACGTACGAGAATGAAGAAACTTATGTATACGTAACACTATGTCGAATGAAAAATGGTTACGTATACGTAGCCTATATGTGACGTATATGTAAAACCATGCTATGGTTTTCATTTGATCCATACCTTTATTTGTATATACTCACACATATATATAGAGAGTAGTGATAAAAAATTTATAAATTATATGATCGTTTTCATTGGTTTTCTCTAGTTTTCTCATAACTTTGTGGTTTTCTTAGGATACCTTCTATATATATATATATTTAAATACACACACACACACACACACATATATATATATATATTAATTAGTGTTATTTAAAAGTGTAAGAAAATTTTACTAATTTTATAAACGAAAAAGAATTGTTTAGTGTTTTTTTCTTTTGTATATGACTTTATGTCTTTGTAAAAGTTATTCTAAAACATTCTTTTATAATATCAAGCGTTGTAATCTATTATCATTGTGTGTGTGTGTGTATATATATATATGGGTTCCTGAGAAAACCAATAGTTATGTGAAAACCAAAGAAAACCACGTAAAGCAATAACATAATTCAAATTTTTTTTGTTATTTTAATTGTTAAAATGCTATTTAAGTATTTGGTACATATATGTTAAGCATACATACGAGAATGAAGAGTCTTACGTATACGTAACACTATGTCAAATGAAAAATGATTACGTATACGTAACCTATGTGTGACGTATATGTAAAACCATGCTAGAGTTTTCATTTGATCCATACCCTTATTTATATATACTAACACATATATATAGAGGATAGTGATAAAAAATTTATAAATTATGTGACTGTTTTCATTGGTTTTCTCTAGTTTTTTCATAACTTTGTGGTTTTCTTAGGATCTTTCCTTATATGTATGAATATATATATATATATACATATATATATATATATGTATGTATGTATGTATGTATGTATGTAAGTATATGTATGTATGTATGTATGTGAACTACGTGTATATTATACGAATTGAATAAAAACTATTAAGTAAAATGAAAATTTATTAATTATAAATAATATTCTAAAATAAGATATGATTAATATCTTCCTTATTATATATAGAATGAAAATTTTGTTTCAAAACAAACATTTTAAAAATGACATTTTTTAAAAATTTCCTATTATAACCACCAATTTTAATTTATTTTGTTTATAAAAATTTTACTTTTTAACAACAATAATTTTTAAAATATTTTGTATTATTATAAAGGTTTGATGTTTTAGAAAAAAAAATTATTTATACAAATTTATTTTTTAGAAATAACATTAAAAAGATCTTTTTATTAATTTATTAAAAAATAAAAAAGAATATAATAATAATAATAATAAAAATAATAATAATAATAATAATAATAATAATAATAATAATAATAATATTATTATTATTATTATTATTATTATTATTACTAATTAGTATGATCATTTAATTCCAGAGAGAAACGAAAAAAATATAGTGAGGAAAAATATGTTGCTAGCATATGCTATTTTTAATTATTTTTTTATTAGAGTAGTTAGACGTGTGTGTGTATAGGAGGAGGACATGTACAAAGTGAGATTTTTTTTAAAAGTGTAGGTAGCAATCTTGACCTTTAATGAAACCGATTCAATGGTTAAGATTTACAAATTTTAGTTTTGTAATTAATTTTATATAGTTATGGTTTCCAGGGGTAAAAGATGGAATTAATTATCTTTTGTTGAGTTTTTAAATTAAATACTAGTTCACTCATTTTTTAAAACCCGATAATATTTATATACTCTATTATTTTTAACAAAATTATACATAAAATTTAGTATAATTTTATCTTTAAAACTTGTATAATATTAATATATTTTTTGTAGAAAAACCCAATGTTTTTAAAAAAAAATTATAACATTTATGAAAATGATGTTAATATCATATTAACACACATTTTGAACTATATGAAAATGTGTTTATGATAACATGGTGTAGGTATCGTTTTTTAATCTGTTTTAACATTATATATTGATTTACATGGTGATGTTATTATTTTTTAAAATATTGTAATTTGAATCGTGAATATATATTTGGTGTTTTTTATTTATAAAATGCTAAAAATAATAAATGTGTTGTTATAATTTTTATTTGTAAAATGCTAAAAATAATAAATGTAATTTGGTGTTGTTTTTACCAACAAAACAACAAATTTTATGGTGTTTTATAATAAAGCAACAGATAAAACAATAAAAAAAACAAAGTTCGTAAAATGTCATTTTTTTAAGATATATAATAATATTATACTCTTATTAAAGAAAAAAAATGTTTGATTTTGCGGTATAATTTTTTAATAATTTTGAATAGAAAAGTTATAAAATTTTAAAATAATGTAAGATCTTAGAAAAAATTAATAAAAATATCTATTCTAATATATCCCTCTAATTTTCTTTTACCTTACTTGAATCTTATACCTTAATAAGTATTTCATTTTTTAATGGTTAGGATTGTTTAATTAGCGTATTTAGACAAAATGAACTTATTATTAGAACCAGCCGTTATATGTGAGCGTGCGTACGCATGGACCAAATGTTTTACTTGTGAATTAGCAGCAATGACAGATTGATTAAATTTTAAAAACTTGAAAGCAACACCATGATTTAAGCTTTTAAACTTTATATTCACATATACTTTATGCTCAATCTAAAACCTTAAATTAAATATTTCATCTTGGATTTTTACATGATCAATAGAACTTAAATAGCCCCTATATCTTATAAGAGATTAGTTAATTAATCGATTTGTGTACTAACTTTTGTAAAAATATTCACTTTATTGCTAAAAGTTATTTACTCATACTTCTATATCTTGATAATTAATAAATCACTTTTAAGAAAGAATAAAAGTAAAACCAGATAACACCATATATTTCGTATATAATTTTAATTTTCTTTGTAACTGCCTAAAATTATTATCTTATGCATACTTCTTAATTTAACAGACATAACGTCCATACATCAAAAGTATAAAAATTGCCATAAACAATGAACATAAACTATATTGGTGCATTTTACCTACATATCTAAGTGATAAAAAGCCTAATTTACTTCTTTTAAATTATGCACTCTTATTACGTAATAATGAAAACAGTTTAATTAGATAATATGCATTTGGCGTTGTGGTCCAATAATATTAGGTGATGGTTTGTGCTTTAAATCTTTAAGGGCTCTGATTCAAATCTGACTAAAAAAGTTTTTCCATTATGGTAGGTATTATATATGATAATGTTCCTGAGTGAGTCAAGCATATAACGTCAAAATAAATCTGAACTCTTGACATTTCGTTTCAGAAATACTCACATAGGTATTGAGGATAGTTCCGAATAACATTAATGAAAAGTTAAATTACGTAATATGAAATTGGCATTGTGGTCCAATGACATTAAGTGATGGTTTGGGGCTTTAGATATTTAAGGGCTCTGGCTTAAATTTGAATCAAGAGGCTTTTCCTACTATGTTAGGTATTCTCCTTGATGGTGTTCATATGCAAGTCAGGTCTAGAGCATAAAATCAATATGGACGCTTGACATCCCGTTTTAGAAAGGCTCACTTAGCTTCGAAATTGAGGATAGTTACAAATGACATTTATAATAGTTAAATTACGTAATAAGGTTTATATATATTAAATTTGTGTCGACGTGTTAGAAAATCTCCTTGATCTCTTGGACAATAGCATTTACATTGAAGATGTACTGATATATAGTGGGGAAGGCCGAGCTTTGGATCATATGGAAATGCCAGAACTACGTAGCATTTAGCTTCGAAATTGAGAGATGGTGTCCTTCATGATATTTTTCTCCTTTCTTTGGATGTTGTTCAGATCGAAAAATATAAATCCTAGGGGATAGATTGAAATTGTTATTACTTTTAAATACAAATATATTCATAAATTCGATAAAATTAAGATATTATATATTCCAGTAAAGAGTCACCTAAATAAAAACGAAATGATTTTCAGGTACTACTTTAATGATGTTATGAGAGCATTCACAACTCACCCTCCATCTTCATCTCTATAATTACACTAAAAAACACTATTTTTTCTCTCTTCTTTTCAATAAAATAATATTTTTTTATACTTTTATCATTACATTTTCTCTCTCCTACACTCACAACCACTTTCAACAAATATTAAAAAATTAATATAGATGAATAGTGTTTTATCAAATATAGAGATGAACAGTAACATGTGCTCTATACTCCACTCACAACTACTAATAACCATTCTCTATAATATAAAAAACACACTCACAGATTTATAAAGAGCCTGCTATAAATGCTCTGAGTCATGATGTACAACGAGAAAAACTAAAGCTAAAAATTATATGAGTAAAGTTGGAATAAAGCATTTTAATATTATATTCAAGTGAATAAGAACCACTAGTTTTCAACCATAATTAATGAAAACAGCGTATGATAATGACTCATCTTACGAATATCAAATTATTTTTGCTCACTAAGTATATATAAATGGTTTCCAACTTTCCATATTATACGTGATTATTACGATTACACATATTCGAGGACATATCAGTATTAACGGTTTTCGGAGATGACGGATAAAATTCATGGATGTTTACGGGAGCATGTAATTTGGTCTTTCATTGCTATTTAGATTTAACTTTAATCTTAGGTTTGTCTTTAGTTTTAACGGTTTTGTGTATTGGTTTGTATTTTACTTAGCTTTGTTTTTAGTATTACAAATCAGTGTTAGCTGTTTTTTACATTTTTCTTTAGTTACTACTTACTATATTCGGCTTTAGTCACAAAAAATTTATCATTTTCATGTTTGTTTATTTTTTGTTACGGATAAATACTCTTATGATAATTACCATTGTTCCACGTATTCTTTTTCTATAATTTTACCAAAATAAAAAAAAAAATTTAATTGGGGTCCGAATTGAAACAATCTCTTTATCTTCTAGAAAAAAGAAAAAAAAAGTTAATTTGTTCACATCTCAAATTCCTTATGCCTTACCGTATAAATGGGATTCTGTGAGATACTGTTGTTGTTATAATTGTTTGTATAAAAACAAATAATTCTGTTAGTTAAACAAAATATTTTTACTTCTTGTTATCTTTTTCGCAAAACATTATTTTTGTTAAAACCAGATTATTTATGAAAAGAGTGAATTACCATTTTAGTCCCTGAAGTTTGGTATTATTAATCTTTTTAGTCTAAAATGAAATCTTTAACTTTTTTGATTCTTAAGACTTTAATTTTGTAACGGTTTTGGTACATAAAATTAACTCTGTTAGTTTTTCAATTAAATTAGATAATATGTTAATCATTTTGTATTTAAGGGACTTTTATGTATTGCTTGATACTTAAAGCTTTGTTTATTTAATTAACTTTAAATAATAATATATGATAGAAATAGAAAATAAAATAGAAAAATAAATAATTTGATACAAAAAGAAAAAAAATAAGAAATTGTTGAGATGATGTAAAGGCTTTAGGCTTCTAACAATATAACTTAAGATCTAAACTAGTAATCTAAAAATATTCATCTATTTAATTTTTATTAAATAATAATCTTTAATAGCAAATTTCAGATTTCGTTTTAAAATAAGAAATATACAGTAAATATCCTTTATGTTTAAATATATATGTTGGCACGTTTAATCCTTTACAGTAGCAAACGTTAAATTTTAACTTTAAATAATGACACGTGCTTCTCTTGATAGTGTAAAACGGTCTTTCCATGACTAAAAACCTAAAACTAAATTAAAGTAAAAAGTATATAAACTAAAGCATACCGATAGACTTTCTGGCTCTATCACGTAAATAGACTCTCATCTAACGTCTTGTAAGTCATAAAATTTATATACTAATGTAACTTCTATTAGAGGATGATATACATATCGTAACCAGAATTCATTAGAATCATTCTTATAATTAAATGGTATGTTTACGATTAAATGGTATATCTTATGAGTATAGACCCAGATTATGATCCACGTAATCTAAAAAATCCAGGAACTATTGTTAAAGTAAATATGGTACTAACATTTTTTCGTTCATTATTTTTATACAATAATTTGAAATTTAGAATAATTTAAGGATTTTTGACCAAAATGGTCATGATTTACTAGTTTTTCTTTTTCCAAAATGGTCATGAATTTTCAACGTGCAAGTTCCCAATTCATGGAGGATCCAGTCAAACCAAGCCGTTCATTTTGCCCCTTTTCAGCCTATAGGTTGTCAGCTAAGCTAGCATATTCGACACACAAATATAGGAAATGTCATACGTGACTGATCGAGAACACGCCATGTGTAAAGTTGCAGATTGTCACAGCCCGTATTACACGTCACCAAGGCTGTAATACACGTCAGTTTCCAGACTTGTTTTAAACGCTAACCTTTAACAATGATACAGGCTTAGCCGGCGTGTTGGTCCTCTTCAAGCCATTGACTCCAATGAGTAGACTACTAGGGTCAGCCCGTATCATATTTACGGGTTAGCCATTTCCAAGACAACTAAGGTCAGCCCGTATCTTAATTGTATCTTCAAATAACGTTAAATGGGATAACTTACTGATCAAGTTACCCGAAGGCTAAATTTCTTTTAAGAACCAGATTTTAAGTGGAAACAAAATCACCTTAAAAGAGTTTGGTCGCAATTTTTTTTAAATCACTAACATTGAATGACGATTATGATGAGGATGTTGATCGTATTTGTAAAGAAAAACACGAAGAAGACAGCGAAAGATTGGCACCAAAATTTTGCGCAAATACCTCATGATCATATTATACAGTACGAAAAGCACGCGAATTGGTCTTATGATTATAACCGATGTGTTAAGATTGCTCAAATATGTGGGTTGTTTATTTTTCATATTTAGTCTAAGTAGTAAAAAAATGCTAAATAAAAAACATAAAAGTAAAATAGAAAATATAAAATATAAATATTCTAAAATAAATAAATACGAAAAACGTTTTTATCATAAAAGAAACCTGAGTTGTTTTTTTGAAACACACTAGGCATGTTCGGTCGCGCGTTGCGCGGGTAGTTGCATCACTAACTTAAATATCAAAACCTGAATACAAAAAGTATCGTAACGACTATCGCTCTGACTTAGAACTTGAAAACGTCAAGCAAACAGAAAGAAATGCATAACGTCAATGTAATATAATAAACATAACAAACGTGTCGAATTAACACAAGCTTTCTCATACTTTCATACACCCTTGACATGCAATAAAGAGAAAAAATTATTTAACCTCTATACACGCATCAACTTTTATTTTCATACACACTTTATTAAGGAACTATTTGATTTATTCTATTTGTCCATATCACTTGTGAGTAAAAAAATTACATGAAAAAACAAAAATTGATGAAAAAAAAAATAATTGGCAGCTACCAAACTCAAACTCGCGCCTTTTAGTAGGAGGAACAACATGCTAATCTTTGGGTTGGCCAACTTTTTTATTAAAAATTTGCAACAAAAATACTTATATTCACTATCTAATTCCGGTTTAAAAAAGTACGAAGTGGCTGTGACAAGATATTCTTTGATCAACACTCAGCATACCCTAAATAATTAAAAATAACAAATCATTAATTCGAACTTGCTTGATTAAAAGTAACAAAGGATTAATGCGAAACAATATTTATAAATGATAATTTACCCACGTTTCATGTGCTTGTCTTTAATGATGCAAATAATAAATTAGGTATTTAAAACAATTTTTAATTACTAAAATCACTTTTATGTAAACATAAAAAATACATCATTAAGACATGACAAATCACAAATGATCAAATACGAAAACAAAAAAAATTTTTGTGGCCAAAGCACAAAAGCTGGAAATTCCTTATAGCTAGAACTTTAAAATTATATAGATAAATAATTGTGTCATATTATCGACATCCATGTTTACCGGTTCCGAATGTTCACAACATTCTTTTGATTTTGATATTGATGATGGCATAGGGCTAGTGCATGCATATTGATAGTGACCTTTCTTTTTGCACCTACTATAAGATAGAAGGGTTTTTTCTTGACCACGAGAAACGATTCACTTACTTTCACGAGGATGTCCGGCTTGTCTTTTATCCATGTGTGGTGGTTTTACACCCATTACGTCTTCTTGTATCTCACATTCTAATTCATTCCGAAGTGGGAAAATGACTCCTTCATACGTATGCTTGAAACACTTGTTTGAAAAGCACCACATCCCTATAGTCTAATTGTTTTAAATTTCTACTAACCGCAATAACATGACACATGGAAAACTGGACGTACAAGTCCCATTTCCTACAACTACATATTCGAATATTTAGATCGATAGACATTTCCCACATCTGTTTGCCATTTCATAGTGATATGTATTAATACCGGTAATTGTCCACTATACACATTTAGAAATACTCCTATAGATATTACCTTCAGCCCACATAGTGAGGAAAGTTTTGCTTTTTTCTGCGAAAAATAAATAAATAAATAGAATTTTCATAAAAAATCTAAATTTTTTTTAAAAGAAATCTATTTTACTTCTTGTCGGGCAACGCTCAAAATACCAATCGGTTCATGAAAAAATTCCCACAGCTTCATTATAGGTAGTTTTCTAGCATTCAAAGCTAACACATTAACCGACTCAGCAATGTTGGAGGTCATAACATTATAGTGTTGACTTGTGAAATGAGCTCTGGAATTTTATGAAAAACTTGACAAAGCATATTAAAACAATACTCAAACTCAGATTCTGTATACGCTTTACAAGTTCACCACCATAGTTGCTCATGTTTCTTGGCTGCTAATGACTTTAAACGTAAGTTCATCATCAACTACTAACAACATTGACCGTGATGTGCATCCGAAACATGGTCCTAACCGCCAAGTCAATTGAAGTGGCTCTATCGGATATTATCATCAAGTGTGGATTATCTCCAATATAATTTTTTAGCTTTGATAAAATAAATAAACAACATTTACGCAACACGCAAAATCTGATTGTTACCGTACATGCCGACCGCTATAAACATTTCTTTTAAAATGATGAGCACCATCAATGATAATTTACAGTCGCAAATAATCTAGCAAACAAAACATTGTTGGTCAATAATATAATTATTACTGAAACAAAAAAAATTAAATGTATACCATCTGCAACACTTATAGCACAAAAAGAAAAAAAATTCAAACAGACTGTTATCATTCATTAAAACATGAGTAACAATCCCTAGGAATATATAAATCAAAAGAAACCCGCTTACAATCATGTCTAGAAATAGGTATCTGAGTATTAGAACCACGAGAAACATGTATGTTACCGATAGAACCAACAAAAAGACGCATCTTACTCGATGAACTAACATCAGATTCCTAAAGAAAATATGACTTAAAATTTTCATACGAACTTTTTTAGGCCATTTGAATAAAAAAATAAACATCTAGGTCACCGCATAAATCAATTGAATTAGAATACATAGATATTTGATACGACACTCGTGTTAGGTACGTTTGGAAGCACATAATACTGAGAAATAGGAGCCATTAGATTAGAAAAGCTGTTGTTTGTAGGTAAACTTAAATTACGTTGCATATAGTTCGCCGAAGCATATTAAAGAGCTCCATTCACGCATTCTCATTTTTCAAGCTAAAAACTACAACATTGATAGAACTCCTTTTTTAAAACTTTTAGCAAAATGCGAAATAACAAGGTAATCTTGTATAAATATAGATTTTTTCAAAATAAAAAATTTAAAACAAATAAACTAGCGCCGGCTAAGTTTGCAACTATGGGATATAGGCGAAGCCCACATAACTCTCCATGTCTACTAACAGGATGTCGGAAATGTACAGGGCAGGTTATGCGTACATCATAGATCTAGGCTAAGCCTGTAATTGTGATACGAGCTTATGCAAGGCCCTGTTCCCGAGAAGACTCACAGTTGGTCAATCATAACTGAAACATTATATAATTTATTTAGTCATAAAACATCACAGTGAAAAAACATAGATCATTCATCACATTCATGAAACATGTTTGTCAAATTATAGGAAATACGCTAATTAAAACCTTTACATTGTTCTTTCCAAACTAAAACAATAAATTAATATATGAGAATGCCGGTCTCTGATTTCCTAGTAGCTCCATGACTTGTGTCATCCTTAGCAATCATCATTACATTATACATACAAAGTCAACGTTGCTGAGTGAATTCTAGTTTTATAATATATAGAAAAATATATTCTTAATCCTCCTTTAAGGAACACACATTTATCATCCATGCTATACATTACCGCGTTTATTATCTTTATTTCACCCATTATCATTCTTTTTCATTATAATGGGTTTGCACAAATCAAGAGCCAAAACATACGGTTGACAAGGAATGCCACATACCCTTGCCACTACACATATAAAGTGGTAGCTAACCCTGACATTTGACCCACACTACAAGACATGTAGCATGTTTATGAATAAAGATCCATTCATTTCATTTGACTCATATAGGTGAAGTCCATTTGTGCTTGAAAGACTTTTTAATCATCATTAGGGTTCACTATCATTTCTTTCATTAGTTAATGTTCCAGTTTAGCATTGATAATACTTTATAAAGTATCTTTTATATCTTCAAGTAACACAGAACATTAGATAGTACAATCTTAAGAACTACACACATGATAACTTCATATCGAACACACATAAATACCTAGTTAACTATTAGTTAACACTTACTGAAATTTGAGATGAAAATCTTCGAAGTGTCACTATATGCGGGTAATAATATCTGGATGCAAGGCAAATGAGGTTGAACACTTGATGCGAGTGTTGATGACAAATGTGAGTGAATGGTTAATGTGGATGAAGGACTAACGCGATTAAAGTTAAACTAATGCAGATGGCTACACAAGGTCATTAAAACTTTTGGGACAAATGCGGGTGAGGAAACCAATACGGGTACCCAATGTGGGTGACCAACACTTGGTCATTATGAGAAACAATGATGAATGCTGATGAACAAGTCATGGTGGACTACAAATGCGGGTGATAGTGATGAATTGCGAAGAACAGTAAACAGATGCTGATGAGTTAACTTTATGGCCATTATCATTCTTAGTGTTTCTACTGTATAATTAAGTAGTTTGTGATTCTAATCCGTAGATCCAGGGCTCATATAGCTAAGGTTCATCAATAGAACACAACATGCACGAATTATCATCATAAAACATATTAAAACATAATATTCACGTAAAAATGCCACCTTTATTTGAGAAACATAGATTTAACAATGGTTTATCATATGAATATGCATAACAACCCAAAAGTATAGAAAACACGTAAATAAAGGGATCTAGAACTCACCTTTTGAAGCCTTCGAGTAAAAACCTAGACCCAAAAGTACATACATGCACACGTAAAAGCTCAATTTTACACATATAGTTACATAATAATTGTCTTAGAAGCTTAGATCTAGCTTAAATCTTTAAAGACGTATGATAAAAGTCATACATTTGGTGAATACTTTAACTTTCTCTCTCTAACCATGGGCTTTAACCCTCTCTCTCTAACCTTCAAAATTATTGTATGGAAATGAACAAGGGGACGGCCCTCCCTTTTTATACACATACAAGGGTAACTTTTTGCTCTTGCCCACTTTTGGCCCTTCGACTTATTTAAAACCGCCATTTCATACCTTTCCTTTCTTTATTTTTAAAGTTTCGGGTGTTACAGCTAATCCTTGGAAGGATATGTAGGTTAAGCTTGTAAATGTGACGTCGGTTGACCCTAGGATGGAGATTTAGGCTAAGCCTGTAATTGTGATATTGACTAACTCTAGAAAAGAGATGCATGCTTAGCCTTTAAGTATGATACGAGTTGACCCTAGTAATTTGCTCAGCCCGCAAGTTGTCTTAGTGAAGTGTAACATAGGTTGCTTCAGCCTACAACTTTACACGTGGCGTGTTCTTGGCCGGCCATGTGTAGAATTCCTATCTTTTGGTGTCGAATGCGTTAACTTAACCATCAGCTTATAGGCTGGAAATGAGCAAAGTTGACAGGATCATACATGATGATAGGATTTGCAGGCTAAAAATTGATGACCATTATGATAAAAGTTGGTCAACCATGACCATGGTACATGCATATGAACCAAACTTCTATTGGAGGATGATATGCATATGGTAATCATAATTCATCAAACTTCGATTAAATGGTATGTCTTACGATTAAATGCTATACTTACGAGTAGATAAATCATCCTATATTATGCATATGGTAACCTAGATTATGAAACGTGTAATCTAAAAAAATCCAGTAACTATTATTAAAATAAATATCAAAACAAAAGGCAACATGTTTTTCGTTTATGTTTTATATGATAAGTTGAAATTGGAAATAATTTAACTACATTTCATATGTGATCCCACTAATTTTCCACTTGACGGGGTCCACCATTAATCCTTACATGTATAAATTCATGGCTACAACCCCTCAAAAACACATTTCCCCTTCCTTAATTTCTTACACTAACATTTCACAAACACAATAAATCACAATGCTAACCTCTATGCTTAAACTTAATCACCAGTCCCACTCATTATGGGTCTCGTGTCTTTCGGCCTCCCTCCGCACCGCAACCGCGTGCGCCATCGTGGCCGCTGCCACCCTCTTTGGCCCCGCCGCCCTCCGCCGCGAAGTCGCCTTCCCGGCCTTCTCATACGTCACCGTCATCCTTATCATCACGGGCGCATCCCTCGGGGACACCCTCCGGGGCTGCTGGGACGCCGTTTGCGCCACGGTGCTAACGGTCGTTCCGGCAATACTGGGCCTGTGGGCGATAGGGCCGTCGCAGCTGACGACGGCGGTGGTGGTGGGCGTGGCGGCGTTCGTGGTGATGCTGCCAGATCATAAGACGCATTTGGTGTCGAAGAGAATAGCGTTGGGGCAGATTGTGATTGTGTACGTGGTGGCGTATGATAAGGGTGATGAGGCTGATCCGGTGATGCATCCTGTACAGGTGGCGGCCAGCACTGCCGTTGGGGTTTTGGCTTGTGTTATCGCGTTGTTGATTCCGTATCCTGGTCTGGCTACGTGTCAGGTAATGACTGGATTGAATGGTGCATGTATATATATATTAGTTTTAGTAAAATAGTTTATTACACGATTTGAATAAACTAAATATTAAATACAATATAAAATTAATTAAGTACAAAATAATATTTTAATATAATATATGACTAAAATTATATATGAGTAAAAATTAAAAGTAATAAAACAATAATATTAATTTTTTAAAAACTTTTGTTTGTAAGCTTTTTTTTTTTCGAAATGAAATTAAACATTTTGTTTAAAACAGTTTATACTTAAAAAATCATTTTTTTTCTTATTTATCTTAATTTTCTATTATTGGTATTAGGTAATTAATTAATTTTATAATATATAGTTTTAGTAAAAAGTTTATTATAATTTGAATAAAAATATTAAATACAATATAAATTAATTAATACAAAATAATATTTTAATTAATATATTACTAAAATTATATATGAGTAAAAATTAAAAGTAATAAAACAATAATATTAATTTTTTAAAAAGTTTGTTTGTAAGCTTTTTTTTTTTTCGAAATGAAATTAAACATTTTTAAACAAGCCTTTCGCATTCCCTTGGAACAAAAAGGAAGATTACTACAATATATATTGACTATAAGCATTTTTAAAATACCGAGTAGTTTTTTACGATGGTTTAATAAAATAATTACCAGCAGATAATTAAAAAATATATATAAAGGAGTATGTTCGTTTAAGAAGTGCATAAATTAAATAATAAAAGCAATATATGTTGTTAACGGTAAAATTATATAATGCGGCTGTGTATAGTGTTTTGAATATATATAATACGTAAAACTACTACATAACTATCACGTTTTTCTATTTAATACTGTTTCCATTATTTTCTATACTCTATTTTATATACTGGTGTCATGCATAGAGTTTGAATAATTGTAAACAGTTAATATTAACGAAAATACTATAAGGTTGAATATTATTAGTCAACGATCTAAGATATAGCAGCTTAATATTTTACAAATCATGTTAGTAAACTAATTATGTTTATTTTGTATTTTTGTGAAGTTGATTGCTTATACTTATATGGTTTATATATAGATTGCAAGTATCAATTTAGATATTTTAATTCTAGTTTTTACCTATGAGTTATCTATAAATAATAGCTGTATGCAGATAATAGCAGTCCAACAACATATACGACATACACTTGCATATATCCATATATATATATATATATATCAATATCTATATATATATTTCAATATCTACCATATATATACGTAATACGTGCAAAGATACATAAATCATATATGCATGCATTAACACATATACATGCATATATCCATGCAGTTTTATAATTTAATAACTAATTAATTTAATGACGTTATCTTATGATTTTTATATAGGTGAAAAAGAAGTGCAAGCTTTATGCCGATAATGCTTCAGAGATTGTAAAATTATGTGTAAAGGCATTTTGTGCGAAAGACGACACAAGCGCACAAGCATTTGTTTCACAAGCCAAGTCACTAACCATTAAAGGACGAAAACTTCTAAATGCCATCAACTCCAAGAAAGTAAGCTCCAATTTCCATTTTGTATAAATGATTATGTTTTTGTTTTCAAATCAAATATTTTAACTATCAACACAACTTTTCGAATGTAAAAATAAACAAACATATTCAGTAAATTTATATCTTATTAATAGCAAAAGCTATTTGTAGAGTCTGGACATGTTAATTGGAAGAGTACAAACGTTTGAGAAAAATTGTTACGTTGTTGAAAAATTATAAAAAAACTTATGCTTATGAATATTATTAATCACTTATGCAGGAAAGCATGAAATGGGAGACACTTCCGATAAACTTTTTGAAACCCTACTGCATGAACACAGCAGAAAAGTTGCAAGATACAGAGATGCCGATACGCGGGATGTTAATGGCGTTGCAAAATATTCATTCATTTCCACCACAAATCCTTGATGAAGATCTAAAAGATCACTTGCATAAGCTTCAAGAACACATGACACAAACCTTTAATCAGTTAAAATCTTGCATGCCTTTTGATTTAGCAACTTTTCCTGAATCAAATCTTGAAAATCTAACATTTTCCCTCCATTCTTTCCCTCAAACCCACAAAGATTTGCCCACTTTTTTCTTCTTATTTTGTTCCATATTACTTCAAAGAAAGATGAAAACCAATTGTCCACTAGCAAAACCTACACCATCAAATGATGAACCAATTAAGAAGAATCAAGAAGAGGGTCTTTTCGAATGGATTAGCGCGTTTGTGATGCACAGAAGATTCATGCTAGCATTGAAATGTTCGCTATCAGTTGGTTTGGCGGTTCTGTTTGGATTAATATACAGTAAAGAAAATGGGATTTGGTCCGGACTGCCTGTAGCAATAAGCATTGCAGCTTCAAGAGAAGCTGCATTTAGAGTGTCCAATCTCAAAGCTCAAGGAACTGTGTTAGGAACTGTATATGGAGTATTGGGCTGCTTTATTCTTGAAAAATATGTTAAAATAAGGTTCTTGATTCTTCTCCCATGGTTCATATTCTGCAGCCTAATAAGGCAAAGTCGAATGTATGGTCCAGCAGGTGGGGTGTCAGCGGTAATCGGGGCTGTGTTAATTCTAGGTAGGGAGAATTTCGGTTCACCAACAGAATTTGCTATCATCAGAATTGTTGAAGCATTCATAGGGTTATCTTGTTCAATCGCTGTTGAACTCATGTTTCGACCCACGAGAGCTTCGACTCTAGCAAAGATCCAACTTTCCAAGACCCTCCAAGTTTTGCACGAGTGCATATGCACTGTGAGTCATTGTGGTCAAAAAGATTGTCTTGGAGGTGATCTAAAGAAACTTAAAGCTAATGTGAATGAGCTAAGAAGGTTCATTGAGGAGGCTGAAATGGAACCCAACTTTTGGTTTTTGCCCTTTAATGCTCTTTGTTATAATAAGCTATTAAAGACTATGTCAAACATGGAGGGCCTGTTAGTCTTTTTGAACCATGCAAATTCTTATTTGCAACAAGAAAACTTGAGTTTGAATAAACTTGAGGATGAGGTTGAGCTTTTTAAAGAAATGGTTCAACCTTCAATCAAGTGTTTTGAAAGGGTTGTTTTGGTCAAATCACTAAACAAACTTGAGAAGGAACTTCAAAAGAGTAATGCTTGTGACGCATCTAGTGATCTTGAGATGGGGAAGTTACCAATCAGCCAATATAAGTTAAATATGCAAGGACCAAATGGTGAGGATGAGATGGACAGCATGATAAATTTATATATAAAAAAATCATATGAACTTGTTTTTGGTGAAGGGTCATGTAAGGAGGTGAAGGGGCATGAGGTTGTATTGAGTTCAAGTGCTTTTGCCTTTTGCTTAAGAGATTTGATAAGGGAAACTAGAGAGATTGAGAAAGGGATAATGGAACTTTTGCAATGGGAGAATCCTTCAAGTCATGTAAATTTGTATGAAATTTCTTGCAAGATAGATGCTTTGTACAATATTTAATTAACTTGTATGGAAAATATTTAAATTTAAAGAATGGAATTGTTTTCAATATATACAATAGAGTTTTCATTTTATATCTTGATAAATCTTTCATTTGTGCACAAAATTAAACATATGAATACCATCATACTACAAAACGCTAAGGGGCCGTTTGGTTCGCAAAATGTTTTGCAAAGAAATTAGAATTGAAAATGGAATTGGAATTGGAATTGGAATCTTGTTAAAATTGATAATTTGTTTGGTTGGTCAATTTTGAATGAAATTGAAATGTTAATTTTGAACATTCCATTGGATTGTTAAACATTCCATGGGTAAGTGGATGGAATGTGAATTCCAATGAATGAAAAAAATTTTCCAATTCCAATTCCATCCATTGACCAACCAAACATGATTTTGGATGAAAAATTTTCCAATTCCAATTCCAATTCCTGAAAATTCCATGAACCAAACGGGGCCTAAGAATCACCCAACGGATATTCACCAACGGAAAAATTTGTCGGTAATTTTTGACGCAATATCAACGAATCCCATGAAATCTTCAAAAAGTTAAAAAAAATTACTGTGATGAATTACCAAGAAAATCCAAAAAAATAAAAAAATTAAAAAATTTTACCTGTTGAATTAAATTAATAATTTTAATTTTCGTTGAAAAAATTAACACCATAAAATTCATCTTTATAACTTTACTAGGTTATATCCCGTGTATTACACGGTTTGAATAACAAATTAAATATTTATTGATAGTGAGTAGGAATTGTAAAACGTTATTTTAATATCACATATGATTAAATTTACGTATGGTTAAGTATTTTGATTCTTTATTATTTTTAAAAATTTCGTTTTAAAAAATTGCTTTGAAAATGTTTTATTATTTTATCCGTATTTGTTGTTTAAAAACTCGGGTTGTTTTTAAATAATGTTCTTTATAAAAATTTTTATTTTAAAAAAAAAGATGAATTAAATATTTCATAATTTAAAAAGCTTCATTTTTTTAGAATTCATAGTTTTAGAAATTTTATTTTTGAAAAAATATATTTTTTAATCAAAATACTTAGGTTTTATTTAATGAAAAAATATTTAAAAATTATTAATTCATGGATTTGAATTTATAATAGAGAGAGAAAGAGAAATATTTGGAAATTAGTTACTTGACTTTTAAAAAATAAAATAAATAGGTTAGGCGGGCAAATAATTGGGGGAAGCATTGTGGGAATGCCATGTGTCCTACATTGTAAATGATTATTAGTATAGATTAATTTACCTTGAAAAATTATTATATCTTCTAAATTCTCTCCTAATGTTTCCTTTCAAAACGTCCCAACAAATATTACGTGATAAAACTCCCCTCAAATAGGATGTAAACGAACCAAACGTTCAATGAATAGTTCGTAAACCATTCTATGAAAATTCGTTTATGTTCGTTTGTTTGATAAATGAACGAACATTAACAATAAATTTAGTTCATTTAGCTAAACGAACGAACATGAACAGAGGTATTATTTGCTCATTTGTGTTCATGATTCGATAAATTCTTCATTTATGCTCATTTACATTGTTCATGTTCGTTTGTTTATATTTGTTTATGTTCATTTTCTAAATATTAGTTTATGGATCTTATAATTTTTATTTTATAAACAGCATAACGTGTATACTTTATAATTTTTTATATTCGTAAGAGTTCGAGTAATATGCTTGTTCATATTCATGTATATGATTATTTGTCAAACACTTAAATTTAAATAGTACATGGCCGTTTGTGTTGGTGAATTGCTCGGTTTGTGTTCGTAAACCGTTCAGTTATGTGTTCGTGAACCGTTTGTGAATCGTTCGTAAACAAGTTTAATTTCTTATTGAACAAACATGAACATAAATTTTCGTTCAGTCAGTGTTTCTAAGTAGTTCATGTACACTTTCAATTCTTAATAAACAATCATGAACAAGGATCTGTTTGATTCGGTTTCGGTTTTTTACAGCTCACCCTCAAATGATTCTCACAATTAAACAAATAATATTAACTTAATAACAAAAAAATGAATAAATCCTGCGATATATTTATTTATCAAATAATTTTTTAACATTGAAGACTATAATGTTAAAATGCATTTATTATTACTTGTATTAATCCACAAATTCTCCTATTTTTATGTTTCAACATCTTTTGACGGAATATGATAAGAATTTCAATCTTTGATTTAACTCCTAACCTTGGGGTGTACTTATTCGCATTATCACCGAATGTTTCATATTTTTTTCAACTTCAATAGTATAATCGCTTTCTCTATATTTTTTTACAAAAATAGCAGCCCACGTTTACCTCGTTTAAGCATTTGTTTAGACATTTTATAATTTCCTACTAAACAAAAACAACACATAAAAAAGTAAACTACTCATCTATACACAACAACTAGATTATTAAATTATAAACAACATATACAAGTTAACAATTACACATGTTGTGTTTAAAAGATTTTATACAAAACCTATAATAATCTATATATGTCGTGCTCAAAAGATTTTAAACAAATCAACAAATCATCTATAATCAACATAGTCAACCTATAGTCATATATGTTAATACTAGACAACAAGAGACCACATCCACGTAACGCATAAGCTGACATCAAGGGACCACACATAAACAACTCTAAAATATCGATGCAAACATTTATATTTAAAATTCAATAGAATTATATTATTTTAAATGCTAAAAGAACAAGTATAATATGGTGCGCCAGCATATTCCCTTCATCACGGTCAAATAATAAGTAGGTGGTGCTATCAATTCTATCATCTATTTGTTAAATACCAACAAAAAACAGTGATAGATCATCAGAATGGTCGTAGTCTTCCTCATCGGCATTATCATTAACACCAAGGATATGTCGTTTAACTTGTAATACTAAGGTTATGTCGTTTAACTTGTAATATGATGTGGTATCTCGGTTTGCATAGGTCATTGACAAATAACACATGTGTAACTTTTTCTGCAAGAACGAATGGTTAAGATGGATAACCATTTGTTGCAAGGTTGACAACTGTAAAACTATATTTGTCAAGTTGAACAATTGTATTGTTGTTCATCCACTTACATTTAAACATAGGTATATAGAAAGTTGTGTAATTTAATACCTAAATTTCTTGGATGACACTGTAATAAGAGTCTTTAACTATTGCTAATCTTATATCATGACCCATTCTGTTGACTTTAGTTGTTGATTCTATTAATGAAACTCTACTATTTTGTATTGTACTTTTTTCATCTTGATCTTTGGTATATAATATATAAATGTTGATGATGTACCTCTGTCAGGCCTTTATCCTGGTTGTTTCTAAAGTTTATCAACATTTGATTGGGCATGAATTATCTTTACCTTATTTATAATCCGCAAAGAGAACTACTAATTATGCTTAATTTGAAGTTGAATAAGGTCTTTATCCGGGTAGGTCGATTATAATAGTCTCATGTGTTCCTCGAGATATGGAGCAAGACAAGTCATGTGTTTTGGGACACAGTGTTGGGTATCATATGTGAACTTTATCAAATAAAAGTTACTAAAAATAGAAAATTTTAGATGAAAAGTTCCATGGAAGCTTTTAATAAATAATTCGATTAATTAAGCCAAACAAGTATCTAATTACATGTGTATAAACAATTAAACAACCATAATAGGGTATAGATCAAACCTTTGATGATAAAGCTCAAACCTTTACACCTTGGGAGCAAATACAGTCTTGCTAGATGATCTTGATCATAACATAAAGCTTGTAATGATTACAAACTACAAAATCTGGAAATGAAAGTGGCTCAAAGCAGCAATGGTAGCGGGGGATGATAGTGGTTGTGGTGTTCGACCGATCTAGGGTCGATTTGGGGGGGGGGGTGTTTGTGGTTGCGTGGTTACTAGTTTATCCTTTTTGTATCAGACATTTGTTGAACATAAGACATGGATCATTTTACATTCATATATATTGTTCAACTATTCTAGTTCTTGTTTTCAATTTGAAGTGGTTTAGCAAACTACTCTTAGTTTGAGCGTGGCCATGTATTTAACATCAGTTGAAATCAATGAGGGCGCCAGAATGTCCATTTCCTATATTCATTGAAGCATATAATTCCTTTGAGTACATACAATTCTCATGTCAGATACTATTCTCAAAGAAGAAAATATTTACAATATAGTATGTATGCTCTTTGGTATATCTTTTCTTTTATGTGCATATTGGTATATTTTATTCTTATACGTTGTTCTTTGGTATCTTTTTATTCTTATATCTCTTTTTTATCATTTTTTATTTTCCTTTGTTTTTTCATTCTTCTAATTCTTTTTCTTTATGTATATATAAATGAGAATTATTGAATCAGAGAATAACTAGCTTGAGTATGACAAGAATGTAACTCTTATTCGGTATTAGCATGGAATTAGTATTACCAAAAATCCTAATATGTTACCCAGTTTAGTCATAGATGATTTACTTCCAATAAATCACAATCCATTTTGTTTTCCATTCTGGACAACAAGCCTAACAACATATCAAACAAAATCCAAAACATTTCCTTTTTATGCCTGTGTGTAATAATTCAAAATCTTAAAATATACTATCATTTCCAATGTACACTTAAAAATTCATTTTTAGAAATTTCATCAAACTGATAATATTTGTAATATTTTTCAAAATTTAACTAACTCCCTTTAAACCAATAATCTCTTTGTATTTTTTTTTTTTTTTTGAAAATATTCTTCCCCCAAAACTGCGATTATCATTAGAAAATAACAATTTTAACCTAAGCAAAGAAAGAAAAAAATATATTTATTAAAAACTCCTATTTAATCATCCAAAGCTAATCATCTATAAAAATTTAACTAAATAGTCAAACCAAGAATGATCAAGCATTTTGATGAAAAGATTAGTAATATTTTCATAAGATAAAACTTATTGTAGGTGAATAAGCTTTCTATCAAAACAATCACGAATGAAACCTATGCGAATGTCGATGTGTTTGGTCTTACAATGTTGTATAGGAGTCTTCACAATATCAAGAACTTGTTTGTTGTCACACCAAATGTTTATATCATAAAGATTTAAACAATAATAAGCAATTGTTGTTGAATCCATACAATCTGATAGCAACAACTTGATGCAGCAACATATTCTATTTTAGTAGATAAGGTTGACACCATGTTCAGCTTCTTGCACTACCATGAAATCAAACTATTGCCAGGAAACTAAAATCCAACAGTAGTTGATTTTCTATTTAGATTACAAGCATCAATCCAGCTATTTTTTATGCCATTTTAACATTCTTTGAAACAGTCTAAGAGATAATGCATGCATATAAACATGTGTTAATTGCCTCTGATTGACTTCTAGTGCGTACGCCTTTGTATAATGGACCAATGATTGCCTTGGTTGGATGATTTACGTGAATTGGGAGTAAAGGAATATCTTAACTAAAATAACTTCTTCAAGATTTGATATAATACCAACATTGTCTAGAAACACCATCACCACCTTCTGGTTGATACGTTATTATTCCTCTAAATGATCATCTGAAACAAGTTCTTTAGGTAATGCTATATCAAATTAAGATTCTTCAAAGGAAACTTGAATAGGCTTAATAAGAAAGTGTAGTGTAGAAGATTTAGATATTTCTAACACTAGAGACACAATGTCTAGAGATGGATAAAAAAACAGTTAAATTATTTGAAGTACTTTACTTTTGGTTTATGGTTAGAAATATTTCATAAGAAGTCATTCTTAGTTGTTTATTTGTTAAAACATGAATCTAAACATAACAAGTGGTATTAACTGATTGTAGCGTAATATACTTATTGTTGCTATTAAATCATTGCAGCAGAATTATAGTATTTAATAATCAAATTAAATAGATGATAATACTGATAAACATCTCTTGGTATATTGGATGATAGTGGTGGTTGTTTGAGAAATCTTGAGATAGATTATCTTCCTACATTGAACAAAGTAATATGAATCCATTAACTGTTGGTTCTACTAGAGAGATTCATGACAGCTTTGATCATGTTTGAGAAATCTTGAAACTCCCTTAATCTCTCTATGTTCACTACTTGAATGGTCATATGACTCATTATCTGTACTACTTCTCTAGGTATCTCTCTTAAATAAATTATTTCCCAGACTACAACAGTTGATAATCCTACTTCGAGGATAAGTAGATATCCATCAATATCAACTTCTAGTTTATTGATATTTCCTGCTTAAAGTGGGATGTTTCTTTTTTGATGCTTTTGTTATTTGTCTGTTGATTCTATCAAATGCAAATTTTAAATCTTTATGCATTTAAGGAAGAATAGCATATCATCCTCTCTTTTTCCTTTGTCGATTATTTTAAAATCTCTTGTGAACATACAGTGAATGTAAGACTCATCTAGGAATTTGACTTCATAAGCACTAAAAAGTCGGATGTCTTGACCCTCTTTACTTTCCCATCTTCTTTAAATTACAACTCCTAAGTATCTTCATCATATCTCATATTGAAAATTGGACAAGTAAGATGAATACCTAAGACTTGTTTCCTTTTTAGCTCCTTATTCGATAGCACTCTACCTTTAGGCCTCACCATCTCTTCCACAGATACCTTTTTTTTTTCTTCTTTTTCAGCCATGGGTTGACATAAGATTTATCACTTTTTAGGTAGATTTCTTTCATTGCCTTCAAATTGTTTATTCTCTTGAACATCTTTAAAATATTTTTAAAGTTTTCATCCCATGATATATGAGCATGATTAATCAATTCAGGCTCTACTAACTCTTTCAAATCGTGTATCTACAAATTGTTTACAAGATCATGGTACTCGATGAAAAAGTGAAGCAGACCAGATATTTTTTAAATCATGAAAATGTCACAGTAGTGATCATACTTTCAAATAATAATCTTCACATCATTTTTTTCCTCTAGCGTTAAGATACCCAAAACCATTTCAGATGTGGTTAAACCTTCTCTCAACTGAGTTTGAGAAGAAGGTTTGAACCAATATTGATTCTTCTTGGGAATGGGTTGTAGCATATCATGATCATATCAAGACAGTTGAATTTATTGAGTTGATAGTCTTGTTTAGGCTTAAAGATAGTGACTTCTGCTTCCAAACCTTTCAATTTATTCTGAGTTTCTTATATGTATTGCAAAATGACTTCTCCCAAGGAGTTGGTTGTCATTGGACCCAACATCCTTTTGGTGTATCTAACTTTGGTTAAAAATTTCTTTATTTTCCTATATAACATCAGAGTAGGATCAGGAATTCGATAGGTGTAAGATGTGGATGATCTAGTTGAAGTTGAAGGACCAGCTTTCCTAAAGATCTTCTTCTTTGATAAGCTTTTCTTATACTCTGTCTCAATTGAAGGATCTAAAAGCTATTTGACCTTTATCACTTCCTCAATCATTACTTTCACCATCGAATCATCACTTTGATCATTAATCACTATTTCATCTTTAAATGATTCTTGTCTTTGTGCGGTTTCAGAAAATTCGGGTTCATCATAGAATTCGACAGGCATTTCATATTCTCCTGCAATCTTATCCTCTTCCAGATTTTCTCATACTCTTTTAGAAATTCAACAACGGCCATTATGCGTCTTGGGTCTACCTTTTCTTTCTTTGATGGTGATTCTTCTTCTTGTGTCACAAGTAATTTTCCCTTTGCTCTCTTAGTCAATCTCTTTTTTATTCTAGAATATTTCATGGTTCCTTTAGATGTTGAAGATGTAGAATCTTTAAAAGGACCAACTTCAGATTCAAATTGCTTTTCTTGATCTTTATTTTTGAATTCTTGAGCCATTTCAGGACCACTTCCTTTTGTTCCTTTGTTAGAAAATCAGAGGGGGCCAATTAAGGGCAACTTCTCTTTCAAAGATTATTTGACTAGAGATGACAATGAAGGTTCTTAAGGGTTGGATTTTCTAATAAGCTTCACAATCTCCTTATCAATAATGAACTCTCCTAATGAATAAGCATCTAATTCTTCAATCAACAGATTCTTATCAACATCCTTATCATGCTATTCTTCTATTTGACCGGTGTAATGAATCATGGCCAAGTTTAACTCTTTACCAGTCTTTTCAAATGTGCTTCGGCCTGCTTGGACTTCAAATTTCTTCTGCCTATTTGGTGATCATTGGAACTCATCGCCATCATCATCATAATCATCACTACTAATGGATCATGAAAGCTGTTGTATTGGGGTTAAGAACTAACAAGACTTAACAACTATGGAATCTAAGTTAGCTACTTACTAACACAAATACTTTGAGTAAGGATAAGTGCACAAGTTGTTCTTTTAAAGTATATACTGGATTAATCAAGACTGAGGACAAGAGTTACAATCAGCAGATACAAAGTGGATTAACAAGCTTGCCTCTACCATAGAAATATGAGGGTTTTATACTATGAAATCTGAACAATAAGAATAAACTATTCTATGTTCAGAATGTACACCAAGACAGACAATCAGCATATCAGAGTTACGTAGCTTTAGTACTATGTTGTCTCCAAAAGGCAAAACACAGCAACCGCTAGTACAATTAGTCTTGTCTTGTGTAATAGTTGATCATCAACTCATGGAGTTTAGTGCTAATCAACAGCAAATCAGGTAAGTGCTTCTCGGTAGTGGTTCAGCATATGCTGATCGACAGTTATTCAGCACATCAGCCCATGCAGAAAATCTTTTTCTTTGTCTCCACCTTGTTCTCCTTCAATCTTGTTTTCAAACATTATCTTCAAAATGGAGGCCATGGATTTGTACTTATCTAGCATGCCTTCATACTCCGAGATCAAAGTGAACATCCTCTTTAATTCTTCAAGGTTGTGGTTTAAAACTTTTAGTTCAGTTAGAAAGAAAGACTTAGACTTATTTTTTCTTTCAATAAAAAATCTTTTAGCTTTTAAGTCATAAGCCTATTTGATAATTGTTGTATCATTCCCTTCTCAGTCTTCCTCTTCCTCAGATTCTAAGAGTTCTTCTACTTGCTCTAGATTTTCTAAGCCATGTCTTACTCTTTCAGCAGCAATAGTGATGATCAATTCATCAGCCGAATCATCAGACTGACTTTGGGTTAGAGATTTAGCTTTTTCAGGAGCTTGTAGAACTGTTGGAGAAACATTCACAGTAGTGTGAGTAGTTTGAGAAGTAGTAGGAGTTGATTGTCATTGATTGCTGGGAGTAGTTTCGGCAGATGGGGTGGCTTCAGCAGCTTCAAACTCTTGCATTTTTCTTCTTTATTCTAAAGTCTGCCTTGACTTTTCTAGATGAGATTTGTAAATTCTTATCAACACCTTTTCCATTTCCTTTTCCTCCAAATCATTGCTGGGGTTCCTTAGTCTTAACCTGGTTAGGTTAGCTATTTCAAACCTATTAAAGCACACAAGTTAGTTTTTTGAGTAAGCTACCCTTCTAGATACTGATCTAGTTATGAAGTAAGCATCTCTTTTCTTGTCATATTCCCACTTCTATATTGGATCATACGCTAATAGTAGAGTTTTTGGGATCTCTTCACAAGCATCAGCATTGATTAAGGATAGGTACTTTTTGCATAAGTATTTTGGATTTCATATTCCTGCATCCTAAAATGCTGAAGTACTCATCAATTTGCTCTATGATGTCAAGGGGCAAATCAAGTACTTCATTTTCATGGTCATAGTACATGATCTCTCCATTTGCCTTCTTGATAGCAAATTTCTTCATCTGGGAGACATACCCAGCACTTAACACTTTGGTTCCTTTGAGTATCTTCTCCTTTACTTCTAGGTCAATAACCCTTGCCTTTACAAATCATTTAGGCACAATCTTCTTTTTTATAAGGATTAAGGAGTGGTTGATAGTCATCAGAGGTGGTAGATTCAGAGTCAGGAGATGTCGGAGGCTCAATTGGTAGATGGGGAGACCTCTAAACAGTTTTCTTTATTTTGGTTTATTGTACTTCCCATTTCTCCCTAGCTTCTTCAAGCTTTGGGAGCTCCCTAGCTGCAACCTTCTGTTTGATTTCTTTGATATTCAGATCAAGAGTAGACATACTTATTGGTCCTACTTGTTTATAAGAGAAGTCGTAGTATTGGAACATCTTCAGCTATTGTTTATCTCTAAACTCTTGCTTGACTTTTTCTTCTTGCTTCCTCTCTGATTCATTTCTCCTTCTTCTAGCCAACTTTGCTGATTTCTCCATTTCAGCATAAGTTGCCGCTATCAGTTTTGATTTCAATTCAGTAATACTCCATACCATGACCTCATTGAAATTGAATTCTTTCAACTCAAGTTGAGATGCCAGGAGACATTTCTACTGATCTTTCTTTTCTATTTTCTGAGTAGAGACAATTTGTGTGGATTCAGCAGTTATGGACAATGGAGCTTGCTGAGTGGTTACTTTTTGAGTACTTTCAGCAATTAGCCTGGATAACTTAGATGGCATTATTTTGATTACTTTAGCCTTTAGTTTAGATGGAGTTGTTAATGCTGTTCTGCTAGGATCTCCACCAAGGTTGAATCCTTTTATTGTAGTTCTTGCAGCTCTAGATTCCTTTGCTCTTGTAATTAAGGTAATGATGTTCTTCTTTGTAGAAGATTCTTGAGCTCTACCAGCCTTCAGTTTTACAATTTCTTTATCAATTTCTTAATCAAGCTTTTGTGGGAAGAGCTCCACCTTCTTAGTCATCAGAATTCTAGCCTTTCTTTTTTTAGGAACTAATTCAACTTCTTCTTCAGCAGTCATAAGTCTCGTACCTTTGTTCTAGACTTCCCTCATCCATAGATGTGGAATCCTTTGGAGATGAGGTTTTAGGCCTAGCCTCTTCACCCTCACCGCAAGATGTGGTTTCTTTGCACCCTGGATTTCTCTCTTGAAAGAATGACTCCAAGGACACATTCTCAAGGTGAGTGGCCGTTGTTGAGGTCTTAAGTATGTCACCTATGTCCTACTGATTAATTGATGGATCAACAATAGAGACAGCCTCTTCCACATTGATCCTTTCCTACCTATGATTAATCTCTTAGGATATATAATATGGGACAAATGCTTCTACAAACATATTAGTCTCCATTGTCTATATTGTATGGGAAGGGGAGACAATAGGTCATGTTGAAGTGTGGTGTGAACATTTTCATCCTGGGTAATAGACATGTGTATGGGAGATTGAGGAGCTGAGTATAATGGCCTGGGTTATGAACCAGTTCCTATTGAGACTTTCAGAAGTGGTCTCAGCAATGTAGGTATCCCTTTTAATTGCTCAATAGAGTGTTGGCACTCTAATTGAGAGCTAAAAGGTTTCGTTGGGTCTGCTTAGAGATGGAAAGATAAACCTTCTTGTTTGAGCTTTGTTTAGGTGTGGTTGACACCATTGACTTGGTTGGGACCCTTGTTTCTAGCCTTGCCTTTTTGTGGGGAGGTGATTAGGGGGCCTGTATTTTCTCGATAGAGGATACAGGGGCTCGTTTCTTTTTGTACACTTTGGGCTTTGAAGTAGAAAGTGTGGGATCAGCAATGGAAGGTGTTGCCATGTTGCCACCCTAAGGCTCAATGACCTCAAGCATATGTGTGAACAGCAAAGTGACCTTTCCAGAAAAAGATTTTGAAGTTGCCTTTATATTTGAGAAATTAGCTTTGTTTAAGGTTTCCAAGGCATGTATCACTCCTTTAGTTTTAAGTTTGTTACCCAATTCTTCATTTAAATTAGTTGAATGGATCTAGGGTACATTAGAAACTTAAACTTTCTAGCAGCAGTTACATTCTTGCAAAGGTTTTGAAATATGAAGTTTGAAAAGTCATAACTATACTATTTAACAAGCTTATGGATAGCCCATGCTAGATCCAATGGTACTTGATCCTATCTACCCAACTTGTTTGACAAGCAATGTAAAAAGACATGAAGGATAAGTCTCCAATTGTGATATACTAGTGATTTGTAAAAGGTGAACGTCACGAGAGGTCCTTCATATCCCATCTCCTTGAAAATGGTACTCACCACTTCTTTGGAGAATGAAGATTCACTAGTATCATTTAACTGCAGATGTTTTCGAATCCTTGCACAAGAGATAGTGATCTTCAGTCCTCGCACTTTTGTCAGAGATAGACATCTTGACCTCCTTGATCTCTGATGAAATACCATCTGTCTGGATTTGCTGCAAAGCTCCAGGACAGGATATGTCTTCCAACTGTAAGAGGCTTTACTTGAATAGGAGTTGGTTGAGCAGCCTCTTCTTGTTCACCCTTAGGATGTTCTGACTCATCCTAAGGTGTAGAGGTGGATGCCTTGGACTTCTTCTTTTTCTTTGCCTAGTCCCTTCTGATGGCCATCCTTTTCCTCTTTCTATACTTTAACTGAGGAGAGTGGCCTGAAGCACCAGATGATCTTTCATTATTCTCCTCACTTAGGTCCTTTTCCTCCATTTGTTCAAAAGCAGGAGGTTCAGAACCCTTCTATGGGTCAAAAGATGAAGTTGGCTTAGATGTAGCTTCAGGATCAGGTTGTGTTGTCTCTTGTGTTTCAACCTTCACCTGAACTTCAAGTACAGCTTGACTAGGTAGAGAATGCAAGTCAACTAGCTGACCTTCTTTAATTTTCTATTTGATCTTTCTGATATGCTCATCCATTGTGGATAGAGATATAGGACCAAGTCTCCTTCTAGAGAACTCATACAGATTCAAGAAGCTCACCATCTTCTGCCTATCAGTAGACTTCTTCTCTTGTGCTCTGATGGTGGCTCTTGACTTAGCAGCCTCCTTTTTTATTTTCCTCTTAAAAGCTTGTAAGGAATACTTGAAAGGTTGATACAACCAAAGTAGCCAAAGAGCTTCCTACTTCCATGTATGTGCATTGCAGAAGTTACTTCAGAAGTTTTACACTTCTCTTAAGAAAACTGTCTAAGTGTAAAATCTTTCGAAGCCAAGACCAAGATCTTCCGAAGCCAAAGATGAAGTCTTCCGAAGCTTAGAAGACAAAGTCTTCTGAAGCCAACAAGACAGAAGACTGATTTCTTCTGAGGACAGATAAGACATGCTTTCTCTAATCTACTTTTTCAGAAAGATAACCAACTTTCTGCTGCCACTTTGAAGACTCACCAACTTGCATAAGTTGGTGAAAAGGTCCATGCTTTAGTAAACTGTAGATTATGGTCTAGGTGTCTGTAACCTTCTACTTTGTACCCTTATTGTTTTTGTAATACATTAGGATGTGAGCTATAGCATGTCATAGTCACATGTCAAAAAGGCAATATGCCTTTTTGACTTTACATTGCTTCTGTTGTCTAGATCAGTGTATCCAGCTGGCGTTCAAAGTATGGCCGGCTGTAGGATGTAGTATAAAGTATCTCAGGTCTTGTATTTTGAATTATCACTTGATCACTTTGTAACTTGATAACAGAACTTGAGAGCAATATACAACATTCTTGAAAACCATTTCTGCTTGTGTTCTTTTACCTTAAGTTCCTAGTTTATATAAAGCCGGTTCCCTATTTGATCTTGTAAGTGTTATTCAAGTTCACTCTCCAAACACCTTGTGAAACTGTTGCATTGATCTCCCCAACCGGTCCTGCAATTGGTATCAGAGCTATCCAGGCTCTTGATTGTAAGATCTTACCATCTTAAATCTGCTTAGTTTCACAAAGCACTTACTTGCTCAAATGGCAGTTCTCTCCAAAGCTGACATGGAAACAGGCACAATGACAAAGTCTCCACTGATCACTCTTGATGACTTTGATACTTGGTGCCAAAGAATAGAAGGATTCATCAAGTCTCAAGACAGCAAGATGTGGAGATCTGTTGTCTCTGGACCTCATGTTCCATGCACACCTTCAGTAACTGCTGCTGGTGAAATGATACCAAAGGATGTGGCTGACTATTCTGATGAAGATTGAAAAAGAATAGATGTAGATTAGAAGGCCATGATTGCTCTTCAAACTGCTATTCCCAACTCTATCTATAGAGGCTTCAAGAAGTGCAAAACTGTCAAGCAGTTCTGGGATGCACTGAAGTTGATGTATGAGGGGTCTGAAGAAGCCAAGGAGAACAAAAAAGACCTCATGAAGCAGGAGTTTGAGAACTTCACCTTCAAGACTAGTGAAACCATGACTCGGCAGTATTTCCGATATGTTGAGATTGTGGACACTCTGGTGGATACTGGTGTAAAACTGGAGAATAGGGACACTGTGAGGAAGTTTATGTTCTTTCTTCCTAGAGAATGGACTCACTACTATGTGGCCATTAAGAGAACTGAGAACCTCTCAACTCTTACCCTTACTGAGCTGTATGGTATCGTGAGCGGTTACCAGATGGAGATGAATATGCAAAATCCATCTCGCAGCTCATCTAGTACCCACAAGAGTTCTACCCTTCATGTGGGTGAAGGGGATAGTAGAGAACCTCAGCATCATCTTCTCAGCTACCCTGACAACTCACAAAAGGGCCCTTTCATCACCTTCTCGGAGACGCCAAGGGAGAGCTACATCCAAGGAAGACCATTTCAAGAGACAAGCTCTTCTCAAGCCTTTGTGTCTTATGATGAAAGTTTAGGCAACTTTCTTTTTACTTTGAAAGACTTGGACTGCATTCATCCCGATGATCTAGAGTACATGGAGATTAGGCAGCAGATGGCTCTTTTCACTCACATAGCCAAGAAGTTCTACCAAAGGACAGGGAGGAAGTTTCTGCTGGATCATATGTGGATAATATGAGGCTGGTGCAACCAAAACAACACTTAGTAGATTTTGAATTACAACTGAAGAAGTCTTTCGAAGACAATGCTTGTTGGATCATATGTGGATAATATGAGGCTGGTGCAACCAAAATAACACTTAGAAGATTTTGAAGTACAACTGAAGAATTCTTCCGAAGACAAAACTGCTCTTCCGAAGACAAGTTGAAGATCTTCCGAAACACAAGTATGAAGAACTTCTGAAGGTAGAACTCAGTCTTTCGAGACTAAATAGTTCTCCTTCCAAAGTGTAAGCACTTAGAAGATCAAAGACAAAGTCTTTCGAAGAATGAAGTCATGAAGACTTGCAAAAGTCTCAAAAGAAGTTGATTCTTCCGAAGCCATTTAAGCTTCGGAAGAATCAACTATGAACCAGTGGACCCAAGTATGGTCCAACTGATACTCGCTGCCAACTCTGATATATTGCATGGTGCTTTCCCACGCCCATGTAGTTGACCATACTTTAATCCACTGTTCACCTTTATAAGTTGGTACAGTTACCAACTTTAGTTAGTAACAAAAGGTTAGTCATGGACATGTCATGACTACCTAATCTAGGATATTAGTTTATCTTAGACACCTTAATTCTAGCAATGTAGTATTTGTCTAGTTGTAATTTCCAGCTGGTTTTCCAAGTATAACCGGCTGTAGATAGTAGTATATATAGTTTCTCAAAGTAACTCTCCAAGTAGAAGTGAATGCTTGTAAGAGTCTTGTAACACTGATTTGAGAAGTAATATATACAAGTATCTTGAAAACCATTTTCTGTGTTCATTAGCTTAGTATATTATTATCAACTAAGTTAAGAGATTCTGCTTCATCTATCCGAGTGAGACCAAGTGAGTTTGAGAGATAAAACTTGTGTTGAGAGACCAACTCTGATCCTGCAATTGGTATCAGAGCATTTCAGGCTCTTGATTGTTAGATCTAATCATCCCAAATCATCTTTGTGTCATCACTATTACTCACTTCACTCAAATGGCCCTTAACCAAAAGTCTACTGAGTCTGAGATAGGAACCATGACCAAGGCTCCAATTATCAATCCTGATAATTTTAGAGCCTGGTGCAAACGTATTGAAGGTTTCATCAAGTATCAAGACAGTTGAATGTGGAGGTCAGTCACTCACGGTTCTTACAAGCCAAAGGTGGCATCCCCGGCTAGTAATGGTGCCATGATTGAGAAAGCTGTTGAAGACTACTTTGATGAAGATGGACATTGACTGCAAAGCCATGTCTATGCTGCTTACAACCATACCAAACTCCATAATGGTAGGCTTTCAGCACTGTGACACTGCTAAAGATCTATTTGATGCTTTGACGTTGATGTACTCTGGTTCTACTGATTCCAAAGAGTCCAAGAAAGATGTACTGAAGCAACAATTTGAGAATTTCACACAAATTGCTGGTGAGACCCTAAGATAGTAATACTTTAGGTACATGGACTTAATCTCTTCTCTTCAGTCTATGGGAGTAACTCTTGAGAAAAAAGACATAGTGAGGAAATTCATGAGTGCACTTTCTCATGAATGGACTTTTTACTGTGTCTCAATCAAGAGAACTGAGAATCTCAACACTCTCACCATGACTGAACTATATGCAATCCTTGATGGATACCGTATGGAGATGGAAACTCAGAAAGGCCATCAGATGAACAGAAGCTCAACCCTTCCTATCAGCAATGCTCTACATACTGCTGAAGGTTCAAGAACTCCCCAGCCCCAGTTGTACCTGAACTACCCCCAATAGCCATCATCCTCTTCTGGACACTACATCACATTTCCTAAGACACCCAGGTCTCAACAAGCTTAACAAAATCCTTTTAAGGATAACTGTGCTTTTTTTTTTCTTCAGGAAATGAGCACTCTGGAGATTTTCAATTCTGTATTGATGATCTCGAGTATTTCAGTCTAGATGATGTGGAGTACATGGTCATAGTCCAATAGATGGCTCTTTTGACCTACAGAGCAAAGAAGTTCTTTAAGAAAACTAGAAGGCAATTCCCTCAGAACCCAACTAATAGCAAATTTGGGTTTGACAAATCAAAGGCCAAGTGTTACAACTACAATCAACTTGGTCACTTTGCAAGAGAATGTAAGACTCCTAAATTCAATCCTGGAGCGCCTCAAGCCTCCTAACATCCTGCTACCCCAAAATCTACTACCAAGTCAACTGAACAACAAATGGCAGCTGTTGCTCAAAAGTTGATTGGAGCTTTATGGTGCAAGATGTCACTCCTGCTCAAGCTCTCATGGCTGGAACTGAAGAAAGTAAGGTATATGAACATCTTTATACTCCAGCTTGTATTGCTAAGGTTAAACTGTATCAAGACTATAACATGGAAGTTAAATTTGATATTGAATCCTTAAATATATTAAAATTTGATTTTAAGAGAGCAGAATCTTACTACAAACTCAAAATTGAAGAGTTAGAGAAAACTGTATTCTTTTTAAAGCATGAACACTCAAACTACAGGATTCAAATAAAGGATTTAATCTCCAAGTTAACTGAGGCTCAAGCCCAGCTAGTAATAGCTGAGGCTAAAGCAAAGAAGTATGCCATTAAAGAGCATAACTTCAACACCATCATTGCATCATCCTCCCACTCAAAGGTGTGTTATCAAAACAAAAGTGGGTTGAGAACCAATGAAATTACTCCACCATACTCTTATATGTCTGTTAGACAGCCAAGATGTGGTACTGATAAGCAAGAGGTTCCAACTGCTGACCCAGAACTCAATTAGCAGAAGAATGATGCAACAATGGTGATCGCCACAGGGAAGGATAAGGTAGAAAACCTTATCCATACAGCTGATGATCAACCCTTAACCACCAAAGAAAGAAAGAACAAATTCAAGGCAGCAAGAAAAACTGCCAAAAAGGTGACTAAGTCAAAGTTGAAAATAGACCCAAAGCAAAAGGGTGTATTCATCTTAGCTAGATTCCAAGTGGTTGGAAATTCTGAACCAGGAAAGAAGTGTAGTACTAACACTCCTATCCAGCTAAAAGATCAGAAGTTGAAGGGGAAGACTGTTGAAGATGAAAAGAAGTGCAAGTAACAACAGTCCCCATGCCCCATCAAGAATAACATTGAGTGCATAATGTGTGGTCTGCATAACCACATGGCTAAAGATTGTTACTACAATCCAACAAGCACACATTATGCAAACAATGTTAAGAAACAAGGAGTCAAGGATGGTTTCACATTTGGACCTTATCATGTGGTTCAAGTGTCAAGAAAAGGAAAGCTTGCTTCCGAAGCCAAGTTTCTTTCGGAAGAAACGCATTCTTTCGAAAGGAAAATAGCTTCGGAAGACAAGCCCAAGAGAAAACAAAGAAACAAAAGAAATCTTTTGAAACATTCCGAGAAGAAGACTGTTGAAGAAAAGGTGGTGACAACTTCTTCCGATAAGAAAGAAGCCTCGGAAGCAAGTAATGCTGCTCAAGCCTCCACAGGCTCATCTGCACAGATCAACCATGGGATGGAATGGAAGATCAGAAAAGATGCTGCAGCCCAAACCTCTTCTTCACAAACCATAATTGAGCCCCTATGCATACATTTTGGTTCAATTATCTCATCTACATTGGAAGAGCCCAAGACCAATAAGGCTTGGGTTTCCAATAGTAACTAATCACTTCACCTTATGTGCAAGAACATCCACATGAAAAAAATGGAAATGTGTGGATTGTGTACAATGGACGCTCCAGGCACATGACAAGGAAGAGATCTCTCCTTCAATAGTTTGAACACTTTGATGGAGGTCCTGTTCAGTTTGGAGGTGAAGCCGGAGGATACATTTCTGGTAGAGTTAGTGTATCCAATGTTAAGTTGAAAGTTGACAAAGTAAACTTTGTCAAACAGCTTGAACATAATATTTTAAGTGTTTCTCAATTCTATGACCAAAAGCATCAGATGCTTTTCACAGAACATGAGTGCATTATCCTCAAACTCGAGATGACAATTCCTCAGGAATTGGTGCTTTTTAGATCTCCCAGGAAAGGGGATATGTACAAGCTAGATATGAACAATGCCCCACTAGGTGAAGTATCATGCTTTCTTTCCAAAGCCAATGGTGATGAGTCAACTCTGTGGCATAAAAAAATGTGTCATGTTAATTTTAAAATCATGAATAAATTTGTTAAAAATAACTTGGTACATGGTGTGCCTAAAAAGGAATTTTTCTAGTAGAGATAATTATGTTGCTTGTCTGAAAGGGAAGCAACACAAGGTATCTCATAAATCCAAAGAAGTTAACTCTATCACCACTCCATTACACTTATTGCACATGGATCTATTTGGTCCCACAAGTATAATGAGCATTGGAAGGAAATCATACTGCCTTGTGATTGTTGATGATTTTACATGATTTACATGGGTATTCTTTTTAAGTACTAAAATGAAACTACTGAAACTTTAAAATCTTTTATTCTTAAGATAGAAAATCAAATTGATTATAAGGTAAAAATTATCAGAAGTGATCAAGAGACTAAGTTTAAGAATCAAGTTCTTGACTAATCCTGTAACTCAAAAGGGATTGCTAGACAATATAGTGCTCCTAGAACTCCTCAACAAAATGGTGTTGCCGAGAGGAGAAACAGGACACTTATTGAGGCTGCAAGAAGTATGTTAGCTGATTCAAAGCTGCCTCTAACTTTCTAGGCGGAGGCAGTCAGCACTGCATGCTATGTGCAGAACGAGGTTCTCATTGTTAAGCCCTATGGAAAAACCCCTTATGAGCTATGGAACAAGAGGCCACCATTCATTGTCTTTCTTAGGTCCTTTGGCAGCAGGTGTACCATACTTAACACAAAGGACAATTTGGCAAAATTTGCTGAATAGTCGGATTATGCTATCTTTGTTGGATATTCCTCAAACTCTATTGCTTATAGAGTATATAACATCAAAAATCAACAATTTGAGCAATCATCTAACATTGTTGTCAATGAGCACACTCCTTGTGTTAAGGGGAATAGCCCTGATTACATTTTAAACTTAGAATTGTTTCCAAACTATTTTAAACCATCTTGTGAGAATGTTTTAGCTAGAATAGGAACTCAAAATGACTCCTATGATGATCAACTGTTTGAGTTGCCCAGACTTATTCCAAGTTCTCCAAGAGATCATGAAGATCAAGCTCCCACTACTAGAACTCCAGAAAGCTTGAATATCTCAGAAAAACAGTGGAGCTTCAACAAGTTGTTAGCAAACTGAGCTTAAAAACTCATCAGCTAATAACTCGATCACTCAACACCAAGCTAATAAAGACAGTAATCTGGAGGAACAGGCAACTATTGATGCTTCTTCACAGCAAAATATCACTGATACTGTAACACATTCATTCAATCAGTGCTCATTGAATGAGTGTGAGACAGCATCTGGAAATGATACTCCAAATCTTGAGCAAAATTTCTCCAACTTGGATCTATCTATGCAACTAGATGTGATTCACAGGTTCAGGATCCACAACGCTCATCCAGCTGAAAACATCATTGGGGATGTCTCAGAAGGTGTGAGAACAAGAGGATAAACTCACAACGGGAATGTTTGCTTGTACTCATGCTTTCTTTCTCAAATGGAACCAAAGAAGGTGGAAGAATCTCTCAAGGACAACAATTGGGTTGAATCAATGCAAGAGGGGTTGCTTCAATTCAAGAGACAAAGGTATGGAACCTATGTCCACTACCACCTGGTCAAGTCCCCATTGGCACTAAGTGGGTGTTCAGAAACAAAAGGGATGATAGAGGTTTGATTATCAAGAACAAAGCAAGACTTGTAGTTCAAGGATACACGCAGGAGGAAGGGATAGATTACATTAATGTCTTTGTACCTGTTGCAAGTTTTAAGGCTGTGAGAATCTTCCTTGCTTATGCAGCATCCAAGAACTTCATAGTTTACCAACTTGATGTCAAATGTGCATTTTTGTATGGGGATATCAAAAGAGAAGTCTATGTGTGTCAGCCACCAGGATTTGAAGACCCACAGCAACCCAACTATGTGTGCAAACTGGATAAAGCTCTTTATGGGCTGCACCAAGCACCTAGGCTGTGGTATGAGACACTATCTTAATTTCTTCTGAAGCATGGCTATACCAAAAACACAATAGACAAAACATTGTTCATAAAGAAGTCTAGGAAGGACATTTTTCTTGTTCAAGTCTATGTTGATGACATCATATTTGGTTCCTCAAATGACCAAATATGCAAAGACTTTGAAAGCATTATGAAGAAAAAGTTTGAAATGAGTTCCATGGGAAAGATGGATTTCTTCCTTGGAATTTAAGTGAAGAAGATGAAAGAAGGGTTCTTCATAAATCAATTTAAGTATGTCGAGGACATCTTAGAAAGATTTGAGATGAAAGATTGTAAGCCAGCCAAGACACCTATACCTAGAAATTACAATTTTTGCCCTGACTCTGAGAGGGAGGATACTGCTCATCATTAGTACACGGCAATTATAGGATCTCTGATGTATCTCATAGCAAGTAGACCTGATATCATGTTTGCAACTTGTATCTGTGCAAGATATCAGGCTGCTCTAAAGGTGTCTCATCGAATTGCTGCCAAGAGAATTCTTAGATACCTCAAATGAGCTCCCAAGCTGGGTTTCTAGTATCCTAGGAATAAAGACTTTAATCTCTACGGCTACATTGACAGTGATTATGGTGCTACAACATCAACAAGAAATCCACATCAGGAGGATGTAAATTTCTTGGTGGAAGGATCATCTCCTAGCAATGCAAGAAGCAATCATGTGTCTTTACATCAACTACTGAAGCTGAATACATTGCTGCCGCAAGTTGTTGTGTTCAGTTGCTATGGATTCAAAATCAGATGTTAGACTATGGTTTTAACTTCATGGAGACTCCTATCCACATAGACAACAAGAGTGCAATTTCTACAACAGAAAATCCGGTAAAGAACTCCAAGACAAAGCACATCGACATCAGGTACCATTTCATTCGAGATATTCATGAGAAACACTTAATCAAACTAGTCAAAGTTGATTCAAATGAACAATATGCTGACTTGTTCACCCAAGCTTTTGATAAACAAAGATTTAAATATTTAATCGCAGCTATTGGGATGATAAACATTGACTAGTTCATCTCTTTTGAAAACCTTTTTAATTTGTGTCTTGTTTATGTTGTCTTATTACAATCTAAGCCTTGTTACAAAAGGTTTTTCTTCAAAATTTCTAAGTATAAATTATTTCTAAGAGAAATTTACCCTCGGAAGATATCTTTATAGATCTTCCGAAGGTAAATTCCTCTGCATAAGTGTTCTCTTTCGAAGAGTTTTGAGCCTATCAAAAAAACTTGATCATAGATCATATTTACTTCCGAAGCTTATAAAAGTTCTTCTTTTGGAAGACCATTTTACTCTCGGAAGCAAATTTTTCCCTGAGACATGATTTGCCTTCTGAAGTAAAAGTGGCTTCGAAAGACAATACTAAGATACTTGACAGTTTTCTCTCTGAAGCAATTTTACTCTCGGAAGAAAATTTTTCTATGTAATGAAAATATTTGGGCCCCACTCTGTAAAAAAAGTAAGATTTTACTGATGATTGTCGAAATATTTTAAGTGATCCTTAACTTACCGCCCCTGTCAAATCAAACCTAAGCTGTCTTTTCACCTTATCGGTTTGATCTTTTACCACCCATTTAAAAACTCCGACTTTCTTTCCTTAATTTCTTTACCTTCACAAAAGACCCAAATTTCCACTATCTTCTTCTACACACTCTCTCAAATTCCTTCAATCCCACAGTACTTTCACAAACAATGGCCTTGAATCCTCAACATAACCAGGTCGCAAAAGACCCAAATTTCCGACTTTGCCCCAATCCTCCAATTTCTGACTCAATCAACATACTTCACCGCCCTCACTGTTAACCCCACTATCTACTTGCCCCAACCCTAATACCCATTTGGCGGTCCCCTTGCCGTTCCCCTTCAGAAATTTCACAACAAATGACACCCACACACCAAGAACACCTCCTTTGATCTTGTTCTTGCATATTGGTGGTGATTTTCATCGTTTCTTGCATCAAACGCGTACTAGGGATCATCATCTAAGCATTTCAAGTAAGATTTATGTTTGATTTCATGTTCTTTGATTATCATGATCAACATGAACCCTAGAAATCCAAACTCAATTCAAAACTTGAAATTGATTGAAATTGATGATTGATTATGTGTTAGTATTCAACATAATGATGTTTGTACGGATTGGTTTTGTGAAATTGTGTTGTTTTGATAAAAAAACCGAGACTTACTTATAATGAAAACTTAAATTTGGGGCTTTTGTAGAAATTATATGAATTAGGTGAAATTGGATTGAATGGATGGTTCTATGATGTTAGTTGATGCTATTGGGTGAAAATTTATGTTTTGAGCTTTTGATTTCGACTCGGTTTTGGGCACTTTCCATTAAAGGAAACTTTTTGGGTAATTTGGTTTATAGATGATGATTTATGCATGTTTTATGAGATGTGATAATTGTTATATGAAGTTTAGAGCATAAGAGTTGATTAAAAATAATCGAATTGTGAAAAACTTTACGTATGATCATGCTTGCTATTTATGGAAACTTTTGTGATATGATGTGATGAATGTTGTATATGATGTGTGTATAACATAATATGATGGTGTGATTAATGTTTTTTGTGATGTGCTTTATAATCTTGAAATGGATTACACTTGTGTAACAACGTCATACTTTCCAAAAATAAAAACTTTCCAAAAATAGATTTCCGACATGTGACTGTATGCAAATCATTATTTGAGCTATTTGAGCATGACTAAACATACTTTTACTTATTTGAATCACCAACGGGTCATCGAGTCAGTCGGGTCAACTTTGGTCAACAAAAGTCAACTCTGTTAAAAAAAATTCAACTTTGTCAAACTTGTCAAACATATCTCGAACACACTAACAGTTTACGTTGTTTGGATACAAAGGGGTTCATCATGACTATTATGTACAAACACTCATGGACCTACATTTGTTAGGTAACGATTAGCTTTCAACTTATGCACTTCATGTTTTTCTTTTGCATCTAAGGTGAGTCTTCACGGCCCCACTTTTACCTACTTTCCTTTTTGGGGGAGAAGCATGCAAACTACTTTTATTTATATGGTTTTAGTATTATTGGTATATCGCTTGTTACTATAGTGGAAACATTATCACGCAAGTCCTTACACACTCGAATCGTTAATAACGAGTTAGCGAGGTAATTTTGAGTAGTACTACTGGGTTTGACAAACCTCACCCGCGTTAGTCGCGCTAACTCGACTAGAGGTCGAACGGGTGTTTAATTGACCTAGACATTGCCATTGTTCTGTGATAAAACATGGCGGAAGGCATAACAACTCACAAACAGTCAGCTTTGGTTTGAAACGCCAAGTAACTCGATATATAGGCTAGCTACCTATGGTATACCTTTGTTTACTTTTACCAAGCAATGCTCAAACATACTTACTGATTTACACATGTGAACTCACCAACCTTGTGTTGACACATTTTAGCATGTCTTTTCAGGTCGCTGGCACACCTAAGGCTAGGGTTGCACATCTGACATTCATGCATCATCTATACTATTTGAAAGCAAAGTCATTTACATTAACTGTTTTTCATTGGGCGCTTTGTTTTGCGCATTCATTATCTATGGTTTTACAAACGTTTACGCTTTCGCATTGATTACATTGAAAACTATGTTTTACTCTGATTTAAAGTCAAACGCTTATTATAAAGCGCATATAGTGTCGTTTGATATGACCGTGTCTAAGATCCTAGTTTGTCACACGCCTCGCGGTAGAACACCGCAAGTGGATTTTGAGAGTGTGACATCCGGTCATCCGACAACTATTTTTAACGCTGCCGCCACTTACCTCCGCTTTAGAACCACCGCCGGTGACCTCTACCTGTCGGTGTCAATCGTCCTTTCGATGATAATAAGTGTTCCTCTGTTTTCATATTTTGCTCAATGATGATGTGTAGGCCACATCTGAGAGTCGTTTTGGTACTAGATCTGGTGTTCGTGTGTTTTTTCTATAGATGGAAAACTTATGAAGTTTATTTGAGTTCTTTAGTTTTTTGGTTGCTCTTTGCTCAATGATGTGGAGTATTTGGTTTCCATGCGCAGATGTGGTGTTCATGGGTTTAAACCCTAAGTTTATTCTTAAATGAACAAGTTTTTTTCTTCCCCATGTGCTCGATGATGATGTGCAGGCCACATCTGAGAGTTTTTTTTTGTTGCTAAATTATGTTTTCATGGGTTTTCATTTTGGAATAGTAACAGTCAACACTCTGGGTATTGGGTTTTTACTTTTTTTTACGTTGTTGGCTGGATGATGTTTAATATTTGGTTTTCGGATTTTCTTTTGGATTATATTGTTTGAGGTGTTTCTGACTATTGCTTTGTGATTGTGTTGGCAATGATGGTGAGTTGAGTATCGTTTATTTTTCTTTTCATGGGGTTTTGTTGTTTTGATGATAATGTTGGCCTGATAGTGTCATCTAATTTTTTATAGAGAGGTTTTGGTGATAGTGTTGGCCTGATGATGATGATGATGAGTTGATTGTGATCATTACGTCTGTGGTTTGATTCTGGTTTGTTGTTGGTGATAGCTTCGTGTGCTAATATTTTGTTCATCTATAACTTTGTAAAACTTGTGCAAGATTGTTTATTTTGTTCTATAGGTGTTATGTAAAGGTCATGATGCTATTCAAAAAAGTAACCGTTGTTTGGCGTGGCACCGGCTAGCACCCTCAACAGCTCACTTTTTCTAAGCCTTTTTGCGTTACCAATACCATCACAAAAATGGTGCGTTGCATTGTAGAGTTGTTGGCTAAAACTCACGCGTTGATTACCACCGGTTAAAGTTTACTAACCATGAATGGATATTTTCAAGAATATATTAAATATGGATGAATATATGAGATCTTCAATATAAATTGAAGCACTAAAACCAAAAAATAATATATAAATAATCACATAAAATATAAAGCATATAATTTATTATATTTAATATAATATATATATATATATATTATATTATATATATATATATAGGGAGACGTTCAATTGAAAACCAAAAATATGTAAAGAACTACGAGAACCATTTTGGACCATTCATTTTTTTTCTATCTTTTTTATTTATTAATAGTTAAGAGGGGTAGTATAGTATTTTAATAAATGATATTTTATATTGTGGAGTAATTAGTGGATGGCAAATAACTGTAGCGGTTTTCATGATCCGTGGATGGTATCTTCCAAAGTCACATATGATTAGAATCAAAATATTATTGACTAACTTTCCAAATATAAATTCATATACTTGCGGATCATAAGGATCATAAAAGAAGATGATTGGATAATACCAAGAAAATAATATGGAGTTTGCACGGGATAAGTTTATTCGTCCCTGCATATGAAGATGTTGCAAATCAAAGTAACAAGGAATATCGTTTTATGTTGACGCCGAGTCATACATATGTCCTCTTTCTTTTTTAATTTTGAAATAATTAAATCAACTCATTTTGAATAAGGGTCATGATGATGCATTCTTTTTGGTCCATATTGGGTATCATACCTTTTCTTTATAAACAAGATGATTGACATTCACAGAGAAAATATTATATTTTTTTATATATTTGTTTAGTTCATCCATTATACTATACAGTATTTTTATATTCTTAGTTTTTGTACCACTATTTATGACTACATATACCAAAAATAAATAATAAATACATGATGCATTAATGCAATACTTGCATTAATGATCAAATATTCATGAATTAATCAAAATATCAAGATAGAAATGTTGATATCTTGATTTTTCATCAATTCTCATATGCATGTCATAGTGCAGTGAAAATATATGAAGGTAATCCACATATAATGCATTTTGTAGTAATGTAATTTTGCAGTAATGCACATATATGGTTATGCATTTTCTGTTATTATTTATATGTATAATTTTTTCTCATAACTTACATAATAATTATAATTTTTTTCATTTGATTATGTATATTTTTATTATACGTTTGAATTGATATTTATATAATGTCATCATTTACTATTATTTGTGCCATATTAACTCATAACTAAATAATAAATACATGATGCATTAATGCAATACTTGCATTAATGATCAAATATTCATGAATTAATCAAAATATCAAGATAGAAATGTTGATATCTTGATCTTTTCATCAATTCTCATATGCATTGTCATAGTGCAGTGAAATATATATGAAGGTAATCCACATATAATGCATATTTGTAGTAATGTAATTTTGCAGTAATGCACATATATGGTTATGCATTTTCTGTTATTATTTATATGTATAATTTTTTCTCATAACTTACATAATACATTATAATTTTTTTCATTTGATTATGTATATTTTTGGATATACGTTGAAAAGATTTTATATGAATGTCAATTTAAGATTTGTGCCTTTAATCATCTTCTCCCAATTAACTTCGCATTGATATTTTCCCTAATTGTCTAGTATTAGTCGAGAATGCAGGTAGTTCACAAAGATTTAGAAAAATTCATATTCCCATAAAATTCGAGTTGAAGTTATGAGTTTTAATATAGATTTCCAAGTTTGCCCCTTTAATCATTCCATGCGTATTTTTTAATGATGGTTAATTACATTTTTGTCCCATTTATTTATGGCCATAGATCTAAATAATCTATGGTGCATGTTGGTTCTTTTAGTTTTTTACAAATTTTTTGTTCTTAATTGAAGGAATCCCTATATATATATGTATGTATATATATATATATATGTATATATATATATAACAATTTAAAAGAATTAAAAATTGCATACCTTAAATTAATTTAACAAACTTTAATTCTTCAATTATTAAAAAAAATAGTATAGAGGATTAGGTTGAAGAAGATGACGAGATCAGGGCGAAATTAAACTTTTTAGGGGGACGAATTCAATATATACAGAAAAATTTACACTACCGGGCCCAAAATTTACACTACCGGATTGAAAATTAAAATTACTGATGAAAATAAGAGAAGAGACCGTTGCTTGACGATTGAATGTACCTAGTGTTTTATGGTGAAAATTCACCGTATTTATATCTTTTCGTCATGCCAAGCCAGACATAGCAATGCTTTTGCATATAACGAGCACCATGTCACAGTGTCAACATGAAGTGTTGTTCTCCTAAGAATCAAACGACTCATGTCGGTCAATACAAAATGTCAAAATAACATGACACATGTATATTTTTAACATTTCATAATTTTAACCACAAGATACATCTAGACCCTAATTTTATAAATTCATAAATTCGATAATCGATCATTAATCACTGTCATCCTTCCTTCTTGCTACAAGAATTTTATGAATATGAATACTCCAATTTAATACTAAAAAATTATGAACCGATTTAGACCATTTAAATCTATAATCAATGATCCCGTAATATTACCGAAGGTTATATTAATGTTTCGTCAACGGTGTCGCATTTCTACCACGAGGCCACGACCACCACCACCGTCGACCGTTGTCACCGTGGGTGTCGGTGTTAAAAACCGAACAAATTTTCCCCATTTTCTATTTAGGTCAGATGTTTCACATTTATTGTCGATAGAAAACGTTAAATTCAGCAATTATTCGATCAATGATTAGAGATAAGGTTAACGTGTTGATGATATCGTGTTGATTGTGTATTTGATTTTAAGTTTTTGATTCAAATGATCTGTTGTCGGATAAACCGATCAGAAGAATGCCGTCATTCGCCGTAACTCCGAGAAGCTCTGCTTATTTCTCTGCGCTCACGCAAGAGATCGATAAGAAGCTTCAAAAGGTTTTTGTAGTTCTTCTTTTCATGTTAATTTCGTTTCCTTTCGATTTGAATTGTTGTTGTTTGTGATTTCTTTGTGTAAATTGGCTTGGTTGATCGGTTTGTTTGAATTTGAATTTGTTAATTGAACCGTTTTCTTTTGTGATTTCTTCAGGCAATTGCTTCACCAAATCAGAGACGCGATTTATTACAAGCGCTGTTTGCGGACATAGCTTTAGAGGTTGATGATCGAGCTAGAGGTATGCTAGACGTTTCGCTTGATAACTATCCCCTTTTCAGTGAAGAAAACCCTAAAATTGATATAGAATTTTGAACTCTGGGGAAACGATGCTAAGACATTGATAAATTCAGCAAATTGTAGAAAAATGCAAGCAAATTTGTTAGCGACATTTTCGATTTAGAAAGTGGTTGTATTTTGAACTTTTGGTGTTGAAAATTGACTAGAATGGTAAGAATTTGAGTCATATTCTTCCAGGGTATGAGATCATAGTGCTGCTTTCTTATGATGATGGTAGGTATCAGTGAGGTTGTGATGGTGTCAAGAGATAGGAGATCAAATGAAGTCATAATTTATGAATAGTTATGTTTTATTGTTTTTCAATGTTGTTAGACTACCGAACTGCACATGTATAACTGCTACACTATCAGATATGTAGTGCAAAGAAAAGGACTTATGAAAAGGGTAAAGAGACGTGGTCATTTGGTTTTGTTTTTGGAACTAGGTTGCTATAAATTTATTTCGTTATTTGGTTAGAATTTAGAAATGACATGGTGATTATCATGATGTATAGAAGAGTAGCCTTACATGGAGTGGAAGATTAAAATTTGTAGTGTATCCGTATTGAATACATTCCAAAAGTAAATTGATGTGAATGTGGCTTAGTACTGACTGCTAGCTTGTGAAATTGTTTTTCATGACAGCTTTTAACTTATTCATCAATTGCCTTCTAAATTTTTGTTTTTACTTTGTTAAAGACTTGTCAATTAGCCAAAAGAGGTAAACTGAAACCATTTGTTATGGAGGGTGTAGATTGCAACATTGATTTTCTCATGTGTGGACCTTATCCCATTTAATTGTTCACCATGATGTTTACTGGGTACTTAGATATCTTTATTTCCCTGCAATGGACTTGGAACAGACATAATTCTTGGCAGAGAAGATGCAGAGTCTGATTCACGGATAGAAGTTAAGATTCCCATATGCTTTTATGATGTTCTTGCTCATCATTTTTCTGTGGAACCTGAGCATGGGAAACCGATTCTTGTTTTGATTGTTCAACTCTGGAGCCAGCCATTTGCTTCTCATATTTTTGCCCTTTTGTTTCACAAATGGGTATGTGATTTATTTACAGAAGTACCTGTTTGATTCAAACATGTTGAGCTACAGTGTACATGTCTTATTTGGTTATAATCATCCTTCATTTTCCCTCTGTAGCTGATTGTTAAAGCTAATTTCAACACTTCATAATCAATAAAACCTAAAAAAATATGTATATATTTGATTGATCGTGGATACATCTATCTTGCAGTTATTTGAAGTTGAACTTGATAGTTCAGATGTCCTCCTTCGTTACTCATCAGCTCTTGTGCAAGGTGCTACAAACGTCTTCTGGTATGGGCTTGGCTTCAAATCCTGTTCAGTTTACTCATTGCACCTTGTTAATTACATCTATCCAGAAAAACATAGGGATCAGATTATGTTTGATTTAAGTCTGATACATTTTTAATATCATTTGTAGGATTGATATTCAGACAAACACGACACACTTCCAGAGTCTTTTCTTGGTGCGAGAACATCTAGTTTGTGATATTGTCATTTCATGGCTTAACAGATCTCTTGAGTGACAAATTCTTTTATTTGGTTGTAGTATCTTCTGGATGATGTTGCATTGGAACCCACGAGGTTGAAGAAAATTCCTTTGCAGGTAAATATTTGAACCTACATCTTTTTTGACATGCTGGAACAATTATTGTATCGACAAAATATGTACTTATCCTTGTGATTTGTAGACACAACGAGATCTATTCCTTCTTCTATCAAGATTCATATTCCTTTATAATCTAGGTACTGAATAACAGGGAAGATATTTTATTTCGCTACATGGTGCAATTAAATTATGCATAAAAGTTTATTGTTTGTCTGTTTTGTAGTTGACAAGATCGAAAGCTTCTTAAAGAACTTTCCAGAGTTCCCAAATGCTTTCTTAGTAGGTGGTCCTGCAGACATATTTGTTATTGAACTAACTGATCAGGTAAATTCCAAGTAACTGACTTTTTTCATTAATTTACCTGTTTTATGAATGGAAGTTTTTACTTGTATCAAATATTGCTCATTGGCTAGCTTCAAAAATTGAAAGTCGAACCTGTGCTGTTGCATTATCTCTCCAACATTAAAGTGCTCCAAGGTATGTAATCTTTGAGTTCTGGTGTTTAATGGATTTTTATATATAGGTAGCGAATTCAACCCCTCTAACATAGGACGGGTCCATTTGGGTTGTGTTTAGTTTCAAATGGGTTAAATAAAATTTAGCTTAAAGGGGAACTGGTTGAAAGTCTCATGGAGTCTTTTCACAATGGACACAACCGACTAAATCGTTTTTATTCAACGATATAATTTGTATTGTTGTAATATTGTTTTTTTGATATAATTAATGTACTAATTATTTATATGAAAATTAAAATATTGGCAAAAAGTGTTTGCTAGTCAATCCGACCCAGGTTGTCGTGTTGTGGTTGGAGTGTAGTTCATATAGACAAAGATATATAATGCAGTGTGGTTGAATTTTAGGTCTGGAACTGAGAATGACCACAAGCACTAGACTTAAAACATGCTTGTACAGCTTCACTTCTCCTGGTGGTCCAATGTATCCAACAAGAGCTGTTCGTCATGCAGCCTGGGATGCTCTGGATTTTCTTTTCCCTGTGAGTAATTTCTCTCAAGTTCACTATTATCTACTGTATTATCAAATTGTTGAAGCAGCAGCATCATAAATTATTAAACTTGTTAAGTTCAAGTTGTTTTCTTTTTACAAAGATTACTATGTTGTGGCTAGAGGTGGCGACTGTAACCCATTTGCTTATGAAGAGGTCCATTTGGGTTATTGTACACCAAATAGTGAATAAAAAAAGCAGCTAAAGGGTGATCATGCCAAACAGCAGAAAATCACCCAAAGACTACTATTTTAACTTATCCAACTTCTTATGTTGACTTGGATTATTGTTGTAACAATGTTATTCTTTTAAATTAAAACTTAATCCTTAATTATTTATTGTTTTTATTCAAGAAGGGACAAGGGTCAACCCAAACCAGACCGACCTGTTTCAACAGGTACTAAAAATTGACCCACTTGGCATTAGTGTAAGATTGTGATAGTAGTACAAGATTGAATGGCTAGCTTTCTTATCCCCTCTAGACCTCTAGATAGTCTATTATATGCACTGTCTGCTTGTAAATCCAGAAGTTGAGATGTTTGTAAATATTAGACAAGCCAATCGAAGTGATATCATTCAGTTTGAATATTGTTGCCATCAAAAAACCCATTAGTTGACCTGAACTCGGGACCAGGAACCTCTCTTTGTGAGCATGAAGTCATGAACAGGAATTAACAATATGACAAATGCTTAAATTATGTGGTTCCAGTTCCAGGTAGGACAGTTAAAAAATAATGAATATATATAGAATATATAGGACGGTTATTTAACCTTCTATCCCACTCTCTTAAACTCTTCCATTGAATTAGCAAATTAGGATATTGGGTTGCTTTTAGGATATGTTGTATTTGAGAAGCAGCACAAATAAATAAACATTAAGCTAGGACACCAGCGACCAATCCCTCTCCCCATTTTTTTCATTTACCAGATGTGTAGTATTCCTGGACCAGGATTATGAAAAGGATACACATAATTGTCATGAGAAGGAAAAAGTTCATTGGAGAACAACAAAAAACTTGAGTACAAAAGAACACATTCGCGCCTTAGATGAAAAAATGGGAGGGCGACAATTATATCTACTCGCATGTGAATTCTTCTTCACATATGACAAGTGTCACATGTAGTTCTCATGTGAATCCAAATGTTTGTTCACATGTAAAAATGCTTGATCCTGGCACTTCATTTTTTGTATCCAATGGTCCGGTTGTGGTTATGTTGTTATCCAAACTTTTTATTTACAAATGGTTCAGTTGGGGTTATGTCTTTATCTGTTATTAGTCAAATAGGTAATATGGAAAAAAAATCATTTTATAAGGAAACGGGCCAGACGGATTGCAAGCAGTAGAAAGTGTATTTGGAAACCATACAGTTACTTCCTACAAAATTTTAGATTATAATTGTAATAACATAGTGTGTGCAACCATATTACACAGTGTTTGCAGGTCAACCAAATTCAACCCAGCCTGTTTTAACATTCCAACCATGACCAACCCGCCTATTTTCTGATCTCTCATATCTGATTATAAAGTTGTATTATCTGTTATGCTTCTTTTAAAGGATTTTAGACGGGTTGTAATGACATAATTTTTTGTACCTTTTTTTGTCAGGTGGGTCGATATCCACGACATATCATTAGCCTCTTTTTCCGGTTAATGTATCCATGGTACTGGCCATCTTCATGTTGGAACTTTGTTTTATCATGCATACAAGCAATACTCTATTCAATCTTGAGCCGCATCTTTCCTAGCCAGATGTCAAGGAACCCGAAACAATCTTAGCCATGGTAAACTGATTTTACACACCATCTATAGAGCTGATACCAAAGTTTGTTGTATGATTTGTTTATTTTTAACAATTTGTAAGATATTCATTGGAATTTTGTTAACTTGTGAAACTAAAGTTCTTCATCTCTTGCGATTTTAGTATTAGGATGACACGTTTGTAAATTTCTTGTTTCTGAGGAGTGTCGGGTTTTATTTTTTTATTAATGTGTGTGGTCAAGGTAGGAGAGTGTTAGGTTCTTTTGTGGTTGTGATTTTTACGGAAGAGAGGCGTTTAGTGCCTGAGATTGATGGATTTGTTTGAGTTTTGTGATTTGATTTTGCCATTGAGGTTCTTTGATGAGGTGACAGAAATCGGTATCAAGGGCAATGCCTATATACGCAGTTACCTACTGCTTTCGTTTAAGAAACTTATTTAGTAGTTAGTATGTACCAATTCCTGACATGACCCGAAACATAATAATCTATCTATTATAATAAAACAAAGTTTTTTTTGATTATGTGTCATCTTTACATAAGCTATCCCTATTATTTTTACAAGTGTCATTACTTTCTTTATTTTTTGGTCCACATGGCATGTGAATAGCAGTCCATTTTCACGTGTTCATTGCTTACCATTCCTACCGGGTATGTTTCAAAAAAAACATGCGGACCTATTATGACCTGGATTCCTATACGGGTCTTCACAAAACGTATTCAACACACACGCATGAAACCCTAAATCATCATCTCACCCTCTTGCGATCGATGCCTGCTACAATCGTAAACAGCTTCGATTGAAACCCTAAATCATCATCTCACCCTTTTGCAGTCGATGCCTGCTACACCACCACCCATGTTTTGACCGTTTCAAATTTAACACCATCAGACAAGAAGATTCCATTTAAGTTTAAACGAAGACAGTTTCCTCAATCTGTTTGCTTCGCCATGACCATAAATAAAAGTCAAGGGCAATCATTATCTAGAATTGGTTTGTATATGAGATAACCAGTATTTTCACATGGTTAGCTATATGTCATTTTGTCCAGAGTTAAAAGTAGAGATGGACTCAAACTTGTCATTGTTGACAAAGATGGTATTGTTAGTAATAAGACAGGAAATGTTGTATATAAAGAAGTTTTTAGAGATTTATAATTTTGATTTATAGCTATAAAGTGTAAATGTAGTATTAATATGTAGTTGTAAATGAAATATTGTAAAATATAATATGTATTTGTTTATTATAAACTTTTGTTAATTTCAAAATTTGTTTGACTCATTCCTGTTTACTAGTTTGGTGGTCGGACCGGTCGGACGGATTTAAGAACTGGATGACGTTATAATTATATATATAGTATATTAGATATATAGTTATATATATAATTAAATATAAGTAATTTATATATGTATTTTATAGTTATATATAAAACTTAACTATATTTTTCTATCCAACACACTAATTTATGGTTCAACACTCTGTTTTTACCCATTAAAAACAAAAAAATAAAAAATAAATAAATAAATAAATACAAAATCCGGTTCGAACCGGTCTAGTTTCCTGGTCCGACCAGTGATTAGGGATGAACCGGCCGGTTCGACCGGCCCAAAACAATTCGATGCGAACCGGACCGGCCACCTAGCCGATCCTCGGTAGGACCGGTTGGACCGGCCGGTCCCAACAACATTGGTGGTGATTGCAATTCATAACACAACTTAAAAGTAATTAAGACATAGGTTGTCATATCTAATCTATTTAATAAATAGTTCGTTCGTGTTCAGGTTGACCTGTTAAATTAAAAAAGTCACATTCGGGTTGATGTTATTATTCCAAATCATGCAACGTGGCTGTTTTCTTGACTACCTTACTGATATATGCAAAAAGGAGTTATTCCTCAAAATGTGATGGTTGAAGGAAGGAGTTGTGAAAGATGGTTAGATTTCAAGAGGTAAAGAGGTCTTATATGAGATGGATAATAATGATATCTTACTGGATCATGTAAGTTATTCAGCAAATAACAATACTTCTCCTTGGGTGATTACACTTGAAGTTCTTGAAATGGTTTGCTTTTAAAGTTCAGTTTAGATTAATAGAAACTAATACCACAAAGGATTATGTTGCCATTTTGTTTGAGTTTCTCATTGCTGTGAGTAATATCATGCAAACATTGATATATTTTAAGTTGTCTTTCTACTCTAGCACCATCTTCAAAATTGGTTCGGGTTTGATCAACAAAAGTTAAAGCCGCTTTTTGGTCAAACATGTTCAAGATTGGAACCACTTCTTGATGGATGTTAATCATTTTAAGTTTAGGTTCCGGAACATATTTTCTCTTCAGGTTCCTATTATTTCCTTTAAATTTATTCTTAAGCAACTCTAGAATAAATGACAAGACAACACAAGTAGGGTAAAAGATCAAAACCATTGTTTTGAAAACCGGACCTGAAATAACCGGAAAACAAAAATAAAGATATGTGCGTTAGTATTTTCGATAAAAAAATTATAATAATAATTAAGAATATATAGTATATCTACATATGTAATGTAAAAGGTACACGATTGTAAAGAAAATCTAGTCTAAACTAATAATAACAAAAATAAATGAGTTAATTTCAGTTTTGCTTTCTAAGTTTTAACAAAAGTAACTATTTTTCTTCAAAAGTTTCAAAACATCAATTTCAATCCAAAAGTTTTATCATTTGTGTCAATTTCAGTCCAAAAGTTTCATTTTTTGTATTCAAGTTGAAACAAGTTATGAGTTTTTTGGATTGAATTGAAACAACTTATGAAACTTTTGAAGGTAAATTGATATTTTTAATCTTTTAGAGGAAAATAGTTATTTTCATCAAACCTCAGAGAGCAAAATCGAATTTAACTCAAAATAAATTGATAGGTTACAAATGTTTAACTAGATCATTCTTTTGACAAAAAGGTTTTCTTCTTACTCAAAGCACCTGCAAAACCACACCCCTCAATTTTCAATGCATATATCAGAGCCAATAGCGACACATCACTGAGATTTCTTGAATGGCACACTGCACGTGGTTGGATTTGTTTGAACCATCGTTTTTAAAGCCTATTGAAGCATCTTCCTCCTGTAAACCTTCTTCTCCTTCTCACTTATGTTTTCACCTTTCACTCAAACTCCGGCGACATTCAAACGACCTCCGACCATCTGCTCGTTGCGTGAACCGAGACCCCAAGACTTCGACCGTGAGTCTCCATCTTCTATTACCTCTCACTAGCATCAGCGTAACCACGGGTCGTTACATCAACCGAGCAGACCTCCGGCGACACACTCGTTTTAGACATGCATCACCTCGCAACCTAGGTAAACGATACGAACCCACAACTGATTTTTCCATGTATGAATATCTTTATAGGTTAAAATCTAATAAGCTGAAGTATGTTTGGGTACTCTGGTGATGGATTCCCTTAAAATGAAAGAAGAAAACAAAATAATCAAAGAAATGAAAAGGGAACAAATAAAACAAGATAGATAGAGCTTTACAAACTTTCCTTGCTTGTTTTATATAAGATAATGGCTCTATATAAATAAACGTAAGAGAGGCTAATAAATCTATATGTATATTTGAAAAACATATATTAAAGTTATTCTTTATAAACCAATGATATCTTGTCTAGTGGTTAAGGGGGAGGTGGGGGGTTTTGCCTCTCTTGGAGATCCAAGGTTCAAACCTTGGCATTGACGAATATTACTAACTTGATGATACTAACTACTAACCACTAACCACTAACCAGCCGTTCAAAAAAAAAAGTTATTCTTTATAATTATTGATATAGACTAAGATGATATATTTATATAATACAAGTAACATAAATTTATGAAAGATTTTATGAAGTTAGCTATCATTATACAAATACTCTACATAGATATTAAATGTAATTAAGCTTTAATTAGAACCTAACAAAAATGCTGATTCATACAATCTTATTTTGTATTATACCAAGTATAAGGAAAATCTAATTTTGAATAAAATATTTTAGATGATTATGATTATAAGCTTTGGACTAATTAATAAATAACATTTTGACATAATATTATTAAATTAGTTACATGTTTAAAAATAAATACTTATTACTCAAAATGTATAATGTTAATATTAGAAATTTTGCAACTAAGTAATGTTTCATAATAAATAAGCCTCGATTTTCAATTTGCAATGAACCATTTAAATATAATCGCTTAACAAAATTTCAACGTTTAATACCATATAACTAATCACACAAAACAACTAACATTAGACTTAAATTTTACGACTACAAATGGTCGACAACATCAAGGTTTAAGAACTTACATCGATGAGTTATACATAAATGAACTTACTAAGTCGAAGTTAGAAAAATGTAATCCTTATCAAAATGTGCATACTTGTAGGTTATCACAAACCCTTGTAAATGGCTTTAACACCATCGTCGGACATCGTTGAAGGTACGGATATCTTAACTCTTTCTTTGTATGAGTCGTTGGCCTTCAGGCATCGGGTACGTTTTTGCTTCTCTCCGATCTGAAATTCAAATCTTAGTTTGAACATATATGATTGTCATGTTGTTATAATCGTATCTCGACTTTACCATGCAATAGAATTATTTAACTTGTGCTCATTATTGCATGTTCCGATATTGATAAGATTATGTGATATAACTTTATGTATGCGTTAAGGTAGTTGTGCTACCCCTTAGACTCTTAGACTTTTAGCATTCTAGTACCCGAGCATGTCCCTACCTGTAGGGGTGACTACAGGCACGACATTGCAGCATCAATGACGTGGCACCAACCGTGACGGTGAGCTGAGATCACGGCGTCTCCATTTAGTACTTGTGAGATACATTGGCCATATGATATGTAGGAGGCGTATGGATCAATCTTAGGATATATGTATGATTTATGGTGGATGGTTGTTGTGTATGCCCACACACCATCGCACGTTCGGCACATAGGTCTGCAGCCCTATGTGCATGTCTGATATTTGATATTCGGCTTTGGATACTTCCTTATGATATGAATTATTTGTTTCAAGTCTTTGCTATGTCTATAATACCGTCTCGGTATCTTATTCGTCAATATGATGTGTTATTCGTCTCACTAAATGTTGGTACCATGCTATGTCATCCCACCGTGAGTATGTTACAAATTCCCTGTAATCCTTTTAAGTTATAAATGGCTAACATCCAATTTTCTATAAATTTTATTTGATCAAGCTTTATTACACATAACTTTTAATTTACTTACCAACATGGTATTAAAATATTAGTAAGTTTCATTAAGTCTATCACAAATTTTTATTTTGTAACTCTAAATTCCTTATCATTCGATTTTATAATCTACTTGATCCCTTATCTATTTAATGTAACATTTTAATCCATCCAGTCATTTTCAAATTAGTTAAAATCGACATTTACAAGAACTGTTCAATTAATATATATATATATATATAAGTCCAACTTTCTAGATGTAGTTTTTGAAACAATAATCATGACATTTATTTTCTAAGTATCGTTTGTTCATCATCAAATTTCATATGTTAGAATCGTGTATTATATTTCTTTGGCATATCCGTTCACTGAGCACTTCACTCAGCCGTATTCTTTCTCCACGACAGGTTTTCAAGGTTTCAGGTTCACGAGTGAAGAGTGTGCACCTTAGAAGATACGAGGAGACATATAAAAGACATGTCTGACTAAAATTTTAGTTTATCTTTAATAGTTTTTAGTTTACGAAATTTGTTAGACTAGTAATTATTAATCTTTGATTCTGTAAATGTGACACGTCAGTCTATTTCGGGTTGGAGTGTTACAGTTATGGTATCAGAGCTTAGGCTCCATCCTGTAGAAACAATTAGGCATGACTTGTGAGGATTCGGTAGACAGTTGGTTAGGATTCTCTTATTTCGTTTGACATCGTTTCACCCTTCATTTTCAACATAGCAAAGCCATTAATATATATAATAGATGGACATGTAGGATACATGTGTAAGGTAAATTGACGATTACACTTGATCAACGTAATGGTGAAATTGCAATTACATGTGTGTGCTACCGAAATCCTATTATGTAGATTAATGTTCCCTTTGAGCAAATCATGTTTGTTGTTATGTCTTCATGATTATTCGTATCGCTCCTACTAAACTCCTAGACTATTTGATATGGTTACGTTATAAATCCAACTTTGTATGTGTGGTAATAAGGCTAAAGTATCATACTCGTTGCATACACAACCGTCATATACTTCTCTTACCAACAATGTATCACTTTGATGAGCGTTCTGTGATGTATTACTGACATTGGGATACTTCTTACTCGCTACTAGACTTTAATCACAGATGCACAGACCAATACATAAATTTGACCATCCTATAAACAGCCCTACAACTAGAGTCACATCCCACACAAGTAATATATCTTTGATGAAATAAAAGATCACAAACTGAACCATGATAACCAAAAGCTTCATGTCATTATAATTGTATCATCCCTTATAATCCACTCAAGCTAAAATTGTCTCCCTTGGATAAGACAACCAAAATCATACCCATATTGAATCTAGTAGATGTATATCCTTCATGACTCATATACTAATTCCCTATACATCCCTTATAATCCACTCAAGCTAAAATTGTCTCCCTTGGATAAGACAACCAAAATCATACCCATATTGAATCTAGTAGATGTATATCCTTGACTTAATAGACTTTTCCCTTACGGTTAATGATATGTCTGAAATAAGCTCCTAAAAGAAGATATTCGACTTCTTGAGATTGTTGTAACATTTCATACAACTACATAAAGAATGTTTAAACATAATGATTATGAGAATCACCTTTTGATAGACATGCTCATTCAACTTGAATCGTACGAAGATAATAATATGAAAATTTCCTTAATCAAAGATGTGATGATATAGTCAACGACCATGTCGAATGGATCTAGCTTTGTGGAACCATAAATTTAAAGGATATAACATGATCATAAGCTCCTACAACCTTACTAAACTTGATTTAGCACCTAAGTATGCTATGAGAGGACATGAATTGAAATAATGAATGAGGATCAGGCATAAGGTGCCAGGTGTGACTGAACTCAACATACGCGGAGCAACATTCTGCACTAGGAAACAACTACTAAGGATAGAAGTTGTAAATGAAGAAAGGTAGGGAATATAATGAAGATAGTCATCTACTCGCTACTCAACACGAGCAAAGCGTAGTAAGTCAACCAACTCATTGTCTAGAATTAGAAGCGATGAATGTCACTCTTATCATCAAAGGCGTTACGTGCATGGATGAACAAGTGACATATTCTCGAAGACATAAAGGGTTAGATGTATCATTAGACTACTGCCGAGGAGATCATGACGCAAATATCCAATATCATCTCGGTGAAAAAAAAAAAACAACAAAGATCTAACACCAAGGAGTGCCAAGACATTGTTCCAAACTATTTTCATTAGGTGGGAGCATATTAACATATTTTATGACTTTAATTGTATAATAGTATAAGAAAACTAAAGTTGATGATGCAACAAACAAAAACAAGATAATTAAAAAAAAAATTAAATTAGTTTTAAAACAAAATATTTTCTTTTATTGACAACATAGGTATGCATTTTTATTATCACTCATTAGTACGAGAATCAAAGACTATTAAGGAGTACCTTTGTACGTAACTATCCAACGACAAAGCATATCAGCTTCAACAATGCCAAAAATCTGTGATTCCGACGAACTTAAAAAAATCCGGCCAAAACTTGAAAATTCTTGCTTAAACTTGGAAATTTCAACCAAATATGTGTATATACATAAAACTAAACAGTTTTTGTTAAAATTACATATAAAATGTGTGTATTTATATATAAAACTAAAAATTATGTATAAAAGTTTCAATCCGATTAATCCCGATTAATAGCTAGTCAAATTCTCACCTCCCAACTAACGACTAGCGATTTCTACAACACTGCTTAAAACTATTTTAACATTGAATCGATGGTCAAATCAGTTGAACCAGTCGAACCGTCTATCAGTCCAAGAACCAAACCGGTTGAACTAGGGGTCATACTAGTTGAACCAATTTTTATATATTTTTTTAAATTTTTCAATATTTCTTACATGTATTTATTAAAATCACTAATAATTTTATATAATTTTTATATTCGGTCCATCCAACTTTTATATCTGGTCCATCCAACTTATAGTTCTGAAAACATTGTTCAAAACAACCTAAGATCAAAACAACCACTTAAAAAGAAGATCAAATGGGATTTGCTCAAAACAAGTTTGTGTTTGATTTTGACAACATCCAGTAAAGATTCATTGGAAGGAATACGAACAGAAACAAGTGATTTCCTTCATCAAGATTAGTATAAACTGCTCTACATTATACATCAAATAGCCCTAAAACCCATGATAAAGGAATCACAATTATAGATCCCAAAAGATAATACTCAAATCTAAACAAACTAATTACTTTTCTTGGGAGATTTGGTAGCTTTAGATGGAGACTTAGGCTCTTTAGTAGCTAACAGTCTTCTTGAGCAGAAGAACAGGATTAATATTAGGAAGAACACCACAATGAGCAATCGTGACTCCAGCCAAAATTAATAAATATCTTCTTTTTATTAATCCAATGAGAATACGGCTTTTTAAATGAAATTTTAATTTGTATATTTAAAAAAAATGTTTTTATTGTTACTTTTTATTGTTATTGGGGTTTTTTTTTCCTTATTTTAATAATTATTATTTGATAAACACTATTTAAATATAAAAATAAATATGACTTTTATAAATGTTTATATTTATTAACGCCATCTTTAAAAATTTTGCGTTTATCAAACTTTTATTTTTTGAATCTATGCTTTGATTATACAATAAAGTTAGAAATCTTTATTGCTATCTTTTTATTTTTTGGTTTTTTTACGGTTATTATTTTATAAAGTAAATTATAAACATAAAAATAAATATGTATTATTTAAAGATTTTGTTTCTTCTAAAAGCTTTTTCCAAAATCTTTCATTTTTTAAACTTTTTTATATCGTTCGTCCATTTTAAAATATTTCATCTTATTATACAATGCAAGTTAGAAATTTATAAAATTTCTAACTTGATAAAATGTTATGAAATTAAACAAGTTAGAAATATAGTCATTGCAAAAATAACCGTTAGAAATATAGTCACTGCAAATATATATTGTATTGTATAAATTACTTATAATTGTTGGAAAAAAATATTGACAAAATGGATGATTTTAAAAAATCCAAAGAAATCAAAAAACAAAAAATTTTAAGCAAAGGAACGATTTTAAAAGCCAAACATTTCAAAAGGGACGTTTATAAAAAAAATAAAATGTTTAATAAAAGAAGTTATGAAATGAACGGTTATAAAAAACGATTTCAATAGACATAAGTTTAAAAAAATAAACAAATGAACAACTTTAAACTAACGAGCGATTTTAAGAAATCAAAGATTTAAAAAGTGAACGATCTTAAAAAAGCATGAAAACGATATAGAAAAGACGTTTAATAAAAACAAAAGCTTTTAAAAAAGAGGTATTTTTTTATATAAAACGTGTTTTATTAAATAAAAATAATAAAAATAACAAAATAACAATAAAAATATAAAAACAAAAACATTTTTTGAGATATAATAAAGAACGCAATTATCCTATCTATTAATAAAGCAACTTGATGAACAGTTGCTGTACTGGTTGTTAAGCATTGTGTACAAGTTGTTTATGCACGTACGTTTTGTGAAGCACTATGTACAAGTGCATGATGCTCCTTCAGATTATAAAAGATGCTTTTCACCTCATTTGTAGACCGCCTTCTCTCTGCTACCTCCGAACGCCGCTCTCAGCCATCGCCGAACGCCGCTCTCCGCCGCCTCATGCCCTTCTTCCGCCGGTGCGTCTAATCTCTTCGGTTATACCGGTTAGTCCGCCATGGTGGTGGGGGTGGTGGATGAGACGGGTGTTTCTTGGGTGTGGCGGTGAGACGGCGAGGCTGAACATCCGGCGGGCCTCTGTTTCGGCCCTCGATTGATGCTTCTCCGGTCGTTTGGAGGTTCGATTTGTGCCTGAGATCTTGGTCTCAATGTTTCCCTTTTCGCCGGTGACAGCCTCGGTGATACATTGTGAGGCTTTGTGTGCAAGTGCATGATGTTCATTCGGACTATAAAAGAGGGTTTTCATCTGATTTCTTCCATTTCAGCTCTGGACCGCCTTCTCTCTGCTACCTCCGATCTCCGCTCTCAGCCACCGCCGCTCGCCGCTCTCTGCCGACTCACGCCCTTTTTTCACCGGTATGTCTGATGTCTTCGGTTATTCCGGTTTGTCTGGCATGGTGGTGGGGGTGGTGGATGAGACGGGCGTTTCTTGGGTGTGGTGGTGAGAGCGGGAAGCTGAACATCCGGCGGGCCTTTGTTTCGACCCTCGATTGGTGCTTTCCCGGTTGTTGGAGGCTCGGTTTGTGCCTGAGATCTTGGTCTCCGCGTTTCCCTTCTCGCGGATGATAGCTTCGGTGAATGCATGTTGGCTCCTTTCTTTGTTTCGGGTTAACCGGGTGACCGGGTCTCAGGTTTGATGTAATTCTGTTTTGGAGTAATATTGGGGTTTTCAAGTCCGGTTTGACTTGGACTTTGGATTGTCGTTGCCGATGATGTTTCGGTCTTTTCTGTGGGATATTAGGGTGTTTAGTTGTGTTTCGTGTTGGTGTTTGGACCATGGTTGTGGCTGATATTTTGGTCTTTCTTTTGTGATATATGGGGTTTTCAGATCTGACCTGAGTTGTTTGGATAATGCTTGTTGATGATGTTATGGTCTTTACTTCATTATGTGAGACTTTGTTGCTCACATTGTCGATGATGTGGAGCTTTAGCTCCTCTGAGATGTTGGCTTACACGTGTTATATGACAATATCCTATCTATTAATAAAGCAACTTGATGAACAGTTGATGTACAGGTCGTTAGGTATTGCCTACAAGTTGTTTGTGCACAAACACTTTGTGAGGCATTATGTACAAGAGAAGAGCTGTTGTTGTAACGATTTCATCTGCTAAGACTGTGTTATTGTTTGTGGCTTATGTCGATGATGATGAACGTGTGCTCATCTGAGACTTTTCTAATGTTGGATTTTACCTCTTCTGGGACTGTTGGTTTACAGGTTAGAGTCAGCTGACATTTGTTTGTTTGTTGGCGATCTGTTCCTATTGGGTTAGATTGTTGTTTGTTGGTGTCGATGATGATGGATGTTTGTCCGTCTGAGGCCTTTCATTTTGTTTGTTTCGTGGCTGTGATGATACACCGTGACCAACATCGGTTGTCCTGGCTTGGCAACCGTTTACGGTGTGCAGCCGCAACCGTACATGGTTCTGAGCTGCGCTATACTGTTATGTTGTGATTGTGATGACACAAACATTGTGTTAACAGCGGTCTAAGGATCGGTTTACTGTGTCCCTATGACGCGCAACGCGCGTCGGAGATCAAGCCCTAGTTTAATAAATAAGGAAGAATGGTGTGGGGATTATTTTTTAAAATTGAGTAATTACATAAATAGTTCTTTAAATATTAGAAAAACTTTTATTTTACATAAATAGCTCCTTTGACCTAAAAGTGTCAAAATACTCTCATTATTATCATTATCATCATTACTACTATATAAAACAAAAGCAATGGGCAAAATAGGAATTTCATTAATTTTTGTAAGACGCGCCGTTTGAGTCTTCACTTGCCGTCTTCCTTTGTCTCCCCCACTGGTTCCAGCGACAGTTATCAGGTGACCGCCCAACTCCCTTCCATCGCCATGCCAAAGGTCACCACTAAATTCATGCTCATCTCCCCTTTTTATTCCATCCATCAATGCCCTCAACCCCCTCAAACACCGCCGCTTACATTCACCTCCAAAGCTGGTGGTTTCATCGACAGTATGGGTTGTTTTTTAGGATGCTTGCATTTAAAACCCTGAAACAAAAGGGTCAAGCATGGGTTGTTTTTTAGGATGCTTCTTCTGCCACCAATATTCTCAATCAGGTGCAGGGTTTTCCATTTTACTACAAACCCATGGTATGTTAAGTTGAATTCAATTTTGTATTTTGTTTCTTCTTTCTTTATTATAACATAGCAGTTTAGGTATGACTTTAACTTGAAACAGTTAACATACATACATTATTTCTTTATGATTAAAGGGGTGTTTGAGATGGGTAATTAGAACTGCTTATTAGCTTGCTGTAAGCTGCTCAGATGGTGTTTATGATTGCTAATCAAAGGATGCTTTTTTGATTATTTTTGAGTTAAATGAACTGTTCCGAATATGCAGTTTGAAGTTTCATATTTCAAAAAGTAGTAAGCAAATAAGCAGTTTTAATACACAATACCAAACACATCATCGTAATAAGAAGGGAAAGGACCAATTTTTGGAGTTTTATAAGTTCAAATTTAGGTAGTAATTATATTTCAATTATTTAGTTAGTTGCATTTCATTAAGTAAATTCCTATTCCGATTGTTCCTTTAAGGTCTCATTCACTTTGAAACTTACTGCAGCGGGTTTAACGGTACACTTATAATAGTAAAGCACTTTCCAGCAGGTGAGCCTTGTTGTGTCTGTAGTGTGGGGTCTTGGGCCACTAATGCGTCGAACCAGAAACATTTTTCTTCATGTTTGCGCCTTTTCCCCTCTACATGTAAATTTTCCTAGCTTTTATATTTTTCTACTTAATACTTAATATCATTTTTTTTTAATTTCAGATGAGTGATAAGTATTGGGGAAAGAGTAATACACATTATGTTATGACTTCTAATCTTCAGTCTTTGCCACTATGGGCAGAAGCAATACTCATCTGCACCTGGTTTCCCAAGTTATTAGGCAAAATATGGAAGTCCATGTCTTCAAATGTTTAACTTATATCATGTAAATTTAAGTGCAAAGCTTTAGATCCAGTTGTCCTGCCATCAGAAGCTAGCCGGATTGTTAAGTATAAAGCTTTTAACTTTTGCGAAATTATTATCGACCGTGCTTACACTTGCTTACTTTTAATCAAGGTGAATTCCCTATTTCTTTCTTTCTCTAATAGTAGTTGATTATCTTGATTTATTACTGACAGCAAGTTTCCTTGTTATATACTAATTTTTTTTGCTTAAATCGTTAATGCAGTGCAATTCAACAAACATAAAGCTGCCGAACCTGTTTGCAGCTAGCGGCTTTTGTCGAGTGCAAGTTCTTGAACATGTAACAAATAAACCTATGATAAAAGCAAAGTTTGTTATTAAAATTTAAAACTATATTCATAGTTTGTTGGTTCATGAATCTAAATTTTATTATTTGTAGTTGTGTATGGCATGTGAATTGGCAGACTCATCTAAGACTTGAAACATGTCCTATCTTAAGTATTCTTAATAGGCTCCTAATCATGGACTGGAATGTTGGTTATATTATGTCTTTCTTTTATTTTATCTATGCAGCTCTTATGAGTGTAATGCTGAAACCTTAAATAGCAAAATGTTTCGTGAGGCTTTAAATGAGCTAAAATGAATTGTTTTTGGGAATTGTACTTTTAGCGCAAAGTTATATAACAGGGTTTGAGGGTTACTTCAAAAGATTTAATTAGAAAAAAATGCTTTAAATGGGTTGAGCTGGCAAAAAACATCATCAGAAAATGTATAAAACTAAAGCCAACATTATATTAGAAAAAGTTAAGATTCTTGTTCTAATAATATAATGATCCAATTCATATTGACACGTGACAAATGACTATCTTATATTTTTTTTATTCAAACTGAATTACTTTAAGTTTAAGTTATGTTGATAAAACTGTGGTCCACAAGTAACGTAAAAATTAAAAAATATATATAGCAAAACTACACTCGAATTAAAGATATTAAAATGATCTATTTAATTGTGTAATTTGTATATAAAAATAACATCATATAAAAGAGTTAAGAAGATTTTTAAAAAAAGGATAATGTCTTTTTTAAAAAAGGGATGGAATTTTTTTAAAACAAGAGGAAAATTTTTATATCAGTGGTGTAACACGGCATAAAAGTTAGTTACACTACACAATAATGGTGTAAGTGTTCGTTATATTATAGTTAACGACTTAACGCAATAAAGTTGAGTTAACAACCATTATTTTCTCGTATACTTTATATAGGTAATTTTATCTTTTTCGTAGTCGTGATGTTTAGACACTTGAAATTGTAATTTTTCTTTCGTTACAAACAAGGTTGTTAAGAATCACATGCTTTTTCCGGTTGATGATTCGTAACATTTAGCATAATATTTTAAAAACAGACCAATAGTTAGAACAGGATTCTGGAAAATCCATAATCGGGCCGGTTTTATTTTAAATTAATAATATAATAATTATTATAAATACACATAATTTTATGCTCAGCACAATGTTTATGAGATTTAGGGTTTGTGATTGTATATAAATATACGATATATGCATTACTTGAGATAACCTTAATAAATGAAATCAGTTTCGATCCCCTCTCTATCTTTTCTCCTGTTTATCTCTAATTTACAAAACGATATCAGCACGAAAGTGCTCTCCTAAAAATCCCCAATCCCGTTACGCATACGGTGTCTCTACTCTTTTGAATTTTATTTATAGTAATTATGAGGTTATGTTGGGTGTTTTATTTATGTATCTAGGTTCCTTTTGAATTTTACGTAAGCAATTGTATACAACAACATGATAAAATCTTTGCTCACATGATGATTCTCTTTTTCCCTTTGATATCCATTACACAACATAGAGGTTCTTTAAAACAGTATTCACTTGTTAATAGGCCTCACCTATATAATTCATCTCCTGCAATGCAGAAAATATTTGTTACACCAACTCATAAATAATGATCCTTCCAAATACTTATGCCCCTGTGATGCCTCATCAAATAAAACTCATCAAATAAAAGTTTATCAGCATGCTTCATTTTTAATATCTTTTGACCTATAAAAATATAAAAAATGATGTGTAAGATTGTAAATACTATACCCACCGGTAATGTGCTTGCCACCACACACACAACACAAACCCCAACAACAACTACAAGGTGACAAAACAACAGCATCCGCCGCAACGCGCGGGCATTCCCACTAATACTTAACAGATTAAAATAAAAGAGTTAGTCTTAAAGGTCAAAATTATTATAAAATACAAACTAAGAATGTAATATGTTAAAATATATATTTTTTAATTGAAATAGTTAAACCTTCTAATTTACTATAGTCAAAATTATAATTTACTCTAGATAAAAAGAATTGATAAAAGAAGGCCCCTTCATCGGGTAAAAAAAATATCTTTATTCACTAAATCTATAAATCATTCAACGAAATTGAATCACGGATCTCTCCTTCAAACTATTGTGTGTATCAGATTAATGTTTGTTTTTTGAGATGAATGTTTGTTTGCGGATCAGATTAATGATTATATAGAAACTGAACACTCCAAGTAAGTTGTTTGATACTCATGCTTCAGTGTCTCTGTGTTTGAGCTATCGATGTTTAATTGCTATATGTATAACGGGTTTGTTGTATCTTGTGTAATGCCTATAACATGTTTGATGAACACACTGTTCAAACATTTAGTTGTAATGAAAGGAACATTGTATTGTTTGCAGACCAAGTGTTTGATTACTTGTCTCAAAGAACTTAGCTCGACTTTATAACACTGTCAATCCATGTCATTGAGTTTCATTTATTTGTAATGGTGCTTATCAGATCATTATGTTTATTATTAATTAAAGATGAAAACATTGATCTTGTCTCTATGTGCCTCTAAGTTAAGACAAAGGGGTGTGATTGATTTTGTCTTAATGAGTGTTGCAAATGATAGTTTTCCTTTTGTTGCTGCAATTCATTAGATGATTTGATATTGTTAGCAGGGATAGCTCCTACTCAAAATCAGCCTAATAATATAAAATTTTTAGAAAATCTTTATAAAAAGGTGAATTGATGATATTGGCTAATTTGGTTATAAAAATATATTTGTACTTTTGGAATTGTAAATGTAAGATGCATTTGGGAATGCATAATGAGTGTCTTCAATGGCTGCATCTATCGATTGAAATGAATAATATACGAGGAAAAGGATTGATAGCTATATGTCACGGAGTGATTTATTTGATTCTCGTACAACACTTAGAATCCTTCTAAGTTCAGCATTTGTGATCCAACGAAGTAGCAATTCAAATTATGTTGCGGAGGCGTTTGCAAGCTCGTAATACAAATGACTCTTTATTGTGTACAAGGTTGTTTACAAGTGCTTTACAAGTGTTTACACAAAGACTTGTATGTGTTTTTGGGTGGTTTCAAATGAGCTTTACATCACCTATTTATACTAGTCTATGTATCTAGATCATTCTAAACTATTATATTTACATGATATTCTGATGGAGTAATCAAGGCTTTTCTAGAGCCTTCTTGGCTGATCTCTTTCTAGATGGTTCCTTGTGAGCTTCCTTGATCCAAAATGTTCTAGGCTGTTTCGACCAGTCTTCCGTGCAACCTAGATGAGTCCAAATGTGCCCGCAAACTTCCGAAATCCAAGATTTTTGACTTGATTTTAGGCAGATCGTGACATATAGGAAGCTAATTGTGCCACAATATTCTATTCTTAATTTTTAGAATGTTTAGTGGGAACACTTATTATGCGTAAGCTTAATTTCCTTATAAAACTGTTTTTTCAAATGATTATATTTATGCATGTCTATTCATTAAACAAAAGCATGATAGACACCTGCACATTTTATTTTTTTATTTTTTGAACAGTCAACAAGTAACCTTTATTCATATTGTGTTCCTGAGTTTACTTAACGAGAAAAAAAAAGGGAAGTGGAAGGAAATAAAAAACAGTTATGTTCCAGAGTTTTTTTTTTAATGGAAGGAAATGGAAGTAAAATAGAAAATTATGTTCTCGAGTTTACTTAAGAAGAGAAAAGAAGGAAAATGAAAGGAAAATAAATGCTAAAATCAATCATTTCAAATTAAAAGAAAATGAAAGGAAGAGAAAGGAAAGAAAAGAAAAAAAGAGAAATGAAAAAAAAGAAAATGTTTTCCTTTTTTTCCTCTCATTAAATAAATCGGGAACTAAGCGTCAATATAATGTTAGCAAAGCATCTTCATTTTCTTGACTTCCAAATGCACCAAATATAATCGACAGTGACCAATCTTTATCTTTATCTTTTTACTTTAATAAAAAGGTATATTGAGGTGACACGTGAAAGCATCACATTTTTTCTCACCAAAATTTTTTCATTTCTCTCTCCTATTAAATAATTATCTTAATTATCAATAATATTTTTTTAACTTTTTCTAGAATAAAAATAACTTTTTAATAAATTTAGAAAAAGATCTTTTTATTAATGTTATTTTAAAAAAAATAATTTTTTAAAATAATTTTTTTTACAAAACATCAAACTTTTTTAAAATTAGTGTTTTTAAAAAGTAAATTTTTTATAAATAAAAAATAATTCCAGTTGAAAATTATAAAAAGAAATTTTGAAAATGAAATTTTTTAATAAGGTTTGTTTTGAAACAAATTATTTTTTTTTCTCTTGAAAAAAGAAAATTTTAAAACAAAAGTTTAAAAAGTTGATATAATTTTTTTATTACATATTGTTCTTACTCATACGTAATTTCACTCATATTTTCTCGTAAAATATCGTTTTAAACTTAATAAAATTTTATTATATTTAATATTTTATTTGTTCAATCTGTGTAACACACGATTTTACTAAAGCTAGTATATAATAAAAGAAAAGGGTTTTGCCACTTGTCATAAATTTAAGCATTATTTGCCACATGTCAAATTTTTAAATAAATAATGACACTTGTCATTATATTAAACACTCTTTTCAAAACTTAATTTTTTCTCTTAATTTGTTTTCCTAAAATAAAAAGTTTCTAAAATTTGAATTAAATCCATTTATATATTAAATTCAAATAAATATCAAAATAGATATAAGTATTTTTATACTCCTATATTTCCTCATAATTTGTTATCAGGAAAATAAGAAGCGCAATTTGTGAAATATGCATAATGATCTGAAACAAAAATTATGGTAAACGATTTCTGAACTTTCAAAAAGTTTGATATTAAGGGATTAGTTTTTTATAAATTAATTCTATATACAATCATTAAAACAATTTAAGTTAATATGTTTCTTCATGTTTGTAGCTAAGTTTGTTATAACATTTTATCAATTTTATGCTTTAACAATATATTGGCTTTGACCTTTAGATATTCATAACATAAATATATGTACATAAGATTGAAAATTAATCATTTCGATCAACGCATATTAAACATTTAAAATAGCACAAAATTAATCCTTAGTTTTCGTCTTTTTGATTTTACAAATTATTTGATCTTTTGTGTTTAAACCAATATATTCATGATTTATTATTATATATATTTTTATTTTATTTATTCAAATATTTGAAACTTTTATATAATTAATTACATTAAAAATTTATAAATTATTTAACATCGTCTACTTATATAAGTCAATTAAGTTACATGGAAAAGAATTTTTAAATGACCAATTTTTGTATTATATGTATTTATATGCTAAATCAGAAATCAATGTAAATATAAACACGTTAATTTATAAAATCCTAAATTTTCTTTTTAATTATCTTTTAAAATTCAAAATCAAAATTTTATATATATAGAGAGAAAGAAGATTTGAAATTTAAAATAAAATTATGATAAGATATAATCTTAATTTTTAAAAATGATTCACAACTATTAATAGCTTTTTCTATTTTTATGTTACATGTAACTTAAATATTATATATTATTAATAGTATTTTATATTTATTTTTCAAACCACGTAACGTTGGGGATTTTAAGCTAGTCCTTGTATATTTGAAGCATCTTTTATGCTTTTAGGACTGTGTGGGTGTTTGAGATTGCTTATTGAAAATTTTTTTTAATTTTTGAAAAGAAGATAAATTGAAAGTAGGTGAATATATGTTTGGATGAAGATGAAGATGAAGATGTGAGAAGAAGAAGAAGTTTTTGAGAAGTTAAAAATTTTACCCTCTCAAGACTCGGGAAGTAAAAGGAGGTGTAAATAGCCTATATCTCGGTTGCTTAAGAACATCCCAAATCATAGAAGCCCCCATTCAATTAAGAAGAAGGTGATCCGTAGATTCATGTTGGAAACCACAGGAAGGACATGCATCATCGATTAGTATACCCCTCTAGTAGCAACGCTTTTAGTCGGCCTTCTTTGAACTGTGACCCCGCATCCGTGAAACCCTAAATCGCAGCCAAGCAGGTTCCATTCCTTAATTTGGTAGATTATTACTTCATTAGTCCGTTTTGTTTCTTAAAAACTTAACAAATTGTAATTTTCAGTTTGCATTTTGCTCAATTGGGTAGGTTGATCCAAAGCATGTGATGAAAGAGAGTTACTTAGAATGTGTTCATTATCATTAGTTGTATTGAGTATTGAATATTCCATCTTACCCTCCAATTCTTTTATTGCTGAATTTTGTTCTTAATCTATCTTCAGTGCTGACATTTAGTTAAAGCACAAGTCAAATAAGGTGAATGAAAAACAGATGATAGAACTTCCATTTATGATTTGACTTGATACTAGAACAAGTTTAAATTGATGCATTAGAACTTGAAATTAACAAAGGATGGTGTAGAAGGAATTTGAGTTTGAGTTTTGAGGCTTATTACTAATTTGAGAACCTATTTTAAGAATTTAGCTTTTCTTTAGATGATAAATAGTATACGAATTAGTATAGTTTAGGATAATTATCGGTCAAAAGAATCCCCTTCGTTACATTTTGTCGCCCCATTTTTGGCCCCCAAATGACAAAAATCCCAGGATCTGCTGCTGGTTCTCAGGCAATGACAACATAAACACCCTTAGTTGTTCCTTAGTATCCTTTTCTTTTGACAAACCCAAATTGAAGTGCAAACTCTTCTGCAGATGTTACAGGTCTTTAGTCATACTAAACAATTTACTTCATAATGTTTTTATTTTATATTAGTAGGTAATAAATAATAGGAATATTTACTACAAACCAAACATTCAATTTTACTATTGCTAACTTAAGTTATTTAGGTTTCTTTGCTCCATTAATTGGATTGAAAACAGGCAAAAATGTTGGCGGTGAATGCTATTTATCGGTTTTCTTCACCGCCGTTATTCAGGCGGATGATGTGGCGCCACTCCTCCAGCAAACTGTTTGTTGGAGGTATTTATTTCCTCTTGCTCTCCTTTTGTGTTTATCTTTACTTTTGTAGTACTCAAATATGGTATTAGTCTTTGTTATTCCTGAACTTCTATCATCTCCTTTGTTTTTTTTATCATTCACCACTTTACACTAAGAATGGCAAATCTGAAAAAGCATTTTGGTCTTTGGGATCATAATGTCCATATTGCACATTTGGAAATGAATTTGTGCTTGTCAATGGACATCTATTCACCTTGAAACATAAACACTGGTTTAAGGATGAAAGAATTTTTTTAGTATAAAAAAGCTATGTAAACTACTAAATCCCTTTACTAATTATATATATTCTTGAACATCATCTAGATCTAGCTTTTTGTCATTTCTTATTAATTAGACATGTTCATCACAGTATATGTATGGGCACAGGGCTTTCCTATGATACAAATGAGCCAGCGTTGAAAGAGGTTTTTGAGCAGCATGGAGAAATTATTGAAGGTATGTTATATCTCTAATGTGTTAAACACATTATAGAATAACTAAAGAGGGAACGGATGAAAGGGTTTAAAGGTTCCAATAATGTGTATTCAATGCAGCAAATTTTTTTATTCAGATAATTATAACTTCTATTAAAATTATACATTCTATATTGTATTTCACATACTAATGGTTTAACATAATTGAACATATGTTTGGACAAAATAAGTTTTGGCCCGCACCGAACTTGCTTGTTTTGCCAACTTTACGTGTCATAATAGTTAATCGAAGTTCCAAACAAACGAGTAATGTCAGCATCTTTGCAGTAAAAGTTATATGTGATCACAAGAGTGGCAAATCGAAAGGATATGGATTTGTGCATTTCATTTCTGAGGATTCTGCTAGCAAAGCCTTAGCAGCAATGGATGGTCAGGTAACATTAGATTTATATGCAATATATTTCTACAAAGTTCAAATATTCGGATGTTATATGCCATTTTTGTAACTTAAAACATTATTTATACTGATTTTGCTATTAATTCTTCTTTTCAGGTACTTGATGGTAGAAATATCCGGATCCAGTATGCAAACAAGAAATAACCACAAGAAAGGATTGGAGGTCAGGCCTATTCCTTTTATAGTTCAAACTTTACTTGAATATTGTCCAATAAGTTTTTTTAATAATTAATTTTGTTAGTCTCAAAGTTTTCAAATTTTAGCATTGATAAAGTATTTTTTTTTGGAATTTCTTAGATATATAGCATAGGTGTTAGTATATAATGTCCAAATAGAAATGTAATTTACTCAATAGTTATTATATATAAAACTTAAACAAAGAAAAATAAGTATCAATATAGTTTTAAGATGTGGCAGTCAGTAATGATCCTTGAATTTAAAGTATTATATTAACCAAATCACAGATGGCTAGAGGGAAGGCTTCTAGTTTGTGGTAGCAGAGCCCAGGGCTGGAGAAAATGCTTCCTGGTCTTGACAAGCAAGTCCAGTGCGGACAATAAATATTCTTAGGCCCAAACCATGGTAAGAACGACGGGAGGGCCTAAGAAAACACGCCTCAGCCCTGTTGATCGTTAGCAGTCCTTGTTGGACGTGCCTAAGATTATTGATCCTTCTATTTAGAGAAACTCCAACAACCCTTTACCAAAGATCCAATCAATTCAACCCTATACTTTGTCACATTTCTACATGAACATTTTTATTATGTACCTTAGATTATTATTGGAGAATAATAGTTTTAAGATTTATTTCCCATGTTAAGAGTAAAAGCCAAAGTTAGTACAACCATATTCTAAAATGATTTCTTTTAATTAATGTAAAAGTAACACTGAAAATAACATATTTTTAACTTAAACATGTATGGTTTATGTTTATTACTTTATTTTGCTAACAACCTATTCAGGACTCATTTTACAAGCAAGCTGAGTCTAGGATGAAGCCAAAGTACTTTGTATTTCACTGGATTATAAACTTCCATCTTCTTCAGAACTCATTTTAAAAATGACAAAGTGTTGATCTATTTGTGGTGTACAATTTATAGTATACCAAACCTTTCCCATTGTAGGTGATCCGTGAAGTGTAGTACAAATCTTCTTATGGATAATTAGCAAAAACACACGGACCTTTGTAGGCGTCCCATCCAAGTTCATACATCAAAATGGTATTATTATTTATACAAATTACTTGCTGAAACTTACATGACCCACCACAACCATCACCACCGGCCACCAAGATCAATCGTCACCGGCCGCCGCCACCCCCCGCCCACCGGCCCCCGCCCCTGCCCCCGCTGCCAACCACCGGCCACCTCCGCCACCCACTGGCCCCCACCGCCACCCACCGGCCCCCGTCGCCGCCAACCTCCGGGCACCATCGCCACCGTCGTTGCTACCAACCACCGGCCACACACGGCACCACCAACCACCGCCTCCGAGAACCATCGCCACCATAACCACTTTTACATTTCATTCTTTCGTCTTTTCTTTCCTAACAAGCAACACAAAGTAGTGATTCATTTAATTTCTAAAGAGTAACCAAACATGACAATGGAATGTAATGATTCATTTCATTCTCTCATCCATTCCATTCTTTCATTCATGCCATTCTTTTGTTCATTCAATTATATCATACCAAACAGACCCTCGGTGTTGTGGACTATTAATGGTATGTTATTGATTGGAATGAATGAATTTGATTCCCATTGAAAGCATATGAATGATACATATAGTCAAACTAGGTTAATAATACCCGTGTACTACACGGGTTGAATCAATAAAAATAATGTTAAGTAAAAAGTTCGTAAGTTATAATATTGTTGATAATATTTTGCATATTGATTTTTACATGCTATTTGTAACATTATCTACATTGATATTAGTAGTATTTTTCTGTCAATGTTTATAACTTCAAATAGTGTATTATGTGAAATGATATGAACTTAAATAATAATTTTAAGTAATAAACAAATACAATTGAACATGCAAACAAATACCTGAAATTCATAAACATCCGAAGATTTCTTTCTATACAATATTTGATGTTATGTTGATTATCACATTATTTTTATCCAACATAAATAATATTAATCGTTCTCTACTTTTAATTACTCAAGATAATGCAATATAGGTTAACCATGTATGAACACTGTTTGTTTAAAAAACAAATCAACCTTAGATAGTGATTGTCTTTATCTTTTGTTTATTGACATTGCAAAATACATCGCTGATTTAAATCATAAATTTATGTATATTTCTTATCACTGAAGTAACTTTTTACATGTGAAAATGAAATAAATAAAAGTTAGATTTTTAATTTACAAATCTCTAAATATTTGTTTGTATACAATATTTAATGTAACATTTGTAAGTTTATTGTCTTATCTAAAATCTTAATTTTAACTCATCTCTAGTTTTAATTATTTATAACGCACCGTAATAATTGAATCTTAATTATGGAACAGTTAAACCAAAATCAGAGTAACTCAAATTATAGTGAACATAACACCATCTTTTGAAACTAATGTCATTGATTTTTTTCTCTGTCTTTTATGCCTTTTAACACTTAAAATAAAGGAATTGAAACACCAATTTTTGTATATAAAACTTTGAGATAAAAGAATGATAATAATAAATCAAGTTGTTGAAGATTCCAAAGGCATATATAATTAAAAGTTTCAAACAATAAAGTGTTCTAAGATATACAATATAAAGTTAAAAGTTTCACATCATAAATTTCACAAAATATTCGTTAATATAATATCACAAAAACAATGTTCTTTTGAAAAAAAATCATAGAATAGTAATCAAGTTTAATGAGTGTTCCAATTAAGTCACTTATACATTTTTTTTACTCTAAAAACCACTCAACTTTCAGCTTATGTTCCGATCTTGTGAAAATGTCAATTTTTTGTAGGTTAAAAATGATGTGCCAAATTTTATTTATTTTTTAATTTTTAAAACTAATGACATGGCAATTATAGAAGATGAGGTGGCTTTTAAGTTAAAAAACAATAAAGTTCGTAATCAATCGATAAGCAGGGGATAGAAATTGCCGACTTCATCAAAGATTGGGCAAACTTTTTATCGTTATGCCTTCTTATTATTTCTACGTCTACTCAAATTGGATTATTTTATCTCTACTCAAATTGGATTGTTAAACATCATTAATAATTTAAAGGATGACGTCATATTGTATAACTTGTGATGCAGTTGTAATGAAAATCAAGGTCATTAGTATAATAGTATTACTTTTCAATTTTGTGACCTTAAAAGTCAAAGAATTAACACTTAGTATTAAGTTTTATATGGTTTTGTAATTGCAATGAAGTCGCCATACGCTTCTTTTTTAGACAACAAATTCATTTACTAATGATAAGACACAAGAAGTCGACATATGGTTAACATAAAGGGTGTACCTGATGCTTGACTTAACTCTCGCTTTGCATAGGGTTCAAGAGGGGCCGGATGGTGAAACGATTTGATATACGCAACCTTACCATTAACTTTTGTGTAAGAGGATGTTTCCCATTCAATATGGCTAACATGTGTTGTGATTTGTAATTGTCGATTCCTCATAGCCACTAGTATTCTATGATTTACTACTAAGCATACAACACATACATTTAAGGTGTAAGTTTGAGAACCTCTGATGAAGTCGAATTGGTGTGCCTGAAGTCACCGATTGTTATGCTTATAAATAAATGTGGAGTGCCCTATGATGAATCGACGAAGTCAAAAATTAAAATTCCTGTACTTATAAATACAATGGGGATTTGTTTTAAATATTAGTTTTTATATTTTTTTAAAGTTAAATCCACCTAATCATTTATAATTGCAAAAAGATAGAAAAACCTGACACATCATCTTTAACCTATAAAAAAATTGACTTTTTCACAAGATTGGAACAAAAGTTGAAAGTTGAGTGGTTTTTGGAATACAAAAAAAGTTCGATTGACTTAAATGGAACACTTGTCAAATTTGGTTACTATTGTATGATTTTTTCCCTGTTCTTTTTCATATCAACCTAGTTCAGACCGAGCGATTATTTCGTTTCATAGCTTTTCTTACAAAAAGAAAGCGTTTGGCAATCAATACAAAATATAGATCATAGTATAAATTGTATCTTATAAATTTATTATTCAAAACTTGATGTCTTATTTTGTGCAATCAATGGCATAAATTGTATTCGAATTTGATTTTTGACCTTCCTTTTTAAAACATCTTCAAATGTGAAATGTAACAAAAAGTTGACTTTAGTAAAATCTATAGCATCTAATAAAACAAGGTTTTCTTTATCACTTGTCCTTCTCTTATTCCATTTTCTTGCCACTTGTCATTGTTCTAGACATCCACACATCAATTTTCCATCCAAAAGAATATTATAGTAATTTAAATACTTATATAAATTTCTCTCTTTTATTAAAAATGAATGTTATTAATTACTATATTTCTCTCTCTTATCTAAATTTTTTTAAAATCAAACTATTTTTTTAAATAGATTTTATTAAAGAAATTAGAAATCAAATCTTTTAATTAAAATCTAAATAATAAAAACACTAAAATTTTATATAATATGAAATTTTCTAAAACACTAAACATTTTTAAATAAAATATTTTAAATCGTTTTGTTTTTAAAAAGCGTTATAAACCGGTGAAATTTGTTAAAAGTTGTCTTATTAAAACAACCAGAATCATTACAAACAAACATTTTTAAAAATTAATATTTTTTTAAAAAAATTATTTATAAAAAAATCTTAAAACGAATGTTTAAAAGTGAAACTATTTAGATAAGAGAGTTAAAAATAGTATAATTGCTTTATTTCTTGAACTATTACGTATATATAATTTTAATTATATCTTATATTAAAGTATTATACTGTAACTTTTCGTGTTTGTAATTAACTATAATACGTTTAATTAATGGTTTTTAGACTATACATCTATCTATAAAAAAACTAAAATAAGTGTAAAACAATTGTAAGATTTAGTATACTTACTTTCTTCTTTCTCTATATTGTTAATAATAATACTGAATAATAATAATATTACTCGTAGCATATTCAAATTAAAAATGTATAATTTAATAAATTAAAAACCTATTTTTTTATTAAAAACACACTTTTTAAAAATAAAAATTTTATAAAATACAAAATACGATGAACTTTTTTTATCATTTTTCTTAAAACAAAATATTTAGAAATCATAATTTTTGATAAAACAAAAGTTTAAGAAAAATACATAAGTATTTATTTACTTAAAGTGGCTATTTGTACGCAACTATAATCATATTTTATTTTCAAGTATGATTTTATAATGCATAAATTTTTAGTATTAATTATTTGATATTTTATTTAGTCAATCCGTGTAATACACAGGGACTAACCTAGTGAACTATAACCAAGAATGATGATACATATATTTTTAGGCGGAAAATTAGTGATATGAAGACCTACAAACATGACACGTGGCTTTAAAAATATTGCTTTATTAATAAGTATAGATGGATACAAAAACTACTGTTCCTACATACAAAAAAATACACAGGGTATACAAAATAAAAGGAATAAAAAAAAGAAAAACATTATTGGTTGTGTGGGCCTTTGTCAAATATGGGCCTTAGTATATTTATGAGTAATGGCTTGCCTTGAGTTAGCTTCGGATTAATAGATTTGAGGAAGCCTTGGATCAATAACTTGTTGAGTAAGTTTTAGCAAAGCTAGATCTTCTTGATTATATATAGATACTAGGTTAAAAACTCATGTAATACATGGGTGGAATAAAATTTAACATTTTAAAATTATTATTTTTTATTAAAGTTTTGTATCTTACATGTTATTACTTATTAGTTATTGGTGAAATTAAAAATAATAAATATCTAAGAAATTATAAATAAAATTAATAAAAAATAAAAATTTTAATATTATATTTTAAGATAAAATATAATATAAATCATATGGTTTAGTATGTTTTAATAAATTATTAAAATAAAAACATTTATAATTTAAATATTTATAGTATCGTTTACATATTTAAATTAATTCTCATTTAATAGGACAGAGAGGCAGGAAACATAATTTTAAAGTTAACCAGAAATTACCAAGTGTCTATTTTAAATCTTTTTTTATTATAATAGATAGATCATATGTTATTGTAATCTTCTTGAGCACCTTGTTAATATACATACTATTATATAAATCATACCAATCGAACCACTATAAATCTATGTATTCATCTTTCCCTATGATTTATTTCTTTCTTGTAATCGTTTAGAGTGATTGTGAGCATCGCCTGTTCACTTATAATCTATGTATTCATCTTTCCCTATGATTTATTTCTTTCTTGTAATCGTTTAGAGTGATTGTGAGCATCGCCTGTTCACTTATAAACAATAAGCATTTGACAAAGTATAGTATAATCCAAACGCGAGACTTATCCTTTATATGGATAACACTAATGTTGATGTATAAGAAAGAGTTTTATACTAGTATGATGGTGATTAGACGATAAATGTATTCGATTGCTTAACTTTTTAATTTTAACGGCAACTTTCTTATATCATCAAAACCTTACTAGCAAGGTGCTAGTAGATGCAACCAGTCACCAATATAGAGGGTGTTTAAAAATAAAATTACACAAACTCTCCTATTGCAAAGACCCCTTCTAATTCTATTTGACACCACATAAAAGCTGATGATCTAATTTCTTCCTTTACCCTATTGATCGATATCTTCTTTTTGTTGAAGATCGCCTCGTTACATGCTTTCCAGATATGTCAAAGTGCTGTTAGAATGACCGCCCCGAGTCCCCAGTATGTTTCCAAGAGATCTGAAGTAAAGAAAACAAAGAATTTTGGATATGACATCATGATTCAGTGAACTGCCAGATAGCTCCCTGCAACGAAACATGAAGTAAAGAGGTGTGAAGAAGTCTCCGGATGTTTGTCGTAAAGAGGGCAACAACCTGGATTTATTAGGACATTCTTTTTTTGCATGGGCTTGAGCAGTCAGGATGCGATCCATATTGAGTCTCCATGCGAAAATATTTACTTTTATCATAACCAGATTGCTCCAATTTTGTTCTAAGTTAGATGTATGGGAGGGTCTCCGGCAACAAATTTGGCGAAGCAACTTGACGGTGAAAGCACCATCATTTTCTTTATTCCATTTCCATTCGTCTTTTTCACATTTTACAACCACCTGTGCAAGAATACTATTGATATCGTTGAGCTCTCTTGTTTCCATCTTGCCACTCAGTTCTCTAGCCCAACACCAATTTAAACTAGATGATCACCATCCATCTTTATTCTTTCATTGAGCTTACATGTCTTTTTTTTTTTTCAACTTGAACAAAGTGGGGAATCTTGAGCATAAGGGCTGATATAAAATCCTAAGTATCTACCCAAAAAGTATCCCTTTTCCAAGTGCCTGTAACTACTGACCTGCAAGGAATAAATAAAAGGCATTTATGAGAAAAATGGATTGCAGTAATGGTTCTTCTCAGTAAATTATCAGGCTCCATTTTATATCTCCACCACTATTTTGCAAGTAGACTTATATTTGCCTAATTGCATCCTTGAGACCGAAAAAAAAAAAAAAACAATCAAACATCCCCACTTCCTTTTCTTCAGCCAACTCCCAGTAATGAATTTTCTTTTTATCATTTGCATCAACCCTTCATAGAAAGTTCTTTCTAACTTTTTCAAGATCATGACAAATTTTTTTGCAGCTTTGTACAACGCGCTGTATAAAGGCAAGCTATTTAGGACTGCTTTGATGAGGACTAATCTACCACCAATAGATAGAGTGAAGGATTTCCAGAGGGATAATCTTGCCTGAAAGATATCAACAGTCAGACTCCAATTCTTTGTTCGATTCAAGTTTGCTCCTACCAGTAGACCCAGATAAGAGAAAGGAAAACAACCAACTTTGCAGTAAAGCACCATCGCCAGAATCATTAACTAATGTTCCAGGACATTCAGCCCGAAACAACTGCACTTACTTGGATTTATCTTAGGTCATGACAAATGGAAGCACGTTAATAATCTCCCCATGTTTAACTCGATTCCCAAATATTATTATTTTTATCTAAAGTTAATTTCTGTTTGTTACCACATTACTTTATGTTGATATGTATGCATCTAGGTGAAGGAGCGGTCTTGGCTAAAGACTAAAGGAAAGCCTCTAATGAACACATCAAAGGTGGTGAAGCATGTTAGGTTAAATGATATACAGGCATGTATCTTTTAATTTTGATCATGCGTAACGACATGAAAATTTGTTTTTTTAGTAGTTTTAAATGTAAAACTCTTATGTAAACACCATTTTAGGTTATGTAAATTGCATGGATCCATTCTGTAATATGAAAACAAAGCTTAACAGTATATGAAGTCCAAGTAGTTTGGTAGACAAGAACCTTCATATTAGTTAAGAAATTGAAAATATGAAAACAAAACTTAACGGAATATAAGCTCCAATGCACCACATAGCAATGTTAATGCACTATTGTGTTTCGGTCATTTAACAATCAAAATTATAAAAATCCCATCAAGCAAATACAGATTTACAGAGTCAATATACAATCACCAAAACCTAAAAACCCTAACAATGGCATTTTGCATCAAGACACCAAACCCTAGGAACGAAATATTGCATCTTAAGAGCTCGTAAACTTGGTTACGGCCTTGCTGCCCTCGGACACAGTGTGTTTGGCTAACTCACCTGGAAGCACGAGCCGGATGGCCGTCTGAACAAGCCTAGAGCTCTCCTGAGCGAGCTTCTCGAAGATATCGTTGATGAAACTTTTCATTATCCCCATCGCTTTGCTTGAGATCCCGATGTCTGGATGCACCTGCTTCAACACTGTGAAGATGTAGATCTTGTACGTCCCAACGCTTCTTCGATCGCTGCTTCTTCTTCTTATCGTTGGTGGCCTCTTTCGGCAGCTTCTTCTCAGCGGCCTTTGGCTTCTTCTCCGCCAGTACTTTCTAGGCGTCCGATGGCTTCTTCTCGAACTTTGGCGCCATCTGATTTCAGAGATTGATGATGATGAAAATGAAATTCTAGGGTTTGAAAGTTGGATTTGGGAAACAGTTCGTTATATGTGAACGGTGAATAGGTTATTATTGGAGGTTGTGGTTGCTACAAGGATCGATGACGTGTTTCAAGATTGATGGGTGAAGATTTGAAATTTTCTTTTCCCGCCAACAAACATATATCTCAATCTTTTTAACACAAAATTATTTTATTTTTTCTTCTAAAATATACTTCATATTTATTACACTAACTAGTATTTTACTTCATATTTATTACACTAACTAGTATTTTCTAGAACATATAACGTTCTTATAAATAGTATTTTTAGAGATTTTGTTTTTATCACTAACTAGTATGGATCAACATGTTTTGCGGCGAGTCACATGTCAAAATTTAAAATCATTTTGTCAAGTTCTGTGGTTTATAGATGTTGTTGTTTGACTTTAAGCAATAAGCTTCGGACCGATTAGACACTTTAAACTACACTTTTGATTCTGATGAATGTAAAACGTTCGATGAGTTGTCTTATGTCTGTTTCAATAAGTAGCGGAACAACCTTAACTTTGCATTTAAAAAGAATCTTCTGCTCATCTATATATTGATTTTGTTTGTCTTGTTTGTTACTTTTTCTGAACCGATTAGAGAACATAATCTTGGTATGCCACATCATATAAATCAATGGTTGTAATTTGCCATCAATCTCAAACCCTAGAGTAAACGGTTTAGATGGTTTTTTTAGTGTTTGTTCCAGTTGGTTGGTACATGCATTATAACCTCTCAATGTAATGGTTGATAGGTTACACTTTTCCTACTTGCTATTTTGTGATTGTATTGTAATCTACAATTGATTGAGTGAGACATACAAAGAACTTGAAGTAATGCATATCTAATGTTTCATTATTCTTATTGTATTATATGGAAGTTGGTAGCATTGATTAATAGAGATTTCACATATGTTAATCATTGTGACTAAAACTATCTTATTATTAATCCCAACACGATCCAATAGTTTTTTAACCCCAAAATCAAGAAAAAATGAATCTCCATGAAATCATTTATCTTCTTATCGCATAAAGATTTAAGAAACCTAATAATAATAAACTTTCAACCGTCCCTTCAACTTTCTTTTTTTCAACCTCCATATGAGACTGGAAAAGATGAAAGGATAATCTTAACAAAGCCTTCAACGATAAAATCCTTTGTTTAGTTTGAGATCGATAAGTGCTCGAGTCCTTAAGCAAACAGATATGGATCTTTGAATCAAGATGATTCCAAATCTTGAAAGATTTAAAACCTTAATATAAAACCTTAACAAATTTGATACGATACAAAGTTCAATGCTTTGAAACTATGTTAAAAATCATAATATAAACAAATAAGTACTACTATTTGAATATAGAACACCGATATAACAACTGCTAAGAAAGTTGATCTTATAATCCTTACCTAGTCGACAAATATCAAAAGCAGACTAGGAAACCTAAGATGTAAGCGATCTAAAACACTCGTAACGTAAGGATCTTCGCTCAGCAAGATGCGGATAAAGAGATTGAAAAAAGAGCAACTTAAAAACGATGATCGAAGAAAACAACAGTTTTCAAAGATCTTGTGTCGTAATATTAGGGTTTCATCCCTCAATCATCAGCTTATACATTCATGTTGATTTATATTGGTGTTCCGTATTCAAATATTATCTTTGATAATTATGGTCGCTCTAGCACATGATTCCTTAGCAGCTTCACCAGTGGCAGAGCTTGAACACTCTCGTAGGGGGCGGGGGCGAAATTGTTTCTTTTTAGGGGAGACGAACTCAAGCTTTATATAAAAATTTACACTACCGGGCCAAAAATTTACACTACCGCACTAAAGTTTAACACTACCGACAAAAAAAAAAGAGAGGGCGGCCGCCCCCCTGGTTCCCAACTAAGCTCCGCCCTTGAGCTTCACTCAACTTCTTGATAATTCTAGGCAAGTCTTTCATGTTACATGCTTACATGTTATGCGAAAAATAAACATAAAACTAAAATAAGTATCTGAATTGTAAACAAGACTATAATTTTTACAAGATGTTCAAATATTAACTGAACTTTTTGCTCATTTTTAGTGATTGTAATTTGTTCTCGTTTAATTGGGAAAAAATGATTCTTGTAATTTATTAAAACATATCTTCAATGTAGCAATTTTTTTCAAATATAAAAGTTTATTATTAGATTCAAAAGATTAGATATATGTTAAAGTTAGTAGTTTACGAGAATTTCTTTTCTATTTAATTATGCTTACGCTTTAGTTTAGTCATCATTATAAAGAAATTTTTTAAATAGTGAACTTCGTTTTTTCTCTCTTTGATTTGATTCAAATAACGGATTTCATCCAAACGTTTTAAAATCATATTTTTTCTTCCTAAGGTTTTTCATTTTGTCTCAATAAACTCCTACCTGTTAACTTCGTTAAACATCTCTGTCAAATGCATGTGTATTTAGGTCTTTTTTATATTAAAGGACTGATTATGTAATTTACGAAACTCGTATAGGTACTATTTTTGTAAATTGCTTAAATAAACATCTGTTTTAGGAAATCATCTATATATTAGAAGCTCAAGAACACCAAAACATACCTAATGCAAGCATCAATAAAGTAGTCAGTTAATCCACAAAGCAACTGACTTGGGATTATTTCAATTAGGGAAAGGGTTAGATGAACTGTGAAATTCCGGTTCGAGTGATGGAAGTTCTCCTCCGAGTAAGACGCAAACAAACAAACCCTAATTCAAAACACAAACACGAATTCAGTTGAAAAAGTAGAGGTAAATACTCAAAAAAGGTGTTGGTGGAGATCAAACTTAATTGTTGGAAGCTTGATTCACCTAGATGAACCAAGAGGAGCGAAGTTGGGCATAGAAAGAAATTGTTAATCATTCCTGTTAGTGATCTGCATTGACGTTCCATCGTGTTCATCTACTTCAATTATATAGATTCATGGTCTCTTCATCTATAAATGAAGACAATGCAGACTACGCACGATGAAGATGGCAGAAGCAGAAGGTGAAAGCTGAGACCCTAGTAAAAGATCTAGAGTTGGAGACAGATAAACATGAATGTAAAGCTTCTTGGATAAATCCTCCTCCTCACCTCCTTCTAGGAGTACTAGGTGTGACCTTTAGTCACCCACCCACCAGTTATACGAGTGCATGCATGATAAGTTGTACCTGATGCTGAAAGCCTAGTAAATTACTATTCATTATGTTAGATTATTAGCATATAGGTTAATAATTTTTTCTAAAAAAGATCATCTTCATCGTTGCCACCGTTCTACCTACCGTCTGGAGACCATCATGAGCATCCCCATCTCCGGCCGGCCATCCCTTCAAACCCTCCACCCCTGAACACAAAACCGACCATCATCACTGTTGTTCACCACCATTAAACCTAAATCGACCACCATCACTCACCACTATCGAACATTAAATCGACCACTATCACCATCTTTACCACTATTGAACCCTAAATTAATGACAAATCTTAACAAACAGCAACTCCCCTTTTCATCTTCCTCGATCTACTTTTGATGTAATGCTTATGGTTGTTTTACTTGGGATTTCAATTAAAGGTTAATGGTGAGAGATGATGATGATGTTGAGCGATGTGGATGATGGAGATGACAATTGTGGTGTCGGAGATGCTTTGAGTGGCAGTGGCGATGAACGTTGGCGATGGGAAATGGGTGACGCCGAGATGCTTAAGGCGGCATTGTGGTGGTTCAAAAGGGAGGTAGTGGTGGCAGCTGTGTGGTAGTGGTGACTATGTTTTGGTTGTTTGGCGTTATGGTGGTGGTTGTATGGCGTTGTGGTAGTGGTGGTTGTGTGGCGGTGTTGATTGTTTAACGTTGGTGGCTGTGTGGTGTTGGTGGCTGTGTGGCGTTGGTGGTGGTGTGGTGGTTGGTGGTTGATCTAGGGTTTGTTGTGGGAGAGAGAAGCGGGTAAAAAAGAAATAGAGTTTGAGATATTTGTGTTAATAAAAAAAATTAGAAAATCCAACACTACCAACTGTTATTAATAAAAATTCTAATTAGTGTTTATAATTAGCACATTTTTTAATGGTGTTAGTGAGTTGTAAGTAATTGAAACAGATTGTGAACGACAAGGAGTATTATCAAGATTTAAAATGCGTGGATGGAAACCGTTGTTTAGGCCAAATCACAGAAAATAAAACTGAAGTTTACTTTTTTTTTAAAATTAAAACATATGTATTTGTACTAAAGGGCCTATGGATTAATGCTATAGAACTTATATATAGTACTAGGTTAAAAACCCATGTAATACATGGGTGGAATAAAATTTAACATGTTAAAATTATTATTTTTTATAAAAGTTTTGTATCTTACATGTTATTACTTACTAGCCATTGGTGAAATTAAAAATAATAAATATCTAATAAATTATAAATAAAAATAATAAAAAATAAAATTTTAATATTATATTTTAAGATAAGATATAATATAAATCATATGGTTTAATATGTTTTAATAAATTATTAGAATAAAAAAATTTATAATTTAGATATTTTATAGTATAGTTTACATATTTAAATTGATTCTCATTTAATACGAGAGAGAGATGCGGGAAACATAATTTTAGAGTTAACCAGAAATTGACAAGTGTCCACTTTAAACATTCTTTTAAATAGATAGATGTAATTATTATCCTCTAACTACTCCAATATGATTCATTCATCAAATACTGAAAGTCACATTTAAGGATAGGGCTATATATGTCAAGTCCTTAATAACCCGTGTATTATATGGGTTGAATATATAAAATATTAAATAAAATAAAATTTTGTTAATTATAAAACGATATTTTAAGATAAAATACGGTTGAAATTATGTATAATGACTATAGGTAACAAAATAATGATATCAAGTTTTTAAACTTTTTTTGTTTAAAAAAACTAAATATTTTGTTTCAAAACAAAAAGTTTTATAAAATTTATTTATAATTATTTTTTATTTATAAAAATTTTACTTTTTAAAAATATTGATTTTTAAAATATTTTATATTTTTAAAAAAGTTTGATGTTTTTGAAAAAAAGATTATTTTATAAAAATTTGTTTCTTTATAAATAATATTTATTAAATGATTCCTTTCTTAATTTATTAAAAAATATTTTGTGTATAAATAAATTAAATAATATTATTAGTAATTATAGTAACTATTAAATATAAGAGAGAAGCGGAAAAATTATGGTGAGGATGAATGTGGTGCTGACACGTGTCCCCATTAGTTACTTATTATAATATATAGATGTCTCTTCATATGATATTAGAGGGTTGATTCATATAAAAAATAAGTATAAATTAAAAGTAAGATTAGATTATTATATGTTTATAAGTTTGTTTTTAAAAATAATTATTTTTACCGGTCAATATTATCATAATTTTTGGTCGCGTTGCGAATGAATCATATACGGTGTGATAAAGTATAGACTACTACTGGATCCGATTCGTTTCCAAACTAAATTTATGTCGAAACATAGAGTAACTCGAATCTATTCCGTTGAATAAAAACGTATTATTTTGACTCGACTCTTTTTCAAACAAATTTATATCGAAACATAGCCAACTCAAAACGTATATAAAAAAACATGTGCGGTGGCGCCGTATGGAGCGTGATAAAGTATAGATTATAATCGCCTCGACTCGATTCCAAACTAAATTTTACGTCGAAATGTAGACAAATTAAAAGTGTATTATATTTGACTCGAATCTGAACAAAATTTACATCAAAACGTGAACGAACGTTGAAATATAAACCATATTAAAGCGTATATAAAATAAGCATGAAAACATTTTATATGACACGACTCATTTTTGAAAAAAATTTATATAAATAGAGGGACTTGAATTTATATCGACACACATATAAAAATAATTGTATAGGGTAGCCCCGAACTTTAGAAACTTGATGTTGGGGGTGGGAGGGTTGGGGGGGGGGGGTAAAGTGACATTTCGCAAAGTTTTTAAAGGAGATGAGGGTGAAATTATCAAAACATAAAATTGAGGGGAAGAAAAAGCGAATGTCAAAAGCCACCGACCTTTACTTTTAAGCATGTCTCAGAAACAAATAGGATATTAAAACGGACACCTTACTGGTCCGCCAGTCAAACTAGATATAATTATAGTTATTTTAATAAATATACCAAAAAATATTAAAAAATTATATATATATATATATATATATATATATATATATATATATATATATAAAGCTGATTCAACCAGTCGGACTGGCCGGTCCGATTTTTAAAACAATACTTTTAATATATATATATATATATATATATATATATATATATAAAGCTGATTCAACCAGTCGGACCGGCCGGTCCGATTTTCAAAACAATACTTTTAAATCATAGTAAATATTCAGTTATTTAAGCAATTTAATTAGGGTGAATTTAAATAGTAACAATAGACGAGGGACCCATTTAGTATATTTCACAATTTGCTATAAAATCAAAAACCCTAACTTCATTCGAAGCCTCTGTATCCCTTCTTCCTCACTCAGTAGTCGCCGCAGCCGTTAGCTCCGAGGTAAACCCTAATCCTCACTTTCATCTCCATGTACAACATCATCTTACTCTTTTCAATGCCAATCAATTGATTCTTTCATATTAGATTTTACTAGAATAAGAAATCGAAGATTTCGTGAGCGTTTTCCCAAATATTTCATATTTGATTCCATTATAATGTTTGTTACTGTTGGATCGTGACTGTAGCTGTAGTTAGTATGTGCACCGATGAAAGGAATGATTTTTAAATCTGTTCACCGGGTGTTATAAGCTTATACTGTTGTCAATTTTGATAGCTCAAAGCATTGTTATGATTTCTTTAAATCATCTCATGGTTAATCACTTTATATATAGAATTGATGAATGTATATAGCAGGGCTGTTCATTTTTCTTTCATATGTTTGAAACAATTGGTGAATGCTAGTTATTGAGTTTATAGTTGAACCAGATGCTGTTGATCTTAATGTGTTTCTGAATTGGTTTGTATGGATTAGTTAACTTATACTAGAAAGTAGAAACATTGATTTGGTATTTATGTTTTTTCAGCATCTTGATACTGTGAGGATGGTGAGGGTCAGCGTTTTGAATGATGCCCTTAAGAGCATGTACAATGCTGAGAAGAGGGGAAAGAGACAGGTCATGATTAGGCCGTCTTCGAAGGTGATCATCAAGTTTCTTATGGTGATGCAAAAACATGGTTTGTTCTTTGTTCTTTTCTCTGTGAATAACTATAGCATTATATCCTCTATGATCTGACAAATGCTGAAATAGTTTGAGTTATGGTAGATGACATGGTTTGATGCTCAAATGCAGGTTATATTGGTGAGTTTGAATATGTTGATGACCATAGATCAGGAAAGATTGTTGTTGAACTGAATGGACGTTTGAACAAATGTGGAGTCATTAGTCCCCGATTTGATGTTGGAGTCAAGGAAATCGAGCCTTGGACTGCTAGACTTCTTCCTTCAAGACAGGTTAGATTTGCAAACATCCCTATTTAAATGTGTTAAAAATATTCAGGTTGGGTAAGTAGGTTCTGGTCGGATTAGGTTGAACCAAGACACTTATCATCAACTGATCAACATCGTTATGATTTCTATGAACATATTGTAAATTAGGTATAATAGTCTTTAAAATAGAATTGTTTTGAACTTTTATGCATTAAATAGTTGTTTCGAGTGACTTTCACCCATTTCAGTTATTATAGCACATTTTTTCTGTTCTACTTGTTTGGCCTTATAAAGTTAAAATGCAACCAGAACCCGCTTGGTACTAATATTTATGAAAAACCCGATAAAACTTGCAGTTTGGGTACATTGTCTTGACAACATCAGCTGGGATCATGGACCATGAAGAAGCTAGGAGGAAGAATGTTGGTGGTAAAGTTCTTGGTTTCTTCTACTAAATTTCTGGATACTGATGATCCAATAATGTTATTTTAGACTAGGGTTTTGAAGATTTAATGTTTATGTTTTCAGAGGTCTGATTTTGTTTTGTTAAGGCTAAGATCATGGTTTTGGTTTTATTCATCGTTGAACTTATAATCGTTTTGGATCAAGTATTTGTCACCACCAATGTTGAAGACATTTTATATACTCAATCTCTATAGTTTCACAACATCATTGACCATTGACATTAGCTTGATAACCGGTTCATGGACCTAAAGTCCTGACCCGGAACTGGTTTCTATCTGCCTTTACCCAGTTTGGAACTGATTGTACCTGGCGGGATCAATCCGGTTCCAAAGAATACCCAGCGAAGCGGTTGCTACCGGGAACTGCTTTCTACCCTGACCTGATTGAACCTGATTTTTACCTGACCTCCTAAGTGTACTTTGTATTAATGCATATATGTATGTGTTACCTATGTATGTATATGTATTTGTTAACTATGTATGTGTATATGTATTTCTGTATATATCTATGTGTGTATGTATTTATGTGCAGTGGCGGGACCAGAAACATATCTTAGGAGTCGCAATTTTTTGGTGACTGGAAATCTAATAATGTAACATCTAACTTTTTGGGTCGGGAATTCAAGAATAATACACGATTTGAAAGAAATCATTGCAAAAACACGATGTCAAAAGAAATTAACAAAAATATGATATCAAAAATTCTTAAACTAAACTTATATTTTACGGTTCCCACATGTTTTTATCTTTTGAAACTAATCCATAACATCTTTGATCGAAACCTTTGTGAAAACCATTCAAGTTAAAAATACATGGCCCATCAATACTGGTTCTTACCAGGAATTGGTTCCTGCCCAATACTTGATTTTTACACTTCTACTCCCGTGTTTCACCGTCGCTGCAGCTGGTGGTTGTTAGGGGTGTTCAAAAATATTTAAATTCAAAATATCCAAAAATTCAAATCCGAATAGTTGAAATTTCCGATTTGGATTCGGATAGTGTTTTTGAGCAATTTCGGATATTCAAATTATCTAAAATAATTTTCTAAAATTGATAAACAATACATATTAATTAGAAATTTAGGATATTTTCGGATATTTTATAAAAACTTCGGATATCCGAAATCTTTCTTAATAAAAAATATTAATATCTTATAAAAGTTATTAAATAATGCATATTTTTTACCGTTCAGATATTAAAATCCGAATCCGAAATTTTGGATGTCCGAATTTCATATATCTTAATTTCCAGATACGAATTCGAATAGTGAAATCCATTATACGAAATTTCAATATCCGATTTTGAACATCTCTAATGGTTGGATTGATCTCAACATTTTATTCTATTACTTTTATGCAAATGAGATTATAGACCAAATCAAGCTTTTAGGTCAAAAAGTCACTAAGCAAATGTATCATTTTTGCAATGTAACCTCCCAGAATTTGATTATTTTTGCTTTTAACCCAAAACTCTTTATCTTTGACAATTTAATCTTATAACTTTTATACTTTTGAACTTTGGTCCCCTATACTTTTATCTTTCACAATTTTTTGTTATACGTTTTGTTTTAAGTTTTACAAGTTAACACGACGCAACGTGCGTATGTGGTTCAACGTTATTATGTCTATTTTCCTATTTGACAGGTCGTCACAAAACACAAGTCTTAAATTGACTTAGTTATATTTTTCTATGTTTTACATTTTGGTCTATGTTCTTCGTATTAACACATCGCAACTTCAGTGTTGGTAGTCGTTAGCGGTGGTGTGACATTGGTGCAATTTGACATGGTTTTACGCCTACATCACAACGCGAGGAGCTTAATTCTAGTTTTACCTAATTATTATTTATACTAATGCCAATGGCTTGTAATCTACTTGCTTTTGGTGTGACATAGCTATGTCTTTTTTATGAGGTTAAAAGTTCGAGTCTTATAGTGGATAATGGTGTGGATTTAGTAGCATTAGTTGTGTGTGTTTGTCGTATTAAAAAGTGACACGAAAACCATCCATATATAGAAGAGTTTTCACTAATTTTACCTAATTAATTTTTATAGAGACCACTAACTACTTAAGTATCAACTAGCAGACGCCCCTGTGTCCACGGTAGGCTTTTGCTACTCGTACATTTGAAATTCATTTATGTTTACCGGTAGTAACTAATAATGAAAATGAATTACAATAAAACTTTAGTTGATATCATTGGCTAAACAATTAATGTTCTTTATAATCAATCACACTTTATACCTACACAGAATTCAATTCAGCTTGCTGTGGTGTGAAGCGTATGATCTTGGACATGTTCAATTTGATTCCGTGCATAGTTATAAAAGTATTTTCACGATTGTTATAATGAACGAGAGTTAAAGAACAAGATTGGACGCAAAGTAATCTTTTAATTGAATTTGTGTTTTGATAACACATACACATATCCAACAACTGAGATTGACATTGGTAATGTTTAACTATTACATACTCATAGTTCTCTCATTTAAAGTCAATTGTATCTTTTATCTTTATATTGTTATTGTGTATTGCTAGAGTTTAGACTAATCTCTATTATTGTTTTAATTATACCTGATTATTTAAGCCTGTGTATTCTTTCTTGTAAATATCATCAAACACAAATCAACCTCAAGCTCTCTGTAGCTTTTTATGGTCTTAGAACCTTTTTTGTGCTCAAGTAACAATAGATCCAAATCCCTCATCTTACACATCAAAATCGCTAAAAAAAAAAAAAAAACTTCCAGAATGGTAGATGGTTGTCTATTGTTGTTCAAATCATAGCAACAACCCATTTTCCCATCAAGTTAAACTCAAATAACTTCCGTGTTTGGAGGAAGCAAATCATCTTGAATACGATTCTTGGCAGCCGTAGTGAAGTCATCCAACCTCTCCTGTCATTTGCTGAAAATGAAAAAGGTTTTCGTTTGGTTGCTGAGTTTCATCATTCATAATTGTTCAACAAACTTGTTGATTTCAAAAGACTTCTCATTCCACCAATCACCACGGTCAGTTTAGCTCTAAAACAGCCAACAAGTCGGTCCACTAATCGCTTCATTCAAGAACAATGATCTGGTCAGTTTAATCAGCAAGGTAACTTTAATAAAAGACAAATTGGATTTTAATAATCCAAACTATTATCTATTGGCTGATAATAATCCATACTATTAATTTGGCCGTTAACAATCCCAACTTTCACTTTTATAACCAACAACAGTCCCAGTGACATAATTTTTAATTTTTTACGCTTAATTTGTATCTATTTTAGTCTCAATTTAGCTTGTATGTTTTTTCATTACATTCATAATTATTGTTGCGAACCGAATCGAGTCAAATTAAGCGTAAAAAATTGAAAATTATGTTACTGGGACTGTTGTTGGTTATAAAAGTGAAAGTTGGGATTGTTACCGGCCAAATTAATAGTATGGATTATTATCGGCTAATAGGTAATAGTTAGGATTATTAAAATCCAATTTGCCTTAATAAAAATTAATTCATTCACCATCTCATTGGTCAAGCTCATCAAATCAAAATAGGGGACATTGTTTAAACCATAACTACGAACACTATCATTATTTCAATTTTTCCGGACATGAAACAAAAGAATGTCGCTTGCATGTTTTCTTTATGAAAACATAACAGCCAACGCCACTGCCAATGACTCACCAATGTGGATGTTCGATATCAAAGCTTCTCACCATGCTACCTTTGATCGCACTTCACTACACATGCTTTCTAAATACAGTGGGTCGAACGAAATAATACTTTGTGATGGTAAGGCCATGTCAATCTCGCATACCTATAACACAAGCATTTCTACTCCTTTACATCCTTTATCAATCAATAATATTTTATGCGGGCACAAATTACGCCACAATCTCATTTTTCTTGCCAAACTTTGTAAAACTATTCATGTATTCGTTGGAATTTTTCCCTCTCATTTTTTTGTGAAGGATCTTCGCATAAGCACACGACTAATCTGGGGGGGGGGGGGGGGAATTACATCGACATTTACTATGCCACGTTCCCGTCTCTGCCAAAAGTAGACTTCACCATCATCATTTCTCTACACAACTTGCATCATCAACTTGATCATCCTTCAATTTGAGTTTTCAAATTATTAGCCGATTGTTAAAAACTTCATTTAAATTTTTGAAAATTTTCATTGCAATTCATGTTCAATCAATAAAAGCCACAAGTTATCATTTTTGTGGACTATCACAAAGAATATGTGTGGTTATATCCTATGAGATGAAAGTCGAAAACAGTATAGTCAAAAAACAACATCGTCACATAGTAGAAACCGGTTTAGCATTCTTGTGCCATGCCAATCTTCCACTCAATGCATTTCAAACCACCTTTTGTTACATCAATCAATTGTCTATGACGATCCTAGATTTTAAGAGTCCATTTGAACTCTTATATGGTAAGATACCCACTTATTCCAAACAGAAAATGTTTAAGCGTCTTGTTATCTATGGTTGAGTCCCTATGCGAATTCAAAACGCTAGCCTAGATTGGCTCCATGTATTTTTAATAGATACTTACCTTTTAGATCTGCTTACGCATGTTATGAGCCTACCACTAGGTTTCTAAAGCTTACTAAACATACTACTCCATGCAAAAACAACAAAACCTTACATTTTCCTTTACCTACAGCTAATTTCTCTGTCCAAATTGAAAATTCATGCAAAATCCATCCTCACAAGCTCAATCTCCTTCTCTGTCAACTCATCCCTTGCACACATCTCCCATCCAATATTTCATTACTGTCACACCTTCTACCCCTACTAAAATTATTATTCTAATACAAAGCTCACCTTTGCCTACCACAACCATATCTTCGGCACCATCCATTTCGACTACACCTACTTCTCTCTTAGCCTCTATTTACTCTTATTTACCTTAATCTTCTTCCTCCTCTCAACCCATCTGATCTTCATCCTCTCTCTCTCCTCCAACAATTATTTTTTCATGTTCATTCTCACCTTGTCCTTTGTCGCCATTTCCTCACCCAAGTCTCCCACACCAACTTTACCTTCTTAGCACCGTAAATCGAACCCCAAATATTATAATTCAAATTTTGTTAACACCACCCTTCACCTGGTTCCTGAAATGATTGAACCCCCCACCCATAACCAAGCTCTAAAGGATCCTCTATGGCATCAAGCCATGGACAACGAGTTTAAAGTTATTTCCAAAATTGCATGTGGGATGTTTTTCCTCCTCAGTCACACAAATGCATTGGATGGAAATGGGTTTTTAGGTCATATAAAATCCTGACGACACAATTGATAAATATGAAGTTCACTTAGTCTCTAAGAGCCTTTTTCAAGAGTATGGTAAAGCTTACTTTGATAAATTCAATCTAGTTACAAAACCGGTCAATATTCATAGCGTCACCATCGCTTTGTCTCATATTTGGTCATTATGTTAACTTGACGTAAACAATGCATTTTCACATGTTACCCTTCATAATGAGGTGTATATGAGCCAACCTTCGGGTTATGTCAACCCTGTCTTTCCTAACTACATCTATAAACTTCGCAAGTCTCTTTGCCTAAAATAGGTACCTTGCGCTTGGTACAATGCACCCATCGCCTTTTTTCCAACTCAGGTTTATATAGTGCTTGCCAAGCCATTGCTGTTTATCCATAACCGTAAAGGACTTACTTTCCACTTTCATGTCTATGTGGATGATATTGTTTTAACCGGCAATAATGGCTATGCTCTACAAGTTGTTGATGCCTTCCTACATTGATTCTTCGTAAAAGATCTTGGCATGTTGCATCCAAACCTCCTTACCCATCTTGTCTATGTGGATGATATTGTTTCAACGGTGATGGTGGTGGCTACCAGATATGGGTGTGTGGTGGCAGCGACGACGATGAGTAATATTTGGTGTTAAAAAAATTTGAAGAAGAAGAAGCTAAGGTATGGGATGTGGCAATGCCAATGGGATGGGATGGGGTCCCAAGGCATAATTAATAATTCTTTTTAATTTATTGTAAAATAAGAGCGCAAATAGCCATTTGACATACAAATAACAGATTTTTTTTAACGGTCTTCCATCATAGGGACGAAAAAGGTTACGTTTTTCAAACCTAAGTACTAAATTTTTAATTTTTCAATCGTATAGACAAAATATAAAATCCGAGCAAATCTAGTGTGCAATTTACTCTTAGTAGTTACTTAATCTTTGTATATAAAGTCGGTTTATAATCACTAATCAAAATATAAACTTAAATGCATTACGATATACCATATTAACACTATAAAATAACATATTACAGAAGCCCCAAATTAAATTCCCAAACAAACCTGTGGTGTAAACCCTAAATCCTAAACGCAATTTGGGTAAAGATCGTTGATGGAGAGTTGAACAAATTGGCAGTGACTAGTGATAGTAGTTACTAACAAATGGAGGATCCTGAAACCGGCGGCGATGATTACGCCCGCCACCGTCAGCTTGTTCTCGTCGACACCGTAACCCCTATTTCCACTTCATCTAACGATGGCCTTCACACTACTACGGTATCTATCTACACATCTCCTTATTGTTCAATGCATTAATGTATACTAATTGGAATTGTGTTTAAACTCTTGATTTATCAATTGGGTGGAATACATTGTGTGTTGCGGGTGTGAGATTTAGGTTTGTTTCTCCTAAAAGTTATGGATTTTATGGTATTTTCTTCCTAAAATAAGATATGAACAAATTGATTGTCTTTTTGTTTATTGTTGCATACTTTCACGTGATCACAGAACAATTGGATTGTTTCTATAAGGTTTTTCTGTCTTTTGTAAAATTTTTAAGTGGGTTACAAGTAAAATCTTTGTTAAATTGTTAACATATTGTGCTCTATTACTCTGAGCTAGAATTATGGCAAAAGATTGGATCAGCTGAGAGGTTAGCCCATAGGACTTAAAAATATCATCAGGAATGATTAAATGTAGCCTTTTTGTCATTCAAATAGCCGTCTGTAGTGCGGTTTTCTTTTTATACCTTAGAATAGTTTGATGGTCACCTGGAGGTGTTGTGTTTTATCTCAAGCGGGTTAATAAAAAATTATAGTTGAAAGGGGAACATGTCAAATGAGTGAAACAGGGGTGTAAAGTCACCCGAAGTCTATTTTAAATAAGTTCAACATCGTAGATCATTTTTATTTAAAGATCTAGATTATTATGGTAATAATCGTTTTGTTAATTGTAATTTGCGCAATCATTACATATAACCTCTATAGAAAAATGGATAAAAAAGTGTTTGGGCGTCAACCTGAACCAACCGCATGTTAGTTGGACGAGAACGATGCCATTAAGTTCTTTTGGAAAGCTTTATTAACACAGAATTTCTTCCGAAACATTTTTTTGACAAATGAAGAGGATCTTATTCTTACACATAAAAAGGGAAGTAGTATAAGGTCTGCATATGCTAATGCCAATGATTATTGCAGGCGTCTCCAACAAATATGCTAAGCACTTCAAAGTTTACCCTGCCTAAAGGTTGGTCCGTGAAGAAGGTACCTCGTAAGTTTGGAGGCTATGTTGACAAGGTAATTTCAGTTTGCTTAAGATTTATAAAAAAATAGTAGCCAAAAGATATCATAGTTGTTTTAGTGTTCTACATTCTAGCCATACCATGCAATAGATTAATCCATCACATTTAAATCTTAATTGCTTTAATGCTTGGAATATGGTATTGATACAACCTATAAATCACCATATACTAAATACACACATAGTAGATCGTACACTTGTAAAGATTTGTCATTGAAAATTAGATAATGTTACCTCACGAGATTTATTTTGCTGGTTTTCAGTCTCTCTTAGTAAGCTTAGAATAAAATTTTATTCTAATCCTTGTAACAGTGAACCATCTTATCAAGAACGTTCATAACAATGATATTTGTTTCAGATTGAAATATGAAAGCTTTTAAATTTGTGTACTTAAGAGGCCTGTATGGTATAATGCATTGGTTATTTTCTTGCAGTTGCAAATAAAAGTGTTTTATATTATAATCTGTTTTGTAAACATACATTACAATACTAATCTTTCTGAAGACATGTATTGCACAGTAACAACAAATTTTAATTTTCCATTTACCTTTCTTTAAAATAATAAACACCTGTTCTGTTGATTTTCATTCTAGTATTTCACCTCTCTCTCTCTCTCTCTCTCTCTCTCTTTCTCTTTTTTAATATGGTTGAAATAATAAACACCTGTTCTGTTGATTTTCATTCTAGTATTTCACCTCTCTCTCTCTCTTTCTCTCTCTCTTTTTTAATATGGTTGCTGTGCAGTATTACCGTGACCCAGAAACTGGACAACAGTTCAGATCTCTTAAAGAGGTTCAGAGATACATTTATGAAGGAGTTACACCTTCGAAAACTAGGGTCAAGAGACTGAAATATCATCCCGAGGCAAAGGTTGAAAATCACACTACTGAAGGAGTAACACCAACTAAAACCAGGGGCAAGAGGGTGAATTATCATCATGATGAAAAGGTGAGGTCCATGGGAATGTTTGATTCAAGATATATCATAGATTCTCAAACTTATGTGGAGTTATTCCTGAATTTTTATTGAAGATTTTTTTTTGAGTTGGTTGTAAATGTGGCAGTGCCAATCCCATTTGTCTGATGCATAATAGAGTATCACATTGATTTGTATATTATCTTTAACAGGTAAATTAAAACGGTTAGCATAAAAGGAAAAGGTTGAAATGGGGAAGTGCATCGAATTTTCCAAAGTACTTTATAAAACCTCTCCTTCAATTAATTTATGAAAATAAATTATTATAGAAAATAATACAATTCATGTAACCATTTTTGACACCGTAATTATTTTTACGAAGTTAAAATGTTTGAGGTCAACCGAAACCCACCTACACTATACGATTTGAGTTGTAGAAAGCTATCCATATAAATCCGATCCCTTTTGACCTGGCCATTTGCCACCTCTAGTTCTATTTGTTCATTCTTTGTTACATACATACATTCTTCACAACATTTTAGCTGACTGTTAGTTATTTGAAGTTTAATGTTGATGGCCCGCAAATATAAATTGACGCTAATGGCATCGCAGATGTTAGATTTGGAAGACAATAAAGACAATCAATATGCATTGGCTATTGTGTCATCCCCAACCCCATCCCCACCCCCACCCTCACGTTCCTTCAAACTCCCTGATGGTTGGATTGTGGAAGAGGTACCCCGTAGATCTGGTGGCTCTGCTGACAAGGTACAATTCCTTTTCTTAGGTAACTGTGGTGTCTATTCTTATTATCATTCTTTTAATTAAATAAAGTTAAGGTTCTTAAACAATTTTCTTTATACTTAACAAGTAAATATCTTTTTGTTCTTTATGTACATGCATATTTTTTTTTTTTAATTTTCAATGTATATTTAGAGTTAAATTTGCTAAAGTCAGAATTCAAATTATGATTTCACTTAATTTTGAACACATTTTCTGCAGTATTACTATGAGCAGGCAACAGGACTAAAGTTTAGATCTTTGTTAGCAGTTGAGAGACACATAACACAAGTGGAAGAAAACTTACCGTTATCTGTTGTACTAGAAGAAATCAGAGAAAAGAATTTGCCTCTTTCCAAGGCTTTCAAATTAAGCAGTCCTATTAAGGTTGGCTACATAACTGGTTAACTTTTGTTTGTCCGAACTGAAAGTCAGTTATCTTGTTGCTTAGTGATTCAGTATGTTGTCTTCTTTTTTTTAGAACTGTGGTTCATACAATTCGTGGAAGAAAAATATAATGTCCAGAAAAGATAAGACTTGTCTTCCAAGCAAAGTCAATTGGGTTATTGCTGGTAGTGGAGGAGATGATGCATGGAATGCTTATGTGGATCAGACATTGGTCCCAGATTCTGTGAAACAACAGTGGGGAAACACATTTATGATATCCATCAGCAATACCAAGCATAACGATCCAGGTTCTGGGTAACTAGGTATTTAGATTTTGTGTGTTCTCATGTGTCAATTTGACCTGCTTACTTATGAATTGTTGTTTTACATTATATATCATCTCATCCCTAACAAGTCAAAAGAGGAATATAAAAGATTATTTTAAAAGGAAATGAGTCAACGAGTTGAAAGACACTCATTGTATTTTTTGCTTAAAATCTCGTAAATCATTTTGTTTAAGAATTTAAATTATTGGATTTGTTCCATCAAAATAACATAGTTTTTTTTTTTTTTTTTCTTTTTCTTTTTTTTTTTTTTTTTTGTATCATATTGACACCAACTATTATAACATATTTTTTGGACCTAACCCAACCCGAACCACCTTTGTTTCATACATCTGATAATTACATATTCTAATTAATCTTTTCTAAGTTTTGGTCAGTGCATTCTAATTATGAAACTGCAGGTGTGCCTTGTGGGGAAGTTGGATCTTTCTCCATATTCATTAGTTTTGTACTGCTGTCTATGTTTTTTTTGGTTCCTCTGGAAAAACATTTGACTTGATTTCAGATGATTCATTTTTTCTTGCATTTCAGGTTTTGGTTCTGAAGCTTAATGACTATATATGTAGTATCTTTGAAATGCATTATTGTGTCTTGACAGGTAAATTTTGCACTCTGTTGATTTATTTATTTGGTCTCACCTACAGTGCGGCAGTTTTATGCTTCTTTGATTTAATTCATTGCGTATCAGCTTAGCTACAGTATATTTGCCCATGTGTGGGTGTTTACTACTTGTTTTATGATTAGGGTATGTTTTTAAGTCGGTTTTTGTGGAGATCAAATGGGATCATTTTCTTGACGTTATCATCATTTGTTTCTTTATCATTATATAAAATAGTTTGAAGGAAAAAGACCTACTTTTATTTCTCTTACTAATGAGAAAGCTCTTATTTTGGAACTTGAATGCCATCTTTTCGAAGTGGGAAATTTGACCCACTTAACAAGAAATGAGACATATTGGATTATGCTTCATATCCAACAGACGAATTATAAAATCCTCATGGAAAATGAAACAATGCATTTGGGTTCAACATCCAAAAGGGGTCACAACTTGTTCGATGATGCGTATTTCAATGTTTGCACGCTCTCCTAAAATGATATATAATAAAAGAAGGATTGATATTATAAAATTTGGAATTTTATTTCCTTAAGTAATGATATCTAAATTATCGAAGGACAAGGAGTGTTGACTGGTCAATACAACCTATTTTTCCTGCATTTAATAACTAGTTTTGACCCATTACTTAATCCATCAAAGTTGCTATTGCCTAGTAATTGTATGCATCAAACTAAAAAGTTCCTTTAAATGTTACAGAAGAAAGAAGTGGTCATACAAGTATTTGATGTTGTTGATGAATCTAGTTATCATGTCAAGTGATAATTTTATGTTGACTTTTACTGATGAATTTAGTTAATGTTTTGTACCTTGGTTTGTTAACTAGGCTTGATCAGCACCTTCATTCATGGTGGATTTGGTTGTAGTCTGGTGCCAATCTGGAGATGATGATAATGGTGTACTGTGTTCACTGCTGTTATTATTAGTGTAGTGTCTGATAATTTAAGCAATATTTATGATCTTTCTATGAACTATGGTTTCTGGATTGATTTTAGATGCTGGTAAAGTCATGTATGATGGATAATGAGCCAGCCGTACTTTTTTATGGTAGATTAGCTGTATGATTTTCAAACTCGGATTCATGGTTAACATGAAAGGGTAAGTAAGGATTGGAAAACCGCAGACTAAGACCGTTTAAAAACATCAAGGAAAACACACTCAGCGCCTAATGCACATGAAAAGAGGTCGTAAAGGTTTTTATTTTATTTTTTATTTTTTATTTTTTATTTTTTTTCTGTCGATACTTGATGATTCCGAATGTTAGTTTCTACGGCAAACTTCTGCCTTAGCGGACTTCATAAATTTTGATAGGTTTATTGGATAATCAGGGTGGATTCTGGATTTGTGGTTACTGGTTACACACTACTTGGAAGGTTACCGTACTTAACTTTTGGAGGATTCAGTTGATCTTTTTGGTAAATTTGATCTTTTCTATCACTAAGTTCTGGCTTTTTTTTTTATTCAAAGTTTGATTTTCTATTTTATTGTAGACGTTAAAAAATAAATGAATGTCTCTCTCTCTCCATTTAAAAAAAAAAAAAGGTATTGGATATGTTAGTCACAACATTTAAAGGGTCTTGGTACAATAGGCATCGGATGTGTTAGTCACAACATTTTAAAACCTTTATGTTCTTTAAAATCTTTAAAAGGGTCTTAAATAAGCTCTTAAAAACAATCAAGTTTCAAATGACTAGTGAAAGTGTGCAATCGTGTATTGGCTTTGTATCTTCGTTAAGTGAAACCATTGTTTCTATTTTAGCTACAAATAGGAGCAAAGAGATTTAAGATAAATTCGATTTTATATGGAATCTTTAACGTTACTCAACTAAAAAAACATATGCGACTCTTTTGCAAGGTGGTGAAAGGAGTATGGGTTCGAGGTTAAACAAAAATGACTTGATGGAAATAATTGGAGTTCTGATATCAATTAGGCGTGAGATAAGATGACAAAGTTTGTAATTCATGAGAGTTTGTTGTTTCATCACTTATGTCAAACAAGGCTTTTTCAAGATATGCCCTCGCAACATTATACCCACGAAATAAAAAAAAATTAATTTTAGGCTTTGGGTACACATTAGAGTGAATTTAACTTGTGACAATGGTTGGCTTCATATGGTTCATTGGATTCGTACACTTGCATCACCACTATTGGGTAAACCTCAATACATGACAAATAATGAAGTGTGCGGTTACGTTTGAATTGTTTGAGTATCCACATACCGATAAAAATATACTTCTAATTCTAGTTAATGTATTAACAACTTTTAGTTTAGCCAAAAAAGTATTTTTAATAATCGTTTGATAATGCATAGAAAAATACTGCAACCGTTGCAAAACTAAAATAAAAATATAAACCGATTTGCACGATGCTTTTTTCAAAATCGATGTATTACACGAGTTATTAAACTTAACTTTGATTATGCAAGACGAACATGAAAAAATCAACCTTTAAAAGAATTTCTAGAACTATTGATATGTGAGATTTTTAGTTCAAGTAACAAAAGATATCAGAGATATTAAATATTGTTATTAAATATTGAGGTGGTATTCAACTAATGATATACTTAAAACGCTTTTAAACAAAAAGAATATTTACACATATCATATTATAATGAGAACCTTACCAGGCGTTGATTGGTTGTTTCATTTCTACTTGTTTAACAAGTAATTGGTATGATTGGAGTTTTCAAAATCATAACAAGTTATTTATCGGAATTTTATTATTCTACAAGTTTTTTATTACTTACCCAACTTTGAATAATGGAAAAGAAGTTATACGAGTATGATTTTAAAGATGAATGCTTAAGATATGATAGTAACATGAAAGCAAAATTTATAAAATATTTAATTTAACAAGAAATTCAGCTGGTTATTACTTATGCCTCCACTATAAACCCCTCTATAAACATTAGTGGTGTTGAAACTTCTTTTGATAAAATTAAATTAACATACGATTTGAATTTGAAAGATGAAGAAATTTATTTTGCAATAAATGCAAAAGCTAATTTTAAACAATATTTATAAAGTATGTTTGATATTTAAGTTAAAAACTAGTATTAAGCTCCATGTGTTACAGCGGAGGCATAAAACCATACCAAGTACTACCAATGACACACCACCGTTAGTATCGACTAACACCGAAAAAGCTCATATTAAAAAACATAAAAAGCAAAAAAAAAAAAAAATAAACCGAACGAAAAGTAGGAATAAAAATGTTAAACCACACAGATGAAACGTAAACATCTAAAACAATAAGTAAGTTGTTCAAGGACTAGCGACTTGCGATACGGTCATTAAACATTGAAACATGCACATACGTTTCGGGGTGTTAACTTGTAAAATTTAGACTGAAACATGTTAAACGGGGAAAAATAAGCGTAAAAATATTAAACCACACACACATGATGTGGCGTATTAACTCATAAAATTTAAACCGAAACATAAAACAAAAAATTTGTATAATACGAAAAGTATACGAGAATAAAGTTGAAAGTAAAAAATTTTGTTGGGCTTAATTATAAAAGATGTAAAAGTATTGAGTTAAAATAAAAAATTAAAGAAAAAAAAATAAGTACAACCTACTAAATACATAGTACAAGCACAAACCACTTGATAAACATGAAGTAACACCTATCTATGTACAAACCACTTGATAATTAGTATTATATATAATATGGTTCAACAATAAATATACAAGTCAATTATAAATGTGAGTTTAAGTAGTAGCGGGTATTAGGAATTCAATGGTTAACTTATATAATACTTTAGGAAATTAAAATAGTGGGTAGCACTCTAAGCAACGAAATCGAGAGGTATATGACTCCACATGATATTGAGAACTTTAATATTCTTGATTTGGGGGGGGGGGGGGGGGGGGGGGGTTGATCCATTGCTTTCTATCCGATATAACTTGATCTTATCGATAGTTTTGAAATTGTGTTTTCTATTAGTAACAGAGTTATATTCAAAAAGAAAAATAAGTCTCACTGCAACAACGGTGAAATGTGTATTAGTTTAAATAATAATTTGGACGTGCCCAAAAGAATACAACATATTTCAAATCTTGAAGACCAAAATAATGTTGAAGAACAAATACATGATGAAGAGATGTGACGAGGAATGTCATACCCATATAACCATGAAGAACTTGCCTCAGAATGGAATAGTTCGTATGACGAATAAACACAAAACGACGACGACGATTGTTTATTAAGAATTTCTTTGAAAAACTTCATGAAACTATAAAATATAGTCATTTATATTTGATTTTATGCCTAGTTTAACAAATATCACTTATCTTATTGAATATTCAAGGAAGATGTTTACTATATTTCGGATTTGCAAACAAATATCACCATGTCGCGGACAAATGGCTAAGATTGCAAGATCACCATGATCCAAGAGTACATTCAAAAGTTTGATATGATAGTGAACGTTTATCAATGAAAGTACCACGCTCAAAGAACAGGTTATACAAGATTGTTCTCAAGATTGTTCTCAAGGAGACTTCTCTAATATGTGTCTTAAATTCTGACGATTACAATAGTATATGTGGTGCTATCCTATCAAGACAAAGATGAAGCCTTGAATGTCTTTATCAAGTTCAAGCAATCTTTTGAACTTGAAAGTGAATGCAAAATAAAGTCACTAAAGACTGATCATGATGAAGAATTCTTAAGGAAACTGTTCATTTTATGTTGTGGAAAAAAGGTATCAAGTGGTCTGATCATGACACCAGGTTAGACTGAGAATGAATCTAGCAATGAAACTACCAAGCGTGTTACACCTGTTTCTAACACAAGCCCATTAGCAACTAGCTTGACTAATACTGAAACTAAAAGCCTAGGTGGGGCGAATATAGACGAGTTAGGCCCAATACAATTGCTTCGCATTTTGCACCCTAAATTGCAAGCCCAGGTGGGATGAACATGAGCTAGTCGAGCTCAAATAGCGACGCGAAGGGTAGTGATGGTGAGGATGACCATCCTAATTTTGTTCATAAACCATATCGCTGGTTCAGGTTATTGGGTGATGTTTATGGCAAAATCGTTCCCATAAAGATGAGTAAAAATGAGCTAATTTTAATTAATGATGAGCCATCTCACTTTTTCGTCGTAGTGGGTCAAAAGGAATGGCAAATTGTGACAGCAATAGGAAATCAAGACCATTCAGAAGAACCATACATAGAAGTTGGTAGACTTAGCTACTAATCATAAAACATTAGGACGGAAGTGGGTGTTTAAGGTGAATCATGATGCAAGGGTAAGATGACAAAGCATAAGGCCCGATCGGTAGCCAAAAGGTATGTCCAGAAACATAGAATCGATTTTGAAGAAGTTTTTTGTGCCTATTGCATGGATGAAGACAATTAGACTTTTTTTTTTTGCTCTAGCAACTCAAGAAGGATTGGTTGTACATCATATTGATGTGAAATCCATTTTCTTAAATGGAGAGTTGAAAGAAGAGGCATATACCACTCAAAGGTCCAAATTTTGTTAAAAATCCACATGAAGCTGCATTTTACAAGAGATGCCAAAGTGGATCAACATTGATAGATAGAGTATACGTCGATGACTTGGTTGTTATTGGGAACTATATATAGAAACGAAATTCTGAAGTTCTAGAAGCAGATGATGGGAGAGTTTGAAATGAGTGACCTTGGGTTAATCTCATATTATTTGGGTATTGATGTGTGCCAAGACAAGAATGGAATTTCAAATAGAAAGGGTATGCAAATTTTTTTTTTTTAAATAGCATTAGTTTATGGGATTGTAATCCAACTAAAATTTCATTCAAAAATTAGAAATTTTTTTGGATAATCTATTTGGAACATAAAAATGACTAAATTAGATGAAAAAATAAAAAAAATTTCCCTATCAAAAAAGAAATAAATGTAAAAATTGCTGGACCCCTAGATTGGAATTAACAAATGTCACACCCTAAACCAAAACGGTTTCTCTCGGGACGTGATCATCCTGGAATCACAGTCATTGATCAACCACTACATGATTTGATAAAACATACGTTGCAAATGAGTTTAAAAGTACATAATTGTTTTCAGAGTTAAATAGCAGAAGTAATAGAACAAATGTAAATTGTTTTCAAAACACGACAAATGCGGAAAATAATGTCCTAACAGCATGAATGACTCTAAATGCGTTGAGATCCATGCTAGCTTAACTTGATGCGTTTATCAAATACCTAAGAAAACATGCATGAAAAAAATAGGTCAACATAAAGTTGGTGAGTTCAAAGGTTTTAAGTAATAGTAAATAGTGTAATGGACCACAAGTCTAACTATAATTTGATTGTTGTACATAAAATGCTATAATATTATATAAGCACCGCAACCGAAGCTAGACTGTAACTGTAATAGATTGCGCCTATCCGTGCCTACCATATGCACGGAGGTGAACAGGCTAACAATGCACCCATTTAGACCTCCAGTTAAGGTTAGGGTAATTAACCCAGGTGGGGGTAGTCAAACCCAATAGTACTATCCATGATTACCTCGCTTTGGGGAATAAATTAAAGGTTCGATAATTAGAGACTTCATACGGTAAGTAAATAACTTATATAACATGTGAAATCATTGACGAGTAATTGTGTCCATGGAATTAGTAATTTGCATGTAATCTCCCCCAAAATGAAAACAAGTAAAAATGGGGCCGTGAAACTCACCTGTGAAGTGAGTCGGGTTTGGAAATCTGTAAGTATCCAAAGTGCTCGAGAAAAATCCAACTAAGTTCGCCCTACAATAATCAAGGCAATTTATTTCTAAGTAATTGCTCTTACGTGTAATGTAAGCATGTAACTATTTCATCCATACAATTGGTTACAAAGTGTTTGACTCAACGACCCGTTAGTGACACATGATGGATATTTGTGAAATATATATATTACATAGAAAATATTAATAAATTATATTTCAATTGAAAGTTTACACAAACCCTTGTATTTTAAGGTTGACATATTGTTTAGGTTATTAAACATCATTTTAACTCGACCCGGGACATGTCTCGAATATTTAGTAATTAATTATACATTTTACAAATGATATGATTGTAATTAGGATTTTGAAATAATCCTATATTTTTCAGGTAAAATAATATTTGTATAAGTTTAGTTGAAATACAAACAATTTGAAATATTAACATCTAAGAAAAATCATCAGCTTTCATATTTTCTACAATCCATGAATATATATATATATATATATATATTAACTCATAAAAATAATTATTTAATTATTTTCTTAGTGAAATTATTCTTTTATTTTATTTAGTTTTTAAAAACCTTAGCACATATTAAATTAGGGTTTCTTCATTTAAGAAATTTTATTATGTTATAAATTGACGTTCCCTTGAATAAAACACTTAACTAATTTAGTCATTTTATCCACTTGTGTTAACTCATCTTTTAGGTGACTTAAAAGTTGGAGAAAAACCAAAGTTTTGTGAAGAAAAATCCCTGACACGAGCATGTAGGCACCTACTACTCATTATAACACCTCTTTTAAACTACCTAATATCTAAAATCATAAAGTCCATGCTTTTTCATTTAAAATTTTATGTTTATATTTTTAACCATATTTTTAACTTGGTCACATTGTTATCTAGTCATATCCAGTTTTCATAATAATATGTTACTAGTTACTAAACAAAGATAACTTGAAGAATATACATAAGTATTAATAATATTACTTGTAAAATATCAAAAATCTCATAAACATGATATAACCTTTTTGTAGTTTTTTTTGAGTTTTACCAAACCTTTACAACTTTTTATAAAATCATCACTAGTAACTTGGTCAAACATTAATCTATGAACATTTACTTTTTAAGACAATAGTCATTATTTAGTTCATGTTACAATGTGTTGTGTGAGGTTCCATTCTTGAAATCCTTTGCTTGTAAAAATATTATTTTCCATAAAAACATCTTTAGTTGATGAAACTAGTTACATAGGAACTAATAGATGGATAAACATGATAAAATGAAAGATATTTAAATAAGAAGAGAGTGTTCTCACTTAAATAAGCCAAAAAAGATGGAAATGATGTTGTTGGGTGCTTGGAAACTTCAAAGATCACTTGGTCTTCAACAATAGCTCTTGAATCACCCAAGAATTGTAGAATACACGTTTTGAAAATGGTAAGATGGTGGTGTGGTTGTATGGGCCGAATTTTCAAAAGAGGAAGGGTGAGAGAGGGTGATGGTTGAAGTGTAGGTGGAGTTTTAAGGGTTTCCTTGTATTATATAATTTTTTTTTAACCAATGATCATTAGCGCAGTTGGTTAAGGTGAGGTGCTCAAGACATGTAAATATTGAAAGGTCATGGTTCAAGTCTCACTCCGGGCAAAAATGCTCAGAGTTGAGCCGGGGGGTTTTCTCAGCAATAGGTTTCCTCCTGAGGGGTTGGGGGTGCAGTCTTGACTGGGAAACGAATAGGTGGGCCCGATTAAGATAACACCTATTCTCCGAAGCAGGGTCGCACATTTTCCATTCAAAAAAAATATAAATTTTTTTTTACTTTGTTAAGTTTCAAATATCCCATGAAGTTTTGAGTGAGTCTTGTTCAACAAGGACAAAAGACGAAAAGAGGCTTCTAAAAGTGGTATGGAATCAAGTTTCTTTAATCATGATGGAAGGTTACTCACCAAACAAGAAATCCTTGAATTTTACAAAGTTAAAGTAGTATTTGCTTGGAAAATTGGTGAAAGGGAAAGAAAGGGGATGGGGAAGGCTTAGGGGACGGCTACAAGGGGGGAAAGGGGGTTTGGTTTTTAAACTTTTGAGTAGTATTAGGTATTTGTATGGTATTTGTTGCACTATAGGTATTTTTACATATTTTTATATTTTTACCTTTTACTTTTTAAAATACATCCAAATATTATAAGAAATCATATAACATCATATATTATAATATTAATGATATGTTAATAATAACTCGTATATCTAGTAGTCGCGTTTAAAATATTCGTTCCGGGTAAAATTATCAATTTACGTGTTTAAGTTTATTTATAAATTTTAAGCTTTCTAATGTATTTAATTTGAAATCTAAAATACTTTGAAACACTTTAAAATATTTATTGGTACGTATATATATTAGTTATTACCAACGTTTGTGTGTGCCAATTGTATCGCGTGTAAAAATGGTAATTACGCCGAATTACCGATCCATGAAATGCTATTCGTGAAATTTTGCAATGCATGAAATGACTTCAATAAATGAAATTCAATTGAAAATCAAGTATGATATGTGTAATTATGACTAGGTCGGGGCCAGGTATTGACCTGAGATTGTTGGTTGTCACAACAAAAGAAGGTGAAGATGATTTAGTCGACACCATTAATTATCGCAGGATAATTGTTAGTCTTTGCTACCTTACTCACACACGACCGGACTTGAGCTAGTCGTTTAGACTGGTGGGCATATTTATGGAGAAACCAACTCAAGTTCATTTCCAGGATATAAAACATATATTGAGGTCTATCAAAGGAACCTCAATCTATGGTGTTTAGTACAAGAAATATGCAAACAAAGAGCTTGTTGGATACAACGATAACAATCAGGCCACTAGTGAAGGAAGAAGCACTAATGGTGTTGTGTTTTATTTTTACAGGTGGGCCAATTGCTTAGCTTAGTCAAAAATAACACACAATGCCCCTTTCATCAAACAAGGTAGAGTTCATAGCAGCTATAACCGTTGCATGTCAGGCGTTGTGGCTATAAAGATTGTTAGAACCACTCGGGTTGGAACGTTGGAAATGTGAAGTTATGGGTAGACAACCAGTCAGCTTTTCCTTTGATGAAGAAACCAGTGTTTCATGAAAGGAGTTATCATAATTTACATACGTTATCACTTTATCCGTGAGTGTGTAGAAAATGGGCAAATCATCGTGGGGTTATCTTAGTAGAGAGGAGCAACGAGCTGATATCTTAACTAAGGCCCTGCCCAAGTTCAATGAAAGGAGGCATTTGCTTGGCATGAAGGATCCAGGTGGAACAAAACAGGTTTAAGAAGGTGGATGTGAGGAAAACCTCTTTATTCACAAGCTTGAAGATTAAGGACAAAAAATAAAAATATGAGTCGGAGATTGAAAGCTTACAACTAAAGCTTTGCAAAGATCTTCAGTAGTTATTATTTATTTTCATTTCTTTATTTATGGTAAAAGTTTTTATTATTTTCGAGTTTAGTTTTATTTACGTATAGAAGATAGAATATGTAATTTTTTGATGCAATAGATTTTTTCAAATTATAAAACATATTTTTATTAAAAAATGTAATTTATTTAAAAATAAATAAAAAATATTTTTTAATACAAACAACTTTGTTTTAAAGTGGCATTTAAAATAATTTGAATATAACTGGAATGTTAAAAAATAATTTTTTAAATAAAATTATTTAAAAATATTGAAAGTTTAAAAAATATTGTTATTACATTAACACTTAATATAGTTGATTATACATAATTCGAATCATAATTTATCTAAAAATTATAATATAATTTTTAAATATTAATTACTAACTAATAATTTAATATTTTAATTCAATAACCCAAATAACACACAGGTTTTTAAACTGTTCATACATATATCAACTCATCAAATAATAATCAGTAGGAGCATGATGGTTGAAAACTACATCCACTTATCAACCCATTTGTCAAAGAACTAAATATTAAATCAAGCACCACCTCACCCCACCCACCAGGCCACCCCAACAAAATAACCTTTATAAATGGGCTGACGTCACCAAAGTTGTGACCTTGTAGGGTTTCCCTTATCAGAACAACACCACCACCACCACCAGATGAGCGGTCAGGATCAAGTCTTCAATCACACTCATAACCTTATCACAAGTGTTGAATCTCCACTCACTTCAACAAGATGATAAGGACAACAATATAAATAACATTAGCACTAGTTTGTTCTGACTCACTACACTTGCAACAAAAGATTCAGGTTAATTTGAAGGTGCATTATGATGATGATAATGATGATGATGAGAAAAGGCCCATGGACAGAACAAGAAGATGCTCAGTTGGCTTATTTTGTGAACATGTGTGGAGATAGACGATGGGATTTTATAGCAAAAGTTTCAGGTTTGAAGGTGGCGGGAGATACAAAATGAAAATATAGGTAGTAATTAAATATACTGGTGGTATTTAGGATTCAAGATTTTACTGGCAATGGGTATTATATTATTATATATCAATGAACAAAAATATTTGCAAAAGTTGTGATTTTACAATCAAATTTAACCTACCCAAATGAATATTTTGGGGACTGTTTTCTTTTTTGGAATTTGAATTGTTCAGGTTTGAAGAGAAGTGGAAAGAGTTGTAGATTGAGATGGGTGAACTACTTGCAACCAGGTTTGAAAAGAAGCAAGATGAGTCCTCAAGAAGAACGTCAAATCCTTGAGCTTCACACTAAATGGGGAAATAGGTTTGATTTCTTATATCTATTAGTTATTAATTTATAGTTATTTTATATGTTATTATGATATGCGTTGCTTTTATTTGGAGGATTTGGGAAATCTAAGATCAAATTATGGAAAGGTTAAATTATGAGTTTTTTCTTTTCTTTTTTTCTTTTTCATCTTCTTTCCGCTAGTTCATGCTTATGAAATTGATTGTGAGTTTAATTTTTTTTTTCTTTTTTAATCTGCATGGTTTATGAATATAAGTTTAGCATTATATTGGCTATGGACAAATGTATATACAAATGTCTATATACAAACTTAGTATTTTGTCTATATATACATATTTTTTGCTTTTGTTTACTTTATAACCCCAATTATTCCACTACTAAACGGACATACGTGATAAAGTGATAGTGATGGCAAATGAACTAACCTGATCCCGATGGTTATGCTCTAAACTAAATTGATCGAGATGGATAATATGACTGCTTCCTACTATTTAGTATAGGATTTGGTATTAGATTAATTTTAAGTTTTTTTAGCAAATATAGGTATGGTATTAGGTGATAAATTGCCCGATTACTATAAACATATAAATAGTCATTTACCTGGACCAAACCAATTAATATTTTATATTTATTTTTTGTTTTTAGGTAATTGATTAATTTACTAATCCACTAATTTTTAGTTCTTAGAGTAAATTATAATTTTAACTCTTGTTGTTTGGTCATTTTAATTTTTTTAATCCAAAAACAACTCTTTTGATATATAAGACCCTGGCTTTGTATCTTATAATAGTTTTGTCCCCTAACCATTAATTTTGTTAATTTTCTTAGTTAAATGCAAATATATTTTGGTCTTTCTTATTCCAAAAATTGTTTAAAAGTTAGAAAGTTAGTTAACATTAAAGTGTTATTTATTAATTATTTAAACTAATAAACACCAACCCAAGTTAAATAAGTTTTTAATTATATATTTAAAAACTATTAGTATTATCTTTTTAATTTTTTTGGATAATTTATTTTATTGTTTGGTTATTTTTTTGATTATTCTTAGTAAAACATATATTAAATATACAAATAAATATGTGTTTTTCAAGAAAAGATTATAAAAACAATGGTTTAAAAAACGATTTAAAAACAAGTGATATTTCTTAAAAAGAAAGATTTTAAAATCAGAAGCTGTTCATTTATTAAACCTTTTGTTTATTAAAATAGTTTGTTTTTTTTATAGAACTGTTAATTTTCTAAATTTTTTTAACCTTTTATATTTTGAAAACATCTTTTTGAAATATTTTTTTAAAGCGTTCCATTTTTTTAAAAAATTAATACAACAATAATTTTAAAAAGAATGGTTCACAAAAGAATGATTTTAAAAGAACAATTTAAAAAGTACAAGTTTAAGAAAGAATGCTTTAAAAAGAATGGTTTAAAAACGAGCAATTTAATAAAATGATTTTGAAAAGGACGGTTTAAGAAAAAAACGATTTAAAAAAAGAATAGTTTAAAAACAGCTTTAAAAAGACAGTTTAAAAACAATAATTTCATAAAGAACGATTTAAAAATGAAAGATTTTAAAAATCTTTAAAAAATGGTTCTTTTAATAATCCTTCTTTTTCAAACATTTATTTTTTATAATCTTTCCTTTAAAAAAAAAATCATTCGTTTTTAAATCATTCTTTGAAAAAGACGTATTTATTTGTGTGTTTAAAACATGTTTTAATAAAAAATAATCAAAAAAGTAACAAAACAATAAAAATAAAAATAACAAAAAAATAAAAAAATAATGCTAATATTTATTAAATATACAATTACAAATTTATTTAATTTGGGGTTGTTTTTTGTCAGTTTGAATTATTACATAAATAATCTATTAAAATTAAATAACTTTTAAACTATCAATATAGCCCCTGGAGTAAATAATATCAAAATACTCTTGCACTTAAATAACAAAACTAATAAAGTTGTGACAGTAGCTAAAACTGTTATAAGATTTAATGTCAGGGTTTGATATATTAAAATATTTTTTTTTGGGCCAAAAATAGTTAAAATAATCAAAACACATGTACCAAAATAGCAATTTACTTTAGTTCTTGTATTTCAACTTTTCTTGGGTAAATAATTGTTTGAAAATTAAAATACTAAGATATGCACTTGTAAAACCGAATGAGTAATTTTTAACAAACTAATTAACGTGTATATCCAATACGTAATGGGTATGAGACGATTATGATCGGTTATAAGACTTGGATTAGCAATACCAGCTCAGACTTGTTCTATTGTCTTCCCTAGCAAGCGAGTTATATTCTGCAGTTAGATACTTTTATGTATTCTTGATGAATCTGGACTCATAAGCATCATATTTGAATATATTAGTTTAGCTCCAATATCCTTGAACTTTGAAGGTAAAATATTGCTATAATAAAATCATGATTTACTTACTAGTCAATATGATGATTAATTCTTTCCGGTACGTATATCTTAACAAATGCTTTTTGAGTCACCTCTTAATGCTTCTTTTTGACTTTTCTGTAACAAATGATATTGTTTAGCTTATCGTAAAATATTTACATAAATATTATTCCGTCTCTTGATACGATTAACAAATTCAAACTAATGAAGTGCATTCTAATATCAAACTACTAACTTTTAGAATGAAGCAATCCAATTTTATCTAATAAATATTTATAATAACGTAATAAATTATTTAAATAGGCTATCCCCACACTTACACTCATCAACGACCTTGTAGTTATATAAAAAAAGTTATAGATAACATATGTTATATATGCTATTTTTTTGATGCTTATTAACACTTCTTGTAATGCGCAGATGGTCTAAAATTGCTAGGAGACTTCCTGGGCGAACTGATAACGAGATTAAGAATTATTGGAGGACGCTTATGAGAAAAAAAGCACAAGAAAATAAGAGGGCATTATCTCCATCTCCATCGATGTCAAATTCATCTACCTACTCTTCAATCACCACCAATCCTGATGTTGATTCTACGCCTACAACCGAAACCAAAGAAAGAAGCTTTTATGACACGGGGGGGTTGGAAATGGTGACCATGAAATATGGCAAAAGCAATAACTATAAGAAGACTACTGCTACAAGTGCAAATAGCACTATCGATCGACAAGACGGGTATAATTCAATGGATGAGATATGGAAAGATATAACTTTATTAGATGATGATGATGATGGTGTAACAAGTGTTTTTGGTAATTATAATCCAATAGCACCTTCTTCTATATGGGATTTCCCTCTCAACACGTTGTCAATGATGGATGGCCAAGAGGAGATTGGGAAGAAAAATATTTTTAGCAATTTAGCACAAGATTGACAGGTTAATGAAGTTCTTTGAGTTACATATCTGGTGTGGTTACATACAATAAAACAATAAATCATCAAAGGAATCAAATATGATGTGAATTACGTATTCTCTATCAGTCTATCACACTATGTATTATATGTGCACATTTGAGAGAAGGATACTAGTAATCAATTAGGAAGTAGATAATTAATTTTTGTATTATATCAGTAAGATAATATATGTTATTTGTCAAATATAGTCGTACATATTAATCAAGAAGAAGACTTGTTCAGCTATGTATGTCCTTCATTATGTCCTCATTAGTGTAATATATCTTGGAAAAACAAATAAATGACATACCAGCACAAGATGTTGCACAATATATGTATGTAGGAGTAGTATCTAATTATAAACATTTTTTTTGTATAAATCATAAGAACTATTGAACTAATACATTTGTGACATGGAGATTACTTGATAATTAAAAATAATGCATATATTAGAAATTGCACAAAAGTTTGTTTTTAATAACCTATTAATTTAAGCATAGAATAATTTAATTTTTTCCTAATCTATCTCTAACAATAATCAATATGTAGAAGTTATCTTAAAGGCTGATGTTCACCAAAGATCTCTCAGCATGCATTCTGAAATACAAGGAAGTTACTTCGGAAGATTTGACAAAGTCACTAAAAAATTCTCTAAGTGTCAAATCTTTCAAAGCCAAATACCATTTCTTTCGAATCCAAAGATTAAGTCCTCCGAAACTTCATAGACAAAGTATTCCGAAACCAAGAGACTGATTTCTTCCAAAGACAGAGAATACATGCTTTCTCTGACATACTTTTAACAAATCTGAACCACTTTCCTCTACCACCTCTGAAAACTCACCAACTTATACAAGTTGGTGATAATTTCATACTTTTGTCAACTGTAGATTATGGTCTTTGTCTATAACTTTCTACTTTGTACTCTTTATTTTTTAGTATTAGATAAAGATGTGAGTTATGGCAAATCATAGTCACATGTCAAAAGGCAATTTGCCTTTTGACTTTACATTGATCTTATTGTCTAGATTAGTGTTTCAGCTGGCTTTCAAAGTATGGCCAGCTGTAAGTTGTAGTATAAAGTATCTCATCTATCAATCCTTAGTGACTAAGCCTTGTAACTTTGGTTGAACACTTGAGAGCAATATACAACATCCTTGAAAACCAATTGCTTTCTTCTTGCTTGTGTCCTTTCCTTTAGTTCTTCGTTTTGATGTTGTAAGTGTTCGTCTGTTATCTCCCTAACACTTGTGAAACTGTTGCATTGATCTCTCCCTAACCTGGTCCTACAATTGATATAAGAGCATTCCAGGCTCTTCATTGTAAGATCTTACCATCTTAAATCTGCTCAGTTTCACAAAACACTTATGTGCTCAAATGTTAGCTCTTTCCAAAGCTAATATGGAAAGTGACACCATGACCAATCTCCACTGTTCACTCCTGATGATTTCAACACCTGGTGCCAAACAATGGAAGGATTCATCAAGTCTCAAGACAACATCATGTGAAGATCTGTTATCTCTTGACCTCATGTCCCATGCACAACTTCAGCAACTTCTGCTGGTGAAATGATTCCAAAGGATGTGCCTGACTATTCTGATGAAGATTGGAAGAGAATAGATGTAGATCAGAAAGCCATGATCATTATTCAAACTGCTCTTTCTTACTCTATCTATAGAGGCTTTAAGAAGTGCAAGACTGCCAATCAGTTTTAGGATGCACTTAAGCTTATTTATGAAGGGTCTAAGGAAGCCAAGGAGAACAAGAATGACTTTATGAAGCAGCAATTTGAGAACTTCACATTCAAGACAAGTGAAACTATAACTTAGCAATACTTTATGTATGTTGAGATTGTGCACTCTGGTGGATACTGGTGTCAAACTGGAGAATAGGGAAATTGTGAGTTAGTTTATGTTCTCTCTTCCCATAAAATGGACTCACTACTATGTGGCCATTAAAAGAACTGAAAATCTCTCTATTATTACCCTTACTAAGATTTATGGTATCTTGAGCAGTTACCAGATGGAGATGAACATGCAAAATCCATCTCACAACTCATCCAGTACCCACAAGAGTTCTGCCCTTCATGTAGTTGAAAGGGACAACAGAGAACCTTAGCATCATCTTCTCAGCTACCCTAACAACTTACACAAGGGCTCTTTCATCATCTTCCGAGAGACACCAAGGGAGAGCTACATCCAAGGAATCCCATTCCAAAAGACAAGCTTTTTTCAAGCCTTTATGTCTTCTGATGAAAGTTCAGTCAACTTTTTCTTCACTCTAGAAGACTTAGACTGGATTAATCCAGATGACCTGAAGTACATGGAGATTGTGCAGCAGATAGCTCTTCTCACTTATAGAGCAAAAAAGTTTTACCAGAAGACTGGGAGAAAGTTTCCTAGCAATATATCTAGTGGAAAGTTTGGAGAAGATAAAAGCAAAGTGAAGCATTACAAATGTAACCAAATGGGACACTTTGCTAGGGAGTGCAAGGCACTAAGGACAAATGGTGGCCAAGCACAATTTAGACCAAACTATACTAAGGGAGCTCGAAAAGCTGAGAAGACCAAGCAGCAGGCTGCAATTGCTATTGAAGAAGGTGGCTTTGACTGGAGCTTCCAGGTTGAAGATGTTTCTACAAACCATGCCTTGATGGCTGACATGAAGAACCCAAGGTAATAAAACATCTTTTTACTCCTGAGTGCATTGCTAAAGTTAGCATGTATAGTTTTTATTACTTGGAAGTGAGATCTGACCTTGAGTCTTTGAATATTTTAAAAGTTGATTTTACAAGAGCAGAAAAATGACTATAAACTAAAAATAAAAAATTTAGAGAAAACAATTTCTACTCTTAAACATGAGCACACAAATTATAGGACTCAAATAAAAAATATTATAGCCAAGTTAACTGAATGCTAGGCTGAGCTTGTGATAAGGCAGGGTAGAAAAATGTGTTTTTGAAGAAGAAATCTTCAAGAACATCATATCCTCATCTTTGCATGCCAAAGTGTCTTATCAAAACAGGCAGGGACTGGAATCTAGTGAAATAGATCCTCTACACACTCTATTATCTGTAAGACAGCCAAGGTTTGGAACTAATGAAGATTAGCTACCTCCTAAAGATCCATTTCAAGAGAAAGATAAAGATGATAAAGAGTAGATGGTGAAGGATGAGCCAAAGGTGAGTGAAAAGGCTCATTTTGAGAAGGGACACCATTCTCTTGGAGAGAAGAAGAAGAAAAGATGGCCAAGTCTGCAAGAAAGAATTTGATCAGGGCAGCCAAGAGAAAAGCAAAAAAAGCATAGAAGATCAAACTCACCTTTGACTTGAAGCAGAAACAAGTCTTCATATCTGTTGGGTTTGAGGTGGTGAAGACTACAAACTTAATTATGGATTCTAATACCAGGAATTCTAGTTCAAGTTCAAACCATCCTTACTAAAAGAGAAAGGTTGATCAAAAGTGCACCACTACTGCATTACCTAAACCATCTAGATCCAAGAACAAGCCCATCCCTCAAAAGCTTGCTGCATCATCTACAAAGATGAAGAAGGAACTGTAAAGAGATCAAGCTCAACCATCCTTTAAGAAGAAGTCCCTTAAAAGTATGCCAGTTGAATAAATCATGTGTGGCAATACTTCTTACCTTCCTAAGGATTGCATTTACAATCCCAAAAGTACTGGCAATATGACCAAAAAAACTTCTGAGGTGAAGAAGAAAAAGAAAGATTTGGAAGGAAAGTCACTTTTCTTTGGAAGCTCAAAAATGAAGGCAAAGAAGATAAGTAGAAAGTTGCCTTAGGAAGAAAATTTGGTCTCGAAAGAAAGGAATGTTTACGAAGTACTGAAGTCTGCAGTGGATGCAAAAACTTTCGAAGGTTCAGTTTGCAAAACTTCTGAAGTTGTAAAAACTTCCAAAGCATTCATCTTGAACAGCTCAAGATTCTCAAAGCTTACACATAGGATCCATATTTGTTGATTTATCTTCTGATTATATTAATAAACCCAAGACAAGAAAGGTTTGGGTTTCCAATTGTAACTAACTAACTTTTTTTTTGTATAGGAACAGCTCAAGACCAAAATGAATGTATGAATCATTGACAGTGGTTGTTCTAGGCACATGACAGGAAATTGCTTTTTTGCTTCAAGATTTTGAGAAAATTGATTGAGGTCTAGTTGCTTTTGGAGGAGAAACAGGTGGTTACATCACTGGTAGGGGAAAGGTCATAAATGGTAAGCTTAGCATTGAAAATATAAACTTTGTCAAAGAGGTTGAGTACAATCTTCTGAGTGTATCTTAGTTTTGTGACCAAAAGCATAACATGTTCTTTACTGAGCATGAGTGCATTGTTCTCAAGCCCGGAATGATCATTCATCAGGATCATATTCTGCTTAGAGTCCCCATGATATAGAACATGTACAAGATGGATTTGCAAGAAACATCCCCTTCTAGAGAAGTTTATTGCTTTCTGTCTAAAGCCAATAGTGATGAGTCTTTCCTCTATCATAAAATAATATGCCATGTAAACTTTAAGAACATGAATAAATTGATTAAGAATGATTTGGTAAATGGAATGACAAAAAAAAGTTTATAGGTGATAACCATTGTGTTGCATATCTGAAAGGAAAGCAACTCAAAGTGTCTCACAAGCCAAAGGAATTCAACACCATCACTACTTCCCTTCACTTGTTACACTTTGATCTGTTTGGCCCCACAAGTGTAATGAGTTTAGATAGAACTTCATACTGTCTTGTGATCACAGATGACTTCACTAGATATACTTGGGTCTTCTTTCTTAGAACTAAGGATGAGACCCTTGAAATCTTGAATTCTTTCATTCTAAAGATTGAGAATCAATCAGATCACAAGGTCAAGACCATATGATGTGATTAAGGAACCGAATTTAAAAATCATATCATTGATTCATTTTGTGAAGAAAAAGGTATTTCAAGGCAATATAGTGTTCCTAGAATTCCTCAACAGAATGGTGTTGCTAAAAGGAGAAATAAGACACTTATTGAGGCTGCAAGAACCATGTTGTATGACTCTAAATTGCCTATCACCTTTTGGGCAGATGCAGTCAACATTGCCTGCTATGCGTAGAACAGAGTTTTAGTTGTTAAGACTCATGGTAAGACTTCTTATGAGTTGTGGCACAGAAAGAGATCTTTTATTGGTTTTACTCAGATCATTTAGATGCCCTTGCACCATCCTAAATACCAAAGATCATATAGCCAAGTTTGCTGAAAAATCAGATGATGGACATTTCATTGGATACTCTTCCCAAGGTAAGGCTTATAGAGTATACAATCTCAGAACTAGAGTAGTTGAGGAGTCAGTCAATGTGACTTTTAATGAGCACACTCTAGTGTGAAGGGTTCTGGTCCTAATTGGCTATTTGATCGTGATTTATTTACCAACTGTTATAACAAATCTTGTGAATATGTTTCAGGATCTACAGCTAACTTATCAGCAGGAGATCCTGACCCAAGATTTGAGCTAAGAATACCTTATGATAAATTTTTTTCAGATCCAAATGGTAACAAACCTTGCAGGTGTAAATCCAGTCAACACATCACATTCTACTGTTCCATTATATGTGATTCATTGTGATATATGGGGTCCTTCTTCTATTTTATCTCGTTCTGGATATCATTACTTTATCATCTTTATTGATGGACCTCTCGATCCTAGGGAGTTGATTGTTTTCGTCATTTTCGACCTTTGGTTAAAAATCTCTTTTCTTGCACCATCAAACATCTTCAATGTGATGGTGCCCCTGAGTTAATTCATGGAGCTATGGTTTAGTATCTTACTGATGCTGGTATTGCTTATCAGATTTCTTGTCCTCATACTCCCAACAAAATAGGTTGGCTGAACGCAAGAACCATCATTTATCTGAGATTGCACGTCCCTTATTGTTTCATGCTCATCTACCAAAGAAATTTTGGTATAATGCGTATGCTACTATATAATTTCTTATTAACCGGCTTCCTACACCGATTCTTCATCATTCCACTCCTTATGAGGTCTTATTTGGCACCTCCCCTTACTATTCCATTTGTCGCACGTTTGGTTGTATATGTTATCCGTTTCTTGGTGATACACGATCGGATAAACTTTCACCCATATATACTCCTTGTATCTTTGTTGTCTATGCTCCTCAGTATAGTGGTTATCTCTATTATGACCCTAGTACTTCTCGTACTATTACTTCTTGTCATGTTGTGTTTCATGAGATAGTATTTGATATACCAGCATCTCCTTCTTCCTGTGGTTCTACTAACTTATCTTCACTCTCTGATTTCTTCATTCCTCCCTCCTTTTACTCTCTTTTTTCTACTTTTATTTCTCCTCCTTCACATTTTGCATCTTCCTCTTCTTCATTTGTCTCTCTTCCTCCATCACCTCCACCTCCTCCTCCTTCACATCCCATGGTCACTCGTTCTCGTGATCACACTTGTCAGCCTAGATAGTTCCCTGATCATGTTCTTTTTCATACGACTACTGCTCCTACTGAGCCTTCATCTTTTTCTCAGGCTCAACGTTATTTAGTTTAGTAGGATGCTATGCATACAGAGATTGATGCACTTCATTCCAATCCCACGTGGGATCTTGTTCCTCCACCTGCTTCGGCTAATATTGTTGGTTGTAAGTGGGTCTACAAGAATAAGCATAATCCCGATGGCTTGGTGATTCGTTATAAAGCCCGATGTGTTGCTAAGGGCTTTCACTAGACCGAGGGTGTTGATTTCAATAAGACGTCTAGTCTTGTGGTTAAGCCTACTACTATTCATCTTGTTTTATCTGTCGCCTTTTCTCTTGGGTGGACTATTAGACAGGTTGATGTCAAGAATGCCTTTCTTCATGATGACTTATATAAGATAGTCCATATGTATCAGCCACCTGTCTTTGTTGATTCTTCTCGACCTCATCATGTTTGTATTCTTAAGAAGGCTCTGTATGGTCTCAAACAGGCTCCTCAAGCCTGATTTTCCAAGCTCTCTACTACTCTTTTAACTAGTGTATTTACTCAGTGTATTTGAAACACTTCTTGTTTTGTCTATGAGCATGATGGTAGTACTTGTTATGTTTTGGTTTATGTGGATGATATCATTATCACTTGAACTTCATCGGAGTTAGTTTCCTCTCTGATTGATCGCTTACATTCTCAGTTTGCACTCAAGGATTTGGGTACGCTATTGATCGCGTGGCAATAATTCAATGTTTAATTAACCTAAATACGTGATTTTACATCATGATAAATATAGAACAAGTTCAATTTGTTTATGTTTTGATTTGTAGGTGTTTGGAGCTAAAGAAGGTCTATTTTGGGAGAAAAAAGTGCAAAACATGGAACTACAAGGACTGAATATGTAAATATCAAAAGTTACACAAAAGGCACAACTTGAGGTGGACCGGCTTATGATACGCCGGTCATGCTGGCAGCCCCACTTTGACTTTTGTTGACCAATTTTCAACCATATAATCCACATCTAACACCCCACCCACGAATTAAACACCACTTTAACACACTTTTTCTCACTTTCATCATCTTCATCTAAAAAACTCCTCTCTCCCTCTCAAAACCCTAACTTTCAACACTTAGAACTTCTTCAGTTCTAAACCAAATCACACGTTTTTGATATGCATTTTGAATAATTTTTCGAGAGAAGCACAAATCTTGGGTTAGATCTTCAAGTCTCACAAGGGTTTGCAAGATTTGATAAGTTTAACATTCGGGTAATTTGGGGATCTTCGTAATTCAAGACAAGTTTGTCACTTTCCAACTTCTAACATCTTCCAGGTCTATTTTTCATCACTAAACTCAAATTACTTGATCTAAAATTCATTATATGATTATTTGTTTGTGACGCCCTGGTATATGGATTTGAATGTAAGCATATGATATATTGTTGCATTGTTAGAAGTGATAGAGGCCTATGTACATGAAGGAGGGTAAGTTTTGGGGATGAAAGTTAGGATCTTGATAATGTTGGGACAACCTATGGTAAAACATGAATTGAAAGCTCACATGAACATGATGCTTAAACCAACGTGAATCAGTTGGATAATTCCATGTTTCGAAATAAGAATATGTTTTCATGATAAAAAAATGTCATAGTTACAAGATGTCAAGTAGACATAACATCATGAGAGCACACTAAGGAACCAATGCACAAAGGTTGACCCAACATGTGAAAATCATGAAGTGATTGTGATTTTGGGTGTCTTGCAGGAACTATGCATCTCTTTAGGAGCAAGTCAAAGGATAAACAAACCGAGTCGTCAAGGTCTTCCAAGAAACAGAAGAAACAAAGTCAGGGTGAGTTGCAAGATAAAAAAAACATGTGGTTGATCTGGTTGTCGAGACTTGATAAAAAACAAGTTAATATATCGATCTTAGCTACCTTTATTGTGCAAGGTTATGTAAGGTCGTCTCCACAGGGAATATGTGAAAAGTTTTTAATTAATACGACTCGATTAACTTAAAGACTCAAACTTTGAACTTAAAGATTGGAACTTTGGATAAATTAATGAACACATGTGCATAAAGCAATAAAATTTAGAATTATTTTACTTAAATAATTAAGGACAATCACTTCCGGATCCTTAATTATGCAAGATCAACAAATTATATGCCTCACTAGGGTTTGTCAAAACTTAATTCCCAAGATTTCAACTTTTGGTTAAATTAATAACAAACGATCAAACTTTTAAGACTCACTCATTAACAATGTTATTAATTTGTTTATATCAAACTACTTCTCAATCTTAATGAGTTCACGATGCAAGTACACCGAAAAACTAATAATCTCAATAACCAATTTTATTTATAAACGAATCTCTTAACTTAAACAAAAACGTAGAATTACATTAAAAAACCATTGTTTAACAAAACCCTAATGAAAACACATAAAAAAGTCTTACTAAACATAATCGATTATACCGGATGCAATCACGAAAGAACTAGCCGCACATCCTCTTCATTATGCCTTCGATCTTGAATTGGAGAATGTTTGTGGATGATTTCGGGAGTCTTGGAAGACCAAAAATTAGCTAAAGTTCGTCAATTTTCATCTCCAAGAAGTTCTAGATCGAATTGGGGTTGATTTGGTTTAAAAAACTTGAAAATCCACAAAATCCACATGCTGTTAGGCCACCGGCGTATCATATGCGCCCTGGCATATGATACGCCGCTTCATACGCCCGACTTTCTGTTCCTTTTGTCAAATACGCCCACAAATACGGCGCCTCATATGCCGCCCGGCGTATCATACGCCCATACCCGGCGTATCATATGCCGATCCACCTCAAGTTGTGCTTTTTGGGTAACTTTTGATATTTACATCTTCAGTCCTTGCAGTTCCATGTTTTGCACCTTTTTCTCCCAAAATAGACCTTATTTAGCTCCAAACACCTACGAATCAAAACATAAACAAATTGAACTTGTTCTACACTTATCATGATGTAAAATCACGTATTTAGGTTAATTAAACACTGAATTATTGCCACGCGATCACATCCCCACGCTTAACCTTTTGTTTGTCGTCAAACAAACTTACTTGTAAAATTCACATTAATTAATCAAACATGATAAGTTATCACAACTTTGTATACGTTAAGGTCTCAAGGCATACTTAGTTTTTAAACTTTCATCATGTAAGATTCACAACCCAACATGTAATACCACTTATGTTTTAAAATTAGAATCACCTTAGTTGGCATAACTTACCTTTTGCTTCAAACATTCATGCATTCACATCTCTCACAATGAACAGTACTCTCGGTTTGTTTTGTGGACTAGTGATTATATACTAGTATATCTGAAACTCTCAAACCCAGAATATACATTCTCATCATAAGCTCGTATATTAATCATATCTCCATCAATTAACACAATATAATTTATAAATCAAGAGGTCTTTCATGGGTTGTAACGTTAGGCTAAGGTTTAAGGTGGGATAAAATAGGGTTACAGTGGCTAATGATGAATGAAATACTATTTAACTTGCTAGATGTCTTATCTATCAATATCTATCCTCCAATTTAAATAACATCACCGATTTCTCACATTATTTTTTTTTGTTGCTTCATATTTTGGTCATTTTGACCTCATATTTAGATTTTTCTCTCTTTTTTTATATTCATAACCAATCACACTCTTATTAAACTATTATTGAAACGACACTTCTAAGTCTGTCATGGATTAGACTTCATCACCCGAGATTTCATAAAAAAGGCTAAGGCTATGTAGGCTTATCGCTTTGGGTTTATTCAAACGACATGTTGGGGCTTAACATGGTGTCTAAAGGAAGATTATCAAGGTATGGGATTCACAATAAAAGGGTTCAAACAACTGGTTCATTCCTAATGCCTCTATCACATTTATGCATATATTGGTTCATGATCTTGACACGCATCAATTACACGAGTTCTAACTTAAATACACATTATGCTTTCCCTCATTATGCAAAAATATAAAGCAAATCATAATATACTATGAATTGCTCGATTAGGCTCAAATTCTCACGAAAATGGTGTGAAAGGGTTCAAAATGTAAAGCACGTATGTCATCTACAACCAGTTCGTTATGCCTCCTAAGAATTCTACTTAATTTTACGAAAGCTAATGATGGGAATACTTTTCTACAATTCAAAACAAGCATGCCAAGGGATCTATACATGCACAAACAAGTGATAATTAGCCATGTATGAAAAATTTTGGGTCTCATGCACAATTAACTTTATTTGAAGATTTTTTTTTTCAAATATATTCAAATTTTTCAAAAAGGTTTAGTTTTTTTAATTATTCCCTTATCCCACACTTAAGATACATTGTCCCCAATGTATGATGGTCACAATTAGCACTTTCAAAACATAGGGAAGTTGATTCTTAATTTCAGCCCTATTATTACTAAACAAGACTATTCATTGCTAAGGAAGACTAGTATGCCATATCTTAACATATTATCAATCAATTTAAATGAAAGTATGAAAGGAATATTGTTGAAAACCAAAGTAGTGAAAAGAGCACATGAACCTTATCACAATCATTATTGGAAGCCTTCATCAATCTCCTTGTGCCTCCCCACACTTGAGTGCTTGCGTCTCGTGATTACTTATCAAAACAAAACAAAAAAACACAAACTAATAGAAGAAATAAAACTCATTTTCATAGGAATCACAATTGCATTTAGCGTATGCAACAAGCCTTTAAACCCCTCGGTAGACCCGAGTGGACGAGTTATAGTCTTGTGAGGGTTTCTAGTGAACACACCCATAAAGTTCTCGGGTTGCCTCCCGCAAGCGCTAAGTTTTAGGTCTTCAGCCAGACCTTACCTGAGACCACTTATGGTGGTCGTATTAAGTGCTTTTCTCCAAATTTGTTTTCAAATACTTGCCTCTCCTTACGTGCCAGATTCTCTTGTTCGCTCCCGTATTGATCAAACATCTCTTCTTTGAGCCTTGAATTCACTTGATCTGGTGGTTTACGCATCTTTACCTTTCATCTCGGTTTTTCATGACTCCACCTTCACATTCTCCTCCTTTTCCATATTCTTGAGCTCAAACCTATAAGGGTCTAAACCATTCTCTTTGGTGATATCCTCGCTTACATGTGAAATGTAAGGAGGAGCACACCCGTTAGTAGCTTCTATTATAAAGTAATCGTTATTAACTACATAAGTAATTGCTTTTGAAAATACATTAAAGAACAACTTACGATTTTCAAATGTCATGTCGATGATTCCATCGCGACAATTTATTTGAGTTTTGTCTCTTGCCAAGAATGGTTGTCCTAAAATTACCTTTGGTTGCTCATTCGTCCTTACTGGTGCATAATCAAGCACCATAAAGTCCACCGGGTAGTAGAACTCTCCTAGTTTGATGATCACATCCTTAACCATTCCCCTATTTTGTTTCCATGTAGAATCATCAAGCACCACTGTTTTATCGGTTTCATGTAATGAACCAAAGTCATATTGGTCATATAAACTCCCCAGAAGGATGCTCACCGTGGCTCCATAATCCAAAAGTGCCCACTTGATTTTAAATTTACCAACATGAATGGGAATAATTGGTTCTCCTAGGTCACTTCCTTCCACTTCATCAACTTACTTATTGTTGCCAACTACTTATGAAAAGGAGGTTAAATCATAATCAATACATTCAGATTTAGGAATGATACTAACAGAGTTTATGTGCACATTCTTTGAACTAGATGCTTGATGTTGAGGGTTTTTGGTTGTGTCACTTGGAAGCTTCCCCGGTTCTCGTCCAAACAATTGTTCAGTTAATTGTCCTATTTGCTTGGAAATGGCCTCATTGGTCTTTTCTTGCACCTCTCTAAATTGCTTGATCTCTTTCATCTCCTTTGCAAGATCTTGAATTGCTGAAAAAATTGCATTGTCATTGCCATTGTTAATAGAAGCACCTTGTTGAAATTGATGATATTGACCGCCTTGTTGGTAGCTTCATTGATTGTAGTTGTTTCTTTGATTTGGTACCTGAAAATGAGGATTCAATTGGTTAGTATTGTTACCATATCTAAGATTTGGGTGATTTCTAAGACCGGGATGATATGTGTTAGAGTTCATATCGTATGTTTTCCTTTCTCCTTGGCCTTGTACTTGATGTACTTCTTCACTATTTTCCAAATTCATGTAACATGTAACCGAAGTGTGGCCTATGTCATGACATGTGTCACATACTTCATATTCACTAGATATATGCGCCACGTCACTCTTCCTAGTTTAAGACTTGGAAGTTCTCGTTCTAAGTTTGCAATTCTGTCCATGGTCACATGATCATTCACCGACTTCACACTTAACCCCCTCGACCTTCGGCTCAATTGTGCATGCTTCTTGGAGATTACACTCATCCTTTCAAGAATATTCCAATCATCATCTTCATGGTTTAAGGTAAACATTGTGGAATTTACATCTCTTGCATCGTCTGGTGATAATCCGTCATAGAAAGCTGAAATCAACTCCCACTTAGCTATGCCATGGTGTGGAAAAGTTCTTAGCATTTCCTTAAACCGGTGGAAAGCTTCATGGAATTGTTCCCCTGATTGTTGTGTGAATCCTTGAATGGCTCACCTTGCATCACTTGTCCCTTGAGAAGTATAATATTCATCCAAGAATTATTGTTGCATTTGTACCCATGTGTGAATACTTGCAGATGGTAGAGATTGGAACCATTGTTTGTCCTTGTCTTTAAGAGTGAATTGGAATGAGACCAATTTAACTTCATTCGGTGAAAAGCCTTGGCCACCAATGGTGCTACATGATGCCTTAAATTCGGATATATGCAAATAGGGTTCTTCAGTTGCCATACCATGGAAGTGAGGGAGGATTCCTAAACATTGTGATCGGACTTCAAAAGTCCGTCCTCTTTGTGTTGGTGAAACTGTAGGAGATGAATTGATGGCTATGGCGGGACGAAAGTGACTATCCATACCATGTGCTGGTACATAATGTTGTGCTCCCAGATTGGTAGGCATGCCATTGAATGGTTGACCTTCAAGGTTGTTGCGAATGGGTGGTTGAGTATAACCACCCTTATCCCGATTTGGTTGATGGTTTCGATAGCCCGGTTGGTTCCCACAATCATCAAAATCATGTTGGTTTGGTCCGTCCATATCGACTTGATCTTCAATCCAATCCTCCACATAATTAGTGTGATGACTTCCTTCCACTGAAAACCGTTCCTCATTACTATGCTGACTTACAAGGATCGGCCCCTAAGGTTGAGGTTGCACGGGTTCTGGTTGAGGTGGAAGATGATTAGGTTGAGGGAACACTGGTATTGGAATATCTCCCAAAGGTTGGTTGGGTTGTGGCCCTCCTTGGTTCTCTGGATTATTCATCATTTTTGATTGATTACTTTCAAGTGTTCTTGAAAGCCTACTTAAAATCCGATGAGTTGTTGCTGACGATGTACCTTCTTCCGATCTTGTTTGACCACGAATTTGAGAAGTCCTTGAAGTTGATGCTTTGTGGAACACACGATTTTCTCTTGCAGTCTTATCAATTTCTGGATCAAATTGCAATGGCAAAGTTCTTCCTGAAAATCTTGTATGCATTCACGTAATGGTTACCTGCAAACAAAAGAAACACAAAATACCTCACGTAATACTGAAGAAGAAAACAAATTAAAAAACAAAGTTGAAAAATAAAATCATTTTGGGTTTTTTATATATATTTTTAAGAAAAGCAAATAAAAAACAATTAAACACTAAGCGCACTAATTCCCCGGCAACGGCTCCATTTTGGTTTGGTTGTCGAGACTCGATCAAAAACAAGTTAATATATCGGTCTTATCTACCTTTATTGTGTAAGGGTAAGTAAGGTCTTCTCCACAGGGAATATGTGGAAATTGTTTAATCAATACGACTCGATTAACTTAAAGACACAAATTTTGAACTTAAAGATTGGAACTTTGGATGAATTAATGAACACACGTGCATAAAGCAATATACTTTAGAAATTATTTACTTAAATAATTAAAGACAATCACTTCCGGATTCTCAATTATGCATGATCAACAAATTATATGCCTCACTAAGGTTTGTCAAAACTTAATTCCCAAGATTTCAACTTTTGGTTAAAGTAATAACAAAGGATCAAACTTTTAAGATTTGCTCATTCACAATGTTATTAATTCGTTTATATCAAACTACTTCTCAATCTTAATGACTTCACGATGCAAGTAAACCGAAAAACTGATAATCTCAACAAGCAATTTTATTTATAAACGAATCTCTTAACTTAAACAAAAAATAGAATTACATTCAAAAACCATTGTTTAACAAAACCCTAATAAAAACACATAAAAGGTCTTAGTTAACATAATCGATTAACCGGAAGCAATCACGAAAGAACTAGCCGCACATCCTCTTCATTATGCCTTCGATCTTGAATTGGAGAATGTTTGTGGATGATTTCAAGAGTCTTGGAAGACCAAAAATCACCTAAAGTTCGTCAATTTTCGTCTCCAAGAAGTTCTAGGTCGAATTGGGGTTGATTTGGTTTAAATAAACTTGAAAATCCACAAAATCCGGATGCTGTTAGGCCACCGACATATCATACGCCGCCGTGGCATATGATACGCCGCCTCATACGCCCAACTTTCTGTTACTTTTGTCAAATACGCCCACAAATACGCCGCCTCATACGCCGCTCGGCGTATCATACGCCCATACCCGGCGTATCATACGCGGGTCCACCTCAAGTTGTGCCTTTTGGGTAACTTTTGATATTTACATTTTCAGTCGTTGTAGCTCCTGTTTTGCACTTTTTCTCCCAAAATAGACCTTTTTTAGCTCCAAACACATACGAATCAAAATATAAAAAAATTGAACTTGTTCTACACTTATCATGATGTAAAATCACGTATTTAAGTTAATTAAACACTGAATTATTGCCACACGATTAGTTATTCATTCACTAGATCATTTATAGATGTAAAGAAACCTTCCTAAGGGGAAAGCTGCATACCCACTTTTCCCCCTCCACCTTCCTCCATTATTTTAATTGCTACGGCGACAGACGCATGAACAAGTGCCATTTGGAGGGAGATCTATGGGAAATGGAAAAACGTCGAAGTAAGCAGTGGGTTATTTCTTGGAAATGGAGGCGACCTTTACTAATGATAATCTTCATCTTTGTCAGCAACGCTATTTGCTTGATTTGCTGAAGTGTACTAGCTTAGCTTAGTGTTGCCCATTATTTACTCTTGTTTGCCTCTAGTCGGCAGCTTTCTACCGGCATACTGTTAACTGATCCTTTGTTGTATCGTAGTAGTGTTGGTGGTTTGCAGTATCTGGTCTTGACACATCTTGAGATTGCTTATGCGGTCAGTAAGGTGTCTCAGTTTCTTAAGACTCCTACAAATCGTCACTGGATGGCTGTAAAGCGTATCTTGGGCTTTCTCCGAGGTTTTGACTCACTTAGGTTGACTATACGTAGATCTACTAGTTTTGATATTCATGGGTATTCCGACGCGAATTGGGCAGGTTGTCCAGATGATCGTCGTTCTACTACTGGTTATTATGTGTTTCTTGGTCGAAATCTTATCAGTTAGAGTTCCAATCCAGCACTAAGGCTAAGTATCGTGTACCTGCTCATATTGCTGCTAAGATTCGTTAGCTTATGTCATTACTACATGAGTTGCATGTTCTTCAGTTATGCCCTTCTACTTTATGGTGCGATAATCTTGGTGCTACTTATCTTGCTGTTAATCCAGTGTTTAATCAGCGTATGAAACATATTGAAATTGACTTGCATTTTATACGATATTTTGTTGTGTCCTGGATGCTTTGTGTTCAGTATGTTCCTACTGCTTCTCAACTTGCCAATGTGTTAACCAAGGGTTTATCCTCCTCCCCGTTTGATCGTCTGAGGTCCAAACTTCACGTGACTACCTCGTGTTCAGTTTGAGGGTGCATATTAGAGATATTGTATGGTTGTTATGGTAGTTAGAGGAGGTTAGAAGTTGTTGAGTTAGTTAAGATCTAGTTGAGATATTCTTCTAGATACTTCCATTGATCTCTATAGATAGTCACTCTGATTCTTGTTTGAGAAAATAAGAAAATACACAATACACTTTTACATATCTTGTTTTAATAGATTACCGTGGATTAATCTAACACAAGTGTTGAATTCTTTACATCCCCTCTTCCTTAAATTACAGCTGCGGCTCTACACGTTACATCCAACACCAACATAAACTCATTTGTCATGGACATTTTAAATGCTCACAAATCATCTTCATTTTCCCTCTCACTTCGCTCCTCTCTATTCATATAAAGCAGCCACAAACAAGAAATTCTAAGGGAGCATCTTTGACTTTGACAAAAAACTAACGATTAAAAACACTCGTTTTTATTGTATACATTTTATAAAAAAATAATGTCATATATGAAGGTGATAAACATTTAAAACTAGTGTAAAAACATTAACAAAAGTGGACATGACTAAAATACTCTTTGAACAATTTTTCTCAAAGCGTTTGTTTCCAACAATTGAATATAAAATATATTGATGACTAAGACTCTTTTTTACTTCAATCCTAAATCCTAAATTTTAAAGCTAAAAGCAAAACCTAAATGCTAAGCTAATACCTAAAAGCTATTTTTTTTAAACTCTGTGAGCATTGCAGCTCATAAAGATTTAGTCTTCATAGGAACTGATTTTTTTTGTTGATATAGATGTTCTTGCAGATGGTTTAAGAGTAGTAGATGGGCCAGCTTCTTGAATGTATGTGAGTATTGCATCTCAGAGAGTTAGTCTACATAAGACCTAATTTTTTTTTGTTGATATAGATGTTCTTGTAGATGGTTTAGGAGTAGTAGATGGGCAGCTTCTTTAGTCTTCTTTTATTGAGAGACCTTCTTCTCATACTCTATTTCAACATTAGGATCTAGAATCTATTAGACCTTGAATACTTTATCAGTCATCATAACATAGACCTTGAAGCCTTGTAGCAGATCATGTCCACAAGCTATTTCTCCTGAAAAGAGTATGGACAAGAAATAGTTCATGCCCATTCTTATTTCTCAAAAAACTTTGAACAATCTTTCCCTATTCATGGCCATGTTGAATGAGAAAAGATAATAACGTCTCATACCATTTCCGAGGAGTTTAATGTATACCATACAAAGATTTATCACGCTTGTACACCATGTGAGGGAAATCTGGGTCTTTAAATACTAGTTACCGGATGACATATACTTTTTCTATGATGTTTCCATATAAGAAAGCACACTTGACATCCATTTAGTACACAGTAAACTTCATGAATGCAGAATATGCAAAGAAAATTCTGATGAGTTCAAGTCTTGCCAACGGTGCAAACACCTTATCAAAATCAATTCCTTCTACCTATGTGTCTTCGTGGGCAATTAACTGTGCTTTATTCCGTATCTTAATCCCTATATCATCTATTTTGTTTTTGTATAGCCATCTTGTTCCAATAGGATACTGTCCTGCTAAAAGATCAATCAGTTGTCATACTTTTTGTTTCTTAAACTGAAGCAACTCTTCATGCATTGTCTTAATCCAAAAAATTTTTTAAAGAGCCTCGTTGATGTTTTTAGGAATAGTTTGACAATGAAACAAGACAACATGCATAAGTTGGCTTTGCTGGACTTACTTCTTACCACTATTTCGTTCAAATCACTAATGATGTTTTAAACTAGATGATTTCTATGTACCCGTGATGTTGGAAAAAATTTAGCTTGAATGGATACATTAAGATTTATGACATTCAGATCAGCTTGAATAGAGGCATCTTCAGGATGAAAGTGTATACGTGTAACACCCGACCTCTCGTACCACCAATATTGTCCGCTTTCCCCACGAGAAGTTCATGGATTTGCTTTTGGTTGCCCGGGTGAAAACTTCCCAGGAAGATCACCCATTCCTAAATTGCTGTCACCTGAGCACACTTAACTGTGGAGTTCTCCACTCATCCACAGCCAATACGCCCAAAACACGTTGATGATATTAGAGACCAGACATTACTTATGAACTAGGAATCTCTCTTTCCACGGTCGATGTGAAATTTATGTAGGGTGTCAAAATCACCCCCCCCTTTGGACTCATCGTCCTCCATGAGCCCGAGAACTCACCATCCCCTATGAGGCTTGTCCCACCATCCCGAACGACACAAGAGTGGCTCAGATACCATTCTGTAACACCCCACCATACCTACCACCAATATTTTTTGCTTTGCCCACGAAAAGCTCACAGATTTGCTTTTGGTTGCCCGGGTGAAAGTTTACCAGGGAGGTCATCCATCCCTAGATTGCTGTCACCTTAGCACGCTTAATTGTGAAGTTCTCCTCTTATCACAGCCAATACGCCCAAAATGTGTTAATAATATTAGATACCAAACATTACTTATGCAGCAGTAATCTCTCCTATCCACGGTCGATGTGGGATTTATGTAGGCTGTCACAATACAAGAGTCATGAAAATAATCAAAGGCTTATTCATATTGAACACCTAATTCAAAAGCACTCTAATAGGTTTCATCATGTGCATTCATTAGTTAATCAACAGCTTCTTGCCCAGTTACATTTTCTTGAACTTCTAAAGATGTGTTAAGTGAAGTTGTTTGCATAGTGCTCGGACCAATTTCTGTTGAAGAACTTTCAATCTCGATTCTGTGGTTTTGGTTTTTCAATTTTGTTTTTCTGTTTCAAAACACAATAGAAGAGCATCAGTTCAATTCATGGTTGATTGATAAATAGTGCTTGTTTGAATTGGTTTATAATCAATTTGATTACAAATATAAGATATAGAACAACACAGATTTGTAGATTAATTAGCACATCAATCAAATTTCAAATCAAAGTAATGTTTAGATTTGAAATCAAAGGCCAAGGATCTTATACCAATTGAGTATATATACCAATTGACTAGTTGCTTGAGTCTATTGAATCATTGTAGTAGAACCACCACCATAAACAAATCCTTGAAGTACATAGGCTCTGATACTAATTGATGGATCAAATATGCTGATTGAGTCTATTGAATCATTGTAGTAGAATAACAACAATTAATAATTAAAGATATAATAGAAAAGACCAATTATACTGATAACATGGTCTTTGTATTATTATGATTTCTTTAAATACTATGTTTAGGTTGTAGGGTGTAGGGTTATAAAAAGTTAATGCTAACATTATATTTATAGCCTTCCATATGGCTTGTATTATAACTAAAATACCCTAACTACTATTACATCATAAATATGTAAGTCAAAAGTACAATAATCAGAATCAGTGTTAACTACCTTCACCTGTATTTGCTTTTGCTCATCCACATTTGCTAATACGGATGACTAAAGTCTTATCCGTATATGATCACTTGTATATCCGCATTTATGTTTATTCATCTGCATTGGTAAATGTAGATAACCAATGCCCTGTCAGCATTTAAGTTTGTTCATCCACATTTGATCAAATGCAGACGACTAACACTTAGTCTTTTTCTTATCTGCATTTGTTTATCTTCACCTATATTACTTCATCCGTATTGACATCAACACTTCTATTTCTTCACTCGCATTGACAGTTCGCCTCCTTTTTGACAATTGATAAAAGTACTAAATAGAACAACTCATTGACCACCTTTTTAATTTTCATACATGATCCTTTCAGGGTCTAGCAATGATCTCCCTAAGGATTATGCAACCTATGTACTTCAAGGATTTGTTTATGGTGGTGGTTGTAAAGATTTTGTTGGTTCTAGATTAGGAGTGACATGTGGTTGTGCCAAGGTTGGATCCAAGATTGCTTTGATCATATTTAAGAATTTTTTGGCTTCTATTATCTTGTTTCTATCAAGCACATTTATCTGCATTTGCCTCATCCTTTGAATGGTTTTAATTGGTGTCTTCTTCAAGGAGATTGGCTTAAATACTATACTATTGGATAACCCATCTTGGTGAAGAAGCAAATAAATATCATTGTTAACCTCCAACTTCACTGTATATTCCAATTATGTAGAGACTTTCTTCTTATTTTGTGTTCTTTTTATGTTGATCCATCAAATGCTATCTTCAAAGTTCTAATACACTTCAAGAAGAATAGTAGATCATCCTTTCATGTTTGTTTGTCAAGCCTACTAAAATAATTACTAAACATGTACTGTACGTAGAATTCATCCAATAATCTCAATTCATATACACTAAATAGGTGGATGTCTTGAGCTTTTTTTCCTTCCAACCTTATGTCTATTACAAGCTCATAAGTTTCCTCATCATATCTCACGTTTGCGATTGGACATGAATGATGAGTTATAGAGACTTGGCTTTCTTTTAATCTCTTCATCATGTAGAATATTTACTTTTGGAATCACCATTTCCTCCAACAATACTTTCTTTTTCTTTTTTTCTTTTAGACATGGATTCACATAGGCTCTATCAGTTCTCAGACTAGTCTCTTTTATTGCTTTCAAGTTGTTGGTTCTTTTCAACATCTTAAAAATGTTTTTGAAGCTTTCACCTCTTGGCATATGTGCATTACACACCAGTTCTAAATTAGTAAGTTCCTTCAAATCATGGATTTGCGAAACGTTCCCTATGCCATGGTATTCTATGATGAAGTGGACTACGCTAGATATTCTCTTGATTAAAAACATATCCCAGTATTGATTATAATTCCAAGCTATTATCCTAACATCTATCTTTCCTTGAGGAGTTGAAACACCTTGAATCTTATCAGACGTAGTTAAGCCTTCTCTAAATTGGATTTCAGATCGATGTTTGAACCAATCTTGGTTCTTGTTGAGAAGAGGTACCAGCATATCATGATCAGCTCCAGTGAGTTGTACTTTCTAAGCAGCTATATCTTGGTCTTGCATAACAATAGTCTCTTCTTCTTCCAAAACCTTGACCTTTCTTTCTATTTCTTGAATGTATGTGAGCATTTCTACTCTAAGAGAGTTTGTCTTCATAGGACCAAAATTTCTCTTTATGTATCTACTATTGGTTAAGTATTCTTTCATTTCCCTGTCAAATATAGCATAGGGAACTGGAAATGGATACTAAGATGATATGGATGGTCTTGCGGATGTTTTTGGAGCAGTAGATGGGTCAGCTTCTCTAGTCGTTGTTTGTTGAGACACATTCATCTCATACTTTGTTTCAACAGTGGGATCTAGAAGCTATTAGACCTTGATTACTTAATCAGTCATCATATCAAAGGTCATCCCAAATACATGGTATGCATCTTAACCATCGTTTATCAAAAACATAGCTTGAACCATAAGATTATAAATTTGTGTTTTCATAAACATCTCTTCAACCATGGAATCTTGCCTCAGTTGACTTTTTTCAAATTTAGGTTCATCATAAAAGCTTTTAGGATGCTCATATCCACCGATCATTTCTCCTAAAAAGTGCCTCAACAAGCGATAGTTCATTTCCTTTCTTCTTTATGAAAAGAGTCTCGTTAATCTTTTTCTATTCATACGCCGTGTTGAAGTAGAAATGAAGATAATGTCGCATACCACTTATCAGAAGCTTAATATAGACCATACAAACCTTTCTCAAGCTTGTATATCATATGAGGAAAATTTAGGTCTTTAAATCCTAATGGTTGACTGACATATACTTCTTATGCCATCTTTCCATAACACTTTACATCTATTTGGTACATAGTAAACTTCATTGATGTAGATTATGTATGAAAAGTCTTATGGCTTTAAAACTTGTTACTTATGGAAACACCTCATTATAATCAATTCCTTCTAAGTATGTGTATCTGTGGTCGATTAACCGTGCTTTATTCCGTATCATAATCACTCAATCATATGTTCTATTTTTGTATAGGCATCTTGTTCTAATAGGATACTATTCTTCTAGAAGATCAACAAGTTGTCGTACTTCTTTCTTGAACTGAAGCTACTCTTCCTACATTTGCCTTAATCCAACAATTATCTTGAAGATCCTTCTTGACGTTCTTGGGAATAGTATGAAAAAGGAAATAAGAGAAAAAAGATATGTTGGCTATGCTGGTCATGTTACTTGTCACTCTTTCATTTACATCACCAATAATGTTTAAAACTTGCACTACTAGAAAAAATACTTGTAATGGCACGCGAATTATGACACACACTGATTTTATAATATGAAAAACTGTATGTCATAAAAAGGTCATCTTTTCTAAAATCTCAAGAATCTATGACATGCTTTTGTGGTTGTTATAACAAAACATGAAATACAGATTAGAATAATTGTGTGTCATCTTTCCATGTCATTTTATGTTTATCAAAACCCTACGCTTGTTAACTTGAAGAAAAGCATTATATCCTCACAAAAGTCCACCACCATCAAACATTCACAAAAACCCTAACCTAATTCCTCCACCACCATTGAACATTGAAAGGCCCTAAATCGGGAAACCTCTCAGTTGGACATAGACATAACAAAATAATTCACAAACCAAATTCTTAGAAAATTCACAGCGAAAATCTAAAGGAAACATAAAATCCAATGAATAGAAGTCAAAAAATTTTTCCTTGGAAGTCATCTAAGCAATCATCAAAACAAATGGGAAATGCTAAATGATAAGCTGGGTAGCCTCCTACTTCATTCCAAGTCATCATAATTCATTTTGAATGTATACCTGCAGCAATGTAACATGCAAACTAAAAATCAGCAAAGCTGAGTGAGCTCTAGGTTTGAGAAAACATTTAGTAACATTCAAGCATTTAATTATATAGCATATTCATAACCATAACCCAAGAAGTCATTTAGCACTTAACATAAACACGTATCATCTTATACATCATCATCATATAAGCATAATATACATTTTAATGATACAACGTCATATAGCCATCCTTTACTTCCAATTATATCGGTAAAGTCCATTTCATTGTTGCTAGACCTCTACCGCATGAATGAACAATAGAAACATTATGCTAGACCTCCATCACATGAGTAAACAATAGTCCGTAAAATGCTAGACCTCTACCACACGTATGAACTATAGAATCTTAGTGCTAGACGTCCATCACGCAGGTAAACTATAGCCTGTGAATGTGCTAGACCTCTACCACGCGGATCAGCTATAGCAACGAATGCTAGACCCCGATCACACGGGCAGACTATAGCGATAATGTGCTAGACCTCTACCATAATAAAGTATAGCACTAGTCAAAAATCATTAAATTACAATAAGTAGTTACTATAAAATACAATCAAAATTTAATTCATATATACGATCGAAAAAATGTACTAATAAGTTCACTTAAATAATTTAAGATCATATTCAAAACCATTTCTAAAAAAAACATAATAATAAGAGTTTGCATGCTACCCTAAAGATATTTAAAAATAAACATATAGTAGAGTGGGCTAGAACTCAATGCAAAGTCAATACTCGCATGTCAACGAAAAGTCCTTACTCAGAGCACAATCCAAGTACACGACTAGATACCTATCAAAATTCATTTAGGATGATTTAATACGTTACATAACTATTCGGTTCTCGATTGGTCTAGGGTTGGCTCGGATCGGTCTCACGATTCACTCTCGAATAAGTATTCATGTATTATATACTCTTAATAAGAGATCACATATAACCCAAAACACCCCATCCAAACTCCACACACATATATACTTTATACTATATGAATATGTTTTTGTTTTCTTTTGTTTTTTAGTAAACCCACACAAGACCAAGTACACACACGTACATTTATATATATATATATATATATATATATATATATATATATATATATATATATATATATATATATACTACTATGTAATAGAGAAACCATGGCTAGATTTGTAATTTTACATTAATTTTAAAATGACATATGAAGAGGTGCAAGCTTTAATGTGTAATGTCGTAAGATTTATTCCTATTATGCCCCTTTGGGTTTTCTAGTAAATCATGGTTTTCTTAAAAACCCTTCCCTATATATCAGAGGGGGGCGAGGGAGTAAGGGCGGACTTTAATCAAAATCGCCAGAAAAGAGAGAGCAAAAGAGAGAAAAAACTTACGGTTATAGTATGCACAACGGATGTTGGGTTGGATGAGAGTATGCACAACGGTTTTGTTGAAGGTTGAAAAGAAAGGGAAAATATATATATATATATATATATATATATATATATATATATATTTATATTTTGGGATATAATATGAAGATCTGGAGAAAACTGGGAAGATAAGGAAGTGGAGAGCTAAAGAGCGGCGAAGAGTTTAGTGTGCCATGAAAGTTATCGTATATTGCTTTCAAGGATTTCTCTTCTATATTTACAATGGGAAATGAATGCCATATATATAGGCATAAGAATCGACAGAAAACAAAAATCTATCCCCTAAAGTCAAAAAGCTATACAATTAAAGTCAAAAAACCTAGTGGTCTAATAAAAAAAAAAAGAAAAAGTATGTCTGCCATGATTATTGATTCATAATTGCTGAATTCGTCATGGCTTATGTCATTGATTTTGTCTTGTGTATCCTCTTGTCGTTGTGTGCATCATTTCTTCTAGAAGAAATAAATAAAATGGTCATACAATAAGTAGAGGAACAAACCTATATACAAACACAGGGATCAACAAACATGATAAACATTCAAAGTCGATTATGGTTAGATAACAATAAATATATAGATTTAAAAGCATTAGTAGATACAGGAGCAACAAAAAGCCTAATTTCATATAGCTTAGCACCAACAGAATATCGTAAAAAACTCTCATACAAATTAAGTACAAGAACAGTCGAAGACAGGCTAATAGAAATTACACATTGTCTAGAACCAGTAGGAATACAATTTCTAGATTTCGCAAACAATTATAGTATTAAATATGAAATGCCACAGATAAATATTAATCCACCAAACATAAAATCAAAAGATTTTGTAATAGGATTAAATTTTATGTTAGGATTAAATGGGGCAGTAACAATTACAAAAAATTTCATAACACTAAGCAAACAGTTATATACGATACCAACTTTAAGATACATAAATACAACAGAAATTGTTAAAAAAAGAGGCGATAAAAGAAATTTAGACTTTTTAAAAACACAAAATAGAAAAAATTTAATAGAAAACAAATCATTAAAACTTCTCACAGATTTCCTAAGTTACGATATGGAAAAAGGGCAAGACATTACAAAAAGTATAAATCATCCAATAATTCTACATTTAGAAAAAATACGATACATTGGGGAAGACATAACAAAAGCAAAAATAAATTATATTTGCAAAATAGAATTAAAAAACCCTGATATAATAATTAGAACAGCTAACATAGAATACAGCCCATTAGATAAAGAGGAATTTAAAAAACAAATCTCTGAAATGATGAGTCAAGGATTAATTACAAAATCAGAAAGTCCTCATAGATCTGCAGCTTTTTTAGTAAGAAACCACAACGAAATAAAAAGAGGAAAGGCCAGGATAGTCTATAACTACAAAAGATTAAACGATAATACAATAGATGATGGATACAATATTCCTAACAAAGACAGTCTATTAAATCTTATACAAAATAAAAAAGTATTTTCAAAATTTGACTTAAAATTAGGATACAATCAGTTAAAACTAGAAGAAAGCTTTAAACCTTGGACAGCCTTTACATGTTCTGAAGGGCAATATGAGTGGAATGTCCTAAGCTTTGGACTAAAAAATGCTTCTTCAATTTTTCAAAGATTTATGGACAGTATATTCTTAAAATTTAAATTTTGCTTAGTTTATATTGATGACATTTTGGTTGCAAGCAATACAGTACAGGAACATGAAAGACATCTCCAGCAGGTTTTTACAGAAATAAAGAAAAATGGTATAGTTATTTCAAAAAGAAAAATGGAGTTATTTAAAAGAAAAATATCCTTTTTAGGATTAGAAATTGGAAATAGAAAAATAGAATTACAACCACACATTTCTACAAAAATAATATTCAGTAAAACTACAAAGAATGGTCAAAGGTATTTTAACCAAGAAGATATTAAATTGGTTAAAGAAATCAAAAAAGCAGTAAAAAATATCGAACCTTTAGAATTACCTTTAGTTACAGATTATATAATCATTGAAATAGATGGATGCAAAGAAGGATGGGGAGCAGTCCTTCTATGCAAACCAAGTAAATACAGTACAAAGAAAGAAGAGAAAGTTTGGGCTTACGCAAGCGGTAATTTTCAAAATAAAACAAACTGGACTACAATAGATTTTGAAATACAAGCGTTAATTTATGCATTAGAAAAATTCAAACTCTTTCTTAATAAAGAGTTTACAGTAAGGACAGATTGCGAAGCAATCGTTAAATTTATAAAAAATGACCAAAGCAAAAAGATAAACAGAACTAGGTGGGTCAATTTACAAAACGTTATACAAGGTAATGGGTATTTTATAAATTTTGAACACATTAAAGGAAAAAATAATGGGATAGCAGATATGTTGTCTCGAAATATAAACAAATGGTTTATTTCAGATGGACAGGAAAAAAGATAAAGGAAAAGCGAAGCTTATATATCCTAAACAGGATAATTCTTCTTCAGAAGAAGAAAAGACTCAACAGGTCTATCAGCATTCAACAGAAAAAATACATAGTTCATCTCAAATCTCACTACCACAGTTAGTGATGAGACCAGATGAAATTACACAATTCTATAGACAGCAAAAACAGTTTACACAGACAAGGGAAAAACGCCCTTTGCATACCAATTTTATACCCAAACCGGTATTGGAATTTAGAACATATGCTCTACAGATTTGTGCAGATTCTAGTAAAAAGTTTTGTCCTATTATAGAAATGAAACTCACAGACAAACAACAATGTTTGTTAGACAACTTATGGCATATTCAAACCATGCCACAAGCATCAACATTTAAAGTACAGGTTTTAAATGCTCTAAGCATTTACTTTCAGGAACAAAGTTTAAAAACACCTGAAAGACAGTTTAAAACAAAACCAAGTTTTACACATTATGTCATATACAAAGGTACAAAACTTGGAATTTTTAACAAATGGAACAGTGTTATCCCCTATATAAAAAACGTCCCGGGGGGAGCAACCTGGAAAGGTTTTACAAGTTTCTCTGAAGCATTAAAAGATGCAAGAGAAAAGTTTGGCATACAAAATTTTTACATAGAACCCGAAGAGGTTAAAAGTTTTTCTGATATTGCCAAACAAAATCCTGAACAGTATATACAAGCTCAGCAAGAGATGATTTCAACACTGAAATCACAGCTAGAAGAAAAAGAAAAAGATGCACAGAATATACGGATAAAAATCGAAAATAGCATGTTAAAACAAAAAATTGCTATACTCGAAGCAAAAAATACAAAGTTATTATAAAGGCTCGAGAAAAAACAAGAAAAAATAGTTGTATACAGAATTTTTGAATCCTTTAGAACAAGGATTCTTGATACACCCTGGTGGTAAACTTTGAAACCAGTTACAGAAAGATTTCTAGAATTTGAGAATCTTGTTTCATAATAAGTTTGTGCAAAATTTCTTTTAATTCTGTACAATCTACAGCAGCAGATCATAGACTTAGCCTTCAGTTTCGACAGCGAAGCTCAAGGATTCACAGTAGTATAAAGAACAAATGAAGAGGGAGAAGGAATTGGCCTTCTGTTGCTTCAAATACACCATCCTACAAAACTAACAGATGAACAAATAATTCAATTTTACCATCATGGTATGATTGATTACTTAGAAATAAAGCTGAACAAAAGAACAGAAGATCTCTAAAATCAGCTTGGAGAAAAGATTATTCTCACAGCGGGAAATATTGCAGCAAGATCCATAACACCAACCATTGGTTGCAAGATCGTTGCCTCATTTCCATTTGCAGATGCTTACACATACAGACCAGCGAGAAAAAGAATTTTTATTGAACACAATAAGCAAAAGAAAACAGATAATTACCTACAAAAAGCTATGACGAAGACCGGTATAGATTTTGCATCTTTACCATGGATAAATTATCCAAACAGCCAACCTACAACAGATTTCCAACAATTTGTCAAAAGACATCAGAGGGGGGCGAAGGAGTAATGGCGGACTTTAATCAAAATCGCCCGAAAAGAGAGAGGAAAAGAGAGAAAAAACTTACGGTTATAGTATACACAGCGGATATTAGGTTGGATGAGAGTATGCATAGCGGTTTTGTTGAAGGTTGTACAGAAAGGGAATATATATATATATATATATATATATATATATATATATATTATATTTTGGGATATAATATGAAGATCCGGAGAAAACTGGGAGGATAAGGAAGTGGAGAGCTAAAGAACGGTGAAGAGTTTAGTGTGCCATGAAAGTTATCATATATTGCTTTCAAGGATTTCTCTTCTATATTTACAATGGGAAATGAATGCCATATATATAGGCATAAGAGTCGACAGAAAACAAAAATCTATCCCCTAAAGCCAAAAAGCTATACAATTAAAGTCAAAAAGCCTAGTGGTCTAATAAAGAAAAAGAAAAAGTATGTCTGCCATGATTATTGATTCATAATTGCTGAATTCGTCATGGCTTATGTCATTGATTTTGTCTTGTGTATCCTGTTGTCGTTGTGTGCATCATTTCTTCTAGAAGTCTCTGTGTGTGCTGTCGATTGACTGTGGACTCGAACAATCTCATTCGTCGTCTTCGTCTTCTAGATTAATGATGTGATCTAACTGTAAAGTATCTCCTTCCCCTGCAAATGGTAGAAGCATACTCCAATTTGTCTTTGTGTATACCTGTATATAGTGTCCTTCTCCTATCAATTTGTATTCTTGCCTGGGAAAACAATCAGGGATTTCTGGAGTTTCCTGATGTCTTTTGACAAATTGTTGGAAATCTATTGTAGGTTGGCTATTTGGATAATTTATCCATGGTAAAGATGCAAAATCTATACCGGTCTTCGTCATAGCTTTTTGTAGGTAATTATCTGTTTTCTTTTTCTTATTGTGTTCAATAAAAATTCTTTTTCTCGCTGGTCTGTATGTGTAAGCATCTGCAAATGGAAATGAGGCAACAATCTTGCAACCAATGGTTGGTGTTATGGATCTTGCTGCAATATTTCCCGCTGTTAGAATAATCTTTTCTCCAAGCTGATTTAAGAGATCTTCTGTTATTTTGTTTAGCTTTATTTCTAAGTAATCAATCATACCATGATGGTAAAATTGAATTATTTGTTCATCTGTTAGTTTTGTAGGATGGTGTATTTGAAGCAACAGAAGGCCAATTCCTTCTCCCTCTTCGTTTGTTCTTTCTACTACTGTGAATCCTTGAGCTTCGCTGTCGAATCTGAAGGCTACGTCTATGATCTGCTGCTGTAGATTGTACAGAATTAAAAGAAATTCTGCACAAACTTTTTGTGAAACAAGATTCTCAAATTCTAGAAATCTTTCTGTAACTGGTTTCAAAGTTTGCCACCAGAGTGTATCAAAAATCCTTATTCTAAAGGATTCAAAAGTTCTGTATACAGCTATTTTTTCTTGTTTTTTCTCGAGCCTTTGTAATAACTGTGTATTTTTTGCTTCGAGTATAGCAATTTTTTGTTTTAACATGCTATTTTCGATTTTTATCTGTATATTCTGTGCATCTTTTGCTTTTTCTTCTAGCTGTGATTTCAGTGTTGAAATCATTTCTTGCTGAGCTTGTATATACTGTTCAGGATTTTGTTTGGCAATATCAGAAAAACTTTTAACCTCTTCAGGTTCTATGTAAAAATTTTGTATGCTAAACTTTTCTCTTGCATCTTTTAATGCTTCAGAGAAACTTGTAAAACCTTTCCAGGTTGCTCCCCCAGGGACGTTTTTTATATAGGGGATAACACTGTTCCATTTGTTAAAAATTCCAAGTTTTGTACCTTTGTATATGACATAATGTGTAAAACTTGGTTTTGTTTTAAACTGTCTTTCAGGTGTTTTTAAACTTTGTTCCTGAAAGTAAATGCTTAGAGCATTTAAAACCTGTACTTTAAATGTTGATGCTTGTGGCATGGTTTGAATATGCCATAAGTTGTCTAACAAACATTGTTGTTTGTCTGTGAGTTTCATTTCTATAATAGGACGAAACTTTTTACTAGAATCTGTACAAATCTGTAGAGCATATGTTCCAAATTCCAATACCGGTTTGGGTATAAAATTGGTATGCAAAGGGCGTTTTTCCCTTGTCTGTGTAAACTATTTTTGCTGTCTATAGAATTGTGTAATTTCATCTGGTCTCATCACTAACTGTGGTAGTGAGATTTGAGATGAACTGTGTATTTTTTCTGTTGAATGCTGATAGACCTGTTGAGTCTTTTCTTCTTCTAAAGAAGAATATCCTGTTTAGGATATATAAGCTTCGCTTTTCCTTTATCTTTTTTCATGTCCATCTGAAATAAACCATTTGTTTATATTTCGAGACAACATATCTGCTATCCCATTATTTTTTCCTTTAATGTGTTCAAAATTTATAAAATACCCATTACCTTGTATAACGTTTTGTAAACTGACCCACCTAGTTCTGTTTATCTTTTTGCTTTGGTCATTTTTTATAAATTTAACGATTGCTTCGCAATCTGTCCTTACTGTAAACTCTTTATTAAGAAAGATTTTGAATTTTTCTAATGCATAAATTAACGCTTGTATTTCAAAATCTATTGTAGTCCAGTTTGTTTTATTTTGAAAATTACCGCTTGCGTAAGCGCAAACTTTCTCTTCTTTCTTTGTACTGTATTTACTTGGTTTGCATAGAAGGACTGCTCCCCATCCTTCTTTGCATCCATCTGTTTCAATGATTATATAATCTGTAACTAAAGGTAATTCTAAGGGTTTAATGTCTTTTACTGCTTTTTTAATCTCTTTGACCAATTTAATATCTTCTTGGTTAAAATACCTTTGACCATTCTTTGTAGTTTTACTGTATATTGGTCCAACTAGTTTTGACAGATTTGGGATGAATTTTCTAGCATAGTATACCAATCCCAAAAATGCTTGTATTTGTTTTAAATTTTCAAATTTTTTTGGAAAATTTAGAATTTTTGTAGAAATGTGTGGTTGTAATTCTATTTTTCCATTTCCAATTTCTAATCCTAAAAAGGATATTTTTCTTTTAAATAACTCTATTTTTCTTTTTGAAATAACTATACCATTTTTCTTTATTTCTGTAAAAACCTGCTGGAGATGTCTTTCATATTCCTGTACTGTATTGCTTGCAACCAAAATGTCATCAATATAAACTAAGCAAAATTTAAATTTTAAGAATATACTGTCCATAAATCTTTGAAAAATTGAAGGAGCATTTTTTAGTCCAAAGCTTAGGAGATTCCACTCATATTGCCCTTCAGAACATGTAAAGGCTGTCCAAGGTTTAAAGCTTTCTTCTAGTTTTAACTGATTGTATCCTGATTTTAAGTCAAATTTTGAAAATACTTTTTTATTTTGTATAAGATTTAATAGACTGTCTTTGTTAGGAATATTGTATCCATCATCTATTGTATTATCGTTTAATCTTTTGTAGTTATAGACTATCCTGGCCTTTCCTCTTTTTATTTCATTGTGGTTTCTTACTAAAAAGGCTGCAGATCTATGAGGACTTTCTGATTTTGTAATTAATCCTTGATTCATCATTTCAGGGATTTGTTTTTTAAATTTCTCTTTATCTAATGGGCTGTATTCTATGTTAGCTGTTTTAATTATTATATCAGGGTTTTTTAATTCTATTTTGCAAATATAATTTATTTTTGCTTTTGTTATGTCTTCCCCAATGTATCCTATTTTTTCTAAATGTAGAATTATTGGATGATTTATACTTTTTGTAATGTCTTGCCCTTTTTCCATATCGTAACTTAGGAAATCTGTGAGAAGTTTTAATGATTCGTTTTCTATTAAATTTTTTCTATTTTGTGTTTTTAAAAAGTCTAAATTTCCTTTATCGCCTCTTTTTTTAACAATTTCTGTTGTATTTATGTATCTTAAAGTTGGTATCGTATATAACTGTTTGCGTAGTGTTATGAAATTTTTTGTAATTGTTACTGCCCCATTTAATCCTAATATAAAATTTAATCCTATTACAAAATCTTCTGATTTTATATTTGGTGGATTAATATTTATCTGTGGCATTTCGTATTTAATACTATAATTGTTTGCGAAATCTAGAAATTGTATTCCTACCGGTTCTAGACAATGTGTAATTTCTATTAGCCTGTCTTCGACTGTTCTAGTACTTAATTTGTATGAGAGTTTTTTATGATATTCTGTTGGTGCTAAGCTATATGAAATTAGGCTTTTTGTAGCTCCTGTATCTACTAATGCTTTTAAATCTATATATTTATTGTTATCTAACCATAATCGACTTTGAATGTTTATCATGTTTGTTGATCCCTGTGTTTGTATATAGGTTTGTTCCTCTACTTGTTGTATGGCCATTTTATTTATTTCTTCTGTTTTGACTATTTTTTCTATTTCCTCTATTTTATTTTCTAAATTTTTTATTTTTAAACTATGTAATTCTAGTGAAAGTTCTATTTTTTCTATTTTTTCCTTTTTACTATCTTTATCAGTTACTTTAGATGTTGTGGCTATATCTTTGTTGTAGATTTCTTTAAGGCATTTAAAGCAGATTTCTTTAAAACATTTATTGCATTGTGATCTTTTTTCTATACTTGGGTAATATCCACAATTATAACATCTTATATGATTATTTCCCTTGTGTTGTATCCAATTATGTTCACAAGTTTCTTCTATATTCATATATGTATATGTTACTTTTGCTATTGGATTTTCATCTTCACTATATATACTGTATACTGATTCATTGTCAGAATCATCATCTGTCTTTAGAGTTTCTATTTCATAATCTTTTAGTTGTTCTATTAAATTAGCTCTTTCTATATTCTTATTTCTATTTGTGCGTTTATTAGCTAAATGTGTTGTTTCTCCACAAATAAAACATCTACATTTTCTTGACTATGGTTTTTTAACGTATCTACTTGTATTTCCTTTCCTGTAATTTTTGTTGTATGTCATACTTTTTCTTATCTTTTTTCTTTTATTATATACTCCATAAGCCTGTGGTGTATAAATTGCTGTTTTACAGAATGCATACGCATTTCTTTTTAATTGTTCTTGTAACGCTACTTCTCTACACTTTTCTTCTAGAATACTAAATGTATAGGTTATTCTAGGTCCTATTCCTAGATTTTGTTGTGTACCATAATTTGTTTTTCATGATTCGTGTATAGATTTTCTTAAATCTCCTGGTAATTTTATAAAATACTTGTCACAAAGATTATCATCCATAGCTTTTCGTGTCTGTGATAATAATCTAGTGAAGTCTAGTGTAAATTCGTTTATATATTTCATATCTGCTATACTTAACTGTTCTAAATTTCTTATTGCTGTGTCTTGTATTAGACTATTATTTTTTGCTGAATCAACTCCTAATATAAGAGTTCTAATTTGTGATGTAAAGTTATAAGGATTATCTCCTAATGCTTTTAGGTTATTAATTTCCTCTGGATTCTGTGTTTTCTTACTTTGCCATATTCCTAAGGCTATAGGTCCTAATGTAGTTTCTAAATATGCAAACATATCCATACTATCTTTTTTATTTGTTTCCCATAATCTTACTACATTCTGTTCCCATGTTAATACTTCATCTATCCATAGCTGTGGTTTTTGTTGTTCTAGTAATAACATATTTTCACTATATATCTGTCCTATAGGTAATCTTTTTCCTTTTCCTGTTAGGCTAGATTCCTGTTGATAATTAACTGTTGGTTGTGCCCACGGTTCTCTACCATGAGTTTCATGATGTGTACCACTATGTTCTCCTACCCATTCTATTTTTGGCCTTTTTAGAGGGTTATGTATTTGTGCATCCATAAAAGTTTGTTCTTGTTTATAGAAATCTGATATCATTGTTTTTCCATTTATAATATCTTCTACTAATGGCAAATTGTAGTATTCCTGTAATTTTTTATAGCTTTCTTCGTAAGTCATTCCTAAATCTAACATGCATGCTACAATCATGTCATCCGTTTCCTGTTGTATATTTAATTCTGTAAACTTTCTATTTATAATTTGTTCTATTGTTTTATTTGTTTCTTCTAATTTAAAACAATCTATAGGTTCCTCCTCATAATCAAGCAATGTGTAATCCATTGTTTCCTCTTGTTCAAATTTTAAGAAATTTATATCTATTTCTTCATTATCTGTATCATATTCATTATCTGTATCATATATTGGAAGTGTTTCTTCCTCATCTTCTATATTCATAAAATGATATTCTTCATTATCATTTTTCTCTGTTTGTTTTTCTTTAAAGTCTGTGAACCTTAACTTTTGTTTTCCATCAATTTCTTCATATATATAACTTTTCTTTGGTATTAAAACTGTATTTTCTTCGTTTTCTTGTAGATCTTCTAGATCCCATTCTAATCCTGTTAATTGTTCTGGATTTATTTTTATTGGTTCTATCATTTGTATAGATTTTGATGCGATTGTTTTTACAATCCCTTCTATGTTTACTTTATATTTCATTCCTGAACTATTACCGGCTTTTCCTAGTATTCCTATACTTATTACTAGATTATTGCCTTCGTAATCTTCGTAACCTTTTGTTTTTAGGGCTATTTTAATGTTTTGTAAATCTTTTGTTTCTTTTAAAATATCTAGTGTACAATAAAATATTGCTATATTTTGACTCAAATCTACTTCCATACCTGAGATTATAGCTTTTTTCATTTCTGTTTTCCAGCTTTTATCAAGTATTAAGGCTAAAAGTTTTGTTCCTAGGTTTTTTCTTCCTAGAGCCCTAATTCCTATCACTATTAATCCTGTGTGTACAAAGTTCTTATTTTGTCTTTTAATCTTTTTTATAGTTTCTGGTGAAAAAAGTTCTAATGTTACTGTATTGTCTACTACCCTTAAGCTTTCTTCTCTACTACTTCTTATTAGAGTTGTATTTATGTTTAATCTTCCTGTTTGATATAATACCCTTGGGTTTAATATATCTAGCTGGTGCTGATTGTATAATTCTAGGTTTCTATCGAGATCTATTTCTTCTTCTAGTTGTGTTATTTGTCTATTGCTATGGGATCCTGATCCTCTTCTAGCTATTCTGCTTAAAAACCTGTCTGACGTTATGGTATCCTGTATATTACCTGTAGAATTTCTAGCTTCTTGTATAGTTCTACTTCTTCCTAAGAAATTGTTATTATTCATTTTCTTGGTTGCCAATGTGTATAAGGGATGGGTTTTTTGTTTGTTTTTAATTTTTGTAAAGCTTGTGTGATTTTTTCAACTTCTAGAGCTGTATTCTCTTCTGTATTGTTTTTGTTTGTTTCGTTTATTATTAAATTAGATTGGTTTTTTATATAATCTAAGTTTTGTGATATTTTTCTAATTTCTGTTATTAAGCTTTCTAATATTTGTTTATTATTTATTGCTTATCTTTGTAAAATTATTTGTTTTAAGAGTTTTTTGATGTGCTTTTTCAGAAAATTCTAAGTTTAAAAATTCTAAGCGTTTGATGGTTTGCGAACTACCGATGATTAATAAATTCCTACTCTTTAACTCTCTTCTCCTTATTTCCAGTTTTTCTCTTATATATTTTCTTATATCCCAAATAAAATACGAAAACAAAATATTCATAAACACGTATTAAAAACTAGTCATTATGTAATTTTACTGACCCCTTTTTTTATTTTGTTCTCAAAGCAACCTTCTTTCCCATAATCTTCACCTAAGAGAGTTTTCCAATAACACAGGCATTACACGCCATAAATGGAACTTGTCTTAGTCTTTTAGATTTTAAGAAAGCCTTTGCTCTGATACCAACATATAAGAGGGGGGCGAGGGAGTAAGGGCGGACTTTAATCAAAATCGCCCGAAAAGAGAGAGCAAAAGAGAGAAAAAAACTTACGGTTATAGTATGCACAGCGGATGTTGGGTTGGATGAGAGTATGCACAGCGGTTTTGTTGAAGGTTGTACAGAAAGGGAAAATATATATATATATATATATATATATATATATATATATATATATATATATATATTTATATTTTGGGATATAATATGAAGATCCGGAGAAAACTGGGAGGATAAGGAAGTGGAGAGCTAAAGAGCGGCGAAGAGTTTAGAGTGCCATGAAAGTTATCTTATATTGCTTTTAAGGATTTCTCTTCTATATTTACAATGGGAAATGAATGCCATATATATAGGCATAAGAATCGACAGAAAACAAAAATCTATCCCCTAAAGTCAAAAAGCTATACAATTAAAGTCAAAAAGCCTAGTGGTCTAATAAAGAAAAAGAAAAAGTATGTCTGCCACGATTATTGATTCATAATTGCTGAATTCGTCATGGCTTATGTCATTGATTTTGTCTTCTGTATCGTGTTGTCGTTATGTGCATCATTTCTTCTAGAAGTCTCTGTGTGTGCTGTCGAATGACTGTATATATATATTACATATATATATATATAATATATATAAGTATATATATATACATATATATATTACATATATATATATATATAATATATATAAGTATATATATATACATATATATGTATATATATATATGTATATATATGTGTATATATATATATGTATATATATATGTATATTTATAGGGGAGAGTTCTAGGCAGAACAAGGTTTTTTGTAAGAACAGAGAGAACAAATCCTAACCCTACATTACATATGATCAATGGTTATAACTAATGTTGTATTTTTAGTAAATATTTCAGTTAATTAATTCTAATTTTAATAAATAAAAGGGCGAATATGATAGTTCGTTTGTATGTAACGTAATATTAACTCTCACCGTAATAATGATGTAGCATAAGAAAGAAATATTACATAATTATAAAACCACTTCTTTAATTAAATTTGTTTATATAAAAATGAATATAACTATTCAAACTAACCAAATTTGATGTTATTTTCATGGAATAAGAGATCTTAAAATTAAAATAAATAATTGAGTCAAATTTTTCATTAAACACAATACAATGTTAAGAATTGAAATTATGATTGATTGGTATTTTACATTTATGTAAGAAACGTATTACTCTGTGTAGGACTATAATCATCATGCGTAGATGCTCTTGTCCTCCTTTATAGAATATACACCAAACCTACACATGATGAAATACAATCTTGTTTTTTTATACTTCGTTTAAAATATACATGATACCTATACGTGATAGAATACAATCTTTTTCTTATACTTAACAGATCTTGTAGGATACACATAAGCATCTACACATGATAGAAAACAAACCTACGCATGGTAATATTATTCCTACATAAATATAAATTTTGCCTACATATGAAGTATATACATAAGCACGTATACATGATGTGATATGCTCTTACACATGGTGATACTTTTCTCGTAGAATTATGAAATCTACAAACATATTTAGGATATAAATAAACACCTACACATGATATGGCATTATCCTACACATTTTAATATTCTCCTACATAAACATAAATTTTTATCTACATTTAAAAAATATACATAAACACTTGCATATAATATAGTATTGTCCTTCACACATATCTATCAGTCCCTTCTTACGTATTTCTTGGTAAACATTTGCAACATATTTTGATTTCAAACATAATATAAATTATTGAGGTTCCTCTTTTACCTCTAGTGATTCAGAAAATATAAAATAAGTTATTACATAATTAAAAAAGAGTTGGTTTTGATTCAAAATTTACTTTTTCTTATGCACGTTAAAATTTTGGATTCTTTATTACGTAATTCGAAAATATTGGTTTTGATTTTTTAATAAAAATCAAATTGACTAAAAGATATATTATTCAATAAATGATGATTGGTAATTACCTAAAATAGAGGAGTTACATGATTAGTAAATTAATTAATTTTGTTAGCTAAAATACTATTATAGTTTTTTAATTAAATTAAATGCAAAAAGAAAAGAAAAAATATGATTGGTTGGTTGTTGTTCTTATTGTTCTTGCATATTTTTATTGTTCTCATTTGAACTTCATCCTATATAGGGGATATATATATATAGGGGAAGGTTCAATTGTAAACCACTAGAAATTATGTAAACTAATAAACCATTTCCACCACTCATATTTTGACACGTGTCATGTTTTATTAAAAAAAAAAGAAATCTAATGTTGAGGGCATTTTAGTCCTTTTTCATTTTTCCCTCCTTTTTATGTGTACTATTTTTAATATTTTATTAACACAATAACCCATGTGTTAGTGATTTGATGTTTTCTCAGTATCTTAACATATGTGTAAAAGATTGTTTTGAGTATTTTAAGACATGTGTGAATAGTTTAGTATATACTTTAACAAGATAGTCTAGTAATTTAACACATATTTCTCAATACTTTAACTAGATAATCTAATACTTTAACACAAGTTTCTTAGTGCTTTAACATGTGTGTAAAAGATAGTTATAAATAATTTAACATGAGTAAAAGTATTTACAAAATCATAAAAGAATGTACATCTAAAACCAAAAAGAATCTTTACAAAATTAGAAAAAAAATCTGCATGCTTCTTTGTTGAGTATGTCTTGTTCACATCTCAAATCTTGATAATTCAACATGTTCTGAAAAAGAAAAAACAATATGCAACATTAATCAGCAACTAATTAAAGTATAGAAATATAAATCGAAAGAACATATGTGTTTACTTATGTCTATATTTAGTTTACACATTTGTGTATTCGGTTTACAAATGTGTAAAACATAGTTTACACATGTGCAAAACGCAGTTTACACATGTGTAAAACTCACTTTATACATGTGTAAAACTCACCTTACACATATTTATATAAACAATACCGGTATTTATATTCAAAGTATATAATAAAAATAGATCTAACCAACATAAAAAATATATATAAACATATGTAAAGATAATCATAAATGGACACAGCAGCTGGATGCAGAAACCGCTTTAAAAACCACCTGAAACACAAAGTTAAATCATGATGAACAATCAAGAAAAACTTAGATCTATAAAAATATGTAACCCACTTCTAGAAAAATATAACTAACAAAAAAAACCTCAGATATCAACTTGACCACAAACAAAATGTTTTAAAAAAACAAAAAAAAAACCAGATCTAACTTTAAACAACAACAAAAAAACCACCGGTCCATCATCGATGTCATCGCCACCATCGCACGTGTGCAACCCTAATCTAGACAAATATAACCAACAAGAAAAACGCACATATAAAGTTGAACACTAAGTTGTTCACTAAAAACATTAACAATAAAAAAATCAGATTTAAACGTTAAACACCAACAAAAAACCCAAATCTTACCTTGAACATCAACAAAAAACCACAAGAACGCCAGAGTCACCGTCGTCATATTCCGTAGATGGCAGTCAGCCACCGTCTTCATTGTTTCCTTTTTCTTACCTTGAACTTTAACAACAAAGAACATGTAACCCAGATCTAAAAAATCATCACCAACAAAAAAAACATAGATCTAAACTTGAAAAGGAATATAAAGTTCTTAAAACAACAAAAAAACACAGATCTAACCACGAACACCAACAAAAAAACCATCAATTTGTCGTCACTGCCATCAACGCCATCACCGTCGTCGCCGTCGTCACCACCGTCGCTTTTGTAAACATACTCGTCGTCGTCACCACCGTCGGCGCTGTCACCATCACCACCGTTACCACCGTCACTGCTCTATAAGATGGTCAGCCACCGCCACTGCCGTCGCCATCACCGTAGATGGTGGTGGTGAAAATAAAATGGTGAGAGATTTTTAGAGAAAAAGATGAAGATTGGATTGAAATGATGATAGTGATTTAAATTAATTAAAAGTCAAAAAGTAGGTTGGTTGAGAAAAGACTAACGTAGCCTTTTTTTGTCTTTTTATATGCGGGTCCCACCATTTGAATCAAAATATAATTTTTAATTCTAATAAATCTATACCATTGATTTCAATCTAATGGGTGGTTGAGATTTGATTTTTTGGTTTACACAATTTTAATTAGTTTACATATGATCTCTTCCCTGTATATACATATATATATATAGAGAGAGAGAGAGATGGGTTCATATGAAAACCCTAAGAAATTGTGAGACCCCTAAAACTTAATCTTAGCCATTCATTAATTATAAAATAATCAAGATTCTAAATGAGTGGTAGAGATGAGATCAAGGGTATATTAGTCTTTTTAACATGTGTACTTGTCAGTAATTGATCATTTGATTTGACCATTAAGCTTTAAAAATCTTATTTTCTTATTTCTTTTAAATTCTAAATAACTTATCACCATCGCCACCAATCCACCACCAACCCACCACTAGTCTACCTCCACACCAATGGTAGACCTCCACCAGTACACTTCCATCGACCTCCTCCAGCACACCACCGTTGTCGCCACCACACCACCGTTGTCGCCACCACACCATCATCGTCACCACAACACCTCCCTTCCATCGTCTTCGTCCTGGAGATGCACAAAACCCACTGTCATATCACCACCGCTATCTCCACTACCACCCCCACATCACCATCACAACACCTCCCTTCCATTGCTCTTCCTACTCGAGATACTCAAAACCCACTTTCAAATTACCAACTGTCCACCTCCACTAGCGCCTCCTGTCGACCAACACCCCCACCAACACCTATTTCTCCTCGTGTTTGCGAATCTAGGTAGGGTTTTTTCAATGCTATTTTCTTTTTTTGGAAGCTCTATTCATGTATTTATGGTTTTTATTTTCTTTTAATTTCTGCATTTTTGTGTTTGTAGCATTCGAGAGAATGCACATTTGGGTTGTTAGTTCCTGATCTAGTGCCAATTCATTAGGGTTCCATCTTATGTGCTTTTCATCTTTGATTCCATTCACTTGAAGATGGTTTAATTTCAGATCTGGTGTTTCTCAGTATACCTACAAAAGAAAATGTAATTTTTATTTGGTTTACATTGGTTTAATGCGTTTGGTGTTGTTATGTGGTCTAATGTCCTTTGGTTGTTATGTTATTGAAATCACGTTATTGTAGTTACATCGTTTAATGATTTATATTTTTCATTTATTTTACATGGTTTACATTAGTTTTTAATGGTTTACATATTAGTTTTCATTATAGTTTTGCGATAGTTTACAGCAGTGTAACACTGTAATTTATTGTAAAACATGAAACCAAATATGAAAAGTGTAAAACATGAAACCAAATATGAATAGTGTGTTTGTTATAGAGTAATTTGATGTAATTCACTATAAGTAATTACAAATCTGATGCAATTTACTGTAAGTATTAGGATTAGCATTCAAATGAACATGGTGTAAATTACTATAAATAATTACAATATAATGTGTTTGTTAAAACCTGATGTAACTAAAGATATTTCTTTAATTTTTACATTTGGTTTACATTGGTTTAATGTCGTTTGGTGTTGTTATGTGGTTCAATGTCCTTTGGTTGTTATGTTATTGAAATCACGTTGTTGTAGTTACATCGTTTAATGATGTATATTTTACATTTGTTTTACATTGGTTTACATTAGTTTTTATTGGTTTACATATTATTTTTCATTATATTTTTGCTACAGTTTACAGCAGTGTAACACTGTAATTTATTGTAAAACATGAAACCTAACATGAGAAGGTAAAACATGAAACCAAATATGAGAAGGTAAAACATGAAACCAAATGTGAAAAATGTGTTTGTTATAAAGTAATTTGATGTAATTCACTATAAGTAATTACAAATCTGATTTAATTTACTGTAAGTATTAGGATTAACATTCAAATGAACATGGCGTAAATTACTATAAATAATTTCAATATAATGTAATTATATGAGTTTATTGTAACAAGTTTTAATGTTTCTGATGTTTATAGATTTAGGTATGAATATTACAATAGCTTATTTTGAGTTCGAAGTTTTTGTAAAGTAAATATTCTATAAAGTAATCACTTTTTTAATAAGTGAATATGATATGTTTTTGTAATAGAGTATAAAGTAGGGTATGTTTTTGCAATGGTGTATTTTACAGCTTTGCATGTAATGCAATTATGGTAAAATGGTGTATTTTTGTTATTTTAGTGTGATTACAATGATGTATTCTTATTATAGTGGTGTAACATATGGTTTTAGATGTTATAAAATAGTTTTTAAGTGTTGGAAACACTAATTACAGTGATGTAGCTATAGACATCCAAACTAAATCACAAAAAAAATATTAAGACTATATGGAAATTAAAGAGAAAAATGATACGAGTTTAATAATATAATTTTTATAAAAAAATAACATAGTATAAAAAAGTTATAAATGTATAAAAAAATTTGGTGTAAAGTTATTTTTATAAAAAAAAAAATATGGAAGGAAAGAGAAAGTTAGGTGGTGACACTTGTCACCACCATATTCAACCTGAATTTTCTTGGATTGTTGTAATGACCAAATTATCTTTTTCTATTAAAAAAGTCAAATGGATACGTGTCATGATCTCATTTCTTGTAAAATAAATCAATGGACTAAATAGGGTTAATGGGTTCTCGCAAAAACTAAGGGTTCTTATTAGAACCTTACCCTATATATATATATATATATATATATATATATATATGGCAAAAATGTAAAACATAATTTAAAAAAATCATACACATGAAACTATTAAAAGGGTAAAATTGGAAACCATTTCAATACCCACAACTGATATTTTATAACTTCCAATGAATTCTTAATATCTTAAATTCAAAGATTAGGGGGAAAATTGAAAAAGATCCAGTGACGAGGACGATTGAGGGCGAGTCTGCAATTAGCATGCAATTGTAGGGCTATCAAAAAAAACAAGATGCAGGTATGACGATTTCATGTTCGATTATTAGTCCGATTGTTTGAAGTTACAAAATTTATTTATTATAGTTGTACACCTACAATCATAAATGTTAAGGATTTTAAATTAGGAATCATAAGGATTGGTTTACATTAAGTCATTTAATTTCATTCTAATTAGTGTTGTGTTGTTGCAAATGGCTCACCGAAAATACAATATAATGAGCTGGTTGGAAGAAAATCATGGTATAATAATACATTTTGAATTAATATGAAACTTCATTGTGTTTATAAAGTTCAATGGATTATGAATGTATGAATGTTGTGTGTATCAAGTTAAATTTTTTTTTGTAATAACAGTAATGAATTATCTAGGTTTAGAGTTTCTGATTTTGCATCATATAAGTTAGTAATTTCTCTACAGCAAGTGAAAATCTATAATATTGAAATTTATTAGAAATTCTAATTATGCTATCTGATTTAGTTTGATGGTTTCCACTGGTTTTATATCTTATTTCAATTTAATATCTGACATAGTTTTGTTGTGATTTTACAATTATATAGTTTGTTTGCAGCTATTAATTTAATGGTTGACATGAAGATAATCATTGGAAAAGGTCAAAGGTTAGGTATGACTTCAACTGTGAAAGGATATGTAGTATTTTTTTCTCAAACCATAAACTTGATTGCATTGAGATTTCATTTCCATATATACAACATATATTGCAGCTATAAATACATGTATTTTGACTTTATTAGTTCAAGTGAATGCCAAATGTGAGTTTTGGGTAATTGTTATTATCATATACAACTTTCTACTCTTGTATTTCTATTGGTTTCTCAAAATTATTGTTTTTTTTTAGATTGAATTTTATTCTAATTTTAATACGTTGGTGTATCTATACCAAAATTTTCATTATAAGCTATTTATTTTGCGTACAGCTACTTTAGTACATGAAAAATATATTTAGTGAAAGAATGGGATGCAAATTTACTATGAAAAAAAGTTAAGAACGCGAGTGAAGAAGGTAACAAGTAGACATATTTAACATAACATTCCATTAACAGCATTGGTCATACATGAGAGTTATCTTTTGAATGTTTGTAAAGATATTTAACATTAGTATGATTTTAATTCAACACTTTCCAGAGCTTAGAATTAGATTTTGGATTCAATAACAAGTGTATACATACATCATTACATACTAGAAATGGTTAAAAAATAAGAAAATACATTGTACATATGTGGCAAAAGGACATATGCATATATGCAAAAGCACCTATGTGCATACCTGCATTATAAGTGCATTATGCATACATGCATTAATGCTATAAGTGCATTACTGCATATTTGGATTACGACTACATAATGTAAAATTCAAGTGCGCCTGCGTATAATAAGTACTACATAGACTTCTTTGAGTAAATTTATATGTTTTCTAATCATGGTCAACTTAAAAATTGCATAGGAATAAAGTATAAAAAAACAAAGCATTAAGCAAATGAATATTTAATCAATACAGATTCTATCCATGAATAACACTTCTTATGACTGAACATGTTTGTGAACGTTTCTAAGAATTTGCATTGCACATACTCAAACATAACCAAACACACACACACAAAAAAAAAAAAATCATTCCCATGACATTCCCTTTTTTATGTTGAAAATATTTCTCCAGACAAATTCTCATTTTCACATAAACAAATTTGAAACTCATATTTAATTACTTCATGTTTGTTTGTAAATTAAGATTCGAGTCAACTCGTATTGTTAGTCCGACAGTGTATGGATAAACAAACTTTTAGAGTAATATGAGATCCTTATTTCCGGTGTTTAGAAATTTAGGGGAGGCTTGGTTCACAGAATTCTTATGAATTGGATTGGAATTGAAAATTTTTCCATTTATGTTTGGTTGGTCAACAGATGGAATTGGAATTGAAAAATTTTACCTCATTCATTGGAATTCATATTTTTTTCACTTACCTATAAAATGTTTAACAATTCAATAGAATGTTCAAAATTAAAATTACAATTTCACTCAAAATTGACCAACCAAATACGATGTCAACTTCAACAACATTCTAATTCCAATTACATTTCCATTTCTAATTCCAATTCCTTTGCAAAGTATTCTGCGGACCAAACGGTCCCTTAAAATATTAGATATGATGCATATTAAACCATATATTTTAATTTAGATCATTAAAATTCAATTTATTAAATTAAAATTACAGTTTGAGATCATACTTTGTGTTGTTTAGTATTACGGTTGTAGATGAATTTTTTTTAGTAGAGGAGGTGATTTCTTAGACATGGTGTTTGAAGGTTTTTTCTTTGAAACAAGGGACACTATTGACTTTATAGGGCTCGTATACTTACAAAATAACATCAACCCCACAAAATTATATCAATTATTCTTTAAAATTAATTATTATAGATTTAATTACATTTATGGGTATTTAATAGCAGTGGCGTTTGTCATAATATTTCAACGAAGGAGTTGCTAGTGGAGATTTTGAAGATGTTTGTTACATTAATTATTGAATTTCTAGAAAGGAACTAGAATAAAAATGACAACTACTAATTTCGAAGGTAGAAGAATAAATTGGGTGGAAGGATCCAACCGCATGCGGTTATTGGAAGCGCAAGAGTCAAAAAATTTAATCGGTAAATTACAATTTTAACCTTATTAATTCTAGATAATTTAAATAAATAAAAAAACAAACAAAAAAATGAATGGTTGTAATTGGTTCTTTTAGTTCTTGACAAAAATATGGTTCTCATTTGAAAGCCCCTATATATATATAGGATTTGGTTCTTGTGAAAACCCTTTAAGTCTATAATAGCCATTGATTTATCTTACTATTTTAATAAAAGAGTAATTAGGAACGACACGTGTCAGCATCACATTCAATCTCACCAAATTTTTCCCGCTTCTCTCTCCTATTAAATAATCACATAATTATTGATAATATTATTTAATTATTTATTAAATTAAAATAGATTTGTATTAGATTAAGAAAGAGATCCTTTCATTCATATTATTTCTTAAAAAATAAATTTTTATAAAATAAGAAATTTTTTTTAAAACATTATACTTTTTAAAATACAAAATATTTTAAAATTAGTATTTTTATAAAGTAAATTTTTTATAAGTAAAAATAATTATAATTAGAAGTTATAATAAGAAAATTTATAAAAATATATTTTTTTAAAAATGTTTGTTTTGAAATAATATTGTTATTCTATTTATAGCAAGGAAGATATCAATTATATCTTATCTTAAAATATCATTTTTATAATTAATAATTTTTTATTTTATTTGTTCAACTCGTGTGATACACGGGTTTAATAAAGCTAGTTATTAAATATTCAGATTCCAGATCAATGGTCTAGATTAGTTTAAGTGTAAATTTATAAATTTATATTTTGTACTTTTTGTTGATTGTCAGGTACCAATCAAGTCAAAAGCCCCATCTTATCTTTCTCTCTATTTTTCAAATTATAAATCTCATCTCTCTTTTTTTTATTATTACAAATCCCAAATCTTACTCTTCTTCAAAACATAAAATACAAATCCGATCTCTTCCTTTAGATTAAGAACATAAAACTTCTCCAATCAACGTCTTCTACCTTCCTGAAGATAACGATGAGTAAGAATGAAGACGAGGACCGTTAGTGTAGATCTATCTTATTGTTTCTCTGAGGAGGATATTTCTTATTGCGTAATAGCAAATCAAACAACATGTAACTCGTCGCCTAACGACGACAAAACACAACCGACAACGATGATCTAGATCTTGTTCGAAACAATGGTGCCTTCACCAACGAAGGTGATTCCGTCGAACAATTGAACAACAGTCTCGTGTTCGCCGACGAAGGTGGTGTTTAGGTGATTCCATCTATCTATATTGGGATAAGTGGACAATTTTAACAGTTGATGTTTATATGGTGTTCTTCATTTTGGAAATTGGCAAAATGGGGATTGTAAAATTGATAGATTAGTAGAACTTTGATTTTGTTTACAGCTTTCTTATTGTTAAGTTGAATTTTTTTAATATTATATTATTTTTTTTGTTATTAGTTCATTTTGTATTTGTAATTTATTACTAACTTTAAAATTTTAAGTAACATCAGTAAGTTGTGATTTAAGAATGCCATTAAAAATCTTGTTAGTAGTTTTTTTATTCGTTTTAATTTTGTGAAAAAAAAAAGATTTCTTTACACAAAAATGTTGCGTTTCTTGAGTTTACAGTGGTGTACATTGGGTTACATTTGTTTACACTGAAAAAACATTAGTGGTGTAATTAAATTGGTTTACATATTAGTTTAGATATTGGTTTACATTAGTTTACATGAACATTGTTTCCGTTACATGAACATTATTGTAACAAGCTATTGTGTTTATGATGTTTAAAGTTTGGATTTGCATTTAAAAAAAGATTTGAACCCATTTTATAAAGTCTTATTTTTGTTGTTTTTAATATATGTTTCTTTTATGTAATTCACTATAAGGAATTACAATATAATGTAATTCACTATAAGGAATTACAATATAATGTAATTCACTGTACATTTAAATAAACATAACGTAATTAATTATAACTAAGTATGTTATACAGTGTTACCTCCATACCATACATTATCTACAAGTTACAGTAATGTAATACGTAACTTCCGAAACAAAAAAAAACTAAAAATTTTTGAGACTATATTTAAAGAGAAAAATGAGACGAAATTAATGATATAATTATTATAAAAATATAAAAATCTATAAAAAATTATAGAAGATATAAAAATTAAGGGGGTAAACTTTTTTTAAAAAAAATAGAAAAATGGGGTGAAGTAAAAGATGGTAGGTGGTGACACTTGTCACCACCATATTAAATCTGTGCATTTGACTTTTTGAGATAGTATGCAAAATGTCTAATATACTCTTTTTTATAAAAAATAAAGTAATGACACATGGCATGATCTTGTTCTTTGAAAATTAAATCAATGGATCAAAATAAGTTAAAGAGTTCTCACAATAAGTTAGGGTTCTCATTTGAACCTTACCCTATATATATATATATATATATATGTATATGTAGGTGTTGGTTCAAATAAAAAAACCATTTGCCTAAATAAACTAAGAAGCATATTGGGATTGACAAATGGTAAAATTTAAATTGAATAGAAAGGGTACTAATGTCTTTAACAATCAGCAACATATAAAAAACACCAAAATCAGTTTGTTTTATTTTCTTCAATTTGTTTCTAATCTCAATTGATTTTATACATCTCTTATTTAGGTTTTTGATTTCATTTAATCAAAACTAATCCAATTTCAATATAAAATCAATTTTTTCCTCTAGATATCTGTTTTCTAATCAAAAGTAAATCTAATTTTAATTCAAAATAAATTTAGAACAAAGGTAGTTTAATATTGCATTTATTTTTTTTATTTATTCGAAACCTAGATATATCATATTTGTCATACAGATTTTGTTTAATTTTATTTATATTTAGAGTCTAAAACATCAATCTGTATATAATAGAGCATTTTTTTTCTCGAGAATCACTTTGATCTACATAATTTTTTACTTCGTAATTTATAGTATGTCTTCAGACAGGATCACGGATTTTAAAATTAACGATAATATAATTATTTTTAATATGCATTATATGTCAAAATACCACATAAACACAACATGCTTTGTGATGTTTTACCCAGAATGTCCTGGTTTACCCTAAATCAGCTAAAAATATCTTGTTTTATGTTAAATAAGCGCATCACATATTGATTTATGTGAAAAAATCAGATAATGTGTTGTTTTATGTGAAAGTAGCATGATACATGCTTTTTCGCATGAAAGCAGCTTATAACATCCTGTTTTACATGAAAACAACCCAAAACGTGTTGTTTTACATGAAAACTACGCTGGATGTGATGTTTTACCCTGTTATTTTACTGTAAACAACACATAAATTTTTATTGTTTTATATAATCTTTTACACTAAACACAACAAAACATGATCTCTTACCGTAAAACAATATATAACCAAAAACAACATATAAGGTGTTTTCTTATCATGGAACAATACAGAATGTAGCCTGTTATCGTAAAACAATACAATTTTATAATAATTTTAAGTGACGTTTTAACATTAGAAAACACAAAACACTATATTTTACCTTAAAACAGCACATGATGTGTTGTTTCACCCTAAAACAGCACATCATGTGCTGTTTCACCCTAAAGCAGCACATGATGTGTTGTTTCACCCTAAAGCAGCACATGATGTGTTGTTTCACCCTAAAACAGCACATGATGTGTTGTTTTACCATAAAACAGCACATGATGTGTAGTTTTATCATAAAACAGCACATGATGTGTTGTTTTACCCTAAAGCAACACATAACATGTTGTCTTAACGTTATCAGCACAAAAGTGTTGTCTTATGACAAAACAGCACATAATGTGTTATTTTTATCATAAAACAACACATTTTCGTACCAATGATTTTTTTATTAGAAAAAATATGGCAATAGTATACCCAAATTAAAGAGGATAAAATGCTTGATTTTATGGTGCGATTAATTTTAAAAAATAATATCGTATAAAAAGTTATTAACATTTTGATAAAGTGTGAGAATTTGAAAAAAAAGTAAACAAAAGTGGTTTTTACCATACTACCCTTGACACCACTTTTATGCCTAAAAATTGATCTCAAGCATTGATTCATGAAATAGATGGATAAGATCTTTTCTTACGCTTTTTAGACAAATGCATTTTTTAGACAAAGCGTACGAAGTTATCACGCAAGAATGAAGGTTACGCGTGGAATTATAACGCAAGTGTAAGAATTAATCACACACAGATGGAATTATCACACAAAGGTAGAATTATCACGCAAGAAGTTATTCTTGCATGATAATTCCATCTCTGCGTGATAATTCCATGCGAGTGTAATTCGTCTTGCGTATTTATCACTTTGTTATTGCGTGATTATTATTGTTCTTGCGTGATAATTCCACCCCGAAACTTCGTATGCTTCGCACGGAAAAAATACTTTGTATAGTAACCGTCTCCTATATATATATATATACATGTATATACCTATAGAGTAAGGTTCAATTGTAAACCATTAAAAATTATGTAAATCAAAAAACTAAATATTAGCCATCCATCAGTTTGAGATCAATGGTTTATAATATTTCAAAAAAAATAATAGAAATTGTTACTTTAGTGGGGCCATTTATATATTAAATTCACAAAAGGGCATTAAGGTCTTTTAATAAATTTCTTCGATTTGTTGACTATACTATATTTTGATTAGACATTTGATTTTTCAATTCAAAAACTATATCAATATCATTATCATCTCGTTTAACGAAATCATTATCTTTAAAGAAATTTTAGGTTTTGCATGTATACATTCATCATGTCATCTATGAAATCCTCTGCAAATTCAACAAAATCCTCTACAATCCTTTACAAAAATCTTAGTAATCGAAGATCAAACGTACGTTCATCATCATGATCATCGTCTTCCACTGCAATCCTCTACAATTTTGCTAATTTTTTATACTAAAAAACAAAATCGAATAAATATCTTCACATTTATTTTAGTAATTACCTAATAATTTAACAGATGTTTTAGTTTCCCCAGTTATAATTACCTCTGCAATCTTCTATCTTTTTTAGTTTTGTGTAAATATAAATGTGAGTAAATTGTGTTTAATAAGTATTTACACATTTGTTAAAGTCTTAAGAATTATCTTTAACACATTTGTATAGCAAATATTATACATGTGTTAAATTTTTTTAGTCTTTTTAGTACTGCATAAATCAAAATCATTAAACAATTATGAGTATACATATAACACATGTGTTAAAGATTTCAGAAAGTTTCTATCCAGTCAAACATATCTAACACATTGTGAAAAGTGTTGAGATTTTATAAGATTTCGGCCTTTTTAGTAATTTAGTTAACAAAAAATACATATTTATAAGTTTTGGTCTTTGTAGTACTTCACAAACACTTTAAAAATATTGTTTCTGTATTTTAAACCTTGTGTAAGCAATCCTGCCACTACTAGAAAACTATTAATAGATGATGCGCAAAAGATGACGTGCGAAAAAAGATGACGCGTATTTACGCGTATCATAAAATATATGTCGTATTTTAAAATATATTTAGAAAGGATGACACATATTTTTGCGTGTCATCTTGGTTCATCATCTTTTAAAATTTCTAAGCCTTATATATCGATCGACCCCCCCCCCTTCTCTTTTTTTCGACCGCCAATCCCCCAATTTCTCAGCCCCACAGTCGAGCCCTCAACCCCTTCCGGCCACCCATCAACCCCCTCCGCCGCAGACGACCAATCAATCCCCTCCGGCCCTTCGGGCAGGCCTTTCGCGTAGCCAGTCGACCACCGCCAGCCGTAGGCCCTTTTGGTCTTTCTTCACCTACAAGCCCATCGCAGGTGCTACATTATTATTTTATTTGTTTTGATTGCTAAATTTTGGTTGATTGTGGATGTGTTGTAAATTAGGGTTTTAAGTAGAACTTCTTGGATCTGATATATGTTTTAGTGTAGTAATTTTTGTGGATTTTGTTTTGTGTTTGTTTTTTAAGTTTTTTTAAAGGTTTATTCATCTTGTTTAGGTTGTGTAGAAACTAATGACATCTTGTTTAGGTTGTGTAGAACTTTGTGTGTCATGTTTAGGTTGTGTAGAAACTAATGACATCTTGTTTAGGTTGTGTAGAACTTTGTGTGTCTTGTTTAGGTTGTGTAGAAACTAATGCCATCTTGTTTAGGTTATGTAGAACTTTGTTTGGGTTGTGTAGAAACTTATGAGTAATGACATCTTATTGTAATGTAGATACTTTAACCCTCACATAGAGGTGCACAAATCGAGTTGGATTTAAGAACGTTATGTGTCTTATTTCGGTTGTGTAGAAAACTAAATGACATCTTGAGTTGATGGTTGTTTGTTTTGTTGGATTAGTTATTTTGTTTTAAGGGATAATTAGGCCATTATTTGGTTTATTTTGTGAATTGTGATGCATATTTTAAGACCTAACTCCCGTCATTAAACTTGATTCTAGTTTTTATGACGGTGACAAACTAGAAACAAAGGTCATGGATAAATCATGGATTTCGGCTGATAGATTATCAAATGCATATGAAAAAGGTGTGGAGGACTTTTAGAGTTTGTGCAAAGTAATAATCCAAATTCAGATGTCATTCCATGTCCTTGTGTTAATTGTATCAATTTGTGTCATCACTATCAATTCGTTGTTGAAACAAACCATTGATGCGTATGTAATACAAATTATTAAAACTTTATGTTATATTATTTTATATTTCTTAATTAATCAACTTTGTTGTAGGGCAATGAGCTTATATGCTGCACAAGTGGATCGAGCAAGAGGCCGACTAAACTCAAATGGGTCAATTCTACAATGAGCATTTAATTCTTATTCGAAAATTTCACTTTTAGTTAACTTTATTAATAAGCTAATCATTAAAATATAATATTGTAGTGTTCGTGTCAGCCAGAAAGTACTGAATGTGGATACTATGTGCTAAAGTTCATAAAAGAAGTAGTTGATGAAGGGCTTGAAATACTTATCAATAACAATGTAAGTAAACCATTGCACATATATATTTTACCAATTGTTGCTTTATAATAGAGGTTGTTAGTTCATTTGGATGGTCCAAATTCACAAGTTTAATTGTGTGATTTTGTTAAAATAGAATTTTGTTCTTAGTTATAGGAATTGTGGTTAGCAAATTAATTTGTTTACTAGGTGCATAATTCCTGTTTTGACCTTGGTTTAAAAAATCGCTTAAGGCGTACGCCTTGAGGCGAGGTACGTTGAATTTTGTTTAATTTGATTGATTTGGTGATTAAGTAGTTGAATTTTGTATAATATATATGTGGGATTTGGAATTTTGGGTGATTATTGCTAAAATAGAGGTTGTTAGTTCATTTGGATTGTTCAAATTCACAAGTTTAATTGGGTGATATTGGTTTTTTCTTAGGTTGGAGGAGGTAGAGCCGAATACAGTGATGCTGATTTGGATGCTATTTGGGAAGAGTGGTCGCGTTACGTTACAAATTTTATTTATGTTTAGGCCGGGTTACATTAGACAATTAATTTATAATATTATGTATTTGCAAGTAAAGCTGAAACAATTTAATACTTTTTGTTAGTATTTAATTAAATGAATTTTGTTTTGCTATTATTCGACAATTATTGATTTGTAGTTTTATAAAAAAAAGAAGGTAAATTTTAATCAAAAATATATATTTTATAAAGCAGCTAAATTTATGACGTGCATTGCGTATCATTGGTAATGCGTCATAAAATTCATAAAGATGACACGCGCACGCTCGTCACTTTAACATTTATGACTACCCTTTCCTTGACACGCATTGCACATCATCTAGAAAACGTCATAAAATGCGCGTCATCTTCTGCGCGTCATAAAGAGACGACGCGCAAATGTGTGTTATCTTTTATTTATGACTACCCATTCCTTAACGCGCACATACGCGTCATCTGACCCCAAAGATGACGCGCATTCCACGTTATCTATTGTACTTTTTCTAATAGTGTGCTACTATAAAGCAATTGCTTAAAGCATATTTGTGTATATGAATAATGATCACATAAAGAAATACTTTTAAAATAATTCGTTTGTATAAATTAAAAATACATATTAAATTTATAATTTGATAATTTAGATATGTTAAAAGATGCAATTCACTGAAAACGGAAATTAGTCACAAAAATTACAACATAAAATTAGTCACAAAAATAATAATATAAGTAGATAGTTAACATATTTTTAAAACATTATGATAAATTTAGTTTAATAAAATAAGAATGTATGAATACATCTAAAATTTTTAAAATTAAAAAATTTTGTTGTCAAATTAAATATAATTCATATGCAATTTAAAAGGATATATTATTATTGAAATCAGATAACTAAACAATAATAATAATTGATAATACAAATTTAAGGTTTCTATGAATTATCCACAATCACTAGAAATTAATATTCAATAACTTGTAAAATCAATTAAAATTATGCATGCATATATCTCTACTGCTATATAATGGAGATTAGATGGGTAGTTTGGTAATTTTACATAACATTGTAAGACGCGCCCGTTGCCTCCCCCATTCCGTCTTCGATTGTAACCCTTCGCAAGCCGTTTCAATAGCGTTTCCGCATCCACATCATATAAACCAAGGCTATTTGATAAACGCCTCAAAGATTAATGGTATTCACATAGTTTCCACGTGGAGGAGGAAGACGACGACCATAAGAATTCATCAAATAATTTTGATGGTTTTAATTTCAATGTTGTTGTAGCATATCTTCAACCCTAGGGTTGTCAGGTTCTTCCTCTCTTATCTTCATCAGTTATCCTCGAGGTGGAGGAGGAAGACAACGACCATGAAGAATTCATCAAATAATTTTGATGGTTTTAATTTCAATGTTATTGCGGCAGATCTTCATCCCTAGGGTTGTCAGGTTCTTCCTTTTTTCTCTTCGTGATTTGGGTTCAAAAATTGCGTAACAGAACAATGACTTTTGATTTTCATTGGTTTTCATCTTCCTGTTTCATCTACATTTGGAAACATCGTTTTGTAAGTCCATCCATTATTGCAATTGAATATTTTTTGGGTTAACAAATTTCTTAAATGTGTTTGATTGATCTGCTTGTAGTGGAAGCAGAGTAAGATTATCACAGAAAAACCAATGTTTTTAGTGGTTTTAAAGAAAGTATGTTCAGGCATTTTTATGCTTTTTGATCCTTTATGTTGCTATAGTATCAAATATTGCTGAATGTAACAATTTACAACTATTTGATCAAATAGTTAGTTGAATGATTAACAATTTAAAGCTGTTTGATCTCATATATGTGAATGCAACTGCAGGTGTAACTAATGCCCTTTGAGCCTTGTGCATCAGAACTGTTACCTTCCATGACCTCACAACGAAAGCTTTTACAAAGTGTGGGTAATAAATAGGTGGAAACATAAGAAAATAACACAAAAGTTTACTTAACCAAAGACTCCATACCATCAAATGATTGATGCTGATGGTAAGTTAATGTATTACTTCTCAAATTTAAATGCAAGTCTGGTGGAAATTGAAGTTTGTTAAATCTGATGCTAAAGTTTGCTGCTTATTAAGATCTCACATCTCTGCCTAATTAATGTTCAATTTTTTATTATGTGTAAGCTTGACCTTTTAAACAATTTATCATTGTGTAATGCCCCAATAAGCTATAATTTCAACTAAATTTTCTTATATGTTCTTTTCAAGTACAAGTTTTTGAGTCATTTAGGGCAGGTCTACCAACAATGTTGATGTAACACCATTTCTTACATCCGTTATTTTAGTTACATATAAAGGGAAACAATTGTGCGCTCTAATGTTGCATTTCTGTATAATCATTGATCTGCTCTTAATCATTATGTGAAGCATGTATCTGAATTACTATAGACTCGTTTAATCATGGGTTGGCCTGCGTGGATGATAGGGCAATATACTCTCTTATGATTCGTTATGATTCGTTATAATTGTGATATACCCGTTTAAAACTTTTGTAACCTATAATTTTAAGTTTCAAACTTTAGTAAGCTATATTTACGAGTTACACCCTACTAACTGGGTTGTTGCTTCGTACTTCACGTCATGATAACGAATAACTCGCAACCACCATACACAGTTACACACATCACAAACCCCATGCACCCGTCGCAACGCGCGGGCATTCCCACTAGTATCTATATATGCTTGAGGTTGGAGGTTGTTTTTTTTACCCGAGTCCGAACCCGATTATTAAATCAAACCCAACCTGATTATTAAATCAACTGAACCCGATTTCTATAAGTTGTTCAAAATTTGGGTTGATTTGGTGAGATTCGGGTCAACCTGCTTAACCCGAATATTAGTTTTTAAATAATTTAAAGATTAATATATATATATATATATATATATATATATATATATATATATATATATATATGTATGTATGTATTATACTGCAGTTTACAAGATTTGAAAAAGACGATTTTCTAACCTTTATATTTTATTGTTATGGTTTAATTTTGTTATGTGAATTTTCAAGACAATTAAAACATAATGTTATTAACATTTGAATATCCATAATAAAATGAACGTAAATATGTAAAAAATTTCGGATCAAGATAATAACCAAAATTATATATTGATAACACATGTTAAATCTCATACATACATTTTGATCAAATACATATTGATTACATATATTTGAGATAACAAATAATTTAATGCTTAATGGTTTAGTCTAAATCCGAAAACCAATTGACCCAACCCGAATAAACCCAAAAAGTAATTAAATATTACTTATTCGGTTTGATTTCCTACACCTAAAAACCCAAGGAATCCGACTCGAGAAACCCAAAACCCGATTAAAAAAACCCGAATGACACCCCTACTTGAGTTTATTGTTGAAAAGCATATGTAGATTATAATTTTAAAAAATTCAAATTGAAGGAGGTGAAGACATGTGTTAATCTCTATGTATCGCCTACGTGTACAGCCTAGTTAGGCACCATGTGTATAAAAATTTATATTTTTATTATAGGTTACGGATTTATTAATTTTTTCCAAGACTAAAAATGAGAGAACGTATTTTATAGATGAAGAATATTACAAGAACGAAACTATGTTTGATATCCAATATAATATGGATAAAAAAAAAAAACTTTATACAATTATTAGGAAATTAATTTCATCATGCTTTAAAAATAATTCTAGACATAATGTATGTATACATATAAACTAGCATACATATTCTTTTAATTTCGTCATCCCTAGAACTTTTTTTTCATCATTTTCAGCTATAAACAAGAAAAATAGAGGCTGTTACGCTAAACTTTTCTTTGGACATGAAATATCTTATTATAAAATAAAAAAATTATTACAATATTAATTTGTGAATTGTTCATGAGTTTCTTTGTTTTAATCATCACATGCTTTAAAATAACGTTAATGTGACTATGCATTATATCTATCATCGAACTCATCAGTTATTTCTTTTGAAAACCAAACCAAAATACCTATTACAAGTATACAACGTTTTCTTTATACCTATCCGTATTCTTGATCTTCGTCCTCATGATATAATGTATGGAAACTAAATATGTATGTTTAGTCTAGGTTTCGTCTTGAACAAACCATCCTGAAAAACAAAAATCAATTAAAACATGTTTGACTAAAATGATGGCATCCCAGCCTACAATTGGATGTGGTCAAGAGAGCCTCAATTTTTGACTGAAATAAATGAGTTGTCAAATCTTATGTACTCAATCAACCAAATCTCAGTGGGTGAAGGGATCGATGGAGGTGGACAAACGACAAATCTGGTATGTTTTCGGTCAGATCTCTTAGGCTGTCCTGTAAACCTGGGCACCTTAATGCAAGTTGTTTTGTACTAAAATGGAGTAAACTTGTTTTAACGAAAATGAGGGTTGTGATTAGCCCAACGTGATGCTCATTATGTGATGAGCTTCAGGGATAATTCTTTTATTTTTTTACTTCATGCTACATGACAAGTATTTTATGACAATTCATAAGTGAGTGGTGCAATATCCCCCCCCCCCCATCTTTTCCTTCTCGGTCCAGGATCTCCTCCAGATACACGAAGGAGCGAGTTCGAGCAGTGTCAGGGCTGAGGCTCTCCATGCGATTATCCTTGCAACTATATGATGTATCTGGAAAGCCCGGAATCATGCCTCCTTTAGGAACAAGAAGCCTAATATTAACCACTTGAAAGCAGAGATCAAATCTATCTCATTTCTTTGGGTGTCAAATATGTTTAAGCAAATTTATTGTAATGGGGAGTCTGATGTAAATTTGAATTTGATTCTTGATGTTCAGTTGTGAGTAGCTTCTTGCTAGCGCTGCTTGTTTCTAATGAAATTTGCCATTAAAAAAAAATTAAAACATGTTTGAATTACCAATGTGTTGTATACAAGTTCGAGCAAGTATAGGCGTAGTTGTTCCTTCTTTCAGTTGAGCGGCTAGCTAGACCGAAAATTACACCTCCTTACCTAATAACAATAAATATACCTCACACTACTTCTCATAAAGCCTTTATTCATGCATAATTTTTACCTATACAACATGTATTTTATCTATAGAAGCCTAGCTTCTGTTAGTGGATAGGCCATTAATTTGGTTCTATCTAAAATGTTACGATATAGGCCTTTATTTTGATTCTACTTAAAGTGGTATTTAAATTTCACTACTAATTAAAGTTCGAAATAATTTCTACTAGCCCAAGATTGTTGACATTTGATTGGTCTCATCAATTAGCTAGCACTTCAATTTCCAATTGATTGTTCACAAATATCATTATAAATAATATAAAATGATTTGATAAAAAAATATATATAAGAAAAAACTAAGAAAGGTTATAAATCCTTTTTTATGTATCATGTATTCTTTTTGAATTACATTATATACACACTACTAGAAAACTGATTTTTTTCAAAAACTAACGACCAATAATGATTATTTTTATTTATTTTTTGCGACAAACTACCAAGAAAAAAGTATTGTTAGTTCTATTTTATTTTGCCACAAAGTATTGACAAATATAATAATATTATATGTTTTGCTTTTTAAAATTGCGACAACGTACCGACAAGCAATTTTATAAATTTTGAGACAAACTTGCGACAAATTTAAATAAAAATAAACAAGTAATCTGAAATATATTTTAAATGTATATTTTTTTTGCAAAAATAACAACAAATTTTATAATTAATCTGGAAAACCAACTACAAAATTTATAACCAATCCAAACACTATTTAACAAAATATAATGTTTCAACAATTTCGGGCAAACTTTTCTTGCAAAATACAAAACAAACAATAATTATTTATCGAGTAATTTTTTCAAAATTTCTTTCATTTGTTGTTGTAATTTCTTCCGTTCGGCCTGCTCGTTTTCCCATTCGACCTGCTCTTGTTCCCTCTCTTGTTCCCGATCTTTTTCCATTTGTTCCAAGCGGTTTTTCAAGTTTTCTCGAGGCTCTCGTTTTTTCTCTAATTCCGTTTGAATATCATGAACCTAAATTTTTTTAAAACATTTATAATTTGCAACAATAATAGATTAAATAATACTTTTGTTTGGAAAAATAGTTGAGACCATTTTGTCACAGACATATATTTTTGTTCATTTTATTTATAAACACGAATTTTAAAAAAATAGTTGTCGCAAATGTGTCGCAGGTGATTCAAGATTTACGATAGTATTGCGACAGACATATATATGTTTTTGTTTAATTTTACGTGAGATTTTGAATTTAAAACTAATTCATCGCAATTTATTGGAAGTCATGCAAGTTTTGCAAGAATTTTGCCATAAATGATTTATATATGTGAAATGATTGATTAAAAACTATAAAAGGAGGAATTGTTGGAATTATGTCCCAAGTGATGCAAGATTTGCAACAATTTTGCCACACATGTTTGTTTTTAAAAACAATGTGTCACAAATTAGTTGCAAGTTATACAAGTTTCTCAAGTTTTGTCGAAATTATGTCGCAACTGATGCAAGATTTGCGATAGTTTTCCCACAAAGGTATTTTTTTATGTTTTATTATATTTGTAAAAAGACTAATTATTGGATTAAAATAATAAAATTATACATATATTGTTACAATTTTATCACTCCGGATGTCTTAGTAAAAATCAAAAAAAAAAAACATTTTTTGGTCACAAAAAAGTCGCGAGTGTAGCTAGATATGCGACAACTTTGCCACTAATAATTATTTTCCTAGTTTTATATTTTATTTTATATCTCGAGTATTTATAAATAATAACTTGTAGCAACTTTATCAAAATATTGTCAGAAAGCTTTTTATTCTTGTGACAAATTTGCGATAATATTTTGATTTATAGTTGTTTTGTCGTAAATTTGTGTAAATTTTAAGGTTTAGTTTAGTTTTCGTCACTTGTCGGAAAGTCGACGCAACATTATGGAAAATATAGAATTGTGGCAAAATAGTCCCAAATTTTGTTGCAAAAATTAGTTTTCTAGTAGTGATAATTTTTTCAAATATTGAAAATACTTTAATCCTTTTATTTTGAATGAAAATCATAATCGATCAATATAAAACTTTACGGAAAATTATAACTTATTTTTTTAACATTCTTGTGTTACGTATGTTTTTTTTAAAATGGTGGTCGCCATTTAGAATGTAATACGTATATAATCATACTAGCTTTAGTAACCCGTGTATTACACGGGTGAAATAAAAAATATTATATAAAATAAAATTTTATTAATTACAAATCGATATTTTAAAATAAAATATGATAGAAATCTTTTTTATAATAAATAAAATAAAATTTTTATTTCAAAACAAACACATTTCTAAAAAATATCATACTTAAAAACTTTCTTATTATAACTCTCAGTTTAATTATTTATAAAAAATTTACTTTTTAAAATCACCAACTATAAAATATTTTGCATTTTTAAAAAAGTTTGATGTTCTAAAAAAATTTTTAATTTTATTAAAAATTATTTCCTTAGAAATAACATTAGTAAAAATATCTCTTTTTCAATTTTTTAAACAAACTATTTTAATTAAAAAAATTAAATAATATTATTAGTAATTAATGTGATTATTAAATAGGAGAGAGAAGCGGAAAAAATTGATGAGAAGTAATATAGTGTTGACACGTGTCCCTCATATATACCATTTTATTAGAGTAAATAGGCTAAAGACCCGTATTACACACGGGTTCAGTCCAAAAATATTGTTGTTGTTTAAAAATGTTCGTAAGTTATAATGTTGTTAATAATAATTTGTATATCGACTTTTATGTATAATTTTTAACATTAGCTACATCTAATATCAGTAGGTTTTCTCTATTAATATTTGTACGTCTAAATAGTGTATAATATGGAATGAAATAAACTTATAAATAAATACTTTAAGTAATAAACAAATTAAATTAAACATGAAAAACAATATTTTAAATTCATAAACATCCGAAAATTTATTTGTATATAACATTTGATGTTCTGTTGGTGATTTTTCCATCATTATCTAATATTAAGAGTTTTAATATCTGTCAACTTTTAACTCGAGATAATACAACATAGAGCTGACCATGATCCATGTTTAAAAACAAATCAACTTTGAATAACGATTGTCCTTGGCTCTTGTTTATTGTCATTGCAAAACACAATACTAATAGGAACTGCCTTATTTGAAATCTAAAAGAAATCCTTTTGTCTAAAGGTGTCAAAATCAATCGTAGAATAAAAGTGTGATTTTCAATATTACTTCCAGATACATCAAAACAATTTGCACACGTATCAAACGAATTCTAATCAAACATAATAATAATATGGTAGTACATATAAAAAGAAATAAAAAAGTTTAAAAAGTAAAAGTATGTAATACCTCTTCATAGATTGATTGTCGAAGTAAATCACCTTCAAATCAAAAAAATGAAAGTAAAATAATATTAATCCAAAAACACAATTGTATACAATGATAGGTTAAATCATAATCGCAAATGATGAAGGCTCAAATACAACAAAAAACAAATACATTTTATTGAAGAAAATTTGATGAAACCGAAGCCAAAATGTGAACGTTGATGAAGTCTGTCGAAGGCGATATCATCAGACTTTATAAAGACAAATTGCGAGGGTCGTAAAACTGCAATGGTTGACAAATATTTTGAAATCGGGTATGATTTCATTTCCAAAAAAAAGATACCCATGAATTCCTTCAAATTGGAAAGAAGTCGATAAAAAAATCTCATAACTTTTGTCAAGATTTGAATATAAACGGAGTATTTAATGGAAACACACAATCAATAAATCGATTTCATAAATGAAGAAAATCATAAATGATTTCTACAGTTTTTTTTGATAAATTATTTGAAGAAAGAAGAAATATTGGGTATTATTTAATTTCTAAAAAAAGATGTGCTCTAATTTAGGGTTAAATTTTCAAATCTTCCTTAAATATCTCTTGTATCAAAAGTTGAATTTTAGTCAAATGAACTTATACTAAGAATAAGAACAGATACATATTTAGGCGGAAATTAAAAAAAAGTAAAGTTTTAAGAGAATGACACGTGACACTAAAGTTATTGTTTTATTAATAAGTATAGATGAGATGGCCATGCTGACTTAAAATAACTTTTTTAGAAACAAATATTAATAACATCTTTTTAAGATCCACATTGTCACAAAAGTATTAAATGGATTGAAAACTTTTTTAAAATTAAATTCAATCCGATAAAACTTACTTTTGGGTATTTTATAAAAAACAATAAAAATTAAAATAGAAATCAACCGGTGCGGATCCAGGAATTTATCCCTGTGGAGTTACTAGAAGCAGACATAAAAATTTCTAGGTCGGTTCAGGTCATGTCAAACTGGTTATATAATAAAATTACGATGGAATAATAAAAAAATCATCATTAGAATGTAAAATGGACATAATATAAAAACAGTTGTATTTACGAATTAAAATAAAATATCCTATAGTTGTTTTCTACAAGTTTTCAATCATTTTTTAAAAGCGTTGAATTACATCTTAGATTAAAACTTCTTGAAAATAAACTCTTTTTCAATGTAGCAAACGAAATAATCCTTCATGCATCTATCACCGATTACGTAATTCTGTCTTCACATGTTTCATTTAAGAATAACTTATATCGATAATTGTTGTTCTAATCGGTAAAATGCTGATGAATCCATCACCCTGTTTCTTGATCAGTTAGTCTCTTTGTGACTTTATCATGCCCCTTGTTCGATCAACAATTAGAATATTAAAGTCCAAGACTCCAACTCTAGGGAATTTTTTTAGGTCTTATGATTATTGGGTATTTAATGGGTATTTAAAGTGAGCTTATTTAATTTAACTAAATGAGCTTCATACGTATTGCGAATAGATTTTTTTTGAATGGCCAACAAATAGTTTTTAAGCCCGGTCACCCGAGTAAACTCATTGGCGAAATGTCACACACGCCCGCGAACACAGAAATCGTTGGTAACCTGGCACGCCCAGCAATACAAGAGAAACTCACCACCCAAATGTCCACTGTGATAAAATCCTTGACCCACTTAAAAATATATTGTAACAAGTGAGACTCGAACTCATGACCTCTATTTTAAAAAACCATGGGGTGTCTACTTTCAAACCAATTGATCTATGACTTATTGGCATAGCGCATAGAGTTGGGGTGGGTTTTTTTTTAATTATTTAATTAATTAGCTTATATGTAATAGAAAAACTTATTCATACATCTTCATATATGCACAAAATTTTATCGTATTCTAATGACTCCAACGAATTCATGCTACCTCTACTTGAAACCTACAACCAAAGCATTTACCTTAATATTGAATGATGGCAGGAGGAATAGTTACTTTTTGTTTACAACTTGCTTTGCATAGGGTACATGTTCTTTTTCCTTTTGTTTGTAGTGCCTCCTTCTTAGATGGTATTCTCTGCCTCTTTGTTTTCTAAGCACACAGTATCAAGAGAGAGAAAGGGCTTCCTGGTTGTGGTTTGCCATCGTCTATGTCACCGCCTTAGGGGTGGGCGACTACCGTGTTTACGCCGGGTTAGCCCCATGCTGTCGGCGGTTTGGTGCGCCACGAGGTTCTGCGTTACTCTCACTGTTTGCCCTTATATTTGTGCCTTTGACTCCATTTCTTCTTCAGCGAAGTGGGTTTCGTTGGTGGAGTTCTGCTTTCATTATGATGGTGACTCGGCGGTAGGGGTTGTTGCCGATCCGCCGCCCTTCTATGGTTCAGTTGGACCAAGCGGTGGCCCTCTAGGTGTAAATGGTGGCGACAGTGGTGGTTCAAATCGCCTTTGTCTCCCTACGATCTCCGACGAGCTTGGTGGTGACCTGGTGCATCCGAGTTTGCGATCTAAGGCCTTTAGTTTGGGTTTTGGCTCCGTGGTCGCCAATCTTCGCTCTATGGATGGTCACCAATGGTCGTCGTTGGTCTCCGACCCTTTCGCTGGTTGCTGATTTTTGGCAATTTTGGTGGTGACCTGATGCATCCGGGTTTGCGATTTGTCTCTATTGAGGCTTTTGATTTGGGGCTTTTGGCTTTGATGGTCATCGACCTCCACTCTATGGGTGGTCGTCGGCTAAGCTTCCCTATCTGTTTGTCGCCGACGGTTGTTGCATGCCTGTAGATTTGCTCCCTCTCTGCAGCTCTGACCGCCACAGACCTTCACCGACACTCACCACCATGGTCTGGCGAGGCGTGCCTCGAGTCGCCGCCGCCGCCGCCTCCGCCTCCGATGGACCCGTTGGCCGTTCGGGGTGGATGTTGCATTCCAAGTTTGATGCGGCGAACATGGTGATGATATTTGTTTTATCTGAAATTTTATGTCTATGATGGTCGGAGAGTCTCGATCTGAGATGAGATATGTCGACGATTGCCTTGGTCGATGATGATGTTTGTACACACATTTGAGCCCATTCGATGTTACTATTTTTGTCTGATTTCATTGTTCTAGCTGCTTCATGCTTGCTTACGATTGCTTTGGCGTGGTGATGATGTTTGTTAGATCTGAAATTTTTTGTTAGTGATGATCGGAGAGATACGATCTGAGGCAATATATGTCGACGATTATGGTCGGTGACGATGATTGTACATACATCTGAGACCACTCAATGTTACATTTTATGTCTGATTTTATTGTTCTAACGGTTTCTTAGTCGTTTAGGTTTGTTTTGGTGTAGACGCTTGTCGATGACGATGAACTGTCTCATCTAAGACCGACTGTATCGTTGTTTAAATGTTAGGGAGTAGATTATGTCGAGTGGCTGCTCATTTGTGATGAAGGTTGTTTCATTGGGTGTATTGTTTGACGGGCTGTGATGATGTGACCAGAGTTGATCTGGTTGCCTGGGCGTGGCTGCCGTTCATGGCTAGCAGCCGCAACCAAACGCCGGTTCTGAGCCGTGACATTACAGACTTATTATCATGTCTATCGCGCAACGCACGTATGGGTTACAACTAGTTATATATATAAGTAGATAAATGAGTCTCATTTATAAGTAGATAAATTTAATAACAAAAAATAAGTGATAAAATAATATAGAAAATAAGCTACAGAATAATGGGTTTACCCACCCGCGTGATGCGACCGGTAAAATGTAAACTACAGAGAAAAAAATTATGTACAATAGAGTGATTGTGCTTTGTGGCTTTTTTAGATTCGAGAATTGGATAAAATTTATATTTAAACGTTAATAAAAACAAGCGCGACGCAACGGCAATTGCATTGTTGCGAAAATGAGGAATAAGGAACGTCAAATTGAATTTAAACAAACACCATAAAAATATATTGTATTTTACTCGAATTAATTTTGTTTACGGTAAAACGTAAACTACAGAGAAAAAAATTATGTACAATAGAGTGATTGTGCTTTGTGGCTTTTTTAGATTCGAGAATTGGATAAAATTTATATTTAAACGTTAATAAAAACAAGCGCGACGCAACGGCAATTGCATTGTTGCGAAAATGAGGAATAAGGAACGTCAAATTGAATTTAAACAAACACCATAAAAATATATTGTATTTTACTCGAATTAATTTTGTTTACGGTAAAACGTAAACTACAGAGAAAAAAATTATGTACAATAGAGTGATTGTGCTTTGTGGCTTTTTTAGATTCGAGAATTGGATAAAATTTATATTTAAACGTTAATAAAAACAAGCGCGACGCAACGGCAATTGCATTGTTGCGAAAATGAGGAATAAGGAACGTCAAATTGAATTTAAACAAACACCATAAAAATATATTGTATTTTACTCGAATTAATTTTGTTTAAAATTTATATTGAAAGATTGATAATGATAAATAATATGCATGTTGCATCATCATATTGAAAATGAATGAGAAAGTAATATTAAATATAAATAAAAACTAAAAACAGCCAGGTAAACTGTTGGCTCAAACCATTAAACCTAAGGGCTAAGTTAGCTTTCGAGAGTAATTCTGAAATTATTTAGTTATGTAAAGAAAAAAATTAAATAAAAGCCATACGGACCAACTACTTTAATTATATATAGTAAACATTTGATAAAAAATAATTTAAAAGATTATGAAAACTAATTATAAAGACTTTTTAGATTGATTTACCTCTTTTGTATATTATATATAGCACGCTAGTTTTTAATTTTGAAATAGAATATATCAATTCAACTTCTAAATCTTTTTTAGTTTTTTATTTGACATGGAAAATAAAATCTATTAATCATAAAAAATAAAAAAATGTGATTTTGTTTTCGCACGCATATACATACACTAGCTTTAGTAAACCCGTGTATTACACGGGTTGAACAAATAAAATATTAAATATATTAAAAATTTATAAATTAAACATTTTGTTTCAAACCAAACCATTTTAAAAAAAATATCATTTTTCAAAATTTTCTTACTATAACTCCTAGTTTTAATTATTTTTTTATAAAAAATTTACTTTTTAAAAAACTAATTTTAAAGTATTTCGTATTTTTAAAAAAAGTTTGATATCTTAGAAATTTTCTTTTGTAAAAGTTTGATTTTATAGAAATAACATTAATAAAAAGATTTATTTCTTAATTTATTAAAAAACTATTATTGACCTAAAAATAAATAAATAATATTATTACTAATTAATGTAGTTATTTAATAGGAGATAGAAGTGAGAAAATTTTGATGAGAATGAATGTGGTATTGACATGTGGCAATATTAGTTACCCTTTTATTTGAGTAGAAAGATCTATGGTTCCAATAAACTTTCACACATAAAAACAACCGTTATCTAATATTAAAACTTTTCTTCGTTAAAAGTAAATTTTATATAATAATATGCATAGGGAACACATAAAAACAATCGTATTCTAATGACTCCAACGAATTCATGCTCTAATGTAGGGCTGTTCACGAATCGAGCCGAACCGATCAGACCTTTGCCCATGTTTGGCTCGTTTCCAAACCGAACCGATCTGATCGGCTCGTTTACAACCGAGCGGAAAATCGAACAAGCATTTTTCGAGCGTTAATTTTTCGATCGATCGTCGAGCGAGCACAAACGAGCGATGAACAGTTTGTACAACTCAACTATCTAGTGTGTCATCCAATTTATATTGTAATAAGAGACGATGCCAATGTTGGGTCTTAAGTTTTAATAACTTAAGATCCACATTTTATAAAATAACATTTTCATGAATAACAATATGTTGTGGCTAGCGATAAGACTAAGACTGTAGCCGATGAGGCAGTGAGCATATTGCAGAGAACGATACATAAGATCGAAAGATAATCGGCTAAAAATAAAAGCGGGATCAAAAATTTTCTTCTAACGACTTAGGGATTCACTTTTATGCTTAGTGTTAAATTCTTTATTAGGTTAATTGATCTAATATGTATAAATATAATTGTATACTTGTATATGGTGAGTCAAATCTACTGCAGTGGTATGTATAAGTTATATATATATATATATATATATATATATATATATATATATATATAAATAATATAAAATAATTCGAGCCGAACCGAGCCGAGCGGACCTTTGCTCATGCTTGGCTCGTTTACAAACCAATCCGAGCCGATCGACTTGTTTGCAGCCGAGCATAACTTCGAAAGAGCATTTTTCGAGCAAATTCCGAACGATCGTCGAGCAAGCGTCGAGCGACGATCGCTTTGAACAGCCCTACTCTAATGTCAAGATAGGTTGGGCCACCTATTCGAGAATTTATAATCAAAGAATTTTGTCATATATTTTTTTTATAGAAGAGTAGTCACTTCTAGAGATCTTTCTTTATAATATAAAAAGTGAATTCTAGTTTTTTTATTATGGTTTGCTAATTTTTGTCATTTTTATTCAAAAAGGTTTTTTTTTACATTTGGCTCCCCAAATTTTAAAAAAATTATCATTTTCATCCAAAAACATGAATTTCATGAAAGAAATTTTATTAGCAATACGTAAACATAGATTAAGATTTTGTTTTAATATGAAAATTTAAATTAGAACCCTTTTAACGATAAATATTTTACGTTATAAAATAATTGAGCTAACATTTTTGTATGAAAATAACAATTTTTTCAAAACTTAAGGAGACAAATAAATAAAATGATAAATATGATCAAATCATAGGAAGTAAAACGATAATTCACTTTAATATAAACAACAAATATCTTAAGACATGGGCAATGTATCACCACACACTATATATAGATCTCACTTGTCTTTTCTTTTGGCAACTAAACCAAAACACCTATGCAATGTTTTCCTTTAACATGTTCTTATTCTTTATTTTCATCCTCATGATCGGAGTTCCATTATGGAGGCGGTACATCACCAGTGTCCGTCGCAACAAACTACCACCCGGTCCAATACCTTTGCCCCTCATCGGAAGCCTCCACTTGCTCGGAAACCAACCCCACCGATCCCTCTACAAACTATCCAAAAAGTATGGTCCCATCATGTCTATCCGCTTAGGCAAAGTCGAAACCATTGTACTCTCATCGCCTAAGGCCGCCAAACTCTTTCTTGGAGACCATGATGCTGATGTTTCTTCGCGTCCGAAAGGCCAAATAGCAAAGTACTTCTCGTATGGATCCAAAGGAATGGTGTGTAGTGAACATTATTCTCATTGGCGCGCTCTTAGGAAAATATGCATGATGGAGCTTCTAAGTTTAGCGAAAATTAACGCTTTTGCTGGCATCCGAAGGGAGGAAGTCGGGTTGATGTTAGAGCGGATTAGAGATTGCTCAATGAAGAATGAGGTTGTTAACTTAAGTAATGTTGTGGCTAAACTGATAGCAAATACCACATTTAAGATGCTTTTTGGAAGAAAAGATTATGGAGGAACTAAGTTTATGAAAATCGTTCAAGAGGCTTCTGAATTGGCTGGTACCTTCAATTTGGAAGATTTTGTTCCTATTTTAGCACCCCTTGATTTTCAGGTAAAATTCTTAATGTTTGTTATTATAGCTTATAAAACTTTGTGGGGATAACATATGTTTCTGAACAATATTACTTAAAAGTAAGGTATGTTTTTGGTCTAGTAACATACTTAAAGGTAAGGGATATTTAAAGTATGGTTTTAAGTTTTAACGATTTTTATACTAAACCGTTAGTAATAGTTTTTTACAACTATAATCCAAAATCATACTATTGGAATTAACGTGCACCAAAACCATGGACCATTACTAGCGATTTGGCTTCATTTAATTCCGCGGCTTGGGGATTTAAAGCATTTATTTATTATAAGATAACGCAAATGCAAGTACAATAAAGAAGGGATGATAATGTTTGAACGCTTTATAGTTATTTTCCTAAAGTCAAAACATATACATGCTTTGGATTACGGATTAAGTTAGTTTGAATTCATCAATGATCCTCAGTTAAAGTAGTTGAGTTAAGGTATGCAAAACAATTACAAACGAGTAGGTCATGGGTACGAGTATCGCTCGGAGCAAAAATACTCTGGGTTAAGCCAATGGGGTTTTCGTAGTTGTGGGTTTCCTCCTGAGTAAATTGAAGGTGCGGTCCCGGTTGGCAAATATATATGTGAGCCCGACGAAGATAACCATCATTCGTCGAAGTAGGGTTGTACATTTGCCGTAAAAAAAGTTAGTTTGGATTTATTATGGGCCTCTGACTCGACTTGCTGGTGGTAAGATAGTGTATTTCTCAATCAAAGGTCATACGTTTAAAGTCTACAAAGTGTAGGTGTGCTAATTGTATAGTAAAATAGTTGTGAAGCAGTAAGTGCGTTCGTCGTTATAATAAAAGGAATTACACACTATAGATTACGAATTTATTTAGTTTGGGTTCATTATGAGCCTCCAACTATAGATATTATGGTGGTAAAATAGTGTGCTTCTCAATCACAGATTAAGAATTTAAAATCTAAAGTGTATGTATGATGATTTTTAAAGTAATCGAATTTGATCTGCTGCATTTATTATCTAATTGTTTGGATTGTGATCTGATCCAAGATGCAACTAGTTTGACGCTTTAACAAAAGGATGATGGTGCCGACCATGCCTATCCCTACGCAACTAACCTAACCCATCACTTTCCCCCTAAATAGGTTAATTTCATTTTTTTTTAAATATTAAATTTTATCTTTCTATATAGAGATTTTCAAAGCTATTGTAAGCATAACAATCGTATCCCACGATGGGGCTCACGAAAGACAAAAGTTGCATATTTCTCTTTAATTTATCTTAAATGTAATAACAAAAAGTATCCCATTACACCCTTCTTAAATCAACTTCAAATATATTCAATCTTTTGAAATGAACAATATGTTATAATGACCATCCACATTTGAATATCCAATATATTGGCATTGATGATCAATGTTACTGTTTAGTAATTGAAGATCGTTAACTTATTTTCAAGCTCAGATTACTTCAATATCCATGCTCTAATAGGTTATTAACCTCGTTAAATTTCTTTTTTGTTAAATATTACATATGATCATTTGGACACAATCTAAGTTTTCAAAGCATTCACGATGAAATAGCCAAAAATTGCATGGGGGTCATTTTTACATGTTCATAATTTTCTATTGATCTTTGCCACAAAAACTATACTAAAACAAGCGAGTATAGTTTAATATAACTTTTTAAAATTACATAGACGATAATGAGAGGTATTGCAGCGTATATAAGAATGTGCATTTTGTTAATAAAACAAGAAAGTATACAAAAAATAGGTAATCTTGATTAGCATCGTCTTAGGATACACAACCGTTATGTATAACTTGTACGATCTACCATCTCCTCTATTCTATTTTATTTTTGTAGGGCGTGACTAAACGTATTAAGACAATTAGCAAGGCATTTGACGATTTGCTAGAGGCCATAATAGCTGACCATGAACAAGACATTGATACCAGAACTCATGCTAATATGGATTTTACTGACGCACTATTGTCATTAAAATCCGAGGGTTCAAATACTGCCAATGACATATCCCAAGCAATGGACAAGACAAGCATGAAAGCACTTCTAGTTGATCTGATAATTGGTGCCGCGGATGCTTCAACAACATCCATGGAATGGGTTTTATCTGCGCTCATTCGACATCCAAGGGTAATGAAGAAGCTTCAACAAGAGCTAAAAGAAGTAGTTGGAAATAAGAAGTTTGTAGATGAGACAGATTTGACAAAGTTAAGCTACTTACACATGGTAATCAAGGAAACTTTTCGATTATACCCAACTGCTCCATTACTTGTTCCACGTGAATCTTTAAATGATATAACGATTAATGGGTATTACATACCCAAGAAGACTCAGATTCTAGTTAACTTTTGGGCATTTGGGCGAGACTCGAAAGTGTGGTCTGAGAATTGGCATGAGTTTCTTCCTGAACGGTTTCTTGACAAGGTTGTTGACGTTCGAGGACAAGATTTTGAGCTTATCCCTTTCGGCTTGGGCAGAAGAGGATGCCCAGGAATGAATCTAGGATTAGTTAACACTGGTTTGGTGGTTTCTAATCTGGTTCATTCATTCAATTGGGATCTACCAAATGGTATGTCACCTGTTGAATTGGACATGAGTGAGAAGTTTGGTTTGAGCATGCCTAGAGCTAAGCCCTTACTTGCGATACCAGCTTATCGCCTATATAAAGAATTGGATAACTGAATTGTCTGAAAAGACCTAAGAAAATGTAATAATAAATGAATTCTGTTGACAATAAACTCCCTAATCATTTGAGTGTTTCTTGTTAACACACATGCGTTGCACTTATGATCAAAGTAAATATGAAAGGTTCAAACATATAGATTGCATACATAACAACAAGACAGACACGGGTATTTATACCCCTTTACATGACAGTTACTAAGGTATATAGTGGCGGTTAATTTGGCGCCAATAACTGTCCTTGACCCGTATATCCAAACTGACCCATACTACTATACACATTAGTTATATGGATTACATAACATACATACACATTTATACTAATTAATTACATGCTAAACTTATTTTCCAACAAATTCAAATTTGTTACTTCTTTCGCATACAAGGGTCTATCAGTTAACTTACTTTTTCTAGTGAAGCAAGGGATTGATACTTAAAGTTTTCATTAGGTAACTTTAGTGATGTTCTGCGCATTGCTGCAGGGTGGCACACTGTGCCTATAGCAGAATAAAAGTGAATTCGTTTGTATTTACATAATGGCGATAAATGTATACCAATGAATTTATAAAATAACAAACAGTTCATTTCAGTTCTTGCGTAGATCATAGTAAATGTCTCAATTAAAGGTGGACAATACAGATAAAGAGACAATTTTTTTAAAACAATCAAACACAGGAACAACAAATGTCCTGCGGTGCTTTTTTTGTTAACCAGCTTCTATTTATTTGTTTGAAGAAACATAAACAGAGGCAACCTATAAATCTGACGTACACATAATTAAATTCAAACGAAACGTATAGATACATTTTAGACTGAACATAATCTACTTTAAACTGCACATTTAGACACTATCTGGAGCTACACATAATCACAATTAAACTGCGCATTTAGTTATTATCTGGCTGCACATAATCAACTTTAGATTACACATTTAGATATTATTTTGAGCTCCACATAACTTAATTATAAAAGAGATAACGGTGACTGAATGCTCGCTTAATTGAAAGTTTAGGAGCGGTTGTAAGCACATTCATTAACTCAAAGAGACTTGAATTATTCATTTGTATGCACATGCAAAGTAAATAATTTATAGCTACCCAAGACAGGTTATAAATGTTCTGTATTATTCCACCTTTATGTACCATCTTTTTTTTATTAGATCAGAATATGTAGCTGCTAAAATCCTTTATACCTTGCATGCGGGTTGTCTCTATCCATCAGTGGCTCTTGTCATGTCTGTTGATAGAAAAGCTAGTATCTTTGAGTAACTACTAACAAAATGATACACTTTGAATTTGCAAAGAAATAGATTTATGACCAATTGATAATAGAGGTTGAAAGTTAAGAGAATAAATTATGATGTAAAGCATCTTCTACATCAGTGGTATGTAAAAATGAAATGATAGTATTGATTTATTAGTAACATTTACATATACATTGTTTTAGACTTATAAAAAAAATAAGGACTTAAGCAAGTTCTATACTAACTAGAGAAATTGAAGATTGTATCAAAGACATTTAGACAAAAACATAGTGGGCATTCAAAATGATTAGCTAATTAAATGATGTCAATGTAGTATCCAAGCAACACCTTTTGGTCACAAAGCTATACCAACATACATCAATCTCCTAGAAAAATATAAGTTTAGGTTGAATTGGAGAACACCCATGATAGAATTCAGAAACATCAATGTTGAAGAAAAAGAAAAACAATTCGTTTCCAACTTCTCCTGTTTAACCTCCAACAGAAGCAAACAGTTGCTGAACAATTAGTCTAGGTCAAGTTTGAAGCTACGTACGAATTTCACATGTTACCTGTGAATCAGATCAAGGATGTATATTTTTGAGTGAATGTTGAAGAAATGAAGGAGAAGCAGAGCTAGAAAATAAATAAACATGAAGAAATGAATGATCATAATAAACATATGTTTCATGCTTAACATATAAATAAATATGTACAAATTGTCCTGAAGAGAATGGAGAGATATTTGACTTATTAGTTAATTAATTTAAAATAAGTTTTGTTTATAAGGTATTTCTAAATTTATAACAATTAGAGAGAGGAGAGAGAAAATTATAAAGATGATTAATAAATAATTAATTGAAAAGAGAAAACTCTATCAGATTACTATTATACCCTTATATTTTATTTTTTACTTTAATGATTAAAAAAATAGTGAGTGATCTAGATTGGTTATATATATATATATATATATATATATATATATATATGGTAAGGAAAGGTTGTTAACCCACCTTTATTTCGATAATCCTTTAACATTAATGTAACAAACACTTACACCATTATTATGTAGTGTAACTAACTTTTACACCGTGTTACAACATTGATGTAATAACTTTCCCTCCATTTTTTTAAAATTTCATCCTTTTTTTAAAACCGTCTTAACCTTTTGTATGATGTTATTTTTTCATACAAATTACACCACTAAATAGAGCATTTTAATACCTTTAATTCAAGTATAGTCTTGATATATTTTTTTAAAAAATTTTTTACGTTAATTGTGGACCACAAGTTTACCACTGTAACTCGAACTTACAATGATAACGTGGCATACTATGGACCACTAGTTTGGTTAATGGATTATCGCAATAAACAAGGGTTAGCATTTGTTATCTATCCTATATATATATATATATATATATATATATATATATATATATATATATATATATATATATATAGGGGATGGATCACTTGAAAACCATGTTATATATGAAAACCATGAAAACTATGGGTTACATATATGTAAGTACGTATTACAAAGTGTACAATTAATAGATACGTATATGTAGGGGTTATGTATATGTAAGTACGTGTTACCAAGTGTATAACTACGAGTTGTGTACATGTAACTCATACAAGTTACGTATACGTAAGTCGTTTAGTCATCATTGTCATTCTTTGTAGTTTAAACTAAAAAATATATAATGACATCAAAAAATAAAATTGAAGCTTAATCAAATATACTTTAAACAATTAAAAGGTTAAATCAATTATCAATTATGTGATTGGACAGTGGTGGTTTATACGGTTTTTAATTATAAGCATAGTTTTCATTTGATCCCTCCCCTATATATATATATATATATATATATATATATATATATATAAGGATCCTAAGAAAACCAATTAGTTTTGAGAAAACCAAGAAAATCAATTTTAACCAATCAAAAATTTTTGTTATTTATATATATATATATATATATATATATATATATATAATTTTCAAAGGGTGTTTTAGTGATTGTATATGTAAAATATTTTTAGTAAATAATTATGGTTTGACTAAAATTTCATATTTTACTCCATGTTTGAACAAATGAAAAATAATTCAAACAATGCATCGATCTTTTTTTTCATTCACCAGTTTGATATTTTTTCCAGCAAAACAAAGCATGGATCTTCTTCCTCATTCTTTCTAATGTGGTGATTTAATCGGTTTTACAAATCCAATTTCTAGTAATCTTTAATCCATTCTAGCATTTTCTATATTCAAGAAGGTGATGGAGGGTTAGAGGTTAGCGAAAAAATGAAGATGAAACCAACAAAAACCAATGAAATCAAGTCTTCAATTGAGTCTTAATGAAATCGATTGATGGACGGGTTCACGAGGACATTATCGTTGCTCAAGAAACTAACAAAAATGGTTGATTCTCTTACCGCCATGGATGCTAACAGAAGGAAGAAGATGAAGACATGTTTATGTAACTTAGGTTACATATACGTAACTTCGCTATATTATGATTTGGTTGTTTGTTCATCTTCATCTTCGTCAAGTGACATATACGTATGCAACTAAGCATACATGCTTACATATACTTAAACATGATTACATATACGTAAGATGGTGGGTAGGAAAACCATGAGGTGTTTCATTTCATCTTCATCAAGTTACATATACATAATACGTGCTTACATATATGTAAGCAGGTTAACTTGGATGCTGACATATACATATTTTGGTTGGTTATGTGTTTATATATACGTAAATAGGTTTACATATGGCTACAGTATACATATTTAAGTTGGTTCTGTGTTTACATATACGTAAGTAGGTTTACATATGCTTGCACCTACTCATTGCTAATAAATTTTTTGGAAAACGATGAAGATGAAGACAATTATTGATAAAGATGAAGGATACTAAAGTTTGGTTGGTTATGTGTTTATATATATACATACATACATGCATATATATATATATATGTATATATAGAGGGAATGAACGGTTGTTAACCCATCTTTATTGCGATAACCCATTAACACCAATGTAACAAACACTTAAACCGTGATTATGTAGTTAACTAACTTTTACACCGCGTTACACCACTCATATAACAATTTTTTCCTCCATTTTTTAACACAATTGCATCCTATTTTTAAAACCATCTTAACTTTTTTATATGGTGTTTTTTTATTCAAATTACACCATTAAATAGATCATTTTAATATCTTTAATTCGAGTATAGTTTTGCTATATATATATTTTTTTAAATTTAACTTTTATTGTGTACCACTAGTTTACCACTGTAACTCTAACTTATGCAAGAATGAAAATTACGTGTGAAATTATAACGCAAGTGTAAGAATTAATCACACGAATATGGAATTATCACACAAAGGTGAATTATTACGCAAGAAGGTATTCTTGCGTGATGAATCCCTTCTCAAACTTCATACATTTCGCATGAACAAGACACTTTGTATAGTAACCATCCTATATATATACTAGCTTTAATAATCCGTCTATGATATGAGTTGATTAAATATAATATTAAATATAATAAAAATTAATGACATTTTAAGATAAATCAAAATTACATATTTGTAAGTACTATAAGTAATAAACAATGATATCCGCTATTTAAACTTCTGTTTTTAAACTTTTTTTTGTTTTTTCCAAAAAAAATTAACATTTTCACAACAAACCGTCTTAAAATAATATTATTTTTTAAAAATTTTCTTACTATAACTTTTAATTTTAATTATTTTTTATTTATAAAAAATTTACTACATAAAAACACCAATTTTAAAAATATTTCGCATTATAAAAATGTTTAATGTTTTAGAAAATTTCTTATCTTATAACTTTTTTAAAATATCATTAATAAACAGATATCTTTTTAAATTTATTAAAAAACTATTTGTAATTTTAAAAAAATTTAAATAATATTATTAGTAAATAATATAAGAAGCAAGAAAATTTTGATGAGAAAAAAATATGAATACTTTCATGTGTACCACTTAGTTACTATTTCATTATAATAAGATGATAATTGTAACATCATCTAGTTCTTAATTCCGATCCGTCCAGTCGACCAATGCGGCAGTCAATTCGTTGTTCGATTCGGTTCTAAAAACATTGACTAGGAGAAAAGAGGACAGAGAGCGCCACCTATAAGCGAAGTAGAGAAAGGCACTCAACCAAGACGAGCAGGACCGTGAGGTTCTGATCTTGTAATAAACATAACTACGACTAATGGATATGGATATAGGTTTATATATAATTTGTGAATAAAAATCAAGCCCAGTAAAATAGGTGGGGTTGGTCTGTTAAACTATACCCTTACTAAAATAATAATATAAATCTTTATGTAAAAGAAAGATTTTAAGCATTTGAGTACAGTAAATCAACTTTTGAGCATTAAATATGTTTTCACTATAAACATTACATCTTTTTATCACTTCTTAGTTCTGACTATCATAACACAGGTCAAATAGACTTTTCATGCACCAAAACATCAGATGAAGTATGCCCCATTGAACATGAAAAGAACATGTAGTAAAAAAGAAACTCTCTCTGTATTCTGTAAGAAGCTAGAATATGTTCCTGATGATGACTATGTAAACTTAACTAATATAACCAAATATTTCACAAATTGGACTAAATCTACTAATGCAACCTGGCTTCAAAAAAAAAGACTTTACACGTAAAACTGAATTAGTTGTCAATGTTGAGGCAGTGCTGGTCTCTTTTCCAACATCTCATAAAAGATGACAAAATTCTCCTGCACCCACATTCCGGGGTTATGGTCAGGTTTTGAAAACAGAGAATCAGAGGTGACAGTTTCAAGCTGATCGGCTTGGGACGCATGTGTATTTCAAAGGGGTCAAAGACATATTTTGCTAAAAGGGGAAGGGTTGTAAGTTGCCCAAAATCTATTTATAATGCACATAATCTTCAAAAATGATTTTCACTCAAAAAAGACTCTTAAATAATAATGTATGTTTAACCGTAACTATGGCATTAGTTATTTATTATAAAGATTTGGAAAATTGACAAAACTTGCTATTAGGTCAACCCACCACCCCTCTTTCTCTAAAAAAGAAATTGTTTTGAATGTAGTAAAAGAATAATACTTCCCAAACAAACATGTAACGCAACCTGCCAGAACCCCGACCACTAATAGAAATGAACTAAGAAGTCAACCTTGCGTATTGTTTCCCAAGTGTTTGGGTCAAAACAAATATAAGAACCTCTCTCATATGTGCTTGTCTTCACAAGAGGTTCCATGTTTGCATGCCTCATAAACCACAAGCGGTGCTCTCGGTGATAAAACCAACCTCTGTTATGCCTGCAAACAACAATCACAACTGACAATATTTATTACTAAATTTAAATTTTTTTCGACCCGCCAATTTCCACCTTCAATCATGAATGATGAACATGTAAAGAAAGCAGACTTCAAATGTAATGGGGATAACTTACAGCTCATTTGCAGCATACAATTGGGCTTCATCTTTAGGCATGCTGCATGTATCATTAGGCGATTAATACTCGTTAGTTAATAAACATTACAAGCAGAGAGACAAAATGCACTCAAAATTTTAGAATCTACCTGCAAAAGATGTAGAAAAGTGTGTTTAACTGAAACTTAGAAAAATACCGTTGCTGCCACAATTCATTGTAGAATTAACCAAGAAGTTAAATAATTATGGAACAGATGTTAACTACAGACAATAATAAAAACTTGCTCACATTCAAAGCCGGTGCTTGTTTGAAATAATAACATTGGGGCACAGTGAAATCAGGATCTCCTTTGGCCGGCTCATCTGACCATGGAGAACCAAATGTTCTGTAAAGATTTTCTGCTGAATTTAGATTTAGCCCAAGAGTGGTCAAATCAATCCCAAGAGCAATAGATGTCAAATCAGGGTCACTCATTCTGATTACACCCAATAGACCAAGCAAACCAAATCTATCTCGAGAAGTTTGTCCAGCCTGCATCGACTTTATGCCTTGGTCCCTGAAGGACTGACCCGCACCAGGTAATTGTTGCAGGCGAAATTGAGATTGAGACTGGTTCTGCTGTGGTGGATAGTGCTGCATAATTTGGTCAAATGAACCGACTCCAGAAATTGCGTTTACAGAATTTAGAGGTCTTAAACCTACACCTGGTGGTCCACTGGCCTAAAACAAATAAAAAATATTGTTTACGTAATTTCAAGCAATTAGACAATTCAAACAGAATTGCTAGAAAAAGTAATCTTTACATAAACTAACGATAATAATACCTGTGAGAGGTATGATGAATGTGATCCTTGGAACATATCTGAACCATGCAAATGGTGAAGATCCTGGTTGATGCTTTGTTGATGTGGATGAGGTGATGATAATGTTCCTCCCAAGTTGAATCCTGAAGATCTTCCCATCTGCATTTATAGAACCACAGAACATAAGATGCAGAACTGAGAAGAAGAAAAAAGGTGCCACCATAAGCAAATCTTATCACTAACAGAGAAATGTGTAGACTGCACCATGGACGCATTCTCATGTAGTTGTTCCTTCTGGTGCAAATCAATTGCATAATCAGCATTGCCACCTGTCATCTAAAACATAGTTAGTAATCTAGGGTGGGGAAGGCAAAGGGGGTCAGTTGGTCTGGTGCGGAAACAGGTGAAATGGGTCAGGATGGGCAGATCCGCAAACATTTTTTTCTTATTGTTTCTTATTATTGTGAAAATTAAAGATATTGATTTACAAAATACACTTATGAAATTATATGCATGAATCACCTTTAAATCCTGGTAAAGCAGGAAAATCTTCATTCTGGATGCTAAATTCTTGATTTTGCTGTACAATGGGACTAACACCAAGGCCTTGTTTTCTTAAAGAACCTGAAATTTCAGGTTCAATTAAAAAAAACCATAAATAGCATAAAGAAATCCAAGATGCAAATATCACACAGCCATTTTCACCTATTTGTCCTTGGGCCCCACCAGAAGAACTAGGCCGACTACTAAGCTGAGGAAAATCATTTATATCAAATGTTGAACCGTCAGTGTTGTTCACATCATTCATCATTCCCATCGAGTTAACATGATTTTGAGAAAGTGGGCCACCTGAATGATAAGAATTCCCAAACATAGACATTACTTGTGGAGAAGCTGCATTAAAAAAAACGAATCATCACTACTATAACAGATTTATGTTTAGTCCCTCAAATTTGTAAGTCAGTAACATTAGTCCCTCATATCTATTGGTCAACACTATGCTGCTAAGACAATATACCTTGTGGAAGCATTCCACCCATTAATCTATTTGATCCCTGCACGCCTACATTTCCAGTCCCATTATTAGTGTTTAAACTTAAGCGAGAAGAGAGGCCCGGCATGGATAAACCGCCACCCGTATTTAAGCTTCTACCAGCATTACCACCACCAATAATGTTTCCAGCTAAGCCTGTTATTCGCGGGCCTGAATTTCCTAAAATAGTAGAAACACCACCGGTGTTTATGCGGTTGCCAATTGCTGCAGAGGTAGGAAGAATTCCAGGAATTGAACTGCCAACTGCATTTAAGCCACTACTAAATCCTGGGTTTCCAACAACACCCATGCCACCTGGCCCACCTCTATTTGCTAGCCCCGGATGACCATGCGAATTGCCATGAGACATCTTCAAAATAACAGATTATGGAATAAAATGTTAGACAATGGAAATATATGAAAAGATATTCTGAGAAGTGCAAGTAATTAAGTACCTGCGTAAGAGCGACAGGAATATTAGATGTAAACCGCCCACTAGAAAGGTTTCCACTTGGTTGTTGAAGGCCACTTGAAGAGAGATTAGTCATTGACGAATTTCTTGACATGTTGGGTACATTGAAATTACCATGGTAGTTATGGAGCCCTTGCATAGATCCTGTATAGATTAATTATTCCCATGTAAACCAAGTAGGAAGTACTAGTTGATAAGTATAGAGATCAGTGAAATCCACTAACCACGGTGTTGGAAAACAGGGGAAGGTGCACCAGATTGAGCAGAAAAGGATGCAGAAAATGGCTGACCGGCTATATTATCTTGAAGATTTGAAGCTGATCTGTTCAGTGACGACTGAAACCACAAGTATAATAATTGAATAATATGATAAACAATAATCACACAAACAAAATCAATAGTATATAGTGGTATCACATTGCTGGAATCTGAATGCTAAATGTTAAATATGTAAGTGTTTAAAATGTGAGCTGACAGAAGTGTGTGAATGTGAATAATTGTCCATTTTCACCTTCTAAGTTCTAAACAACTAACAGTAACTAATTATATTATAATAGATCAATTAGTAAGATATATATATTTATATCTATGTATGTGTGTGTGTGTGTATAAAAAGCCATTCTATTCAAATCTTATCTTTAATAGTTCGGAAACTTTTAATATGTACCAGACATTTTTAGGCCTCAGATGGAAAAGATTTGTCAAATAATCATATATTAAATTTCAATATGTAAAATAATCAGGTATATTTGCCATTAAAGTTAAAAGTGATTTGTCAAAAGAAATTGGCCACAACAACTCATTTGACTCATCAAACATCCAATGTTAATACAAATACTGAACAAAATAAGGACTCAAATAAGCAACTTAAAACATTTTTGTATGATTTAGATAAGGAAGGTGCGGTACATTATTAAGCAATCCTGACATTGAAGGAATGTCAAGATGTCATGCAGAAAAGTATTTCGTGACGAATTGCCTTTCTTCTTCAAAATAGTGTGCTAAAAATTGCTTTTTAAGCTCCTCTCTATGCCTTAATAGCCTATTATCTGAAAATAAGATCAATACAATATTGAATCATCAAGTCAAAATACAAACTACAAGGGTAAACAATAAAAGAAAATGGAAACTTATGATACATTACCCCCTATCTCCTATTCTCCTCAATCATGGACACAACTTTAGGGTATAATATTCATGGAATTTCATTAGAAAATTAATTAGTAGTTACTACAAGAAGTTTCACAAAATTAACCAGATGCTGGTCGTGCTCCGTTTAAAATGTAATCAAGATCTCATCATGTTATGTTGTGTTATTCAACTAAATAAACAATAAAAAATCTTACCCTTCCAAAATAGTTGTAAAATAATTCAAAACAACCAAGGATAATAGGACTTAAACTATGAACATATCAGCTAAAATACTGGTAAATCTGCAAATGAGGGATAACTTAAACTGTGATCAACTTCTAGAGTCCTGTCACAATCAATTTAGATAAAAGGCCCAAAAGATGCATTAACGACCATATAGGAATCTGCGACAACTGGAAACGATATGCTTAACTAATAGCGCCCCTTCACTTAATCAATACCAATTATATCTTATTAATTGTCTCATGGGGGCTACAAACATATAACTTTAACACTAGAATGATAACTATCAAGTCAGAAACAAGTACAAACAAAACAAACATATCAAGTAAATCCTACTCATAACAAACCTATGGGTAGGGTCTGGGGAGGCGGGTGAGGGCAAACTTTTTCTATGTCCCAGCAGATAGAGCGGCTACACCCATTGTGACCTCCAGCTACAAAACTTTTTTTTTGTTTGATGGACAAATGGTAATCCCGATAGCATACAATGAGGCAGCATACATGAAACTAAGAGAATCAAAATGCAGAAAGTAGGAACAAGCTAAGGCAAAGCTAAGTTAAGGCGAACAAAAGCATAGGAAACAAGCTCAAGCAAAGCTAAGCCAAGACAAACAAAAGCTTATAAACAAACTAAGGCCCCAATACACATTCTCCTAAAAGTCCATACCCTTAATCTAACGTTTTCAAGAACTCCTGTCACCGATCATGTAATCAGTCTAACAGGTCCTGTCCAATCTACTCACCCCAAGTTTGTTCAACTCCACCTCTTCTCCTTCTTCTCTCCACAGGGAGACATGTTCATTCAAGCATATTCAACAGCTATCTACAATACGAATGAGCGAGGCATACCATCCTGAATATTGAAATGCATCAAATTCCTGCTACTTTAACTATATATATCACAGATATCGAATCGATGGGTCACCTCGGGTAAATAAAACCTGATTTCACCTAACGTTAACTAAAAACCGATTCCTTGTTCTTGATTTTCAAACGATTTTGGGAAGTTCAAAAACCCTAACACGTAGAGATTCGACACTTGAATGTAAGCATACATACATGCGCATACTCTCTGCGTTAGTGTGAGTGCAACAGATAGATTACCTGAAAATGCAGAAAGTGTGAATAGATCTGTCAAAAAATTGTCAAATCGTTAAAGCGAATGTTATATATGCTTCAAGTTGAAGGTGATAAGAAGAGGAAAAGAAAGAGAGAAACAGTGGGGTTGCAATTATATGGAAAGACCCGAAAACGCGAGCCTATAGATCTATAGATTTTATTTTGGGCGTTTTAAAAGCTCATGTTTGTCTCCCTCGGATCTCAATTGAAAATGTATGTTTTTAAAATCGAACTGGATAATGTATCGGACGTTTTAAAGGTTTATTGGTTGAACTGGTTGGGTTTAATTTAAAAACATGATATAGACATTTAAATATTTAAAAATATAGAGAACATTGGATAGTGTTAACATGTTTCAATTGCTATTTTATTCTATGCATATTACTAGTTTAAATACATTTGTTACATAAAGTGTTGCTTTTATGTTTATCTAATAGTGTTGTAGGCTGACTTGTTAGTTTGTTCGTTGACTTGTTAATTAGAGCCTAGATTTTAACTTTTATAAATTACAAATAAAATTATGACATATTATTTAGATAAACTATAGACGTATGATTTTTTGATATTTATTAATAATGAATACAAAATATAAACTATTATTATAGTTAATAAAATGTCAGTTTGATATCATTATTTCAACGAGTTAATGTAAAATGTACAAAGAGTATTATATTTTGGTTTTAATATATATGAATACCAACGTAAAATACAACAAAATTTTTATTTTTTAAATAATAAGTCGGCTCCGCTCGTTTATAAATAAGCTAAGCCAAAGCCCACATTTTAAGCAAGTTAAGATAAATGGTTCGTATAGGTTTTTGAACCAGACAAGCCCGAATTCACTGTAGCTTGATGCGGCTCGACTCATTTAAACCATAGATTACAATGGCTTTGATTGGGCTTTATCTAGTTATATGTAATATACAACATTAATCCAGCCTTATAAATTCTAAAAATTCTGGCAATATTGAATTCATCGTTCATAAAATCAATTTAAAATAAGTAAATAGGATAATCACAAACCTAAGTAAACCCATATCAACAACACCACCAACGTCAGGGTGATTATCGTTCAACGTTTCACCTTCACTGAAAACAATGTTGATCGGACCGCTATCCACACCTCAACCACCATGATTCAAAATCGATCTGATCTTCTCAATGTTCATGTAAGTAGAAAACATATCTTCCTCAGACACGCCAATGTCTTTGATGCTTCTAGATGACGCATCTAAGGGATCTAATCCTAGGTCTAGATCCTTTGATGACCGGAAGCTTTTCAAATTCATACAAACAAGGTCACCTGTCCATATGCTTCATCTTGTCGTTTAGAAGGGATGAGCGATTAGATGGTGTCTTATGGTGGTGAGGATAAGGGAAGTGATGGTGTGGTGGCGGACATCTAGTGGATGGAAGTGTGGTGGAAAGGAGAAGCAGGATATGTCACACCCTCACCCGGACATTGGGTGTCACAAGATAAGTGAGCAAGAAATTAGGAGTTGTGGTGTATAGAAGGCATCTGGTATGAAATAATTAAGAAAAATAACTTTTATAGAAATAAGATAAAGATTAGGTCTAACAAAATATCATTAGTTTAAAAGACATATTTACCTCTTATCTAATCTGAATTATCCATCAATTAAAAAGTATAAAATTCATAAATCAATAGCCATGAGATAAGTTAAAGAGTTGTTACAATTATGATGGGTTAGCACATGAACTCAATCATATAAATATATATGTATATATACATATATATATATATATATATATATATACATACATATACATAGGGTAAGGTTATCTTGAGAATCATTTTTTTTTGTGAGAACTCTAGTAACCAATATAAGTCACAAACTTAAGTCACATGCAAGTCACATGTCAAATCCACCTTTTTTTTTAATGTTTATAACTTTTTTTTCACAACATTATTTTTTCAAAAAAATTGCACCATTAATTTCAGTATTTTTTTATTTCCAACGCATACCATATTGATATACTTTTTTTAAAAAAATCATCCATCCGTTATTTACACATATGTAAATTAGTCATATGTGTAAAATGACGTTCATAAAAAAACAAGTTTTGTTTATTTTTATAAATTTTTTTATTTTTTTTATGAAAGAGGGAATCAAAAGAAACATTTTCGTCATTTTACTTTTTTTATTTTTATATTATTTTTTGTTTTATAAATTTTTTTATTATGTTATCATTATTTACCATTTTGCCCTTAAAAATATGTGGCTCATATTGGTTCCTAGAGTTCTCACAAAATAAGTGAGTTCTCATTTGAACCCTCCCCCATATACATATACATATATATATATATATATATATATATATATATATATATATATATACTAGCTTTAATAAACTCGTGTATTACACGGGTTGAATAAAAAATATTAAACAAAATAAAATTTTATTAATTATAAAAATAATATTTTAAGATAATATATGATTGAAATCTTTATTATTATAAATAAAATAAAATTATTGTTTCAAAACAAACCTTTAATAAAATGTCATTTTTAAAAACTTTCTTATTATAACTCCCATTTTAATTAATATTTGTTTATGAAAATTTTACTTTTTAAAAACACAAGTTTTAATTTATTTTGTATTTTTAAAAAAGTGTGATATTTTAAAAAGTTTTCTTATTTATAAAAATTACTTTCTGTAGATATGAAATTAATAAAAAATATCTTTTTTGATTTATTAAACACTATTTTAATCTAAAAAATAAATAATATTATTAGTAATTATGTGATTATTTAATAAGAGAGAGAAGCGAAAAAAATTTGGTTATAATGAATGTGGTGTTGTCACGTGTCTCTCCTATTTAATTTTTTATTAGTGTAGGGAGATAAATATAGGGTACGGAACGAATGTTAACCCTACTTTATTGTGATAATCGTGTTAACTTTATCAAAATCAATCAAAATTATTACTTTTTGAATAACATCATTACATATGTAAGGATTATAGAAGATGCTGGTTCACTCAAAACAATCAAGGTGTCTCCTACTGTGACATCCCTCAATTTTAGATCCGTCCATTAACCAAATCTCGTCATCTTTCATAAATTCATATATTGGATTGGTGTTATATATTATTATTGATATTACTATTATTACTTACTATAATACATTATTATTATTATTATTATTATTATTATTATTATTATTATTATTATTATTATTATTATTAAAATTATATATAAAATATCATTCAAGGAAAAATCTATCAAATCGCGCTCACGACGTCTCGAATCTTGAACGCGCTAATATTATATTGCTTCATGTCGTCACCCGTAGATATAGTTTCTTCAAGTTGGTTCGTTAAGGGATTACGTTTTAAAACTTGGGTTAATTAAAAACAGAAATTAAAAGTACAGGGTTCAAAATAATTATTTTTCAAACTAAAAGGAATTTTAATTCTTTAATAGTTTAGGGTCTTAAGTGTAAAATTAATTATTATATATAAATATTTTTTTTCTCTCGGTCGTAACCCTAATGACCCCCCCACCGCCGTGCCATTGTCGAGAACCAAACCTAACCGGTGGCAGCCGACCGAGTGATTTCTTCGTCGTGAATCGCCGCCGGTTGCTATTGTCTTGTCGTTTCGATGCTACACAGGTAAACGATCAACGTAATCCTTGTTTCTTTTTGTTTCGTTAGGTTCGGTTTCATTGACTTGGTTCGGGTTTGCTTTACGGTGGCGTGCGGTTGTGTAGCGGTGGTCCGAGGTGGTGTGCGATGGAGGTGTGTGTGCCGTTGCGTGTGTGTTTCGGTGTGTGTTGTGATCATGTATGTATATGTATATGGTATATATGTGAATGTGATTGTTTGTGTTTCGGTGTGTGTCGTATATATATGTTTGAGCGATGTGTGTGTGATTGAGGGGCACCACACAACAACCTTCAAGACTTCTGTTGTGTGTGTGTGACCTGCGTGTGTGTGTGTGTTAGAGTTTTTTTTTTCGTTTTTATTTATTTATTTGTGTGTGTATGTATGGATGTCCTGCTTGTGTGTGCTTGAGTGATAGTGTGTGTATGGTGAATGAAGCTCAAGCATGCTGTGCTTGTCCTTTTAAATATGTATATATAGTGTGTGTAGGTGTTGTGTGTGTGTTTATATTAAAAATACGTGTGCAGTAGAAAATATATATATAGTGTGTGTTAGTGTGTGTTTGAGTATCATATGTATTATTATATGTGTGATTATGTATGACTCATACATACACATAAATATTTAGTATGTGTATTGGTGTGTGATGAGTATTATATATATATATATATATATATATGAGTATAGGTACTAATATTGTGAGTGTATGTATAAATATATAAGTGCGTGTTGGTTGGTGTAGGTTATCGATTATATGAGCGTATTTTGTTATATGTGTGTGTATTAAAGTATGTACGTGTGTACGTCATATTCATACGTGTATGATTATATATATAAAGTGGGTACGTTATATATATATATATATATATATATATATATATATATATATATATATATATATATATATGTAATGTGTGGGTACACCAACTAGGGTATATAGCAATATGAAAATATATTATGTGTGTGTATGGGAAAATAAGTATAAGAATATCATCACGGTGTGAATCAGGTTATTTATTATATAAATATATATACTTTGATGTGTACTTATGAGCTAATCATATATATACACATATACTTATGCTTAATCATGCGAGTAATCAAATCATTATATATACATAAGTTTAAGTAAATATACTTATATACCTCTTGAGTGATGTTGCGCGTTGAGCCCGAACCAACCCGAGACCGACTGAACGTATCATGATAATCATTAGATTTATTACAAAATTTAATAATATATTGCTATTGGTGTTTGACTGTTGGGCTAACGCTCGTTGCTACAAGTTCTTTCGTTTTCATTATTTGCCGTATTATTTCAAGGTGAGTTCCGCGACCCCTTGTTATTACAATTATTTATAAACATCAAGGGTGAAAAGTATGCTCAACCCTTTTTATGTTGTGAACTCATTTATTCATTCGGGACTATGTGTTACTGTTGGTAAGTAGATATCTAGTACATGCATGAGTTTTCTGTGTGTTTCTTTATTCACAACTATTTAACTCTGGTGTTGGAGCAGACGGACAGGCATTGATAGTACTATTGGGCTGACACCCCCACCCTTGTTTGTTAGTATACTAGTTGGGACTAACAGTGGCCACGGACGGGCCCTAGGGTGAATATGTTCCGACAAGATCTGTGTGGTACGTCATAGGTTTAGTTGTGAGGCTTATGTTTACATGTGATATTGCTTGCCTATAATTGTATGCACTTAAGTCGTGTCAAACAATCACACAACATCAAGTTTATTTATTATTTAAACCTGCGAACTCACCAACAATATGTTGACCTTTTTGAGCATATCTTTTCAGGTAACATGAATCAAGGATAGCTAATTATGAGGCCTTAGTGATGACCTAAGGAATTCGAGCTAGACTTGCTTTGTCCTTATAAACAATGATTGATGACTTGATTTTATCATTCTGAATATCGTTTTACTTAGACTTGTTCCCGGGTTGTGAAAATTCATTTTTATTATGTTTGTTTGACTATGCTGTCGTGAATTGACTAACTACGACACAAGTCACCGTTTGTGTCGGGTGACGTCATGACACGTTATTATATCATTTAATGTTCTCTATTAATTAACAATGTATTATGACGATCCCATCCGTTACATCCTCGTGTTTTCGCTATAAGCGGGGGTGTGACAGATTGATATCAGAGCCATTGGTTATAAAGAATTAGGTGGATTATTCGACCTAGACTATAACCTAAGTACCCACATGTAGTATGCGTAATAGGATTATGTGTGTAATAATATACATGTGAACGTTCTAAGTGCATTATTGGCTATGCTTACATAGCCTGTCTTACAAGTAATCTGTGATATACTTATTTGAGAAAATTATGGGCATTGTATCACCTATTTATACCTTGCGAAAGCTTTAGGTATGCGTATCCTCTCGTTATGTATTTGACTTATTTTCCTATTGGATTGATAAGTGCTACTGTAAGTATTCTTCTAAGGACTTAGGTTGCTAAGCCAACCTTTATTTCATGCGTCTGTTGATGTCACATTTGCTATAGGCACTCTTATTCACAACTTGTTGGGTTAAATCTTGAAAGACAGACGTGCTGGCTAATATGACACTAGTAGACAAGAGACGTGACGTACTCACATCAGATGACTACTTCATCGGATTTTTGTACATGGATTCCTTCGATCGTTCCTTGACCAAGTGAATTCTTTCTCAATCGGTTCCTTTCTACAACCACGGTTAATTAACTTTTGATAGTAACCATATCTTTGATACTCCAATCATGGATAATACTCTGTACTTGATAAGATATGTTAACTCGGATAGGAGGAGCTAGGAGTGACCATGCAAAGCAAATTACCATTATGGGTGCACACGTAATTGCAATTTGCAGTGCATGCGAAGCCTAGCAAATCTTACTGTTAGATAACGATCATATTAGTACAAATCTTCCATTCTATACTTTGGGACACTAGGGTGTCAGTGTTTATAAGATTTTGTTAATGACAAAGAAACATCTATAACCTTTACTTTTATTTAAGTTCTAATCTGCCTGGAGCCTTCATGTGATTCATATTGTGACATTAGTTCTAGTCCCTATAAGACGTTGCCCCACCTTACATTTCAGTAATCATGCAATTGACTATTTGTTTGGAATATACATGGTGTTCGAAGAGTCATAGCAGAGTGATGATTCTCCATGCACATGTATAATATTGTTCAATGGATTGATCTTAAAACTTGGAGCAATAGCAGTTTAAACATTCTAGCATTATACCTTGATGGAGTAATCGGATGTTACATAACTAGTTTAAGCACTATCGAGGATGTGGTGGGAACGCTACGGGGAACTCTATATATAAGCATCACCGGTATACTAAGAATGTGCCTGAACTTGGCTATGTGATTATTTGGTTGGATTGGAGTAGGAAATGATGAAAATGATGATATGGTGGGCAATGGTACTAGAGACGAGATTGGTTGTACATACAAGGAATTCATGACGTGTTAGGAAAAGGAGTATGACAAGAAAGGGGGTACAATAACCCTGACCCATTAGATGGAGAAAATGGAATCTATGACGTATTTGAACAACTAAAAAAAACAGAAAAGGAAGTATGTTGCTTCCTCATTAATGAGTAAAGCACCATCCTGGTAGAATACCCAAGCTCAAGCCTGAGGTACGGAGGCTATGATAGCCATGACTTGGGATGAGTTCAAAGTTTTGGTGATTAAGTACTACTACCCAATGAATGAAATGCAAAAGTTACAATTGAAATTTTGAAATCGTGTAATGATGGGGTTAGGTCGTGCCCCTTATACTAACAGACTGCATGAGTTGGCAAAATTGATACCATTCCTTGTGATAGCTAGATCAAAGAGGATTAAAAGGTACATCTAAGGATTGGTTACATAGGTTTGCGGAAAGGTAACCGTTGTATCCTTGAAGACAAGTACCTTAATTGACAAGAGGGTACATACAGGGACACTGAGAAAATCTTTTGAGTAGCGAAAAGAAGCTGGAGAATCTAACAAGCAAAGTAGTGTGAAGGTAGACAAGAAGGCCAAGGTTGTGAACCCTAGTTGCTTGGAAATCAGTCACTCAGTAGAGTTGACGAATGGTAGATTGGTAAAGGCTAAGGAGACAATTAAATGTTGCACCTTAGTACTACAAGGTCATGCCTTTGACATAGACTTGATACCATTTGAATTAGGAAGTTTTGACGTGGAAGTGGGTATGAATTGATTATCGAAGCGTGGAGCATGAGTGCATTGTTCTCAAGCCCAGGGTGGTCATTCCTCAAGAGCACATTCTGCTCAGAGCCCCCAAGAAAGGGAACATGTACAAGATGGACTTGCATGAAACTTCTCCCTCTGGAGAAGTGTCTTGCTTTCTGTCTAAATCAAATAATGATGAGTCTTTTCTCTGGCATAAAAGAATGTGCCATGTTAACTTTAAAAACAAGAACAAATTAATTAAGAATGATTTGGTAACTGGAATGCCAAAGAAAGAGTTTACAAGTGATGACCATTGTGTTGCATGCCTGAAAGGGAAGCAGCATAAAGTGTCTCACAAGCCAAAGGAAAGAAACTCCATCACTACTCCCTTACACTTGTTACATATGGATCTTTTTGGCCCCATCAGTGTAATGAGTCTAGGAAGGACCTTATACTGTTTGGTGATCATAGATGATTTCACTAGATTCACTTGGGACTTTTTCCTTAGAACTAAGGATGAGACTCCTGAGATATTGAAGAATTTCATTCTGAAGATTGAGAATTAATCGGATCACAAGGTCAAGATCATAAGATGTGATCAAGGAACAGAATTTAAGAACCAAATCCTTGATACATTTTGTGATGAAAAGGGTATTTCAAGACAATATAATGCTGCTAGGACTCCTTAGCAAAATGGTGTTGCTGAGAGGAGAAACAGGACACTAATTGAAGCTGCAAGAACTATGTTGTCTGACTTTAAACTACCTATCATCTTCTGGGCAGAAGCAGTGAACACTGCTTGCTATGTGCAGAACAGAGTTTTAGTAGTTAAGACTCATGGTAAGACTCCTTATGAACTATGGCACAAAAGGAGACCTTTCATTGGTTTCCTCAGATCATTTGGATGTCCTTGCACCATCTTGAATACCAGAGATCAGATAGCCAAATTTGATGAGAAATCAGATGATGGATACTTCATTGGATACTCTTCTCAAGCTAAGGCTTATAGAGTGTACAATCTCAGAACCAAAATTATTGATGAGTCAGCCAATGTGACTTTCAATGAACACACTTCTTGTGTGAGAGGTTCTGGTCCTGATTGGTTGTTTGATCTTGATTTAGTTACTAACTGTTTTAACAAGTCTTGTGATAATATTTTAGGATCTACAGGTAATCTATCAATAGAAGATCCTGATCCAAGATTTGAGCTGAGAAGACCTTCAAGTCAATCTACTTCAGCTCCAGTGGTAACTAATTCTACAGATGGAGCTCCTATCAGCACAACAATGACAAATCCTGCTGATACATTTGAAGTGCCTTCAAATTCCAGCTCAGAGGCATAGAAAGAAAGGGAAGGAGTTCCAAATGTAGAAGAAAGTGAAAATGGTGATAGTGATCAAGAATTTCTTGATGCTGACTCCATGGAAGACAACATCATTGATGTCACACACTTATTGTATCAAGCTTCTCTTGATAAGTGTGCTGATGTGGTGGGTGAATCTACTTTGCATGATCAAAATTTTTCAAATTTGGATCTTTCAAACCAACTTGTTGTGATCCCTCAACTAAGGATCCACAAGTCTCACCCTACCACAAACATCATTGGTGAAGTTGACAGGGGGTAAGAACAAGAGGACAAACCCATGACAAAAATGTTTGTCTCTACTCTTGTTTTCTATCCCAAGTAGAGCCAAAGAAAGTTGAGGAGGCTCTGAAAGATGGAAGTTGGGTTGAAGCAATGCAAGAGGAACTACTTCAATTCAAAAGATAGAAGGTTTGGAACCTATGTCCTCTTCCTTTTGGGAAGACTACTATAGGAATCAAATGGGTGTTCAGGAACAAGAAAGATGATAAATGACTTGTCATCAAGAACAAGGCAAGATTAGTAGTTCAAGGGTATACTCAGGAGGAAGGAATTGATTATACTAATGTCTTTGCTCCAGTAGCAAGACTTGAAGCTGTTAGGATATTCCTAGCCTTTGCTCCATCCAAGAATTTCAAGGTCTACCAATTTGATGTCAAGTGTGCTTTCTTATATGGGGTGATTGATGAAGAGGTGTATGTCCAACAACCACCTGGTTTTGTAGATCCTGATCATCCTGATTATGTCTGCAAGCTTGATAAAGCTCTATATGGGTTGTACCAAGCTCCAAAGAAGTGGTATGAGACTCTATCTCAGTACCTATGTCAGCATGGTTACAAAAGGAGTACTATAGATGGAACTCTCTTCATCAAAGGAACAGGAAATGATTTGATGCTGGTTCAAGTGTATGTATATGACATTATATTTGGGTCAACTAATCCAAGGCTTTGCAAAGACTTTGAGAAGCTGATTAAGAATATATCTGAAATGAGTGCCATGGGGGAACTCAATTTCTTTCTAGGAATTCAAGTGAAGCAGGTTGACAATGACATCTTCATAAGTCAGTCAAAGTATGTTTAGGACATACTTACAAGATTCAGCATGACTGACTGCAAGGTTGCAAAGACTCCCATAGCAAGAAACCACTCCCTTAGACCTGACCTTAAAGGGGAGTGTGTAGATAAGCATCTCTACAGAGCTATGATTGGGTCTCTTATGTACCTTACTACCAGCAGGCCTGATATCATGTTTGCCATATGTATCTATGCTAGATATCAAGCCAACCCCAGGATGTCACACCTGGTTGCTGTCAAGAGAATTTTAGGATACCTCAAAGGTGCTCCATTACTTGGCCTTTGGTATCCAAAGAATTCTGACTTCAATCTGTATGCATATACAGATAGTGGCTATGGTGGCTGTAATATGACTGCAAAGTCTACATCAGGGGGATGCCAATTTCTTGGTGGAAGGATAGTCTCATGGCAATACAAGAAAAAATCCTGTGTATCTGCATCAACTGTTGAAGCTGAATACATTGTTGCTGCAAGCTGCTGTGCTCAAGTGCTTTGGATTCAGAATCAGATGCTAGACTATGGATTCAACTTCAAGGAGACTCCCATCCACATAGACAACAATGATGCTATCTCTATTAGAGAGAATCCTGTGCAGCACTCAAGGACCAAGCATATCAACATCAGGTATCATTTAATTAGAGATAATTTTGAAAAAAGGTTAATCAAACTAGTCAAAGTTCACACAAATAAACAATATGCTGATCTGTTCACTAAAGCTTTTGATGAACAGAGATTTAAGTATCTTATATTAGCTATTGGGATGATAAACTTTGAGTAGCTTTTTCTTAAACTTAAATTCAATATTATTTCTAAAATCTGTGTGTCCCTAGTTGTCTATTTAATCACCTTCATAAGCCCCTAACTAACTTGGAAGAAGTTTCTTTTAGAAAATATTCGTTAGATTTTTTAGAATTTTGAACATCTTTTTCTTCGGAAGAAACTAAGTTACATTCGGAAGAAAATTATGTCTTTAATATCAACTAACTACTTATGACAATTTACCTTTGGAAGAAATTTTCTGAATATCTTTCGAAGCCAAATTTTTCTTAAGTACTTAAATGATATTAAGGAACAATTATCTTCCGAGAGTACTTATCTCTGAAAAGAGAAGAATACTCTAAGTATTTTTTCTTCCGAAGCAAAATTTTCAAAGCTCTTGGAAATATCTTCCGAAGCCAAATTGGTCTCGGAAGCTTTTATCAAAAACTTCTAAAGCCAAATTACCTTCGGAAGATTTCGACTTTCAAGAAAACTACTTTTGGGCGCTTTTTTAGAGGTGGGACCGATATCTGGATTTCAAAGTTTATCCTTTCGCATTAACTTTGTCTCAAATCCATTTCATATATATACACCCAACGGTTTCCCCCTCTTACATTTTTCTCTCATCATCTGCAACACTCTTCTAACCTAAATTCATCCAGAAACCGACTTTGTTCTTACTTTTCTTCCTGACGAAGCTCTCTCAAATGGCAAACCTTAACCGCAGAAACCAACCTGATTTTTCCATGCAACTACACAGGCAACACAATCAGGTTGCTCTGCTGAATTCTGAGAAAGATTCTGCTTTCTCAGAGATTTGCCGTTTCCTTTCTTTGTCAAACTACTTCACCTTCCTCGCCATTGATCCTCCTCTCTACGAGGATCAGTTGCTGGATTTCTGGCGGACCTGCCAAGAGGTCACCATGGACGGGAAGAAGGCACTGTCTGCCACAGTGCAGGGGAAGACAATCTTCATCACTCCAGCCATTATCAACAACCATCTTCAGTTGGATAATGCAGAAGGTGATGTGTCCTTTCCCAAATCTACTGTCAATCAGTCCTTTGCGCAGATGGGATATGAAGGTGACTTCTAAGTCAGAACCTTCAGGAAAGGGAAGGTCTCTTTCCAGTGGAAGTACCTCCTCCATGTCATCATTCACAGCTTGTCCAACAAGCATGGAGGATGGGACCAGATTCCTGAGTATCTGTCCTTCATAGTCCATGGACTGGTTCAGGGGGTCAAGTTCAGGTATTCTTATTTTGTTTACCTTAATTTACTGTCAAACTTGGACTCCTTGGAGTATTACATGTTCCCTAGATATATCCAGCACATTTTCAACTGTGAACTGGGCTCACAGTAAAACTCTTAAATTGGGACAGATGAAGCCCGACATCTTTAAAATAATGAGAAAATCAACTATGGGATTCTCTAGGGTAGAAACAGCACTTGTCCCATAAATGTTAGAGCTCATTGCTCAAAGTGACAGCCTAGCAGCACCAGCTAGTGTTGAACCCACACCTGTTGTTTCTCATCCACCCCATCAACCAACAATAACCATCACCTACTATAGAAAATACAAACGAACCCCTGCTCAAGCTATTCAGTCTGAGCAAGCCCCCATATCATCATCCATGCAAGAAGAAGTGGCCACTGGAGCTCCCACTTCTTTTGAGGAGCAAACCACTCCCATCTCTCATACTATCAGTGCTGAGGTTCCTCATGCTCATCCTGATGAGCTCATAACCCAAACAGCCTTAAGCCTTCACTCAGAGTCTCAAAACTCTAGTGATCAACATTTAGGGGACAGCTACCATCCCCGTCTCTAGATCTCAACCAACCAATCCCAAACCTTGAATTCTATGATGATGAAGATATGGAATTCAGTGAGCACCATGAGTCTCTGTTTTTCACCCCTGCTCAAGGAGAGATGAGTGCTCCTGCCACCCTCATATCTAGCCCACATCATCCATCCCAAACTGAGGTGGATCTCCCTGAACAAGTTCAGGAGGTCCATATGGAAGAGGCTCTCACTACTGCTAGTGATTACATCATTAATACCTCAACCATGGCAACTCAGCCCATTGACACTTCACTTGAAGTTGGTAGTGAGCAGAGGAAATCCAGCAGCCAAGAATACTATGTTGGTGATGAGGGAGAAGACATCAGTCCAACTCTCTCATCCCCCCATGATTCTTGAGAGTCATACTTTTTTGTGAGATCTTTAGAAAACAATATTACCTACACATTTAACATAACTTGCAAGTCACATGCCCTTTCCATATTTTTTTAAAACGTTCATAACTTTTCTTAACGACATTATTTTTTCAAAAAAATTTCACCGTAAAATCCACTATTTTTTATCTTTTCGACGTGTATCATATTGATATACATTTAAAACAAATCGTCCACGCATTATTTACACATGTGTAAAATAAAGTTCGTAAAAAGGAGTTTTTTATAAACTTTTTTTATTTTCTTTTCTAAAAGAGCGAAATGACGGAAGCATTTTGTTTTTAATTTTAGTTTTTATGTTACTTTTTGTTTTATAATTTTTTTTATTATGTTTTTGTTATTTACCCATTTGCCATTGAAAACTTGTGACTCGTATTGATTCCAAATATTCTCATAAATAATGGAGTTTTCATTTGAACCCTGCCACACACACACACACACATATATGTATATATATACATTTATATACACACATGTATATAGGGTAAAATTCCTTTGTTAACATTTGTTTATTGCGGTAATGCGTTAACTAAAATGTAATAAACACTTATACCAAAATTATGTTGTAAGGACTAGTGTAATGCTATACAACTAATGTAACGATCCCTCCCTCCCCCCACTCCATTTTCAAAACTTTTCTCCTTTTAAAAACTTCACTCTTAAAAAAAACTTCCTAACTTTTTGTATAATAATATTTTTTATACAATTGTCACCATTAAAATAGATCGTTTGAATATATATAATTCGAGTATAGTTTTGCTATATATAGGGGTCGGTTACTATATAAAGTGTAATTTTCATGTGAAGCGTACGAAGTCACCGAGGCGTGAAACGTGTTTTTTTAGCGCGTGGGTAGTTTCATCCCGGCCACAATTACACACATAAGGTGTATAATTACGCAAGTTATATATATTACTAGGTTAGAGCCCGTGTGATACACGGATGATTTAAACAACTAGACTTCCATTAAACATTGATTACATATAATTTTTATAAATATAATATGGTGTATTTAATTTTTAAAGCATAAAAGTTTGTGTTAGTAACATATAATTCTGTATAATATTATTAGGAGGTTGAATTTAAGAAAGTAATGATTCATTGAATATTTAATTGATTTCTTTTAGATGTTTTATTACTAAATGAAAATAAATGATTATTGAATAAAATTAATTAAAAAGAATATTATGATTGACAGGATGTATGGTCAAATATAAAAAATAAATGTTAATAAATTTTGTAAGATAGATAGATTAATAAATTACTGGTAATTACAAAATAGTTTAAAAACTGAAAGAATATATTTAAATGTTTATCAGTATGGTAAGTATGTAATATATTAAATTTTTAAAAAATGACATAAATTACCGTAAACTAACATTTGAAACAATATGGTAAATATGGTTGAATTTATTGAAAATGGTTATCTTTATAATTAGAATATCAAGTAAATTATTTTCATATTTATACTTTTTAGGTAGAATATAATGTATTTATTTTCATCCGTAAATCTGGAATACAAAAACAACTCAATAAATAAATTTCATATATAATTTTGAACACAAAAACAACTCAATTAATTAATTCCATATTTAAGTTAAATATCAATTATTTACCATATTAAAAAGCATGTAATTCATATTCCTAAATTGAATGTCACTTAATTCATTGCTGGTTTTTTAATTTTTAAGTCAAAGTTATTAATATTGATTCAATCACTATTACTTCTTACCATAAATTATACTAAAATTTCAATTTTTGGTGAAACTAAATTTCTTCCCCCCCCCCCTTCCCGTTTTTTTATATTTAGTGACGCAAGTTTAAAGTAAATATCATAAACATTATATATAATAATTAATATAAATCTTAATTTGATAAAAATTTATTAACACTTACTAAATTATAAGATGTCAATTATATTATATACCTTCAAGCCCTAAGTAATATTGACCAACGAAATGTGATGCCATCTTCTAGTGTAGCTTAAAGTAAATCAAAAAATTTAAGTTTTTTCTAATGAAGTTGTCATGTAACTCTTCAAGAAAACCTAATTACTACTTGTAAGGTTTTTGTATTGTCATTGTGAATGTGAGTGTTTGAAGATTAAATAGGTACACAAATTGCCCCACTAAATCAACACAAAACAAAAATAATCTAATTCAATCAAATCATTTATGAATACACAATTCCATGAAATCCCTGTTCAAAGTTGTAGATCTGAATCGTAGTAGAAATAAATATATGAAAATTGAAAATTAAATTAATAAAACACAAATTGATGAACCCTGATCCCAATAATATCATTGTAGACATATACCTTGACAATCGCCAGATGAATAAGCAATGTGAGGAAGCAGATTTGCAAGGCTGTTTAGATAAATGACCAGTTAGGGCTTACGAAGATAATGAAAATGAAATCAAAGTTCAGCTATCATCGATTCATTTAGAGAATTGTGTTTAGAAAGAAGAATGAAAGATTAGGGAAATAAGAGTACATGGTTAGAAGGTTTGTGTACCAACGAAGATGGAAGAGTGTTTTGAATCTAGGGTTTTGTGTGTGAAAGAAGAAGAGGGGATGAGATAACCGGGTATTCTCATGGGTTAAAAGGGTTCGCATGAAAGGTAAATATGGGTCAAGATTTAGGCGGTAATTGAAAAGAGAGGTGGTGTAAGAGTTTGTCATGTGTCAAAATGATGGTGTAAGAGAATGCCATGTGGTTTCAAAAACCTTACTTTATTAGAGACTATAGATATAGATTACGCAAATTATATTTACAAGTACACAAAGTAAAATTACTCACATTATAAAAATTAATTATGCAAGTTATATTAATAATAACGCAAGTTATATCATAATTATGCTAGTTATATTCATAATTACGTAGTTAATAATCATGCAAGTTATATGCACAACACATAAACCTTTTTAAAAAAATTTCTTTTTTAAAAAAAAAATGTATAGCAATACTATACTCATATTAAAGAGGATAACATGCTCGATTTTATGGTGTATTCAAAAAATGTTGTATAAAAAGTTATATGTGTTTAAATAAACATGATGAATTTGAAAAATGTCACACCCTCAAAATCCACGTGCGGGGTTTTACCGCGAGGCTTGTGAACAAACCAAGATCCGAGTCATTACTTACTCTGAAGGAATCTACATGTGACGTTTAAAATAAATCAAGAGTTTTAAAAGTTTAAATATTGCGGAAGCGTTTACTAATCATCCAAACTCAAAGTACTAAAATGTAAAATGCGCAAAACACGCGCCCAAACCATTGTTCAAAATGCAAGTATAAAACCATTGTAAATAAATGTATTTTTAAAATAAATATGCTTGACCCATGCTGTGCTCCTAAGGCGCCTGATATCAGGGCCGGTTTGATGTTTTTGGAGGCCCAAAACGAACCAAAAAACTGAGGCCCTTTTAAAAAAATTGATATAAAACCTCTACTTTTACCCATACTTGGGAACGCACTAATAAACTTATAAGTTTATAACCGGTGGAGTTAATATTTTTTAAGTTATTTATAGTGTGTGTATTTAGATTTAATTTATTTTACTAGCTTATTCAAATTGTTTAATGTTTTTTATAATCAATATCTTTTTTAAAAAATTTCACTCGACAAAATAACTAAACCTAATATTTTTTAAGCTTCAATTTGGAAAAGTGGAAGAAACGGTTACGGAAACTGTTCTAGTATCTAACTCCTAATTCTAGTATGTAGCCTGATTCTAACACAATTTAGATTCAAAGCACCACATAGCTTATTTAAAATAACAAATTACCAAGTGCAACTTACCATGTAGCAATAGGATATAACATAGCAAACAATAAACAGAACACTAACATTAAATAGCAATGTGCAAATCTGCAACTTACCAAATACCAAGTAGCATAGCAAACGAAAAGACAAAATCATATAATTTAGATTCAAACTCAAACCACCAAATATTTAAAAAAAATCAAAGTCAGAACAAATTAAAAGCACAGAGGAATACTAACCTGTTGAGCAGTAGCCGCCCCTACTCACGATCGCTCAAATCAGAAAGTGAGAAACTCATATTGCAAATGAAATTGAGCGAGTACAACGTCAGGCATAATCGCCGAATCAGATTAGGATTGATATTGAACAGTAGGCGATTGAAGTGTTTAAAATCGAATTTGATTAGCATTGAAGTTGCATATGTATTTTGAATTAAAAAGTGTTGAGCAAGTATCGGTTTGCCCCTGATCTCGTAATAGTCACTATTATACCCATCTGCCATCATTATGTCTTTGACCTTTAATATTTCTTTCAAAAAGAACCATTAAATGTTGAATTGTTGTTGATGATGGCTGCACATTAATTGTCTCTGTTCTATGTCCCATTCTTCATTTACAATTGGGGTTTGAGGACATCATTTTCTTTTCTTTTTGAGGCCCAACTTATACATACGTATAAAGTAATAAACTGAAATTGGAGGCCTTCATTTTTAAGAGGCCCCAAGCCCTAGCTTGGCCCACATACACTATTGAGGCCAACCTTGCCTAATATTAACGACACTAGAAAAGCACACTAAAGTGTCAACACAAAGGTTGGTAAGTTCAAGAGTTTACAATTTATCATAAACAATAGCATTTGTAAAACAAAAGTAAGTGCATTGGAATAGATAGCTAGTCTAATTTCAAAGTAATAACAGTAATGATTTCACGATCGAAGCTGACTATGTTCGTTATTTGCCTTCCGCCACGACATACCAAGACATGACAATGTTATTTGTTTAGGACAATATTGCAACCGCTTGACCTCTACTCATACGGGTGGGGCTTGTCAGACCCAATAGTACTACCCAAGATTTTCCACTAGATTCCTTAATTAACGATCCTAAAGTGTAAGGGTTTTCAATGGTATAACACACTACGTTACACTATATACAACTTATAATAGTAAAGCGTCTTAATGTATAAGTATGCTTTCTCCCCCAAAACAAGAGTGAATAAAAGTGGGGCATTGAACTCACCTGATGCGTAAAAGAACACAAAAAACGAAACTAAAGATGAGTGAAAAGACAACCCATAAAAGGGTACATAAAACACGTGAGTACATAAGTTCATGTAACCAAAATAGCTTAACAAACTCTAAGTGCTGTGGAAAACCTTGGCACGTTTGACTCAATTGAACCGTTTGACCCGTTGGTGACATATTAGGTTAAATCTTGTTTGATCAAGTATAGTAATCCATTATCTAAGATTATCATGCAAACCATTCATATATATCACATTAGGAACATTAAGCTCTAGCAAAATCATCATGGGGATAACTTTGTAGAATAGTAACCAAGTTTTAAAGTTGTTCTAATTAGGTCACTCATAAACTTTTTTGTTCTAATCAGGTCACTAAAGTTTATTTTAATGTTTTAATCCTATGTATTTAACCTGAATAGCAGGTAAAAAACTTAAAAAGCCTAAGTTTGGGTGGGTGATTATGGTCGAAGATGATGGGGCGGAGATGGAGGGGTCACAAGTGACGGAGTCAAAGGTAATGGGGTGGTTTTGGGTGGGTTGCAGATGATAGGCGGGGATTTGGGTGGGTCGCAGATGTTTGGGGCGATGATGGTGGGGGGACAACAATGATGGTGTGGTCGGATGTGGTCAAAGGTGGAGGGAATGGCGTGTTCGAAGGTGGAGCTGTGGAGAAGAAGGGTGGTCGTTCATGCAGGTAGAGGAAGATGGTTAGAAAGAAATAATTACATGTTAATCGTTTAATTAGATAGGATTAGAACGTCAAATTAAAGTTAAATGACCTGATTGGAACAGTTAGAAAAATGAGTGACCTAATTGAAACACTCCTAAAACTTGGTTACTATTTTGTGAAGTTTTCCCAATCAACATACTAACATAGCATATCATACAACACATGTGAACCTCAACAAATCATTATGCTTAACATAAATAGAAATAAATCCCAACTAATAAATCACACATTAGGCTCAATCATACACTACATGCTTTGTGAAGCAACTCACTACTTCATATCCTAAATCCTACCAATCCTACTAAGTAGGGCCTCAGATTTACACGCGTGTATGATGTTCCTCATCAGATTCCCCAAATATGATTCATACCAACGAAACATGTCAATCATACATAACAATCACATACTATAATCTTAGCACACTTCCATAATCTTTTAGCATAACTCCACACATTGCACAATTTCCTTCATGCATTTTAGATTTTCCAAACAACCAACATGTCATCCAAATGATCAACCAACACATTCTAACACCTTAGGCACTATCAACAAGCAACCAAAAATGATTCTAAAACAACGTGCATGCCCAATTCACAAAATCAATCCAATCATATCAATAAAGTTTTCCTTTTGGGAAAGTAGCATCCAACAACTCAAATTTCATCAAACCAATCATTGATTCATAAATTTTATGCCAAATCTAGTTCAAAGTAATCATCTAAACATAATAAACATCAATAATTCATCAAACTCCAATTTCTCAAAAATTAAAGTTTCCTCTTATGGTAACATTTGATCGAGACGTTAAATCTATGAAATTCGTGCATAATCCATGTAAACCAACAACAATACCATTCAATTAACATCATAGCATCAATAAACAACATCAATTTCGTGATATCATGCCCCAATTGAACTAGGGTTTGTTCTAGGATCAAAAAACATACAAACAAGTTGGAAGCTCACCTTTTGAGCATTAATAACCAAGAGTTGCACTTGCTAACACGTAGAGGCAATCAAGACTTGATCAAAATTGAATGTTTTTGCTTGCTCTTGGATCAAAATCACAAAAGGGGCTGGGTTAGTGGATTGTTGCGGCCGAATGGGTTTGGGTGGGGGATAAGGGTTTTATTTTGGTTTATATATGGTAAGGATTTCTCTAATTTCCCCCTTGATGTTTTATAAATTATAAAAATAACTTTTTTAAACTTTTAAATAAATTTTCATCTCATAATTCATAGATTTTATTCACTGACAAATAATATGAAAACCAATTGATAACCACCATTCATAAGATCATGCATTGCATATATTCACATTTTAAGATGTAACATATAAAATGATGCTTAACTCCTTAATTCACATAATCATATAATTGTAATCAAAATCATTAATCATATTAATATTAGTTAGACCAATATCAATAATTTACTAAGTCACCAACGTCCAACGTCCAACGACAACTACTGTGTGCACATGACACGTGTATGCAAGACCTAACGGAATTAACGGAGTTTTGGTAATGGAATAGTACCGGATGTCATAGAAAAAGTCAAAAATTAAAGGTTGTTTCCAAATCTACCCCTAGCCACATTTCTTGCGTGATTACCACTGTAACACAACCTTATAATGGCAACGTGGACTAATGTGGACCATTAATTGTTTAATAGGTTATCATAATAAACATTAGTTTACCCTTGTTTATTGCGATAACCCATTAACCTAACTAGTGGTTTATAGCAACCCACATAAAAAACAATTTAGTTATTTTCGTATTATTTTAGGTTGGTTGTTTATTTGTTTGTGTTTTAGTGGGTTAAAAGTCATGGGCAAGTAGGACTCTTTTTTTTGTGCTTTGATTTAGTCCATGTTGCATGTAGTTGTATCTATTTAAGTTTACAAATTGTTTAATGTGTAAGTTTAATAGCACTAACCAGTGTCTCTCGTGAGATTTTTGTGTGTATGCTTGGAATGTGTTTGATCAGGGCCTAAACCAACACTATATAGAGGTGACATATTCAGGTTTGGATCTACAGCTCTTACTCAACACTATCTCAATGTATACTACTTATTCCCTTTGAATAAATCTTATTGATTCTCATGTCGGAGACATATATCTGAACATCCCTCCTCTAGTGAGACTAATAATTTTATTCTTCTTAGCAAAGATGTCGTGCATGAATATGAAGAAGCTACAACATAAAGAAAAGAGAAAAGTAGATTCAAGAACAAACAAAAACATAAAGATTATACACCCTAGATATGCAATTTATAATAAATAGTATTTATTTCTCCCGCGTGTTGCGTGGGGGAATTCCTTCACGATCACAAATCTTAAAGCTCCAATAACAAAACACATTGCAATGGCTATTTTTCCAACATAAAACCCAAAAAAACAAGAAAATGTCGCAATAGATCACGTCGTTGTAAAACCCCAAAAGTCATGTGACCAGTCTACAAACCTAATAAAATCCGCATACTTCATTGTAAATGACATGTTTATTCCCGAACATGAGATCCCATCTTACCTCTTTTATTGATCAAGTCACAACTAAATGTATTGCACAAATCATGTCATTGTAACTGTGGTTTGAACATGGTTAGTTGTCAAAACAGATCGAAGGATAGTGCTTTTTGCAAAGCTATAAATGGAAAATGTTTGTGTTTTGACTCTTCATCAACATGAAAATATAACATAATCTTTCCTACATCTGTTCTTGCAGAAAAATTGTTAGTCTCACGCTTGTTGCATCATCCTCCTTCATTAAAGTTCACTTTTAATTCCTCTTTATGACTTAACAAACAATTTGAGTTTCTCTTTATCAGAATAGGTCCAGATTACCAACTTGACTTGTGTATAGGAAATTAGGAACACAAATCACACCACCTACATCATTAAGAAAAATAAGATCCTAAGCATATCTATACTACTATATAATATATATTAGGAGGACAAAATAGTAATTTTACTTAAATTGTAAGACACCTAATACAATATTTTAAGCATAGAATACAAGTGCTCAATGCAATAGTTTCATTTTTGCCCCTATTTAATAAACTATTTCAATTAATACACTATTAATACATATTATTAATACATTATTTAATAATATAATATTATTTAATTCAATACATTTAATATTATATTATTTTTAATACTTGAAAATGATTTTTAAATTTATTAAATACTATTTAAATAATTAAGTATACAACTAATATTTATAATAACTAATAGTTATATTTTATAGAGGTATTTTGGGTAGTCGATAACTTTAGTATTTATGCTTAAATTTGTTAGTAAATGACATATTATTAATACATCTAAAAATATAATAATAATAATAAGTATATTAATATTAATAGTAATGATTATTTTTATTAAAAGGTTAACAATAATAACAACAACAATATTGTGTTAAAATTTAATAATGTGTTTTTATCATGTTATTGTATCTATAACAATATAATAATAACATATCATTATTCATGATACAATGTTCTACATATTTATTTTACTTGATAATAATAATCTATATCTATATCATCTATTGTTTATTAATATCTATAAAACATCTTTTTAGGACAAAATTGTAATTTTACAATAATTTTAATATAACATATAAGGGATTGCAAGCTTTAATCTTTAATATTATAAGAAATATTCCTATTATACTCTCATTCTGTTTCAAAGAAATGAACCACATAGTTTTCTATTAATATATTTATATTTAATATCTAATGTTATCACAAATCTTTGCATTGTTGTATTGAAGCAATTCAACCTATACTATGTCAAATGTGAATTTTCTTGAAAATATTCGTTAAACTTTAACCATGTTCAACACTTATGTTTACTTAAAAGTTGAGTCATTCAACTATTCTTGTTAATGCTAATTAGTTCTGTAACTGTAACAATGTGTTAGGTCTAACATATGATAATAATCATAAGCCGTATAAAAGTCTTAAACCATAAAACAAAATAATTGATAAATTAAGTGAAATATAACAAATATAAACTTGTAATTTATTCACTCTCCCGCAACGCGCGGGTTACCCACTAGTATGCTTTAAATATGAGATGAAAGCGGTGAATTAATGTGATCACACATCTAGCTTAAACTAAAATTCTAACAAATATAACTTAGTAAATTCCAGTGCTAAATTATTAGTGGCTGTAATGTTATAACTATTATTAAAAAAATCATTCTAACCCTAGCCTCTCCTTCCCATTTCATCTCCCGTTGCTTAGTCGAGGAATCAATCGCAACAAGCAAACATAACCACGAATCTATACGTGACAAAACCTGGTAAAAATTTCAGTCCTCCACCTCTTATTTGCGTGCCGGAGCATTCAACTATGCTCAACGCCAGCAGAAGTCGTGTCTGCCGGCAACAGAGGCCGGAGCCCCCACCATCATTGCCACCTAGCCATCCGTCAAAAGCTAAAAGATACGCGGCTGCAGTAAAAGAAGGAAGAAACCCAAGTTGTACAAAACACAATAACACTTGTAATTAATTATTTATTTTGTCTTATTTAATTATAGAGTAATCACTTTTTAATAGTAAAAATGGTAGAACTTCGCCCCAAATTAGAACGGAAGTTAAAAAATTTCATTGACTTTTATTAGACATATATACATGGGCTGAAAGACGTTATCATCTCATATGCAAACATTTATAATTGATCACTTTTGATTGGTTATAAATTCTTATAGTAGTAATAAAGTTTTTTATACTTTGTGGGTGAGTTTTATTATTATTACTAGGTTAGTACCCCGTGTATAACACGGATTGAATAAATAAAATATTAAATAGTTATTAATAAAAATTAAAAAATTATAAAACGATCTTTTGATATAAGATATGATTGACATTACGTACGAGTGATAAAGGAACGATATCATTTTTTAACTTTTGTTTAATTTTTTATTTGTTTTTTTCAAAAAAGTTGGTTTTTAAACAAATTGTTTCAAAACAAATCGTTTTTAAAAAAGTGTCATTTTTAATAATTTCTTTTTTATAACTTTGAAATTAAATTATTTTTGTTTCATAAAAATTTTATTTTGGTTTTAAAATATATTGAGTTTTTTAAAAGTATAATTTTTTTTTTTGAAAAAAATTCTTATTTTATAAAAAAATTATTTCTTTACAAATTGCATTTGTAGAAAGATCTATTTTTTTTAATTTAATAAAAAATATTTTAATATGAAAAGAATTGAATAAAATCATTTGTATTTAATGTGATATTTATTAGGAGAGAGAAACGTGAAAATAAAATTTAGGAGCTCTAGAATTATGACAAGTGGTATACAAAAACCTTTTTTTATTAATATTGATGGATTGGTGTATAGCTGAATTTTCAAATTTGCATGCAATGCAATTTGACTTCACTTTTGTTGCTGACAAAACTTAAATCACAAGTAAATTTGGTCTGAAGACATGTCCATGCAAATCATAAAGCACTGATCGAGTAATAATCGACCATCTGAAACCTTGCCAGTACGGTACTAATTGTCTATATGCTATACGTATTGCCATAAATTTAATGGCTAATATAATCAAGAAATCATCATCCAGAGTATATTTTGGGGAGCATAAACGAGACGTTTAATACAAAACAGTAGTGGCTTGTGTCATGAGGTTTTAATCCGCATCGTATACAATTTAGTGGTGTTCGTATTCGTATCGGACCTGAAAAACCTGTAATTCCATTCGTATTGGATTCGAATTGATTTTTTGAACATTCGAATTAGGTCCTTATCCGAACTGATTTCCAAATTATGTTTTTGAACCCAATTCGAATCTATAAATTTCAAAGCAGACCAACCAAATTTTTTGAATAAGATATATATAATAATTATTATTATACACTATTTTTTATTTTTGTTTGGATTCATCTTCACATTATTTGATTCGGGTAATTTGAATCAAAAGAATTGTGGTTGAGTTCGAAAACTCGTAGGGCTCAAAACCCTTAACGGATGCTAAACACAATTTTTGTTATATTATTAATGTATCAATAGAGGCTTTAAAAACTAGTTAACGTTACACTTGATTGAAATGTGATTTTTTTTTAGTAAAATGATTTTTATCTACATAATACTTAGATAACATTTTAATTAAACAATCATTATAGATAGTCTAAAAATACAGTTTAAAACAATTTTAACAGTTAAAATTACAGTTTACAAAATTTTAAAAGATCATAAAATAATTATTATTAAAAAAAAAGGAGTAACAGAATTTGTAAGGGAGAATAGAACAAATTTCGAATTAAGCAAACACAGAAGCTTTCGGCAATCCCACTGCATATGCCATGTTTGTGAAAAAGACATTTCAATTCCATGAGTAAATGCTAGCTTCTATGGCAATTCAGATCTTTCATGTTTCTCTATATAGTACTACCAATGGCATGCAAAAGTCTAGTGACATAACACATGCTAACCCACAAGTCACAATTAACAACGTATTTACACCAAGGTACAGTCTTGTCTTTTTTACACAGACTACAAGTCAACAAATACAACGACCTTACACTACTATTAGAATTTAACTAGATTTGACCCTAATTAAAGAAACAACTGTTGGTAAACGAACCTATTCTCAATATATATTTACACCCAATGTTCTCAGAACCTGATCGAACGACGAAACAGACATTTTACAAGTATACTGGTCGGATCGGTCGGACAAAATTTAAGAACTTGATTACGTTTTCAAGGGGCATATTATAAATGAAAACCATGAAATCCAGCGGTTACATATATGTAAGTATGTGTTACAAATAGTACAAGTAAGAGTTACGTACATGTATGGATTATGTATATGTAAATACGTGCTATCAAGTGTACAATTAAGAGTTATATAATGTAGCTACCACAAGTTACGTATATGTAATCCGTTTCTTCATCATCGACGTTTTTTAGAGTTTATATTAAAAAATATACGATGACCTTGAAAAATAAAGTTGAAGTTTACTCAAATATATTTTAAACAATTTAAAAGTTAAATCAATTATAAATTATGTAATTAGGTAGTAGCGGTTTTCACGGTTTTTAGTTATAAACGTGGTTTCATTTGATCGCTCTCATATATATATATATATATATATATATATATCATATACGACATATATGTATAACCATGTTACGGTTTTTATTTGATCCATACCCTTATTTATATATAGTCACACACACACATATATAAGGTAGTGATAAAAAAAATTATAAATTATGTGACCGATTTCATTGATTTTCTCTAATTTTCTCAAAACATTGTATTTTTTTAGGATCATTCCTTTATATATATAATTTAATATAACTATTTTATATGTATATTTTATAGTTATATATAAAACTCAACAATAATTATACATCAAATATTGAAATTCATCATCCGTCCTACTCGTCAAACCGATTAAAATAAAATAAATATAAATATAAAAATAATTTAAAATCCGGTCCGAACCGGTTCCGAGTCCAACCGCCGAACCGGTTCGAAACGGCTAGTTCTTGAAGACGGAAACGATTTGAGGTGGATCGGACCAGTGGCCAACCGAATCCCGATCAGACTGGCCGATTCGATCCAGTCGTGACATCATTTTATATACCCCAAAACATCAAACCATTTGTTTTACTCTAGTAGTTTTAAAGAGTAAAATAATAATGATTTGAAAATATAAAGCTACAACAATTTAAATTGTAAAAGGATACCTTGAACACAACCTACAAAAATTTTGTTTTATTCAAATAATAAACCCAACGTACTCTAATGTAAGAGTCTTGTCTATTTCACTTACGTCCCCTAGGGTTCAGAGATGATGTGGGTGTGGTTGGGAAGAGTTGTAGGGTTTCGGGTGGTACTCTTATGCAGTATGGACTTGTACTCTCCATCATCTTTACTCTCATGAGTGAGCAATCATGACACATGACCTTCTTGGAGGTCTCATCTATATTCCCTTCGTTGACCATCTTTCTGCAACTTGTTTTATCTTCAACTACACCAGCACAATCCTGTATGTATACCACATGAATTGTGCAGTGATAATTATAAGTATATATAGAAATACAACTAATATTAGTGTGATTAAAATTATATCGACAATATTTTAGTGTAGAGATATGCTCATGCCATATTCTTCTGTAGTGAAATGAATCACGAATTTCATATTTTGGAATTGGTGTTCACAGAATATACAGTTAAATGCTCCCAGTCACACTTGGATAGAACTAGATAACTGAAATTGATTTCAAAATTAATAAGCATAAATAAAAATAATTAGCTTAGGTAAATATTTTTAGAGTGAATTATGGTTTTCATTCACGTGGTTTGATCATATTTGGTATTTTCATCAAAAAATGTTTTTTTATTGTATTTGGCTCTCTATATAAGATTTAATTATATTTGTTATTTTTATCCAAAAATGTTAGCTCAATGACTTTTAAAATGCTAAATATTTATCGTTAAAAGAGTACTTATATAAATTCTCATATAAAAACATAATCTTAATTTATATTTACGTGTTTCTAATAAAATTTTATTCACGGAATTAATGTTTCGGAATGAAAATGACAAAATTTCAAACCTTGGGTAGCCAAATGTAAAAAAAAAAATTTTTAATGAAAATAAAAAATATGACTAAATCACATAAGTTTGAATTTAACAGTTCTGTATATATCTTCAAGAATTTGTTTCTAACGATAACTTAAGTGAACTCTTAACATAAAGTACGTTAGAATATTTTATATTACTAGGTGAAATTGTATGTGAAAATAGGCTCGTCCTTGTTATGGACCGAATTCGACACAACATGAGCGAATTCAAGAACAAGAAAATTGATACTTTTTACATATATATAAATTGATTTTTTTCTAATAACTTATAATATGCCACATTTAAAACAAATTCTATAAACGCAGTTTTGTTTAAAATAGATTTGAGTGACATAATATCAACTCTTTGGTTATTTAGTTTTTTTTTTGTTAGTCTGCATGCCTCGTATCTCACTCTTCTTAAGGCGGGCCACAATGACACACTTGTTATTCACTATACATATATATATGACTCGTCGAGTAAACAATATTACTCCAATGTGTGATCAATTTATAATCTTCAAGTTACCATGATAAGTGAGCAAGTTACCTTAAGGGGCAAGGGATGATGATAAGATGAGTTGTAAGGATCGTAATGACGAATTTGGTGTTGATGCATTGCCAAGAGTTTCTTTTGAGTTTTTTGTCGATCTCTTGCTTTATGATTTTGAAACCAATAAAATACATTTTTGCCTTGAACTTTGCCATAAAGAGAGAGCCTTGCTGTTATATGCTGAATTTGCTTTGCTGTGGGTGTTTTCAGGCCTCCTCTATACATTCCTTCTAGTAACATCACTTGCTCCGGTGTCGGGCACCACCTGCTCCCGCCACCGGTCTTTGATGTTCGTGACACCACCGGCGACATCTTCAATTTCCTCTGGTTAATTTATGGAGTTTGATTGTAAAGTTGTGGAGTGAAGGGGTATGTATTTATAGAGGGTATGGGTGATTTTGTTATGTCATCCTCACCCTCATTTTGCGTACATACTTTTTTGAATGAAAAAATATATAACGTATGGTGTATAAAAGTAAGGTTGATTGTGGATGAGGTTGATTTTGTTGGGTTCAATGTTATTTTAATTAGATTTATTTTATCAAAATATTTTTGATAACATATTAATTAGATTAATAATAATTTAATGCATCGGAGTAATAATAAAATACCCAAAGTGAACTTGACAGTATCTGAGTTACAAATGATGCAAATACAAATTACATTTAACCAATTGATGACATATAATATCTCGTGGTGGTTAATAATTAACCTTTTGAGACACCGAGGATTCAACAAATTGAATGCTAGAAACGAACGAACTTGAGTCGAGACACAAGAACCGCGGATGGCGGGTCGTGATCGGGGTCTTGGGTCTTTGCACGGTTCACGGCTGCGCTAGACTAGGGCTACGGTGGTGGTGCGTTGGGTTGCAGATGACCTACGTTCGGTTTTTGGGGCGTTCAAAATTGAGAATATAGTTCTCAATTAATGTATTTGAATGTCTTTTGGGGCTTTTTGCAATCAAGAGTTGTAATCTTGATTTGCTTTTTTCGGCCGCCAAAACAGAGAAAGGGTGAAGGGATTCTTATTTTTTTCCCTAATGACCCCTTTTATAGATAACTAATATCAATCTACTCACACGCCCTGGGTTCGGTTAGATTAATATTAACCCACGTGTCAACAACCAAAATCGAAAGAATAATAACGTTTAACGCTTAAACGTTTTAATTAAATAATTTGTAATTTTATAAATTATTAAAATCTGATACGGTTCGTAAACACCAATTATAATTTTAGGAGGGGTTGAGAATCGTTGCCCAAGGTGTAACTATTAGGGGTCATAGCTCGGTTGGTAACGTCTAGTAATCGAACCCCTACACTTTATTTCCAACAAACTCCAACTTGGACAATATTCGATTAAATTTTAATGTAGATAGTCAGTGGCGCTCTAGCTGCACATGGCTTTCCCCAAACAAGGTATGACGCTTTGATGTCATTAAGCAAAACATATTGTTTTAATAGCACCTTACTATAACAAAACAATATACATATGATATTCATAGTCATTTATTTTTTTTTGTAAAAGACATCAATTCAATCATTAAAATTAAGTCTCATATGAATCCCAATCATTATTATTCTCTATCCAGATTCAAAATTTTAACACTATCTTCGAAAAAAAAGGGCCCCCCTCACTAAGATTCGCTAATGGCACCGAAACCATTCAAAAACCACAAAGGGACCAAGATTAGGCCAACCTTATTCAAAGAATGCAAGTCGACTTGCAAATGACCACACGACATCACCACCGTCACCATCCATACCGTCACCATCCATAGCATCAATAGAAACAACCATTGGCGACATGACTAAAGCCCATATTGTAACTCTAAACAACACCTAGTTAGGTACCCACCACCGGTAACCCCTCTCTACCCATCACACACACACACACACACACACACACACACTCTCTCTCTCTCTCTCTATCTTTAAATTCAAAGAAGAAAGATGCAGAAGCCAACATAGAAAGGCGAACATAGAATGGTTGTATATCATGCCTAAATAGAAGTGCTTTACTGTTCCTTATAATAGTTTTTTTAATATATAAGATAATGGTCTTGACGCAGATTATCATTTATTGACTTTGTTGTAAAACGTCTATAGGATTCCACACCAGTATAGTGCTAGGAACTAAAAATTAAGTATGCATGAAAAAATAGCAATTATTCGGATGTATCTGAATCTATTCAGATTGGGTAACATAATCTCTTATTCGAATTGAATTTGATTTAGGATAGGTCTGTAAACTTTTTAGATTCAGATAATCCGATACAAATAAACAAAATAATATGTTATTTGATCCGATGAACACTTCTACATAACACACAACGGGTGTGAAAGTAGGGTGTTCATCGGATCGGATAACAAATTATTCATATTTAAAAATTTCTTGACCGTATACAAAATCTGATCCGATCCGAATAGAGATATCTCTATCCGATCCGAATAGGGATATCTCTATCCGATCCGAATAATCCAAATAAACCAAATAACAAATTTTCATATTTTTTGTTCCTATTTTTTATTTTTGGCTAATTTTTATTTTTAATATTTTATAAGTTTAAAATCATAATAAAAGATACACAACAGAAAATACAAATTTGACTTAAACACAATTTCAAAATTAAAACATAATAGGTAATTGTATAGAACCCGGAGATTAGAATCTCTAATTTAAAGCAACAATAGATTATTGTATAATTCTTTAGGACTAGATGACTGGAATATATCAAGATTCTTGAGTATTGAGTTGAAAGTATTATAGGTAGTTAAATAATGAGCATTGGACTAGAAACATAGTTAAATTCTTAAGTAGATTAATCGGATTTCCGAATAACTCAAATAAAAAATTTATTATATCCGAAATCCAAATAAGAGATTTGGATTCAGATGAGATCCGAACCAAACATTCGAATAAAGATTTGGATTGGTTTATTTAAATTCGAGTACAGATTTGATTTCAGATATTTTTGAATATCTGTTTTTTAACACCTCTATGTGAAGTTGCTACAAGAGAGAAAAACGTAAACTTGAGGGGTACTTTTTGCAAATCAATGTAATTAAATCACCCCGTTGGAGTTAGAGTTATAGAATGAATCGTTTACTTTTTGGGTATTTCTTTACGAGGTACCCGTCAACACCATCACCGCGTATCATCATCATCATCATTCGTTCGATCTTCATTCCTTTCTACGCTATTACTCAGACGACTACAGGTGGATCATTTACCCTCGGTGTTTATTGTTGAAATCATCGTTTTTTCTCCTTATACCGTTGTCTCTATGTGTGCTTTTCTTTTTCGACTGTATTTGCCTTTAGATTTATACTTCGTTTATTGACATGAACATGAATTTACTTTTGATCTCTATTGTTTGCGACCGAATGATCGAATTTATACCCATGATTAGTGTTTTATTAGTTGGTTGACAAGTAACCCTAAATTGAAGTGTTGCTGACCAAAGCAAAGATTGAATTGAAAACTCTCTTTGTTTGTGATGATGGTCAATTCATTAAGTTGTATAGTTATTGCCATGTTTTTTGCTTTTGTTAATCTATCTTTCATTAGGTTTTGAGTAGCTCAGCAAAAAAAGAATTTTGGTTTGGAAATTGAAATCCTTTTTTTTTTTTTTTTTTTTTTTTGTGGATTGTTTTAGACATTCAGAGGTTGGCTTTGTTTTTTATTGTTACATATGTTTTTACGTTTTCTGTCTTTTAAAAAAGCTTAATTGGTAATCTGTATGCTTTTTAACAATGTATAAGGGTTCAATTGCAAATTACATATGTTGCATCTTGCAAGTTATTTTTCATGTGGGCATCATTAGTGAAGATAGAATTAAGAGACTTTGAAGAGAATAAGAAAACAAAGCAAGATCAAACTAAGACATACTCGATTTATGTTTTCTATAATGTTTGCGTAGCAGAACACCAACATTTTTTTCTTTCTTGAAAAGAGGTTAACATAATTGAAATGTGGACATGTCACGCCACTACTTTCTCGCTTACTTTTATCTTTGACTAATGCACTTGTCTTGCTCCAAATTTGATCACTCTGTAGTTTTGGTGTATACTTATGTGGGTTGAAGAAAATCTACTATTTGAACATGAGAATACCTTGACTTAGACTCCTACTCTGTATCTTTATTCATGTTAAATGTTGTTATGAGAAAACTTAGTGTTGTTGTTTACCATATGTATTTTATCCCTCTCCAGAAATTGATCACTGTGTAGTTTTGGTGTATGCTACAGTGGGTTGAAGTAAATGTACTATTTGAACATGAAAATACATAGTCTTTGACTCCTGTTTGTTTCTTTATTCATGTGAAATATTATTCTGATAAAACTTAGTGTTGTTGTTTACCATATGTATTTTATCCCTCTCCAGAAAACAGCCCCATTTAGAGTAATAATTTGCCATATATGAAGCAATATGAATCTGGCTAATTAGACAGACAGAAAGAATGGGATTAACTGATCTCTTTTTCCTTTCAAAGTTGGGGTTTAAAAACCTAGCCTAGGATCTTTGTACTTTGAAACTTTTTGTTGGCACTTGTATCTTTTGTCAGTGATAAACAATGGTAATTATAATTACTCTCAAATGCATTGACCCTCTTATGAAACTTAAAGGAAATGGAAAAAGAATGTTAGCAGGTCAACTCGACATGACCCTTTTTTAAAGTGATCAGTTTGGACTTGAACTCGCTACCCAGCCTGCCTATTCTGTCACCCATAGTTTTAAAGTGTGAGTAATACTGTAAGAGGGAAGAAGAGTTTTACTTCATAAAACAGAATTGTGTAGTTGCAAGTATTTATATAAATACTACTTGTTTTTTATTGGTATTTGCAAAGTGTAGCCGTGGTTTTACTTGGAAAAGGTTTCTCCCTTTGATATCAGAGAAGTTGTGCTTTGTTGTGTTGGAAAACTAAACCTGTAATATTTCTCCCTTAATGAACACATGTTCATGAAGTTGTAGGAAAAAAAGATTAATGGTTTAAGATCTTGTTTATATTCTTAAACCATATCGGTAAACCATGAAAATCATGTATAACATATGTAACTGAAATTTACAGAAGTGTATATATTCTATGAAATGTAATGCAAACTGTAACAAGATTCTGTTAGATTTGAAACACAACCACTACGAGGACTGGGTTGGATATCTTAAAGTTAAATGACTTAAGATCTGATTTGTTTTGCTTTTACTGTATGGTTGTTGCTCTAGTGCAGTTTCTGTTTCTCGTTCTGTTTTCATTTATGCATAGACTGCTTACTTGTTTAGTTGGATTTGATTAATTATTCATCCTTTGATAGATTATGCTGGTTTATTGGGATTATTTTCAATATTATAAGTGCGTAATTCTATTTACTGGATGGTAATTGATGAGAAAACTAGTAAAGAAGTCCAGGAGTCATGTTCATTTCGTCTCTACCACATGTATTTTGTTGCAAGTCATTCATGCAGTTTTTTGTTCTATAGTGCTTGTGTTCTGTATAAAATTCATTTTTCGTGTCTGGTTTTTGTGAATGTTTTTAATTTTTCATAAATTGATCTTAACCAATTTTTTAAATGAATTCCGCATTTTGCCCTTAGTGATCATGTATGCTTAATATAAATTAAATCTTATATGACATTTACAATCATTTTTGGGTCAATTTTCCTGAAAACAGTTGTGTATTGTCTGTATCACTGTATCACAGTTTATAGCCTCAGCTAATGTTACCCTTTTATATTGCATTTTTGTTTTAATTCTATGTTCTTAGTTGTCAATTGAGAAAATTTCAGTTTAAAGTGTATTTATGTTCAGATAGGTGTTCAAATGCTGTGAAATATTCACTTCATGTTTATTGGTGGCTTTAAGTTATTCTGTTGGTGTGTGTTTATAGTACAAATTCATAACGTCGCTCTTTTTGGTAAAATTTGCCGGTGAATCGGTATCATTATTCTGTGTTGTGTCTGCGTGTTTTAGGTTGACTAGTACAAGTCTTAACCGATGGAAGTCAAACTATGGAATGACAAACGTGAGAGGGAAATGTACGACAATTTTGCTGAGCTTTACGCTATCATCAAGGCTACGGAAAAGCTCGAAAAAGCTTATGTTAGAGATATTATTCCATCAGCTGATTATGAAATCGAGTGCCAAAAACTTATAGCACATTTTAAAACATTATCGTCAACACTAAAAGATATTGTTCCCAGTATTGAAAGATTTCATGATACTTACAAAATGGACTGCCCGGCGGCATTGAACCGCCTCATAGTCTCCGGTGTACCTGCTACAGTGGAGCACAGGGCGGCTGCTGCCGCTTCTGGGGTGACCTCAGCTGCGATTGTGGCGGAATGCGTTCAAAATTTCATTACTGCAATGGATTCATTGAAGCTGAACATGACCGCAGTCGATCAAGTTTTCCCTTTGCTATCTGATTTGTCAGGTTCGTTGAACAAATTGTCGATTTTACCCGCAGATTTTGAGGGAAAGACTAAGATGAAGGAGTGGATTGGACGACTGTCGAAGATGGGGGCTGCTGATGAGTTGACTGAGCAGCAGGCTAGGCAGCTTCATTTTGACCTGGAATCATCTTATAATTCATTTATGGCTGCGTTGCCGACAGCGGGGGCCTGATGATAATGTGCGTGTGCATGAATTCAAGGTAATCTTTTAAGAAGAAAAAGTAAAAAAAATCACAGTTTTCTCATCTCAATTGGTTTAACTTGATCCTGTGTTTGAAATGCTATTTTATTGCCTGTGATATAAGGGTGTTTGGATTACTTATTTAAATGCTATTTTGTTGCCTATGATGTAAGGGTGTTCGCATTGCTTATTTAAACAGCTTGTCCTTTTGTTTATAAGCATAAGCAGAAAATTAACTTATTGAAAGTAACTTGTTTCACCTTTAAGGTAAATTTAATAATTTTGAATACATAAAAAATACCAGTTTGAAGTACGCAATCTCAGGTTGCTGATCGGAGACTGTTTAGTTCACTCTAAAATAAGAAGATACATAAACACTTTTCTTCATTCAAACATTAAGTCTATATGCTTTTATTGCTTAATTGTTTAAGTAAGCTATATCCCAAACAACCACTTGGACTTTATATTGTCTCAAAATATTCTCATCTTTATGCAGTAGGATCACTCCTGTTACCAACGCATGGTGATCTGATGGAGGCTCTTTTTGCAAGTACTCTTTTGGTATATGGAACTGCTAGTGGATGTTTGTACAATATCTATCTTTTGTAAATTGTTAAAATTATTTGGGTGTGCCGAACACCCCTAAGCACGCTCATGCTATGCATGTGGGAGCTTTGTTCACCGGGTTTGTTCTTGTTATTTATGATTGCATGGGTAGAGGTGGTGTTTGGGTCTCTAGACTATTTCATATGTACTACTTTCAAAAGTTTAAAGTTTATTTTAAAAAGTTAATTCAAGTAGCTTATTCTTTTTAAATAAAAGTTATTAAGTTACACTTTTAGTCCATAAGCCCTGGCATGCTTAACACTTTTAGTTCAAAGAGTTGTTTTTTTTGACATATCATGTCCTCACGTTTGAATTTGGTAATCATTTTTGTCCCTGGCATCAACTATGTAAGTTAGGGAAAAATATACATACCAATTATGTATTCGTGTGACTTGGTGGCCCCGTGATCAATTGCCCATGACGAGTCAAGGATAAAGAATCTACTCGAGTGTGCTGAGTTGGATTTGTGGACTTGAAGCAATTTGAGCAAGAAGTAACAGTTGGATTTGTGGTCTTGAAGCAATTGAGCAAGAGGTAACTGTTGGATCCTATTATACTCTTGGTTAAATGTACACCTGGCAAAATGGGCGGGTTGGGTCGGGTCAGGTGGCGGGTCAAGATGGGTTCGGGTCAGGGCGGGTTCGGGTCAGAACGGGTTTGTGTTAGAAACGGGTCAAGACGGGTTCGGGTTAGAATGGGTTCGGGTCAAGACGGGCCGGGTCTGATCGAAAAAATACAAAATTCTCCTTTCCAACAAAACCATACATTTGATCACAACTTGCAAAATGGGCGGGTCGGGTCGAGCAAGGTGTTGGGATAGAAAGGGTTCGGTTTCTATAATCTATAGTCGTTGGCGAAAGTGGTAGCCTGTAAACCAAGGCAACGACCACAACGGTAGGTGAAGATGAGTGTAGCATCCACACCATATTTTCTTTATATCTCTCTCTCTCTCAATTTAACGGTGGTACGCAGTAAGCGGCGGCAGCGGTGGCAGCGGCGGTGGTCGAGAGTATGGGTGGTGATTGGAAGCTTGCAGTCGTGAGTAGTGAGTTTTGACATGTTATGGTGTTAAAAGCGGATTAAGACAGTAACCGAGCAAAGTGTTAGGTTGCTCGACAAACCACCTCACAACCCCTTGCGATCCATTTCTAGTTTTAATGCAGTCCATCTTGACCCGTTGTTAATCTCACTTGTTTTAGTTCAACCCATCTTGACCCATTCTTATATTTCCTCATGTCCAAGATGACCCATGAGGTCATTATGAAAGACTCATATGAACCCAAAATTTGGTATACGGATTAGTTTTGCCGGGTATAGTTAACTGTTTAATTAGAGGCAACAATCTGAATTAGAAGCCCATCTGTCGTAGTCATCATCCTAGCTCTAGGACAAGTAGTTGGTTGAAATTCAGGACTGTTAGCCTGATGGTTTGAACAATTGTATTTTGTGTCCAGCCTGGTTGAAGTAGAAACATATGATAGATGATATAGTGCGTCGTTCCACATGTCAACACCCTTGTTTTGGGACACATAATAAGCTCTACATGAACCCTTACCAACATACTATGCATTACTATGCATATTGGAACTAGTTTGTAGGATTTGTGTATGAACCATGGATGCCGCATATGAAATTATTGTAAAATTGTTCAAACTAGTGTTTTCTCTCGTGATATGCGCGCGGGAGTTCGGTCGTTATTCCTCTCGTTTTGCGTCGAAAGTTTGGTCATTGACTCATTTCGACCCGGCTTGTCAAAAACCGTAAAAATGAACATCGATATCATTTTTGATAATACCAATACTAACAACTATGATCATTCTTGATAATACCAATATTAAAAATAATGATATTTGCGTAGAATTGGTTCGTTTCTTAACGTTATCAAAAGTAAATTAAATAAAATCAATATAGTGACGGTAAAAGCTTATTATTTCTATTACATAAAAGTTTGTTAAAACAATACAATTTAAATGTTGACGTCCAAATGTAAACAAACGAAAGATCTCGTTGGTCAAATAATAAAACTTATGTTTTAAAGAATAATTATAATTAAGCCCTGATTAAAAGAAAACAAAAAAACTAAATAAAAGTTGTAATAGAAAATAATAATAATAATAAAAGAAAAGAATAGTAATACAAGTAAAAGCAGAAAAGCCTTTATAAAAAACTTTTGAGGCTTTAAAAATAAAAGAGAAGAAAATGAAACCATTCTTTCAAGTTTTGATAACTATCATTGAAGTCTTACTCTAAACAAAATGCTTAGAGTTGAGCTCAAGTGTTTTGTATTCAAAATTAAATGCTGGAGTATAGATTCAACTTTAAGAAGACTCCCATTCATATAGACAACAATAGTGTTATTTTTATTACAGATATAGATAGCAGTGGTGGACTAGGGGGTTTTCTCATCAATAAGTTTTCTTTTGAGAAAGTTGGGGTGCGGTCCTGGCTGTAAAACGAATAGATGGACACGATTAAGATAACACCTATATTTTAAAACAGGATCGTATATTTGCCGTTCAAAAAAAAAAAAAATTATTATTGAAAATTTTAAACTTGTATTTAAGTTTCCAATAAAGGTCTCTTCACAAATTTAATTCCCAATAAAAATATACAAATCTAAAAGTAACCATCTTGTATTCTTGTGAAAATCACCCTTCAACAACTCCATCTCTTCCCTTTCTTCATCTCCGTTGTAGTTTCTTAAAATCAGACCGTCGGCGAACGACACCAAAACAGCTGCCCTCATCGTCTCTTCCCCTACTATTCCACTTTCCGTTCAACCAGCTTGTACAACCGACAACCACCCTGGTAACACCGTCGCCACGGCTTCCTGCCACCACATGCCGGACTTTCTATTTATCTCTCTTCATTCACCACCAGTACACCTTACCCCCTTCTCTCTCTCTCTCTCTCTCTCTCTCTCTAGTTCTTAATACCATCGCTAACCACCACCAACGAACACAACTACCTAGATTCGGTGTCATCACAACTCTCAATTTCCTGTTTTTCTTCTTTTCCCTCGGTCTGAGCATGAAGTAGGAAAGGAGTTGGCCGGAGAGCACCTTCTCTGTCTCTCTCTAAACGTGGTGGGCGATAGGCAGTAGTTTTGGTGGATGCGACGATCACATAGCTTCTGCTAGGTTTTGTTGGTCCTTCAATGTAATGAATGTATAGACTTAGACTTACAGTGATTAAAAAAGTGGTCTGAGGAGCTACCTGCAAATTAAAAAAGTTCAATGGTCAAACTATGAAACACTAAACATCACTACAGCAACCATGTTGCTTTTTAATATATAGTATAATGCGGGGTCTAGCACTACATTACTTGGGTGACTAGCCAACACTGAGCATCATGACATCCATTTTGACATTGTGCTTCTTTGGGACGTTTAAGTCTGTAGTCGGTAAAAAAAGCTTAAATTGCATCTAAAAGTCTCGAGATTCAAGTGAAGTAATTGATGAAAGTAGAGTTAAAGTGCTCTGCTCTAGGGTAGGATGAACCATAAAATATGTACGAGACAGATTCCTTCATCAAGAATTATAAAGAAAGGTGGTCTTATATTCCAATAATATTGAAGTTTTAGGCAATATTGAGTATTTGTGGTCTCATAACACCTATATAGCCATTTATTTCTTGTTATCATGAATACCTTATTTGGTGTAAACGGACCATGATGAGGTCTAGTCATACTGTATTCTTTGTCAAAACCTTATTAACATACTCGATAAGCTTAAAATACTAATTCATAGTTTAATAAAAACTTGTAACATACTCCAATTGTTGATATAGACTATGTATAAAATAACTTTTAGAATAGTAAAAACAAATAAACTCTAAACGGAACATTCAAAATAGAAAATATGGAGCAGGGTTTGAGAAAACAAAGTCTAGAGTTTTGAGAGCTAGGGTTTGTGACGGTGGTGATAGTTTGGTCGGTTGACATTAGGTGTAAATAATTAAAAAGATAACTTTACAAAATAGTAATAAAGTTTGGTTTCCATGATGATGTGTAAATTACCAGGTTACACATTACTTTGATGATGTGTTATGTTATTGCCTTTTTTTATTTCCTAATGTTTACATGGTAATTACATGGATTTTTAATAAATAATAATATTAATTATTGATTAGTAAAAGATCGAAACACTAGATTAATAAAGATCAAAAACCCTAAATGAATGGATTTATTAGATGTTTACATTATAATGTTAATACTTCATTTGTAGGTTTTAGTAATAGAACAATTAGAATGGTTTTCTGCAATAGAATCGGAAGACTCATGAGAGAACACCACATTAAACCCTCACAATCTCCCTATTAATCTCACCAGCTAGCTTTTTCTTCTCTAATTGCCTCAATCTTCTAATCAATACCTTACGTACAATTACATCACAACTCTATCCATCGGATTTCATTATCTCGATACCTTCATGTTGATTCAGCCCTATCTGCAGCAAGCGACACTTTGATTACTTCTACGACTCCTTTACCTGCATCGAAATCATGTCCACCACTTCTACGTCAATAAAAAAATATATTATAGAATATTATTTCCTAACTTATAGGATTAGGAGACGTATTATGACTTGTATTCATATCCCTATATATGGGGTGTGTCTGGTTTAAAAATGATACATATAAAATTACCAATATCACAAACAATTTTATGATATCATAGCTAAGGTTCTGAAAACCCTAATCCATCCTGCCATTGCCCCTTCGAGTTAAAGTTCATTTTTTGCTTCAATAACACATTATTTCCCATGGCTGAAGCAAACATATCAGGTTCAGTGAAACAATATAAAAAAGAAACCATGGACTGCATTTTGCCTACAAGGTGTCAGATCATATTGATGATACTACACCCCCTACTACCACCGATCCATACTATAACAAATGGATGAAGATAGATGCATTGGTCCTTTAATGGATTAATAGTACTCACTTGGATGAATACTTGATTCGAGTTCTTGATACTGATACTACGGCTCGCAAGGCTTGGGTCAAGATCCAAGATATCTTCTTAAGCAATAAAGGGTCTCATGCGACTTCTCTAGAACATGAGTTTACCAACCTTACACTTTTAGCATGTTCATCCATGTATGAATATTGCCAAAAACTAAAATACTTAGCTGATCAACTTGCCAACGTTAGAATCCCGGTTTCCAAACCTCAGCTTGTTTTACAAATGGTTTGTGGACTTCCTACCCAATAGGATAAGGTTGCCACCTATATTAACCGAACATCTCTGACTTGAGATGCTGCAAGAAGAATGCCTCAACTTAAATAACATCGTAAGTCAGCTTGTCAAAATTTGAGTTCGAATCAAACTTTTTAAGTTAGCATCCCAACCACTTACTCCTAACTTTTACTTTTCATGCCCTTATGATCCTAGCCGACCTCGAAGTCGTGGCCGTGGGTAGCAACGGGGACAGTTTAGTGGTCGCAGACGAGATCATTACATCAATCAATTAGTACAGAGCTCTTGGGGTCAATAATCTCAAGCAAACCAAAACAGTGGCTTAGGGCCTTGGTGGACTGCAACACTTTATCACGTCCCAACAATAATAAGCTTTTGATGCTTTAACCTAGACTAACATTGGTGCAGCCTTGACACATACTGCATAAAGTTTCTTGGACCCAAATTGGTACATGGACCCAGATGCATCGGCTCATGTGACCTCTGTCCCAAGTAAAATTTCATTTCCTACATCTTCAATTCAAATGTTATAGTTGTGGTAATGATCGTCATATATCAATTACGGTATCCGGTAATAGTTTTCATCAATTATCCAACAAAACCTATGACTTGACCAATATTTTGTTGGGTTTTGTGGAGTCTTGATTTGAGCTTGCGTTAGAAGACAATTCGTGGTAGATTAATTTAATTAAAGACCTAGGCCATTTTCATTTAATTATAGCCCATTAAGGTTTTATTGGGGACTAAGTTGTAAACCCTAATTTTTTCTCTATTTATATCATGTATTGTACATGTAATTCTTCACGAGTGAGGCAGAAAACAATAAAAATATTACCCTGGTTGCAGCCCGTGGACGTAGGTCACGTCAACCAAACCACGTTAAATGTCGCGTGTTCATCTTTGTTATTATTTTCTCTCGTAGTTTAATTGTGTTTGTGTGTTGATCGACACCCGGGTCCCTAACAAGTGGTAGAGCTTAGGCGCGTTACACACAGAAGAAACATGAATCACGAGAGAAGTAGAGATCTAGGGTTTCAAGAACCGGTAGTCTTGCCACCATAAACCCAATCGGTTGCAGTCCCTAAATTTTTTTCTCGATTGAGCATAAGAAAGCAATTATTATTGTTTTGTTTTTTGGGCCTTCATCGAATTAGTGAAAAAAGCAGGAGAAGAATTTTTTGTCTTGTGTGCTTGCTTGCTTGCCATCTAAAAATCAAAAAAGGGTGGAATCAAATAAAAAGATATTTTTTCTTTAGTTTTTTCTTTCTCATCCATTGTTGAAGTGAAGAAGGGAACAAAAGTCAACAAGTTTTTTGTTACTTGTTTTTTTGTTCGACGCAAAAGAATAAAAAAAAGACAGAAGCAATAATTTTCTTTATTGTTTGTCCATCGCACCAACCGAAAGATTCCGTTGCACCGTCTTTCTATTCTAGTCGTGATCCATTTCGTTCTATCAGAAGGAAACCAAGGAAAGGTTTTGTTATTGGTCATTGGTTCGGTTTGGTGCTATTGTCTGGCAGTTTAGCCGAGTATTTTTTGTGATTATTATGGGGTTATTATTGTTTATCCAAGTATTCTTGACATAGTTACTGAGAATCAAAGTCAAGAATTCTTAGATGCATTGTTGAAATAGTTTGTTTACTATTTTTTGGGATTGAGTTAAAGGGTAGTTCTCAATAGAACAACACTCAAGTTCAGGCAGCCGACCATAGTTGTGTTTGACACTATTTTCAGTCTTGACTCGATTAGTAAACAGATTATAATTTGAGATAATGGCTGAGAGAGAAAAACTTTAGATTGAGAAGTTTAATGGAAAAGACTTTGGTTGGTTAAAAATACAAATGGAGGATTTGCTTGTTCAGAAAGACTTGGATGTTGTCTTGGGTGATAAACCAAAAAAGATGGAACCAACAGAGTGGGAAACTTTGGATAAATAGAGAAAAAATTAGGGTTTACAACAAAAGTTGCGTGCAACATTCTGAAGGAAAATACAGCAAAAGGTATTATGGATGCGTTATCTAATATGTACGAGAAGCCTTCAGCAGAAAATAAAGTTTTCTTGATTCGAGAGTTGGTTAATACAAAGATGAAAGAGGGAAGTTCATATACAGTGCACATCAACAACTTGAACTCAATTTTTTCAATACTTGGGTTAGCTGACATCAAATTCGGGGATGAGTTTCAAGCTCTACTACTACTATCCTCATTGCTTGTAGCTGGGCTTGTACTTTTAAAGCAATTACTAGTTCCACCAGCACGTTAACTTCAAATGGGATTTAGGATATTATTTTGGGTGAATACATCAGACGAAGAAATTCAGGTGAATCTTCAAGTGAATTACTGAATGTTGGCAGATGAAGGAAGAATAACAGACGCAGTGGGAGCAAGAACAAAGAAAAGAGTTAGTCCAGGGCTCGAAACGATGCAACATGTTGGAATTGTAAACAGGTGGGACACTTCAGGAATCAGTGTCTGAATGATGAAAAATAAGTTAATACTAAGCAGACAACTCAGATGATGATTTTTTAATCTGTAGCATGGATTCCTTGGTCATGGATTCTAGAGTTTCATTTCATGCTACCCACAGCAATGAAGCATTGTAGAATTTAAAAAAGAGTGATTTTGGTATGGTAAGACTGGCAAACAATGATGTTCTTGATGTTACAGGCATGGGTTACATGTATTTAGTTACTTTAGCTAGTTCATGGACTTTGAAAGATGTTAGGGTGATTCCTGATTTGAAGAAATGGGTGATTTCTTTCGCTCAGTTGGATGAACAAGGACATGAGTTTATGATAGGAATAAGCAATGGAAAGTTGTTAAAAGGAATCTTGTTATTGCTTATGGAAAGAAAATGGGTTCATTGTATATGGTCAGTTTACCATCCGAAGGAAGTGATGTTCTAGTTCAGAAAAAGACTAAAGTCAAGTTCACAGAATCTCGTGGGAAGAAAAAGGTTTGCTTTGCAAGTAAGAAACCTAGAGTTACATAAAAGATTCATAGTGAATGTGCATGGAAGATTTCAGGAAAACCAGTTAGTGGATTTCGTGGTAATGGGAGCACGGGTCGTGCTTCAATTCTAGTTCCTAAATGGCAGTGGGTTAAAAGAACTAATATTTCATCCGATAAAATCTCACGAGAAGATTATTTGCTAAATATGGAGAGAGTTTGTTCTCAAGATGTTTTAGGTTCTGGCAGTTTGTTTAAGTGGGAGCTAGTAAGAATAGAGAACGGGTCAAAGGAAAATACAATTGTGATTGATGTGTTAAAGCTCGAAGAAGCATCAACGGGCCTTTAGGTTAACTGATAAGAAGGTCGCTGCAACAAGGATGACAAGGAAGATTACAAGAGGTACAAGTGTTCATAGTGGAAGGCAGTTGAAGATGATCAAGCTTCCAAGTGAGAGATTGTTGGGTTTTGTGGAGTCTTGATTTGAGCTCGTGTTAGAGACAATTTGTGGTAGATTAAATAAATTAAAGACCTGGCCCATTTTTATTTAATTATAGCTCATTTAGGTTTCTTGGGGACTAAGTTAAATATCCTAATTTTTCCTCTATTTATATTGTGTATTGTACTTGTAATTTCTCAAAAGTGAGATAGAAAACAATAAAAGTATTACATTAGTTGCAGCCCGTAAACGTAGGTCACATCGACCGAACCACGTTAAATCTCAGGTGTTTATTTTTGTTATTATTTTCTCTTGTAGTTTGATTGTGTTTGTGTGTTGATCGACACTCGGGTCCCTAAAATATTCTTCATTCATCTCATGTCTTTAAAAATTTACATTTTGTACGTAAATTTACACGTGATAATAATGTCTCGATTGAGTTTGATCCTTTTGGTTTTTTTAAAGGAACTCCAGAATAACAATATACTTTCATGCCATTTACATCAGACGACACAGTTGTATCTTACAACACCTCGACTACACCTTGGTATCAATGTCTTAGGCACCGGACATACTATCTTAGATTTTCTTTCTCGTACTTCTTTTATCAAATATACTAAGAATAATGCATCTAAAATTTGTTCATCTTGTCAACTATCAAATAGTAAATGTTTGCCTTTTTTGAGTAAAATTTTATTACATGTACACATATTGATAGCATACGTTGTGATCTTTGGACATCACCCATCCCGAGCAAATCAGGAAACAAATACTATATGGTGCTAAATGACAATTTTTCACGTTGCATTTGGGTGTATCCCCTTAAATATAAATCGGACACATTCCCTACCTCTGTAAATTCCATAAACTAATTTATAGCCAATTGACACAGACCATTAAAACTTTTCTATCTGATATCATAAGTGAATTTGGTAATGACTTTAAGACTTTTGCTAATATGAATGGTCTTATTTTCTATTTCTTGTGCCCCCAAACTTCACCTCAAATGGTAGAGCCAAATGCATGATAAGACATCTAAATAATATTATTCGAGCTCTACTCATACCTACACACCTCCCACCACCTTTTTGAGTCGAGGCACTCCATGCCATCACCTACCTCCATAATATCTTACCTATTAAAAGACTAAATAACAACACCCTCACTTTCACCTTATATCATCCTATCTATCTTACGAACACTTACGGGTGTTAGAATGTGCATACTACCCCAATCTATCCACCACACCCAAGCAAATAAACTCTCCCATCGATCAATACACTAAATTTTTCTCGGTTAACTCCAACACTTCCAAGGCTATTTGTGGTATGATTCTTAACTCACAAAGTCCATCTCTCCCGACATGTTGTATTTAAGGAGATCTACTTCCTATTTGACCACCCCATTCCACCAACCTCCTACACCTTTTTAGAGGATGGCACTTTCTCGTTTCATTAATCAATAACCACCCCCTAGCCCACAACCCCTGCTCCACCTCCTCGCTCACTAAACTCCCCATAGCCCACTGTTCCACCTTTGCTGCCCCCTCACTCGGCCTAACCTCCTTCGCCCTCATCCTTAGACCATTCCAATACCAAACCTACGACCCACACACCGCAATCCACTACACAACCACAAAACCTGACTCCTACTACTATAATCCCACCACTACCATCATCCCATACTCCACACCCCATGCAAACTAGGACCAAACATGGTATCACCAAAGCAAACCCAAAATACAATCTATATGTTAATACTCCCTGTATCTCTCTAGTTCCAACCTCTTATCTAAATTCATCACTAGACCGTAACCGGCGATGTGCCATAACCCATGAATTTAGTGCTTTGTAGGTTAACAACACTTGGTAATTTGATACCTCGTGTAACTGTCTTAAATTATAAATGACCCGGTAGAATTAATGGAAAGGATGTTCTCATAAAGTTAATAGTTCAAGGGGCCGAAGTTGTCAAAATGGAAACATCATAAACCCTAAAAGTTGCTATAAATGGAAAGAGATGCCCCCTTGCCCCTTCCTTGTGCAAAAATTGTCCAAAAAGGAAAGGTTAGAGAGAGAAAGTTGAAAACAAAAAAGATTAAGGTATGCAATCTTGCATTTTCAGCGGTTTAGCAATGAATCTATGCATAAAGGGTGTCTATACATCAATTGGAATGGTATAGTTGATAGTTTTGTTCATGAACATGTAGATTTTGGGTGTTAAAGCTCTCTTGTTGGGTATTGCATTATGAACCTCAAAAAAAGAAGAGTTTTTCACCTTTTATTTTACATATATTTTATGATTTGGGGATGATATGCATTCTATGTTGGATGTTTACTTAAAGAATGATAGTTTTGATTGGAAAAGATTACAATTTTATATCTAAAAGCACAAAATAACAAGTGGAATAAAATTTTAAGATCTATTGAAATGTTCTCTCATGCGAGTAGGTTCTTGCATTTGAGGAGGTTCTTGAATGGGATTGCAATCACATAATAGTATTTGCATAGCAATGTTATCGCACAATAGTATTCAAATAGTGTAGTTCTTACATGATGTAGCCTAACATGTAGTTCTCGCATAGATACTTGATATTTCTCGCACAATATAACCTATGGTATAGTTCTTGCATAGATGGACTTGATAGTTTTCGCACCATATGTCCTTTGGAGTTTTTGCATAGCATAGACTTATAGCCTTCGATAGTTCTCGTAATGTATGGCCAATGATAAGTTTTCGCATAGTATAGCTCTCAATATTTCTCACATGTTATAGTTATGATGCATTTCTCGCATGGTATAGTCCTGATATTTTTTGCTAGTATGGATACTACAAAGTTCTCGCATGATATTATAGATAGCATATAACATTTAAAGTACGTGAGTGGCCCTAGTACAGTACATGGATAAAGATAGTATAAAAGATAACTGATAGTTCAACAAAAGAAGAAAGTTATAAGTATAACTACTGTTATGATAAAGAGAAGGAGAAAGAGTAAATAGTAATTAAGTAAAGTTCATATGTGAAAGTTAAGTAAGAAGTCTTGTAAGCATGATAGGTGTTTGTGTTTATTGCATTCTCACCTGATAAGAACTTTGCCTTATTGTATTCTCATCTTATATAAAGTATGAAAGTAAATTAAATGTGACTAACCAAGCTGCTATGATAGTCAAATGTTAAAGATAACGAATGAATCAAGAAAGAAACATTTGAAATGCTAAGTATAAATATAAAACCTAAATTCACAAAGCATTGTTGACTTTTATATGCATATTAGATTGAGGGTATGAAAAGGTTATCTAAAGAATAAAAGCTTGACATGAAGATGAAGTCACTAGGCATATGTCATCTTGCATTCTAAGACGACATCATTAGATTTATGGTTTAATTTATTAATGATAAGTAATGAATGTTGTAATGAGATTATTATTTTACGTTGTAATGATATAATGGTTGGTTAATGTCTTAGAATTATGCGTTCCAAATGATAGAAATCCAACAGTGAGGTTGCATAGAAACGTGGCTTTACAAGTTAGTTTCAGAGCCATAGTTTGAGAGATTTGGACACTTTGATGCCTAAACTTAAATCGAGAACAAGACTAAAAAGAGAATGCAAGTATGGATAACATCATGCCAAGAGGTAAAGATAAAGTAACGTTTAAAGTACAGAGAGAAAAAAGCTAAATATTGTTATAATAACAATAAAAGATAGTAAATATGTATGTATGTGTATAGTATGTTATGATAAGTTTCAAAACTGATATGACTTAGGATAGGGAATATTTAGGATATGGAGAGTGAAGTAAGTAGTTAATTACAGTTGGACAATGTCATTAAGAACTTGCATTAGTTATCATGATCTAAACTATTACCTTAAATGATAATGTTGGTGCCCTTGATAAATCTTCCATTACTCTTGGCTTCAGACTCAACAAACTCATTTAGCAATCCCCTACCCCAAAAATTGAGATGAATATTTTTGATAATCAGTACACTCCATCTTCAAATGAAGGAACTCGCTCTCCAGTTGTTCCGCTTCATGTTAAGGCACATATTTCTCCGATTAAAGCTTTTGAGATCTTCCCCAACCCATGCCATACACGTTAGACCTTCCTGTAATGGATAATATGGTCTTCCACAAGGTGTGAGCTTCCTCTTGAAAGACTGAGCAACAAATTTTACGGTGTGTTTCTTCCTACAATCACTGACATCCAACATGGTTTCAATCTCTTTAATCGATCAAAGAGTGTTGATAACAACCTTATCCGCTTAAAACATCTTAGGTTTATAGGTAATGTAGTTCTGGTATGTACATCCTTTTGAATCTGACTCTTTCAACTTGTTCTTGCTAGGCTTTTCCACTTCTTCAGAATCCATAGAACTAGAGTTGTAGTTTTCCCCCTTATCATTGTTAGAAGACCTGGATGATCTGATAAAACTGTTGGACTCAACAAGTGCATTAAAAGGATAATGCTTGCCATAATCAAAGAAAATGTGTTCTAACATTCAAACAATCATTAACTAACACATTAGCATCATTAACATTCATCGCATACACTAATGTTACTTAAATTTCTTTTTCGGGTTTGTAGATAAAAGATATTTTTGCTAAGTGTCGGCAGTGGATGAAGACATACCCACAGCGGATGACCAAGTGTCTCAAGATTATTGTTTTCTGATATTCTCATGCCTGTTATGCCTTCTATGTGTGTTAATGGTTGTTGTTTACTTTCTAGTCTCTGTTTGAGTGCAGCAGTGACATACACAGTTCCGAAAATTCTTAACATATGTATGAAGTAATAGCAATCTACTTTGCATAATACAACTTCTATTGCAGAGAATGTTTTGGTTTTCAAAAATAAGACATATGATGGATGAAGGAGTTTGATTTCCACAGGATCAAACAGCCTTATGTCTGTTGCTTCTTTGCTTTCTAACTTCCTTTCCAATACCACTTCAAAGTGAGTTTCATCATAACACCATTTGGTAATTAGATGGTTGTACTAATTTCCCATTATCTTCTTCATGATGAATTTTAGGTCTGATGGCCTCATGGGGTAACCAACCCTTTCAAGAAGCTCTGAATCTACCAGTTCAACAGTTTGTTCTGCTTGTCTGCCTGCTGTCTTTTGTTCTCTTCTTAATTTTTCAATATGGAGCTTGTCTTCCCTATCAGCTTCTCTTTTCATTTCATGATGCTGTCTGTTCATGTAAGCTTTAAGAATGTGAAAGAAATCTGCTCCTCTAGGATTGTTTGTGTGATTGACCATTCTCACTTGCATGAGGTCAAGTCTGTCTTTATATGTTAGTGATCCTAGTTGAGAGATGTATGATAAGTATTGGACAAGTCTAGATACTCTCTTGATCAGCACAGCATCCCAAATTTCATCATATTTCCATACTAAAATCTTCCTTTCATCAGCAGATGCAGTGAGTGTTATCCTATCATAGAGTTTTATGAAGTTTTGTTTTTTCATTAATCATTTCCCTCACCTCATTCCCTTCTGGCCATAGCCTGTGTGGCATAAACTGTTTGGGTTCTTCAATGGGATGAAGCTCAGGTGGAGCTTGATGATAGGTAGATAATGATGATGCAGGATGTGGTTTGGATGTTTGAGGCTTCTGGGCACTTGTTAGCATATTCTTGTAGATTTCTCTAGTAAGATCTTTCATTTGTGCTAATGATCTGCCTGTATATGATCTGTAAGGCATCCTTGTGTGACTCAACCAGCTTTTAACCTAGGAGTATGTCATTTTGTCAATTTGAGGATCCTTAGGCAAATTCTTTTGGAATTCAATCTGATCTCTGATTTCTCTATACCTCTTGTATGTTTGCTCATTTTCATTTTTCATAACTTCTTGAAAATCTTTAAGCAAGTCTTTAACCTTAGTGAGGCTAAGATTCATGAATGCATCATAAGGGAAGCCTCTTGCTGCCAATTCAATTCCCATTAATGATTGAGGGTCATCAGTAAATAGATCTTGCAGGTTTTGAATTTCCTCATCTCCCTCATTTTCTTCATCATATTCATCCGTATCACTTAGAATGATGATAGATTGTTTAAATCAATATAAAAAAGACAACAAGATGAAGGTTGTTTAAATGATTTCCCAAGAATCTTTTCAAATATCTCTAATCAACAAAAAATAATCATGGTGCGAAAACCCATGATTAAAGCTATGATATCAGTGTATGAATGTGTATGATTATGTGATTGCTTGTGATTGTATGCTTGAATGATAATAACTGCTTGTTTGTATTGATTGTTCAAAAGCTTACAAAGGATTAGGGTATCATGCTATTTATAGCCTATACAAAAGGTTAAAGGTATATACAATTACTAAGATACCCTTATGTAAACGGAAATTACGTAAATAATCCTAAGTCTATAAGTCATCCGCTGTGGATGATAGACTATCCGCTGTGGAGTCTAAGTCATCCGCTGTGGAGAGGAATACGCTGTCCGCTGTGTCTTGGATGTTGTCCGCTGTGAACTCTTGTATGTTTGTCTTGATGGTCGTTCGCTGTGGAGTTATTCATCAGCTGTGGACTTTTGTTCATCCACTGTGTATGCTTGTTCATCCACTATAGACACTTGGAACTTTTCTTCATCCGCTGCAGACACTTGGTCATCCGCTATGGGCATGCCTTCATTCGCTGCCGGCACTGGGCAAAAATTTCTTTTATCTACAAACCTGTAAAAGAAATTTAAGCAACATTAGTGTATGTTATGAATGTTAATGATGCTAATATGTTAGTTAATGATTGTTTGAATGTTAGAACACATGATTGTGAGATCTTACAATCAAGAGCCGGGAAAGCTCTAATACCAATTGCGGGACCGGTGAAGGTGTTCAATGCAATCAGTTTCATAATGAGGAGAGATCTAGAACATTTAACAGATCAAATAGTGAACTGAAACCTTTTGGTGATACTAAGAAACACAAGCAAGTAAAAATGAGACAGAACCAAGAACAACAGACAGAATGGTTTTCAAGGATAAAATATATGCTCTCAAGTTCTTTTAAAAGTGTTACAAAGCATAGAGATAAAATACAAGGTCCTGAGATACTTTATACTACATCCTATAACCGGCCATACTTTGAAGGCCAGCTGGAAACACTAATCTAGATAACAAGATCAATGTAAAGTCGAAAGGCAGATTGCCTTTTGACTAGTCACTATGACATACCGTAGTTCACATCCTAATGTAATACAAAAGGGATAAAAGTACATAAAGTAGAAAGATACAGACTCAAGACCATATTCTACAGCTTCTTAAAACATGGACCTTTTCACCAACTTGTATAAGTTGGTGAGTCTGCAGAGTGGCAGCGAAAAGTTGGTCAGCTTTTCTAAAAAAGTTAATCAGAGAAAGCATGTCGTCTCTGTCTTCGGAAGAAATTAGTCTTCTATCTTTGAGGCTTCGGAAGACTTTGTCTTCTAAGCTTCGGAAGAATTCATCTTTGGCGTCGGAAGATTTGGTCTTTGGCTTCGGAAGATTTTACACTTAGAGAGATTTCTTTACAGTGTAAAACTTCCGAAGTAACTTTTAACATGCACAAAGTGCATGCATGCAGAAAGCACCTTGACTGTTTTGAGTGCATCAGCCTCTTTCAAATACCTTACATAACATGATTGCCTTTCAAAATCTCAAGATTATTGTTTTCTGATATTCTCATGCCTGTTATGCCTTCTATGTGTGTTAATGATTATTGTTTGCTTTCTAGTCTCTGTTTGAGTGCAGCAGTGACATACATAGTTCCTAATATTCTTAACATATGGATGAAGTAACAACAATCACCTTTGCACAATACATCTTCTATTGCAGGGAATGTTTTGGTTTTCAAAAATGAGACATATGATGGATGAAAGAGTTTGATTTCCACAGGATCAAACAGCCTTATGTCTGTTGCTTCTTTGCCTTCTAACTTCCTTTCCAATACCACTTCAAAGTGAGTTTCATCATAATACCACTTGGTAATTGGATGGTTGTACTGATTTCCCTTTTTCTTTTTCATGATGAATTTTAGGTCTGATGGCCTCATGGGGTAACCAACCCTTTCAAGAAGCTCTGAATCTACCTGTTCAATAGTTTGTTCTGCTTGTCTGCCTGCTTCCTTTTGTTCTCTTCTTAATTTTTCAGTATGGAGATTGTCTTCTCTACAGCTTTTCTTTTCATTTCATGATGCTGTCTGTTCATGTAAGCTCTAAGAATGTGAAAGAAATATGCTCCTCTAGGATTGTTTGTGTGATTGACCATTCTTAATTGCATGAGGTCAAGTCTGTCTTCATATGTTAGTGATCCTAGTTGAGAGATGTATGATAAGTATTGCACAAGCCCAGATACTCTCTTGATCAGCACAGCATCCCAAATTTTATCATATTTCCATGCTACAATCTTCCTTTCATCAGCAGATGCAGTGAGTGTTATCCTATCATAGAGTTTTATGAAGTTTTGTCTTATCATTGTTCATTTCCCTCACCTCATTCCCTTCTGGCCATAGCCTGTGTGGCGTAAACTGTCTGGGTTCTTCAATGGGATGAAGCTCAGGTGAAGTTTTGTTAGCATATTCTTGTAGATTTCTCTAGCAAGATCTTTCATTTGTGCTAATGATCTCCTGCATAAGATCTGTAAAGCATCCTTGTGTGACTCAACCAGCTTTTAACCTGGGAGTATGTCATTTAGTCAATTTGAGGATCCTTAGGCAGATTCTTTTGGAATTCAATTTGATCTATGATTTCTTTATACCTCTTGTATGTTTGCTTATTTTCATTTTTCATAACTTCTTGAAAATCTTTGAGCAAGTCTTTAACCTCAATGAGGCTAAGATTCATGAATGCATCATAAGGGAAGCCTCTTACAGCCAATTCAATTCCCATTAATGATTGAGGGTCATCAGTAAATAGATCTTGCAAGTTTTGCATTTCCTCATCTCCCTCATTTTCTTCATCATCTTCATATGCATCACTCAGAATGATGATAGATTGTTTAAATCAATATAAACAAGACAACAAGATGAAGGTTGTTTAAATGATTTCATCAAGAATCTTTTCAAATCTCTCTAATCAACAAACAATAATCATGGTATGGAAACCCATGATTAAAGCTATGATATTAGTGTATGAATGTGTATGATTGTGTGATTGCTAGTGATTATATGCTTGAATGATAATAACTGCTTGTTTGTATTGATTGTTCAAAAGCTTACAAAGGATTAGGGTATCATGCTATTTATAGCCTATACAAAAGCGATGCATAATTACTAAGATACCCTTATATAAACGAAAATTACATAAATAATCCTAAGTCTATAAGTCGTCCGCTGTGGATGATAGACTGTCCGCTGTGGAGTCTAAGTCATCCGTTGTGGAGAGGAATAAGCTGTCCGCTGTGTCTTGGATGTTGTCCACTGTGAACACTTGTATGTTTGTCTTGATGGTCATCCACTGTGGAGTTATTCATCAGCTATGGACTTTTGTTCATCCGCTGTGTATGCTTGTCCATCCACTGTAGACACTTGGAGTTTTTCTTCATCCACTGCCGACACTTAGCAAAAATTTCTTTTATGTACAAACCTTAAAAAGAAATTGAAGCAACATTAGCGTATGTTATGAATAATGCTAATGTGTTAGTTAATGATTGTTTGCATTTTAGAACATATTATGTTTGATTATGGCAAGCATTATCCTTTTAATGCACTTGTTGAGTCTAACAAATACCTTGGTCCTCGAGTTGACCTTGTCCTTGCTTCTAGATGACTTATCTTCTCCTTGTACAATATCTTGGTGATTGCAGCGAAGATGGTAGGTATGACTGTGGCTATTCCAACAGTAATCAGTTGTTGCAATTGGGTTGCGACTAAGGCTTTTCGTTATTCAAAAGTAGAAGATTGACCGTTCTTGACCTCGACAGAAGAAGTAGGGCCTTTTTTTGCCCTTGTCCTCCTAGATGGACCTTCGTTAGTAGCCTCAGTAGCCTTGTTACCCTTATCCTTAGCAATTCTAGATGAACATTAAATGAATGAATGTAAAACACTAAAGTTGTTACCCATGTCCAAGAGATGTAGATAAGGCTATTAGAGTCATAATCCCAACACTAATTTCATGTGACCATCTCATTAGGCAATCAATTGATGCATAATAATAGTCATCTAAAACATAATTGGCATCAATGGTTACATATGTTACACGATTCGAATATATTCCACAATACATCACATTATCCAACCAAATACATAACATTCTATTATATTACATCCCAAATACTAATCCTAAGCATATCTAGTTCCCTAATCAACTCTTACAACCTCAAAGATAGTACCTTCTCCCTAAACCTCGAACCCCATACCCCAATCGGTCTAAAGAACGCATTCAAACATCCTCCTAATCATCCCATACTCTATGGATATCTTCCACATGAACACGCAATGTTTGTGGAAACATATCAACGACATGATAGCTAAAAGATCCAGTGGCTTGGGCTGATTTCGGGTATGAAGAGTACGATGGGTATGGTGCTGCTGGCTAGCAAGGATGATAAAGGGCATACATTGGTGGCATTGAATATGTGGGATACGGTGTCATTGCATGACCTACTTGGGGTGGCTAGTAAATAATTGGTAAAGGTGGGTACGTTGATGGCGGCTGGTACACATGGGTTGGCTGATATGAATATGATGGTCGATAATAGTCGTAATGACTACGCCTCATAGCCTCGTGAGTCTCGTCCTTCTCTCGCTATTGTAACCTCTCATACGCGTCATAGAGGTCACGACGTTCCTGCCCATCACGTAGCTGTTGTCCTCCTCAAGTCTGAGGATTTGAACCACTTGCCCGTATCAACGCTTTAGTGTAGTCAAAGTCTATCGGGACTAACTCCTTTGGACTGTGAGGGGTACGATGTCCCTCAGTCTTTGTTTCACCATTGCTAGCCTCCTTATCGTCATAATCACTGTCCTCCACCTCATGCTAGTTGTGGCTAGCTGCTCCAACATTGGTATCCTCATCAAAAATCACAATGTGATTCGAAGCCTTCGATTCCTCCTCAGGCTCCTCATCATCCTTAGATGGTGTACGTAGCGTGTTGGTAGAGATTCTCTCAGGTATCCCTATGGACTCTTAAATCGATAGATGCATTGACTTTCCCGTAGTCTCATGCATTCCCGGCCTCCTCACCATCTTTGTCATCACACTCATGACTAGTGAAGGTGGCTTCTTTGACCTTGATGCTTAAGGTGTTGTAGTTTAGTAGCCTGATGCATTAGGCTCCATAAAGTATCAAGCTATGCTCGAGCTCTATCCCTTCTTTGGATCACCAGACTATGACTTAGACGAAGATGACTTACTTCGTCCAAAGAATCTTTCAAAAATTAAACTCTTCTACTTTTCAGACATTTCTTGTAATACATATCAATTTTCGTGAGTAATAGATAATCTTTAATATTAGATGCAATGCTTATGCTATGCGCAATTCGCCTTTCCTTTCGAGGCTTATTCATCGGTCCACACAAAAGACAACATATCAACGTTTCACGCAGAAATAAAATGACCACCATGTTCAACAGGCGTGTTTGTATCATTTTCTTAAGTGTGCATGATAATAGTCATCTATCAAGTTTTCTTATGATCCTAAAGTCATACTCACAGCTATAAATTTCCAAGCATGCCCATACATTGTTCGGCGAGTAACGGGTGCTTTTTTACCCTGTAACATACTAACCTTCACATTAAGACCTAGCCTTATCGATCATGAAATTCCCTCGGGTAATCCCACCCGACATAATTGCCCAACCTGCTCTCATCACGACTGTCACCTCAAGCTAGAGTTCTCGGAATCAGGTCGATGTTTTGATCACAACTCTTGATGAACATGTGTCAAAGAGTTAGGGTTTACGCTGTGACATCCGGTAATTTTTGGTTACCAAACTTCGTTAGTTCCATTAGATCTTGCATACACGTGTCGTGAGCACACACTAGTTGTCGTTGAACGTTGGTGACTTAATAACAATAATCCATGATAAACAATAATAATCTAATTAATAATGTTGATTGTTAGTTGTGATTATGTGATTCATGAATTTATAGATTTTAAACATTATTTGTAAATTTTACGTGTTAACGTGACTATGTGTATTATATATTTCATGTGTTATGTGACTTATTGTAAATGTTTATGGTTATTATTATTGACTAATAATACTTGCAACTGGTAGTTAAATTATTTAACTAAAATGCTACAAAGGCTAATTTTTATTAAACACAATTAAAAGAGGGTTTAAGGGTAAAATCTAAATAAGTTAAGTTTCACAAAAACCCAACCCTAGCTCCCCTAACCCCATTCAGCCGCAAGCAACCCCAAATCCCCCTCCCTTTTGCGAATTTGATCAAGAAACACACACAAACATTCGATTTTCATCTAGTTTAAGCATTTCAAGGTGTTTGCAAGCATAATTCTTGATTTCTACACACATAAAGGTTAGTTTTCATTAGTTTTTCATGGTTTTTGATTCCTGATAAACCCTAGTTCGAAATTGGTGATGAAAAAGTGAAATTGATGATTGTTAGATGTTATTATGATGTTAGTTAGGTTGTATGAATGTTAGATTTGTTGATTATGCAAGAAATCTATGATTTGATCAAGAATTTCAAACATTGCCTTAAGAGGAAACTTGTTGTTCTTGGAATTCATGATTTGATGATTGTATGATGTTAGATACATTGTTTGGATGTTGGTTTACATGAATTGTGCAAGAAAAGTCATGAAATCTAGTGTTTGTTCATACCTTACTATAAGTAGAAACTTTTATGGATGATGTTTGGGAATTATGATGAATTGATGATGATTATCATGTATAGATGAATGCTATGAACTTGATTAGGTATAAAGTTGATGAATTTATGAATGATTTGGATGTTAGATTGCTTTTGGGTATTACTTTCCCAAAAGGGAAACTTTATTTTTGAAGAACATTGGATATGATGATTTGGGCATGCTATTGATGTTAGGATCATGTTAGAATGCTTATGGATGATGTCTAATGTGGTGGAATGTGTTACTTGGATTGTATGGATGCTTGATTGATCATTTAGGAAATTTAGGTTCTTGATGATTAAACATGATGATGGATTATGATAAGTGATTAGGGAATCATGTTTGAGGTTGTGATTGATCATTGTGGTGTATGTTGATTGTTATGAATCCTGTTGATTAATGTGAATATGATTGTTATACACGCGTGCGAATCTGAGGCCCCTACTTAGTAGGATTGGCAGGGTTTAGGATGTGAAGTCGTGAGTGGCTTCACATGGCACGTAGTGCATGATTAGACTTCATGTATGATTTATTAGTTGTGATATATTTATAATTGTGTTGAGCATGTAGATTGTTTGAGATTCGCATGAGTAGTATGATAATCTAAGGTACTATGATGATCTTGATAGGACAAGAAGTTGATGATGTGATATACGTGAATAGTTTGTTTGATAATCATGTATGATAAGTTGATACGCTTGATTAAACGAGATTTCAATTAATATGTCACAAACGGGTCAAATGGGTCAACTACGTTAAATGAGTCTTGTTTTCCAACACCTTGGGTCAATGTGTTTATTGAGCACCTAGGGTTGTTAAGCCTTCTGTGTACACGTACTTATGTACTTGCGTGTTCTAGGTAACCTTTGAAGGGTTGTCTTTCCGTCCGTAGTTGGCTTTTGTTATCATTCGTTTGCGCATCGGGTGAGTTCATGCCCCACTATTTTATAAACTCTCTTCTGGGGGAGGTAGCATATTTGTTCACAAACGCTATATTATTATTATAAGTTGTGTATGTTTTAAGATAGTGCATAATACCTTGAAAGTCCTCACACTTTCTGATCGTTAATAATGGTAACTAGCAGGAAATCTTGGGTAGTACTACTGGGTTTGACAAGCCCCACCTATGCGACTAGAGGTCAAACGGGTGCAATATTGTCCTAAACACAAACATCGTCACGACCTGGTAAGTCGTGGCGGGAGGCAACAAACGCAACACAGTCAGCTTCGATCGCGAAATCACTATGGTTATTACTTGTGAATATAGACTAGCTATCTATTTCAATGCACTTCTTATGTTATACAAATTATTATTGTTTATGTTAAACGCAAACTCTTGAACTCACCAACCATTGTGTTGATATTTTTAGTATGCTATTCTCAGGTCGTTAACTCAGGTTGCCATTAGGAGAGCATCACGGGTTAAGCATGCATTCTAAGACTTCATCTTAAGTCATAACACTTGGATTTTATTTATGAGATTAAATAATGGGTTGGCGCGTGTTTTACCAAATTTTGCGTTTATATACTTTGGGTTTGTCTTAATTACAAAACGCTTCCCCATAGTTTTAAAGTTTGAACTTTGATTGGTTTTATTTTAAATGTGGCATATAGTGTCGTTCTGAGTAACTAGTGACTGTGATCCTGGTTTGTTCACACATCTCGTGGTAAAACTCCGCACGCGGATTTTGAGGGTGTGACAGATTGGTATCAAAGCCATTGGTTATAAGAAACTAGGTTGCATACACACTAGTCTATAACCGCACACAGTTAGTTAGTTACTCGTTGCTTATCCTCTTACTGTATACTCATTGGCATACGCATCACGTGCACTGCAGCATGGCATCATCATCACGGGTTTTGGGTAAAAGACCTGCGCGTTCTGAATCACCTCCTTCTCCTCCTGTACCTCATCGAGAACCTGATTGGCCGCGGTATCCTTACCCTTCTAGAGAGATAGATTGGGATCAGCCGTTTGTGCTACCTGAACGCGATCCTCCGCGGGATTGGAGATACTATGCTACCTATGTAAACCGTATGGTTTACAGGGAGCGTGTCCCAGGCCCTGCTACTACTAGACCCAGGACCAGGTCAGCTATTGCCTCTACGGCACGTGCTCTTCCCTCACTTGATGTTCTTCTCGAGCAGGCTGTTGCAACTTTAGTTGCGACACTGGACACTGAGCGTCGCGCATCGGGGTACTCACTGACGAGAACTCCACTTTAGCGTATGAAGTGCGCCAACTACGCCTACAAGTGGAGACACTCCAAGAGCGGCTCTCAATGGCTATTACTGGGCATCATACCCTGACTGGTAATGTGATGCAGCTTACGGAGCGTATGGACGAGCAGGAGCTTCATAATGTAGGTGTTGAGGATAGGTTGACTGGACTGGAGGCATAGTTTGCAGCACTGTAGATTGTGGACAATCCTGCACCAGCAGAAGATTTTAATGAAGACCCCGAGGAAGAGCCGGAAGAAACCCCAGACGGTGGAGACAGTGATGGATTGGATTTGTTGGATTCATTTTCCCATTTATATGATCTAGACTGCATAGCGTTTTTTTTTAAAACCTAAGTGGGAAGGGTTGTTTCCCACTGTGCATTATACTATGAGTAATAGCTACATTAGATTGTCACTCAGTTAAGCAACTAAACTCCATAGCTTCTTTTTTTTTTGGCATAAATGTATAATGTCACATAAACAACTATCTTTAGTGTGTTATTGGTATATATAACGTAAGACCTATTTGTGACCGATGGTCACTTGCAAGAGGCAGTGAGGAGGCACTCATGGCAACGTGCGATTATCATCTAGTTTTATTTAAATGTAAATACATGTTTTTTATCTTATACTTATTTTATTTTTAAAATCATAATACATATGTTAAAAATCTTAAACCTGTATTTACTTACCCTTAAAAGGCAATGGGTGGTTTTTGTTAATTCCATATTCCTTGTCTCCTTAGTTCTTATTTAATGTTCCAGAGTTATTGACATAGATTGTTGTGGTTGGATTTGAAATATTTGAAAATCCAAAACCGAAATATCCGAAAATTAGAGGGTTCAAAAAGTATGAGTTATTAAATTTTAATAATATCAACTTTAATTTATTGGCCGGAATTAATCCCAACCAACAAAATGTTTAGAGACACTTCCAACTTTGATCTTATTTTTCATTAACGATCCATTATTAACTGAGAGTTAACACCGTTAGTTTTTCGATAACGTGGACCGTTTATATGCCCAAAAAACTAAGCAAAAAGTTGAAATCAACCATCTGCTCCGTCAATCTGAAACTTCTGCACCCTAAAAGCCGTTAATCTTCATCTTCTAATCTGAACCATTTAACTCATTAGAAGTAGATTTCAGGTGTCGTTGGAGGTTAGATACCGAAAAAAAGACTTGAGAGAGGCTATGCGGCGGCGTAGTTAAAAAATGGCTTAATGTTGGTCCTATTTAATCAAAAAAATTAACAGAGGTTAACTTTCAGTTAGTAAGGGATCGTTGGTGGAAAATAAATTCAAAGTTGAGAGTGTCTACAAACATTTCGTGAGTTGGGATTAATAACGGTCAATAAATAAAATTTGAAATTATTAAAATCCAATAAACCTTTTAAATTTTCGAAAATGTGAATTGTCAAAAATATTTTTATAAAAAATACGATGTAATAAATAATAATTAGAAATTTTCAGGTATTTGGAATGTATTTATAAGAATTTGATACTCTGAATTTTTTTGGTAAAAAAAATTATTAATTTTTTTTAAAAATATTAAATTATGCATACTATTACAATTTGAATATTTGTTCGGACATCCGAATCTAAAATTTCGGATGTCCGGAAGTTTGGATTCGGATATCGAAATCCACTTTAAAAAATTTTCAAATGTCCGAAAATCTAAATATCTGGTTATGAACTTAACTTAGTATTTTGAACCATTTTCTTTGGTTTAAGATTAATTGCATATATACCCTTCTAAACATCCCTTAAATGCATATATACCCAAGCAAAAACTTTAATTACATATATACCCAATTTATTGTTATGACAATATTATCCTTCCAAAAAAATTAATAAACATTTACATATGGGTATATATGCCATTGAATAGTTTTAGAGGGGGGAATATGCTTTTAATACATTTGCTAATTATAAGGTTTGTAAGGGGTAATTTATCAATTATGAAGTTTTAGTAAAAATAAGGGCAAATTAGTCCTTACATAAACTATTTTTAATGAAAATGAGTAAATTTGTCAATCAGAAGTTTTATAAGTGGATATATGCATTTAAATTTTTTGTTTGAGTGTATATGCCAATAAAGAGTTTTAGAGGAATAAATATGCTTTTAACCCTTTGGTTTAAATCTCATGGATTGCATCTTTTTGTTTATTTATTTCTTTTTTATACTCTTATGATACTTTTTTCTAACTAATTTTTTTGTCTTTAGTGATATTGATGTTTAATTTTGGTTTTTTAAATCATAACGTGTCAAGCATAATACTTTTTTTTTTATCTATACAAAATTTCGCATCTCCACCCTTTTATTTTACTTACTAGATTTAATAAACCTGTATATTACACAGTCTGATCAAATAACATATTTAATAAATAAAATGTATATGATTAAGGATTATAGGTAATAAAAAATTATATTAACTTCTTAAACTTTTATTTTATATTTTTCTTTGTTTTTCCTCAAAAATAAATTAGACAATTTGTTACAAAACAAACTGTTAGAAAAAATATATTTAAAAAAGTTTGATTTTGTTGAAAAGTTTCTTATATTATAAAATTTATATATTTAGAAATAACATTAATAAAAAGATTTTTTTTCTTATACTTATAAAACAATTTTAGATCTGAAAATAATTTAATAATAGAGTTAATTTTAGTTTTACTCCCTAAAGTTTAATTAAAGTAACTATTTTTCTCCAAAAGATTATTAGTAATTAATGTAAATATTTAATAATAGAGAAAAAAGCGGAAAATTTTTGATAAGATCTAATGTAATGATAACACATGTCCAATATAGATAACTTTTTGTTAAAGTATAAAAATTAACCATGTAATGTCAGTGTAGCAACACGGTTTGTAAGCCTGTCATGTTGCAAGAAGTTATTTTTATTTTTAAGTTGAGTTAAGTGCTTTACTATGTTATATTTGCAGATACCTTTTTAAGTTTAAAATTAACTAGTTCTTTTACCCGCCGTGCGTTGCGGCGGTTGCGTAGGCTTGCGTAGGCGACGTGATAAAAATATAAAATACAATCGACCTGCCTCGATTCCGAACTAAATTTATATCGGAATGTAGAGTAATTTGAATGTATCACGTCGAATAAAAACGTATCATATATGACGCAACTTCAAATAAAATTTACGTTGAATCATAGCCCAACTCAAAGTGTATATAAGCGTGATAAAGTTTAGACTACAATCACTCGGTCTCATTTTTAAACTAAATTAATGTCGAAATGTAAAGTAACTCGAACTTATAATGTTATATGAAAACGTATTATATTTGACCCGACTAGTTTCCCATAAAATTTACTTCAAAAGGTAAACAAACATAAAACATGTTTAAAAATAGGCACGTAAACATTTTATTTTGACCTAGCTCATTTTCAAACTTAATTTACGTTAAAATGTAGACAAACTCGAATTTATATCGGCTTATAACGTCTTCCATTGCGATAAAAAGTCGAATATTTTTTTATTATTTATATAGAAGAATAGCATACATTACTTAAACACAATCACTGAGGTGCAATTAAAGGTGAACAACCAACGTTTTCGATGTATTGTATTAAAAAAACAAAGCTTACACTTAAACTCAAGAATCGTACGAATACGTTAAAAAATAAAGTCAAAATGTTGAAATATAAATTTTTTAATCAATTGACACACGGATACGTTATGTGCGTTATGATAATGACATTAAAGTGATTAATTACGTAGAATAAACATATGAGTTTACGACGTCATTGTTTGGAGTTTAAAGCATATAAAAAAACCAGCATTACGTCTTGCCCGTTACAATATAGTAATTTTAAAAGGTAATCTAAAGTGAAAAAAATATAAGAAAAATGTTAAAAAAAATATCAAATAAACCACAAAAAAAAAAAAAAAAAAAAAAAAAAAAAAAGAATCGCAATTCGCAAACTACAGGAATCGAACTTGAAACTCTTGATTAAAAGGGCAAAGCTTTAACCACTAAGCCATTACTATCTTACATATAAATTTACAAACAAATGTATTTATTTAGAAGTTAGGTCGGTGGCTTTTGGCCACCCACGTTGATAATTGAGTTATAGTTAATATACTTTTAAATCTAATATTCTCTTTCATTAAGACATTAAGTAGTGATGGTGGGGACACAGACGTCATGAGACTACCGACCTTGTACATGATAAACTCATTTGGTGGGGCCAAATTTTGACCAAGATAACTCCCCTTTTTTGAAAGTTAAATTATTAAATTATATTATTATAATTTGCTTTTGTTGTATTTTTTTAATAACTTTAAAAATATAATAATGTTGATTTAATTAAATACACCATTACAAGGTTCGTACTTTTATTTGTGTTTTGATGTAAGTTTTATTTGCAACAATTTCGGTTTAAATGTGATATATTATTTAATTTTTTTTCATAACAAGATAAACTTTTTATAAATTTCGAATATACAATTATGATGTGATTATCTCCACATACGCTTTGTTATCAACTTTATTTAAATCCAAGCCCTACAACACGGGAAAAATAATCGTGGTCTAAGTGTAATATATTTTAGTTATTTTAAAAACAATGTATTTGTTTTCTATATTCGAAATATATTGTTACAATATGCTTAGTTCACCTATTTTCCAATATAAATTTTATCGGACACGGTGCAACGTGCGGGGAAAACGCTAGTTATATATTAAAATCAAACTTGATGAGTAGTTAAAGAGTCTTTTAATTATATAAATAGTTTTTAAAATATTTTGTTTTTGTTTTATAACTTTTGAAATACATTGTTTTATAGAATCTGAATATACATTGTTTTGAAATATCTTCATTTCAATCTAAATTCTATTAAAAATAAAGTAGGATCAAATCCAATATACTTCTGTAATTTTTCTTTTAAAAACTTTATTGTTTTATAAGATTATGAATATACTATTACATCATGCTTATTCTTTCATCTCGATATATTTTTTAATCCGATGGTGTCAACGCAAATATGGTTGATACCATATACACATTAAGCACCTTACTAAAAACACATCTTACTAAAAACACAACTGTTCACAAACAACTATGTTTTACCCTTTGTCTCGATATCGATACTGTTTGTTACATATATAAAATTTTTGCTGCACGTCTTTGTGAGTTTTACCCGTTGAATTTCATATAAAAGTTGAGAGTATCTCTTGTAAACATATTTAAAATTTGTTAATAACTTACCCTGGTAAAAACTAGAGTCAGAATATGTTTATATATATTTACACTAGATTAGATACTTATGTGTTACACGGTTTGAATAAAAATTATATAATTGATTATATTTATTATAGTTAACATATCTATATAATTATTATATATAACAAACATATTTAAGGTATAAACAATAGTATAAAAAGAAAAAAAAATTATAATTCATAAATATACATAGACCTTTTTATATGTCTTTCTAAAATATGTTAGTTTTAACAATGATTAGTTACAAATTAAACTATATTTTAACAACAATAAATCTTATTAAAGTATTTTAATAAAATATTATTGTTATTTCTAGAAATAAGTTTTTGTTATAGTATTAAATAGGGGTGTAAACAAGCCAAGCCGGCTCGCAAGCTACTCGGGATCGGCTCGAAAAAAGCTCGAATCGAGCCGAGCTTAAACGAGCTCGAGCCCGAGCTCGAGCTCAGATTATTGCTCGTTTACTAAACGAGCTCGAGCCCGATCTTCAGAAATCGAGCTCGAGCTGGCTCGCGAGCCTAAACGAGCTTTTTATTTATATAGTTTTTTATTTGCATATTAAATATATATAAATAAATATTTACGTAAATTATATTATTAAATATATTATTATGATAAAAAATAGTTAAATAATATATATTATGTTATATATAAAAAGTATGATTATAAATAATTATAAAAGTAATTATAAAAAAATAAAAATTTAATAATTTAACAATAAACGAGCCGAGCCCGAGCCGAGCTCGAGCTTGAAAATTTCCTGACGAGCCGAGCTCGAGCTTTATAAATAAAACTATAAACGAGCCGAGCTCGAGCTCGAGCTTCCTAAAACCAAAACGAGCCGAGCTCGAGCCTAAGCGGGCTCGGCTCGGCTCGGCTCGTTTACACCCCTAGTATTAAATACGACTTATTAGGGAATCGTTTCAAAGATCCCACATAGATTTTTGCCTTCATTTTTAATTGTATATCTTTTGTCGTTTCTGTATGGGTTTACACCTTACATGTGATTGTTGGAACCAATAACGTTTATTTACTTTATTCTAAAGCAGAACCAATTAGCATACTATATAACAATAATAACATGAAGGTGCGACGATTATACGCAGAAGTTTCGTAGCAACTTCTAAAATGTCCAATAAACACAAACCACCACTGGGCTTTTCCGATCCGATGGCGTCAGAAGCACGCTTGATCCAAGATGTCCGCCAAAACTGAACCCTATTAAACTAGTGATTTAAGTAGTAGCGCTAGATTGATACCAATGATCTCTTGGCCTAGTGGTTAAGTGGGAGGTGGGAGGCTTTGCATCTCTTAAAGGTCCAAGGTTCAAATCTTGGCATTGACGAATATTATTAACTTGGTGATACTAACAACTAATCACTAACTAGTCGTTAAAAAAAAAGTAGCGCTAGATTGATAGGTTGAATTGATGAATCCAAATATAGAAATATATATTTATTAATTTGTGTCAAATAAATCAATCATATACAGATACTTGTAACAATAATAAATTGAACATGAATTATGTAACACATTTAAACTAACTGGTTGTAGTAAATGGGCTTGGCGACTGTTGAAGAGGTTGAAACCAAGTTGTAGGTTAGTAAAAGGGATCATTAAAGGATTGGAGGGTGTAAATGAGTGGTAATAATGGGTGAAACAAGTCCCAAACGAGCCTTATAAAAATTTTTTTATTGTCTTACTCCAACTATAAACGAGCTAATTTGCTTATAAAATATCATCTTGATCATTTTTGTGATAAGTAAACCAATAAACTAATGTGGAACTAGCCTAATTGATAGAGTTTTTGTATTTTATAAATTAGATCCTAGATCTTAACCTTTGCATACTTTAATTTACTCTAATATAGCAACAGTAAGATAAGTTTGTGGTTTAAACCATGAATCAGCCAATAAAAACATGTCATCTCAATCCATGCAACATCATAACACATTATAAAATTTAAAGGGGGGCAATCATGTCACATGTCACAATCTATTCTTTTTGTAAACAATAAAACCACCTTCAACCAATGAAAGTCACCACCGTTGTTCGTCGCCAGCCTTCAACCACCTTCGTCGGAAACAACCCTGATCTCTTCCGCACAACACAAATACTCAGTGAATTTCTGCGTAATCGGGGGGTTTGAAGATCAAGTGGCTGGATCGAGAAGTGATATCGATTGATTTGGGGATTTAATGGGTAGAAAATGGGAGAAGACGATGATGTCGATTGGGGATTTAAGGATGGAGGCAACGGTCTTTTTTTGGTCAAGTCACGGCGCCAACATGCTATGAAGGAGGGAAAAATCGGTGTAAATGAGGGCAGCCCCGGTAGAGACGTTCGGTGCAGAACCATGATGTGGGCTCACGGCGTATACGCCCCACCCACCCTTAAATGTGTTAATGGAACAAATAAGCCATATTAATTATAACAAAATATTTCGAATGGAAAAGCAGCACTTTGTGTGCCTATCCAAAGATAGATGTGATTTCCTACACAGGTTATAGGCTTGACCATGACCCAAGCAAGATCTACCTTTTGGATCAAGGTTACAACACTTATTATATCCTATAAGCATTATTTTAGGGTTGGGATATTTAGGCACCCACACTTTTTAAATCAACACCCCCGCACCCTATATGTCGCGTATGGGTCCATACGCGACGTATAGGGCCAAAACAGTCCATGACATTCCATCTGCTGTATGAGGTTATCACATCAACATCAAACGCGAAGTATGGACCCATACGTTGCGTACGGCTTCAATTTTTTTACAACTCATGATCAAATACACATGGAAGCCTATACGTGGCGTATTGGTTAAGGTCAATTTTTTTTTGTTATTTTTACATCAATTTTTGTTATCAATATACAAATAATTTACGTCGACTAGTTTTATGTTATTATTCATTTTGTAATTTAACTAACCGAAGAAACAAAATTTAATCGAACAATTAAGACAACAATACAAACATTAATACAAAGTGATATATAACTAATAGTGTTTTTGCATGCATAACAAAATAAAAGTTATAATTTTAAAAATAATATAAAACTATGGTGAATTTGGATAATGTCGAGGCGGTTGCGACTTTAGAGGATCCATACCTGCAACACGCGTTTGCGCAATCTCGAGCCGAACGTGCTACTCCATAAGATACTCAAGTCGATTGAGACACCGACTCTAATGATCAAGCTGACGACCTTACTTTGTGAACTCTCAGCAACCTCCTACATAAATGCCTCCATATGTGCAGACACCCTCACATCTCCGTAAATATGTAGAGGAAACTGCGGCTGAGGTGACTGTTGATATGGTGACGATGACTGGTCATGTGGCTAGTATGCGATGGTTGCTCATGTTGTTACTGATCTGGATATTCCTGAATGGGTTTCGGCTGCAAGATATCCCCGGCTCGAATAGATAATTATATGCCGCCCGAAAAGTAGCGTATAAAACACATGCCGAATAGTGTACGACGATCTAATCTCATCGGCTCGATCGGTGTAGATACATAACCAAGATATCGAGGAAGATAAGCAAACAAATCGAGTAATCAACGTAATAGAAGAGTCGTTGTACACTACTACTCGCTCCGGCTGATAATAATAAAAGTAAAATAAGTCGGGAATAGTAATCAAGGTTGCACATGGTCCTTGTGATCAAACAGTACAAGTAAAATAAGTCGGGAATGGTGCACCACTCCTGACTGGTTGCCAAGTCCTGTGATGGATGTGGCGATCATCCTATGTAACTAACGAATGACACTATCTCTAATACAAGTGACCCTGCCCTTAGTCCTATGAAACACACCTCTGATAATCTGAGGCCACCAATCTCAATCGACTCTCCTCCATCTTACTAATACATTCGATGAATAGAGGGGGTCCAGCTCATAGTAAAGTGCCGAGATAACACTAAACTACTCTATCAACATCTAATCTGGATTTCCACATAACCTAAATGAAATCTCAGGACGCTCTTCATCGTCCTCAATCTCATGAGGACAAATTTAAGTAAATGTCGATAAAAAACTCCACCGTCAGCTCTTTATAAGATGGCAAAAACGCGATCTCAAACAAACAACTCCACGACTTACCGTCTGTCACAATAGCAGCAAGTCCATCGCGCTCAACGAGCTCCGCCATCACCCCCCAATCGACGACCTTTTGACGGACGATATTCATTCGTAGAAACTTCGAACACTTAGCGTGCTCGATGCTACAGGGCTTAAACTGTAACCACAGATGCTCGGCAATAGCGTCAACAACGTTAGCGTCAATATTTGAATCAAAAGATATATCTGCATAACAAAATGAATATACGTAACTAAAATAATAAAAAATATATACAACATAAACTATAAATGAACTATACGCCTATATGTCATGTGTAGGTGACTCGCGTATGGGTTTCGTATGACAATAAATAAGCCACCCCCCTATACGTTGTGTATACACCTATTCATCACATATAGATCAATACGCCGCGTATAGATCGATACGTCGCGTATACTCCTATACGCCACGTATAGGTGACTTGCGTATGAGTGTCATATGACACTAAATAACCATCCCGTGTACACAACGTATAGGGCTATACGAAGTGTATAGGTGTCCCACGTATGACCTTCGAATGGCATGTCTCGCGTATAACCCTTACTTGACTCATCATCTTCTTACTTTGAACCTACACAATGCGTATATGGCTATACCCGGCCTATGGCTCAATGACTAATGAACTATATGTCGCTAATAGCCCTATACGTGCGCATGTAGTAGCGTATGTTTTATATAACAGACGCAAATGTAACGCTTAAAACACCCCAAAATACCAATCTAACGCTTAATATAGTATCCGATTAGCATAATAACAATCTAGGAACAATAATATATACCCGGATAAAGAAAAATCGACTAATAATACAAGAAGTATGATAGGATACGAGACTTGTGGTGTTTGTAAAAGTATGTGGTTGTGTGAAAATGAGAAAAAGACAAAAAAAAAAAAAAAATAAACCACGTTTGAAGAGCTATAAGCCGCGTATGGACCCATACGTCGCGTATAGCTTCAATTTTCAACTAAAAATGTTTTTTAATTATTTGAATTTTCAAAAAATTTAAATTCGCACGTGTACTAATGTTAAACCATATTAAAAAGATAAACTAGTTTAAACAAAATTTAAAAACCAACTTTTAAGAATTAATTAATTGAAAAAAACGAGTGACTTCAAAAGTAAACATTTGAATTTATATAAAATAATTCGAATATTAGAAGATGCCAATTAAAATAAATGTACATAAGTTGGGGTTTCTCGATTAATCTCTATTATTGTGTTATATTACGAGATATGAAGCCCATATATAATCTCCCATTCTGCTACACGTACGTTTCGGTTAAAAAGACAAAGATTACTTAATGTAGGCATCGAATAATTTCCTTCTAACTTAATATGGACGAAGTTGTTATTGTTTACATGAACAATCGACCTGACGTGATGAGGCATCATACTTCTCGCGTCAGCCCATAAGGGGAAAAATGTATGACAGACGTTATTGCTTAATAAATAAAGTATGACACCAAACTTTTAAGCAATCACTATTCTCGTATACGACATTATCATCCAATGTTCTTCTTGTGCAAGTTCCATACGTTGCCAATTTATGGTATGACGTAAGTCATTAACTATTTGCGGTACAAACTATCAAGAACTTTGATATATTCCAATTCGTGTTTGTCTAATTCTTTAAAAGTTGTTGCCGCACATAAACCCAGTTATTTTCATAAAACCCTAAACCAACGCTACAGATTGAAAACTCAATTTCCATCGGGTCAGACATATTGTATACATGGGATATACTGATAAAAGATGGACGGAATCCAATTCTTTAACATGTTAATATTGTTAAAGTGTTAATCTCCGACAATCTATGAAAACTCATTAGTATTTTTTGGTAGTTCGAGAATATTATATGTTCCTTTCAGTTTAGAAGATATTGAACGACTGGGATGCATGGCGGGCTTCTGAGGTTTAACAACTAAATTGTTTTTCCGGTAACGTGAAACGTAATAAACGAGCTTTGTCTTGGCATGTCACACGTACTGTCAAGCTTCTGCGTTGAACCTTTAATGTTGGATAGCCGCGAATATCTTTCTAAACAACTGGTGCTGCAGGACCGTTTGAAGGGTGCAAGTCAATTTTTCATAATGAGTGGAGACTTAGAACACTTAACAGATCAAATAGGGAACTAGATAGCTTATGATGATACTAAGTTAAACACAAGTAAACAAGAGATAGAAAGCTTAAGAACAATATAATTGGTTTTCAAGGAAGATGTATATTGCTCTCAAGTTCTATTACAAGTGTTACAAAGCATACCTAAAAATACAAGAACCTAAGATACTTTATACTACATCCTACAGCCGGCCATACTTTGAAAGCCAGGAAACACTAATCTAGACAACAAGATCAATGTAAAGTCAAAAGGCAGATTGCTTTTTGACATGTGACTATGATATGCCATAGCTCACATCCTATTATAATACAAAAAGGATAAAAGTACATAAAGTAGAAAGTTACAGACTCAAGACCTTAATCTACAGCTTCCTAAAGCATGGACCTTTTCACCAACTTGTGTAAAGTTGGTGAGCCATCAGAGTGGCAGCGAAAAGTTGGTCAGTTTTTCTAAAAGTTATTGATCACAGAGAGCATGTCTTCTCTATCTTCAGAAGAAATCAGTCTTCTATCTTTGAGGCTTCGGAAGACTTTGTCTTGTAAGTTTCAAAAGATTTCATCTTTGGCTTCAGAAGAATTAGCCTTTTGGCTTCCGAAGATTTTACACTTGTGTAATTTTCTTGTAGAGTGTAAAACTTCCGAAGTAACTTCTACCATGCACAATGTGCATGCATGCAGAAGACTTCTTGACTATTTTGTGTGCATCAGCCTCCTTGGAATACCTTACAAACTCCCTCTAGGCTGATGCTACCAAAACAGATAGGATGTTCAGCAGAAAGCAATCCTTATGTCTTGATTAGCAGTGTACAATCAAGACATGGATGGTCTTCTAGATGCAAGAGGCTCTTCTTTTGAGTTGAGTTGATTGAGCAGCCTCTTGATGCACTTTCTCAGGATGTTATTACTCATCCTGAGATGTTGAGGAGGATGCCTTGGACTTTTTTTTTCTTTCTTCTGTCTCTTCTGATAGCCATCCTTTTCCTCACTCTATACTTCAACTGAGGAGCTTGGCCTGTGATCGCGTGCCAATAATTCAGTGTTTAATTAGTTTAAATATGTGATTTTACATCATGAATAGTGTGAAACAAGTTCAAGTTGTGTGTGTGTTTTGAATAATAGGTGTTTGGAGCTAAAGGTGGCTTATTTTAGATGAAACGAAGTAAAACACAGAACTACAAGGACTAAATATGTAAACATCAAAAGTTACAAGAAAAGGGTTAGGTGTACCGGCGTATAATACGTCGGGTATGGGCGTATAATACGTCGGGCGGCGTATTGGCGGCGTATAATACGTCGGGCGGGCATATTTGATCAAAATTACAGAATGTGGGCGTATAGAAGCTGAGGCAGCGTATCTTACGCCGGTTGGCTGAACAACTCCCGAATTTTGTGGATTTTCAAGTTATTTAAACACATCCAACCCTAATTCAAAAAAAGAACTTTTCCCAGCCGAAAAAAGGTGATTTCAAAGAGATTTTGAGTGCTTTCAAAGCTTCCTAACATCATCCAAATCATCATTGATCATCATCAAATCAAGATTGAAGATTCACCGAAGATGATGTGTGGCCAGGCCTTTCATGATTGCTTTCGGGAGTACAATTCTTGTCAAGTGAGATGTTTGGTATGTTGGATTAGGTTTTTGTAATGAACATCGATTTAGTGAATGAAACATTATGTTTTGGTTGATTTAAACTATTTGGTTATAAATAAAGTTGTTTGCTTGATTATCAGTTTTTGGTTTTCTTGCATCGTGAGCTCATTAAAAAAGTAGGCAAGGTGATATAAGTGAATTGGTAACATTGTGAATGAACGAGTCTTAAAAGATTGTTCCTTTGTTATCGCTTTAATCAAAATCTAAGATCTTAAAGTATTGTTCTTCAAAACCCTAATTTCAAATAACCAAGTGTTGATCTTGCGGAATTGGAAACCCGGAAGTGATTGTTTCTTAGTATTTGATTAAAATCAGTTTTAAAGTTTATTTTTTTTACAATAGTATTCTACAAATCATTCAAAGTTTAGATTTTTATTCTTAAATTTTGTGTTTTTAAGTTAATTGTAAACACTTTCCACATATTCCTTGTGGAGACGACCTTACTTACCCTTACACAATAAAGGTAGCTAAGACTGATATATTAAATTGTTTCTGATCGAGTCTCGACAACCAGATCAGCCTGTAGCACCAGATTGACTTTTTGTGCTCTCCTCAGTTGGGTCCTTATTCCCCATTTGATCAGTAGGAGGGGACTTAGAACCTTGCTATGGGTGAGAAGATGAAGTTGGCTTATTTGTAGCTTCAGGTTCAGGCTGTGTTGTCTTTTCAACCTTCACCTCAACTTCAGGTGCAGCTGGACTTGGTGGAGAATGCAAGTCCACAAGCTGACCTTCTTTGATCTTCTGCTTGATCCTCCTGATGTGCTCCTCCATTGTGGATAGAGACATAGGACCAAGTCTCCTTCCAGAGAACCCATACGGCTTCAAGAAGCTCACCATCTTTAGTCTGTCACCAGACTTCTTGTCTTGGGCTCTGATGGTGGCTCTTGTTTTAGCAGCTTCCTCTCTTATTTTTCTTTTAACTACTTTTGTTTGAGTTTGAGCCTCTTCATCAAGCTGTTTTAGGTACTCAAACTCAATGTATTTAAATAAGAAAGGATTGAGGGCTGCTGTTTGATAGAGTCCTGTGGCACTCATATAAGCAATCATCTTTTGTGTTTCTTGTTCCCTGCTTATTTGAGTTTCTTCCTCTTCAACAGCCACAAACTCTTTCTTAGTACTTTCATGAACTGGAGAGAGGACATGAGCTTTTTGTTGTTTCTTTCTTTCTCTCTCTTATTTGATTTTGAGGAGCAATTCTGCTGCTTCAGCCTCCTTCCTCTCTTTATACAGCTCCCTGTCTGCCGGTTCATCCAATTCTGCCAAGGGGAGAGAAATTATTTCATTAATGTTGTAGTTCCTGAGTCCCAGATAGTTCAATCTGGCTGCCCGTAACTCATCATTCTGAGTATCAGGCCTATGGGCAGCCCTGATTGCAGCTTGCATAAAGCTTGGGACTTCGCTAGTTCTATCTCCCCTAGCCTTCCTCTTCCTCTCTCTCTTCTCCTCTTCAATCTCCTCAGGAGTCATCTTCCTTTTCTCTTTGTCAATTGTGGGCCTGTATGACTCAGGGTGGAGAGAGCTTTGGCCTGCAGATGGTTGTGAAGAGCTTGAGCTCTTGCAAGAGGTTGTGATACACCTTCACCAGTAGGTGTATCACTAAGGGTACTGGGTGTAGAGGGCGAGCTTGTCTCAAGGTTCACAGGTTCTTTTGCTAGGCCTTCAACTGAGGTTTCCCCTTCGAAGCTAATCTTAGGGTCTACCTCAATATCCAGTTGACCAATAGTTTTCTCTACTAGCCTCTGTCTATATAAAATTACTCTTTGTCTGAATACCCTCATAACCCATTCTTGGATCACCTCAGCTAACCTGCCAGCCTGTTTGTTTTGGCTTGGATTGATGAAAGGCAGGCTAACCAATTTCATACCATCATGGAAACTCAGGGTCTGAAACTTAAAGAGTTCCTGCTACCCCTAAGCCCTTGATAGCACCAATGCCATTCTTGGAATCATGCCACCATCCTATTATTGGATTTTCAGCTAGATGGGATGGGGCAGGCATGGATATTGGAATTCTTTCCTCAAATGGTTGTTGAATTAAGGCCTCCACATCAGTGTGAGCTTGAGGAAGTTATTGAGTCTGGACAACTGCAAGTGAGGGTGGTGAGTCCTTATTGTCCATACTCATGACAGAACTCTCAGGTTCTGTGGTTGTAGAGACTTTCTCCCCTTTTTTGATAGAATCACCCACTTGCATAGGTGAGCTGGACGTCAGATCCACTACTTCCATAGGTTTTTGTGGACCTGGTTGAGTTTGTTTTAATGGTCTCTCAGTTAGCTTGCCCTTGAGATCGGTGATCTCAAGTTGCTGATCATTGACCTTCTTCTGTAAGGCAGTCACTTGAGATTCCAAGTGACTTACCTTGGAGACAAAAGAGGTGCACATGTCTACTAGTTGTTGAACCTTTAGTTTCAGACTCCCCTCATCTTCAGATGAAGAATCGTGGGGGGATGAGGGAGTTGGACTGATGTCTTGTCCCTCGTCACCAGCATAGAATTCTTGGCTACTGGATTTCCTCTGCTCACTGACAACTTCAAGTGAAGTGTTAATGGGCTGAGTTGCCATGGTTGAGGTCTTAATGATGTAATCACTAGCAGTAGTGAGAGCCTCTTCCATATGGACCTCCTGAACTTTTTCAGGGAGATCCACCTCAGTTTGGGGTGGGTAATGTGGGCTAGATATGAGTGAGGTAGGAGCACTCATCTCTCCTTGAGCAAAGGTGGAGAAGAGAGACTCATGGTACTCACTGAATCCCATATCTTCATCATCATAGAATTCAAGGTTTGGGATTGGTTGGTTTAGATCTAGAGGCTGGGGATTGTAACTGTCCCCTGAAGGTTGATCACTAGAGTTTTGAGTCTCTGAGTGAAGGCTTAAGGCTGTTTGGGTTATGAGCACATTAGGCTGAGCATGAGGAACCTCAGCACTGATAGTATGAGAGATGGGAGTGGTTTGCTCCTCAATAGAAGTGGGAGCTCCAGTGTCCACTTCTTCTTGCATGGGTGGTGATATGGGGGCTGGTCAGGCTGAATAGCTTGAGCAGGGGTTTGTTTGTGTTTTCTATAATAGGTGATGGTTATTGTAGGTTGATGGGGTGGATGAGACACAACAGGTGTGGGTTCAACACTAGCTGGTGCTGCTAGGCGGTCACCTTGAGCAATGAGCTCTAACATTTTTGGGACAAGAGCTGTTTCTACCCCAGAGAATCCCACAGTTGGTTTTCTCATTATTTTAAAGATGCCGGGCTTCATCTGTCCCAATTTAAGAGTTTCACCTGTTCCCCTCAACTGTGAGCCCTGAGAATGTGCTGGATATATCTAGGGAACATGTAATACTCCAAGCAGTCCAAGTTTGACAGTAAATTAAGGTAAACAAAGAGAATACCTGAACTTGACATATCCAATCTGCGCAAAGGACTGATTAACAGCAGATTTGGGAAATGACACATCACCTTCTGCATCATCCAGAAGATGGTTGTTGATGATGGCCGGAGTGATGAAGATTATCCTCCCCTGCACTGTGGCAGACAGTGCCTTCTCCCCGTCCATGGTGTCTTGGCAGGTCCGCCAGAAGTCCAACAACTGATCCTTGTAGAGACGAGGATCAATGGTGAGGGAGGTGAAGTAGTTTGACAAAGAAAGGAAAGAAGATGGTTGTTGATGATGGCCGGAGTGATGAAGATTATCCTCCCCTGCACTGTGGCAGACAGTGCCTTCTCCCCGTCCATGGTGACCTCTTGGCAGGTCCGCCAGAAGTCCAACAACTGATCCTTGTAGAGACGAGGATCAATGGTGAGGGAGGTGAAGTAGTTTGACAAAGAAAGGAAACGGCAAATCTTTGAGAAAGCAGGATCTTTCTCAAAGTTCAGAAGAGTAACCTGATTGTGTTGCATGGAGAAATCGAGTTGGTTTCTGCGGTTAAGGTTGGCCATTTGAGAGAGCTTCGTCAGGAAGAAAAGTAAGAACGAAGGCGGTTTCTGGATGAATTTAGGTTAGAAAAGTGTTGCAGATGATGAGAGAAAAGTGAAAGAGGGGGAAACCGTTGGGTATTTATATGAAATGAATTTGAGACAAAGTTAATGCGAAAGGATAAACTTTGAAATCCGGATGTCGGTCCCACCTCTGAAAAAGTGCCCAAAAGTAGTTTTCTTGGAAGTCGAAATCTTCTGAAGGTAATTTGGCTTCGGAAGTTTTTGATAAAAGCTTCCGAGGCCAATTTGTCTTCAGAAGATATTACTAAGGGTTTTGAAAATTTTGCTTCGAAAGAAAAAATACTTAGAGTATTTTTCTTTTTTCAGAGATAAGTACTTTCGGAAGATAATTGTCCCTTAATATCATTTAAGTACTTAAGAAAAATTTGGCTTCGGAAGATATTCAGAAAATTTCTTCAGAAGGTAAATTGTCATAAGTAGTTAGCTGATATTAAAGACATAATTTTCTTTCGAAGGTAACTTAGTTTCTTCCGAAGAAAAGGAAGTTCAAAATTCTCAAAAATCTAAGAAATATTTACTAAAACAATCTTCTTCCAAGTTAGTTAGGGGCTTATGAAGGTGATAACATAGACAACTAATGACACATATATTTTAGAAATAATATTGAATTTAAGTTTAAGAAAAAGCTACTCAAAGTTGATCATCCCAATAGCTGATATAAGATACTTAAATCTCTGTTCATCAAAAGCTTTAGTGAACAGATCAGCATATTGTTCATTTGTGTGAACTTTGACTAGTTTGATTAACCCTTTTTCAAAATTATCTCTAATTAAAGATACCTAATGTTGATATGCTTGGTCCTTGAGTGCTGCACAGGATTCTCTGTAATAGAGATAGCACTATTGTTGTCTATGTGGATGGGAGTCTCTTTAAAGTTGAATCCATAGTTTAGCATCTGATTCTGAATCCAAAGCACTTGAGCATAGCAGCTTGCAGCAGCAATGTATTCACCTTCAGCAGTTGATGCAGATACACAGGATTGTTTCTTGCATTGCCATGAGACTATCCTTCCACCAAGAAATTAACATCCCCCTGATGTAGACTTTGCAATCATATTGCAGCCACCATAGTCACTATCTGTATATGCATATAGATTGAAGTCAGAATTCTTTGGATACCAAAGGCCAAGTGATGGAGCACCTTTGAGGTATCTTAAAATTCTCTTGACAGCAACCAGGTGTGACATCCTGGGGTTGGCTTGATATCTAGCACAGATACATGTGGCAAACATGATATCAGGCCTGCTGGTAGTAAGGTACATGAGAGACCCAATCATAGCTCTGTAGAGATGCTCATCTACACACTCACCCTTAAGGTCAGGTCCAAGGGAGTGGTTTCTTGCTATGGGAGTCTTTGCAACCTTGTAGTCAGTCGTGCTGAATCTTGTAAGTATGTCCTGAACATACTTTGACTAACTTATTAAGATGCCATTGTCAACCTGCTTCACTTGAATTCCTAGAAAGAAATTGAGTTCCCCCATGGAACTCATTTCAAATCTATTCTTCATCAGCTTCTCAAAGTCTTTGCAGAGCCTTGGATTAGTTGACCCAAAGATAATGTCATCTACATACACTTGAACCAGCATCAAATCATTTCCTGTTCGTTTGATGAAGAGAGTTCCATCTATAGTACCCCTTCTGTAACCATGCTGACATAGATACTGAGATAGAGTCTCATACCACTTCCTTGGAGCTTGGTGCAACCCATATAGAGCTTTATCAAGCTTGCAGACATAATCAGGATGATCAGGATCTGCAAAACCAGGTGGTTGTTTGACATATACCTTTTTATCAATAACCCCATATAAGAAAGCACACTTGACATCAAGTTGGTAGACCTTGAAATTCTTAGATGCAGCAAAGGCTAGTAATATCCTAACAGCTTCAAGTCTTGCTACTGGAGCAAAGACATCAGTGTAATCAATTCCTTCTTCTTGAGTAAACCCGTGAACAACTAGTCTTGCCTTGTTCTTGATGACAATTCCTCTATCATCTTTCTTGTTCCTGAACACCCATTTGGTTCCTATAGTAGTCTTCCCAGGAGGAAGACGACATAGGTTCAAAACCTTTTGTCTTTTGAATTGAAGTAGTTCCTCCGGCATTGCTTCAACCCAACTTCCATCCTTTAGAGCCTTCTCAACTTTCTTTGGCTCTACTTGGGATAGAAAACAAGAGTAGAGACAAACATTTTTATCATGGGTTTGTCCTCTTGTTCTTACCCCTCTGTCAACTTCACCAATGATGTTTGTGGTAGGGTGAGACTTGTGGAACCTTAGTTGAGGGATCACAACAAGTTGGTTGGAGGGATCCAAATTTGAAAATTTTTAATCAGGCAAAGCAAATTCACCCACCACATCAGCATACTTATCAAGAGAAGCTTGATCCAATAAGAGTGTGACATCAATGATGTTGTCTTCCATGGAGTCAGCATCAAGAAATTCTTGATCACTATCACCATTTCCACTTTCTTCTACATTTGGAACTCCTTCCCTTTGGTTCTGTGCCTCTGAGCTGGAATTTGAAGGCACTTCAGATGTATCAGCAGGATTTGTCATTGTTGTACTGATAGGAGCTCCATCTGCAGAATTACTTACCACTGGAGCTGAGGTAGATTGACTTGAAGGTCTTTTCAGCTCAAATCTTGATCAGGATCTTCTGTTGATGGGTTACCTGTAGATCCTGAAATATTCTCACAAGACTTGTTAAAACAGTTAGTAACTAAATCAAGATCAAACAGCCAATCAAGACCAGAACCTTTCACACAAGGAGTGTGTTCATTGAAAGTCACATTGGCTGACTCGTCAACAATTTTGGTTCTGAGATTGTATACTCTATAAGCCTTAGCTTGAGAAGTGTATCCAATGAAGTATCCATCATTTGATTTCTCATCAAATTTGTCTATCTGATCTCTGGTATTCAAGATTGTTTAAGGACATCCAAATGATCTGAGGAAATCAATGAAAGGTATCCTTTTGTGCCACAGTTCATAAGGAGTCTTACCATGAGTCTTAACTACTAAAACTCTATTCTGCACATAGCAAGTAGTGCTTACTGCTTCTGTTCAGAAGGTGATAGCTAGTTTAGAGTCAGACAACATAGTTCTTGCAGCTTCAATTAGTGTCTTGTTTCTCCTCTCAGTAACACCATTTTGCTGAGGAGTCCTGGCAGCACTATATTGTCTTGAAATACCCTTTTCATCAGAAAATATATCAACGATTTGGTTCTTAAATTCAGTTCCTTGATCACATCTTATGATCTTGACCTTGTAATCATATTGATTCTCAATCTTCAGAATGAAATTCTTCAATGTCTCAGGAGTCTCATCCTTAGTTCTAAAGAAAAAGACCCAAGTGAATCTAGTGAAATCATCTGTGATCACCAAACAATATGAGGTCCTTCCTAGACTCATTACACTGATGGGGCCAAAAAGATCCATATGTAACAAGTGTAGGGGAGTAGTGATGGAGTTTCTTTCCTTTGGCTTGTGAGACACTTTGTGCTGCTTGTCTTTCAGGCATGCAACATAATGGTCATCACTTGCAAACTCTTTCTTTGGCATTCAAGTTACCAAATCATTCTTAATTAATTTATTCATGTTTTTAAAGTTTACATGGCACATTCTTTTATGCCAGAGAAAAGACTCATCACTATTTGCTTTAGATAGAAAGCAAGACACTTCTCTTGAGGGAGAAGTTTCATGCAAGTCCATCTTGTTCATGTTCCCTTTCTTGGGGCTCTGAGCAGAATGTGCTCTTGAGGAATGATCACCCCGGGCTTGAGAACAATGCACTCATGCTCAGTAAAGAGCATGTTATGCTTTTGATCATAAAATTAGGATACACTCAGTAGATTGTACCCAAACTCCTTGACAAAGTTTACCTTCTCAATGCAGAGCTTACCATTTGTGACCATGCCCCTTTGTGTAATGTAACCTCCTGCATCTCCTCAAAAAGCAACAGGCCCTTCATCAATCTTTTCAAAATTTTGGAGTAGAGAGACATTGCATGTCATGTGTCTGGAACAGCCACTGTTAATGATCCACACATTCCTGTTGGTTTTTAGCTGTTCCTGCACAAAAAGAGATGATTAGTTACATTTGGAAACCCAAGCCTTGCTGGTCTTGGGCTCAGTTATATCAACAGAAGACAATGCAACAGTAATTGATCCTATGTTCAAGCTTTGAGGATCAACAGCTGTTGTTGATGAAGAACTTTTAGTCACATGGTCTTTCTATGTCTTCCACACCACCTTAGGAAGCTTAGACTTGACCTTAAACACTTTGAAAGTTTTGACAACTTCGGAAGTTTTGGAGACTGGACCTTCGAAAGATCTTGCTTTCACTGTAGCAGGCTTCGGTACTTCGGAAGCATTCCTTTCTTCCGAGACTAATTTTTCTTCCGAAGGCAAGTTTTCACTTGTCTTTTTTTTCACCTTGGAACTTCCGAGAGGAAAAGCTTTTCCTTCAGAAGTTGGCTTCTTCTTGATCTTTTCAGAAGATTTCTTCTTGACCATATGGATAGTGCTTTTAGGATTGTAGATGCAATCCTTAGTTAAATGAGAAGTACTGCCACACATGACACAGTCAAACTGCATTCTTCTGGAAGCCTTCTTTTGAGAGCAAGACTGATCTTGATCACTTTCCACTTTATTTTTTCTTCACAGATGAAGTAGCAAGTCTTTTAGGGAGAGACTTGCTGCTGGATGTGGATGGTTCAGATTATGCAGCAGTGGTACACAACAAATCAGCCTTCTTCTTATTGTTGTTGGGATGAGGTTGACAAGAACTAGAACCCCTGGTACTAGGATTCATAGTTGAGTCTTTAGCTTTTACCACTTCAAATCCTGCAGAGATGAATACTTGTTTCTACTTAGAGTTGAAAGTGGCCTTGATCTCTTGAGCTTTCTTGGACTTTCTCTTTGCTCTTCTGATCAAGTTCTTCCTCTTGGACTTTGACAACCCAACAGAATTCCTCTCCTCAGGAGAATTGTGACCCTTCTTAGGATGATCTTCTTCACTCTTCTCAGATCCATCCTTCACTATCTCCTCTTCATCCTCTTCACGCATAGGGTCTATAAGGGGAAGCTCATCTTCACAAGTTCCACACCTTAGAGATCTTACTGATAGTAAGGAGTGTTGAGGAGCTATCTCAGTAGATCCTAGTCCCTGCTTATTCTGATAACACACTTTGGCATGCAGAGATGAGGATATCATGTTCTTGAAGGTCTCTTCTTCAAGAACACACTTTTCTGCCCTGGCTTTGCTGATCACAAGCTCAGCCTAGCATTCAATTAACTTAGTGATGAGATCTTTAATCTGAGTCCTGTCGTTGGTGTGTTCATGTTTGAGAGTTGAAATGGTTTTCTCTAAATCTTCTATTTTTAGTTTATACCCATTTTCAGCTTTTTTGAAATCAGATTTTAAGATATTTAAGGACTCAAGATCAGATCTCATTTCTAAGTTATAGGACCTGTATCTATTAACTTTAGCAATACATTCAGGAGTACAAAGATGTTCCAATACCTTGGCTTCATCATGATCAGACATCAGTGCTTGGTTTGGAGATGCATCTTCAACTTGAAAGCTCCAGTCAAAACCTCCTTCTTCAACAGCAACTGCAGCTTGCTGCTTTGGCTTCTCATTCTGGTTGACTCCTTCAGTGTAGTTTGGTCTGGCTTGTGCTTGGCCACCATTTGTTCTAGGTGCCTTGCACTCCTTGGCAAAGTGTCCCATTTGGTTGTAGTTGAAACACTTCACCTTACTTTTGTCCAGTCCAAACTTTCCACTGGCTGCATTGCTAGGAAACTTCCTCCCTGTCCGCTTGTAGAACTTCTTGGCTCTGTGAGTGCGAAGAGCCATCTGCTGAACTATCTCCATGTACTCCAGATCATCTGGATGGATACAGTTCAGGTCTTTAAGGGTGAAGAGAAAGCTACCTGAACTCTCATCAGCAGACACAAAAGCATGGGAAGAGCTTGTCTTTTGGAATGGACTTCCTTGGATGTAGCTCTCCCTTGGTGTCTCAGGGAAGGTGATGAAAGGACCCTTTTGTGAGTTTTTAGGGTAGCATATAAGATGATGCTGTGGTTCTCTACAATCTCTTTCAACCACATGAAGGGCTGAACCATGCTGATTGCTGGAGTTACCAGATGGATTTTGCATGTTCATCTCCATCTGGTAGCCACTGAGGATACCATACAACTCTGTAACAGTGAGAGTCTTAAGGTTCTCAGTCCTTTTGATGACAACGCAGTAGTGAGTCCACTGTCTGGGATGAGAGGACATGAATTTCCTCATAATATCCCTGTTCTCAAGAGTTACTCCAACATCCATTAGGGTATCCACAATCTCAACATACCTGAAGTATTGCTGAGTCATGGTTTCACCTGTCTTGTAGGTGAAATTCTCAAACTACTGCTTCAAGAGGTCCTTTTTGTTCTTCTTTGCTTCAGTGGACCTTTCATACATGAGCTTTAGTGCATCCCATAGCTGCTTAGCAGTTTTGCACTTCTTGAAGCCTCTGTAGATAGAGTTGGGAAGAGCAGTTTGGAGGGCAGCCATGGCCTTCTGATCAATATCTATCTTCTTTCTATCTTCTTCAGAATAGTCAGCCACCTTTTTTGGGATCATGTCACCTCTAGCAGCAGCTAAAGAGGTGCATGGAATGTAAGGTCTAGAGACAACAGATTCCCACATCCTAGAGTCTTGAGACTTGATGAAGCCTTCCATTCTTTGACACCAAGTATCAAAGTCTTCAGGAGTGATCAGTGGGGACTTTGTGATAGTGCCAGTTTCCATATCAGCCTTTAAAAGAGCTACCATTTGAGTTGTTATGTATTTTGTGAAATACTGAGAGATCTAAGATGGTGAGATCTTACAATCAAGAGCCTGGAAAGCTCTGATACCAATTGAAGGACCGTTTGAAGGGTGCAAGTCAGTTTTTCACAATGAGGAGAGACTTAGAACACTTAACAGATCAAATAGGGAACTGGATAGCTTATGATGATACTAAGTTAAACAAAAGTAAACAAGAGACAGAAAGCTTAAGAACAAGATAATTGGTTTTCAAGAAAGATGTATATTGCTCTCAAGTTCTATTACAAGTGTTACAACGCATACCTAAAAATACAAGAACCTGAGATACTTTATACTACATCCTACAACCGGCCATACTTTGAAAGCCAGCTGGAAACACTAATCCAGACAACAAGATCAATGTAAAGTCAAAAGGCAGATTGCCTTTTGACATGTGACTATGACATGCCATAGCTCACATCTTATTGTAATACAAAAAGGATAAAAGTACATAAAGTAGAAAGTTACAGACTCAAGAGCTTAATCTACAGCTTCCTAAAGCATGGACCTTTTCATCAACTTGTGTAAAGTTGGTGAGCCATCAAAGTGGTAGCGGAAAGTTGGTCAGCTTTTCTGAAAGTTGTTAATCACAGAGAGCATGTCTTCTCTGTCTTCGGAAGAAATCAGTCTTCTATCTTTGAGGCTTTGAAAGACTTTGTCTTCTAAGCTTCGGAAGACTTCATCTTTGGTTTCGGAAGAATTGGCCTTTTGGCTTCGGAAGATTTTACACTTGTGTAATTTTCTTGTAGAGTGTAAAACTTCCGAAGTAACTTCTACCATGCACAACGTGCATGCATGTAGAAGACTTTTTGACTTTTTTGTGTGCATCAGCCTCCTTGGAATACCTTACAGGTGCTTTCTTGTTAGTTTTGCGTAGATACACAATTCCTTTAATTTTTTTCCACCAACCTAAATTTTACTGCGGTAGGTTATGTCATTATTTTTTATTTCATGTGTTCCATTTCTTCACAATATTAACTTATTCGTACACTATAAATGACGGTTTTTATCAAATTTCATTCAAAATACGTAAATAGCATTTAGTGGAATTTTGGTACCTACATTAAAAGTAGCAATTAATACATAAATCGTTACCAGATAAGAAACATAAGTAAAAAATTTATTACCAGAATATTCATATTTTTTCGGCCAACAAGCACAAGGCAAGTCACAACTCGTGAAAAGATAGCAGCCACACGTTGCATTTCGTGACTGCATCACTTGCAATTTAGTGTTCTCGGCAACTAATAAATCAAGAGCATTGTGTGAAATCTTGTCTCGTAGGTAATTAAATAGTGGGAGTGCGTAATGATTCATGGTTTTAATATTGCTTGTTCGAAACTTTCTTTTAAATTTACCTCTTGCATGTTTACCATTTGATCTACAAACTTTACAAGTCCATCCAGTGAGTTGTTTGCTCATTTAAGATATCTTTTTAAATTTTCATGCTGGCTCTTAACTCTATTTGTTGTACATTGGCCAAAATTACGACTTGAGTTAGTATAGGCTGATACAAACATTTATTTATAGCTTTCTAAGTAGTTTTTATATGTATAAGATAATATTTCTAAAAATATAATAAAACAAAAATGTTTATATACATATAATGGTTTTCTATCTGTGTATGTAAGAAAAACTTACTCACTTCGCTTCAACCAGTCGTTTGTAAAGCATTTTATAGTTATACTCGTAAATCTCCGGCATGGGAGACTCACACAAATGTGCCCATTCGTATTGAAACCTTCCCCGGTCCTCTTTCATAAAACTTTCTTTGTAATGTTTTGCGATATTTTCGTCAATATACCACCTGCATAAATACTTCAAAGCCTCTAGAAATATTTTAACACATGCATTCATTAAAGCAAGATTTATGTCTATTATTATGATGTTTGGCTCCATACACCTGTGTAACGTATCTTTTAATTGGTTAAGCACCCATTCAAAATTATCCTCCAGGTCTTGCTAATATGTTATGAGGATCCATGCTCTGTTCAGTCAACTGCTCGACCTTATATTCTTTTTGCAAAAACCTTCTTATAAACGAGCTCCCCTCCATATGATAAACGGGATCATGGTTATGTTCGTCATTCCTCGACCTCTAATTTCCACGAACGATGTTTATTGTCGTATATCTCCACTAGTTTAAAAGGGAATATGATTTTTTGCTACTACAACGCTTAACTATTGTCATACGCTTGTGTTCGCCACCATGATCACAAGTAAGCCATACATTTACGACATGATCTCTTTTTCTCCTTCAACTTCGTGTAGCAATAATGAAACCATTATCGTGTCCCCTACTCACAGCCCAACCTACTAATTCATTGAGTGATAAAAATTCTTCTTTAGTTTCAAACGCTACTTTTGCGATTTGATTTTCATCACCCGACACAAAGTTTAGATTACTTTGTTCCAGGTCGTAACTTGATTCACCGCAAAACAAACTCTTAACAACTTTGTTGTAAATTAGAAAATGGTTCATCATCGGTAAAATACGATTGGTTCAAATCCGGCAATCGGGTCTCGTAAGAAGATTGAAAGTACGAATTCTCTTGATTGCTATCTGCCACGTAAGAAACAATTGTATATACGAATGAATAGGCGCCAAAAAAATAGTTACCATCCCAACACGACATAGTGACCAAATGAATAGGTGTGAAATTTTGAGAGAAATGGTGAGATTTACAAAAGTTTGAAAGAACGAATGCGTTTATATATCTTAAAAAGATTCTTTTGTCGCGTCAAATTTGATTGAAACCAAACTCTCGAGTACAACCTATATGTGGCGTATGGGTACATACACCGCATATAGGATGTTAGTCTAACATCTATACGTGGTGTATAGGCCCATATGCCACGTATAGTAGTACATCTTACAACTATACGTCACATATATGCCTATATGCCTCGTATAGCTGTCGTATGGACCTATATGCGACGCATAGTAGTACCACCTACAACTTGTTTTGTTAGTACGTCTGACACCTATACGTAACGTATGAACCTATGTGTAGCGTATAGTTGCAAGACGTACTATAAAAGCATTTTGTACATTGCAGTTTTATACGAGGCGTGTTGTACTATACGACACATATAGTTTTTTGACAGAAAATAGTGTTATGTGGTTTAACTATTTCTCAAAAATAATTTACCTTGTAAACTATAATTCTTAATTCACTTATATACATACTTACGTACACATAAATATCTTGAGTAATTAATAATCCTTTCAACTCACTCGGGTTTCATGATACTAATTAGTTATGATAAAAATTCTTGAAAATTATTCAAGTTAATCGTAACCCCCTAGCTTCAATGGAACCCGAGTCAGTTGAAATGATTCTTAAGTATTTAATGTAGATGAATGTGTATCTATATATATATATATATATATATATATATATAAATACTTAATGAAACAAGAAAAAAATGTTTACTAATTAAATTATGTGTTAAGAAGAAAATATTGAATCACATAACAGTAATTTCTTGTGATAATATGTTTTGAGAAGATTGAACGTATAATTACTATCCACCACGAACGAATACATTTGAGATTTTGTGCAACCGGGAAGTTGAGATTTTCATGAAACTGAAAGTGACAAACATTAGTTACGGAGAAAAAAATTAAATTTTGTGGACGAGCGAATGCGTTTATATATTATCGAAAGAAATCGAAATTAGACGCTTTGGAATTAAAAATGTAAACTATACGTGACGTATAGACCCATACGCCATGTATAGGTCCTATCATGTATAGTAGTCCACTAATACCTGCCCATACATGGCATATAAGTGTTGGTGGACCTACACACTTCATCTATACGTGACAGAGTTTATAAGTGATGTATGGGCCCATACATCAATTATAACTTTGCTAAATGACTGATTAAACGTAATCCAGTTTTGTCATCTTAAGAGGCTATATGTGACGTATGTGTCTATAGGACGCGTATAAGCATCAAGAAAACGATTGATTTGACTTGGAATGTTAGGCATTAATGGCCGATACCTATACACTTTGTATGCACCCATACGTGGCATATAGATGGTTGTTGATTTATCGAGGGGTGTTTGTATATTAGGATTATTATTTTATGTTCTTATAATTATTATTTATTAATATCTCCATACTCCAATAAAAAATTAACTAAGAGGTCTACGTGACAACACCAAATTGTTCTCACAAAACATTTCACGCTTCTCTATTCTATTAAATGTTTACATTTATTATTTAATTTTTTTTAGACTAAAAATAGTTTTTGAAAAATTAAAAAAAAGATCTTTTTATTAATGCTATTTTTAAAAAAATAAATTTTTATAATATAAGAATTTTTTCCAAAACATCGATTTTTTTCTAAAAATACAAACTTTTTTTAAATTAGTGTTATTAAGTTTTTAAAAAACAAAAAAATGTAAAAATTTGATATTATTGTTTTATTACTTATAGTTTTTTGCTTATACATAATTTAAATTTTATTTTATCTTATAATATGGCTTTATAATAAAATTTTATTCTATTAATATTATATCTATAGTATTTAACAAAAAAAAATTTCTTTTGCCACTTTTTATTCTTTTAACCTATCTTTTTGACACTTGCCATTTTTTTAAACATTTTCACTTCAGTTTCCCTCCAAAGAGTATTATAGTAATTTAAACTCTCAAACTAATTTATCTCTATTAATAAAAATTAATATTATTAATTGATACATTTCTCTCTCTCTCTCTCATCTATATTTTGTAAAATCAAGCTATATTTTAAAAAATAAGTTATATTAAGAAAATTAAAATCATATCTTTTTATTAAAATAGAAATAATAAATTTTTTTTATATAATATGAAATTTTATAAAACACTAAACCTTTTTGAAACAAAATATTTCAAATCGGTCATCTTTTAAAAAAATTATAAAAATATGAAATTTTCTACAATCAGTTTTATTAAAACAACCAAAATAATTAGAAATCTGAGTTTTTAACAAACAAGATTTTTATAAGTAATAAATTTATTATAAAAAAATCTTAAAACAAATGTTTAAAAATAAATCTATTTAAATAAAAGAGTTAAAAATAGTATAATTGTTTTATTTTTTTTTTAACTATTAGGTATATATAATTTTAATCATGTCTTATATTAAAATATAAAAATTAGTTTCTAGCCTATCTATTTATCTATATATATATCGATCTATAATTAAGAAAATCTAAAATAAGACTTGACACAATCGTAAGTTTTATCATACTAACTTTCTCATTTCTCTTTATTATTTAATAATATTACCCATACCATTTTCAAATTAAAAATTATATAATTTAATAAATTATAACCTCTTTTTTTTTTTTATTAAAAACACACTTTTTAGAAACAAAAGTTTTATTAACTAAAAGAAAACAAAAAACTTTCCTTTTAAAATAAATTTATTTTTCTTAAAAAATATCTAAAACCAATATTTATTTTATAAAATAAAAGTTTAAGAAAAATATATTATTTTTTATTTAATAATATTATGCATATGCAATCATAATAATATTTTATATTCAAACATGGTTTTATAATTCATAAACTTTTATTACTAATTATTTACTATTTTATTTATTTAACCCGTGTAATAAATGAGATATTAACCTAATTTATTTAATATATGGAATATAAAGATTTACTAGTGATAATTATTATATAAAATACTATCATCCGTTACTCCATTTCGAAAGGAGCAGAAAAAAATATGAACTCCAATAAAGACAACAACAAAGATTCTCAAACCAAACCCATCAACTTTTTTTTTATTCAGCTATATTACCACCAAGTACATCCATCATGTGATCATGCAAAGAAGAAAGGTACAACAATCAAAGCATAAAGTACAACAACAATCAACCCATAAATCGCATGCGTGCGGTGAACAGACGAAACATACACAAACCAAACATACTAAAGTTCACCCCCAGTAAAACAAAAGATCATTCTCATGGAACATGAAATGACCGAAGAGCCCTTCCATCTCCGCAGTTAGCCACCGAAACTCTTGGTGGCATTGGGTGGTGCCGCAGGGGCAGAAGCGTCATGTTTCTTGATGAGACCCAAGACTCTTGAGGCTGCAGAAGCTACTGTTTTTGCAATCCGTCGAAACATCCCAACTTTAATCTTCACCCTTCGTGGCCGAAACGCCGTAGTGTGTAATTTCTTCTGAGGCGCCATGGATGGATCAATTGCAACAAAACTTCAAACAAGAAGCCACAGGTTGATGAATATGAGGGTGAAAGTTGATTTTAATATAGCAGGTTTTGATCGGATGATTGAACGTAATTGGAGATGAAAACAAGAGGTTAAGAGATTAAGCCTTAAAACTTCAAACTTATGGAACTTTTTGTATCAAAAAGAGGATGGAGAGGGTTACGAGGGTCATGAAGGGTGATAAACTTGTTTTGAGGGTGATTAATGAGGGATTCGAGGATGAATGATAAGGCATTATGTTGGTGGTAATTTATAGGGAGATGATCAAGGGTTGTATGTGAGTGAATTGTGAAAATTGAGAGAAGGAATTGAATAAGTGAGTTTGTGTAAGGTTGAAAATTGAAGAAACATTTGCAATTCAAGGAAAAAGGGTATGTATGACTCCACCACACTTTAACTCTCTTTAAGTGTTGCTGATTTGTCATTCTTCTAGATGATTTGGTGTTTGATTACGAAACTTTGTGTACTTTCTTTTTCAAAATTTGCCATTAATTATATAAGTGTTTGGGTATGATTAGTCTATCACAAATTTAAAATTTAAATGAGTCGAGTCTAATCAACATACAACTTTTTTTTAATTTTATGCGGTTCAAATTCGGTTGTAGAGTTTGTCTTATGAATGATATTATATGTTTGAACTTCGTTAAATAGAATTTTACATATTTCTTTCTTTCTAAGATTATAAATTACATATGTTCTAAACTAAAAAATCAAGAGTTAAATGCATTTTACGTCCATGAGGTTTCATATAAATTGACATTTGAATCCAAAAGTTTTAAATGTTGCCATTTGCATCCAAGGGTTTCAAAAAAATTATTTGAATCCATTTAACTACTCTTAATTAACGCCGTTAAGTTTTTCCGTTAAGTTTCCTAAATTAGAGGTATTTTAGTTAAAACAATTACAAAATAATAAAAATCAGCTCTACGTGATAAGTTTTAAGCGTTCAGTCTGTTTTGGTAATCAGCATTGCAATTTTAATTTACAAGGAATGTTAGGTTAGCACTTATTTTATTTAATCAAAAAAGTCATCTCTGGACGTTCTATTAGATAAAATAAAATATAAGTTTAACCGACTAAAAGTGATTCATTTCTACGTTTATAATACATAAAAAACAAAAATATATATAAATTAACAAACAAGTCAAATAACATAAATTATTTAAATCATAACCATAAAAGACAAATTATCATAAAAGTATAAGAACAATTAATAATATGACATTAACGGCTATGAATAATAATCATAAATATCAATTATCGTAACCATAATTAAACTTTAAACCAAAGAAAGCTATGTTTAATAAAACTGGCAAAAGTAACATGATTACTAAACCAAAATACATTAACAAGACAAAACAATAAAAAACTATTATAAAGTCAAATCATAACTGCAATTATCAAAACATGCTAAATATATAATAACCCTCACGTGAGTTAGTTCTTTATTTTATAATTTTTTTAATTAAAATAACTCTCATGTTGGAAACTTAACGGAAAAAGTTAATCGTGTTAGTTAGATGTAGCCAAATGGATTCGAACGGCAATTTTAGTGAAACCTTTGGATGCAAATGACAACATTTTAAACTTTTGGATTCAAATGGCAATTTCTGTGAAAACTCAGGGACGTAAAACACAGTTAACTCAAAGATCAATTAAATATTTTCTCTTCTTAAAAGATATATATTAAATTATTCACTTCATTAAAGTTAGCGTATTAAATGATCAATCGACTTATACATATTTGGCATTTCTCTTTGAATTTGAAAAATTAACTTTGATTATTGATGATTATTGTTTTGAAATATGGTTATAGAAATTTTGTATTTAGAGATGTAATATTGTTATTTTTATTTATACAAAAAGCTCGAAATTTGAAGAAATATACTACTGATTATCTTAGTAAGAGAAACATATAAAAGTTACTTGGTAAAAATAAGGGCAAAAGTTATTTTATATGTTAATTTTTATTAAAATAGATAAATAGATAAATCTACCTATAAAAGGGTAAATAAAAATAACATGTGGCATCACCACATTCATATTTATCAAAATTTTCCCGCATCTCTCTGCTATTTAATAATTATATGAATTACTAATAATATTAATTAACTATTTTTTATATTAAAAATAGTTTTTGAATAAATTAACAAAGAGATCTTTTTATTAAAGTTTTTATAAGGAAACAAATTTTTCTAAAATAAGAATTTTTCTAAAACATCAAAATTATTAAAAATACGAAATATTTTAAACTAGGTGCTTCTAAAAATTAATTATTTTATAAACAAAAAATAATAAAACTTAAGAGTTATAATAAGAAAATTCTTAAAAATGACATTTTAAAGGGATTTGGTTTTAAACAAAATGTTTATTTTTTTAGTAAAACAAAACAAGTTTAAAAAGTTGATATAGTTATTTTATTGCTTATATTGTTTGCTTATACGTAATATGAACCATATTTTATCTTAAAATACTTATATTGTTTGCTTATACGTAATATGAACCATATTTTATCTTAAAATATCGTTTTATAATTAAAAATTTTTATTATATTTAAATTATTCAACCCGTATAATAGACATGTTTACTAAAGCTAGTAAGTAATATATATGTTAAAAGAGGTAGAAATGTACTTAATTTTTAGGCTTGGAGAAGTGTATATATGCTTGTTGCTTATTGCTACAAGAAATCTGGAACCGAATATTAAGAAACGTGGAACCGAATATTAAGAAACGATATGGTCATCATGTCATCATCTCTTTCCCGGAAGACTGTCGCACTCTTCTTCCTCTCTCAGTCTTCGTTTCTTTGTCTTTAACATGTTTTTTGGAATGTTTGTAGTCTGTAAGCATGTCCCTGATGTTTCTTAAAAATTGACATTTGAATCCAAAAGTTTAAAATGTTGTCATTTGCATCTAAAGGTTTCACTAAAATTTAGATTTGAATCCATTTGGCTACACCTAACTAAACGGTTAACTTTTTTCGTCAAGTTTCCAACATGAGAGTTATTTTAGTCAAAAAAATTACAAAACAAAGAACTGTAAGGAATAACTAAATGGTTGATGCAAACAAAATAACCAAAGAGCTTCCTGCTTGAATGCATGTGCATTGCATAAGTTAATTTGGAAGTTTTACACTCCTCTCATCAGAAATATTCTAAGTGTATAATCTTCCGAAGTCAAGACCAAGATGTTCCGAAGCCAAAGATAAAGTCTTCCTGAAGCTTAGAAGACAAAGTCTTCCGAAGCCAACAAGACAGAAGACTGATTTTTTCTGATGATAGAGAAGACATGCTTTCTCGGATCTACTTTTGCAGAAAGCTGACCAACTTTCCGCTACCATTTTGAAGGCTCACCAACTTGCATAAGTTGGTGAAAAGGTCCATGCTTTAGTAAATTGTAGATTATGGTCTAGGTGTCGGTAACTTACTACTTTGTATCTTTTATCGTATTGTAATATATTAGGATGTGAGCTATGACATGTTATAGTCACATGTAAAAAAGGCAATATGCCTTTTTCACTTTATATTAATTTTGTTGTCTAGATCAGTGTATCCAACTGGCCTTTAAAGTATGGCTGGCTGTATGATGTAGTATAAAGTATCTCAGGTCTTGTATTTGAATCATCACTTCATCACTTGGTAATTTTGTAATAGAACTTGATAGCAATATACGGCATCTTTGAAAACTATCTGCTTGTGTTCTTTTACATTTAAGTTCTTAGTAGCCGGTTCCCTATTTGATTCTGTATGTGTTGTCTGTTAAGAACACTCTCCAAACATACTATGAAACTGTTGCATTGACCTCCCCAACCGGTCCTACAATTGGTATTAGAGCATTCCAGACTTCTGATTGTAAGATCTTACCATCTTAAATTTGCTCAGTTTCTCAAAACACTTACTTGCTCAAATGGCAGCTCTCTCCAAAGCTGATATGAAAACCGGCATAATGACAGTGTCTCCACTGATCACTCCTGATGACTTTGATACTTGATGCCAAAGAATGAAAGGGTTCATCAAGTTTTAAGACAACAGGATGTGAATATCTGTTGTCTCTAGACCACATGTTCCATGCACACCTTCAGCAGCTACTGCTGGTAAAATGACACCAAAGGACGTGGCCGATTATTCTAATGAAGATTGGAAGAGAATAGATGTAAATCAGAAGGCCATGACCGCTCTTCAAACTGCTCTTCCCAACTCTATCTACAGAGTCTTTAACAAGTGCAAGACTGCTAAGCAGTTCTGGGATGTACTGAAGCTGATGTATGAGGGGTCTAAGGAAGCCAAGGAGAATAAGAAAGACCATATGAAGCACTAGTTTTAGAATTTCACCTTCAAGACCGGTGAAACCATGACTCAACAGTATTTCTGATATGTTGAGATTGTGGACACTCTGGTAGATGTTGGTGTCAAACTGGAGAATAGGGACATTGTGAGGAAGTTCATGTTCTCTCTTTCCAGAGAATGGACACACTACTGTGTGGCCATTAAAAGAACTAAGAACCTCTCAACTCTTACCCTTACGGAGCTGTATGGTATCCTGAGCGGTTACCAGATAGAGATAAACATGTAAAATCCATCTCACAGCTTATCCAGTACAACAAGAGTCCTGCCCTACATGTGGTTGAAAGGGATAGGAGAGAGTCTCAACATCATCTTCTCAGCTACCCTGACAACTCACAAAAGGTCCCTTTGATCACCTTCCTAGAGACACCAAGGGAGAGCTACATCCAAGGAAGCCCATTCCAAGAGACAAGCTCTTCTCAAGCCTTTGTGTCTTCTGATGAAAGTTCGGGCAACTTTCTCTTTACTTTGGAAGACTTGGACTGCATTCATCCAGATGATCTGGAGTACATGGAGATAGTGCAGCAGATGGCTCTTCTTACTCATAGAGCCAAGAAGTTTTACCAAAGGATAGGGAGTAAGTTTCCCACCAATGTATCCAGTGGCAAGTTTGGGCTGGATAAAAGCAAAGTGAAGTGTTACAACTGTAACCAAACGGGACACTTTGCTAGGGAGTGCAAGGCACCTAAACAAATGGTGGCCAAGCACTATCCAGACTAAACATGAGTGCATTGTTCTCAAGCCTGGGATGGTCATTCCTCAGGAGCATATTCTACTTAGAGCCCCCAGGAAATGGAACATGTACAAGATGAATTTGCAAGAAATCTTCCCTTCTCGAGAAGTTTCCTGCGTTCTGTCTAAAGCCAATAGTGATGAGTCTTTCCTCTAGCATAAAAGAATGTGCCATGTAAACTTTAAGAACATGAATAGATTAATTAAAGATGATTTGGTAACTAGAATGCCAAAGAAAGAGTTTACAAGTGATGACCATTGTGTTACATATCTAAATGGAAAGCAACACAAAATGTCTCACAAGCCAAAGAAAGTTAACTCCATCACTACCCCCTTCACTTATTACACTTGGATTTGTTTCGCCCCACGAGTGTAATGAGTTTAGGAAAAACTACATATTGTCTTGTAATCACAGATGACTTCATAAGATAAACTTGGGTCTTCTTTCTTAGAACTAAGAATGAGACTCCTGAAATATTGAAGTCTTTCATTCTGAAAATTAAGAATCAATCTGATCACAAGGTCAAGATCATAATATATGATCAAGGAATAGAATTCAAAAATCATATCCTTGATTCATTTTGTGAGGAAAATGTATTTCAAGATAATACAGTGCTCCTAGGACTCCTCAGCAAAATGGTTATGCTGAGAGGAGAAACAAGACACTTATTAAAGCTGCAAGAACCATGCTGTCTGATTCTAAACTGCCTATCACCTTCCGGGTAGAGGTAGTTAACACTGCCTACTATATGCAAAACAAAGTTTTTGTTGTCAAGACTAATGGTAAGACTCCTTATGAGCCGTGGAACAAAAGGAGGCCTTTTATTGGTTTTCTCAGATCATTTGGTTGTTCTTACACTATCTTGAATACCAAATATCATCTTGCCAAATTTGCTGAGAAATTAGATGATGGACACTTAATTGTATATTATTCTCAAGCTAAGGCTTACAGAGTATACAATCTTAGAACCAGAGTAGTTGAGGAGTCAGCCAATGTGACTTTCAATGAACACACACCCAGTGTGAAGGGTTCTGGTCCTGATTGGCTATTTGATCTTGATTTGTTTTAACAAATCTTGTGAATATGTTTTAGGATCTACAAGAAGCTTATCAACAGGAGATGCTAACCCAAGATTTGAGTTGAGAAGACCAAGTTTGAACACTACTTCAGCTCCAACGGTAAGTAACCTTGTGGGTGCAGATCCTATCAGCACTACAATGACAAATTCAACTGATACATGTGAGGTGCCTAAATATTCTAGCTCAGAGGCACAAAACTCAAATGAAGGACCTTCCAATGTAGGAGGATGTGGAGATGGTGATTCTGACCAAGAATTCCATACGGGAGGAAGCAAACACTAGAGCTCCCACTTCCCCTGAGTAGCACCACTCCAATCTCACCAATGATTAGTGTTGAGGTTCCTCATGCTCAGCCTGGTGAGATCATCACCCAAGCAGCCTTAAACCTTCCCTCTGAGTCTCAAAACTCTAGTGAACAACTTTCAAGGGACAGTTACCATCCCCACCCTTTAGATCGTAACCAACCAATTCCTATGCTTGAATTCTATGATGATAAAGACATAGGATTCAGTGAGTAACATAAGTCTCTCTTCTCTATCATTGCTCAAGGAGGGATGAGTGCTCCTTTGCCCACATAATCCACCCCAAACTGAGGTGGCTCTCCCTGAACAAGTTCAGAAAATCCATATGGAAGAAGCTCTCACTTCAGCAAGTGATTGCATTTTTAAGACCTCAACCATGGCAACCCAGCCCCTTGACCCTTCATTTGAAACTATCATGGAGCAGGGAAAATCCAGCAGCCAAAAACAAAATGCTAGTGATGAGAAAGAAGACCTTGGTCCAATTCTCTCATCCCCTATGATTCTTCTTCTAAAGATGAAGGGAGTCTGCAACTAAAGGTGCAAAAATTGCTACAAACATGCACTTATTTAGTATCAAAGGTTAGTCACTTGGAATCTCACGTGACTGCTTTCAAGAAGAGGGTCAATGACCAGCAAATTGAGATCACCGATCTCAAGCGCAAGCTAGCTGAGAGACAACCGAGACAAACTTAACCAGGTCCACAAGAACCTGTGGAAGTAGTGGACTTAACCTCCAGCTCACCTATGCAAGTGGGTGACACTACCAAAAAGGGGGAGAAAGTTCCTACAACCATTAAACCAGGGAGTTTTGTCCTGAGTATGGACAATGAGGATTCATCACGCTCACTTGAGGTTGTCCAGACTCAATAACTTCCACAGGCTCATACTGATGTGGAGGCCATACTACAAGAATTATTTGAGGAAGGAATTCCAAGGGCCATGTCTGCCCCCATCCTACCTTGCTGAAAATTCAATGGTGGGATGGTGGTATGACAATGCAAGAATGGCCTTGGTGCTCTTTGGATCTCAGGGGCAGTAGGAGGTCTTCTTTTCAGACCATAAGATTCCATGAGAGTATAGCTTTAGTTGATCCGCCACTTGTCAACCCAAGCCAAAATAGACACGCTGAAATGATTCAAGAGTGGGTGCTATAGGAGTTTAGAAGCAGAGCAAAATTATATAGACAAAGGCTAGTATGGAAAACTATCGATCAACTAGATACTGAGGCAGACCCTAAGATTTGCTTCGAAAGGGAAACTTTGGTTGAAGTCCCAGCAGTGGAGCTTGTGAACCTTGAGACAGACTCAATCTTAGCACCCAGTACACTCAGTGAAACACCTGCTGGTGAAGGTGTATCACAACCTCTCCCTGGCCAGAGCTCAAGCTAAGTGAAACCATCGGAAGGGCAAAGCTCTCTCCACCGTAAGTTATACAAGCCAACAAGTGACAAAGGGAAAAGGAAGATGACTCCTGAGGAGATAGAGGAGGAGAAAAGGGAGAGGAAGAGGAAGGTTAGGGGAGAGAAAATAGGAGAGATGCCAAGCTTCATGCAAGCTACAATCAGGGCTGCCCACGGGCCAAACACTCAAGATGATGAGTTAAGGCAGGCAGATTGAATTATTTGGGATTGAGAAACTACAATATAGATGAACTCATCTCCCTCCCCTTAGTAGAATTGAATGAACTAGCAGACACAGAGTTGTCTAAAGAGAGGAAGGAGGATGACGTTGTAGAACTACTCCTCAAGATCAAAGAAGAAAGAAAAAGTAAGAAACTCTACAAAGCCCCCGTCCTCTCTCCAGTTCAAGAAAGTTTTGAGAAAGAGACCGTGGCTATACAATAGGAACAAACTCAGATAGACAAAAAACAAGAAAGACAGAAAATGATAGCCTATCTGAGTGTCACAGGTCTCTATCAGGCAGTAGCTCTCAACCCTCTATCATATGAATATGTTGAATTTGAATACCTCAAACAATTAGAAGAAGAATCTCAAACTCAAAGAAAAGCTGTTTAGAGGAAAATAAGGAAAGAGGCTGCTAAGTCAAGAGCCACCATTAGAGCACAAGAGAAGAAGTCTGCTGATAGGCTGAAGATGGTGAGCTTCTTGAAGCTGTATGGGTTCTCCGGAAGGAGACTTCGTCCTACATCTCTATCCACAGTGGATGAGCATATCAGAAGGATCAAGAAGAAGATAAAAGAAGGTCAGGCTGGTTGACTTGCATTCTCCACCGACTCAAGCTATACCTGAAATTGAGGTGAAGGTTGAACCACAAGAGACAACACAACCTGATCCTGAAGCTACATCCAAGCCAACTTTATCTTCTGACCCACAGGAAGGCTCTGAACCTCCTTTTTCTGAACAAATGGAGGAAAGCGACCCCGATTCAGGAGAATAATGAAAGATTATCTGGTGCTGCAGGAGAAAAAGGATGGTCATCAGAAGGGACAAGAGAAAGAAGAAGAAGAATTCCAATGCATCCACCCTATGTAGTTTAGGATGAGTCAGAACATCATGAGAGTGAACAAGAAGAGACTGCTCAACCTACTCCTATTCAAGCAGAGCCTCTTGCAGTTGGAAGACTCATCCTGTCCTAGAGCTTTATAGCAAATCTAGACAGATGTTATGTCATTACAGATCAAGAGGGTCAAAATGTCTATCTTTGGCAAGACATGTTTGATCTCCCTCTGCATGATCTCTATGACATTAGGAGATATTATGAGAGTATGAGGGATGCTGACCAATTAATGAAGGAATGGTTTTGATCCTAATGAGGACTATCGACATCTGAATATCTTCTTTGTTTTGGTAGCATCAGCCTAGGGGGAGTTTATAAGGAATAACTGAAAGGCTGATGCAACCAAAGTAGCCAAAGAGCTTCCTGCTTGCATGCATGTGCATTGCAGAAGTTACTTCCGAAGTTTTACACTCCTCTCATCAGTATATTCTTCAGGACCGGTGAAGGGGTTCAATGCAATCAGTTTCACAATGAGGAGAGACTTAGAACACTTAACAGATCAAATAGGGAACTGAAACCTTTGTAGTGATACTTAGAAACACAAGTAAACAAAGAGAGACAGAAACTTAAGAACAACAAACAGATTGGTTTTCAAGAACAAAGTATATTGCTCTATAGTTCTTTTACAAGTATTACAAAGCATAGAAATAAAATACAAGGACCTGAGATACTTTATACTACATCCTACACCCGGCCATACTTTGAAGGCCAGCTAAAAACACTAATCTAGACAACAAGACCAATGTAAATTCAAAAGGCAGATTGTCTTTTGATTAGTGACTATGACATGCCATAGCGCACATCCTAATGTATAACAAAAATGATAAAAGTAAATAAAGTAGAAAGTTACAGACTCAAGACCATAATCTACAGCTTCCTAAAGCATGGACCTTTTCACCAACTTGTATATGTTGCTGAGTCTGCAGAGTGGTAGCAGAAAGTTGGTCAGCTTTCTGAAAAAGTTGATCAGAGAAAGCATGTCTTCTCTGTCTTCGAAAGAAATAAGTCTTCTATCTTCATGGCTTCGGAAGACTTTGTCTTCTAACCTTCGAAATACTTCATCTTTGGCTTCGGAAGATTTGGTCTATGGCTTCGAAAGATTTTATACTTAGTGTAATTTCTTTGCAGTGTGTAAAACTTCCGAAGTAACTTTCATTATGCACTAAATGCATGCATGCAGGAAGCAGCTTGAACGTTTTGGGTGCATCAGCCAGTTCTTTAATCCTTACAAACTCCCCCTAGACTGATGCTACCAAAACAGAGAAGTTCTTCAGTAGTTGACAGTCCTTATTATTATCAGAAGCATTCCTTTCTTCATCAACTGATCTGGATCCTTCAGACTTTCATAGTATCTTCTCATATCAAAGAGATCATGTAGAGGTAGACCAAGCATGTCCTGCTAGAGATAGACATCTTGACCACCTTGATCTCTGATAACATACCATCTGTCTGGATTTGCAGCATAAGTCCAGGACATGATAGGTCTTCCTGATGCAAGAGGCTCTTCATGAATTGGAGTTGATTGAGCAGCCTTTTGATGCACTTCCTCAGGATGCTCTGATTCATCCTGAGGTACTGAAGTGGATGCCTTGGACTTCTTTTTCTTCCTTTTGTCCCTTCTGATGGCCATCCTTTTCCTCACTCTATATTTCAACTGAGGAGTGTGGCCAGTTGGGCTTTCTGTATTCTCCTCAGTTGGGTCTTTATCCCCCATTGGTTTAGTAGAAGGGGGTTCAGAACCCTGCTGTGTGTCAGAAGATGAAGTTGGCTTGGGTGTAGCTTCAGGTTCAGGTTGTGTTGTCTCTTCTTGCTCAACCTTTACCTCAACTTCAGGTGCAGGTGGACTTGGTGGAGAATGCAAGTCAACAAGCTGACCTTCCTTAATCTTCTGTTTGATCCTTCTGATGTCCTTATCCATTATGGATGGAGACATAGGACCAAGTCTCCATCCAGAGAACCCATATAGCTTCAAGAAGCTCACTATCTCCAGTCTGTCAGCAGACTTCTTTTCTTGTGCTCTGATGGTGGCTCTTGTTTAGCAGCCTCTTCTCTCATCTTTGAGTTTGAGTCTCTTCATCAAGCTGTTTGAGGTACTGAAACTCAATATATTCATATCAGAGAGGGTTGAGAGCTGCTGCCTGATAGAGACCTATGGCACTCAGATAGGCTATCATCTTCTGTCTTACTTGTTCTTTGCCTATCTGAGTCTGTTCCCCTTCAACTACCACAGACTCCTTCTCAGGACTTTCTTGAACTGGAGAGAGGACAGTGGCTTTCTGTTGTTTATTTCTTCTTCTTTCATCTTTGATTTTAAAGAGCAGTTCTGCTACCTCAGCCTCCTTCCTCCCTTTATACAGCTCTCTGTCTGCCAGTTCATCCAATTCTATCAAAAGGAGAGAGATGATTTCATCTATATTGTAATTCCTAAGTCCCAAATAGTTCAATCTGGCTGCTCTTAACTAATCATTCTGAGTATCGGGCCTATGAGCAGCCCTGATTGCAGCTTGCATGAAGCTTGGGACTTCTCTAGATTTCTCTCCCCTGGCCTTCCTCTTCCTCTCTCTCTTCTCCTCCTCAATCTACTCAGGAGTCATTTTCCTTTTGCCTTTGTCAATTGTCGGCCTATATGACTCGAGGTGGAGAGAGCTTTGGCCTTCTGATGGTTGTGATGAGCTTGAGCTCTGGCAAGAGAGAGGTTGTGATACACCTTCACCTGCAGTGTGTCACTGAGGGTACTGTGCTGAGGGTGAGCCTGTCTCAAGGTTCACAGGTTATACTACTGGGCCTTCAATTGAGTTTTCCCCTTCGAAGCTAATCTTAGGGTCTACCTCAGTATCCAGTTGACCAATAGTTTTCCCTGTTAGCCTTTGTCAATATAGTTGAGCTCTTTCTGTGAATTCCTTCAGTACCCACTCTTGTATCACCTCAGCTAAACTGTCAGCCTGTCTATCTCTAGCAAGACATGTTTGATCTCCCTCTGCATGATCTCTATGACATGAGGAGATATTATGAGAGTTTGAGGGATGCTGAGCAATTAATGAAGGAATGGTCTTGATCCTAATAAGGACTGTCGACATCTGAATATCTTCTTTGTTTTGGTAGCATCAGCCTAGGGGGAGTTTATAAGGAATAACTGAAAGGCTGATGCAACCAAAGTAGCCAAAGAGCTTCCTGCTTGCATGCATGTGCATTACAGAAGTTACTTCTGAAGTTTTACACTCCTCTCATCAGTATATTCTGCAGGACCGGTGAAGGGGTTCAATGCAATCAGTTTCACAATGAGGAGAGACTTAGAACACTTAACAGATCAAATAGGGAACTGAAACCTTTATATTGATACTTAGAAACACAAGTAAACAAAGAGAGACAGAAACTTAAGAACAACAAACAGATTGGTTTTCAAGGATAAAGTATATTGCTCTCAAGTTCTATTACAAGTGTTACAAAGCAAAAAAATAAAACACAAGGACCTGAGATACTTTATACTACATTCTACAGCCGGTCATACTTTGAAGGCCAGCTAAAAACACTAATCTAGACAACAAGAATAATTTAAAGTCAAAAGGAAGATTGGCTTTTGATTAGTGACTATGACATGCTATAGCTCATATCCTAATGTAATACAAAAAGGATAAAAGTACATAAAGTAGAAAAAAACAGACTTAAGACCATAATCTACAGCTTCCTAAAGCATGGACTTTTTCACCAACTTGTATAAGTTGGTAAGTCTGCAGAATGGCAGCAGAAAGTTGGTCAACTTTCTGAAAAAGTTGATAAGAGAAAGCATGTCTTCTTTGTCTTCGGAAGAAATCAGTCTTCTATCTTCATGGCTTTGGAAGACTTTGTCTTCTAACCTTCAGAAGACTTCATCTTTGGCTTCGGAATATTTGGTCTTTGGCTTTGGAAGATTTTATACTTAGTGTAATTTCTTTGCAGTGTGTAAAACTTCCAAAGTAACTTTCATTATGCACTAAATGAATGCATGCAGGAAGCAGCTTGAATGTTTTAGCTGCATTAACCACTTCTGTAATCCTTACAAACTCCCCCTGGACTGATGCTACCAAAACAGAGAAGTTCTTTAGTAGTTGACAGTCCTCATTAGTATTAGAAGCATTCCTTTCTTCATCAACTGATCTGGATCCTTCAGACTTTCATAGTATCTTCCCATATCAAAAAGATCATGCAGAGGTAGATCAAGCATGTCCTGCCAGAGATAGACATCTTGACCACCTTGATCTCTGATAACATACCATCTATCTGGATTTGCAGCATAAGTCCAGGACAGGATGGGTCTTCCTGATGCAAAAGGCTCTTCATGAATTGGAGTTGATTGAGCAGCCTCTTTATGCACTTCCTCAGGATGCTCTGATTCATCCTGAGGTACTAAAATGGATGCCTTGGACTTCTTTTTCTTCCTTTTGTCCCTTCTGATGGCCATCCTTTTCCTCACTCTATATTTCAACTGAGGAGTGTGGCCAGTTAGGCTTTCTGTATTCTCCTCAGTTGGGTCCTTATCCCCCATTGGTTTAGAAGAAGGGGGTTCAGAACCCTGCTATGGGTCAGAAGATGGGTTGGCTTGGGTGTAGCTTCAGGTTCCGGTTCTGTTGTCTATTCTGGCTCAACCTTTACCTCAACTTCAGGTGCAGGTGGACTTGGTGGAGAATGCAAGTCAACAAGATGACCTTCCTTAATCTTCTGCTTGATCCTCCTGATGTCCTCATCCATTATGGATAGAGACATAGGACTAAGTCTCCTTCCGGATAACCCATACAACTTCAAGAAGCTCACCATCTCCAGTCTGTCAGCAGACTTCTTTTCTTATGCTCTGATGGTGGCTTTTGTTTTAGCAGCCTCTTCTCTCATCTTTCTCTTAGCAGCTTTTCTTTGAGTTTGAGTCTCTTCATCAAGCTGTTTGAGGTACTCAAACTTAATATATTCATATGAGAGAGGGTAGAGAGCTGCTGCCTGATAGAGACCTGTGGCACTCAGATAGGCTATCATCTTCTGCCTTTCTTGTTCTCTGCCTATCTGAGTCTGTTCCTCTTCAACTGCCACAGACTCTTTCTCAGGACTTTCTTAAACTGGAGAGAGGACAGTGGCTTTCTGTTGTTTCTTTCTTCTTTTTTCTTCTTTGATTTTGAGGAGCAGTTCTGCTACCTCAGCCTCTTTCCTCCCTTTATACAGCTCTCTGTCTGTCAGTTCATCCAATTCTGCCAAAGGGAGATAGATGATTTTATCTATATTGTAATTCCTAAGTCCCAAATAGTTCAATCTGGCTGCTCTTAACTCATCATTCTGAGGATCAGGCCTATGAGTAGCCCTGATTGCAGCTTGCATGAAGCTTGGGACTTCTCTAGATCTCTCTCCCCTGGCCTTCCTCTTCTTTTCTATCTTCTCCTCCTCAATCTCCTCAGGAGTCATTTTCCTTTTCATTTTGTCAATTGTCGGCCTATATGACTCGGGGTGGAGAGAGCTTTGGCCTTTTGATGGTTATGATGACCTTGAGCTCTGGGCAGAGAGAGGTTATGATACACCTTCACCTGCAGTGTGTTACTAAGGGTACAGGGTGTTGAGGGTGAGCCTGTCTCCAGGTTCACAGGTTCTAATACTGGGCCTTTGACTGAGTTTTCCCCTTCGAAGCCAATCTTAGGGTCTACCTCAATATCCAGTTGACCAACAGTTTAACCTGCTAGCCTCTGTCTATATAGTTGAGCTTTTTGTTTGAATTCCTTCAGTACCCACTCTTGAATCACCTCAGCTAAACTGCCAGCCTGTCTGTTTTAGCTTGGATTAATGAAAGGCAGGTTAACTAAGTTCATACCATCATGGAAACTTAGGGTCTGAAAGTTGAAGAGCTCCCGCTGCCCCTGAGATCTTGATAGCACCAATGCCATTCTTAGGCTGTCATACCACCATCCCATTATTGGATTTTCAGCTGGGTAGGATGGGGCAAACATGGCCATTGGAATTCCTTTATCAAATAGTTGTTGAATTAAGGCCATCACATCAGTGTGAGACTAAAAAAGTTGTTGAGTCTGGACAACTGCAAGTGAGAATGGTGAGTCCTCATTGTCCTTACTCATGACAGAACTCCCCTTTTTTGGTAGCATCACCCACTTGCCTAGGTGAGCTGGAGGTCAAGTCCATTACTTCCACAGGTTCTTGTGGACCTGGTTGAGTTTGTCTTGTTGGTCTCTCAGCTAGCTTGCCTTTGAGATCGATGATCTTATGTTGCTGGTCATTGACTTTCTTCTGTAGGGTAGTCACTTGAGATTCCAAGTGACTGACCTTGGAGACTAAATAGGTGCATAATTTTTCAAGTTGGTGCACCTTTAGTTGCAGACTCCCCTCATCTTCAGATGAAGAATCTTGGGGGGATGAGAGAATTGGAGTGATATCTTCTTCCTCATCACCAGCATAGCATTCTTGGCTGCTGGATTTCCTCTGCTCACTAACAACTTCAGGTGAAGTGTCAATGGGTTAAGTTGCCATGGTTGAGGTCTGAATGATGTAATCACTAGCAACAGTGAGAGCCTCTTCCATATGGACCTCTTGAACTTGTTCAAGGAGATCCACCTAAGTATGGGGTGGATGATGTGGGCTAGACATGGGAGTGGCAGGGCACTCATTTCTCCTTGAGCAAGGGTGGAGAAGAGAGACTCATGGTACTCACTGAATCCCATGTCTTTATCATCATAGAATTCAAGGTTAGGGATTGGTTGGTTGAGATCAAGAGGTTGGGGATGGTAACTGTCCCCTAAAGGTTGTTCACTATAGTTTTGAGACTCTGAGTGAAGGCTTAAGGCAGTTGGGTTGATGAGCTCATCAGGCTGAAAATGAGGAACCTTTGCACTGATAATATGAGAGATGGGAATGTTTGCTCCTCAAGAGAAGTGGGAGCTTTAGTGTCCACTTCTTTTTGCATGGGTTGTGATATAGGGGCTGCTCAGACTGAATGGCTTGAGCAGGAGTTCGTTTGTATTTTCTGGAGTAGCTGATGGTTATTGTAGGTTTAGATGGTGGTTGGGAGACAGCATGTGTGGGTTCAACATTAGCTGGTGCTGCTAGGTTGTCACCTTGAGCAATGAGCTCTAACATTTTGGGGACAAGGGCTGTTTCTTCCCTAGAGAATCCCACAGTTGGTTTTCTCATGATTTTAAAAATACCGGGCTTCATCTGTCCCAATTTTAAAATTCTACATGTTCCCCTTAAATGTGAGCCAAGTTCATAGTTAAGAATATGCTGGACATATCTAAGGAACTTGTAGTATTCTAGGGAGTCCAAGTTAGAAAGCAGATTAAGGTAGACAAAGTGTGAATACCTAAACTTGCCCCCTTGAACCAGTCCATTTACTATGAAGGAAAGATCCTTCAGAATTTGGTCCCATCCTCCATGCTTGTTTGACAAGCTGTGTATGATGACATGGAGGAGGTACTTCCTCTGGGAAGAAAGCTCCTCTTTCCTGAAAGTTCTTACTGAGAAATCTCCCTCATAGCCCATCTGCTCAAAGGATTGGTTAACAGCAGATTTCGGGAAGGACAAATCACCTTCTGCATCATCCAGCTGAAGATGAGTGTTGATGATGGCCGGAGTGATGAAGATTGTCCTCCCCTTATGGCAGACAGTGCCTTCTCCCCATCCAAGGTGACCTCTTGGCAGGTCCGCCAGAAGTACAGAAGATGATCCTCATAGAGAGGAGGATCAATGGTGAGGGAGGTGAAGTAGTTTGTCAAAGAAAAGAAACGACAAACCTCTGAGAAACCAGGATCTTTCTCAGAGTTCATCAGAGCAACCTGATTTTGTTTCCTGTGAAGTTGCATGTGTTGGATTTAAATAATGTACGAGTTCGATTAATTAATGTTGCCAACCGAGTTATAACCCGTAAGAGTTACACCTTGGGCAACGAACATTAAAGTCCACTTAATTAATCAACTAGTGTTTACGAACCATATCGGGTTTTAATAATTTATAAAAGTTATAAATTATTTAATTAAAACATTTAAGTGTTAAATGTTATGTTTTGGGTTTCGGTTATCGCGTGGGCTAATATTAATTTAACCGGGACCGGGGCCCGCGAGTAGATTAGTATTAATTAAATAGTTAATTAGGTTTTAAAACCTAACTAAATATTATATATATAAATAAAATTAAAGGGATTTGGAACCTTGAAAAAATTCCAGCCGAGAAGAAGAAAAACAAAAGAGGAAGATTCCTCCTTTTGTTTAAATATATTCATTCCTCCTTTTGTTTCAATATATTCTTCTTTGTTTACATACGTGAAACCACCAAAACAGAAACTGTGCACCGCATCTTTTGAAGTCGCGATCACTGTGTTTTGTTTGTGTTCGTTTGTTTTTCTAGCACTCATTCGTTGAACCCTCGGTGTCTCAAACAGTTAATTATTAACCATCAATGTATATTATATCTCATCAGTAAGTTAATAATATTCTGTATTTGTATTGTTTGTAACCCAGATCCCGTCGGGTTCACTTTTGGTATTTAATTTTTACTCCGCTGCGTTAACTATTATTAATCCGATTAATAATTATCAAAACAGCTTTGATAAATAAACCTAACCAAGATACCACTGAACCCAACAGTGGTATCAGAGCCAGGTTTACAACATGCAAATCAGATCCGGTCTTTTAACCGGTTATAAATCACAAACTTTAAAATTACTTAAAGTTTCTGATTTATATTATTTAGGGCAACTTATTTATTTTTGTTAAATATTTATTAACCAAAAGTTTGCTCAATTTATTTTGATTGAGTTTGATATGTAAATCTGGCTATACTCTATGGTTGAGTGATTATATTTTGGTTTGATTTTGTTTAATTTTGGTTTTTATGGTTTTGGCCCATTTGATGGCTCAAAGTTGTAATAGATTAAGGTTTCTTTTATTATGTATTTTTATAAATAATGTAATATTTGAAGACCCGAAGCCAAAACCGGAGACGAGACGAATCAAGGAATCAGTGGGAGCCGATCAACACATCTAGATGCACTTACGCTGTGTTCCCGAGTTTAATAAACGAAAGAAAAGAAAAGAAAAGAACGGAAAGAAAATTAGCGAGAGAAAAGAAATGAAGAGAAAGGAAATTAAGGAGAGAAAAGAAATGAAGAGAATATTAAAATTTCATGTTCTAGAGTTCGAAGTAAATGAAAAGAAAGTTAGAATTTTATGTGTTATATTTCTTTTCTTTCTATTTCCTTCCATTTTGGAAGGAAAGTTAGAAAGGAAAATCCTTAAAAATTTTCCTTTCATTTGTTTCAATTTTCTTCCTTTAAAAAACTCGCGAACATAAAGTTTTTTTGTTTTCTTCCATTTCCCTTCATAAAAAAAACTCAGGAACACAATTATTTTCACTTTCCACTCATTTCCTTTCATTTTATTCGTTAAATGAGACTCGGGAACACAACGTTAGGTTGATCCTTGTGGTTGTTTTGGGTTGTGACCCCGTGACCTAATTTGATCTTGCTACTTGGCTCTAGCAAGATCAAACAATCATAGACATGGGATTTATATATTTACTTTGCTATTGTGGTTGCTTTAGTCTTATAATTGTTATAACATGTCAACCTAATACCAAACTAATTAAAAATATTTTTTTACAATCAAAATAAATAAAAAGTTCTAAACTTATTTTTACAACTTGTTGAAAGATTAAAACAAATAGTTTGTTTTATAAAAGATAATTAATTAAGTTTTCAAATTTAAAATTAGTTTAAATTTCAAAGCTTGAAACCTGATAATTATGAATTAAATTGGTTATCCATTTTAAAAGATAACTAGATAAGTTTTCAAATTTAAAATTAGTTTAAATTTCAAAACTTAAACTTGATAATATAAAATTATCAACTTATTTTAAAAGGATAAACAAATAAGTTTTTAAATTTAAAATTAATTTAAATTTCAAAACTTGAATCTTGATAATTTAAAATTATGAATTTAAAAATTAAATATCTATCTCGCAATAAACCTAGTTTTAATAGGGTATTAAAATTTAGTGTCCCGAGAGATGAAAGGGTTCGTCATTTGTTATAACGAACTAAATATTGTAAAATTGGATTTTACAACACACATATAACTTAATCATTCGTTGTGTTTGACCCTATTCGGTAAACACTAAAATTGGATCCCATCGATAAAAATCAATAGTCTATGTCACCCTACTATTAGGAACACTTAGAATATTAAGCGAAACATCAGTGTTTGGAGCCACAGCACCGCACTTGATGTATAGTTTATTCTTTCAAGGTGCAAGGGTTTCGTTGACACATCCGGCCCTTCAACACGTACCTGTTTTAGGATGACTATTACTTTTCTCTCTTGTTGCATGGCACAGCTGTCTAGAGAGAAAAGTGGGCATAGACGAGGCTAAACGTATCAATGCATTAACAAATGTTGTCATTCGGGCTCATACCCGAGAGTTGTGCACTTTTCACAATTGACAAACGTTGTCAGTCTGTCTAATCACTTACTATTGTTGTATGCCCCAACTGCCATTAGTAACTGACCAAGCCGGATTCTTATTCCTTATTCAAAATTATTGTAAATGGGTCATTAAATAAAATAAGGAAATAATACATTGAAAATACTAATTAATTTATTTTTGCTTATTTAAATAGATGTCTTCAGAAACCAATAACTCCTTCATTCTCAAGTCCATACTTGAGAAAGAGAAACTTGATAACACCAACTTTCTCGCATGGCACCGCAATCTAAGAATTGTTCTTAAGATGGCGAAAAAGCTCTATGTTATAGATAGCGCTATTCCCAACGAGCCTGAAAATAATACGACCGTTGCCTGTAAAACTTGGGAAAAATTTAAGGAGGATGCCGATGAGGTAGCCTGCCTTATGTTAGCCACCATGTCCCCTGATCTTCAGAAGAATATGGAGGACATGGTTGCATTTGACATGGTTGAGCAACATAAAGCATGTTTCGGAAACAAGCCCGATAAGAACGCTATGATACCATGAAGTAGCTGATATCTTGTAAAATGCAAGAAGGCTCGTCTGTTAGTGCTCAAGTGCTTAAAATGAAAGGGTACATCGACCAAATGGTCAAACTTGGTTATCCCATGCAAGATGAAATGGCAGCGGACTTCATTTTGATCTCCCTCCCAAGCTCTTACGACAAGTTCGTAATGAACTTCAATATGAATGCATGGGTAAAAACTGTGGCTCAACTCCATGGTATGCTCAAAGCTACTGAGCAAAATATACCAGGTAAGACTAAGCAACTGCTAATGGCTAGATCTAGTGGTGTTAAAAATCCTAATCACAAGAAGAGAGGTTATAATAACAAAGGTAAAGAAAAAGTTATTGCTTCCAAGCCTGCCACCAACAACAAACAGCTTGCAACTAAAAATAAAGCAGCACCCTCTCCTAAGGAGCGTCACTGCTTTGAATGCAATAAGATGGGGCACTAGAAACGTAACTGCCCTGAATATCTAGCTAAGCTGAGAGCGAAGAAGGCCAATGGTGAAGGTACTTCTTTAGGTATTCTTATTTATGTTATTGAACATTTCACTATTTCCAGCAACACATGGATATTTGATACTAGATATGGTTATCACGTCATTAATGTCTTGCAGGAGCCTGTAAGGTGGAAGAAACTGAAACAAGGTGACATGGAGCTCATCGTTGGTGATGGGAAAAGAGTGCCAGTTCTAGTAACTTGAAGTTATAATCTTTTATGTCCATCTGGCCTTGTAATTACTTTAGATAATTGTTTATTTGCTCCTGGTTTGACCAGAAACATTATTTCAGTTTCTTTATTGTTTGAACAAGGATTCAAGTATGTTTTTAATGATTCTTTTATTTCTGCTTACTAGAATGATATCTTTTATTTTGAGGCTAAACCTCGAAATGGTATTTATGAGATTGATGTTCAAACAAACAATAACATATATAATCTTTCGAAGCGTATCAAAACTGGAATTAATGATACATATCTATGGCATTGTAGACTTTGTCACATAAGCAAGGCTCATGTGAAAAGGCTTCAGTCCGAAGGGATTCTTGAAACCACAAGACAAGAATTCTTTGATGAATGCGAATCTTGCTTAGCTGGCAAACTCACAAAGGATCCTTTCACCCATGTTGGTGAACTGGCCAAGGATCTTTTAGCACTCATACATTCGGATGTATGTGGTCCTTTCAGAACCATGTCTAGAAATCATGAAAGATATATTGTTACATTTATTGACGATTATAGTCGATACGCCTATGTCTACCTTATGAAGCATAGACATGAAACTTTTGAAAAGTTCAAAGAGTTTCAAAACGAAGTAGAAAACCAACTTGGTAAGACTATCAAGGTACTTTGATCAGATGGAGGTGGAGAATACCTAAGCCAAGAGTTCACTAATCATCTAAAAGAACGTGGAATTGTTTCATAGTTCACTCCACCTGGCACACCCCAACTTAATGGCGTGAGTGAGAGAAGAAATCAAACCCTACTTAATATGGTTTGATCGATGATGTGTAGAACTAACTTACCTCACTATTTTTGGAGTTATGCTCTTATGATTGTCGCCCACCTTGTCAATCTGGCACCGACTAAGAAGGTAGACAAAACCCCATATGAGATGTGGCATGGGTCTAAACCCAATTTGTCTTACCTTAGAGTATGGGGATGTGATGCTTATGTCACAAGGGAGTCTGATGACAAGTTAGATCCTAGAGGCAAAAAAGTTATTTTCGTCGGATACTATAACAGAAGCGGATATTACTTTTTCCATCCTGATGCAAATATGATTTCCATAAAAAAAAAGGAACATTTTCTCGAGAAAGAGTTTCTTGATCTAGGAACTAGAAGTAATATCGTGGATCTTGAAGAAATTCGAGAACCACAAATAAACGCGGATGAAGTCGGTGCGTCTGAACAACAAGAAATTGTCCCTAATTCAGACATAAATACAAGCGTTCGCAGAAGTAGCAAAACTCGCAAAGAACTTGACATATATCTTTGGAATTTGGAGGGTCTCGAGGTTCTTGTAGTAGCTGATTCTGGTGATGAACCTACTAAGATAGCAGATTCCGAATCTAGGAAATGGCTAGATGCCATGAACGCTGAGATGCAATCTATGCGTGGCAATCAAGTCTAGGACTTGGTTGAGCTATCCCCCGGTTCACGGGCAGCAGGGAGCAAGTGGATTTTCAAGAGAAAAACTGACATGCATAGAAATGTACACACATATAACGCACGGCCAGTTGCGAAGGGTTTCACTCAAACTCAAGGTGTTGACTATGATGAAACCTTCTCGCCCGTTGCTATGATAAAATCAATTAGGATATTACTTGCCATAGTCGCGTAATATGATTACGAGATATGGCAAATGGATGTCAAAACCGCTTTTTTAAATGGACATCTCTCTGAAGATGTCTATATGATTCAGCCTGATGGTTTTGTTGATCCAAAATATCCAAATATGGTGTGTAAACTGAATAAGTCTATTTAGGCACTTAAACATGCATCTCGTAGCTGGAATCTTCATTTTGATCAGAGAATCGTAGAATTTGGTTTTGTCAAAAGTGAAGATGAGCCTTGTGTTTACAAAAAGGCTAGTGGGAGCACTATATCATTCCTTATATTGTATGTGGATGATATACTGATCATTGGAAACAACATCCCTATGCTTAACGAAGTTAAATAATGGTTGGGAGCTTGTTTCGCAATGAAAGATCTTGGAGAAGCTGCTTACATTGTAGGAATCAAGATCTATAGGGATAGATCTAAGCGGCTTCTAGCGCTTAGTCAAAGCACGTATATAGATAAAATGATGACACGCTTTAAGATGGAAAACTCCAAGAAAGGAGGAGTTCCTATGACTAAAGGTACTATGTTGAACAAATCACAATCTCCTTCAACGGACATTGATATTAAGCGAATGGAAAAGGTTCCATATGCTTCAGCGATTTGTTCTATCATGTTTGCTATGTTGTGCACTAGACCTAACGTCTCATATGCTTTAAGCATTACCAGTCGTTATCAGCAGAACCCTGGCTTCGCCCATTGGACTGCAGTTAAGAACATTCTTAAGTACTTGAGAAGAACAGCTCACTGTAAGGTGTTACACTGATGCTAGTTTTCAAACTGACAGAGATGACTCTCGCTCACAATCTGGTTTTGTATTCACACTTAATGGTGGAGCCATCTCTTGGAAAAGTTCCAAGCAAAGTGTGGTCAGATTCTACTACTGAATCTGAATACATTGCAGCATCAGATGCTGCAAAGGAAGCTCCTTGGATGAAGAAGTTCATAGTCGATCTCGATGTTGTAAGTATTCAGCAACCAATTGAGATATTTTGTGATAACATAGGTGCTATTGCTCAAGCCAAAGAACCCAGATCTCATCACTGGGCAAAGCACATTTAGAGAAAATTTCACTACATACGGGACATAGTGAAACAGGGAGACATCGTGATAAGTAAAATAGACACAGATCAAAACCTAGGACACCCGTTCACTAAGCCCATGACTCAAGACCAGCATGATCAGCATAGGGATGCTACCGGGCTTAAATTAGCTAGTGATATGTTTTGATTTAGTATTTGGATTTACGAACATTTAACAGTTATAATTTTAAATTCATTTTGATATACTGATTAAAATGCAATTATGAATCTTATAACTGTGTTCGATTTTAATATGTTTAATCCATGAATATTGTATTCTAAATTATCCGTAGTCGGTCAGACTTGTGGGAACAATTCTGAATTAAGACTATTCTGAATTTAGACTCAAAGAGTTGACTTCTAAATTCACAGACCTTATTATGAATTATGTTGAATGTAACTCGCTATTAACCATCTTCATTATAAGATGCTTTGATATTGGTATACTCATATACTATCCTCTGACCTGAGATGCATACTAGAACTTCCGTTTACCAAGAGTTGTTCTTTAATTACTGTCAACCGCTGTCGCGTAACTGCCAGTTATAAAGGCTTTGGTTGGTAGTAATTCAAAAGTTTAGTGGAAGTTGTATGTAGTCAATAAGGGATTCTGTACTTTTACATTATATGTAACAGTTAGACATCGTGGCACCCTCATTGATTTAAACTGGTGAAGTGTGACGCCTCACCCAAACTGACTGTATGTTTGATTGGACCATTTTGAATCTGGATCGAGAACAATAATGATTGAGCTCCATATGAGAATGAATCTCAATGACTCAATTGATTTCATTTATAGAAAGGATAAATGACTATAATTATCATAAGTCTATTATCTTGTTAGTAAAGGGTTACTAAAGCAAGATGTTTTGGTTAATGACTTTAAAATGCCATACCTTGTTGGGACAGCCATGTGTAGCTAGAGCGCCGCTGACTGTCTACGTTAAGATTTAATCGAACACCGTCCAAGTGCGAGTCTGTTGGATTTAAATAATGTACGAGTTCGATTAATTAACGTTGCCAACTGAGTTATGACCCGTAAGAGTTACACCTTGGGCAACGAACGTTAAAGTACACTTAATTAATTAACTTGCATTTACGAACCATATCGGGTTTTAATAATTTATAAAAGTTATAAATTATTTAATTAAAACATTTAAGTGTTAAATGTTATGTTTTGGGTTTCGGTTATTTCGTGGGCTAATATTAATCTAACCGGGCCGGGGCCCGCGAGTAGATTAGTATTAATTAAATAGTTAATTAGGTTTTAAAACCTAACTAACTATTATATATATAAACAAAATTAAAGGGATTTGGAACCTTGAAAAAATTCCAGCCGAGAAGAAGAAAAACAAAAGAGGAAGATTTCTCCTTTTGTTTCAATATATTCATTCCTTCTTTTGTTTCAATATATTCTTCTTTGTTTACATACGTGAAACCACCAAAATGGAAACTGTGCACCGCGCCTTTTAAAGCCGCGATCACCGTGTTTTGTTCGTGTTCGTTTGTTTTTCTAGCACTCGTTTGTTGAACCCTCGATGTCTCAAACGGTTAATTATTAACCATTAAGGTATATTATATCTCATCAGTAAATTAATAATGTTCTGTATTTGCATTATTTATAACCCAGATCCCGTCGGGTTCACTTTTGGTATTTAATTTTACCCCACTACGTTAACTATTATTAATCTGATTAATAATTATCAAAGCAGGTTTGATAAACAAAACCTAACCAAGATACCACTGAACCCAAAAGCATGGAGAAATCGGGTTGTTTTTTGCGATTTTTGTTGGCCATTTTAGTAAGCTTCGTCGGAAGGAAGATAAGAACAAAGGCGGTTTGATATACGTACTTATGAGTAAATTTGACTTCGGAAGATATTTTAGAAATTTCTTCTAAAGGTAAATTGTCATAAATAGTTATTTGATATTAAGGACATAATTTTCTTCTGAATGCAACTTAGTATCTTCCGAAGAAAAATTTTGTCAAAAATCTAAGCAATATTTTCTAAACGACTCTTCTTCCAAGATATTTAGGGGCTTATGAAGGTGATTAAAATAGACAACTGAGGACACACAAATTTTCGAAATAATATTGAACTTAAGTTTAAGAAAAAGCTACTCAAAGTTAATCATCCCAATAGCTGATATTAGATACTTAAATCTCTGTTCATCAAAAGCTTTGGTGAATAGATCAGCATATTGTTCATTTGTGTTAACTTTGACTAGTTTGATTAACCCTCTTTCAAAGTCATCTCTAATTAAATGATACCAAATGTTGATGTGTTTGGTCCTTGAGTGATGCACAGGATTCTCTGTAATAAAGATAGCACTATTGTTGTCTATGTGATTGGTGTCTCTTTGAAGTTGAATCCATAGTCCAGCATCTAATTCTGAATCCATAGTACTTGAGCACAGCAGCTAGCAGCAGCAATGTATTCAGCTTCAGCAGTTGATGCAGATACACATCATTGTTTCTTGCATCGCAATGAGACTATCCTTCCACCAAGAAATTAACATCCCCCTGATGTAGACTTAGCAGTCATGTTGCAGCCACCATAATCACTATATGTATAGGCATACAGATTGAAGTCAGAATTCTTTGGATACCAAAGGGCTAGAGATGGAGCACCTTTGAGATATCTTAGAATTCTTTTGACAGCAACCAGGTGTGACATCCTGGGATTGGCTTCATAGCTAGCACAAATACATGTGGCAAACATGATATCAGGCCTGCTGGCAGTGAGGTACATAAGAGACACAATCATAGCCCTGTAGAGATGCTCATCCACACACTCCCCCTTAAGGTCAGGTCCAAGGGAGTGGTTTCTTGCTATGGGTGTCATTGCAACCTTACAGTCAGTCATGCTGAATCTTGTTAGTATGTCCTGAACATACTTTGACAGACTTATGAAGATGCCATTGTCAACCTGCTTCACTTGAATTCCTAGAAAGAAATTAAGTTCTCCCATGGCACTCATTTCAAATCTATTCTTCATCAGCTTCTTAAAGTTCTTGCAGAGCTTTGGATTAGTTGACCCAAAAATAATGTCATCTACATACACTTGAACCAGCATCAAGTCATTTCCTGTTCCTTTGATGAAGAGAGTTCCATCTATAGTACCCCTCTTGTAGCCATGTTGACATAGGTACTGAGATAGAGTCTCATACCACTTTCTTGGAGCTTGATGCAGCCCATAAAGAGCTTTGTCAAGCTTGCAGACATAATCAAGATGATCTGGATCTGCAAAGCCAGATGGTTGTTTGACATACACCTCTTCATCAATCACCCCATATAAGAAAGCACACTTGACATCAAGTTGGTAGACCTTGAAATTCTTGGATGCAGCAAAAGCTAGGAATATCCTAACAGCTTCAAGTCTTGCTACTGGAGCAAAGACATCAGTGTAATCAATCCCTTCCTCTTGAGTATACCCTTGAACAACTAGTCTTGCCTTGTTTTTGATGACAAGTCCTCTATCATCCTCGTCATTCCTAAACACCCACTTGGTTCTTATGGTAGTCTTCCCTGAAGGAAGAGGACATAAGTTCCAAACCTTTTGCCTTTTGAATTGAAGTAGCTCCTCCGGCATAGCTTCAACACAACTTCCATCCTTTAGAGCCTCCTCAACTTTCTTTGGCTCTACTTGGGATAGGAAACAAGAGTAGAGACAAACATTTTTGTCATGGGTTTGTCCTCTTGTTCTTACCCCCTTGTCAACTTCCCTAATGATGTTTGTGGTGGGGTGAGCCTTGTGGATCCTGAGTTGAGGGATCACAGTAAGTTGGTTGGAGAGATCTAAATTTGAAAAATTTTGATCAGGCAGAGTAGATTCTCCCACCACATCAGCACACTTATCAAGAGAAACTTGATCCAATGAGTGTGTGACATCATTGATGTTGTCTTCCATGGAGTGATTGTCAGCATCAAGTAATTCTTGATCACTTTCATCATTACCACTTCCTTCTACATTTCAAGCTTTTTCCCTTAGGTTTTGTGCATCTGAGCTGGAATTTGATGGCACTTCAGATGTATCAGCTGGATTTGTCATGGTTGTGCTGTTAGGAGCTCTATTTGTAGAATTTGTTACCACTGGAGCTGAATTAGATTGATTTGAAGGTCTTCTCAGCTCAAATCTTGAGTCATGATCTTCCGTTGATAGGTTACCTGTAGATCCTAAAACATTCTCACAAGACTTGTTAAAACAGTTGGTAACTAAATCAAGATTAAATAGCCAATTTGGACCAGAACCTCTCACACAAAGAGTGTGTTCATTGAAAGTCACAATGGCTGACTCATCAAGTATTCTAGTTCTGAGATTGTATACTCTATAAGCCTTGGCTTGAGAAGAGTATCCAATAAAGTATCCATCATCTTATTATGCAAGGACATCCAAATGATTTGAGGAAACCAATAAAAGGTCTCCTTTTGTGCCACAGCTCATAAGAAGTCTTACCATGAGTTTTAACTACTAAAACTCTATTCTACACATAGCAAGCAGTGTTCACTGCTTTTGCCCAAAAGGTGATAGGCAGTTTAGAGTCAGACAACATGGTTCTTGCAGCTTCAATTAGTGTCCTGTTTCTCCTCTCAGCAACACCATTTTGCTGAGGAGTCCTAGCAGCACTATATTGTCTTGTAATACCCTTTTCATCACAAAATGTATCATGGATTTGGTTCCTAAATTTAGTTCCTTGATCACATCTTATGGTCTTGACCTTGTGATCAGATTGATTCTTAATCTTTAGAATGAAATTCTTCAAGATTTCAGGAGTCTCATCCTTAGTTCTAAGGAAAAAGACCCAAGTAAATCTAGTAAAATCATCTGTGATCACTAAAAAGTATGAGGTCCTTCCTAGACTCATTACACTGGTGGAGCCAAAAAAATCCATATTTAACAAGTGTAGGGGAGTAATGATGGAGTTTCTTTCCTTTGGCTTGTGAGATTCCTAATGCTGCTTCCCTTTCAGGCATGCAACACAATGATCATCACTTGTATACTCTTTCTTTGGCATTCCAGTTACCAAATCATTCTTAATTAATTTATTCATGTTTTTAAAGTTTACATGGCACATTTTTTATGCCAGAGAAAACACTCATCAATATTTGCTTTAGACAGAAAGCAAGATTCTTCTCCTGAAGGGGAGGTTTCCTAGAAATCCATCTTGTACATGTTCCCTTTTCTGGGGGATCTGACCAGTATATGCTCCTGAGAAATGACCACACCGGGCTTGAGAACAATGCACTCATGCTCAGTAAAGAGCATATTGTGTCTTTGATCACAAAATTGGGATACACTCAATAGATTGTATCCAAGCTGCTTGATAAAATTTACCTTCTCAATGCTGAGCTTACCATTTGTGACCATGCCCCTTCCAGTAATTTAACCTCCTGCACCTCCTCCAAAAGCAATAGGCCCTCCATCAATTTTCTCAAAATTTTGGAGTAGAGAGCCGTTGCTTATCATGTGCCAGGAACAGCCACTGTCAATGATCCATACATTCCTATTGGTGTTTAGCTGTTCCAAAAAAGAGATGATTAAATATGATCTGATTGTCGAGACTCGATAAAAAACAAGTTAATATATCGGTCTTAGCTACCTTTATTGTGTAAGGGTAAGTAAGGTCGTCTCCACGGGAAATATGTGGAAAGTGTTTAATCAATATGACTCGATTAACTTAAAGACACAAACTTTAGACATAAAAATCAAAACTTTGAATGATTTGTAGAATACTATTGTAAAAAGCAATAAACTTTAAAACTAATTTATTTGAATAATGAAAGACAATCACTTCCGGATCCTCAATTATGCAAGACCAACAATTTATATGCTTCACTAGGGTTTGTGAAACTTAATTATCAAGATTTCAACTTTTGATTATAGTAATAACAAAGGAACAATCTTTTAAGACTCGTTCATTCACAATGTTATTAATTCGTCTATATCAAATTACTTCTCAATCTTAATGAGTTCATGATGCAAGGAAACCGAAAAACTAATAATCTCAATAAGCAATTTTATTTATAAACGAACCTCTTAAATTAAACAAAAAGTAGAATTACATTCAAAAACCATTGTTTAACCAAACTCTAATGAAAACACATAAAAAGTCTTACTTAATATAATCGATTCTACCGGAAGCAATCACGAAAGAACTAGCCGCACATCCTCTTCATTATGCCTTCGATCTTGAATTGGAGAATGTTTATGGATGATTTTGGGAGTCTTGGAAGACCAAAAATCACCTAACGTTCATCAATTTTTGTTCCCCAAAAGTTCTAGATCGAATTGGGGTTGATTTGGTTTAAATAAACTTGAAAATCCACAAAATCCGGATGTTGTTAGGCCGCCGGCGTATCATACGCCCAACCAGAGTATCATACGCTGCCTCGTACGCCCAACTTTCTGTCACTTTTTCCAAATACGCCCACTGAGACGCCGCCTCATATGCCGCCCGGCGTATCATACGCCCAAACCTAGCGTATCATACGCCGGTACCCTGAATTTTGTGCCTTTTGCGTAACTTTTGATATTTACATCTTCAGTCCTTGTAGTTATGTATTTTTCTTCTTTTGCATCCAATTATGTTACTTTAAGCTTCAAATACCTATGAATGAAAACATAAACAAAGTGAACTTGTTCTACACTTATCATGATGTAAAATCACGTATTTAGGTTAATTAAACACTGAATTATTCGCACACGATCACATCCCCACAATTAACCTTTTGTTTGTTCCAGACAAACTAATTTGCACAATTCACCTTAATTAATCAAACATGCTAAGTTATCACAACTTTGTATAAGTTAAGCTCCCAAGGCATACTTAATTTTAAACTTTCATCATGTAAGATTCACAACCCAACATGTAATATCATTCATATTTTAAACTTAGAATCACCTTAGTTGACATAACTTCACCATTTGCTTCAAACATTCATGCATTCATATTCCTCACAATGAACACTCCTCTTGATTTGCTTTGTGGACTAGTGATTATATACTAGTATATCTAGAACTTTCAAAACCAAGAATGCACATTCTCATCATAAGCTCGTATATTAATCATATCGCCATCAACTAACACAATAAGATACATAAATCAAGAGGTCTTTCATGGGTTGTAATGTTAGTCTAAGGTTTAAGGTGGGATAAAATAAGGCTAAAGTGGCTAATGATGAATGAAATCCAATTTAGCATGCTAGACGTCTTATTTATTAGTCTATATCCTCCAATTTCAATAACATCGTTGATTTCTCATACTTTATTTGTTTTCCATATTTTGGTCATTTTGACCTCATATTTAGCTTTTTCTCTCTCTCTTTTTTTTTACATATTCATAACCTATCACATTCTTATTAAACTATTATTGAAATGACACTTCTAAGTCTGTCATGGATTAGACTTCATCACTCAAGGTTTCATAAAAAGGCTATGGCTTTGTAGGCTTATTGTTTTGGCTTATTCAAACAACAAGTTGGGGCTCAACATGGTGTCTAAAGGAAGATTATCAAGGTAGAGAATTCAAAGAAAAAAGGTTAAAGCAATTGGTTCATTCCTAATGCCTCTATCACATTTATGCACATATTGATTCATGAGCATGAACCGCATCAACTACACGAGTTCTAACTTAAATGCACATTATGGTTTACCTCATTATGCAAGAATATAAAGAAAATCATAATATGATATGAATCGCTCAATTAGGCTCAAACTCTCATGGAAACAGTGGGAAAGGGTTAAAACTGTGAAGCACATATGTCATCTGCAACCGGTTCGTTATGCCTCCAAAGAAATCTACCTAATTTTATAAAAGCTCATGATGGGAATACTTTTCTACACTTCAAAACAAGCATGCCAAGGGATCTATACATACACAAACAAGTGATAATTAGCCATGTATGAAAAATTTTGGGTCTCATGCACAATTAAGCTTATTTGAAGTTTTATTTATTTTTTTCAAAATGTTTAATTTTTTCATAAAGGTTTAGTTTTTTTCAATTCTTTCCTTATCCCCACACTTGAGATACATTATCCCCAATGTATGATGGTCATAATTAGCATTTTCATAACATAGGGAAGTTGATTCTTAGTTTCATCCGTATTATTGCTAAACAAGACTATTCCATTACTAAGGAAGACTATTATGCCATATCCTAACATATTAACACTCAATAACAAGAAAGCATGAAAAGAATATTTTTCAAAGCCAGAGCAATGGAAAGAGCACATGAACCTGATCTCAATCATTATTGGAAGCCTTTATTAACCGACTTGTGCCTCCCCACACTTGAGTGCTTGCGTCTCGTGATTGACTATTAAATCAAAACAAAAAAAACATACACACTAATTGAAGAAATAAAAACTCACTTTCGTAGGAATCACGTTTGCATTTAGCGTATGCAGCAAGCCTTTAAACCCCTCGGTAGACCCGAGTGGACGAGTTATAGTCTCGTGAGGGTTTCTAGTGAACACACCCACAAAGTTCTCGGGTAGCCTCCCGCAAGCGCTAAGTTTTAGGTCTTCAGCCAGACCTTACTTGAGACCACTTATGGTGGTCGTAGTGCACATTTGCCTACCGAGTTCCCAACAAATGCTCAATAATTGACATGCAAGTTCCATATTCGTTTCCCAATGATTGATATGTAAAATGAGAAGTAGTTGGGAAACAATTTCATGATAACATGTCCAATATCATGTAAAGTCACCCTTTTTTTCTTTATTCGTAAATCTTGTTCTCCAACTTTTTTGGATAGAATAATTAGCACAAAAGAAGGGTCAGGATAAACTTTGATTACCTTAGTCTTTGGTGTTTTAAAAAGTTTCATGTCTTGCCCTAAAGGATTTGTAAATGGTTCTTCAACTGTTTCCTCATCCATGGTGGATTCAATCTCTTCTTCTACAACTGAGAGAAGTAATGTTGTATTAGTATCTACAACCTCCTCCGTTACCTCATCCTCTAACGATTCTTCAATTTGAATTTTCATCAAGAGCAACTCACATTTTTTGCTAAGGTAGTGGAGTCGCTGTTGGTTTAAAAGTGATGATGTGATAGATTCTCATCTACCATCAACTTGACTCCAATGATAATCTTTTGCTCCTCCTCAGTTATAAACGTTTTGAATTTGACTTTTTAGCAACTCTTCTTTTTTGAGGAGGAAACTGCTGTTGATTTAAAATGAAAAGGCTTTGATTGATTGACTCCAAGAAATCTTTTGATCCCTCAATTGTAATGCGTTGAAATGCTTGTGGTAGTTTTTGTTTTGATAACTGACTTGATTTCCGGTTATAACTGTTGATTCATTTGCTCAAGTTTAGTTCACTTCTATGAATATCCTCATATATGTGAAGATGCTTTATATAATATTGTCACATCTAATAGACATTCAACCTATATAATTTTCTTCTCGCATCCTCACACTTTTGCAAGTACTCACGACAATTATCTCGTGTGTGAATTGGACTTCCACAACATGTACATGAATAATAAAATCTATTCATGGTGAGGTTTAACTCCTTGAGAATAACCTGCAAGACATAAAACACCTAGTGTAATACTGAACAAGAAAAAAATTAAAAAGAAAAATAGAATAAGAAAAGAAAATATTTTTGGGTTTTTTATGAATTTTAACAAAAGCAAATAAAGACAATTAAACACTAAGCGCACTAATTCCCCGACAACGGAGCCATTTTGATCTGATTGTCGAGACTTGATAAAAAACAAGTTAATATATAGGTCTTAGCTACCTTTATTGTGTAAGGGTAAGTAAGGTCGTCTCCACGGGGAATATGTGAAAAGTGTTTAATCACTATGACTCGATTAACTTAAAGACACAAACTTTAGACATAAAAATCAAAACTTTGAATGATTTGTAGAATACTATTGTAAAAAGCAATAAACTTTAAAACTAATTTATTTGAATAATGAAAGACAATCACTTCCGGATCCTCAATTATTCAAGATTAACAATTTATATGCTTCACTAGGGTTTGTAAAACTTAATTATCAAGATTTCAACTTTTGATTAAAGTAATAACAAAGGAACAATCTTTTAAGACTCATTAATTCACAATGTTATTAATTCATCTATATCAAATTACTTCTAAATCTTAATGAGTTCACGATGCAAGAAAACCGAAAAACTGATAATCTCAATAAGCAATTTTATTTATAAACGAACCTCTTAAATTAAACAAAAAGTAGAATTGCATTCAAAAACCATTGTTTAACCAAACCCTAATGAAAACACATAAAAAGTCTTACTTAATATAATCGATTCTACCGGAAGCAATCACGATAGAACTAGCCGCACATCCTCTTCATTATGCCTTCGATCTTGAATTGGAGAATGTTTATGGATGATTTCGGGAGTCTTAGAAGACTAAAAATCACCTAACGTTCATCAATTTTCATTCCTCAGAAGTTCAAGATTGAATTGGGGTTGATTTGGTTTAAATAAACTTGAAAATTCACAAAATCCGGATGCTGTTAGGCCACCGGCGTATCATACGCCCAACCGGAGTATCATACGCCTCCTCATACGCCCAAATTTCTGTAATTTTTTCCAAATACTTCCACTGATACGCCGCCTCATACGCCGCCTGGCGTATTATACGCCCAAACCCGGCGTATCATACGCCGGTACCCTGAATTTTGTGCATTTTGCGTAACTTTTGATATTTACATCTTCAGTCCTTGTAGTTATGTATTTTTCTTCTTTTGAATCCAATTACGCTACTTTAAGTTTCAAATACCTATGAATCAAAACATAAACAAAGTGAACTTGTTCTACACTTATCATGATCTAAAATCACGTATTTAGGTTAATTAAACACTGAATTATTGGCACGTGATCAAGTTACATTTGGAAACCTAAGCGTTGCTGGTCTTGGACTCATTAATATCAACAGAATACAATGCAATAGTAATTGATCCTATGTTTAAACTTTGAGAATCAGCTGCTGCTGTTGATGAAAAACTTTTAGTCACATGGTATTTCTTTGTCTTCCACACCACCTTTGGAAACTTAGACTTGACCTTCAACACTTCAGAAGTTTTGACAACTTCAGAAGATTTGGAGACTTGACCTTCGGAAGATCTTGCTTTCACTGCAGCAGGCTTCAGTACTTAGGAAGCATTCCTTTCTTTCGAGACCAATTTTTCTTCCGAAGGCAAGTTTTCACTTGTCTTTTTCTTCACTTTGGAGCTTCCGAGAGGAAAAGCTTTTCCTTCAAAAGCTGGATTCTTCTTGATCTTCTCAGAAGTTTTCTTCTTGATCATATGGACAGTGCCCTTAGGATTATAAATGCAATCCTTAGCCAGATAATAATATTGCCACACATGACACAATCCATCTGTATTCTTCTGGAAGTCTTCCTTTGAGAGCAAGACTGATCTTGATCACTTTCCATTTCCATCTTCTTCTTCACAGATGAAGTAGCAAGCCTTTTAGGGAATGACTTGCTATTGGATATGGATGGTTCAGACTGTGCAGCAGTGTTACACAACAAATCAGCCTTCTTCATGTTGTTGGGATGAATTTGACAAGAACTAGAACCCCTGGTACTAGGATTCATAGTTGAGTCTTCAGCCTTTACCACTTCAAATCCTGCAGAGATGAACACTTGTTTTTGCTTAGAGTTGAAAGTGGCCTTGATCTTTTGAGCTTTCTTGGGCTTTCTCTTGGCTCTTCTGATCAAGTTCTTTTTCTTGGACTTTGTCAACCCAACTGGATTTCTCTTCTCAGGAGAATAGTGACCCTTCTTAGGATGATCTTCTTCACTCTTCTCAGATCCATCCTTCACTATCTCCTCTTCATCCTCTTCACTCATGGGGTCTATGAGGGGAAGCTCATCTTCACAACTTCCACACATTAGGGATCTTACAGATAGTAAAGAGTGTGGAGGAGCTATTTCAGTAGCTCCCTGTCCCTGCTTATTCTGATAACAAACTTTGGCATACAGAGATGAGGATATGATGTTCTTGAAGGTCTCTTCTTCAAGAACACATTTTTCTGCCCTGGCTTTGCTAATCATAAGCTCAGCTTGGCATTCAGTTAACTTAGTGATAAGATCTTGATTTGAGTCTTGTAGTTGGTGTGTTCATGTTTAAGAGTGGAAAAGGCTTTCTCTAAATCTTCTATTTTTAGTTTATATCTATTTTTGGCTCTTTTGAAATCAGATTTTAAGATATTTAAAGACTCAAGATCAGATCTTATCTCTAAGTTATAGGACCTGTATCTATTTACTTTAGCAATACATTCAGGAGTGCAAAGATGTTCCAATACCTTGGCTTCATCATGATCTGCCATCAATGCTTGGTTTGGAGATGCATCTTCAACCTGAAAGCTCGAGTCAAAGCCTCCTTCTTAAACAGCAACTACAGCTTGCTGTTTTGGCTTCTTATTCTGGGTGGCTCCTTCAGTGTAGTTTGGTTTGGTTTGTGCTTGGCCAACATTTGTTCTAGGTGCCTTGCACTCCCTAGCAAAGTTTCCTATTTAGTTGCACTTGACACACTTCACTTTGCTTTTGTCCAGTCCAAACTTTCCACTAGCTACATTGCTAGGAAACTTCCTCCCTATTCTCTTGTAAAACTTCTTGGCTCTATGAGTGAAAAGAGCCATCTGCTGGACTATCTCCATATACTCCATATCATCTGGATAGATACTGTCTAGGTCTTTAAGGGTGAAGAGAAAGTTTCCTGAACTCTCATCAGCAGACACAAAGGCATGAGAAGAGCTCGTCTCTTTGAATGGACCTCCATGGATATAGCTCTCCCTTGGTGTCTTAGGGAAGGTGATGAAAGGACCCTTTTGTAAGTTGTCAGGGTAGCGGAGGAGATGATGTTGTGGTTCTCTACAATCCCTTTCAACCACATGGAGGCCTGAACTCTGTTGATTGCTGGAGTTACCAGATGGATTTTGCATATTCATCTCCATCTAGTAGCCACTGAGAATACCATACAACTCTATAAGAGTAAGAGTCTTGAGGTTCTCAGTCCTCTTAATAACAACACAGTAATGGGTCCACTGTATAGGAAGAGAGGGCATGAACTTCCTCACAATGTCCCTATTCTCAAAAGTTACTCCAACATCCATTAAAGTGTCCACAATCTCAACATACCTGAAGCATTATTGAGTCATGGTTTCACCTGTCTTGTAGGTGAAATTCTCAAACTGCTGCTTCAAAAGGTCCTTTTGGTTCTCTTTTGCTTCAGAGGACCCCTCATACATAGCTTTAGTGCATCCCATTACTGCTTGGCAGTTTTGCACTTCTTGAAGCCCCTGTGAACGGAGTTTGGAAGAGCAGTTTGGAGGGCAGTCATGGCTTTTTGATTGATATCAATCTTCTTCCTATCTTCTTCAGAATAGTCACCCACCTCTTTTGAAATCATGCCACCTCCAGCAGCAACTGAAGAGGTGCATGGAATGTAAGGTCCGGAGACAACAGATTCTCACATTCTGGAGTCTTGTGACTTGATGAAGACTTCCATTCTTTGACACCAAGTATCAAAGTCTTCAGGAGTGATCAGTGGGAACTTTATCATAGTGCCAGTTTCCATATCAGCCTTTGAAAGAGCTGCCATTTGAGTTGTTAAGTGTTTTGTGAAAACTAAGAGATCTAAGATGGTGAGATCTTACAATCAAGAACCTAAAATGCTCTGATACCAATTGCAGGACCGGTGAAAGGGTTCAATGCAATCAGTTTCACAATGAGGAGAGAATTAGAACACTTAACAGATCAAATAAAGAACTGGAACCTTTATAGTGACACTTAGAAACACAAGTAAACAAAGAGAGACAGAAACTTAAAAACAACAAACAGATTGGTTTTCAAGGATAAAGTATATTGCTCTCAAGTTTTTTTACAAGTGTTACAAAGCATAGAAATAAAATATAAGGACCTGAGATACTTTATACTACATCATACAGCCGGCCATACTTTGAAGGCCAGCTGGAAACACTAATCTAGACTACAATATCAATGTAAAGTCAAAAGGCAAATTGCCTTTTGACTAGTGACTATGACATGCCATAGCTCACATCCTAATGTAATAAAAAAAGGATAAAAGTACATAAAGTAGAAAGTTACAGACTCAAGACCATAATCTACATCTTCCTAAAGCATGGACCTTTTCACCAACTTGTATAAGTTGGTGAGTCTGCAGAGTGGCAGTGGAAAGTTGGTCAGCTTTCTTAAAAAGTTGATCAGAGAAAGCATGTCTTCTCTGTCTTCGGAAGAAATCAGTCTTCTATCTTCATGGCTTCGGAAGACTTTGTCTTCTAACCTTCGGAAGACTTCATCTTTGGCTTTGGAAGATTTGGTCTTTGGCTTCGGAAGATTTTACACTTAGTGTAATTTCTTTGCAGTGTATAAAACTTCCGAAGTAACTTTCATTATGCACTAAGTGCATGCATGCAGGAAGCAGCTTGAATGTTTTGGGTGCATCAGCCTCTTCTGTAATCCTTACATATTCTAACTGTAAAATCCTCCAAAACCAAGACCAAGATCTTTTGAAGCCAAAGATGAAGTCTTCCGAAGCTTAGAAGACAAAGTCTTTCGAAGCCAACAAAATAGAAGACTAATTTCTTTCAAAGACAGAGAAGACATGTTTTCTCCGATCCACTTTTTCAGAAAGCTGACCAGCTTTTCGCTACCACTTTGAAAACTCACCAACTTGCATAAGTTGGTGAAAAGGTCCATGCTTTAGTAAATTGCAGATTATGGTCTAGGTGTCTATAACTTTCTACTTTGTACCTTTTATCCTTTTTGTAATATATTAGGATGCGAGCTATGACATATCATAGTCACATGTCAAAAAGTCAATCTGCTTTTTTAACTTTACATTGATTTTATTGTCTAGATCAGTGTATCCAGCTGACCTTTAAAGTATGGTTGGCTGTAGGATGTAGTATAAAGTATCTCAGGGCTTGTAGTTTGAATCACCACTTGATCACTTTGTAACTTTGTAATAAAACTTGAGAGCAATATATACAACATCCTTGAAAACCATCTGCTTGTGTTCTTTTACATTTAAGTTCTTAGTAGCCGGTTTCCTATTAGATTCTGTAAGTGTTGTCTATTAAGATCACCCTCCAAACATCCTGTGAAACTATTGCATTGACCTCCCCAACTGGTCCTGCAAGAACCAACTCACATGAAGGTTTTTATATGTTTATCTTTTTTTAATAATTACAATTATGATTTGATTCTATAATAGTCTTTTATTGTTTTGTCTTATTAATGTATTTTAGTTTAATAATCGCGTTACTTTTGTCCGTTTTATTAAACATATATTTCTTTGGTTTAAAGTTTAATTATGGTTTTGATTATTGATGTTGTATGATTATCATTTTTGGGCAGTTAATATCATATTATTAATTGTTTTTATACTTTTATGATAATATGTTTTTGATGGTTATGATTCATATAATTGATGATATGTGACTTGTTTATTTATTTATATGTATATTTGTTTTGTATGTTTTATAAAGTTTGAAACGAATCACTTTTAGTTACTTATACTTAAATTTTATTTTAACTAATAGGACGTCTAGAGATGTCTTCATTTATGAAATGAAAGAAATGCTTACCTATTACTTCTAGTAAATTAAAATCGCAATGGTGATTACCAAAAGAGACTGAAAACTTATGACGTAGAGCAGATTTTTTATTTTGTAATTTTTTTGACTAAAATACCTCTAATTTTGGAAAATTAACGAAAAACTTAATGGTGTTAATTAGGAGTAGTTAAGTGGATTCAAATGACAATTTTTGTGAAACTTTTGGATCCAAATGGCAAAATTTAAACTGTTGGATATAAATGACAATTTGTACGAAACCTCTGGGACATAAAACGCATTTAACTCTAAAAACAATTTAAAATTTGTAAGCCCTAAAATATTGGAGGTTTTTTCTCATTAGATGGGCTAGCCGTTCTTCAATCAAACTTGATGTATAAACTCAACAATATTTAAACTCGACTTGAGCTTAGGGCTATAAATGAACTGATAGTTCAACAAATAGTTTGCCGGGAAGTACATTTGCATCTGCTTGTTTAATAAATTAGTGAGTGTGAACAAAAAATTTCATTCGATCATGAACATAGGTCGCGTTTGTTTATTTATGTTCGTGAATGTACTGTAAGTTGTTCATTTATATTCGTTAATATTCGTGTGTGTCCACTTGTTTATGTATGTTCTTGTTTGTTCATTATATATTTCTATATCGTTAAACTTTTAAATATTCGTTTACATTCGTGTGCGTTCATTTATTTATGTTTGTTCTTGTTTGTTCATTACCTATTTATTTTAAACATTTAAATTTAATTAATCTATATTTTTCTTGTAACTTTTAATGTTCATGAACGTTTTGTAATACTTTCGTTCATTAAATATTTATATATTGTTAAACTTTTAAATATTCATTTGCATTCGTCTGTGTCCATTTATTTATGTTTGTTTATTACTTATTTATAAAATTTTAAACTATTAAATTTAATTAATCTATCTAATTTTTTAATATTTTATAACTTTTAATATTTGTGAACGTTCTACAATACTTTCGTTCATTATAATGCATGTGATCATCATGTTAAGTATTTAACTTTATATATATTTAAGATGATTATTTCAAAGTTTCTGATTAAAAACGTGGATAGTAATTTTATAAAATAGTCTATATTCGTTCGTGTTCATGAACCATTAGTCTGTTTGTGAATTGTAAGCCCCTAAACCCGAAAGTTCTCATAGTTGGTCGTTTATAATATAAAACATTCATATTATTTGAAACAAAGCATTGGAACATAAAAAAACTTAATCATTTATTTCGTAGCATAGTTTGACCATAGTAAACATATGTCCTTAATATAATTCAAGTATTGTATAAAAAACTTGTAAACAGAGGGGAACAGAGGGGAAGGAGGGGATATAATACCTCAAAAGCTTAAATAGTTATAAATATGTTAAATAGGAAATTTGTATTTTATATATTGTTGGATGACTAAGTAACGGGTTGGATGGCAATTAAGTATATAAAATGTCTAGACGGGCAGTTATTATTAATTTTAGGAGACCATCAAATTATAGTAAAGTATAATATATTCATCTTAATGAAACTTAGGTTGACTCGTAAAGAAATGTAAGATCGTTATAAAACATATTTAAAATTTTATAAAATTCTATATTTTAAAAGTTACTAAAAGAAAAAAGAATGAAACAACTAAATAAATTATATAAGTGAACAAGCAAGTAGACTGATCACTAAGTAAGCAAGCAGCTAAGTTGTCATTTTCATCACACATCGAGCCGGTTGTAAACATAGTAGCCTGTCAGCTTGCTATAAGTAGAAGCTTACAGGGTTCTATTAAATTGCAAGTTTTTTGAGAATGCTCTAGTATAAAAAGCATCTCAAGTACTCAATACCCCTTTGAGTGTTGTTATTAGTTGTTTTTAGTAATCGATTAGGAGCAAGAGTAATGATACTATACATTAACCCGCCGTAGATAGTTTTAAGTTATGTTATTGTTTAAGTTATTTCAAGTTAATTATTATTTATATTAGTTTTTTTATTATGAGTAGTATTAGTTATGTTATTATTTTTAGGCATTAGGGTTATTATTAAGGATGGATATTAGGTAGTCTAGCCTTACTTATGGATTGATCAACCATGTATAAACAAGAAAGTGTTACCCAAAATACAATTATGATAATAACTACTTAGCCATACTATTACCTAACTTACAATTGCTGAAAATTTTACTAGGACTTTAACATATCATCAGATCATACTAGCAATTTCTATCAATTGTTAAGCCACTATAAACAGGTGAGTTATCATGAGTCTTATCAAAATTATGATAATATACCTTTGGGTGTCGAATCCAGCAAATAAAATATTATAATGTGAACCTAGCATCACACACACTAAAAATTGTATGAGCAGAAGTAGGGTTCGTGTACTCAGGGATACGTGTCAATTATTTCATACCAAAAATGTTTTAGTACAGTTAGTTTGATTGAATATGGATTGAGTAAGGTTGGGGTTTTAATTAAAAACTAAAAATAAAAGTGAATTTCAAAAAACTAGAAAAATTCTAGCAAGCTGATACGGCCGTGATAGAACTATAAAGGAACTTCCACGTGACCGTGTTAAGGTTCTGCTAGAAATGAAAATTGAAACTTTTTTGTATTTTTTATTCTGAAAAGGAATTACTAAAACTTCTAATTAAATTGTAAAGTAAATTAATATATGAAAACTAATTTAAACACTAAGGTATTTCTTGATTCGATTTGGCTTACTGTCATTAAAGATTACGATGTAATGACTATTTTTAATTAATAATTTGTATCGATACTAGATATCAAGCCGTTCGGATATCCATTCTATTTAATATCTAATCAAGCGCAGTTCGTGATTAGAGCCAACTCTCTACTCTAAGCTCACGCCGTTCGGATCTTAGCGTGCGGGTTGCAATTATAGAAGTATCAATTATAATTAAACACACACGTCATTCAGTATGTTTAACTAGATTGCATGATTCTATAACGAGAATGAATTAATGGACAAACCTAAACCGTTAATTGTTTCTTGTATTAAAATTAAAACTAGATTAGGGTTTTAAATTTTCAAGAACTTTATTAGAGAAATTAATAAAGTAGTCAATTTTATTAACAATCTAATATATACCGGACTAGATCCGGTTTAAGATCAAGAATCAAACAAGCAAACCATTAAAACAAAAACATCTTATCAACGTTTTACATAAGTTCAAATCGAATCAAAGACATTAAACCTTACTGTTGAAACTAAAAGTAGCCTAGCCGGACATGACGACTAAGTTAATCAAACTAAAACAAAACTTATAAATCAAAATCAAATTAATTAAAGGATCTTCCAACAATTGGGAAATCACCAAGATTCCCTTTTTCTTCTCCAATAGTTGTTGTGACAACTCCGATTTTTAGGCTAGGAAATTTTTTTTTAGAACTCTCAGGGCCCACGCATCATAATAGTTTTGACTCATCAAACTAATGTGGGCATGCCCAATTAAATAAAAAAAATACCTAAAATTATACAAGTATTGAGTTATCAAATTCATGAAATTATAAACTTTAAAACATAAAAATCACCAACTATAACAAATCATGTACTTATCCAACAATCAAAGATTACAAAAGATACTTACCTACCCTTATATAGTTATACAAAGCTTTATTTAAAACTTATTAAATTTTATAGAACAAATCAAGTTTGTTACATAAGACAATTAGTAAATGCATAAAAGCTCAAGAGTTGAATATTTATAAACAAGTTAGGATTACCATTAAAAAAAACTAATATTTATAAAAACTAAGTATAGTTAAATCACCTACCAATTAACCAATAAACATCTAGCCTTCACATGCACATTTTGTAATCTTACAATAATCCAACAAAATTTATCCTAAATCCTTACTAATCTAGAATAAGACAAAAAAAAACCATATTGCATGCACACACATACATATACATACATATATATATATATATACATATATATATATATATATATACAACACACACACACCACATATATGTATATGTACATAAGACATACATATAGATAAACACATGTATGCTTACTACATATTTATATAAATATAACATGTGTAGGTTGATAATTTTATAAAAATCAACCAAATCTTTTTATAATATCCTTAGCATCCTATATAAGTCCAACAAAATAACTTAAGCAATAAAATCCATCTACTAATATCCTCAAAATCTATTCATTTGTCTTGCTCTAAGATATGAAATCTATATCTTGGAATAAATAAGATCTTGTTCCTTTCATATATTCTCAAAGCTGCCAAAAATCTTTTCTCTCCTTTTATAAGCAGATTACAGATTCAAAACCCCACCAATTTGTTCCATCTTTTACAGAAGTAATCCTCTATCTCTCCTCTAAGTTTTCCCAGTGATCTCACTCAAATTTACCAAGATTTCAACCTCCAAACAGGCTCAAAAGCAAGACTACGCAGAAACAGGAACTGCTTTGCTATCCTAACTTTATCACCCAGTTTAAGGTAGCAAACGAACTCCGAATCACATAATTCTTTTTCCTACCACCTTGGACATTAATAATCTTTGTTTGGGAAAAATCTCAGGTGCATTGGAGCACTATATTCGACTCAGTTTTATCTACGAAGAAGATGCATAATTCTGTATTCAACCCCATTCTTAACATAGTTTCTTTTTCTATTTTCTTTACATGCATACTACACATCCATCCATACATCACCACACACACACACACACCCGTATATACTTATATATACATACACACATGTCAAGACACATACACACACATTCTTACACACTTAAAGTTTATAAAAACAATTATATAAATTACAAAACTAGTCTAGTCTTGTCACCACCCAAACTTCCCATGTCTTCATGCCTAGCTATCTAGTGACTTGCTAATATGACCAAAATATCCACCAAATTCCAGCCATATCTTTAGATAACCTTTAGTCACATCACCACCCTAATCAACCTATAAAATCTCATCAAATCCATCCAAAATCAAAATAACTTGATCTTCTATCCAAAATTCTTCTTAAAATCTAACCATATCATCCAATATCCAAGTCATGTGGGACCACTTGAACACCTCCCCCCTTTATTTTCGGCCAAACACCCCAACCACACCCACACTTGACATTTCTTCTTCAATCCTACATGCAAACTCTCTCTAACCCCTTCTCTTGAATCCCATACTTGCATTAGCCTTCTTGCACACAAGAACACCCTTAATTCCAGCCATTTTGAAGCCATGATCTTTCCACAAGAGAAGCTACAACAACCATCTTGAACCAAAGTAATATCATAAGGCCACATCCTCACTATATTAAGTTTCTATCTTCCATTTCCCTTACTCTAAGACCTTAATTAATCTACTATGTTGTACAGCCTTCTCACATCATTACTAGCTCATTCAACAGCCCACATACTCACTTCACCCTCTTCTCACGACAAGGTAACTCGTTACCACCCGAAAACACGCGAAACATTGCGTTTTATCATGTTAGTGACACAATCAATCCCATGACACCCCGAGCTTCTTAAGAAACCTTAAAACACTTTCTTTTTCAGTAACTAAAAGATATAAAAGCATTTCAAAACCCTCGTTGAACACAAACATGATTTTAGTAAATCCAGTACACCTGAAAACCCGGTTTTAGAAAAAATATAAAAGTATATACTCTAAGTCCAAAAGTTATAATCTATATATTTCTTGATGTTAAGAGATACTATCTTATGTTAAAAATAAAGTTTCTGATTTATGTATATGTATTTCACACTTTAAAAATAATATAAAAATTGGAAAAATATGTTTTTTAAGAAAAATATAAGAAAACAAGTTGAGGATTTAACTTACTAAAAACAAATTGGGATTAATTTACTGAAAATACAAGAAAACTTGAAAAATATGTACTTAACGAAGCAAACCGGTAAATATAACAAAATTACCAAATATGCATTAATCTGAATGTGCAAAATTTCAGCAGTATTATAATGATAATAAGTGCTTAGAAATTAAATTTCATAATTTTATAGAGTTTATTTACTTGGTAAACGAAAATATAAATATTAATCTAGCTAAAATGATAAAAAAATCACAAAAACAAGTTCTTGAGCCAAACTCATAAAACTTTAAAACCTAAAAATTATTTTAAGTATATTAAAGTATTATATGACCAAAGTTTGACCCAAAGTCAACCCCAACCCGAAAACCCGTTAAAAGCCGAACCCGAGCGTTAAAATACAAAAACCAATAAAAACAACTTAAAACATGAAACTCTAGTATCTAATGACCGAATAATGATAAAAATAAGTAAAAATCCAAATATTAGCATTTATGTAGTTTTCTAGGAATTTATACAAAATTTACCGTTAATATAAATTAGTTAACGACTCACTAGGAAGAAAAATAATAAAAATATATAAAAGTTATTAAACTAAGAAAATTAATATTTACAAGTTACGACTCTCAAACTCAAAGAACAACTTAAAATGTAATAAAACCAATAAACTTAAAAATACGTTATATGACGCACCGAAACGCGACCCGATGAGCGTTTAAAAACACAATAATCAACTCACCGACATTTTTAATTGTGAAAACCCTGAATTCCACCTTCACAAAACACCTAACCTAAAAATAGACTCTTGAATCCGTTAAGAAAGACCATGGAACATAAATATTAACTTATTTTAGTAGCCCAAATCACTTTAAACAATAAAAATCACAGGTAATTAATAAAAATGCTAAATTCCAAACTTTAGGGTTAAAAATATCAATTTAACAAAGTTGAGTGACAAAATTTACCAACTAGTGAAACCTTAATGTTTTAAAACCAAATAATACTTATAAATACTATTATAATCTGAATTTATGATATAATAACCCAAGCATAATCAAAGAACGCGTTACGACCTCCAAACTTCAAGATTCGCACCAAATTATTCATACGTAATGTAAATCATCAAATCACGTAATATAAATCTAAACTTAAGGGGTGGACTTAGCTAACTAACTAAAATGAAGATAATATTTATGAAAAGAACATAGGAACCTTGTCGATCGATAGCACACTAGATCTCAAACACTTACTACAAGAACAAGCTAAGGTGAGTCTCATGAACCCGTTTTACTTAAACTTTTCAATGGAATACATAATCTTTAAACTTATTTTATGGTGCAATATTACTTGCTCTTATCCCCGAACGTGAGCACAATCATTAACTCCATGAGGAGCCGCGTGATTTGTGGATAATACTATTTGGGTAATCCCCCGCACACAATGAACCTTAGAACAGGGAAACCCCCCATTGAGATATAATAATCGTTGTGTCACAAATTAGTACAGATTAACCGTGCTTAGCAGGGCATGCTTAAGCCCATAATAATAAGGAGTATGGGTTAGGGGATGTTTTAGCACTCGAGAGGGTCACCCGGGTCAAGGCTTGATTGTGATACATTCTGTCATGCACCAATAACTTTGTTTTACTTACTTTTACATGTATGTTTATGAATGCTATTATTTGGAAAACTTGAGCTCACCAACTTTATGTTGACACGTTTTAAGTATGTATTTTAGGCATTTGTTTGATTATAGACTCCCTTCTTTTTAAAAGATAAATTTAAATCTCTTATTTTTAAATAGGCAAGAATAATCCTTTATGTTTAACATACTTTCAACGCTTCCATCAATTTTTGTTTCATCCCCAGTAACCATCTTTCACCTACAAAATGATAAAATCCATGCAAATTAGACTGTATTTTACCAAAATGAACATTACTCAAAATAAATGAAAATATTTCTAATAAATGCACAATATAGAATAAAAACATATGCTAAAATCATGATTAATTATACATAAAAATATCACTAACAAATCTCCCCAAGCTTAAATATTTACTTGTCCTCAAGAAAGTCAAGAATAAGAATAAACCTAGTGAAAACATATATTAGCAAAACAAATAGCAGCATGATTAAGATATTAGTAACAACTATACTAGCTTCGTGTAATACGTATGAGCATGAAATCATCTTATTATGCTAATTTTCAATTGTCATGTACAATGGAGCTTTCAAGAATTTTATTAACAAATGTACCCAATTTGCTAATTATGATCCTCTAACCCTTAAGTTATGGATTTATCATTTCATATCAATTAATCCAATTAAATTAGTCATTTAATTATGCCAAAACTTTTTTTCACACGCTGAAAAATTTCCTAACCTCAAGGACTATAGAGAGCAAAACAAGCGTTACCCGCCCATTTCCCAATTTTATTTTTTTCATTACCGACGCTACTGTTTCATTTTTAAAAAAAGTTTTTGATACGGCCGTTTCAACCTTCTGTTTGACACAAAGCAAAACAAAAAGAAATTAAAAAATTATTTAGCATGAAATAAAATTAAAAAGAAAATAAAAATAAAAAGATAAAGAAAATACGGGTTGCCTCCCGCATAGCGCCTCTCTTTAACGTATTTAGCTAGACTATTTGAAGTCTCATTCAGTTTGGTGCAAGCTCCAACAAAACCTCCCCAATCTTAAAATTTTTAATATGTTTTTTTTACTGCATCCTTATCAATAATCTTGTTTGACACTAAAGCTCGAACATCAAGGTTAGATAACTTAATGCATTCAACAGTTGATGATCTCTCCATCAAACTCCAGAGAAAGTGTACCAATATAAAAATCAATCTTAGTTCTATCAGTTTTTTAAAAATGGTATTCCCAACAAGATAGAACTTAAATTTGGAGAGCCATCATCTGATCGCGTGGCGATAATTTAGTATTTAATTGATCTAAATATTTGATTCTACATCATGATTATTATGGAACAAGTTGACTTTGTTTATTTTTTGATTCATAGGTGTTTGAAGCTTAAAGTAGCAAAATTTGATGCAAAAGAAGAAAAATACATAACTACAAGGACCGAAGATGTAAATATCAAAAGTTGCGCAAAAGGCACAAAATTCTGGGTACCGACGTATAATACTCCGGGTTTGGGCGTATGATAAGCTGGGCGGTGTATGAGGTGGCGTATCAGTGGGTGTATTTGGAAAAAATTACAGAAAGTTGGGCGTATGATACTCCGGTTGGGCGTATGATATGCTGGTGGCCTAAGAGAATGCGGATGTTGTGGATTTTCAAGTTTATTTAAACCAAATCAACCGTAATTCGATCTAGAACTTCTTGGGAACAAACATTGACGAACTTTAGGTGATTTTTGGTCTTCCAAGACTCCCGAAATCATCCACAAATATTCTCCAATTCAAGATCGAAGGCATAATGAAGAGGATGTGTTGCTAGTTCTTTCGTGATTGCTTCCGGTAGAATCGATTATGTTAAGTAAGACTTTTTATATGTTTTCATTAGGGTTTTGTTTAAAAATGGTTTTTGAATGTAATTCTACTTTTTTTTAAGTTAAGAGGTTCATTTATAAATAAAATTGCTTGTCGAGATTATCAGTTTGTCGGTTTCCTTGCATCGTGAACTCATTAAGATTGAGAAGTAATTTGATGTAGACGAATTAATAACATTGTGAATGAACGAGTCTTAAAAGATTGTTCCTTTGTTATTACTTTAATCAAAAGTTGAAATCTTGATAATTAATGTTTTACAAACTCTAGTGAAGCATATAAATTGTTGATCTTGCATAATTGAGGATCCGGAAGTAATTATCTTTCATTATTCAAATAAATTAGTTTTAAAGTTTATTGCTTTTTACAATAGTATTCTACAAATCATTCAAAGTTTTTATTTTCATTTCTAAAGTTTGTGTCTTTAAGTTAATCGAGTCATATTGATTAAACACTTTCCACATATTCCCTGTGGAGACGACCTTACTTACCCTTACACAATAAAGGTAGCTAATACTGATATATTAACTTGTTTTTTATCGAGTCTCGATAACCAGATCAAAAATGGCGCCATTGCCGGGGAATTAGTACGCTTAGTGTTTAATTGTTTTTATTTGAATTTCTTAAAAATTTATAAAAACCCAAAAAGATTTTTATTTTCCTATTTTTTTCTTCTTTTAGTTTGTTTCCTTGTTCATTATTACGCTAGGTATTCAGTGTTTCATGTTTGTAGGTAACCTATTAACGTGAATGCATACAAGATTTCAGGAAGGACTTCACCATTGCAATTTGATCCTAAAATTAAGAAGTCTTTAAGAGAGAATCGTGTGTTTCACAATGCATCAACTTCAAGAACTTGTCAGATTCGTGGTCAAACAAGATCTAAAGAGGGTACATCATCAGTAATAGCTCAACGGATTTTCAATAGACTTTCAAGGACACCTGAAAGTAACAATTTAAGTGGAAGGAAGTCATCATACTAATTGTGTGGAGGATTGGATTGAAGACCAAGTTGATATGGACGGACCAAACCAACATGATTTTGAGGACTATGGGAACCAACTGGGCTATTGAAACCGTCAACCAAATCAGGATCAAGGTGGTTATGCTCAACCACCCATTCGCAACAACGTTGGAGGCCAACCATTTAATGGTATACCAGCCAATGTGGGAGGTCAACACCATGTACCCATACATGGTGTAGATAGTCACTTTTGACCCGCCATTGCCATCAACTCATCTCCTATAGTTCCACCAACACAATTAGAAAGAGTGTTTGATGTTTGACCACAAGGTTTGGGAATTCTTCCTTGCTTTCATGGTCTATCAACTGAAGAACCCTATTTGCATATATCTAAATTTGAGGCATCATGTAGCACCATTGGTGGCCAAGGCTTTTCACCGGATGAAGTTAAATTGGTCCCATTCCAATTCACTCTTAAAGACAAGGCCAAACAATGGTTCCTATCTCTACCATCAGCAAGTATTTACACAAGGGTACAAATACAACAACAATTCTTGAATGAATACTACTTCTCAAAGGACAAGTGATGCAAGGCGAGCCATTCGAGGAGTTACACAACAATCAGGGAAACAATTCCATGAAGCTTTCCACCGGTTTAAGGAAATGCTAATAACTTGTCCACATCATGGCATAGCTAAGTGGGAGTTGTTTTCAGCTTTTTATGACGGATTATCACCAGAGGATGCAAGAGATGTAAACTCCATGAGTGCACAAACGTAAACTTAAACCATGCACAAACGTTTACATTAAACCATGAGGGGATGATTCTTGAAAGGGAAAGGATGAGTGTAATCTCAATAAGAAACGACACAATCAAGCCGACGGTCGAGGGGGTCAAGTGTGAAGATGGTGAATGATCATGTGGCTATGGACAGAATTGCAGCCTTAGAACGAGAACTTGCAAGTCTTAAAGTTGGAAAGAGTGGTGTGGCGCATATATCTAGTGAATATGAAGTATGTGAAACATGTCATGACATAGGCCACACTTCAGTTACATGTTACATGAATTTGGGAAAGAGCGAAGAAGTACATCAAGTACAAGGCCAAGCAGAAAGGAAGACATACGATATGAACTCTAACACATATCATCCCGGTCTTAGAAATCACCTAAATCTTAGATATGGTAACAATACTAACCAATTGAATCCTACTTTTCACGTACCAAATAAAGGAAGCAACTAATATCAAGGCCGACAATAAAGCTACAACCAAGGCGGCTATCAAAGGAATAATTACAATCAAGGGAATCACCAACAAGGAGGTCAATACCAAAAAATGAATCAACAACATCAACAAGGTGCTTCTACTAACAATGGCAATGACAATGTAATTTTGTTAGCAATTCAAGATCTTGCAAAGGAGATAAAGGAGTTCAAGCAATTTAAAGAGATGCAAGAAAAGACTAATGAGGCCATTGCTAAACAATTAGGGCAATTAGCGGAACAATTGTCCAGACGAGAACCGGGGAAGCTCCCAAGTGACACAACCAAGAACCCTCAACATCAAGCCTCAAGTTCAAAGCATGTGCACATAAACTCGGTTAGTATCATTCCTAAATCTGAATGTATTGATTATGATTTAACATCTACTCCTGAAGTAGTTGCTGGTAACGATAAAGAAGTTGATGAAAAAGAAGGAAGTGACCCGAGAGAACCAATTATTCCCATTCAAGTTGGGAAATTTAAAATCAAGCAGGCACTTTTGGATTATGGAGCCTGTGTAAGCATCCTTCCAGGGAGCTTGTATGACCAATATGACTTTGTTTCATAACATGAAGCCGACACAACAGTGGTGCTTGTTCATTCAACATGGAAACAACCTCGGGGAATGGTTAATGATGTAATCATCAAGCTAGGAGAGTTCTACTACCCGATTGACTTTATGGTGCTTGATAATGCACCGGTAAGGACGAATAAGCAACCAAAGGTAATTTTAGGTCGACCATTCTTGGCAACAGCCAAAACCCAAATTAATTGCCAGGATGGAATCATTAACATGAGATTTGAAAATCGTAAGTTGTTCTTTAATGTGTTTTCAAAATCAATTGCATATATAGTTAATAATGAGTATTCTGTAATAGATGCTACTAACGAGTATGCTCCTCCTTACATGTCACATGTAAGCGAGGGCATCACCAAAGAGAATGGTTTTGATCCTTGTAGGTTTGAGCTCAAGAATGTGGAAAAGGAGGAGAATATGAAGGTGGAGACATTAAGGAATGAAAAACCAAGATGGAAGTTAAAGATGGGTAAACCACCAGATCAGGTGAATCCAAAGGTTAAAGAAAAGATATTTGAACCTTATGGAAGCAAACAAGAGAATCCATCAAGCTGGGAGAAGCAATTCTATAAAAAAGGCATTTGGAGAAAAGCACTCAATACGACCACCATAAGTGGTCTCAGGTAGGGTCTGGTTGAAGACTTAAAACTTAGCGTTGGCAGGAGGCAATCGGAGAACTTTGTGGATGTGTTCACTAGAAACCCTCACGAGACCATAACTCGTCCATTCGGGTCTATCGAGGGGTTTAAAGGCTTGTTGCATATGCTAAATGCAACCGTGAATTCTACGAAAGTGAGTTTTATTTATTTTATTAGTTTATGTTCCATTTTTTGTTTTGTTTTGTTTGTTAGTTTAATCATGCACAAGACGCAAGCACTTAAGTGTGGCGAGGCACAAGTCAAATAATGAAGGCACTCACTAATGACCAGGATTATGTACTCCTTCCTTATCTTTTTTGACTTTGGTATGATCGACCTTTGAATGCTAACTAAGTTGGGATTTTAATTGTTTCCTTTTGTGTCATAAGATAAAACATCATACATTAGGAACAATGTATCTCAAGTGTGGGGATAAGGGAAGAATTGAAAAAACTAAACCTTTTTGAAAAAATTGAATATTTTTGAAAAAAAATAAATAAATCTTCAAATAAGCTTAATTATGCATGAGACCCAAAATTTTTCATACATGGTTAATTATCACTTGTTTGTGTATGTATAGATCCCTTGGCATGCATGTTTTGAAGTGTAGATTAAATTCCCATCATGAGCTTTTCTAAAATTAGGTAGAATTCTTAGGAGGCATAACGAACCGGTTGTAGATGACATACGTGCTTCATATTTTTTAACCTTTTACCACCGTTTCCATGAGAGTTTGAGCCTAATTGAGCTATTCATAACATTTTATAATTTGCTTTATACTTTTGCATAATGAGGGATACCATAATGTGCATTTAAGTTAGAACTCGTGTAATTGATGCGTGTCAAGATCATTAACCAATATGTGCATAAATGTGATAGAGGCATTAGGAATGAACCAATTGCTTAAACCTTTTTCCTTTGAATTTCCTACCGTGATACTCTTCCTTTAGACACCATGTTGAGCCCCAATTTTTCGTTTGAATAAGCCAAAACAATAAGCCTACAAAGCCTTAGCCTTTTTATGAAATCTCGAATGATGAATTCCAATCCATAACATGCCTAGAAGTGTTGTTTCAGTATTAGTTCAATAATAGTATGATTGGTTGAAATAAAAGAAAATAAAAGAAAAGGCTAAATATGAGGTCAAAATGACCAGAATATGAAGCAACAAAAATGTGTGAGAATTCGGTGATATTATTGCAAGTAGAGGATTGAGATTGATAAATAAGACATCTAGCATGTCTAAATTGAATTTCATTCACCATTAGTCACTTTAACCCTATTTTATCCCACCTTAAACCTTAGCCGAACGTTACAACCCATGAAAGACCTCTTGATTTATGTATTATATTGTGTTAATTAATGTCGATGTGATTAATATACGAGCTTATGCTGAGAATGTATATTCTTGGTTTGAAAGTTTCAGATATACTAGTATATAATCACTAGTCCACAAAACAAACCGAGAGGAGTGTTCATTGTGAGTAATGTGAATGCATGAATGTTTGAAGCAAAAGGTGAAGTTATGTCAACTAAGGTGATTCTAAGTTTAAAATATGAATGATACTACATGTCGGTTTGTGAATATTACATGATGAAAGTTTAAAACTATGTATGCCTTGGGACCATAACGTATATAACGTTGTGATAATTTAGCATGCTTGATTACTTAAGGTGAATTGTGCAAATAAGTTTGTTTGAGGACAAACAAAAGGTTAAGTGTGGGGATGTGATCGCGTGGCAATAATTTAGTGTTTAATTGATCTAAATGTTTGATTCTACATCATGATTATTATGGAACAAGTTGACTTTGTTTATGTTTTGATTCGTAGGTGTTTGAAGCTTAAAGTAGCACAATTGTATGCAAAAGAAGAAAAATACATAACTACAAGGACCGAAGATGTAAATATCAAAAGTTACGCAAAAGGCATAAAATTCAGGGTACCGGCATATAATACTCTAGGTTTGGGCATATGATACGCCGGGCGGCGTATGAGGTGGCGTATCAGTGGGCGTATTTGGAAAAATTTATAGAAAGTTGGGAGTAGGAGGCGGCATATGATACTCCGGTTGGGCATAACATACGCCGGTGGCCTAGCATCATGCGGATTTTGTGGATTTTCAAGTTTATTTAAACCAAATCAACCCCAATTCGATCTAGAACTTCTTGGGAACGAAAATTGACGAACGTTAGGTGATTTTTGGTCTTCCAAGACTCCCGAAATCATCCACAAACATTCTCCAATTCAAGATCGAAGGCATAATGAAGAGGATGTGCGGCTAGTTCTTTCGTGATTGCTTCTAGTAGAATCGATTATGTTAAGTAAGATTTTTTATGCGTTTTCATTAGGGTTTTGTTAAACAATGGTTTTTGAATGCAATTCTACTTTTTGTTTAATTTAAGAGGTTCGTTTATAAATAAAATTGCTTATTGAGATTATCAGTTTTTTGGTTTTCTTGCATCGTGAACTCATTAAGATTTAGAAGTAATTTGATATAGACGAATTAATAACATTGTGAATTAACGAGTCTTAAAAGATTGTTCCTTTGTTATTACTTTAATCAAAAGTTGAAATCTTGATAATTAAGTTTTACAAACCCTAGTGAAGCATATAAATTGTTAATCTTGCATAATTGAGGATCCGGAAGTGATTGTCTTTCATTATTCAAATAAATTAGTTTTAAAGTTTATTGCTTTTTACAATAGTATTCTACAAATCATTCAAAGTTTTGATTTTTATGTCTAAAGTTTGTGTCTTTAAGTTAATCGAGTCATAGTGATTAAACACTTTTCACATATTCCCCGTGGAGACGACCTTACTTACCCTTACACAAGTAGCTAAGACCGATATATTAACTTGTTTTTGATCGAGTCTCGACAACCAGATCAAAAATGTCATATCTAACACATAAAAATCAGTTGGGAACACTAGTTCATTCACTTGAACCAACAAATTCTCTAATACACCTTTTGGGTGTACTATAGACTTATCGACCAACTGAATGACTATCCCGAAGTGTTTTAAAAATTGAGTATGGTAGGACTTTAATTGAGGGTCCAAGGTTAAGCATTGCTTTACGAACACTAACATTCCCCAGTTTACAAGGAACAGTGAAGACACCTGGATCCTTGCACTTTGGGGGTAATCTCCTTGTAAAACAGTAGAAACATTTTCACTTACCTTTAACGCTTCATTACCTTTAGCTTCTTCTTTGAGGTGCAAATTTCCTTAAAAACTTTAGCATACCGTGGAACTTTTTTAATAACATCAAGAAGTGGAATGTTTAACTCTACCTTCTCGAAAGTCTACATGATTTCTAATTGGTTTTGTTGCTTTTAGTCTTGAAGTGAATGGAGACAGATGAGTAAATCTCACATCATTTTTAATTGGTTTTGTTGCTTTATTATTTTTATCCTCCTTCCTTATTTGCATCAACGGTCTCTTCCTTCTTGTCTACATCATGTATTACTGGGCCTTTGCAACTCTTCTTGCTTCACAAGTTAATAGCACAAATATTATGTTTAGGATCTGTCACGGTTTGAGCGGGTAGTTTACCTTAAGATTCCAACTTACTTACGGAATTGGCAAGTTGAGCCACTTGTTGCTCTAAGTTCTTAATTCTAGCTCTTGTTTCTTGTTGGAATACTTTCGTCTCTTGTTGGAATGTATGCTTGCTATTTGCTAAATTCTAAACAATGTCTTCCAAAGACACTTCCAAACTCCCCGCTTGTTGTTGTGGAGGCTGAAAGTTTTGTTGGTTGTTTTGTATATGAAACAGAGGTATTTGGTGAATTTGTGGAGGTCTTTGTGGATAGCCAACATTGGGTGCTTGTCCTGAATTTTGATTATTTTGGGTTTGTACATACGGGCTTGAATTCTTTCCTGGGTAACCTTCTATTGCTTGTGCCTCTTCAACATCTTCTTGAAGTGTAGGACACATATCAATGGGGTGTCAAAATTGTAAGCATATTCCACACGCTAGAGGTTTTGGCTCAACTTTCATACCTTTTGTAAGTTGCATTACGGCTTTAGTCAATTTAGCAAGTTGACTTTCAATGTGAGGGGTGCTCACTTCTTTAACCGCCCATGGTACATCATCATACCATCCATCTTCTTGTGAAGAATGCTTGGTATCTTCTTCTATGGAGGTTATCAAGGCTTTGATGAGTTGGTGTTATGTCTACTAAAGCACCCCCACTAGAGGCAATTAACAAACATCTCTCTAGTGGTGCTAACCCTTCACAGAAGTATTGAAGTAGTTGATGCTTCGAGATGCCATGCTGTGGGCATCGAGCACACAGCTTCGTGAATCTATCCCAATAGGTATGCAAAGCTTCCATTTTTCCTTGTTTAATCCTGATAATCTCCTTGCATAGAATAGAGGCTTTGACTTCTAGAAAGTACTTGTGTAAGAACAGTTTTGCAAGATCATTCCATGTGTTTACCGACCCCGGTGGTAGGTAATATAACAATTCTTTAGCCGAGTCTTGCATAGCGAAGGGGAATGCCCTAAGCTTGATTTGATCTTCGGTAACATTATGTGGCTTCATTCTGGAACACACAACATGGAATTCCTTAAGAAACTTATAAGGGTCTTCGTTGTCAAGGACTCGAAAGAGTGGTAACAAATGGATTACGCCGGATTTCAGCTCAAAGTTCACCATAGCGGGATAGTTTATGCAGGGAGGTTATTGGGTAACATCATGGGTTGCCTACTGCCTAAGGGTTAGTTCGGCTTCAGTTCCCATGGTTGGTTCGGGCGAGAGTGGTTCCTAACGGGTAGGTGATAGTGGTGGAGTGATATTTGTTTGTGAAGGTTGTAATGATTCGGTTTCAAATTCAGATTCACTTGACAAGGGTGTGTTTTGCCAAATGTCGATGACTGAAGGTGAATCAATAGATGTTGAGGAACTTGCTAACTTCTTTCGAAGCTTCGCTTGTTTCCTCAACCTCTTTGCGGTTTTCTCTATCTCCGGGTCAATCTCGAGTTGTACGTGTACGAAAAGATCTTGGCATAAAACGATTAGAATCACCGTATCCCCGACAATGGCGTTAATTTGTTGGTTGTCGAATCTAGCAAATAAAATATTATAATATGAACCTACCGTCACACACACTAAGAATAGTATGAGCGAAAGTAGGGTTAGTGTCCTCAATGATACGTGTCAATTATTTAATACAAAAAATGTTTTAGTACACTTACTTTGATTGAATATGGGTTAAGTAAGGTGGGTTTTAATTAAAAACTAAAAATAAAAGTAAATTGCGAAAAAACTAGAAAAATTCTATCAAGTTGACACGGTCGTGTTAAAACTGTAAAGAAACTTCCACGCGGCCATGTTAAGATTCTACTAGAAAAACAAAAATTGACATTTTTTTGTAACTTTTTATTCTGAAATGGAATTATTAAAAATTCTAATTAAATTGTAAACTAAATTCATATATGAAAACTAATTTTGATTTGGCTTACGATCATTAACGATTACGGTGCAATAACTATTTTGAATTAATGATTTGTATCGATACTAGATATCACGCCGTTCGGATATCTATTCTATCTAATGTCTAATCAAGTACAGTTCATTGATAAAAGCCAACCCACTACTCTAAGCTCACGACGTTCGGATTTTAGCGTGGGTTGCAATGATAGAAGTATCAGTTATAATTAAACACACACCCCGTTCGGTATGTTTAACTAGATTGTATGATTCTATAACGAGAATAAATTCAGAAACAAACCCAAACTGTTAATTGCTCCTTGTATCAAAAATTAAATCTTGATCAGGGTTTTAAATCTTGAAGAACTTTATTATAAAAGTTAATAAAGAGGTCAATTTTATTAACAATCTAATATATAACGGAGTAGATCCAGGTTTAAAATCAATAATCAAACAAGCAAACCATTAAAACAAAAACATCTCATAAACATTTCATATAAGTTCAAATCAAATCAAAGAAATTAAAACTTAATGTTGAAACAAAATGTGCTATAGCCGGACATGACGGCTCGTTAATCAAACTAAAAGAAAACTTATAAATGAAAATCAAATTAATTAAAGGATCTTCCAACAATTGTGAAATCACCAAGATTTCATTTTTCTTCTCCAATAGTTGTCTACCTCAAAGCACCAAAAAGAAGTCCTAATTGAAATCTTCCTACCTCTCCTGGAGTTATGATAATGTCCATATATATATATGGATCATCGTGACTTATTCCCAGAATTTATTAACAAGAGATTTTCTCTTATAATATATTTTAAACCTTTTTTAAATAAAACCATATCCCTTATTTTTAAGAGATAAATTTAAATATCTTATTTTAATATATAAAAGAATCATCCTTTATGTTTAACATACTTTCAAAGCTTTCATCAATTTTTGTTTTCATCCCCCGGAACCGTCTTTCACCTACAAAATGATAAAATCCATGCAAAATAGACTTTATTCTACCAAAATAAACATTTAAATGAAAATATGTATAATAAATACATGATATAAAATAAAAACATATGCTAAAATTATGATTAATTATACATAAAAATATCACTAACATATACTTGTGTCTTTACTAGTAGTAAATATAATGCTTGTAAATATGCACGGGTCGGTAGTGGTTACGAGATCTTGATATATTTAATGCAGTGTGTTAAACTGCCTGAAAAGGACTAGGATTTCTCATATGCATCAAGCACATACTAATACCTATTTGACGATGGGAGGGTTTGACAAGCCCGTTACCGGTGGTTGTGGTAAAACTAGGGAAGACACTATGCATAATGCATGTCAAAGTTGATTCTATAAACGGTATAATATGAGCACACCAACATTAGTTGATATCACTGTGATTATATGTATCACGGGTAATTAGTGAGACTACCCAAGGAACTATACTGAGACAATGGAAACCAAAGCCTTAGAAGTTCCTATTTCTTTGATATTATAAATAAACAAAGTATTGTCCTCAGAATATTGTAAGTTTTAAATTTATATTCAGTTTGCTTCCGCTGTAAGTTGTATCAAATGTAAATGCCCGCCCGAGGTCCAGGTGGTGTTACACCTCGACCATCTTTACATTTATGTTACATTTTTAATAATTAAACCTATTATTGTTGCACTATATTTAACACAACAAGAAATGCTAATTCACTGTAAACTAGTTTTATTTGAAATCTTGCACCCTCTTTAGCTCTAAGAATTACCACAGCCGTGCAAATCCAAAGTTGTAAACTAATAAATTATGACAACCCTACAAATCTCACACCATATTTGTTTTTATTGTAAACTAATCTCTTTTTTTCTTTGATGCCAAAATGAAAATGTGTAAGATTTGTGGAATTATAGTCCAAAACACACTTTAATTAGAGTAGAAGAATCTAACCAACAACAAACACACATCAAAACAAATTTAAGCCCTAATAACTACAAATTAATAACTTTAAGCTTGCATAAATATATATGAATGCAATCGGGATGCAATCCTAATAGTTTTTTCATGTGAATCACATAGCAAATTTCGAATCCCTGCCTACTATTAAGATTCAACGAGAGAGAAATGCCGATTTCGCAATATAGGGTTGTAAGAAGCAAGGAACAAGATCAAGAGAGTGATTGTTGGAAACCCCCCAAAGCCAATTTGTTTCAAAGTATTAATTAGAAACCTTGTGATTGAATTTTGTGAATTTGTTGAATCACTGAAGTAGAAAACGATGGGAATGCAGGCGCGTATCTAATGCTCAGGCACGAGGTTGCCAGCACCCCATTAATTTTTTTTCTTATGGTATATACATGATCAAATTCCGACCGACCTCATAAAATGTTAATGCCACCCTCCGATACTAAAGATAAGTTTATGTGACCCATAAGAAATTTAAAAAATAACATAATCATTATGCAACAACCTCATAAAATAAGTAAAAAACAATCGGTTTGAATATATTAATTATTAGTTGATTATTTCCTTGAATACTTGATTATTTAAATGTTAATATGACTATTAAATAGGGATGTAAACAAATCGTGTCAACCTAGCAGTGTTCAAAAATATCCAAATCCAATAATCCGATACGAAATATCTGAATTTTTGGATATCCAAAAATTTAGAAATCCGAATTTTGGATATCCGAAAATTCGAATTCGGATTCACATAGTGATTTTCAAAAATTTTGCATATTCGGATATCCGATTATCCGAAAGTTAAAAAAAATATTTTTTAATTTTTTTAAATTTTAAACATATTTTTATTCTAGGTTGAGATTTTTTATTGTATATTGGAACTTTTAAGAAATCGGTTGGATTTTTATATTATTTTAATAAGAGCATATGTATAATTATTGTAAAAAAACTAAAAAATAAAAAAATAATAATAATGAATTTCGGATATCCAAATCACTATCCTTAGCTGTATTCGTATCCGAAATTTCGGATATCCAAAATTTCATATACGGATACGGGTAGTGATTTCTATTATCCGAAATTTGGATATCCGAAATTTCAGATATTCAACTTTGAACAACCCTACTTGATAATGTTCTTGGTGGGCGTGTTTTGCCATAAGAGAGCTTAATTTCATGTTTGAGTTCGGCTTGTGTAAGTGTTAAGTCGTCCCGTTTAAACTTTAATTTTGAAAACCAAGTTACTTTAGTTTGAAATATTTCAAACACGAGCTCTGCTTAAGATCCCTTGTTTATTATTTTATTATTTTTATCGCAGTTTTAATATAATAACAATTATCTATATAAATATATATTTAATATAAAAGTAAAAACTATATAAAAGAATAGTATTTCAAGATGGCTCGATATGTGAAGCTGTCGCTCAGACTCGTTTATTAAATGGCCAATAGTTTAAGCTCGAGCTCAAGCTTGTTTTAATTTAATATTTTATCTTCTAATTATGTGATTCGGCCTTGCTGGAATCTAATCGTATGAAAAAGATTTTAACAATTAATGATAGAAAACCAACTCTTAATATTTTCCGACCTCCATGTAAAAAAATTCTAGATTTGGAAATGAAAAGGAGGGAATGTAGGACATTCTTGAAAAAGTGGATACGATTTTCTTTACATAAAAACTATTTTCTATTTAACATATTCCAATGGAGAGGGTAAATAAGAGAATTTTTGTTATTTTTCCTTAAATTTTAAGGAATATATATGAAATATAAACTCCATTAGGAGTGCTCTAATAGATTTGTATTATGATGTTTGGGCTTTTGATACGAGGAGTTAAAAAGAATTGATGAAGAGTAGATGAAAATAAAGGGAGAGGGGGAGACAAGTCTAGGGCTTACAAAATACCCTAATCGCTAATCACGAGTAGATGGCATCATGCCTTCTTCGATTGAGGCCCCCAAGTTTTTTCATAATCCTAAAGAAGAGCTGTGCAAACTACTTGTTCTCGGTTGTCATAAGAGCTTTTTGATGATGATTATCTTGTTTACAAATAGAGAGGTTGTAACGAAATGAGAGAGATTGAGACATCAAGTGAGCAAGAGGGATTGGGTTGTCTGAAGGTGTTAAGATTTAAAGTCGATCGTAAAGAGCGGTTGCCAAGTTTAAAGATCTTATGGCTATATACGTAAATGAATACATGGTAAGGACTAATGATATTTATGTATTTTATACATTTTCTTAGTTTTTAATTAAAAAAAATTAAATTTTAATAATTCTAACTTTTACTTATTTGCTAATAATAATCCATACTATTAATTTGACATAATAAAATCTCAACTTTTACTTTTATTGCTAGTGCCAATCTAATAACATAATTATCATAGATTCATATATTGTTTTTATTTATTTTCCGCTTGATTTCGCTTCCATATTACTTCATTCCGTTCAAAATCGCTATTGTGAGTGAAAGCAAGTGTAAATTAAACGTAAACATTTGATAATTATGTTACTGGGACTGTTATGTAAAACAAACGTAAAGTTGAAAGTGTTACCGACCTGATTAATACTATGTATTATTATTGGCCGATGCGTAGTAGTTTTAATTTATTAAAATATAATTTCGCTTTAACTAGTGAACATGTCGTTTTATATCTTTTATTTTCATTTTTTCTATTTCTTTCTTATTATATCATTCTCATTCAAAGAAAGACATGACTACTAAAATTCATCATGCTAAGGTTAAGTCTTAATATACAATTATTTTGCTATTTTTTAGTTTGCATTTTTATAAGCCTTGTTTATAGTAAATTTTTTAAGTGATACTAAGAGCATTTATACTAATTTTTCTATTTATATTCTTATAATTCAACTAAAAATCATCATCCGTTATAGTTATATCTTACTTTTTAATAACCTTTAATATTTTATTTCTTATCTTTACCTTCATATATATATATTTTTTATTTCTCTTACTTGCATCTACAATCTTTACTACCAATTATTTTTTTTATTATCTTTTTATCCTTTTTTTATTATCTTTCTATTCTAGAATTAATCTCTCAAAAATTTTCAGAGACAGGCTTTGGGTCATCTACGATGAATTATCTTTTTCTTGTGGTGTTTGATATTGGATTTTCATTCTAAATATATATGTTTATTACTAATCCATTAGATTTTCATTCCAAAAGTATATCCATACGTTATAATCCACAACATCACAATATGTTATCCTGTCTACTCTTCCCCACCACCATACTATTACCTCAACACCATCATAGCTACCCCCGTCACACACGTACCCTTGACACCTTTGAACTCACCCACCATTTTGCTACTTTCTTATTTTGTCTTTCCTCACCATATGTTCGCATTCAACCGAACTTCACCACAACCACCATCACACATCACATTCCACTGCCCTAAGTTCACCATTGATGCCTCAAAAGTACCACCACTAGCTGCCTACTTGATCATGGGAACACGGCTTTAGGAGGGAAGCGGGAGAAGGAAGAAGACTTATAGTTGGTTGTGGAGAAGAGAAAAGGTGTAGTAAGTCTCTCTATTTATGGTATTACTCTACGTACCATATATATAAGACTATGCGTAATGGTTGTTTAGTTAAATTGTCACATAAATGTTATATAGATAAAAAACCATTTCACTAAAACCTATTTTAAATCAATTGTAATGGTTAACTAATGTTGGAGCCCCTATTAATGCAATAATATATGAATAGTTTATCTGTTTGGCACCCGTTAAGAGCTTGAAGCCCTATGTGTTTAGAGCCCCTTTTAATCATCAAGTCTCTCTTGTGTCCATGTCATCAAATTTGACGCCTCAAATATCCATTACGTCATGTCTAATGTTTAAGATATGGGATGAGGGATAAATAATACGACTACCGGAAGAGAAAATTTGAGATCTTTAAATATATTTTTAGAAATGAAAGATAAAGATAGATACACAAAATCTACTTTGAAGACAACTTAAAATGTATCTTATGGAAATAAATTTAAAAAAAATATAACAATATTTTAGAAACACTATTTATATAGATTATGACTCAATGTGATGATTAATCAAATTGTTGTTTGTTGTTATGAATCAGGCTGCCTATATTTCTTTCCTTTGGTATTGGGACTTCAATTGTGGCTTTACTAGTGGGAAGGTAAATCTTTCTCATTTATGATATCTTTCTACGCTGGACTTTAAAGAATGTGTTTGAAAATATATCGTGAATGCAATGTTTTGATGGAAAATTTTAAGGAACTTAATGAAATTTCAGAATATGGTATTTTGTAGCCCCTTAACCGTTTGTTCATTATACATAAGATTATAATCAACTATAATAAATTATAAACAGTCTTGATTGTTTAACTAATGCTAGAATCAAATATTGAGATAAATATAAGTCTTGTTGAAATGGTTTTTCTTATGACTTAGGACTTAGGACTTAGGAGACTGTATTTAACAACAAAAGTTCGTGCTTGACAACATGATCTTGCAATATTTGATGTTATTAGAATTTCTTCAGAAGTTGACCCAAGAGGTAAGTGTCTTCCACTTTCATACTCGTTTAATGATATTATTTATTATTTGCGTATGCTTTCTTATTAAACAACTAATATATAATATTTTTAGGTTTAGGTTTCTTTTTAGTAATTTCCATGTTCAATAGAAATTGAAATTACGAACCTAAAAAGTTTCCAAAAAGGCCTCTAGATTTTTAGCTCATTTTGAGCTTCCACAATGTTTGAGCCGCGTGTACTAATCACTCATTTTGAATAAAGCATTCGTCATATCAAGTCCAACAAAAATGAAAGGATATGTACAAGAAAGAAGATAGATCAATATAAAAATTAAAAGTTGAATACAAGACGGAAGATCCACAAGATTAAAATTATTATTATTAATTTATATAATAATTATAATTAAATATGAATGGAAACGAATAGTGTAATACAACAACTGATACCATGTGTACTACTGCTTGATGCATGCCAACGTATGATGTATGCTTCGGCCTTTTATACCTTAGATCTGCTTCATCGATCTCTTGCTTCTTGAGCATGGGTTTCTCACGCCGGACGTTGGTGATTTCTCTGTGTATGATGACGGTTTGTGTGGGTGACTGCGAAGATGTGGATGGTGGTGGTAGCACTGTGGTTTGTTAGTTGGGGCTGCTTACTACGGTAACCATGTACAACATCATGTTCTTCCTCCGGCTACTTCCACCGACGATGACTTTCCCTATGCCTCCTTCCTTCCTCCCCTAACATGTATTAGGTGTGTTTTATTCTTCCTTTCCTTGAACTTACTCCACTTTAATCTATTTGTTGAATCACATTTTAGGCATAGCGTCTTCTTCACTTTCACAATCTTTCAATTTGTAGTGCATGCATCTGTTAAGTTTTAGGTAAGGGTTCACCGGTGGTGGATTTGCTAATGATGATGATACATCAGTGATGATTATATTCAAGACGAAGACGAAGACGAAGATGAACACGGAGACGAAGACAAAAACATCCACAAAATATGGGGTTTGTAATCGATTTCACTATCATTGTACAATTTGTAATTACACGAGAAGTTGTCTAATTGTTTGAATATTAGATTTTGACCGTTTTTGAACTGTGATTTTGGCTTGGACTCTTTTATCAAAAATCAAGCTTGAAGATAAGGTAATAATTAGGCTTTGTAAAAAAAAGCTCTTTTATTTTATGTGTAAGCTATTAAATTACAAGGATTTATGCATTTGAGATGTCAGTCATATCTGTTTCAAATCCAACCTATGTGTGGATGATTGTTTAGAAGCTGATTATATTGCCCGGTACGTGTTAAATTGATTTATTTCAATTTATATACAAAACTAATATGCTGATGGAGAATGCTTAATAAATGTGTATGAAACACTGTTGTGTATTAATATAAAAGCATATAGTCTGTAATACAAACATTTTTATGATTCAGGTGTTAAATAGTTGCGTTCACTAATATTGTTTTGTGTTTTTTGTGAAGAACATCACTAAGCACAAAAAAGCCCGTTCATTAGTTGTCACAAAACCGGTTTTGATTATTCCATATGCATAGATATTTGGTAGAGACAACAAAGCTAGGCAATGAAGGAAATTTATGATAAGTTCTATTTATCAACTCCGGTAGAATTTTGATTTACTAATTGGTCTTGCCTTGGTTACTTTCTTAATCAAATAAGTAGTGTCATAATATTACTAACTGATAGATCTCATGAATTCATGTCATGGTTTGGAGCCAAATCCTGTGGTCTACAATGTTCTATTATATTGACTTGAAATGTTTCTAAAAAATGAAATGGTGCAACTTTCTTATGATATAAAGTTAATGATGCAGGAAGGAAGGAAAGCAACGCTACCAGATGCATCAGTAGGTTTCAAGCTGTTAGTCTTACCATTTTCAGGTATTCATCAACCATTTAACTTCTATTTACATAGAATATTTACTTTAAAGCATCTTTGAAAATCAAATACTTTCAAACACATCTAATCGCTTTTTCTTGGTTTACAAAAATGGGTGTGGTGTTTTTTAATTGGAATCAACCTTTAGGGAGATGATGCTAAGGAAACGCATTTAAGATTGCAGAAAGAAGGTTCTGGACCTTTGATAAACTTAATATATTAATTGGGTGACCGTATGTTTGACTTTGACATGTTATGCTTTGTTCATTGAGACTAAAGGATTTCATAACTTCATTCAACTGCACATTAGTCACAAGAAAATTAATGATTTGATAAATAAATCTTCTATAATGAGAGGTTTAACATCTGTTTAACACTTTAGTTTGAAGAGAAAAGCATAGGCTACGTTTAATATGAACCATTGAGCATGGTTTACTGATGTGAAAGGATTAAAAATGAAATTAAACTTGCATATATATTAAGTTGCATCGTTAGTAACAACCAAGGATAGGAAAGAAAAATGCTCAATGAAGCACTTGAAGGTTTTACTTTCTTTTCTTTTCGTTATATGATTGGTTCATCGGTCGCATGAAGATTAAATTCATGATCTTAATTAGCACTTAAAAATCCTTAGAGACCTAAATTATTAAGAGTATATATGTTAGTTTTGTATACTTTATATGTGTAAGGATTACTATATTTACTTCTGTCGTTTTGATCTCAATTTGCAATATTTTTTCCTATATCATATTGGTTCAAATTAGCCGCAACAAAATAATTATTTGATGTAAAACTATTACCATTCTTTGTAACCTAAGTTTCTATATTTCTTCATCTACAATTATTATTGTTAATAATTCTATTATGTAAAAAGAACTTTTGAGATCATATATGAATTTAATTTACTTACAGATAGCTCTAGAATATAATATTATAGTTTCATAAAAAAACAAATTTTTATATATGAATTGCAGAAGTTGTTGCTTACAAACAAAACAAAGCTGATGAAATTAAGTAATTGATTGTTAAGCGTAAGTTGGATTGTTTTCATCATGAGTCTCATGACAGTAGCACCTTTCTAATAAAAGGATAAAACAGATTTTGACCTTTTATCAACGCGAATGTTGGATATTCGTACTCAAGAAATTAGACTATTAAAAGTTAAATTAGTAAAGTCAAAATTAGAAAAGTCAAACCTGTAAATTAGGTAAGAATTAAAGGGTTAGTTGTGTTAGTTTTAGTAGTTTGTAACCGTCAATGTAAGGGTATAAATATCCCATATGTATGTCGAATTTGGTGTGGAAATCAGTGTGTATTTGTGTGTGTATTTTTCTTGTGCTTGACCCTGTTTTCACCGAGTTTGTGCATACTCATTATGATTTGTTCATCCACAATATTAATCCTAATCTATGATCCGAAGGGGCCACATACATCAACAGTAATAACTATGTTGAAGTTAGAGTGAAAAGGTCATAGAACAAGATAGGAGTGTATCAAAATTTGCTGCTAACTTTCTGTAACATTTATTGATTATAAGTTGTTTATTATTTTCAGTAGCATTTGTATCGGCAGCTCAAGCTACTAAACATAACCTGCACCAAGAAAATGATCAGCAGCATGTTTTAATGGGTTAGATTTTATGATCTTTTACATGTTTTATTATATGTTTTGTAGGGATTTGTGATATTAGATTTCTAAGGCATCAATAAGATGACAAATCCTCCTTATGCTAACTACACTTGGTCTCTTCAAGAAATCATTCAAAATTTAAATTCATTTAGGTTCGATCACAACTTTAAAATGTGAGTATGTTTGTGTGTTTATGTTTCTTAATTTCTTAAAATATTGCAGATCATGGATTACTGTGTGGCTACATATATGCTATTTCAGTGTATATATTTTTAATGTAAGTTCATATTCTTCGCGAATGGTAGAAAACTCTAACTTCTTCACGTTTCATTGCCACTCAAGTTGAGAGCCCGCCGCAACGCGCGGGTGTACATTTACTAGTTTCAAATTCTAGATGAGAGATCCGTCCCGTTGCAGATGAAAGATATGTCCCATAATTAGAATTTTGTTATGCTTAAGTAAATAGCAAATTAGTTTTTAAAATAAGAGGATTTTCATATTAGAGACAAACTAAGTTTTAAAAAAATAAACTTTATTTATAGTTTTGGTTAAACAACAAAGGTATGCTAGTATTTCATTTGAAAAAAGATCATAATACATATATCTTTGTTACTTTAAATCTCAATGTATATAAACAACTTCAAATCGTCAACTTAGAGTTTGCAAGACCACATTCTTTGGGGGTGCTGTATTCTTCGGGTTGACTCTGATTTTGTGTCTGCGATAGATCGGCTGCACATGTCGCTTTCACATTTTGATCTTAGCAGTTTCTCTAATAAAAGCACCCCACGTAAAGCCCAACATGCTTTGAAGAGTGTCTTATTTAATGGGATTGTACAAAATTTAGAAGTGAAATTTTATATATCTCCTCATCAAAGAGTGGTGCTTGGCTGTCTAATGGCTACTCGGGCTCAAGATTTCTTAACGGCCTTCCCCATTGAAGGACGTGACCAGCATATGTTGGCTTTAGAGTATAGGGCTATTCTTAAATATCGACTGATGATCCATTTGTTTCTGACTGATAAGTCATGTCCAGTCTATTACAAAGCGTGTTTGGATTCTTTTGGCGAGTATCCGCTTCACTGCTAGAACCTTCCTGGGTTTAAATATAGGCATGATTTGGTTTGGGAGGTTTTATGCAACGTTCTAAACAGGCTGGAATTTCTAATAAAAAGGAGACCCTTGTAAATTTTCTGACTGATCCGCTTAAAGGGAGGTCTACTCTTTGACCAGATATTCTTGTGTTTGGGAGGGAAAGAGGAAAAGAAATTTGTGTAGATCTTTTAGGAGTGTCCCCTCTTGTTGCGCTTAGGGACAATGGTTTTGTTGCGATGTAGGTTGTGCTGAAGGAAGAATCTGGCAAAATTGCTAAACACAAGAAATCTTGCTTAGATAATCAACACGTGTTTATCACTTTTTTTTTTGATACGTTTTTCTCGCCCCTCATGCTTTGGACCTTCTAAACAGGGTTCAACAATTCACGCATTGTAATTTGTTAGCTTCTAAGTCTCAAAACTTTGTTTTTAGAAGAATTGAGTTTGCTATTGAAAAGAGGATCGTGGCACAACTTGTTGCTCGTTTACCTGCCACTTCATTGTAAATGCTTTATTTGAAGTGAATATCTACATGATTTTATTTTTATAAAAAAAACTATTTCATTAGTAAGAAAGGAAACCATTTTAATTTAAAATGAGGCCAAATTGATTGAATGTAAATATAAAAAAAGCAATATGATTGAGATTATAATTGATACGTTTAGTTTTTTACTTGTGAACACAAGCTCTATGTTTTAAGCTCACTCATCTTCTAAATCATCATATTTACATTCTATAGTGTTTAAACAAACGGTATTTAGCTAGAGAGTATACTACTTTACCACTATAATATTTGTTAAGAGACTAGTGGATATGTTAAAAATATTTTAAAACTAAAGGGTGTTTGGATTACGTAAGGAATATATCCAAGTGGGGTGGGAACATAGGGCACTCAGGTTGCAACCACCGCCCTTCTACCCGACAATATGTCACTTAGTGGGGTCATATTTTTAACCGGTGTCTGGATTTACACACCTTTGAATTAGAAGATCACACTGCTAACATCTGTAAAGTTGCTTTTACTTAGCAAACTACAATGCACATTGTAAATTACAGTTTACAAACATATAACTAAAATATTAATTTTATTCTTTTACTTATACTAAAAAATTTAAATGAAATGAATAATTAATATTAATGCATATTAAATAAAATGAAATATATAGTTTTATATTTAAAAAATTAAAATAAAAGTTTAAATAGGAATTAATATTTTTATAATGAGTGTTTTATTTATAATTTACTATATATAATTGCCACTAAATGAATAGTGAATTACATGTGGTCATGCGTTTTGTACAACGCACTAAAGTATGGCTCCTCTTTTGAAAGTTGTTGTCGGCTCAAATTACTTGCCCCAACAAGGCAACTCCACTTTCACTCTTCTTGGTTTATGTTAAATTTTCTCGTTGCTCTCTCGCTAGTGGCAGTGATAGTGGCAGTGGTAGTGGCAATGGTGGTGGCTGTGATGGTGACGATCCATGCTACCAATAGGAGCAGTCAGGAGCGTAGGAAAGATGCATGCTACCGGCGTTTCGCCTGAATTGATGTGAAATCGTTTCGATGATTGGCCAGTTTCTAGGGTTCCTGATTTAGAACCATAAATCACTTTAGTGTAAAAACCATTGATGATTATCGGGTGTCAATGAAAGATCAAGAATCGCTCAGTTTTGGTTTTGTGTTTATTTGATTTGTTTCTAATTTTTGTCTGTTTAGAAATTCTTAGTGAAGATGAAATTTCAAGTGGAGAAATATAGGCTTATTATGGTTGGATTGGTCCAAGCTATCACATTGATTTATTTACGATTTCATTAGTATTGCCTACTTTAATTCTTCTTGATCTTGGTGATTATTCATTGCAGGTAGTAACTAGAAAACAAATAGCCAAAGTTAATTGTTATGGTATTTCAGATCAAGGATTTTGAAGCACCAGATTTTGGATGCCTCATTCCTGGATTCTGGGTTAAACAAAATGGCCACGAACTTGCTACACTATTAGGTTGTTTTACTAATCAAACTAACTGTAGCTTCATGCATGCTTTGGTTTAGATTTTAGATCGACCAAGTGACTAATGCATGTGTTGAGAATTGATTTTTAATTTAGAGAGACCTAGGGTTCATGGTTTCTTGGTCTTATATATATATGATAAACAACTTGCATTTTTAAGTTATTATTTCTATTGATAAGGTTAGCTTGCATACTTTCAAGTTCTAATGAGTTTAAATTAGTTTTGGTTTTCTTGAATTGATTTTTATGTCCAAGTTTTGTTTATAATATAGAAAGGAATAGGACTTGGGTATTTAGTGAAGGTGTATGAGAAGACTATGTATTGAAAAATGCATACCCGTCTACTTTGACACAAATTACTCAAATTCAATTTACAGCTTTAGGTATTTTCATAAAATTATTAAATGAAGAATTGATTGATTATGTGTTCTACAATCTATAAGAAGTTATTGATCTTAAATTAAACCTTTCTCTGAAAATACGATAAATGACCAAATAACATGTTTCCGTATTTATGTTTTGAAGTTGCATCTCGTTACGAAGTATCCCATGCAACGCGTGGTAGAACACCCCTAGTTATTATAAATTGAGAATACTACTTCCATCATCATGGGTAACGTTTACATCTAAAAAGTAGAATATTATGGACAAGTTCCACGAATTTGGAATTTTTTATGGTTCGATTTAGGTGGCTAACATATGTACCGGACAAACATAAATATGATGACAAAAGTGGTATTCACAATTTATATTTATATTTATTAAAGATTATGTGTTTTATACAAATAAATTAATTCAACTTGAACTTTAATTATAATTAATTTATTTAATATAAACTATAATTTTTATATTTATATAGTAGACATTACTCTATTATTAATGTTCATCGGAAATGAAAAGTAACATGGCAAAATGGTAATTTCACGGATGATGATCTATCTTTTCTTTCAGCCCATTTCCTCTATCGCTGGTTGATGCTCCTCTTCCCTTTCTCTATCTAGGATTTCGACTACCCAGTCGCTGTCTGATTTCTAAAAACTATAAATTGAAAGAAATCTCATAATCAATATTATATTTGTTGTTTTGTTTACATTTAGTATTCTTCATAACTTATATAATTTTCATGTTAGTTGACATGATGGAATTGTTAGGATGTAACGGTTAGTTGCTTAGTAAAAGGGGCTAATTGTAATTGATGAATTGTTAGCGGTGTTTTGTGTAATAATTGTAACCGAATGTAACGACTTAACGGTCCAATAAGAAGTGCTTAGCTAACAGAAGTAGTTAGCTTGGATTGTGAATTCTCTTCTTCTTCTTCTTCCTTTTCAATCCTAACAATTGGTATCAGAGCCACCGATTCTCATCGGAGCTCTGAATTCCGGCAACCCAACCGTGGCGGCGATGTCTACTCGGAGTCAAGAAATCGAAAAGGCGATCAAGGAACATGAAATATCACTGCTTTGCTTGAAATCAGCGGCAGAAAAGAATCAATCGGAGTTAGAAGGTATTAGATCAGCATCAGAAAAGCAAACTTTGGAGATGGCAAATATGAAGAACCAATTGTCAACGAAGATGGTATCATTAAAGTCTCAAATGATGGAATTGATCAAGAATTTACAAGCAATTAGTTCAAATGGAATCGGTAATTCCAGGAAATTCAATAGCACATGATACAAATCATAAGGATGTGGAGGAAACGAGATTAAATCGAAGCAACAATCGCTTTTCTAGAGTTGAATTTCCTAAATTCGATGGTTCTGAAGTTAAAAGTTGGATTTAACGCTGTGAGCATTCCTTTGCAATTGATGAAACACCAAAGAAGTTGAAGGTACGATACGCTGCAGTTTATGTGGAGGGAAGGGCCGTAAAGTGGCATAACAACTTCGTCAAATCGAGAGGTACTTCTGTTTCGGAAATATCATGGGATGAGTACATGCGTTCAATTCAGGCATGATTTGCTTCCACCTTGGTAGAAGATACAATGGGAGCTCTTAAAGCCCTCAATCAGAATGATGATCTCGAAGACTATTGTGATAAGTTCGATTTGTTGCTAAATAAAGTTGATATTCCAGAATAATATGCTGTTGGTTTATTCGTTGAGGGGTTGAAACCAGACATTAAATGTTATGTCAGATTATTTAAACCCAAGTTGTTAAGAGAAGCTCATTCATTAGCTCGATTACAGAATCAAGCTAATTTGACTGTAACTGGTTGAAAAATTCCATATAAACAACCATCTAAGTATACTCCTGCTCAACCTATTGGAGTCAATGCTAAACTTCCTTTACTTCCTTCACCACCTGTTAAAGCTAATACTATCAATTCCTTGAAGACAACCAAAAGACTTACTAGCAAAGAGTTTGATGATAAACGATCAAGAGGTGAATGTTTCCGGTGTTCTGAGAAATACACACCAGGACACAAATGTTCTAACAATAAACAATTGTTTGTGATCGAAGTTGGAGATGAGGCAATGGATGAGATCATTGAAGAATCTCCTTCAACAATGCTCGAAGCCACTCACGATCCCCTCATTTCTCTACACGCCATAACCGGTATTCCTTCTTTTTCTACAATGAAGATAGTAGGGGCATTGGACACTAAACAGTTGCAAATTTTAATTGATAGTGGATCAACCCATAATTTTATCAATCAATAATTGGCCGAGAGGCCTAAGTGTCACACTCAATCAATTGCTGACATGCCTGTCACTATTGCTGATGTGGCCAATTCTGTAAGGATTTCCAATGGACCATGCAAGGTTGCTGGTTCAAAGCTGACATGTTGGTCATTCCATTGAGCAATTATGATATAGTTTTGGGCATCCAGTGGTTACAAACTTTGAATGACATTATATGGAATTTTAAATCATTAACTATGAAGTTTTCAGTTAATGATCAGCCCTTTGAGCTTAAAGGCATAAACTCTCAGGGTGTCCATATATGTACCATGGAAAAGATAGTTGACTTGTTACAATCCAATTATCAGTTGGTCCAAGCACATCTCTTTAGTTTAAACACTGATACTATTGTGCAACATAAACCAACAGTTGTTTTCCCTTCTAATGACACTTGCATGTCTCAGCTACTCACTGAGTTTCAAGACATATTTGAATTACCTCGTGGGCTGCCACCAAAAAGGAGTTGTGACCATCGTATTAGGCTTAAAGATGAATCTGTAAGCTTGAACCTCAAACCTTATTGTTACCCTAGTGCCCAGAAGGATGTAATTGAGCAGATGACTCAGGAACTTCTGGATTCGGGTGTCATCTGAAACAGTACAAGTGCTTTTTGCTGCTCCTGTGGTATTAGTAAAAAAGAAAGATGGGTCTTATTGGATGTGTGTGGATTATAGGAAATTAAATGAGGCCACCATTAAAGATGGATTTCCTATTCCACTGATTGAGGAATTATTGGATGAATTAGGAGGAGCAAACATTTTCTCCAAATTAGATTTGCGGTCTGGTTACCATCAAATCCGGATGTATGAAGATGATATTCATAAGACTGCTTTTAAAAACCATCAGGGACACTACGAATTTTTAGTGTTACCTTTCGGCTTAACCAATGCTCCAGCAACTTTCCAATCCTTGATGAATACAGTCTTCAAACCCATATTAAGAAGATCCATATTGGTCTTCTTTGATGACATTTTGATCTACAGTTCTTCATGGAATCAACATCTTTTAGATGTTCAGGAGGTTTTGTCTATCATGAGAGCCCATCAGTTGAAAGCTAAATGTTCCAAATGTTCTTTTGGGGGATCTTCAGTTGAGTACTTGGGGCATATAATTACGGGTCAAGGTGTATCAACTGATCCACATAAAATTCAATCCGTCCGGGATTGGCCTGCACCTTCCACAATTAAACAACTACGTGGATTCCTTGGCTTGGTAGGGTACTATAGACGTTTTATCAAAGGATTTGGGGTAATGGCTAAACCATTGACTGATCTCTTACGGAAAGATGCATTTATGTGGCACTCAACAGTACAAGCAGCATTCGATTCTCTCAAACAGGCTTTGTCTTCCTCTCCTGTGCTAGCCCTGCCTAATTTTTCTAAAACTTTTGTGATAGAAACAGATGCTTCAGCTAAAGGTTTAGGTGCAGTGCTTATGCAAGATGGTCACCCAATTGCTTTCATCAGCAAGGCTCTCTCAGTTCGCCAACAAGCTTTATCCGTGTATGAGAAGGAACTTTTGGCTATTCTCTTAGCTATTAAAACTTGGCACCATTACCTCATCTTGCGCCATTTTGTGATTAAGACGGATCAACAGAGTCTAAAGCATCTTTTGGATCAAAAGATCATTACCCCTTTACAACAGACTTGGTTATCCAAGTTAATGGGGTATGACTATGAGATATCATACAAAAAAGGAGTTGAGAATAAGGTTGCTGACGCTTTATCAAGAGTCTCTGGGTTAGCTTTGTTAACCATGACTATGAGTTCCATTCAACCCTTGCTTTGGGATCGTATACAACAATCGTGGTCTACTGATGCTCAATTAACTCATTTAAAGCAACAATTGCTTAATGGTATCGCTGTTAAGAATAGAACATGGGATGGGAAGGTGTTGGCAAGGAAAGGCAAGATTTTGATTGGGAAAGATCCCTTGCGCGCTGATATCATTGACCTTTGTCATGCATCTTCTTCAAGGGGGCATTCTGGATTTCGAGCTACCTTGTATCGACTTCGGGAATTGTTTTATTGGACGGGGTGTTACAAGGAAGTCCATTCCACAATTAAGCAATGTGACACTTGTCAACGGGCTAAATACGAAACGGTAGCCACACTAGGGTTGCTCTCTCCTTTACCTGTTCCAACGTCCATTTTCTCGGGCATCACCATGGACTTTATATCTGGGTTACCAAGGTTCAGGGTAAAAATACCATTTGGGTGTTAGTTGATCGTCTTACTAAATTTGGTCATTTCATTCCTCTTGCACACCCTTATACGGGGGCTTCTTTAGCTCAGCTTTATCTTGATAATATCTTCAAGATCCATGGAAATCCAAACACAATTGTCTCTGATAGGGATCCGATCTTTGTCAGCATGTTTTGGCAAGAGTTCATGTGTTTACAAGGTGTCTCCGTTGCGACTTCGAGTGCATACCATCCTCAATTCGATGGTCAAACTGAAGTCTTAAATCGATGTCTCGAATCGTATTTGTGTTTTATGACAATGGATGCACCATTGCAATGGGTTAAATGGGTTCTATTAGCTCAATGGTGGTATAATACTTCTTACCATTCCACAATCAAGATGTCTCTTTTTGAAGCTTTATTCGGCTTTAAGCCCAACATCCATATTCCTTATATTGCTGCTGATACAACGTTGGCTTCTGTGGAAGAATCGCATCGAGATCGGGAATCCATGATTCAAACTCTTAAACGCCATCTGAATACTGCTCGGAATAGGATGAAACAAATGGCGGATAATCACCGTTCTGAACGTGTGTTTGAGGTTGGCGATTGGGTCTTTGTCAAATTGCAACCGATTGTTCAATCTTCTTTAAAATTGCATCGTCATCCAAATCTTGCAGCTCTTTATTATGGTCCTTTTCTGATTGTGGAAAAGCTGGGTAATTGTGCTTATCGGGTGGACCTTCTTCCGGATTTGATGATTCACCCCACCTTACATGTTTCTTTATTGAAACATGCCCATGGTTCTCATCAACCAGTAATTCCCCTTCCAGCGGCTTCCCGGTTTCTCTTGCAACCTCGTGCAGTGATTGACCATTGCTTCGTGAAGCGTGAACATCGTATGGTTGGCTAGGTTCTGGTGCATTGGCAGGATTTGCCGATTGCTGATGCTTCGTGGGAATTTGAGGATGAATTTCGTCTGCGGTTCCCTTCTTTTAATCTTTGAGGACAAAAATTTTTAAAGCGGGGGGTATTGTTAGGATGTAACGGTTAGTTGCTTAGTAAAAGGGGCTAATTGTAATTGATGAATTGTTAGGGGTGTTTTATGTAATAATTGTAACGGAATGTAACGACTTAACGGTCCTATAAGAAGTGCTTAGCTAACAGAAGTGGTTAGCTTGGATTGTGAATTCTCTTCTTCTTCTTCTTCTTCTTCCTTTTCAACCGTAACTGGAATGTGACTACTTTAGCTTTTAGACATATTATGTATGTCAATCCTCTCTGTGTTTTGATTTAAAGCTTTTGGAACAGTTAGTATTAAAAAAGAGGTTACTTTGTTAGTTTATTTGAAAGGATAAGTTTTTGGATGAGATTTGTCACACCCCCACTTATAGTGGAAACACGAGAGTGTTTTGATTTAAAGCATTCTACATGAAGGTTCTTAGGTTATAGTCTAGGTCGAGTGATCTACCTAAATCTCTATAACCGATGGCTGTGATAGGAATCTGTCACACCCCTGCTTATAGAGGAAACACGAGGATGTAACGAACGGGATCGTCATAACACATTGTTAATTAATAGAGAGCATTAAATGATATAATAATGTGTCATGATGTCACCCGACACAAATGGTGACTTGCGTCGTAGCTAGTCAATTCATGACAACATAGTCAAACAAACATAATCCAAATGAATTCCTACAACCCGGGAATAAGTATAAGTAAAACAATATTCGGAATAACAAAACAAGTCAACAATCATTGTTTATAATGTCAAAGCATGCCTAGCTCGAATTCTTTAGGTTATCACTAAGGCCTCAATATTAGCCATCCTTGATTTATATTATCTGAAAAGATATGCTCAAAAAAGTCAACATATTATTGCTGAGTTCGTGTGAAATCCGGCACCTCAGGCCCATTAATTAACCTATGTATAAGGGTTTAATCAAGGATCCACATTTGGTTAAAGGGTTCTTAAAATAACCATGGGTTCTCAATAGAACTTCACCCTATATATATATATATATATATCAGGTGAATAATAGTAAGTGATTATGGGCCAAATATATACACACACACACACACATATATATATATATATATATATATATATAAATTCATACACGTTCTAATTATTAAATAAATAATCAAAGTATACATACTTTGTGTGCGTGTCGCGCGTCGAAGCCAATCCGACCGAAAACCAATCGAATGTATCTATTCTCATTAGACGGGTTTTATGACTTAAGTTACAATTAATTATAGGTGCTTCATTGTTGGTGCTCGCACTCTTAGAAGTCGTTTGTTTGCTTTACTTTCGAATTATTCAAGGTGAGTTTCGCGACCCCATTTTCATTACAATTATTTACAAAACCTAAGGGGAAAAGTATGCTCACTCTTTTTATGCTGTAAACTCTTTACATTTTAGGACTATTGTGTTTATTATTGGTAAGTAGATATCTTGTACGTGCATGAATTTTCTGTGTCGTTCTTTATTCACAACTATTTAACTCCGGTGTTGGAGCCGATGGACAAGTATTGATAGTACTATTAGGCTGACACCCCCACGATTTTTTGTTAGTATACTAGTTGGAACTAACAGTGGCCACGGACGGGCCCTCGGGTGAATATGTTCCGATAAGATCTGTGTCATGTTTAGTTGTGAGGCTCATGTTTACATGTGATATTGCTTGCTTAGAACTGTATGCACTTATGTCCTGTCAAACAATTACACAGTATCAAGTTTATTTATTATGTAAACCTGCGAACTCACCAACAACATGTTGACCTTTTTGAGCATATCTTTTAAGGTAACATAAATAAAGGATTGCTAATATTTCTTTTAAGGTAACATAAATAAAGGATTGCTAATATTAAGGCCTTAGTGATAACCTAAGGAATTCGAGCTAGGCATTCTTTGACATTATAAACAATGATTGTTGACTTGTTTTGTCATTCCGAATATTGTTTTACTTAGACTTGTTCCCGGGTTATGGTAATTCATTTGGATTATGTTTGTTTGACTATGCTGTCGTGAATTGACTAACTACGATGCAAGTCACCATTTGTGTCGGGTGACGTCATGACACGTTATTATATCATTTAATGCTCTCTATTAATTAACAATGTGTTATGACGATCCCGTCCATTACATCCTTGTGTTTCCGCTATAAGCGGTGGTGTGTCAGCGTCATAACTAGCTATACTCGATGATTGTTACATGAAAAGATATGCTCAAAAAGGTCAACATATTGTTAGTAAGTTCGTAGGTTTAAGTAATAAATAAAACTTAATGCTGTGTAATAGTTTGTAGGACATAAGTGTATATAGTTATGAGCAAGCAATATCACATCTAAACATGAGCATCATAACTAAACCAATGAACTACACACAGATCTTGTCAGAACATATTCACCCTAGGGCTCGTTCGTGGCCATTGTCAATCCCAGCTAGTATACTAACAATCAAGAGTGGGGGTGTCAACCCAATAGTACTATCAACACATGTTCGTCGACTCCAACACAAGAGTTAAATACTTGTGAATATGGAACCACAGAGAAACTCATGCGTGTACGAGATATTAACTTATAAAATAGTAACACACAACAGTCGTAAATATTAAATGTGTTCATAGCATTAAATGGGTGAGCATACTTTTTCCTCTAGATTTATAAACAATTGTAATGAAAACGAGGTTGTGAAACTCACATTGAATGATACGGAAATAAAGAAACAAAAGACTTCTAGAGTTCAGAACGATCAAACAGCTATAATTAAAGGTACTTAAATCTTAAGACTAGTCTAATGAGCATCAATTCATTTGGTTTTTCGGTCGGTTCGAGTACGACGTGCGACGAGTACACAAAACTATATATACATATATATAGATAAATATAGATAAATAAACTACTTACGTAAATAAGTACGTGCATATATTTATTTGTATATTATTAGTTCATATACACTTATTATTATTCACCTTTATATATATATATATATATATATATATATATATATATATATATATATATATATATATATATATATATATATATATATATATATATATATATATAGGATTGGATTCAAATGAAAACCAAAAGAAATTGTGTAAACCGAAAAACCAAATTCCCACTTTTAATTTATTAAGATCAATGGCTCATATTTTTTTGAATAAAAAATTTAGAAGTTTGTACTTTTGTACAATCATACGTTGAAAAAGTCAAATAAATCTGAGCCATTGATTTTAATCATCAAAAGTGGAGATTTGGTTTTTTAGTTTACATAATTTCTAGTTGTTTACAATATAACCTTCCCCTATATATATATATATATATATATATATATATATATATATATATACACACACACTACAAGAATTTACATCTATGGCGACAAACCCTATGGCGACGACATACCCTAGTCGCCATAGGTCTACCTAAGGCGACGACACGTCGTCGCTATAGGGAAATCTTGACTTTTGACGATCCTAACCATATGGTGACCACATGTCGTCGCCATAGCCTCATTTAAATTAACTTTTGATTTATTTAAATAAATGCAAAAAAAATAAAAATTTGCTGATACTCTATGGCGACGACACGTCGCCGCCATAGGTTAAAACCTAATTTTTTTATTTTTTTTCTCCTAAAAAAAGTTGGAGGGAAATAATCCCGCCATTATGAAAAGTCTATGGCGACGACATGTCGTCTCTATAGGTTAAAACCTAATTATTTTTATTTTTTTCCTCTTAAAAAAAGTTGGAGGGAAATAATCCCGCCATTATGAAAAGTCTATCGCGACGACATGTTGTCGCCATAGATTGAATTATTTTTTTAATTTAATATTAAAAAAATTAATTACTATTATTATTATTATTATTATTATTATTATTATTATTATTATTAATGTACAAGTTATTGTTGTTATTATTATTATATGTAATATTATTAATTAGAAGTAAAATAAATAATAATAATAATATATTTAATATTATTATATTAAATGTTATTATTATATATAATAATTATAAATATTATTATTAATATTAATGTACAAGTTATGTTGTTATTATTATTATATGTACTATTATTAATTAGAAGTAAAATAAATAATAATAATAATAATAATAATATATTTTATATTAATTATATTAAATGTTATTATTATATATAATAGTTATAAACAATTAATGTCAACTTGGCCTAAAGATGTTCGGTTATAATATTTAGAGTCAGTTATATGCGTCAAAAGTTAAGTATAATGAAATACGATCATTGGTGTTGAATTTCACACTTTGATGGTAATTTATGGGATTTTATGTTTATTAACGATAAATTAAGTTTGATTATGTTTAATTATCACCAATTAGTGTCAAACAATGTTAAAGATTTTGGTTATGATAGTCAGGGACGGTTACATACATCAAATGTTAGCTATGATCGAATTACGATCATTGGTGTTGAATTTCACCCTTTGATGGTAATGTGTGGGAAATTATACTTATTACCGGTAAATTAAGCTTGTTTATGCTTAATTATCATCGATAAGTGTCAAACATTGTCAAATAAGTTTAATTATGATAGTTCGGGCTGATTACATATGTCAAAGATTAGTTCTAATTGAATTATCATCATTGGTGTTAAATTTCACACTTTGATGGTAATTTACGTAGATATATGTTTAATTATCATCAATGAGTGCCAAAAATTGCTAAATATGTTTAGTTATGATGATTGAAATCGATCATATACCTCTAAGGCTAGCCATGTTCGAATTATTATCATTGGTGTTGAATTATGTACGTTGATGGTAATTTACGAGAAACTATGCTTATTAACAGTAAATTAAGTCCGTTTATACTTAAATATCATAAATGAGTGTGATTCAATGTTAAACATATCTGGTTATGATGATTAAGGTCGATTACCTACATCAATGGTCCATTATGATTCAATCATGATCATTGTTCTGAAATATACACGTTTATGATAATATCGTAATAATAATAACAAAAATTATATTCACAATATGTTTTGATTGGTAATAATAATTTTGATATTGAAATAATAATAAAATATTGAATATCAAAAATAATAACAACTATTATAATAATAATAATAATAATAATAATAATAATAATAATAATTATTATTATTATTATTATTATTATTATTATTATTATTATTATTATTATTAATTATTATTATTCACATTAATTATTATTATTATTCTTATTCTCATTCTTATTATTATTATTATTAAATTACAAAAAAAATTGGAAAAGACCTATGGCGGCGACGTGTCGTCTCCATAGACCTTTTCATTTTGGCGTGTGTGTACCCCGGCTTTCATTAATAAAAAAATTAAAAAATTAAATAACCCTAGGGCGACGACGCCACAGGTTCAGATTGCCCTAAATCTGTACTGATCCTTATCTCTTCTTCATATTCACAAAACCCACCTCCACCACACCTGCGATCTCCATCATCCCTACCGGCGAACCAACCCCCAAAACTCACCACCACTACTCTCGTCGCCCTCCATCTTACTCCCTTCAGCTCCATCTGCACTCCCGTCACCCCCACCACCGTAATTCTATCACCACCACCAAACACCTTCCACCACCGGGATTTCATGCCAAGACCACGAATCTTGCCCTATACCACCACCCAAAACCCACCACCACCACTGTTCTAACCACCATTCCTGTCACATCCAACCACAACCACCACCACCAACACCATTCCTTTAAAATTTTATGGTGTGTATGTTTAACATTTATTGTAAGTTGTTATAGTTTTAAATTGAATTGTTTATTAGTTTATGTTGTTAGAATGATAATATAAATTGTTTGATTTGTTTATTAGTTTATGTTGTTAGAAAGATAATATTTTTGTTGATTTTATTATTAGTTTGTGTTGTTAGAATGATAATATAAATTGTTTGAATTGTTTATTAGTTAGTGTTGTTAGAATGATAAAATAAATTGTTTGAATTGTTTATTAGTTTGTGTTGTTAGAATGATAATATAAGTTGTTTGATTTTAGTATTCGTTTGTGTTGTTAGAATGATAATATAAGTTGGTTGAATTGACTATGCTGTCGTGAATTGACTAACTACGATGCAAGTCACCATTTGTGTCGGGTGACGTCATGACACGTTATTATATCATTTAATGCTCTCTATTAATTAACAATGTTTTATGACGATCCCGTCCATTACATCCTCGTGTTTCCGCTATAAGCGGTGGTGTGTCAGCGTCATAACTAGCTATACTCGATGATTGTTACATGAAAAGATATGCTCAAAAAGGTCAACATATTATTGGTAAGTTCGTAGGTTTAAGTAATAAATAAAACTTAATGCTGTGTAATAGTTTGTAGGACATAAGTGTATATAGTTATGAGCAAGCAATATCACATCTAAACATGAGCATCACAACTAAACATATGAACTACACACAGATCTTGTCAGAACATATACACCCTAGGGCTCGTTCGTGACCATTGTCAATCCCAACTAGTATATTAACAAACAAGAGTGGGGGTGTCAACCCAATAGTACTATCAATACCTATTCGTCGACTCCAACACAAGAGTTAAATAGTTATGAGTATGGAACCACAGAGAAACTCATGCGTGTACGAGATATTAACTTATAAAATAGTAACACACAACAGTCCTAAATATTAAATGTGTTTATAGCATTAAATGGGTGAGCATACTTTTCTCTCTAGATTTATAAACAATTGTAATGAAAACAGGGTCGTGAAACTCACATTGAATGATACGGAAATAAAGAAACAAAAGACTTCTAGAGTTGAGAACGATCAAACAGCTATAATTAATGGTACTTAAATCTTAAGACTAGTCTAATGAGCATCAATTCATTCGGTTTTTCGGTCGGTTCGAGTACGACGTGTGACGAGTACACAAAACTATATATACATATATATAGATAAATATAGATAAATAAACTACTTACGTAAATAAGTACGTGCATATAATTATTTGTATATTATTAGTTCATATACACTTATTATTATTCACCTTTATATATATGTATATATATATATATATATATATATATATATATATATGATTGGGTTCAAATAAAAACCAAGAGAAATTGTGTAAACCGAAAAACCAAATCTCCACTTTTAATTTATTAAGATCAATGGCTCATATTTTTTGAATAAAAAATTTAGAAGTTTGTACTTTTGTACAATCATATGTTGAAAAAGTCAAACAAATCTGAGCCATTGATTTTAATCATCAAAAGTGGAGATTTGGTTTTTTAGTTTACATAATTTCTAGTGGTTTACAATATAACCTTCCCCTATATATATATATATATATATATATATATATATATATATATATATACACTACAAGAATTTACATCTATGGCGACAAACCCTATGGCGACGACATACCCTAGCCGCCATAGGTCTACCTAAGGCGACGACACGTCTTCGCTATAGGGAAATCTTGACTTTTGACTATCCCAACCATATGGTGACGACATGTCGTCACCATAGCCTCATTTAAATTAACTTCTGATTTATTTAAATAAATGCAAAAAAATATCACCACCACTACTCTCGTATTCACAAAACCCACCTCCACCACACCTGCGATCTCCACCATCCCTACCGGCGAACCAACCCCTAAATATCACCACCACTACTCTCGTCGCCCTCCATCTTACTCCCTTCAGCTCCATCTCCACTCCCGTCACCCCCACCACCGTAATTCTATCACCACCACCAAACACCTTCCACCACCGGGATTTCATGCCAAGACCACGAATCTTGCCCTATACCACCACCCAAAACCCACCACCACCACTGTTCTAACCACCATTCCTGTCACATCCAACCACAACCACCACCACCAACACCACTCCTTTAAAATTTTAAGGTGTGTATGTTTAACATTTATTGTAAGTTGTTATAGTTTTAAATTGAATTGTTTATTAGTTTATGTTGTTAGAATGATAATATAAATTGTTTGATTTGTTTATTAGTTTATGTTGTTAGAAAGATAATATTTTTTTGATTTTATTATTAGTTTGTGTTGTTAGAATGATAATATAAATTGTTTGAATTGTTTATTAGTTTGTGTTGTTAGAATGATAAAATAAATTGTTTGAATTGTTTATTAGTTTGTGTTGTTAGAATGATAATATAAGTTGTTTGATTTTATTATTCGTTTGTGTTGTTAGAATGATAATATAAGTTGGTTGAATATATTATTAGTTTGTGTTGTTAGAATGATAATATAAGTTGTTTGATTTTATTATTTGTTTGTGTTGTTAGAATGATAATATAAGTTGTTTGAATATATTATTAGTTTGTGTTGTAAGAATGATAATATAAGTTGTTTGAATTGTTTATTAGTTTGTGTTGTTAGAAAGATAATATTATTTTTGATTTTATTATTAGTTTGTGTTGTTAAAATGATAATATAAGTTGTTTAAATTGTTTATTAGTTAGTGTTGTTATAATGATAAAATAAATTGTTTGAATTGTTTATTAGTTTGTGTTGTTAGAATGATAATATAAGTTGTTTGATTTTATTATTAGTTTTTATTGTTAAAATGATAATATAAGTTGTTTGATTATATTATTAGTGTGTGTTGTTATAATGATAATATAAATTGTTTGAATTGTTTATTAGTTTGTGTTGTTACAAATGTAATATTATTTTTTTTATTTTATTATTAGTTTGTGTTGTTAGAATGATAATATAAGTTGTTTGAATTGTTTATTAGTTTGTGTTGTTAGAATGATAATATAAATTGTTTGAATTGTTTATAGTTTGTGTTGTTATAATGATAATATAAGTTGTTTGAATTGTTTATTAGTTTGTGTTGTTAGAAATATAATATTATTTTTTTGATTTTATTATTAGTTTGTGTTGTTAGAATGATAATATAAGTTGTTTGAATTGTTTATTAGTTTGTGTTGTTAGAATGATAATATAAATTGTTTGAATTGTTTATAGTTTGTGTTGTTAGAATGATAATATAAGTTGTTTGAGTTGATTATTAGTTTTTTGCTTTGTATGCAGATTATGTCATCAAGTGTAGCGCGCACGGTGGTGACGGCGGAGGTCGGGACCCGCATGGACATGGATATACACTCCCTTTGAGTTGCCAATCATGTAAGTTATTGTTAATTTTCAATATGTGTCTTTTCATTGAATATATATTTTAAATGTTGCTAAAATTTTAATTTCATACATCAATTTAGCGTCAAGTAAGAAAAAGCGTTCAAAAGGAAGAAACTTAAACCTATTTGAGAAATGGACAGCAAACAACAACTAGCCACTGCCCATTCAATTTGATCACACGGGTAAAAAATACAAAGCCGTCGGAGAAAACAGTCAACTATTTGTTAGGGCTTTATCAAATCACGTTTCCACGGTTCCTTTTCATTATCCCACATGGGATAAAGTTCCAGATAATTTTAAGATATCACTATTCAATTTTCTTGAGGCGAGTATTTTATGTAGTGTTTTATTTGTATTTTGATTATCCTTCATATATTTATTTAATTGCTTTCTTTTACACGAATATTTTGACCTAGAGGCTCATCGCGCTTTAGATAACTAGCAAGGAATTCAGCTTGGAATCCACATGGACTGCCAGCGAGCTTTTAGAGACCGAAGATATGACATGAAAAAACATTTTTTGGATCAAGGAGGTTATGATGATATAGAGCGGGCTATGAGTCACCCCCCGAATGGCCAGAGTCAAGAGGCATGGGAGAAGGTAGTTGAGTTGTTTACAAGTGAAGAACATAAACGCCTTTTACAAAAAGGCTCAGGCAATAGAGCTAAACAACTCTATCCAAGTTTGCATGGGAGTCGTTCCTATGCCCAGAGGCGATATCTTCAAGTAAGAAAACATGTATTATCTAAATACGTATTATTAGTTTTTTTCAAATATCATAAATATTATTTATTAATGTTTAAAGGAGCAACAAACCGGGACCCCGAGCCACATTGAGACATGGAGGAGGGCACATTATACGGAAGGGTTTGGATGGGTCAACCCGAGGGCAGAAGAAGATTAGGTAAGTTTAAAACTTTTATTTTTATGATTTGTTAAATATGTTATTATCATGTTTTTGTTTGTTGTTAGTAGTTTAATTGGATTTAATATGTTGTTAGTATATTGTTTATTTAGTATGTTGTTTATTTAATATGTTGTTAGTAAATGGGTCAAAATCACCCAAACACACGTCAATTTATTTAAAATGAATATTATTAGTTGCATTGTTAGTTTAGATGTTGAAATTTGGGAATTATTATCTTATATATGCTTATAATTATTATAATTATACTGGTTGGTTTTTTTTATTTTAAAGTAGCTATGCTGGCGAAATTTCATAAAAATATATACTTATTATTTTGTTTTTTAAAAATACAGGTGAAAATTGAAAATCAATATGCCCAAATGCAAATGGAGGCGGGCTAGTCGCCCGTAAACGAGATAGAATGCTTGGAGCTCGCCTTGGGATAAAGGCGTGGTCATACGAGAGGTGTTGGGCGAAAAGTTAAAAATTTCCCTCGTTATGAACCATCAAGCGGGTGGTCATCAAATCGGGATGAAGAAATGGAAGCTCTAAGGCAACAAATGCGTGAAATGCAAGAAAGAATGGATGAATTTGAAAGAAGAAAATCAAATCCCGATAATGATGAAGATGATGAAGATGACAATTAGATAGTTAATTTGTTTGGTTTGTAAAAATTTAAAATATATTTACATTAATAGTTTTGTTTTTTTGGTACGTAACTTGAATCTGATTTTAGTTTAGGTATCTGTAATATATAATAGCATTAGTTTGACTGTACAAGTCTGTATTAAAACCTGTAATATTGGGAGGATAACAGTAAAATATAAAAAAAAAAAAATTAAAATTTAAAACAGAAGGGTCTATGACGACATGTCGTCGCCATACGGTTGACTTAAAATTTTTTTTTAATTTATTTTATTTTTATATTTAATAATTATATTTTCTGCTAGACCTATGGCGACGACATATCGTCGTCATAGGCCTTTTCAAAATTTTTTTTTTAATTAAATAATAAAATACATGGCGACAACTTTATGGCAACGACTTGTAGTCGGCATAGACCTCTATGGCGACAAAGGTTGTGGCGACGACAAGAAACAGACCTATGGCGACGAGCTTGTGGCTACTAAGTCTATGGCGACGACTTTTGTCGTCGCGATAGGGTCAATTTCTTGTAGTGATATATATATATATATATATATATATATATATAGGGTTGGGTTCAAATGAAAACCGAAAAAAATTGTGTAAACCAATAAACTAAATCTTCACATTTATTTATTAAAATCAATGGCTTAGATTTTTTTTGAATAAAAAATTCAAAAAGTTGTATTTTTGTAGAACAATGTGTTGAAAAGTCAAACAAATATAAGTCATTGATCTTAAACATCGAATGTGTAGATTTGGTTTATTGGTTTACCCAATTTTTCTTGGTTTTTATTTGAACCTAATATATATATATCTATAAAGGAAAGAAACGGTTGTTAACCCACATTTTTTGCGATAGCCCGTTAACATTAATGTAACAAAAACTTACGCCATGATTATGTGGTGTAACTAATTTTTACACCGCGTAACACCACTGATGTAACAATTTTCTCTACATTTTAAAAAAAAAATCTCACTTTTTTAAAACCTTCTTAACATTTTGGTATGATATTATTTTTTATACAAATTATACTATTAAATAAATCATTTTAATATCTTTAATTTGATTATATTCTTGCTATATTTTTTTTAAAAAAAATTTTTAGAATTGATTGTGTACCATTAATTTAACACTGTAACTTTAACTTACAGTGATGACGTGACCTGTTATGGAGCACTAGTTTGATTAATGGGTTATCGCAATAAACAAGGGTTAACATTTGTTGTCTATCCTATATATATATATATATATATTTATCTATAATTCACCAATCACACACACACATATGCATATATCATTTGAACATACACGATAATATACACCCAAACACACATATAATACATCAAACACACACACTAAATAACACAATTAACATACACGGGACACACACTAAACACACACTGCACATGCACAAAAAACACACACTGCACACACACAAAAAAAAAAAAAAACACACACTGCGCGCACACACATTGCACACACACACACACTGCACGCACACAAAAAACACACACTGCACACACCTCATAACATATACATTGCAGCACATATATATATAGGTAACACACACTGTCACACACACATACACAAAACACATAGCAGCCGAGGGCTGCTGTGTTTGTGTTTTCTCCTGGTCACCCCCACACACACACACCCCTTATGACACACACATCACTCACACACAGAACACCCACGAGGTACACAACCCACATAACACCACGCACTCACACACTTTATACAAGCATATATACACACGCACGCATCCAGTACAAGCATATATACTGATATACACAGATACACATCGACATATACTTATTTATATATATCCGATCGAACACACACGGTCACATACACACACACACGCTGCAATATATATGTATATACTGACAGATTCAAGCCTTACACCAAACTAACAACCACCGCAACCCATCCCGAGCCACCAGAACGTAACTGAAATAACCCGAACCGGAAATACAAAACCGAACACCGCGAAACGAAACGAAACGAGGTCCAAATGGTTCAAGTACCCGCGGGACGACTAAATGGCGAGGTGACGACGATCGGTGGCAGCTAGAACACTCGGTTTGGTGACTGACGACAACGAGATGGCAAGGAGACCGATTTTTAGGGTTTCTAGGGAGGTGGTCGACGGTTTGGAGATTTTATTTTTTATAATTTTCATATCTACATTTTAAACTCTCTATTTTTAATAAATTATTCCCCTTTAATTTACTTAAATTACAATTTAAACCCTACACTAAAGATGATAGTAATAATATTAATAATAATATTAATAGAAATTTTAATAATAATAATAACAATAGTAATAATATTAATAATTCTAATAATATTAATAATAATACATTTTATTATTTTATTTTCCAAGAATTCACGCTACTAGGTACTAATACCCGATACAACAGACAGGGGCATAATAATATCACGAATGAAATTAAATACATAATTAAAGTATAGCGAGACTCATGTTAATTAAATGAACTGAGATGACGGAAGTCACAAGATTAAATTGACATCGGATTCCAAGGTTAGTTATTATAGTTTTGTTGTTTTGATTACTTTATAGGAACACTTTATGACCTAAATTGATTGTCTGTAAAGATATGGGTTTCACGTTGTTGGTTTACAATATGTTATTCATCATGCAAGTTTATCATATGTAAGTTGCACACCAAGTGTTTGATAAAATGCTTCATAAAGTTATGACATTCATGAACTCATCACGGAGCTTTTGTTGATAGCTAATATATTTATATTTGATCGAGATTTTGATTTGAATCATTACATCTCTGCTCTCATTTGATTATTAGAATGCAATGGCTTATCATCCGATTAATATTTATTGTTGTTGCTTTACTTCTTATCTTCTTGATGTTTGGTTTGGTATTTGTTTAAACTTGAATTGTTATGTTTATTATCAGTTTTTGGTATGTTATTTATGTTCAATATTATTTTTTTGACATGGACCAGTTTTGTTTAGTATTTTAATGCATCATGTTATTTATGTTCAATATTACATTTTTGATATAGACTAGTTTGGTTTAGTATTATAATTGTACAGTTTTCTCTTGAAATTTTAAACCACTAGCGATAATGCATCATGTTATTTATGTTCAATATTACAGTTTTGATATAGACTAGCTTGGTTTAGTATTATAATTGTACAGTTTGTCTCTTGAAATTTTAAACCACCAGCGATCTGATGATTGCTTATTCTACTTATATACCTTTGATCAGGGTTGTAAAACTCGGTCAACTCGGTCGAGTACTCGGGAGTCGGCCATTTACAGTAGTGAATTTCTTCAATTCGGTCCCATTACTCAGAATCGATCAACTTCGGTCAAAATCGGAGCTAGGCGGTCCAACTCGGCCTAATCGGAGCTAGGCTGCCCAACTCGAAAAACTCAGATTTTTGCTGTTTTACCTCAATTTTCACTATTTTTTGTCGATTTTGTTGGATTTTCCATTGTTAATCATGTACATACATTGGACGATAACTATTAAATGATTATTATTCTATGATATTATAAAATAAATATCTAATTTTGAATTATTTTTATATTTAAACATGTATTTTTTTAATTTATATTGATATTCACATATTTTGTTATACATATTAGTGAATTTACGATATTTAATATATGTATAATTTTTCAAAAAATTTATTTTTTTAGAATTTACTTTGTCCGAGTACTCCCGGGTAGAACGAGTACTCGCACTCTCCGGTCGGCCGACCTGACAGCACCTAGCAACTTTTACAACATTGCTTTTGATACACGCTTGATTTCTCCTTCGGTTATTTTTGTTGCATTTTCTACAAAGACTATCTGTGCTATTTCTAATGCCGTTTTTCTTCGTATTCTTATTTATTGTGTTTTGCATATATGTTGTTATCAACGTCATAACATTTAGATTGGAAAAACCTAAGCTTCTTGGGTACCATAACTATGCGGATGCCTAAGTGCATATTTAGTTCTCAACTTCTTATACTTTCTAACTAAACATCAAGGACCTTCTTTGAGACTGGGTTGCAGCCTAAGGGGTTTCATGTTTCCAACAGTTTTGATATCAAGGTAACATCCCTACTAAGTACTAAATTATCAAAGTTTGTTTGTAGTTTCATCAACTTTTTATATGAACTCAATCATTTGATGTGAACAAACTACAAAGTTATGGGTCACAAAGAAATTATACCATATTCGACCAAGAACACTCACTATCATCCAAGACTTGGTATATATGCAAAAAGTGAGACAAGAACTTCAAAGAAGACAAAAATGCAAATTAGGAGGACAAGAAATCGACTACTAGATGACTTCTCTAATGGTATCTTTTGCAACCTGCGCGGGTTAAAAGATATTCAAAATTAGTAGTCATATTTTGAAGCAGTTTAGTGTTAATTAAAGGGGTGTTCAATATTCGAATCGGATTCGAACAACTCGAGATTCGATTCGATTTGATTCGAAAATCACTGATTCGAAATTCGATTTGAATTTTCAAATTCGAATTCGATTCGATTCGATTCGAGGTCTAATTATCGAATTCGAATCGAATTACGAATTCATGATTTTCGATTCAATTCGATTCGAAATTCGAATTACAAATACACACACATACATTTATTTATTTTGTATATTAATTTAGGAATATGCATATGAGAAATTAAAAATTAAAAGTTTAAAAAATATATAATCTAAAATGTTAAAGCTTAATTGATACCTTTTGACTTATTTGAAACTTGTAATATTTCATATGTTATGATTGTTTATATATTTTGAGCATTTGAAATTGAATTTGTCAAATGAATTTTGAAAATGCTATTCGATTAAATATTTTTTTACTAAATACAAATCGAATAAACTCAAATTCGATTCGAATTCGAACTTTTTTCGAATACGAGTAGAATTTCAATCCTGTTTGAAAGTTTCGAATTCGATTCGATTAGAATTCGATTTATCTTTTTCAAATTCTAATCGAATTCGAATCCAGTTTGAAAATTTCAAAATTCGACTTATTCGATTCGATTAACTCGAATTCGACTCGATTCGATTCGATTCGATGAACACCCCTAGTGTTAATTCATAGCTTTTGATCTCAATCTTTTATATCTATGCCAAAATGAAACTGTGGCAAGGTCTCAACTTCGAAGCAAACTTTATTTATTTTGTAATAGGTGTTAACTAGAAATGTAAAATTACAAGTGATATTTTGAACTAGTTGAATCTAGAAAATCCAAAATGGATTTAACCGAGTTAATATTAAATACATGCTTAAGTAATATATATTTATTTAATATAAATAAAAGTAATAAAAGTAGCGCTGTAGGGTATGACCTCTTTCCAGTCCGCAATTAAATGACTTGTGAACTAGACTAGTAGTGAAGGAGCTCGATCCCCACCTCCAACGTCTAGGACGTCTTACTCTATCTCTAGAACTCAAAAATTTCATATTGTAAGAGAATAAATTTATTGGATCATATGAGGCTGATGCAACCAAAACAACACTTAGAATATTTTGAAGTACAATTGAAGCGGTCTTCCGAAGACAAAGCTGCTCTTCCGAAGACAATTCAAAGAACTTCCGAAGCTTAAGGATGATGAACTTCCGAAGCTTAAGGATGAAGAACTTCCAAAGGTAAAACTCAGTCTTACGAGACTAAGTAGTTCTCCTTTCGAAGTATACATACTTAGAAGATCCAAGGCAAAGTCTTCTGAAGAATAAATCAATGAAGAATTGCAAAAGACTCGAAAGAAGTTGATTCTTCCGAAGTATAAATGGCCTTGGAAGAACTTATTCTTCCGAAGCCATTTAGCTTCGGAAGAATCAACTATGAACCAGTGGACATAAGTATGGTCGATCTGACATCCTCTGCCATCTCTGATATACTGCATGGCACTTTCCCATGGCCATGTAGTTGACCATACTTTAATCTACTGTTCACACATTATCAATTAGTACAGTTATCATCTTTAGTTAGTGACAAAAGGTAAGTCATGGACATATCATGACTACCTAATCTAGGATAGTATTTTATCTTAGATGTTTTATTTCTAGCAATGTAGTATTTGTGTAGTTGTAAATTCCAGCTGGTTATCCAAGTATAACCGGTTGTAGATAGTAGTATATATAATTTCTCATTGTAACTCATCAAACATGCTTGTAAGAGTCTTGTAATACTGAGTTGAGAAGTAATATATACAAGTATCTTGAAAAACTATTATTGTGTTCATTAACTTATTATATTATTTGTCAACTTAGTTAGAGATTTTGCTTCATCAACTGAGTGAGATTAAGTGAGTTTGTGAGATAAACTTGTGTTGTGAGACCAAAACCGATCCTTTAATTGGTATCAGAGCTTTTTATGCTCTTGATTGTGAGATCTAACCATCCCAAATCACCCTTGTTTCATCACTAATACTTACTTCACTCAAATGGCTCTTAACCAGAAATTTTCTGAGTCTGAGATGGGAACCATGACCAAGGCTCCAATAATCACTCCTAATTTTTCGAGCATGGTGCAAACGTATTGAAGGCTTTATCAAGTATCAAGACATCCGAATATGGAGATCAGTTACTCATGGTCCTTACAAGCCAAAAATGGAATTCCCAACTAGCAATGGTGCCATAAAGCTATGACGGTGTTGCTTATAGCTATACCAAACTCCATAATGGTAGGCTTTCAGCAATGCGAGACTACCAAAGATCTATTTGATGCCTTGACGTTACACCTGGCAAAATGGGCGGGTGGGGTCGGGTAGGGTCTCGGGTTAGAACGGGTTTGGGTTAGGATGGATTCGGGTCAGGATGGATTCGGGTCAGGATGGGCCAATTTAAAAAACAGGTTAGGATGGGTATGGGTCATGATGGGTGCTGGTTAGGATGGGTGCGGGTCAGGATGGGTGCGGGTCAGAATGGGTCCATATTAAAATTGTTGATAGAAGTTATAAAATGAACTTGTTTTCTTTCCGTATAAGTTACAAAATTGGTTTTTGATGGTCTGGCAGTCTATACGGTTCGGTTTGATGGTTTATATAGTTTTCGTTCATTATAAAAGTGTTACAATTTGAAACCCACCTACATGCACGTGGAATGAAACTGCCATGTTGACTTATTAAACAAAAAATTTCGTAAACAAAGAGCATTACATCAACTGAAGTTAAAAAAACTTGTATCTAAAAATAATACTTATAAACACGACAAATACCATGTTTGTTAATTTAATAAATAATTCTTTAAAGAAACTAGAATTTAGTGTACGTGGAATCTTCACAGCAGTAGCAGCTTAATCATCCACCAAATCCATTCTGACCCATCTCTTTTATTTTAGTGACCCATTCTGACCCACCTTTTTTCTCGGTCGATTCTAGCTTGACCCATCTAAATCTTTTTTAAATTATACTCTACCCAAAAAGACCCAAACATCAATATTTAAATACCCAAAACAACCCAAGTTGAAGATTTTGGGCAAAGATTGCGAGGCCTACTTGACATTGATATACTCTGGTTCTACTGATTCCAAGGAGTCCAAGAAAGATGTGCCAAAGTAGAAGTTTGAAAACTTGACTCATATTTTTGGTGAGACCTTAAGTCAACAATACATCAGGTACATGGACTGGATCACCTCTCTTCAGTCTATGGGAGTGGTTCTTGAGAAAAGAGACATAGTTAGAAAATTCATGAGTGCACTTCCTCATGAATAGACTTTCCACTATGTCTCAATCAAGAGAACTGAGAATCTCAACACTCTCACCATGACTGAACTATAAAGAATTCTTGATAGATACCGTATGGAGATGGAAACTCATAAAAGCCATTAGATGAACAGAAACTCAAACTTTCCTGTAAGTAATCCTCTACATGCTGCTAAAAGTTTAAGAACTCCCCAACCCTAGTTGTACCTGAACTATCGCAACAGCCATCATCCTCTTCTGGGCCTTATATCACATTTCCTAAGACACTCAGGCCTCAACAGCCTCAACAAAATCCTTTCAAGGATAGTTGTGCTTTTGTTTCAGGGAATGAGCACTCAAGAGATTTTCAATTCTGTTTTGATGATCTTGAGTGTTTAGCCTAGATGATGTGGAGTATATGGACATTGTCCAGCGGATGGCTCTTCTAACCTACAGAGCAAAGAAGTTTTTTAAGAGAACTGGAAGGAAATTCCCTTTGAACCCAACAAACAACAAATTTGGATTTGACAAGTCAAAGGCCAAGTGGTACAACTGCAACCAACTTGGTCACTTTGCAAAGGAATGCAAGGCTCTTAGATCCAATCCTGAAGCAACTCAAGCCACCCCTGCTACCCCAAAAGCTACAGCCAAAGCAATTGAACAACAGACTGCAACTGTTGCTCAAGAAGTTGATTGGAGATTCATGGTGCAAGATGTCATTCCTGCTCAAGCTCTCATGGCTGGAACAGAAGATAGTAAGGTATATGAACATCTCTGTACTCCAGCCTGTATTGCTAAGGTTAAATTATATCAGAACTACAACATGGAAATTGAATCTGATATTAAGTCCTTAAACATATTAAAATCTGACTTTAAAAGAGCAGAATCTGACTGCAAACTCAAAATTAAGGAGTTAGAGAAAACTATATCCTCTTTCAAACATGAAAATTCAAACTACAGGGCTCAAATAAAAGATTTAATCTCCAAGTTAACTAAGGCTCAAGCCCAACTAGTAATAGTTGAGGCTAAAGCAAAGAAGTATGCCATTGAAGGGCATAACTTCAATACCATCATTGCATCATCCTCCCACTCAAAGGTGTGTTATCAAAACAAAAGTGGATTGGGAAACAATGAAATTGCTCCACCATACTCTTATGTGTCGGTTAGACAGCCAAGATGTGATACTGATTAGCAAGTGGCTCCAACTGCTGACCCACTACCCAATGAGCAGAAAAATGATGCAACAATGGTAACCACCATAGGGAAGGATAAGGTAGAAAACCTCATCCACACTGTTGATGATCAACCTCTAACCACCAAAGCTAGAAAGAATAAAATCAGGGCACCAAGAAAAACTGCCAAGAAGATGGCTAAGTCAAAATTGAAAATAGACCCAAGGCAAAAGGGTGTATTCATCTCAGCTAGATTCCAAGTGGTTGGAAGTTCTAATTCAGGTAAAAAGTGTAGTACCAGCACTCCTATCCAGCTGAAGGATTAGAAATTTAAGGGGAAGGCTGTTGAAGAAAATAAGAAGTATGAGAAACAACAGCCCTCATGCCCCATCAAGTATAACATTGAGTGCATAATCTGTGGCCTACGTAACCACATGGCTAAAGATTGTTACTACAATCCAGCAAGCACACATTATGCAATGAATGTTAAGAAAGAAGGAGTCAAGGATGGTTTCACATTTGGACCTTACCATATGATGCAAGCTTTAAGGAAAGGAAAGCTTGTTTCAGAAGCCAAGTTGCTTTCGAAAGAAACTCATTCTTCTGAAAGGAAAATAGCTTCGAAAGACAAGCCAAAGAACAAAAAAAGGAACAAAAAAATCCTTTGAAACCTTCCGAGAAGAATACTGCTTCGGAAAAAAAGGTGGTGAGAACTTCTTCCGAGAAGGAAGAAGCCTCAGAAGCAAGTCATGCCACTCAAGCCTCCATAGGCTCATCTACACTGATCAACCATAAGATGGAATGGAAGATCAGAAAACATGTTGCAGCCCAAACCTCTTCTTCACAAACCGTAGTTGAACCCCCATGCATACATTTTGTTTCAATTATCTCATCTAAATTGGAAGAGACCAAGACCAACAAGGCTTGGGCTTCCAATAGCAACTCGTCATTCACCTTATGTGCAGGGACATTCACATGACAAGAATAGAAATATATGGATTATGGACAGTGGATGCTCCAGACACATGACAAGGAACAGATCTCTCCTGCAACAATTTGAACATTCTGATGGAGGTCCTGTTCAGTTTGGAGGTAAAGCCGAAGGATACAGTTTTGGTAGAGGGAGTGTATCCAATGGTAAGTTAAAAGTTGACAAAGTAAACTTTGTCAAACAGCTTGAACACAATCTCTTTAGTGTTTCTCAATTCTATGATCAAAAGCACCAAATGCTTTTCACAGAACATGAGTGCATTATACTCAAACCCAGGATGACAATTTCTCAGGAATTGGTGCTTCTTAGATCTCCCAGGAGAGGGGATATGTACAAACTGGATATGAACAATGCTTCCCCACTGGGTGAAGTATCATGCTTTCTTTCTAAAGCTAATGGTGATGAGTCAACTTTTTGGCATAAAAGAATGTGCCATGTTAATTTTAAAACCATGAACAAATTAGTTAAAAATAACTTGGTACGTGGTGTGCCTAAGAAGGAATTTTTCTGTAAAGATAACTGTGTTGCTTGTCTGAAAGGGAAGCAACACAAGGTATCTCACAAATCCAAAGAGGTTAACTCCATCACCACCCTATTACACTTATTGCACATGGATCTGTTTGGTCCCACAAGTATAATGAGTATTGGAAGGAAATCATATTGCCTTGTGATTATTGATGATTTTACAAGATTTACATGGGTATTCTTTTTAAGAACTAAAAAGAAAACTACTAAAACTTTAATATCTTTTATTCTTAAAATTGAAAATCAAATTGATCACAAGATAACAATCATTAGAAGTGATCAAGAGAATGAGTTTAAGAATCAAGTTCTTGACTTATTCTGTAACTCAAAAGGAATTGCCAGACAATACAGTGCTCCTAGAACTCCTCAACAAAATGGTGTTGCTGATAGGAGGAACATGACACTTATTGAGGCCGCAAGAACTATGTTAGATGATTAAAAGCTGCCTCTAACTTTCTGGGCAGAGGCGGTCAGCACTACATGCTATGTGCAAAACAGGGTTCTCGTTGTTAAGCCCTATGGAAAGACCCCTTATGATCTATGGAAAAAGAGGCCACCGTTCATTGGCTTTCTTAGGTTCTTTGGCAGTAGGTGCACCATACTTAACACAAAAGACAATTTAGCAAAATTTGCTGAAAAGTGGGATGATGTTATCTTTATCGGTTATTTCCCAAACTCTATTGCTTATAGAGTATATAACATCAAAAATCAACAATTTGAGGAATCATCAAACATTGTTGTCAATGAGCACACTCCTTGTGCTAAAGGAAATGGTCCTAATCATATTTTTGACTTAGAATTGTTTCCAAACTATTCTAAACCATCTTGTGAGAATGTTTCAACTGGAACAGGAACTCAAAGTGACTCCTATGACGATCAACTATTTGACTTATCTAGACCTATTCCAATTTCTCCAAGAATTCATGAAGATAAAGCTCCCACTACTAGAACTCCTGAAAGCTTGAACATTTTAGGAAACAATGGAGCTTCAACAAGTTGACAGCCAACTGAGCTTTAAAACTCATCAGTTGAAAACTCCAGCATTCAACATTAAGCTGATAAATACAGTGATCTGGAAAAACAAGCAACTGTTGATGTTGTTTCACAGCAAAATACCATTGATGCTTGATGTGTAGGGGTTTTTCACTATTTTAAAATGTTTAAGTACATGTTTTTATGTGTTTAATATAGTGAAACACAATTACTTTGAGAGTTAATTGAATTTCAGGCGTGCGGAGCTAAAACGGACATATTTCGGGTGTTTTCGGGAGTTAGAATGGAAGCCTGAAGCTCATGAATAAGGAAACTGACTGTTATGAATTTTTAGGGTTTTCTACCCTAATTAAAGGTTAAAAAGGGGGCTGTGAATTAGCTCTTCACTAAGTCGTTTTTGGCCATTCAAGGAGCAATTTTGAGAGCAAAGAAGACCCACGGATCCATCCTTTCATGCGATTGATTCCTACGACAACTGATTTTGATTTTGTGACAACCATGAGCGGCTAAATCACCAGTGATCTTCTTTGGGTGTAGGGTTTGCGTTTATGACATTTGTTTAAACTTTATTTGTTCTTAGATTGGGTTGAAGTTTTGATTGGCATGTTAAGCCATATGATTTCATTTATTGGTTGATTACTTTTAAAGGTTTTCTTGTGTTTTGAATTTAATCTAATACTCATCATTTGGTTTTTACATTATGGAGCATTATGAGTCTTAGGTTTGATTAGCAAATTGAAATTGGTAATTTGTGAATAGGTCTGTTTACAACCGTTCCATCGCTACCACTAAAATCAATCAACCAATGCAATTATGTCTATGTGATTATTGCTAAGAATAATTAGGTTACAACTTGTTTTCAAAACTGAAACCCGGAGTGGTCATTCTTATTATTATTGTTTTCAAAACCAATCAAGTTTGTTTACTTGCTATTTTTGCTTTCCAAATTAATCTTTAATTTAATTTGTTTTCTTTATCAATTTAAAACCATTGAACTAAAATTACACTTTACACATATTCCTCGTGGAGACGACCTTACTTACCCGTACTAGTATAGGTGAGCTAAGTCTTAAAAATAATTTGTTTTTGAGTAGACCACGACAATCTACATCTAAATGGCGCCGTTGCCGGGGATTTAGTGCGCAAATTGTATTGAGTTCATTAGTTTATTTTTGTTTGTTTATTTTTCTTTACTCAATCAGTGCTACTTAGGTGTGTTTGCTTATGTAGGTGATAACATTGTGCATGCATACCAGGTTTTCAAAAAAGACTTCACCTTTGATTTTTGATCCCAAAATTGAAAGGACCGCAAGACAAAACCGTGTTATTCATCGGTCCGGATTTAAAGTTAAATCAACTGATTCAACTGAGATGGCTAATCAAAACCCACCACTTGTACCAAACAACCCACCTCAAAACCAACCACCAAATCGAACAAATCAACCACCACCACCACAACAGGGTGATAACTTTCAACCTGTTAATCCACCTCCTCATAGACAAAACCTAAGACAACCGCCTCCTCATAGGCAAAATACTCACCAACCACACATGTTTAATGATTTTGATTTGGGTGCGGGAAGTGAACATACTTGGGAAACTGGATGGGATGAGGATGGAAACGAAGAAAATCAGGATTGGGGTGATGATGGAGGATATGATGATGATTTGGCGTACAATGATCCTCCACCATACAATCAAGGAGGATATGGTGGTAGGCAGGGTTATGCTCAATATCAAAATTACAATCAGGGTAATCAAGGAAATAGAGGTCCAAGAGTTAGGCAGGGTCCATTACCACGCAACAATCGCTACGGTAGTGCTTCGAGTTATCAACAGTTCAATTATGCAATTCCAAGAATGAATAACCAAGTTCCGGTGCGAAAAGTTGATAGCCACTTTCGACCTGCTATTGCTATTAACTCCTCGTCTGTTGTTTGACCACAAGTTAGGGGAAGAGCATTTGAAGTGAGACCTCAAAGCTTAGGAATCCCTCCTACTTTCTATGGGTTACCTAAAGAAGAACCATATCTCCATTTATCTGAATTTGAAGCTATTTGTGGTAGAATAGGTGGGCAAGGTTTTTCACCGGACGAGGTTAAGTTGGTTCTTTTTCAGTTCACATTGAGAGATAAAGCAAAGCAGTGGTTTCTTGCTTTACCCTCAACGAGTATCTACACATGGGCTGACATGCAACAACTGTTTTTGGAAGAGTATTATACTCCCCAAAGGACTAGCAAGGCTCGTAATGCTATTCGTTCTTTTCAATAACAACATGGGGAACCTTTTCATGAGGCATTCAAAAGGTTCAAGGAGTTACTACGGACATGTCCTCATCATGGTATTGAGCAATGGGAGTTAATCACCTCTTTCTATGACAGATTATCATCCGAGGATATTCGAGACATAAATTCCACAAGTGCAGGTACTTTTCTAACAAACACTGAAGATGAAGATTGGGCCATTTTAGAGAAGATGAGCACTAACTCAAAGAAACAAGCACAATCTCGTCGGAAGTCAAGAGGGATGTCAACTAAATCAGTGACTGATTATGATACCAAATCTAGGGTTGAGGCTTTAGAGTACCAACTAGCAAATATGGGGCGTGCTGGGGTAAAAGAGACCGCTAAAGCTTCGAGTACCTTTACGGTGTGTGAAGGTTGTGAAGTGATAGGACATGTGGCTCGTGATTGTCTAATGCAAGGTGTGGGAGTTGAAGATGTGAATTACGTACAAGGAGAAAGGAAAGCGTTTGATATGAACTCTAATACGTACCATCCGGGTTTACGTAACCATCCTAACTTTAGGTATGGTAACCCTTCAAATCAATTGAATCCCAACTTTCAAGGTAATGATCACTCGGGTAATTCTCAACCTTACCCAAATCGCCAATCAAATCAGAGTTACAATCAAGGGAATTTTAATTGGGGATATCAAAGAAACTACTCTTCACATCAAGATCAAGGTGGATCTTCAAGCAATTCAGAGCCATCCAACAGGGAGATCATGGACTTTCTTAAAGAACTTAAAAAAGATAATCAAGAATTGAAGAAGGAAAACGAGGTCAATAGCAAGAGCCATGAGTCTTTAGTCAAACAAGTTGGTCAGCTAGCAGAAGAAGTGGCAGCTCTTAGGAAATATCCGGGCAAGCTACCAAGTGATACGACAATGAATCCACAACATCAAGGGACAACCACAAAGAACATGAGAAATGTCCATATTAATTCGGTTAGTATCCTTCCTAATTCTGAAATTTTCAATGACGACTTTACTTTTTTTTCAAAACAAGTTACAAGTAAGGAAAATAGAGTCGATGCAGTAGAAGAAAGTGACCCGGGAGCACCCATCATTCCAATCAAAGTGGGGAAGTTTAAGATAAAAAGGGCACTTTTGGATTATGGGGCAGGTGTTAGTATCTTGCCTGGTGCGTTATATGATCAATATGAGTTCGGCCCTCTACAGGAGGTTAACACCACCATGGTGTTACCTGACTTGACCTGCAAACATCCTCGGGGGATGGTAAAAGATGTGATAATCAAGTTGGAAGATTTCTACTACCCGGTGAATTTTATGGTGCTTGACTATGCACCATTGAGAACAAACGAGCAACCAAAGGTTATTTTAGGTCGACCATTTTTGGCAACTGCCAATGCTTAAATCAACTGTCAGGATGGAACAATTGATATGACATGTGAAACCCGTAAGTGACATTTTGATGTGTTTTCCAAGTCGATCACTTATTTTATTAATGACAAACTTTTTGAGACAGATGTGACTAACGTGTGTGTTCCTCCCTACATCTCACATGTAAGCGAGCATATAACTTTTGAGAATGGTTTTAAGTATGATAGGGCTAAGCTGGTGTACTTGAAGGAGCTTGTAGATTCAAAAGAAAATAAAGAGCCGGTGATGAAGATGGAAATAAAGCATGAGAAGCCAAAATTGAAGAAAAAAGTTAGTGATCCACCTGATCCTTAAAATGCTCGAGTTAAGAAAACGATGTTCCGTCCATGTTTAGATGATGTTGGGAACCCACCGGATCAATAGAAGCAAACAGTTATAGAACTCTCAGAAGGCAAGCACCACTTTCGACCACAATGAGTGGTGACACGTATGGTCTGGCTGAAGACCTAAAACTTAGCGCTACTTGGGAGGCAACCTAAGATATTTGTAATTTTTAGTTTTTTTTATGATCTTATTTGTTTTGAACTTTGTGGGTGTGTTCACTAGAAACCCTCACGAGTCTTCACTCGTCCACTCGGCCTTCCACTGAGTCGGGTTTCTCGGAAGGCCTACCGTTAGGGGTTTAAAATGGTTACAATGTCTGCAACCTATGTTAAATGCAACTACGAAAGATTCCTACGAAAGTGAGTTTTATTATTATTTTTAGTTTTTGTTTTGTCTTTTTAGTTTTAATTACCAGATGCAAACACGCAAGTGTGGGAAAGCACATGGAATTTTAGGAGCATACTTGAGGATGTGTTTGGGCAAGTCTACCCACAACCCCTATAACAATATTGAGGCATATTCGGTCATCTTCGATCAGGTCCATGTGTGCTCTCTTTGATTTTAATTTCACTTTATTTGTTTTTGAGGGTGTTAAACGGTGATAAGATCGGGATTGTGATGTTTATGTATAGGTTTATATTTGTGTTATATCATATGTTTGGGTATCATGGGTAAAGTGGAATGGAATTGGGAATTGTCAAATGAATTAACTCACACGTTAGGGACAATGTATCCCAAGTGTGGGGATGTGAAACCCTAGGGAGAAACACTATATAAAGAGACGAAATTTGAACAAATTTGAAATTTTTGAAAAATTTCTCCTTTTAAGATATTAACGGATTGGTTTAGATCCTTGGTTATAGTCATATTCTTTAACTTGCGTGATAAAGTGTTTCTAGCAAACAGTTTATAAAAGGTGTAGGAATGCCTAACTAGGGTTAACAAGCTTATAGTATTATATTTACATGTGCACATCGGCAACCCTATGTCCTACTTGGTGAGATTTTGAGCCTACTACTACTTAAAACACATTTATATGAATTCATTTGTTTAAGAGTAGGCCATATGCTACTTCTATTGTAGAATTTGTGTTACTTGATGCACGCCGAGACATGGACTAGATTGTTACACATAGAGGATGAAGGCAAGTTAGGATCCCTTTTTGCTTATTAACATTTGATTATATTGATCCAAGTTTACCACTTAGTAGCCATGTTGAGCCTTGAATAATTGTTTTTATCAGCCCAATAAAGAAAATTGAAGTTATGAGTTAATTACAGACCATGGTAATATTTAAAGTAGAAATATGCATAAAAAAATAAAAAAATAAAAAAATAAAAAAATAAAAAATAAAAAAAAAAGAAAAAAAAAGAAAGAAAAAGAAAGTTATGAAAGTTGTTTAAGAATGGGTTAACAGTTACCCATATTGGGCAGTTTATGTGCTATAAGGGTTGGTTAACGGTTTAATATAAATATTTGTTATTTTAACCACTTTAAACGGCCAAAAGTTCATACCTTTACCTAAGCCCAAAACCCGTAAGTCCTTTTGATATGTGTAACGTCTATGTAAGTTGGTGGAGGTGTGATTGCGATTCAAGCTTATGCTAATAGGGGTGCATACATGGTCATTGAGTGATTATACTAGTACATCTTTACTACTCTAGATATAACCAAGAGGAGTGAACCATTGTGAGGGGTGTGTGCATGTAATTACAAATTAGAAGCATATTAGGTTTAGTTGGGTGTTTCTTGTTTTTATTTGCATATCACTTTACTTGCTAGAATTTAAAGCTATTTAACGTTGCAAGTTTTGTGAATAAGAGTATGACCTTGGACCTTAACTAAGAGTTGATATAATAAAGAGAAATTATCTAAAAGGGTGTCTATAATTGTATGATGATTTTGCTTGGGACAAGCAAAACTCAAGTGTGGGGATGTGATGTGTAGGGGTTTTTCACTATTTTAAAATGTTTAAGTACGTGTTTTTATGTGTTTAATATAGTGAAACACAATTACTTTGATAGTTAATTGATTTTCAGGCGTGCGGAGCTAAAACAGACATATTTCGGGTGTTTTCGGGAGTTAGAATGGAAGCCAGAAGCTCACGAATAAGGAAACACTTGAGAAATAGAAAAAGTGAAGAAAAAGTGAAGGGGGATGTAAATTACGTCCCTAAGGACGTAAATTACGTCCTATGTGTGACCGGCCAAAATAAAGCACGCAAACTAGGACGTACAACAGAAGGAAAAAGTGCTGATTTGAGTGGGGAAGTAAATTACGTCCCTGAGGAAGTAAATTACGTCCATGTGCTGACTGTTACGAATTTTTAGGGTTTTCTACCCTAATTAAAGGTTAAAAAGGGGGTTGCGAATTAGTTCTTCACCAAGTCGGTTTTGGCCATCCAAGGAGCAATTTTGAGAGCAAAGAAGACCCACGGATCCATCCTTTCATGCGATTGATTCCTCCGACAACCGATTTCGATTCCATGACAACCATGAGCGGCTAAATCACCCGTGATCTTCTCCGGGTGTAGGGTTTGCTTTTATGACATTTGTTTAAACTTTATTTGTGCTTAGATTGGGTTGAACTTTTGATTGGCATGTTAAGCCATATGATTTCATTTATTGGTTGATTACTTTAAAAGGTTTTTCTTTGTTTTGAATCTTAATCTAATACTCATCAGTTTTTGATTTCTTTACATCATGAGCATTGTGAGTCTTAGGTTTTGATTAGCAAATTGAAATTGGTAATTTGTGAATAGGTCCGTTTACAACCCGTTCCATCTCTATCATTGAAATCAATCAAACCAATACAATTATGTCTATGTGATTGTTTGCTAAGAATAATTAGGTTACAACTTTGTTTTACAAACCTGAAACCCAGAGTGGATCATTCTTATTATTATTGTTTTCAAAACCAATCAAGTTTGTTACTTTGCTATTTTGCTTTCCAAATTAATCTTTAATTTAAATTTGTTTTCTTGATCAATTTAAAACCATTGAACTAAAATTACACTTTCCACATATTTCTCGTGGAGACGACCTTACTTACCCGTACTAGTATAGGTGAGCTAAGTCTTAAAAATAATCTGTTTTTGAGTAGACCACGACAATCTACATCAATGCTATCACATATTCATTCAATCAGTCCTCATTTGATGAGTGTGAGACATCAGCTGGAAATGGTGTTCAAAATTCTGAGCAAAACTTCTCCTACCTAGATCTATCTATGCAACTAGATGTGATTCCTAGGCACAGGATACATAACACTCATCCAGCTGAGAACATCATTGGGGATGTCTTAGAAGGTGTCAGAACAAGAAGTCCGACCCACGATGGGAATGTCTCCTTGTACTCATGCTTTCTCTCTCAAATGGAAACCAAGAAGGTGGAAAAAGCCTTAAAGGACAACAATTGGGTTGAAGCAATGCAAGAGGAGTTGCTTTAATTCAAGAGGCAAAAGGTATGGAACTTGTGTCATTTACCTCCTGGCCAAGTCCCCATTGGAACTAAGTGGGTGTTAAGAAATAAAAGAGATGATAGAGGTTTGATCACCAAGAACAAAGCAAGATTTGTGGTTCAAGGATACACATAGGAGGAAGGCATAGATTACACTAATGTCTTTGCACCCGTTGCAAGACTTGAGGCTGTACGAATCTTCCTTGCTTTTGCAGCATCCAAGAACTTCACAGTCTATCAATTTGAAGTCAAATTTGCATTTCTGTATGGGGATATCGATAGATAAGTCTATGTGTGTCAGACACCTGGATTTGAAGACCCACTACACCCCAACTATGTTTGACCGGGTCCAAGAATAGAATCTCAGTTGATATGATCTAAGTATAAAAAAAAATCAGCATTTGTGAATATTCATCCGCATTAACTAATGCGGATGTGTTGATCTGAATCAGCATTTCTTCTATTAAGCTTCCGCATTAAGTATGTTCTCAGCATTGATTAATGAGGATAAACAAATACTTAAGAGCATTTGCTTCTGTACATCCGCATTAGTAAATGTGGATGAACAAATACTTAGTTGTATTTGTTTTTCCTAACCGCACTACTAAATGCGGATGAACATATACTTGACAGTATTTGTTCTTTGGTCATCCGCATTGACTAATGCGGATAGCCAACGTCTTTATTCTTCTGATGTGTTCACCCGTATTACTTTTTGTACTTGTGGCAGTTTCCAACCAGAACAACCTTAAACCACCACTTGAATTGGCATGTATGATCCTTTCAGGGTCCAACAAGCCCTTGGGGTGAGTCTCAACACTCCCCTGAGCAGCCAAAAAGGGACAGCCATATCATTGGCACAACTGCTATTGTGGAGGAGCCTTTAGGTGCTGACCAAGGTCCCGGGTCATTAGATATAACCTCCGTATCCTTTCTTGACCTTTTAACCCAACCTGATGAGGATATCATGTTTTATCAGGGCCATGATGATGATCTATCTCACCACTCTTCAGATCACCTGAGCCCCAGGGAACCTCTGATATCTAGCCCACATTAGCTAGACCAAACTGAGGTTAGTCCAACCGGCATGCAGGTGACTCATGTAGACTTAGCTGCCACTACTGAGAATGTTTCACTAGCCTCTCAGGAAAATGGTAACATCAGAGAGACTGAGTCTACAACAACCTTGCCAATTGATGTCTCTAAAAGAGATATCAGTACGCAAGGGTATCTAGGGCGCCAAGAAACCACTTCTGATGGTGATGATGAACATATCAAGTATGTTATCTCATCTCCCTATGATTCTTCAAAAGAAGATGAGGGTAGTCTGCAACTCACTATTAGAGACCTACTTTCTAAAGTCTCAAACCTTAAATCAAAGGTTAAGACTTTAAAGGATAGGTCTACCACTCAGCAACTTGAGATTGAAAATCTCAAGGCTCAACTAGTTGAGAAATAGATTGAGAAGTCTGTTAGGCATGTACCAACTCAGGTTTTTTTAAGTTCTTCCTCTAGCTCATCTACTTCTCAAGATGATGCTACCAAAAAGGGGGAGAATGTACAGAAACAAAGATATGTGGAACCCAGCCATGCCATCACAACTTTCTTTGATGCCATACCTTTATTCTATCCCACACAGCAACACCCTGCAACCATCATCCCTCAACCACCTCCTATAACCATTCAAGTGGATCCAAGGATGCTTATCGACCTTAACAGATTTTTAACCAAATATCTGATAGCTCCTCCCTTGAACAACCCTCCCTTGATGTATCAGTTGCCTACTTTGGAGCTGAAGTGCTTCAAAAGCTTAGAGCACCACCTACCTCTGAGGAGGAAGTTAGTCAACCTAAGGTCTCTATTGAACCTGAGATTAACTTCGAAGGGGAAATACAGACTGATGGCCCAACAACCAACTTAGATGGGAAAGGTAGTGCAGATCAAACTACTTCCGAAGCAAAAGTCCAAGCTACGAAAGGAATAATTGAATTATCTTTCTTATCCGATGACCTGTTCATCACAGAGGCCATTCTTGATCTAGCCTCTGAGGTAAACAGTAAGGAGTTACTTACAACTCCTCTATCTCAAACACCACAAGTTCAACCCCTCTCACCCCAACCTGAATCCTCTAAACCTAAGTCTCCAAAGGCTAGATCTTCCTATGATCCTAAGGGAAAGAGAAAGCTCACCAATGAGGAGCTTACAGAGAAAGAAAGGTTGGAAAAGCTCAAGAAGAAAAGAAGAATTGATACTAAGAAGCTGCTGGCTGCAACCAGCAAAGCAGTAACATTCGCTCAAGAAAATATCAACAATCAAAGGAAAGTGTAGGTCATAGACAGGCTTATCAGCCTGGGAGTGGATAATGAAGAAATACTTCTACTCACACTTGATGAACTTGTGAATATAAAAAAGACAACCTTGCTGTAGAAAGAAAAGGAGGAGGTAGCAAGGTTGGCCATAAAGCAGGAAAGGAGGAAAAAGGAGGAGGAGGCAATGGAGAGGGAGAGGATGGAGAGAATAGCCTTTCTCTTTACAAGAGGCTATTATTAGGAGGAGGCAAGGAATTCCTTACAACTCCTCTATCTTGTTTCTTTTCCACATAAAACAAGATCAAATCAATAAGGAGAGGAAGAGGGCTGATAGGGAGAAGCTGAGGAAGAAGGAGAAGCAGGAGGAGGAAGAGGCACAACTTGTGGCTGCAAAGAAGGTGGGAGATAAGGATTGGATGAAAGCTTATCTCAAAGCCCATGGCTTCATCGGCAGGCAAGTGGGTCCCATGTCTGAGAAGACCCTACAGCGATAAGTCAGCGACATCAAGGCTGACATTTGCTTAGGAAGAAGGCAGGAGGTAATTGAAAGACAAAGTGTTCAAAAGATGGCACCTAAACCACAACCTACAAAACCTATGCCCACACATTTTCTTTTTCCCATCAAGATTGAACCAACAACTGAACCTTACACCCCTGAACCCATATTATCAGCCTTACCTACGTCTTCACCCACTGCTTTTCAACAACCACCACCACCGCCTATCCTTAAACCCAAAACACAACCCCGAACCCAATCACTACCCAAGCCATCTTTTGAACCATCTAAGCCCATGTCCTTAGAAGAATTCAAAGAGATCAAAAGGAAGCTCGCCAACTGCACAACTTTGAGCGACATTTCTTGTGAGGAAGAGTCTATTAAACTGAAATACATCGATAGCTCTTCCTGGTCCCTCGCAAGAGATGCATTCCTTGATCTACGAAGGGAACACTGGACCAAGCTCTCCAACTTCTTACAATTAACTCAGACACACTTAAAGAAGAAGAGAAGAAGAGAAGAAGTTAAGAAGGAGACTGGTGGCTCTACTGGACACTAAGAAAGGGGACAAGCTGCCAACTAAGCCCCTCAATCTGAGAAGACAAATCGTCTAGTGGAGGTTCGATGAACCTTCGTACAGCTTTACTGTGGAAAGAGAGAATGGTCAAGTGAACAGACTTGATACATCCTCTTTGCTACACTCCAGCAGATTTGACATTGCTGAGTTCGCAGAGAAACCATTCTCCAATCCCTCCAACTCTTAGATTGCTGCCCACATCAAAAATCATCTTAGTAGTCTTCATCTTGCTGGGCTTACAAAGAAAGCCAAGACTAAACAAGAGTTGAAGATGAGAGCAAAGGAAGAAGAAGAACGTGAACAAAAGGAAGAACGTCCTACAGATGGTTGAAGGCGGATCCTATAGTTAGATAGGAATATGACTAAAATTGCCATCAACTAACTCTCTTTAATCACAACAAAGAGTACATGTCATTTAGAGCAACCGATTAGATTTACTATCTACGAATGACTTGTACATGCTTCTCACCACCACATCAGGAAAGAACAAAGAGAATTCAGTAGTCTTATCTTGCTTTACAGCCAACTCTTGAAGATCAAGGAAGTGACTTAAGTGAAGTGTGGTAGCTATCTCACTAGAGTACATGTTTGAAAGATTAGATCACTATGAGACTTGACATGCACCACCACATCAGGAAAGAACAAAGAGAAAGACAAATATCTGCTTTCCCTGGTGTTGAAGACTCTAAGGAGTAGAAGGAAGTGAAGTTTTGGTAGCATCAGCCTAGGGGGAGTTTGTTAGATCATATGAGGCTGATGCAACAAAGACAACACTTAGTATATTTTGAAGTACAATTGAAGTGGTCTTCCAAAGACAAAGCTGCTCTTCTGAAAACAATTCAAAGATCTTTTGAATCTTAAGGATGAAGAACTTCTAAAGGTAAAACTCAGTCTTACGAGACTAAGTAGTTCTCCTTTCGAAGTATACATACTTAAAAGATCCAAGGCAAAGTCTTCTGAAGAATAAAACAATGAAGAATTGCAGAAGACTCGAAAGAAGTTGATTCTTCCGAAGTATAAATGGCCTTGGAAGAACTTACTCTTCCGAAGCATTTAGCTTCGGAAGAACCAACTATAAACCAGTGGACATAAGTATGGTCGGTCTGACATCCTCTGCAATCTCTATATACTGTATGGCGCTTTCACATGACCATGTAGTTGACCATACTTTAATTCGCTGTTCACCCATTATCAATTAGTACAGTTGCCATATTTAGTTGGTGACAAAAGGTAAGTCATGGACATGTCATGACTATCTAATCTAGGATAGTATTTTATCTTAGATGCTTTACTTCTAGCAATGTAGTATGTGTCTAGTTGTAAATTCCAGCTGGTTATCCAAGTATAATCGGCTGTAAATAGTAATATATATAGTTTTTCATTGTAACTAATCAAACATGCTTGTAAGAGTCTTGTAATACTGAGTTGAGAAGTAATATATACAAGTATCTTGAAAAACTATTCTTGTATTCATTAACTTAGTTAGAGATTTTGTTTCATCAATTGAGTGAGATTAAGTGAGTTTGTGAGATAAACTTGTGTTGTGAGATCAACCCCGATCCCGCAAAATTGGTGCTAAAAACTTGTTATAAAACGTGGTCTTTCGTCATGTGTGTATCTGGTGCGTAACTTACCTCTAGTTTTACTGTTTCATCAGAGAAGGGTTGGATTATCTCACGAATTTTGTTTTCATTTGAGACTGCTTATCGCTTGATTGACTTATCGCTTGATTGACTTATCCTATTCAATCATCTCCAGCCCATAGCTAGGATTTTCTTGTTTCTATCTTCGTTTAGGACTTGGTTTTGAATCAATCTTGTAGTTAGGGCTTGATTTCTTGTTTTAGTTTTGATTTAAGGCTAGGTTTCCATAAAGATTTTTGGCTGTATAGGGCAACATTTTTAATTGTATAATGCGATTTTTTCAACTTGCTTGCGATTTCATTAGTTTATATTAAGATACATAATAATGCGGGAGGAATTTACCAAGAAATTTCAAATCAATTTCTAATATGCAAAATAACATAAAAATAAAACAAAAACAATCACTAGCCTTCTTCGATCTGAGTGCAGATTAAAAACTAACCGAGTAAAATGGATTGACAAGGTAATTAAAGTAAAATTGTTTAACGATTCACTAACGGGTTGTAATAATAGGGCTAAACGATCCATAAACAGGTTGATGAGCTGAAAAAAAATTACAATCAAAATGTAAGTTAGTTGCAAAGATAACTAAAGGATTGAAGGGTTTTAAATGAGTTATAATAAACTGGTTAAACAGATCAAAAACGAAGTTTATAAAATAACTAATTAATTGTTTTACTATAATTGTAAACAAGTTGATTTATTTTATTAAATGAATTAGACATGTCAACCTAAATATGATGTTTTATTTGAACCGTAAAATAGGTAAACTTAAATGCTAACAATTTATTAAATAGGATATACATGTGGAAACCAAACTGATTATCTTTTGTTATGTTTTAAGGGGATAGACACGTGCCGACCCAATACTAGATTATTTTGTTGTCTTTCGAGTTATATACTTATGTCAGATGTTAAACAGTCGCGACACACGAAATTAAAAACTCATTTTTTGTTTGATCATCTCTACTCAATGATTAATAAAGCATATGCGCATCTTTTAGAATTATATAAAACAAAATTGACTTTTGATTTCTTAGAAATATGTGAAAAGACTTGACTTTCGAGAGATACCAACGACTAATAACATGAATTGCTAGGCATCGGGCAAGCCTAGCATATATGTCTTTAGATGTGTCAATTGGATAAATATGCCATGTATGTCTTTAGACGTGTCAATCGAACAAACATATGAACATTCCGTAGAGAAACGTGACACTTTGTATGCTTATCTAAAGAAACAGACATGACTTCATGCAGCAGTCATAGGTTTTCCATGACCAAAGCTGTCGCAAATGGAACACAAAAATTCATTGAATCAAATCGAATTCGAGTTAATTAGGATTTTAAATTCAAATTCAAATTCAAAAAAGATAAGTTGAATATAAATCTAATCCGAAAATTTTCAAGTAGCATTCGAATTCGATTCGTTTAAGAATTCTAATTTCTTTTTTTTCTTAGCAAATAAGATAATAGTTAATTGAAAAATATTTTCATAAATTATTCCAAAGTTAGAATTTCAGATGATAAAAAATAAAACAAGCATAACGACATAAGTCCATTACATAAAAAGTATTCCAAGGTCTAAATGTATCAAAAGTTACCGATTTATTTTAAATATATCAAAAGTACGTTACCGATTATGATTTAAAATTTTAGATCTAAATAATTATATAATAAAAAGTAAATTACACGGATGGTCCCTGTGGTTTGGTTAAAATTTTAGATTTGATACTTAAAGTTTTAAAATTATGAATATAGTCCATAATGTTATAGTTATCTTTCATCAATTGTCCCTACTCTGTTAGTTCAGTTAGTAATGTTAAATTTGTCAAAATAACTATTTTACTTGTGGGGATCACTAATGAAATTTACATTTTATTTTATTATATATATGTTTATTATTTAATACACAAATAAAAAACATTTTAAAAAAATATGTAATTTTAAATGTTTGGTTTATAAATTTTTTTAAACCAATATGCGGGGGTTTTTAAACCTTTACAAAAATATCTTCTTTATAAAAACGTTTACAACTAAATTATTTTAAAAAAAACTAAGAATTAGTTTAAGAAAAGATGGTTTAAAAAATGATTGGTTTTAAAAAAATAACTTTAGAAAACCAACCAGTTAAAAAAATTTAAATAATCAGATAGTTTTAGAATGACGTATAGAAAACGAATGGTTTAAAAACCGAACATTTAGAAAACATGTTTTAAAAAGTTTTTTATTTGTGATTTAAAACGTACTTTATTAAATAATAATCTTATTAATAAAGAAATTATAAAAATAATATAAAAAAATAAAAAAATTTGAAAAACAAAAATATAAAATTTTCTTTAATAAAAATAATGCTATAGTTTAAAAGGTAAATTAAATATATGGTTAATGCGAGTAAAATGTTAATTTTTACGACATTTAACATTAGTAACTCTTAACTAACAGAACTATAGACCATATATGAAAGAGAAAGAAATATTAGGAACTATATTAAAAGATTTTAAACTTTAAGGACCAAATCCAAAATATCAACATAACCACAGGGACCATCCATGTAATTTACTCTATAATAAATAAGTGTAAGTGTGTGTATTTCTAATTTATATTTTTAATCGAATCGAAAAATCACAAATTCATAATTCGATAATTAGATTTTGAATCCAATTAAAAAATCACAAATTCACAATTCGATAATTAAACTTCATATCGATTTATTCGATTATTTAACATCAAATAGAATTTAAATTTGAGTTTTAAGAATCCGATTTAAATATTAAATCGTACTAAACAAAAGCAAAGCCATGCTAGATCTTTTACCTTTCGGGTCAAGGTTATACTCCACCGCAAAAGCTCTATGCATTATTTTGTTTTTGTAATAATATATTATTGATAAAAAATATAAAATGGTCCATCACTCCGTCTCAAAAGCTTTTAGAGCATTCAGAATGTATTATTTAAAAATATGTGAGTGCGTTTTTTATATTATAAGAAATGATTTATTCACAGTGGATTACTTAAAAATATGTGAGCGTGTTTCTAATATTATAAGAAATGTTTTAATTGGTTGTTAGTGGATTAAAAAGAAAATATTAATGTTTATATGTTTATTTGAAAAAACACTGTTTAACACTTATAAATTTTTTATATTTTAAAAAATGATTATGATTGAACAGTAAGAAAAAAATAATGATAAGGTTATAAAAAGAATCATTTAATTGTAAAGAATGAGAAAAAAAATTAATAATTTTTCATGTAGTTATATGTAAAAAAATAGAGATTTAATTGTGAAATGCTCTTAGTCACAACAAAAAAACATTAATCAACTACATCGATACCACCACAAAGATTTGCAAACAAACACCAACTGTTATTCAACTATTATTACTATGTAAATAAGAAAAGTACAACATATAAAGCACGAAGGACAACAACAGTCACCTCCTTTTAAGATCATTCTCAAGGAAGACGAAAGAGCCCTTCCATCTCCGCCGTCAGCCACTGGCACTCTTGGTGGCGTGGGGCGGTGCTGCAGGGGCAGAATCGTCATCGTTCTTGACAAAACTCAAGAGATCACCAGCTCTCGAGGCTGCAGAAGCTACAGTTTCTGCAATCCCTTCAAAAATCTGAGCTTTAATCTTCCCCCTTCGCGGCGGAAACGCCGTCGTGGGTTTCTTCACCGGCGGTGGTGTAAAAGAAGCCGCCATGGATGAACCAATTACACAAAAGTTACAACCAGAACAGAAGCTCCAAATTGATGAAATTTTAGTAGAATGAAGCAGAAACGACTGAAATTTGATGCCAATTGATCGATTAGATGCGAAAGATGAAACGTAATCGGGGATGAAAAACAGAGGATCGGAAATTGAAGGTCAAAATTATGGGACTTTTTGTACCAAAAGGAGGAGGGAGAGGGTTACAACGGTCATGATGGGTGATAAGATTAAGTATGGTTGTGAGGATGATTACTACGGTGTTGTGTTGGTGGGGATTTATAGGGAGATGATCTAAGGGTTGTAAGTGAAGAAGAAGAAGAGGTGTATGGTGTATACTTGCGGTGCAAGGTAAAGAGGCATCACACCTCCACACTTTAACTCTCTACAAGTGTTGATGACTTGTTATCGTTCATCATTCTAGACGTTTGGATTTTGATTTTTATATCATGTAATCTTTTTTTTTCATTAAAAAAATAACTAAAAGTGGAATTATATTTTTTGTATCAAAATTTTCTATTTTCTCTAAAGTATTAAATAATTATATTACTAATAGTATTGCTTAGTTTTATTTTCAGATTAAAAATAGTTTTAAATAAATTTGATTTTTATTAATGTTATTATTAAATAAATAATTTTTTATAAATAAATATTTTTCTAAAATATTAAATTTTTTAAAAATATTAAATATTTTTAAAATTTATGTTTTTAAAAAGTAACCTTTTTTTAAATCAAATATAAATATATTGAGAATTATGATAAGAAAAAATTTTAAAAATTATATTGTTTTAAAATGTTTTGTTTTAAAACAAATGTTTAATTTATTTTTTAGAAAAAAACTAAAAAAGTTTAAAAAGTTGATGGGTAGGGTTACAGTAAAATGATATTTAATCTAAAAATTCTAAAATGAATTGTGGATTTAACACGTATTATTTTATTCTTTTTAAAAAGTGGATATTTTGTTTATTGTGTCAAATACGTCAGCTTATTATATATTATACGCTCATTGTGTTATATGTTTAAAATCATTTGCTATAGATAATATAAACTTGTTATTTATCATTGTGTGTTTATAATTCGAAGTGCACAATGATATGTACTTTCACCAATGTATTTATCAAAACTCATAGTATTGAAGATAAGACAATGAGTTATTTTTGTCATTCTTTTTTATAAATTATATAAACTTGTTATTATCTATCATTTTATTTATAAATACAAATAAATAATAATGTTATTTAACCAATGTATTTTTTAAAATTCATAGTGTTCAATATAACACAATAACTATCAAAAAAAATATAATGAGAGATTATATTATTTTGTCATTGTTTTTAATGTATTAGATTAAAAACTTATTAATTTATTATTGTGTTTTACATACTAGATATGCGTAAGATGTTATTCCATCATTATATGTTTTAGAATTAATGATTTTAGTAAAACATAATAATATTCAGAAAAACATAATAACTAACAAAAATACATAGTAACCTACGCTAAAGATAAAGTGACGAGCAAAGAGCATAAAATGTAAAACTAATTATTCTCTTTCTATATAACAATACTGTACATGATAAAAAGATAAAAAAAAAATATTTGTTTTTATGATGTAATTTTTATTAAAAAATAATATTATATATAAAAGTTATAAACGTGTAAAAACAATAAGAAAACTTGAAAAAAATCAACAAAAGTGGTTATAACTAAAATACCCATCTAACAAATTTTTTCTCTACAATTTAATCTCAACTATTGATTAAGTAAATTGATGGTTGAGATTACTTCTTACACTTTTAATTTTAAGAGCATTTTTATTTGAATATTTTTGAAAAGTTGATATCGTTGTTTTATTGTTTATAATCTATACTTATATGTAATTTCAATATCTTAAAATATCATTTTATAATTAATAAATTTTTATTTTATTTAATATTATATTTATTTAATTTGTACAATACACGGATTTACTAAAGTTATTTGTTTTATATACTTTACATTCAGTATCTATTATAAAATTATACAAGAATTTGGGTATGATTAGAAGAATAAACAAGTTGATCAATTACTTTTGTTCTTTAAGAAAGTTTCAAATAAAAAGTCCTCAAAAAGTAAAAAATATAACAAGTAATCTCAACCATTCATCTCCTTAATTAATAGTTAAGATTATTTTTTTATAATTTTTAGTTTTAGATCACTTTATCTTTTAAACTTTCTTTTATAATTATAGCTATATAGCATAATATATTACTTAATTAATTGCTACAGACATTTTTAATGAATGTTTATATGTAATAATACATTTTATTATATTAATATAAGTAAATGACTTCATTTGCTATTGTAACTTTAATCAAACCTCATGTATTGCTTTGTCAATCTCTAATTTAGGGTTGTGTTTTACTTTGGCTAGTATAATTTGGCGTTATTTAAAATATTAAAAAGGCATTTTTCTAGTGATATTAGCTGCTCGATTTGTTTACACTAGTAACACATTAAGTTTACACCAGTAACTATAATGTGTGAATTATTCTTTTTGATTTACTTTATTTTCTTTAAAGAAAATTGATTCATGAATTATTAAAATTGCTAATTTTGAATATTGTGACTACCCAAAAGTTTAAAAAGTTTTCTATTATCATTCATTGAATATGATGACTATTAACCAAGCTATACTTTAGTGTTTAGGTTATGTTCGTTATTAGTTTGTTATTATAGATTAGTTTGATAGTTAATATATTCAAGCTTGTAATCATTATCGAACTTAAATAGGTCATCAACGTACATTGATGTATGTATATGTTGGATTGGTGTTAATGAGAAGATAGTGATTTCAGACAAATTATCATAATATTAGAGCCACTTTGTTAATAGCTAAACCTTAAATTTTTCAACCTCTGTCATTATTTTTCTCTGTGCCAATGGCAACCTCTTTCTTGGCACCAGTTGTAATCAATCATAGCCTCCTACTAGCCTTCTGGGTCACTTCATCCTTCCTTAATCCTCGCCTACTATGGATCCCAACTCTCATCTAGCAATACTATGGATCCCAACTCTCATCTAGCAACCGTTATCACAAATATCCAGAATTTTATTTCGTTCACCCTCGAGATGGAATGTGGCCAATATAACTCTCTGGTAGAACTATTTAAAATCCACTGTAAATCCTTCCTTGTTAATGATCATCCTAATCCCCGAATCACAAGACCCATTATCCCTCCCCCCTTTCCTCGTCCAAAGCCCTAGAAAAATCTAATTAAACCCCTGGCCCCCGTGAAAGATTACTTCTCAATTTACATCTCCGTCCCGAATCACAAGACTCATACTCCCTCCCCCCGTCCTCATCTAAAGCCCTACAAAAATCTAATTAATCCCCCGGCCCCCGTGAAAGATTACATCTAAATTTACATCTCCGTCCACCTTTGAAACCATTACTCAAGACTTGTGGCAGTCAGTGGCATCATCTTCTTGGTCACTTGATGCCCTATACTTTAGCTTTCCTGTTTGTCTTTTAAGTCCAGCCCAAAACTCAGAAAATATTTGCATACACTCATAAATTTGAACTTATTTTTCTTCAAGGATTTCTTAGTAACTGAAAGTTAACATTCCTTAGTTTTTTTGATGAAATGAGGCCAACATTGAGCTATTTTTCAACTACGCTGCCGTCCACCCTCCTTCAAGTCTGTTTTTTGGTGTCTAGCCTCCAACGTCACCTGAAATCTACCTACAATAAGTTACGTTGTTTAGATCAGAAGGTGAATACTGACGGGTTTTAGAGTGCAGAAGTTTCAGATTGACAGACCAGATAGTTGATTTCAATTTTCTGCGTAGTGTTTTGGCCATATAAACAGTTCACGTCATCGAAAACTAACAGTATTAACTCTCAGTTAGTAAGAGATCATTGAAAAAAAAAAGATCAAAGTTGGGAGTGTCTGTAAATATTTTTTGAGTTTAGATCAATCTAGCCCAAAAATTGAAAGTTGCGATTATTAAAATCTAATAACCCTTATTATTTTGTTACTTATAGATTAGTTTGGCAATTAATATTGTGTTAAAACTTGCTATCATTATTGAACTTAATGACCATAGGTCATTGATTTACACTATATATATTGGATTGATGTTAAAGAGAAGGCAATAATCTCGTACAAATTATCAGTTTTTGTTCAGAAAATCTAAAAGTGATTGAAAAATGTGTTTGCTTCGAGGGTAATTGACGAATTTTAATTTGTTTGTGTGAGGGGCAATTCCAATAAGACCATGGGGTTGCCTTTGTGTTAGCTCACGATGCTGTGGAGTGATTATGATATATACAGTTATGTGGTTAGTTGTACAATTTGCCTTGTGAACAATGGTGTTTCACTGTTTGTTGTGTAATTACTAAACAAAAAATCATTAAAATAAACATGAAAACTAAATAAACATGTTAATTCAAACGGTCTAAAAGCTAATGTCCATTTCTATAGTTTTATGATTAATAAGTTTATTTTGGTGATGTAAAAAAATCAATTAAAATTTGAACATGCTATAATCAGCTCTAGTTTTACTTTAAGCTTTCTATTCACTTTCAAACCTCACCAAATACTCAAACGTGTTCAATTTGTTTGCAGCATTCAATAGGGATCACTATCACTCTTCAATGGTCAAAATCAAGTGGCCTCTTGAAGATGTTAAACAATAATATTTTAATGATGCTTTTTGAAAATAGTAAATATATTCTGTTTCATATGACTCAATATAAATAAACTTATAAAACTATAAAACGTAAATTAAAATTAAAAAAGTGTGTACCTCGTAATAATTTTCTAATTGTTGTATTATAAAGGAGGTTGTGCATAAAAGATGTAAAAATTTATTCTAATCGTTAACCTAATTAAATGGCACATCTCCAATGTTACAAACTACTCCATTGTTACAAGCTAAATGTCCAATTTTGATTCCACTTAGGTCGGTTTTATGAAAGTAAAAGATCTAGTTTTAACTCATCTTTAGAATATTAGTTGTTCATAATACTTACAAATAAAATAGTATTTGTAACTCTTACAAAAGTAGCTTATATAATATTTAAATCAATATGATCGTCTAGGCTTATCATAATGCAACGATTTGGGTATAATCATGGACTTTCTCCTGTTTTAGTATGTGCCTTGCGTGTTAATCAAATTACTAAATTATTAATTTTATATCGTTGATTGCATATTAAAGTAATGGCTTGTTAGTTTTCTTTGTTGTAAAAAAGTAGTTAATTGGCATTTATGTACGTTGATCCTACATCAATGATATGCTTACTTAATATAACAATAACCTTTTTGATATATTTTATTATAAAATTGGTTACATTTTTCTCGTAGGTAAGTAGATATATAATAAACAATTCTTTTTGTTTAGGCTCACATCTTCAAATCATCAAAGTCAAACAACCATCATCTAAAGCTCTATATTATATTAGTTTTGCCTCATCATATTATATAGTTTTAGGTTGAGGGCCTAATTAAAGAATATAGTAATATTATAAAGATCTTATATGTGATTATTTTAAAATTTTGTAACATTTAATATTAACATCTGATTCATACAATACTAGAGATACTTGATACATATCGATTCTATACTCTTCAATCGCTTGAGTCCATTTCCGTTGGTTTATGTAGCAATGAATTTGCCATTAACATTCATTGAATTGACTCTATGCCCTACTAAATGGAAAATAAACGTAAATAATCACTTTAACCAAACAATTTACCTATATAGTCATGTAATTATATTATAAAATTATCTTATCGGTTGCCTATTAAGAAACATCATTCTGTAGAATTTTATTCAAATAAGTCTTGACATGTTCAAGAAAACCGGAATTACAAATTTAAAGACTTCATGTTGAAGAAATTATTGTATATAGTACTTGTATCGTATTTGTTAAAATATTATATTAAGTGTCTTAAATTTTGAAACAAGTTTCTCTTCCTCAAACAATCTATATAATAGTATAGATAATATAAATATGAATTATTATTATCATTATTATTATAAAAATATTTAGTAATTAAACCATGTTGAAGTTCATATTTTGTTTTTGTTTTTTCTAATTCCAGATATTATGCAACAAAGAATTAAACCATCTAGATGCCTTGTGCATAGGGCTGTGTACGGATCAAATGAAAACAAACGATGCTTTGTTCGTGTTTGTTATTAAGAAAAAAAAGTTGTTCATGAACTGTTCACGAAAATTTAACGAATGAGATTTCTTATTCGTGTTCTTTCATTTTGAAAATGAACTTACCAAACATAAATGAACACAAACAAATACAAACGAACACAAACAAAGACAAACGAACACAAACAAATGTTTATGAAAACAAACGAACACAAAGAAACACTTGTCAAACTATAACACAAACTTAACCTAATTATTCAAACATACTTGACATAATTATCATAAATATAATTACACAAAAAGTTTGTTAATGTTTAGATAAACTAAAGTTGAAAATTGTTAAATTGGAGAAGTTGAAGGAGACATTTTGTATAACTAACGTTTCATATTTTTAGCATTTAAACCTGTAAAATAAAAATATAAAATCTTTAAATAAATTAATAAATATAAGCGAACAAAAAGTAACACATTATTAAACTTTCACGAACATAAATAAACAAACATGACCTTTGTTTACGTTGAATGTCATATTCGTTCCTTTTAATTAATGATTGCAATTTTCTTATTCGTGTTCGTTTATTTATTAAACGAATGGACATAAACAAACTTTCGGTAGAACAGTCACGAACTATTTTCTAGACGTTTGTTTTGTTTACGGCATTACTTGTATATTTGAAGTTCATTATGACATTTATCACGACCTTTTTATCAATTCTCGATGAAAACAACCTGTTCTACCGTCCTTAAATAGAATCAACCAAACAATGCTACACATTCATGAAAAGTTTGTTTTTCTTTTCTGGACTTTCTGGCCAAAATCACTCTAGCAAGTATGTATTTTTAAGGTTCTAGTCTGTAGTCTTAAACCATGATGTTTTGGTTTTCTGGGCTCCACTTCTTCTTCTTCTTCTACTTTTTTTTTTTTTTTTTAATTTTATAGAGCTATTTTATATGTTATATAACTTTTCCCAGAGAAAAAATATACGAGGCCGAAGGCTAGCGGTAATGCTATTGCTTGTCATCCAATCGACCTAGTTTCTAGCCTTGGAGTCTCCTTTTCTTGTTTGTTATATTTAAACAACGTTTGGAACTACTTTTGAGAATACCTGAATGAGTTTTCTTGAAAAGCATACCAGTCGTACACATTGGTTTTTATGTTTTAAGCTTGACTCGCCTATAAAAACTATCAAAGATAAAACTAATTATTATGAGACAACCGCGCTAGTCATGTTTAAATATAATATCTTAAAAATCCTAAACCCAAACTATCAAAAATCAAACCATTAAACCAGAATGTCTTCGACCCTTTTCTTGTTTGTTATTTTTCCTTTCATTTCTTCATTAACTTTTTCATTTATTTTACAATAGGTTAAGTTTTTTATACTTCTTTTCTTTGATCTATTTGTTCATCTAATTTTTTAATTAAATGTTTCAAAATGATGAAGGAGTTATAGGAAACTTTAACATATCCGAATATTAATAATATATAACACTAACAAATTCATCTATATAATTAATTTAAATATGTTTGCATTCAATTTTAGTTATAATGAAAAGTGAGTTATCTTTGCCTGTAAAGAAAAAAAAAACTACACAAATAAATGATTATACAAACAAATGAATCATTTTTGTAGTTCTCGTAAATACTAAGGAATCAATTTTACACACAAAATTATTATTTAATATTATTTATGATACATACATCATACAAAAATACAAAGAAAAGATTACAACCAAAGTCAGCTAACAAATTCTTCTTCAAATAATGAAGAGATAGAACACCAATATTTTTACTACATACATAATACCACAAAACACAAAAACTAAGGATCTTTCTCATGGATAACACCACAAAACACAAAAACCATCCGCCACCATCTTCACCATCAGCCACCACAAGTCATGCCGGTTTTTGGTGGCGTTGCGGGGGCAGTATCGTCATCTTTCTTGATGAGACCCATGATATCAGCAGCTCTAGAGGCTGCAGAAGCTACGGTTTCTGCAATCTCTTCAAAAATCTGAGTTTTGACTTTCCCATCTCTTGATGGAAAAGCCGTGATGGGTTTCTTCATTGATGGTGTTGAAAAAGAGGCCGCCATTGATGGAACAACAAGAAAAGAGCTTATAATTAGAAGATTCTAACGGGTGATTGTGAATTTGTGATGATAATTATAGCAAAATGAAGGCAACTAACGGAGAATAATAAGAAAATATGAAGGATTTGAGCAAGAAAGATGAAATATATAAAGATCGATTGTTGTGAAGAATTATAAAGATTGAAGTAGAAGATGAAAACTATGCAACCTTCTGTATCAAAAACAAAACAGAGAGGGTTACAGAGTCTTGATGAAGACACGTGAAAGAATTTGATTATAGGTTGTAATGGATAGAGCCAAGGGGATTGGTATTTGTAGAGGTTGTTACAGGGGTGCATATTGAACAATATGTTGAACATAAAGGACGAAAGATGTAAAAGTAGTTATATGTGGGGCCATAAAGTTATGGCAACCGGATCCTAAAGAATCTATAAGGGAGTTAGATTTGGTCCGCCGTCTTAAATGTTAGTAAGTCAAGATTTCTTCTTCACCAAGCTTTTACACACACCGACACACATACACATATTCATAAGTGACAAATGCTCATACGAGTCATGAGTTATGGCAATTATATTCAAACTCATTCACGCTTTGCTCTTAATCTAATTCATTTATCTTCAACAGGTTTTAAAATTTCAATCTTTAATTTAAGGAGGAATGAAGGATCACTACACAAGCAATCGTGTTACCATTCTGATCGTTATCATAGCAACAGAATAATCAATTTAGTAGGCGTAATATGGATCAAAGCATTAGTATATGACATGCTAAAATAGTTTACTTAAAATGCTTAAAATAATAATATAAATAGGTTATTGTCGGAAGAAGACTTGCGGGTGAATATACGCTGGGACTTTTGTGCGTAAGTCATCATGAAAGTGTTTAACAAGGGTGAATGTTCGTTGACTTGTAATTATATGGTATAAATACGAGTTTATTGTATTCGTTGGGGTTTGCAATTTCTCAGGAACTTTTGTACGACTATCATATCGAGACATCATATTGACAAATACAAAGCAATAATATTATTTACATTAATATATTTTTGTGTTTGAATACAAGTACATGATGTATGTTATACCATATCTATAACCTTTAATAAAGCAATGTTTTTTTTTTTTTTTTTTTGCCACTTGTTATTCTCTTAAACCATTTTTTTGCCACTTGTCATTTTTCTACACATGCCCACATTAATTTTCTCTCCAAAATAGTATTATAAGAACTAAATAATCATACAAATTTCTCTCTATTATTAAAAATGAATCTTATTAATTACTATATTTCTCTCTCTTATCTAAATTTTTTTAAAATCAAACAATCTTTTTATCTTTTAATTAAAATCTAAATAACAACAAACTAAAGTTTTATATAAAATGAAATTTTCTAAGACACTAAATATTTTTTAAACAAAATATTTTAAATCATTTTGTTTTTGAAAAAAATTATACACAGGAGAAATATTTTAAAACAGTCTTATTAAAACAAGCAGAATAATTACAAACCAGAGTTTTAAAAAACAAGATTTTTATAAAAAAATATTTTTTATATAAAATACTTAAAACAAATGTTTAAAAAAAAACTATTTAGATAAGAGAGTTTAAAAATGGTCTAATCGTTTTATTTATTGAACTATTACATATATATAATTTTAATTATATTTTACATTAAAATATTATACTGTAACTATTCTGTTTATTTTACATATATATTTTACATTAAAATTTAATCCGTTTATTTAATAGGTTTTTAGCATATCTATCTATCTATAAAAACTAAAATAAGCGTAAAACAATTCTAAACCTCATTATACTTACTTACTCATTTCTCTATATTATTAATAATAATATTAAATACTAATAATATTACTCATACCATTTTTAAATTAAAAAAATGCATAATTTAATAAATTAAAAATCTATTTTTTATTAAAAGCAAATTTTGAAAAAACAAAATTGTTATAAAAAACAAAATACAACGAAATTTTTTTTAAGAAAAATCATTTTTCTTATAACAATATATTTAAAAATCACAATTTTTTTATAAAACAAAAGTTTAAGAAAGATACATTATTATTTATTTACTTAGCTATTTATATGTACTTATAATCATATTTTATATTCAAGCATGATTTTATAAGACATAATTTTTATTAATAATTATTTAATATTTTATTTATTCAATCCGTGTATAACACGGGGACTAACCTAGTCTTATATATACTATCACAAATTGACCAAGTCAATTTGTGATAGATTTCAGAGTAATTTCATTGTATTTTAGGTTAATTACGATTGACAAATTATATCAGAGCCTTGTGCTCTTGATTCAAAGGTTATTCAAGTTAGAGGTGTACAAACCGGGATTTTTTTTTGAAACCGGTTTGGGGTCCAAAACGAAACCGGTTTACGAAACCGGTTTGGTCCCAAACCGGTTCGGGTTCTAAACCGGTTTGGCAGAAAAAAATCCCAACGGTTAGGGTCGGTTTGGAAACCTGTTCGGGCCCAAATCGATTTGTTTTTTTTTTTTAATTTTTGTTTGCGTTATAAATTAAATAAACAATTAAGCGTTAAAACACAATTTTTATACAAAATTTTTAAAAATTATAACATATTAATATACACAATGAAAATACACAATTTTAAAAATTAAAACATATTTAAAAATTAAATAAACCTATAAGATGCATTTACATATTAATTGTATGAATTAAATAAACCTAAAAAAATATACACAAATTTTATTTGTAAAAATTAAAACATATAAAATTAAAAACATTACCTAATTGTTTTTAAAAACAAAGTACACAATTTCAAATTAAGTACCCAATTTAAAATCAAAGCGAAATATATAATATATAAAACATATAAACAATTCAAACAACATAAAAGTTTAAATAATTGTTTTTATAAACAAAACATTTAGCCTAGTCGCTCTCTATTCGTTCGTTGCATATTTCGATACTTTATTATTCGCGATCAGAACCGGAGCTGTTGTGAAGATATTTATCATATGCCGCTTCATCATCGGTCATTCTGGTTGTCAATCCACTCTCTACATCGTTCTCGTATAATTCTGCTTCATATTCCAGTTCTACTTCAATTGAGCATTTGTCTTGTACTCTTTCCGCGACATCCAAATAATTCTTAAAGCAAAATGACATTTCAACCGCTTAGGGAGTGAGTCGAGTTCGTCGTATCAATATAATCCTGCCACTAATAGAAAAAACAGATTCCGAAGCTACCGTCAAAGCTTGGACAGTTAGTAAATTTCGGGCCATGGTGGATTGGATGGGAAATTGATCTTCCTTACCTTTCCACCAAGCAAACAAGTCAAAATTTCTAAAATCTTGTGGAGTCATGGTGGATAAAAAGTTTGTTCCACCATACCTCTCGAGTTCACTACTCAAAGTGTTACCACGTTGGCATTTATTACATTCATCTCTTAAAGTATTATATAAAGCAAACATGGATCATTTGAACTTTCAGCATGTGCCGCATGCCTCAATGACTCATGGATGTGTGATGATTCACCATATTTTAATAAATAAGCATCAAACATTTTTTTCTAATTGTTGGTTAAAAGTAGCTTTTAAACTTTGACCATAAAATAGGCTTTCTTCTTCTAAATCCAAATTAAAAGTAATTTATCAAGTAATGTTTCAACCTTCGAAACATTTAAACAAGTGTTTAACACAGCGACACATGTAATAACCGGAGGCATTTCTTTAAAATACTTTTTAAGTTTTTCTTTCATTGGAGTTATCATATCCGAATAACGTCTACCCCTAAACGACATCTCGTTTAATTTTGAAGTCACTAAATAAATTTGGTGAAGTACTAATGGACTAGTTGGAAAATAAACTCTAGAAAGACAAGTAGTTGCGTTTTTAAAAATTTGAAGCATTTTGCTTATTTCTTAAATAACGGACAAACCCGATTGATGGTAAGTATTTGCCTTTCCACGACTTACCAAACTATTATGAAAGGCTATTAAGCTTTTTTTTTGTTCAATAACCTTTTCAAACATGTTACAAATGGAATTCCATTGTGTAGGTACGTCCCAATTCGAAATTAAACATTTGGAATTTGCGTCTTTACAAACTTGTGATATCTACTATATCTTTGGTTATTGCTAAAAATGTCACGTAACATTCTTTTAAAATCATTTTTTATTGTTTCAATTGTTCTTAAACCATCTTGAACGACTAAGTTTATGATATGCGCAACACATTAACTATGAAAAAACACACCGTCACAAATTGGTTTATATTCTAATTTTAGATGATTTATCGCAAGCGTGTTATTTGACGCATTATCAAAAGATATAGAAAAAATTTTTGTTTTCTAATTTATACATTTTAATAATTTTATCAATAAGATAAAAAATGTTTTCACCGGTGTGATGATAATCAAACAATTGAAACGCAATCGTATGTTTCATCATTTGCCACGAATCGGATTCAACCCAATGGGCGGTGACACAAATGTACGAGTCCGGTGAACCGTGAGAGGTCGATCAAACATCACTAGTTAAGTTAACACTGGTTTGTAAATTTTCAAAATAAGATATTAATTAATTTTCAGCTTTTTTCCACATTTTTAAACAATCTATTCGAATAGTAGCAGAACTTACATCGGTGTAACGTGGTTGGAGAGTTCTTTAATGAGTCAAGTCAAACGTTCGTTATCGAGATTTTTGAATGGCAAGCTTTCTTGAATGACAAAATGGGCTATTTACTCCCGAACCGCATCAACGTTATAAGCCCAAATACTTCCTTTATTTGTCATTGAAGCTTGACCTTGAGACGGTTCACCTTTCAACACCTTACAATATTTATGCTCAATATGGTTTTTCAAGGTTGTGTTTGCATCTTTTTTAAAAACTTATGGCAAAACTTGCAACGAGCTTTGCTCGGACCGCTAGCCATTTAACATAAATCGTAATTGCACCATATTCTGTGGTTCCTATTCGTAGGAAGGATTGCTACCACCACGTTGCTTGAAGACACATCACAACCAATGGATGATTAAGCACTTAATGAAGCCATTTGAGAGTTTTTTTTAAGAGGACAAAATTATTGAGCGTTTTTGTGATTTTTGAGAGTAGAGAGCGTTTTAAGTTGTTGTAGTTCAACCAAAACATCCAATACATATATATACTAACCTAATGGGGGTATAATGGTAAAAAAGCCACTAAAAACAGTCAAAAAACCCCTCTAACGGCCAAATAACTGCTATATAGCCGTTATATAACGTCTAGTTTCTGAAACTAGTTTGGAACCGGTTTGGGGTACATGTTTGAGAACCAGCTTGTATACCGTTTAGAAACCGGTTTGTATACGGGTTTCAAACTGGACCAGTTGTGAAAACAGTTTGAATGAAGGACCCACCAAACCTATATGGAAAAGCCAGGTTTGGCTGGGTTGAAATACTTATTAAGGCTACATGAGCATGCTGTTTAACTCCAAACTTTCTATAACATTTTGGGCTGAAGCAGTTAGCATTGAGTGCTATGTTCATAACAGAGTGTAAATAATTAAGACACATGGGAAAACTTTTTATGAATTGTGAAATAAGAAAATACTATTCATAGGGTTTTTACGACCTTTTGGATATATATGCACTCTCTTCAACACTAAATATCATCTCTCCAAATTTGCTATTATCATTATTTAACTTAAATAGGTCATTATTGTACAAAATATGTATTGGATTGATGTTAATGAGAAGGCAATAATTTTAACAATATTATCAGTTGTTATTCCATTTTGTTCGGAAAATCTGAAAAGGATTGAAAAATATGTCTGCTTTATGGTAATTTACCAATTTAATTTTGTTTGTGTGATGAATAATTCCAATAAGACCATGGGGCTGCCTTTGTGTTAACTCACGATGGTGGGGAGTGACTATGATATGCACAGTGATGTGGTTAGGTTGTACGATGTGTCTTGTGGACAATGATGTTTCAATGTTTGTTGTGTAACTATTAAACAAAAAATCATTAAAATAAACATCAAAACTAAATAAGAATGTTAATCCAAATGGTCTAAAAGCTAATGCCTATTTCTGTAATTTTATGATTAACTAGTTGGATCCCATACTGCGCGTGTGATGATGGGCACCTAGGGCTCAGAGTACGGGTTCAGTGAATGGGTGCAAAGTGGAGACAACGCTAGGCCAAACTACGGAAACCTATTTCAAAAATCATCATAGCCTTCATGAACATGTATACAGTAACACATAACATATGTAGTGTATGAAGAATTAAGGGACAACACAATCACCACTAAAATAAACCATATAAAGCCAACCAACACAACTAAAGCAGAAGGTTGTGCTGAAAGATAAAAGGGTTTGCAAATCATAATTCTAATTGAAGATAACATGACTTAACCACCGATAGTGTTTGTAGGCTCAAAAACACAGCCTTGATGTGGCTACAATCAGAATGATGCACGCCAAAACATCGAATACTGAATTTTTATTCCATGTCATTGCCTCTTGATAGCCTTCGCGAACATGTATACAGTAACACACAACATATGTAGTGTGTGAAGAATTAAGGGACAAGTAAGCCACACAATCACCACCAAAAGAAATCACATAAAGCCAACCAACACAACTAAAGCAAAAGGTTGTGTAGAAATAAAAAAAGGCGCGCGTTGCGCGTGTGATGGAATAAATCATCGCATTCAACCGGCGTAGTCATTTTTCATTAATGAAACAGCCAAAAATATATAAATAGTATAAGAGGCTTGGAGAGGATAATTCTGTGGTGGCTGCAAACATTGTGTTTATTCCGCCATAACAACGAACATATCTTTTTTTATGTCATCATCACCTATAAAGTGGAGGCCCCCCAAATTTTAGAAGAATGAGTTGTGTCATCATCGATTAGATAATGTAACCATAACCAGCACAGTGATGTCTCAAACGAACCTAAGCCCATCATCATCGACGTAACATCATTACCATCATCAACACTGTTGCTCGGCAATCCAAAACCCATCATCATCGAACACTCACCAAATACATAAAACCAGCCAAACTACATCTCCAATAGACACAGAACCATCACCATAGAGAAACCAACACATCAGCACAAAGCCATATCATTGATAAACCAACAAATAAGTACAATGGCCACAAAATTTTAAATATTCCAACAAAAACCTAGACATCCAACCGAAACTCAAACATGCAACATTTATAGGTTTTAAACCAACAGGGAGCCTTTAAGGCTCACATGAACCATCATTTTCATCATCAACCTTGGTAGGAACATCGGTACTGGCACAACCTTGACAGAACAAAAATAACCCCCAAAAAGAAAACAAAAATATGCAGATGAGGCTTCAAATTCAGACACCTCAATCCAACACCTCAGACGAGGTATTGCCCATCATCATCGAATCGTTGGACCATTCAAAGAGAAAAAAAGGCAAGAATTCGTAGCAACAAAAAAAACAACAAACACCACATGACCAACAACCGGATAAAAGTGTTACCATAAAAATGGCAGCCACAACAATCACCACATCTCCGGCCAGAACAAAACCATCATAGCCTACCCGTTGCCGCCTAAGGATAACAAAAAGACACATAAGGCCGGTGGCGACGGCGGAGGCATGTCGGGAAAAAGACAAGACTAAAACGTATCGGCTTTGTAAACCGACTCCACCCACCAGAGAGGGGAGGTTAGGGTTTCCGTAGGGAAGAACGAAGGCATGCAAGCTGAACCCAAACCGAATGCGCCACCTCCACCGCCATCGCCACCCTAACAACTGAAATCGTCCACCTGAAGCGCCATCACGACCGACAGCCGGCCGACACACCGATGGTTTCCTCCATGATGGTGGAGGTGGGCGCAGGCGGCCCAGGCGGCGGAGGCGGTGTTGGTGGGAGCCGGTGGTAGTGAAGGCGGAAGGCGGCGAGGGTAAGGCAAAGGGATGATGCCGGTGGTTTCCGTAAATGTGGAAGTGAAAAGTTTTCTCATTTTTCCCTCTTTTAACTCATATGTGAGGGGGAGAAATATACAATCCACCGAAGTTGTGTGGGAAAACCACAAACACAAAAACGCCACTATTTCTCAAACTGCTTCTTTCATAGTATGTAATGATATAAGTTTATTTTGGTGATGTAAAAAGAATCAATTAAAACTTGAAATTGCTATAATCAGCTCTAGTTTTACTTAAGCTTTTGTTTCACTTTCAAACCTCACCAAAAACTCAAACGTGTTCAATTTGTTTGCAGCAAACAATAGGAATCACTATCACCCTTCGATGGTAAAAATCAAGTGGCCTCTTGAAGATGTTAAAAAAAAATCAACATCCTCAGGTAACCTTTTACAATGTGAATTTTTCGATTGATTGGTTAAAGAATCATCCTTTAACGATCGATTGTTTGGTAACATTCTTAAAAGTTTCGATTGGGTTTTTGTTCGATTTCATTGTGTAAACGACTACGTGTGATTCAGCGACACATCTATGCCTCTGATCTCTATTTCGCTTGGTTTGTGTTCTATTTTGCTTTGTAAACAACATCATATCCCTGTGTTTTGTCCTTCTTAAATATCGAAACCGCCCATCTTCTGTTCTTGAGGATAAGTTCTTGAGGCTTTATTTGTTTTTCTAAACCCTTTGTTTATTTATATTTGGCATCATCTTGTATGTATCAAATAATCATTATAAATATATCTACCAATAAACCATCAAAAATTATGTTTACCAAAACCATTCAGTCTTTTAAATATTATTTTCACGAGTAGATTAATATGAGAGAGGGTTTAGAAAATTAGTTTGTGGTTGGTTTGCTTTTGTTTCTTTTTTTCATTCATATATTGATCTGTTGATTCAATTATGGTTCGATTTGTTGGGGTTGCTTCGGTTACGCTATCCATGTTATTTGTTTGTTTAAACATCCTTCTGTTTGTTTCTTTTTCCAAAACCATTCAGTCTTTTGAAAATTAGTTTGTGGGTGGTTTGTTTTTGTTTCGTTTTTTTTCATATGTTGATTTCTTGTCCATATGAAAAACTTTCCCGTTTGAATTTTAAAACAAATTTTGATTTATTTTAATACTTCTGAATGTTTGTATTTTTTTTTATTTTGTGTTCCATATGAAGATTTCTTAGTATGATTTTTTGTTTATGTTTTGGTGTTGCTTTAAAGAACACATGGATGATATTTTGTTTATTATTTATAAAAACATTTGTAAATGTGAGTTACGACCTTGTAGAGCCATTTTTTACTGCTGATCTATTGTGTGTTTCAGAATGCCACATGGGGTTTTTTTTCTTGATTGATTGATTTTGTGTGACATCCGGTAATTTTCCGTTACCAAACTCCGTTAGTTTCGTTAGGTCTTGCATACACATCTCGTGAGCACACACTAGTGGTCATTGAACGTTGGTGACTTAATAACAATTATCTATGATAAATAGATGATGATCCAATTAATAATTTTGATTATTAACATGTGGTTATGTGATTCATGAACGTTAAGTGTTATTTATGGTTTTCGCATTATAACGTGACTACGTGTGATTTATGATTCATGTGTAGTGTTTACAAGTAGGGTTATATGACTATTGTTAGTTAATAATGATTCATGTTTTATGTGGTGAAAAATGATTTAAAAACATTTAAAAACAAGATTTACAATTTATATAAACTTAAAAGGGGTTAAAAGAGAAATTATATGTAAATATATATTTGGAAACCAAAAACCCTAGTCCCATTCCCACCCTTGGCTGTAACCTTCCCCACCTCCATCCCCTTTGGCGATTTTGATCAAGCAACCCACAAGAACACTCGATTTTGATTAGTTTCAATCATTCTAACGTGCAGCAAGTGTCATTCCTTGATCCTCTTACGATTAAAGGTAAGTTTTGATTAGTTTTTCATGATTTTGGTGTTAGAACAAACCTAGTTCGATTGGGTGTGATTAAACTCGAAATTGATTTTGTTGGATGATGTTTTGATGTTAGTTGTATTGCATTGATGTTAGTTTACGTTGATTATGCAAGAAATTCATGGTTTTGATGCGTTGTTCATACCTTGCTATAAGTAGAAACTTTTAGATATGAGATTTGTGGATTTTGATGAATTGATGATGTTTGTCATGTCTTGATGATTGTTATGGACTTGATTAAGTATATAGTTGATGAATTCATGAATGAATTGGGTGTTAGATGGATTTTGGGTGTTACTTTCCCAAAAGGGAAACTTTATTGATATGAGTCATTGGATTTTGTGAATTGGACATGTTTATGATACTAGAATCATGCTAGAATGTTTATTGATGACTTCTAAGGTGTTGAATTGTGTAAATTGGATCATGTGAATGTTGGATGAATTGCTTGAGAAATCTAGGATCCATAGGATATGGTGTGATGTTGGTTAAGGGTAGAGAATTATGAATCATGTTTGGGATTGTAATAGATCATTATGATTTATGTTAATTGGTATGAATTATGTTGGTTAATGTGATAATTATCGTCATACACGCGTGCGAATATGAGGCCCCTACTTAGTAGGATTGGCAGGGTTTAAGATGTGAAGTCGTGAGTGGCTTCACATGGCATGTGATGCACGATTAGATTCAATGTATGAATTGCTAGTTGTGATGTAATTATGTTTGTGTTGAGCATGATGTTGGGTTTAGATTTGCAAGTGTTGTATGATGAAATATGCTATATGATGATCTATGTTGGTATGATGATTTTGATAGAATCAAAGATTGACGATGTGATCTATGTGAAAAGCTTACATGGTAATAATGTGTTATGAGATGTTAAATTGATCAAACAAGAATTCAATTAACAAGTCACCAACGGGTCAAACGGGTCAACTAGGTCAAATGTGTCATTTTGGTTTCAAAACCCTAGGGTAAATGTGTTGTTGAGCACTTAGGGTTGTTGTGTTTCTCTGGTTGCACGTGCTTATGTACTCACATGTTCTAGGTAACCTTTGATGGGTTGTCTTTCCTCTCATTGCAAGCTTTGCACTTATTGTTGATTTGCACATCAGGTGAGTTCATGCCCCACTTTTAAATACTCTCTCTTGGGGGAGATAGCATACTTGTTTACAAATGCTTTACTATTATAAAATGTGCATAGTTTAACATAGTGTTGTATACCATTGAAAGAACTCACACTTTTGGTTCGTTAATTAAGGAATCTAGCGGGAAATCTTGGGTAGTACTACTGGGTCTGACAAGCCCCACCCGTATGATTGGAGGTCAAGCGGGTGCAATATTGTCCTAAACAACTAACAGCGTTAGCGTCATGACCTGGTATGTCATGGCGGGAGGCAAACAGACAAACACAGTCAGCTTCGATCGTGAAATCACTATGGTTATTACTTATGAATATAGACTAGCTGTCTATTTCAATGCATTATTTTTATGTTCTATAACTATCACTGATTATGTTAAACGCAAACTCTTGAACTCACCAACCATTGTGTTGACACTTTTAGTATGCTATTCTTAGGTCATTAGCTTTGGTTGCCAGTAGGAGCAAATCACGAGTCCAGCATGCATCTCAAACAAGCATATTTGACTTAACATTTGGTTTTGAATTTACTTTCTATAAACAATGGTTTGGCGCGTGTTTTGCCAATGTTACACTTTGAGTACCTTGTGTTTGATTTATTTACAAAACGCTTCCGCACAGTTTTAAAGTTTTAAACTATGAAATGTTTTAATGTTACATATAGTGTCGTTCTGAGTAACTAATGACTTGGATCCTGGTTTGTTCACACCCCTCGCGGTTAAACCCCGCACGTGGATTTTGAGGGTGTGACAGATTGGTATCAGAGCCATTGGTTATAGGGAACTAGGTTGCATACACTCTAGTCTATAACCGCACACAGTTAATTAGTTATTCGTTGCTTATCCTCTTACGGTATACTCATTGGCATACGCATCACGTGCACTGCAGTATGGCATCTTCTTCACGGGCTTTAGGTAAAAGGCTTACGCGATCTGATTCCCCTACTCATCATTCTGTACGCGAGTGGCCTTGACTTCCTTATCCTCCCGAGGAGATGGACTGGGATCAACCACTTGCTCTACCTGGACGCGATGCTCCGCGGGATTGGAGTTACTATCCTACTTATGTTAACCCGCCCATGAGTTGGCCTACACTACAAGGTCTCATGAGTTGGCAACTCTATGCCCTGGAATGATTAACCAGCCCATCAAACGAATTGAGCTCTATCTGCGTGGTCTAGTGCCAGAAATACAGAGCATGGTGACTGCTTCAAACCATTCAACAGGCTATCCTGTTAGCTCACAAGCTGACGGATCAGGCTGTGGAACAAGGCAAGCTACCCAAACGGGGGCTGTGGCAAGCGTGCCCGACAACAAGCGTAAGTGGGACATCTCTGTTGTAAGGCCCCGTTCCTGGGACACTCACCGTTGGACATCATTGCACATACTATTTCAAAATCACATAAAATCTATTAAACATTTACAGCGGAAAAATTTAACGAAACCATTTCATATATTAAAAAATACTGTTTACAACATTATTACATTACAAATCATCGTCTGGTTTCTTTACTACACAAAATGGATGCCAATCAAAATTCTTGCCAAGTAGCTTCACCCCGTGCCATCCTCAGCAACCATTACCTGCCAACTGAAAATGCATAAAAGTCAGCGTTGCTGAGTGAGTTCTAGTTTTATAAAAATATATTACCTTTCATTCGTTAAAACCATTTCATACTTTCGCACGTGATCACACATCATACATACACATAGATAATAGCATTATTATCTTCCGTCATCGTTCTTTTCGTACTTATCGCACGTTTCGTACATTTCGCACGTTACATTTTCTTTCACTTCTATCTAGGTCCTGTCATATACTAAATCCCCCTCTTGGGCACGAAGCCAACTAATCTAGGGTTCAGCGACAAGGACCCCGTTTCGCACGTATGGAACTGTCACAAAGACTGATTCCCCTGTGTGTGAACCCTCATGGGGCAGCCAAAATTGCATGCTGTATGACACACAGTTAAGCTGACAACTCTCAAGGAGTTGGTGAACCTCCTTACATTTTGCTTGCAAGACTTTCATTTGTTCATTCATTATGTTCCACTTTCATTATCTTAGATCTTTCGCTTCGTTAAGATAATACTTTACATTCATTAACATAATCACACCACTTAAAGCCATGGAGTAATACATAATATGGAACATAAAGAAAACAAACCATAAACATGCATAAAAGCATCATATAATCATCGCATAACATCCCCGGAAACATCCCAAGTCATAGCCTAAAAGTCCTTCTTTCCCTAAAATTTCAGAAAATTTTCTAAGTCATTGGGCGCATGAGCACTATGCAGGCGCACGAGCACTATGTGGGCGCATGAACACATGGACAGATTTCTGGGAGCATGGATAGATTTCTGGGAGCATGGATACTATGCAGGGGCACGAGCCTGGTTTAGGCGCATGGGCACTTAGGCGTTCCAGCAGACTTGGACGCATGGGCATACTTAGGCGTCTGGGCATAATCTTAGGTGCATGGGCACTATTTGTGCGCATGAACCTTGGGCGTTTGGGTACTGTTTGGGCGCATGATTTTAGGCGCATGGGCACTTAGGTGCATGGCCAATTTTTTTCTAACTAACCTTAATTTCAGGCCCAAAATCATCAATCTAACCTGTTCCAAGCCTAGTTTCTAGCATACTAAGCATCAAACAAGCATAAAATCATGAACATAACTCAAAATCAACCCGAACATACACCCACCCAACAGGGCATACGGGTACTCACACCCAAATTTTATAAAAACGTTTAAACATGCATTTCCAGCCCCAAAATTAGTTAAGACATTTAAAAACGGGGATCGAGAACTCACATCTTGCAACTTCCGAGTAAGACCAAACCCGAATGCTTATGAGCTCAAACACCTAAAAACACCAAAACACACAACCGAACACACATACAAGCACATAAGCACATACCCGAAGCTGAAATGCAGCCAAGAACACCCCAAAATTAGAAAACTAACCTGAATTCCGACTTCTTCTTCTTCCTCTCTCTAGAACCGAGAGAATTCTGCTCTTTCTCTCTCTAAAATCCGATGGAAAGTTGATGGAACATGGGTGTGGGCGGCCACACCTCCTTTTGAACAAATTAAATATCAACTTTGTCCCATGTACAACTTTAACCCCTCAAATTGGGTTATTTTGCTTTTCTTTCTTTTTTCTTCACATTTCTCTTCTTTTAAAATTTCCGGGTGTTACAAGTCCACCCCCCTTATATAGGTTTCGTCCCCGAAACCTGTCATTCCTCGAACAGCTGAGGATAATGCTGCCTCATCTCTTCCTTAGGTTCCCATGTAGACTCGGATCCCTTTCTATGCTTCCACTGTACTCGCACCAAGGAAACTACTTTATTTCTTAGCCTCTTCTCTTTCCTGTCGATGATAGTCACCGGTTGCTCCACATAATTGAGCTGCTCGTCAACCTCAATGTCTTCTAGTGGTACCACCATATCTTCATCTGCTAGGCACTTCCTTAAATAAGATACATGGAATGTCGGGTGAATTCCACTTACCTCATCGGGCAACTCCAATCTATAGGCCACCTCTCCTACTCGAGCAATGATTCAGAAAGGCCCTATGTACCTCGGGCTCAACTTGCCCCGCTTTCTAAACCGAATGATACCCTTCCAAGGTGAAACCTTCAACATAACTCTATCTCCCACCTTGAACTCAATCGGTCTATGTCTCTTATCGACATACGACTTCTACCTATCCTTGGCTGCCTTCATAAAGGCTTTGATCTTTTCTAGCTTCTCAGTCGTAGCCTCGATCACTTCGATGCTTCCTAACTCCTTTTGACCAATATCACCCCAACATACGGGTGTCCTACACCTCCTACCATATAGCATCTCATAGGGTGGCATACCAATGCTGGCATGATAACTGTTGTTATATGAGAATTCAACTAACGTTAAGTGTTCGTCCCAACTTCTTCCTAAGTCAATGATGCATGCCCGAAGCATATCTTCTAGCGTGTGAATAGTTCTTTCCGATTGACCATCCATTTGAGGATGATAAGCTGTACTAATATGCAACCTCGTCTCCATAGCATCATAAAATCTCTTCCAAAACTTGGATGTAAACCGAGTGTCACGGTCAGACACAATAGACACCGGTACACCATGACGAGTCACAATCTCCTTGATGAACAGATCCGCTAACCTCTCAGATGAATACGTTTCGCAGATCGGTAGGAAGTGAGCACTCTTCGTAAGGCGGTCGACTATCACCCATATGGCATTATAACTTCTTGCCGTTCGCGGCAGCTTCGTAATAAAATCCATGGTGATATGCTCCCACTTCCACTCGGGTATATCCAAAGGTTGGATCTTCCTGTACGGCTTCTGATGCTCCGCCTTCACTTGTAGGCAAGTAAGGCACTTACTCACGTACTCCGCTACGTCACGCTTCATACCCGGCCACCAATAATCTTTCTTCATATCATGATACATCTTTGTGGCACCGGGATAAATAGAGTATCGAGTCTTATGAGCTTCATCCATGATCTTTCCACGTAAATCTCCATAACGAGGAATCCACATTCGCCCGAATCGGGTTCTAACACCGAGAGTGTTTTCACCCAATTCCGCGACTAGACCTCTCATCCTTTCGGAGTTAAGGCGATCTTCTTTTAACGCATCATCTTGGAACTCCTTGACCTGCTTCATCACATCGGAGGTCATAACCAGTTGATAAGCCTTCACCCGGATCGGTTCAGGTTTCTCCTTCCGGCTAAGGGCATCCACCACTGCCTTGGCTTTGCCTGGATGGTAATGGATCTCCCAATCATAATCCTTAATGAGCTCCAACCATCGCCTCTGCCTCATATTCAAATCCTTCTGCTCGAAGAAGTACTTCAAGCTCTTGTGGTCGGTGAAGATAGTGCACTTCGTTCCATACAAGTAGTGCCTCCATATCTTCAATGCAAAGACCACAGCCGCCAGCTCCAAATCATGAGTGGGATAATTAACCTCATGAACTTTCAGCTGTCGAGATGCGTAGGCTATAACCTTCCCTCGCTGCATCAACACGCAACCCAACCCCAAATAAGAAGCATCTGAATAAACCACCAAATCTTCGCTTCCTTCACGTAATGACAAGACTGGAGCTTGCGTCAACCTTGCCTTCAACTCCTCAAAAGCCTTTTCTTGCTCTTGACCCCATACAAATTTCACGTCCTTACGGGTCAATTTGGTCAACGGAGAAGCTATCTTGAGAAGTCCTGGATGAATCTCCTATAATATCCCGATCAAGAAACTCAATCTCGGATCCATTTCATCACAGCTTCTACTTTTGCAGCTGGCGCGTTGGTTAAACCAAAAGACATAACGAGAAACTCGTAGTGTCCATAACGCGTGCGAAAAGCTGTTTTAGGAATATCCTGCTCTTTCACCTTCAGCTGATGATAACCCGATCGAAGATCTATCCTCGAGAACCAACTGGCACCTTGTAGCTGATCAAACAAGTCATCGATTCTTGGTAATGGATACCGGTTCCTCACCATCAACTTGTTTAACTCACGGAAGTCGATGCACATCCTCATGCTACCGTCCTTCTTCTTTACAAACAAGACCGGAGCACCCCAGGGAAAGATACTCGGTCAAATGAACCCTTTATCCAATAGTTCTTGCAATTGAACCATCAGTTCTTTCATCTCTGTTGGAGCCAAACGATACGGTGCTTTAGTGACAGGCTGAGCACCGGGTATCAAGTCAATCTAGAACTCGATTTCATGGTCCGGTGGCACGCCTGGTAAATCTTCTCGGAACACATCGGGAAAATCACACACAACCGGTACGTTGGTCAATTGTGGTGTTAATGTGTCCACACCCTTCACATAAGCCAGGTAGGCACTACATCCGCGCCTTATGCACTTCCCCGCCACTGCCATCGAAATCACTCTCGGGACCGTAGTAACTCGATCACCGTAGATCGTCACCGAACTCCCGTCAGGCGCTGTCAGTCGGATCATCTTCTTGCAACATACAATATTCACTTCATAGGCCACTAACCAATCCATCCCTAGGACTACATCAAACCCGCCTAAGGTCATCACAAACAGTCTAGCAGGAAACCTATGACCTTCTAGTTCTATGTCACAATCTTTTATCAGATCAAAAATCCTGGTAGACTTACCTATGGCAGTTTCTACATCGAAGGGCTCATCAATACTTCTACTTCTAACGGGCAAATTAGCACAGAAAGCAGTAGAAATGAAACTCCTACTAGCACCAGAATCAAATAACACAAAAGCAAGAGTTTGGTTTACTAGAAACGTACCTGACACAACATCGGGGTACGTCCTAGCCTCCTCCCTGGTCATCGTAAAAGCTCTGGCACTCGCCTTCTGCCCTTCACTCCTAGCCTTCTTCTTTGCCCTGGAACTCTCAGCCCTCGGCTTCTTGCAGTCCCTACTCAGATGGCCATCTTCACCACAGTTATAGCATCTCATGGCCCCGCACTCACGAGCCATGTGACCGGGCTTCCCACACTTGAAGCAGACGTTCGATCCCCATCTACACTCCCTAGTATGCTCCCTTCCGCATTTACCACATCTCTTTGTTCCTGCACCGGGTGCGGCTACACGCCAGTCATCCACCTTGGCAACCTTATTGTTTAGAGCGACACCACCGCGTCCAAACCGCTTCCCGTTCTAGTTTCGATCACCACCACAACTTTTCTTGCTCACTTCAACCACAACCACCTCCCGTTCATCGTACAACCTTCCTGCCAGATCGACCACCAACCTAAACGTGCTCGGCCTGGCGGCGATCATGTGCCTGCGAATATCCGCCGGCAAACCCTGGATGTACCTCTTTATCTTTCGTGACACAGGTGTCACCCGATCCGGCACCAGTCACGCCTTCTCATTAAATTTAGTGGTGTACTGTTGGTGCATCATACTTCCCGCCTCCAGCTGCAGGAACTCCCTCTCAATCTTTTCCAGTTCCCTGTGAGGACAGAACTCCTTAATCACCAACTTTTTCAGCTCATCCCACCTCATCTTTCCAACTGCCCTGCTACCCTCGGCCTGGACAATATTGTCCCACCAGCATAAAGCCGAGTCCACAAATGAATGGGTGGCAAACTTTACCTTCTGGTCCTCCCTGCACTCGCTGATATCAAGTACAGCTTCCATCTCTCTCACCCATCGATGAGCAGCAGCAGCGTTGCCATTGCCATCAAAAGTCGGGGGTTTGCATCTCTAGAATGCCCCATAATTACAGCCCCGAGTTGTTCCTGGCACCGTTTCTTCCTCCTCCTCCTCCTCCTCACTAGAGACAACCGTCTCAGTCTCCAGTTGCTCCCTTTCTCCCCTCTCGGAGGTCTTCTTTTCCTTCTTCTCATCCTCCTGCACAGCTCTAATCACTTCGACCACCACAGACGGCAGGATCGTCTGCATGACCTGATGAACTTCTTCAATGACAACCTCTTTCACTGAGGCCCTTAAATTAGCACTCTCATCACCACCTTCCAGGTGATGAGTCTCGGGCTCTTCAGGTGCCCTTTTCGCAGCCTAAGCACCACCTCTTGTGGCACGCGGTCCAGCACCACGTCCACCATGACCTCCACCTCTAGAAGCCTTCGAAGATCTACCACCAGCCATCCTCTAAACACACTATAAGATTCAAACACCAACACGGTCATTCAAGGTAATAGCTCAGTTTATGTCAAGTATAGTAAGTCCCTAATTACAGTGGCTAGTTGTGATTAGCCACTTACTTTACTCTTCATACCCCAAGCATTTCCTATCTTGACTACATCAGTACCCAAATCTACTAAGAGCACATAAAGCAGATAACATGCGCACATAATACCAGTTATCATTAAAGAAAATACCTGATGGCACGTAGCTACTTGGGCTGGCATCCTTCCATTTGTCCCATTTTCAGTTTAAGTTTAGGTTTATTCGAAAATATTTACCTATTTCTCTTAAACTTTGGCTCTGATACTAACTTGTAAGGCCCCGTTCCTGGGACACTCACCGTTGGACATCATTGCACATACTATTTCAAAATCACATAAAATCTATTAAACATTTGCAGCGGAAAAATTTAACGAAACCATTTCATATATTAATAATTACTGTTTACAACATTATTACATTACAAATCATCGTCTGATTTCTTTACTACACAAAATGGATGCCAATCAAAATTCTTGCCAAGTAGCTTCACCCCGTGCCATCCTCAGCAACCATTACCTGCCAACTGAAAATGCATAAAAGTTAGCGTTGCTGAGTGAGTTCTAGTTTTATAAAAATATATTACCTTTCATTCGTTAAAACCTTTTCATACTTTCGCACGTGATCACACATCATACATACACATAGATAATAGCATTATTATCTTCCATCATCGTTCTTTTCGTACTTATCGCACGTTTCGTACATTTCGCACGTTACATTATCTTTCACTTCTATCTAGGTCCTGTCATATACTAAACCCCCCTCTTGGGCACGAAGCCAACTAATCTAGGGTTCAGCGACAAGGACCCCGTTTCGCACGTATGGAACAGTCACCAAGACTCATTCCCCTGTGTGTGAACCATCATGGGGCAGCCAAAATCGCATGCTGTATGACACACAGTTGAGCTGACAACTCTCAAGGAGTTGGTGAACCTCCTTACATTTTGCTTGCAAGACTTTCATTTGTTCATTTATTATGTTCCACTTTCATTATCTTAGATCTTTCGCTTCGTTAAGATAATACTTTACATTCATTAACATAATCACACCACTTAAAGCCATGGAGTAATACATAATATGGAACATAAAGAAAACAAACCATAAACATGCATAAAAGCATCATATAATCATCGCATAACATCCCCGGAAACATCCCAAGTCATAGCCTAAAAGTCCTTCTTTCCCGAAAATTTCAGAAAATTTTCTAAGTCATTGGGCGCACGAGCACTATGCGGGCGCATGAATACTTAGGCGCATGGGCGACTCCGGCGCATGGGCACTATTTGGGCGCACAAGCCTTACTTAGGCGCATGGATAGATTTTTGGGCGCATGGATACTATTTGGGCGCACGAGCCTAGTTTAGGCGCATGGGCATTTAGGCGTTCTACCAGACTTGGACGCATGGGCATACTTAGGCGTCTGGGCATAATCTTAGGTGCATGGGCACTATTTGTGCGTATGAACCTTAGGCGTTTGGGTGTTTAGGCGCATGATTTTAGGCGCATGGGCACTTAGGCGCATGGCCAACTGTTTTCTAACTAACCTTAATTTCATGCCCAAAATCATCAATCTAACCTGTTCCAAGCCTAGTTTCTAGCATACTAAGCATCAAACAAGCATAAAATCATGAACATAACCCAAAATCAACCCGAACATACACCCACCCAACAGGGCATACGGGTACACACACCCAAATTTTATAAAAACGTTTAAACATGCATTTCCAGCCCCAAAATCAGTTAAGACATTTAAAAACGGGGATCTAGAACTCACCTCTTGCAACTTCCGAGTAAGACTTCTTCAAACCCGAATGCTTATGAGCTCAAACACCTAAAAACACCAAAACACACAACCGAACACACATACAAGCACATAAGCACATACCCGAAGCTGAAATGCAGCCAAGAACACCCCAAAATCAGAAAACTAACTTGAATTCCGACTTCTTCTTCTTCCTCTCTCTAGAACCGAGAGAATTATGCTCTTTCTCTCTCTAAAATCCGATGGAAAATTGATGGAACATGGGTGTGGGCGGCCACACCTCCTTTTGAACAAATTAAATATCAACTTTCTCCTATGTACAACTTTAACCCCTCAACTTGGGTTATTTTGCTTTTCTTTCTTTTTTCTTCACATTTCTCTTCTTTTAAAATTTCCGGGTGTTACATCTGTCAACAAGAGCTCATCGTCAAACAATCAGCCCCAGCAGCATAAGCAACAGCAGCAACAAAGGAAGTTCTACAACAATCGCAGCTTCAATCAGTCATCTTCCTCTTCATCTCAAGGACAAGGTGGATACGTGGGTAAGTATCCAAAATGCTACCGATGCAACTACCACCACTTTGGCAGGTGTGACAATTTCCGATGCCAGCGTTGTGGGAAAGCTGGACATATGGCGAAGGACTGCCATGGTGAGTTGGTGAAGAAGCCTCAATAGCCTCAAAAAACACCAAAATGCTGTTTTGAGTGTGGCAAAGAAGGGCATTACAAGCGAAATTGTCCTCAGCTAAGGAAGAATGGGAATGGAAATGACAATGGTGGAAACAACAACAACAACAATAATAACAACAATGGTGGCAACGGTGACAACAATGGCGGTAATAATGGAGGAGCTAAAGGGAGAGCCTTTGTCATGGGTTCAGGTGAGGCTCTAAACGACCCTACCACCGTAGTTAATGGTCGTTTTGCTTCTGTATTATTTGACACTAGATAGGAGTATCTCTAGCCTGTTAAGTGAAATCTCCGTTACGCATATCCTTAAGGGTTGCAAGATAGAACTCGCTAGTCATACCTTTGATATCGATCTCATGCCTATTACACTTGGGAGTTTTGAAGTGGTCGTGGGTATGGATTGGCTGTCTGAGAAGCAGGCGAAAGTCATATGCCATGAGAAGATCATCCGCATTCCTCTCAAGGAGGGAGAGATTCTCTCAGTTAAGGGCGAGAAAAGTGGTGCTGTGATAGGTATCATATCCTTTATGAAAGCGCAGAAGTGGCTACGCAAGGGTCGCTTAGCCATATTAGCCCTTGTGACCGATAAACAACAAGAAGAGAATAAGATAGAGAATATCCCGGTGGTTCGTGATTTTCCAGAGGTGTTTTAAGAGGATCTGCCTGGACTACCACCTCATCATCAAGTCGAGTTTCAGATCGAGTTGACTCCTGGTTCAACACCAATTGCGAGAGCACCTTATCGGTTAGCTGCAAACGAACTGCAGGAGCTGTCAGCATAGCTTCAGGAACTGTTGGATAAAGGGTTTATTCGACCACGTTCATCATCGTGGGGAGCCCCTGTTCTCTTTATCAAGAAAAGGATGGCACCTTTAGAATGTGCATCGATTACAGGGAGTTGAACAAAGTTACGATTAAGAACCGATATCCCTTGCCTTGTATAGATGATTTGATTGTTCAGCTTCAAGGGTCAAGCTATTATTCCAAGATTGGTCTGAGGTCTGGTTATCATCAACTGAGGGTTTGAGAGGAAGACATCTTGAAGACCGCATTCCGTATGCGCTATAGTCATTATGAATTCTTGGTCATGCCATTTGGGTTGACTAATGCACCAGCAGTATTCATGGACCTTATGAATCGTGTGTGCAAACCCCACCTCAATCAATTTGTTATCGTATTTATCGATGACATAATGATCCATTCTAAGACCAAGGAGGAGCACGAGGAGCACCTACGCCTAATCTTGGAATTGCTTAATAAGGAACAGTTGTACGCCAAGTTTTCCAAGTGTGATTTCTAGATACGCGAAGTGCAATTCCTAGGTCATATTGTTAATGAAAAAGGGATTCACGTGGACCCTGTAAAGATTGAGGCGATAAAGAATTGGTCTGTTCTGAAGACACCTAGTGAGATACGACAATTTCTTGGTCTAGCAGGATATTATCGACGTTTCATTGAGGGATTCTCTAAGATCGCCCAACTGTCGCACCACCGCATATAGCGAAAACACGAGGATGCGACGGACGGGATCATCATAACAAATTGTTAACTAATAGGGTGCATTAAATGATTTAATAACGTGTCATGACGGCACCCGACACAAATGGTGACTAGTGTCGTAGTTAGTCAATTCATGACAGCATAGTCAAATAAACATAATCCAAATGAATTCCCACAACCCGGGAACAAGTCTAAGTAAAACAATATTTAGAATGACAAAGCAAGCCAACAATCATTGTTTATAATGTCAACCATGGCTAGCTCGAATTCTTTAGGTCATCACTAAGGCCTCAAAGTTAGCTATCCTTGGTTCATGTTACCTAAAAAGATATGCTCAAAAAGGTCAACATATTGTTGGTGAGTTCGTAGGTTTAAATAATAAATAAACTTGATGCTGTGTAATTGTTTGACAGGACATAAGTGCATACAGTTATAGGCAAGCAATATCACATGTTAACATGAGCCTCACAACTAAACCTATGACGAACCGCACAGATCTTGTCGGAACGTATTCACCCTAGGGACCGTCCGTGGCCACTGTCAGTCCCAACTAGTATACTAACAAACAAGGGTGGGGGTGTCGGCCCAATAGCACTATCAATACCTGTCCGTCGGCTCCAACACCGGAGTTAAATAGTTGTGAATAAAGAACCACACAGAAAACTCATGCATGTAGTAGATATCGGCCCAATAGCACTATCAATACCTGTCCGTCGGCTCCAACACCGGAGTTAAATAGTTGTGAATAAAGAACCACACAGAAAACTCATGCATGTAGTAGATATCTACGTACCAACAGTAAACACAATTGTCCAAAATTGTAAAGAGTTCACAATATAAAAAGGGTGAGCATACTTTTCCCCCTAAGTTTTATAAATAATTGTAATGAAATAGGGGCCGCGAAACTCAACTCAAAATAATATAGTCCAAAGTCCACAATACGCAAAGCAAGCACTAAAAGTACAAATCACAAAAGGATTACTAAAGACCAAGAAGACTGACCAATATGGGTGTAATACTTGTAGCCCAGTACTTAATGTTCATCAAGGTTCTATTTTATGAAAACATGATTTTCTAATAGAACAAGTTCAAAGTCCAGTTTAAACTTTAAGTATCGTCAAGTGTTGGGTTTTAGTTGTCGTTTTTAACTACTTTATAAATGTCTGTTGATGCACGTTAATTAGTCCATTCAAAATGAATTAAAGATATTATTATTTGTCCTTTTAAAAAGTCACTTAATCACTTTTAATTATAAAACTTGTATTCATTTGTTTATTTAGTTTCAAATCCTTATAAAATATTTCAGCATGAAGAGCTGATTGCGCACCATTTTTGAATAAACGAGTTGGAGGTCGAAGCGGTAACGAATCGATGTGTGACCAGAACCATTTGAAAGATAAGACCCTAAAATAACTCTCGGAAAAAGAATCATCTCGATTGTATAAAGTATGAGAAAGATATGACTCGACAAACACAGACCAACCTGCTGTCCAGATTCGTCAGTTTTGACCTTCAGTTTTGTGTGTCACGTTTGGAGGACCAAACGATGTCGAAATGACACGAGACTAGTTGGGTTAGTTAGAGGACACATTGAACTTGTTTTTAGAGGAAAATTCCGACCCATTTGAGCTTAGTATGACCGAGTTATGACCTGTATAAAATGTCTTATTTTTCTGACAGCAAACTATGTATTTTCTTTATCTTATCCCTTTGCATCCCTAACCTCAATATTTGACTATTATTGACCCGAGACCTTAAAGAACGTTTATTCCATGAACTAATTTACAAAAACTTGTATTAGACACTTTGATTATCACAAATTTTCAGTCCCACAATAGTTAGTTTAGATTTAATTATCCGGTTCACATTGTTAGTTAATCGGTACATAGTTTTGATTGTCTAACGCGTGCATCCATTCAAGAAACAAGATTAATGATTTAAAAAACGATTTATAGGTCCAAGATGTCGATTATGAACAGGTCACCCAAGATTACAACCCAATTTTGATAGATTCAAAGAATATATATATACAAAGATTGAGAATTAGAGTTATACCGTTTACAAGTTCCAATACCCGAAACAACTAGATCTTCACGATCCAATGTCCAAACTAAGAATACAAGATTATTAGATGATGATTTAGAGGTTTGATGATGAAAATCATCAAGAACATGAACAATAGAGACTAAAATCATCAAAATAAACGATTTTCCTACCGGTAGAAGTGTAAATGATCAAGACTTGACTAAAATCCAATCTTTAATGAAGAAACAATATCAAAATCTATGTTGATGATGATAGATGAACAAGAAGAAGTATGATGGCGGCTAGGGTTTTCTCTAGGGAGAAAACAGGGAGAAAAAGAGTAGTGAAAAGAAAATAAGGAAAAATCAAAGGGGAGCCCCCTTTTTGAGGGGTTGCGGCCAAGGGGAGGCCATGAATGGGCCTCCCGGGCCCTTTGCTTATCTCGTCCAATTTTGTCTCGCCCCGATCCATGTGTCATCCAACTTTCACGTTTTTAAATTCTATGCGTTATTACGATTCGAACAGACTATTACATGCTATATAAATTATTTAATTTACATATTTTTAAATTAAATTATGTCTATTTAGTAGGCTTTAGGCAAAGCACACATATTCAATTTTTGTTTGCGTTCTCAGCGTAAGATTTATATTCTTATATTTTTAAGTCTTTAGTCCAATATTAAGCACGCACCCATGATGTCAAGTCCAAAACAGTGAACATACACTGTCACCATGCCAAAGGCCCACTAGAACATATTAAGTCCATAATACACCGTTCTAGAACTTAGCGTGTCTATACGCATCCAATGTACTATACTTAGATTAAGCCCACATTAGGTCAACTTTCAAGTCAAATATCACATTAAGACCAAGTCAAAGTCAAAGAGTTAAAGTCAAAAAGTCAACGTCAAAGAGTCAAAGTCAAAAAGTCAAAGTCAAAGTAAAAAAGTCAAAGTCAATGGTCAATGCACCTATTTAGGTGACGGATGTCACAGTATCCCCCAGTTGAGAGAATTTCGTCTCGAAATTCAGTAAGAGTTTATCAACTGTGCCTTTTATGAATTGGTGAGTGTACTTAGTACTCAATTGTTCTTTCTACAAATAGATAAGGTTAAGGTACTCACTTTGAGTTCCAACTAACCTTTATAATGAGGAGTCAACTACTACTTAAAGTCTTAACTTCATTATCCATAATCACTAACAGTACTTTGATGAATCAAATTTTACCGTCCGCTCGAATTTCTTCGATCGACACATATATGGTCTCATCCGCAAGACACTCCTTGAGTTTTGATGCATGGAACGAGTCATGCACCCCTCTTAGTTCTTGCTATAACTCAAACCGATAATCCATTGACAAAATCCATTTGGTAGTCTTAATTGTACTTACCAATATACGTGCTAATTTGCTATTTTTGCCAAGACAAACAACGCCTTTCCAAGGCAACAACTCGTATACTGCCCATAAAAAAAAACAAAGTCTCTTGAGATGGCTTTTTAGGTTTACAACCTATTTACTAATATCTCCAGAGTATGACTGTTTTCCATTACCAAAAGTTAGATTACAGTCCGAATTCTGATTTCACATTCAATGTATCATTAGTGTTTATATATAAGGTGTACCACAGCTAACCCACCACACTACTAACACCTTGATAGTGTACCAGTCACCAACTATAACTAATTAGTAAATCAACTAACATCTGACGGCATGTGCCTAAAGCAAGGCTTCCTTTGATTGTCAATGTAAATTTCTAACAATCTTAAGCTGCCTTTAGTTTATCCTTAATCCAAAAGCCCTAATCATTCATCTCATGAATGATTTACGATCCATTCATCTAAGTTTACCTGAATTTTGCCCATTACACCGGTGATCAACACTTACATTCGTTTAGTGCCTCAAACGGTGCTCCTATAAGACTCTCGTTGCAGTTATTATTATAAGGAAATTCAACCTATGGTTGGTAAGTCTCCTAGCTACCTCCAAGTCAATGCTAAACACCTTAACATATCCTCCAATGTCCAAATAGGTCACTCACTCATACCATCAGTATGATAGTGATAAGTCGCACTCATGTCCAGACGTGTACCCAACGCCTACTATGGACTATACCGAATCGTTGCATGAAACAAAGACATTAATAGAAATAATCGACATAGGTATTCCATGTCTATACACAACTTCTCTAACATAAATCCTTGCCAACTTTTCCATCTCGTAGCCCTCACGAATATTGAGGAAATGGGAAGATTTGATCATTTAATCCGTAATAACCCAAATCAAATTGTGCTCACTACTAATCCATATTAGTTTTGTGAAGTGGTCCATAAAAATACTTTCCACTTCTGTTCTAGAAACTCAGGCTATTACAACAACGATGCCCCGCATTAACCTTTGAACAAGTCAGAGATTTGCATACGTTGTACACTATGTCCCCTTTCATTCCAGGCCATCAATACAAGTCCTTATGATCACGGCACCTCTTGATAGCACCAAGATGAACAGTATATTTAAACTTGTGTGCTTCATCCAACAACAATATCTGCACATTCCCCATAATGAAACCTAAATTCGCTTAATAAAGTACAATCCTCCAACATCTTTTTGTACAAACTGTTTGTCCAGACATCTCAAAGTTTCATCCTACACATTCACTACGCTCGTTGACTCAACTTGATAGCAATGATGTGGGTTTTGGTACCCAAATAAACCATCATTCCCAACGTCTTAAAACATATAGGTTTAACTCTTTCCCTATGACTCACACGTAAGAAACCACATTTGCCTTTCGTCATGTGATACCAGATTTTATAGTCGTAGTCGCTGAACAATCTAATCCAGCATCTCTATCTCATGTTTAGTTCATTTCGGTGAGAAATGTGTTGAAAAAAACTTTTGGTCAGTATAGATGACACACTTGGAGAACCTAACGTATAGTTTCTCTATTTCAACAATTCAAGGACTGTCCCTGTATGTTTCTCATGATCCGCCCTTTTCTCGAATAAATCAGAATGTCCTCAATGAACACTATGACATATTTATTCATATATGGCATACACATCTTATTTATCACGTCCATGAGCACCGTAAGTACCCTTTTTTTTACCCCAAAATGCATAACTATGAACCCGCATTCTCTGTAACAAGTTCTGAATGCTTCCTTTGTTATGTCACCCTCATGTACTATATGTTGATGATTTGCGAACAGAGATCAATATTCAAAAGTACGTCAATACTTAAAGTTGATCGAATAAACCATTTACCTTCGGTAAAGGATAGTGGTTATTGAATGTTAGCTTATCCAGCTTTTGATAGTCCACGCACGTCCTGTACGTTCCATCCTTATTCTCGAAAGAAAGCACCAGAACCCCATGGTGAGTGAATGGGTCCTATAAAACCCTTACCTAACAATTCCTAAAGTTAATTAGACAGATCTTGATCTCCAAAGGTGTTAAGCGATAAGAAGCCCTAGGAACACGCATCTCCTTTTGTACCAGATATATTCAAAAGTTCACCTGTTGTGGAGGAGACAATCATACTAAATCCTTCGGGTACACTTCTTAGAAGTTTCACACAACAGGTACATCATCTAACTCTTATTCCTGCACCTTCATGCTTGAGATTTGCGTGTTGTCCTCTTCTAATCTCTGGCCATACACGTCAAGTGTCTCACCGTTTTACAACAGTATGCGAGCAATCTTCTCCCATCATATGATCTCAGCACTATTCCTTGACAATCAATCCATCCCCATGACCATGTTGAAACTTCTGCGCCAAGGTCGTACAACATCCATTCTAAATGCATGATCCTTTAATAGCATGATACAATCGCAAATTATCACCCGAGTACTTACAAGTCCATCATTAGTCAATTTCATAACACGTATCCTCATAGTTGGGGTCAAGTTCAACTTATTTATAAAAGTCAAAGTCACTATGTCTGGTCTTATCGGGCATTATCGACACTAGTCCCAAATGCCTTTCTATGAACAGGGTTGACATATTATCTTACGATGGGTTAGCACAAGTTGCAGACCATATTTTGAATTGTTCCTTTGTTTTTGATTGACCATTTGACCTTGAATCCCATTTAACCTCGCATATGCATTTCGATGATACTCCTGGCTTCCACACTCATAATGTCAATGTCAAACTCTGCCAATTTGACCGCATTAATCGGCACAATTGGGTTCATCAGCACCTTAAAGCCCTTGACTAAGCGTTACAATTGCTTGAAATTAAGATACGCATGATGTGGCGTTATATTCGATGGTGCAGATTACACTCCGGACAAGTGCCGGCATAGTCCTTCGTTGCCAGCATGGTAGCCACATATCCCTTCACGACCTTGTCCTTCTTGTCCACTTTAACTCCCGCCAACTTACCAGACTATCCTTCCATGTCCCACTAGCTTTCTCCAAGACCAATACGAACCATCTCATCGGCCAAAGTACCTGTCTTTAGTATTGCACTCTAAGTGGTTAGGGGGTGCAGTAGCGGCCATCATTCCATTACTGTGGAACTGGACCTGATGTGCTCTCAACCCTTATTTGATTTATGTGGCATAATTATGGCACCAGCTTTGCCGGCTTATGGAATTGGTAGGCATGGGCGTCAGACCACATCCTACCATTGCATTCTTCCAAGACACAAGATCTAACTTTTCCATCTAGTCCACAAGGTAGTACTTCCCGATTACCAATCCTTTAAGCTTATTCAAAGTCATGGCCACTACAACTTCCATACCTCAAACTAGGGTTTAGGCATTCTACTGCGTTAGTTCTTCACCCACCATGAACAGACAACACAGTTTACCTTTTGATTCTCATCACAGATCTCGATGTCTACATCTGTTTCAATTTTCTCAATGCAACGAGTCAGGGCTATTGCTCCAACTTTCCCGTGGTACTATTTTGGCTTGCACGTCATGAACGCCACGAAGGAACAACCAATCCTACCACCAGTACCATTTCCTTCTCCTTTATCAGTTCCACCATGTATAACTCCAAACCGCTAAGATAATCACATAGCCCAGTTCAAGCACATCCTTGATATACAGAAGATGTTTATATATAGGGTTCCCCGCAGCGTTCCCACCACACCAACAATATACCAAGAACGCCACTTAAACTGGTTACATGACATCCACTTATTCCATCAGGCATAATGATAGAACATCAAAATAGCCAATACCTCCAGTCTTAAGATCAGTCTGAACAAAGCAACATACGTACAGGGGGTGTCACCTTTCTACTTCAACTCTTCAAAGACCAAGTACATTTTTAACATGTAGTCAACTTGCAAGATCACAGAAACAAAGGAGGGAGCAACTTCTCACAGCTACTAGGTTAAAATAACATTGTATGATTCCCATAAATGCTCAAGATCAATTTGTACTTATGAAAAGATAAAGAAGATAGATGTTTCCACATCATTGATTATCATAAGAACAGGAACGCCAATGTCCCATGTATAGAATGGAAGATTCGTACTAACTATGACGTTATCTCACGAAAGGGTTTGCTAGATTTTCCCATGCACTGCAAATTGCAATTACGTGTGCACCCGTAATGGTAATTTGCTTGGCATGGTCACCCCTAGCTCCTCTTGTCGGAGTCAACGCATCTTATCAAGTACAGAATGTTATCCATGATTGCAGAATTAAGGATATGAACACTAACAAAAAGTTAAGTAACCAAAGTTGTACAAGGAATCGATTAAGAAAGCATTCACTTGTGTAAGGAACGGTCAAAGGAATCCATTTATTATAGTCCAAAATCTAATAAAGCAATCACCTGACCTGAGTATGCCATGGCTCTTGTCTATTGGTGTCAAGATTCAACTCACAACATAGGTATCACTAGCAGACGCACATAATAAGGTTGGCTTAGCAATCCAGACCCTTTAAAGAATTCTTATGACAACACTTATCAATCCAAACAAAATAATAATCAAGCGCATAACGAGAGGATGTCCTTACCTAATGCTTTCTCAAGGCATGCACAAATAATACAACAACCAAAATTATCCAAATAAGAAGATCACAGATAACACATAAGGCAGGCTACATGGCACAACAGATAATGCACATAGAACATTCACATGTATAATTATGCACACATAATCCTATTATGCATACTACAGTGGGTACTTAGGTTATAGTCTAGGTCGAACAATCCACCTAATTCTCTATAACCAATGGCTCTGATATAATCTGTCACACCCCCGCTTATAGCGGAAACACGAGAATGCGACGGACGGGATCGTCATAACACATTGTTAATTAATAGAGAGCGTTAAATGATATAATAACGTGTCATGACGTCACCCGACACAAATGGTGACTTGTGTCGTAGTTAGTCAATTCACGACAGCATAGTCAAACAAACATAATCCAAATGAATTCTCACAACCCGGGAACAAGTCTAACTAAAACAATATTCAGAATGACAAAGCAAGCCAACAATCATTATTTATAATGTCAAGCATGCCTAGCTCGAATTTCTTAGGTCATCACTAAGGCCTCATAGTTAGCTATCCTTGGTTCATGTTACCTGAAAAGATATCCTCAAAAAGGTCAACATATTGTTGGTGAGTTTGCAGCTTTAAATAATAAATAAACTTGATGCAGTGTAATTGTTTGACAGGACATAAGTGCATACAGTTATAGGCAAGCAATATCACATGTAAACATGAGCCTCACAACTAAACCTATGACGAATCACACAGATCTTGTAGGAACATATTCACCCTAGGGCCCGTCCATAGCCACTATCAGTCCCAACTAGTATACTAACAAACAAGGGTGGGGGTGTCAACCCAATAGTATATCAATACCTGTTCGTCGGCTCAAACACCGGAGTTAAATAGTTGTCAATAAAGAACCACACAAAAAACTTATGCATGTACTAGATATCTACTTACCAACAGTAAACACAATTGTCCAAAATTGTAAAGAGTTCACAACATAAAAAGGGTGAGCATACTTTTCCCCCTAAGTTTTATAAATAATTGTAATGAAATAGGGGCCGCGAAACTCACCTCAAAATAATATAGGCCAAAGTCCACAATACGCAAAGCAAGCACTAAAAGTACAAATCACAAAAGGATTACTAAATACCAAAAAGACCGACCAATATGGGTGTAATCCTTGTAGCCCAGTACTTAATATTCATCAAGGTTCTATTTTATGAAAACATGATTTTCTAATAGAACAAGTTCAAAGTCCGGTTTAAACTTTAAGTTTCGTCAAGTTTAAGGTTTTAGTTGTCGTTTTTAACTACTTTATAAATGTCCGTTGATACACGTTAATTAGTTCATTCAAAATGAATTAAATATATAATTATTTGTCCTTTTAAAAAGTCACTTAATCACTTTTAATTATAAGACTTGTCTTCATTTGTTTATTTAGTTTCAAATCCTTATAAAATATTTCAGCATGAAGAGATGATTGCGCACCATTTTTTAATAAAAGAGCTTGAGGTCGAAACGGTAACGAATCGACGTGTGACCAGAACCATTTGAAAGATAAGACCTTAAAATAACTCTCGGAAAAAGAATCATCTCATTTGTATAAAGTATGAGAAAGATATGACTCGATGAACACAGACCAACCTGCTGCCAGATTCATCAGTTTTGACTTTCAGTTTTGTGTGTCACGTTTGGAGGACCAAACGATGTGGAAATGACATGAGACTAGTTGGGTTAGTTAGAGGACACATTGAACTTGTTTTTAGATGAAAATTTCGACCCATTTGAGCTTAGTATGACCGAGTTATGACCTGTACAAAACGTCTTATTTTTCTGACAGCAAACTGTCTACTTTCTTTATCTTATCCCTTTGCATCCCAAACCTTAATATTTGACTATTATTGACCCGAGACCTTAGAGAACGTTTATGCCATGAACTAATTGACAAAAACTTGTATTAGACACTTTGATTATCACAAATTTTCAGTCCCACAACAGTTAGTTTAGATTTAATTATCCGGTTCACATTGTTAGTTAATCGGTACATAGTTTTGATTGTCTAACGCGTGTATCCATTCAAGAAACAAGATTAATGATTTCAAAAACGATTTATAAGTCCAAGATGTCAATTATGAACAGGTCACCCAAGATTACAATCCAATTTTGATAGATTCAAACAATATATATACAAAGATTGAGAATTAGGGTTATACCATTTAGAAGTTCCAATACCCGAAACAACTAGATCTTCAAAATCCAATGTCCAAAACTAAGAATACAAGATTATTAGATGATGATTTATAGCTTTGATGATGAAAATCATCAAGAACATGAACAATAGAGACTAAAATCATCAAAATAAACGATTTTCTTACCGGTAGAAGTGTAAATGATCAAGACTTGACTAAAATCCAATCCTTAATGAAGAAACAACATCAAAATCTATGTTGATGATGATAGATGAACAAAAAGAAGTATGATGGCGGCTAGGGTTTTCTCTAGAGAGAAAACTTGGAGAAAAAGAGTAGTGAAAAGAAAATAACGAAGGAAAAATCAAAGGGGAGCCCCCTTTTTCAGGGTTTGAGGCCAAGGGGGGCCATGAATGGGCCTCCTGGGCCCTTTGCTTGTCTCAGCCAATTTTATCTCGCCCCGATCCGTGTGCCATCCAACTTTCGCGTTTTTAAATTCTATGCGTTATTACGATGCCAACGGACTATTATATGCTATATAAATTATTTAATTTATATATTTTTAAAACAAATTATGTCTATTTAGTAGGCTTTAGGCAAAGCCCACATGTTTAATTTTTGTTTGCTTTCTCAAGGTAAGATTTATATTCTTATATTTTTAAGTCTTTAGTCCAATATTAATCACGCACCCATCATGCCAAGTCCAAAACAGTGAACATACACTGTCATCATGCCAAAGGCCCACTAGAACATATTAAGTCCATAATACATCGTTCTAGAACTTAGCGTGTCTATACGCATCCAATGTACTATACTTAGATCAAGCACACATTAGGTCAACTTTCTAGTCAAATATCACATTAAGACCAAGTCAAAGTCAAAGAGTCAAAGTCAAAAAGTCAAAGTCAATGGTCAATGCACCTATTTAGGTGACGGATGTCACACCAACCTCTTACTGCCTTGACTCATGAAGGTACGACGTACAAATGGGGTGAGAGTCAAGAAACCGCTTTTTAGTTGTTGAAACAGAAACTTTATAGCGCACCGATATTAGCATTACGAGAGGGAAGTGATGACTTCGTGGTTTACTATGATGCTTCTATCCAAGGAATTGGATGTTTTTTGATGCAACGTGAGAAGTTAATAGCTTATGCTTTGAGACAACTGAAAGTACACGAAAAGAACTACACTACTCATGATTTGGAACTGCTATCAAATATCATCCAGAAAAGGCAAACGTAGTCGTTGATGCCTTGAGCAGAAAGGAAACTGCTAAACCCCGGCAAGTGCGGGCTTTGCAACTTATGATTAGCACTCAATTACCTGACCAAATCAGGGAAGCCTAAACAGAAGCCTTAAAAGCGGAAAATGTTGGATCCGAATCCTTACATGGGATGGAGAAACAGTTTGAAGTAAATGCCGATGGAATTCGTTACTTCATGGATAGACTTTGAGTGCCTTTGTATGGAAACCTAAGAGACTTGGTTATGAGTGAAGCACATAAGTCTAAGTATTCTATACACCCTGGTTCTGATAAAATGTATCATGATCTGAAGGCGTATTATTGGTGGCCTAATATGAAGGCCGACGTTGCTACTTACATGAGCAAATGTTTAACCTGCTCTAAGGTTAAAGTTGAATATCAGAAGCCATCTGGGTTACTACAACAACCTGAGATTCTTTTGTGAAAATGGGAGCAGATTTCCATGGATTTCATCACTAAATTACCTAAGACTTCGAGTGGTTGCGACACGATATGGGTGATTGTGGATCGACTAACTAAATCCGCTCACTTCTTAGCGATCAAAGAAACGGATTAAATGGATAAGTTAACCCGAATATATCTTAAGGAGGTAGTTTCAAGACATGGTGTACCAATCTTGATTATCTCTGATCATGATGCACGGTTTACATCTCATTTCTGGCAGTCGTTACAGAAATCTTTGGGTACGCATCTCGATATGAGCACTGCCTGTCATCCCCAAACCGATGGGCAGAGCGAGCATACTATTCAAACATTGGAGGACAAGTTGCGAGCTTGTGTGATTGACTTCGGGAACAATTAGGAAGTTCATCTGCCATTGGTAGAGTTTTCGTACAAAAACAGCTATCACACTAGTATTCACGCATCACCATTTGAGGCGTTGTATGAGCGAAAGTGTAGATCATCGGTTTGTTGGGTAGAAATTGGTAATAGTCAGTTTTCTGGCCCTGAGTTGGTACATGAAACTACTGAAAAGATCGTGTAGATACGAAACCGTATGGCTACAGCACGAGACCGACAAAAGAGCTATACAGACAAACGACGGAAACCTTTGGAGTTTTAGGTTGGTGACAAAGTTTTGCTGGAAGTCTCACCGTGGAAAGGTGTGATTCATTTTGGCAAAAGGGGCAAGCTTAACCCGTACTTATGTACTCACATGTTCTAGGTAATCTTTGACGGGTTGTCTTTCCTCTCATTGCAAGCTTTGCACTTATTGTTGATTTGTGCATCAGGTGAGTTCATGCCCCACTTTTAAACACTCTCTCTTGGGGGAGATAGCATACTTGTTTACGAACGCTTTACTATTATGAAATGTGCATTGTTTAACATAGTGTTGTATACCATTGAAAGACCTCACACTTTTGGATTGTTAATTAAGGAATCTAGCGGGAAATCTTGGATAGTACTACTGGGTCTGACAAGCCCCACCCATATGACTGGAGGTCAAGCGAGTGCAATATTATCCTAAACAACTAACAGCGTCACGACCTAATATGTCGTGGCGGGAGGCAAAAAGACAAACACAGTCAGCTTCGATCGTGAAATCACTATGGTTATTACTTATGAATATAGAATAGCTGTCTATTTCAATGCATTATTTTTATGTTTTATAACTATCACTCATTATGTTAAACGCAAACTCTTGAACTCACCAACCATTTTGTTGACACTTTTAGTATGCTATTCTCACATCATTAGCTTTGGTTGCCAGTAGGAGCACATCACGAGTCCAGCATGCATCTCAAACAAGCATATTTGACTTACCATTTGGTTTTGAATTTACTTTCTATAAACAATAGTTTGGCGCGTGTTTTGCCAATGTTACACTTTGAGTACCTTGTGTTTGACTTATTTACTAAACGCTTCCGCACAGTTTTAAAGTTTTAAACTTTAAAATGTTTTAATGTTACATATAGTGTCGTTCTGAGTAACTAATGACTTGGATCCTGGTTTGTTCACACGCCTTGCGGTTAAACCCCGCACGTGGATTTTGAGGGTGTGGCATCGGCTCAAACCTACTAGTATGTGTCTCATTTCATGAAAAATCATTTGTAAATTTATAGTTTATTTTGTATTTCCAGGTATCATGAGCAAAAGAAGCACTGCAGTGCTTATAGTATTAAACTTTGTATTTGAAATCAATACCAATCATCGGATGGCATTCCACTCAAGGTAATAGTATTAGTTAAGGACCTGATGTTTACTTTAAAAGTCATGTCTTTATAGTTATGTTTTTATGTCTTTATTAATTTTTACTTGTATATATATATTCTGATGATTCTAAATCGATCAAACGTGATAAATGACAACACGCTCGATTTTGCATTGATGTTCTTTCTTTCCAAATTCCAACAAATATGAATAATTATACTAATTTTATGCCTTTAATTTCTACTTTATATGCAATGATATATTTGATCTAACTATGTTGTTTGAATTTTCTTTTGAACATTGATATATTTTTTCTTTTTCTTCTGCAAGGTAACAATAATGTCTAACTATTATGTATGCACTAATTTGCTTTGACTACTCTTTGTGGGGTTCTTTGTTATTGTTTTGTTTTACTTGTAGTATTAGGTTAGATGAGTACTTGAGCTTGTGAGTGTATGTAGGTGATGTTGATAACACTCAGCGCATAACATCATCACATTATATATCATTTGGTTATTATACAATTAAACAATTTGCTTTTTAGGTCCAATATTTGTAATTATATCGGCTGCATATGGTTAATTATTCATTTTAGATAACTTGTTTTTTGCAAATGTCTTAGCACTTCATCGAAGAATTATGATTAACCGGTATTCCCCGCCCCAGGTGGCAAATCGTAATTATTTTCTAATTATTGTATTATAAACGAGGTTGTGTATAAATGATGCTAAAAATAATTCTAATCGATAGCCTAATTAAATGGCACATCTCCAATGTTACAAACTACTCCATTCTTACAAGTTAATGTCCAATTTTGACTCCACTTAGGTCGGTTTTATTAAAGTAAAACATTTGATACATATTTTAGTGTGATTAGATTGACTATTTGAACAATTTAATCATAATACATGTTAAACAAGTCACGAGGTGCAGAGTACACATATGCTTGAATTTATTGTGATTTTCAATATCAGAACCTCTTTAGGGGTGTCACACCCCAACAAGCGGAGGAATGTGTCAGGACGTGTAGATTGTCCATAACACGTGGCACTATTAAAGTGATAATTTATTTAATCATCACAATTACATAAGTCTTACAACAAATGCATAAATTGTTTAAACAAACATAACATAAATTAAAGTTTGATTTATTAACTAAGTCCATAAGCATTCTAAGTGTCATAAACTTGTAGGCATCTCAAGCAGCATTTGTAACGACATGTATAAAATAAAAGTCAACTAACAAGTTGGTGAATAAACATAGATTTTGTTACATATACTAGATTTAAAACACGATTCAAGAGTCTGCTTATGAATTCAAGCAAGTATGACTAAACTAAATGCATTGACCAAATTTTTGTTGACAATTGTCCCTAACCAACGAATTAGACTAAAAATATTGGTTTCGATACTCAAATGTCATCTACAACGGCCTGTTCGGGTGAGTGTCAAAGCAATAACGCTATCATTATTACTTTAGGCTTTACAAAGTTGATGATCACATGCTAGCAAGTAAATAAGCGAGATTGACCACCACATTAAATATTAATCTAATAAGTTTATCATAAAAACATAAAATACAAACAAAACTTAATTGAATCGTATGATATGCAAGAAATATTTAGAATTGAATATGTACACATTTCACATCTCAAAAACATAAAAGGAAAAAGGAACTCTGAATACTCACATTAAGTTCTTGAGTATGAGTTGGAGTTATGACTTGATTAATAAATATGATAAAGCCCTAAATTAGAATGGTTATATGTATTAGAACTTTTGTTTAAGGTTATGGCTAAGAGTATTAACCATAGTAATAAATGAATCAAAAGCAAGGGAAAAGAAAAGTTGTTGCAAGAGCAAAACAGATTTGTACAGATTCATTATTACAGTTTCATATGATTATTAAAAATATCAAAACTTAAGTAAAACTTCTTAAACTCTCTAGTCTACTATTTTAAAATGTCAAGAACATTTTTTTTTTTGAAAAGTTTTTCAAATTCGGATCAAAATCTGATCAAAACAATAGTGCAAAGCAAAAGGTGCAAATATGCGCACTTAATTTGTAGAGGCTATTGCGGAGTTGTCCGATAGAATTAGAAGTTGTGTGAATTATGGTTGGAAAGATAATTCTATGATCTTGTTAATGGAATCTGATTTTGGTAATTTTTGATTCATTATGCCAAGTTATGGTCGTTTGAAGTTGTAACAGATTCTGTTGCAAAATCAACGTAGCACTTTTGTGAATCTTTTAGGGTTTTAAAAATAGAAAGCGTGTATAATAAATTATGTTGAGTGTATATATAAGAATTAGAGAGTTTTATTTGAAGAAAAACATGATAAGTTTGATTATAAATTTGCTTAGAATTTTTAGAAATTGAAGGAATAATAACACTGAAATTATAAATACGGTTGCTACATTAAGTATGACGAATGGACTTGAAACTTTAAACCTTCAATAGAGGGTTGAGGTTGAAAGTTTCTTGAGATTTTATACAGGGTGAAGAAAAAATCTTGTGCTAGCAAGTGTTGAGATGGTATTTATAGGCAGGGAAATGACAGTTATGAATAAAGAGGTTTTATGAGTATATTTAATATTGGGGGTTATGGATGAGTTATAAATGAGTCAAAGGCGAGGTAGTTTTGGTCTTTCAAATTTTATAAAAATGATTGAATGTTTATAAAATTAAATTTTACAAAAAGATTGTATTAAAGTTGTTAAATTATAGATTTTTCTAGAGGATTTTAAATAATTTAAAATAGTTAGTATTTTTTTATACAAGTATAATAATTATAAGATTTTATATTATGATTATAAATCTCTATAAAACTATAGATGGAAGTCCATAAAAGTTTAGATTTATTATGTATGTGCACAAAAATAGCACGTGTATTGCTTAGAATTTAAGAATTTTAATAATAAAATAAACTGTAGAACTTTTATAAATATGTAAGAACTTTATGATATTACTAATTTATTCTTCCAATCACCATCATTAAGTCATATGAGTAGTGCTTATGTAAATGTTAAGGCATACGTTATTATAATAGTGGCACAAGTAAAGTTATAAAGCAAAGATTAGTCATACTAATGAATGTGGTTATTATAGAAACTCGAGTATAACATGTATAAGCATAGGTGAAGCTTCACTAGGGCCGGGGGGCCGCCGGCCCCCCTGTTTTTTTCACCAGTAGTGTTAAATTTTAGTCCGATAGTGTAAATTTTTGTCCAGGTAGTGTAAATTTTTATATAAATATCAAGCTCGCCCCCCCTAAAAAAAATTGGCTTCGCCCCCGCCCCGCTATGATATAGTTCAAGCTCCGCCGTTGTGTATAAGACTATGAGTTACTATGTATAATAACTAGGTTAGTATCCCGTGTATTACACGGGTTGTATAAATAAATATTAAATAGTTAGTGTAAAAACTTATGAATTATAAAACAATATCTTGAGATATGATATTATTAAAATTAAAATTACATACGAGGAATGACTTTAAATAATAAAACAACGATATCATTTTTTAAAACTTTTATTTTTTAATTTTTTCAAAGTTTTTTTTGTTTCAAAACAAAATGTTTTTAAATGAGTTTAATATTTTAGTAAAATTTCTTATATTATAAAAATTATTTATTTAGAAATTACATTTATAAAATGATCTCTTTTTTTAATTTATAAAATATGTTTTTAATCTTAAATAAATTAAATAAAATTATTAGTAGTTAATTTAATTATTAATTATAAGAAAGAAGCGGGAAAATAAGCTTTAAAAGCTTTATAATTGTGACATGCGTCAACAAAAAAACCTTTCTTTATTAGTATTGATAGATATGTATGATAAGATAAATAATATAACAAAAAATTCCAAAGTCTAAACAATAAATGAAAATAATTTCATTATGAAATTTGTTAGGAGGTGGCTATAACGTGCAAAGAGATGTGGATACTTTATTTTCATTTGGTCTTCGCATTCCCAAGTAAATTCTGGTCCACGCTTAGACTCCCAACGAACCTTGACTATCGGTATATGACTACACTTAAGTTGTTTCACTTCACGGTCTACGATCTCCAAGGGTTTTTCTATAAAGTGCATAGACTCATCAATGTGCACTTTATCGAGAGGAATATGGAGGTTTTCATCGGATAAGCATTTTTTGAGGTTGGACACGTGAAATATTGGATGGAGATCGTAGAGCTCTTGAGGTAGCTCTAGCTTGTAAGCCACTTTCTTAATCCGTTCAAGAACTTTGAATGGACCTACATAACGAGGTCCTTGTTTCCCCCTTTTTTTTTTCCAAAATGAACTACTCCCTTCCAAGAGGATACATTAAGGAGTACTATATCAATAACCATGAATTTTAGGGGTATTCGAAGTCTATCGACATAGCTCTTTTGACGACTTCTTACAACGAGAAGATTATTGCGAATTTACATGATTTTGTCGGTAGTTTCTTGAATTAACTCAGGATCGGTGATTTAAACTCCACCCATCTCATTCTAAAAAATAGGTGAACGACACTTACGACCATAAAATTTCTCAAATGGGACATATCGATGCTCCTTGATAATTGTTTTTATACGAGAACTCGATCAATGGTAAGTGCGTATCCAAATTGCTACTAAAATCACAAGACCTAACCATAAAAATCAGGTGAACGACACTTACGACCATAAAATTTCTCAAATGGGACATATCGATGCTCCTTGATAATTGTTTTTATACGAGAACTCGATCAATGGTAAGTGCGTATCCAAATTGCTACTAAAATCACAAGACCTAACCATATCCTCAAGTGTTTGAATGGTTCGTTCTGATTGACCATCGGTTTGAGGATGGTAAGCAGCGTTAAAATCTAGTCAAGTGCCCAAGGTTTTTTTGAAGAGATTGCAAAAAACAAGAGATGAATCGATCATCACGACCGGAGATAATGTTCAAAGGTACACCATTTCGACACACTATCTCATTAATATAGATTCGAGCCAATTTTTCAACTCGGTAATTTTTACGAACGGGTAAGAAGTGAGCTGATTTAGTCAAACGGTCAATAATCACCCAAATGCAGTCATGACCATTGAAAGTGTGTGGAAGTTTAGTAATGAAATTCATAGCTACACATTCCCACATCCATAAACAAATTTCGAGTTACACAAGTAAACAAGAAGGTCATTGATGTTGTGCTTTAACCTTGGAACAATTAAGGCACTTTGCTACAAAAAGAGCAATGTCCTTTTTCATTTTAGGCCACCAATGTTAATAACGAAGATCCTTGTACAATTATCAGCTCTAGGATGGATAGAATAACGAGTCTTATGAGCCCATTCATCAAAAAGGTACAAAGATTTTCACGGTTTGTAACACAAATACGATTCAAAAATACAACAAACCGTCGAATTTGGTTTCCAATTGAAGTTCAACATCGCATGATATTTCGCCATTCATGTTACATTTCATAACTGAAACATGTTGAGCTTCCAAGATACGAGTTCGAATATCAGATTTGACTTGAATGCTTTAGATTAAAATATACTTAGCGTGGTCTTTACGACTATGGGCATCAGCTACAACATTCACTTTGCCCAATGGGATTATTCCTAACTACATATTGACAATACATGCTTTGGATTAAAATATACTTAACGTGGTCTTTATGACTATGGGCATCAGCTGCATTGAGTAGTTGGACCCATCGTCGTTGTCTCATGTTAAGTTTTTTTTTTTTTTTTTTTTTTTTGTTGAAGATGTGTTGAAGAATTTTATGGTCGGGAAAAATCACATATTTAGTACACTAAAGGTAACGTCAACAAATTTTCGAAGCAAAAATAACCGCACCAAGTTAAAGATCGTAGGCCGTATAGTTCTCTTCAAGAATTCTAAGTTGTCTCGAGGCGTAAGCTATAACTTTTCCTTGTAGCATGAGAACACAACAAAGACCTTGATTTGATGCATCACAATAGATTACAAAATCATCATTTTTATCGGGAAGTGTAAGGATGGGAGCATCACATAGCATTTACTTAAGTGTCTGAAATGCATGCTTTTGCTTAGGACCCCACTTGTATGGCTTGCCTTTATTTTTTAAGACAGTGAGCGGTAAAGCAATCTTGGAGAAGTTTGAAATAAAACGTCGATAGTAGCCCACCAAGCTAAGAAAAGAACGAACTTCGGTAGCGGTAGTTGGTGTACTCCAATTTCTGATAGCTTTGATTTTAGAGGGATCTACAAGAATACCCTCTTCATTGAGAATGTGTCCCAAGAATTGAACTTGCTTAAGCCAAAATTCACTCTTGAAGAACTTTGCGCGCATATAGTTGTTCTTTTCTTAGAAGGTCTAGGCGAGGTGTTGCTCGTGATCGGGTTTGGTTTTGCAGTAGATTAAGAAGTAATCGATGAAAATAATCACGAACTTATCCAAATACGGTTTGCAAACATGGTTCATAAGATTCATGAATATCGCGGGTTCGTTGGTTAATCCAAAGGGAATAACCATAAACTTGTAGTGGCCATACCTTGTACAAAAGGCAATTTTCGGAATGTCATCTTCACGAACACGGAGTTGATGATACCTAGAACGAATATTGATTTTAGAGAAACAAGTGGCACCTTAAAGTTGATCAAAAAGATCATCAATTCTAAGCAAAGGATAACAATTCTTCATGTTGAGTTTGTTGAGTTCACGACAATCAATACACATGCGAAAAGATCAATCCTTTTTCTTTACGAATAGAAAGGTTGCGCCCCAAGGTGAAGAGGTTGGACGAATAAAACCCTTTTCAGAATACTTTTTAAGTTGACTAGTATGCTTTTTGTATCTCCGAAGGTGCAAGACGATAAGGAGTTTTGCTCACAGGAGTTGCATCAGGTATAAGGTCAATGCAGAACTCGACTTGCCAAACAAGAGGATGATCAGATATGTCATCAGAAACACTTTGGGAAAATCTTTCGTTTAGAAAAGTTTTCAAATTCGAAACAAAATCTGATTACAGTGTAAATTAGAAGGTGCAAAAGAATTACTTTGTAGAAGCTTTTGCAGAGTCATCCAAAAGAATTAGAAGTCGTGTGAACTATGATTGGAAAGATAGCTCGATAAAATTTTTTATGGAATCTGAGTTTTGTAATTTTTTATTTATTATAACCAAGTTATGGTCATTTGAAGTTGTAACTGATTTGGTCTAAAACCAATGGTAGCACTTACGTGAGCCTTTTAGAGTGTTAAAAATAGTAAACGAGTATAATAAATTATGTTGAGCGTATATATAATATTGGAGAGTTTTAGTTGAATAAAAATATGATAAGTTTAATTATAAATTTGCTTAGAAATATTTACAAATCGAAAGAATAATGACACTAAAATTAAGAATACTGTTGCTACATTAAGTATGATGAATGAACTTGAAACTTCTAAAAGTTTCAATAGAGGGTTGAGGCTGAAAGTTTCTTGAGATTATATAAAGGATAAAGAAAAACTATTTTGTAAGTTGAAAAGATGAGTTGGTGCAAGAAAATGGTGAGCCAAATGTTAGTATTTATAGGTAAAAAAATAGGGGTTATGAATTGAAAATTTTATTTCTATAATTAAGATTGGAGGTTTATGGATAAGTTACAAATAAGTAAAAGGTGAGTGAGTTTTGATTTTTCAAAGTTTATGAAAATGGTGTAATGTTTATAAAATTAATTTTTATAATACGTTTTTATTAAAATTGTAGAATTAGAGATTTTTTTTTGGAGGATTTTAATGACATTAAAATAGTTAGTATTTTGTATACAAGTATAATAATTATAAAATTTTATATTATGATTAAGAATCTTTATAAAACTAAGGATGAAAGTATATAAAAATTTAGATTTATTATACATGTGCATAAAAATAGCACATGTGTACTTCTTAGAATTTAAGAATTTTAATAAGAAAATACAATCTAGAAATTTTATAAATATACAAGCACGTTATGATATTACTAATTTAGGATTCTAATTATCATCATCAAGTCATACGAGTATTGCTTAAGTAAACATTAAGTTATACGTTGTCACGATAGTGACACAAGTAAAGTTATAAAACTAAGATTAGTCATACTATCGGATGTAGTTATTATAGAAAATCGTGTATAGCATGTATAAGACTATAAGTTATCATGTATAATAATATGTATGATAAAACAAACAATATAACATAAAATTTCAAATGTTTTATTGCATAAACAATAAATGAAAATAAATCAAATTACAAACATGGATAGATGCTGGGGGTCACACGAAGCCCATAAGCAATGACAGTTCCAAGGAGAAAACGCCCCATTGGCTAGGGTCCGGGGGTAGCGCCCCTAGTAGCGGGGTCCAAGAGGCGGCAGCACGGTCTAAGGGGTAGAGCCCCTGCTTGGGGTCGAAATTGATTAAAATTCATTTATTAAAAATGCATCATAAATTGAATTTTTTGAAATTTACATGTGAAATTTCGGGATAATTTTGGCTCAAATTTTAATTTAAATTTGAATCAGAATTGGTAACCGCCTTAAGCCAGTGTTTCGAGGATTTGAAGACCCTGCCCTAAAATAGATATATTTTACAATTAGAATTGATTAATTCTCTATGGTTCACGGAATCTCACTTGAAAATTATGAAACCCTAGTTATACTATATGTATTCGTCAACATCTCTCATTTGATAATTTTCAACTTCTGTTTATCTTAACAAACTTCTTAACTTTTGTGTAATTATATTTATAATAATTACGTCAAGTATGTTTGGATAATTAGGTTAAATTTGTGTTAAAGCTTGACAAAGTTTTGTTTGTGTACGTTTATGTTCATAAACATTTATTTATGTTCAGTAAATGTTTTTCTGAACAGTTCATAAATAGATATTTTTTTAATGAACAAACACCAACAAGAAAAATGTCGTTCTGTAAGAATTAGTAAACAATTATGAACAAATATATTTTCGTAAAAACGAACATCAATAAGTTTACGTTCATGTTCATTCGTTTTGTTTACAGTTATATGCATGAGGCATCTATATGGTTTAATTTTTGGTTGCATAAATTTAAGAAAAATGTAAGAAAAAAAGCATGAATTTCAACATGAAGTCCTTAAAATGTGTAATTTCGGTTTTTTTTAACATGTCAATATTTATTTGAAATTTTTTTTACAGATGGATGTTTCTTAACAGGCATGCGATTAGATAATCTCTCTACTTTAATAGATAAATAATGAGGACACGTAATAGCTTAACATTCCTTTTTATCAAATTTTTCTCGCTTCTCTTATTTTATCTAATAGTTATTATAATTACTAATAATATAATTTAATTTCTCTTATAGTCTAATTTTACTTTTAAATAAATTTAAAAATGTTTTTTTTATTAATGTTATCTTAAAGAGAAACAAATTTTCATATAATAAGAAATTTTTTAAAATATCAAAGTTTTTTTAAATATACAAACTATTTTAGAATTAATGTTATTAAAAAGTAAAATATTTATAAATATAAATAATTAAAATTGGGAGTTATAATGATAAAATTTCTAAAATGCTTTGTTTTGAAATAAAATGTTTTCCTTTTTAGGGATTTTTACATATTTTCCCTTATTAACAACATAAATTACATATTTCCCCAACCCATAAAATCAATTACATATTTTCCCTTCCTAATACATACATGTTACATATTTATCCATTTCACTAAAATTAACCTACTAGTTTATCTTGTTTTTACTAATAAATTTTTACATATTGATCTTTTTTATTTATAATTGATTAAAACTTTGCCAATTGTATATTGTATCTGAAGATATAACGTTGATTATCGATGATTATTATTTTGAGAAAAAGTTTTGAACTTTTTGTATTTGGAGTTTGTAATTTTATTGTTTTCCTTTATATAGAGTACTTGAATCGGATGAAATATGTGATTGATTTTCTTGGGAAGAGAAATATATAAAAATCACTTAATAAAATTATGGATACAATATTCATTTAATAACTAATTTTAACAAGATGAGAAAATTTGTAATACATATGTTTTAAAAAGGGAAAATATATAATAAAATTTTTAGTTTTGATAAATATGTAATTAATGAGTTTAAGAGGGGGAAATATGTAAATGCCCCTATTTTTTATTAAACAAAATAGTTTAAAAAGTTGATAATATTGTTTTATTACTTATTTCTTTACTTATGCGTAATTTCATTTATATCTTAGCTTATAATATCGTTTTTTAATTGATAAAAATATATTTTATTTAATATTTTTAGTTATTTTAATACACATGATATTAAAACTAGTTTTAAAATATAATTAATATGGCTATTTACGTTTATTTTCCATTTAGTAGGGCATATAGTCAATTTAATGAAAGTTCATGGCAAATTCATCGCTACATAAGCCAGCGGAAATCGACTCAAGCCAATAGAAGAGTATAGAATCGATTTGTATCAAGTATCTCTTGTATTGTATGAATTAGATGTTAATATTAAATGTTAAGAAATTTTAAAATAATCACATAAAAGATCTTTATAATATTATTATATTCATGAATTAGGCCCTAAACCTAAAACTCTAACATATGATTAGGCAAAAATATAAAGCTTTAGACGATGGTTGTTTGCCGTTGATGCTTTGAAGATGGGAGCCTTACAAAAAGAATTGTTTATTATATATCTACTTACCTACGAGAAAAATGTAACCATTATTAATTAATAAAATAGATGAAAAAGTTATTATAATATTATGTAAGAATATCCTTGATGTAGGATCCACGTACATAAATGCCAATTAACTACTTTTTTACAATTAAAACTAACACGCCATTACTTTAATACACAATCAACGAATATAAAATTAATAATTTAGTAAGTTGATTAACACACAAGCCACACACTAAAACAGGAGATAGTCGATGATTATACCCAAATCTTTGCATTATGATAAGCCTAGACATTCATATTGATTTAAATATTATATAAGCTCTACTTTTGTAAGAGTTACAAATACTTATTTATAAGTATTATGAACAACTAATATTTTAAAGAAGAGTTGAAACTAGATCTTGTTGAGGATTCATAATTTAATGATCAAGAACTTGGATGATTTGAGATTCGAAAATCGTTTCCAGATTGAAACAATTTGAGGTTTAGTTCAAACTTTCAATCGGATAAAACTCGAGTGAATCAAGAACAAGTTTTAACATTAAAAGCTAAAAAAAAAATATAAAATTATTTAATTGATCAAACACAAACAAACAGAAACAAGCATATAATTAAAAAGTTTTAAGGCATAGAGTCAATTTAATGTAACTTCATGGCAAATTAATTAAAAAGTTTTAGGGGTGAAAGGACAAAGATAAAAAATAAGGCGTGTATAAAAATAGTATAGACAACTAAGAAATATAAAAATAAGTGGTTGTGAGTAATACATATATAAAAATAAGCATGTAAACGCTTTATATTTGATCCAAGTTGGTTCCGATTACGTCCAACAATAGACGGACTCGAAATTACAACGACACGGCCACAATGATGCGAACCGGAACATAAAAGTGACATATTATACGTAACATGTACAGGAGTAAACCGAAACATTAGAAATCTAAGTAGGTAAGAGTGACATTATAAAATTTTTAAAAACTTGAAAATCAAAAATTAAAAAAATAAGGTGTATATTGTGGGGTTCGAACCCTAGAAAAAACTTGCCTTTAACCAATACGCAAAACAAACGTTTAGGTTAATTATAAAAACACATGTATATAAAGACACAGGATACCAATGAGACCGGCCATGCTTGTTAAAAGCGTATATGGACATTTTAAGTACATTTTGTGTGGGTGTGGGTGTGGGTGTGGAGTTTATTTTTTTTAAAACAAGGTTTGAAGTTTAATTAGTCAACTAAATTAGATTTTATAAAATGCGGACTCCACATACATATTAAATATAGTTATGAAATATTAAAATACATAGTTAATTAATGAAGACAGCCACTGATTTTATCAAAAAATTAAAAATAAAATTCAGTTTAATAACTTTTCAAGTCCATAGGCCTTTCTATTCATCATCATTTTCTAGTTAATATATCTCAAGCTTCCTTTGCAATTTGCATACTCTCTCTCTCTCCCCCTTTTGTAATATCCGCCAACCACTGCACGGTGCAACCTGATATCGAACACCACCGCCATCTTCAACCACCGCCCAGGACGATGGATTTTTCATAAAGGATCTTGTTTTCAACATCATATCCTCGCTTCCATCGTCAAATCCTCATCTTCATCAGACCTCAGATATTCGTCTATGCCTTAGATCGTCATTTTTGAGGCTCAGTTTTCGTATCCGTAGGCATGATTACGAAGTGTCGGTTCAGCAACCTACATTGGGCAAATGACCCTCGTACACATTAACCTCTACTCATTTTTCCGGCCAAAGATGTAACCTAATAGGTGGTGGCGAAGGTAGTATTGTAGTAACCGGCAGTTGTGTATGTTTTCATCTTTGTCTAGCATCTGAATGGTGTTGAACACCACCAACCATAGTCGGTGAAGGAGAACTCCTGTGGAAACTAAAGAAAAGAAAAATAAACCGTATGATCAAAAGCTGACATCATCATAACGAAATTACTATTTTACCCCTGTAGCCACCTACGTTACTAAATGAACAATAGTAGAAATATAAATTGATATTTAAATTTATAATTGCTAATCATATTTTTAAAACTAAAGTTTCATTTTATTTATAATAATATATAAATTACTAATCATATTTTTTAAACTAAATACTATTTAAATTAAGTATTATTTTATGTAAATAATCATTCTATACTACTTTGTAATAAATCTCTCTGGATAAAGATATAATTTTGTCAAGCGTACAAGTTTTGAATCAACATGTACAAAGAAGTGCAAGTCATTTAAGAGGGGGTAGAATAAAAAATTGATTAAAATTTTAAAACACTTTAGGGGCAATATGGTAAATTTATTAATTAAATTTTATATAACTTAGTATTTTTGCCTTTGTCTCTTTCATGTATTTAATAAATATTATTAATATATTATTTAATAATATGATATTATTTAATTCACTTTACTAAATTTTATTTTATTTATAATACTATAAATTGACATTTCAATTTATATTTACTAATTATATTTTTATAACTAAATATTATTTAAATTAAGTATTATTTTATTTAAATATTTAAGTATATAATTTATATATATATATATATATATATATTATGTTTATAATAACTATAACACTATTATTTTTCTAAGGACATATTGTGAGTTTAATAATTTTAATATTTATCAATATCTTTTATAATAAAAATGAAAGGAGGATTGAATGATAATTTTACATATAGATTAAGACACCCATATGAAAAGTCATGCTTAACTTTTAAAAAATTAACCATTTTATTTTATTTATACCCTTAAAATAAAGTATAATATATGATGCTTATAATTCAAAGGATAAAACATATACACGTGGCCAAACAAAACCGTCATTTACTTTCAATTCCGTTCATTCACTATGATTGAGCACTAACCCCTGTTACTCTTTCTCTTGCCGGTTGTTAAAAACTCAATAACAATCAAGATGGTAATTTGTTGTGACAATTTCTTCACTAAATTTCTCCGATCTATACAAATCACCACCAAAAGCTGCTTCCGATGATTATAAAGCTCTAACTTACATTCATAAAACGAAACCCCATAAAATCTAGGTAATAAGTGATTTACGACCATAAATACCACCCATGCTTTTACTAAACTTGTTGGGATAATATAGTTATCTTAAAGACTTTTGTAATATATGTAGTTGTTTTATTTCACTCAATTTTTTCAATAATTATATTTTGATTTTTTAATTTATATCATAACGCACTAAGCCGATACTCACTAAAATCAAATTCCCAAAAAATCATGCAACAGCCGTACTGCCGTAACGCGCGAGCATTTCCACTAGTAGTTATATATAAAGTTTAATATAAGTATTTTATATGTATTATACAGTTTTATATAAACTCAATAATAATTTTTTATCCAACAACTTCAATTTATCATCCAAGCCATCTGTTAAACTCATCAAAATCCAAAACATTAAATATAATTCAAAAGATAACCTTTGTTTAATGTGTTAACCTATCAAGTCAAATGTAATAAACACTTACATCCTATTTATGTTAGAAGGACCAATATAGCAAACATTCACACAGTATTACACAATTGATTTATTCCCCCTATTTTAAAATCATTCATAACTTTTTTGTATAATATTATTTATTATACAAATTACACAATTAAATAGATTTTTTTTATGTTTCTAATTTGAGTATAGTCTTTCTATATATATTTTAGTTTTTTTAACGTTCACTACTAGAAAATATACCTTTAATGACACGCGATTTATGACACATGATGTTTTAAGGACGCGCAAAACTGTCTGTCATAAAAATATTATCATTGTTACTAAAAACTAAATAAAGGATGACATGCGTTTTTGCGAGTCATTGTTTTATTGTCGTAAACAGGAAAAAAAACACGAGCAATGTTTTGCGTGTCATCTTGGGTTGTCATCTTATAATTTATGAAAAGTTAATAATCCCTTTGAATTGAATTGAAGCTTCCATACCAGCACAAAACCCGCCCAAATCGATTTCCTTGCCTTAAATCTCACCGGCCACCCTGGGACCACCATCCCTGTGAGCACCGCCTCCCCTAACGTTCGACCCCTCCTACGACCACTATCATGCAACCCCACCCCTGCGAGCACCACTTCCCCCACCATTCGACCACCACCGTGCGACCCCTCTAGCGCGCGACCACCGTTGTTCGACCCCACCCCTGCAACCACCACTTCCCCCACCATTCAACCACCACCATGCAACCACCACCCGTCCGACCTACAGCACCTTGTCATGCACCCTGCTGCCACCATCGTGCTACCAACGTTGTGCACTATGACATCCGTCACCTAAATAGGTGCATGACCTTTGACTTTGAATTTTTGACTTTGACTCTTTCACTTTGATTTGGTCTTAATGTGGTCTTTGACTTGAAAGTTCACCTAATGTGTGCTTGATCTGAGTATCGTACATTAGACGCATATAGACACGCTAAGTTCTAGAATTTTATATTATGTGCTTAACATGTTCTAGTGGGCCTTGGGCATGATGACAGTGTACATTCACCGATTTGGACTTAGCATGATGGTTGCGTGTTGGCATTGGACTAAAAACATAAAAATGTAAGAATATAAATCATACTTTGAGAACGCAAACAAAAATCGAATGTGGGCTTTACTTAAAGCCTAACAAATACACATAATTTAATTTAAAAATATATAAATTAAATAATTTATATAATATATAATAGTCCCTTGGAATCGTAATAACGCATGGAATTTAAAAACGCGAAAGTTGGATGACACACAGATCGGGACGAGACGTAATTGGATGAGACGAGCAACGCGCCCGGGAGGCCCACCCTTGGCCTCTCTTGGTCGAATTCTATAAAAGGGAAGGGTATCCCTTTGTTTTCTCATTCTTTCATTTTGAAAACTTATTCTCCAAGTTTTCTCTCTAGAAACCCTAGCCACCATCCATCTTTTCTTCATGTTCTTCATCATCTTCATCATGAATCATCATCATCTTCCTCATCCTTGATCAATTTTTGTTGTTCAAGCACTCATATTGTTGAAACATTAGTCTACTACGCATTATCGGTAAGAAAACTCGTTTGACGATATTATTCATTGTTCCATCTTGTTATTGATAATATTCATCATCTAATTGCAAAATCATCATCTAATAATATCATATTCTTAGTTTTGGGCATTAGATCGTGAAGAATTAGGCGTTCCGGGCGTTGATTCTTCGAAATTGGTACAAGTCTAGTTTTTGATGTTCATATGTTCTTGGATCTTTTATATTGGGTTGAAAACTTGTGAGATCTAGTCTTAATGTACATCTTGTGTTCATATTCTCTTGTTACAAAAAATGTTAATCTTGCCTCTTGAATCGATTCACGCGTTTGGGAATTAAAACTATGAATCGATTAACTAATAATGTGAACTGCAAGATGAAAATCTAAACTAACTGTTTTGGGACAGAAAACTTTGGATGATCCTAGTGTTTGATTCACGATTTGGTCAATGAAAACATGGAATAAATGTTCTTTAAGTACTCGGGTAAATAAAAGTCAAATATAGGGGTTTGGGATGAAAAGGAACAAGACTAATGAACTGGACAGCTTGCTGTCAGAAAAATATGACGTTTTGTACAGGTCATGGTCATAAAAAGTCCGAATGGATAGAATTTCTCTTCTAGAAACAATTTCAATGAGTTCTTTAATAAACCTAAGTGGTATCGTGTCGTTTCGAAATCGTTTGGTCTTCCAAATGTGACACACAAAACTGAAGGTCAAAACTGACGAATCTGGGCAACAGGTTGGTCTGTGTTCGTCGAGTCATTCTTTCTCATATTTTATCCAATGTAGATTATTCTTTTTCTGTAGTTTAATTTAAAGTCTTATATTTCAAATGATACCTAATATGCAACGTTTCGTTACCGTTTCGACCTCCAAACAATTTATACAATACGGGTGCGCAATCAGCTCTACATGCTAAAATATTTTGATAAACTCAAAACTAAGAATTTGAAACTTAATAATCAAATAAAGACAAGATTTGTACGTAAAAGTGGTTAAATGAACTATTTAAAATAATAAGTTAATAATGTCTATAATTTAACGAATATGGATGAATAGATGTGCATCAAAGGACATTAATAAAGAAATATAAAGCGACAACTAAAGACTTAAACATGACGAGATTTAAAGTTTAAATCCGACATTGGACCTGTTTTATTAGTGAATCATGTTTTCATAAAATAAAAACCTTGATGAACATTAAGGACCAGGCTACAGGGATTACACACATATTGGTCATTTTGTTTTTTAGTAATCCTTTTGTGATTTGTATTTTTAGTGCTTGCTTTGCATGTTGTGATATTTGGACTGTACTATTTCGAGGTGAGTTTTACGGCCCCTTTTTAACTTATTTTACTTGGGTGAAAAGCTTGCTCACTGTTTTGGACTATGCCGTGTCCTAAAGACTATTTTGGAACAATGTATGTAGTTTGGGTCAGGGATTGTGTCTAGATGATTATTCATGAGTGTGTACTTGGACTTGTGCTTGTTCTTATGACTTGGTCGTCATGGAGAGGTATTGTTAGTACTAACGGGTTGCCACCCCCACCCTTGTCATCTGTATACTAGTCGAGACTGACTTGGACTAGGCGTGCCCTTGGGTGAATATAATCCTGGTAATTGGACTTGGACTGACTTTGAACTTGTGTTAATATCTATGACTGCTATGTAATCTTACCCATATACAACTTTGGAACATGTTATACATGGCAAACTATTTGTACTTTTAAACCTGTGAACTCACCAACATATGTTGGCTTTTTAGAGCATGTCTTTTCTTGTAACGGCACTTCGGTAGTTGGACATTAGACTTTAGACGAGACCGCTCCTTCAAGATCATTAGACATTGGGACATTAGTTTTGGTCAATTTGTTATTATTGTTGGATTTTTAATTGTTTTGGATTGATCTTGTATTAGTTGTTCTAGTTTTGAACTTCTGGATTATTTGTGCATTTATGGAATAACATTATGGTATTGATTGTTATTGACATTTGTTCTTTTGTGTCGGGCGACGTCATGATCCATTGACGGAGAATTCCTTTAGAGATTCTCTTGCACCCCCAATGTGTTATGACCATCCCGTCAGCTGCATCCTTGTCTTTTCACTATTAGTGGGGGTGTGACAGATTGGTATCAGATCCATTGGTTATAAAAAATTAGGTGGATTATTCAACCTATACTATAACCTAAGTACTAGCATGTAGTATGCAACATAGGATTATGCATGTACAGTTACACATGTGAATGTTCTATGAGCATTACCAGTTGTGTTGAAATGCCTGTCTTATGTGTAATTTGTGATGTACTTATTTGGAGAATTTTGGTCGTGTATCATTAGTGCGTGCCTTGAGAAAGCATTAGGTAAGAATGTCCTCTCGTTATGCGCTTGACTATTATTGGTCTGGATTGATAAGTACGGCTATAAGGAATCTTTTTAAAAGACATATGTTGTCAAGCCAACCTTCATTAAGTGCGTCTACTAGTGTTAACTTTGTGGTATGAGGGCTTATTTATATCTTGTGAGTTGAGACTTGGGAGATGGACATGCTAGCTGCCATGGCAACTACAGACAAGCGCCATGGTGTATTCGAGTCAGATAGCTGCTTTATTGGATCTTGGACTGTATCAAATGGGTTATTTTGACTTTTCCTTACCCAAGTGAATGCTTTCTCAATCAATTCCTCTGTACAAATTCGGTTTCTTAACCTTCGGTTAGTGACCATATCTTTGATTCTCCAATCATAGATAACACTCTGTACTTATAAAAGATGTTGACTTTGGTAGGAGGAGCTAGGGGTGACCATGCAATGCAAATTACCATTACGGGTACACACGTAATTGCAATATGCAGTGCATGCGAAATCTGGCAAACCCTTTCGCGAGATAACAGTCATAGTTAGTACGCATATTCTATTCTATACATGGGACATAGAAGTTTCTATTCTTATGATAATCAATGGTTTGAAAACGCCAATCTCTTCATCCTTATGCAAGTACAAAACGTTTTGGAGCCTTCATGAGAGGCATACTGTGATAACTCTACGCAGTATCCATGAGACCTTCCTTCTTCTTTTGTTTCTATGATTATGTAAATTAGCAGCTGTTTGAAATGTACATGGTATTTGGAGAGTTGCTGTAGATTAATGAGACTCATTATACCTGTATTGCTTTGTTAATTGGACTGATTATAAGACTTGAAGCATTGGTTGTTGAGACATTCTAGCATTATACTTGATGGAGTAAACGGATGTCATGTAATCAGCTTAGACATCGCCCTTGGTATATCATTGGTGTGGTAGGAACACTGCGGGAAACCCTATACATAAACATCTTCTTTATGCTAAGGATGTGCCTGAACTTGGTTATGTGATGATCCTAGAGGATTAGAGCTGGACATGGTAAGAATGATAACATGGAAGGAAATGGTACCGAAGGCAATATTGATTGTATATGCAAGGAGTTCATGACGTGCAAGCCAAAAGAGTACGCAATAGCTCTGACCTATTGCATTAAGAAAATGAGAACAAATGTGGACATTGAGATCTATGCTGAGAATCAAAATGTGAACTTTGTTGCGTGTTTACTATTGTGCAAAGCACTAACGTAGTGGAATACCCAAACATTAGCCCGAAGTATGGAGGATGGAAAGGCCATGATTTTGGACGAGCTTAAGGCGTCGGCAACCGAGGAGTATTGCCTTATTGACTAGATGTACAGTTAGATGTTGAGTCTTTGAATCAAGCAATAGTAGGATCCGATCATGCTGCCTATACCTATTGATCATATAAGTTGGCATAGCTGGTGTCACATTCGTGACATATAAATCAAAGAGAACTGAGAGGTACATCTGAGCTATGGTTCCATAGTTCATGAACTGGCGGCTGATGTGGCACCCACAACCATTTAGTGTGCAATACTAAAGATGGGTACTTTGACCGACGAGATGGTTCGTATTGGAGCTTCGAGAAAGCTAGTGTAATGCAGAAGGATGTTATGGAATTGAGTAAGCTAGCTAATATTGAATTGGACAAGGACAAGGTCGTGAAAGGATGTGCGGCTACCCTGCCTGCAACGAAGGACTATGTTGGCACTTATACGAAGTGTACTAAATGCAATTTGCACCATTTGCTGACGACGCCATGTTCTGTGTGTTTTAATTTCAAGCAATTGGAACACCTAGCCACGAACTAAGGTTGTGGAATACCCAGTTGTGCTAGTTAATGTGATTATACCGGTGGGAGTCCAACGTTGATATTATGAGTGTGGAAGCAAGGAGCATTATCGTGATGCGTGCCAAGGTTAAATATAGGGTTCAAGGTTAAGTGGGGAAATAAGAAGTAAAAGAACAACATCATAAATCAGGTTATGGTAAATGATGAAAATCTAGAGCGGGGTAATAACAGTAACCCTGCGTTCGATGGAGCTTTTGTGTTGTCGGTGCTCGTGACGAGCTAAACATCGTTGTGGATGGATACTTGACCCGAGTCATGAGGATAAGTTTTATGAAATGGGCTAATGGTAGACTTGTAAGTACTAGGGTGATAATTTAGGACTGTGTCATACTGTTAGAGGATCATGCCTTTAGAATAGATCTTGTATGATTGGGCGCTGAAGTTTCAACATGGTCATGGGGATGGATTAATTGTCAAGGAATAGTGCCTGAGATTACCTTCTGTGAGAAGACTACTTGCATGCCGTTGTAGAACGGTGAGACACTTGACGTACATGGAAAGAGATCAAAATAGGACAAGATGCAAATCATGAGCAAGAAGGTGGAGTAATAAGGGTTAGATAACATACTTGTTGTGCAAGAATTTCAGGAAGTAATCCGAGAGAATTTGGCATGATTACCTCCTTCACAATAGGCGGACTTTCAGATTGACCCGGTATATAAGGCGGTGCATGTTGCTAGGCTTCTTATCGCTTAACACCTTTGGAGATGCAAGATCTGTCTAATTAACTTCTGGAGTGGTTAGGTAAGGGTTTTATACGACCCATTCACTCACCATGGGGTGCTAGTGCTTTCTGTTATAAAGAAGGATGGATTGTACAGGACGTGTGTGGACTATCAAAATCGGAATAAGCTAACGGTAAATAACCACTATCCTTTACCGAAGGTAAATGGTTTATTCGATCAGCTTTAAGTATCGACATACTTTTGAATATTAATCTCTGTTCACAAATCATCAACATAGAGTACATGTGGATGACATAACAAAGGAAGCATTCAGAACTCGTTACAGAGAATGCGGGTTCATAGTTATGCATTTTGAGGAAAAAAAAAGGGCACTTACGGTGCTTATGGACGTGATGAATCAGATGTGTATGCCATATCTGAATTAATTTGTCATAGTGTTCATTAAGAACATTCTGAGTCATTTGAGGACGGGGGAAATTATGAGAAACATATGGGGACAGCCCTGGAATTGTTGAAAAGGAGAAACAATAAGCTAAGTTCTCCAAAAAAAACTTAACATGAGAAAGAGACGTTGATTATTTGTATTAGTTGTTCTAGTTTTGAACTTTTGGATTATTAAGCATTTATGGAATAACGTTATGGTATTGATTGTTCTTGACACTTGTTCTTTTGTGTCGGGCGACATCATGATCCATTGATAGAGAATTCCTTTAGAGATTCTCTTAGACCCCCAATGTGTTATGACGATTCTTCCGTTGCATCCTCGTGTTTCCGCTACTAGCGGGGGTGTGACATGCACCCCTTTGAATGGTGAGTTCTCTATTCCCATCTTTTTTGTACAAATAAAACTCTTGTTTGCTTACAATCAAACTCATTTGGCTGTCATTTTTACTGAATCTGATGCAGATTGCACTGTTCATTGTCTTTGGAATCGAGTCCTTTGCAACAGTTGAATCTTTATTTGTGTTATGCTATCAATTCTATGTTTATTGTATCTAAACTTTATTTTTGTAAACTATGTTTGTTGTATAAACTCTGTTTGTTGTATTCAATGTCAATGTCATATATTTGGTTAAATCGTTACACAAATCAACTTCTAGATTGATTTTACTTGATGTATTTAAAGTATAAGAGATAATTATTTCTAGTAGTATGTAAGTCTTAAAAACAAATATGTTTGCGATGGGTTGATTAGAGGGTTTAAAAGCTGTATTTGGATTTTGTGTATGAATGTTGCTTTAATTTTGGGTATTTAGTTGTTTTAGAAGAATAAAAAGCTTTGATTTATTTGTTATCTATATGGTTAATTATTTGTTCTTGATTGTGGGTTGATTAGAGGGTTTAAGAGGTGTATTTGGATTTTGGGAATGTAGCTTTGATTTTTTTTTTTTTTTTTTTTTTTTTTTTTTTTTTTTTGTATTTAGTTACATGTGGAATGTAGTAGTGATGTAACCTGTTTATAATCTAATGTAGTTTAATCGACAACCTAGAAAAACTAAAGAAGAAGCCACTTTTTCGTGTTTGGGACCGATTTTGATTTCTACCATGAAAGGTACTAAATGTTGTCTCTCGCTTTGTTCGACAATTATAAATCACAGATTTAGAAATTTATTATTTTGTTACTCTCTTGCTAACTTGGCAATAATATATTAACCGTTTGTAAGCTCTTAATTAGGTTTATGATGTATTATGGTAATTTTAATGAGAAAATATTACAAATCTATGATTATTAATTAGCATTGATTGATAACTATCAGAAATGGTCATGGATAAATCATGGATTTCGTGTGATCGATTATCAAATGCCTATAACAAAGGTGTGGATGCTTTTTTGGAGTTTGCGTGAAGTAGTTATCAAAAATTAGATGTTATTCCATGTCCTTGTGTAAATTGTATCAATTTGTGTCACCACTCAATTAACTATGTTCGTTATCATTTGTTTGTCTATGGTTTTGATGAAACTTATAAGGTTTGGTCTGTCCATGAAGAAAAACTTCCCAAGCTTAATTCTAGATACTCTAATAAATCTAGACCTCCAGACTTTGATATACAAAGATTATGCTATATGATGCCTTCACATATGTAGAGAAGGAACCTGAGTCATTGAAACCACTTCTTGAGGAATGTGATAAGCCACTTTACGAGGGGTCGAAGTATAATGCACTTAGTGGATTATTGATATTCCAACATTTGAAGGGTCAATATGGCTGGTCTGATGCTAGTTTTGATGCTTTGTTTGGTGTCCTAAAGATATCTTAACATTAAACAATACAATCCCTACGTCGATATATGAGGCTAAGAAGTTGCTAAAAGTAGTAGGTCTACAATATGAAAAGATTCATGCATGTGAAAACGATTGTTTTTTATTCTGGAATGAACATAAGGATGCTTTTGAGTGTACAACTTTATTTTCTGTTGACATTTTGTATTAAATTTAGAATTGAATGTTTTAAACTAGTAAATGTTACTTATTTTGTTATAAGATATTCTATGGAACATTGTTGGTTGCAATATATGTAGTTTATTTTGTATTATGTTATAAAATAGCTATGACAGGCACTCGAATAGGTAATAGCACGTTTAAAATCATCGCAGGTGAAAATTTTAAAACAATGACATGCATTTACGACACACAAATGCATGTCATTTTTTTATGATAGAAAATTCCTTGACACGCAATGCGTGTCATAAATGTATGCCAAGAATGTGTGTCATAAACTGATGACACACAAATGCGTGTCATCTTCATTTATGACAGGGCTTTCCTTGACACTTTTTTGCGTGTCATCTATACTCTTTTATGACACACATTGCGTGCCATTAAAGGTATATTTTCTAGTAGTGGTTCTTATGCACTACTAGCTATACCACTATAACGCTAACTTACAGTGGCTACATATATTGTTATAGACCACTAATTTGGGTTAACAAGTTAACATAATAAACAAGGGTTAATACTAGCAGGGAAGACCCACATGATGCTACGACATAAACATTTTACAGAGCGGGAGTCATTATGTTATTTTATCAATTTCTCGTTATATAATGTAAGTCTGCTATTCATTATAAATTATAATGTAGTTATGATATTTTTCTTGGAACTTACAATGTAAAGCTATATACCATAGCAGGCTAACAAACTACAAAATGCTAAAAAAGAAAAATGTAACAACCAGAAACACTCCCTTATTGTTACTTGTTACTTGTTGAAAGAACAACGCATATTATTAAATTAAAAAATTTTGTAATCATTCAATGTTACAAACATGAGATTAAAAAGAAACAAAACTAAAAAAATACATTACTAAATTTTTATAATTTTTATGATTATAAACAATGGTAGGGTTATAATAAAAGTATATTTAATCTAAAAGGCATAAGAAAGATTACATGCTTGACATGTGTGTTTTTATTATTATAATAAGAAGTGCATTTTTGTCATTGTGTCAAATATATTAGTTTATTGTGTTTTACATGTTTATTGTGTCAAATGTTAGTTAATTGTGTCATATTTTTTTACATCATTTGTTATATGTATTCATAATTGTGTTGTACGTTTAATATCATTTTATGTTATTTTTATCACTGTTATATATTATTAATTTCCTATCTATCATTGCGTTTTCCAAGTAGAAGTACACAATGATATTATAAGAACTATTGAAGAGGCTGATGCACTCAAAACAGTCAAGGTGTCTCCTGCTTGCATGCACCTTGTACATTGTAGAAGTTACTTCGAAAGTTTTACACTCTTCAAGAAAATTACACAAGTGTAAAATCTTCCGAAGACAAAAGACCAATTCTTCCGAAGCCAAATATGAAGTCTTCCTAAGCCTCAAAGATAGAAGACTGATTTCTTCCGAAGATAGAGAAGACATGCTCTCTGTGATCAACAACTTTTCAGAAAAGCTGACCAACTTTCCGCTGCCACTCTGCAGGCTCATGAACTTTACACAAGTTGGTGAAAAGGTCCATGCTTTAAGAAACTGTAGATTAAGATCTTGAGTCTGTAACTTTCTACTTTATGTACTTTTAACCTTTTTGTATTACAATAGGATGTGAGCTATGGCATGTCATAGTCATATGTCAAAAGGCAATCTTCCTTTTGACTTTACATTGATCTTGTTGTCTAGATTAGTGTTTCCAGCTAGCTTTCAAAGTATGGCCGGCTGTAGGATATAGTATAAAATATCTCAGGTTCTTGTATTTTAAGGTATGCTTTGTAAAACTTGTAATAGAACTTGAGAGCAATATACATCTTCCTTGAAAACCAATTATCTTGTTCTTAAGCTTTCTGTCTCTTGTTTATTTGTGTTTATCTTAGTATCATCATAAACTGTCCAGTTTCCTATTTGATCTGTTAAGTGTTCTAAGTCTCTCCTCATTGTGAAAACTGACTTGCACCCTTCAAACGGTCCTGCAATTGGTATCAGAGCATTCCAGGCTCTTGATTGTAAGATCTCACCATCTTAGATCTCTTAGTTTTTTCACAAAATACTTAACAACTCAAATGGCAGCTCTTTCAAAGGCTGATATGGAAACTAGCACTATGACAAAGTCCCCACTGATCACTCCTGAAGACTTTGATACTTTGTGTCAAAGAATGGAAGGCTTCATCAAGTCTCAAGACTATAAGATGTGGGAATCTATTGTCTCTAGACCTTACATCCTATGCACCTATTCAGCTGCTGGAGGTGGCATGATCCCAAAAGAGGTGGTTGACTATTCTGAAGAAGATAGATATCGATCAAAAGGCCATGAATGCCCTCCAAACTGCTCTTCCCAACTCTATCTACAGGGGCTTCAAGAAGTGCAAAACTGCCAAGCAGTTATGGGATGCACTAAAGCTCATGTATGAGGGGTCCTTTGAAGTAAAGGAGAACAAAAAGGACCTCTTGAAGCAGCAGTTTGAGAATTTCACCTACAAGACAGGTGAAACCATGACTCAACAATACTTTCTAAATATAAAATTACCACACTCTAAATATGCCAAAGTATGTTATAGGGGGTGTCTTGGTTATAAATGATACATATAAAATTACCAATACCACAAATAGTTTTATGGTATCATAACTAAGGTTCTAAAAACCCTAATCCATCATGTCGTCACCCCACTCGAGTTAAAGCACGTTTTTTCTTGCAATAACACATTATTTCCCATGGCCGAAGCAAACAAATCAAGTCCTATTAAAACTATAGAAAGAAAGAATCATGGACTGCATTTTGCCTACATGGTAACCAACATCCAAAATAAAATCTACACCCTCGATGAATCCACAGTAACTTATTCGTCTTAGGTGAAACTCTACAAAGTCCACTTAAAGCCTACAAGGTGTCAAATCATATTGATGTTACTGCACCCCCCACTGCCATAGATCCAAACTATAATAAATGGATGGAGATAGATGCATTGGTCCTTTAATGGATTAATAGTACTCTCTCGGATGAATACTTGTTTCGAGTTCTTGATACCGATACTACGGCTCGCAAGGCTTGGGTCAAGATCCAAGATATCTTCCTAAGCAATAAAGGGTCTCGTGCGACTGCTCCAGAACACAAGTTTACCAACCTTACACTTTTAGCATGTTCATCCATGTATGAATATTGCCAAAAACTAAAATACTTAGCTGATCAACTTGCCAACGTTAGAATCCTGGTTTCCGAACCCCGTCTTGTTTTACAAATGGTTCATTGACTTCCTACCCAATATGGTACGATTACCACCTATATAAACCAGATCTCTCCTACTTGAGATACAGCAAGAAGAATGCTGAAACTTAAACAACATTGTAATTAGGCTCGTCAGAATTCGAGTTCAAATCAAACTGTTTAGGTTAGCCCCCAACCAGTTACTCCTACCACTCAACCGATCACCACCACCTTTTACTCTTCATGCCCTTATGATCCTAGCCAACCTTAAAGTCGTGGCCATGGGTAGCGAGAGGGACCTTCAGTGGTTGTAGACTTGGTCATTACATCAATCAATCAGTGTAGAGCTCTTGGGGTCAATGCTCTCAAGTAAACCAAAACAGTGGCTCAGGGCTTTGGTGGACTGCCCCCCATGCCCTTACCCGACTCAAGCGCAACACTTTCTCGCGGCCCAACAACAATAAGCTTGTAATGCTTTAAGACTTACCACCATTGGTGCAGCCTTGACACATACTCCCTAAAGTTTCTTGGACCCAAATTGGTACATGGACCTAGATGCATCGGCTCATGTGACCTCCGTCTTAGGCAAAATTTTGTTTCCTACATCTTCGATTCAAATGCTATATTTGTGGGTGGTGGTTGCTGTATATAAGTTACGGGTTCCGGTAATGGTTTTCATCAATTGCCCAACAAAACCTATACCTTTAACAATGTTCTTCATTCATCTCGTGTCTTTAAAAATTTACATTTTGTACGTAAAATTTACACGTGACAATAATGTCTCTGTTGAGATTGACCCTTTTGGTTTTTCTTTAAAGGACCTCAAGAATGACAATCTACTTTCATGCTAGAATAACATGGGGAACTTATATCCATTTACATCACACCACACTATTATGTCTCACAATACCTCGGCTACACCTTGGTATCAACGTCTTAGTCACCCTGGACATACTATCTTAGATTTTCTTTCTCGTACTTCTTTTATCAAATGTACTAAGACTAATCTAAAATTTGTTCATCTTGTCAACAATCAAATAGTAAATGTTTACCTTTTTTTAGTCAAATTCTATTACATTTACACATATTGATGGCATAAGTTGTGATCTTTGGACATCACCCATCCTGAGCAAATTGGGAAACAAATACTATATTGTAACACCCCAACTCAAATATGGCTGACGTGTCACTATCATAGTAATCAAAACATAAGGCATAATTCCATAATTTAAAAGTTAGGAGTACATCACCAAAAGAGAGTTCAAGAGCCCTAGGGTTAAACGTTCATTACATATTGTTCTAAATCGGCCAATATCAGATAACTAGCATGTGCTACAAAAATAGCTAACATTCTTCACCCAAAAGTCCTAGAGCTTAATTCTTCTCTCTTCAAGTCCCGCCCTAAGTACCCTGTGAACCTGGCGCAAACAAAGATTTACGGCTGAGCCAAATGCCCAGTGAACGAATAAAGGCACAAGTAATAACAATAACAAATATAACAAGATCATAAGAATAAAATGATACGACACAAAGTATAACAAGTCAATATAGCAAGTCGTATCATAGGGATGATACCCATGAGCCGAAACATAAAAACCATATCAGTGGCGCTACATAGGCTGCAGACCTATGCACCAATATAGTGCAATGGGGTGTTGGCATACACACAACCATATAGAGACGTTATGGTCTGATCTTAGGATCGATTCATAAGTCTCCTATCATATGGCCAAAGTACCTCACTAGTACTATATAGAGACGTCGTGGTCTGGTCTCACCGCCATAGGTGGTGCACACGCCATTGATGATGTAATTTCGTGCTTGTGGGAAGCTCCGCAAGAAGCTAGACTTGGGTATCGAAGTACATCATGTATAGATAATGCATTCCATAATAGAACAACGAATATTATAACGGTTTAATAATCTCAAAACATGCGATAATGAGTACAACAATAGTTTCCTATCGCACGCTAAATACTACCACCAATAGCAAATCAAATATAGATGAACGAACCACCAATAAAATCAGATTGATATACTAATGGCGCATAGGAATTCCAAAGGTAAGTGCAAGTCAAAGGGTTTCTGTAATCGAGTCAAAATACCATGACAATAAATTTTGGGTTAAGATATCCGTACCTTAACCAATTATTCACAATGATGTCAAACTCGTTTACTTAGACAGGTTGTGATCACCTACAAATAACTTTTAAAAACTTCATTGTTATTGTTTTATTCAAATCAAATAATCACACACACACACACATATATATATATATATATATATATATTATATATAAAGTATAATAAGACTTCATGCGACCCTTTTCTTCTTTCTTTCTAAATTTCTTGTGTTATTACTTTTCTTGAATCTTAATTTTTTTTATCTTGTATAATATGAGAAAATAAACAATAGAGTCATGTGAATCTTACTATATATAGTAAGATGACTTTACTTATTATTTATGTATGCCCATTATCGAAACTAACATCTATTTATTTTATTATCCTCCTAATTATTACAATGAAAGTTTAAATATGATTAAAATATTATATTTATTTTAACTATATATATACGTACATAAATTTTGGAAGTCAACAGTTTGGTATATTTATGTTTATAAATAGATACGTTCTTTATTTAGGTTATAATAAAATGTGTATCTATAAATTATATACATATATTTGTAGAACTAGTTGAATGTTTATAAAAGATTAACATTATAGGTTTGATACATACACGTTTTTCTTTATATGAGAGTAAACCTTACTGACGAATGAATTAACTTTTAGTGGGTGATGTATGTTATACCAGCTAAATGCTTGTTTATTTTAAGCCCTTTGTCATCTTCCTCACTTGATTTACATAGGCTCCAGAAAACTTGAAATAATTCACTTGCCTATTTAGATGACATAGAATAATAATGAAAGTATTAGTGTATAAACATGAGAAGCAGTTGTTTTGGTTTACCTTGTCGCTAGTTCGAACAGATCTGGAACCGTGAATCGTCGAAGAATATGCAACGTCCGTCGGGGCTGTCGGCGGTGGTTTTGGTAGAGAGGAGGTGTCGGTTTTGTGTGTAACACGACAAAGAGAGCCGCGGAGGAAGTTCGAAATCGCTGGAATAATGAGAACATGACGACCGTCTAGTTATTCAAGCTCCTGGAGGTCAGCTGAGAACGCAGTGTAGATGGGTAGTAAAAAGAAGGGGTTGGCCGGAAATTGCTGAGAAGCTGCCGGAGATTGCTGAGAAGCTACCAGAATTTCGAACCAAAAAAAATGAATGATGGAGAGACGGTCGTGAGTCTTGGATGAGGCAAACATCAGCTTTTAAAATGAATGCTCAACATACTTCGTATCTAATAATTTTAGATTCAGGAATGATGTGTACAGCAGTAGAGTTACTTTTTGTTTTTCCAATGTTTTCAGGACCGGACCGGACAGTGAACCGGACACTTTACCGGTCCGATGGTCGGACCGGTTCAACCGGTCGGACCGGATATAAGAATCGGATAAAATTATAATTATTTTTTTAAATATATGTAAAAATTACTCAAAAATAAAAAATTATATAAAAAACCGATTCGACCGGTTCGACCACCGGTTCAACCGGTCCGGTTTCCGGTTCGACCGCCGGTTCGACCGGTTCGACCGGTCCAACCACCGGTTCAACGTTAAAACAGTTTTAAACACCGAACCGGACCGGTTTGGAGTCCGGTTCCCGGTCCAACCGGTCGGACCGGCCGGTCCGGTCCGGTTTTCATAACATTGTGTTTTTCTGAGTTTAGGTTAAAAGATGACAAGAAATGAAGGTAAGGTTGAAATAGTTTTTGGACGTGACCAACCAATTGATTTCAAAACAAATCATTGTTCTATTTTATTTTTTTAATATTATTTTATTATTATTATTATTTTTGGTTATGGAAGACATGATTATTGTTTTATTTCTTTATTATTAATTTTATTACTATAATTATTATTATTATTATTATTATTATTCTTATTATTATTATTATTATTATTATTATTATTATTATTATTATTATTATTATTTTCTTATTTTACGAATTACCATAAGGTTTGTGTGTGTATATAAGTTTGATTCTCTTATGATTATTCTTATTACTTATTTTATTTTCATTGAGTTTATTTATTATTTGTTTTTATTTGCTTCCCATTATAACGATCTATTTCGTCAAAATTTTCATTTTATAAGGTTAAAGCAATAACCCGGTTTAAACGTATACTTTTTAGATTTACGCTTTTACACCGTCAATTTCGGTCAAGAATTTATGAACAATTTCATCTATTTAACTTTTGGATATTCATATATGGTGCTAATAGACAATTTTTCACATTACAATTGGGTGTATCTCCTTAAATATAAATCAGACACATTTCCTACCTTTGTAAATTTCATATACTAATTTATAGCTAATTGACACGAACCATTAAAACTTTTCTATGTGATATTCGAGGAGAATTCAATAATCATGACCTTAAGACTTTTGCTAATACGAATGGTCTTATTTTACGTTTCTCGTGCCCTGAAATTTCACCTCAAATCGTAGAGCCAAATGCATGATAAGACATCGCAGCAATATTATTCAAGCTCTACTCATACATGCACACCTCCCACCACCTTTTTAGGACGAGGCACTCGATGCCGTCACCTGCCTCCCTAATATCTTACCTATTAAAAGACTAAATAACAACACCCTCACCTTCACCTTATATCATCCCATCTATCTTATGAACACTTACTATTGAATTTGAATATCAGAATAGCGGACATTCAAACACGACGGGGTAGCAAATCACGCAACGACACTATTCTTGAACAACTTGGGGCTTGGACCCCCCGGAAGGAGGCCTTCTTTCGAGTGTTTGGATGTGCATGCTACCCCAATCTATCCACCACACCCAAGCAAATAAAATCTCTCATCGATCCATACAATGGATTTTCCTTGGTTATCCCCAACACTTCCAAGGCTTTTGGTGTTATGATCCCTTAGCTAACAAAGTCCATCTCTCCCGACATGTTGTATTTAATGAAATCTACTTCCCATTTAACCACCCCATTCCACCTACCTCCTACACCTTCTTAGAGTTTCATCAATCAATAATCACCCACTAGCCCACCACCCCTACTCCACCTCCTCACTCACTTAACTCCCCACAGCCCACTATTCCACCTCTGCCACCCCCTCACTAGACCAAACCTCCTTCACCCTCATCCTTGGACCATTCCACTACCTAATGTACGACCCACACCCCTCAGCCCACTACACAACCATAAAACCTGACTCTTACTATTACAATCCCACCGCTACCATCATCCCGTACTCCATACCCCATGCAAACTAGGAGCCAACATGGCATCACCAAAGCAAACCCAAAATACAGACTACATGTTAATACTCCCTCTATCTCACCGGTTCCAACCTCTTATCTAAATTCATTACTTCCTCTATCTCATCGGTTCCAACCTCTTATCTAAATTCATTAGTAGACCTTAACCGACGCTGTGTCATAACCCATGAATTTAGTGCTTTGTAAGTTAACAACACTTGGTAATTGGTACCTCATGTAACGTTTTGAAATTATAAAATACCCGATAGAATTAATGGAAAGGATGTTCTCACAAAGTTGATAGTTCAAGGGGCCAAAGTTGTCAAAATAGAAAAATCGCAAACCCTAAAAGTTGCTATAAAAATAAAGGGATGCCCCCTCGCCCCTTCCTTGTGCAAAAATTTTCCAAAAAGGAAAGGTTAGAGAGAGAAAGTTGAAAAGAAAAAAGATTAAGGTATGCAATCTTGCATTTTCAACGGTTTAGCAATGAATCTATGCGTAAAGGGTGTCTATACGTTAATTCGAATGGTATAGTTGATAGTTTTGTTCATTAACATGTATAAATTTGGGTGTTAAAGCTCTCAAGTTGAATATTGCATTGTGAACCACCAAAAAAAGAGTTTTTGACCTTTTCTTTTACATGTATTTTATTATTTGGGGCTCATGTGCATACTATGTTGGATGTTTACTTAAAGAATGATAGTTTTGATTGGAAAAGATTACATTTTTTACATCTAAAAGTACAAAATAACAATTGGAATCAAATTTTTATATCTAATGAAATGTTCTCTCATGCGAGTAGGTTCTCACACGTGAGAAGGTTCTTGCATGTGATTGGAATCACATAGTAGTATTCACTTAGCGAAGTTATTGCACAATAATATTCGAATAGTGTAGTTCTTACATGCTGTAGCCTAACTATAGTTCTCACATATATACTTGATATTTCTCGCACAATATAACCTATGGTATTGTTCTCGCATAGATGGACTTGATAGTTTTCACACAGTATGTCATGTGGTGTTTTTGCATAGCATAGGCTTTGATAGTTCTCGCATTGTATGGCCTAGGATATAGTTTTCGCATAGTATAGCTCTCAATAGTTCTTGCATGTTAAAGTTATGATACATTTCTCCCATGGTATAGTCCTGATAGTTTTTTGCTAGTATGAATACTACAGAGTTCTCACATGATATTATAGATAGCATATAACATGTAAATTATGTGTGACCCTAGTATAATACACAGATTAAGTTAGTATAAAAGATAACTGATAGTTAAAGAAAAGAAGAAAGTTATAAGTATAACTACTGTTATGATAAAGAGAAAAAGAAAGAGTAAATAGTAATTAAGTGAAGTTCATTTGTGAAAGTTAAGTAAAGAAGTCTTGCAAGCATGATAGGTATTTGTGTTTGTTTCATTCTCACCTCATAGGAACTTTTCCTTATTTACTGTTCTCCCTTATTGGAGTTGTGTTTTGTACACATTCATTTGATAGAAGCCTTGCCTAGTGCATTGCTCACCCTAATAGGAGCTATACCTCATGCATACTTACTTGATAGGAGTTTGTAAGGAGCTTTGTACTTATACAACTCAACATGAAAGGAGCTTTGTACTTATACAGGCTCATAAGTAAAGAGATAGAAAAAGTATTAAGTATGAAAGTAAATTAAATGTGATAGACAAAGCTGCTATGATAGTCAAACGATAAAGTTAAAGAAGGAAATAAGAAAGAAACATTTGAAATGTTAAGTATAAATATAAAACCTAAACTCACTCAGCATTGTTGACTTTTGTTTGCATATGAGCTTGAGAGGTATGAAAAGGTTATCTAAGGAATAAAAGCTTGACATGAAGATGAAGTCACCAGGCATATATCATCTTGCACTCTAAAATGATTGTATTAGATTTATGGTTTAAATTTTTAATGATAAGCAATGAATTTTGTAATGAGAATATTATGTCTCGTTGTAATGATATGATGGTTTGTTAAAGTTTTAGAATTATGCGTTCCTGATGCTAAAATTCCAACAAATGTTGCACAGATGGCTTTACAAGTTGGTATCAGAGCCATAATTTGATAGATTTAGGCACTTTGATGCCTAAACTTAAATTAAGAACGGGACTAGAAAGAGAATAGCTGTATGTATAACTTCATGCCAAGAGGTAAAGATAAAGTAAAGTTGAAAGTATACAGAGAAAAAAAGCTAAATATTGTTACAATAGCAATAAAAGATAGTAAATATGTTATAGTATGTTATAGTAAGTTCTAGAACTGATGTAATTAAGGATAGGGAATGTTTAGGACATGGAGAGTGAAGTAGTTAATTACACTGGGCCAATGTCATTAAAAACTTGCATTAGTTATCATGATCTAAACTATTACCTTAAATGACAACATTGGTGCCCTTGATAAATCTTCACATCCTCTTTGCTTCAGACCCACCAACAAACTCATGTAGCAATCTCCCCAACCCAAGAAATAGAGATGAATATTTTTGATAATCAGTACACCCCATCTGCAAATGAAGGAACTCGTTCTCTTGTTGTTCCACTTCATGTCAAGGCACATATTTCTCTAGTAAAAGCTTTTGAAAAATCTTTCGAAACCCATGCCATACATGTTAGACCTTCCTCTAGTGGATAATATGGTCTTCCACGAAGTGTGAGCTTCGTTCTTGTAAGATTGAGCAACAAATTTTATCCTGTCTTCCTTCTTACAACCACTAACATTCTTCACCCAAAAGTCCTAGAGCTTAATTCTTCTCTCTTCAAGTCCCGCCCTAAGTACCCTGTGAACCTGGCGCAAACAAAGATTTACGGCTGAGCCAAATGCCCGGTGAACGAATAAAGGCACAAGTAATAACAATAACAAATATAACAAGATCATAAGAATAAAATGATACGACACAAAGTATAACAAGTCAATATAGCAAGTCGTATCATAGGGATGATACCCATGAGCCGAAACATAAAAACCATATCAGTGGCGCTACATAGGCTGCAGACGTATGCACCAATATAGTGCAATGGGGTGTTGGCATACACACAACCATATAGAGACGTTGTGGTCTGATCTTAGGATCGATTCATAAGTCTCCTATCATATGGCCAAAGTACCTCACTAGTACTATATAGAGACGTCGTGGTCTGGTCTCACCGCCATAGGTGGTGCACACGCCATTGATGATGTAATTTCGTGCTTGTGGGAAGCTCCGCAAGAAGCTAGACTTGGGTATCGAAGTACAACATGTATAGATAATGCATTCCATAATAGAACAACGAATATTATAACGGTTTAATAATCTCAAAACATGCGATAATGAGTACAACAATAGTTTCCTATCGCACGCTAAATACTACCACCAATAGCAAATCAAATATAGATGAACGGACCACCAATAAAATCAGATTGATATACTAATGGCGCATAGGAATTCCAAAGGTAAGTGAAAGTCAAAGGGTTTCTGTAATCGAGTCAAAATACCATGACAATAAATTTTGGGTTAAGACATCCGTACCTTAACCAATTATTCACAATGATGTCAAACTCGTTTACTTAGACAGGTTGTGATCACCTACAAATAACTTTTAAAAACTTCATTGTTATTGTTTTATTCAAATCAAATAATCACACACACACACACACACACACACACACACACATATAAAATGGTAAATGAAAGGGACACGTGTCAGCACCACATTTCTTGTCACCAAAATTTTACCGCCTCTCTCTCTTAATTAATGGTTACTATAACTACTGATAATATTATTTATTTTTTTATAAACTAGAAAACCTTGTAATAAATTAAAGAAAAGTTTTTTTTTCTTAATGTTATTTATAAGGAAATGAATTTTTATAAAAGAAGAATTTTTTAAAACATCAAAATATTTTGAAATTGGTGTTTTTTAAAAAGAAAAATATTTATAAATAAAAAATATTTAAAATTAGTAGTTATAATAATAAAAAAATTTTAAACGATTTGTTTTGAAACAAAATGTTTAAGTTTTTTTAAACAAAAAAGTTTAAAAAGTTAATATCATTGTTTTATCACTTATATCCTTACTAACATGTAATTTCAATTATATCTTATTTTATAATATCATTTTATAATTAATAAAATTTTATTTTATTTAATTATTTTATTATTTAACCCGTGTACTATACGGGTTACTAAAGCTAGTATATATATTATATATACTAAAGTATAATAAGACTTCATGCGACCCTTTTCTTCTTTCTTTCTAAATTTCTTGTGTTATTACTTTTCTTGAATCTTAATTTTTTTTATCTTGTATAATATGAGAAAATAAACAATAGAGTCATGTGAATCTTACTATATATAGTAAGATGACTTTACTTATTATTTATGTATGCCCATTATCGAAACTAACATCTATTTATTTTATTATCCTCCTAATTATTACAATGAAAGTTTAAATATGATTAAAATATTATATTTATTTTAACTATATATATACGTACATAAATTTTGGAAGTCAACAGTTTGGTATATTTATGTTTATAAATAGATACGTTCTTTATTTAGGTTATAATAAAATGTGTATCTATAAATTATATACATATATTTGTAGAACTAGTTGAATGTTTATAAAAGATTAACATTATAGGTTTGATACATACACGTTTTTCTTTATATGAGAGTAAACCTTACTGACGAATGAATTAACTTTTAGTGGGTGATGTATGTTATACCAGCTAAATGCTTGTTTATTTTAAGCCCTTTGTCATCTTCCTCACTTGATTTACATAGGCTCCAGAAAACTTGAAATAATTCACTTGCCTATTTAGATGACATAGAATAATAATGAAAGTATTAGTGTATAAACATGAGAAGCAGTTGTTTTGGTTTACCTTGTCGCTAGTTCGAACAGATCTGGAACCGTGAATCGTCGAAGAATATGCAACGTCCGTCGGGGCTGTCGGCGGTGGTTTTGGTAGAGAGGAGGTGTCGGTTTTGTGTGTAACACGACAAAGAGAGCCGCGGAGGAAGTTCGAAATCGCTGGAATAATGAGAACATGACGACCGTCTAGTTATTCAAGCTCCTGGAGGTCAGCTGAGAACGCAGTGTAGATGGGTAGTAAAAAGAAGGGGTTGGCCGGAAATTGCTGAGAAGCTGCCGGAGATTGCTGAGAAGCTACCAGAATTTCGAACCAAAAAAAATGAATGATGGAGAGACGGTCGTGAGTCTTGGATGAGGCAAACATCAGCTTTTAAAATGAATGCTCAACATACTTCGTATCTAATAATTTTAGATTCAGGAATGATGTGTACAGCAGTAGAGTTACTTTTTGTTTTTCCAATGTTTTCAGGACCGGACCGGACAGTGAACCGGACACTTTACCGGTCCGATGGTCGGACCGGTTCAACCGGTCGGACCGGATATAAGAATCGGATAAAATTATAATTATTTTTTTAAATATATGTAAAAATTACTCAAAAATAAAAAATTATATAAAAAACCGATTCGACCGGTTCGACCACCGGTTCAACCGGTCCGGTTTCCGGTTCGACCGCCGGTTCGACCGGTTCGACCGGTCCAACCACCGGTTCAACGTTAAAACAGTTTTAAACACCGAACCGGACCGGTTTGGAGTCCGGTTCCCGGTCCAACCGGTCGGACCGGCCGGTCCGGTCCGGTTTTCATAACATTGTGTTTTTCTGAGTTTAGGTTAAAAGATGACAAGAAATGAAGGTAAGGTTGAAATAGTTTTTGGACGTGACCAACCAATTGATTTCAAAACAAATCATTGTTCTATTTTATTTTTTTTAATATTATTTTATTATTATTATTATTTTTGGTTATGGAAGACATGATTATTGTTTTATTTCTTTATTATTAATTTTATTACTATAATTATTATTATTATTATTATTATTATTATTATTATTATTATTATTATTATTATTATTATTATTATTATTATTATTATTATTTTCTTATTTTACGAATTACCATAAGGTTTGTGTGTGTATATAAGTTTGATTCTCTTATGATTATTCTTATTACTTATTTTATTTTCATTGAGTTTATTTATTATTTGTTTTTATTTGCTTCCCATTATAACGATCTATTTCGTCAAAATTTTCATTTTATAAGGTTAAAGCAATAACCCGGTTTAAACGTATACTTTTTAGATTTACGCTTTTACACCGTCAATTTCGGTCAAGAATTTATGAACAATTTCATCTATTTAACTTTTGGATATTCATATATGGTGCTAATAGACAATTTTTCACATTACAATTGGGTGTATCTCCTTAAATATAAATCAGACACATTTCCTACCTTTGTAAATTTCATATACTAATTTATAGCTAATTGACACGAACCATTAAAACTTTTCTATGTGATATTCGAGGAGAATTCAATAATCATGACTTTAAGACTTTTGCTAATACGAATGGTCTTATTTTACGTTTCTCGTGCCCTGAAATTTCACCTCAAATCGTAGAGCCAAATGCATGATAAGACATCTCAGCAATATTATTCAAGCTCTACTCATACATGCACACCTCCCACCACCTTTTTAGGACGAGGCACTCGATGCCGTCACCTGCCTCCCTAATATCTTACCTATTAAAAGACTAAATAACAACACCCTCACCTTCACCTTATATCATCCCATCTATCTTATGAACACTTACTATTGAATTTGAATATCAGAATAGCGGACATTCAAACACGACGGGGTAGCAAATCACGCAACGACACTATTCTTGAACAACTTGTGGCTTGGACCCCCCGGAAGGAGGCCTTCTTTCGAGTGTTTGGATGTGCATGCTACCCCAATCTATCCACCACACCCAAGCAAATAAAATCTCTCATCGATCCATACAATGGATTTTCCTTGGTTATCCCCAACACTTCCAAGGCTTTTGGTGTTATGATCCCTTAGCTAACAAAGTCCATCTCTCCCGACATGTTGTATTTAATGAAATTTACTTCCCATTTAACCACCCCATTCCACCTACCTCCTACACCTTCTTAGAGTTTCATCAATCAATAATCACCCACTAGCCCACCACCCCTACTCCACCTCCTCACTCACTTAACTCCCCACAGCCCACTATTCCACCTCTGCCACCCCCTCACTAGACCGAACCTCCTTCACCCTCATCCTTGGACCATTCCACTACCTAATGTACGACCCACACCCCTCAGCCCACTACACAACCATAAAACCTGACTTTTACTATTACAATCCCACCGCTACCATCATCCCGTACTCCATACCCCATGCAAACTAGGAGCCAACATGGCATCACCAAAGCAAACCCAAAATACAGACTACATGTTAATACTCCCTCTATCTCACCGGTTCCAACCTCTTATCTAAATTCATTACTTCCTCTATCTCATCGGTTCCAACCTCTTATCTAAATTCATTAGTAGACCTTAACCGACGCTGTGTCATAACCCATGAATTTAGTGCTTTTTAAGTTAACAACACTTGGTAATTGGTACCTCATGTAACGTTTTGAAATTATAAAAGACCCGATAGAATTAATGGAAAGGATGTTCTCACAAAGTTGATTGTTCAAGGGGCCAAAGTTGTCAAAATAGAAAAATCGCAAACCCTAAAAGTTGCTATAAAAATAAAGGGATGCCCCCTCGCCCCTTCCTTGTGCAAAAATTTTCCAAAAAGGAAAGGTTAGAGAGAGAAAGTTGAAAAGAAAAAAGATTAAGGTATGCAATCTTGCATTTTCAACGGTTTAGCAATGAATATATGCGTAAAGGGTGTCTATACGTTAATTCGAATGGTATAGTTGATAGTTTTGTTCATTAACATGTATAAATTTGGGTGTTAAAGCTCTCAAGTTGAATATTGCATTGTGAACCACCAAAAAAGAGTTTTTGACCTTTTCTTTTACATGTATTTTATTATTTGGGGCTCATGTGCATACTATGTTGGATGTTTACTTAAAGAATGATAGTTTTGATTGGAAAAGATTACATTTTTTACATCTAAAAGTACAAAATAACAATTGGAATCAAATTTTTATATCTAATGAAATGTTCTCTCATGCGAGTAGGTTCTCACACGTGAGAAGGTTCTTGCATGTGATTGGAATCACATAGTAGTATTCACTTAGCGAAGTTATTGCACAATAATATTCGAATAGTGTAGTTCTTACATGCTGTAGCCTAACTATAGTTCTCACATATATACTTGATATTTCTCGCACAATATAACCTATGGTATTGTTCTCGCATAGATGGACTTGATAGTTTTCACACAGTATGTCATGTGGTGTTTTTGCATAGCATAGGCTTTGATAGTTCTCGCATTGTATGGCCTAGGATATAGTTTTCGCATAGTATAGCTCTCAATAGTTCTTGCATGTTAAAGTTATGATACATTTCTCCCATGGTATAGTCCTGATAGTTTTTTGCTAGTATGAATACTACAGAGTTCTCACATGATATTATAGATAGCATATAACATGTAAATTATGTGTGACCCTAGTATAATACACAGATTAAGTTAGTATAAAAGATAACTGATAGTTAAAGAAAAGAAGAAAGTTATAAGTATAACTACTGTTATGATAAAGAGAAAAAGAAAGAGTAAATAGTAATTAAGTGAAGTTCATTTGTGAAAGTTAAGTAAAGAAGTCTTGCAAGCATGATAGGTATTTGTGTTTGTTTCATTCTCACCTCATAGGAACTTTTCCTTATTTACAGTTCTCCCTTATAGGAGTTGTGTTTTGTACACATTCATTTGATAGAAGCCTTGCCTAGTGCATTGCTCACCCTAATAGGAGCTATACCTCATGCATACTTACTTGATAGGAGTTTGTAAGGAGCTTTGTACTTATACAACTCAACATGAAAGGAGCTTTGTACTTATACAGGCTCATAAGTAAAGAGATAGAAAAAGTATTAAGTATGAAAGTAAATTAAATGTGATAGACAAAGCTGCTATGATAGTCAAACGATAAAGTTAAAGAAGGAAATAAGAAAGAAACATTTGAAATGTTAAGTATAAATATAAAACCTAAACTCACTCAGCATTGTTGACTTTTGTTTGCATATGAGCTTGAGAGGTATGAAAAGGTTATCTAAGGAATAAAAGCTTGACATGAAGATGAAGTCACCAGGCATATATCATCTTGCACTCTAAAATGATTATATTAGATTTATGGTTTAAATTTTTAATGATAAGCAATGAATTTTGTAATGAGAATATTATGTCTCGTTGTAATGATATGATGGTTTGTTAAAGTTTTAGAATTATGCGTTCCTGATGATAAAATTCCAACAAATGTTGCACAGATGGCTTTACAAGTTGGTATCAGAGCCATAATTTGATAGATTTAGGCACTTTGATGCCTAAACTTAAATTGACAACGGGACTAGAAAAAGAATAGCTGTATGTATAACTTCATGCCAAGAGGTAAAGATAAAGTAAAGTTGAAAGTATACAGAGAAAAAAAGCTAAATATTGTTACAATAGCAATAAAAGATAGTAAATATGTTATAGTATGTTATAGTAAGTTCTAGAACTGATGTAATTAAGGATAGGGAATGTTTAGGACATGGAGAGTGAAGTAGTTAATTACACTGGGCCAATGTCATTAAAAACTTGCATTAGTTATCATGATCTAAACTATTACCTTAAATGACAACATTGGTGCCCTTGATAAATCTTCACATCCTCTTTGCTTCAGACCCACCAACAAACTCATGTAGCAATCTCCCCAACCCAAGAAATAGAGATGAATATTTTTGATAATCAGTACACCCCATCTGCAAATGAAGGAACTCGTTCTCTTGTTGTTCCACTTCATGTCAAGGCACATATTTCTCTAGTAAAAGCTTTTGAAAAATCTTTCGAAACCCATGCCATACATGTTAGACCTTCCTCTAGTGGATAATATGGTCTTCCACGAAGTGTGAGCTTCGTTCTTGTAAGATTGAGCAACAAATTTTATCCTGTCTTCCTTCTTACAACCACTAACATCCAACATGGTCTCAATCTCTTTAGTCCATCAAAGAATGTTTGTTGATAACAAACTTATCCACTCAGAACATCTTAGGTTTACAAGGAATGTAGTTCTTGTATGTACTTCCTTTTGAATCTGACTCCTTTAACTAGTTCTTCCTAGGGGTTTTCCACTTCTTCAGAATTTAAAGAACTAGAGCTGTTGTCTCCTCCCTCGTCATTGTTAGAAGACCTGGATAATTATGATAATACCTTGGTCCTCGAGTCGACTTTGCCCTTGCACCTAGACGGTTTATCTTCTCCTTGTACTACCTTGGTAACTCTAGTGATGATGGCAGGCATGAAGGTGGCTATTCCAACAGTAATCATTTCTTGTAACTCAGTCACGACTGTGGCTTTTTGTTATCCAAAAGTAGGAGGTGCATCATTCCCGGCCTCCATAGAAGAAGTAGGGCCCTTCTTTTCCCTATTCCTCCTGGATGGACTGTCCTTATTAGCCTCAGCAGCCTTGTTACCCTTATCCTAAACCATTCTAGGTGAACATCTAACGAATGAATGTCAAACACTAGAGTTGTTACGCTTGTCGAAGAGATGTAGATGAGGCTATTAGAGTCATAATTAATCCCAACACTAATTTCATGTGACCATCCTGTCAGGAAATCAACCGACGCATAATAATAGTCATCACATACATAATCGGCATCTAGGGTTACATATGTTACACGATTCGAATATATTCCATAATACATCACATTGTCCTATCAAATACATCATGTTCTATTACATTACATCCTAAATACTAATCCTAAGCATATCTAGTTCCCTAATCAACTCTTACGACCTCAAAGATAGAACTTTCTCCCTAAACCTCTAATCCCATACCTTGATCAGTCTAAAGCATGCATTCGGTCGTCCTCTTGATCCTCAAGATTACTCCACACTCTATGGATATCATCCACATGAACACTCAATGATTGTTGAAACATATTGACAACATGATAGATTAAGATCCGGTGGCAAAAGAATCTTGGGCGAATTCCTAATACGAAGGGTACGATGGGTATGGTGCTACTGGCTTGTAAGGATGATAAAGGGCATACATTGGAGGCGATGAATAGGTGGGATAGGGCGTCATGGTATAACCTACTAGGGGTGGCTGGTAAACAACATGTGAAGGTGGGTACATCGATGGCGGCCGGTACACATGCGTTGGCTGATATGAATATGATGGCTGATAATAGTCGTAATGACTATGCCTCATAACCTCATGAATCTTGTCCTTCTCTCGCTATCATAACCTCTCATACTCCTTGTAGAGGCCATGGCATTCCTACCCATCACGTAGCTGCTATCCTCGTCAAGTCCGACAATTTGAACCTCTTGCCCGTATCAGAGGTTAGTGTAGTCAAAGTCTATCGGGATTGACTCGTTTGGACTGTCAGGGGTGCGAGGTGCCTCATTCTCTGTTTCCCTATTTCCTGCCTCCTTATTGTCATCATCACCACCCTCCACCTCATTATCGTTGTGGCTAGCTGCCCCAACATGGGTCTTATCATCAAAAATCACAATATGAGTCGGAGCCTTCGATTCCTCCTCTGGCTCCTCATCATCCTTAGATGGTGTAGGTAGCGTGCTGGTAAGGATTCTCTCAGGTATCCTAAAGGACTCTCGAATCGGTAGCTACGTTTACTTTCACATTATCTCATGCGCTCCCGGCCTCCTCACCATCTTCGCCATCACACTCATCACCGGTGAAGGTGACTTCTTTGACATTGGTGTTGAAGGTGATGTAGTGTAGTAGCCTGATGTGTCAGGCTCCATAAAGTATCAAGCTATGCTTGAGCTTTATCCCTTATTCAAATCACGAGACTATGACTTAAATGAAGATGACATACTTCATCCAAAGAATACTACAAAAAATGAACTCTTCTTCTTCTTCTTTGACATTTCTTGTATTACATATCAATTCTCGTTAGTAATAGATAATCTTTAATATTATATGCAATGCTTATTCTATGCAAACTTCGCCTTTCTTTACGAGGCTTCTTTGTAGGTTCCACACAACAAACAACATATTCAACATGTTCACACAGAGATAACTTGACAACCATGTTCGTCAGACGTGTTTGTATCATTTTCTCAAGTGTGCACGGAAATAGTCCTCTATCAAGTGTTCTTACGATCCTAAAGTCATACTCATAGAGATAAGCTTCCGAGCATGCCCCTACATTGTTTGGCGAGTCACGGGTGCTTTTCAACCTCTATAAAACATTAACGATCACATTAAGACCTAGTCTTATTGACCGTCAAATTCCCTCGGCTAATCCCACCAGACATAATTTCCCAACCAGTTCTTGTCACGACTGTCACCTTGAGCTAGAGTTCTCCAACTCTGGTTGATGTTTCAAGAACAACTCTTTATGAACGTGTGTTAAAGAGTTAGGGTTTACGCACAACCCCGACACACTGACTAGACTTAACCACCACACGAAATCTCTATCGTGTAGATCCCCGTGACAACCTCACAGTTATGAAATGATACATTATAACCATTTTATACTTATACAAGATCTTGTTTCATGACAAATCCGTTTATCAAAACCACATGATCATTCTTTGACCATAACAACCATATGCATCCTAATCACTATCTACCGGTTTGGTTTCTTCCAGAAACCTTGGTTTACGCATATGAACCATAACAATGCATGCTATGAAGGAATTAGAACCTTACCACAATAGATCTGACCTTCTAACATCGGCAATTCCACCACCAAGCGATCTAAACACAAAACAAACTGAGCTTCCAGACTCGTTTTTAGCCAAACCAACCGCAACAAAACTAACTACACGTTTCTTAAGTCATACCAAACTCTCAACTAAATTGATTTTGTGGAGAGAGTGTCGAAATTGGGCAGAGGGGTCACATTTTATCGATGAGATATTGCTCGTCACGGTGTGCTAGTGTTGATTATCTCTGAAATTGGCACGCGGTTTACATCTAAATTTTCGGAAAAATTCCATGATGCAATTGGAACAAGGTTACATGTACAGCATACCATGTGTAGAAAGATGGTCAATAGGAAAGGACTATTCACACCTTAGAAGACATGCTTCAGGCATTTATAATTGATTTTAGTGAAATTGGGATAGTCACATACCTAAATTGAGAGCTTTAACACCCAAAATCTATGTGTTCATGCACAAAACTATCAACTTTACCCTTCCAATTGGTGTATAGACACCCTTTACGCATAGATTATAAGTATAGATATCAGATAAAAAGAAAGAGAAATAATTAATAGTAAATTAAGTAAGGTTCACATGTTCAAGTAAAGTAAAGAGGTCTTGCAAGCATGATAGGAGTTTGCATTCATTGCATTCTCACCTTATTGAAACTTTGCTTGTGCACTGTTCACCCTAATAGGAGTTATGCCCAGTACACATTCATATAAGAGGAGCCTTGCCTAGTGCATTGCTTACCTCTGCAAGAGTTATACCGCATGTATACTCACTTGATAGGAGTTGTTGATTTATTACCAACTCTACATGAAAGGATCTTTGTACATGTATAGACTCATAAGGAAATAGAAAGAATAAAGTGTTTTATGTAAAGTATGAAAGTAAAATAAATGTGACAAACAAAGTTGATATGATAGCCAAACGATAAAGATATAAAAGGAATCAAGAAAGAAATGTTGAAATGTGAAAGTGTGAATATAAAACGTGAACTCACTCAACGTTGTTGATTTTTGTATGGATATTAAATCGAGAGGTATGAAAAGGTTATCTAAAGAATAAAATCTTGGCATGTAGATGAAGTCACCGGGCATACAGTGGCGGAGCTTAAGCCAAATCTTAGGGGGGCAGTGGCGTAAACTATTTTGGGGGAAGGGGGGAATCTATATTTATTAAAAAAATTCCACTACCGGACCGAAAATGTACACTACCGAGCCGAAAATTAACACTACTGACGGAAAAAAGAGGGGGGGGCGGGGGCCCCCCGGCCCCATAGAAGCTTCGCCCCCGCACGCATATATAATCTTGCATTCTCAGAGGGCAGTATTCGATTTATGTTTTAATTACATAATAATAGAGAATGAAATTCGTAATGATAGTATTATTTCCCCCTACAATGATATGATGGCTGTTTAAAGTGTAAAAATTATGTGTTCCTCATGATAGAAATCCAACAATGAGGTTGCCGGAAACGGGGCCTTACACCTTAGCCGTCTAACAATCCGGTAATACATTGTATTTGTCTGTTCAAACACAAATTTAAATCAGCATTAGAACATTACAATTCTTGATTGGTTGTTAATGGTAAATCACAAACTGTTGGTATCAATTGTGAAGAAACTTTTAGCCTAGCCGTAAAGTGTGACGACTATACCGTCTTATCCGTGGAGACCTCCAAATCATGGCCAATTCATCGAATGGTGTAAAAATATTTGATTCTACACGCAACACTTAACGAAACTGTTTTAATGCACCAACCGCCCTGTTTTGTCGGTAGTGCACATCTGGACTATGTTTTTCGCGAAAAGAAGTCGTTATACAATCTCAAACAAGCTCCACAAGCTTGGTACACTTGGTTTTCCTCTTTCTATATATCTCGAGGATTTTGTAGTAGTTATTTATTTACTTTTATACGTTGATGGCATTCTTCTAACTACTTCTTATTCAGGTTTGTTAAAAAAGACAATTAGCATGTTGTCTAACAAGTTTTCTGTGATTGATTTGGGCTCTTACATTATTTTTTGGGTATTATCATGATGATAACGACTTATTTTTATCTCAGCCCCAATATGCTAAGGACATATTACATCATGCTTCCATGTCCAATTGCAAGTCAAGTCATACATTATCCTATCTTCTAAGCTTAGTGCCACAGTTGACAATTTTCTATATGATGGCACATCTAATTCTAGCTTAGCTAGGCCATTTCAATACTTAACTTTCACTCTACTAGATATCACTTACATCGTGCAACATGTTTTCCTCTTCATGCATGCCCACAGGACAACCATCTTTCCTTTATGAACATAATTCTTTGATATATTCAAGGAACTATTGATTAAGGATTACGTATACCAGCTTCATCATCCCAGTCACTTGTGGAATATTCCAACGCTAACTAGTGCGGTTGCCCGGATTCGTGTGGTTTAGTATCGGGTTATTGCATTTGTTTGGGAAATAATTTAATTTCTTGGTCTTCAAAGAGACAACCTACAATTTCTAGATAAGGTGAAGAAGCCGAATACCGCGGTGTTGCAAACCCGGTTTCTGAGGCATCTTGGCTTCAGAATCTTCTTCTTAAGCTACATCTTCCATTAACAAGGCTACAATCATCTATTGTGACAACGTTTCTACCATTAATTTATCAAGAAACCCAATACAACATCAACGTACGAAGCATGTTGAGATGGATATCAACTTTGTATGGGAAAAATTCTAAATTGGTCACATTCGAGTCTTACATGTACCTTCTTCCGTATAGTTTGCTGATATTTTTACAAAATGCTTGCCACAACAACTATTTCCATCTTTTCGGTCCAGTTTGAGCTTTTGTTCTCCAGCCGCTCCAACTGAGGGGGACTATTAGATAATAATATATTATAGAATACTATTGAGTTGATAATGTTTTAGTTTTAGATATTGTTTTCTAACTTATAGGATTAGGAGATACATTATAATTTGTATTCTTATCATTATATAATGCGAGTCTTGTTTATGAATGATACACAAAAAATTACCAATTCCAAAAACACTTTTAATTAGACGATCGATTTCCCCAGTCATACATGTTTTTGTCATCGACGACACCAGCTTTTCATACATATTGAAGTTAGTATCTTTTTACCAATCTTTAAATTTGATGAATGAAAAGATTTAAAATTTTAAATCGAACTGATCTTGCAAGAGGAGCTCGTTCAAGGCAACGATTCAATTATATTTAAGAACCAAAAAAAGTTATTTGACACATAATTAAATAGTAACTTGTTAACGTGATAATTACGCAGGATTGAAATAATAAATAAAAGTTCGATGACTTATGTAGACAAAAAAAAAAGACTGAATGACTTTTATAAAAATAGATGCTAAACTTGATTATTATTTCGTAAAGTTTTCTCATATTGAAACAAACACCGATCACCGAAACAAGCATCAATTTTGGACATAAACAATAAACATGGAAAAATTATAAGAATTTCTTTATGTTAAAGAAACAGAAGCAGATTCTACAGCCCTTTGCTGCACCTTCACAACCAACGTCTCCGCCTTTCACCGTCTTTTACCCCCGTCTCCACTACAAGCAGTTTACTAGCCATCGATGGTAGCGACAACGGAATAGACCGATGAAAAACCTCCTTATTAACCATAGACGGTACCAGCAAACCTTTTACCTCTGTGCTCAGTTGGAATCAGAGTCTAAAGCAATCACACACCCCCACAGATGCATTTTCTTCTTAGGGTTTTCGGATCTCTCTTAACGGATTACGTCCTATTGCAATCGGATATCTCCGGGGATGAAACAAAGATTGCAATAGGATAAATTGGCAACTTATTCGTTTTACTTGACGGATTACGTCCAGGCGGGGTTCGACGAAAGAAATGGTGGGTTTGGTGGTGTCCATGCGGCTTTGGAGCTGGCACTGGTGCTATGGTTGATGTCGATAAATGATGTGGTGCTGGAGTTAAAACTAATGATTTTGAGGCTGTCGGTGAGATCGTATGTCCAGGGTAGTTCTATCTAGAACTAAGGGTCTGATTGCTGCATTAGAAGATTCTCAAGATTGGTATATGCTCTTCTTCAAGGTAAATAAAATCATATTATTTCATATATATTAACATGTAGGATCATTTTTTTTGAACGACATATAGGATAATTATATACTGTTGTCTACCATAATTTAATTATACACTTGATGTATTTAAGTTAGTTTGTTAGTTAGAATTAGTTGAGAATTAGTTTCCACATTAGTTAGTCTGTTAGATTTTGACTATATATAGTCAATGTATTCTTTCTTCAACAGTAATGAAAGATTAATCTCTCAGTCATCTTCTCCAAAATAACATGGTATCAGAGCAGTAAGCTCTTCAATCGATCCATTTCCTTCACCGCTTCAAATCAATTTCTCTTCTGTTTCTTCATTTCTTATTCATCACCTCTTCATCTCTTCTTTTTCTTGCCCTAGAATCATGCCAGAATCATCGAATTCCTCTAGAACAATCAACATGCAAGTTGATTCGTCAAATCCTTTATATCTACACCCTTCGGATCACTCTGGTATGATCTTAGTGTCAAAATCATTCGATGGATCTGGATTTGGTTCTTGGAAAAGAGCTATGACAATTGCTCTTTCAGCAAAGAACAAGCTGTCCTTCATTGATGGTAGTTCTACCATACCTACTGATGCTTCACAGTTAAGGTTATGGAAGCGATGCAATGACATGGTGATTTCTTGGATTCTAAACACATTGTCAAGAGAAATTAGCAAAAGTGTTCTTTACACTGAATCTGCTCAACAGCTTTGGACCGAATTGAATGATCGGTACGGACAGGCTAATGGAGCAAAACTTTATCAGTTGCAGAAGAGTTTATGCGAAATTTCTCAAGGTAGCAATGATATTGCAACCTATTTTGCTAAAATCAAGTCAATTTGGGATGAACTAAACGCCCTCAATCTGGCTCCATCATGTACCTGTGCAGTATCTAGCGTTATAGCTAAGCGAGAACAAGATCAACGGTTAATACAATTTCTTATGGGATTAAATTCCTGTTATGATACTGTGTGAGGTAATATTCTCATGATGCAACCTCTTCCTTCTATTAATCAAGCATATGCTCTTCTTGTTCAAGATGAAAAACAACGGGAAATTCATTCTGTTACTCAATTTCCTTCTGAATCTGCATCAATGAATGTTACTTCATAGTTTCAAATGTCACAGTTTAACAAATCAGATGCTAAAAAGAACCTTGTTTGTTCTAATTGTAAAAAAAGTGGACATACCATAAATAAATGTTATATTTTGGTTGGGTTACCAAAAGACTTCAAGTTTACTAAAACCAAAAGAGGTGTAGCAAATATGGTGTTTAATGAATCTGATGAAGGGGGAAATACTCCGGCACTTGCTGCACAATCCACTTCCTCCATCACTCAAGAGCAGTATAGTGCATTGATGCAACTTTTACAATAGTCTCAATTGGGAAAAGACACATCTGCTGGTCAGTCCATCAGCTATGCAAATTTTGCAGGTATGATGGCTTGCAATTCTTTTAAATCATCTTTGGCTTCAAATTGGATAATTGACACAGGGGCAAGTGACCATATGTGTCATGATGAAACTCTTTTTACGAATCTTCAACCGATCTCAAAACCTTTCCATATAGGTCTTCCTAATGGTGAACTTATCATGGTTCATAAGGTTGGAACAGTTCATTTACACGCTGGACTTTCTTTGTTTCATGTTCTTTTTATCCCAAAGTTTAAGCATAATCTTCTTTCCGTTTCAAAACTCTGTGATGACACACATGGGATGGTTTATTTTTCTAATCGTTGTTGCATGTTGCAGCCCCTTCACTGAAGAGGCCACAGGTTCTTGGTAATCTCATCAGTGGACTATATCTTTTACATCCAACTAAATCTTTTGTTCCTTGTTCTCAGTCCACTTGTTTTGATCGTTCCTTTTGTAATTTAGTGAATGATTTTACTGTATGGCATACGCGACTTGGGCATTTACCACCTTATAAAATGAAACAATTGAATGTGCTTAACAGTGATTCTTTTAATTCATTTGTACACTGTGATATTTGTCCTAAAGCTCGCTAACATAAATTGCCTTTTCCACATAGTTCTAGGACCACTTGTGGAATTTTTGATCTTATACATGTTGACATTTGGGGGCCATATAATACTCCTACTTATAATGGGTATAAATACTTTCTCACCATAGTGGATGATTACAGTCGTACCACTTGGACCCATCTATTAGTCAACAAAGGAAGTGTTTTTAACATTCTGCAAGGCTTTGTTGAAATGGTTAGACTCAATTTGGGGTCAAAATCAAATGTATAAGATCTGATAATGCTTTTGAGCTTGGTTCTGGTCATACATAATCAGCTTATTTTTTAAGCAAAGGAATTGTTCATCAAACCAGCTGTGTGCAAGTTCCTCAACAGAATGGTGTTGTTGAGCGCAAGCATAAGCATTTACTTGAAACAGCTCGTGCTTTACTTTTTCAATCTAATCTTCCCACAACTTTCTAGGGAGATTGCATCTTAACAGCTACTCATCTTATTAATTTGTTCCCCACTAGAGTATTGCATGGCAAAACACCTTATGAGGTTCTCAATAATAAGTCACCTTCATATGATCATTTAAAATCTTTTGGTTGCTTATGCTATGCTTCTAATCTTTCACACAGTCGTGATAAGTTTCATTCTCGGGCTTTGCCTTGTATATTCCTTGGATATCCTCTTGGTAAAAAGGGTAATAGATTGTACAATTTACACACTCATACGGTTTTTGTATCTCGTGATGTGGTCTTCTTTGAGAAATTGTTTCCTTCAATTCCTAAATCTTCTTCTCTACTTTTCCCTTCTCTTGAACCTTCTTTTATTGAAGATCCTGTATCTTCTCCATCTCCTTTTGTTTCTGTTCCCAGTGCTTCTACTTTCGATCCACTTCCTGTTCGCAAATCTTCAAGACAGTCTGTCCCTCCTGCATATCTGCATGATTATGTTTGTAATCATGTTTCTACCTCTCTTGATGATGCTTCATCTTGTCATCATACAGTCGTGCATGCATGTTCTGCTGCAAATACTGTTCTCACCGCTGATTTGTCTTCTTCTAGTCAGAGTTTTTTGAATTCTATTGATACTTTCCACGAACCATCTTCCTATAAACAAGCTGCTCAAATACCAGCTTGGGTAGAAGCCATGAACAAAGAATTTTCTGCTCTTCAAGCCAATCATACATGGGATGTTGTTGATCTTCCTCCTAATAAGAAACCCATCAAATGCAAATGGGTTTATAAGACAAAATATCATGCAGATGGAAGTCTTGAGTGTTGTATAGCTCGTTTAGTTGTTTGTGGTGATACTCAAACACCGGGTATAGATTTTAATGAGACTTTTTCTCCTGTGGTTAAAATGACTACCATACGAAGTCTCATTGCTGTTGCTACCAAGCTTCATTGGCCAATATATCAGCTTGATGTTAACAATGCATTTTTACATGGCGACCTAGATGAAGAAATTTACATGTCACCACCTCCCGGGTTGGAATTACCTTCTAATAAGGTATTAAAGTTACAAAAATTAGTTTATGGCCTCAAACAAGCATCTCGTCAGTGGTATGGGAAATTGTCTGCTGTTCTCAAAACCAAAGGATATGTACGTTCTCCCAATGACTATTCCTTCTTCTCTAAATCCATGGGATCGTCTACAGTTCATGTAGTTGTTTATGTTGATGATATTCTTGTAACTGGGAATGATTCTGCATAAATTACTAGTCTTAAAGAGTTTCTTCATTCTACTTTTCAAATTAAGGATCTTGGTCTTCTTTATTACTTTTTAGGCTTGGAAGTAATGCATCATCCAGATGGGCTTATCATAAGTCAACAGAAGTTTGCTTCTGATCTTGTACGTGATTTTGGTGCATCTCATGTTCCTGTTACTAACAGTCCTCTCCCAACTCATCTCCAACTCAAAGCTCATGATCACTTCCTGATCCTCTTCAATATCGGCAACTTATTGGGAAGTTGAATTACCTTACTCATACAAGACCGGACCTTGCTTTTGCAGTCCAATTTGTCAGTCAATTTATGCAAGATCCTCGGATTCCTCATTGGAAAGCTGCATTACATACCCTTGGCTATGTTAAAAACACTCTTTCTCAAGCCTTGTTCTTCAATAATTCACCAAATTTTGATTTACAAGCATATTGTGATTCTGATTGGGCTTCTAGTCCCAACACCCAAAAAGTCTGTTAGTGGTTACTTTGTTTCTCTCGGTGGGTCTCCTATTTCTTGGAAATCCAAGAAACAGCACACTGTTGCTCTGAGTTCCGCTGAAGCAGAATATCTTTCCTTGCGCCGTGTAACTGCTGAACTCGCTTGGTTAACTCGCTTATTGCATGAATTACAAGTACCAAAAGTGGCGCTCCGATTCCTCTTAAGTGTGATAGTCAAGCTGCTATATACATTGCTAAAAATCCAGTTTTTCATGAACGTACCAAACACATTGAGCTGGATTGTCATTTTGTCCGAGAAAAGCTTCAAGAGGGTTTGATTTCTTTATGTCATACCTCCTTCTCACACTCAGGTGGCTGATCTGTTTACTAAGAGTTTGCCTTCTCCTCAACATCATGAGTTGCTTCTCAAGTTGGGTGTCTCTTGCCCTCCAACTTGAGGGGGGCTGTTGTCTACCATAATTTAATTATACACTTGATGTATTTAAGTTAGTTTGTTAGTTAGAATTAGTTGAGAATTAGTTTCCACATTAGTTAGTCTGTTAGATTTTGACTATATATAGTCAATGTATTCTTTCTTCAACAGTAATGAAAGATTAATCTTTCAGTCATTTTCTCCAAAATAACATATACCTTATTATTAATCCGGACAGAATGAACAGTTAAATTGGTTGTGGCTTTTACTGGTTGCCACGTTTTTGCTACGTGTCGTCCCTTTTTTCTCACCTTTCTATCCCTGTTTTTCAATTTCCCCTCCAGATGACATCTGCATGCTTTGTTTGAAGATCATCTGGGATTTTGTTCCATTCAGCGTTTTTGCTTTTCGTTCTGTCCGTTGTGTCTTTATTAAGGTTTTGTTCTTCCGATTGTGTTGGTTTTGATGTTAGTGGTCGGTGAATTTTCCTTTGTTCTTCCGATTTTGTGCCTTTGGATGGTGGTCTTCGATGATTGTATGGTGGAATTGTGTTCTTCTGTGCTTTATCCGTGCCTTAGCCTCTTATTTCGGTAGTGTTGTGTGGTTATTTGATTGGTAATGGATGACTTCTGTACATTTTAAATGTTGTCTTGACATGTTTTGGTGTCCATGTATTCAGAAATTATCATAAGGAAAAGCCGATATCTGCAAGTTATAACGTAGTACTTTTAGATCTAAGTATTTCATTCGAGATAGATTTAATTGGATCGGGATGCAAACCTGTGTACTTTCAGTTGTTACTCATTTCATGATTAGCTCAAATTCACAGAGCCTGCATTGATTATCATAATGTTCCGCGCGTATGTAGAAGTTTTGTAATTTTTTTATTAAAGTACCTTCATTTTGGAGTATGGGTTGTTCTGTGGTCCCGGCCGCGGATCTGGTGTGGGGTGTGTGGGGTGGGTGTGGTTATTGGTGTTTCGAGTTGTGTCACTCTGTTAACTGTGCAACGGGTAATGGAGGTAGCACTGGCCTTTTGCCCTTGCACATGGAATTTCATATCCTTTGCCTTGATTGGCTGTAACAGAATTGGTATGTCTGTGTTGTCATCATACGCCTTTGTGATGAGATCGAAGCAACGTAATTAGCCCAGTCAGTGTCTTTAAATGGTAGAATAAGAAGCACCAGTGTAGTTTAGTTGCTCACCCTTACCAAGATCCAAAATAACCACAGGAACAAAAAAAAAAGGAAAGGATTAAAATGCGACATTCTAAAAAGGACGAAGAATACATATCACATTCCACTGCAGTGGAATATTTAATTGGCAAAAATATGACACGGGGGATTAAAGCCATTCAAGCACAAATACTATCCTAATATATATTTTTTAACCTTACTACCTGGTATTTTTGGCATTACATGTGTTTACTCCATAAATGACACACAAATGGCAAAATAATACACATTAAAACATGAAGGAACAGAGAACGTGAGCACATTTAAGGAATGGTGTGACCGCTAATCATCATATGTCAACAAGACTGGAGTGTTTTACAAAAAAGCATGAAAACCAGTACCGCTTTTTTAACACAAATAGCAAAAGAATACAGCCCAATACATGACAGAAACGGGAATGCAAATAACCTTAATGTGTGGTGTAAGCGTAACTCATAATATGTTCACATGTGAGGAGTGTAACGTCAAAAAAAGGCTCGACCGAAGATGGCCAACTAATGTGTTAGGCAATGAACCACAAGTTTGTTAGAAAGATATACACCTGCGACGACAAAACTCATGATATTTGTTTACTTAAACCATCACACCATATAACGTGAATAAATTTAATATGATAAACGATATATACCTCGACATAGAAAACTATAGTTCTTTACTAACATAATCCAATCCACTATGTGATATCAACAAATCTAATAAGATAAACCAAACTTAAGCATCTTCCAAAGCTATTGATAGTTACAGCATCAATCTTAGTCTATTACTATTTCTCAGTTCACACACCAATTTAGGAAGGCAATTAGATGGCATCTAACAGACACATGCACTACAAGAATGGTAAAAATGAAACCATCCAATTTCTTGTCATTAATAAACATAACATTGCCATCAAGATCATGTTTCAGCCACCCTAGACATCTAGCATCACTTCCCTGCCTTAATAACCTCACCCAACATACATCCAATCCTGTTTATATAAACTTTTTGATTGTTATGTACAGAGGAAAAAGTTATTATGTATGTTCTGAGGTAACTATCAAATAGTTTTTTATTTTATAAACCATCTGCCTCAAAGAACCTCTATCTAGATTTTTCTACCGTAAGTGGTGTGTGGTGCTACTGCCTAAATTTGTTGGTGTTCATACTTCATTTTTCATGGGGTTTCTTTATCTCAAACACCCATCAATTATAATCAACTGAAACGCATATATTCAAGAATCAGAAAGAATGTGGAGTACCCATGGATATTAACCATTTGGGACATCATGCTACTCTCACCGTCCCCTTCATGTAGTATACTCATATCTTTGAACCCAAATTTAGTTTTTCTAGCACAACTTTTATTTGATTCAGATGATGCATCTTTCCTTTGGTCAAAGAAGAAGAAACAATAGTCCGATCAAATAGGTTTAACATTTTTTATATAATTGATTTTTCTTTTGTATTGCCTATTGTGTCCTGTTGGGTTTGATGTAAAGTAGCTTACCATCATATGGTCGAAAGTCAGAATCAATTGTTTGGCACCATCGCATAATCTATCACCTAAACTGGAGACAACCAGGTAACACTACCAATTTGCCACCAAACCAAACAATTAAAGCACAGGTTATGCAGCCTCATAGTTGTCAATAGCGAATAGCGGTAAATAGCGACAAGCCACCTATATGCTACGTAGCGAATAGCGGTAAATAGCGACCGCTATTTCATGTTTAGCGATTAAGTAGGATAATATGTAAGAATGTTTTACATTCAACAAATAAGCATGTTTAGCAATAAAATAGTAGAAAATCTAAGCAAACACCCCCAAAATAACTAAAACACTCTATTACTAATCATCCAAATCACATATTTACTAAAAAAATTAAAAAAAAATTAAAAAAATTTAAAAAAAATAGAAAATCCCGCTATGCAGTCGCTACGTAGCGCGCTATAGCGGGCGCTATAGCCCTATTGACAACAGGGAGCAGCTTAGCTTTAATAACATCAAGATGACCAATTACCTGGTTTAATAGTATCAAGATTACCAATCACCAAATGGGAGCAGCTTAGCTTTAATAACATCAAGATGACCAATTACCTGGTTTAATAGTATCAAGATTACCAATCACCAAATGTGTTGACTCCTCTAGTGCCTTTAGAGCTGTATCATTCAACCTGGTATCTTCAATGGAACAACCAACTATGTGAAGAAAACCTGATAGCAAGACAAAAAAAGGATCCATAGTAAAAAAACTTTCATGTATCACAACCTGAACGGCTGAACCCAATGCATGAATCTAAAAACCACAACCAACTCACCCAAAAGAACACCACAAAACATAATCAATTAAAGAAGAAAAGAAAGCAAACAAGACCCAATTTCATGTAAATTGTTAGCAATTACCTTATATAGCCTATAATGATGTAAATTGTTATGCCATTTCCTTACACATTACTAACTACAACTATATACCGCACATCCAGGTGACCAAACGGGATCTTCAAAAAAATCAAAATATTCGACGTCTCCCGACTAAGGAGATCATGCAACCCCTGACAAAGTGGTAGATTCTGCCTTTTGAGTAAGTTCGGATATAAAATTTGCCAACTGCTACAGCAGGGGCAACCCTTTTAATCCACAAATCATGACGCTCAATACTGAAGCTAGGCCTTATCTTTTGCAGTAATGATGGAACAATAGCAACCGGACAAAATGGCAGATCCTGCCTTTTGAGTAAGTTAGGATATAAAAGTGGCCAACTGCTACAGTAGGGCCAACCCTTTTCATCCACAAATCATGATGCTTAATACCAAAGCTAGGCCTTATCTTTTGTAGTAATGATGGGGCAGTAACAATAGCATCCAACCCGAATTGCGCTTCACTTTGGGACCATTTTTAGTTCAAAGCATGTAATTAAACATGAAACCAATGTAAGTAATGATACATTATTAGTAATGCTATTAATGTAACTAAAACCTCCGTACCAATTTAACAACGAAAACATATTGTTGACCGGACTACGAAACAGAACAACTGATTCGTCACAATAGTATACAAATCGCGCAATGCGCGATCGCAAATATTCCTAATTAGAACTAAAATATGAACTCAAAGGATGATATTTAGGACCTGAAAAATAAAATGAGATAAATTTTAAAAACTTTCTTAAATTTAATCAGGTAAAGGAAATTAACATTTCTTAATAAAATTAAAGGACTTGAAAACATTAGAAGTATGACCTCTAAAAAGTCAATACTTACAATAAACATCATTTGCCCAATCTTAGAAGTTTCAAGGTTAAACATACACTCGTAAATAGTAAATACCACCACAATATTATTATTGGAGTTAATTATATGAAAGGTTCGTGTGCTTATGTCTACTTTCACTTTCGCTCCCTAACTTTGGGAAATTACAAGTTTTATCCAAAGATTTGACGAAACGTAACACAAAAAGTACTTGACATGAATGAAAAGTTGGCATTTCTGTTAATTTTTTTAATTGACTAAAATACCACTTTATTAAAAAACATCTTGACTAAATTTATATTAAAATATATTAATACATTCACATGATACGCGGGGACCCACTCTCGCCTACAACCACACCTTCACCCCCAACACTATCTTTTGGGTTTGATTTTTCCATCAAACCATCGGTCACACCACCACCACTACTTGGCAATATCACCACCCTTCCCTTCACATTAGCTCAACCTCCCCTACCACCGTCACTCATCATGTCTAGAGATATACACCCTCATGTGTATGTGTCGATGTGATGATCATGTGTATGTGTCGATGTGATGAACAATTGATTGTATGAAAGCAAGTATTATCAAATCTCTACGAGTTAATTGAAAATTCATTCACTAAGAAACAATTTCGCTTTACCGTGTCGTGATGGGTCTGCGAATCTTAGTAAAATCAAGGGACAGAAGCGACCAGTGGGTCCAATTTTGGATTAATTTTGTCACCTATTAACAAATATAAAAGAAGCTTTCTTGTTTATTTTTCAATTGGAATAATCGAACACATTGGTGTCTTTGGGTTTGTCAAAATTCAGTGAAAAGTTGAAGTTTGTGGTGAATTTTCGATTATAGAAGAAAGGAACAGAAGGTTTGTGACCCAAGTGACTTCGAAGTGCACAAAAGCCAAAGGGGCTCTTCGAATTTAAAGAACAAATATGACTTGACAGAGTATTTGAGGTCTGTTTTTGTCACGAGATTTAAAGCCAACAAGGCTTTTTTTGATAACGAAAAAAGAAACAAAATACATTTTGTGTTGTGTGTTCTTATTACAAAATACGAGTTTAGGGCTGTTTTAATACGTGATTAAACACAAACCCAGTAGCAATCAAGAAGGCCATTGATCAAATTGAAAAATATTTGCAAGATAAATTTCAATCCTTGAATTGAGTAAATAAAGCAAGAAAATCAAGAACCATTGTGGTTCATAGCAAGTTAAACTTCAAATATTTGTGGTTAGTTGAGTATAACAAGAGTAAGTTTTGAACCCTTCATGATTCGTTAATAATAGCAAGTCAAATCGAACCTGTGTGGTTCATAGCTAGTTAAAAACGAACCCACGTGGTTTGTAGCAAGTTCGAACCTTTTGGTTCATAGCAAGTCAAACGAAACCTTTGTGGTTCATAGCAAGTTAAACAAATCCATTGATTTGTAGCAAGCCGAACCTTTAGGTCAAACAGTAAGTTAAAAAATTATGTGTTCTAATAACAAGTGCAAGTAAAATCATTGATATTCAACTTTGTAATAAAAGACCAATATTTGATTAAAGCAAGTTAGTGCATAAGAACTTTATTAGTAAGTTGGTTATGAGCCCCTCAAATCTAGTTAAAAAGTAGGCCAGAAGCAAGTATAGCGAATTGATCAAAATTTTAAGTCCAATTAGCAAGTTGGTTCGATAAATTTTAGCACATTTGCAACAACAAGAATTTGATGAGCAAATAGGTTAGAACCTAATTAAGAAGTTGGTTAGGATCAAGACAAAACTAGTTAACAAGTTGGCTAGAAGCAAACTAGAAATTTTAATCCATTTGATCAAAAAAGTGATCATCCGATCACAAACAAGTTAGGAAGAAAGAAACAAGAAATGGCAGATGATAAAAAGCATGATAATGCATCAAACAATACACCAACTCATAAACAAGGAATTATTTCACTTCAATGTCCCAAATTGCATGAAACAAATTCTTGATCATTATTGGTGAAAACTATCTTAAAGGCCTATGATCTTTGGGATACAGTTGATGCAAAGAATGAAACACAAGATGAAAAGAAGATTAATACAACTAAGGCATTGATACTGCAAACATTGCCTCAAGATGTATTGATGCAAGTTGCACATTACTCGATTGCAAAAGAAGTTTGGGATTCAATCAAAGTCAAAAGCCTTGGAGCCAATGTAGTTCAGAATATACGTTTACAAACATTGAGAACTGAACTAGAGGCTTTGATATGAATGCTAGTGTTATAAAATTTGGCCGAGTACTTGGGATGTACTTGGGACTCATCCATTACTAAAGCGAATTTCTTCAACTTGGTCCCATTACTCGGAATCGGTCAACCTCGGTTAAAATTGGAGCTAGTCGATCCAACTTGAAGCTAGGAGGTCCAACTCAGCCTACTCAAAGCTAGGTGGCCCAAGTCAGAAAACCCGGATTTTTGATGTTTATTTGTCAATTTTCTCTATTTTTTATTGATTTTTGTTGGTTTTTTGTTATTAATCGTGTACATACCTTAGAAGATAACTATTAAATGATTATTATTCTATAATATTATAGAATAAATATCAAAATTTTAAATTATGTTTATATTTAAACAAGTATCTTTTTATTTTATATTAATATTCACAAATTTTGTTATGCATATTAGTGAACTTAGGACATTTAATATATGTATAATTTCATAGAAAAATAGTTTCTTTAGAATTTACTATGTTCGATTACTCCCCAAGTACTATCCGCCTAGAATGAGTACTCGCAACTCCCTATTCGGCCGACCTGACAGCGCCTAACGACTCTTCTAACATTGATGAATACAATTGAACGGGTAAGTGAATTTATGGAAAAGTTAAGCAGTATAAAAACCAAGTTTAAAAGTCTTGGTGGTACTTTGAAAGATAAGGTACTTGTAAGGAAATTGCTTAACTCGGCTCCAAAGAAATTTCTACCAATCGTTGCATCTATCGAGCAATATCAAGAAATTTATACAATGTTATTTAAAGAAACTGTTGTAAGAATTACAACCTTTGAAGAACACATTAAGAGTCAAGATGAACTGGAAGATAATAATCAAGGGAAACTTCTAATTGCAAGTTCAAACAATCAAGGTCGTGGTAGAGGACGAGGTAGAAACTCTAACAAAGAACAAACTGTATGTGGAAAAGGCATGGTTTGAGGTAATAAAGATGGACGAAAGTTCAGATGTTATGAATGTGATGAGTTTGGTCATTTTACAAACAAATGCACCAATGGAAAAAGAAGGATAAAAACATGCAGGAAGAATTCAATCTCATCTATGTGATGATGAACTAACAGGAAGACAAGCAAGTTGAAGATCTCATTAAAACTATATTTAGTTTAAGGGGGAGTATTGAAATGCTAAACTAAATATTAGTTTTGGTCTATTATGTATATATTAAAAGGTCTATAGTTTGTGTCTAGTATGTAAATATATAAATATATATAAGGGTCAAATATGTGTTAGCAGGAAACCAAGTGGTTGGTTCAAGGGTTTTATATACCCCTCATATGTATGTGTTGATGTGATGAATAATTGATTGTATGAAAGCAAGTATTATTAAATCTCTGCAAGTTTATCAATATTCTCTATCTTTTTCATCCGATTCATATCTCTAATTTACCAACGATCTTAACCTAATCAGATAGTCAATGATCATTGATCCCAAAACCATGGATGAAATTATATCCTTAGGTGCAGTAAAGATGTGACTTATATTTTTTTCAATAAAACAATTTAAAAGATTATATCTCCAACAATTCATTTTTTGGGTTTTCCAATAGAGGAATGCCTAGCAATATATTAAGATGCAGCCTCGTCCCAACTTTGATTTACCTCTACTTTACCCTAGATTGCAGAGGAGAGTGATCTACAGATTGAAAAAAATCATCTTGCAGTGCTACTCATATTAGATTACTTTTTTGTGCATTATACTATGAGTGTTAGCTACATTAGATTGTCAGTTTTGTATTTATCTATGATATTAATTAAACAATTAAACTCCGCAACTTTTTTTTATAAATGTATGATGTCACGTAAGAAATTACCTTTAGTGTTTTATTTATATATATAACATACCCATTTGTTACCGATGGTCACTTGCAAAACGTAGTGAGGAGGCACTCACGACAACGTGCGATTATTATCTAGTTTTATTTAAATGTAAACACAAGCTTTTTATCTTATACTTATTTTATTTTTAAAATCATCATATGTTTAAAGTTGTCTTTGGTTTAAATCTCATGGATTGCAGCTTTTCGTTTATTTATTTATTTTTTCTCTTTTGATACTTATTTCTAACTACTTTTTTTTAGTGATGTTGTTTTTTAATTTTATTTTTTAAGCCATAATGTGTTAAGCATAATACTTTTTTTTCAATCTATATTAAACCTTCGCAACTTCACACTTTTATTTTACTTATTAACCATGTAATGTCAGCTCAACAACACGATTTGTACTTTGTAAGCATCTCACATTACAAGAAGTTAGTTTTTATTTTTTAACTTGTTGAATTCAGTGCTTTACCATGACGTATTTGCAAATACCTTTTTAAGTTTAAAATTAGGGTCCTAATATAGGGACACACAAGTGGATAAATCAACACCTCGGGACACACAAGTGGATAAATCGACACCAGCCTACACGTCGCGTATGGGTCCATACGCGACGTGTAGGTATCCACAATTAATGCCTTACATTTCATGTCACATCAGTCTTTATCGTGGTGTCTATACGCGTAGTATAGCCCCCTACGTCGCACATAGCCTTTTTAGTCGACAAAACTAGACTAAGTTTAATCAATCATTTAGCATGGCTATATGCGGCGTATGGGCCCATACGCCATGTATAGCCCTGTGACACATAGGTTAAAGGTGTAGGTCAACCGACGCCTATACGCTGCGTATAGGCCATATGCAGGGTATAGGCGTCGGTGGACCTACACACTTAACCTATACGCCACAAGGCTATATGTGGCGTATGGTCCCATACGACACGTATAGCCTGCTTTATTAACTCCGATACGATTGATTTCGAATTATTTGACGTGACGTAAGATTCCTTTCGTTAATATATAAAGGGAGTGGATATCAAACCCATTCGCTCGTACTAAAAAATTATTCGTTTTCTCCGTGAGTAACGTTTGATACTTTCGGTTTTGTGAAAATCTCAATTTCCTGATGGCACAAAATCTCATATGTAATCGTTCATGATTGATAGTAATCATACATTTAATCTTCTCAAAACATATCATCGCAAAAATTAGTGTTATGTGGTTCAACATTTTCTTCGGACACATAATTTACTTGGTAAACATAATTATTCTTATTTACTAAATATCTGAATTGGATACTTAAGAATCGTTTCAACTGACTCGGGTTCCATCGATACTAGTCAGTTACGGTTAACTTAAATAATTTTCAAGATTTTTTATCATAACCGACTAGTATCGTGGAACCCGAGTTAGTTGAAATGATTATTAAGTATTCAAGACATTCATGTGTACGTAAGTATGTATATAATGAAAGGGATTTATAATTTACCTCAAAAATTATTTTCAAGTAATAGTTGAATCACATAACCCTATTTTCTTTCAATAAAATCACACGAGTCGTATGGTACCACACGCTTCTTATAAGACTGCCCCGTACAAACTGCTTATATAGTACCTACTATGAATATACGCAGCGCATACCACCATACGTGGCTTTCGTGGCAAACCTATATGTGACGTATGAGTCTATACGCCGCGTATAGGTGTCAGACGAACAACCTATACATGGCTTATGGATCCACATGCCACGCATAGGTCATACACAAGATTTAGTCTTCAATCAAATTTGATGAGACGCAAGATTCGTTTTCGAATATGTAAACGCATTCGGTCTTTCAAACTTGTGAAGATCTCAAACGTTTGTTTCTCTCAAAATATCATATGTTTTCATTCGTCCGCTATGTCGTTTTGGGATGGTAACTATTTTTTTGGTAAATATTCAAATGAATATTTAAATGTTTCGTACATGGCGGATAACAATCAAGATGATTCGTACGTTTAGTCTTCTTATGGGACACGAGTGCCAGATTTAAACCAATCGTATGTTCCCGATTTTGAATTCGACTTTTGCCGTGAATCAAGTTACGACCCGCAACAAAGTAATATAAACTTTCTCTCGAATGATGAAAATTAGAATACGAAAGTATCTTTTGAAACATCACAAGAATTTTTATCACTCGATAAGTTAGTCTGTTTGGCTGTTAACAGGGGACATCATAATGGTTATGTTATTGTTACATGAAGATAAAAGAAAAAAGGAGGTTAGGTTGTAAAGGTATGACTTATCTATGATCTTGGTATCGAACGCAAAAGTAAAGCAACAGTGAGAGGATCTGGTAGCAAAAACATCACATGTCCTTTTAAACTAGTAGGGTTATACGACAATACACGTCGTTCATGGAAATTAGAGGTGAGGAATGATGAAAACCATAATCCTGCTCAACATATGGAGGGGCACCCGTTTTGTAAGAAGGTTTTCTCAAAATGAATACAATTTGGTGGAGCAGTTGACTAACCAGAACAAGGAGCCTCATAATATATTATCAGCTTTAAAAAAGCAAAACTCTAACAACGCATCTGTAACCATAGACGTACACAACGCTCAACAAAAGATAAGAAATGAAAAGAAAGTCGGTGAAACACCAATGCAAGTTTCAGAAAACCTTTTATATTCTAAGGGTACGTTTATTACACCCTAGAAGATCCCGCCACAAATGCCATAGAAGGGGGATATTTTTTGTCATCCAAAATCGTCTAACACTTGGCGTGCATTCCTGCACGTGCTAATGATAGACGCTACATACAAAACAAACATTTATAAAATTCCATTTGTTCAGATTGTTGGTGTGACGACGACACACAAGAACTTTTGTGTTGCTCATGTGTTTATTAGCAAAGAACGGGAAAATAATTTTGAATGGGTGCTTAACAGATTGAAAGATACGTTAAACAGGTGTATGGAGCCACGCGTCATAATAACAAACAGAGATCTTGCTTTAATGAACGCATGTGTTAAAGTATTTCTGCATGCTTCAAACTATTTATGTAGGTGGCATATTGACGAAAATATCATGAAACACTGTAAAGCAAGTTTTACGAAAGATGACTAGGGAAAGTTTAAATACGAATGCAAACGTTTGTGTGAGACTCCCACGCCGGATATTTTCGAGTATAACTATAATATTCTTTACGAACAACTAGTTGAAGCTAAGCAAGGATAAAAGTTTTCCTTACATACATACATGCATACATACGTGCATACGTGCATACGTGCATGCGTGCATACGCGCATACCCGCATACATGCATACATGCATACATGCATCATACATGCATACATGCATACATGCATACATGCAGCATCATAATTTTTTTCGTATTGGTGGAGTCGCTGCTGATTTACCTCATGGCTAGATAGATAAATGTTTGGATTTTTGTGATTATTTTTTTAACAAGAATTGCTAAACATCAAAAGCTTATTGCACGGAATCCCATTTTTTTAGAACAAGTTGAAGGAGTAGGCATTATTGGTGGAGAGGAAGCAATAAATTGGGGTTTGTCGGGACCAATGCTACGAGCTTGCGAAATACAATGGGATCTTCGTAAAGTTGATCATTATTAGTGTTACGATGAATTTGATTAGGAAGTCCAATGGCAAAAAGAGGGGGATTCATTAGCTCGTTATTTAGTACGAATCAGTGAAATGACAGAATCCATAAAAATTATTCAACAGGCCTTAGAAGGAATTCCGGGAGGCCCCATGAAAATTTAGAAATCCTCCGCTTTGATAAAGTAAAAGATACTATATGGAACGAGTTTGATTATCGATTCATTAGTAAAAAACCTTCTCCGACTTTTGAATTGTCGAAGCAAGAACTTTATGCGAGAGTCGAAGCACCAAAGGGAGAATTGGGAATTTTTTGATAGGAGATAAGGGTGTTTTTCCCTCGCAATATAAAATTCGGCCACCGGGATTTATTAATTTGCAAATTCTTCCTCAGTTAGTTAAAAGAATGAAATTGGCTGATATTATGACGATACTAGGTAGTATAGATATCATTATGGGAGAAGTTGATCGTTAAAATTATAATTGATACAACAGAAGTACAAGTTATCAATTCTTTTTCTAGATTGGAATCCTTAAAAGAGGTCTATGGGATCATATGGGCACTTATCCCTATTTTTACTCCTGTATTAGGAACTAGGTTATATCCCCGTGTATTACACGGGTTGAAGAACAAAAATATTAAATATTTATTGATGATGAGTAGGAATTATAAAACGTTATTTTAATATAACATAGGATTAAATTTACGTATGGTTAAGTATTTTTGATTTTTATATTATTTTTAAAACTTTCGTTTAAAAAATTGCTTTGAATTTTTTTATTATTTTATCAGTATTTTATTGTTTAAAAACTTCGGGTTTATTTTAAATAAATGTTCTTTTATAGAACTTTTATTTTATAAAAAGATTGAATTTAAATATTTCATAATTTAAAAAAGCTTCATTTTTTTAGAAAATCATAGTTTTAGAAAATTTTATTTTTGAACAAATATAATTTTTAATCAAAATACTTAGTTTTTATTTAATGAAAAAATATTTTAAAAATTATTAATTCAAGGACTTGAATTTATAATAGAGAAAGAAAGAACAATATTTGGAAATTTGTTACTTGACTTTTAAAAAATAAAATAAATAGTTTAGGCGGGAAAATAATTGGGAGAAGCATTGTGAGAATGTCATGTGTCCCACATTGTAAAGAATTATTAGTATAGATTACAATAGGTGTACTAGTCACATTGTAAAGAATTATTAGTATAGATTACAATAGGTGTACTAGTAATTGTTTGGTTAGAAAGAGAAATATCTACGGGTATACAACAATGTATTCGTCCTGAATATGCAGGACCTTTGGGAATTTTTCAAGCTCTAGCAAATGGTACCAAATTACTTTTTAAAGAGAATCTTCTTCCATCTTGAGGAGATACTCGTTTATTTTGTATTGGATCATCTATAGCAGTCATATCAATTTTATTAAGTTATTTAGTAATTCCTTTTGGTTATCACCTTGTTCTAGCCGATCTCAGTATTGGTGTTTTTTAATGGATTGCTATTTCAAGCATTGCTTCTGTCGGCCTTCTTATGTCAGGATATGGTTCAAATAATAAATATTCATTTTTAGGTGGTCTACGAGTTGTTGCTCAATCAATTAGTTATGACTATGTGTGTTATCAATATCTCTACGCGTGATTCGTTAAGACATAAATTTCCCGCTACTTCTTTTCTTTCTAGGAAGGAAGTGTCATGAGTGTCATAATTGGGATAGTCTTATTACTTCCAATTCAATGAAAGCCAGTTCTTTTTTTTCAAAAATAAATCACAAACTATGCTTCTTCCTATATACTTCTTATGTATGTGAATATGAATCTGGCTTCCTTTTTCTCCGTAACCAATCTTCTCACTTATGATCAACATCTTCTGGAGCCCTTATTGAACGAATATATTTCTATGGAAAAATAGAGCATCTTGTAGAAGTCTTTGTCGGGGCTTTTCAAACGAATTTATGGTTGTTCAAAGATTCTTTCATGCATTATGTTAGGTATCAAGGAAAATCAATTCTTGCTTCAAAAGGGACTTTTCTTTTTATGAAACCTTGGAAATCTTAATGCTATAATGCCTTTCAAATCCTCCTAGCCATTATCCTATTGCAATAATTCTTGCTAAGAAGAACGCCCATGTTGTGGCAATTCCACCCAGAAGGTAATGGGTTACTCCTACAGCATGTCCTTGTACAATGCTTAAGGCTCTCGACTGGGTAGCAGGAGCAACTTTTAATTTATTATGAGCCCAAACGATGGATTCAATAAGTTCTTGCCAATAACCACATCCACTGAATAAAAACATCAAACTAAAAGCCCATACAAAATGAGCACCTAGGAAAAAAAAGGCCAAATGCGGATAATGAAGAACCATAAGACTGAATTACTTGGGATGCCTGTGCCCATAAGAAATCAAGGAGCCACCTATTAATAGTAATAGAACTCTGCTCAAAGTTTCCTCCCGTGATATGAGTTACTACTCCTTGATCGCTTATACTGCCCCAAACATCTGACTGCATTTTCCAACTGAAATGAAATATGACTACTAAAATTGCATTGTACATCTAGAATAGTCCTAAGAAGACATGGTCCCAAGCTGATACTTGACATGTCCCCCCTTTCAAGCCCATCACAAGGAAAACGAAACCCAAGATTATCTTTATCCGTATCAAACGGGAGCTACGAGCAAATAGAACACCTTTCAGAAGTATCAATACCGTCACATGAATGTAAATGCATGAATGTGATGTACCAAAAAATCCGTGGTTCCTAATGGAATAGGTAACAAAGCTACCTTGCCATCCACTGTTACTAAATCACCGCCCGCCAAGTTAAACTGGGTGCGCTAGGAGCCGTTGCACCAGGTGCTAAAGCGTGGGTGTTTTGTATCCACTCTGGCCGAGAGCTGCATTTAGGAGATGAATAGGAAATGAATCAAACCGAAAGCCTCGTTAACTATTCTGGAGCTTAATGGTAATCAAAATTTACCATTAAGTTACAACGTTGAAACTTGATTTCATTGGTCTTTCTCGTCTTTATCTCTCTCATTCACAAAAGGTTCTGCGTTGGATCCAAGATCCTTTACTCTACAGTGGATTCAAAGTAAGGTGCTTTACCAAAATATGATTTGACCATTTAAATTATATTGCGCCCTAAGTCATACTGTCAATTGACGATAGGATAGGATGGCAATATAAAGAAGAGAGAAGACGAAAATATAGATTAGGGAGATCCGCGCGTTAAATTTTATGTTAATAAATACAACATTCATATATCTGGTATTCAATATTCAAGTAGATTAGAATTTAAATAGCGTTATACATTATAATATAAGAAACTGAATAAGAAACTGAATCAGTTTTGATATTTTAAAAAAAATCCCTAGGCAGAGTAAGCCTAAATGGTATAATTATGTTTCTAGGACTGTTTTATCAATTCTGTTCCGGTTGCATCTCTTAAAATCAGTTCAGTATCAATTTTTATTTCACCTATCTCATAGATTCTAGTCAAAGATTCATAGAATCAAAATTCCATCATTGCTAGATCTATAGGATTTTCTTTGACAGATAATGCGCTAGCCAAAATGGTATTTCTTTTTTTTTAGAATTCGATATGGATGAATATAAATAAATGACAATTTCAAAATAATCCGGGATAGACGCAATGTCCACAATACCTGGATTTAATCAGATACAATTTGAAGGATTTTGTAGGTTCATTGATCAGGGTTTGGCAGAAGAGCTTTCTAAGCTTCCAAAAATTGAAGATACAAATCAAGAAATTGACTTTGAATTATTTTTAAAAAGAGATGCTGTGTAGTATCACTCACATATTCTTCTGAATTATATGTATTCGCGAGACTCATTTGGAAAAACGATAGGCGTAGATGTATCCAAGAACAAACAATTTTGATAGGAAAGATTCCTCTAATAACTTCTGTAGGAGCTTTTATAGTAAAAGGAATCTATAGAATTATGATCAATCAAATATCGCAAAGTCCTGGTATTTATTACCGGTCAGAATTAAACGATAACAGAATTTCGATCTATACCGGCACCATAATATCAGATTGGGGAGGAAGATTAGAATTAGAAATTGATAGAAAAGCAAGGATATGGGTTTGTGTGAGTAGGCAACAAAAACTATCTATTCTAGTTCTATTATCAGCAATGGGGTTGAATATAAGAGAAATTCTAGAGAATGTTTGCTATCCTGAACTATTTTTGTCTTTTCTGAATGATAAAAAAATAGGGTCAAAAGAAAATGATACTTTGGAATTTTATCAACAATTTGCTTGTGTAAAGGGAGATCCGGTATTTTCTGAATCCTTATCTAAGGATTTACAAAAAAAATTCTTTCAAGGCATACATACGTGCATGCGTGCAAACGTTTGATTCGAATTAAATTTGGAACTTGACGATATGAATCGTGCATGCGTGCATGCATACAGGCATGTATGTGTGCAGGCGTGCATGCGTGCAAGGCGTGCATGCGTGCATGATGCATGCGTGCATACGTGCATATGGGATCATAAATTTGAAAAAAAAAATAAAGCCATACGCTGCGTATGGGCTATACGCTGCATATGACCTCCGGCCGACGTCGATGTGACAACCTCATATGACAGAATGGTTGTCGGGGAATGTTTTAACCCTATACGTCGCGTATGGACCCATACACAGACGTATAGAGTGCTGGGGTGTTGATTAAAAAGAGGGATGTCTAAATTTCCAATTCCTAAAATTAATACTTATAAAACTAGTGTTCTTTTTCATTAATTAGGGAGGATGGGACCCAGAGTTCACATGACTACCGACCTTCTACAATATAAACCACCATTTGGTGGGGCCAAATTTAGACCATGATAACACCCCCCATGTTTACCTTGTAACACAATGCATAGTGTACAACTCAAAAATGCATGATAATGCCAATGTGATTTTATTTGGGCATCTTTTGTATGAAAGTTAAATTATTATTATTATATTATTATAATTTGCTTTTGTTGTATTTTTTTATTAACTTTATAAATATAATGTGGATTTAATTTTTGAATACATCATTACAAGGTTCTTATTTTTATTTGTGTTTTGATTTAAGTTTTATTTGAAACCACTCCGGTTTAAATATGATATATTATTAAATTTTGAGTTAAATGTGTTTTACATCCCTGAGGTTTTATATAAATTGTCATTTGAATCCAAAAGTTTAAATTTTACCATTTGCATCCAAAAGTTTTACAAAAATTGCATTTTGAATCCACTTAACTACTCCTAATTAATGCCGTTAAATTTTTCCGTTAAGTTTCCTAAATTAGAGGTATTTCAGTCAAAACAATTACAAAATAAAAAATAATTCTACGTGATAAGTTTTAGGCGTTCAGTATATTTTGGTAACCACCATTGCGAATTTAATTTACAAGGAATGATAGGTCTGCATTTCTTTTCTTTTATTAATAGAGACATCTTTGAATGTTCTATTACATAAAATATAAGTATAACTAACTAAAAGTGATTCGTTTTTAACTTTATAAAACATACAAAACAAAAATATATATAAATAAAAAAAACAAGTCATATAACATAAATTATTTAAATCATAACCATAAAAGACAGATTATCATAAAAGTATAAGAACAATATAATAATACAACATTAACTGCTCATTAATAATAATCATAAAGCATCAATCATCATAACCATAATTAAACTTTAAACAAAAACAAATCTATGTTTAATAAAACGGGAAAAAAGTAACACGATTACTAAATCAAAATATATTAATAAGACAAAACAATAAAAGACAATTATAGAGTCAAATCATAACTGCAATTATCAAAAGAAGCTAAACATATAAAAAATCTCGCGTGAGTTGGTTCTTTATTTTGTAATTTTTTTGACTAAAATAACTTTCATGTTGAAAACTTAACGGAAAAAGTTAACCGTGTTAGTTAGGTGTAGCCAAATGGATTCAAATAGCAATTTTAATGAAACCTTTGGATGCAAATAACATCATTTTAAACTTTTGGATTCAAATGATAATTTCTATGAAACCACAGGGATGTAAACGAATTTAACTCTTAAATTTTTTTCACAACAAGATAAATTTATAAATTTCGAATATACAATTATGACGCGATTATCTCTACGTACATTTTGATATAAACTTTATTTAAGGTTTATTTGAAACCGCTCCGGTTTAAATATAATATATTAGTAAAAATGTGAGTTATATTTTTTTCAATAAAACAATTTAAAAGATTATATCTCCAACAATTCATTTTTTGGGTTTTTAGTTAAAGAAATGCCTAGCAATATATGAGATGCAGCCTCGTCCCAACTTTGATTTACCTCTATTTTACCCTAGATTGCAGAAGAGAGCGATCTACATATTGAAAAAAATTATCTTGTAGTGCCACTAAGATAAGATTTTTTTTGAATGCGCTTTATACCATGAGTCTTAACTACATTAAATTGTCACTTTTGTATTTGTCTATGATATTAATTAAACTCCGCGGCTTCTTTTTTTTTTTATAAATGTATGATGTCACATAAGCAACTACCTTTAGTGTTATATATATATATATATATATGTATATATATATATATGTATATATCTATATATGTATCTATATACGTATATGTATATACGTACATATATATACGTATATGTATATACGTATATATATATACGTATATCTATATATACACACCCGTTTGTTACTGATGGCCACTTGGAAAACGTAGTGAGGAGGCACCCACGGCAACATGCGATTATTATCTAGTTTTATTTAAATGTAAACACACGCTTTTTATCTTATACTTATTTTATTTTTAAAATTATCATACTTAATATTTTAAAGTTGTCTTTGGTTTAAATCTCATGTATTGCAACTTTTTGTTTATTTATTTAATTTTATCTCTTTTGATACTTATTTCTAACTACTTTTTTTTTTCTTTAGTGATATTGTAGTTTAATTTTATTTTTTTTAAGCCATAACGTGTTAAACATAATATTTTTTTTCTGTCTATACTAAACCTTCGCTTCACACTTTTATTTTACTTATTAACCATGTAATGTCAGTGTAGCAACACGGTTATTAAGCCTATCACGTTACAAGAAGTTAATTTCTATTTTTTAGGTTGTTGAATTATGTGCTTTTACCATGATTTATTTGTAGATACCTTTTTAAGTTTAAAATTAATACTTTTATAACTAATGCTGTTTTTCATAAAGTAGTGAGGGTGGGGCCTAGAGTTCATGAGACTACCGACCTTCTACCGTATAAATTATCACTTGGTGAGGCCAAATTTAGACCAAAATAACATCCCCCATGTTTACCTCGTAACATAATGCAGTGTACAACTCAAAATGCATGACAAGGGTAATGTGATTTTATTTGGGCATCTTTTGTTTGAAAGTTAAATTATTATTATTATATTATTATAATTTGTTTTTGCTGTATTTTTCTAGTAACTTTAAAAATATAGTGTGGATTTAAGGTTCTTATTTTTATCTTTGTTTTGATATAAGTTTCATTTGAAACTGTTTCGCTTTAAATATAATATATTATTAAATTTTTTTTCAAAACAAGATATTGTTTTTTAAATATCAAATATACAATTACGACATGATTATCTCTACGTACATTTTGATATAAACTTTATTTAAATCCATGCCCTACAGTACGCGAAAAATAGTTATATATTTTAGTTATTTTCAAAACAACGTATTTGTTTTCAACATTCGAAATATATTGTTACAATATGCTTAGTTCAGCCTATTTATCAATATAAATTTTATTGGACACGGTGCAGGAAAACGCTAGTTATATATTAAAATCAAACTTGATGAGTAGTTAAATAGTATTTTAATTATAGATAGTTTTTAAAATATTTTGTTTTTGTTTTATAACTTTTGAAATAATTGATTTATAGAATCTGAATATACATTGTTTTGAAATATCTTCATTTCAATCTAAATTATATTAAAAATCTAGCTGGGTCAGATCCAAAATACTTCTATAGATTTTCTTTTAAAACTTTATCGTGTTATAAGATTGTGAATATACTATTACGCCTTGCTTAGTTTTTCATCTCGATATAAGTTTCAATCAAAACCGATTGTGTCAACGCTAATCAAGTTGATACCATATACACATTTAGCACCATACTAAAAACACATTTTTACCAAAAACACAACTGTTCACAAACCAATTATGTTTTACCCTCCGTCTAGATATCGATACTCTTTGTTACATATATAGAATTTTTGCTACACCGCGCTGTGAGTTTTACCGGTTGAATTTCATAAAAAAGTTGGGAGTATTTCTGGTAAACATATTTTAAAATATGTTAATTACGTACCCTGGTGAAAACTAAAGTCAAAATATGTTTATATATATTTACATTAAGTCAATACATCATCCTTTTGGGTTCGATCCCCCACCTCTTAACGGCTCCTAGGGTTTAAGTACACTTTGCTTTTGATTTTTGGCTTAATCTATCCCTTGGGAACACAAAGATCCCACATAGATTTTTGCCATCATTTTTAATTGTATATTTTTTGTTGTTTCTATTTGCGTTTTTTACACCCGACAGGTGATCTTTGGAATCACTAAAGTTTATTCTAAAGCAGAACTAATTAGTATATTATATAATAATAATAATATGAATGTGTGAGGAATTTACCTAGAAGTTCCATAGCAACTTCTAAAATGTCCAATAAACACAAACTACCACCGGGTTTTCCGATATATTCCATGGCATCAGAAGCACACTTGATCCAAGACGTCCGTCAACATTGAACCCTTTTAATTAAACTAGTGATTTAAGTATTACCAGTAGATTGATACGTTGAACTGACGAATTCAAATACAAAATATATGTTTATTAATTTGTGTAAAATAAATCAACCCTAAATCAAATACTTGTAAAAATAATAAATTGAATATGACTCATGTAACACATTTAAACTAAAATTTAAAGGGAGCACTCATGTCATAACATATCACGATCTATTCTTTTTTAAACAATAAAACCACCTTCAACTAATGAAAATCAATACTGTTGTTGGCCGTCGGCCTTGAACCACCTTCATCGAGAACAACCCTAATCTCTTCCACACGACACAAATACTCAGTGAATTTCTGCTTAATCCGGGGGGGGGGGGGTTGAAGATCAGTTGGCTGGGTCGAGATGTGAAATCGATTAATTTGAGGATTTGATGGGTAGAAAATGGGAGAAGATGATGTTGTCGATTGGGGATTCAAGATGGAGGCAACAGTCTTTCTGGGTTGAGTCACGGCGCCAACATGCCATGAAGGAAGGACAAATCGATGTTAATGAGGGCAGCGGCGTTAGAGACGTTCGGCGCAGACCCATGATGTGGGCTCACGGCGAGTTCGCCCCACCCACGCTTAAATGTGTTAATGGGACAAATAAGCAATGGTCTTACGTTGCGTCAATAATTCAAAATCAAATGGTTTGGAATTAAAAACATAAACTATACGTGGCGTATAGACCCATACGCCACATATAGGCCCTTTCATGTATAGCTATCCACTAACACCTATACGTCGCGTATAGGTCCATACATGGCGTATAGGTGTCGGTGGACCTACACACTTAAGTAACAGGGTCTATACGTGGTGTATGTGCGTATACATCACATATAGCTTTGTTGAATTATTGATTAGACGTAGTTTAGTTTTGTCATCTAAAAATGCTATACGAATCTTATGGATCTATACGACGCGTATAAGCACCATAAGAACGATTGATGTGATTTGGAATGTCAGGCATTAATGGTTGATACCTATACGTCGCGTATGAACCCATACACGACGTATAGGTGGTTGTTGATTTATCCAAGGGGTGTTTGTATATTAGGACCCTTATTTTATGTTCTTATAATTATTTTTTATTAATATTTTCCTACTCTTATAAAAAATATACGTGACAACATCATATTATTTCTTATCAAAATTTTTCCGCTTTTCTTTTCTATTAAATGATTATATTAATTAATAATAATATTATTTAATTCTTTTTTAGACTAAAAATAGTTTTTAAAAAAATAAAAAAATATCTTTTTATTAATATTATTTATAAAGAATAAATTTTTATAATATAATATTTTTTTACAAAACATCAAAATTTTCTCAAAATACGAACTTTTTTTAAAAATTAGTGTTTTTAAAAAGTAAAATTTTTATAAACAAAAATAAATAAAATTAGAAGTTATAATAAGAAAATTTTAAAAAATGACATGTTTTTAAAAATGATTTATTTTGAAACAAACTGCTTAATTTTGTAAAAAATGAAAAGAAGGTTTAAAAAATTAATATTATTGTTTTATTAGTTATAGTTTTGACTTATACGTCATCTAAATCATATCTTATCTTATAATATTGATTTATATTTAATAAAATTTTATTTTATTTATTCGGCACATATAATATACGTGTTTACTACATATATAGTTATTATATAAAATACTATCGTCCGTTACTCCATTTCAAAAGAAGCAGCAAAATATATGAACTCCAATAAAACAACAACAAAAGATTCGCAAACCAAACCCATCAACTCTTTTTTTATTCAGCTATATACAAACCAAGTACATCCATCATGTGATCATGTAAAGAAGAAAGGTACAACAATCAAAGCATAAAGTACAACAACAATCAAGCCATAAAGTACAACAACAATCAACCCATAAACCGCGTGCGTACGATGAAGAGACGAAACAAACACAAACCAAAGATCATTCTCATAGAACATGAAATGACCGAAGAGCCCTTCCATCTCCGCCGTTAGCCACCGGAACTCTTGGTGGGATTGGGTGGTGCAGCAGGGGCAGAAGCGTCATGTTTCTTGATGAGACCCAAGAAACTACCAGCTCTTGAGGCTGCAGAAGCTACTGTTTTTGCAATCCGTCGAATCACCCGAACTTTAATCTTCCCCCTTCGTGGCCGAAACGCCGTCGTGGGTAATTTCTTCAAAGGCGCCATGGATGGATCAATTAAAAGTTGATGAAAATGAGGGTGAAAGTTGATGTTAATATAGCAGGTTTTGATCGAATGATTGAACGTAATGGGAGATGAAAACAAGAGGCTAAGAGATTAAGCCTTGAAACTTCAAACTTATGGAACTTTTTGTATCAAAAAGAGGATGGAGAGGGTTACGAGGGTCATGATGAGTGATAAACTTGTTTTGAGGGTGATTAATGAGGGATTAGAGGATGAATGATAAGGCATTGTGTTGGTGGTGATTTATAGGGAGATGATCAAGGGTTGTATGTGAGTGAGTTGTGAAAATAGAGAGAAGGAATTGAACAAGTGAGTTTGTGTAAGGTTGTAAGTTGAAGAAGAGATGGATACTTGCGATACAAGGTAAAGGGGTATGTATGACTCCACCACACTTTAACTTTCTACAAGTGTTGCCCCTTTGTTATGCTTCTAGATGTTTGGTGTTTGATTACAAGAAAGTGTATACTTTCTTTTCAAAATTTACCGTAAATTATATAAGTTATTGTGTATGATTAGTTGATTACAGGTTAATGAGTCGAGTCTAATTAATCAAGATTCAGCTTTTTAATTTTATACGCTTCAAATTCGGTTGTATCTAGCTTTTTCCCACGAAGAGCTCGAGTTTGCGTTATGAATGATATTATATGTTTGAATTTCGTTAAAGAGAATTTTACATATTTTTTCCTTTCTAAGGTTATAAATTACATATTTTCCTAAACCAAAAAATCAATTACATATTTTCCCTACTTAAAACATATATATTAAATCTTGCAATACAAGGTAAAGGGGTATGTATGACTCCACCACACTTTAACTTTCTACAAGTGTTGCCCCTTTTTTATGCTTCTAGATGTTTGGTGTTTGATTACAAGAAAGTGTATACTTTCTTTTCAAAATTTACCGTAAATTATATAAGTTATTGTGTATGATTAGTTGATTACAGGTTTAAAATTTAAATGAGTCGAGTCTAATTAATCAAGATTCAGCTTTTTTTAATTTTATACGCTTCAAATTCGGTTGTATCTAGCTTTTTCCCACGAAGAGCTGGAGTTTGCGTTATGAATGATATTATATGTTTGAATTTCGTTAAAGAGAATTTTACATATTTTTTCCTTTCTAAGGTTATAAATTACATATTTTCCTAAACCAAAAAATCAATTACATACTTCCCCTACTTAAAACATATATATTAAATCTTTATGCACTTTATTAAAATTAACGTATTGAATGATCAATCGACTTATACATATTTGGCATTTGTCTTTGAATTTGAAGAATTAACTTTGATTATTGGTGATTATTGTTTTGAAATATAATTTTAGAAATTTTGTATTTAGAGATGTAATATTGTTATTTTTATTTATACAAAAAACTCAAAATTTGAAGAAATATACTATTGATTGTCTTAGTAAGAGAAATATTTTGACAACCCTAAAGCCAAGGTTAGATAAACTAACATTTTAAGAACTATTATAGATTGATAGTATATACTAATATATCTTATTCGAGATTATTAAGGTGATTTTATTTGATTAACTCTATATGAATCTTGTATGCTTAATTGAACATGCATATATGATACGTGAACATGCATACATGCATGCAAAAACCTTTACGTGCACATGTATATAAATTTTTGTGAACTTTGTGATTATTGAACCATATGTGTAAGTTACCAAACCATAGGATTGTATGATTAGTTACTTGATTAATAGATGCTTTCATTTCATAAAAAATAAACTAAGATCAAAACTTAATCAAACATTACCAAACAAGTTAACTTTTAGAAAGTTGATATCAAAAACCAAATCCAAACTAATCATAAACACTTAAACACCAAATTAACACACCAACTCAACTTAAGAACTCGGATCATTAGGGTGTTAACAAACCTAGATTAATAACCAAATTAAGAAACTAACCTTAACATAATGACCAAGAGTGTCATTAACACCAAATTATGACACCTAGCAAACCTTACACTAATCACTTCCTAAAGAATGACACCTAGCATGCTAAATTGCCACCTTAAGATCCTAAAACCACCAACTCACAAGTCTAGGATTAGATCTAATGATGAGAAATCATGATGATCTAGTCTCGGCCGATGGACACTATAATAACCACCATCACCATCGACCAAAACCACCACAGCTGCCACTACCTCTCGGCTCTCCCTCTCGGTTCCCAAATCACACACAACCAACATCCACCACCTCTTGCTTTCTCTCACAGTTCTAACATCAACCGCACACCATCATACCAACCACCATAGTTCATCATAACATCAACCCAATACCTAGTGATCAACCCTTCAAGCTCAAGAACATTCACATCAAGTGGATCATCAAGAACCTAAAAAGCAATCTCCTAAGTCTTTCTTCTACATCCAATCAAGGTTTGATTCTCAAAATCTATGACTAACAAGTTTAAAAAGTTATATATGTGTGTAACATACATATATAACCAACCCTTTATGTTATGAACCACCAAAGCAATTTACAAAACCTTATGAACACTTGATTTTCAATCAAAAATCAGTAAGAAGGAATCCAATAACCAAAAGTTTGAGAAATTTTATAAAAACGAAGAATTTAAACAAAAACAAAAGGTTTAAAGGGTTGAAATACTTATTATTTCATGATTTACTAAAAGGGTTAGATTAAATATTTAAATGACAATGATTGTGAGAATAAAATTTAAAAATTTATTAGAAAATATTAGAAATAATAAAATGGAAAATATGAAATAATTCTATGGGATATATGAATTTATATGATTAAATTAATGAAATAGAAGAAAAATACCAAACAGGAGATATGGACTTGATAAAATTCTGGAAAAATTATATGATGACTCTAATATTATATTTGAGTTACAGAATAAATTTCGTGAATTAATTCCCTCGTATGATAAAGTTTCATATTTTAGAATAATTAATAAGAAGATAAGAAGAAAATCAAAACTGATAGAAAAACAATAGATAAAATCATGAAAATTTTACATAAAATTTGATATGCTAAATAGGACAGAATGTATAAATTTTAGAATTTTTAGAGACAAGTAGCTATTTCTACCATTTATTGTGAAACTTGTAAAAATTCTAGGAAATTACCTATAAATAAATATTAATTAAAATATTTATGGGATAATCTAGATATTAAAATATTACTGTTTGTAAAATTTGGTAATTTTTGAACAACCATAGCTAGCTACTGTTTACAAATTTTAAATTAATTAACGATATAAGTGCTGAAAAATTTAAAGAAATAAGATTTTATTCTAACAAATAATTATTTTATCGTAAATATTTGATTTGTTGCTGGAAATAAGGTGAGTAACATGACCCCTTTTTGATTTATAAATTTTTGGGGGAAAAAACATACTATTTATTATTGAAATTGATGCAAAATTTGAAAGTTTTGATATGTTACTGTCATTTTGACACAACCATTAATTCGGATGAGTAACCGTCAAATACTATAGGTAGTGCTACTTAGGAATATGTCATCCTGCATCTGCAGGATGAGGGTATGTATGTTATATTATTTGAATCTATGATTTGTATTTGACAGTTATGAATCACTTGGCATATGAGTAGGTTTAGTTGTGAGTTTGTTTATGATGCATCAATTAAAAGAAATTATGTTATTGAGTAAACCTATGTTCTCACCAACTTTATGTTGACTATTTTGAGTATGCTTTTTCACGTTGACATCATGTTCTATAACTTAGTTTATACATTCAACCTGTATAATAGATGATATGAATACATAGGGAAGCTGTGTGTTTGGATCACTTTGGATTTGATGGATCTCAGTATTCACGTGGACGTTCACGTTCATTACTAGCTGGGAAATAATATGAAGTGATTGTGACATATCTTTTGATTTATGATTACTAAACAACATGTAAAAGTCTAATAGTTAGACAAATTTTGTATGAATATTGTAATCCTTAATATATTTAATGGAAGTTTATGTTTAGTTTTTGCTGGGAATATGTGTTATTATAAGCAATGTGTTTTGAACCAAAAAGTCACACTCAAGCATTTCACGGTTCCGCCGGGATGTGACAAATATATAAAAAAATAATTGGTAAAAATAAGGGCAAAAGTTATTTTACATGTTAACTTTTATTAAATAAATAAATCTTTCTACTATAATAAAAGTGTAACTTGAGTTGACACGTGGCAGTCATATATTCATTCTCACCAAAGTTTTTCCGGTTTTTATTCTACTAAATAATTATCTTAATTACCAATAATATTATTTAAGTTTTTTTAGAATAAAAATAGTTTTGTAGTAAATTAAGAAAAATAAATTTTTATTAATTTTACTTCTAAAAAACAATTTTTTATAAAATAATAAATTTTTACAAACATCAAACTTTTTTACAATTAGTGTTTTTAAAAATTTAATTTTTTATAAACAAAAAATAATTGAAAATAAAAATTATAATAAGAAAATTTTAAAAATGACATTGTAATACGTTTTTTTAAACAAAATGCTTAACTTTTTTTTTTTTTTTTTTTGAGAAAATAGTTTAAAATTTTGATATAAATGTTTTATTACTTATATTTATTATTATATGTAATTTCAATCATAGTTTATCTTAAAATATCATTTTAAACTTACTAAAATTTTATTATATTTAAAATTATATTTGTTCAACCCGTGTAATACATAGGTTTACTAAAGCTAGTATATAATATACTAGTTTATATCCCGTGTAATACATGGATTTAATTAATAAAATATTAAATAGTTTATAATAAAAATTATAAAATGATATTTTCTGATAAAATATGATTAAGTTACTTATAAATTATTACTTCAAGTAAAATAACAATAATATCATCTTATACTCTCGTTTTATAATATTATTTTTTTACATTTTGTTTTTCAAATATAATTTTATTTTTTATTCACTCTTAAAATAAGAAAATAGTTCTAAAAAAGTTAGAATTTCTAGGAAAGTTTTTTGTTTAAGAAAAATTTTGTATCTTATATTTTTTTAAAGGTTGTTTATTTTTTATATAAAAATGTAGTTTATAATTTTTAATTTGGAAATGTTTTAAATAATATAATTACTATTTATTATTATCATTTATTATGAGAGAGATGCGAAAAAATAAATATAAGAGAGCATAATATTTTGACATGTAGCTCATTAAAACCTTTTTTTTATTATAATAGATAGATATGTTAAAAGAATTAGAAATATGTATTTAATTTTTAGGCATGGAGAAATGTATATATATGCTCGATGCTTACCGTTAAAAGAAATAAGGAACCGAACATTGAGAATCGATATGGTCATCATGTCATCGTCTCCTCCCCGGACGACTGTTGCACTCTTCTTCATCTCTGTCTTTACCATGTTCGCATTGCAGTCTTTGTAGTCTGTAAGCGAGGCCCAATAGTCACATGTCCAATTCCAATACATACTATTAAAAAAAAAAAAAAAATTTAAAAAATTAAAATTTGTAGGCCCTAAAATTTTGGAGGTTTTTTTCGCTAAATGGGCCAGCCCTGCTTCAATCAAACTTGATGTATAAAATCAACAATATTTAAACTGGATTTGAGCTTATGGCTATAAACTGAATGTCCAGCAAATCGTTTGCCGAGAAGTACATTTGCATCCGTTTGTTTAATAAATTAATGAGTGTGAACAAGAAATTTCATTCGATCATTTACATAGGTCGCGTTTATTTATTTATGTTCATGAACGTACGGTAAGATGTTCGTTTATATTTGTTAACATTCGTGTGTGTCCACTTGTTTATGTATGTTCTTGTTTGTTTATTAAATATTTATATATTGTTAAACTTTTAAATATTCATTTACATCCGTGTGTGTCTGTTCATTTATGTTTGTTCTTGTTTGTTCATTAATTATTTATAAAACTTTAAACTTCTAAATTTAATTAATCTATCTAACTTTTTTTATTTTGTAACTTTTAATGAATGTGAACGTTCTGTAATACTTTCGTTTATGACATGTGATCATTATGTTAAGTATTTAACTTTATAATTATTTAAGATAATTATTTTGAAGTTTCTGCTTAAAAATGTGGAGAGTTATTTTTTAAAATAGTATATATCCATTTGTGTTCATGAACCATTAGTGCGTTCTTGAATTGTAAGCCCTTAAACCTGAAAGTCCTCATAGTTGGTTGTTCATAAAATAAAACATTAAATAACAATTATTTCAAACAATACATTGCAACATAAAAAACTTAATCATTCATTTCGCAGCATAGTTTGACCATAAGAAACATGTGTCTTCAATATTATTCAGTTATTGTATAGAACACTTGTAAACAGAGGAGGAGGAGAAGTGTCATTTTTACTCGAACCCGAATATCTAACCAGATTAAACTCTACTCTAACCCAATTAAGGCATAAACCAAAAAAATCGAACCCGATAAATCAAACCCGAACCCGAAATTCTTATTTAAGTCGGTCTTTGGGTTGTGTTTTGGCAATTCGGGTTGGCCTGGATAACCCGAATACCATATCGTTATAATTGATAATTCATATTTCATATTCTAGGATATCAATCGATGCCATCTACTTTTAACTTTTTATAAACTTGATCAATCATTCCTTCACTCTATTTTCAACCGATGGCAAAGTCTTAAACTCGAGCATTCTATCAGTCCATCTTCCATAGTAAACCATTTTAACCGATTACAAACAAGGTATAATAATTCTATGCTCGAGCATTCTCATGTATTTGTTTAATATATATGTTTGTTACCCGTTGTACGTCCGAAAATAATAATAAAAAAACAACATGTTTTATAGGTCAAGTAATTGTTATTGCTTTACTTTTATTCAAGCAATAATAGTTTTGATGTTTGTTTATATTAAGCACAAGGTTAGTACCCCATGTATTAAACGAGTTGAATATATAAATTATTAAATAATTAATAAAAAATATTCATGAATTATAAAACTATACTTAAAGATAAAATATGATTATAATTACTTATAAATAGCCACTTTAAGTAAATAAACAATAATATATTTTTTTTAAACTTTTGTTTTATAAAAATTTTATGGTTTGTAAATATTTTGTTTTAAGTAAAATGATTTTTTTAAAACGTTCGTTGCTTTTTTGTTTTTAAAAAGTGTGTTTTTAATTTAAAATAAATAGATTTTCAATTTATTAAATTATATATTTTTTAATTTGAAAATGATATGAGTAATATTATTAGTATTTAATATTAGTTTTAATAATAGAGAGAAATGAGAAAGTTAGTATGATGAGGCTTACGATTGCTTCACGTATTATCTTATTTTTTTCTTATTATAGATAGATTGATAGACAAACAAACAGATAGATATATAAATATATAGGCTAGAAACCCATTTATTAAATGGATTATAGTTATTAATAAAAACAAAGATTTACAATACAGTATTTTAGTATAAGATATGAATTTTATATACATACTAGTTCAAGAAAATAAAACAATTAAATTATTTTTTTAACTCTTTTATCTAAATAATTTTATTTTTAAACATTCGTATTAATATTCTTATATAAAAGAATTTATTTTTATAAAATTCTTGTTTATTAAAAACTCTGGTTTGTAATTATTCTAGTTTTTTTAATAAGATTGTTCTTAGAAAAGTTCATATTATTTATAGTTTTTTTAAAAAAGGACGGATTTAAAATATTTTGTTTCAAAAAGGTTTAGTGTTTTTGAAAATTTCATATTAAATAAATTTTTTTATTATTAGTTCTATTTTATTTAAAAAATGTGATTTTTTATTTTGTTAATAAAAAATCTAACTTTAAAAATATACATTGATTTTAAAAAATTTAGATAAAAGAGAGAAATATTGCAATTAATAAAATTGATCTTTAATAAGAGAGAAAATTAGTTTTAATGTTTAAATTACTATAATATCTTTATGAAGGGAAAAATAAGATGATAATGTCTAGAAAAATGACAAGTGGCAAAAAGTTAGTTCAAGAGAATGACATGTGACTATAGGAAGCTTGCTTTATTAAAATCTAATGATATAAAAAAAATTTATTATTCGTTTTATTTTAGTTAAAAAAATGTGATTTTTTATTTTCTTAATAAAATCTAACTTTAAAAAGATACATTGATTTTAAAAAATATAGATGAGAGAGAGTAATATTGCAATTAATAAAATTGATCTTTAATAAGAGAGATAAATTAGTTTTAATATTTAAATTATGATAATTCCCTTTTTGATGGAAAAAATGAGGTGATAATGTCTAAAAGAATCACAAGTGACAAAAAGATATGTCAATAGTATGACATGTGGCTTTAGAAAACTTGTTTTATTAGAATCTATAGATATGTATGAGTAGCATGTGGACTTAAAGGTTGATTTTAGTTTTTATAAACCATGACTACCAAACCTATTTGTGAAGAGATGCCAAATCCGATTTCTAAAACCAGAACGCTTTCAATTATGTTCCGTTTGATTTTTAAAATTTTAAATAGAGCAACCCGATCACCGATTAACCCAACTCGAATAAACCCAAATACCGAAACTCGAATACCCATTAAATAGAGTTTATTTGGTTCGGTCTTCTGGTTGCTTTTCTACATCTAAAAACCCAAGGAAACCGACTCGAGTAACCCAAAACCCGATTAAAACACCCGAATGACACCACTAAATAGTTTTAAATATGTGAAATATAAAATTTGTATTTCATATATTGTCGGATGAGGAAGTAATGGTTTGAATGGCAATTAAAAATATGAAATGTCTAGACAGGCATTTATTATTAATTTTAGGAGACCATCGAATTATAGTAAAATATAATGTATTCGTCTTAATGAAACTTAGGTTGACTTGTAAAGAAAAATAAGTTCGTCCCAACAACATATTTATAATTTTATAAGATGCTATATTTTAAAAGTTGTTAAGAGAAAATGAATGAAGCAACTAAATTAATTATATAAGTGAACAAGCAAGCAGACTGATCACTAAGTAAGCAAGACTGATCACTAAGTAAGCAAACACCTAAGTTGTCATTTTCATCGCACATCGAACAAGTTGTGAACACCGCAGCCCGTCAGCTTGCTATAAGTAGAAGCTTATAGGGTTCTATTAGAGTATAAGTTTTTTTTTAGAACGCTCTAGTATAAAAGGAATATTGAGTACTCAATACCTCTTTGAGTATTGTTATTAGTCGTTTTTAATGATTAATTAGGAGCAAGATTAGTGATACTCTACATCAACCCTCCGTAGATAGTTTTAAGTTATGTTTTCGTTTAAGTTATTTCAAATTAATTATTATTTATATTAGTTTTATTATTAGGAGTAGTCTTAGTATTAGTATAGTTATTATTTTTAGGCATTAGGGATATTAGGGGTGGATATTAGGTAGTCTAGCCCTAGTTATATATGAATTGATCACCCATGCTTAAACAAGACAGTATTAGCCAAAATCCAACTATGATAATAACTAGTTAGCTATACAATTACCTAACTTATGATTGCTCAAAACTGTACCAGGACTTTAAGATATCATTGGATCGTACTGGCAATTGTTATCAATTGTTAAGCCATTATAAATAGGTGAGTTATCATAAATCTTATGAAAATTATGATAATCTACTCGTGTCTTTACTAGTAATAATTATAATACTTGTAAATATGCATGGGTCGGTAGTGGTATACGTGATCTTGATATATTTAATGTGGTGTGTTAAATTGCCTTAAAAGGGACTAGGATTTCTCATATGCATCAAGCACATGCTCATACCTATTTGATGATGGGAGGGTCTGACAAGCCCGATACCAGTGGTTGTGATAAAACGAGGAAAGACACTATGCATAATGCATGTCAAAGTTGATTCTACAAACGGTATTATATGAGCTCACCAACATTAGCTAATATTACTTTGAGTATATGTATCACTGGTAATTAGTGAGACTACCCAAGGAACAATATTGAGACAACGGAAACCAAAGCCCTAGAAGTTCCTATTTCTTTGATATTATAAATAAACAATGTATTGTACTCAGAATATTATAAGTTTTAAATTTAAATTCAGTATGCTTGCGTCGTAAGTTGTATCAAATGTAAATGCCCGCCCTAGGTCTAGGTGGTTTTACACCTGTACCATCTTTACATTTATGTTACATTTTTAATAATTAAACCTATTATTGTTGCATTCTATTTAACATAAAAAGAGATGGTAATTCACTGTAAACTAGTTTTATTTGAAATCTTGCACTATCTTTACCTCTAAGAATTACAACAGCCGTGCAAATCCAAAGTTGTAAACTAATAAATTATGATAGCCCTACAAATCTTACACCATATTGTAAACTAATCTCTTTTTCTTCGATGCCAAAATGAAAATGAGTAGGAGACGAAGCAAATCCATTAATAAACCATAAGTTGCTCTAATAACCTATGTAAGATTTGTGGAATTATACTCCAAAGCACACATGATTTAGAGTAGAAGCATCTAAACAAATTTAACCCCTAATAACTACATAGTAATAACTTTATCTACATAGTAATAACTTTAAGCTTGCATAAATATGAACGCAATTGGGATGCAATCCTAATAGTGTTTTCAAATCCTAATAGTGTTTTCACGTGAATTAGATTGCAAATTTCAAATCCCTACCTACTATTAAGATTCAACGAGAGAGAAACGCCGATTTCACAAGATAGGGTAGTAAGAAGCCGGGAACAAGATCAAGATAATGATTGTTGGAAACCCTCAAAGCCAATTTGTTGCAAAGTAGTTATTAGAAACCTCGTGATTAAATATTTTTGTGAATTTATTGAAGCACAGAAGTAGAAAAGGATGGGAATTCAGGCGGTACCTAGTGCTTAGCGCGGGGTTGCCCGCACCCCATTAAATTTTTTTTCAAATGGTACATACATGATCAAATTCCGACCGACCTCATAAAATGTTAATGCCACCCCCATACACTATAAGACCGATCCTAAAGATAAGTTTATGTGACCCCTAAGAAATTTTAAAAATAACACAATAATTATGCAACGACCCCATAAAATAAGTAAGAAATATAAAAACGATCAGTTTGAATAGATTAATTATTAGTTGATTATTTAAATGTTACTATAACTATTAAATAGGGATGTAGACAAGTCGTGTCAGCCTAGGCTTGGCAAGCCTTTTGGTGGGCATGCTTTGCAATAAGAGAGCTTAATTTCATGTTTGAGCTCGGCTTGTGTAAAGTGTTAATTGAAGACTCAAGTCGTCCTGTGTAAAACTTTAATTTTGAAACCCAAGGTATTTTAGTTTGGAATTTTTCAAACACGAGCTCGGCTTAAAATCCCTTGTTTATAATTTTATTATTTTTATCGCAGTTTTAATATAATAGCAATTATCTATATAAATATATATTTAATATAAAAGTAAAAACTATATAAAAGAAGAGTAATTTAAAATGGCTCGATATGTGAAGCACTCGCTCAGGATCGTTTATTTCAAGAGTATTTCAAATGGCCAATAGTCTAAGCTCGAGCTCGAACTTGTTTAAGCCCAATTTGATCAAAGATTCAAGCGAGACGATCCTTAGTAACTCACGATTTAGCTTGTTTCGTTTACACTCATAGTGTTGAACGTTATTTGTTTTAATTTAATTTTTTATCTTCTAATTATGTGATTCGGCCTTGCCCGAATCTAAGTGTATAAAAAAGATTTAACAATTAAAGATAGGAAACCGATCTTTAATATTTTCCTACCTCCATGTAGAAAATACACCACAGTGGAAATGAAAAGGAGGGAATGCATGAGATTCTTGAAAAAAAGGATAAGGTTGTCTTTACATAAATTTTTTTTTCTATTTAACAGATTCCAATGGAGAGAGTAAATAAGAGGATTTCTTATTTTTTTTCCTTAAATTTTAAGGAATAGATATGAAATATAAACTATTATGATGTTTGGGCTTTTGGTATAAGGAGGCAAAAAGAATTGATGAAGAGGTGATGAAAATAAAGGAAGAGGGAGGAGACAAGTCTAGGGCTTACAAAATTCCCTAATCGTTAATCGCAAGTAGAAGCCATAATCATGGCTTCTGCGATTGAGGCCCCCAAGTTTTTTCATAATGTTAAAGAAAAGCCGGCCATACTACTTGTTCTTTGTTTTCACAATAGCTTTTAGATGATGATTACCTGGTTTACAAATAGAGAGGCTGTAACGAAATGAGCGAGATCAAGTTATCAAGTGAGCAAGGGGGATTCGGTTGTCCGGAGGAGGCCATATTTAAGATCGATCGAACAGAGTGGTTGTCAAGTTTATAAATCTTATGGCCAGATACGTAAATGAATAAATGGACAGGACTAATGATATTTATGTATTTTATTTATTTTTTTAGATTTTAATTAAGACAAATTGGATTTTAGTAATACTAATTTTTACTTATTAGCCAATAATAATTAATACTATTAATTTGGCCTATGACAATCTTAACTTTCACTTTTATTACTAGTGGTAATCCCAATAACATAATTATCATAGATTTACAATTGATTTGTATTTATTTTTTGCTTGATTTCGCTTGTATGTTACTTAATTCCGTTCATAATCGCGATTGTGAGTGAAAGCAAGTATAAATTAAACGTAAACATTGATAATTATGTTATTGGTGCTGTTATGGATAGCAAAAGTAAAATTTGAAAGCGTTATCGACCAGATTAATACTATAGATTATTATTGGCTAATGCGTAATAGTTTTGATTATTAAAATCTAATTTAACTAATGAACTTGTCGTTCTATATCTTTACTTTTCATTTTTTTTGTTTCTTTCTAATTATCATTCTCATTCAAAGAAGACATGACTACTAAAATTCATCATGCTAAGGTTAAGTCTTAATATACAACTAGTAAATTTTCGTCCCGCGCGTTGCAGCGGTGACGTTGACATAGTTTAATACGTAAAGGGAAGGGTATGAAATTGTAACGTTTCATTTTTAAATATTGAAATGTAGTCATGTAGTTAAAAGAAAAAAAGCCGCATGGGTATATTGGGAAATTATATCGTTATAAAAGAGAGTTAATAAACATTAAAGCAAATTAAAACAATAAGTAAGTATATATCATATTTGATTCAACTCGGTTTTAAATATAATTAATGTTAACACGTATATAGAAATAAGAAATAAACACAATCTAACAGTATATTCGGACATATAAAAACCTTATAGATTAAAAGTATGTAAGAAAATATGTTTAAACGTTAAAAGAAATGAAAAATACCTATTGAATTTAAAATATTAAAAAAAGTAAAATACGTATTGAATATAAAATATTAAAAGAAAAAAGAAATTCGTAACGAATATTAAAAGAAAAATGAAATTCATAACGAATGTGAAGGTGAAAAAAGGTAGAAAGAAATTGGCCAATAAATGAATTTTAAAAGAAAACAACAAATAAATAAATAAAGGACATAAACCAGCAGCAAGGATTTGTACAGTTGTAGAACTCGGGTCGCGTGGGGGTGAGTTTGGAGACCGTTGCACCAAAGGAAATCTTTAGTTCGCATTCTCACCCATTTATTTATAACCATCTTAAATTAGATAACAAAATGGTGATTGGTCACCGTTGGTGTTTGAGTTATGGTATATTTATTTTGTTAGTTTTTAGTTTGAATTTTTATAAGTCTTGTTTATAGTAATTTTTTTAAGTGTAACTAAGTGCATTTATACTAGTTTTTCTATTCATATCCTTATAATTTAACTAAAAGTTATCATCTCTTATATTTTTATCTTATTTTTTAATAACCTTTTAAATTTATTCCTTATCTTTATTTTTATCTTTATTATTATTTATTTCTCTTACCTGCATCTATAATCTTTACTACCAATTATTTTGTTTATTATCTTTCTATTCTAGAATTAATCTCTCAACAATTATCTTTTTCTCATGGTGTTTGATATTGGATTTTCATTCTAAAAATATATGTTTGTTATTAATCCATTAGATTTCCATTCCAAAAGTATATCTATTTGTTATAATCCACAACACCACAATATATTATCCGGTCTACTCTTCCCCACCACCATACTATTACTCCATCACCCACCACTGCTACTTTCTTATTTTATCTTTCGTCACCATATGTTCACCTTCAACCGAACTTCACCACAACCACCATCACACATCATATTCCACTGCCCTAAGTTCACCATTGATACCTCAAAAGTACCACCACTAGCTGCCTACTTGATCATGGGAGCACGGCTTTAGGAGGGAAGCGGACAAAAGGAAGAAGACATATAGTTGGTTGTGGAGAAGAGAAAAGGTGTGTGTAGTAAGTCTCTCTATTAAGGGTATTACTCTACATACCATATAACACTATACGTAGTGGTTGTTTAATTAAACTTTCACATAAATGTTATATAGATAAAAATTATTTCACTAAAGACTATTTTAAATCAAGTGTAATGGTTAACTAATGTTTCAAGCCCTATTAATACAATAATATAGGAATAGTTGTGTTTGGTGTCCGTTACGTCCTGTATAATTTTTAAGATGCGGGATGAGGGATAAATAATACGACGACTGGGAGAGAAAATGTGAGATCTTTACATATTTTTAGAAATTAAAGATAAAGATAGATATACAAAACCTACTCTGAATGTTCAACTTAAAGTGTATCTTATGTAAAATAGTATGGACAAGCTTTATGGATTTGAGATTATTTTAAGGTTTGATTTAGATGGCTAACATATGTACCCTACAAATATACATATGATATGATGACATAAGTGGTATTCACAAGTTATATTTATTAAAGGTTATGTGTTTTATACAAATAAATTAATTCGACTTGAACTTTAATTTTAATTTATTTAATGTAAATTATAAATTTTTATATTTATTTAGTATACATTCCATAATATGAAAAAAAGCAATGGTATGAATAGGAAAGTTTGTTTTTTTGATTTTGGTCACAAGTATTTATTATTATTACATTAACCTATATGTTAATTTAGGAAGTAAATAAACAGTAAAGTACAATCTTTTTATGCATTGTGTACTATTAAACATTTGTTTGTTGGGTTTTAAGTTTCTTTTTGCAAAGCATGATTCAGGCATTTCATTAGGTGGAGAGAGAAACACTAGACAAAGAGAGAAGAACTTGGGGTGTTGTTGCTGGAAACCACCGCTTGGTGACTTTCCATGGTATCTGTCGGTTATTTCTCTCTATCTTCAGTCTCCTTTCTTCTTTGGGTAGGTGGCGGTTTCACTCTTGTGACCGGCTATTGTTGTCTCTTGTTTCTGGGTGGACCTTAGTCACATCTACCTTTGTGTGGACAGTAGCCGTCGGACCATCGGTCACGACAATCTATTTCTTGTCGGTGACGTAGCTACCATCGTCGCCGCTGCATGGTGGTGGTTAGGGTTTTTTTGCCCAAATCAAGTTGTGATCCCTTCATATTCTCCTTTTCGGAACCTCAGGTGGCGGTTGCCTGGTGGTGGTGGTGGTCATAGTTATTTACACCATCGCCGATGTTACATCGTAATGGTTAGTGTTTGCTTTCCGAAATTGAATAGTTGTCGCTTGGTATTCCCTTTTTTGGGACCCAGGTGGCGGTAGTGTTGTAGTGGTCGTGGTTTTGAAGTCTTTTTGTTCTTTTTCGATGCTTATCGGTTTTATAGTGTTATGGATTTTGGAGCTCAACTTTGCTTCCGATGGTTTTTTGTTCAATTTTGTTGTGTCGTAATATGACCTTGAAGTTCATAGGTCTTAGTTTGGGTTTTGGTTCTGTCAGGTCATTGAAGATTAAATTTTCAATGTAACCATAAATGTTTATGCAGTTGACTCAAACCATGAGTTGATCAAGGGCTTACAATCCGAAATTGTATCAAGTGTTGGAAGTTGGATTGATCAGTTGGTCTTAGTCGAACAGGAAAATGAATATATTTGTCTTCTATGATTGTTTGATGTCACTGTCTTTCTGTTTATTCCATTAGGCCGAAGATGGCGAGTATTAGATCGTCTGACGCATCACTAAAAGCTCGATCTTCTTACGGTTAAAATTTGTTGGTTGGGCTTTATTGGGTGGCTGTAATGACCTTAAAAGCAATATATAGACTTTGAATCAGGTGCAATCTTGGCGTGGCATATCTCGAGGACGGTGGATTGTTACCTGCGACCCTCTGCAGCCATGATGCCCTCATTCTATTTATGTTTATGAGCCTAACAATATGTAATATAAGTCCTTTCACGTTTGTTTTTTTTAACATATAGTATAAAAAACATATAGTGTAATCGTTAGATGTTGTAGTCATTGAATTACTTGCTCTTATTTGAGCTTTGCTTTGACCCATTTATCATGTGCGCAACGCGCATCGGGGAAAAAATGCTAGTTAATATTAAATACATGTGTAACTAATATACATTTATTTAGTATATATAAAAGTAATAATTGTAGGGCATGACCTCTTTCTAGTCCGCAATTAAATGACTTGTAAATTAGTTAGTAGTGAAGGAGCTCGATCCCCACCTCCGACGTCTAGGACGTCTTACTCTATCTCTAGAACTCAAAAATTTCATATTGTAAGAGAATAAATTGGTGCTAAAAACTTGTTATAAAACATGGTTTTTTGTCATACATTTCAAGTGTGTATCTCGTGCGTAACTTACCTCCATTTTTACGCTTCATTAGAGAAGAGCCGGATTATCTCACGATTTCGGTTTTCATTTGAGACTGCTTATCGCTTGATTGACTTCTCCTATTCAATCATCTGTAGCCCATAGCTTGATTTTTCTTGTTTCTATTTTAGTTTTGGACTTGGTTTTGAATCAATATCTTGTCCTTAGGGCTTGATTTCTTGTTTTAGTTTTGATTTAACGCTAGGTTCCCATAAAGATTTTTGGCTGTTATCACGCCACTACCATTACGGTAGACTTATTTTTCTTGAAGATTTGACATGAACTTTTTTAACCGGTTCATTTTGTATGTAAGATTTATACTGTCATAACTACACTTGTTGTAATACTTGAATTTACATAAAGGTTTTTACATTCTTATTTTTATCAACGTCTCATTTTGAAAATTATAAAATGCTAGTTTTTATATAAACTTGCAGGTATCATCAATGCATTTCCTCTAATATTGCTTTATGTAAATGTTTTAGTTGCATTGCCACAACGCACAAAGGCTTCATGCTAGTTGAATTCATTATTAATATATGTATTGTTTGTCGAGTCATATACTAATTTAGATTAGTATTGATTTTTTTTTTGTTTTTTAATTGTTTTTTTATTTTGTAAACGAACATCTATTTAAATATAAATACCAAACATGATTAAGTATAAGAAGTGAGAAATTGTTTTATCAAATATATAATTATTACATATAGTATTACTTTATAACCTGAAAAAAAAAACTACTTAAAAAGAAATAAAATGTTTGTAGGGTTAAAATATTACAAAACTTAAAATTAATATTTAAGGAGTGGGGTATAACAAATAGAAAAGTGGGTATGTATAACCTCTCCTTTAAAGTATAATTGTTTAACAATGCACTAACAGATTATAATAATAGGGCTAGAAAATTCATAAACGGGTTGATAAGCTATTAAAGGATTACAATCAAATTGTAAGTTAGTTGACTAAAGGATTGAAGGGTTTTAAATGAGTTATAATAAGCTGGTTAAACAGGTAAAAATGAATTTTATAAAATGACTATATAATTATTTTACTCTAATTGTAAACAATCAAATTGTAAGTTAGTTGACTAAAGGATTGAAGGGTTTTAAATGAGTTATAATAAGCTGGTTAAACAGGTAAAAACGAATTTTATAAAATGACTATATAATTATTTTACTCTAATTGTAAACAAATTGATTTATTTAATTATATGCGTTAGACATGTCAACCTAAATATGATGTTTTATCTGAACTATAAAATAGGTAAACCTGAATACTAACAATTTACTTTTATATTAACTCATCACAGGTTGAACAATAACTTTTTAATGTACTGGTTGTGAAGCTGATAATACAACCGTTTGTTGCACTCCATTATTACCCCTTCACCTCTGCTTTGTCCCTTATAATTGTAACATTTGTCAGTCTCTTTTAGAGAGAAAGAGTCAAGGTTCGCGGTGGCTCCAACGATTCTTACTTCGGCTATTGCTGGAGGTGCCCGCCTTCGGCTGTTACCGGTGGTGCCCGCCTCAAGCTGTTGCGTTGGTTGTGGCGATGACAATGATGGTGGGTTTCTCTTTGATTATGACTTTGATACGACGGTATTGCCGGTCCACCGCCCTTCTGTGGTTTGGTTGGACCAGGTGATGGGCCTCTAGGTGTCAGCGGTGGCAACAATGGTCTTTCAATTGCCTTTGTTTCCTTGCGAAACCCATTTAGGGCTTTTTTGTCGTCGACGACACCATGCGCCGCCTTCTCGACCGTTGTTCACCGAGGAGGGTTGTTTTTGTGGTGGTGATGGCAATGATGGTGGGTTTCCGTTTTTATTGTAACAGTGGGGACGACGGAGGGGCGGTTGCCGGTCCGTCTAACTTCTGTGGTTCGGTTGGAGCTACCGGTGGCCTTCTGCGTGTTAATAGAGGCGACAATGGTGGTCCAACCATTGTTCTTGCCCCACACCTTTGTCTCCCTCTGATACCCATTTAGGGTGTTTGGATCTGCATCGCCCTTTGCTTTGATGCCTCGGTTGATGTTCAATCTCCTTTGTCTGGTTCCAAGTTTGGGGATCTGTGGTGGTCCCTAGCCGGGGTTTCCATCGTTGGTTACCACCTCATCTGAGACTTACTCTTGGGTTGCCTTTTTGGTTTTCCATTGTATGTACCGTTTGTGATGCTTATTGTACAACTGCATGATGCATGACAGTCCCTTTAGTGTTGTTGCCTAAATAGTTCGATCGAGTGTGTGTCGTTCAATGATGGGATTGGTTTTGTTGTGTCGATGATGATGAGGAGCACCTTATCTGAGACTTGCCTTTGGTTCGATGTTAGTCCCTGGTTTCTTTGTTCTATTTTCGGTTTGTTGCTATTGATTTTTTGACTGGGCAGTGATGGAATAACTAGAGGGGTGTCGGTTGCATGGGTGGGGCTGCCGATTAAGGCTAGCAGCCGCAACCGAACACCGGTTCTGAGCCCGAGTATAACAGTTATATGGTTTCAAATTGTTTTGATTAGATCATCACGCGCGCGAACGAAACATACTAATTTATTAAATAGGATATGCATGTGGAAACCAAACTTAGATTATCTTTTGTTATGTTTTAAGGATATAGACACGTACCGACCCAATACTAGATGAATTTTAAGTTAAAAGTAAAAGTAATCAAATTTGGGAAGTTACATTACAAAATATAAAAAAACTTTGAGTTAAAACTAAAAACATATTTTTTAAAAAAACATTCTAAATATAAGATGAAACATCATTATGCATACACAGTTACAAATTATTATATCAAATCAGAGTTAATTACATGAAAGGTCTTTGTGGTTAGGTATGTTTTCACTTTCGTTCCCCAAGTTTAAAAAACTATAAGGTAGGTCCACAGGTTTGACAAAACATAACACAAAAGGTTCGTATCATAGATGAGCGTTATTTTTTTCCGTTAAGTTCCTGTAAAATGACCAAAATACCCTAATCCATCATTTAATATTGTGTAAGAACAAGTGGGGCCCACTACGTATCACTAACCCACCACCACGAGCATCATCTTCAAATAATTTCCGGCCAAACCTTACCATCACTGGACCACCGCATTACACCACCAAGTTCATCTTTCCCGTCTACCAACAATCACCACCATCATCAGAACCCACCTACCACCACCATCACCTCGACCTAGCACTGCCAAAACCCACCATCCTCGACCTCAACCAGCAAAACCCACCATCCTCAATCTAGTTACCCTCGTCACAATCACAGATCAAGAATTACCACATACGTAAACTAGTGACTAGATCACCACCGTATTAGACGTGATGGTGGTTGTGGTATTTGTTGAGTGTGGTATTGTTATGGTGACCAAGCAGGCACGACGATGGTGGTGTTATTGTTGGCAAGATGTAGATGAGGGGAAGAAGATAAAGGGGATGGGATGGTGGTGGTGGTGTTATGGGATGCAAACGCAGACGATGGTTGTGGTGTTATGGGATGCAAATGACAGGTGTTATGAGATGCAAACGATGGCAGCACCAAGGGGGGTGATTGGGGAGATCTTCTAGACAAATCAAGGGGAGGTGGTGTCCAGTGATGCGTCTGGCAGCTGGCGGTGGGAGTTCCGATGACGGAAGTGTGGATGGAAATGTAATTTTTTTAATTAATTACATGTGGGCCCCACTAGTATATTAAATGTATTTGATTTCGTCTTATTTGATTTTTTTTAAACAGGGGCATAATTGTCATATTTAAAAAGTTAACAGAAAAAAATAACGATTATCCAAATTGAGGACCTTTTATGATACGTTTTGTCAAACGTTAGCACCGTTCTTGTAATTTATCAAACCTGGGATCGAAATTAAAAACAAACATAACCACAGGGATCTTTCATGTAATTAACTCTTAAAAATATAATAAGGGTACAATCATCAAAGCTTAAGGTACAACCTTTAAGCAAAAATATAGTTGGTAGTTAGTAATATTATAATAAGTGTAAGTGTGTATTTTTAATCTAAATTTTCAATCGAATCAAAAAATCACAAATTCATAATTCGATAATTAGATTTTAAATAGAATTGAAAAATCACACATTCACAATTCGATTATTTAACTTCAAATTGAATTATTCAATAATTTAAACTTCATATATAATTTAAATCTGAGTTTTAAGAATCCGATTTAAATATTAAATCGTACTAAACAAAAGCAAAGCCATGCTAGATCTATTACCTTTCTGGTCAAGGTTACTCCACTGCAAAAGATCTATGAATTATATTATGTTTTTGTAATAATTTATTATTGATAAAAAAATATATAATGGTCCATCACTCCGTCTCAAAAGCCTTTAGTCACAATAAAAAAATGAAAAACATTAATCAACTCCATCGATACCACCACAAAGATTTGCAAACAAACACCAACTACAATTCAACTATTATTAGTATGTAAATAAGAAAAGTACAACACATAAAGCACGAAGGACAACAACAGCCACCCCCTAGTAAGTAGTAAGATCATTCTCATGGAACATGAAATGACCAAAGAGCCCTTCCATCTCCGCCGTCAGCCACCGGCACTCTTGGTGGCGTGGGGCGGTGCTGCAGGGGCAGAATCGTCATCGTTCTTCACAAAACCCAAGAAATCACCAGCTCTCGAGGCCGCAGAAGCCACAGTTTCTGCAATCCCTTCAAAAATCTGAGCTTTAATCTTCCCCCTTCGCGGCGGAAACGCCGTCGTGGGTTTCTTCACCGGCGGTGGTGTAAAAGAAGCCGCCATGGATGAACCAATTACACAAAAGTTACAACCAGAACACAAGCTCCAAATTGATGAAATTTCAGTAGAATGAAGCAGAAAAGACTGAAATTTGATGCCAATTGATCATAAAAGACTGAAATTTGATGCGAAAGATGAAACGTAATCGGTGATGAAAAACAGAGGATCAGAAATTGAAGGTCAAAATTATGGGACTTTTTGTACCAAAAGGAGGAGGGAGAGGGTTACAAGGGTCATGATGGGTGATAAGATAAAGTGGTTGTGAGGATGATTACTAAGGTGTTGTGTTGGTGGGGATTTACAGGGAGATGATCTAAGGGTTGTAAGTGAAGAAGAAGAAGAGGCGTATAGTGTGTACTTGCGGTGCAAGGTAAAGAGGCATGACGCCTCCACACTTTAACTCTCTACAAGTGTTGATGACTTGTCATCATTCATCGTTCTAGACTTTTGAATTTTGACTTTTATATCATGCAGTCTTTTTTTTTTTAAATAAAAAAATAACTAAATGCGAAATTGTATTTGTTTATCAAAATTTTTTAGTTTCTCTCACGTATTAAATAATTACATTATTAATAGTATTGTTTAGTTTTTTAAGATTAAAAATAGTTTTTAAATAAATTAAGAAACTAAATTTTTATTAATGTTATTATTAAATAAATAAATTCTTATAAATAAAGATTTTTCTAAAACATTAAGTATTTTAAAAAATATTAAATCTTTTAAAATTAATATTTTTAAAAAATAAACTTTTTATAAATCGAATATAATTAAATTGGGAGTTATAATAAGAATTTTTTTTTAAAAATATATATTTTTTTAAAACGGTTTGTTTTAAAACAAAATGTTTAATTTATTTTTTTGGAAAAAACAAAATTAAAGTTGAAAATTTTGATGGGTAAGGTTATAATAAAAGGGTACTTATTCTAAAAATTATAAAAAGAATTGTGGATTTAGCACGTATCATTTTATTCTTTTAAAAAAGAGGATATTTGGTTATTGTATTAAATACGTCGGCTCGTTATATATTATACGCTCATTGTGTCGTATGTTTTACATAATTTGTTATATGAATTATCATTGTGTTTTACGTTTTAGATCATTTTATGTTATTTTTATCATTGTTCTTTAAATTATATAAACTTGTTATTTATTATTGTGTGTTATAATTCGAAGTGCACAATGATATGTACTTTCACCAATGTATTTATTAAAACTCATAGTATTAAAGATAACAGAATAAGTTATTTTTATCATTGTTTTTTATAAATTATATAAATTTGTTATTATCTATAATTATATTTATAAATATAATTACATAATAATATTATTTCACCAATGTATTATTTAAAATTCATAGTGTTTAAAATAACACAATAACTATAAAAAAAACACAATGAGAAATTATGTTATTTTATCATTGTTTTTAATGCATTAAATTAATTACTTATTAATTTATTATTGTGTTTTACTTATTAATTTATTATTGTGTTTTACATACTAGATATGCATAACATTATTATTCCACCATTATATGTTTTTAGAATTCATCACTTAAGAAAAACATAATAACTAACAAAAATTCATAATAACCTGCGCTAAATACACAGTGATGAGCAAAGAGCTTAAAGCGTAAAACTAATTATTGGGTTTTTATATAAAAATATTGTATTCGTTTTAAAAATAAAAAGTATTCTCTTTTTGGTGTAATTTTTATAAAAAATAATATTGTATATAAAAGTTATAAACGTTTAAAAACAATAAGAAAACTTGAAAAAAGTCAACAAAAGGAGCTATACCTAAAATATCCATTTAACAATTTTTTTCTCTACAATTTAATCACAACCATTGATTAAGTAAATTAATGGTTGAGATAACTTTTTATATTTTTTAGTTTTAAGAGCATTTTTATTCGAACATTTTCAAAAAGTTGATATCGTTGTTTTATTGTTTATAGTCTTTATTTATAAGTAATTTCAATAATATTTTGTCTTAAAATATCAATTTATAATTAATAAATTTTCATTCTATTTAATAATATATTTATTTAATCTGTGCAATACACGGGTTTATTAAAATTAGTTGATTTATATACTTCATGTTCAGTATCTATAATAAAATTATACAATAATTTGGGTATGATTAGAAGAATAAACAAGTTGATCAATTACTTTTGTTCTTTGGGAAATGTTTAAATAAAAAGTTTTCAAAAAGTAAAAAATATAATAAGTAATCTCGACCACTAATCTTCTTTATTAATGGCTAAGTTCATATTGTTGGAAAAAATTTTTTAGAGTGCTATTTAGGAATAGTCACTTTTATTGAACTTTTGAAAATTCCCTATTTTTTCAAATTTTCATAACTTTTATATACGATATTATTTTTTATAAAATTACACCATAAAAACGAGTGTTTTTTATATTTAAAAAGAGTACAGTACTGTTATATAAAAAGATAAAATGAATTATGTTTTTAAACTCATATCTTGTTTGTGTCTTTAATGCAGCTCATTGTGTCTTTTGTTATTTATTGTGTTTTTTTAGTAATATTATGTTGTTCTAAAATGATTAATTTAAAAAAATATAATGGTGCAATAATGTTGTTGTATATTTTTAGTATGTAAAACATAATAATAATAATAAACATGTAATTAATATAATACATTAAAAATAATGACAAAATAACATGATGTCTTATTGTGTTTTTTTGATTGTCATTGTATTATCATGAACACTATGTGTTTTGAAAAATACATTGGCGAAATAACATTATTGTGTCCTATTAAGTGTAAACAATAATGATAGATAACAAAAAGTTTACATAATCTATTAAAAGATAATGACAAAATAACACATTATGTTATCTTCAACACTCTAACTTTAAATACATTGGTGAAAGTATATCATTATATATTTTTAATTGTAAAACACAATGATAGATAAAAAATTCATATAATTTATAAAATCAATGATAAAAAGAACGTAAAATGATTTAAAATGTAAAACACAATGATTAATGCATATAACAAATGATGTAAAATATATGACACAATGAACTGATATTGGACACTATAAACCTATAAGACACAATGAGCTGACATATTTAATAAAACGACCAAAATATCATCCTTTTTAAAACAATAGAAGGAAACATGTCAAGTCTAGAATTCTTCTTAGATTTTTTAGATTAAATATTATTTTTACTATAACCCTACGTTAGAGTTTAAATTTGGTTTGTTTTCTTTGTAGAGCTCAAGTTAACTTATGATAATATTGCATTTTAAATTTCGTTTAAAATGAGTGGTATTGATTATTTACATTTTATATTTGTAAAAAAGTGTATTTAATCTAAAAAGCCTAATAAGAATTCTGAGCTTCATATGTGCCCTTCTATTATTTTAAAGGGAAGGGTATTTCGATCATTGTGTCAAATACGTGATAATTATGTTTAATACGTTAGGTCATTGTATCAAATATAAGTTTATTGTTTCAAATATTTATATCATTGTGTTTTATGTTTTCAATCATTTTGGATTATTTTAATAATTGTGTTTTCTGATGATGTTATTTATCAATGTGTTTTTCAAAAGTTTTAGTTTTCATGATAACACAATGACAAGCAAAAAAAAAATAAGTAATTTTATCATTGTTTTTTTATATATTATACAAACTTGTTGTATCTTATCATTATGTTTTATAATTTGAAGTACACAATGATGCTATTTGTCAATATGTTTTTTAGAACTCATAATTTTTAGGATTACACAATGACTATCAAAAAACACAATATGCCTTTTTATGATTATATTTTATAAATTATATAAACTTGTTCTTATCTTATTATTGTGTTTTGCAATTAAAAGTATAAAATGTTGTTATTTATCAATGTCTTTTTCAAAGTTATATTGTTTAGGAAACACAATGACAAGCAAAAAACACATTGAGCTATTTTATCATTGTGTTTTGTATATTATATAGACTTGTTATTATCTTATCTTTGTGTTTTATAACTATAAGTACATAATGTTGTTAATATCAATGTGTTTTAAAAAATCATAATGTTTAAAATAACAGAATGATAATCAAAAATCATAATAAGCCAATTTATCACAAAGACAGAGTGAACTAAATAAAGACACAATAAACTACATAAAGGCATAACGACAAGTATGAATCATATAAGTGTGTTTTATAATTAGATGTACACAATTTTGTTATTAATCAATATGTTCTTCAAAACTCATAATGTTTGATATAACACTATGATAATAAAAAATACAATGAGTCAGTTTATCACAAAGACACAATGAACTATATAAAGAAACAATAAGCTGCATAAAGACACAATGACAAATAAGAATCATATGACCTCTTAAAAACATAAAAAAAATATTATTACTTTTTTTATATAACGATGTTATAATCATTTTAAAGATAAAAAAACGCTTGTTTTTATGATATAACATTTATAAAAAAAAAAAGAATGTCGTATATGAAAATTATGAACGTTTAATAAGATGAGTAATTTGAAAAAAGTCAACAAAAAAGGCTACGCCTAAAATACCACTCTCACAAACTTTTTTTGTACAATTTGATCTCAACCATTGATTAAGAAGATAGATAGTTGAGATTACTTTTTTATACTTTTTAGTTATAGATCATTTTTTATTTGAACCTTTCCTTTATAATTATAGCTATATAGCATAATATATAACTTAATTAATTGCTGCAGGCATTTTTAATGTATATTTATTATGTAATAATATATTTTATTATATATATATATATACACACACACACACGCATAAGTAAATGACTTCATTTGCTATTGTGACTTTAATCAAACTTCATGTATTGCTTTGTCAATCCCGTATAATTTGACTTTAGTTAAAACTAGGTTAAAAACCCGTGTATTACACGGGTTGACGTAAAATTCATACATATAAAATGGTGTTTTTTATTTCCAACAAATCAAGAAAAAGAGTTTTAATCACCAACACTTGTGAGGATTTAAGTTTGATAACTTGAATCACCTCTAACCAAAAAAAATATTTAATTAATACGATACCATAAGAATATGTAATATTAAGAAGTAACATTTATCAGCAAAGCATAAGAAGTGAAATCTAAAAGATCTAAGCAAAACCAAACCTCAAAATTTAGCCTAAATTATTAAATACTACCACGTTAAAAATCACCCCAAGCAGTGTCTTTTTGTATTCGTAGTAAAAAACAAAAAAAAAGTGATTAGTAACCTTTGTGATCATAATGTATAGAAAATACATGAATAATACTTAATTATATAAAGGATATGTAAAAAGCAAAAGAATATAGGGAAATGATCTTACATGCAACCAAATCACTATCATCATTATTATAGAGATGCTTTCTTGAATCCTGCCATTATCGGCCTCTTCAAACATTATATTCAAAACTACACACCCCTCTAACTATTAACACAAAAAAGTTGGCTTATGCTTTAACTTATTAGTCAAGATAGCACAAGCATCCAAATATCCAATGGCTCTGCTAGAAACAATGTTCTACATTCCGTAGACCCTTTCACAGGTGGAGCTACCAAAAAAGGTCACCAAATTAGACGTATTTTTTTTTGAACGGCCAAATTACACGTATTAATTTAGCTTTTATCAACCTTGACTAAGGGTGAAGACCCAAAATCAAATGTCCAATGTTTAAACTTTGAGACAGACTCCAACGAGACTTTGCTAAGAAGTTAGAAGGGGCTTTTCTTTCTTTTCTTTTTTGTTTTATTGTTTTGACTAAAAGAGAGCTTCCAAGAAGGAGAGGAGTGAAAAGCCTATCACTTTCAAGTCGAAGTATCTTGATAATTGATTTTCTAAGCAGCCACCACATTCAAGATCTTTCAATTGATTACTTTGATCCTAAATAATCATAAATTCATAATAATTTTTTCAAAAATCGTAGTATAGAAACTATTTGTAGTTTTAAGCTGTATCTATAAAAAATTCAATTGAGCTTCAATTCAGTGACTTCACAATCATTGCATTAATTCAATATATATTGTTGTGTTAAAACTCAGTAAAAAATTGACTTTTGATAAGGAAGCCCAAATAACAACTAAATTTGGTTACAACTTACATGAAACCATTATCAAAAAATAATTTCATTTGACAAAAAAAAAAAAAAAAAAAAAAAAAAAAAAAAAAAAAACAGATAATCACAATTAGCATCGATATGTCCAAATAAGAAAAAAGATTGCAAGTTTAAAAAGATTTCAACTTTGTACGGAAACATTAACATTTTGATATAGAATCAAACAACAAAATTAAACATACAATGTTAGCCTTTCGATGAAGAATCAAACAGCAAAATCAAACATACAATACTAACCTTTTGATGATGAATATTAGAGAAACATTAACCTGAACATGTTTCAACACTTAGTATACAAGGCTGTTACTTTTCATAAACCACATGAATTATTTGCGTAATTAGCCCATATTATTAGAAAGGAAAAAACAAAAAAAAATTGTATTTTAAAGCCTACGTTGATAAATATAAGCTTGTATCTACCCTCTGTACCTCAAGCGAATCTTCAGCTGCTCATTTTTAATTATAAGCTTAGCAATTTCATTAGCTTTTGCCTGGAAATAGTTTCAACCAATTACTAAAAAGGAAAACATCTATAATTGAAAAAACAATTAATAAGTATTGAACTCATCTATCATAAAAATTATGCTCGTTCACTTGACTTAAGTTAACAACCAAAGGTTTTGAAATTTTAAGTAATATAAGCAATTATCATGACAAAACATGAATCACTCACTGTATAAAATAGTGGATATCTTGAACTCATAGTATTGGTAGATATCATAACAAATCAAAACTCATAAAGAATTTCAATAAAGCCTAAAAAAGAACTAAATGAAGCAACCAATATCAAACAGTAAACCTAGTCAAAATTAAAACAAATCAAACACATAATCAAACACAGATTAAAAATAACCATAACTGATTGTCGGATACTTGTAACGCAGAAGAAGACTGTGTGCTTAAATACCTAAATTGAAGTCAAACAAACTTCATAAATCAGTGTTGGTTCAGGTCCAAGATTACACTCAAACTCTTGCTTTCATTACTTGCAATCCATACATATAAATAGAAAATAAACATGAACTCCTAAAAACAAGTGCCACTACTCCACTATGCATAACACATGCCCACTACTTGTTAACCACTAATACTAATTAAAATTAAAAACTTGCAGCATACTCTAAACAAAACATGACTCAAATACTAGACCCGTGACCCGTAACTTGACCCAACTTGACCCATCAAGATTAACTCCAACATTCACCCCCTTAATCTTGATTCGGTTCTCCGTTACCTTGCTTTTTTCTTGCTCGCATTCGTTCTTGCTTTGCTTTTTGATTGAACCACACAGGTTCGATTCGTGCTACTTGCTTTAAGAACTTATAGTTCTTATCTCTTGCTCTATCCTTGCTTGCTATCTTCTTGCTTGATTGAATCGATTCATCTTGCTCTTGCTACTTACTACTTGCCTCTTGCTCTTGCTGCATGCCTCTATCTTGTTATTTTCTTTGTTTTCGTTCTCATAGACTTGCTCTAGAACACCCGATTCGTGTACCATTGTCGGCCTCAAAAACCGAATCCGATTCACCAAACTACTGTCATGCTTGCTGCCCTATTCTTGTAGCTGCTACCACTGTAATCAGGTGCAATTTTGGTCACTGTTTCAGCCCCGAAACTAATCCCGAAACATCCGGTGTTGCTTTCTTCTTTCTTAAAAGTCAATATTGATTCACCTGCTTCGTTACTTGCTTCCCTTTCTTTTCTGCTAATTTCTCCACGACATAAACCCCATATAATTCAAGTACGTGCCTACATGGGTGCTTGCTCTTTATTCAATTGATTTTGTTGCATCAATCGTTACTTTCTTACAACCTGTTCTTCTTTTAATTCTTTCAAAATAAAGCACAGCCAACGTCTCTTTTCTCATGGCCTACTAGTGCAGGTGATTTCTTGCTTAATATAATTCTCCTGTAGTTTGCTTCCTTCTTCGTTCATTTAAACCGGTGGCGATCTCCATCGTTCCTAAACCGATGGCGATTTCCACCGTTCCTATCGCCGCTTCCAATAATACTTTCGCCTTCTTCTTGATTTTACTTTCTTTCTGCTTGCTTCTTCTCTCGTTCTCAGCCTACACAAACAAGACTGCTACAATTTTCTTTCTTTTCCTCACTAATTGCTTCCGCGACGGCAGCGAAGGCTGCCGCCTTGCTTCTTTATTTCCTTTCTCTCGACTCTCAAACCAGCCCTTTTTCTTTAACCTTGCGCTCTGATACCAAATGTTGGTTCAGGTCCAAGATTACACTCAAACTCTTGCTTTCATTACTTGCAATCCATACATATAAATAGAAAATAAACATGAACTCCTAAAAACAAGTGCCACTACTCCACTATGCATAACACATGCCCACTACTTGTTAACCACTAATACTAATTAAAATTAAAAACTTGCTGCATACTCTAAACAAAACATGACTCAAATACTAGACCCATGACCCGTAACTTGACCCAACTTGACCCATCAAGATTAACTCCAACAATCAGAAACACCAAATCGAAGGAAGGCAAAGATCGAAGATTAAAAAAAACATACGAGATAGACAGATAATTATAACACAGAGGATGATTATGCCGCAGGAAATACTTCAAAATTGAAGTCATCCAAACATCGGGAAATCAAAATTACAAATCGCACCCAACTAGAGACTGAAATTAGAGACCGATGAATAGTAAAAATCATAACTAAACACACCTATTCTTGGAAGCCTTCAACGCAAAGATTCCAATCGGAGTACTGAGGTCTGAGAGTGAGGCTTAGGAATGAGAAAAATTGAAAAGGAAGAATGGTATCTAGGGTTTATGGTAGATTTAGCATGGGTCAAATAGGAACCGAGAATTAGATCTCGGGTATGGTGACCCGCGTGAAAGGAAATCAGGTAGAAAATCCTTGGGCGGGAAACAAAACTTGAGAGTGAATGATAGCTAACACTTGTCCCAAATGACTTCATTTGCTATTGTTAATTTAATCAAACTTCATGTGTTGCTTTGTCAATCTCGTATAATTTGACTTTATTTAAAATATTGAAAAGACATTTTCCTAGTGATATTAGCTGCTCTATTTGTTTACACTAGTAACACATTAAGTTTACACAAGTAACTATAATGTGTGAATTATTTTTTTTGATTTACTTTATTTTCTTTAGAGAAAATTGATTCATGCATTATTAAAATTGCTAATTTTGAATATTGTGACTATCCAAAAGTTTAAAAAGTTTTCTATTATCATTCATTGAATATGATGACTATTAACCAAGCTATACTTTAGCATATTTAGGTTATGTTTGTTATTAATTTGTTATTATAGATTAGTTTGATCGTTAATATATTCAAGCTTGTAATCATTATCGAGCTTAAATAGGTCATCAATGTACATTGATATATTGGATTGATGTTAATGAGAAGATAGTGATTTTATACCAATTATCATAATAATAGAGCCATTTTTTTATATTTAAACCAAAATTTTTCAGCCACTCTCTTATTATTTTTCTCTATGCCAATAGCTACCCCTTTTCTGGCATCACTAGAAATAGATCGTAGCCTCCCGCTAGCCTTCTGGTTCACTTATTCCTTCCCTAATCCTCGCCTACTATGGATCTCAACTCTCATCTAGCAATCGTTGTCGCCAATATCCGAAATTTTATTTCGTTCACCCTCGAGATGGAAATTGACCAATATAACTCTCGGGCTGAACTATTTAAAAATCCACTGCAAATCCTTCCTTGTTAGTGATCATCCTGATCCTTGAATCACAGAACCATACTCCCTCCACCCTTCCTCGTCCAAAGCCCTAGAAAAATCTAATTAAAACTCGGGCGCACTCGAAAGATGAGAAAGCAAACTCGTCTCGTCAAGATGCTATTGTGCTTCAATGGATATACAACATGATATATAATGACCTTTTACACACCATCGGAATATTTTTTCAAGAAAATTTAAGTTCTCGCGTTGTCTATTTAAAGCACAAGTTTGTTACCACCATACTCGACAGCCATAACAACATTTCTTCTTATTGCCAAAATTAAGATGCTGGCGGACTAGTTGGGCAATGTTAGGGCACCCCTCTATAACTTGAGATCGGTGCTTCAACACACCATCGCATTTCGACGAATACTTCACTCATGGTTGTGGTTGAGTTTCATCGGGACATGATCATGGTTATGTTTTGACCAAGATATGGTCCTTTAAAGATTGACTCAAGTTTCTTTCCGATTCTGTTTTACAAATCAAACCATTTTTTAAACAACTTTTTGATATGAACAAGTAATGCACTAGTTTTTTGGATGTTAGATGACTTAAGCACACACATATAATCATAACTTTCATTATCTTAAACATATTAAAGTATTTCTTAAGTGTAAGTGAATGGATACCTCAACTTTGCAAGAGACGAAGCTTGAACAAAGGGGTTACATGTGATGTGCTCTTGTTGAGATTCCTTGGCAGCTTGGAGGCTGCCCTTATAATCAAGATAGAGCAGGAAACAGTGGATTAAGTTGGTGAATAAATAGAAAAGGAAATGAGTTTGTTAGTGAAGGTTCTTTATGGCAACTTAAGGGGGCTTTTATAGGGATTTTTTAGGCATGATGTGAGGAGGTATGGTGATGGAAGGATGATGTATGGGAGAGCCATGAAGGTTCACGACTGAATCAAGTTTTAAAGGGGGTCCCTTTTGTGAATTTTAGCCACTCTTGTAAAAAGTCATCATGGATGATCATTTTTGACATGGGTATGGTTGCATTATGATGATTATTAGATTTTGTTGATCAGGGGGCCAATATTGAGTGATAGATGATGATATTTGCGATATATTTTGATGATTGACAGTATAATAATGGGAACTTCAATGCACTCCTCAAATGAGAGCAGAATAATATTTATACAAGAATAATTTGTAATATTGGAATGATAGAATTATAAAATTACACACAAGTACAACCAAAATACAAAGTTATGGAGTTGTTGTAATATCCCCCCTCAAGCGAGATGGTTGTGGGCCCGAGATGAAGCATATTTCAGAAGAGTTCAAACTGCGAGCGAGGAAGAGTCTTTGTAAAAATGTCAGCCACCTGAAGCTTGGTTGGAATAAATTTAGTATGTAACTTCTCGGAAGCAACTAGCTCACGGATGAAGTGGTAATCAAGAGCAATATGTTTGGCATGTTTGTGTGAGATTGAATTTTGAGTAAGAAACAAGGCACTTCGATTATGACAAAGAATAGTTGTAACACCCGACCTCTCGTACCATCAATATTGTCCACTTTGCCCACAAAGAGCTCACGGATTTGCTTTTAGTTGCCCAGGTGAAAACTTCCCAGGGAGGTCACCCATCCCTGGATTGCTCCCACCTAAGCACACTTAACTGTGGAGTTCTCCTCTCATCCACAGCCAATACGCCCAAAACGTGTTGGTGATATTAAAGACCAGACATTACTTATGAACCAGGAATCTCTCATGTGCACAACCGATGTGGGAAGTATGTAGGGTGTCACAATCACCCCCCTTTTGGACTCATCGTCCTCGATGAGCCCGAGAACATACTCACCATCCCCGGTGAGGTTTGTCCCACCATCGCGAAAGGCACAAGAGTGGTTTTGATACCATTCTGTAACACCCGGCCTCTCGTACCACCAATATTGTCCGCTTTGCCCACAAAGAGCTCACGGATTTGCTTTTGGTTGTCCAGGTGAAAACTTTCCAGGGAGGTCACCCATCCCTGGATTGCTCCCACCTGAGCACGCTTAACTATGGAGTTCTCCTCTCATCCACAGCCGATACGCCCAAAACGCGTTGGTAATATTAAAGAACAGACATTACTTATGAACCAAGAATCTCTCATGTCCACGACCGATATAGGAAGTATGTAGGGTGTCACAATAGTGGGGCGAGCAGACGGTAGAGCCTGTAACTCCTAGAGTAAATGAGTTATCCAAACTATTTATGCAGCAGTGTTGGCCATCGCTCGATATTCTGATTCACAACTTGAGTGAGAGATAGTTGGTTGTATTTTAGCACTCCAAGAAACAAGATTTCCTCCCAAAAATTTGAATAACCATATGTGGATCACCGCGTCTCAAGTTATTCAGCCCAATCAGCATCAGAGTAACCAAGAAGAGAAGAGCTATTAGATGTACTAAAGGTTAGACCATATGCCATTGCACCTTTGAGAAAGCAAAGGACTCGTTTGACTTCCTGGTAATGCAAGATGATTGGGGCATGCAGGAACTGACTTACTTGATAAACTGTATAAGAGAGATCTGGCCGAGTGATGGTTAGGTACTAAAGTGTCCCAACAATCGATCGATAGTGAGTCGGGTCTAGATATGGTTCTCCAGTGGAAACAAAGGATACATTAACACTGAACGGAGTTGAAGCAGGTTTGGCGTCATACATTTTTGCGCAGTGCAGGAATCTCTAGCGTACTTTGATTGGTTCAAGAATAACCAATCGGCGATATAGGTAACTTCAAGCCCAAGAAAGTAGTTGAGTTCCCCCAAATCTTTAATAGCAAATTCTTTATTTAAAGGAGTAACGAACGCCTTGATGACTTGAGGTTGATTTCCCGTTAGAATTAAGTCATCCACATAAACAAGAATGTACATTATGCAATTGTCTCATTTGAAAATAAAGAGTGATGTATCCGTCTTACTGCATGTAAAATCGCTAGAGAGTAAGAAGGCACTTAGTTGATAAAACCATGCTCGAGGGGCCTACTTAAGGCCATACAATGCTTTGATTAGTTTACAGACATGATCAGGGAATTGCGGATCAATGAATTCGTGTGGTTGCTCCATATAAACACATTCAGTGAGATTGCCATGTAAAATGCATTGTTTACATCTAACTGATGTAATTTCCATTTATTGAGGACAGCCAACGCAATTACTATTCGAACTGTTGCTGCCTTTACAACAGGACTAAAGGTGTGGGAGAAGTCCACACCCGGAATTTGACTAACCCCTGAGCCACAAGCTTAGCTTTATGGCGGTCAATGGTGCCATCGGAGTGGAATTTAGTTTGATATAGCCACTTTGATTCGACAATATGGTGATTAGACGGACGAGGAACCAATGACCATGGATAATTTTTATAAAGGGCGTCAGTAAACGATGCATAGCCGCCACCCACTTTGGATCTTTAGCGGCCGTCTTGTATGTCTTGGGGTCGGTGGTAGAAAAGAGTGCATGGTGAAGAGGTAGTTTGGTGACACGAGACAGATCTGCTTGATATCGTGGCTTAAAAATACCGAATTTAGCTCGGGTTATCATGGGATGTAAAGGCGGTGGTGTGGGAGTTGCTAAGGGTGAGGCATTGGTGGTTTGTATGGGTGAGGCTGGAGATGTTGTTATTATCGGGGGAAGTGGAGTAATTGGTGAAGGTGGAGTTTGTGGGGGAGTATTGGTGGACCAGTGGTTGGAGACAAAGGTGGTGAAGTAAGGTTAGGGGGTTGGTGAGTGGATATGTGGCATGGAGGATCCATGCAAAGTGTGCATGTAGGGTTGTGTGTTGGTGGTATGTGAATATGAGGTGTTGGTGGGGTTGTGGGTTGATTGTTGTAGGCTATGTCAAGAAAGGTGGTAATTGGAAGAGTGGTTAAGGGATTGTTGGTGATATTGTTTATGTAGGGAAGAACATTTTCATTAAACCGAGCATGTCGTGGGACATAGACTCGAGAGGTTGATGGACCAAGACACCTATACCCTTTATATTTTGAACTATAGCTGTAACACCCCCACCCCAACGTGGAACAAGAAGTCACGTCAAATGCTAACAGAACATTCTAAGTCCAAAAGAATACTTATATTACGAAGGTTAAATTAAAATATTAACTTATAAAATCTAAAACATCCACCAAAATAAATACTAAATCAAAAATTCAAGTCTTATGAAATAAAAAAAAAATGTCTCCAAGCATGTGTTCCAAACTTCTACTAGCTCTCATCACACAGCCCCAATCAACCCTGATTACCTACCGCGAAAACAAGAAAGCGGCTGAGCTACAAGCTCTGTGCGCGGATGTAGATCACAATAGACAAAATAACATATATATTAAAGGATAATGTCAACGAGTTGGAAATGAACCAAATTTTTATATTTAAAACATCTCCGTCAAATTCCACCCTATACCGAGTAGCCTACTAATCAAATATTCAAAATGCACACCCACGGTGCCAACATATCATAAATCATATCACATATCATAATCACAATGGCACACTAGTCGCGACTCCAAGTGCACTCCTAATCGGAAGGTGTGTATGGCACTACACAACTCGACTGCGAACTAATCATATCATCAAAATCCTAGGATGCATCCATACGCCTCCCAAATAATCAAAAGCTCTCTCGTGAGCATAATCATATAAACAAAGTGGAGATGCCGTGAACTGATCACACCGTCACGGATAGTGTCAAGTCGTCGGAAGCCACAACGACAAGCCTATGATACCTCCATAGGTAGTTGACTCGGTATCCCTATCTCCTGTCTAAAAATCTAGGGTTCTAAGGTAACACGAAATAACATATAATCCATCCTCCATCAAAATTATGTTCATCATGCATATGATCCCTAATTGAATGAAATCAAGTAATGGCACACAAACGATAGCGTTTCACAATCACATCAGGAAAATATATTTTTATCAAGGGTTTTAAAAATAGCTCAATAGCACACATCAGAATATCTCAACAGAAGGGAGATGATCATACGAGAGATTATGGAGTGATTTCAAAAGTAGCATAATTTTTAGTAGATCGAGCACATAAAAATAACAAAGAACATCCGCACCTGAATAAGTGTCTAATGCTCTTAGTGTCTCGAAGTTCCACCAATGTGTTCACGAACCTACAATGAGTGATTTGACCTCTAAATCAGGATTATTTATATATTAATCCTATTAATCATCCTCTAAAATCTTAACCCCGAATAGTTTTTAGTCTTTGACATTATTGTTCTTATTAATAGTAGTATGCTTACTGTTATCATCCTTACTAGAGTTTGTTTGCTACCTAATAGAAAGTTAGCGACATTACATAATTCTTAAATTATAAGATCAGATTTGACATAAGACTTTATACATTGAATGATTACTTTAGAACATTATAAGCTACGACCTAAAAGGAGCTATTCATATATTTAGTGGTTGGGAATGTTGAACCAGTAGAGGAAGAGAAAAAATCAGCAAGAGATTATAAAACTGCAGTTTATATAGAGGCCCGGGAAAGCACAACAGAAACCTGACTTAGAGTAACTTAATAAAACCCAAAAGAAATTTAAGCAACTGAAAAACGCATTAATCCTACTAATTGTAAGTTTAATTAAATCCTTGACCCATTTACTAGCCTTCACTTACCCACTTCTGGTAGCTTGATTATATTGCATTGGATGAATCAACCTAATTCTCATCAGGTCACTTTCTTTTTATTAAACTTGATATTGACTTCGCGTTGGTTGGATCAAAAGAAAGTATTTTGTTTCCTTAAGGCCAACACTAAGGAAAAGAATGGAAGCAGTACTGTTGGGAATTGAAACAAGAAGAAAACGAACAGAAGCAATATGACTAGTCAAGTTCTTTTTGATTATTTAGCTTGCCACATTGATTTGATAGTAAATTTTGTGCATGTTCAAAAATTCCTCAGGTTACTAGTCAACCCATCTAGCAGGCTTCCAGCTTCCCAGGTGTGTTGGCAAAATTTAATTTTTGATGTTTGTAGCTTACGGGCGAGTACGAAATAGTCAGAAGCAAGACTCGACAGAGAAGATTACCGGTCTCATAATCCACCAGGAAGCGGACCTGACGGAACACTGAACAAGCCTACTAGTTTCTTTATTTATTATAAATTTTTGACCCGTTCGTAATTCTTTAGTTAACCAACATCCAACAATATTAATAACTCATTACTAAACATAATCTGGTCAGGTTCTATTCAAGTGAAGTTGAGTCTTATTATTGATTTAGTCAACTGTTAAATTATACGTATTATGCCCTTGTTCTGGTGGCTAATTATAGAGACTTAAACTTGTTATTTGTGAGTCGAAAGAAGAATAAATTGGCTGAAAAACCAACCAACAAGAACATGTGCAGCAGGTAAGAACCATTCGAATTATTTACATATTATTATCAAGTATGATTACTACTTCAAAATTTAGAAACCTACATAGCTTATTACCCTTTATTATTACTTCATGATGTGCCTAATTAATTTTGAAGAACCATGATCTCCATTTGCTTTAAATGTACATGGTCTTTCACATTGAGTTCTGAGTGGATGTGAAGACTAAAAATCATTTCAATAGCATGGGCAAGTTTCTGGTGATTACCTTAAGTATAAACAAGAATTTGGATCGGAATGACGTCTTGGTGTCGGGTCCTTCAAGACAATGGCTGTAACACAATTGGCAGACTCCTATTTGTGAGAAGATTAGGGAGTAATGAGAATGGAGCCAAAACAGAAACGTAGCAGGAAGAACAAGAAGAACAGGGATCTTAATTTACCTCAGTTACGACTCCAAAAGCTAGGTCTAAACGAATTCAAACCGAGGATCAACAGCCTGCGATATGGTGGTGTTCAACAGCGACTTCTAACCCAATAGAAAGATCGAATGAGAGATGAGAGTGGGCTGTTGATGAGGGCTTTCGTGAGAATGGTTTAGGGTTGGGATCCATCTATTTCATAGTTGTATGGAGATGAGACTTCAAATCTCATGATTATAGGCCTGTTTGTTGCTGCAGATAAGTGGGGAGAAGGAAGATTGAGAATGAGTAGATTAGGTCCAAAATAACTCACGTTTCCCCTCTTTTCCTTGTGTATTATTATTATTATATATATTTTATTTCTTATTATTTATGTTTGGTTATTAACTAGTTATTTATATATTCTTTATTTTGGTTTATTTCAATAGCCAATAAAAACACATGGTAAACTTCAAGGTGAATGTTTGTGTTTCAAGTAGTCTCGTAATAGAGGAAAAACACCAAATGCCCGAAAGGTGTTGTAATTTGGGGTTTGATTATATAGCAATTGAAAGAGTGATTTTCCATCTAAAACGAATGTAGGAAAACGATTAATAATGTAAATGGCTGAGGAGAAGGCATCAACCCAATATGAAGATGGTAGATTAGCTTTGAATAGCATGATTTTGTTGCAGAGTGTATGGGCAAGATAATCTATGTAATGTGCCATTTTTTTCAAATAATTTGCGAACCCAATGGTTCACAAATTCCGTGCCTCTATCACTTGAAATACTTTGATTTTTTTTGAAAACTGAGTTTGAACAAATATCATAAATACCGATAAAGCATCACACACCTCAGATTTAGTACGTAGGAGATATAACCAAGAAAACCGTGAATAGTCATCAATAAGAAAAACATAATAACGAAAGTTTTCAATAGAGTTTATCGATGCCGGTCCCCACAAATCACAGAGGACCAAATCTAAAGGTTGAAGTGCATGTTTAATGTTGGAAGTAAATGGTAAATGTTTGGCCTTGGCTAATTGACAAGGTGTGCAGAGACCTAGTTTAGGCAAAATGGAAGTTAAAGATAAACACCAAAGTTTTTGTAGCATTACAATAATATCAAAAAATGCATGTCCCAAAAGGGAATGCCAAGTTCAAAAGATGCTTTAGGAGTAGATGGTCTGGCAACAAAGGCTTCATGTCGGTTGCTTAAAACATATAAGCCGTCTCCACGACATCCCTTTGCTAGAACCTGTTTGGTTTCGCGTTCCTGAAGATAAAACATAAGGGTGTGAGAACAAGACATCAATACCGTTTTCTTGGGTAAGTTTACTCACAGATAATAGGTTCTTTGTGAGAGTCAGGACAACAAGGACATTTGACAATTTGATGTATCCGAATAGAGTTGATTCACCCATATGAGTAATAGGTATTACCATTGCCAAAGTAAACATGTTTATTACCTATGGTGGGTTTGGGATTGGAAATAGGTTCAAAGGAATTTGTCATATGATCCGATGCCCCTGAATCAACATACTAGTCTGGTCCTCCTGTGGAGACATGACATTGAGTAGTAAAAGCATTTGCCAAAGCTTCATCGGGAGAAGATATAGTAACTGCAAAGGAGCTCAATTTAGGACAAGATGTGGCGTATCCCAGCTGTGCGACATAGTTGGCAATAGGGTAGGCGTTTCCCCACTCGGTTTTGATAGTTGGCATGAGAGTTATTGTTCCTAGAGCCACTAGAGCGACCCCGAACAGTAGAGTTAGCACCCGTGTTGGATGATGGTGCTTGGGCAGTGAATGCGACAGTGGGTGTCGAGGGTCTACGTAAGGCTTTGATGAATAGTTCATGACTCTCGGCTCTAGCCAAGAAGTCTGGAAAGGATGGCTGCGGTCTAGAGGACCACACTGAAGTGGAAAAAGTTTCAAAAGTCGAGCCAAGACCACAAAGAAACTAGTGGACTTGGTCCGAAACATCAACTGGGTGGCCAATAGCATGAAGTTGATCACAAATAAGCTTTAAAGAACAACCAAGTTCAGCAACCGATTTCTCACCTTTTTGTATTTGTCGAAGTTGATCCTGGAGGTTTTGAATACGCTCCACGGATAGTTGCTATAAGCCGCCTCAAGGGCGACCCAAATTGCACGAGCGGTGGAGAGCCCAACAATGATAGCCACTGCTTCTTCAGATAATGAAACATGTAAAATAATTACGCTACGTTGATCGGCAGCAATCCATAATGAGTATGTTGGGTTTTCAACAATCTTTTCACCTTGCGTAAGAGTTGGAGAGGGGGCAACTTCCGAACCATCGACATGCGAAAGGAGCCGTTGATACGTGAGAATTTGTACCATTTGATTTTTCCAAAGTAAATAGTAGTTGGATGATAGCTTTATTATGAGCATATGGATTAGGGTGTTTAGAGAAAGAGAAGCATCAAGATTGGATGAAGAAACCATGGATTGTAGAAGACAAAGTTGGCAGAGAAGAGGACAAAATAGAATGGGAGAAGGTGGAATAGGAAGTGAAGAGGGTGGGGGAATGTCAACCAAATGGCTAATACCATATAATAATTGAAACTTCAATGCACTCCTCAAATGAGAGGAGAATAATATTTATACAAGAAAAATTTACAATATTGGAATGATAGAATTATAAAATTACACACAAGTACAACCAAAATACAAAGTCATGAAGTTGTTGTAATAGACAGATATTAGATGTTAAAAGTAGCTTATTTGATTAGTTAATTAGGTTAATTGTCTCATTTATCTTAGCATAAAAATTGAATTAAGTTAGAATAAATGAATTTCGTTATAAATCTTACAAGTAAATTTATATATTTATGTAACCATTTGAGAGTTTTAGTAATAGTATCTTTGGTTTGTATTTTGATTTGACTAGTGCGTGATAATAGTCGGTTTTTACAATTGTTGCCATACAAGGGTGATGGCTTTATATATGTATATATTCATATATGTAAATATATGAGTATGTCTTTATTTTATGCTCATAAATATCTTAATCGTTGAAATAACCTGCCGATGTTGAGTTTCGTACCGTGTCGTGATTTGTAAAAGACGTTCGACAAATTTTATTATTATTATTATTAAAATTATTATTATTATTATTATTATTATTATTATTATTATTATTATTTTTTTTTTTTTTGACACTCGAGTTGGTTTAAGCATCTAGGTTTAGAAGTTTGACGGAATGTCATAAATTAGTAATTTGTAACGCATAATAATGTCATAAAATCATTTAGGTTCACATAAAATATCATGAAGTGGTTCACTTGCGATGATCCTAAATTTGAGTATCATAACATCAAATGATCATTTATTAGTTTATATTCTAAACTAAATAAATTACGTAATCAAATAAATAACATAATATATGAAATACCTTTAATTTTCATAAGTGTCACATGCGACATCAAACTTTAGCCTCCCTTACAACTAAACAATGTTCTTCATGCACCTCATATTATTCAAAATATATTTTCTATAGGTCGACTATCTACGAATAATATATTTCTATCGAGTTTTAGTGTTTTGGTTTTTCTACGAAGGATTTTCATATACAGAGACCCCTCCTCTAATGTAATAGCACCGAAAACCTTTATTTATTCACCATCCGGTCTACTTTTTAATTTACATCTTCGTCTACCTTTGCAACCCTTACTCAAGACTTGTGGCAACCAGTGGCATCATCTTCTTGGTCACTCGATGCCCTATACTTTAGCTTTCCTTAAACATTGTTTGTCTTTTTAAGTCCACCCCAAAACAGTCTCCTATTTGTTTTTCTTTTGTGTTTATAAAACAATTAATTTTTTGTTTAATAAATGCAATTTCTTTACTCATTTGCCGTTTGATATTATTCATACTATCTTGTGGACTTCATTTTATGTTTTATTGGCCATCTATATTTTTTAATGTTTTTGGATGTTCAAACTATTTTTTTAGGTTTTCAAGACAATCAACACCCCAATCATGTTTGTCAACTAAACAAATCATTTTATCACTTAAAACTCGCGCCAAGAGCTTGGTAGCAACAGTTTGCTGACTATATATATTCCCTTGGCTTCAAGCTTAGGAAGTGTGAGCATTATCTTTTTGTTTACAAGCATGGGTCAAAAACAATTTATATTCTCTTAAAATGTTTATAATATTTTATTTGTTACTTCATCTGCTTCACTATAAAACAACTTCATGAAACGTCTTGCCAAGGAATTTTCCATGGAAGATTTAAGTTACTTTCTTGCATTTTCCATGACTAGAAATGTTGTCTTCATTTTATCTTAACAACAATATGCAAGCAATATTCTCTAGCGAGCCGGTATGCACTCGTGTCCACCATCTACAACATCAATTGACATGATGTCTAAACTTAGTTACACTGATGTACACTTCTCAAAGACGGTGACACCCATTACTATCAACTTGCGAGAGCCCTTCAATATCTTAGTTTTACACAACAAGATATTTATTATGTCATTCAACAAATTTAATACATATGCATGCCCCAAAAACATTCCACTTTAATAAAATTGAATCATATTATATATCAAAGGTACATTGAATCATGGACTTCATATCACAAAATTACCCACCCCGTCCCTTCTTTCTTACACCGATGCAGATTGGGACAAATGTCCGGACAAGACAATTCAAATCGGGTTAATTCGTATATTGAGGAGATAATCTTATCTCGTGGTCCAAAACGCCAACCTATTGTATCTCGTTCGAGTGCGGATGCCGAATACCGTAGGGGTAGCAAATATTGTTTCTGAAACTTGTTGGTTGTGAAATCTTTTATTAGAATTTGATTTCCCTCTAACTCACGCAACCTTGTTTTATAGTGATCATGTGAGTGTCGTTTATCTTTTTTAGCCCCGTTAAACATCATCATACCAAGTACATTGAATTTGAGATTTATTTTGTTCGGGAGAAAGTGGCTGTAGACAAGTTCGAGAGTATCCTACTTTAATTATGGGAGCCTACTAACCTAGCTAGACTTTAGCTTATGTGTATTACTTTTGTTATTGTTTGGGTTATTGGATTTTAATAATCTCAATTTTTATTTATTGTTCAGTATTAATCACAACTCAGGAAATGCATACATACACTTATAACTTTGAACTTATTTTCATTCAACGATTCCTTGCTAACTGAAAGTTAACATTCCTTAGTTTTTTTGATGAAATAAGGCCAACATTGAGCCATTTTTCAACTACGCTGTCGTCCGCCCTACGTCAAGTCCGTTTTTTGATGTCTAGCCTCCAACGTCACCCGAAATCTACCTCCAATAAGTTAAGTGGTTTAGATCAGAAAGTGAAGATTGATGAGTTTTAAAATACAGAAGTTTCAGATTGACAGACCAAATGGTTGATTTCAATTTTTTGCGTAGTGTTTTGACCATATAAACAGTACACATCATCGAAAACTAACGGTGTTAACTCTCAGTTAGTAAACGATTGTTGAAAGAAAATAATCTTAAATTTGGGAGTGTTTGTAATATATTTTGAGTTGATATTAATCTAGCCCAATAAATGAAAATTATGATTATTAAAATCCAATAACCCTTATTATTTTGTTACTTATAGATTAGTTTGGCAATTAATATTGTGTTAAAACTTGTTATCATATTGAACTTAATGACCATAGGTCATTGATTTACACTATATATATTGGATTGATGTTAAAGAGAAGGCAATAATCTCGTACCAATTATCAGTTTTTGTTCAGAAAATCTGAAAAGGATTGAAAAATGTGTTTGCTTCGAGGGGTAATTGACCAATTTTATTATGTTTGTATGAGGGGCAATTCCAATAAGACCATGGGGTTGCCTTTGTGCTATCTCACGATGGTGTGGAGTGATTATGATATGTAAAGTGATGTGGTTAGTTGTACAATTTGCTTTGTGAACAATGGTGTTTCACTATTTGCTGTGTAATTATTGAACAAAAAATCAATAGAATAAATATGAAAACTAAATAAACATGTTAATCCAAACGGTGTAAAAGCTAATGTCCAGTTTTGTAGTTTTATGATTAATAAGTTTATTTTGGTGACGCAAAAAAATCAATTAAAATTCGAAATTGCTATGATCGGCTCTAGTTTTACTTTAAGCTTTCTATTCACCTTCAAACCTCAACAAATACTCAAAGGTGTTCAATTTGTTTGCAACATTCAATAGGGATCACTATCACTCTTCGATGGTCAAAATCAAGGGGCCTCTTGAAGATGTTAAACAATAATATTTTAATAATGCTTTTTGAAAATAATAAATATATTCTGTTTCATATGATTCAATATAAATAAAATTATAAAACTATAAAACATAAATTAAAATTAAAAAAGTGTGTACCTCGTAATAATTTTCTAATTGTTGTATTATAAAGGAGGTTGTGTATAAATGATGTAAAAATTTATTCTAATCGTTAGCCTAATTAAATGGCACATCTCCAATGTTACAAACTACTCCATTGTTACAAGCTAACGTCCAATTTTGATTCCACTTAGGTTAAAATTAAAAAAGTGTGTACCTCGTAATAATTTTCTAATTGTTGTATTATAAAGGAGGTTGTGTATAAATGATGTAAAAATTTATTCTAATCGTTAGCCTAATTAAATGGCACATCTCCAATGTTACAAACTACTCCATTGTTACAAGCTAACGTCCAAATTATTAATTTTATATCGTTGATTTCATATTAAAGTAATGGCTTGTTAGTTTTCTTTATTGTAAAAAAGTAGTTAATTGGCATTTATGTACGTGGATCCTACATCAATGATATCCTTACTTAATATAACAATAACTTTTTTGATCTATTTTACTAAAAAAATGGTTAGATTTTTCTCGTAAGTAAGTAGATATATAATAAACAATTCTTTTTGTTTAGGCTCACATCTTCAAATCATCAAAGTCAAACAACCATCGTCTAAAGCTCTATATTATATTAGTTTTGCCTCGTCATATTATATAGTTTTAGGTTGAGGGCCTAATTAAAGAATATAGTAATATTATAAAGATCTTATATGTGATTATTTTAAAATTTTGTAACATTTAATATTAACATCTGATTCATACGATTCATACAATTCTGATTCATACGATTCATACAATTCTGATTCATCCAATACTAGAGACAGGGGCGGATCTACGGTTCCGAGTACGGAGTCAAGTGACCCCATTGATTTTTGAGCAAGTAGTGTATCGTATAATGCCGAAAATTTGACTGGACCCATAGTTTTTCAGGGTGGGGAACCCTTTAGTATTTTTGAGTTCAAAAAAAGACTTATACTTGAAGTTGGTTTACTGGTCGCGCGCTTGATAAGAAGTTCCAAGTTCATCTCAGGTCGTGAGTTCGAGCCCTGCAAATGATTCAAACCCTAGATTGGTATGTATGTGGTGTTATAATTTTTGTGTATATTAGAAAATTCAAACCCTAGATTTGTTTTGCTTCTTTTTATTTCTTGGTATGTTGTATTATAATCCGTGATGTTTCCTTTCTTTTTGTTTGTGATAGAGAATAAACATGATGATCACCATAGATTTTTTGGAAACCACCATTGCTCTCACAAAAGTGAGGTGGAGGACTATCATTTCCCTTATGTCCATCATAGATTCTAATGAAGCCACTAGCACTAAGCCCTCCCTCAAATTGATGCAGCCACCAGATTTGCATTCTTCATTAATATGCTTCTTTCATATTTGCTTGAAATAATGTTGTTTTTGAGTGTGTTTTTTGCATTCCTATGATTATTGGGTTCTTTGATTGTTATTAGTGATTTGGGTAGAAACTATACTAATTATAATCATTAGTTTTGGTTATTAATTCTAATGGTTCTAGTTAAAACTTGAATAGGCTCAACCCGACTTGAAAATTGGTTCAATCTTTCAAAAAGTTTCTTAGTCTTATATATGATCATATTTATAGGTGTGTAGTAATGACTTTAAAAGTTGGTTCAATCTCATTCGACCCGACCCGGCCTAACTCGATCAGATAACCTAGAAAATTTGATGCTATTTCGATATATATCTAATCATAAAAAATTAGTGACCCCATAGGAAAAAATTGCTAGTTCCGCCACTGACTAGAGATACTTGATACATATCGATTCTATACTCTTCAATAGCTTGAATCGATTTCCGTTGGTTTATCTAGCAATGAATTTGCCATGAACATTCATTGAATTGACTCTATGCCCTACTAAATGGAAAATAAACGTAAATAATCACTTTAACCAAACAATTTACCTATATAGTCATGTAATTATATTATAAAATTATCTAATCGTATGCCTATTAAGAAACGTCATTCTGTAGAATTTTATTCAAATAAATGTTGACATGTTCTGTTAGGTATCAGAATCAGAGTAGGTTCCAGCGGAAGCAATCAAACACACACAATCACACAATATATATATAAAGTAGACACGAGAAAATTATAGTGGTTCGGTCTAGGTGATCTACGTCCACTCTGCAACTAGGGTTTATATTATTATTATGCTCAAGAATACAATTACATCATGGGTCTATTTATAATGCTAGATTAGGGTTGTAATTAAGGTAATAACTTAAGCTCCAATAATTAACTAATTAACCCTAATTAGGGCCGGCTAGCCCATTCTTTTGTTTATCATTAGCCTAGCAAAACAGGCTCGAGCCCCGTCCGGCTCGGCCCAAAGCCTTCACAACCCAACATGTTCAAGAAAACCGGAATTACAAATTTAAAATCTTCATGTTGAAGAAATTATTGTATATAGTACTTTTGTATCGTATGTTTAAAAAAAAATATATTTAGTGTCTTAAATTTTGAATAATATTACAAGTTTCTCCTCCTCAAATACTTTATATAATAGTATAGATAATATAAATATGAATTATTATTATCATTATTATTATAAAAATATTTAGTAATTAAACCATGTTGAAGTTCACATTTTGTTTTTGTTTTTTCTAATTCCAGATATTATGCAACAAAGAATTAAACCATCTAGATGCCATGTGCATAGGGCTGTATATGGAACAAATGAAAACAAACGATGCCTTTTCGTGTTTGTTATTAAGGAAAAAAAGTTGTTCATGAATCGTTCACGAACATTTAACGAATAAGATTTATTGTTCGTGTTCATTCATTTTGAAAATGAACTTACCAAACATAAATGAACACAAACAAATACAAATGAACACAAACAAAGACAAACGAACACAAACAAATATTTATGATAACAAACAAACACAAAGAAAACCTTGTCAAACTATAACACAAACTTAACCTAATTATTCAAACATACTTGACATAATTATCATAAATATAATACACAAAAAGTTTGTTAATGTTTAGATAAACTAAAGTTGAAAATTGTTAAATAGGAGACGTTGAAGGAGACATTTAGTATAACTAACGTTTCATAATTTTACACATTTAAACCTGTAAAATAAAAATATAAAATCTTTAAATAAATAAATATAAATGAGCAAAAAGTAACACATTAATAAACTTTCACGAACATAAATAAACAAACATGACCTCTGTTTACGTTGAATGTCTAGTCACTACAAGAAAACGGGGCTATGGCGACGACATTTGTCGTCGTGATAGGGTGCAGTTGTCGTCGCCATAGGCTATGGCGACGACATGTCGCCGCGATAGCCCATGTCGCCACATCCTTGTCACTATAGCCCATTTTATTGTCGTAGCCAAAACTATTGTCGCCACAAAGGTCTATCTCGACGACATGTCCTCGCCACAGAGTTGTCGGCAAATAATTTCCAATATTATATTTTAATTAAAAATAAATTTTTTTTGAGCTATAGCGATGACGTGTCGTCATCATAGGTCCTTCATATTTATAATTATTTTAATAAAAAATTAAAATAAAATAAATTAGGACAACCCAATGGCGACGACATGTCGTCGTCATAGACCAACTTATTTTATTTTTAATATTTAATTTTTTTTATATTTTTCAAATTTTTCATATTATTACTGGTTTTAAAAACACATTTATATACTAAAACGAGAGCTAATATTATAAATACCTAAAAAAAAGCTGATACGATTCGAGTTATATACAAACAAAACTACTAATGTAAACATTATATCTAAGTTTTTACAAATCATACAAATTAACTATTTAATTATTCGTCATTTTGATCATCTTTATCGTTATCAGGATTTGATTTTCTTCTTTCAAATTCATTCATTCGTTCATTGAGTTCACGCACTTGTTGCTTCCGTGCATCAATTCCTCATCCTAATGTGATGACGACTCGGTTGATGCTTCATAACAAGAGATATTTCTTACCTTTCGTCCAACACCTCTCGTGTGACCACGCCTTTGTCCTAAGGCGAGTTTCAAACATTCCACCTCATTTACGGGTGACTCACCCGCCTCCATTTCCATTTGTGCATATTGATTTTCAATTTTTCCCTGCATTATTAAAAAACAAAATAAAAGATTATTAATATTTTTATGAAAATTCGACAGCATAACTATTGTAAAATGAAAAAAACCATCCTGTTCAAATATAAGTAATACAAGATAACAATTTCAAAGTTTTAATAACTAGCAATGAAAGTAATAATATCCAAATGTCTGACCTTAAAATAAGTAAAAAAGGGACCGGAACCACTTGCATACACTTAAAATAAACAACTTGCTAGATTAACAAACTAACAACATACCAAATTCAATTAAAGTACTATCAACATGCAATCACATGATAATAACATATATAACAAATCATAAAAAAGAAAGTTTTAAACTTACCCAATCTTCCTCTGCTCTCGGGTTGACCCATCCAAACTCTTCTCTATAATGTGCCCTCCTCCACGTCTCAATGTGGCTCGGGGTCCTAGTTTGTTGCCCCTTTAACCATTAAATATAATTATTATCAAATTTGAAAAAAACTAATAATACATAATTGAATATATAAAATATATTTTATACTTGTAGATATCGCCTCTGGGCATAGGAACGACTCCCATGCAAACTTGGATAGAGCTGTTTAGCTCTATTTTCGGGGCCTTTTTGTGAAAGGCGTTTATGTTGTTCACTTGTGAACAACTCAATTAACTTGTTCCATGCCTCTGGACTCTGGTCATCTAGAGGATGACTCCTAGCCCGCTCTATATCATCATAACCTCCCTGATTTAAAAAATGCTTCTTCATATCATATCTTCTGTCCCTAAAAGCTCTTTGACAGTCCATATGAATTCCAAGTTGTATTCCCTACCTGTGATCTAAAGCACGGTGAGGCTCTAGATCAAAATATTCCTGCGACAAAAAAAAAAAAAAAAGGAAAAGAAATTAGCTAGAAAAATATAAAAGATATGATAATCAAAGTACAAATAAATAAAATACTCACCTCAAGGGTATAAAACAAAGATATCTTAAAAGTATCTGGAACTTTATCCCAAGTGGGATAATGGAAAAGAACTGATGAAACATAATTTAATAAAGCCCTGATAAATAGTTTACTGTTTTCTCCGACGGCTTTATATTGTTTTCCCGTGTGGTCAAACTGAATGGGTAGTGGCTGGTTGTTGTTTGCTGCCCATTTATCTAACAAATTTAAATTTCTCCCCTTTGAACGTTTTTTTTACTTGATGCTAGATGGATACATAAAAGTAAAATTAGTAACATTCAAAATATGTGCATAGACATATATTTAAAATGAAAAATAACTTACACGATTGGCAACTTGAGGGAAGTGAATATGTATGGCCATGCGGGTCACGACCCCCGCCGTCACCACCGTGTGCTACACTTGATGACATAACCTATAACAAAAACAATTAATAAATCTTAAACATTTTCTAAAATACACAATTCAAATCCTAAAATACAATTCAATTCCTAAAACATCTTAATTTCATGTTTTAAAATATAATTCAATTCCTAAACATTTTCTAATACATATTTTAAATCTTAAACCACTAACCAATAACCAAATCAACAAATAAATAAACACATTAAACTTATATTATCATCTAGAACATAACTGAAATCCACAAACCAATGACCAAATAATTTAACTTATATTATCATTTTAACAACACAAACTAATATCAAATCAAACAACTTTTATATTATCGTTCTAACAACACAAACTAATTATCATTCTAACAACACAAACTAATATCAAATCAAACAACTTTTATATTATCATTCTAACAACACAACTAATAACCAAATCAAACAACTTATATTATCATTCTAACAATACCAACTAATAACCTAATCAAACAATTTTTATATTATCATTCTAACAACACAAACTAATTCTCAAATAAAACAACTTATATTATCATTCTAACAACAAAAACTAATAACCAAATCAACCAATTAACTTATATAATCAATATAACAACACAAACTTATAATCAAACCAAACAACTAACCTTTAACGTATGTAATCGAAAATAACTATCATAACTGAACATATTTGATCCTAACTGAAACTAATTATTTATAATTATAATTAATAAGTATAATATTTATTATAATATTATTATTATAATAAATAATAAAATATGACTTATAATTATAATAATACCTGTAATAATAACAATAATACTTGTAATAATAACAATAACACTTGTAATAATAGCAATAATACTTTTAACAATAACAATAATATGTACATAAATTATTATTAATAATGATATTAATAATTATAATTATTATATTTATTAATCTAAAATTTTGAAAAATTTTAACACCCTATGGCGACGGCCATAGATGTTTCATAAAAGGCGGGCTTATTTCCATCCAAGTTATTTAGAGGAAAAAAAAAAAAATGGTTTTTTACCTATGGCGACGATATGTCCTCATCATAGATATTTCATAAAAGGCGGGCTTATTTCCCTCCAAGTTATTTAGAGAAAAAAAAAATGGTTTTTTACCCATGGCGACGACACGTCACCGCCATAGGGTGGACTCAAATTTTTAATTTTTTTGTATGATTAAAAATACATAAAAATTAAAATAAAATGACTTATGGCGACAATTCTTGGCGACGACTTTTTGTCGTAGTGATAGGTTGGACGTAAGGCGACGACTTGTCGTCGCCGTAGGTCTCCTGTAGCCAAAAACCAAGACGACATGTCGTCGCCATAGGGTGATCTATAGCGACGATGTCGTGTCGTCGCCATAGGTCTAGTCTCCATAGACTCTTTTTCTTTGTAGTGATATTCATTCCTTTTAATTAACGATTGCAATTTTCTTATTCTTGTTCGTTTATTATTAAACGAATGGACATAAATAAACTTTTGGTAGAACATTCACGAACTGTTTTCTAGACTTTCGTTTCGTTTACGGCATTATTCGTATATTTGAAGTTCATTATGACATTTATCACGACCTTTTTATCAATTCTCCATCAATTCTCCATGAAAACAACCTGTTCTACCGTCCTTGAATAGAATCAACCAAACAATGCCACACATTCATGAAATGTTTGTTTTTCTTTTCTGGACTTTCTGGCCAAAATCACTCTAGCAAGTATGTATTTTTAAGGTTCTAGTCTGTATTCTTAAACCATGATGTTTTGGTTTTCTTGGATCCACTTCATCTTCTTCTTCTACTTTATTTTTTAATTATAGAGCTATTTTATATGTTATATAACTTTTCCCAAAGAAAAAATATAAGAGGCCCAAGGCTAGCAGTAAGACCATTGCTTGTCATCCAATCGACCTAGTTTCTAGCCTTGGAGTCTCCTTTTCTTGTTTGTTATATTTAAACAACGTTTGAAACTACTTTTGAGAATACCTGAATAAGTTTTCTTGAAAGGGTTGTCAATCGTACAAACTGATTTTCATGTTTTAAGCTTGAATCACCAATAAAAACTATCAAGGATAAAACTAATTATTATGAGACAACCACGTGAGTCATATTTAAATATAATATCTTGAAAATCCTAAACCCAAACTATCAAAAATCAAACCATTAAACCAGAAAGTCTTCGACCCTTTTCTTGTTTGTTATTTTTCCTTTCATTTCTTCATTAACTTTTTCATTTATTTTACAATAGGTTAAGTTTTTTTATAATTCTTTTTTTTTTGTTCTATTTGTTCATCTAACTTTTTAATTAAAAGTTTCAAAATGATGAAGGAGTTATAGGGAACTTTAACATATCCGAATATTAATAATATATAACATTAATAAATTTATCTATATTAATTTAAATATGTTTGCATTCAATTTTACTTATAATGAAAAGTGAGTTATGTTTGCCTGTAAAGAAAAAAAAAAAAAAATACACAAATAAATGATTATCCAAACAAATGAATCATTTTTGTAGTCATCGTAAATACTAAGGAATCAATTTTACACACAAAATTATTATTTAATATTATTTATGATACATACATCATACAAAAATACAAAGAAAAGATTACAACCAAAGTCAGCTAACAAATTCTTCTTCAAATAATGAAGAGATAGAACACCAACATTTTTGCTACATACATACTAATGAGATTATCCCCTTTTTAAAACTAAGGATCTTTCTCATGGATAACACCACAAAACACAAAAACCTTCCGCCACCATCTTCACCATCAGCCACCACAAGTCATGGCGGTTTTCGGTGGCGTTGCGGGGGCAGTATCGTCATCTTTCTTGATGAGACCCAAGATATCAGCAGCTCTAGAGGCTGCAGAAGCTACGGTTTCTGCAATCTCTTCAAAAATCTGAGCTTTGACTTTCCCACTTCTAGATGGAAAAGCCGTGATGGGTTTCTTCATTGATGGTGTTGAAAAAGTGGCCGCCATTGATGGAACAACAAGAAAAGAGCTTATAATTAGAAGATTCTAACGGGTGATTGTGAATTTGTGATGATAATTATAGCAAAATGAAGGCAACTAACGGAAAATAATAAGAAAATATGAAGGATTTGAGCAAGAAAGATGAAATATATAAAGATTGATTGTTGAGAAGAATTATAAAGATTGAAGTAGAAGATGAAAACTATGCAACCTTCTGTATCAAAAACATAACAGAGAGGGTTACAGAGTCTTGATGAAGACAAATGAAAGAATTTGATTATAGGTTGTAATGGATTTGAGCCAAGGGGATTGGTATTTGTAGAGGCTGTTACAGGGGTGCATATTGAACATTATGTTGAACATTAAGGGATGAAAGATGTAAAAGTAGTTATATGTGGGGCCATAAAGTAAAAGTGCATGGCAACCGGATCCTAAAGAATCTAGAAGCGAGTAAGATTTGGTCCGCCGTCTTAAATGTCGGTATGTCAAGATTTCTTCTTTACCAAGCATTTACACACACTACCACACATACACATGTTAATAAAAGCATTGAGATGTTTCTTATAATTATGTGAGTGTATTTCTTATATTATATGGTATAGTTATAAATGGTTGTAAGTAAAGGATATGAGAAATTTACTATTTAATCTGTTTCAAAATCCCATAATGTTTTTAATATATATATACTAGGTTAGTCCCCGTGTATTATACGGATTGACTGAATAAAATATCAAATAATTAGTACTAAAAATTTATGTATTATAAAATCATGCTTGAAGATAAAATATAATTATAGTTGCGTACAAATAGCTACTTTAAGTAAATAAACAATTATGTATTTTTCTTAAACTTTTGTTTTATCAAAAATTATGATTTCTAAATATTTTGTTTTAAGAAAAATGATAAAAAAAATTTCATCGTATTTTGAATTTTATAAAAGTTTTGTGTTTTAAAAAGTGTGTTTTTAATAAAAAAATAGATTTTTAATTTATTAAATTATGCATTTTTAATTTGAGTATGCTATGAGTAATATTATTAGTATTCAATATTATTATTAACAATATAAAAAAATAAGAAAGTAAGTATAATAAGTCATATAATTGTTAAAGTAAGTATAATAAATCATACAATTGTTTCACCCTTATTTTAGTTTTTTATAGATAGATGGATAGTCTAAAAACCATTAATTAAACGTATTATAGTTAATCATAAACACGAAAAGTTACAGTATAATATTTTAATATAAAATATAATTAAATTTATATATACGTAATAGTTTAAGAAATAAAACAATTATAATATTTTAACTCTCTTATCTAAATAGTTTCACTTTTAAACATTCGTTTTAAGATTTTTTATATATATATATTTTTATAAAAATATTGTTTTTAAAAAACGCTTTTTTGTAATGATTCTGGTTGTTTTAATAAGACATTTAACAAATTTCACCAGTTTATAACGCTTTTTAAAAACAAAACGATTTAAAATATTTTATTTAAAAATGTTTAGTGTTTTAGAAAATTTCATATTATATAAAATTTTAGTTTTTTTATTATTTAGATTTTAATTAAAAGATTTGATTTCTAATTTCTTTAATAAAATCTATTTTAAAAAAATAGTTTGATTTTAAAAAAATTTAAATAAGAGAGAGAAATATAGCAATTAATAACATTAATTTTTAATAATAAAGAGAAATTTGTACGATTATTTAAATTACTATAATACCCTTTTGGAGGTAAAATTGATGTGTGGATGTCTAGAATAATGACATGTGGCAAAAAAATGGGATAAGAGAAGGACAAGTGGCAACGAAACCTTGCTTTATTAGATGCTATAGATATTAAGTGGTTGTGAGTAAAAAAGAGAGAAAAAATAATGGTACGATTGAAAAGTAGAGAGAAAAAGTAGTGATTTGGATAAAGATGGGAAATGAGTTGTGAATGCTCTAAGTGATAAATGCTCATACGAGTCACGACTTATGGCAATTATCGTCAAACTCATTCACGCTTTGCTGTAAATCCAATCCATTGATCTCCAATTTAAAATTACAATCTTTTAAGGATCGCTACACAAGAAATCGTGTTACCATTCGAATCGTTATCATAGCAACAGAATAATCAATTTAGAAGGCATAATATGGATCAAAGCATTAGTATATGACATGTTAAAATAGTTTTTAAGTATTAAAATGCTTAAAATAATAATGTAAATAGGTTATTGTCGGAAGAAGACTTGCGGGTGAAGATACGTAGGGACTTTTGTGCGTAACACGAAAGTGTTTAACAAGGGTGAATGTTCGTTGACTTGTAATTATATGGTATAAACACGAGTTTATTGTATTCGTTGCAATTTCTTAGGAACCTTTGTACGACTAGCACATCGAGACATCATATTGACAAATACAAAGCAATAATATTATTTACATTAATATATTTTTGTGTTTGATTACGAGTACATGATGTATGTTACCACATCTTATACTGTCACAAATTGATCAAGTCAATTTTAGATAGATTTCAGAGTAAATGCATTGTGTTTTAGGTTAATTACGATCGAAAAATTGTATCAGAGCCTTGTGCTCTTGATTAAAAGGTTATTCAAGCGGATTTTTTTTAAATTCTTTTAAGCATATTCAACATGAAAAATGATTTAGTCACGGGACCATTGAACAAAGACTACATGTGCTAATTAGTGTGTTACTTGTCAAAAAGGTTAGCAACACAAAATTTCTCATAAATCTAAAGAAATGCATTTAGTCACTACACTTTTACGCTTGTTGCACATGGACTTATTTTATCCAACAGGTGTAAAGATTTTAGTTAGAAAATTTTAGCGCTTGCTTATAATAGACGACTTTACAATATTCACGTGGGTTTTTGTTTTAGAAACTTATGATGAAACTACTGAAACTATAAAGTCATTTGTTATTAAAATTAAGAATCAAATTGATCAAAAAGTTAAATAATTAGATGTGACTATAATACTGAATTCAAAAACCAAATTCTTAATTTATTCTGTTAGTCCAAAGGTATTACAATATAATAAAGTGTTTCTAGAACTTCTCAGCAAAATAGAGTTGCTGAAAGAAAAAATATGTTACTTATTGAGGCTACTATGACCATGTTGTTTAACTCCATACTTTCTATACATTTTAGGCTGAAGCAGTTAGCACTGATTGCTATGTTCATAACAGAGTGTAAATAATTTGGACACATGATATAACTTTTTATGAATTGTGATATAAGAAAATTCCATTCATAGGGTTTTTACGACCTTTTGGATATTTATGCACTCTCCTCAACACTAAATATCATCTCTCCAAATTTACTATTATCATTATTTAACTTAAAAAGGTCATTGTTGTACAATATATGTATTGGATTGATGTTAATGAGAAGGCAATAATTTCAACAATATTATCAGTTGCTATTCCATTTTGTTCAGAAAATCTGAAAAGGATTGAAAAATATGTTTGCTTCAAGGTAATTTACCAATTTAAATTTGTTTGCGTGATGGGTAATTCCAATAAGACCATGGGGTTGCCTTTGTGTTAACTCACGGTGGTGTGGAGTGACTATGATATGTACAATGATGTGGTTAGGTTGTACGATGTGTTTTGTGGACAATGGTGTTTCACTGTTTGTTGTGTAACTATTAAACAAAAAATCATTTAAATAAACATCAAAACTAAATAAGCATGTTAATCCAAACGGTCTAAAAGCTAATGCCTATTTCTGTAATTTTTGATTAATAAGTTTATTTTGGTGATGTAAAAAAATTTGAAATTGCATTAATCGGCTCTAGTTTTACTTTAAGCTTTTTATTCACTTTCAAACCTCACCAAATACTCAAACGTGTTCAATTTGTTTGTAGCAAACAATAGGGATCATTATCACTCTTTGATAGTCAAAATCAAGTGGCCTATTGAAGATGTTAAAAAATAATCAACATCCTCTGGTAACCTTTTACAATGTGAATTTTTCAAATGATTGGTTAAAAAATCATCCTTTAACGATCGATTGTTTGGTAACATTCTTAAAAGTTTCGATTTTGCTGGGTTTTTGTTCGATTTCATTGTGTAAACGACCATGCACGTGTGATTCATCTCTATTTCGCTTGGTTTGTGTTCTATTTTGCTTTATAAACAACATCATATCCGTGTGTTTTGTCCTTTTTAAATATCGAAACCACCCATCTTCTGTTCTTGAGGTTCAGTTCTTGAGGCTTTATTTGTTTTTCTAAACCCTCTTTTTATTTATATTTGGCATCATCTTGTATGTATCAAACAATCATTATAAATCTACCAATAAACCATCAAAAATTATGCTTACCAAAACCATTCAGTCTTTTAAATATTATTTTCACGAGCAGATTTATGTGACAGAGGGTTTAGAAAATTAGTTTGTGGTTGGTTTGCTTTTGTTTTTTTTGTTCATTCATATATTGATCTGTTGATTCAATTATGGTTCGATTTGTTGGGGTTGCTTCGGTTACGCTATCCATGTTATTCAATTGTTTAAACATCCTTATGTTTGTTTCTTTTTACCAAAACCATTCAGTCTTTTGAAAATTAGTTTGTGGGTGGTTTGTTTTTGTTTCTTTTCTTTCATATGTTGATCTCTTGTTTGTATTTTTTTTTATTTTGTGTTCCGTAAGAAGATTTCTTAGTATGATTTTGTGTTTATGTTTTGGGGTTGCTTTAAAAAAGCATGATGATATTTTTTTTTATTATTTATTATAACACCCGGAAATTTTAAAGAAAGAGAAAAGTAAAGAAATGGAAAGAAAAACAAAATAACCCAAGTTGAGGGGTTAAAATGGTACAAGGGACAAAGTTTTATATTAATATGTTCAAAAAGATGGTCATGGCCGCCCATGACCCCTGTACCAACTTTCATTCGGATTTTTAGAGAGAGAAAGAGCAGAATTCTTTCGGTTCTAGAGAGAGGAAGAGGAAGAAGTCAAAATTCAGGTTAGTTTTCTGATTATTAGGGTGTTTTTGGCTGATTTTCAGCCTTTGGGTATGTGCTTATGTGTTTGTGTGTGCTCGGTTGTGTGTTTTGATGTTTTTAGGTGTTTGAGCTCATAAGTATTCGGGTTTGAAGGAAGTCTTACTCGGAAGTTGCAAGAGGTGAGTTCTAGATCCCCGTTTTTAAATGTTTTAACTGATTTTGGGGCTGGAAATGTATGTTTAAACACTTTTATAAAATTTGAGTGTGTACCTATATGTATGTGTATGTGCCCTTTTGGGAGGGTGTATATGTGGGAAAATTTTGATCATGTTCATGATGTTATGCTTGTTGATGCTTAGTATGCTAGAAACTAGGCTAGAACAAGTTAGATTGATGATTGGAGGTCTGAAAGTGGAGTGAGTTAGAAACAGTTGGCCATGCGCCTAAGTGCTCATGCGCCTGAGATCATCCGCCTAAACACTACCTAAACGCCCAATGTTCATGAGTACAAATAGTGCCCATGCGCCTAGGATTATGCCCAGGAGCCTAAGTGTGCCCGTACGCCCAACTGCTAGAACGTCTAAGTTCCCAAGCGCCTAAATCAGGCTCATGCGCCTGCATAGTACCCATGCGCCCCGAAATCTGCCCATGCGCCTAAGTAAGACTCGTGCGCCCGAATAGTGCCCATGCGCCTGTGTCGCCCATGCGCCTAAGTATTCATGCGCCCGCATGGTGCTCGTGCGCCTGCATAGTGCTCATGCGCCTAAAGACTTAGAAAATTTTCTAAAATTTTCGGGAAAGAGGGACTTTTAGGCTATGACTTGGGATGTTTCCGGGGATGATATGTGATGATTATATGATGATGTTATGTATGTTATGGCCTGTTTTCTTTATGTCCCCTATTATGTATTATTTCGTGGCTTTACGTGGTGTGATTATGTTAATGAATGAAAAGTAATATATTAACGAAGCGAAAAATCTAAGATAATGAAAGTGGAACATAATGAATGAACGAATGAAAGTCTTGCAAGCAAAATATAAGGAGGTTCACAACTCCTTGAGAGTTGTCAGCTCAACTGTGTGTCATACAGCGTGCGATTTTGGCTGCCCCATGAGGGTTCAGACACAGGGGAATCAGTCTTGGTGACTGTTTCATACGTACGAAACGGGGACCTTGTCGCTAAACCCTAGATTAGTTGGCTTCATGCCCAAGAGGGGGGTTTAGTATATGACAGGACCTAGATAGAAGTGAAAGATAATGTAACGTGCGAAATGTACGAAACGTGCGATATGATCGAAATGAACGATGACGGAAGATAATAAATATTACCTTGATGTATGTATAATGCATGATCGCGAATGAAAGTATGAAAATGTTATAACGAATGAAAGGTAATATATATTTTTATAAAACTAGAACTCACTCAGCAACGCTGACTTTTATGCATTTTCAGTTGGCAGGTAATGGTTGCTGAGGATGGCACGGGGTGAAGCTACTTGGCAAAGATCTTTGGATGGCATCCATTTTGTGTAGTAACGATGTTTTTATGTAGTAATGAAACCAGACGACGATTTGTAATGTAGTAATGTTGTAAACAACAATTGTTAATATACAAAATGTTTTTGTTAAATTATTTCGCTGCAAATGTTTAATGGATTTTATGTGATTTTGAAATATTATGTGCGATGAATGTCCAACTGTGAGTGTCCCGGGAACGGGGCCTTACAAGTTGGTATCAGAGCCAAAGTTTAAGAGAATGGGTAAATTATTTCAAAAAAAAAAAAAAAAACCTAAACTTAAACTGAAAATGGGACAAATGGAAGGATGCCAGCCCAAGTAGCTACGTGCCATCAGGTATTTTCTTTAATGATTAACCGGTATTATGTGCGCATGCTATCTGCTTTATGTGCTTTTAGTAGATTTGGATACTGATGTAGTCAGGATAGGGAATGCTTGGGGTATGAAGAGTAAAGTAAGTGGCTAATCACAACTGGCCACTGTAATTAGTGACTTACTATACTTGACATAAACTGAGCTATTTTCTTGAATGACCGTGTTAGTGTTTGAATCTTATAGTGTGTTTAGAGGATGGCGGGAGGTAGATCTTCGAAAGCTTCTAGAGGTGAAGGTCGTGGTGGACATGGTGGTGGACGTGGTGTTGGACCGCGTGCCACAAGAGGTGGTGCTAAGGCTGCGGAAAGGGAACCTGAAGAGCCCGAGACTCATCACCAGGAAGGTGGTGATGAGAGTGCTAATCTGAGGGCCTCGGTGAAAAAGACTGTTGTTGAGGAAGTTCACCAGGTCATGCAGACGATCCTACTGTCTGTGGTAGTCGAAGTGATTAGAGCTGTAAGGGAGGATGAGAAAAAGGAGAAAGAGAAGACCGCGGGAGAAGCGGGGCAACAGGAGACTGAGACGGTTGATCCAAGTGATGAGGAGGAGGAAGAAGCGGTGCCAGGAACGGCTCGGGGTTGTAATTATGGGGCATTCCAGAGATGCAAGCCCCCGACTTTTGATGGCAATGGCAATGCTGCTGCTGCTCATCGATGGGTGAGAGAAATGGAAGCTGTGCTTGATATTAGCGAGTGCAGAGAGGACCGGGGGGTGAAGTTTGCTACCCACTCATTTGTGGACTCGGCTTTATGCTGGTGGGACAATATTGTCCAGGCCGAGGGTAGCAGGGTAATTGGAAAGATGAAGTGGGATGAACTGAAGAAGTTGGTGATTGAGGAGTTCTGTCTTTACAGGGAACTTGATAAGATTGAGAGAGAGTTCCTGCAGCTGGAGGCGGGAACCATGACGCACCAACAGTACACCACTAAGTTTAACGAGATGGCGCGGCTGGTGCCGGATCAGGTGACATCTGTGTCACGAAAGATAAAGAGGTACATCTAGGGTTTGCCGGCGGATATTCGCAGGCACATGATCGCCGCCCGGCCGAGCACGTTTAGGTCGGTGGTTGATCTGTCGGGAAGGTTGTATGATGAACGGGAGGTGGCAGTGGTTGAAGTGAGCAAGAAGGGTGGTGGTAGTGATCGAAACTGGAATGGGAAGCGGTTTGGGCGCGGTGGTGTCACTCCAAACAACAAAGTTGCCAGGATGGATGACCGGCGTGTAGCCACACCCGGGGCAGGAGCAAGAAGGTGTGGTAAATGCAGAAGGGAGCATACGGGGGAGTGCAGATGGGGATCGAACATCTGCTTCAAGTGTGGGAAGCCCGGTCACATGGCTCGGGAGTGCGGGGTTGCAAGATGTTATAACTGTGGTGAAGAGGGCCATTTGAGTAAGGACTGCAAGAAGCCGAGGGCTGAGAGTTTTGGGGCAAAAAAGAAGGCTGGGAGTGAAGGGTAGAAGGCGAGCGCCAGAGCTTTCACGATGGCCAGGGAGGAGGCTAGGACGGACCCCGATGTTGTGTCAGGTACGTTTCTAGTAAACCAAACTCTTGCTTCTGTGTTATTTGATTCTGGTACTAGTAGGAGTTTTATTTCTACTGCTTTCTGTGCTAATTTGCCCGTTAGAAGTAGAAGTTTTGATAAGCCATTCGATGTAGAAACTGCCATAGGTAAGTCTACCAGGATTTCTAATCTGATAGAAGGCTGTGACATAGAACTAGAAGGTCATAGGTTTCCTGCTAGACTGTTTGTGATGACCTTAGGCGGGTTTGATGTAGTCCTAGGGATGGACTGGTTAGCGGCCTATGAAGCGAATATTGTATGTCGCAAGAAGATGATCCGACTGACAGCGCTTGACGGGAGTTCGTTGAAGTCTACGGTGATCGAGTTACTACGGTTCCGAAGGTAATTTCGATGGCGGTGGCGGGGAAGTGCATGAGGCGTGGATGTAGTGCATACCTGGCTTATGTGAAGGATGTTGACACGTCAATACCACAATTATCCGACGTACCGGTTGTGTGTGACTTTCCTGATGTGTTTCCAGAAGATTTACCTGGTGTGCCACCGGACCGTGAGATCAAGTTCCAGATTGATTTGATACCCAGTGCTCAGCCTGTTGCTAAGGCACCGTACCGATTGGCTCCAACAGAGATGAAGGAACTGATGGTTCAATTGCAAGAACTGTTGGATAAAGGGTTCATTCGACCGAGTATCTCTCCCTGGGGTGCTCCGGTCTTGTTTGTAAAGAAGAAAGACGGTAGCATGAGGATGTGCATCGACTACCGCGAGTTAAATAAGTTGACAGTGAAGAACCGATATCCATTACCAAGAATCGACGACTTGTTTGATCAGCTGCAAGGTGCCAGTTGGTTTTCGAGAATAGATCTTCGATCGGGTTATCATCAGCTCAAGGTAAAGGAGCAGGATATTCCTAAAACAGCTTTTCGCACGTGTTATGGACACTACGAGTTTCTCGTTATGTCTTTTGGTTTAACCAACACGCCAGCTGCTTTTATGGATTTGATGAATCGAGTGTTCCGGCCGATGTTAGATAAATCGGTGATTGTGTTTATCGATGATATCCTGATTTATTCGAGGAGCGAGGAGGAGCATGCCGGTCACATTCGGGAAGTGTTAGAGACGCTTAGAAGGGAGAAGTTGTATGCCAAGTTCTCCAAGTGCGCGTTTTGGTTGCGCGAAGTTCAGTTTTTGGGTCACATGGTGAATCCCGATGGGATTATGGTCGACCAGGCTATATTAGAAGCTGTGATGCAATGGAAGTCTCCAAAGATGCCATCCGAGATTCGTAGTTTCTTGGGATTGGCGGGATATTATAGGAGATTCATCCAAGACTTCTCCAAGATAGCATCTCCGTTGACTTAGTTGACCCGTAAGGACGTGAAATTTGTATGGGGTCAGGAGCAAGAAAAGGCTTTTGAGGAGTTGAAAGCGAGGTTGACGCAAGCTCCAGTCTTATCATTACCCGAAGGAAGCGAAGATTTGGTGGTTTATTCAGATGCTTCATATTTAGGGTTGGGTTGCGTGTTGATGCAGCGAGGGAAGGTTATAGCCTAGGCATCCCGACAGCTGAAAGTTTATGAGGTTAATTACCCTACTCATGACTTGGAGTTGGCGGCTGTGGTTTTTGCATTGAAGATTTGGAGGCACTACTTGTATGGGACGAAGTGCACTATCTTCACCGACCACAAGAGCTTGAAGTACTTCTTCTAGCAGAAGGATTTGAATATGAGGCAGAGGCGATGGTTGGAGCGAATTAAGGATTATGATTGCGAGATCCATTACCATCCAGGCAAAGCCAACGTAGTGCCGGACGCCCTTAGCCGAAAGGTGAGACCTGAACCGATCCCGGTGAAGGCTTACCAATTGGTTATGACCTCCGATGTTATGAAGCAGGTCAAGGAGTTTCAAGATGAGGCGTTGAAAAAAGAACGCCTTCACTCGGAAAGGATGAGGGGTCTAGTCACGGAATTGGGTGAAAACACTCTCGGTGTTAGAACCCGATTTGGGCGAATGTGGATTCCTCGTTATGGAGATTTACGTGGAAAGATCATGGATGAAGCTCATAAGACTCGATACTCCATTCATCCCGGTGCTACAAGATGTATCATGATATGTAGAAGGATTATTGGTAGCCTGGTATGAAGCGCGACGTGACGGAGTACATGAGTAAGTGCCTTACTTGCCTACAAGTGAAGGCGGAGCATCAGAAGCCATACTGGAAGATCCAACCTTTGGATATACCCGAGTGGATGTGGGAGCATATCACCATGGATTTTATTACGAAGCTGCCGCGAACGGCAAGGGGATATGATGCCATATGGGTGATAGTCGACCGTTTGACGAAGAGTGCTCACTTCCTGCCGATCCGTGAAACGTATTCATCCGAGAGGTTAGCGGATCTGTTCATCAAGGAGATTGTGACTCGTCATAGTATACCGGTGTCTATTGTGTCTGACCGTGACACCCGGTTTACATCCATGTTTTGGAAGAGATTCCACGATGCGATGGGGACGATGTTACATATCAGTACGGCTTATCATACTCAAACGGATGGTCAATCAGAAAGAACAATTCAGACGCTTGAGGATATGCTTCGGGCATGCATCATTGACTTCGGAGGAAGTTGAGACGAACACTTACCGTTAGCTGAATTATCATACAACAAAAGTTATCATGCCAGTATTGGTATGCCACCCTACGAGATGCTGTACGGTAGGAGGTGTAGGATGCCCGTATGTTGGGGTGACATTGGTCAGAAGGAATTAGGGAGCATTGAGGTGATCAAGGCTACGACTGAGAAACTAGAAAAGATCAAAGCCTTTATGAAGGCAGCCAAAGATAGGCAAAAGTCGTATGCCGATAAGAGACGTAGACCTATTGAATTCAAGGTGGGTGATAGAGTTATGTTGAAGGTTTCACCTTGGAAGGGTATCATTCGGTTTAGAAAGCGGGGCAAGTTGAGCCCGAGGTATATAGGGCCTTTCCGAATCATTGCTCGAGTAGGAGAGGTGGCCTATAGATTGGAGTTTCCCGACGAGTTAAGTGGAATTCACCCGACATTCCATGTATCTCATTTGAGAAAGTGCCTTGCTAATGAAGACATGGTGGTACCACTGGAGGACATTGAGGTTGACGAACTGCTTAATTATGTGGAGCAACCGGTGGCTATCAATGACAGGAAAGAGAAAAGGCTAAGGAATAAAGTGGTTCCCTTGGTGCGAGTACAGTGGAAACATAGAAAGGGATCCGAGTCTACATGGGAACCTGAGGAGGGGATGAGACAGCATTATCCTCAGCTAATCGAGGAGTGACAGGTTTTGGGGACGAAACCTATATAAGGGGGGTGGAGAACACCAGGAAATTTTAAAGAAAGAGAAAAGTGAAGAAATGGAAAGAAAAACAAAATAACCCAAGTTGAGGGGTTAAAATGGTACAAGGGACAAAGTTTTATATTAATATGTTTAAAAAGGTGGTCATGGCCGCCCATGACCACTGTACCAACTTTCATTTGGATTTTTAGAGAGAGAAAGAGCAGAATTCTTTCGGTTCTAGAGAGAGGAAGAAGAAGAAGTCAAAATTCAGGTTAGTTTTCTGATTATTAGGGTGTTTTTGGCTGATTTTCAGCCTTTGGGTATGTGCTTATGTGTTTGTGTGTGCTCGGTTGTGTGTTTTGATGTTTTTAGGTGTTTGAGCTCATAAGCATTCGGGTTTGAAGGAAGTCTTACTCGGAAGTTGCAAGAGGTGAGTTCTAGATCCCCGTTTTTAAACGTTTTAACTAATTTTGGGGCTGGAAATGCATGTTTAAACGCTTTTATAAAATTTGGGTGTGTACCTGTATGTATGTGTATGTGCCCTGTTGGGAGGGTGTATATGTGGGAAAATTTTGATCATGTTCATGATGTTATGCTTGTTGATGCTTAGTATGCTCGAAACTAGGCTAAAACAAGTTAGATTGATGATTGGAGGTCTGAAAGTGGAGTGAGTTAGAAACAGTTGGCCATGCGCCTAAGTGCTCATGCGCCTGGGATCATCCGCCTAAACAGTACCTAAACGCCCAATGTTCATGCGTACAAATAGTGCCCATGCGCCTAGGATTATGCCCAGGAGCCTAAGTGTGCCCGTACGCCCAACTGCTAGAACGTCTAAGTTCCCAAGCGCCTAAATCAGGCTCATGCCCCTGCATAGTACCCATGCGCCCAGAAATCTGCCCATGCGCGTAAGTAAAGCTCGTGCGCCCGAATAGTGCCCATGCGCCTGTGTCGCCCATGCGCCTAAGTATTCATGCGCCCGTATGATGCTCGTGCGCCTGCATAGTGCTCATGCGACTAAAAACTTAGAAAATTTTCTGAAATTTTCATGAAAGAAGGACTTTTAGGCTATGACTTGGGATGTTTTCGGAGATGATATGTGATGATTATATGATGATGTTATGTATGTTATGGCCTGTTTTCTTTATGTCCCCTATTATGTATTATTTTGTGGCTTTACGTGGTGTGATTATGTTAATGAATAAAAAGTATTATCTTAACGAAGCGAAAGATCTAAGATAATGAAAGTGGAACATAATGAATGAACGAATGAAAGTCTTGCAAGCAAAATGTAAGGAGATTCACAACTCCTTGAGAGTTGTCAGCTCAACTGTGTGTCATACAACGTGCGATCTTGGCTGTCCCATGAGGGTTCACACACAGGGGAATCAGTCTTGGTGACTGTTTCATACTTACGAAACGGGGTCCTTGTCGCTAAACCCTACATTAGTTGGCTTCGTGCCCAAGAGGGGGGTTTAGTATATAACAGGAGCTAGATAGAAGTGAAAGATAATGTAACGTGCGATATGATCGAAATAAACGATGACGGAAGATAATAAATATTACCTTGATGTATGTATAATGCATGATCGTGAATGAAAGTATGAAAAGGTTATAATGAATGAAAGGTAATATATATTTTTATAAAACTAGAACTCACCCAGCAACGCTGACTTTTATGCATTTGCAGTTGGTAGGTAATGGTTGCTGAGGATGGCACGGGGTGAAGCTACTTGGCAAAGATCTTTGGATGGCATCCATTTTGTGTAGTAACGATGTTTTTGTGTAGTAATGAAACCAAACGACGATTTGTAATGTATTAATGTTGTAAACAGCAATTGTTAATATCTGAAATGTTTTTGTTAAATTATTCCGTTGCAAATGTTTAATAAATTTTATGTGATTTTGAAATATTATGTGCGATGAATATCCAACTGTGAGTGTCCCGGGAACGGGGCCTTACATTTATAAAAAAACATTTGTAAATGTGAAATACGACCTTGTAGAGCCGTTTTTTACTACTGATCTATTGTGTGTTTCAGGATGCCGCATGGGTTTTTTTTTCTTGATTGATTGGTTTTGCATCGGCTCAAACCTACTGGTATGTGTCTCATTTCATGAAAGATCATTTGTAAATTTACAGTTTATTATGTATGTCTAGGTACCATGTGCAAAAGAAGCACTTCAGTGCTTATAGTAACCTTTATTATTGTTAAACTTTGTATATGAAATCAATACCAATCATCAGATGGCATTCCGCTCAAGGTAATAGTATCAGTTAAGAACCTGATGTTTACTTTAAAAGTCATATCTTTATAGTTATGTCTTTATCTCTTTATTAATGTTTACTTGTGTGTGTGTATATATATATATATATGTATATATATATATATTCCGATGATTCTAAATCGATCAAATGTGATAAATGGCTCGATTTTGCATTGATGTTCTTTCTTTCCAAATTCCAACAAGTATGAATAATTTTACTAATTTTACGCCTTTAATTTCTCCTTTATGTGCAAAGATATATATTTGATCTAACTATGTTGTTTGAATTTTCTTTGGAGCATTGATATATTTTTTCCTTTTCTTCTACAAGGTAACAATAATGTCCTACTATTATGTATGCACTAATTTGTTTTGATTACTCTTTGTGGGGTTCTTTGTTATTTTTTTGTATTACTTGTAGTATTGGGTTAGATGAGTACTTGAGTTTGTGAGTGTATGTAGGTGATGTTGACAGCACTCAAGCGCATAACATCATCACATTATATATCATGTGGTTATTATAAAATTAAATCATTTGCTTTCTAGGTCCATTTTTTGTAATTATATCGGTTGCATATGGTTAATTATTCATTTTAGACAACTTTTTTTTGCAGATGTCTTAACACTTCATCGAAGAACTATGATTAACCGGTAGGTTTCGCCTCTTTTCTCCATTCCAAATGGTTAGGTAGCACGTAGTGGAACCAGGGAGGATGGGGAATACTCAGCCCCAGGATTTAACAATCTGGTTAATTATTGTTTTGAATGTAAATATCAATCGGGACATTTACTTAACAATTTTGCCTCATATTTTTGTTGTAGACTTCAGATATTTTGGTGAAGTATTGACTATCCCTTTGGCATAGCTACAAAGAGCGCAAACTCTAAAAGTTGCCTTTTTTAATTGCCCTTAAAGTTAAAGTATTATGTTATAACCGATCTTTTAATTTATGCAATATCTTTTTTAACATATACTAACTTTTTTAGCGGCAGGTTGGTGGTTACTTGTTAGTATCAACTAGGCCAAGGTTTGAATGTTGGACTTCCAAGAAATGCAAAACCACCCACCTTTCCCTTTACCACTAAAAAAAGAGATCAGTTTTTAACATATACTAATTGATATGTGGTTATGCATGCTATTAGATTGTCAAGGCAAAACACATCAAAAGATGTTATCAATGACCTTAAGATCAAAGAAAGTGTAGCAACTAAACTTCTTTTGATTTATAGTTTTCATATCCTTTTTAGATTGGTATTGTTCGTTCAATTTTTTTTCTTTAAGAATATATAAAGTGTTTTGGTTTAGTAAGCTTTGAGTTTAAAGTTTGTTATGATTTTGATTGTGTTTACAACAAAGAAACATTTTCTTCTTGATGGCTTGCAAGTACTTTGATAACAAATTGTGACAAGTAAGCATATCAGATACTTGTACTCAACTTGTAACTTTGTTAAAACTAAGCAAGTGCCATCATTTGATGCAATATACTTTTATACATCTTTTATTTTTAACTTAAATTTTTTCAACCCGTGTAACACACGAGATGTTAGGCTAGTTAAATATAAATAAAACTATAAAACTATAAAACTATAAAACGTAAATTAAAATTGAAAAAGAATGCAACTCATAATAATTTTCTAATCATTGTATTATAAAGGAGGTTGTGTATAAAAGATGCCAGAAATTATTCTAATCGATAGCCTAATTAAATGGCACATCTCCAATGTTACAAACTACTCCATTGTTACAAGTTAATGTCCAATTTGATTCCACTTAGTTCGGTTTTATTAAAGTAAAACATTTGTTAGATATTTTAGTGTAATTGGATTGACTAGTTGAACAATTTAATCATAATACATGTCAAACAAGTCACGAGGTGCAGAGTACACACAGGTTTGAGTTTATTGTGATTTTCAATATTAGAACCTCTTTAGGGGTGTCACACCCCAACCAGCAGAGAATTATGTCAGGACGTGTAGATTGTCCAAAACACGTGGCACTATTAATGTGATAATTTATTTAATCTTTCCAATTACATAAGTCTTACAACAAAGGCATAAATTGTTTAAACAAACATAACATAAATTAAAGTTTGATTTATTAACTAAGTCCATAAACATTCTAAGTGTCATAAACTTGTAGGTATCTTAAACGGTATTTCCTGCGACATGTATAAAATAAAGGTCAACTAGCAACTTGGTGAATAAACATAGGTTTTGTTACATATACTAGATTTAAAACATGATTCAAGAGTCAAATTATGAATTCAAGCAAGTATGACTAAACTAAATGCATTGATCAAACCTTTGTTGACAATTGTCTCTAACCAACGAATTAGACTAAAAATATTGGTTACGATACTCAAATTCCATCTACAACGACTCATTCGGGTGAGTGTCAAACTAATAACGCTATCATTATTACCTTAGGCTTTAGAAAGTTGATGATTACATGCTAGCAAGTAAATATGCAAGATTGACCACAACATGAAATATTAATCTAATAAGTTTATCATAAAAACATAGAATACAGACAAAACTTAATCAAATCGTATGATTTTCAAGAAATATTTAGAATTAAATATGTATACATGTCACATCCCAAAAACATAAAAGGAAAAATGGACTATGAATACTCACATTGAGTTCTTGAGTATCAGTTGGACTTATGACTTGATTAATAAATATGGTAAAGCCCTCAATTAGAATGGTTATATGTATTAGAACTTTTGTTTAAGGTTATGGTTAAGAGTATTAACCATAGTAATAAATGAATCAAAAGCAATGGAAATGAAAAGTTGATGCAAGATCAAAACAGATTTGTACACATTGATTATTACAGTTTCGTATGATTATTAAAAATATCAAAACTTAAGTAAAACTTCTTAAAATTTCCGGTCTACTATTTTAAGATGTCAAGAACATTTTCTGTTTTTAGAAGTTTTTCAAATTCGGATCATAGTCTAATAAAAACAGCGGTGCAAAAGCAGAAGGTGCAAATATACGCACTTACTTTGTAGAGCTTGTTGCGGAGTTGTCCGATAGAATTAGAAGTTGTGTGAATTATGGTTGGAAAGATAACTCAATGAACTTGTTCATGGAATCTGATTTTTGAAATTTTTGATTCATTATGCCAAGTTATGTTCGTTTGAAGTTGTAAGAGATTCTGTCCAAAATCAACGATAGCACTTATGTGAACCTTTTAGGGTTTATAAATAGCAAGCGTGTATAATAAATCATGTTGAGCGTATATATAAGATCAGAGAGTTTTATTTGAAGAAAAACATGATAAGTTTGATTATAAATTTTCTTAGAATTATTTAGAAATTGAACGAATAATAACACTAATATTTTATATACGGTTGCTACATTAAGTACGAAGAATGGACTTAAAACTTTAAACATTAAATACAGGGTTGGGGTTAAAAGTTTTTTGAGATTTTATAGAGGGTGAAGAAAAACTTTTTTGTAAGTTGAGAAGAAGAGTTGGTGCAAAAAAGTGATGAGAAAAATGTTAGTATTGTTAGGTAGGGAAATGACGGTTATGAATAAAGAGATTTTATGTGTATAATTAAGATTGGTGGTTGTGGATGAGTTATAAATGAGTCAAAGGTGAGGTAGTTTTGGTCTTTCAAATTTTATAAAAATAATGGAATGTTTATAAAATTAATTTTTATAAAAAGTTTGTATTAAAGTTGTTAAATTATAGATTTTTCTAGAGGATTTTAAATACTTTAAAATAGTTAGTATTTTTTTTATACAAGTATAATAATTATAAGATTTTATATTATGATTAAAAATCTTTATAAAACTAAAGATGGGAGTCCATAAAAGTTTAGATTTATTATGTATGTGCACAAAAAAGCACTTGTGTACTTCTTAGAATTTAAGAATTTTAATAATAAAATAAACTCTAGAATTTTTATAAATATGTAAGAACTTCATGATATTACTAATTTAGGCTTCCAATCACCATCATCAAGTCATATGAGTAGTGCTTATTTAAATGTTAAGGCATACGTTGTCATGCTAGTGACACAAGTAAAGTTATAAAGCAAAGATTAGTCATACTAACGAATGTGGTTATTATAAAAACTCGTGTATAGCATGCATAAGATTATGAGTTACTATGTATAATAATATGTATGATAAAATAAACAATATAACATAAAATTCCAAATGTTTTATTGCATAAACAATAAATGAAAATGGATCGGGTTACAAATATATTCCAAATGTGTCGGGGGTTACAGTCTCCCTTACTTTAGGTAATTTTGTCCTGAAATTTGTTAGGTGGTGGCGATATGATGCAAAGAGATGTGGATACTTTGTTTTCATTTGGTCTTCGCGTTCACAAGTAAATTCTGGTCCACGCTTAGACTTCCATCGAACCTTCACTATCGGTATACAACTACGCTTAAGTTGTTTCACTTCACGATCTATGATCTCCACGGGCTTATCTATAAAGTGCATAGACTCATCAATGTGCACTTTATCGAGAGGAATATGGAGGTTTTCATCGGATAAGCATTTTTTGAGGTTGGATGCTTGAAATATTGGATGGAGATCGTAGAGGTCTTGAGGTAGCACTAACTTGTAAGCCACTTTCCTAATCCATTCAAGAACTTTGAATGTCTACATAACGAGGTGCTTGTTTCACTTTCTTTCCATAGCGTACTACTCCCTTCCAAGAGGATACATTAAGGAGTACTATGTCACACCCCCGCTTATAGCGGAAACACGAGGATGTAACGGACGGGATCGTCATAACATATTATTAATTAATAGAGATGCATTAAATGATGAAAAGTCAACATGTCATGACGTCATCCGACACAAATAGAGACTTGTGTCGCAGTTAGTCAATTCCACGACAAACATAGTCATACAGTCAAATGAAGTGTAAATCCCACAACCCGGGAGCAAGTAAACAAATCATGATGAACAGAGATAAATCCAACAAAAACATAATGTCATAAACACCAAGGACAGGCTCTAAATGCAATCATAAGGTCATCACTAAGGCAGCATCCCTAGTTATCCTCAATGGTTGTTACCTGAAAAGATATGCTCAAAAGGTCAACATATTGTTGGTGAGTTCGCAGGTTTAAGTAGTAAATATAATTGATGCTGTGTAATAGTTTTGTAGGACATAGTGTAAACAGTTATAAGCAAGTAATATCACATGTAAACATGAGCATCACAACTAAACCTACGACGTACACACAGATCTTGTCGTAGGGCCTGTTCCTGGCCACTGTTAGTCCCAACTAGTATACTAACAAACAAGGGTAGGGGTGTCAGCCTAATAGTACTATCAATATATGTCCGTCGGTTCCACACCGGAATTAAATAGTTGTGAATAAAGAACCACATAGTAACTCATGCATGTACTAGATATATACTTACAAAACAGTAAACACAACGGTCCCAAGAATAAATGAGTTCACAGCGTAAAAAGGGTGAGCATACTTTTCCTCCAAATTTGTAAACAATTGAAATGAAAACGGGGCCGCGAAACTCACCTTGAAATGTGATGAAATAAAGCGAACAAAGGCTACTAAAGGCGCGAACAACAAACGATCAAACACCTATAATTAGTTATAATTAGGTTTTTAAACGCGTTCAATGAGAATAGATAGATTCGGTCAGTTTCGGATTGGTTCGGGTTCGACGCGCGACACGTACACCATATATAAATATCATTCATACGTTACAACACACTATATAACACTAGTAGTAACAATATTAACAATAACCATAATGGTAATAATAATAATAATAATTGAAAAAAATAATAATAATAATAATAATAACAACAATGATACAAATATAATTCTAATAGAGCTAATAATAGATAAAATAATAATGATAATAATAATATTAATGATGAAGCAAAATTCCATATATTCCCGAGTTATGCACTCTCCATACTAAGTGTATATATGCCAACCCCACTCGCTTTCATACACGCACTCAATTATACATACACATACCAATATATATATATATATATATATATATATATATATATATATATATATATATATATATATATATATAGCATCACCCACACACGACTATACATCTCACAATCCAAACACACACGAACACACGCAATTCACTCTCTGTTTTTTTAGAACATATATTCAACACAAACAACACACTCACACGCACCACATACACAACACAACTACAAAACACACACACTCGTACACACCTTGAAACACACACACACGATGAATGAACACACACACACACCCCACGGTTACACACACACACCCCACACACACGTACACACATATATATACGCACACACACACATCCTGCACACACACCTCACGCACACAACTTCACGCACACACCCTGCACACACCACACACACCACACACACACTGCACACACACTACACACACCATAACACACACATTATAAGCATACACACACTTCACACATCACGGTTACAAACATACACCCCAACACACACCGAAACTCACACCTTATGTATATATACATACTTAACACACGCACGCAGCCTCATACACGCACGCAGCACACACACACACGGCATATACACATACGCAGACATATATACGAACTTATACACACAAACAACACATATAAACACCCACCACAGCAGCTGAAGGCTGCTGTGTGGTGCTTCTTGTCCATATATACATACATCCAAGCGAAACACACATATATATATACACACGGTTAAATACACAGGCGCATACATACACACGAAACCAACCGAACCGAAGAATACTGAACCGAACATCACAAAACGGAGCGAAACAAGGTCTAACTGAGTCGGGTACTTGCAACGAGGATGATCGGTGAGACGGCGGCAAACGACGGCGATCGGTGGTGCAGCAGCAAAGGCTTCACAGTGGGCGCACAGCTCGGAATCTCACGGTGGGCACACGGCGGGGGTTGTAGGGCTTCGGCCGAGAAAGACAAAAATTATATATATATATTATTGAGTTTTACATTTAGGACCCTCAACTTTCATTTAATTAATCTCTTAAGTTTAGTTAAATTACAATTTAAACCCTGGACTTTAATTATAATAATAATAACAATATTAATAATAATAATATTATTAATGATAATAATAATAATATTAATAATAAAAATAATAATACTACTAATAATTGTGAATAATAAAAATATTATTAATAATAATAATATTATTACCCATAATTTAATTAATAGTGATTAATAAAAGATTTAAATATAATTGTGTTTAATTACCGTATTATAAGATTAATGCCGGCGCGCACAACGATAAGATCAAGGTTCGGTTCGAAAATGAGTAAATTACACAAGGATAATAAATGCACAAAGAAAGATAACGAGTTCGAGTCAATTAACGGACCTTGTAGTGACGGATGTCACAGTATCCCCCAGTTGAGAGAATTTCATCCCGAAATTCAGCTGGAGTTAGATCCTGAAGCTCTATCCGCGAACAGATGCGGATATTTAGATTTCATGGTCTTCCCATTCCCACGTAAACTCAGGCCCTCGCTTAGAGTTCCATCTCACTCTGACAATTGGAATCTTGCTGCGCTTCAATTGCTTCACTTCTCGGTCCATTATTTCTATTGGTTCTTCCACAAAATGTAGTTTCTCGTCAATCTTGATTTCCTCAATTGGCACATGAAGGGATCCATCGGCTAAACATTTCTTAAGGTTCGATACATGAAATGTATCATGTACGCCACTAAGCTCTTAAGGTAACCTTAATCGATACGCTACAGGACCGATTCTTTCTGTGATCTCCCATGGCCCCACGTACCTTGGAGCTAATTTCCCTTTCTTTTCAAACCGTATGATTCCCTTCCAAGGAGAAACTTTCAATGATACTCGATCACCCACACTAAACTCTAGAGGTTTTCGCCGATTATCAGCGTAACTTTTCTGATGGTCTCGAGCTGCCATAAGCCTATCTTTGATTTGAAATATCTTATCAGTCGTTTCTGGATAATCTCCGGGCCTGTCAATTGACTTTCACCTACCACCACCCAACACACTGGAGACCTACTCTTCCTTCCATACAATGCCTCAAACGGAGCACATCCAATGCTCGTATGATAACTATTGTTATAAGAGAATTCGATCAATGGTAAGTGAGTATCCTAACTCCCACCAAAGTCAATCACACATGCCCTAAGAATGTCTTCTAAGGTTTGTATCGTACGCTCACTTCGACCATCCGTTTGTTGATGATAGGCAGTACTTAAGTCCAATCGGGTGCCCATTGCCTTCTGTAGAGTCTGCCAAAATCGCGATGTGAATCGACTGTTCCGATCTGATATAATTGACACAGGTACCCCATGCCTAGCCACGATCTCATTTACATATAATCTTGCTAACTTTTCCATCTTATAATCCTCACGAATCGGCAAGAAATGAGCGGATTTTGTCATACGATCCACGATAACCCAAATCGAATCGTGCCCACTACTTGTTCTAGGCAACTTAGTGATGAAGTGCATCGCTATATTTTCCCATTTCCATTCGGGAATTTTCAGTTGTTGCAACAGACCTGATGGTTTCTGATGTTTGGCTTTGACTTTTGAACAAGTCAGACATTCACCTACATACGTCACAATGTCCTTCTTCATACCTGGCCACCAATACAACACTTTAAGATCTTGGTACATCTTGTCTGCACCAGGATGAACGGAATACTTGGACTTGTGCGCTTCGTTCATAACTAGGGTTCGAACATCACCCCACTTAGGTACCCATATACGATCCATAAAGTACCGCACACCATCTTCCTTACAGTTCATCTGTTTGTCTAACCCTCGAAACTCCTCACTAGCGATATTCTCCTCCTTCAAGGCTTCGCCCTGCGCCATCAGGATTTGCGTTTTCAGATTCGATTGAATGGTCATTCCCAACGCTCGCGCACGTAAGGGTTTAACGCGTTCCTTCCTACTCAAGGCATCAGCCACTACATTTGCCTTTCCAGGATGATATCGAATCTCACAGTCATAATCACTTAGAAGTTCCACCCATCGTCTTTGGAGCATATTCAGTTCCTTTTGATCAAAGATGTGTTGAAGACTTTTATGATCAATGTAGATAACGCACTTGGTCCCATACAGATAATGCCGCCATATCTTAAGTGCAAACACCACTGCGCCTAATTCCATATCATGTGTCGTATAATTCTTTTCGTGAACCTTAAGTTGACGTGAGGCGTAGGCAATCACCTTATCTTTTTGCATAAGCACGCATCCCAGTCCTTGATGTGATGCATCGCAGAACACCACAAGGTCGTTGGATCCATAAGGAAGGGTCAGTATTGGTGCGTTACATAACCTTTCCTTCAACGTCTGAAAGGCCTCTTCTTGTTTATGACCCCAATCAAACTTCTTATCCTTCTGTGTTAACATTGTCAACGGCTGAGCGATCTTGGAGAAGTTTGCAATGAATCGTCGATAGTAACCAGCCAATCCTAAGAATTGTCGTATCTCTGAAGGCGTCTTAGGAGCGTCCCATTTTTTAACTGCTTCAATCTTTCCAGGATCAACGTGGATTCCCTTCTCATTAACCACGTGTCCTAAAAACTTCACCTCTCGTAACCAAAATTCAACTTTGAGAACTTAGCGTAAAGTTTCTCTTCCATTAATAATTTGAGTATCACTAGTAGGTGCTGTTCATGGTCTTCCTTCGATCGAGAATAGATGAGAATATCATCTATAAACACGATTACAAACTTATCCAAATAGGGTTTGCATACCCGGTTCATCAGATCCATGAACACTGCTGGAGTTTTGGTCAGTCCAAACGGCATGACTAAGAACTCGTAATGTCCATACCGAGTTCTAAACGCTGTCTTTGGTATATCCTCTTCATGAACCCGCAATTGGTGATAACCCGATCGAAGATCGATCTTAGAGAAATACGAAGCTCCCTATAATTGGTCAAATAGATCATCGATCCTGGGAAGTGGATATCGATTTTTCACAGTCAACTTATTCAACTCACGATAATCTATGCACATTCGGAACGTTCCATCCTCCTTCTTAACAAACAATATCGGTGCTCCCCATGGCGAGTGAGTTGGTCGTATGAAACCCTTATCTAACAACTCTTGTAGTTGACTCGATAATTCTTGCATTTTTGATGGTGCTAACCGATATGGCGTCTTTGCTACAGGTTTCGCTCCAGGAATCAAATCTATACGGAATTCTACTTGTCGAGGAGGGGGCAAACCGGACAAATCGTCAGGGAATACTTCCGGAAAGTCTTGCACCACCGGAATGTCCTCCCGTTTCCCTTCCTCTGGTTTCTTTTCCACTACATGCGCTAAGAACGCATAGCATTGCTTCTGTAGGTATCGGCGAGTCTTCATACAAGAGATGATCCTTGGATTTCTTCCTGGTTATTATCCTTGAATCTTGAGCACATCGCCATTAGGCATAGGAATTTGCACCACCTTCTCTCGGCAAACAATTTCAGTTCCACATTTCGACAACAAATCCATTCCCACTACTACGTCGAAGCTACCCAATTCAAAAGGTATTAAATCTATGTCAAAGGCATGGTCCTCTAATGTAATCATGCACCCTCTAATTATCTCACTAGCTCTCACAAATTTACCATTTGCCATTTCTATTGAATAGCTAGTCTCTAAACAACTAGGGTTCAAACCAAGCACAAGTGCAAATTCAGAGAACACAAAACTATTATCAGCCCCGGTATCAAATAATACGGATGCAAAATGATTATTGAGAAGGTATGTACCCGTAACAACATTCGGGTCCTGACGCACGTCATTTGCACCAATTACAAATGCACGTCCTCGGGCAGCATTCCCTTGATTCCCCTGTCCTTGGTTACTAGCTATTGCCATCACTTGGTTTTGATTATTCCCTTACTGACCCGGTGCCCGATTCAGTCTGGGGCACACATTCCGATAATGATCCGGGCTTCCACACTCATAGCAAACCCAGGCGTTTCCTGTCGGATTAATTGCATTAATCGGTGCAACCAAGCTGGGCGCCACCCTACAATCTTTGGCAAAATGTCCCGGGCGCCTACAGTTCATGCACACCCGGCACTGCGTCACTGGCGGATGATGATAATTACACTTCCCACACTTAGGATGTGGCCCAACATAGTCCTTTCTTTCTTGGTTCACCGCCACAAAGCTTTTTGTCACCTTTGCCTTTTTATCAAACCTTCCCCCTGCTTGTCTGCTCTATTCCCCATTGTCCCTTCTTTTCTCACCACCTTTACCTAATACTCCAGTTATTACCATTTCATCAGTTAGGGTGCCCGCCTTCAAGATCGCACTCTGAATAGTCGGGGGTGCCACAGCGGTCACCATACCACGTATTTGTGGTACCAAACCCCAGATGTAACGCTCAATCCGCTTTGATTCAGGTGTCACCAGGTGTGGCACCAACCTTGCAAATTCATGAAATCGGTCGGTATAAGCTGCATGACCCGACCCTACCATCGAATGGTTCCAGAATTCGTGTTCCAATTTTTGCATTTCGTTCATAGGACAGTACTTTAAGTTGCCAAAGCTTTAAATTCCACCCAAGTCATGGCCATTGCTGCCTACCTACCTCGAGCCTGAACTTGGGTGTTCCACCATGTTAGCGCCTTCCCCACCAGTGAATAGGTAGCATACTTCACTTTCTGATTTTCAGAACAGTTGCTGATGTCCATCATAGATTCCATCTTCTCAATCCAACGGGTCAAAGCAATGGCTCCACCTTTTCTATCAAACTCCTTTGGTTTACAAGTCATGAACTCCTTGTAAGTGCAACCAACCCTACCCCTAATACCATTTCCAGCAACATGTTCATTACCCTCATTCTCAATACCTGTCAACACATCATCGCCATTCGCTCCTTCTTCACCTCCATGATCACCGTGGTTCTCTTCATTCCCATTACCATTCCCGTTTCCTCCGCCCATACTGCCTCCATTGTCTAAGATATTGTTACTCACTTGTGTAATAATAGTAGGGATTAATTCAGCTAGCTGTTGGGCAATGATAGCGGCAATGTCGGGATTTCCAGCTCCTTGGTTGTTACCAGCTGGACCGCCTTCATTTCCTCCATCGGGTGCTTTACCCCTACCACCAGCACCTCTCCCTCTACCTCTGCCCCTTGGGGCAGCACCACCATGACTGACACTGCGGGTAATCCTTCTGGGCGACATTTTTTTAATCAACATAGACAATACGTAAGTTTCAGCAATATTAGGTTTTATCACAGTTCAATCACTCTCAGAAAGCACATCATTGCAAAACATATATATTCCACGAGACAATACCACAAACCAAAACATGCAAATGCCCATAGTCTAACAGAGTGTAAATATGAAATACAAAATAACTAAAATAAGTCTCTTCCAATCTCCATTTCTCGACCAGTGCTTGTGCAACATCAATCCCGTTCGTCGTCACTGCTAGAGGAACTAGAGGGGCTCGCGGGTAGGTCGGGGTAGTCACCCCACAGACTGACCTCGTCGGCCGGCACTCGGAACCTAATACGAGTGGCGGAGAACACCCTCTTCCTAGCCGTCCTCAACAGCACCGGTCCTACGTCATTTGGCTGATACGGTCCCCTAGGGTAGCCAGGTACCCAGGGTCCCGCCTCAGGGGCGTACTTCACGATCGCCGGTTTAGCAGGCATCTAAGGAGCAGTTGGGGCGACAGGAGCACTTGGTGCAGCAAGAACCTCAGGTGCAACAGGACCAGATGGTGTAGCTCGAATAGCAGGCAACCCTAGCACAACATGGTTACCTAACTCCTTCTCATCAGATGTCTCCAATATCGACTCCTCGGGGTCGGACTCCGTATCTGATGATGTGGATAGCATGTGATCCGAGAGAACCTCCTTGGGTTCTGACTCTGAGTCAGACAAAACAACACGAGGCGCGGCGGGAACGGAAGGTCCAGTGAAAAACATCTTATAAGGAAAAGGTATAAGTACTTTTACTCAAGTGAAGCAGATCGAGTAATAAAGAACAGATAGATAGAATAGGAGGAACATACATGTAATATCAGGCTCACACAAAACCCTAGTATGCACTCTACATGAAGGTTCCTAGGTTATAGTCTAGGTCGAGTGATCCACCTAATTCTCTATAACCAATGGCTCTGATACCAATCTGTCACACCCCCGCTTATAGCGGAAACACGAGGATGTAACGGACGGGATCGTCAAAAAACATTATTAATTAGTAGAGATGCATTAAATGATGAAAAGTCAACGTGTCATGATGTCACTCGACACAAATGGAGACTTGTGTCGCAGTTAGTCAATTCCACGACAAACATAGTCATACAGTCAAATGAAGTGTAAATCCCACAACCCGGGAGCAAGTAAACAAATCACGATGAACAGAGATAAATTCAACAAAAACATAATGTCATAAACACCAAGGACAGGCTCTAAATGCAATCATAAGGTCATCACTAAGGCAGCATCCCTAGCTATCCTCAATGGTTGTTACTTGAAAAGATATGCTCAAACAGGTCAACATATTATTGGTGTGTTCCTAGGTGTAAGTAGTAAATATAATTGATGATGTGTAATAGTTTAGGACATAGTGTAAACAGTTATAAGCAAGCAATATCACATGTAAACATGAGCATCACAACTAAACCTACGACGTACACACAGATCTTGTCGGAACATATTCACCCTAGGGCCCGTTCCTAGCCACTGTTAGTCCCAACTAGTATACTAACAAACAAGGGTGGGGGTGTTAGCCCAATAGTACTATCAATACCTGTCCGTCGGTTTCACACCGGAATTAAATAGTTGTGAATAAAGAATCACACAACAACTCATGCATGTACCAGATATATACTTACAAAACAGTAAACACAACGGTCCAAAGAATAAATGAGTTCATAGCATAAAATGGGTGAGCATACTTTTCCCCCAAATTTGTAAACAATTGAAATGAAAACGGGGCCGCGAAACTCACCTTGAAATGTGACGAAATAAAGCAAACAAAGGCTACTAAAGGCGCGAACAAGAAACGATCAAACACCTATAATTAGTTATAATTAGGTTTTTAAACGAACAACAAACGCGACACGTACACCATATATAAATATCATTCATACGTTACAACACACTATGTAACACTAGTAGTAACAATATTAAAAATAACCATAATGGTAATAATAATAATAATTGTAAAAAAAAAAAATAATAATAATAACAGCAACGATACCAATATAATTCTAATAGAGCTAATAATAGATAAAATAATAATGATAATAATAATAATAATGATGAAGCAAAATTCCAAATATTCCCGAGTTATACACTCTCCATACTAAGTGTAAATATGCCAACCCCACTTGCTTTCATACACGCACTCAATTATACATACACATACCAATATATATATATATATATATATATATATATATATATATATATATATATATATATATATATATATATATATATATATATATATATATATATAGCATCTCCCACTCATGACTATACATTCTCACAATCCAAACACACACGAACACACGCAATTCACTCTCGGTTTTTTTCAGAACATATATTCAACATACACAACACACTCACACGCACCACATACACAACACAACTACAAAACACACACACACTCGTACACACCTTCAAACACACACACACGATGAATGAACACACACACACACCCCACGGTTACACACACACACCACACACACATACACACATATATATACGCACACACGCACATCCTGCACACACACCTCGCGCACACAACTTCACGCACACACCCTGCACACACCACACACACACTGCACACACATTACACACACAATAACACACACATTATAAGCATACACACACTTCACACATCACGGTTACAAACATACACCCCAACACACACCGAAACAAACACCATATGTATATATACATACTTAACACACGCACGCAGCCTCATACACGCACGCAGCACATACACACACGGCATATACACATACAAATACTATATATGAACTTATACACACACACAACACGTATAAACACCCACAGTAGCAGCCGAAGGCTACTGTGTGGTGCTTCTTGTTCATATATACATACATACAAGCGAAACACACACATATATATACACACGGTCACATACACAGGCGCATACATACACACGGAACCAACCGAACCGAAGAATACCGTACCGAACATCACGAAACGGAGCGAAACAAGGTCTAACCGAGTCAGGTACTTGTAACGAGGATGATCGGTGAGACGGCGGCAAACGACGGCGATCGGTGGTGCAGCGGCGAAGCCTTCACAGTGGGAGCACAGCTGGGAGTCTCACGGTGGGCGCACAGTCTCACGGTGGGCGCACGGCGGGGGTTGTAGGGTTTCGGCCGAGAAAGACAAAAATTATATATATAATATTGAGATTTACACTTAGGACCCTCAACTTTCATTTAATCAATCCCTTAAGTTTAGTTAAATTACAATTTAAACCCTGGATTTTAATTATAATAATAATAACAATATTCATAATAATAATATTATTAATGATAATAATAATAATATTAATAATAAAAATAATAATACTACTAATAATTTTGAATAATAAAAATATTATTAATAATAATAATATTATTACCCATAATTTAATTAATAGTGATTAATAAAAGATTTAAATATAATTGTGTTTAATTACCGTATTATAAGTTTAATGCCGGCGCGCACAACGATAAGATGAAGGTTCGGTTCGAAAATGAGTAAATTACACAAGGATAAGAAATGCACGAAGAAAGTTAACAAGTTCGAGTCAATTAACGGACCTAGTAGTGACGGATGTCACATACTAGATCAATAACCTTGAATTTTAGGGGTTTTCGCTGTCTATCGACATAGCTCTTTTGACGACTTTTTGCAGAGAGAAGATTATTGCGAATTTGCATGATGTAGGGGTTGAACCTAGAGGCTCAGGAAATTAAATCAAAGTGAAGATCAAGTTAAAGACAAGCGAAAAGTAAAAGAAGCCGCGCGACAACTTACTTGTCGCGTGAGAACTAGCTTCTCGCGTGAGAAGTTGATCTCGAGCGAGAACATTATAGTTTTGTATAAATACTTAGTTTGCTTTGTATTTAGATAGCTTTTGTCAATTTTCTGAATTTGTAACTCCTGTGTAATCTTTCATATTCAGAGAGCAATCAAAGAGAAGTTATTTACATTGTGATCTTCATTTCTATTCTTCTACTTCTCAGTCCGTAATTGTTATGATCTTCATTACTATGGCATTCACCCGAAAGCCCTCTTGATCCATCCCTGAGAGAAAAGTACATGAGCCTAACCGATAACAAACCACAACCACCGGTGGTTAACCAATCCAAATAAAGACACATATTTACTAGATATGAATGGATCTCATTCCTTCGTCACTGCATCGTGTTTGTTATCTAAAACCTCTGAGAGTGACACATTGCTATGGCATCGTCGTCTTGGTCATGTTAATATTAAAAACATGAACAAATTGGTTAGAGGGAATCATGCTGTAATGTTGTAGGTCTGCCATTGAAAGAATTTCAATTATCTAAACACTGTCTGTCATGTTCAAAAGGCAAACAACATAAAATTCCTCATAAACCTGTTGCTCATACAAAAATTATCTCTATTTTACAACTGTTACTCATGGATTTATTTGGTCCAGTAAGTGTTTTGAGTTTGGGACGTCATACTTATTGTCTAGTTATTACTGATGATTTCTCTAGATTTACATGGGTTTTCTTTTTAGCAACCAAAGATGAGACTCCTCATCCGCTGATAAAATTCATGACACTGGTAGAGAATCAGACGGACAAAACAATAAAGTGCATCCGAAGCGACAATGGAACTGAGTTTTGCAACCGAACATTGAATGAATTCTGTGATTGAAAAGGGATAGCTAAACAATTTAGCTCTACAGGAACTCCACAACAAAATGGACTTGCATAAAGACAAAACAGAACTCTAATTGAAGCTGCCAGGACAATGTTATCAGCAGCCAAATTACCATCATTTTTCTGGGCTGATGCTGTTAACACTGCATGTTATGTTTAGAATCATGTGTTAATCAACAAACAACAAAATATGACTTCTTATGAAATCTTTTATAAACATAAACCCAAAGTCAAATATTTCAAAACATTTGGATGTTGTTGTACTTTGTTAAACACAACTGATTCAAAATCTAAATTTGATGAAAAAGCTGATTAATGTTATTTTGTTGGTTATTCTGCTAACAAAGTTGCATACAGGGTTTATAATAAAAGATCAAAACAAATAATTGAGTCATTTGATATTATTGGCATGAGTCTAACAAAACTGATGCAGGTTCTGCACCTTCATGGGTCTATGATTATGCTTCATTATTTGAAACATTTAATCGCTCGTCTACTATTTTCACAGCTAATCTTCCTTTGACTTCCTCTATTCAGGATATTTTCAATGATGATGTTGGTATTATTTCATCTCAACCAAAGATGACAACTTCTGATGTACCTTCTTCAATAAATAGTTCAGTTGTTCCATCTGTTTCTGAATCTACAGAAACATCTTCTAATCCTATTGTTGAACAATCTCCACAAGTTTCTGATGATAGTTCTTCTTCTATTCAAACTGATCTAATTAATACTATTCAAGTTCCATTTGATGATTTATCGTCTAACAATGATAATCATCTAGAGGAAGATATAGTTTATCAACCAGAAAGGGACATATTGTTAAAGAACCAGTGGGTCATATTTCTAATTTAGAAAAGGGTATTTCTGAAAACGTTATCCCACAGTTAAGAGTTCACAAAAATCATCCAACAAAAGCTATTATCGGTCCATTATCACAAGGAGTTCAAACTCGGAGCAAATCTGGTGCAATAAATACTTGTTTGTATTCTTGTTTCATCTCTCAGATTGTACCAAAAAATGTTGAGATGGCATTAAAGGAGAACAGTTGGGTAGAGGCCATGAAGGACGAACTGATGCAATTCAAAAAGCTCAATGTCTGGCATCTGTGTGAACTTCCAAAAGGAAAGCTGCCGATTGGAACAAAATGGATATTTAAGAACAAGACGGATGAAAAGGATGTGAATGTTCGCAACAAGGCCAGACTTGTTGTTCAAGGATTCTATCAAATTGAAGGACTTGATTATGAAAAAGTATATGCTCCTGTTACAAGACTAGAGGCTATACGTATTTTTCTGGCTTATGCTTCATACAAGAACTTTACAGTTTATTAGATGGATGTCAAAATAGCATTTTTTGTATGGAGAATGAAAGAAGAAACCTATGTTTGTCAACCACCTGGTTTTGAAGATCCAGATCATCCTGAATATGTGTATACGTTGGACAAAGCACTTTATGGATTACGTCAAGCACCCCGTGCTTGGTATGCTACTTTGACAGAACATTTGCTTGCAAATGGTTATTCAAGAGGTGCTATTGATCAAACATTGTTTTTAAGGAAGACTGGTGATGATCTTATTCTTGTTCAAGTTTACGTTGATGATATAATTTTTGGATCTACAAATGATGAACTGTGCAAGGAATTTGAGGCAGTGATGAAGAAGAAATTTAAGATGATTTCTCTTGGAGAAATGTTATTCTTCTTGGGTATCCAAGTCAAGCAAGATGATATAGGAATACTGATTCATCAAGAAAAGTATATTCACAGTATTCTTGATAAATACAAGTTTCAGGAATCCAAAATTGCTCCAGCTCCTATGTCTTCTTGTCCTACTTTGTCTCCAGATCTCACGGGAGAAGATGTTGATCAGCACATGTATCGATCAATGATTGGATCCCTGATGTATCTTACTGCTAGCAGGCCAGACATTATGTTCCCTGTTTGTCACTGTGCACGTTATCAAAGTAATCCGAAAGAATCCCACATGAAAGCTGTCAAGCGGATTTTTAAGTATCTCAAGGGTCAACCAACACCTGGTCTTTGGTATCCTAAAAAATCTGATTTCAATTTATTTGCTTACACTGACAGTTATTATGCAGGATGTAACTTGGACAGAAAATCAACCACAGGTGGGTGTCAATTTTTAGGAAATCGTCTCATTTCTTGGCAATGCAAAAAACAACAAACAGTGTCTACTTCTACTGCAGAAGCTGAATATGTGGCTGCTTCGAGCTGTTGTTCTCAGCTTGTCTGGATTCAGCAACAACTTCTTGATTATGGCCTTAACATTTATGACACTTGCATCTTCTGTGATAACACTACGGTTCTTAACATTGTGAAGAATCCGATTCAACATTCAAAGACAAAATACATTGACATCCGCATACATTTTATTCGTGATTGTTTTGAAAGGAAGCTTATTCATTTGGAATCTGTTTCATCAGATAACAACATTGCTGATTTGTTTACGAAAGCATTTGATCATTCCAGATTCGACTTTTTAGTCCAATCTCTGGGAATGATTAACTTTGGTTAACTCTTATTTTTACACCCTTTTCAAAAATATTTTTTCTTCTTTTGTTTTAAAATTGTTATTTTCTGTCTAGATAATCACAATTTTAGGGGGAGAAATTTTGATAGTTTCGAAAAAGATTTTAATTTTGATAGTTTCGAAAAAGATTTTATTCTTAGGGGGAGTAAAAAAAAGGGGGGGGGGGTTTTATGTATACAAAAATTTGAGAAAATTAAATTTTCAGGTTTATTTAGGAAATGATAGTATATTTCTTGATTTCGACTCATTACATCGGAAGGCATACAAGAAACTGACTTGTGTTATGTTTGATATGTTGATAGGCTTGACTTTCAGGAATGAAAAGCACTATGGTCTGTGATACACTGAAAATAATCATGAATGACTAAAGTGGGTAACTCATCAAGGTTTTGTGAATACACTGATTCTATGCTAAAACAGACTGAGAGTTATAGTCTAGTCATACTCAAGCCAGTTACTTTCTGACTCAGCTAATATCAATTATATATCTATATATCCATATCAAATAAGAAAAGAAAAAAAATCAATCAAAATCAAATGTCAAAAATATATCAAGCCAAAAGGCCATATAGGAATAAAAGATGCATATGTACACATTAATAAAAGATATGTCATAGACATACATACTATATGATAAATATTTTTTCTTTTGAGAATATGTTATGACACAGGAGGCAAAATCAAAAGATGGGGCATGTAAGTCCGTCTTGGCATGTAAGTCCTAGACGTCTTCCGAGGGCAAAACATAAGTCCGGATGGCTGTTGATAAGTCCTACAACTTGTTAATATTCTGTGCTCAGAAACATTTTCTCGTGCTAGTTATGTTCTAATAGATATTATATAAGACAATAACCAAAACTGAGAAAGCTGATAAGAAGTGAAAGGTTTAAGTCAAATTGAAGCTAGATAAGTGTTTTGCAGGAGTTTTGATTGTGGGACACACTGAAATCATATAACTTAACCAAAACATGATAAAATCACAACTTATGTGTCTTACTAATCTTGAAGTCTAAGTTTAAAAGGACACAGTATATCGATAATCAACATAAACAGTCTTATATAAAATCAATGTTGGATGATCGTTAATGATTGATTTCTAAAAGGAATATGATCCTATACTTGAAAATTTATCAAAAAATTAAATAGTTAATAGAATTTGTGTGTCAATAAGTTTATTTTTACGTAGTGTTATTAAAGTGTCTTGTTATGATTTGTGATGTATTTTATTTACCAAGTGTTCAAAACTTAAGGGTGTTAAAATAATTGTAAACACTTAATTAAATAAAATCATTTTTCATAACAAAATAAAATGGCTTAATAATTAATAAAAGTTTTTGAGAAAAATATTAAAAAATAATAATAATAAGAATATCTGTTCATGCGAAAAGTTTAAAGTGCGAAAAGTTAATTTGAGAGAATTTGACTTATCGCGCGAGAAGTCAAATCCTTTAAAAGGAACAATTCGTGCGAGAAGTCTTCATTCGTACGAAAAGTTCTGAAAAATTCATTTCTCAAAATTCTAAGTATAGAAACGCTTTTAAACTGATTTACATTGGTTAATAAGGTCGGGTTGAGATTCCGAAGGGTGTTATAAGGTATATGGATGGTTAATTTGTTGATTTGAATGAACTTGTTTCATGACCGAATTTTAAATGGATTAAAACTTGACAAATTGATGAAATAAACCTTAATAATACCTACGGCGATAGTCATTGAACATATTTGAACTATTAATTCATTGAAAATCAAATGTTTATGAAAAATTGGAAGTTGCACAGACTTTTCGCGTACGAAATGTCTTGAGAATAGGAACAGATGCGAAAGGTTGTACTTTTCACAAGGTTGTACTTTTCGTGCGAAAAGTTACAATCTGTGTGAATTTGAAATTCATGCAAAAAGTTTAACCTATCGCGCGAAAGGTTTAATTTTTCAGAAATGTTAAATTTGCGAAAAGTTTAATATTTCACGCGAAAAGTTGAAATTTTCTAAAATTTTTCTAAGTGTTGGAACTTAATTTGTAAGCACTGAAATTTAAGATTTTTGTGTACTTATAAATTTTCATCAACTTTTGCAGATGGCTCGACCGTTGGTTTTTAATAAAAACCATAATGCTGTTGCGTATTTGGGAGAAGTCTCGGATGACAAAGCTTTATTCAGATCTTTGATTGAAGGTTTGAAGTCTTCTAGGATATTTCATGCTATATCAGCTAACCCGAAGATATTTACTGATGTGATAGATCAGTTTTGGGAGACTGCGGCTAACGAGATTAATGCTGATGGTGATCTTTGTATTACAGCCACAGTAAAAGGAAAGAAGATTGTTATCGCAACTGAGATGATCAATAGTGTATTACTATTGGAGGATATTCCACGAGCACCTATGAAGATAGATGATGATGCTGTTAAAGATTGTTTAGTTTGTATGTGATATACTCATCGTTATCTTTCCTTGGAGAAGAAATACCTGCCACCCTTCTGGAAGTATCTATTTCATGTGGTTATCCATTGCCTTAGCAATTTGAAAGCTGGCATGGACAGTCTGAGCGCCATATTTGGATCTTTATTGGTTTCTCTGGTCGATGATCTTCCATATAGCATCTTCACAAACATATTTTCTGAGATGCAGAAGAATGTTATTACTGCACCAGGGAAGAAGTTCATCATGTACTCACGATTTGTTCAAATAATTATGAATGCTACTCATCCTGAGTCAGCTATATCTGATTCATCTACCTATTCTGTTATGGTAATGAAGAAAGATATTTTTACTTATTTATTAGGAGCAAGAGGAAACGCATGGGATGGATCACATTTTGCCAAACTTGGTAGATTTGTTGATGGTTTTAGATCTGAAGCACAGACTGAGACTGCTCAGGTATATAGAGATGATACAGTTGGTACATCTTCTAGTACTACACAAGAAGCACCTGAGAGTTCTCGTACTCGTGAAAAGTCTGCTGAAAAAGAGGTTGATGAGTGGTTAAGAAATGAGGAATTGAGAGAGCAAGAGGGAGTGTGAATAATTGAGAAATGAAGAAGATGATAGTGAAACAGACAGTGATCAGATCGGGAAAGTTCCATATGTGTTGCAAGAACGTCCCAGAGTACGAGAAACACCGTCAAAACGTACTGTTAAGGAACGTGATTCTGATTATGTTCCTGTAGAGACTTCTGTTCAGACCCGAGGTCGAAGGAAGAGGATGGCTAGGGTGACTGGTGAGAGTTCTCGTGGTAGGGGTAGAGGACGTGGTGTGTTGAGAAAGCGTGACTCCGATGACCACTGTGACGACTGTTGATGTTATGAGTTCTGATATTCCAGTCACAGTTAGCGAGGCCGTTACTCCGGTGATAGTCACAGAATCTACAACTGTGACATCTACTTCTATGCCTGCTACTGTTGGTACTGATGACATTTTGAGAACTCCTCCCAAACAATCTGTTCATGATGATTTATTTGGAGATGCAGACTTCATAAACACTACTCCAGAACCCAGACCTCATCTAGAGACATCTACTCTTTCTCCAACCAGGGTTGAAGCAAAGAGTTAGTACACTTGAGAGGGAGATGTTGGAGAAAACTCAAGTTATTGATGACTTATATAGAAGAGTGTATGATAGGGATGAAAGAATAAAGAGCTTGGAAAGTCAGCAGCAGTTTATGCTTACATATGTTCAGATTATGGAGCAAAATCTGAGAGATCTCACTTCTCGTGTATCTTCATCATTTACACAACAACATACCATAGAAGTTGGTGAATCTAGTGGACAGCAGGCTGCTGGTCCTGATCAGAGTGTTGAGCCAGTTCATGGTACAGAACATGTTGTTGATCCTGTTGCTATAGAAGGGACAACAGACAATGTTGCTGTTGATCAAGAGCCAAGTCCAGATGTTTCTAATCAGGCTACTAAGGATCAACCTGTATCTTAAGTTGGAGAAGCGTTTGTAGAGCCGGAGCACATGATGCCTATCTTTAATCCAGTCAATGATGATGATGACGACTTGGATATGGTTGATTATGATTATAGTGATGAGGATGATGATGAGGATGATGGTGAGGATGATGATAAGGATGATGGTGATGATGATAATGGTGGTAATGGTGATGATGATGATGGTGGAAATAATGATGATGATCAAGGGGGAGATACGGGTGCTGCTGGTACTTCTGGGTCATCAGGAACTGCTAATGTCTTCGGACCAGGTCCTGATGATACAGTTGATTATACACCATTAGATCCTGCCACTGAAGCTGAGTATGAGAAGGAATTATATTCATTTCAGCAAAATATATTAGACGAGGAAGAAAATACAGATTTTGGGTCTTCTGATGATTTAGAAGAAGATGTGGAATACACTGACATTTTTTGAAACAGTTTGAAGGATTTGTTTTATGAGGATGTATTAGAAGAAAGGGAGATTGTTGGTGAGTCTAGTACTTCAGAAGCCACTAACAAGACATTAGACCAAACTTGTCAAATGGTTGTTCGTCAGGTTGGTAATCTTACAGTTGCTGCACCTCCACTGCCAGCTTATGTTCATACTCTTCGGCATTCCAAACCTTTCACTAGGTATGGAAATTCAGAGCTGATTATCAGCTGGGCGTATGATGAGGAAAAGAAGTTGTATGTGATTAAGAGAAAGGTTGGAGCATTAGAATATTATCAAGATGAACACGACTTTCATACTCTTAAAGCATCAAACTTGTATGCTATGGGTCGTGTTCCATTCATTAATCCAAGTAACTATGGAAAGGGTAATTGGATAAGAAATATGATTTGGAGACAGAGGAAGACCAACTTCAAAGACTTTAAGACAGCCAAATCCAAGGTCATTGAAGATGAGAACCGTATCGATCCAAACACGCAGAAACCAATGAAGATACGAGTTTATAGACATCCAAGATATGTGAGAAAGATCCCTATACATGCTCCAGTGCCAGTTAACAGCTTGTTAAAGCTTATCGGGTGGAGTTGTGAAAAGGAGACGTGTCATGCGTTGATCAAGTGTGCAGACAAAGAGTACCGTATCATCGATCCTGTGGATTTGCTAAAATTTGGAAAAGAAGATTTGATGAAGTTGTAGGAATGTCCGATTGCAGCTGATGAATCTATTCATTTACTAGCAACATAGTTTGGTTGGTTGATCACGAAGGCCCTGGATAAAAAGATGTATGCTTATGGGGCAGCTACAACGTGGATGACGTGGACTTCTAAAGAACAATTGATTTACCGAGCCTAGGGGGAAATTGTAGGGGTTGAACCTAGAGGCTCGGGAAATCAAATCAAAGTGAAGATCAAGTCAAAAACAAGCGAAAAGTAAAAGAATCCACGCGACAACTTACTTGTCGCGTGAGAACTAGCTTCTCGCGTGAGAAGTTGATCTCGCGTGAGAACATTATAGTTTTGTATAAATACTTAGTTTGCTTTGTATTTAGATAGCTTTTGTCCATTTCCTGAATTTGTAACTCCTGTGTAATCTTTCATATTCATAGAGCAATCAAAGAGAAGTTATTTACATTGTGATCTTCATTTCTATTCTTCTACTTCTCAATCCGTAATTGTTTACATTCCGCATTCACAATTACGAGATCGATCTGATTAGTGTGATGATCCTTACACATGATTTTGTCGGTAGTTTCTTGAATTAATTTAGGATCGGTGATTTGAACTTCACCAATCTCGTTCTAAAAAATAGGTGAATGACACTTACGACCATCAAGTGCCTCAAATGGGCCATGTCGATGCTCCTATGATTATTGTTGTTATACGAGAACTCGATCAATGGTAAGTGTGTATCCAAATTGCTACTAAAATAACAAGACCTAAGCATATCCTCAAGTGTTTGAATGGTTCGTTCTGATTGACCATCAGTTTAAGGATGGTAAGCGGTGTTAAAATCTAGTCGAGTGCCCAAGGTTGTTTGAAGATATTGCAAAAAACAAGAGATGAATCGATCATCATGACCGGAGATAATGTTCGGAGGTACACCATTCCAACACACTATCTCATTAATATAGATTCGAGACAATTTCTCAACTCGGTATTCTTTACGAATATGTAAGAAGTGAGCTGATTTAGTCAAACGGTCAACAATCACCCAAACACAGTCATAAGCACTAAAAGTGTGTGGATGTTTAGTAATGAAATTCATAGCTAAACATTCCCGCATCCATAAACAAATTTCGGGTTGCACAAGTAAACAAGAAGGTCGTTGATGTTTGGCTTCAACCTTGGAACAAATAAGGCACTTTGCTACAAAAAAAAGCAATGTCCTTTTTCATGTCAGGCCACCAATATTAATAATGAAGATCCTTGTACGTTTTATCAGCTCTAGGACGGATAGAATAACGAGTCTTATAAACCCATTCATGAAAAGGGTACAAAGATTTTCATGGTTTGTAACCCAAATATGGTTCAAAAAATACAACAGACCGTCGGGTTTGGTTTCCAATTGAAGTTCAACATAACATGATATTTCGCCATTCATGTTATATTTCATGACTGAAACATGTTGAGCTTCCAAGATACGAGTTTAAATATCAGATCTGACTGAATGCTTTGGATTAAAATAGACTTAACGTGGTCTTTACGACTATGGGCATCCGCTACAACATTCACTTTGCCCAATGGGATTATTTGTAACTGCATATTCACAATATAGACGTGGCGATCAGTTAAACCTTTGATTCATTTACATTTCCTTTTTTTTAACTTGTAGCGAATCTCGCAATCGTAGTCAGTGAATAGTTCGACCCATCGTCGTTGTCTCATGTTAAGTTTTTTTTGGTTGAAGATGTGTTGAAGACTTTTATGGTCGGTAAAAATCACATATTTAGTACCATAAAGGTAACGTCTACAAATTTTCAAAGCAAAAACAAACGCACCAAGTTAAAGATCGTACGTCGTATAATTCTTTTCATGAATTTTAAATTGTATCCAGGCGTAACCTATAACTTTTCTAACCTATAACTTTTCCATGTAGCATCAGAACACAACAAAGACCTTGGTTTGATGCATCACAATAGATTACAAAATCATCATTTCCATCGGGAAGAGTAAGGATGGGAGCATCACATAGCATCTTAAGTGTCTGAAATGCATGCTCTTGCTTAGAACCCCACTTGTATGGCTTTCCTTTATTTGTTAAGACAGTGAGCGGTAAAGCAATATTGGAGAAGTTTGAATAAAACGTCGATAATAGCCCGCCAAGCCAAGAAAAAAACGAACTTCGGTAGCGGTAGTTGGTGTACTCTAATTTTTGATAGCTTCGATTTTAGCAGGATCTACGAGAATACCCTCTTCATTGAGAATGTGTCCCAAGAATTGAACTTGCTTAAGCCAAAATTCTCTCTTGGAGAACTTTATGCGCATATAGTTGTATTCTTCTTAAAAGGTCAAGAATTAGGCGTAGGTGTTGCTGGTGATCGGGTTTGGTTTTGTAGTAGATTAAGATGTCATCGATGAAGATAATCACGAACTTATCCAAATACGGTCTGCAAACACGGTTCATAAGATTCATGAATATTGTGGGTGAGTTGGTTAAACCAAAGTGCATAACCATAAATTCATAGTGACCATACCTTGTACAAAAGACAGTTTTCGGAATGTCATCTTCACAAACATGGTGTTGATGATACCTGGAACGAATTTCAATTTTAAAGAAAGAAGTGGCACCTTAAAGTTGATCAATAAGATCATCAATTCTAAGCAAAGGATAACAATTCTTGATGGTGAGTTTGTAGAGTTCACAATAGTCAATACACATGCGAAAAGATCCATCCTTTTTCTTTACAAATAGAACGGGTGCGCCCCAAGGTGTAGAAGAGCTTGGATGAATAAAACCCTTTTCAGTCAATTCTTTAAGTTGACTAGTAAGCTTTTGTATCTCCGAAGGTGCAAGATCATAAGGAGTTTTGCCCACAAGAGTTGCATCAGGTCCAAGGTCAATGCAGAACTCGATTTGCCGAATAGGAGGATGACCAGATATGTCGTCGGAAACACTTCGGGAAAATATTTTGTTTAGAAAAGTTTTCAAATTCGAAACATAATCTAATTAAAATAGCAGTGTAAAGCAGAAGTTGCAAATATGCGCACTTACTTTGTAGAGGATTTTGCGGAGTCATTCGAAAGAATTAGAAGTCATGTGAACTATGATTGGAAAGGTAGCTCGATGAAATTTTTTATAGAATCTGAGTTTTGTAAATTTTGATTTATTATGACCAAATTATGATCGTTTGAAGTTGTAACTGCATCAGTCTAAAATCAATGGTAGCACGTACGTGAACCTTTTAGAGATTTAAAAATATATAATAAATTATGTTGAGCATATACATAATAATTGGAGAGTTTTAGTTGAAGAAAAATATGATAAGTTTGCTTATAAATTTGCTTAGAATTATTTACAAATCGAAAGAATAATAACACTGAAATTAAGAATACTATTGCTACATTAGGTAAGACGAATGGACTTGAAACTTCTAAAAGTTTCAATAGAGGGTTGAGGTTGAAAGTTTCTTGAGATTGTATGGAGAGTGAAGAAAAACTCTCTAGTTAGTTGAGAAGATGAGTTGGTGTAAGAAAATGGTAAGACAAATGTTAGTATTTATTGGTAGAAAAATGGGATTATGAATGGAGAAGTTTTATTAGTATAATAAGATTGTGGGGTTGTGGATAAGTTACAAATAAGTCAAAGGTGAGTGAGTTTTGATCTTTCAAATTTTATGAAAATGATGTAATGTTTATAAAATTAATTTTTATAAAAAGTTTTTATTAAATTTGTAGAATTAGAGATTTTTATGGGAGGATTTTAATGACTTAAAAATAGTTAGGGTATTTTTTTATACAAGTATAATAATTATAAAATTTTATATTATGATTAAGAATCTTTATAAAACTAACGATAAAAGTACATAAAAATTTAGATTTATTATACATGTGCATAAAAATAGCACATGTATAATTCTTAGAATTTAAGAATTTTAATAAGAAAATACACTCTAGAAATTTTATAAATATATAAGCACATTATGATATTACTAATTTACGGTTTCTAATTATCATCATCAAGTCATAAGAGTATTGCTTATGTAAATGTTAAGTTATACATTATCACGATAGTGGCACAAGTAAAGTTAAAAAACAAAGATTAGTCATACTATCGAATATAGCTATTATAAAAAATCATGTATAGCATAGCATGTATAAAACTATAAATTATTATGTATAATAATATGTATGATAAAACAAACAATATAACATAAAATTTCAAATGTTTTATAGCATAAACAATAAATAAAAAAGGATCGGATTACAAATATGGATAGATTCCGGGGGTCACAAGAAGCCCCTAAGCAATGGCGGTTCCAAGGAGACAACGCCCCCTTGGCAAGGGTCCGGGGGTAGTGCCCAAGTAGGGGAGTCCAAGAGGGGGCAGCTGTCACACCCTCAAAATCCACGTGCGGAGTTTTACCGCGAGGCGTGTGAACAAACCAGGATCACAGTCACTAGTTACTCAGAACGACACTATATGCCACATTTAAAAATAAACCAATCAAAATTCAAGTTTTAAAACCATGTGGAAGCGTTTTGTAAATAAGACAAACCCAAAGTATGTAAATGTAAAATTTGGCAAAACACGCGCCAACCCATTATTCAAATCTCATAAATAAAATTCAAATGTCATGACTTAAGATGAAGTCTTAGAATGCATGCTGGACCCGTGTTGTGCTCCTAATGGCAAACTGAATTAACGACCTGAGAATAGCATACTAAAAATGTCAACACAATGGTTGGTGAGTTCAAGAGTTTGCATTTAACATAAACAATAATAATTTGCATCACATAAGAAGTGCATTGAAATAGATAGCTAGTCTATATTCATAAGTAATAACCATAGTGATTTCGCGATCGAAGCTGACTGTGTTGCGTTTGTTGCCTCCCGTCACGACTTACCAGGTCGTAACGATGTTTGTGTTTAGGACAATATTGCACCCGTTTGACCTCGAGTCGCACAGGTGGGGCTTGTCAAACCCAGTAGTACTACCCAAGATTTCCCGCTAGTTACCATTATTAACGATCCGAAAGTGTGAGGACTTTCAAGGTATTATACACCATGTTAAAACATACACAACTTATAATAATAATATAACGTTTGTGAACAAGTATGCTACCTCCCCCAAAAGAGAGTGTTTAAAAGTGGGGCATGAACTCACCTGATGCGTAAACCAACAATAAGTGCAAAGCTTGCAATGAGAGGAAAGACAACCCGTCAAAGGTTACCTAGAACATGTGAGTACATAAGTACGTGCAACCAGAGAAACATAACAACCCTAAGTGCTCATCAAAACATCAACCCTAGGGTTTTGAAAAACAAGACTCCTCTAACCTAGTTGACCCGTTTGACCCGTTGGTGACATATTAATTGAAATCTCGTTTAAGCAAATGTATCAACTTATCATACATGATTATCAAACAAAGTATTCACGCATATCACATCATCAACCCAAGTTCAACCTAGATCATCATACAACTTATGCGAATCTCAAACAATCAACATGCTCAACACAATCATAAATATATCACAACTAATAATTCATTCATGAAGTCTAATCATGCACAACATGCCATGTGAAGCCACTCACGACTTCACACCCTAAACCCTGCCAATCCTACTAAGTAGGGGCCTCAGATTCGCACGCGTGTATGACAATCATAATAACATAAATCAACAAGATTCATTCCAACTAACAAACACAATAATGATCAATTCCAATCCCAAACATGATTTCCTAATCACTAGCCATAATTCATCATCATGTATAATCACCAAGAACCTACATTCCTTAAATGATCAATCAAGCAACCATACAACCCAAGTAACACATTCCACCACATTAGACATCATCCATAAGCATTCTAACATGCTCCTAACACCATAAACATGCTCACATCATCATATCCAATGATCTTCAAAAATAAAGTTTCCCTTTTTAGAAGGTAACACCCAAAAGTAATCTAACATCCAATTCCTTCATAGTTTCATCAATTTTATACCTAATCAAGTTCATAACATTCATTCTAACATGATAATCATCACTAATTTATCAAAATTCCCAATCATCATGCATAAAAGTTTCCACTTATAGTAAGGTATGAACAAACCCTAGATTTCATGACTTTTCTTGCACAATTCATATAAACCAACATCCAAGCAATGTATCCAACATCATACAATCATCAAATCATGAATTCCAAGAACAAAAAGTTTCCTCTTAAGGCAATGTGTGAACAATGTGATCAAAGCATGGATTTCTTGCATAATCAACATAACCCAACATTCATACAACCTAACTAACAACATATCATCATCAATCAATCATCAATTTTAACTTTTCTTCATCAATTTCGTATTAGGGTTCATCAAGAATCAAAAACCATGAAAAACTTGATAAAACTCACCTTTAAACGTGTAGAGATGATGATTAACACTTGCTAACACTTGGAACTAATCAAAATCGAATTGTTCTTGCTTGTTCTTGATCAAAATCGCAAAGGATGGGATGTTTGGAGAGGGTTACGGCCGCAAATGGGGAATGGGGGCTAGGGTTGGGTTTAATTTGTTTAAATATGGTAACTTTTAATTTCAATCCAATTACAAAATAAACCCCATTGTTTATATTTTATAAAAACTAATCTTTTCAACACTTTTTAATAGGTTTCAACTACAAAATATAAACATTACTAATCATCAATAATAATCACATACATTTTCAACTAATAGCAAAACATATGAGATCATAGTTACACATTGTCACGTTATCAAGTAAAATTCACAAACAATAACTTAAAATGCATGAATCACATAACCACAACTAATAATCAACATTATTCACTAGGTTATCATTTGTTTACCATAGATAATTGTTATTAAGTCACCAATGTTCAACGACAACTAGTGTGTGCTCACGACACGTGTATGCAAGACCTAACGGAACTAACGGAGTTTGGTAACGGAAAATTACCAGGTGTCACATTATCCCCATGTTGAAAGAATTTTCATCCCGAAAATTGCGTTACATGGTTGTGTTACATCACTGGTTTACTGCATTGGCATAACGAAATCGAGTGAGTTGTCACATCATCCCCATGTTGAAAGAAATTTCGTCCCGAAATTTAATCAGTACCTTCCCCGGCTGTGACCGTCGTTTCGAACAGATGAGGATACTTGAGCTTCATCTGATCCTCGCGTTCCCACGTGAATTCCGGTCCACGTTTTGAGTTCCAACGAACCTTGACTATAGGTATTTTGCTTTGCTTAAGAGTTTTGACCTCACGATCCATTACTTCAACAGGCTCCTCAACAAAACGCAATTGCTCATCCACTTGTACTTCCTCGAGTGGTACAACCAAAGTTTCATCAGATAAGTACTTTTTCAGATTTGAGACGTGAAATATGTTGTGAACGCCATTTAATGACTCAGGCAGGTCTAACCGATACGCCACTGGACCTAGTCTTTCAAGAATCTCAAATGGTCCAACATATCTCGGGTTAAGCTTGCCTCTTTTGCCAAATCGAATGACGCCTTTCCATGGTGAGACCTTCAACAACACTTTGTCACCGACCTGAAACTCCAAAGGTTTCCGTCGCTTGTCGGCATAGCTCTTTTGTCTGTCTCGCGCTGTAGCCATACGGTTCCGTATCTGCACAATCTTTTCGGTAGTCTCGTGCACCAATTCAGGGCCAGTGAGCTGACTATCACCAACTTCAGCCCAACAAACTGGTGATCTACACTTTCGGCCATACAACGCCTCAAATGGTGCTGCCTGAATACTAGTATGGTAACTGTTATTGTACGAGAATTCAACCAAAGGTAGATGAACTTCCCAATTATTTCCAAAATCAATTACGCAAGCACATAACATGTCCTCCAAAGTTTGAATAGTACGCTCGGTTTGTCCATCGGTCTGCGGATGATATGCAGTACTCATATCCAACCGCGTTCCCAGAGATTTCTGTAACGATTGCCAGAAATGAGACGTAAAACGAGCATCACGATCAGAGATAATCGAGATCGGCACGCCATGTCTTGAGACCACCTCCTTCAGGTAAATTCTGGTTAATTTGTCCATTTTGTCCGTCTCCTTGATCGCCAAGAAGTGAGCTGACTTAGTCAGTCGATCCACGATCACCCATATCGTGTCACAACCATTAGAAGTTCTGGGTAATTTAGTAATAAAGTCCATAGAGATCTGTTCCCACTTCCATAAAGGAATCTCAGGTTGTTGCAGTAACCCAGATGGCTTTTGATATTCCACTTTAACCTTGGAACAGGTCAGACACTTGCTCACATACGTTGCTACGTCTGCCTTCATATTAGGCCACCAATAGTGCGCTTTCAGGTCATGATACATTTTGTCAGAACCAGGGTGTATGGAATATTTAGACTTATGTGCTTCACCCATGACTAAATCTCTCAAATCTCCATACATGGGTACCCAAAGTCTATCCATGAAATACCGGATTCCATCGGATTTGACTTCCAACTGTTTGTCCATCCCACGTAAGGATTCTGAACCAATGTTTTCCATTTTCAAAGCTTCTGTCTGAGCTTCCTTGATTTGTTCAGGCAAATGAGTGCTAATCGTAAGCTGCAAAGCACGCACTCGCCGGGGCTTAACAGTCTCCTTCCTACTCAAAGCACCAGCGACTACATTCGCCTTTCCTGGGTGATATTTGATAGCACAATCGTAATCGTTTAACAGTTCCACCCAGCGTCGCTGCCTCATGTTTAGCTCTTTCTGCTCAAAGATATGCTGAAGACTCTTGTGATCGGTGTAAATAGTGCATTTGGTACCGTACAAGTAATGTCTCTAGATCTTCAAGGCAAAAATCACTGCACCTAACTCCAAATCATGAGTAGTATAGTTCTTTTCATGCACCTTCAGTTGTCTCGAGGCATAGGCTATTACCTTGCCACGTTGCATCAGGACACAACCAAGTCCTTGGATAGAAGCATCACAGTAAACCACAAAATCATCACTTCCTTCTGGTAATGCTAATATTGGCGCGCTACAGAGTTTCTGTTTCAACAACTGAAAAGCGGCTTCTTGACTCTCACCCCATTTATACGTTGTTCCTTTATGGGTCAAGGCTGTGAGAGGTTGAGCGATTTTTGAAAATCCCTCGATGAAACGTCGATAGTACCCTGCTAGTCCAAGAAATTGCCTTATCTCACTAGGCGTCTTGGGTACCGACCAGTTCTTTATAGCCTCAATCTTTGTAGGATCCACATGTATTCCTTTCTCGTTAACAATGTGACCCAAGAATTGCACCTCACGAATCCAGAAATCACACTTAGAAAACTTGGCATACAACTGTTCCTTCTTAAGCAATTCCAAGATTAAACGTAGATGCTCCTCATGCTCCTCCTTGGTCTTTGAATAGATCAATATGTCATCAATAAACACGATAACAAACTGATCGAGGTAGGGTTTGCACACACGATTCATGAGATCCATGAATACCGCTGGTGCATTAGTCAACCCAAAGGGCATGACCAAGAATTCATAATGACCATAACGAGTACGAAATGCGGTTTTAGAGATGTCTTCCTCTCGAACTCTCAGTTGATGATAACCGGACCTCAAATCAATTTTTGAGTAATAGCTTGATCCCTGAAGTTGATCAAATAAGTCATCAATACGAGGCAAAGGGTATCGGTTCTTGACTGTGACCTTGTTCAACTCTCTGTAGTCAATGCACATACGAAAGGTACCATCTTTCTTCTTAACAAAAAGTATAGGTGCTCCCCACGGTGATGAGCTTGGTCGAATAAATCCTTTATCCAATAGCTCCTGAAGTTGTGCAGATAGTTCCTGCAGTTCGTTTGGTGCTAACCGATAAGGTGCTCTCGCAATTGGAGCTGCTCCGGGAGTCAAATCAATCTGAAATTCAACCTGACGATGAGGTGGTAGTCCAGGTAGATCCTCTGGAAACACCTCTGGAAAGTCGCGAACTACCGGGATATTCTCTATCTTCTTCTCTTCTTGTTGTTTATCGGTCACAAGGGCTAATATGGCAAAGTGACCCTTGCGTAGCCACTTCTGCGCTTTCATAAAAGATATGATGCCTATCACTGCACCACTCTTCTCGCCCGTAACTGAGAGAATCTCTCCCTCTTTTAAAGGAATGCGAATAACCTTCTCATGGCATATGACTTCTGCCTGCTTCTCAGACAGCCAATCCATACCTACGACCACGTCAAAACTCCCAAGTGTAATAGGCATGAGATCGATATCAAAGGTATGACCAGCGAGTTCTATCTTACAACCCTTAAGGATATGCGTAACGGAAATTTGCTTACCATCAGCTAATTCTACGGTATACTTAGGGTCCAACGCAGAAGGCATATCACTTAGGAGACTACAGAATTTAGTAGAAATAAAACTCCTATCGGCTCCAGTATCAAACAGTATAGAAGCAAAACGACCATTAATAGGAAATTTACCAGTAACAGTAGTAGGATCATTTAGAGCCTCACCTGATCCCATGACAAAGGCTCTCCCTTTTGCTCCACCATTGTTGCCATCATTATTGTCACCACTGCCCCCATTATTGTTATTACCACCATTTCCATTGCCATTACCATTTCTTTTTAATTGAGGGCAATTTCTCTTGTAATGCCCCTCTTTTCCACATTCAAAGCAACCCTTTGGCGTTTCATGGGGCCGTTGGGACTGCTGAGGCTGCTGGGGCTTCTTCATCAACTCCCCACGACAATCCTTTGCCGCGTGTCCAACCTTCCCACAACGCTGGCATCAAAAGCTATCACACCTGCCAGTGTGGTGATAGTTGCATCGATTGCATTTGGGGCTTTTCCCCGCATAACCACCGGGTCCTTGAGTTGGGGCAGACGATTGGTTGAAGTTGCGGTTGTTATCAAACCTCCTTTGTTGCTGTTGTTGTTGAGGCTGTTGTTGCTGAGGTTGACTACCAGATGTCGATCCCTTGCTGGCATTACTTTCCCACTTGCGTTTATTGTCGGGCATGCTTGTCACAGCGCCCCGCTTAGGTAACTTCCCTTGCTCCACTGCCTGATCGGTGAGTTTATGAGCCAATCGAATGACCTGTTGAATAGTAGGAAGATTTGCAGCGGTCACCATACTTTGAATTTCCGGCACCAACCCACGTAAGTAGAGCTCAATTCGTCGGCTCGGCGGGTCAACCATGCCAGGACAGAGTGTAGCCAGCTCATGAGACCTAGTAGTGTAAGCTTCTATGTCAGATCCTTCCATCTTTAATTGCCAGAACTCGGCTTCTAGCTTCTGAACTTCATTACGAGGGCAGTATTCCTCTGTCATCATCGTTTTAAATTCATCCCATGGCAGCGCGTTTGCCATCGCCTGACTAAGCATCTGAACTTGCGCATTCCACCACCTGAGTGCTGCACCCTCAAGTGTCCCCGTGGCGAATTTCACCTGGTCCACCGCTGGACAGTTGCATTTGGCGAAAACTGATTCAGTCTTCTCGAACCACCTCACGAGCCCTACAGCTCCCTCAGATCCACTATAGGTATGGGGCTTGCAATCCATAAATGCCTTGTAAGTACACCCAGGTGGTCCTGTATTCACATGACAGAGTATTTAAATTGACCCAAATGAATTTATCACTTAACGAATTATTTGCGTAATCGATGACTAAAGTCACCGTTTACCTCCAAACTGAGCGGGTTGAGTGTTCAATGCCGCCTGCACATGCTGATTAATCAGAGCAGCTAATTCAGCTGGGGTCATGTTCACGGTGCCGGCGCCACGTCCTCCGCCACGCCCACGGCCACGTCCACGTCCACTGCCTCGGCCGTCCATATTTCACTTTACATTTACAAACACAATAATGAGTAACATCCAACATATTAATCTCATTGAAGTATGGTAAATAATAAGAAATAATGTACTGCCACAACCACAACATTTATAACCAAAATAATAACTTATCATAAATAAATTGTAAGTAACTCACAAAATATCCAATCAATGTCAAAATTTCAAGTTTTCAGTTGTGTGGGAAACAACCCTTCCAACATAGGTTTTAAAAAAAACGCTATGCAGTTTAGATCATATAAATAGAAAAGAATCAATCAAACAAATCTGATCCATCACTATCTCCGCCGTCTGGGGCTTCTTCGGGCTCTTCCTCGGGGTCTTCATCAACATCTTCTGCTGGTGCAGGATGGTCCACAATCTGTAGTGCTGTAAACTGTGCCTCCAATCCGGTCATCCTATCCTCCACACCTACATTATGAAGCTCCTGCTCGTCCATACGCTCCACAAGCTGCATCACAGTACCAGTCAGGGTATGGTGTCCAGTAATAGCCATCGAGAGTCGATCCTGGAGTGTCTCCACTAGTAGGCGTAGCTGGCGCACCTCATATGCTAGAGTGGAGTTCTCGTCAGTGAGTACTCTGATACGCCGACGCTCAGTGTCAAGAGTCGCAACTAAAGCTGCCACAGCCTGCTCGAGAGGAACGTCAAGTGAGGGAAGAGCAGGTGTCGTAGAGGCAGTAGCTGACCTGGTCCTGGGTCCAGTAGTAGCAGGGCCTGGGACCCGCTCCCTGTAAACCATACGGTTCACATAGGTAGCATAGTATCTCCAATCTCGAGGAGGATCAAGCTCGGGTGGCACAAATGGCTGGTCCAAATCTATCTCTCTAGAAGGGTAAGGATACCGCGGCCAATCGGGTTCTCGATGAGGTACAGGAGGAGAAGGAGGGGATTCAGAACGCGCAGGTCTTTTACCCAAAACCCGTGATGATGATGCCATGCTGCAGTGCACATGATGCGTAAGCCAATGGGTATACAGTAAGAGAATAAGCAAAGAGTGACTAACTAACTGTGTACGGTTATAGACTAGTGTGTATGCAACCTAGTTCCCTATAACCAATGGCTCTGATACCAATCTGTCACACCCTCAAAATCCACGTGCGGAGTTTTACCGCGAGGCGTGTGAACAAACCAGGATCACAGTCACTAGTTACTCAGAACGACACTATATGCCACATTTAAAAATAAACCAATCAAAGTTCAAGTTTTAAAACCATGCGGAAGCGTTTTGTAAATAAGACAAACCCAAAGTATGTAAATGTAAAATTTGGCAAAACACGCGCCAACCCATTATTCAAATCTCATAAATAAAATTCAAATGTCATGACTTAAGATGAAGTCTTAGAATGCATGCTGGACCCGTGTTGTGCTCCTAATGGCAAACTGAATTAACGACCTGAGAATAGCATACTAAAAATGTCAACACAATGGTTGGTGAGTTCAAGAGTTTGCATTTAACATAAAAAATAATAATTTGCATCACATAAGAAGTGCATTGAAATAGATAGCTAGTCTATATTCATAAGTAATAACCATAGTGATTTCGCGATCGAAACTGACTGTGTTGCGTTTGTTGCCTCCCGTCACGACTTACCAGGTCGTAGCGATGTTTGTGTTTAGGACAATATTGCACCCGTTTGACCTCGAGTCGCACAGGTGGGGCTTGTCAAACCCAGTAGTACTACCCAAGATTTCCCGCTAGTTACCATTATTAACGATCCGAAAGTGTGAGGACTTTCAAGGTATTATACACCATGTTAAAACATACACAACTTATAATAATAATATAGCGTTTGTGAACAAGTATGCTACCTCCCCCAAAAGAGAGTGTTTAAAAGTGGGGCATGAACTCACCTGATGCGTAAACCAACAATAAGTGCAAAGCTTGCAATGAGAGGAAAGACAACCCGTCAAAGGTTACCTAGAACATGTGAGTACATAAGTACGTGCAACCAGAGAAACATAACAACCCTAAGTGCTCATCAAAACATCAACCCTAGGGTTTTGAAAAACAAGACTCCTCTAACCTAGTTGACCCGTTTGACCCGTTGGTGACATATTAATTGAAATCTCGTTTAAGCAAATGTATCAACTTATCATACATGATTATCAAACAAAGTATTCACGCATATCACATCATCAACCCAAGTTCAACCTAGATCATCATACAACTTATGCGAATCTCAAACAATCAACATGCTCAACACAATCATAAATATATCACAACTAATAATTCATTCATGAAGTCTAATCATGCACAACATGCCATGTGAAGCCACTCACGACTTCACACCCTAAACCCTGCCAATCCTACTAAGTAGGGGCCTCAGATTCGCACGCGTGTATGACAATCATAATAACATAAATCAACAAGATTCATTCCAACTAACAAACACAATAATGATCAATTCCAATCCCAAACATGATTTCCTAATCACTAGCCATAATTCATCATCATGTATAATCACCAAGAACCTACATTCCTTAAATGATCAATCAAGCAACCATACAACCCAAGTAACACATTCCACCACATTAGACATCATCCATAAGCATTCTAACATGCTCCTAACACCATAAACATGCTCACATCATCATATCCAATGATCTTCAAAAATAAAGTTTCCATTTTTAGAAGGTAACACCCAAAAGTAATCTAACATCCAATTCCTTCATAGTTTCATCAATTTTATACCTAATCAAGTTCATAACATTCATTCTAACATGATAATCATCACTAATTTATCAAAATTCCCAATCATCATGCATAAAAGTTTCCACTTATAGTAAGGTATGAACAAACCCTAGATTTCATGACTTTTCTTGCACAATTCATATAAACCAACATCCAAGCAATGTATCCAACATCATACAATCATCAAATCATGAATTCCAAGAACAAAAAGTTTCCTCTTAAGGCAATGTGTGAACAATGTGATCAAAGCATGGATTTCTTGCATAATCAACATAACCCAACATTCATACAACCTAACTAACAACATATCATCATCAATCAATCATCAATTTCAACTTTTCTTCATCAATTTCGTATTAGGGTTCATCAAGAATCAAAAACCATGAAAAACTTGATAAAACTCACCTTTAAATGTGTAGAGATGATGATTAACACTTGCTAACACTTGGAACTAATCAAAATCGAATTGTTCTTGCTTGTTCTTGATCAAAATCGCAAAGGATGGGATGTTTGGAGAGGGTTACGGCCGCAAATGGGGAATGGGGGCTAGGGTTGGGTTTAATTTGTTTAAATATGGTAACTTTTAATTTCAATCCAATTACAAAATAAACCCCATTGTTTATATTTTATAAAAACTAATCTTTTCAACACTTTTTAATAGGTTTCAACTACAAAATATAAACATTACTAATCATCAATAATAATCACATACATTTTCGACTAATAGCAAAACATATGAGATCATAGTTACACATTGTCATGTTATCAAGTAAAATTCACAAACAATAACTTAAAATGCATGAATCACATAACCACAACTAATAATCAACATTATTCACTAGGTTATCATTTGTTTATCATAGATAATTGTTATTAAGTCACCAACGTTCAACGACAACTAGTGTGTGCTCACGACACGTGTATGCAAGACCTAACGGAACTAACGGAGTTTGGTAACGGAAAATTACCAGGTGTCACAGCAGCACCTGGTAGGGTCCAAAGGGCAAAGCCCCTGCCTAGGGTCAAAATTGATTAAAATTTCTTTATTAAAAATGCATCAGAAAATGAATTTTTGGAATTATACATGTGAAATTTCCGAATAATTTTGCCGTCGTTTCAGTGAGTCATAGGGCTTCCCCTCAGCTCAGTCTTTTTGGTTCTTGAGAATGGTCGCCACCTCTCCCAGGACCAGAATGATTATCCCTGCCCGATGGGTCTACATCCATCCCGTCGTCGGGTACTATTAACTTCCCCACCATTCTTGTAACTATCACCTGTAATCCGCGCAGGTGTGTCCGCACCCCCCTTAGTGGACAAGAAAGAAAGGATTTCTCGGAGCAACACCCCAGGTTCCAGACCTAAGAGTCAACTTTCCCGTATGAGCATTCGGTACATGTATCAGTCCGTGGAAGAGTGAAAGGGTCATCACTATTGAGGCTCTCCCCCCTAATCTTAGATAGGTCGTCTCGGGGTTCGCCGCGGTTCATTGGCTCAAATTTTATTTAAGTTTGAATCAGAATTGGTAACCGCCTGAAGGCCGTTTTTCGAGGATTTGAAGACCCTGCCCTAAAAAGGATATGTTTTACAATTAAAATTGATTAATTCTCCCTGGTTCTCGAAATCTCACTTGAAAATACATACTTGTTCTTGATTCACTCGAGTTTTATCCGATTGAAAGTTTGAACTGAACCCTCAAATTGTTTCAATTAAAAGCGATTTTCGACTCTAAAATTGTCCAAGTTCTTGATCATTAAATTAAGAATCCTCAAGAAGATCTAGTTTTAACTCATTTTTAAAATATTAGTTGTTCATCATACTTATAAATAAGTATTGTAACTCTTTCAAAAGTAGGGCTTATATAATATTTAAATCAATATGGTCGTCTAGGCTTATCATAATGCAACGATTTGGGTATAATCATGGACTTTCTCCTGTTTTAGTGTGCGGCTTGCGTTTTAATCAACTTACTAAATTATTAATTTTATATTCGTTGATTGTGTATTAAAGTAATGGCGTGTTAGTTTTTATTGTAAAAAAGAAGTTAATTGGCATTTATGTACGTGGATCCTACATCGAGGATATTCTTACAGAATATAATAATTAATTTTTCATCTATTTTATTAAATAATGGTTACATTTTTCTCATAGATAAGTAGATATATAATAAACAATTCTTTTTTGTAAGGCTCCCATATTCAAATCATCAAAGTCAAACAACCATTGTCTAAAGCTCTATATTTTTGCCTAATAATATGTTAGAGTTTTAGGTTCAGGGCCTAATTCACGAATATAATTTAAAATTTCTTAACATTTAATATTAACATCTGATTAATACAATACGAGAGATACTTGATACAAATCGATTCTATACTCTTCTATTGGCTTGAGTCGATTTCTGCTGGTTTATGTAGCGATGAATTTGCCATGAACTTTCATTAAATTGACTCTATGCCCTACTAAATGGAAAATAAACGTAAATAGTCATTTTAATTATATTTTAAAACTAGTTTTAATATCATGTGTATTAAAATAAATAAAATATAATTTTATCAATTATAAAACAATATTATAAGCTAAGATATAAATGAAATTACGCATAAGTAAAGAAATAAGTAATAAAACAATGATATCAACTTTTTAAACTATTTTGTTTAATAAAAAATAAAACATTTTTTATTTTCAAAACAAAGCATTTTAGAAATTTTATCATTATAACTCCCAATTTTAATTCTTTTTATTTATAAATATTTTACTTTTTAATAACATTAATTCTAAAATAGTTTGTTTATTTAAAAAAAACTTTGATATTTTAAAAAATTTCTTATTATACGAAAATTTGTTTCTCTATAGATAACATTAATAAAATGAACATTTTTTAAATTTATTTTAAAGTATAATTAGACTAACAAAGAAATTAAATTATATTATTAGTAATTATAATAACTATTAAATAAAAAAGAGAAGCGAGAAAAATTTGATAAGAAAAAATGTGTTGCTTCTACATGTCCCCCTCATTTATCTATTAAAATAAACAGATTATCTAATCGCTTGCCTATAAAGAAACATCATTCTGTAGAAGTTTATTCAAATAAATATTGACATGTTAAAAAAAAACCTAAAGTACGCATTTTAAAGACTTCGTGTTGAAATTCATGCTTTTTTTCTTACATTTTCCTGAAATTTACGCAACCAAAAATTAAACCATATAGATGCCTCATGCATATAGCTGTAAACAAAGCGAACGAACATGAACGTAACCTTGTTGATGTTCGTTTTTACAAAAATATAGCTGTTCATAATTGTTTGCTAATTCTTAGCTAACGAGATTTTCTTGTTGGTGTTTGTTCATTAAAAAAATATCTATTTATGAACTGTTCAGAAAAACATTTACCGAACAGAGCATAAACGTATACAAACAAAACCTTGTCAAACTTTAACACAAACTTAACCTAATTATCCAAACATACTTGATGTAATTATCATAAATATAATTACACAAGAGTTAAGAAGTTTGTTAAGATAAGCAGAAGTTAAAAATTGTCAAATGAGAGATGTTGACGAATACATATAGTATAACTAGGGTTTCATAATTTTAACATTAAAACCAGTAAAATAAAAATATAAAACTATTTAATTGATCAAACACAAACAAACAGAAACGAACACATTATCGAATGTTCACGTACATAAACGAACGAACAAGACCTCTGTTCATGTAGAAGGTCATGTTCGTTACTTTAACTTAATGAATTTCACGCCGAACAGTTCATGAATTGTTCGCTAAATGTTCGATATGTTTACAGCTTATCTCTTGCTTTTGAAGTTCACTATGACAGTTATCACGACCTTTTGCCAATTCTTGATGATAACTACTTGCTCTACCGTCCTTGAATAGAATCAACCAAACAATGGCACACATTCATTAAATGTTTGTTGTTCTTTTTTGGACTATCTGGTCAAAATTACTCTAGCAAGTATGTATTATTAAAGTTCAAACCAGTAAAATAAAAATATAAAACTATTTAATTGATCAAACACAAACAAACAGAAACGAACACATTATCGAATGTTCACGTACATAAACGAACGAACAAGACCTCTGTTCATGTAGAAGGTCATGTTCGTTACTTTAACTTAATGAATTTCACGCCGAACAGTTCATGAATTGTTCGCTAAATGTTCGATATGTTTACAGCTTATCTCTTGCTTTTGAAGTTCACTATGACAGTTATCACGACCTTTTGCCAATTCTTGATGATAACTACTTGCTCTACGGTCCTTGAATAGAATCAACCAAACAATGGCACACATTCATTAAATGTTTGTTGTTCTTTTTTGGACTATCTGGTCAAAATTACTCTAGCAAGTATGTATTATTAAAGTTCTAGTCTAGTAGTTTTAAACCATGATATTTTGGTTTCTGGGCTGATATATCATTAATAAAATATACTCTTGAAAACATGTAATTACTATACACAATGATATAAGTATGTTTTAAAAAAATATAATTATATGACAAAAATAACCGATTACTCGATTTTCCTTCACAACAGTTCTTCCCTAAAATTTGAACTTTGTAGCAATTGCAAATTGTTAACAACACGAGTTGTTGTATATCTTATTTTTAAATCCTTAAGAATATTGATTATACACAAATAATTGATTATACAAACAAATAAATCATATTTGTAGTTGTCGTAAATACTAAGGAATCAGTTTTAGTTGCACAAATATTCTTATTTAATATTGTCTAATATTAATTATGATACATACATCAAAATGAAAATACGAAGAAAAAATTACAACCAAAGTCAACTAACAAAGCCATTACTCGCAGCAATCTCTTCTTCAAATAATGAAGAGATAGAACACCATTAATTTTACTACAAACATAATATTAATAATGAGATTATCCCCTTTGTAAAACTAAGGATCTTTCTCATGGATAACACCACATAACACAAAAACCTTCCGCCACCATCTTCACCATCAGCCACCACAATTCATGGCGGTTTTTGGTGGCGTTGCGGGGGCAGTATCGTCATCTTTGTTGATGAGACCCATGATATCAGCAGCTCTAGAGGCTGCAGAAGCTACGGTTTCTACAATCTCTTCAAAAATCTGAGCTTTGACTCTCCCATCTCTTGATGGAAAAGCCGTGATGGGTTTCTTCATTGATGGTGTTGAAAAAGAGGTCGCCATTGATAGAACAACAAGAAAAAAGCTTATAATTAGGAGATTCTAAGGGGTGATGGTGATGATAATTATAGCAAAATGAAGGTAACTAAGGGATAATTATAAGAAAATATGAAGGATTTGAGCAAGAAAGATGAAATATATAAAGATCGATTGTCGTGAAGAATTATAAAGATTGTAGTAGAAGATGAAAACTATGGAACCTTCTGTATCAAAAACATAACAGAGAGTGTTACAGAGTCGTGATGAAGACAGATGAAAGAATTTGATTATAGGTTGTAATGGATAGAGCCAAGGGGATTGGTATTTGTAGAGGCTGTTACAGGGGTGCATATTGAAAAATATGTTGAACATAAAGGACGAAAGATGATAAAGTAGTTATATGTGGGGCCATAAAGTGAAAGTGCATGGCAACCGGATCCTAAAGAATCTAGAAGCGAGTCAGGTTTGGTCCGCCGTCTTAAATGTCAGTAAGTCAAGGTTTCTTCTTTACCAAACTTTTAAACACACGCACACATACACATGTTAAGAGCATTCAGAGTAGTTTTCTATTTTTGATATGAGTGTTTGTTCTGTATTTTGAAGGATGGTTGGTAGTGGTTGTGAGTGAACAACAGGGAATATTTATGAGGATTTTTACCGTAATTTAACATATTTAGAGAAACACGATACAACACTCATAAATTTTTTAATATTTTTAAAAGTTGTTGTGAGTAGAGAAAAGATAATGAAAAAGATACTAAAAAGTATTATTTAATTGAAGAGATAGAAAAAAATAATGTTTTTAATGTAAATATAGGGATAGAGTTGGGGAAGCTAATGTGAATGCTCTAATAAGTGACAAATGCTCATACGAGTCATGAGTTATGGCAATTATCGTCAAACTCATTCAAGCTTTGCTCTATAAATCTAATCCATTTATCTCCAACACGCTTTAAAATTTCAATCTTTTAAGGAGAAACGGAGGATCACTACACAAGCAATCGTGTTACCATTCGGATCGTTATCATAGCAACAGAATAATCAATTTAGTAGGGGTAATGTGGATCAAAGCATTAGTATATGACATGTTAAAATAGTTTTTAAGTATTAAAATGCTTAAAATAATAATGTAAATAGGTTCTGTCGAAAGAAGACTTGCGGGTGAATATACTTAGGGACTTTTATTTGTAAGTCATCACGAAAGTGTTTAACAAGGGCGAATGTTTGTTGATTTGTAATTATATGGAATAAATACGAGTTTATTGTATTCTTAGGGGTTTGCAATGTCTCTGGAACTTTTGTATGACCATCATATCAAGACATCATATTAACAAATACAAAGCAATAATATTATTTACATTAATATATTTTTGTGTTTGATTATGAGTACGTGATGTATGTTAACACATCTTATACTGTCACAAATTGATCTAGTCAATTTGTGATAGTTTTCAGAGTAGATACATTGTGTTTTAGGTTAATTACGATCGACAAATTGTATTAGAGCCTTGTGCTCTTGATTCAAAGGTTATTCAAGTGTTTTTTTTTATTTTTCAAAGCTTATTCAACATGAAAAAAGATTTAGTCACGGGACCATTAAACAAAGACTTTACATGTGCTAATTACTCTATTGCTTGTCAAAAAGGTTAGCAACACAAAACTTCTTATAAATCTAAAGAAATGCATTCAATCACTACACTTTTACACTTGTTGCACATGGACTTATTTTGTCCAACTGGTGTAAATATGGTTAATAGTTAATATATGCATGCAAGGAAAAGATGGGGTCATGGGGACAATTCTGAATGAAGATTTTGGCCGTCCCGAAAGAGCCAATACCATGGTTAGCGTCACTATATTTTCCTTCTCTATAAATATTCTAGAACAACAGAGGACAATCTTAATATATAACCCATATATGTGTTAAGCTGTCATTTTGGATACTTTATCTCCCGGCTAAAATTTCAATCTTTTTTAGCAATAGAGAAACTTAGCAAAGGTTGGCTCATGCGTTTACAAACTTTTTTGTTGTATTAAATTTGTAATTTTTAGTGGCCTTAAATACTCTCTTGCTACTATGAACTGGGTTAGCCAGAACAATGGCTGGTGTTTCACAAGCGGTTTCTTTGCCATTTTTTTCCTTATTGTTACATTGATGCCATTCTAGGATATGTTGGTTGTTTACATTTCTTTTCTTACATATGCTTTATGAAAACTATAGGTTCAATCATTAACATATGCATCTACCTTGTCGCATTGAAGACTAAACTCCCTCATAGGACGTGAAGGTAAATTTATTACTTTTACTAATTGTGCAGGATTTTTGTGGTGTGGATGATCATAGATTGCTGTATAATCTCTTTTCTTGTTGGTTTATAATCATGTTTTTATATGCTTAACAGTAGATAAATTGGCAAAACCAAGACACGTGCAGAACTCTCAATGGAACATTTTAGCGCTTGGTTATAATAGACGACTTTACAATATTCACGTGGGTTTTTGTTTTAGAAACTTATGATGAAACTACTGAAACTATAAACTTATTTTTTATTAAAATTATGAATCAAATTGATCAAAAGGTTAAATAGTTAGATGTGACTAGCACACTGAATTCAAAAACCAAATTCTTGATTTATTTTGTGAGTCCAAAGGAATTGCAATACAATATAGTGTTTCTAGGACTTCTCAGAAAGAAAAAATATGATACTTATTGAGACTACTATGACCATGTTGTTTAACTCCAAACTTCCTATAATATTTTGGGCTGAAGTAGTTAGCACTGCGTGTTATGTTTATAACAGAGTGTAAATAATTAAGAAATATAGGAAAACTTTTTATGAATTGTGACATAAGAAAATACCATTCATAGTATTTTTACCACCTTTTGGATATTTATGCACTCTCCTGAACACTAAAATTCATCTCTTCAAATTTGCTATTATCATTATTTAACTTAAATAGGTCATTGTTGTACAATATATATATATATATATATATTGGATTGATGTTAATGAGAAGGCAATAATTTCAACAATATTATCAGTTGCTATTCCATTTTGTTCAGAAAATTTGAAAAGGATTGAAAAATATGTTTGCTTCAAGGTAATTTACCAATTTAAATTTGTTTGTGTGATGGGTAATTCCAATAAGACCATGGGGTTGCCTTTGTGTTAACTCACAATGGTGTGGAGTGACTATGATATGTACAGTGATGTGTCTTGTGGACAATGGTGTTTCACTGTTTGTTGTGTAACTATTAAACAAAAAATCATTAAAATAAACATCATAACGAAATAAACATGTTAATCCAAACGGTCTAAAAGCTAAAGCCTGTTTCTGTAATTTTATGATTAATAAGTTTATTTTGGTGATGTAAAAAGAATCAATTAAAATTTGAATTGCTATAATCGGCTCTAGTTTTACTTTAAGCTTTTTATTCACTTTCAAACTCACCAAATACTCAAACGTGTTCAATTTGTTTGTATCAAACAATAGGGATCACTATCACGCTTCGATGGTCAAAATCAAGTGGCCTCTTGAAGATGTTAAAAAATAATCAACATTCTCAGGTAACCTTTTACAATGTGAATTTTTCGATTGATTGATTGGTAACATTCTTAAAAGTTTCGATTTTGCTGGGTTTTTGATCGATTTCATTGTGTAAATGACCACGTGTGATTCAACGACACATCTATGCCTCTGATCTCTATTTCGCTTGGTTTGTGTCCTATTTTACTTTGTAAACAACATCACATCCCTGTGTTTTGTCCTTCTTAAATATCGAAACCACCCATCTTCTGTTCTTGAGGTTCAGTTCTTGAGGCTTTATTTGTTTTTCTAAACCTTCTATTTATTTATATTTGGCATCATCTTGTATAAATCAAACAATCATTATAAATCTACCAATAAACCATCAAAAGTTATGTTTACCAAAACCATTTAGTCTTTTAAATATTATTTTCACCAGTATTATGTGATAAGGGTTTAGAAAATTATTTTGTGGGTGGTTTGTTTTTGTTTCTTTTTTTCTTTTCATATGTTGATCTCTTGTCCATACGAAAAACTTTCCTTTTTGAAATTTAGAACAAATTTTCATTTATTTTAATACTTATGAATTATTGTATTTTTTTATTTTGCGTTTCATGTGAAGATTTCTTAGTATGATTTTGTGTTTATGTTTTGGTGTTGCTTAAAAAAAAACATGATGATATTTTGTTTATTATTTATAAAAAAACATTTGTCAATGTGAGATACGAGCCTGTAGAGCCGTTTTTTACAACTGATCTATTGTGTGTTTCAGGATGCCGCATGGGTTTTTTTTTCTTGATTGATTGGTTGCATCGGCTCAAACCTACTAGTATGTGTATCATTTCATGAAAGATTATTTTAAATTTACAGTTTATGTTACAGTTTTTTTTTTCTTGATTGATTGGTTTTGCATTGATGTTCTTTTTTTCCAAATTCCAACAAGGATGAATAATTTTACTAATTTTACGCCTTTAATTTCTACTTTATATGCAACGATATATTTGATCTAACTATGTTGTTTGAATTTTCTTTTGAACAATGATATATTTTTTTCTTTTTCTTCTGCAAGGAACTATAATGTCTAACTATTATGTATGCACTAATTTGTTTTGATTACTCTTTGGGGGGTTCTTTGTTATTGTTTTGTTTTACTTGTTGTATTGGTGATGTTGATAGCACTCAAGCGCACAACATCATCACATTATATATCATGTGGTTATTATACAATTAAACCATTTGCTTTCTAGGTCCAATTTTTTGTCATTATATCGGTTGCATACGGTTAATGATTCATTTTAGATAACTTTTTTTTGCAGATGTCTTAGCATTTCATCGAAGAAATATGATTAACCGGTAGGTTTCGTTTCTTTTTTCCATTCCAAATGGTTAGGTAGCATGTAGTGGAACCAGGGAGGGTGGGGAATACCCGGCCCCGGGTGGGAACAATCTGGTTATTCATTTCTTTGAATGTAAATATCAATCGGGATTTTTACTTAACAATTTTGCCTCATCTTTTCTTGTAGACTTCAGATATTTTGGTGAAGTATTGACTATCCCTTTGCCATAGCTACAAAGCCTGCAAACTCTAAAAGTTGCCTTTTTGCTTGCCCTTAAAGTTAAAGTATTGTGTTATAACCAATCTTTTTATTTATGTAATATCTTTTTTTAACATTATACTAATTTTTTTTAGCGGCGGGCTGATGGTTAGTTGTTAGTATCAACCAGGCCAAGTTTTGAACGTTGGACTTCCAAGATATGTGGTTATGCATGCTATTATATTGCCAAGGCAAAACACATCAAAAGATGTTATGAATGACCTTAAGATCAAAGAAGAAAGTGTAGCAACTAAACTTCTCTTGATGTATAGTTTTCATATCCGTTTTAGATTGGTATTGTTAGTTCAATTTTTTCTTTGAGAATATATAAAGTTTTTTGGTTTAGTAAGCTATGAGTTTAAATTTTGTTATGATTTTGATTGTGTTTACCGCAAAGAAACATTTTATTCCGGATGGTTTGCAAGTACTTTGCTAACAAATTATGGCAAGTAAGCATATCATATACTTGTACTCAAGTTGTAACTTTGTTAAAACTAAGCAAGTGTCATCATTTGATGCAATATACTTTTATACATCTTTTATTTTTAACTTGAATTTTTTCAACCCGTATAATACACGAGATATTAGGCTAGTTTAATATAAGTAAACTATAAAACTGTAAAACGTAAATTAAAATTAGAAAAGAGTGCAACTCGTAATAATTATTGTATTATAAAGGAGGTTGAGTATAAAAGATGCTAGAAATTATTCTAATCGATAGCCTAATTAAATGGCACATCTCCAATGTTACAAACTACTACATTGTTACAAGTTAGTGTCCAATTTTGATTCCACTTAGGTCGGTTATATTAAAGTAAAATATTTGTTAAATATTTTAGTGTAATTAGATTGACTAATTGAACAATTTAATTATAATACATGTCAAACAAGTCACGAGATGCAGAGTACACATATGTTTGAGTTTATTATGGTTTTCAATTTTAGAACCCCTTTAGGGGTGTCACACCCCATTCAGTTGAACAATGTGTCTGGACGTGTAGATTGTTTATAACACATGACATTATTAAAATGATAATTTATTTAATCATCCCAATTACATAAGTCTTACAACAAAGACATAAATTGTTTAAACAACATAACATTAATTAAAGTTTGATTTATTAGCTAAGTCCATAAGCATTCTAAGTGTCATAAACTTGTAAGCATCTCAAGCAGCATTTCTTGTGACATGTATAAAATAAAGGTCAACTAGCAAGTTGGTGAATAAACATAGGTTTTGTTACATATACTAGATTTAAAACACAATTCAATAGTGAAATTATGAATTCAAGCAAGTATGACTAAACTAAATGCATTGATCAAACCTTTGTTGATAATTGTCCCTAATCAACGAATTAGACCAAAAATATTGGTTTCGATGCTCAAATGCCGTCTACAACGACCCGTTCGGGCGAGTGTCAAACCAATAACACTATCATTATTACCTTAGGCTTTAGAAAGTTGATGACCACATGTTAGCAAGTAAATAAGTAATATTGACCACCACATGAAATATTAATCTAATAATTTTATCATAAAAACATAGAATAAACACAAAACTTAATTGAATCGTATGATTTGCAAGAAATATTTAGAATTGAATACGTATACATGTCACATCCCAAAAACATAAAAGGAAAAAGGGACTATGCATACTTACATTGAGTTCTTGAGTATGAGTTGGACTTATGACTTGATTAATAAATATGGTAAAGCCGTAAATTAGAATGGTTATATGTATTAGAACATTTGTTTAAGGTTATGGTTAAGAGTATTAACCATAGTAATAAATATATCAAAAGCAAGGGAAAAGAAAAGTTGTTGCAAGATCAAAATAGATTTGTATAAATTCATTGTTACTATTTCATATGATTAATAAAAATATCAAAACTTAAAGGTAAAACTTCTTAAGCTCTCCAATATACTATTTTAAGATCTCAAGAACATTTTTTGTATTCAAAAGTCTTTCAAATTCGGATCAAAATCTGATCAAAACAGCAGTGCAAAGCAGAAGGTGCAAATATGCGCACTTACTTTGTAAAGGCTGTTGCGAAGTTGTCCGATAGAATTATAATTTGCGTGAATTATGGTTGGAAAGGTAACTCGATGAACTTGTTCATGGAGTCTGATTTTGGTAATTTTTGATTCATTATGCCAAGTTATGGTCGTTTGGGTTGTAATAGCACTTGTCCAAAATTAACGTTAGCACTTATGTGAACCTTTTAGGGTTTTAAAAATAGTAAGCGCGCATAACAAATTATGTTGAGCGTATATATAAGAATCAGAGAGTTTTATTTGAAATAAAAACATGATAAGTTTGATTACATATTTGTTTAGAATTATTTAGAAATTGAAGGAATAATAACACTGAAATTATAAATACGGTTGCTACATTAAGTACGACGAATGGACTTGAAACTTTAAGCCTTCAATAAAGGGTTGGGGTTGAAAGTTTTTTGAGATTTTATAGAGGGTGAAGAAAAACTCTTTTGTAAGTTGAGAAGAAGAGTTGGTGCAAGAAAGTGGTGAGAAAAAGATTAGTATTTATAGGTAGTGAAATGACGGTTATGAATGAAGAGGTTTTATAAATATAATTAAGATTGGGGGTTATGGATGAGTTATAAATGAGTCAAAGGTGAGGTAGTTTTGGTCCTTCAAATTTGATAAAAATGATGGAATTTTTATAAAATTAATATTTTTAAAAAGTTTGTATTAAAGTTGTTAAGTTATAAATTTTTCTAGAGGATTTTAAATACTTTTAAAATAGTTAGTATTTTTTTATACAAGTATAATAATTATAAGATTTTATATTATGATTAAAAATGTCTATAATTCTATAAATGGAAGTATATAAAAGTTTATATTTATTATATATGTACATAAAAATAACACGTGTACTTTTTAGAATTTAAGAATTTTAATAATAAAATAAACTCTAGAACTTTTATAAATATGTAAGAACTTTATGATATTAGTAATTTAGGCTTTCAATCACGATCATCAATTTATATGAGTAGTTCTTATGTAAATGTTAAGGCATACGTTGTTGTGATAGTGGCACAAGTAAAGTTGTACAGTAAAGATTAGTCATACTAATGAATGTGGTTATTATAAAAACTCGTGTATAGCATGTATAAGACTATGAGTTGGTGCAAGAAAGTGGTGAGAAAAAGGTTAGTATTTATAGGTAGTGAAATGACGGTTATGAATGAAGAGGTTTTATAAATATAATTAAGATTGGGGGTTATGGATGAGTTATAAATGAGTCAAAGGTGAGGTAGTTTTGGTTCTTCAAATTTGATAAAAATGATAATCTTTTTAAAAAGTTTGTATTAAAGTTGTTAAGTTATAAATTTTTCTAAAGGATTTTAAATACTTTTAAAATAGTTAGCATTTTTTTATACAAGTATAATAATTATAAGATTTTATATTATGATTAAAAATCTCTATGATTCTATAAATGGAAGTATATAAAAGTTTATATTTATTATGTATGTACACAAAAATAACACGTGTACTTTTTAGAATTTAAGAATTTTAATAATAAAATAAACTCTAGAACTTTTATAAATATGTAAGAACTTTATGATATTACTAATTTAGGCTTCCAATCACCATCATCAATTTATATGAGTAGTTCTTATGTAAATGTTAAGGCATACGTTGTTGTGATAGTGGCACAAGTAAAGTTATACAGTAAAGATTAGTCATACTAATGAATGTGGTTATTATACAAACTCGTGTGTAGCATGTATAAGATTATGAGTTACTATGTATAATAATATGTATGATAAAATAAATAATATAACATAAAATTCCAAATGTTTTATTGCATAAACAATAAATAAAAATGGATCAGGTTACATATATGAATAGGTTTTGGGGGTCACAGTCTCCCCTACTTTAGGTAATTTTGTCCTGAAATTTGTTAGGAGGTGGTGATGTGATGCAAAGAGATGTGGATACTTTGTTTTCATTTGGTCTTCGCGTTCCCAAGTAAATCCTAGTCCACGCTTAGACTCCCAACGAACCTTGACTATCGCTATACGACTACGCTAAAGTTGTTTCACTTCACGGTCTATGATCTCCACGGGTTTCTGTATAAAGTGCATAGACTCATCAATGTGCACTTTATCGAGAGGAATATGGAGGTTTTCATCAGATAAGCATTTCTTGAGGTTGGACACGTGAAATATTGGATGGAGATAGTTGAGCTTTTGAGGTAGCTCTAGCTTGTAAGCCACTTTCCTAATCCATTCAAAAACTTTGAATGGACCTACATAATGAGATGCTTGTTTTTCTTTCTTTCCAAAACAAACTACTCCTTTCCAAGAGGATACATTAAGGAGTACTATATCAATAACCTTGAATTTTAGGGATTTCCGTTGTCTATCGACATAGCTCTTTTAACGACTTCTTGCAGTGAGAAAATTATTACGAATTTGCATGATTTTGTCGGTAGTTTCTTGAATTAACTCAGGATCGGTGGTTTCAACTTCACCAATTTTGTTCTTAAATCGTTATTTGGACCAAATCATAGGTAAAATAAGTGAAGTTTACTCTATATTTTAATATTAAAGAATCCTCTTGTTCGATATGTTTACATTATACGTGATGTTTCACCAACTAAATTTAATGCCAACAGACCCTTTGTGTGTGCAATGATTACCATTTTAATTATATATACTTATTTTGTGAATTTGTTTCTTTATCTATAGTATTTTAAAACGTGAAAATATGGGACAAAAGTTTAACTTTACAAAAAAATAATACATGTAATACAACTTCTTAAGCATTAGGTATAAGTTTTCTATGCAATTATTTCTATTTTGCCTCATATTTAATAGACTTCTAATTAATTTATTAATTAATACATATTATTAATATTATATTTAATTCACTACATTGTATATTATATTATTTATAATACTTTAAACTAACATTTAAATTTTTTAATAAGTATTATCTTATTTAAGTACTTAATTATATAATTACTAAGTATTTTTATTATTATTATTATTATTATTATTATTATTATTATTATTATTATTATCATTATTATTATCATTATTATTATTATTATTATTATTATTATTATAAATAAGTATTTTCTTATTTCAATACCAAACTATATAATTACTAAATATTGTTATAATAATGATGATAATAATAATTTATATGTATGTTATCTATATTATTATATAAAACATTTGATAAGATACACTTGTAATTTTACTCAAAATTTAAGACACTTAATATAACTTATAAATATATGATAGAAATGCTATAACTTATAAAACTTTTTTTATTAGCGTTTTGCATGCAATCTTTTTTCGGATGTTTAGCACTAAAGTATAAATCAGCAAAATTAAAATTTTCAACTTTTATAACCCCTGCTTCATAGCGTGGGTCACACCTATTATTATATCCATAATGCATTTTTATTTTGAAGTATGAAAAACTTTTAGTTATATCATAATCTTCAGGCTCTGCTTGGTAATAGGTAATGTAATTAACAAAAGAATGGAATGGATGATGAAATAAAATAAATGAGAGAATTAAATGAATCATTAAATTCTATTGTCATGTTTGGTTACCCTTTAAAAATATAATTAATCCTTAATTTGCGTTGTTTGTTAAGTAAGAAAATACGAATGAATTAAATATAAAAGTAATTATGGTGATGGCTAGTGGCCAGTGGTGATTCCCCGTGGTGGTGGTGGTGGTGGTGGTGGCGGCGGCCGATGGTGGTAGTTCGGCCGATAGTGTTGGTGCATGGTTGGATTGTGGTGGTGGTTGGTGGTGGTGACTGGCGGTGGTGGTTGTGGTGGTCGATGGTCATTGGTGGTGACCGTTGGTGGCGGCGGTTGGTAGTGGTGGCAACCAACGGTGGTGGAGGCCGGTTACGGTGGAAGTGGAGGTGAATGGCTGTGGTGGCTGTGGTGGTTGGTGGCGGTGACCGATGGTGGTGGATGTGGTGGTGACTAGCGATGGTGGTTATGGTGGTCAATGGCGGTGACCAGCGGTGGTGGCTGTGGTGGTCGGCGTTGATGGTGGTGGTAGCTGGTGGTGGCTGGTGGCGGTGATGGTGGCTTTTGACCCTTGGTCATCAGTGGTGATGGTTGTGGTGGCCGTGGTGGTTGGTGGTGGTAGCGTGGTGGTGGTGGCGACGGTGGCCGGTGGTGGCAGTGATGGAAGTGGTGGCGATGGCTGGTAGTGGTGGTGGTGGTGGTGGTGGCCATGGCCTGTGGTGGTGGTGGTGGCCATGGCCTTTGGTGGTGGTAGTGGCCTGTGGCGGGTGGTGGTGGTTGTGGCGGCGGTGGTGGTGGGCGGTGGTGATGGTGGTCATGGCGGTGGTGGCAGCATTGGTGGTGGCAGGGTGGCCGGTGGACGGTGAGTGGTGGTGGTCAATGGTGGTTTAACTAAGGATAAAATGAGATGAAAATAAAAAATAAAATAAAATAAAAAAAAAAAAAAGGGGGAAGTGGATGGAATGGATTTGATTTGATTAGAGAGAATGTGATTACTTTTTTAATGATCCATTCTATTACTTTTAACAACCAAATATGTTATTTTCATTCACCTTCAATCATCCATTACATCCGCCTTCCATTTTTGATACAAACGCTACCCTACTATTAAAGTCCATAACTAGTTTACCACCTAATGAATTTGTCAACTGATGACTTACGTAAATTTAAGATTTATTATAAGTTTCGAATCAAATAAAGTGATAAGATAACTTAAGGCTGGATGGTTGTTATCCTAAAGCCCATGCAACGAAAGACATGTCGATAGTTCCTAAATATCTAGATTATCCACATCATGTTATTATCGTAAATGATTAAACTATGACACCAACGTACAAAGATCATTCTTAACTATTAGATACTATTATCATCCAGAGACAAGGGCAAACCACCATCGTAAACGTACGCCATCCGATAGGGCAACTATGATATTGTGAGTTGGGAGTATGAAATGCTACATGACAATACTGCAGAGTTGTAAATCTACAAATTGTGTAACAACTATACCTAATACTCCTTTTTCTGAACGGCATCGATATTTTAAGCCCGATCACATAGGTAAACCCAGTGGTGAAATGCCACCCACGCTCGCGAACATAAAACGCTGGTGACATGTCCGCTCATCATTTTAGGGGAAACCCACCACCCAAAGGTCCACTCTAATAAAATCCATCCCACATAAAGCATATTGGATCAAGTGATATTCGAACACGTGACCTCTACTCTGAAAAGCCAGATGCCTCCTTCCAAACCAGTTTATCTTAGACTTATTGGCACTATACACGATACTTACTACAATAACTTGGCAAACATGAAAGAAAAGCATTTATCATCTGGATGGCGGATTGGATCGGATATTACACCATCGCCTATAAATGCATCTCTTTCGTACATTCTCTTTATACATGCACAAACTATAAAATACATACTTTCAGTGGTAAGACTAGATGTTCGAGACATATACCAACATCAAACACTCTCCATTGTTATAAATTAATATATTTTTAATCACTTCTTAACTTGATTTTAGTATAGATTTAATTAACATATTATTTCTCAACTGGCTGAGATTCTTAAAGATTATTAGTCATGTGCCTATTATGGAGTTAGTTAGTGATATTTGGCATGTGCTCAATTGAGTTAGTTGAGTTTGTTTGAATTAGTTGAGTTAGTTACTTGCTTCTAGAATCTTCCATGTATTCTTATAAATAGTCTCATGTTTTCTCTTTTTTTGTATATAGAAAACTACACCAAAAACTCACTCTACTATTGTTTCTTATGGAATCAGAGCACATGCTCTGCTATTCCGGGAACTTCTTCCGGTAATCGACATCTCCATCATGTCCACATCTACTTCAACTTCTTCTTTCTCTGCAACAACGAACATTCAACCGAATCAAACCAATACATTGCCTAATATTGCAAATTTTTTGTCCATTAAACTCGATGACAACAATTATCTCAATTGGAAGCATCAGATCACTACTGTTTTGAAGACGTTGGGACTGTTGAAGCTTCTAAAATCAGATGAACAAGCACCAGTAATTGATTCTGTCGAGAGAGAGGCTTGGGAGAAGTGTGATGGCTATCTTCAAGCTCTAATTACAACCACATTGTCTCCATCGATTATTCATCTTGCACGAAACTCAGTCTCTGCTGCATCACTTTGGAAATCCATTGAAGAAGCATTTGTTCAAACTGTTTTTGCAAAACAATCACAGTTAAGAACTCAATTTCACCTTCTTAAACAGAACACTAAGTCTATTGTTGAATTCCTAAATGAAGCAAAGGATATTGTTGATTCTCTAAATGCAATTGGAGATCCAATCTCTGATGAACTCCTTGTTCTACAAATTCTTCAAGGATTAAGTGTTGAATATGAGAATTTTATCATGAACATTGAAAACCAAGCTACAACACTTACCTATTCACAGCTTCGCTCACGATTATTGGTTTATGAGGCTCGATTGAAGCAACGACAGCCATTGACTTCACCTTCTCTTGCAGCTATGGTTGCGACCACAACAAATCCACCACACTTTGATTCATCGAAAGCAATTCAATGTCAAATTTGTGCCAAATCTGGACACAAAGCATCCAATTGCTATTTTTGGTATTCTTCACCAAACGGCTCTCGATTTGGTGGAAGTAACAATGGTGGCAGTTCACAGTGGCGCGGTGGTCGTTCCGGTGGTGGTCGTGGTGCTCACAATCGCTTTGGTGGTGGTCGTGGCGGTCCAAAGTGGCAGCCCGGTGGTCGTTTTTCCGCAAACGTTGCGGCTGTTCATGGTGGACATGGTGCTGATGGTAATGGGTTTGAACCTACTGAATTTAGGGCCACCAACTCTTCCTTTGGTCCTAGTATTCTTGGACCTGGGCCGCTGCATCCCTATGGTCTTCCTAACTTTGGACAGCCACACTTTGGTTTTGGACATGGACCTTCAGGTTCCCACACTGGGCCTGTCACTTCTAGTCCTAGCTTTGGACCTGGATCGTCGGGTTTTGGGCCTACTCATTTTCAAAATTGGTCTTCCGCTGCTACACCTCATTATGGCCTTCATGCTGATTTTTCTCCAACTTGCCAGAATGTTGATTCTTGGATACCTGATTCTGGTGCCACTGCTCATATGACCTCAGATCCATCTATTGTGTTTGGTATAGTTCCTTACACTGGTTCTGAACGTGTGATTGTTGGTGATGGTACATCTCTTCCCATCTCTCATATCGGATTTTCCTATCTTCGTTTATGTCGTTGCGTACTTTTACTTCGATTTGTTCTTGTTGTTCCTGGCCTTGCCAAGAACTTATTATCTATCACTCAGCTTGTACTTGATTATCCTATATCTGTTTTGTTCTCATGTTCTAGTTTGTCTATACAGACTCCCACCGGGCTACTCCTCCACCACATGCGAGCTAGTCCTCATCAGCTATATTCTCTGACTGCTACATCCGCTACTTCTCGGGAGCTATGGCACTCTCGACTGGGGCATCCTTCTGATCCTGTGCTGTCTAGGCTCTCTTTTTTACCAATGTCTAATAAATCTGTACCTAAGCCTTGTAATTCATGTTGTATTTCAAAATCTACTCGATTACCATTTCATACTAGTACTTCTCATTCTACAATTCCATTACACATTGTTCATTGTGATATTTGGGGTCCTTCTCCTGTTTTATCACGATCTGGATATCGTTACTTTATTACTTTCATTGATGATTATAGTCGTTTTACATGGTTATATCCTATGACTAGTCGAGCACAAGCAGCTGCCTGTTTTCATCATTTTCGACCCCTTGTCGAAAATCTTTTCTCCTGCACTGTCAAACAGCTTCAGTGTGATGGTGCTCCTGAGCTGATTCATGGTGATATGGCTCGTTATCTTTCTGATTGTGGCATTACTTACAGGATTTCTTGTCCTTATACACCTCAACAAAATGGGGTCGCTGAGCGCAAGAATCGTCATCTTTCGGAGGTTGCTCGCGCCTTATTATTCCATGCTCATCTACCAAAGAAATTTTGGTATGATGCATATGCCACTGCTGCCTTTCTTATTAATCGGCTTCCAACGCCGGTTCTCCATCATTCTTCTCCGTATGAGGTTCTTTTTGGCACTCGACCCGATTATTCTATTTTACGTACTTTTGGGTGTTTATGTTATCCGTTTCTTGGTGACACACGTCCGGATAACTTTCACCCAAATCTACGCCATGTCTTTTTCTTGGTTACGCACCAAGTCATCGTGGTTATTTGTGCTATGATCCCTCTACTTCTCGTACTATCACTTCCCGTCATGTTCTTTTTCATGAGTCTACATTTGATGTTCCAGGCTCATCCTTTTCTTCTCATTCCATTGCTTCTTCTGATTTTGACATTCCTCCTCCTTCTTATCCATCTATTTCTCCTCCTTCTCCTCTTCCTCCTTCTCCTCCTCCTCCTCCTCCTCCCCCTCCTCCTCCTCATCCTATGATCACTCGTTCTTGTGATCACACTCGTCAGCCTAGACAGTTTCGTGATCACGTTCTCTTTCATGTTACTACTGCTCCTACTTCTGAGCCTTCCACTTTTTCTCAGGCTCAACGTTACTCTGTTTGGTGGGATGCTATGCGCACTGAATTTGGTGCGCTGCATTCCAATCATACGTGGGATCTTGTTCCTCCCCCTACTTCTGCTAACATTGTTTGTTGTAAGTGGGTTTATCGGATCAAGCATAATCCTGATGGTTCTGTGAGTCGTTACAAAGCCCGGCTTGTTGCCAAAGGCTTTCATCAAACAGAGGGAGTTGATTACACTGAGACATTTAGCCCTGTGGTTAAACCTACTACCATCCGTTTGGTTTTATCTATTGCCTTCTCTCGTGGATGGTCTATTCGTCAAGTTGATGTCAACAATGCTTTTCTTCATGGTGACTTATCTGAGACTGTCTACATGTCTCAGCCACTTGGCTTTGTTGACTCTTCTCGACCTCATCATGTTTGTCTTCTACGGAAGGCTCTTTATGGTCTTAAACAGGCTCCTCGAGCTTGGTTTTCCAAGCTCTCCTCTGCTCTTCTCACCAGTGGCTTTACTCAGTGTCTCTCTAACAACTCTTTGTTTGTTTATCAACGTGATGGCCATACTTGTTATGTCTTAGTTTATGTGGACGACATTATTATTACTGGGAACTCTTCTGAGTTTGTTACCTCGTTGATTTCTCGCTTAGACTCTCAGTTTGCACTCAAAGATTTAGGCTCTTTGTCCTATTTCTTGGGTGTTCAGGCGACTTTTACTGATGATTGTCTGCATTTATCTCAGCAGCGTTACTTGCTTCATCTGTTACAGCGTACAGGATTGGCTCAGTGTCGTCCTCTGTCTACCCTTGTGGCATCAGGGAAACAGTTATCTCGGTTTTCTGGCACTCCTTTGGATGATCTTGTTTTGTATCGTAGTACTGTTGGTGCATTGCAGTATTTGGTTTTAACTCGCCCTGAGATTGCTTATGCTGTCAGTAAGGTGTCTCAGTTCTTACAGACTCCTACTGATCGTCATTGGGTTGCCGTCAGGCGTATTTTACGCTATCTCCGTGGCACGTCTTCTCATGGTTTGACTATTCGTCGATCTACTTCTTATGATCTCCATGGTTATTCAGATGCAGATTGGGCTGGTTGCCCTGATGATCGTCGTTCTACTACGGGATATTGTGTGTTTCTTGGCCCCAACCTCATTAGTTGGAGTTCCAAGAAGCAACATACTGTTGCTCGATCGAGTACTGAGGCTGAGTACCGTGCTCTTGCACATGCTGCCACTGAGCTTCGTTGGATTATGTCATTGTTACGAGAATTACATATTCCACAGTTGCATTCACCTACTTTATGGTGTGATAATATTGGTGCTACCTACTTGGCTGTCAATCCCGTATTTCATCAGCGCACGAAACATATTGAGATTGATCTACATTTTGTTCGAGATATGGTTCTGACACAACAGTTATGTGTTTGCTATGTTCCTACTGCCTCTCAGCCAGCTGACCTGTTGACCAAAGGCTTGTCTTCTTCTCGTTTTGGTCTTCTTCGGTCCAAGCTTCACGTGACTTCTCCCTGTTCAGCTTGAGGGGGCATATTAGTCATGTGCCTATTATGGAGTTAGTTAGTGATATTTGGCATGTGCTCAATTGAGTTAGTTGAGTTTGTTTGAATTAGTTGAGTTAGTTACTTGCTTCTAGAATCTTTCATGTATTCTTCTAAATAGTCTCATGTTCTTTTTTTTTTGTATATAGAAAACTACACTCAAAAACTCACTCTACTATTGTTTCTTAAAGATAAACGAAAAACATTATATTCTTTTACAACTATAGAAATGTTATTTAAATGCCCAATGTACAAGATTCATGTGACAAATAATGTCATGTGTGTTTGACATTATTGTTCATTTAACTAAGGTTATCGAATCTCCAAAAGTTCCGGACGAACCTGGTTCACTTTTAAGTACGGATACATCATAGTATTTATTGTTGATTAAAATCAATCAACTATTATAAAGTTTTAGTTTAAATAGTAATACTTGGCCTCTTAATACCTCTTATCGATCTTTCTGGTGCTCAAAAAAATATTTAGTAAGAAACCAAAATGCTCGCACGTTACGGCGGATAGATTTTGAATAAAATTTATATGTAAATGTACATTGCTTTTGAGATTGAGCTTTAAGGAACACAAAAGCATTTTGAAAAGAAAAACTGCTAAAAAATTATATTTGACTCAACATGGGTTTGAAAGAAACTTTATGAAAACGTAGATAACAATAAAGTAAAAAATATATCATATTTGACACGTTTTGGGTTTGAAAGAAACTTTATGAAAACGTAGATAACAATAAAGTAAAAAATATATCATATTTGACACGTTTTTGGTTTGAAAGAAACTTTATGAAAACGTAGATAATAATAAAGTAAAAAATATATCATATTTGACACGTCTTGGGATTGAAAGAATTTTGTATCGAAATGTAGATGAGAATAAAGTAAAAGTATATCATATTTGACACGTCTCGGGTTTGAAAGAATTTTGTATCAAAATGTAGATAAGAATAAAATAAAAACATATCTTATTTGATCCAGCTTAGTTTTGAAGAATTTTTTATCAGAACGTAGATAATGTTGAGAACAGTGTATATTCGAGATACAAAATCAGATAAGTAATGCTACTGAGATAGGATCCAAAAGGTTTACAACATATGCAACAAATATTAAAATTGTTTAAGAAGTTAAATTATAAGAAGTAAATATATTATATGTGAAAATATATTCAACTCAAAATATCATGGTAGAATTGTTTTTTTACTTATAGTCTTTACTCATACGTCATTTAAATAATATGTTATCCCAAAATATTATTTTTAATTAATAAATTTTCGTTGCTAACTATTTAATATTATATATATTCAACTCGTATAATACACGTGATACTAACATAGCACATATACACACACATACACACATACATAATATACATATACATATACACTTGTAAGTTTCACATCATTACACACAATTGTATTTTGAATGATATTTACATTAGCAAGTATATAAAATAAGCATATCATGAAGATATGTATGGAATTTTATAAAACATCAAATTTTAAAGTTACAAAAGAGGCGGTGGCAGCGACTGGTGGCAGCAGTAATAGGCAGCAGGCACTAGTAGTATTAGTAGTAGTAGCAGTACCAAGTTAGACTAGTAGCAGAAGTAATAAAAGTAGCAGCAACAACAAACAGTATGGAAATTTCGTTGTGAATCTATACTAGAATTTGTATTGAATTTGATAAATAAAAAATCAAATTAAATGATTCCTTTATATAGGGTTTGAACGATGCAATGAATCATTTGCAACCTTTATAAAAGACTTGACAATCAACGTTCATAACTGCCATAACTCTATGTTGGTAGTTCAGTAGTAAACATCATTAGTAGTAATAAAGTTACTACCAACATTCAAGTCATTAATAGTAAAAAAGTTATTATCAAAGTTTAAAACTACTACCAAAACTAATGTTTCTACCAAATATAATTTACCACTGATGCATCCGTTACTAGTGATTCTTTAGTTACTACTAAAGACTATAGTTATTACCAAAGTAACCAATTACTAGCAAACTTGCTACTGACGAAGGGCTGACCCCTTTGATCCCACCAGACGTTTTCTTCCCTTGGACCCTGCTACTAGAGGCATTGCCCTCCGGATCCCGCTGTCTTTATGACTTCACCCTATTGAAGTACTGATGTACTTGGTTCTAGAATTTAAAATGTTTGTGAATGACTTTTCACCACATACCTTCTAAACTCATATAGTTGTTACTTTTCCATTTCGTATTAAGTAAATCAATTATATTAAAATGAACTTATGAAACGAAAATCACCAACAATCAATCACCAACAATCTATATGTTTCAAAGATTATTAGATTTTCAATCGGATCATTTGTAATTTCAAGTGTTTGGTTAGTTTTACAAATTAAATTTTGTATCTTTGATTTGTTGTCAATATAGAATTATAATCTAAAAAATTAGAATATGTGATAGGTTTCATATTCAAACTCTCCTTTCTGTAAAACTTTTTAAACATGGGATTGTCAATAATCAAGAAGGGCCTTCAGGTTCTTAGGTATGCATAATGAACAAGGTTGTCTGGACGTCTGGTTGTTAAAGTGTTGTGCTCCACAATCAAAATATTAGGGTTTTAAGTCGGTGCAGAGTGATGCTTGTTATTATTTATTCTCAACATATATATATATATATATATATATAGGGGAGTGATCAAATGATAACTTTATTGTGAGAACTCTAGTAACCAATATTAGCCACTAGTGTTCAATGGCAAAATGGTAAATAACATAAACATAATAAAAAAAATTATAAAACAAAAAATAACATGGGGATGGAAAAAATAAATACACAAAAATGTTTCTCTCGTTTTCCTCTTTCATAAACAAAATAAAAAAAATTTAAAAATAAAAAAAAACTCATTTTTTTTTCAAAATTCATTTTACACATGTTACACATGTTACACATGTGTAAAACCGGATTTACACATGTGTATAACATGATTTACACATGTGTAAACAACAGGTAGCCAAATTTTTTTTTATAAAAAGTATATCAATATGGTAGGCATTAGAAAGATAAAAAAAAATACTGAAATTTATGGTGAAATTTTTTTGAAAAAATAATGTCGTGAAAAAAAGTTACGAACGTTTTAATAAAAAGGTGGAATTGGTATGTGATTTGCGTGTGACCAAAAATGTGTGCCTCGTATTGGTTCCTAAAGTTATCACAAAAAAAGATGGTTATCAAGATAACCATACCCTATATATATATATATATATATATATATATATATATATATATATATATATATATAGAGAGAGAGAGAGAGAGAGAGGATAGCTTTGGTACAAACTCTATGCTATCTAAAAACCATGAGAACAGATCTGATGCGTTAATTAAATATATTAATGGTCAAGATTAATGACAACTCATCAATCTTTAATTAGGCTAATAATGAACAAGAATAAGGGCAAATTAGTAATCAGTGATAACTAAAGAAAACTAAATGCACGTTCCCTCTATATATATATATATATATATATATATATATATATATATATATAGGGATCCATATATATATATATGTAAGAATAGCTTTTTAAAAAGAAAAAACACATACGATTGAGATTGTCTTATTAGTGATGTTTAATTACGATATATTATCAACAACATTGTTGCGAATATATATATATATATATATATATATATATATATATATATATATATATATTAGATTGTGACCAATGAGACGCTTGTAGTAGATATATTAACCAATAGCATTACTATATAAATGATCATTTAAAATATCTGACTTTATCTCCCATTAGTTATTTTACGATTACTTGCTTGGATCTGTGGTATGATTAGGAGGATGGACCAACATATATAGATTTTGTTTGATCATGAAGGTCTGTATACATTATCAAAAAAACATTAATATGTGTTTATTGTTATAGAAATAAGATGGATTTCTTCAAACACTAATTATCAAATAACAATGTATCTTATATACTCTTTATACCGCTAGACTCAAGATCACTTAATTTTTAAAACCTTATAATTTCTTCCTTATTTAATGTAGTAGACTTACACTTTATTCTGTACAAATGTAATTGAATTAAACAAGTAGGTAAAAAAAAGGTAAGTTCAATATTATATTAAGTAAAAAGATGTGATATTACGTTAAACTTGGGTATCATTATGCGCATATGTAAACTAATTAGATATAACAAATTTAACAGGTAAAATAAAAATACTTGCAAATGTATTTTCATGTATTCTGCATCTTTTAAAGTTCATAATCATAAATAAAAAGGTTTACTTTCAGTATGTTATGAAGAAATAAACGTAGACGTGTGACTACCAAAATTATAGAATAGAAAATTAATTTGTGGAATATAAATAGAGTTTACACAAACATTGGGTCGTACAAGATATCAATGGTTGGTTGCTTCCGTCCATGAAACCATCCAATCACAACCCTTTTCTTTTTTATTTATTGCAATCCATACGGCAAGTGGCATCCTCTTGATTAAAAGTTTATTTGTAGATGATTGTATTTAAAATGGTTATTGAATTTTAATAATCTTAAATTTTATTTATTAGTCGGGATTAATCACAGCTTAGAAAATATTTGTAGAAACTCTCAACTTTGAACTTATTTTTACGCCATTGCCAAAATGTAAGTCTATCACCCTGGTAGAAGATACCTAAGTTTTCTGCTACTTACCTAACCCTTAATTCGCTACTTTTATTCCGCTCGTTCCCTATGGTCGAGCGCTCCAACGATCTCTTACTAACTGAAAGTTAACATTCGCTAATTTTTTTGATGAAATGGGGCCAAAATCAAGTCATTTTTCAATTACGTCACCGGCTAGTCTCTATCAAGTCTTTTTTTCGGTGTCTAGCTTCCAACGACACTTAAAATCTACCTCCAATGAGTTAAGTGGTTCAGATCAGAAGTTGATTATTGACGGGTTTTATGGTGCAGAAGTTTTAGATTGACGGACCGGATGGTTGATTTCAACTTTCTGCTTAGTTTTTTGGGCATATAAATAGTCCACGTCATCGAAAAACGAACGGTGTTAAATCTCAGTTAGTAAATGATCGTTGAAGGAAAATAAGCTCAAAGTTGAGAGTGTTTATAAACATTTTTTTAGTTGTGATTAATCCCGGCCAATAAATGAAGGTTGGGATTATTAAAATGCAATAACCCTTTTTAAAAAGAAGAAAGCTAATTATATTTTGAAATCTATTTTTTCAACTTAAAATTTCAAAATAAGAGAAAATCAATAAATTATTTTCTTTTAGATACAAAATCATGTTTATTTTTATGATATAAGTATTTTAGGGTCAATTCTCTATTTTTATTTTTATTTATTTATAAGACTTTATTCTCTTAATGTGTATCTGAATAGTGGTAGGGCGACCTGTAATCACAAGTTTATAATGGACTAAATGATTAAATATTGTAACTTTATGAATTTATCAGATCTCATATAAAAAAATATCAAGTTTTAGGGTTTGTTTTTTATTTTAACAAATGTAAGTTTTAGATCCTTTTTGTTTCTATGTCTTTCACTGATTGTAAAGATGATATGCACACTTGTTATGTTTTGTGTTTTAAGTGTTAGAATTACCACCTTTATGATTACAATTCTTATTCATGAAATGCTTTGCATGGAATCTAACTTCAGGCATGGAAACTCTAAATATATATGTTCAACGATTAAATGATTTGTAAGAATAGTAAAAAATGATCGGGCGTTGCCGCGGGTCTTTTATGTCATATATTGCAAAAATTAAATTCATAGTAATCAAGTCTAAACTAAAAGATAACAATTTTACAAAGTATGAGAATAACTACAAATATTACTGAGGTCAGTTTGGAGGTTTGCAATATTTCAAACGGTCCTTACCTGCCAAAAAAGTTAAGGTGAAAACACAAGAGAAAATGACCATACATATTCCATCTCACATAAAATACTAAAATAGTATTGCAAGTTCCATACTTCCATTGCTATATGTTTAGCTAAACACTTGGTCAATAATGCACATAAATGGTCAATCATGTTTTAGTTTGATAATCAGATTTTGAGCGACTTAGATACAGGATAAACATTTACAGATTTATTTTATATTATGTAACAATAGATGTAGAAGAACACAGGGAGCTATTTTCTTGTAATTTATATGGTCATCTAAGCAATTAATAAAATATAGTATAAGCCATGACTTAAAAATATAATTGGTCATAAACAATAGTTTAGTTTCGTGACTTTAAGTATTGAAACTATATATATAACCAAATAAGTACACCATACCAGCTGATCTGAAAGGACTTCTATATCAATAGCACAATCTTAACATCCTAGAAAATCAATGTATACACCATCATATGTGAGAATCAACAGAGAAGGAAAGTCAAAGTCAAATTCAAGTGACTTGTCATTACTACTACTATAATAATTTAAATTAACAGTAAATTTAACTACCAAAAATATATAAGAAGTAGGTTCACTTTTATATTAAAAATAGTAATTCTAACGATACTCTCGTTAGCCATGGGAAATATTTTAGTACAATACATTTTACAAATACGACTAGAAAAATAAATATAACAATATTCATGTACCAAACTTGATTCGAACATCCATCTTTAGTATATACTCCAACGAGTCTTCATATAGTATTCTTCACTTGAGTTTTAATCGCGTTCGAATCTTCAACTATACCTCTTGACTGCAACAATTAACAAACAAAAGATTGACGGTTATGGCTGAGGATCGTGTTAGACACGGGTCCCTTAAAACAGATTTCGCGTCTCTACTCAAGACAACGCGTCTGTCTCCCAGGGTACAACAGCCAAAGCAGTATGTACTGCCGGAGAGTGCCTCGGACCCGAGAGATCACCGATAAAATATATGTTATGATGTTATATGGAAAAACGTTAAAGATGACGGTGTAGGAAGAACAATTTAGAGAATGCTCATCTCTAAATTTCTATGAAACTTGTTGAATCTAAAGAGAATAAATTTCTTCTTCTTCTCTTTTCTTTTCATCATGAGTTTAGTTATATACTCATGCTAAAAACTTCACATTAATATGAGTTTTATGATTCACAACCAACACTTTCATTTGATTTATGAAATATTTAATGAGACCAAATTAAAACTCTTATTTCATTCATGACATGTTTAATGCCTTTTTTAAACCATAATAAGCATTCATAATATTTATTAAAAGACTTGGTCAAAACATAAAACATCCATGTTAATCAATACATGGCTTTATTAGCATTATATAAGAAATTTCAACAATTTCCTACTATAATCACCCAAGTTTCACTTTGTTCATTCCGACCACTTAACTTCGAGCATCGATATCTAATTCATCTTTGCTTCAGTTTGGACATGGTACAGTTCGTTATAAAACGAGAACTTAAACCAATAAATAAATAATTATTTATATGATAAATACATAAATATAATTATTTTGTATCCAAAATTCCAACAGAATATTAGCAGCCCTTTTTATGCAAATTCTACTTACCAACGGTCTACAAATGATCCCTTCAAACCAAACTACAATAGCCTTGCCCATCTTGACTTTGACTCTTGAGTTAAGTAACTACAGTCGGTTTATCAGCTTTAACGACGTAGAATATGTCAAAATTCACAAGAATCCATTAAAAACAATATGAAACACAGATTGTAATATTTATAGTAACTTTTTATGGGAATTAAATGGATAATTATTCTTGCCCTCCTTTAGATGTTTATCATCTCAACAGAATAAAGGTCAACATAGTAATCTTTCACTGGTTGATAGTTAAACCAAATAAAAGTTTTCTAGTCTTGTTGTGTGGTAAATGAATGAAACACCGCTGTCTTGAGCTATTCACTCATTCGTTTGAAACATATCAACACTTTCAGATACTTATTCACTACCAAGATTATGTTTGAATTAGGATAAGATATTTTTTGGGCTCCAGTGTTCACAGACAGAACAACTTCATTTGTTGCTAAAAAAAGAATAAATAATGTCAACATATTTACAGAATCACTATTTACTTGACACTTAAGTTTACATTGTTTTAAAATGGGGTTCAACATCCAAACAACGCTGAATCTTTATGTAATATGAAGTACTAAGTAACTTGTCCTATAGTAAAGATTGATTTGCAATGGACTCATACGAACACCATTCTATCATGAACAAATCAAGTATACGAAAAGAGCAGATAATGTGAAAATCACTCAGAATTCTAACCTGGTGATTTTGAACTCATAACCCATAAGGGATTAGCCTGGAACTCGAATCACAGACCATGCAATTGAAGGAAGATTTACCGTCACCTTCTTCCATCGTTAATTTCCAGACATATCTTCACCAAGCAATAATTTGTAAAACCTTTCTTTCATCATCTCGATATGTACTAAAAAACTAAAGCAAAACTTGTTTGTAGATATGTTAAAGTAGGAAAAATACAAATGGAATCATAATTAATAAAGCTTATAACTTTATCCTAACACATTAATCTTGAAGCTAATGAAGGTATCCTTATTCAACCATCAGATTTCAAATTTGAATAATGACAAAAACCACACAAATAAAGTTGAATTATGCATTTTCCCATATTCTGATTTGAATTTTCTTTTGGTCCAATGTAAGAGTGGATTTGAAGAAGCCAAACATACAAACATACCTGAAACATTTATACCATTTTCTTGGTTTTGAATAATTGGTGAACGGGGAAGAGGCTGAATTAAAAGGCAAGTGTTCATTGTTTTCTTTATGTTATATATAACTTTGGTAATTTGGTAATACTCGCCTAAAAACCTTCAAACAGATAACGTTTCAGAGTAGAAAGATCCTTAAAAATACAAAAACTTACGTGTAGATATACCTCTTATGTTATATGTTGATTCAAGTAGACGATAAACAAACTTTTTCTTTAAATCATTACCTTAAACCGTTGATTACTAGAAAAACAAAGATTAATGATTGAAGGAGAAGCACCAAAAAGCCTGCACACAAAACAATATATAATCATGTGAATGAACATTTAAGAAATTGATATGAACATAAGAGGAAAATTCATTTTTTCCTTATGCATGTGAATTGGCTAGATTCAATTGTATAAAGTTAGTTCGGGATGAAATCTATTCAAGAAATTTGCGATTACAAATGTAATAAGTACTTTTCACTTTTGTTGTGCCATGCATGTCATTTCTTGAAAATGCATTTCATCACCATTTACATTTACAACCTAGTTTCTTCATTCAATCCAACTAAGGATGCACCAGAAGATTAAGCACATAAAGCAAAAGCAAGAAACTTATATCAATTATTCAGGTTTCAATGGAACACAATGTGATTGAGATATATATATATATCCAAACATACTCATTTAAACAAATAAAAAATTCCCATTTTATACGGTTTTATATATTTCAAGTTGAATCTGGCACAATGTGTTTCTAACATATATATAATAACACCCATCTGAGCAAATCAAGATTTATAACTATAGCAATGTCATGAAAAGGGTTTACACCTAATTAACTGAAATTTCCCTCTTAAGTCAAATTTGCACAGTGGAACGCTAATCGATTATTAATAAACAGAGAGAACCCAAATTAAAGACTTAAATTTAAAAAACGAACCTAGCGAGTGAATGTTAGTTTAATCGGGTTCATTCACGGGTCATGGGTTCACGGGCTGTGGGTTTTTGGATACGGGTTAGATTTAACTCAAAACTTGTAGTAGAATATATCCCAATATTCATGTTTTATTATAGTTTTAATAGTTAGACTTGGTAGTATGTTTGACCGATTCTTGTAGGTGAATTGGGTAAAAGAGTGGGTCACGATTTGTACCAGATCTTTAGGTAAACTTGAGTAGATAGTATTTTATTGTTATTATTTATTCACCCATGTTGTGTTTCTTTAAGGCTATTTATAGCCATTTGCCTTACTGAATAAAGTAGTAGCCTTTGATATTTAACCTTCTGCAACATTACATTCATATATACATACTTACGTGTGTGTTGTTGAGGGTGTGGAGTGAGGGACTTGAACCAAGCCTAAGGCTCGAGAGGCGGAGAAGGCCGGTTTGAGAGTCAGTTTCAAAGAGGCGAGTAGCCCTTCGCTACGGGGCAAGCGCAGCAGGAACCAACATGTTTTGGGAGAACATGTGGCTGTTACGGGACTATCCTACAGCAGAAGACGGAGTTGGCGGAATGGTGTTCGGGTTAGGCATTGTCGCGAGGAAGTGCCGGTAAAGACGACGGTGGTGCCGGTGATGAACATCAGCATTCTATGGCTGTTAGTAGTGATTAAATTGGGAGAAAAAGGGCTGTTTCAAGATATGTTCATAGCAGGGGGTGCTGCTGTAGGATTTTGTAGTATTTGATCGGCTTGTTTTGTGGTAAGGGGATACCGACGTACCTGCGTGAAAAATGGGCAGAAAGGATCCATCAAAGCAGGTGGCTTTGGATCCGGCTTTCGTCTGGCAGAGAAAGAAAACATTAAAGGTGGTGTGACCTTGTTTTCTTGGTTGGTGGAGATGCCTCTTTAAACAAGCATGATCGGTGAAGGTTATGATTGTCAAGATAAGAAGAAAAATGAAGAGATTGGAGAAAATACATGTTGTTAACATTATGATATTGGAGTTCAAATGGGTGGCTTTGGATGTGACCGGGGAAGAGTGATAGCCATACCGAGGGAGATTTCACACTAACCGTTGGACGCGGGCCGGAGCGGTATGGGTGGGTCAACTTGATTCACTTAACTCCCACGTGAGCATACATGCATGCATGCGTACTGCCTCTATGTAATTTTTATTTCAACTTTATTTTATTTATTTCCCTTTTAGTTATTTGCATTTTCCTAAGTGGAGTAGTGGGTTACTCCACAACGTGGACCCATGATTCTCCTCCTATGTAATGGTTGTTTAATGAATGAAAGAGGCAGAGAGTATTTTCGTTCAATTTTGTTTTCTTCTCTATTGGGAGTAAACATCCACTGCTATCTTGATCTTGGCTCATCGAGAGGTGTCTGTGGAAACCCTTCATAGTTTCTTTGTGGTGAGTATCTGTATCAAAGAGGCAATAGGGCAGCCCAACGAGTAACCGGGTGGTGAATTCTGTAATCCGGAATTATTCGTTGTCTTCCGTTATTATCGTTTGTTTCAAAATTATAGGTCTCTGGATATCATTTGGTATCAGAGCCTAGGTTTATTGTCTTCATTCGGATCCGTATCTAACCAGAGACGTTTTCCAGTACTTTTCTTTCAGATTAACAATGGATACTCGCAGCAGTTCCGAGTTAAAGAAGACAATTGATAACCTGGAGACTGAGAAGCGAGAGATGGCAGAACAATTGAAGGCCTTGCAAGATCAAGTCCAGGAGTTACTCGTCTCAGAACGACGAACACGAGACGACGAATCAAGTTCTGGGCCTGGCCGATCTGAGCACAATGGGTCGAGATCCCCGAATGAAATCAAGGTGGACATTCCGGAGTATGACGGGAAGTTGGATCCGGACGAATTTATTGAATGGTTGAATACCGTTGAGCGGGTCTTTGATTATAAGCAAACTAGTGAAGAAAACAAGGTGAATGTTGTCGCCCTCAAGCTACGCAAGTACGCTTCAACATGGTGGGCGAACATTTGTATGAAACGAGAACGAGCCGGAAAAGAGAAGATTTGAACATGGCCCAAAATGAAGAAACTACTGAAGGAAAAATTCCTTCCCACGTACTATCTTCACCTTAGTTTTTCCCAGTTGCACAGCCTCAAGCAAGGCAACCGATCGGCCGAGGATTACACGTGGGATTTTGAGCATCTTCTCATGAAGTGTGACCTTCCTGAAGACGAACCCCAAACCTTAGTTCGCTATTTGGGAGGTTTAGAACCCCAAATCGCCCATGTGGTTGAACTCTACCCATACACCACGCTCGAAGAACTAACTATGCTTGCCCACAAAATTGATCTTCAACAAAAGTCTAAAGGGAAAATGGAGGCTACTCGTTTTACTCCTAAATCCAGTAACCCCACCAAGCCTGTTTCCACACCCAAACCCAGTAATACTTCCAACACCACTACCAACGCAACTCGCCTACCCCGACGATGCTTCCGATGTTAAGGACTCGGTCACATCGCCTCTGAATGCCCAAACAAAAGGGTCGTGACATTGGCTGAATGTGAAGAAATGGAAGAAACCGATCCAACTGTCCACGGATCACATGGGAATGAACTCACAGAGGAAGTATTGGGACCCGATGAAGGAAATTGTTTGGTTGTTAGAAGGACCCTTAGTGGTATTGCAGAACCGGAAGAGAACCAGCAGAGGGAAGCCATCTTCCATACTTGTTGTACCATCAAAAATAAAGTGTGCACTGTGATAATCGACGAAGGAAGTTGCACTAATGTCGCATCACAAACCCTTGTGTCCCGACTAAGTTTAACTACAGAAGCACACCCTGCCCCATATACTATCCAATGGTTGAATCAAGGTAAAGGAATCCACGTTTCTCAACGAGTGTTATTAAGTTTGAGTATTGGCAGGAAGTATGAAGATCAAATCTGGTGCGACGTTATTCCCATGGACGTGTGTCATGTCCTCCTTGGCAGGCCTTGGCTATTTGATCGAAGAGTCATACACGATGGGTACCTGAACACTTATACGTTTGATCATGGGAAGCAGAGGATCATTTTGACACCCATCTCACCCAAAAGTTCCTCTCAGACACCCCCTATACCTTTAACAACCCTCTTACAATCAGGCTATCATGAATTCAGCTCTTACCGAGAGCTCATTTTAGCAGGCTTTGAGGACACCCATCTATCACCACTAGTTTCACCTCACCCATTATTACCACCCTTATTCGAATCCTTCCCTCAAGTATTTCCATCCGAGATACCTGCTGGTTTACCACCTAAAAGAGCTATTCAGCACAAAATTGACTTCATACCCGGTTCAATCCTTCCAAATAAACCTGCCTATCGCACCAACCCGCAAGAGACAACCGAAATTCAGAAACAAGTTGATGGTCTCCTAGCCAAGGGTTTAATTCGTGAATCTTTGAGTCCATGTACAGTACCAACCTTACTTGTTCCCAAGAAAAACGGAGAATGGCGAATGTGTATGGATAGTCGGGCCATAAACAAGATCACAATTAAGTATCGTTTCCCTATTCCTCGCCTAAATGACATGTTAGATGAACTGCACGGATCGATTATCTTTTCAAAGATTGATCTACGAAGTGGGTATCACCAAATTCGCATATGCGAAGGCGATGAGTGGAAGACAGCCTTTAAGACGAAGGAAGGATTGTATGAATGGCGTGTCATGCCCTTCGGGCTGTCCAACGCACCGAGTACATTCATGCGATTGATGAATCATGTGTTGAAACCTTTTTTGAATCGATTCATTGTCGTTTATTTCGATGACATTCTCGTCTATAGCCGAACTGAAGCAGATCACCTTCAACATTTGAGACAACTATTTGAAGTACTCGATCGGGAACGGTTATACGGTAACAAAGAAAAGTGTGAATTTTTTACTCCTAAAGTTACATTTCTTGGTTATCTCGTCTCTGCCCAGGGAATACAAGTCGATGAGCAGAAAGGGATTGGCCAACTCCTTCTTCCATCCAGCAGATACGAAGTTTTCATGGCCTTGCATCCTTCTATCGACGATTCGTTAGAAATTTTAGTTCGATTGTGGCCCCGATGACGGAACTTACTAAACTTCGACATTTTGAATGGAATGATCAGGCCCAGCGCGCCTTCGAAGAGCTCAAGAAACAACTGTCCACCACCCCTGTTTTGGCCTTACCCTACTTTGAAGACACATTCGAGGTGGAATGTGATGCATCTGGGGTCGGAATTGGTGCGGTTCTAACACAACGCGATCGTCCAATCGTGTATTTCAGTGAGAAGTTTAATGATGCAAAAAGGCGCTACTCTACCTAAGACAAGGAATTTTATGCTATCATTAGAGCCCTCGATCACTGGCAGCATTATTTAATATCCAAAGAGTTTATTCTGCACTCCGACCACGAAGCTCTCAAGTATATCCAAGGCCAACATAAGTTGCAACCCCGCCATGCCAAATGGGTTGAATTTTTGCAGATCTTTAACTTTACAATTCGACACAGATCAGGCAAACTCAACAAAGGCGCCGATGATCTCTCTCGAAAACACCTCCTGTTACATACTTTATATCCCAAGGTACTGGGTTTCGATTTACTAAAATGTGAGTATGCAGGTGATACAGATTTTGGTACCATTTTCACACGTTGTCAACAACATGCTGTTAAGGATTATCACTTGGTTGATGGGTTCCTTTTTAAAAGTTCATGCTTGTGTATTCCTCAACACAGCCTACGTATAACATTGATCAAGGAGGTGCATGAAGGGGGCTTGGCAGGTCATTTTGGTACTGATAAAACCACCCAGATACTCCGGCAACATTTTTTCTAGCCTCAACTTACTCGCGATGTTGCTCACATGGTTCAGCGGTGCCTGGTTTGTCATCGAGCCAAGGGAAGGTCCTCGCCTCATGGTTTGTATCTACCACTTCCGATACCGCAGGCCCCATGGGAGGATTTGAGCATTGATTTTATCACTGGCCTTCCCCGTACCCAACGCCATAAAGATTCCATTATGGTCGTTATTGATCGGTTTTCAAAAATGGCTCACTTCTTGGCCTGCCATACAACTTTTGACGCAGTTCAAGTTGCAAATCTCTACTTTAAGGAAGTCGTCCGTTTGCATGGCATTCCTAAGTCCATCGTGAGTGATCGTGATACCAAATTCCTCAGTCATTTTTGGCTTACCTTGTGGAAAAAGATGGGTACCAAGCTTAAGTTCAGTACCTCCAGCCACCCTCAAACTGACGGACAAACCGAGGTTACTAATCGAACATTGGGTGCTATATTACGGGGTCTTATCAAGAAAAATTTAAAACAGTGGGATGAAGTGCTTGAACATGCTGAATTCGCCTATAACCGGGCCCCCAATAAAACTACCGGCATAAGTCCTTTTGCTACTGTTTACGGGATGAACCCCCTCACTCCAGTTGACTTGGCTGTCCTTGATACTTCTCAACGATTCAGTCCTGAAGCTGAGACTTTAGCTGCCCACATTAAGTCCCTCCACAATCAAGTTCGTGATCGCATTTCACATATGAATGAACAAGTCAAGCGACGAGTTGATAAAGGTCGACGGGTGATCACTTTTCAACTTGGTGATCTGGTTTGGATTCATTTGCGGAAGGAACTTTTTCCGACCAAACGCCGCTCTAAACTAAGTCCACGTTCTGATGGTCCTTTTCGAGTTCTTTCAAAGGTCAATGACAACGCCTACAAGATCGATCTTCCCGGTGATTATGGCGTAGCTGCTACTTTTAACGTTGCTGATCTGCAACCATATTATGATCCGGAGGAACCACTTCCAAGTTTGAGGACAAACTTTTTCCAAGATGGGGAGGATGATAGCCATACCGAGGGAGATTTCACACTAACCGTTGGACGCGGGCCGGAGCGGTATGGGTGGGTCAACTTGATTCACTTAACTCCCACGTGAGCATACATGCATGCATGCGTACTGCCTCTATGTAATTTTTATTTCAACTTTATTTTATTTATTTCCCTTTTAGTTATTTGCATTTTCCTAAGTGGAGTAGTGGGTTACTCCACAACGTGGACCCATGATTCTCCTCCTATGTAATGGTTGTTTAATGAATGAAAGAGGCAGAGAGTATTTTCCTTCAATTTTGTTTTCTTCTTTATTGGGAGTAAACATCCACTGCTATCTTGATCTTGGCTCATCGAGAGGTGTCTGTGGAAACCCTTCATTGTTTCTTTGTGGTGAGTATCTGTATCAAAGAGGCAATAGGGCAGCCCAACGAGTAACCGGGTGGTGAATTCTGTAATCCGGAATTATTCTTTGTTTTCCGTTATTATCGTTTGTTTCAAAATTATAGGTCTCTGGATATCAAAGAGGTCGTTGATCCATGAAAAGTCAAGATGTTAATGAACGGTTCTAACGGGATGCCATGTGAGATGTTACAACATACAAATATGGTGAACTTGATTTGATTTGAAACAAGAAGACTTTGGACGTGATCGATATGGAGGTCTGGTGTTTGGGAAAGGTCGAAAGTTTGACCAATTCTTGTAGGTGAATTGGGTAAAAGAGTGGGTCACGATTTGTACGAGATCTTTTGGTAAACTTGAGTAGATAGTATATTATTGTTATTATTGATTCACCCACGTTGTGTTTTTGTAAGGCTGATTATAGACATTTGTCATATTGAATAAAGTAGTAGCCTTTGATATTTTACCTTCTGCAATATTACATTCATATATACATACTTACGTGTGTGTTGTTGAGGGCGTGGAGTAAGGGACCTGAACCAACAAGATTCAGACGAATTAGTAAGCAAGTAAAGCCAATAAGTTCGAGATCTAACCTTGGTCGTCGGAAACCGGTTGAACCCTAAACCGGCTGACTCTCTATCTCTCTCTCTCTCTCTCAGAAGATGAAGATCAAAGAAGATGATGAAGACGACGCACGACGATGAAGAGATAGAGAGATGAGAAACAGAGAAGAGAGAAGTAGAGTGACGGAGGTGGTTGTTGCTATGAAGATGATCTTCTTTTTCTATCTCGAGACGAATTCAATGTGAAAAGCAAGTGCAGAGTGCAATACGTAGCATTTGCATTGTAAATTTACTAAAATAACCCTGGTTACTGTAGTAACCTTGTGATGAAGGTGAGGAAAAAGCTACCAAGTAGCAAATTATTTGGTAGGGAGTATATGTAAATTAACATAATAAAGTGATGTAAGAGTTATCTTAGAGGCTGACGTTCACCAAAGAGCTCTCAGCATGCAGACTGAAGTACAAGGAAATTACTTCGAAAGACTTGACAAAGTCACTAAGAAAATACTCTAAGTGTCAAATCTTCTGAAGCCAAAGATCATTTCTTCCGAAGCCAAAGATGAAGTCTTCCGAAGCTTCAAAGATAAAGTCTTCCAAATCTAAAAGACAGATTACTTCCAAAGACAGTAAATACATGTTTTCTCTGACATACTTATTCAAGTTGGTGATAATTCCATACTTTTATCAACTGTAAATTATGGTCTTTGTATGTAACTTTCCTACTTTGTACTATTTTATCTTTTTGTATTAGATAAAGATATGAGCTATGACATATCATAGTCACATGTCAAAAGGCAATCTGTCTTTTGACTTTACATTGATGTTGTTGTCTATATTAGTGTTCCAGCTAGCTGTCAAAGTATGGCAGGTTGTAGGATGTAGAATAAAGTTTCTCATATATCAGTCCTTAGTGACTAAGCCTTGTAACTAAGTAACTTGAACACTTAAGAGCAATATACAACATCATTGAAAACCAACTGCTTTGTTCTTGTGTTCTTTTCTTTTAAATTCTTTGTTTTCAAATTGCAGATTCCCTATTTGATCTTGTAAGTGTTAGCGTGTTCACTCTCTAACAATCTGTTACCTAATCGGTCCTGCAAGTGGCTAATCTATAAAGTTGTGAAATGTTCCTACACCCATCGACATCTTGTATTAATATACATAGTAATATTATTAAAATGATGTTACTACCCTCTTTTACTAATTTACTTAGGTAGTTTACATATTCGCATGTCATTGTTCATCGAAGATAAGTTTGTTCACCCAAAGATGAAGTTAGTATGGTTTATCCAAAGTTAGCAATGTTAACCGAACATGGATTCCCATAGACAAATACCAATTATTATTGTACTCCAGCATGTGTGATTGTTCACCTGCATGTAGTTAGCCTTAATCAAGATTTCACTCAAAATGCCCGTAGGTGCTTCAGTTCACAACACCTGTTCATTGAAGTTAAAAATTTACTCAAAAATAACTTACACTTGGAAATAATTCTAAGTGATGGTTATCCGAATGACGCATTACTCAACTAAACGTGATATTGTAGGCGACATATGATCCTGTTAACCCGTATGTGATCTCACATGTGATCTTACTTAACCTTAATAAATAGTGCACACGTATGTGAATTTCTCAACCAAATGTGACAAAATTAGCGCGCATCTGAATGATCACCCGAACCTACCTCAACATAGTAATATGTCAAGGAATATCAGTGACCTAAAATAGAGTTGTACACCCACATGTAAAAGTCTACCCGTATGTGGATTTCTCACCCGAACCTGATCACGCTTAGTAACTCCGAATAACTTTTGTTCACTCAAATGTAAATGATCATTCATATCTAGTTCCCTACCCAAACCTGATGACACTTAGAATGATATTCTATGTTTATTCATTATGTCACTAAGAGGTATATTTATGCTAAGATTCGATGTACTTAACTATTATCAAAGGTCAATGTGTTAGGTGATTTTCATGTTAAAAAGTTACCTTTGTAGTCTACATGCCACCCGAGTCTTGCTTTATGCAAGCATTTGATTAACTTTGCTTTGTGCATCACATTTGGAGTCTTGCAAGTATTTGATTGTGTTGCTTCTACACTACATCATCACTGGAGTCTTGTCTTGTGTGGCATTTGATTGCTTTGAAGAAAGTATAATTGTCTGGTTAGGATCTAAGGATGCTTTGTTACAAGTCTCAAGGTCATCACTTTTTCTAAAAGTGTAACTCATGTTGAGTTAGTGGGTTGATAAGTTGTGGGTTGAAATATCAAATCTAAACACAATCCATATTTGTGGTCGTGTCAAAAAAATTCAACCCCAACTTGAACCCCATATAAATATAACTGAACAAAAAGAAAAGTAGTGCTCAAGACAAAAATGTCTTGAAGTAGACATAAAAATACTGAGCCACACACGTGAAATGTAAAACATAGAAACAAATAACTAAGTCGATCTAAAACCCGCATATTATGAAAAGGCCGTTAAATGGGAAAAAATAAAGAAATAGACGTAAAATCGTTGAACCACACCGCATATTGTTGGTTTTTAACTCCTACCATTGTGACCAATACGTATAACGAAAATTTTGTAAAATATGTAAAGTATAGGGACCGAAGTTGAAAGTGAAAAAGTGTTGAGGTTAAATTGTAAAAGATGTAAAAGAATAGGGTTAAAAAAAACTCAAAGATAAAAAAAACCAAGTGGGGTACCAATGCCACACCACTGCCAACGACCACCACCACCGGAAAAGCTCGTATAAAAAAATAAAAGAAGAAAAAATAAACGAACGAAAAGAAAAGTGGACGTACGAACGTCGAACCACACAAGTGAAACATAAAACATAGAAAATAATAACTAAGTCGATTTAGAACCTGCGCGTTTTGATATGGCCGTTAAATGGGAGAAAAATAGTCGTCAAAACATTAAACCACAAGCACATACGATGCATTAATTCGAAAATTTTATACCAAAACATAAAACAAAAAAATTATAAAAGATTAAAAGTATAGCGACCAAAGTTGAAAGTAAAAAAGTTTTGGGTTAAATTGTGAAAGATGTTAAATATTAAGGTTAAAAGTAAAAAAATAAGATTAAAAAAACCAAGTAGGGTACAACCAAGTATGTCAAATTACAACTAACAATGCAAAACAATGTAATTGCAAATTAGTATATAATTAATTTCTAAACTAAAAAAAGACCTAAAAACAATTTACTATTGTAAAATTTAAAAAGTCTGTAAAATTTTTTCAAACATATATTATTAAATCGGGTTAACGGATCAACCCGAACCAAACCTATTTTCAAACTGTTGTATTGCCAAACCAAAAACTTGTTTTTTTGTGTTGAGTTGGGTTTGTGTCAGGTTTTGTCACACTTAACTATTTCTAAAGAAGATACAAAACAAAAAGTTTCAAATGGTAACATAAAATCAATACTATCTTTTCCAACTTATATCTCAATTTTCCATATACCATAAAATCCTTTAATCTCCTACACAGTTTCAGGTTAATCTTCTTGATAAAACCTTTTTGGTATTATTATTACCTTTAGAAGTTATATCATATTGATGCTTGACCGTAGTGTCACAGACCTCGTCGGTAGCTCTTGACATGTTACTATGGCTAAATGAAACATCCGGATTTGTAGTATTGTTCATGTTACTAGCCAAGGAATCGCCTTTCTAACTCCTTGCATCACATATGTTGCCTAGTGATCACAACTACTAGTTTGAGATTGATTAACCATCTTTTCATCATCAGGGCCAACTATATTTTGCTTTTATTTATAGTAAACAACATGTTAGCAAGCTTGTTTGTGGATCAATAACACGTGTAAGGTAACATTTTTGACAAATTCGTCATCTTTTTCACAACAATTTGTTTATAAAAAAAACCCTAGTTTAATCTTGTAATGTAACTTGAAATTGATGAAGTTGAGTGGTATAATTGTGTTAGTTTGATTGCAATGATAATGTTTTACGTGTATTATGCAAGAAACTTGTCGTTTTAATGTTTGGTTCTTAACTTATCCAGTGTAGAAAATTTTGCTTTCAAGAACTTTAAATTTTGTGATTTGATGATGTTTGTTGCGTTCTAATGGTTGATGTGGATAAGAATAACCATATAAATGATGAATTCATGACTAGTTTGGTGAAATTGGATTATAGGATGTCACTTTCCCAAAAAGAAAACTTTGTAAATGCGTTTTGTGAATTTTAATATTTAAGCACGCATGTGATATTAGGATCATGCTAAATTGATTGTTAGGAATCTTGAGTGGTCTAAAATGTAATTGTGTAGGATCGGTGATGGTCTCTAAACACAAATTTATCTCTCAAACTCACTAAGTCTCACTTGGATGATGAATTTGAGTCTCTAACTAAGTTGATAATAATATAGTAAGTAAAAGATCACACGGATGGTTTTCAAGATACTTGTATATATTACTTCTCAACTCAGTGTTACATGACTCTTTTTTAAGCATTTAATCTTGGTGAGTTACAATGATAAACTATATATACTACTATCTAGAACCGGTTATACTTGGAAAACTAGCCGGATATTACAACTAGATAAATACTACATTGCTAGAAGTAAGGTGTCTAAGATAAACTAATATCCTAGATTAGGTAGTGATGAAAGGTCCATGACTTACCTTTTGTTACTAACTAAAGTTGGTAACTGTAGTAACTGATAAAAGGTGAACAGTGGATTAAAGTATGGTCAACTACATGAGCGTGGGAAAGCGCCATGCAGTATATCAGAGTTGGCAGCGAGTGTCAGTCGGACCATACTTATGTCCACCGGTTCATAGTTGATTCTTCCAAAGCTTAAATGGCTTCGGAAGAATAAGTTCTTCCAAAGCCATTTATGCTTCGGAAGAATCAACTTTTTCCAAGACTTCTGCAAGTCTTCATGACTCTATTCTTCGGAAGACTTTTGTCTTTGATCTTTTAAGCGCTTATACTTCGGAAGGAAAACTACTTAGTCTCAGAAGACTTGGTTTTTCCTACGGAAACTCTTCATTCTTAAGCTTCGGAAGATCTTCAACTTGTCTTTGAAATAGCAGCTTTGTTTTCAGAAGACTTCTTCAGTTGCATTTCAAAATTTTCTAAGTGTTGTTTTGGTTGCACCAGCCTTATATATTCCAACAAATTGTTTGATCATGTTGATATTGCATGTATTGAAAATTGCATGTTATTAAGGTGATAATGTAATGTGCTAGATTAATGCTAGAAATTAAGGTTACATGATATAATGGCATGGCGTGTAATAAGTGGTTAGAACCCTATGTGTGATTAGATTGCATGATAGTAACATAGGTGGTTATCGTTTGTGATATATGAAGAGATTGGGTAGTGTCTACTCTAAATGTAAATGTTGGTTATTTGTATGGATTCGTATGCGTTGTATGATAAGCTATGCTAGCATGATAATCATATTAGAGTAGAATTGACAATGTGCAATACATGAATGATTTAGGTAAAAAGCATGAATACTTGATTTGGTTTTGCATAAACAAATATGTTTTCATCTAACATGTCATCAACAGCTCAAACGGGTCAACTGAGTCAAACTGGTCAATATTTTCTAACGCACAAAAATCAATGGCATTGATTGAACACCTAGGGTTTGTTAAATCATTCTACCTTACATGTACTTGTGCACTCATATATTTTACGTAACCTGTGACGGGTTGTCTTTTCATCTAGCTTTGATTTGCATTATTTTTAGGCATACACATAAGGTGAGTTCATTGTTCCTCTTTTAAATACTCATTTGGGGGAGAAGGAATACTTACACATATGTATTTTTATAAGTTATGTATCGCATATACATAGTGTAGTTACCATTGAAAGTTTTTACTCTTTCAAATCATTAATTAAGGAAATTAGTAGGAAATATTGGGTAGTACTACTAGGTCTGACAAACCTCAACCGTATGATTGGAGGTCAGGCGGGTGCAACATTGTCTTAAACGACTAACACATTGCACCACTCGGTAAGTCGTGGCGGAAGGCAAACAAACGAACTTAGAAAGCTTCAATCGTGAAAACCACTATCGTCATGCTTATATTATAGATTAGTAATATGTTACATTACACATTACTTATGTTGTTACAACACCACTATTTTTGTTTATTTACAAACTTTTGAACTCGCCAACCTTGTGTTGACACTTTAATATATATCTTTCTCAACTGGCTAGCTTACTAGTGCGTATAGAAGCATAGCACGGGATCATTCATCATGCAAAGATTTAAATGACATTGATTATGTTATTACATTTTAAACTATGGTTTTTGGGCACATTTTTACACATTTATTTTCACATGGGGTTTTGAATATCTAAACTTATGCTCCCGCAATGATTTAAATTTATAAACTTTAAGGTTGGTTTTGAAAATTCATTTAGAGGTCATTCTGAATAACCAATGACTTAAATCCTGTTTAGTCACACACCTCGTGATAAAACTCCAAACCAATAACATAAATTATTATCGATCAATAAATAATAAATAAAAATAAAAATTATTAATGTTTAATTTGATTTTATATTTTGAACTAGGTTAGAGCCCGTGTGATACACGGTTGATTTAAACAATTAGACGTCCATTAAACATTGATTACAAAATAAGCATTATGAAAAGTTAACAGCATTGATTTATAAGTTTGAAAATACAATTAAAAGTCCATTCATATTCTCAAAACTTACTTATAGATGTCTAAACACTTCTTTGTATACAACGTTCTGCGTCTCATTGGTAACATTAACATTTTGATCTGAAATGAGTAATTTTACCCCGTCTGTATTCTTCACCCTTGACAAAGCAACATATAAATATCCATGAGTGAAAACTGACATTTTTAAATACAAACCACCTTTTGACAATGATTTTCCTTAACTTTTGTTAATAGTCATTGCAAAATAACAGTTAGTGGAAGTTGTTTTCTCTGGAATTTGAAAGTGATTTCTTTTATCAGATGACACGAGATTAATTCTTGAAATAAATATTCTACTTCCAATACTACTTCCAAATATCATCTCAGCTTTAATAACCCGTTTCTCAAAAGATACAATTTGTAGGCGAGTACCATTGCAAATACCATTTTGTTGGTCAATTTTACGTGGAAACATTGACGATTAACAATAGAACCTCCGAATAAACCAAATAGTTAATATAGTTAGGCCTATTAAGGATTATGTTTTATATCCATAATGTCACATGATATAGTTGTCATAGCTGACTATGTTATCTATATCGCTTGGTTACCACTATCTTTTGACATTGTAGTGTATGCTTATGCATGTACATCGTCTGATGAAAATAGTAAGTAATGATGTTGACTTGGTAAGGTGGTTAGTTTTTAATTTTAGAAATGCAATTATGCAGCTTTGACTCAAAGTAAAACGATATCTATAGGATTACTATTACACATTTTAAGTTGTTCAATCTTCAAATTTTAGACTGAATATTAGATGATTTATATTAGTAAAAGTTACAATTCCATCCCTGAAAAACTAAAGAAATAATTGCATATACTCAAGGGCTCTGCATTTAATGCTATTAAAATATTTATGTTGGTAATTGAAAAACTTAAAAGGTCGGGTTATATTTTACCATTGAAGGTTAAACGGGTGATGTTTAAAAGTTTATACACCAATTTCATAGGCTAATCAATATTACTTGTGTGATTAACTACACAAAGAGCATGTTCCATGCACGTAACTAAAATGGATGTTAATATAAGATGCATATTATTAATCCATATTAGATGTGGCAAGATAGGCATCTCTGGTGGGAATAGGATTGGGTCAAATCGGGTTAACGAAGGAGTCACATTATTATAGGTCGAAACTGGCTAGGTCAGGTTCATCTGTACATATTTTAACCCCATTTCTAACTTTATGTGAATAATTAGTTTAGTAATTGTGATTTTAAAATTAGTTTAGTAATTGTGATTTTAAAAACCATACTTTAATTAAATGGATTTTTAAGTAAAAGTGATTTAGTGGTTGTGTGACTCTTACCCGTTTGACCCATCCTTGACAACCTAATTTGAAGTAATCATATGAACTTCCACCTCTAATCTAAACAATAGAGAACACAAAAATATGATTGTCTATCTTACCCATCATTTCTAGCGCGTACACTTGCATCTACAGGGTACACATTGGAACACTATGAAGTAAAAAATTGCATAAATGTGATTAAAGAATAAGGTAATGGCAAATTCTGCAACTAATTTGTAATTTGATTATTTCACTTGTATTCTCAAAATATTTTTATTTTTAAAGCTATTGATATGTACCTTGGGTGGTTTAATACCAATTCTTAGGGAAAGCTTAAGATTCATCATAGGCAACTCTATGGATTCCCTAAGCTTGTGAATTTGTTCTGATAGACTACCGACAACCAAGTTGATTAGATTCCCATTTCCTAAGATCTTCATGAAGCATGTTATAAGCAACCAATTCAACCTACGATTATTACAAAATGCTAGTTGAAACAAAAAATTGTATTACTGATTAGATGTATTATGTATTCTTCAAAACATATAATAACTTCATGAGGGAAAGCTCGCTTAATTATAAGAGTCATCATATTAAGAACCACTCTAATTCCAGTGTTACTCTAGTTTCAACAATTAGTTTTTCCTTGTCCACTTTACTATGACATCCAACCACATACCTTGGACCACTATTGGCTTTAACTATCACTACAAATTTATATATTAAATATATTAAGTTGAAACTGTATTTAAGTTCCAAAATAGTATGATATGATTATTATTTAACGATGATAAAAATCACAAGGCAATTCCACATTGGTCTTTTATTACACACATTTATTTGTTTACTTAAGATTACAAAAAAGTGTAAATAGAACATAAAGTATTACCAAATCAAAAGAAATAAGAATACTGAACGTGCTACATTTTCCAGAGGCCTAAGCACTTCACCTATGATCCGTTCAACACTTGAAGGGACTTCAAATCATCTTTAGTTTGAGCATAGTCCTTCTTTGTGCACCGCAATGTCTCTCTCACTACATAGACGGATTTTGATGTAGTTAATCTTTGAAAGATAGCATTAAACTTTGAAAGAACTCACACTAAGAAAAAAAATCTTTGATAAAATGTCAATCTCAGGTAGACATAAAATACAAGTAACAAATACATACATGATGCAATTGTTTGGCACAAACTAAGACCTTGGATACCAATTAAGAAATTACTAACCTACAACGTGCCAAGGGGTTCGCCATAATCATTTGTTAACGATGACGACACAACGGAGTTTCGAGATGTGGTGGAATCAGGCACTTCAAATTCATCAGTTGTAAATGCGGATGGCTGTTTTTCTAGCAATGCCGACGCCGGAGACGGCGACGGCGGCTGCGACGTGGAGGAAGACGCTAGCTCGGCTGCCGGTGCCGGTGAGAGCTTTTCCTGCTTCAGTTTTGATATATTGAAAGGTGGAGATACTCGGTGTAGTAACACCTTTGATGAGGATGATAGGAGCCAGAGACTGAGTGAGTCCGAGTTCGTGACTCGGCGTCTGTTTCCGGTGAGTCGAGGAGAGGAATCGGAGATATTGATTCAGGCGAATTCGTTGTTGTTGTGCCCTAACACCAACGAATTGCAGGAGATAAGAGTGGTGCAAGTACAACAAAAGAAGCCTAACGTACAACCGAATCTGGTGGGGAAGAAGAGTAGGAGGGGGCCTAGGTCAAGAAGCTCACAGTACAGGGGAGTTACATTCTATCGAAGAACTGGTAGATGGGAGTCTCATATCTGGTTAGTTGGTTTGTTTGTTAGTTATTTCATTTGTTGATGGATTTGGTATACTTCATTTCTTGTTATTGTAATCATATGTGAGCTTTTGTAATTTGATGCAGGGATTGTGGGAAACAAGTTTATTTAGGTAAAATCATGTATAAAATCATAGATCATTTGTTCTTATAATTTTGTTAATTTATGATTATTGATTAGTTATAGTGTTGAATTGTGTATTTAGGGGGATTTGACACTGCTCATTCTGCAGCTAGGTATTGATAAACTGATTATAATTTTGCTATCTTTATTCTGCATTTCTTCTTTGATGTTTAGTAGATTTTTGAATATTTGATTGTTATATTCAGAGCTTATGATCAAGCGGCCATTAAATTCCGTGGTGTGGATGCTGATATCAATTTTGATGTCAGTGATTATGAGGAGGATATGAAGCAGGTATGAACTTTGGTTATAGACATATTGGTTGGATTGTATAATTGATGTTTTGATTCATGCAGACAATGAACTTCTCCAAGGAAGAATTTGTGCACCTGCTAAGACGACAGACCTCTGGTTTTACAAGGGGGGGCTCGAAATACAAAGGGGCAACAATGCACAAATGTGGCAGATGGGAAGCTCAGATGGGGCTGTTTTTAGGCAAAAAGTAAGGTTCTGCTTGCTATAATTTTTCTAATTTTAAGTTCTAGATAATGCATTGTGTGGGCTACTATCTGCAATGAAACTTTTGTTGGATTCACCTTGAAGATTAAGTTAACTAGATATGAAATTAGTGTGTTTGGTTACATGGGTAAGCAAGTAATAGATACCAATTTGAACGAAGAATGACGCGCGACCTGATTTGCAACATGGAGATTACAATGCTTGCATTGCAGGTTTATATATATATCTTTGTCTCTTAGGCCATTTGACAATGAAGCAGATGCTCCAAGGTCCTAATGATCATGATTATACACATTCAGTTGCCACTAGATAGTGAACTTCTTTAACCAAAATTCTCAATCTAGAACCTAAATCGGGTCTCATCCAATATAATCTCTTTTTTGATGAAATGTAGGGCTTATGACAAGGCTGCCATCGAGTGTAATGGAAGTGAAGCAGTGACCAACTTTGAGGCCAGTACAAATGAAGGAAACATTCTTCCTGCAAATCATCATGGTAATTCTCATCTACCATGATCATTGTATGTGTTATTATTTCATGCGAATAATGTTGTTGAGTGGCGAATGTGTGATGCAGGAAACGACCACGATCTGAACTTAAGTTTGGGAAATTTGACCTCTTCTATCGGATCGGATTCAAGTAGAAATGAAAACATAGAGCAGGCCCGTTTGGATTATGTGCATGACACCTTGAGATTACAGGTAACTAGTAATCCAAAATATATCCTACAATTTAGTGAATTAAAAACTAGATCAAAAAACTTGTTTAATCCTATGGTTTGAGGTTGTTTCAGTAATTTACACTCAATGTTATGTTATTATAGCAGTTAGAGAACCCTGTTTCTACCCTAAAAGGACTACCCTTAACTTCAGGACACCCTCCATCATGGAGTCATGCATACCCTACCTTTGTTCCCAACAATGAGGTAACTTCATTAATAAGTTAATATAATCTTCCTTGCGTTGACTAATTACTACATACAGTTTGACCCATTTAATTATAAATAGGCCAATTTGTTAACATTTTATCTCTAGCAGGTAAGATAAAAAATAATAGCAATAAAGGGATTGGCCTAATGGGTTATCAGTTATGGGTACCTAACCTCCTATAGCATTTTACCAAAAGAACTAGATAACATAAAAAAATAAATTTTTGCAATAATCCAACCCATCTATATTTTCATATCTAACCGAGTGAATTTTTTAGGGAAGTGCGGTAAATAACAGGGTTGTGGCAGGGTCGTCACAAGGACCACCCTACTGGGCATGGAAACTACACGGCCACAACCACATCCCAACAGCAGCAGCATCATCAGGATTCTTAGCTCCAGCAGCCACTTCTGGCAGCCATTACTCAAGAGACACCATCTCAATGTCACCTCTGAACAACCCTTATTCTCCACTCACAGCCGCCACAAGCTACGCTCAATACTACCACCAGACAAAACCGCCACCAGCACCTCCACCGTAAATTTGCCCTCACGAGATATTGTGTATATTTGCTGATTGTTTCATATAGTAATTGCTAGGGCCGATGTGTTAAGCAGCACAATGGCCTCATATTATGTGTTTTTTTGAGAGAATTTATATGTCTACTTCAAAGGAGATCATATTTAAAAAACATTATTAATCTTGAGTTTATTAAACAATGTAAGTTATTTTATCATATTTCTTATGCACAATAACATATCTCTTAAATTATTCTAAAATACAGTTGCCTTGTTGAAAAGTATTCTCACGACATTGGTGGAGAATAATGTGCTCCTTTTTGACCCAATTGGTTTGGTGGTAGGTTATGTCAAGTTGATAGTCTCATTGGTGTAATGGACCATGGTCCCAGTCTCATTCAAGTTAACTTAGCCTCTCCTTGACTTTCCTCCATATTAGTATCTTGCTAAAGCATAGCAAGCTAAGTCTTGATGATCGAGTAGGGTTCGGTCCTTGAATCAATAACAAATGCGATGTTTGTTCTCATCCTTGTTGCTCTGGACTCTTTTATTTGTTTGATTAGAAAAATAATGATCCTTTTGACCAATACATCTTGATGTTCATCAACATTTAGTTGTACAATGTGAGCACTTATATCTTTTGAGGAGGACTCCATCTTCTTTATCATCAAAAACATTCTCTTTTGTTTTCATATCTTAGCATTAAACTCTTCCTCAGCAATCAAAGGCTTCTTTCATTTTCCAATGGTAAATCAAAGGCTTCTTTCATTTTCCAGCGATGACATTAGATGTATACCAATTCATCTTTTGAGTATGCTACTCTGCTAGTCTAGTGACGAAGTATGTGTTCTTAGCTTGATCATACCCCAATCTTGAATTGGATCGTATGCACATTGAGGAGATTCATGAAGATCATCTAAGACTCAAAATGAACTGTTGAAGCTAACACTAGGAGTAGAAACTTTATCGTCTCATTTTTCATTCCAAAAGTTCTACAATTTTTCTCTATAATGTCTAGAGGCAAATCAAGAATCTCATTTTTAAAATTATAGTATTTTGTTACTCCATATGCTTTATTTATTCCAAAGTTTCTTATACCTTCAAGGTATCTAGTAGAAATCACTTTGGTTCCCTTTATCAGATTTTTCTCAAACTGTTGGGTCCATCAATCTTGCTTTCTTGGTTCCAATCATTCTAGTTGGATCAGTCTTTTTTGACTCTGGTTACAGAACAGAGTAGCTTGTTGTCTTCATCAGACAATGTGTGTTTAGAAGATGACTAGAAGTAGACACACTAGAACATCTAGAAATTACCCTTAAATGGTTGAAACAATTCAATTCTTGTAGCGATGTCAAAACTTATGATACAATAGTGTAACTTAAAAAACAATCCAAACACAATCAAACCTAATAACTAAACTGACTCTGTCCGCAAACAAAGTCTTATGAATAAGCATGAATCCGGATTCAATCACCTTCGAATAATCAAATGGGGTGGGTTTTAATTAGGCCCGTTGATTTTATCCGTACCCGATTAACCCGCCCGAACCGACATCACCCGTATCCGAAGAAACCCGACCCGAACAACCCGTTACCCGAAGAACCCGAAAACCGATTAAACCGATTCTTATTCGGGTCGGGTTTCGGATAGACTTTCAAAACTCAAAAACCCGAATAACCCAAACCGATTAACCCAAAATCCGAGTAACCCGATCAACCCATATTATAATTAAGTAAATTGTATGTATACATTTGTTTAGATTGCCCAAATTGATCAAATTGTTAGTATACAAATATATATTTAAACACATTTCATAACTTATAGAAGTAAACTAATTTAAGTCCACTAATTTTATAAAATTTCAAATGAAAACTCACTAATATAAACTAAATTAAATCTATAGTTTAATACCCGAAACCCGACCCGAACAATCCGTTACCCGAACAACCCGAAACCGATTAAACCGATTGTTATTCGGGTCGAGTTTAGGGTAGACTTTCAACATTAAAAAACCCGAACAACCCGAACCGATTAACCCGAAAACCGATTAACTAACCCGATCAACACCTCTAGTTTTAATAACTACTGTTGTTTGTATAAATTAATGATTGTGTTAACATTTAGTTTATCTAACTATTAACACATAATTGCAACTAATAACATAGCATGATTTGAATTAAATTTTGTATGGAATAACAATAAATAACAAATTATTGCATAAATGTCATATGATTTCCCCAAATAATAAACACAAGAAAATAAGCTATGAATACTCATTTGATAATAGGATATGATTTGAATGCTAATATGCTAGATTAGACACCAATGGTTTCCCCGTGGTTTTAATATAAGGATGGTGTCTTATGTTATAATAATATAATGTTCTAGTGCCTAAGGCCCATTAGAACATATTAAGCTCATAATATACAATTCAAGAACTTAGCGTGTCTACACACATCTAATTTATTATTCTTAGACCAATTCAACATTAGGTCAACTTTCAAGTCAAAGTTCATTATTTAAACCAAGTCAAAGTAAAAAAGTTAAAGTCAACGACCAATGCAGCTATTTAAGTGACGGATGTCACATGGTGGTTGTGGCAATGACAATAATGGTAGCAACAATGAGCGCAACAATGAGTGGTGGGGGAAGTGGCATGATGGTGACGATAATGGGGTGCTGGAGGCATCAACGAGGCGGTGCTGGTGCTAATGTCCGGGGCAGTGCGAGGATGGAGATGACGTCGATGAGGACTAGTAGGGGTTGGCGGCTAACAATGGTTGCAAAGTGTTGGTACATTTGAACTTCTTTTTATTTAGGATGTTTTAATATTGACTAATTTTAGTCGCTTATATAATTTAAGATGACCTCATTAATTCGTTATAAGATTTGAATTAACCAAAATGATATCATGTAATTTTCTAACTAAATTAATCAATTTTCCTAGAATAAGTCTGATAACCATAATAAATAAACATATAGTCCATATCAACAATTTAAATACTATTATTAGCCCATAACAAATGATATGAATATTACAAAAATAAAAAAAAACAAAATAGAACATAAATTTATGAAAGAAAAAGAAATGTTAATAGCCAATCAATCCATAATGTATAGACATCCATCACATAGATGGTTCTGCACTAGGATCCTAGAATTTCTCCAGTGAGTGGTGGGGGAAGTGGCATGATGATGACTAGAACATACACTGGATTTTCCATTAGCAAATGACTAGAAGTAGATACACTAGAACATCTAGAAATTACCCTTATCTTGCCACCCTACTCAGCTTCTCATTTGGCTTTTGTGTCACACCCCAACCATTGGCAGAATCATCCTGGCGAATAAAGGTGAATCGATTGCTCATTACATATGATATTAAATAAGTTGAAATAATATTAAATGCAATTTTTATTATCACTAAATAGTCAAGTTTTGCATTAGAATCAAACATAACTCAAATAACATATAAGTAATGTCTTATTAATTATCTAGGTCCGGTATCCTAGATGTTTGCATGAATTCCAACTTAAGCAACATTTTCTCAAATCATGTGAAGAGTAACAAGTCAACTAAATAATTAGCCGGTGAGTAATCACATGATTGAATGCATAGATAAATTGAATATAAATGGTTGAAACAATTCAATTCTCGTAGCGATGTCAAAACTTATGATACAAAAGTGTAACTTAAAAGACAATCCAAACACAATCAAACCTAATAACTAAATTGAATCGGTCCGCAAACAAAGTCTTATGAATAAGTATGAATCCAGATTCAATCACCTTCGAATAATCAAATGGGATGGGTTTTAATAACTACTGTTATTTGTATAAATTAATGATTGTGTTAACATTTAGTTTATCTAACTATGAACACATAATTGCAACTAATAACATAGCATGATTTGAATTAAATTTTTTATGGAATAACGTAAATGTGAAATAAAGATAACAGTTCAAACCCTACGCCTGACTATCTCTAATGTTGTATAGCTTGAAATTCCCTCGTACGTCTTAAACTTGGACAGTCTTACATAGCCTAGTCTCGTAACTTATTTTTCATAGCCAATCAAAAGGGTTTGGTGCCCAAAACTATCATACGATTCCAATCACTTTCCAAGATCTCTATTTACTACGGGTGCAAATGAGCCGAGCCGAACCCAAGCTCGTATAGACTCGAGCTCGGCTCGTTTTGGCTTATAATATAAGAGCTCGAGCTTGGCTCGTTTTGAGCTTCATTTTTAAAACTCGAGCTCGGCTCGTCAAGTATTTTTTCAAGCCCGAGCTCGGACCGTTTATTATTTTAGTTATTAATTTTTTAATACTTTTATATGTAATTTTATATAATTATAATAATATATTTTATATATAACATTATACTTATTATATAATTGTTTATTTGTTTTATCATAATTTTATATATAATAAAAAGTTATTTACATAAAAATATTTAATAAATAAAATAAAAATATATATAAGTACAAAGTTCGTTTAGGGTCGCGAGGCGTCTCGAGCTCGATATGTGAAGCTCGGGCTCGGGCTCAATGATCAAATGAGCTTTCTCTCAGGCTCGGGATCGACTCGAGCTCGATAAGGCTCGGCTCAACTCGAGCTTGACAAAGCTCGACTCATTTCAAAATTTTTGTCGATTCGATCTCAAGTAACTCGCGAGTAGCTCGACTCATTTGCGCCCTACTGTTTACAAAAAAAAAACACCTCAATTAACAAACTGAAACACTTTGATTACGAAAACAACAAATTACGACCCCCTACTTTTTCAGCCCCCTTTCTGCTCTGCAGATTGCTCCATCTTTGCAGCTGCTCTGTTATTGCTCCATCTCAGGTTTTCGACCATCATTATATCGATCTAAACACATTGTCTTACATACCCAATTGCCTTCTTTGTGTTTCTCTCTAACCCAATTTGCAATTTGGTTTTTTTCGTTTCGTTAAAGTTTTTCAAGATTAGGGTTCTTATGCTTGCATTTACACAGCTACTGGGACTTTCACTTGACCAATTATGCTACATTTTACCCATTTTTTGTTAAATTAGTTGTTTTGTTTTCATTGTGGTTTATTTTTCAAGTTACCCATCTTCTTGTTTATCGAAATACAGATATTATTAGGCGATTTTACTGTGTGGATTGAAGAACCCTAAATGGCAGCTTGTATACCAGCATCGTTAATTCCTTTAGAACATCGGAATTCAATTGGGGTACTGACTGGTTTTGGTAGGAGAGCGAATTCCGTGAAGATGTTTGATGGGTTTTCAAATACTTGCTATAAGATTGCTTATAGCCCCCAAATTAGATGTATGGCCAATTCTCACAACATCAATCAGTTTAATAACAAAGATCAGTTTCTTAAGCTCCACCCTGAAGTTTCAGTGCTTAGAGGGGAGGGTAACGATACAAAGATTAATCCAAGTGTTACTGAGATTTTGAGAGATTCACCGAGTTCTGGTGAATACAATGGGCCTAAGATCAAAGTAATTGGTGTTGGAGGTGGTGGGTCGAATGCTGTTAATCGTATGATTGAGAGTGCAATGAAGGGTGTGGAGTTTTGGATTGTGAATACCGATATTCAAGCCATGAGAATGTCCCCGGTTTTCCCTGCACAACGGTTGCAAATTGGTCAAGAATTGACCCGAGGGCTTGGTGCTGGTGGTAACCCTGATGTTGGTATGAATGCTGCAAAGGAAAGCAGAGAATCTATTGAAGAAGCTGTTTATGGTTCGGATATGGTTTTCGTGACTGTAAGTGTTTAGTTTCTTTGTATTCTGTCGATTTGTATGGTTATTGAATGTGTCAATAGAAAGGTCATACATTATTTTACATGAGATAGTAGTGATTAATGATGCCAAGAATCATGAAACACCTTAAAGGAGAAAATAATAATATTGTTGAATATTTTCGAAGTTACAAAGAGGTCATTTACAATGGGTGATTATACATCATAGTTTGAAGTTGATCCCTAATTAACTAAAATTTACTTTGCAAGATAGGATGTGATAGATGAAAATCCTCAATTTTACTTGAGTTTCATTAAAATGGAATGAAATATAACCATAACCATAAACAAACGCAGTAAATCCCACCCGTAGCTAAGGTGTTGATAGGTCTGAGGAGGGTGAGATGCATGCAAACCTTACCTCTAACGCTGGGCATAGAGAGGTTGCTTTCGGTGAGACCTCCAACTTGGCTGAAGACAATTGGGCAAAATGGAATGAAGTATAAACTAGAAAACCTTAAATTCGGAAAATTTAAATTTGTAGCCCGTGATGAAGCGTATATGATAAGTTGATTTCAGTCTAAGTATAGCAGGTTTTTTTTTTTTTTTTTTTTTTTTTTTTTTTTTTTTTTTTTTTTTTTTTGGGTTTGTTGCATCGACCTTTGTCTGAGGCCTTCCTTATTGTGGAGGGTCGGGGGTGTTTCGATGTGTCGTAAGTGATTATTATATCTTGAAGTGACAATAGTCTTCATTGAGTGTTTGGTAAAATGTGATTATAATTATAATCTTCTGATCATGTTGGATCTAAATAATCATCCCTTTAGTGAATTAATTATCTTCTTCGTGTATTGTGGAAGCTGATAGCTGCAAACAAAGTGAGGACTGACCTTTCTCTTGTTTGGATGTGTATTTAAACTGATTTTTTAGTATTTATGGTCATAGTAAATATACAAAAAAGCATGGAAGTGGCTGTAAGAAAATTGATTAGTGGGAAAAATAGAAAATGACCTTATTTCCCTACACACCCTCCTTAAATGATTATGAGACTACAATTAAAATTATTTTCGTTTCTTCTACAGGCGGGGATGGGTGGCGGAACAGGTACAGGTGGGGCCCCAGTGATCGCGGGGATTGCGAAGTCAATGGGCATATTGACCGTTGGCATTGTGACAACTCCGTTCTCGTTTGAGGGACGAAGAAGAGCAGTTCAAGCACAAGAGGGAATTGCATCTTTAAGGGAAAATGTTGACACTCTTATTGTAATTCCAAATGATAAGTTATTAACTGCAGTTTCTCCATCTACCCCTGTAACCGAAGCTTTTAATCTGGCCGATGATATTCTTAGACAAGGTGTTCGTGGTATCTCAGACATAATCACGGTATAATTCATAAAAAAATAGTATTATGATTAATATAGTCCTTTTAGTTTTATTTGTAAAGTAACTGAGTTTGTTACCATAAACTTGCAGATACCAGGTTTGGTTAATGTTGATTTTGCCGATGTACGGGCAATTATGGCAAATGCTGGCTCATCATTAATGGGGATAGGAACTGCTACCGGTTAGTAGGAAAAAGTATTTTAGTGTTTCTTTCATCATATCGTTTCCTTTTCCTTAATCTTTGTTTATTAATAGGGAAGACAAGGGCACGCGATGCTGCATTGAATGCGATTCAGTCGCCCTTGCTTGATATTGGTATCGAGAGAGCTACAGGAATTGTGTGGAATATAACTGGTGGCAGTGATTTGACATTGTTTGAGGTCTATCTCTCTCTCTCTCTATCTCTAAACACACATCTGTGTCTAGATCTATGTATGTGTATGTGTGCATTGTTACATTTTTGTATGTGTTGCTCATATAGATACTTTTTGTCCCTTTTAGACTGGAATTGATGCTAGCTAATTACAAAAGATATTATATCCATAATAATCTAACTGTTAATATTGTTATTTAGGAGGTTTTATGCTTTAAAAATACATTTTTGGTAACTGTTGATATGATGGACCATATTTTATCTGTTTTCTTAGTTATTTTCTTTACGGTATGGCCTGTTAGGCTGTTAGAGATAAAAACATAACCCGAATCAACCCTATCACTTGTAATGGTAAAAATTAACTTTTACGTGCTGTGGTTACTTCAAGTTCATTGAAAAGGTTTGACTTATGTAGTGACAAAATAGGAAAACTTCATTTACCAAAGTAAATGCGGTGTAATAATGGCTAATGGCTAATGGTATGCTGTAATTCTTGATGGAACTTTAATGCCTTATCTGAAAATCGAAATGCTGAAATTATATTGATGATGTCTTAAATGTCATATTGATAGGTGAATGCTGCAGCTGAAGTCATATATGATCTTGTGGATCCAAGTGCTAACTTGATCTTTGGAGCAGTCATTGATCCATCAATAAGTGGTCAAGTAAGTTTATTCTTCTACTAGGTTATTAGCCCGTGTATCACACGGGTTAAAAGTTATAAATATATAATGCAAATATGTAAACAAAAATATTTAAACTCTATCGTTTTTATTTTAAATCGATTATATAAAAATAAGGATTTATGATCATAAGGTTTAAAGGGTTAAATAAGGTTTATGATGATTGATATCATAGATTTAAAATCCCTAGAAATGGTTGGTGTGATTGAGGTAGTTAAAAAAATAAAAACCTCACATTTGTCGTTCAAAAAAAATTAAAATAAAATAAAAAACTTAAAGTAAGAAATATAGCATGATTTGTGGAAAATTTGTTAAAGAAAGTTTAGGCGGGAAAGTTTTTGTGATGTGAGATCTGGGGATGACATGTGTCACCACATGTAATCATTTATTAGTATAAACTAAAAATTTAAAATTTGTTTTTTTTTTATAAGCACCACCCTCTTTTAACCCATTTCAGGTTATGCTGGGTAACAAAAAAAACTTAAATGAGATACAACATTACAGCCTACGAACTATATTCCAGTAGTTGTATTAGTATTGTATTGATACATTCGTTATAATCAAATTTAATAGATTTTTTTATAAAAAATGCTTAAAAATGCTCAAAATTGTTTTGGGTCAACCTAGTTCGTTTTGAGATACAAAGCAAAAACTAATGTTTATTTGTCCCATTTCCCGACACCCATTATCCCTCTGTCTTGTCTTTTTTGTTCTAAACTGTTCATCCTTACGAATCATGGTGTTTTTCTTTTTCTGTCATTTTGTTTGCAAAATTCATTGTTTGTTTGCAGCGAAAAACGCCAAATACGATGGTTGAAGCTGAACGCTCTAAAGATTTTATACAACAACTTACTTCCCTCATATAACCCTTTGTTCAAAATTATTCCCTTTGACTCAATTGGTAACAAATAAAGACTATAAACTGGCTTTTCGTGGTTCAGGTTAGCATAACTCTTATAGCAACTGGATTTAAACGACAAGAAGAAAGTGACGAACGGCCTCTCCAGGTATCACTTCAAGCACCAATCTAATGACAGAATGCTGATTTGTAGAAATATTAGGGACAATTTGGGAATTTTTACAAACTTCTTGAGTCAACTGTATCATAAACTTGGTCAAAATGCAGGGCGGGCAGGCAGATGTGGTTGGAATGAACCGACGTCCTCCAGCCTTCACTGAAGGTGGCTCGGTAGAAATCCCAGAGTTTTTAAGGAAGAAAGGGCGCTCGCGCTATCCACGAGCTTAAGATGGTCATTTACCTTTTTGCCCTTGGGATATACCAAGTATGGTTGTGTAGGTTGAAGTTTGGTGTTTACCAAATAAAAGGTTTTAGCTGAATGTTGCATAGTAGATGGCAACTATATTACTTGCTGCCAAGATTGTTTGAATTAGATGTTAGAGTAATTACTTGTATAATAACCATAATTGGTTATTTGGTGTGCAAATGGATACAACCGTTGTATTTTACACTTTTATTGACTGTTACATGTAAAATCCTTTTTTACTTTTAACTTATTGATAAAATATTAAAATATAATTAGTCATTGTTTGATGAATTATATTGATTTTGATGTATTCTCCTGCATTGATGGCAAGAGAAAGAAGTGGTAGGGAGGAGGAGTGCAAGATTTTTTCATAAAATATTGGAGACAAGAATCTTCACAAGTAGGGATAGTTTAAAAGAAGATCACATAATATCTCCCACTTGTCCTACCCATTTTAATTGGTTTAATTACTTGATATTATTTAAAGTAATACTAACCAAAATGGTTTATCGGCTAGTGGGATGAAAGAGCAGGTAAGGTTCTTAAGTGGTTAATGGTTCATGTTTTATGATTTACAAAGCTTAAAGTTATTCTTAAAAAAAACAGAAAGTACTACTAATATTAGGGTTCTAATATATCATAAGATTGTTCTAAATGTATCCTTTATAGTCAACCTGTGTAATGTGGTAAGACGACATGGATACACATAGGCCTGGCAATCTTTACCCAAAATCTTCAACATGGGTTGTTTTGGGTATTTAAATATTGGTGTTTGGGTCTTTTTGGGTAGAGTATAATTTACAAAAGGTTTAGATGGATCAAATTAGAATTTAGGGAGAAAAAAGATGGGTCAGAATGGGTCACTAAAATAAAAGAGATGAGTCAGAATGGATTTGGTGGATGATTAAGCTGCTATTGCTGTGAAGATGCCTACATAATTGGAATTATTACTTATTACTAGATCCGGCAATCTTGACCCAAACAAGTAAATTTTGGTTGATATGTGTTCAAAATATAAAATAATGAGTTGGGTTGGGTTAAACTATATTTTCAAATGGGTCAAGGTGAACAACCTCAAAAGTTAGAAAAAAAATCAATAGGTTAAGATTGGTAATAGAGAATATGGAACGGGTCAGGATGGGTTATTAGGTATTTTGATCTTCTCCACGTCTTTGCAACTTCTCAATTCCATTTCAATGATTAATTTTCGTTTGGGTGTGATTTACGTTGTTGATTATCATGTTTCTCATTATACCGCCGACGCCCCCGACAGCCGCCGCGGCCGATTCCGGCCGCCGACTACCGCCTGTCCCCACCCCGACCGCCGTTGACGCGACCCGACCCCGACGCACATGACTGTCGACCACCGCTGCCGAACCGCGTCGGTTTAGACGCGCTCGACGGAGACTGCCGGTTCTCGACGATGGGCGTGATCGGTTAATGGTGGCGGAAACGGGCGCGGTTGGCGGTCGCGGTCGATTGTCGATGGTGACGATGGCGGTGGTTGGTGGTATGTAACAACGATGATCAATGGTAATGGAAGTTGTGTCGATTGAACCCATCCTGACTTGTTTTTAATTTGAACTCTGACCCAAACCCATTCTGACTCGGACTGTATAGTTGATGTCATTGGATGCTTGATGGAACGTGTCGTCACTATCACGAACGCTGATGTAAGCTCTAGGAAGGGAAAGTTATGGAGTTTTTTCGCTGCATTAACTCTTCTTATTGTGAGTGACTGAAAGTATAAATAGATATTTAAATGTAAAGTGGTCGAAATGAAAATATTTTTTTTTTTTGTAATAGCATTGACCCATCTTGACCTGAACCCATTCTGACCCATACCCATTCTAACTTTTTTTTTCTATTTACCCATCCTAACCCATACCCATCTTGACCTAAACCCATCCTGACCCGGCGATCAATCCAATCCAACCCATACACTTTGCCACCTCTAGATACATATAATGACGGGTTTTGTCCATCCCACGAACAATCATGGATAGGTTGATAAGTTTCACGGTTATTGTTTACTTGTAATTAGGAATGTGCATGGTCGATTTGGTCCAGTTTTAAATTAAAACCGAAATCAAAAACCAATTATTTGGTTTTTAAAATCGTTCGATTTCGATTTTTTCGGTTTTCACTTCGGTTTTGGTTTTTTCAGTTTTGTTTTTGTGCTATAATTTTTTTTTTAAATTGATCCAAATAATGAATTTAAGCTAGAAACTTTGGGCTTAAATCATTTTGTTGATATTTAAACATAATCTATATATTCTTATTAATTACTTAACATTATAATTAATTAAAATTAATTACAATTAATAAAATTCAATAACAAAAAATTTAATAAAATAATTCAATCTACCAAACAAACAAGTTTAAGATTATTCTCAAAACCTAAATATTTATTTATTTCAGATAGCATAAGTTAAATAAGTAATTTATAGATTAGTCATGTTTATAAGTATATGAATACATCTCTAAATTTACAAGTTCGGTTTTATGGTTTCAGTACGGTTTTTTCGGTTTCGATTACAAGCAGAACCGAACCGAAAATATTGATTTTTAAAAAATCATCAAACTAAACTGTCGGTTTCTTAATGGTTTTGGTTTTTTCAGTTTGGTTGCGTCGGTTTATTTCTGTTTTTTGCACACTCATACTTGTAATCTTAAATTTAAAAATGTAATTTAGCGTAAAAAGTAATTGTAAGAACAAATGAAGTGCATAACTTTGTTTATAGGAAAGCTAAGGTATAAAAGTTGACGTGACATTACATAAGAGAAATAAAAAGTTTTATGTGCCAAATACCAATAGAACAATGGATATTAGATATCTTATTAGGCTAAACTTAAAGTTTGAAAGGTCGTTTTGAAGGAATGGTTGATTCCATTATGCAAGTACCATTCTCGAATCCATCATTATCACTTTTGGTTAATAACATTAAAAGGCTGAATTGACGGATTTTCGATTGATTCTCTCACTTGTATTTTGTCCCCACTATAACAATTAACAAATATGTGATATTTTTATAGATTTTGCGGTCGTAATGACTTTTAAATTTTCAAAGGGTGTACAAATATTGTCAAGTTAAACATCTACACTGATAAAATTCATAGCGAATAATAAATGTAAAAATTGAAAACAATAAAAGTGTGGATGTTAGTGACTAGCTGTAATAAAAATTTAGAGATGTAAACAATTTGTAATTTTAACGGTGCTTTATTTATTCATTAGTGTGAAAATTTAAATAGCTTTTGTGAGGACGCATTTCTTCTTGCCTATTCATAATTTCATTTGTGAATACGTCATTAATAACATTCATTTTGTTATATAGTAGAAACTAACGACTGTTTTGTGTGTAATGCCAACCCCTGAGATGTCATCGACCAAAAAGCAAAATTCATAACCATCACCAAGCTCACATTACTCCAAAGATATCCACACAAAAAAAATAACATATACATGGAGTAGAGTTAAAAATGATTTTTATGTATAAATTGTAGGATTTTAGACGCACCATTATAATCATATAGTGTAGGAACATCATTCATGAAAATATAAGAACTATTATTTTTTATCCAATTACCAAAAATAACAAGATAAATTACACTTTCAAGGAGAATAGATTACATGGAAACAAAATAAACTACAACAAACCAAAACATAAAACACAGGAGTGGTTAAAGATTTCTGTACAACATAGGTCCTTTAAAACAAGTTTCAGGCCACCCAGGTAAATCTCGTTTGTCTCCCAAATTATAATAGCTTAAGCAGATTGCAGTGCTGAATTAGCCAAATACCTAAAACAAGAGCTTTTAGTGTAGAGAAAACTAGAAGTTCTTCTTGTTGTGGTGTTTGAAACATGTATCAAGTAGTAACTTCAACAAGACACCCATGCATTGTATTTATACTATGAATTCTAGAATTGTTACAGCCTAGTCAGGCTAAGAATCATTACATTAACAATGAGTGACGAGGAATTGGTGCTTGGAAGCTAGATGGACAAACAACAGTTAAGCCTAGACCTGAAGTACTCGGGTTGAAGTACATGACCAAGAGAATATTAAATTCTTAGTACTTGGTCTTAATTACTCAGCCGAGTGAATACTGATTTTTAGTACTCGTATCTGCCGAACGTTGAGTACTTAGTCTGAAGTACTCATATCTACCAAACAGTCCAAAAATACTAAAAGCGTCTCGCAAGTGGCTCGTGACCACATGAAACATTCGGTGATAAAAAATACTCGTTTCTTTTTAAATCCTCTTTTAACTTTGATTATTCACATTTTTGAGATCTTGATTTTTGACAATTGAAACCATAATTATGTTAATATCTTGATTTTGATTCATTAGTATGTTTGAAGGATATTCCTGGTTTGCAACTGTTTGAAGGAGCGAAATTTAAAGCTTGCTTCTATGAGATTTACACTTTTATTATATTGTATGATAAAATAAATTCAATTACATACACATATTAATACCGACCATAATAAATGAGGAATTCAAAATAATGACATAACACCTATTCTCCGAAGCAATTTCCTACATTTGTCGTTCAAAAAATAATAATAATAATACCGACCATAATAAATGAGGAATTCAAAATAAATGACATAACACCTATTCTCCGAAACAAGATCGCATATTTGCCGTTAAGAAAAAAATTTAATACTGACCATAATAAATACTCGAAAAATATCTTAATACCAATAATTACAGACAAAAGCAAGCGGCATAATCATTTTAATAAGAAAAATAACGTTGATATAACCAAAAGTATAATAAAATTAATATTAATTTTTTGCATAATATTAAAAAAAAAAAAGAAAAACTTATTGAACCGGACACGTACACTTTTCAAAAACCATACAAAAGATAGAAATGTTAGACTTGCAATAAAACACACCCCACCTCTCCACCATTTCATTTCTTCATTATCATCAACCAACATCCCTTAATTCTAATGGACACCCACAACCACCCTCACAATCTTCAATCCACCACCACCCACCACCACCACCATCACCACCGCCACCACCACCACCATCATGTTCAATTGTCATCTTCACAAGATCACAATAGTGGAATAACTACCACAACGCCACCGCAGCCGCTGGCGGTGGAAGAAACCGGAAGAGAAAGGTTGAAGAAGCACCGGGTGGAGATGGCGGGTCGGGTATGGATCCCGGATATATGGGGCCAAGAAGATGTGCTCAAAGATTGGGTAGATTGCAGTGTGTTTGATTCTTCATTGGAGAACAAGAGTATATTGTCAGCAAGAACAGCTTTGATTCAAGAAGCAAGATCAACGGTCAGGATTGAGAACCGGTGTTAATCTGATCATAACCACATATCACATATGCATCAATTAAGTGATGCTGGAGCTTCTAAAGCTACAAGGGTAGATATATAATTTGGCTTTAGTTATTTCTTTTATTTCTTTTACGTGTTTGTTATTTTATTTTATTTTATTTTATTTTATTTTTATTTTTTTTAACTTGAAGACCATTTGATAATTATTTGTTTAAGTTGGTGGTATTAGCAACTTAATAAATTTTATTTCTACCAAGTGCAATATGGGTTAGCTAGAGATGTAGTACCTTGGATCTTCAAGTTTTATGATAAACAAAGACGTAGATTTACAAAAATATAATTGAAAAAATGTCTAAATTAGTTATTTAAAAAAATAAATTTTGTTTTAAATTATTTTTAGTGTTGGTTATAAGTTACAACTTATAAGTTGAGAACCCGAAGATCTTTATTAGCATGTTGTGACATGAAAAGGCATATGCAGATTTAATTAGCGAGCGTAAAACATGCGCCGGTCAAAATGGTCAAGATATTACCTTAGATTGTAGCAAAAAAACAAAAAAGAATATCACTACAAAGGTATAAATTTTATGCGGTTTTCAGCATGTTTTTTTCTTTAAAGACGGTAAATTACTACTTTATTTTTAACACTCACACTTCTCTAAGATATAATTACATAAGCACTTGAAAAATCAAAACCAATTCCATCAAGAAAATTTAACATTATAAGCTTCATTGCGGAAGAAACTTCTCTCAAATAGGTGAAAAAATTGACATTAATTTGTAGTTAAAAAAAAAACAAGAACATTGGTAAAGATTTAAATGTAAACTTTATTAAACATGATAAAACAAACTACATTCAACACATGTTTTTTCTTTATATTTTTGAAATTATCAGTTATGACTTCCTTCGTAACACTTTCAAGTGCTTCTTTTTATACGATACAAATTACGCCAGAGTTAAAAGAAATTTCACCAATTTTATTAGGTAGATTTTAACTTTATAAGCTTCTTCTACCAAAAAGGCACCTTCAAGCCTTGCTTTGTATGTGTACCTTTCCATCCATGTTTTTTTTTCAACTTGAAAACCTATTTGCTTCTAACTTCCTTTTAGTTTGGAGGCAAATTAATAAAGTCTTACACTTGGTTCTCATACATGGATTGCATCTTAGTGCCCATGACTTCTAGTCATTTTTTAGATTCCGGGTCTGAAATAATAGTAAGTGGGTTCATTCTGATCCGCTAAGTACATTTTATTTTCAGTGATAGTTAAACCGTATCTAGGTCCTGATAAACTTTACTAGACTTGTGGATGCTTGGGGTTACAACTGTTACCTAAACCTTCTTTGGTTCATTCTTAGCAACGTCTTGTTGATCAACCTAAGATGTTACATTCTCTGGCTTGATTCTCTTTATGATCCTGATTATTTTTAGCCAATCCTCTTCTGTTGATAAAACAAAACTACATAAATAATATGCTCTTGCCTCTTTTAGGATGAAAATACATCTTTCTCCTTCGGGTTATAACTTGTTAGAAGTAACACATTTTAAGTAGGCTTCACAAGTATAGACCGTTAAGCAGGGCCGACTCAATCTTTTTGGGGGCCTAAAACGAATAATAAAAATGAGGTCTTTTCGCAAAACTAAAACTATTTTAACCAGTTAAAAAGAACAACATTCCAAACATTTAGATCGAAGTAATCTATGTAAATCTCATATAAAAAATGTAATTTGGATCATAATCAATTAAAGAATATTATTAATATGAAAAAAACCCGAAGTAATGCAAGTATGAGCAAAGTGTTTGAAGGCTTCGAATCTATGCTAATTTATTAAGAATTCGTATATACATATAATATGCAATAATTTATAAACTCTCTTCATTCAGTGCTTTCATTCCCACTAACATTATCTCCTATTAAACAATACAGAAGTAACTAATGATAAGCAATAGACAAACACTCAACAATGTTGAAGTACTGAACCAAAAATATGAAGACATAAACATAACATCCCATTAAATATATTAACAGATTGTTTAACAATGAAAAAATCAATCTACAATTAACATTCAAAAAGTCAATTTACAATTAACAATCAAAAAATTGTTAGCGACTCAAAAGTTAATAATCAAGAATTTAGTTAACTTGTTAAGTTATTAACACATCACAATATTAGAACTATTAGGACATTAGAATAGTTAACAATAACAATTAACAAATAAACATAAAGCAATCAAGAATTTAAAGTGCGAAATAACATACCTTAATCAAATCTCAAACAAGAAGAAAATCGAACTTGAAGCTGAAGCAAATTGATAAAAACTTAAAAGAACATAATGACAAACATTGATATCTCGACTCGAACAAGAAGCAAAATAAATCGAACGAACTGATTGTCATTTAATCTTCTGAGTTCTTCGATTGATTTCCTGAGAAGTCACTTCGCTCCACTCTAATCGTGATTGCCTGCTTGCCTCTACTCCCCACCAAATCTACATCAACATTCTAGTAATCAATAAAACCTAGGCCCAATACAAGCTTTAATATATAAAGGAAATACAAAAATGGGAGCCCTAAATTTTTGGGGCCCCAGGCTCTTGCTTTAGCTCATTCTTCTATTGTACTGTCTTTGTATATAAAGAAAACAAAAAAATAGGGGCCCTAATTTTTTGGGGGCCCCAAGCCCTTGCTTTAGCCCATTCTTCTATTGGGCCGGCCCTGCCGTTAAGTATGATAAGTTTAGACTCATCACATGTCATCTCTCATATATGATATTTTATCTACTCTTTTGATTGAACAAATATTGACTATTTAGGTAGATGGGCTTGAAGTGTGAGTAAGCTAAGCCCAGAGAAGTTGTCTTTTAGTTTTCGGTTGTACAATTTGTTTGACGGACCAAAAAGAATGAAATCATGTTATAAATTATCTAAAAATCAAACTTGCTTATATTATGAATCTTGTTGTAACCGCACCCATTATTACCACAATCACCCTCTTATCAGTTTCATTTGACTAAATTATTAGCACAATTATGTTATGATTTTCAGTTTCAAGATGATGAGATTATATAATGTAAAGGAAACTATAAGTTTTAGACACACTTGAATAATACATACAATTCCCTATCAATCCTTGTTTCTAACACGTTATCAGCACCTTAGCTCGCCAATCATTGTCTTCGTGCATCCATACAAAAAAGACGCTATCATAGCCTAGACTTCACTAAGCTTTTGCATCATTGAATCTCTCCTATCCAACACCCATTCAATAAAGCAGGTAATAATTAATTGAACTTTCTTGTTTTATTCAGTCTATACATACTAATTTGTTTTAAAATACTAGATTCATAAAAAAATGATGTTTTTTTTTCCAAATTAGTGTTAATTCTTCCATTAAAAAAAGGGTAGATTGAAATAGAGGAGAAAGAAACAATACCCAAAATTATGTTTTAGATCTAAAAAAAAAAGCTTTTGATTTGCTGTAAGACAAAAGAAAAATGTGCATCGAACACTTACAAGTTTCTTAACTTCAACTTTATATTCTCCAATCCAATAACCTTGAAACTCTTAGTGATTCCATTTTTCTGTGCGCCCTAAATACATAATCACGACCAACGACAGCAATTGATATGATGGGGTAGATATGTACATGAGATCTTCTTTTAGGGTTTTAGTTTTGTTAAGGATTTTAAATGAGCAAATATGAAGAAGAAAAAGAAAAGGTAGGGTTTTAGTAAACTGATTCATACAAAGAAAAAAAAATAGAGAAAATGACTTGAAAACCCTAATCATTAATACTAGTTTTTTTAAGACTATACCTATAACCTGACCCACCTACCCTTTCTCTCTTTACTTAACTAGTAATCATTTCAAATTTTTATCATGTCAGAGATTATTTCTATTAAAAAAAGGAGAAATAATAATATATACATTTAGGGGCTGTTTGATTTTGGCTGACCCGGCTGACTGCTGACTCGGGCAGCCGGTCAGCGTGTTTGATATGGCAGTGTTGTGTTCTGACCGGGTCCGTGGTCGCTGACCCAGACCCTAAATCAAAACATGCTGACCCGGAAAAGGGGCGCTGCCCCTCAGCCAAACCCCCCCTGCGCGACCCCCTCGGCCAAACCTCCACCCGTCGGCGACCCCCCCGGCCAAACCTCCACCCGTCGGCGACCCCCTTAAACAACCCCTAAGCTGACCGGCTGACCGCTTGCAAGCACCGCCTTCGCCTGCACCTTCGGCCTTCGGCCTCCGCCTGCACCTTCGGCCTTCGGCTTTCGGCTACACCTTCGGCCTTCGCCTGTGGTGGTGTGACTCCGGTGGTGTGAATCGATTTGGTGGTTCGGCGATGTGAATCGATTAGGTGGTGTGACTCCGGTGGTGTGAATCGATTTGATGGTGTGAATCGATTTGGTGGTGGTTTGGCAGACGACGGCGGCGAAGGGCGGTGGACTGCGGTGGTGGTCGGAATGTGTACGGTGACAATGGTGGTTGTGGTGGTGGTGTGGTGGTTCCGACCGGTGGTGTGACTCCGGTGGTGTGAATCGATTTGGTTCTAGTCAGATACTAAATCAAACAACCAAGTTTCAGTCAGACGCATACCCAGTCATAACTTCTAACTGGATCAGTTCTGACTCAGTCAGATTTTACTGAGTCAGTGTAATCAAACAGCCCTTTAATTATCACCGTCCCATCACTTGATAGAAATAAAACAATAAGATATTATATAGGATTATGAAATTTTCTTAATATGTATTTTCAAGAAGATAATATATATAATGTAATATTATAAGCAAATTTATAAACATAAATAAATCACTAATACAATCTTATGTTTGAATTACTAATTTAATTTTTTTTTCTAGTAGATATAACTTATCATTATGTTAACTGTTTTGCAACTATTATATTTTTACAATATTTGTAATAAAAATTACACTTTGAGTTATTTAAATTAATAATAATAATGAAAAAAAGTTTTATAAACTATATTAATAATATGTTTTTTTGTCGATTTTGACAAATATATCTCTTCATATTGAGAATTACATACGTTTTGTTTTTATTTTTTTTCTTTTTCCTCTAAATTAGAACCATTTTTGTTCTTATAAATAAATTATCAAATATTAACTACTTTACAACTTTCTTATGAACTCATAATTTTTTTTTTAAATATATAGTCTTAGAACCTATAGTTTTAACCACCAAGAACCCAAAGTTCTTCTATAAATATACATTTTGTAATTATAAGGTTTATTTTCAATCATCCAGATACAATGTCTAACATTTCAAAACTTGAGTTCGCTGCACATGACATCTCCGGGAGCAATTTCCTCCCTTGGACTCTTGATGCCCAAATTCATCTTACGGCAAAGAACCTAGGAGAAACAATCAATGATGGGAATACAACTTCCCTTCAAGACAAGGCTAAAACCATGATATTCCTCTGTCATCACTTCCATGAAGACTTGAAGAGGGAATACCTAACTATTAAAGACCCTCTTGAACTATGGAAAAACATTCAAGAACGATATGACCACCAGAAGTTGGTCTTCCAAAAGCTCGCTACAAATGAATCCACCTAAAGCTACAAGATTATAAAATTGTAAGTGAGTACAACTCTACTTTGCTTAGAGTCACATCCGAGCTGAAATTATGCGGAGATAACATAACCGATGAAGACATGCTTGAAAAGACATTCTCCACATTCCATGCCTCGAACATGGTGTTGTCACAACATTATAGGGAACGTAAATTTACTAAATACTCTGAATTGATATCATGTCTATTGGCCGCAGAGCAAAACGACAAGCTCCTACTTTAAAACCGCCAAGCACGACCAGTCGGTGCAAGCCCATTACCAGAAGCAAATATGGCAACTACTCAAAGCGGACGTGGAAAAGGAAGACGTCATGGCCCCGATAGAGGTCGTGGACGTAGACGGAGTAACACATGGCAAAGAGAGTTTAATAAATTTAAGCCCGAAAACGGTGCGTCAAGCCGACTGAATATGAGACGACCCCACAAGGGGAGGGATAATATGAACCAAAACAATATATGTTATAAATGCGGGATGTCTAACCATTGGTTCCGCACATGTCGTACCCCAAAACCCTGTTGAAGCATATCAAAGAATGATGAAAGAAAAGGGTAAAAACATTGAGACTAATCTAATTGAGGATGCGCCTAACTTGTCATCCTTTGCCCCACTACTAGACACTCATCTAGATACATGTGACTTCATCTAGAACATTCAGGATGTTTAAACATAATGTGTTTTTTTATTTGCTTTGTTTGTTCAAGTTATGATCTTTTTGAACCCTCGTGATGTTTTCTTTTTTGAATGTTCGTAATGGCTTGATTTAAAATTTAGTGTTGATCTTATCATATTTACATAAGTAATCTCTTGTATTAACTTTTTCTTATTATTATTCTTTTTTGAAGAAATATGTTTACAAGCTCCAACAGAGCTATCAGTGGCGATCAATGTCTGGTAGATAGCGGTAGTACCAACACTCTTTTAAAACATAAGAAATTCTTCTATGAGTTGTCTACTACAAAAAGACTTGTTGGTACTATTTCAGGTGTTAGTAACCTTATTGAAGGCTCTGAAAGAGCACATATCACCTTGCCTTCGGGTACCATATTAATTATTTATGAAGCATTTTACGCTAGTAAATCTAGACAAAATTTAATCAACTTCAAAGATATTCGACAAAATGGTTACTACATCAAGACAACATCTGAAAACAATACCGAATATCTACAAATTATCTCAAACAATAATGGCCGAGATACTATTGTGGAAAAACTAAAAGCTTTATCAACTGCATTATATTTCACTAATTTCAATCCTATCAAATCACACATAGTTTGTAACTAGAAGTTACTAGATAAAGACACATTTATCATATGGCATGACCGACTAGGTCACCCTCATAGCATAATGATAAGGTGTATAAACAAAAGTACAATTGGACACCCTTTTAAAAATTCTAAACTTTTTCTACCTCAAGAATTATCATGTGCAGCATGCTCTTTAGGCAAACTCATTACTAGGCCCTCACAAACAAAAATCGGCCCTCACAAACAAAAATAATACTAGAATGCCCCTCGTTTTTGGAAAGAATCCAAGGGGACATATGTGGGCCCATTCATCCATCGTGTGGCCCATTTCGATATTCTTGGTCTTAATTGACGCATCCTCACGATGGTCACAGGTGAGTCTTAAAATTTTGTCACACCTTAAAATGTTTGGTCTCCGAAAGAGAACCAAATTTGTCAAACCTTAAAATTTTTGGTTGTGCAGTATATGTATCAATACCGACACCACAACGCACCAAAATGGGACCACAAAGAAGACTGGGCATTTACAATGGTTTTAACTCTCAATCTATTATTAAGTATTTAGAACCAATAACTAGAGACATGTTTACAGCACGCTTTGATGATTCTCATTTTAATAAGAAATTATTCCCAATCTTATTCGGAGATAAGAATAAAAAAAACCATTAACACAAGAGATAACATGGAATGAATCGTTACTATCTAATTTCGACCCACAAAGTGGTCAATGTGAATCTGAAGTCCAAAAGATTATACATTTGCAAAGAATAGCAAATGATATACCTGATGCATTCATAGATACAAATAAAGTGACAAAGTCACATATACCAGCATCAAATACACCTGCTCGAATTGAAGTAATCCTAGAAACAATTACTGTACAATGAAAATGTGGGAGACCAATCGATTCCAAAGATAAGAACCCACGAAAACGAAAAGAGCATAATAATGCAGTTGGTGAAATATAAGAAAATGTTATAAATAAGACCCCGAAAGAGGTAAAAGTCCCAAAAAAGACTAATACAAATCTAGAGGAAACTAAAGTTTTAGATGAAATACCGGTACAAGATGAACATGAGATCTCTATAAATTAATACAAAGTAGTACAACATGGAACCGAAATAATACACGTGTTGATTATACATTTGCATATGCTATAGCAACAGACGTAATAAATGAAAATGATTACGTACCTAAAAGTATTAAAGAGTGCATGCATAGAAATGATTGGCCAAAATGGCAAGATGCTATAAAGGCTGAATTAGATTCACTTGAAAAGCAAATTTTTTTGACCCATCATCCGCACACCCATAAATGTCAAACCGGTTGGTTATAAATGGGTGTTTGTAATAAAACGAAATAAAAAAAATGAGATTGTAAGATATAAGGCCTGACTTGTAGCACAAGGATTTTCTCAAATCCCAAGAGTTGATTATGAGGAAACATATTCCCTTGTAGTGGATACGATAACCCTTAGTTTCCTAATTGGCGTCGCAATCTCTAAAGGACTTTAGATGAGACTTATGGATGTAATAACCGCGTATCTGTATGGGAACCTTGAAAATGACATCTATATGAAAATCACAAAAGAATTAAAAATGCCCGAAGGATTAAAATCAACACCTCGAGATATGTGTTTGATAAAACTGAAGAGATCTTTATATGGTCTAAAACAATGTGGTCGTATGTGATACAATTGACTAAGTGAATATCTCAAAAAATAGGATCACATAGTAGTAGTTTATGTTAATGATATCAACATTATCGGATCTCCTGAAAAGATAGAAAAGACTGCTGAGCTGTTAAAGAGAGAATTCGAAATGAAAGACCTTGGAACAACAAAGTTATGTCTCGGCTTATAATTCGAATATTTATGTAATGGTACATTCGTCCATCATTCAAACTACATTGAAAAGATGTTAGTTCGTTTTAATATGGATAAAGCTCATACATTTAGCATACCCATGGTTTTTCAATCGCTAGATATAAATAAAGATCCTTACCGCCCTCAAGAAGAAGGTGAAGAAGTACTTGGTCCAGAAGTACCATACTTAATTGCAATTGATGCACTCATGTATCTCGCAAATAACATGAGGCCTGATATTACATTCTCGGTACATGTATTAGCTAGATACAGTTTAAACCCAACACGTAGACATTGGAACGGAATAAACCATATATTTCGATATCTTTGCGGGACACGAGACTTAGGTCTTTTTTACCAGAAAGATAAAATGTTCGAGCTTACTGGATATGCTGATGCTGGATATCTATCAGATCCACATAAAGCACGATCTCAAATAGGTTATGTATTCACATATGGTGGTACGACAATATCTAGGAGATCGACAAAGCAAACACTTACAACAACATCATCAAATCATGCCGAGTTGATAGCACTATATGATGGCAGACGTGAATGCATGTGGTTAAGATTAATGATTAATCACATGCAAGGAGCATGCAGTTTGGAAGAAATCAAGGAGGACCCGATGGTTATTTATGAAGATAATGCTGCTTGCATTGCTTAAATAAGAGAATGCTATATCAAGGGTGACAGAACAAAGCACATCTCACCAAAGTTCTTCTCAATGTACGACCTGCAAAAACAAGAGGAGATTGACGTTTGTCAGATTAAGTCGAGTGAAAATCTAACTGACCTATTTACAAAATCCCTACCTAGAAGCACTTTTGTGCAATTGTCACAAAAGATCAGGCTTCGCATATTAAAAGACATTGTCTTAATTAACGGGGAACTTTATACACGATATACTTTTTTTTCCCTTAACTAAGTTTTATCCCATTAGGTTTTCTTAGTAAAGTTTTTAATGATGCAGCATAATTGATCTAGAAGTAATAGTTTTATTTGTAGGTCCTGAAGTATCGATTTAACATTATCTTGAAGCATACTGTTAATATTGTATAATGAGTGGTAATATGTCTGAGGGGGAGTGTTGTAACTGCACCCATTATTACCATAATCACCCTCTTATCAGTTTCATTTGACTAAATTATTAGCACAATTATATTATGATTTTCAGTTTAAAGATGATGAGACTATATAAAGTAAAGGAAATTATAAGTTTTAGACACACTTGAATAGCATATACAATTCTCTCCCAATCCTTGTTTCTAACAAATCTAATAAAACTTAAGCGGGAATTAATGTAGAGGATTAATATGTGCATAAAAAATTTCAAACTTTATCGCGTTGTATCATTAAGTAAAGTATACACCGGAAAGTTTTAATTTTGGTTTTTTATAAAACAGAATACGCGTCATATTATAATATTTATCTATACTAATAAATAAAAATAAATCCGGACATTGGTTACCATTTTAGGTCATCTAATAATTGGATTTTTCGCTTCTCTCTCCTTTTAATTATAAATGCTATAATAGCTATTCATTAATTAATAACTATCCATAATTAAAATTTCAAATATGTTAAAATTTCAAATAACTCTCCTTTAATGGTTCTATTAAAAGGCTAAATCTAAACCTTAAAAGGTTACAATGTTTGTTTTAGAAAAACACAGCCTTTTAATCATTTCATTCAGCTCTGAATGGTTAAATTAAAAAACATGCTGAATTGAGTTATGGACATGTTTACCCACTTCATAACACATTGACCAACTGTTCTCGAAGCATCGTCCTCACTCCCCATCGCTCACCACACCTGCTACACCTTCCTCGCCGACGTAGCCCCCCATCATCGTTGTTCCTCGCCTTCGCACCGTTGTCGCTTCAACACCACCCCTTCCTCTCTCGTACCCAAAGCTAACAACAATTCAACTTCCATTTAAAGGTTTGTTGGATTTCAAAAACCTTAAAACCTAGGGTTTTAGATCGTAAATTGCATCACTACTAGTTTCAATTTATATAATTGTTTATCGCTAAGTTGAAGACTGAGTAGTGTGTGAGAAAAAAGGTGCTTTTGATTCCCGGAATTCATGGAAGTTAAGAAGCTTATTCTTGCTTTGAAAGTTTTACCAAAACTTTGCTTATATTGATTTTGGTGCATGAGTATTGCATATTTTTTTGCTAATTGATGGGGTACCATCCCAAATGACATAGTACGTTGATAGACCGTGCAGGATCGGTGTTGGTCTCACAACACAAATTTATCTCACAAGCTCACTTAATCTCACTCGGTTGATGAAGCAGAATCACTAACTAAGCTGACAAATAATATAATAAGTTAATGAACACAAGAATGGTCAATCGGAAAGAACTATTCAGACACTTGAGGATATGCTTCGGGCATGCGTCATTGACTTTGGAAGAAGTTGGGACGAACACTTACCGTTAGCTGAATTCTCATACAACAACAGTTATCATGCCAGCATTGGTATGCCACCCTATGAGATGCTATACGGTAGGAGGTGTGGGACGCCCGTATGTTGGGGTGATATTGGCCAAAAGGAGTTAGGAAGCATTGAGGTGATTAAGGCTACGACTGAGAAGCTAGAAAAGATCAAAGCCTTTATGAAGGCAGCCAAAGATAGACAGAAGTCGTATGCTGATAAAAGACGTAGACCGATTGAATTCAAGGTGGGTGATAGAGTTATGTTGAAGGTTTCACCTTGAAACGGTATCATTCGGTTTAGAAAGCGGGGCAAGTTGAGTCCGAGCTATATAGGGCCTTTCCGAATCATTGCTCGAGTAGGAGAGGTGGCCTATAGATTAGAGTTGCCCGATGAGTTAAGTGGAATTCATCCAACATTCCATGTATCTCATCTGAGAAAGTGCTTAGCTGATGAGAATATGCTGGTACCACTGGAGGACATTGAGGTTGATGAACGGCTCAATTATGTGGAGCAACCAGTGGCTATCATTGAGAGGAAAGAGAAGAGGCTAAGGAATAAAGTGGTTCCCTTGGTGCGGGTACAGTGGAAACATAGGAAGGGATCTGAGACTACATGGGAATCTGAGGAGGAGATGAGACAGCATTATCCTCAGCTGTTCGAGGAGTGACAGGTTTCGGGGACGAACCCTATATAAGGGGGGTGGACTTGTAACACCCGGAAATTTTAAAAGAAGAGAAAAGTGAAGAAAAAGAAAGAATAGCAAAATAACCCAAGTTGAGGGGTTAAAATGGTACAAGGAACAAAGTTTTATATTAATATGTTCAAAAAGGTGATCATGGCCGCCCATGACCCCTGTACCAACTTTCTGTTGATTTTCTAGAGAGAGAAAGCAGAGAATTCTCTTTGGTTTTAGAGAGAAGAAGAAGAAGTCAAAATTCAGGTTAGTTTCCTGATTTCAGGGTGTTCTTGGCTGATTTTCAGCTTTGGGTATGTGCTTATGTGCTTGTATGTATGTTCGGTTGTGTGTTTTGGTGTTTTTAGGTGTTTGAACTCATAAGCATTTGGGTTTGAAGGAAGTCTTACTCGGGAGTTGCAAGAGGTGAGTTCTAGATCCCCGTTTTTAAATGTTTTAACTGATTTTGGGGCTGGAAATGCATGTTTAAACATTTTTATAAAGTTTGGGTGTGTACCCGTATGTATATGTGTGTGCCCTGTTGTGGGTGGGTGTATGTTCGGGATGATTTATGATTATGTGCATGTTTTATGCTTGTTCGATGCTTAGTATGCTAGAAACTAGGCTAGAACAGGTTAGATTGATGATTTTGAGGTGTGAAAATGATGGTAGTTAGAAAAGTAGTTGGCCATGCGCCTAAGTGCTCATGCGCCTGAGATCATGCGCCCAAACAGTACCCAAACGCCTAAGGTCCATGCGCACAAATAGTGCCCATGCGCCTAGAACATTGCCCAGGCGCCTAAGTATTTCCATGCGTCTAAGTCTGCCAAACGCCTAAGGGTCCATGCGCCTAAATCAGGCTCATGCGCCTGCATAGTACCCGTGCGCCTAGAAAGTTATCCAGACGCCTAAGTGTTGGCCGTGCGCCCGAATAATGTCCATGCGCCTGAGGTGCTCGTGCGCATGCATAGTGCTCGTGCGCATGCATAGTGCTCATGCGCCTAAGATTAGAAAATTTTCTGAAATTTTCGGGAAAGAGGGACTTTTAAGCTATGACATGGGATGTTTCTAGGGATGATATGTGATGATTATGTGATGATGTTATGTATGTTTATGGCCTGTTTTCTTTATGTTTCTTATTATATTATTCCGTGGCTTTACGTGGTGTGAATATGCTAATAAACGTAAAGTATTATATAATGAAAGTGTAAGTTAATGATGAAAAGTGAAACGTAAAGAATGAATAAAAAGTCTTGCAAGCAAAATGAAAGGAGGTTCACACCCAATGAAGGGTGTTAGCTCAACTATGTGCGGTTTAGCTAACCCAGAAGGATGCACACGGGGGTCTAATCCTTGTGATTGACCAAATGTATGGGACCCTTGTCGCTTGCCCCAGGTACTGGAGTCAGCTTCGTGCACAATGTTTGGGGTCTATTTATAGACTTCGCCCGGTAACCAGCTTCGTGCACAATGTTTGGGGTATAGCACATGGCATTGGTCCGGATGAAAGTGAAAGATAATGATGAAAGAACGAATGACGTACGATGATGAATGATGATGAAAGATAATAATAAATATTATCTGTATGTACGTATGATGTATGATCGCGAATGAAAGTAAAGAAAGGATTTCAAATGAAAGTAAAATATTTTATTATAAAACTAGAACTCACTCAGCAACGCTGACTTTTATGCATTTTCAGTTGGCAGGTAATGGTTGCTGAGGATGGCACGGGGTGAAGCTACTTGGCAAAGACTTTTGATTGGCATCCAATTTGTATAAAAATGATGTTTTGTGTAGTAATGAAACCAGATGATGATTTGTAATGAAATGATGTTGTAAACAGTAATAGTTAATATATGAAATGGTTTCGTTAAAATTTTTCCGCTACAAATGTTAAATAGATTTTTATGTGATTTTGAGATAATATGTGCGATGATTGCCCAACTATGAGTGTCCCGGAAACGGGGCCTTACATCTTACAAGCATGTTAGATAAGTTACAATGAGAAACTATATATACTACTATCTACAGCCGGCTATACTTGGATATCCAGCTTGAATTTACAACTAGACAAATACTACATTGCTAGAAGTAAAGTATCTAAGATAAAATATTATCCTAGATTAGGTAGTCATGATATATCCATGACTTACCTTTTGTCACCAACTAAATATGGCAACTATACTAATTGATAAAGGGTGAATAGTGGATTAAAGTATGGTCAACTACATAGGCATGGGAAAGCGCCATGCAGTATATCAGAGGTGGCAGAGGATGTCAGACCGACCATATTTGTGTCCAGTGGTTCATAGTTGGTTCTTCCGAAGCTAAATGCCTTCAGAATAATAAGTTCTTCCGAGGCCATTTATACTTCGAAAGAAACAACTTCTTCCAAGTCTTCTACTAGTCTTCATGACTTTATTCTTTGGAAGACTTTGCCTTGGATCTTCTAAGTATGTATACATTGGAAAAAGAACTACTTAGTCTTCGAAAGACCGAGTTTTACTTTCGGAAGTTCTTCACGCTTAAGATTTTAGAAGATCTTTGACTTGTCTTCTGAAGAGCAGCTTTGTCTTTGGAAGACCACTTTAATTTTACTTCAACATACTCTTAAGTGTTCTTTTGGTTGCATCAGCCTCATATGATCCAACAAACTCCCCCTAGGATGATGTTATCAAAACTTCACTTCCTTCTACTTCTTAGAGTCTTCAACACTAGGGAAAGCAGATATTTGTCTGTCTCTTTGTTCTTCCCTGATGTGGTGGTGAGAAGCTTGTACAAGTTATTCGTAGATAGTAAATCTAATCTGTTGCTCTGAATGACATGTACTTTTTGCTGTGTCCCTATAAAGAGAGTTAGTTGATGTGAATTATAGTCATATTCCCATCTAACTATAGGATCTGAAGTTGGGCCTTCAACCATCTGTAGGAATGTTCTTTCTTTTGTGATTGCACCTTCTTCTTCTTTCTTTGCTCTGATATGAGCAGTAATCTGAGAGTTGGAGGGATTAGATAATGGTTTCTCTGCTAACTCAGTAATGTCAAATCTGCTGGAGTGTAGCAGAGATGATGTATCAAGTCTGTTTACTTGACCATTCTCTCTTTCCAGAGCAAAGTTGTGTGAAGGTTCAACGAACCTCCATTGGACAATTTGCCTTCTAGGATTGAGGGGCTTGGTTGGTAGCTTGTCCCCTTTCCTAGTGTCCAGCAGAGTCACCAGTCTCCTTCTTAACTTCTTCTTTTCTTCATTAAGTGTGTCTGAATTAGTTGCAAGAAGTTGGAGAGCTTGGTCCAGTGTTCCCTTAAGTAGATCAAAGAATGCATCTCTTGTGAGGGAACAGGAAGAGCCATCAATGTATTTTAGTTTAATAGACTCTTCTTCACAGGAAATGTCGCTCAAAGTTGTGCAATTGGTGAACTTCCTTTTGATCTCCTTGAATTCTTCCAAGGACAGGGGCTTAGATGGTTCAAAAGATGGTTTGGGAAGTGATTGGGTTCGGGGTTGTGTTTTGGGTTTATTAATAGGTGGTGGTGGTGGTTGTTGAGGGGTGGTGGTTGTTGAGAAGCAGTGGGTGAGGATGCAAGAAAGGCTGATGATGTGGATTCATGGGTGTAAGGTTTAGTGGTTGGTTCAGTCTTGATGGGAAAAGGAAAAGGTGTGGGCATAGGTTTTGTAGGTTGAGGTTTGGGTGCTGGTTTGGGTGCCATCTTCTGAACACTTTGTCTTTCAGTTACCTCCTGCCTTCTTCCTAAGCGAATGTCAGCCTTGATGTCGCTGACATGCCGCTGTAGGGTCTTCTCAGACATGGGACCCACTTGCCTGCCGGTGAGGCCATGGGCTTTGAGATAGGCTTTCATCCAGTCCTTATCTCCCACCTTCTTTGCCTCTTCCTCTTTCTTCTTCTTCTCCCTCAGCTTCTCCCTAGTAGACTTCTTCTTTTTCTTCTTGTTGATTTGATCTTGCTATTTGTAGAAAAGAAACAAGATCATATCATGATCATGAGGAGTTAGCTCCTCTTGATAATAGCCTCTTATACAGAGAAAGGCTATTCTCTTGTTTGTGGAATGTTTACTGTTGATATTACAAGGATGATGACTAGTAAAGTATGGTGAACATTTCACAGCTTTGAGCTTCTTGAGTATCTGCTAAGAAGCATAATATCGTTAGTCTCATCGTAGGAGGGAGTCTCGTGTGATTAGCCTTAAATGTGAGAGTAAATGGCTGATTTTGTTGGAGGTGATAAGTAAGATTATAGAGAGTTGTTAGAGCGAGGAATGAGTTGTTGGAGCTTCCCATAAAGTTTCTTGCTTAGGGATGTTCCCTCGGTAAGCTAACTTTCTATTCACGATAGGCTTATCTTCTTGGTCTTACTTGTGTAGGAAGACATTACCTTTTTGGTGCAAGCACCTTTATCAAAGGAAGTGATGTATACCCATATAAGTTCTCTTGGATTTAATGTTCCGATTGTAGTATTGACTTTCTAACATGTACAGTTTTTTATCTACTATAGCGAGGTGCTAAGGAGCTAGTGCTTCTAGTTTCTCGCTTTGTGGCTTTTATACATTATAGGATCCTAATACCCATGTCATCTGCCTCTAGTCATAAGCGGTCATGACATAGTTATCTGTGCTTGTGAATTACTTCATTTTCTATACATGATAGGATCCTAAATTCGTCAGTATATATATATTTTTTTAATTATTTGAAGCTATTTTTTGTTTTTTTAATTATTTGAAGCTTTTATGCTTATGTGCTTTTTGTTCTTCCTTTTTGATTCCTTTTTTTAGGTGGCATGTTTAATGTTAATGTGATGAGATAGGATAGGAACAATAGAAAGAAAGTGAATTTTTTGTTTTTTAATTATTTGAAGCTTTTATGCTTATGTGCTTTTTGTTCTTTCTTTTTGATTTTTTTTAGGTGGCATGTTTAATGTTAATGTGATGAGATGGGATAGGCGCAATAGAAAGAAAGCATAATCAGGCTACCCATAACTGACTTGTAGCTTTAATCTTGCCTGGTGACAGGGCCGGCTCAATAGAAGCCCAACGTGAAGCTAGAGCTTGGGGCCCTGAAACAATAGGCCCTTTAATTTTAAAAATTTTCATTTCATATTTATACATGTATTTGAGTCTTTGGGCTTTTCTTTAACACTGTATGAACTTTCTTCTTACAGGAGGATTATGAGATTTTAGTTGTTCTAATAGCCCAAAATAATACAAAAGTGGGAATGAGGAGACAAACATTCACATATGATGAGATCATTAGACATTTAGAAGACGAATAGCCATCAACAATTACTCGACTACTCATTTACTCGCTGTAATTTTAATTTCGGTGGACTGTGGACAGAGATTTGAGGCCCAGGCGCTCAGGGTGGTGTTGATTAGGTGTGATGGTCAGACTAATAGCTTCTCGTCTTCAGTAATAAATTAGGCAGTGCCGATTAGGTGGTCGACTGTGGATGGAGTTTTGATTTCACCGACTTTTTGAATGTGGCAATGGTGCACTGCTGACAACCAAAACCTCAACTCCTTGTCTAGTAGCTTTCATTCCTTTCAACTTTCAAGGTAAGTTTTGATTTTGACTTTTAAATTCCTTAACTTAGTGTAGATTTAATCACCGATTTAGCTTCATATTTACTTAAGGAATCCTCCATTTGATATTTAGTGTTCAAATATATGAGTAATTATAAAGATAAAAGGTAAGTAGTTATTTGTTTAGACATATGGTTAGATTGTGTGTTTATTTTCCATTAAAAATGTAATTGAAATTTAAATAATTCTGTCGAAGAGAAACAAAATAATTAAAAGGCAGAGCGCTTAATAAAATTAATCTAATATGATTTATATAATTAAGATGATTAAATATTTCAATGATATTATTATTTAATAAAAATAAAAAAGTTAATAGAAATAAAAGTATGGTGTGATAAAGAGATCGATGGGTGGTTTCGAAATATATAAAAGATACTAGAAGAAATCAACAAATAAATAAAAACCAGGTATCAAATACTTTTTGATCTTTTGCCATTGGTCACAAAAAAATTAAGTCACACGTTATGCCGTTTTTGACTTCTTGTTCTTCAATAAGTTTCAAGTTTTCAAAATGACTTCAACATGACAATTTTCAAAACAACTGTCCGTAAGAATAAAGAGAAAAGAAAATGACTTGAGGTTATATTACTAATAAAAACAAAGCATTTATTCGACGTAGCCAATGTTTTCAGAACCGGATCGGACGTCGAACCGGACGCATTACTGGTTTGGTGGTCGGACCGGTCGGACCGTATTTAAGAACCGGATGACGTCATAATTATATATATACTATATTATATATATAGTTATATATATAATTAAATATAAGCAATTTATATATGTATTTTATAGTTATATATAAAACTTAACTATATTTTTATATCCAACACACTAATTTATGGTTCAACACCCCGTTTTTACCCATTAAAATCAAAAAATAAAAAAAAATACAAAAACCGGTCCGAACCAAGAAAGGCTTAGTAATACGGGGTGAACAAGGCAAACTTCTCTTAAGGTACACGAGAAAGGCTTGCCAAAAATTCAAATCAAGCAAAGCTTAAATAAGCTTAAACCCATGCTTGAACTTAATTATGGTTTATGTAATAAACAAGCTCGATCCCGACTTTCACATTTTGAGCACGTGTGGGCTAGCGAATATAAACAATCCTTTTACAGGTATAATTTTGTTTAATGTATATTATATATGTTTATATAATAATTGTAATCACTTGCAAAATTATGATATAACAATTATTGAAATATGTAAAAAGAAATATATTGATAATTAATAAATGATAAACGTGAGAAGCACAAGCTAGAAATTAAAACTACTTACACCCATAAGAATAGAGTTTTATAGGAGCCATAATTTAGCTCGCACTTTCTCAAAATTAAGCTCGAGTTGAGCTCGGGTCAATCATGTACATCCTTGCTTTTTAAGTAACATCAAAGTTAACCCGATTAATTATTTGGTTGGATTTGGACGGACCAACGACTAGATTAGAAACGCTTTGACTACACTATTTGGGCTTGGTCTCCAAAAGTAGGCCTTCGGGTGGAAACGTCAAATGTAGACCCTCAATTATTATTATTATTAGACTAAATTACAAAAAATATCCTTTATGTTTGTAGCTGATTTCAAATTTAGTTCTTAATCTATAATAATTACACTAAACATTCTTTGTTTTCAATGTTAGTAACAATTATAGTCTTTTAAACTAACTTGGGTTAATTTTGTTCGTTAATTCTAGTTACTTGTAAATCACATGAGGGTAATTTTGTAAAATCATTTTTCCCTTGTTCACATTTACCCCAATTTCATGTTTTCTTTGTACAAATTAATCCTAATTTGAATTTCTGGAATTTGATTTTAAAGAATGCATAAATCATCGTGTAGAAAGCATTTGTGTGAACCATTAATATTAATAATATGGGTGTTTTAAAAAATATTTATTAAAATAAATGTTTAGTTGGAAAGTTTCATTTTATTACTTACAATGTTATTGAGTAAATTTATTTATGTTTTAAATCATATTATTTAAATAGAGTTGAGACAAAGTTTTAATAAAATAAAAACAATAAAACCATTCAGTAATTAAATAAAAATTTATTTCAAGTTTTTCCTGAAAAATTAACGTAGACTTATTTTAAAAATATTTTTTGTATTAAAGTTTGTCTTTTTCATCTATATTTTAATTCAAATTCTACAAAAAAAGTATACACATTTTTGTTTTTGATTCTTTTTATATACATTTTATGAAAATATTTTTAAATAACTTAAAAGATGTAATTAACAAGAAAATAATTTTTAATATAAAATAGCACTTTTTAAATTTTTTTATATAATATCTCAATGAAACAAAAAAGTTAATGGTTTATTTTATTCTTTTACGAACAATAAATATAATTCTCAATTACTAACCGTAAGTTTATCGCTAATAGAAATTAAAGTTTAAGCAAGTTGAGCTTGGACTTGAACTCTTCTAGATCAAAACGAACCGAGCTTGAGTCTAGGCGAGCTCAAACTCGACTAGAATCATATACACCGTTATCTACAATCGCTTGAAAAGATTGTAGGAAAGTATTATTTCTCACCAAATAGATGATATTTTGAAATATAACCTTATTTTGAAAACATAAAATAATCCGTTTAATTTTATTATAAACACTTTTCTATATAAAAAAACATGTTCTATATAAAGGAATTAAAAATTGAATGAAAAAATACAAACTTTTCAATATAAGAAAATGTTTAAAAAAAAAAGACTTAAGAAACCCTTTATAATACATTATGTAGTCAACCTAGTTAATAAAATAAAATAAATAAATATGGAAGGGGAGAAGATGAATTTTACAAAGATACCCTCATGTGATTTGCATATAACTATATTTAACAAAAAAAAAAAAATAACTCAAGTTAGCTTAAAAGACCATAAGTGTTACCAACATTAAAAATAAAGGATGTTTAGTGTAATTTTTAAAAATTAAAGACTAAATATGAAAGCAAGTATAAACATAAAGGACCTTTTGTGTAATTTAGTCTTATTATTATTATTATTATTATTATTATTATTATTATTATTATTATTATTGTTGTTGTTGTTGTTGTTGTTATTATTATTTTATTTTTATTTTATTTTTTTTGTTCTTTGTAATAACTTTCTATATGACTTTAAGTATATTAAAATATTTTAGAAAAAAAATAATTTAAAGATCACTGTATCAAAAGAAACACATTTGAAGACATGTAGTTAGTGTTCCTCTTACGACATGCATATTATAAGTATTCCTAGTGTTAATGTTGTCATTATCAAATAAGAGAAATTATTCTTCCTTTTAGGACGTATATATATTAATTTAATTCTTAGTAGGTGAAGTCGATTGAATTTATAAGACTCGGCTATTTTAATAGTATCAGCTCAAGAACTATACTGAAGATATGTTCGTTCAATATGAAGGTCTTTGTACTTTAGTGGCTTGTATATCGATAATTATGGACTTTTATTTTGTGAAAATTGAAGCTGTAATCTCAAATTGTATATTAATCGGTTGCTAACTCAATCTAGATCTCACAATCAACACGAATATTATGGTTTGCATAATTGTCTATAAGATAATCCAACATTATTCTAAAATTGACATTCAAGGAAGATTTACGCAAAACTAAAGACCTAAAGGTTGCAACACTCTATGCAAAGCACTTGGGTTGTATATTCTAAGATAAGTAATAACTAGCTTTAGTAATAACGTGTATTAAACGAATTGAACAAAAAAAATATTAAATATAATAAAAATTTATTAATTATAAAATGATATTTTACTATACAATATGATTTAAATAACATATGAATAAGAACGATATGCAATAAAAAAATTATATCAACTTTTAAACTTTTATTTTAAAACTTTTTTTATAAAAAAAATACATATCTTGTTTTAAAACAAACCATATTAAAAATATCATTTTTAAAAACTTTTTATTATAATTTTCAATTTTAATTATTTTTTTCATATAAAAAATTTTAATTTTTAAAAACACTAATTTTAAAAAGTTTGATTTTTTGTAAAAATTTCTTATTTTATAAAAATTATTTTTTAGAAATAACATTAATAAAAATATCTTTTTCTAAATTTATTAAAAAAACTATTTTTATTCAAAAAAAATATTATTGGTAATTAATGTAATTATTTAATAAAATATAGAAACGAGAAAATTTTGGTGAGAAAAAATATGATACTGGCACGAGTTAACCCAAGTTAATATTTTATTAGATTAAAAAGATTTTTAATTATTATTATTTGTGCACAATGAGTACTAAATCCCTTCAACTCTAAATTGCTTATCAAATTATGTATTCGTTATTCTGACAGCTTATTATCTGTATTGTTGACTCAACAATGTTCGTTTAAGGTATGAGTTACACTATATATAATTTATGTTAGCTTATTATCTCAATATTATTATTAAAGAACACATGAAAATGGAATAAGAAATATACTTTGACTTTCTTTTTTGTTTAATCGGAGTATTAAGAGGCTCAAATAACACAAGTTTGATCCAGTTGAAATCACATACCAAAATGGTATCTCTAGAGATGAACTGTTTTTATCACGTTGCGGCTCTCAAGTTAGAACCAGATGTTCGCTAATCAAATTTGATTTATGTATCATCAGGCTTTAGAATGAGATGATGATCGAGAGATATCATTAGACACGACATTGATCACGTACGTTAATCCCTTTGTAAAAATTCAAATGCTAATTGTCTATATATTTTTTTACATGATAAACATGTAACATGCTGGGGATGACATGATTTATTACCTGCTTATATAGTGCTTGATAAACATCTTTTGTGAGCTGATTTATAACCAAATTATTGCAGTTCATTAGATGTAGTAATCTTGAAAAAGAAATTATGTGAGTAAATTATCTACACAATTTCCAATATTATAAAATTACATGTGTATGATTCCACAAATAAATTAGATATTTTTTCACCTCGCTGCTAACTTCAAAATTGTATGATTGAATAATATTTATCGTCCATGTGCACATTTTGAACCTATTGTCGTATTTTTGTCCTCCAATTTAGTATGTATGTGTTCATGTTGTAATACGTAATGCCAGCATATACCAACTTTGAAGTCATATTTAAAAAAAAAATGATAACATATTTATATTGAGAGATAATATTCTTCCCGTATACATGATCATTCCCGGTATTTCCTTCCATTAACGTAGGCTTGATTAGTGGCCTTTTGTAGTATATAGGGACTAGGGAGGTATAGTCTCTTGTTGATTTTGTAACCTTTGGAATTCAAAATTATAATTCTTTTACCTCTTTGAATTCATTGCTTTAAATTCATTTTCCTCCAACCTATAGTTGATTAAATTATAACTACTACACAAACGGAAAAGACCAATGGGACATAGGGATTGGTATTTTTAGTACATCGCGAGACAAGGTGTTCACGGACTCCGCATAGTTAAAGCTGATAATATTATATATTAGTACGGTTTAATTTCACAAGTGTAAGGAGCAAGTTAGCGATCCATGAAAGAGAGAAGGCCAACTGTGATAAGTTGGTCATATTGGTTCTGAATAAATAATCTACTTTAGAGGTTTATCTAAGTAAAAATACGTATGATATAATCTTAAATTAGAGTTTAACTCATCTTATGAGACAGTGAACAAGTTAGGCTAGATTATAACCACTGTAATCAAGTTCTTGAATATAAAGTGTGGAGAGTTATCCATAGTTCATGCATGTGTTAACCGGTCAATAGTTATTTCTTATTAGTGTACCATTGTAATCAAGTTTTTAAGCTAAATGACTTTATAATTGAAGATGATATCTAATTAGGGGAAGGTGAAACACTTTTTTTATCAATCGATGATGAAGCAATGAGTTTTGTCAAAATATCAGATCCAACGGTAATCGTATGGACAAACAGCCAAGAACATGAAACAATTCAGAACAAAAGAAGATCAAGAGGTTTGAATCATCAGTGTGATGATTCAGACAAAAAACAAGACTTAATAGAACTTGAGACGAGATCTTCAATAGAAAACCCTTGAAGAACAGCTTCTACAAGCATTCAAGAGCGAGAGCGTGTGTGAATGATTCTGAGAGAATTATTCTGCTAAAACGGCTACAGCACTAGCTATATACTCGACCAGGAACCAGGAACCCTAAACTAGCCCACCAGCAAAAGAAAAGCCCAGCAACAAGCACAGTTGGTTTTTTACAAGTTCCATCAATGAAGCCAACTTTGTTTTTTACTTGTAAAGCAAGGAGCATAGAGCTAGCCCAAACCGTGTAATTTTCATTTCCCTTTAGTTTGATGTTAACAACAGTCAAACAACTAGAGTCGCTAGCATGTAAATATAGTGGGTCACTAGCATCAAGTTTACTTATAAGAGTTTCAGTAGTAACAACAATACAAGTAGTTTCATCCATGATGAATCAGACTATAGGACAAGCAAAGATGAAGACAGCCAATCACACACACAGAAATCAACTCAGACCAGAGCCAGGTTTTCACATCATTCTTGATGGCAGATCAAGGATTAGTCAGATTTGATAGAGCAAACCCACACAAACAGAATAGGCACAAGATCACACAATAGATGCATAACGAAAACAAGCACAAAGCATCAAATAGAAGCAATAATATGCAACAAACAAACAGGGGATGGCTCCCCCTGCAAATAAGAACCAGATGCTAGTACTCCTAACCCAGCCAAGGATGCCTAAGCAAGATAAAGTAACAAAAGAGGCAGTAAGATGAAAAGATCTCACCAAAGCCACCCAAGTTAGGGTAATCCAAAAAGCAGAAGATAACCAGAATCTGTAACCTTCACTTAGGGTTACAGAAACACAGAGAAAAGACCTTTACAACAACCAGAGATCCACGCGAACAGCAAGAAACTCCTCAGCCACTACAAATCTTCAAGCGTTTGAGACCTTAGGGTTTTGAGATAGGAAACCCTAATAACCGATGTATAAATCCTTCGGGAGAAGAACGATAAGGGTTTTCAAGACAAGAAACCCAGAATTCCCGTGAGAGCAAACAGCGGAAGACTAGAATCGAGATATCAGAGCCCTTAATGCTCTGATACCATGTCAAAATATCAGATCCAACGGTAATCATATGGACAAACAGCCAAGAACATGAAACAATTCAGAACAAAAGAAGATCAAGAGGTTTGAACCATCCGTGTGATGATTCAGACAAAAAATAAGACTTAAGAGAACTTGAGATGAGATCTTCAATAGAAAACCCTTGAAGAACAGCTTCTACAAGTATTCAAGAGCGAGAGCGTGTGTGAATGATTTTGAGAGAATTATTCTGCTAAAACGGCTACAGCACTAGCTATATACTCGACCAGGAACCAGGAACCCTAAACTAGCCCACCAGCAAAAGAAAAGCCCAGCAACACGAACGAAGCCAGCAACAGAAAATAAGACTGCAAGACTGCAAAATAAGAAAGCCCAATCAAATTGATATAAAAGGATATCATATATTTTCACAAGTTTTTTCAAGCAAAAGGAACACAAAATGGGAAGAGGCAATGAGGGTTGAGACAATAAAATGTGGACACTAGTAAGACCATCGTTCGACGTGAAAGTAACCGGGCTCAAATGGGTGCTCAAGGAAAAAAAACGTTGATGGAACAATTAATAAGCACAAAGCTCGTTTTGTTAGAAAGGGTTATGCGTAACATCCTGGAGTAGATTTTGAAAAACTTTTTGCACCCATTACACTCCTTGGAACAATGGGACTTATCAATGCACTAGTAGCAAACAAGGGATGGGATCTACACCATCTTAACATTAATCAACTTTTATACATGGTGAGTTGAAAGAAGTACACGTGCAAAAACCAGAAGGTTTCATCAAAGTCGCAAACAATATCATTGTCTAGAAAGCATATGAAGGCCTTGTATGGGCTAAGACAAGCTCCAAGAGCTTATAACACGAAGTTAGATGAAATACTAACAGACAACAAGTTAGAAAAATGCACTCAAGAACAAGCGATTTATAATCGGGGCTAATTCCTTACTACTTGTTGGGGTTTGTGCTGATGATTTAGTTGGGACATGCTAAAATAAAATAGAGGTCAGTGAGTTTAAGAAACAAATGGATGAAAAAATTAGGAGTGATCTATGTAAATTAACTTATTACCTAGGCATTGAAGTCACTCAAATGGAAAATAAAAATTTTTATCAAACAAGAGGGATATAAAAAAAAAGATCCTAAAGAAATCTGACATGTAATTATGTAATCTATCTGAATGTTCAATGGAGCCTTGTACAAAGCTTTCAAAAGCCAAGTATGAAACTACAGTCGATCCAACCAAGTATAGGCGACACAACGGTTGCCTTCGATACCTTTTCCACATGAGACCTGATCTTGCGTACTTAGTAGGAGTAATAAGAAGGTATATACAACAATCAAAATTACCATATTTGCTAGCAATAAAACACATTATGATATATATACACACACACACACACATATACATATATAGGGTGCGGAACGAATGTTAACCCTCCTTTATTACGATAACCCTGTTAACTTTATCAAGATCAATTAAAATCCTTATTTTTTTTGTATGAATAACTTCATTACACATATATAACATTTTGTTTATATAATTGATAATTTACACATATACATAAAAAAACATAACATCGTATTTGTATAATGATGCTATTCCAATAAAAAATAATGATTTTGCTCAATTTTGATTAAGTTAACATGGTTATCGTAATAAAAGTTGGTTAACATTCGTTCCCTTCTCTCTATACATATATACATACATATATTTGTTTGATTTCTATGAATACCGTAAGAACCACTAAATTATTGCCATTTGGATGATTTGTTGACTAGGCATTAGGGGTATTATTGTCATAGCACATTATATTTGTTTTTATCAGTTCCAATTTTTATGCTACTAATAAATTTTAATTTATGCTTTTACTAATTCAAACGATTATAAGGAAATAAATATTTACTTTGACTTTTCTTAATGAATAATTAAATCCACCAGCTTTTTAAAACTAAAATAACTATTATATATATTTTTATATTTTTTTAAAATTATGCCATAAAATCAAACATTTTTTCCCTTTAATATGTGTATAATATTTCTATATTTTTTTAAAACATGATAGTTTTAATAAAATATATCATATAATTGTACTATTATAAAAAGAACATGGTGTCATTATCATTATGCTTTGTATAGTAAACATTACCCAATGCTATTATAATTTATGTTTTTTTATTATTCGTTATTTTGATTCTTAAGTTTAAACATGTATTTGATCAAAGCTACTTTGGTATGTTCTTTTATTAGCGCATTATCATAAAATCAACATATGATTACATCAGTTTTTATCATTACATTATTTATTTCTTATAATAGCATTGTGTATGTTCATTGTGAGGATTAAACCTAGATGCTGGGAAATTAATTGAAGATATTGAAGATCAAAATCTAGTCGCGCGAGAACTTTTGATCCGTGGGAGAACTTACTTCTCGCGCGAGACCTATTTGGTTTAGTATAAATATCTTGTTTTAGTAATGTTTGTAATTAAGATAGAAATTTTCTGATTTGAGCAATATTGTAATCATTGAAATCAGAGAGCAATACATTACAAGTTTATTTACTTTTGTTGCTTGATTTTTCATTATATACTTCAATTTCTATGCCGTGAACGATTACATTCCGCATTCTCGTCATGAAATCGATCTATTATTGTTTTAGAAGGTTCTTACAATTGGTATCAGAGCCATGAGTGCTCTAGATCGATTGGATTGAAGTTTGAAGAGTATTGAAGTGTTCTTGAGCTACAAATTCACATTTTCCTTGAAGTGCAATTTGATTTTTACATTTTAAATGAATTTTGAAGATGTCAATATCAAGAAACAATCTCGATGAATTAAGTAAAGGTTGTTACATGGAATAATTGAACTTAATTGAATCAATGAAAGACAATTAGGAGCAAATTTGAACCTAAATCATTAATTTGAAGAATAATCACTTAATTTTGGACAAATTGGTAATCAGATTGAGATTGGAAATCTCAAAATTGCAAGAAATTGATTGTGCGAAAAGTTAGTATTCGCACGCAAAAAGTACACTTCTGCGCGAAAACTTCCGCATTTCGCAAAAGTTTGTTACCAAAAGATTCCATTCGCGCGAGAACTTAACCTTTTCGCAAAATTTAGTTACAAATCTTTTCGCATGAAAAGTTTTAGAAACAAATCACGTGAAAAGTCTTGAATTAAGTATTCACGTGAAAAGTTCACTGTTCGAGCGAGAACTTAAGTTTTCTACAGTTTTCGAAAAGTTTGATTTTCAAGTTTCCAAAATGGCAAATCTAAAGAACATCACTGCTATCCTAAACCTTGATAATGAGATTGGCACAAGCACTAAACCCCCCAATACTTCTTAGTGAAGACGATTATCAGGACTAGGACTGGGTGTACAAGTTTAAGAACCATGTTATTTACACCGAATCAAGGATGTTACGGTAAATCAAGTACGGACCATGCATTCCTATGTACACAAATAACAAAGGAGAGCTGGTTCCTAAACCCAAACACTTGTGGGATGAAGAAGATATGAAGAAGCTTGAACTTGATGACAAAGCATATGCTGCAATCACCATGGCTCTTACTACTGAAATGTCACAAAAATTCAAAGAGTATAATGAGTCACGCAGGTAGGGCCGGTCCTAAGGATTTTAGTGCCCAGGACGAACCCAAAAAAAAGACATTTTGATCCTAACGAATTGAATTACATAAACTAATTTTTTTTGAATAAAAACAAACATTTTAGAAATAAACATAACAAAATCATAGTATTACAATGACATAGTGTAATTGTTCACCACTAACTTATGAGGTTCAGGTATTACAATAAACATAACAAAATCATTTATTTTTTGGTTGATCAATTGATAATCTAAATAATTAAACAAGTAATAATAAACCATGACACATGAGATTTAAATATTTTATTTTTTAAAAAAGGGCTTTAATTGAGTAATTGGGTTAATAAAATATGCCTAAAATTAAATTGGGTTTAAAATTTTAAAAAACAATTTATAACTATTTTTTTATAAAAAATATATATATAATATAAAAAAACAATTTAAAAAATTTTGTGCCCCCTGAGCGAGTGGGCCCTGGACGGGCGTCCATCTCGCCCCTCCTCAGGGCCGGCCTTGCACGTAGGCTTGTAGTTGACAAGGGAAAAAGATTTCTATCTGTAGAGAGGTCGAGGAGGAGAAAAGAGAAGAAGAAGAGGAAGGCCACGGAAGAAAGAAGAAGAGACATCCCTAGTTTCATGCACACTGCAATCAAGGCTGCCCACAAGCCAAACACTCATAAAGATGAGTTAAGGGTAGCCAGATTAAACTACATGGGAACTAGTGGTTACAATGTTGATGATCTTATCTCTCTTCCCCTGGATGTACCAATGAAACTGGCAGACACTAAGGTGTCCAAAAAGAGGAAGGAGGCTGAGGATGCTGCTATGCTCCTCAAAATTAATAAAGAAAGAAAGAAAAGAAACATATATCAAGCTCATGTCCTCTCTCCAGTTCAAAAAATGCCTGAGGTGAGACTGTGGTTGTAAAGGAAGACACTCAAGTAGGCAAAGAACAGGCAAGATAAAACATAATAGCCTACTTAAGAGCCATAGGTCTCTACCAGGAAGAAGCTTTACTCCCACTATCTTATGAGTATATAGAGTTTGAGTATCTTAAGCAGTTGAAACAAAAAGCTAACTAGAAAAGAAAAGCTACTAAGAGAAAGATGAGGGAGGAAGTTGGGAAATCAAGGGCCACCATCAAAGCCAACAAGAAGAAATCTAAAGATAGATAGAAAATGGTGAGCTTCTTGAAGCTGTATGGGTTCTCCAGAGGAGACTTGGTCCTATGTCTATATCCATAATGGATGAGCATATCAGCGTGATCAAGCAGAAGATTAAGAGGGGTGAGCTTCAAGACTTGCATTCTGTTCCAAGTCAAGCTGCACTTGAATCTGAGGTCAAGGTTCAACCTAAACAGAAAACAGAACCAAGATCTACTGCTAATCCACTGCCAGCTTTATCTTCTGACCAACAGCAAGGTCCTGAACATTCTTCTGAACTTGTGAAGAGGAGGACCAAACTGAGAAGGAAAAAGTAAAACAAGGTGATCAAAACCAACCTTCTCAGTTAAGATACAAAAAGAGGAAAATAATAGCCATCAAAAGAGATAAGAGGAAGAAGAAGTCCAAGGCATCCACCTCTACACCTTAGGATGAGTCAGAACATCTTGAGTGTCAAAAAGAAAAGGCTGCTCAACCAACTAAATTATTTGTAGAGACTTTAGCTACTGAGGGACCCATCTTATCTTGGGTGTATTCTCCATACCCAGACAAATGGTATATCATAAGAGATCAAGGAGGTCAATAGATATTATTCTGGTAGAACATTCTGGACCTGCCTGTGCATAATCTCTTAGACATAAGAAGATTCTATGAAAGCCTGAAGAGTCCAAACTAGTATATGAAGAGAGGAATGGCTCTAGTTCTGATGGTGCTGAACAAGTAGACAATACAAATTCATAGTTATCTTCAAGTTTTCGTAGCATCAGCCTAGGGGGAGTTTGTAAGATCAAGATGGTTATCTTAGAGTCTGATGCTAACCAAAGATCTCTCAGCATACACTGAAGTACAAGGAAGGAAGTGCTTTTGAAGAATTGACTTTGTACAAAGAAAATCAACTAAGTGTCAAATCTTCCGAATTCAAAGATATAAATCTTACGAAGCCAAAAGTATAGTCTTTCGAAGCTTGAAGACTGAACTCTTCCGAATACTAAGAAGACCTGTGTGTCTAACAAACTTTTAACAAAAGTAGAAGATCTCTCCACTGACAACTCTGAATACTCACCAACTTATATAAGTTGGTGATTACCTTTTTACTTTTGTCAGCTGCCAACATGGTCCGTTATATGTAACTTCCTACTTTACTACTTTTATTCTTTTTGTAATACAATAGAATGTGAGCTATGGCCCGTAATAATCACATGTTAAAAGGCAATCTGCCTTTTGACTTTACATTGATCTTGTTGTCTAGATTAGTGTCCAACTGGTCTTCAAAGTATGGTCAGTTGTAGGTTATAGTATAAAGTGTCTTAATGTATTAATCTTAGAACTAAGCAAGATAGCAAGCAGAACAAGCTTTGTAATACATGTAAACACTTGAGAGCAATATACATCATCCTTGAAAACCAATCTTTGTGTTCTTGAGTGTTCTTAATTGTTTGTCTATTGTTTCATTGATTAGTTCCCTATTTGATCTAGTAAGTGTGTTTAGTTGATAAGTCTCCAACTGAAAAACTGTTGCTGAACCACATCCGGTCCTGCATTCCTGTAAAACTAAAGCTCAACAGCTAGTTTTACATTGTCTATTTTGTGATTTGCTAAAATCTATGACTTTTGGTAGTAGTGGACTGGATGATGAGATGATAATGATGATGATGATGGCTGCTATCGATGATGTTGATAATTGTGGTTTTCCATTTTAGGTTTAATTTTGAACGCTTTTACGTATAGAGAGTTATATACATTGAGAGAGAGATATAAGGGTGGGGTGAGTGGTATGGGTTTAATAATTTTGTTAAAATGCTATTCTTTTATTAATATGGGCAAAAAATCAATTTACCCTCACATGCAAGACACATGACTTGACTTAAAGGACAAAATATGCGTCCGTTAGAGGAAATAACAAAACCTGCAAGCTTTTTTAAACGTAAAAAACGTTTACTATAATTTTCTTAGCTTAAATACGAAACCTGAAGTTTCTTGTAAAATTAAAGGACGAAAACTGTAATTTACTCTTATTTCTATTATTTTCTTAAGTTAAAGAAAAAACCTGAAAATTAGTATAAACTTAAAATGCACAAAAAAAATGCAATTTACTATATTATTTATTTATATTCATGATGTACTAATTAATAAATATTGACTTTTTAACTTTACACTACTTTTATAATTATACATTATTCTAGTTAGTTAATTACTAACTAAACTTCTTTTATTATATTATTAATTAATTTGCTAATATGTGTTCAACTAGTTGATTGGAATCAAGTTCATGTCAAACTATGTACTAGTTGATAACTTTATAGTAGTACTTGTGCAACTTGGAACATTTCAATTTCTTCTTACTTCTTGGTCGATCCCTCCCCTCTTTGTCAATATGTTATTGTTAGCAAACTTCCCTTAAAACTCCAGTCAACTTTCTCAAAGGATAAGGTTTTAATGTGGCAAGATCTAGTCTTCCAATTAGTTATCTTTGGATGCCATCCAAGTTGGCAATCCTATCCCTTTCCTTAATGAGTTTACAATTGAGAGCTCCATTAGAGAGGGCAAAATTTATGGCTAAGAGAAAGAAGAAAGGAGAGAGATAGCAATAACTTGTTTCATATTGTTAAGGATATAATCTATAAATTCTCTATTGATATTTTGAAGTGTGCTTGACTATCAACTACTCACATACAGCATTACCATGTCTAGAAGAAGTTTGTTCTACTAGGAGCTAATTGCTTTGTGTGAATACTCATTTATGGAGCATCAACATCTTCATCAAAAGTCAACCACTTCTAATCAAAGATTTTAGCATTGTAACATCGTACAGATGGCTTTATTTTAGTTTTAAGCTTATTTTAAATGGATCATTTGTGGGTTTACACAAAGAATTTTATAAAATTGTACATCTCTTTCTTTTGTTGCTAAATATCTTTTTAAACGGTCACTACAAGAATTAAGACTTACCTCTATAGGTCTTTGAATTTTTTGACTAAATTTCTAGTATGGCGTAGCGGAGGGAAATCTTCCCCGTTCTTGAAAAAGTTTTATTAACGCCATGTTGTCGGTAATACTATAGGTATTTGATTTTCCTTTTTTTATGTGGTAATATTAAAATTTTAAAAATAAAAAATCCTATAGCAATGACATTAGCGGCGACATGTCGCCTATATAGGTTTTATTAATTTTTATTTTTTTCCTCTGCACATTTAAAGAAAAGACTACGTTTTGCTAGTTTATAATGACGACATCAGCGACGACTTGTCGTCTTTATAACCCTCAGATAGGATAAAACCATACTACAGCATCCCTTAACGCCATTTCACCCCAAAAATAAAAAATATCAACCTGTAGGTCATATCCTGATGATTTTCTACCCTGATTGGCCTAGAGCTCCAGCGACCTCTCTCCGACGACCCTCATACGGTCCAATAACCTCATATCCTCGTAGGTAAACATTTTTAACTCATTTTGACTCTATTTTGATTAATCTTGAAAATATACTATTAAAGTTTCAATTTATTATGAAATTGCCGATATTTTAGTTTGTATGTGTATTCGTATGCGTATGCGAGTCTAGTAAGTTGCTTGTTATAGTTAAACTTTTAGTTGGATATATTATAACTAATAAAATAGGTTCGAGTCACTTTGACCCATTTAAACTCTTAGTTGGATATATTATGTTTATTAGTGATATTATGTATGATTGTTTCTATAGTATAAGTTGATTGAAATTTGGGGATTATTATAGTTTATTATATAGTTGAATATGTTGGTTATGCAATACATAATAGTTGTGCTGTCGAATTTTAATAAAATATTTAATGTATGTTTATCTTATTGTTCAATGTAAGACAAATTCAAGATTAGATAAATAGATCATTGTCGAGCTCGACTGGGGATAAGACGTCGATTGATGAGGTTGAGGTTTAAGGACCTAGGCGTGGTCAAATATGAGGTATTGGCCGAATAGTAAGAAGTGTTACCCCTTATTGACTCATAGTATGTATGAACCCCCACCATACTATAATTAAATGCAAGAATAGCTTTGACGAGCAAATGAACAATGACAAGAACAACAACAAATAAATGAACGAATGTAACAAAAAAATAAATCAACTCCTTTTAGTGTTGCAAGACAAAAACCAGTTTGACACACCATCACATTAATGGAATGAAGAAGGGGATGGAGATGATAATGCAAGCGATTAGGTTGTTTTGTTTTGTTTGATCTACTGATAAACATTATGTTAAATGCTTAGCATTTATTTGAACAACTTTTATATGTTTTGATGTGTATGTATTTGATTTTCATTTTAAAATTTTACAGAACTTGAATAGATTGAACAATTAGAACTTGGTTAAACTGATTTTATAAAGATGGAAAATTTTAAAATTATAAAAAAATCTGACTCTATGGTGACGCTGTTTAGGGGCGACATCCCGTCACTATAGGTGTACAATTTAGCGACGACTTCAGTTGCGACGACTTCATTTGCCTTTAGCGACGAACCTACAACGAAGACATATTAGTGGCTACATGTCATCGCTATAGGCTATTATAGGGACGACTTTTATTAGCTATGTCAACGATTTTGTCGTCTCTACAGCTCATGTTTCTTGTAGCGGGTATACAAACCCAACAGTGTTCTTAGTGTCACTTTTAAAAGATCTTGAAACTAATTTTATGACGAAGTATGTGTTGTTATTTTATTATGTTTAGAAACTGAATCTAAACATAACTCATGCGTATTGTTGAAAGAAAGTATGTGCATTTAATTTTTATAAGCAACTTGTTTATTATTTTTCAAAAGTTACCACTCTACATATAAGGTTTTAGAAGTTACAATTTTGTAAAGATTAGAAGTTGTGTATTTTGTGTTGTTAATACGTACCAAGCCTAGACTTTGTGTAGTTGTTGGCTAGAATTCAATTTGGTTGGATATATTATTATTTCATTAATTTGGCATGTAATAATTTATTGTTAAGCCTTGTTAGTTTGTAATTTAATTTACTAGGTTGAATTACTATTTTTTTTATAAATGTAACAAGAATAAATATGGGGAGAAATTACCAATATAAACATTTTACCGAATTAACTTAACAAATTAACCATTGATTTTTTCGTTTATGAAAATAACCAATACAAGTTGACCCCTCGCCAAAGGATAGTAAACCCCATAAATCCTCGCCCACGTAAACAAATATTTTCTTGCACACATGGTATTTTCTCGCCCACGTATAAATTAATTTGAAATATTTCAGGCAAGGGACAGGTACGATGGGGCGAGTGATTTGACCCTCTCCTTGCCTAGTCAGCGAGGGACACAGTTCTTTAGGTTAGGGATTTTGACCCTATCCTCGCCCGAGGTCAGCAGTCACACGAGAAATAGGCGAGGGACACGGTTCTCTAGGCGAGGAGATTTGAACTCTTCCTCGCCCAATGTCAGCACTCACACGAGAATTAGGCGAGGGACACGGTTCTCTAGGCGAGGAGATTTGACCTCCTCCTTGCTCGCAGTGATGTTATCGAGGCGGTGATGTAATTGAGGCGAGGGATGGGCGAGGGTGAGGTAAAACTGGCGAAGGATCAGTAAAAGCGGGCGAGGGATCAGTAAAAGGGGCGAGGAGACGAGAATCGAGCGATGACTTACTATGTGGGCAATGGGCACTGTTTTTGAGGCGAGAAATACTAATGGTAGCGAAGAGGTATATAAGGAAATAAAGGTACCATGTGTTATACTCGCAATTTGTAAGGAAAATTAACAATTTCTCTTCAAAAATTGTTAAGTTGAAAAAAATTGTTAAAGTCACATCATGCAAAGTTAGAAGTGCGAGTCCGACTATAAGACTAGTTTGATTTGGAATGTTTTTATGGCTCAACAAAACATTCATAAGGATTTAAAAGCTTGGTCATACATTTTTACTTCCACTTATATATTTTTACATCCTTGATTAATTAATGGCATGGATTGGGTAGTGATTAGGGTTGGCTGGAAAGTAGTTCATGCAATTGGTTGAAATAATATGAATAACGTTTGCAGACCGGTAGTGATCAGGTAACGGGGAAGTTTAATTCAACGGTTCAGATTGAAGATAAGTGTTATGACTTGGATGATTGGCACGTGTTCTTGATTCGTTCTAGCGTGAACTGGCCTGCCATTTGGTTATCGGGTTTGGGTCTTTACCGACCATACGTCCGCAGATACATTATTTAAGCTCTCCCTATTTGATGTTGTGATGAATTTTACTTTGAGAACCATGAACCACTGGAAAACAAAACATGTCATTGACCGGGAGCTGTTAGAATAAAACAAATATAGAGACAACAGTTGTACTGTATACAAAAATGGCACTTGGAGCATAAATAATGGTCGTTGTAACAAAGGCCACCATCTTGACTTCACTGAAAAAACATTCTCCGTAATCAACTATCGTTTCAAGTGCATTCTCACCTTAGCATTTTCTTTCTGTCTGTAATTGTTCTTATTGTTGAAATTGCTTAAGGTCCAATGTGTTATTGAGTGTATTCCATTTTGTCTACTTTAAGTCTATCTCGTTTATTGTTATTTGTCCGAAAGATATTGTCACCAAATACTTATAGCAACACCTATATAGATAACTCGATTAATTTATTTACTTAACGCGTGTTTTTCCGTTTAAAACTTAATTCTACTTCTTTTTTTCAACATCAAGGATTTTTTTTAATATAAACAAGATGGCACTTAAGATTCTCCTATGCCTAAATTCAATGTTCTTAGAACCGACTTGGACAGTTAATCGAACGTCTTATTGGTCTACTAATCGGACCGCATATAAAAATCGGATAAAACTATAATTATTTTAATAAATATATATATAAAAAAATACTAAAAAAATTAATAATATATATACCAGTTCAAGCGATCCGGTTCCTGGTTAGACCGCTTAGACCACTGGTTCAACACCAAACCGATTTTAAGCACCGAACCAAATTAAAATCTGATTCCCAATCCGATCGGTCGGTCCAGCCCGGTTTTTAAAACAATGGCTGAACTTTTATACTACTCTCCTGTTCTGAATATAGGTCACTAGTCCTAACCTCTCCAAAAGTTTACATAGGTGGACCTTTACTATCCAGGTTAGTACCATGATGACAACTAAATTCCACTTAATGAAACATCTATTCATTATGACGCCACTTATAATAATACTTTTCCACATAAGATATAAACTAAATCCAAATCATATTATAACTTTCTAGTTTCAATACATTCAAAACCACCACCCTCCATAATCCATGTACTCTTTTTACCCGCACACAGTAATCCAGATTCCAACACGCCACGTCAGCTCAACAAACCTACCTGGTGGGCCCAACCCCTAAACCTAAACTCTCACAGACTTCTGAATCCAACGAATAGCATCCACCCACGTCATCATTCTCAGAACCTCCCCAACCATCCGATCTACGCCCAGAAGCGAACCGCATCATGCTTCCCAAATCACCCGGTTCACAAGGCGTTTCCGGTTCACTGTTCACAGGCTTCACAGTCACACGCATCCTCCTTGAACCGGACCTTTCCGACGGTTTTTTTACTTTCTCCGACGACGACGACGACTTACCGTTGCTTCTACTCCGGCGACCTTCAGATCGGAACATCGACAATATACGCGATATCAATCCGCCTTTGTGTGCTCTAGTGGTGCATGATCGTTGATCTGCAGATTTCACAGGCTCAATAGCTTGTGCCGATGACTTCCTCCGGCTAGGGCACCTCTTCGATCTCACTCTCCCGATACACGACACCTTCGGAGACGACGGTTCCGTCACCGGAGCCTTTCCGACGGAATACGATTGCTTCGGAAACAACCGTAAGTTCACCGGCTTACACTGCCTACACTTCAGATCAACGTAAGTCGTCTTCTGCGGTTTAGGCAAACCGATTATCGGAGCTTTTGGTTTCACGCTCACCGCATATCGCTGAGAGCTCGAATTCGAGTGGCTAGGGTTTACAATCGGATGAAAATTCACGGAGTTGAAGCTTCCTTTCGTTGATTCCTTTCGTTCTAAGAAAGCGTTCCGATCAAACCAGTCGAACTCTGCGTCTTTCGATAACCAGAACGATTCCGGTGGAAAATCCGATTGAACTTCAACTATTGTGCTATCTGGAACATCGAGATCTTCGATATCGTCTTCATGCGGATCCGTTAGCGTCTCGTAATCAGTTTTCCGATCGCTAGAGTCTACTGGAAGTGATGATTGTGAGTCAAACTGCTGCATTTCAAGGGATCAAAGCTTAAATGGTGACAAATTCTGTTCGTTTGTATGTGTGAAAGTGTATGACGATGAATGAAATATTAATGACCGTTTTATAGGGGGAAAGACTATAACAGTATATTCTTTTGTGTATTATTTTATTTTATTTAGAATAGTTTGTGTTGAAGGAGACTTTTAAGAGATGGATTGGGGTCCACAAACAGTTCTGATTCTAGAAGTTTAGATATTGCTCACCGTCACGTCCACTTAGTGTATACCAAATTTTCATTTGGTTTATATCTAAAAAAAATACAAGTGTTATTTTAAGGTAGAGGGTGAAGTTAAGAGTTTAGCCTCGGGTATATTAGTTGTGAAATAAACTAGGTTAGAGTGCTAAGATAGATAATTTATACATATGTGGTTTAATGAAAACAGTATTGGTAAATAATGTTTTTAGTATGTATAAGTGAACAACACATTATAATCTAGTAACAGAGAGAAAATAATAAAGATAATGATGAATCAAGTAAATAAATAAGTAATTTAATAAGATTAAGAGTTAATTAGATGGATGGTTCACTTCATTAACTCACATTACACTTCTAACCTCACATTTTCCGGATTACATCTATCGGTCAATTATTCACTAGCGGGAAAAACCAATGATGTATGATGTTAACAGATGTTAAGAAATATCTTACATTTTTGTGAAATAACTAGAATATTATTGATACTAAAACAAAAAGAAAAAGTAAGAATATAGTTGTAGGCCCTTTAAATTTAAAAATAAAATATACACATATAAATATGTGTCCGCATACCTTAAATAACAAACACAATTCGTCCCAATCCCATTTATTTCTTTGCTGGCACCACATCCAAACAATGCCCCATCGATGGTCTTCTCCAGCCAGAAACCCCTATCACCAACATCTCATCTTCTATTGCAAAAACTTGGTGTTATCTCTGATTTTTTGTTTTACATCTGGGGTATGATTTTAACTATAGTTTATATATAAAAACAAAAATACGGGTTGCATATCTTGGATCGAACATCACCTGATGGTTGTTAGCTAAGCAAAAATTCTTGTTGCGCTCCTCCACACAAGCCAAATATAAGGCCCTAGTAGCTACAGCTTACAAAAGTCTCATGAGTTCAAAACTTACTCATTTAGCTTGGTCCATCTTGCGGCCTCACACACTTTACTATGGCATACCGGTGCCACCTACTTACGTGCAAATCTAATCTACCATTCCCAAATGAAGCATTTAAACTATGTTGTTCATGAGATGGTAACCATAGGCGCTTTATTGGTTCTCCATATTCACACATAAGATTAGCTTGTTGATGCTCTTACTAAATTCCTTACATGGGGCCTTCTCTTAAGAGTTAGGTCCAAGATTAGAGTATTTGATGGATCATCCATCTTGGTGGGGGCGTACCAAGGATAGTGCTTATTAATTTATAGGTCAGGTTATGATTTGAATAGAAGTGGAATATTGTTTTTGTCAAGACGTACTATAATATCTCAAATATTACCTTCTTCATTTGGTAAATTTTGGCTATTGTACCTCTAATCATTTGTTTGAGTGATAGCCTCATGACTTCCTCTAGGGGAGGTTGTGAGTTCGAGTTCTAGTAGTAGCAAAATACTATTGGTGGGCCGGGTTTTTACCACAGTGGGTATTAGGGTGGTGGGTTTTCCCTGGAATTGGTGGTTGGTGGGCTTGGGCTCCCAGCAGTATCTATGCTCGCGGGCGTATGGGGTGCCTTTTCTCCATTGGGGTACCTTGGGTAGCCGGACTTTAATTAGTTGGCCGTTCAAAAACAATATTAGCTATTGTATCATTTGACACATTTTAAATTGTAAACTTAAACCCAAACCCATTCGAGTCAACTTTTGAAATCAAATTCATAATTTAGTCATTTTATTTATTTTTGGTGTTCTAAATACAATAAATATTTCATTTATTAAATATAATATAATTTTATAATTTATAAAATAATTTTAAAAATTTATAGAGTTTAATTATCAATTATGAGATCTTAAATTAATAATTAAAGTACAAAGTTTGTTACAAATAATTATAAAATTTATAAACTTTATTATGTTTAATAAATTAATTTGATTATTATTCAAATATAAGTGTTTATCAAGTCTACAGGTTATAATGTGATTTAAAAAACTCAAATTAAAAAAATTAAGCATGAAATGATAAACTAACAAAACTACAGGGACCAAATGTGTAAAATCATTTTAAAAACCTATCCACCCTTGCCGACCCTCCCCCCTCCGGCCTACTTTTCCGGCCACTCTTTGGCCATCTCCAACGACCAAAGGCCAAACAAAATTTTAATCATAATTTTAATCAAAATTTAATAATTAAAACCCAATTGAACCGTCCCAACACCCTCTTGTGGATGATTAGAACACACGACTCACCTTAATCTGAATTATTAGGCTGTTACACATTGTTCAATCGAAATCGAAGTTCCAAATCAAACCAAAGGCCGTTACAACTCGAATTGGTCCGAATTTTTGACCTAAAACACATATATGGTCTTTGTGAATTCAAAGCCCCAACGTATTCGTGTTTAAAAATATATAGTTATCATTAAACTGGTTTTGAAACACCGAAACTAAATCATAACTCATTGATCTTCAAACTTCTCAAATTGCATCTATTTTAACACAGGAAAAATCATCATCTCAACCCATTGTAACTTCCTAAACACTCAATTTCATACAAAAATCACACATGCATCACATTCGATCAACGACTTCATCCAAACCTGCAACATAATCAATAGCAACCTTACGCTCATTTTAAACCTTAATTTATTGAGGGCTTTGGCTTTTTACTACCTTTGAAAGCTGCTCAAGTCATGAATTCCATTATCATCATCGTCATCTTGAATCAGATTCATCTAAGTCACGACCATCTTGTTCGTACCAATTTAGATCCTAATCAAGTAATTTATCATATGCATACACTTGATTTTAAATGGGAAATCAAAGCTCCATGATTACTATTGTTAACACTATCGAATTCGTGTTCGATTGAGTTGAATTCAAACTAGGGTTTATGTTGAATTAATGAATTAAGTAATTAATGTTTTTAAAGAATTCAAAGAAAGCTTTAGCCAGAGTTGTGCTTTTAGCCTAATGGTGAAACACAATACATCTACACATGGGAACCGTGTTCGACCCTAGGCACCCCATGTTTTTTTTTAAATATTTTTCTTTTTATTAAAAAAGTTAAATAATAATTTATATAATTTGCTAAATAACTTTGACGTTTAAATTATCATTTAATTTTTGAAAATAAAAAAAATTAATTTCATATTTTGATTAATTATTAAAAGATCATAACTTTTATAAAATAGTATCAATTCATCTATAAGTATTAAAATCTAATAAATATTATTCTAATTAAAACCCAAACTATATCAAATCATTTTAAAATCGATTATTATTTAATTTTTTAAAATAATTAAAACATTTTAATTTCATATTTTGATTAGTTATTAAAAGATCATAAATTTACAAAACAATTTTAATTCATTTATAAGTATTAAAATATAATAAATATTATTCTAAATCAAACCCAAACTATTTCAAATCATTTTAAAATCGATGTTTTGCAAATCTTTCAAATAATTGATTAATCTATTATGTACTTTTGAACAAAAATTAAATAATTAATTATTTCTCATACTTTAATACTCAAACTTTATCAGTTATTATAAATTAAATATTTAATGATATTTAATAATTTAATTTCACTAATTATTCATTATTATTTTTAATCTTAATTATTTAATCAACTTCTATTTAATCAAGATATATAATTGGTTACTTTTTTTTCAAACTATTTAATAAAAACCCAAATCTCATTCGAAACCCTAATTCATGTCTCGTATTTAAATCTTTAGTATTCTGGTTTAAGACACCACTCTTAGGTTAACCGTAAGAATAACCGTTAGTGTCTATTCTCATATTGTAGTATTCAAATCAACCTCGTATATCAATGTGAGTATTTGTAGACCATTTTTCATGTTTTATATTTTAGGAAAATCTTGTGATTCAATATGCAATCATTATTATTCATTGCTAATTTATTTAAGTATTCAATTCAAGACATACTATGTTATTACTTGTATTTATGTGTGCATAGTTAGGTAAACTAGATGATAACACAATAACGTATTCATTCTAGTCTGGTAATCAATGATAGATCTATTAGTTTGACAAATCCACCCCGTATGAATATTCGAATGGTGATTAGAATCGTATTCAATCGATCAATCATAAGGCTTCGTCTACAGACTAAGCCTATTGAATCGTTTGGCTTGATTGTGTTAGATTTGTCTTTTATGTTACACTATTGCATTTATCGATCTTGACATTGCCATGTGAATTGAATTGCTTTTCAATCATTTTAATCAATCTATATATGTATTCAGATCTGTAGCTGATTTGTTAGCTGACTCGTTATTTTTTCATATGATTTCAAGATTGCAGTTTAAAATACTTCTATTTGCGCATTTAGGGCTTGGACTTAGTCAAAATTAAAGACAATTACATTATGTTTACTTGTGTTTATATTTGATTGTAATGTATTATAAATTAGTTTTATTCAATGAAAATGACATGTAATATTATTTTAACTTATTTAATTCAATTTGTTATAAACAATTGACTAGCATTTCGTCCGCCCCCATGATTCCACCATCGGTTAGGGTGTGACAGCTGTAAATTGTCAGAAGATCAATGTATACAATACATGTTAAAACCAAAAACAATATTAATATACTAGTTTTAGGCAAGAGGGAAAATGTATTTGAACATATTTATAAATAGAAAAAACTTGAACAAAGCATTATTGTTGACGAATTTGTGACTATAAAATTTATCATTAGAATCTATTTTAGGCTTGTAATACCTTATAACTTTTGCACATGAAATAATAACTTTGAAAAGTTTAGGGTTTAGAAATAAAATTTTTGAGTAATTAGTGTTTTGACCGTCGAAGACAACAATCAGGGAGCCTAACGGTCCGCCACAGACCGGAATACGATTTTAGTATTCTAGATAGCATAGCAGAATGCTATGCCATCTAGTAATGGTCCACTACGTCTTCGCCAAGCATAACCCTCGGTGAATTGACACGTGGCATACTAACGTGCACCGAGAGGATGACACGTGTCTTCCAGAAATGACACGTATATGATGACATAGCATCTGATAATGACATGTGTTGGTGTGTGTTGATGTATATATATTCCTTCTATGAAAATTGATACAATATGTTTTAATTAAAGAAATGATTAGCACCTTTAGACTAATTACATACACAATAGGTAAGTGCACCTATCACATAATAGTATAGTTTTAAGTATGAATCGAGTATCGATAGGTGAACACAATGGCTCCCAATACTAAACCGTCATCACTATCCAACCGATCGATTGAGTTTGGATTTGTGAATATTGAGATTAACTAAAAACAAACACAAACTAACAAAGTAAGGAACTAAAGATAAAGCTCACAATCAATTAAAGATTTACTTGGGCTTCATTTTCACTTAGCATAACAATAATAAGTAGTATAGAATTAAGGTGGGATCCATTTCTACACATGATACATGAAAGTAGCCTAACCCTTTGTGTAAGTTAGTATTTTACCCCATTATGCTTGAGGAACTACTATAGAAGTGCTATCAAAGGTTAAAAAGATCATAAATTATGATTCTAACTGTCTACTAAGATGAACATGTTAAAAAGATCATAAATTAAACTTCATTGCATGCTATGTCTATGTGCATAAATGTTTATAAAACAATATCAAGCATGTTATAAAAATATGTTCATAAACGTTTATGTAGTTTTAAAACTAACATGTGGCTATATTAATTTTATTACACAATGGTTAAATCGACCATATCACAGTAGATGTATATCAATCGAGGATGCATGCATTAATGGGTAACTGAGTGTTATGTCACAATGTGGGTGAAATCATTTCAGCATATATAAACCGGATGAATTTAATGTATACAGCTATCTAGTATGGACCTTATCAATAAACAAGACAACTATTAAACAAGTTGTCTTAATAAGTATTGACATGAAATTGGTTTTGCTTATATAAAAAATGTAAGGTAACATGATTCACCAATATGCTGGTGTTTTATTTTTAAAACCATTTTCAAGAAAATGATGTAGACATTTTATGATGACCTAGCATCATGAGAACACCCACATGACCATAAAGACCAGATAATTAGACTTTATGGCTCTTACTATTGCAAATTTCATTTCAAAGTCTAATGTTTGTTTGTTTTAAAACAACATAACTTTTGAAGATTTAATAAATCCTTACTTTGAAAGGTATGTATATTTTGAGTTCTACCACTAATGTTGAAATAGCTCCTTAAAAGATGATTTTATTGATATATCAACCATACAATTTGATTACCTCAATTTGAGGAATAAACCATTTGAGATAAATGGAAATGGAAAATCAACCAATGAAGTTGATTATTTGTAAAAGACTTCCATTGTTTATTTACCCATATTAATGAAATAGATTGGGACCTATCACCGATACCAAACGATATAGTTCACATGCCTGGGCGTACCTAATCTAAGGGGTAACTAAATACTTAAAGGCATGATCATTGCTTTGTTAGGTAAGCATTTACGTAGATTGGACATGTGAAATACATAGTGCATTCCATTCATTTCTTTAGGTAGTTGAAGCTAATAAGCTATAGGTTCCCTTCGTCTTATTATTTTAAATGTTCCAACAGAAACAAGGGCTTAGTTTTCCCTCAACAAAACGAGGGCTTAGTTCTCCCCTCTTTTAGTGTTTCAAACACAATAATTATGTTATTTAATAAATATATAACAAGTTAACATAATTTTATAATTTATATATTAAATTTTTATAGATAATTATGTTTTATCAAATCCAAGGATGAAATTGTAATTTTTGAATCTTAATTTAAAGAGTTTATACATAAAATGTTAACTATGCAAATCTCAGGGACCAAATGTGTAACTTTTGAACCGATTCCTAGTTCCCCTCGCTAACCCCTATTTATCCGGTCAACACTTTGTCAAGCTCCGACGACTACCAAATTACCTAAAAATATTCGATTTAAACTCAATGAAACCATCCTAAATATCTCGCACAATTGTTTCGAACCTATGATCTCTATCAATTCAATAAAAAGCTTTGTTTCACAACACCTAAACTCAAAACTGATCTCATAATGAAACTCAAAATCGTTTAGAATCAAAATGCGTTCAATTGATCATAATAGGTGGATTGCAACATCTCAATGATCATTGCAATCTTAAAGCTTCAATCAATTAAGCTTTAAATAGTTAAGTTATTATCAAATCAAACTTTAAACACCTAAATAAGAACCTTTAACTCGTTCGAATTGAAACGGGTAAAAACAGTCCTATATAATCGAGGGTAAACGTCTTTTGTGAACCCTTTAAACTCTCAATCATCTCAATTCCACTCAAACAACGTATGCACTCGAAATTCATCTTCAAGCTTGTATTGATCCTGCAACAAAGTTGAATACCCCTTCTTGAGTTTCCTCTAAAATTGATTGGGGAATTCAACTTAATATCACCTCTGGAAGCTTTGCAAGTCACCAATTGAATCAAATCATCATCAACTTCTCTAAATTAATCCATTCTCTAACGTGGTTCTTCTTCATTCGTAACATTATTATTTCGATCCTAATTCAGGTAATAAGACACCCACACTTACTCTTGATGTCATGTTAATCAAAAACCTCATACTAGAATTCATTATCATTAACAAATTGGGGTTGAATGTATTAATTTCTAGGGTTTATGTGAAAATTTAGAAATTTGTTCATATTGTGTTTCAAAAATTGTTTACCGGATATAAACGAGATATAGCTTCTACCCAATTAGAAAGCACACCCACATACATGGCTTCTACCCAATTACAAAGCACACCCACATACATAAGGGAGAACTAGGTTCGACCCCATGCGCCCCTAAACATTTTATAACCTAATTTCTTTTAATAAATTAAATTTCAGAAATTATTATTACACTATTAGTTAAAATAAAAATTATTTTATTAATTATATTTATTCTAGAAGTTACTGTTTTTTTTTTAAATTCTAAACAATATAATCTTCTCATTTTCTTAATTTTTAAAGGTTTTATTATTATAAAACTATTATAAAAATTTATTTAAAAGTTGTAAAACTTTACAAAATAATTCTAAATCAAAGTTAAGTTATTTCAAATCATTTAAATCATTAATTATTTAATTAATTATTTTCGTTCAAGTTAATATATAACTAATCATTAAAATTAATTAATTTTCATATTTTCATATTCAAATTCTATTTTATCATTCCTTATAAATTAAGTATTTAAACTATATTTAACAATTTTATTTCACTAATTACTTAATATTGTTTTTCATTTTAGTTATCTAATTAATTTATTCTATTTTTATTTAATCAAGGTTTATAATAAATTAGTTATATTATTAAAACTATTTGTTAAAGCCAAATCCCAATTCAAATCGTAATTCATATTCAGTTCTTAAATTATATTATTATTGTAATTTTAGGCCCCGATGGGGGGAAGGATTCTAGCTAGACTGCAGAAGCCGATGGACGAGAAATCCTTTGGATCATATCTATCAAGTGAATATTTATAAACCATTTTCATTTGTTTTGTATTTTTGAAAAATCATGTGATTTGATATTCAATCATTGATATTTATTGTTATTTCATTCTAAATTCAATTGAAAACATGCAATATTATTATTTGCAATTATGTGTTTAAAGTTTGATAAGATAAATGATAACACAATCATTAATTCATGTAATCACGGTAAAAATGATAGTTCTATTGGTTTGACAAACCCACATCATATGATTATTTTAGTGGTGATTGGAACCAAATTCACACATTTTATCATAAGGCTTCGTTTGTGCACCGAGTCAATTCAGTCATCAGGTTTGATTGTGTTTGGTTTGTATTTCATGTTACGCTATTGCATTATTAGTTTTGAAGTTTTGATATTGTCATGTGAATTGAATTGTTTTTAATTATTTTAATAAATCTATGTATGTATGCAAAACCTATATTTACTCACGAGCTAATTCTTTAGTTAACTCGTTACTTTTTCACATGATTTCAATAATTCAAATTAGTGGACTTCTATATGTACATCTATGGCTTGGACTTAATCAAAATAAAAACAAATTTTTATTATGTTTGTTTGAATTATTGTTTGATTGCAATGTATTGTTTGATTAGTATTATTTAATAAAAATGACATTTATTATTATTTAAACTTATTTAATTCCTTGCGTTATAAACAATCGATTCTATATTCGTCTATCACATAGGCTTTTACTATATCCTTTAAATTTGGATAGTTCTTTCACTTTGCTCATATGTTTGTGGATGAAAAGTCATACTAAGATTCAATCACGAACCAGTGGCTTTTTGGAATCTATGCCAAAATTTTAGATGTAAAGTGAAATAATAGATAGTGGCACACCATGAGATGATACAATCTTATTTACTTATTAGTGGGCTAACTTGTCCATATTAAAAGTTTCTTTCATTGGTAAAAACTAAGCTAACTTAGTCAATCTATGAAAGATAACCCAAATAGTATCATTTCCTTTATTGGTCTTAGAAAGTTTTTTTTTTAATAAAATCCATGGTTATAAAACTACTCAACAACCCTTATAATTAACTATCAGATTAGGTTTTTATTTAGGAAATGATAAGTTTGTTTTGAGGTGACCAAATCTTTTTAAATAATAATTTAAATAAATAACGACAAATAAAGATATATTGAGACTTTTAGTGATTCTTTCATTAAAATAAGGCTATCATCTTAATTTAGGTTTCACTTTAATAACTATGATTGATTGGTGGTGTGGTTAAAGATGTTGATTAATGTAATTATGCTAATTTTTATAAATGTGAGCGAGCGTGGATTTCTCACAAACTGGCTCCGTATTGACAAGGAAAGGTGCATCGAGTCACTTACAACGCTAACATTCAAGCCCCTAGTGATCTAGTTAATACTTTTGCATCCATTTAACATACAATTTTTGAAAACATAACTTAATGTTTGAAAAAGAGTCGTTCAATTTTTTTTTTTAACATACCATTAACTTTAGAAAACCATAACAATTATTGTAGATTTCTGATACTAATAAAAGGGAACCCGCAAATGGTTATTAATAACCGTTTTTAATTCATTGGCCATGGATTTATTATGAAGTCCGGTTTCACAAATAAAAGTTAGTTCATATGTTTTTCAACCTTGTATGACACTCACAATTACAAATTATAAGTTTATAACTCACCATTCAAATGTAGATGCTACCGATTAAAAGTTTACTCAAAATTAGCATAACATTAACATAATATAAACCACACCATTAGTTCATCACAAGTTACATAAAGTTTCACCAAATTAGCATGATAAATGAAGTTTAGCTCATAAAGCGATTGAACATAATAACAAAGATAGAAGATAGTAATGAAATTATTGGTACATTAGAACAATCAAACCGGTGATCTATTATGAATGATGTTAAATGATTCTGAGCTTGTTCTAACTGTTGAATGGACCTTCAAAGCCTTCTAAGTACTTTCAAAGGCTAGGTTCCCGAGAGAAAACACCAGCACCTCACCTACAAACGCTCCCTTCAAAGTTACAAATAAGCTTCTATTTATAAGCTTTCTATAATGTAAGGCACAGGCTGGTGCTAGTACAATGCTTACAAAAGTTGGTCGGCTTGTACGTAAAAAGTTGTTAGGGCACGGTCTTTTGTACAACGGGGCACGACGCCGTGCTTGAGGTGGTGCACAACCCCATGCTTACTTTTCGGGGACAGTACTTTTGTCCTGTTAGATTGCCAAACACGGGGGCGAGCTAATTTTAGCATGAGATTGTGTTTCAGGCTGGGCATTTGGGAGTGCCTCATGAGGCCCGGTCCCACGCTTGAATTCCAGAGCTTGTTTCCTTTAATTTTGTTTTTGTTTAAGCTCTTTTTGTTTATCTTGATCTTTTTAAAGCCTAAAAACATAATTTAAATGATTTATATATCAATTCATCACTTTTATAAGAGTTTTGATAAATACATAGGTGAAATTTTATTATTATGCACTTTTAATTGTAAAACATAATGATAAATGACAAGTTTACATAATCTATAGAAACAATGACAATAATAACATAAAATAATCTAAAACGTAAACTACAATGATGAATACATATTACAAATAATGTAAAATATATAACATAATAAACGTATATGACAAAATTAGCTGATATATTTTGGCACAATGATCAAAATTCTTTTTTCTTTAAAACAATAGAAGGACTCATTTCAAACCCACATTTATTCTTATATTTTTTAGATTAAATACACATTTTACTATAACTCTACTCTTATATTTTAGCCAACAAAGTCTACACTTTGCAAAAGTCCTCCAAACCGCTCCAAAAGATCCAAATATATTATTATTATTTTTTTAAAAAGGTTCTACAAAATCTCTCCAGAAGGTCAAAGAGATACCTCTAAAATTTTACAAACCAATCCAAAAAAAAAAAAAAAAAAAAAAAAAAAAAAAACAGAGCTTTGTTAAAACTTTTTAAAATTTAATGGATTTTCAAAGTGGTATTTGGATGATGGGTTAGCGCAGTGGTGTGAAGGAACCCACCTGGGTTTGAATCTCACTACGCTCTTTTCAGAAATTTGTTTGTTTTACTTAAATTCGATTTAGTAAGGGTTTACAATTATTAATTGTCATTAGGTTTAACAAATGTGAGTTTAAAGGAGTTGGTTTACACCGTTTTGGTTGTGAGAACCCAATTGCATTCTATCCGCACTCCCATCTTTTTAGTGATACCATTGTGTTTTTTCTCAAACTTTATAATTTTGTAAAAACCCAAACCCAAAAGAGAAGGTGGCAACACAAGCTCTCAAAAACTAGTTTGTCATTAAATGAGCAATAACACGCACTCAGTGCACTGATTTTTCAAATTAAGGGTATATGAATTTACTAGCTTTAGTAAACCCGTGTATTACACGGATTAAAAAATAAAATATTAAATAAAATAAAAAATTTATTAATTATCAAACGATATTTTAAAATAAAATATGATTAAAATTATGTATGAGTGAGCACTATAAGTAATGAAATAATGATATCTAACTTTTTAAATTATTGCTTTTTAAACTGTTTAAAAAAACATTTTGGTTTAAATTAAGTTCTTATGTTATAAAAATTTATTTCTCTAAAAATAACATTAATAAAAAGATCTTTTTTTAATTTATTAAAAAACTATTTTTAATCTAAATAAAATAAAATAATACTATAAGTAATTAATGTAATTATTTAATAGAATAGAGAAGCAAAAAATTTTGATGAGAAAGAAAATGAAAATAACATTAATAAAAAGACATCTTTCCTAATTTATTAAAAAATTATTTGTAGTCTTAAAAAAATTAAAATTGTTTAATCTTTTTTACTTTAGGTAATTAATTAATAAGAGAGAGAGGCGGGAAAAACAAAATTAGGAGACCTCGGAATGTGACAAGTGTCCCTCGAAGTTACCCTTTTAGTATTATATATAGATTGTTGTTTATTCGCATGATAAAACTAATTAAAGTTGTACATAACTCTTGAGTTCTATAGAAGTTTCGTTATAAAACAAATTAACATAAAATAGAGCTCGATACAATTTCAATTTGACTACATCAGGAAAAAAGTAAAACTGATTTCACTTGATGCTACGTGTGAGCTTAGTAGCAATTTCCCTTCAAAATCATCCAGCTTTGAACAATAATAATGTTCACACATAATAAGACAGCACTAATTGCATGTGTAATGACGTCAACAACTCCTTTATCACATACACACTCATAAATAATATATAGAAATTTACAAATAATTTATGTGCAAACCATTATTTTATGAATAATTTTAAACAATTAACAGCACATCCTACTAGTAACTTGTCTCTCCTCTATTGAAAAAACAAGAAAAAAAAGGTTAGGAGCAGATATGGATAACTATATTTTTAACTCCGAAATTAGTCATGTTATTGTTTCTTTTAGATTTTCACAATATTTTGTTGTCCCTAGAAATCTTTTAATTTTATTTTCCATAGATGTTAACGATAATTCGTAATATAGTGTTAACACTGGAGTCATGATGCTTTTACAATATTGGTTAAGAGAAAAATGGAATATAAAGGATAAAAAGGATGAGAACAGAAGTTTGAACTTTGCGTCACTAAGAGATAATATTCCAAAATTCTAGAAAAATAAATAAAGACAAAAGTGTAGTTATAATACATTTAAGGAAAACAAGTAGTAATACATGGTTTTCTATTCACAAGTCCGCGTGGACGGCTCTATAGCTTTCTCGTTTACGACCATAAAATTTTGTAAGCCATCATCTAAAAACAATAATATGTATGTAATATTTAAATAAATCTAAAAGAATAAAATGAAAAGTTTACATATTTGCATATTTAGTTTACATATATATGTATTCAGTTTACATATGTGTAGTCAAATATGTACGAATTTAGTTTATTTATGTGTAAACTTAGTTTACACATTTGTGTAAAACTCACTTCACTCATATTTATATCTGAAAAAATTAGTAAAAAAAGATTTAATAAAAAAACATATTTCTAATAAGAATGTGTACACATGCGTATATATACTACGTTTACACAAGTGTATGCTAAGTTCACACATGAATAATCTAAATATATACTATAAAATCATATTTAAATAAAATTGTTTGAGTATTTCACTACAAAACTTTACGGGCTCCACACGTGTATAACTCACTTTACACATATTTATATTCAAAAATTTTAGTAAAAATTTATCTAAGCAACATAAAAATATATCTAACAAAACATAAAATATATATAGACATGTGTAAACTAGATCTAAAAAAACATTACCAACAAACGAACACGGATCTAAACTTAAATATCAACAAAAAATTCTTACAACAAAAAAAAAAAAAAAAAAAAAAAAAACTCATATCTAACCTTTATCTCTTTTTTCTTTTATCTTTTAGAGAAAAGAAGATAATTTTAGAGAGGAGTTAATTATACGATTGGTCGTGTGCTTTGCTAATATTGGTCCCAACTTTTGAGAAATTACAGGTTTAGTTCTTACTGTTTACCAACTCGTAACACGATTGGTTTCTGACACTAACTGCTGTTAAGTTTTTCAGTTAAATGGATGTGAAAAGACCAAAATACCCCTACCCCAACCCTCCCACCTCTCCCCCTCCCAAGAACAATCCTAAATTGCCAGATCACACCAGAACCATCACCGGACCACCGTGGGGCGGCGACGGTGGGGTGCATGCGGGGGCGGCGACGGTTGTGCGCAGTCGATGGGCGGCGACGGTGGGGCGCAGGCGGGGGGCGGAGACGGTGGAGCGCAGGCGGTGGGCGGCGACGGTTGCGCGCATGCGGTGGGCTGCGACGGTGGCGCGCAGGCGGTGGGCTGCGTCGGTGGCGCGCAGGCGGTGGGCGAAGATGATGCTGCAATTCATGTGTGTATATATAAGGGGTATTTTGGTCTTTTCACATCCAGTTAATTGAAAAACTTAACAGAAGTTAGTGTCAGTGACCAATTGTGTTACAAGTTGGTAAACAGTAAGGACCAAACCTGTAATTTCTCTAAAGTTGGGATCAATATTGCAATATGAGCAAAGCATAGGGACCAATCGTGTAATTAACTCTTTTAGAGAGAGATGATGGTATAAATTTTGGTGATTGGAGAGTATGATTTGAAGTAGATAAAAATTCAAAAAATAGAATGGGGGGAAATATCTAATTTTTTTTTTTCTTTTTCTATATATGATCCCACCAATGATATCAAATGATACTTTTTTATTTAAATAAATTTAAATTATTCATCTCAATCTAATCACTAGTTAAGATTTGTTTATTAGTTTTTATAATTTTTGTTGGTTTTCATCTAAACCTTACCTGGTATGCATAAATTCAAATGTGTAACATAGTTCATTGATACTTTATCACCATATGTGATAATCTTAACCAAAATGTATTAAACCGGCCTATTTAAAAAATACACTAAAATTTTTATTTTGGTTAGGGCCCTCAAATTATAGAGCAGCCACGGCACTACAATTCCAAGAATCTTGATTAGAAGCTTAAAGCTATAGTTATAGTATCCTCAAGGATAAACAAGCTACTCCTGTAATATTCTCAGCTATTTCAAATCAAGGAAATTCTTTTTAATTATAAGCTCTATTATATTAGAGTATCTACGTAATTTTTAATAAAACATGTAAATCACATTAATTTTCTTGTTGCGAAGAAACTCCTTTTCTAAAGTATCCAAAAGATAAATAATAATAACAGAAAGTCTTTCTGAAAATACAATACTTTCTTTAACAAATAAGTAATATGCAACTTAATAAAGTTATAAAGTATTACTTTTGTTTCAGTAAATATTGACTAAAATGCTGTCGGATAAACAATACCGATAGATAGGGACATGCGAGATTAGTTTCCGACCTTCTGTACGTAGTCAAACATGTCAAAATCACGTTGGCTAGAGTCAGCTATAGGCAACCTCAGCTCGGTTAGGCCCCTTGGTTTCTAGAAGTAGAATCTGCTTGACCCGTTGTTTCGGTTTAATCCACTAAAACTTATTATCGTTAAGGGCACACAAAGTGGCAACTGGTAAATGTATTTCCTAACTTATAAATAAATAATAATAAAACCTTTACATACGTTGAGTTTTTTTCCCCTGATCACTTTATTTGTGTCGACTTTTTTTTTGTTCCAAGTTGTCTTACTTTTGAGCAGGATCGTCACAATCTTCTTAGTGCATAAGGCGAGATTCTTTGTTGGGCTCAGTTTGTTTATTTTTTTAAATTTTGTTTTCAATCCAAACATGTCGGAATATAATAAAATTGGCCTATGTGGTAAGTCTTTTAGCTAATGTATACCACTCGAAGAATATTTAAGCCTATGTGATATTGCTATGGCTAATTTAAGTGGTAATTTTGATCCATACAATTATAAATATGTAAATATTAGATTTGGTAAATCATGAACTTGATCGTAAAGAAGTTGAAATTACCTTCGGTTTTCATTGTGGAGATTTACTAGTCCTTAAGCTTGCTCACTCCTAGTCCATGCATTAGCCTTCGTTCAATTCTTTTGATACAAATTACCAATGTCACCTAATGGCCACAAATGTAGAATTTTTTTTTAAAAATGGTATAGATTAGAAAAAAAAAGTGAAAAATGGTTATTTGACTGGAATAATGTGGATAATGGTAAAACCGCCCCTCCCAGGAGCAGCTTTTTCACAATCTCAAACTTCCAATTATTGGGTTGTTAGTCAATGTCAGAAACAGCTCTTGGCAGGAGCGGTTTCAGTAACTCCGTCACCATCACCGTTTACCACCGTTACCATCTCCTTCTACCGTTAAGCCAAGTGAAACAGCTCCTGTCAGGAGCGGTTTCATCATGTCCACTTTTAAACCAGGAGTTGTTCCCATAGATAAAAACAAGAAACTGCTCCTGCGAGGAGCAGTTTCTCTCCCATACATAAAAACAAGAAACTGCTCCTGCGAGGGGCAGTTTCATTATTAAAGCTGATTTCTCACGAAAACCTAATAATACAGATGCGTAATAATGTAAGTAAATTTTTTAAAATATTAAGTAATTTTTTTTAGGTAGGAGCAGTTTCTCACAAGCTGATGAAAGATGCGTGTATATTCCACACTTCACGTTACATCCAAAATCTAACAAAAGCATTCAAAAGATTTATAATACATCCAAAAATATAATAAAAACTACATGCAAATCTTTACAATACATCACATGAAACCATTCTTGGGAAGAATTGTTTCATTAATTATATTTATATTTTTTTAAGACATATAATAGAAAACAATAAAATCTAATAATGATGTCCCGTTCCACAATTGGGTCTTCTACGATTTCTTGCCGGTTGTGCGCGTCTTTGTATGGCTTGGTCGGGGATAGTAGTATCTGGTTCAGGTTCTTCGTGTTGAGAACTCTGTGGGTATTGAGTCATGTTTTGACTCACCTGGAGGCCGAAGTCTAACTCCATTGGTGATAAATTCTGGTATTGGGGTCGTACTTGATCGGGAACTCTGGTATATTGGATATTGTTGAATGTTTGAGACTGGTTTGAGGATATCCCACGAATCATGTACCCTGGGGGCGTGTAGTCAAAAATTGAGGTTAAATCCATAAAGGAATTTATGGGTGAGTTGTTAAAACCTGGGGAAGTTTCACCTAAATTATGAATGTTAGGTCAGTAACATTGAGACGGACTCTCCCCAAAATTTGAGGTACCCTCCCCAACATTTGCATACACACCACCCTGAAAATTTGAGGTACCCCCCTGATCCTCATTGTGACCTCGTTCTTCATGTGGGTTGTTAACCCGAGATCCCCTTCGACCACGTCCACGTTCCCCTCGTGGTGCACGTTGTGGTATCGTGTTATCCGTTTCAAAGTTTACTGCACCACTCTGTAGATATGATGGATGATGTAAGGCTTCATTTTCATTAACCATTCCCATTAGATGAACGGTTGTGTTTCGGATCAACTCTAAATTTTGGGAGTAATTTTCAACACCCATACCCATAAATCTGCTTGTTTCTTGAGTAATGTGGCTTAGGCCATCCACCTACAAAACCAAACAAATATTAGTTTAGTATATTATATTAAATTATATACTATATTTTATAAATTTTTTTTTTGTAGTTGTACAAACCAACAGTTAGGATCTTCCTCCGTGATCTTGAAATCCAGTAGGCCTGACATCTTGAACATATCTCGGGTCTTTCACGTATCGAACAGTATGGCGATTGAACCATTCCACATAATTATGTTCTACCGTAGGCGTGTTGCTGCTTTCTCCATTCACAACATCTTCCTCTCGGTTATTCTAGAGTTCCACATAGCTATGATGGTAATTTAACCAGCTTGTCTCTACCCTGCGGCACGACCAAGATCACGGAGAGACCGAAGCGTTTCACGTGACAAGGGAAAGGGGCGGGGGACGGGTTGAACATATCCAAATTGTCTCATAACTCTTTCAACTGGATGATACTCTACAATATCCCAAAAAATTAAATAACACTGTGACCTCCAACTACGGATGCCAGACCAGCATATCTAAGGTAGATGTTGCACCACACCCTCATATGGTGTCCAGTCAAACTGAGAATAAAAAAAATTAGTTTATCTAGTTTTTATTTTCCAATCATACATAAATGTATTAATAAAAAAAATACCTCCTTTTCTTGTAATGATTGCAAAGTAGTACGGTGAGCTCTAATTACGTGTGCAGGAGCTAGTACGTTACTAATATGATATTGCCACCTTAAGAAAGAAAAAAAAACAAAACATGATATCTAAGTAACAGATTATTAATAATTTAACCAAAAACAACTCTTAGTAAATACCTGGCACCATATGGCTTTTGAAAATCAATATTATGGTCTACCAGCCTTGGTGCAATCGGTAGAATCCGGGTCCATGCCCATACTTGTAGAAGGTACATGGGGCCACCCATGATTTTCAGCCCTGGAACGGTTCCCTTGCATAAGTTTCTATCTAACGAGGCAAGGGTGGCACTGCCCCAACTTTCACCGGCACAAGTCGTTAGATCTTGAAAATTATTTAATAAATGTAACAAAGCATGTGCATTATTTTTATTAGCAAATATATATGTTGCACACAGTATAAGAATAAAACATCGTGCACGCTTGATGCAGTATTCTTGTTCAGCCTGGTCATCTAAAGGATTAGCTTTTATATGTTGTAATATAGTATTTATTTTTACACCATTTCCTTTGAAATCAGTTTCTTATGGTGTAAAACCTAAGTAAGTTTTACACAATGCAATACGTTGTTCAATTGTGAAATAATACTCGTAGCCGGTTATCGCAACACCCTCAATGGGTAACCCCCATAAAATGTTGACATCTTGTAATGTTACCGTAACCTCACCAAAAGGTAGGTGAAATGTGTTTGTCTCCGGACGCCACCTTTCGACTAGTGCCTCGATCAAGGCACGGTCAAGTTTCTTATACCCGCATGCTAACAACCCCCCAAACTGTGACATCCGTCACCTAAATAGGTGAATTGACCTTTGACTTTGACTTTTTGACTTTGACTTTTTGACTTTGACTCTTTGACTTTGACTTGGTCTTAATATGATCTTTGACTTGAAAGTTGACCTAGTGTGGGCTTGATCTAAGTATAGTGCATTGGACGCGTATAGACACGCTAAGTTCTAGAACAGTGTATTATACACTTAATATGTTCTAGTGGGCCTTTGGCATGATAACAGTGTATGTTCACCGTTTTGGACTTGGCATGATGGGTGCGTGCTTAAGATTGGACTAAAGACTTAAGAATGTAAGAATATAAATCTTAAGTTGAGAACACAAAACAAAATTGAACATGTGGGCTTTGCATAAAGCCTACTAAATACACATAATTTAATTTAAAAATATATAAATTAAATAATTTATATAGAATATAATAGTCCGTTGGAATCGTAAGAACGCATATAACTTAAAAACGTGAAAGTTGAACGACGCAAGGATCGGGACAAGACGGAATTGGATGAGACAAGCAACGGGTCCGGGAGGCCCACCCTTGGCCTCCCTTGGTCGAATTCCATCAAAAAGGGGGGGGGGGATTCCCCCTTGTTTTCTTTTATTCCTTTCATTTTTGTAATCTTCCTCTCCAAGTTTTCTCTGTAGAGAAAACCCTAGCCGCCGTCATCCATTCTCTTCTTGTTCTTCATTCGAATCGCTCACCATCATCATCAATTCCTTTGATTTTGATGATATTCTAGCAATCAAGGTTGAGTTTTGTGCAAGACTTGATCATCTACACTTTTACCGGTAAGAAAATCGTTTATTTTGAAGATTTTAGTTTTCATCGTTTATGTTCCTGATGATTTTCATCATCAAATCTTTAAATCATCATCTAATAATCTTGCTCTCTTGATTTTGCACATTGAATCGTGAAAATCTAGTTGTTTCGGGTATTGGAACTTCTAAACGGTAACCCTAATTCTCAATCTTTGTATGTATATTCTTTGAATCTATCAAAGTTGGGTTGTAATATTGGATGACCTATTCATAATTGACATCTTGGACTTATAAATTGTTATTGAAATCATTAATCTTCTTTCTTGAATGGATAGACACGTTAGACAATCAAAACTATGTACCGATTAACTAACAATGTGAACCGGAAGATTAAATCTAAACTAACTGTTGTGGGATTGAAAATTTGTGATAATCAAAGTGTATAATACAAGTTTTTGTTAATTAGCTCATGGCATAAACGTTCTTTAAGGTTTCGGGTCAATAATAGTCAAATATTGAGGTTTGGGATGCAAAGGGACAAGATTAAGAAAGTAGACAGTTTGCTGTCAGAAAAATGAGACGTTTTGTACAGGTCATAACTCTGTCATACTAAGCTCAAATGGGTCGAAATTTTTGTCTAAAAACAAGTTCAATTTCTCCACTAACTAACCCAAGTGGTCTCGTGTCATTTCGACATCGTTTGGTCCTCCAAACGTGACACACAAAACTGAAGGTCAAAACTGACGAATCTGGACAGCAGGTTGGTCTGTGTTCATCGAGTCATATCTTTCTCATACTTTATCCAATGGAGATGATTCTTTTTCTGGAGTTTAATTTAAAGTCTTATCTTTCAAACGATACCTATTACGCAATGTTTTGTTACCGTTTCGACCACCAAATAGTTTCTGCAAAACTGGTGCGCAATCAGATATACATGCTGAAATATTTTGATAAACTTAAAACTAAAGATTTGAAACTAAATAATCAAACAAAGACACGTTTTGTATTCAAAAGAGGTTAAATGATTGTTAAAAGAATAAGTTAATATTTTCTATAACTCATTCAGTATGAGCTAATAGATATTTATCAAAGGAAATTAATAAATTAGTTAAAAGCGACAACTAAATCTCTAAACGTGACGAGATTTAAAGTTTAAATCTGACTTTGGACTTGTTATATTAGAAAACCATGTTTTTATAAAATAAAACCTTGATGGAAATTAAGGAGTGGACTACAAAGATTACACCGGTCATCTTGATCTTTAGTAATTCTTTTGTGCTTATTGTATCTATAGTTACTTCCTATACTTGTTGTGGACTTTGGACTATACTATCTTGAGGTGAGTTTCGTGGCCCCTATTTCATTACAATTATTTATAAAACTTAGGGGGAAAAGTATGCTCACCCTTTTATATGTTGTGAACTCTTTACAATTTTGGACAATTGTGTTTACTGTTGGTAAGTAGATATCTAGTACATACATGAGTTTTTTGTGTGGTTTTTTATTCTCAACTATTTAACTCCGGTGTTGGAGTCGACGGACAGGTATTGCTATAGTACTATTGGGCTGACACCCCCACCCTTGTTTGTTAGTATACTAGTTGGGACTGACAGTGGCCACGGATGGGCCCTAGGGTGAATATGTTCCGACAAAATCTGTGTGGTTCGTCGTAGGTTTAGTTGTGAGGCTCTTGTTTACATGTGATATTGCTTGCCTATAACTGTATGCACTTATGTCCTGTCAAACAGTTACACAACATCAAGTTTATTTATTATTTAAATCTGCGAACTCACCAACAATATGTTGACCTTTTTGAGCATATCTTTTCAGGTAACATGAACCAAGGATAGCTAACTATGAGGCCTTAGTGATGACCGAATGAATTCGAGCTAGGCATGCCTGACATTATAAACAATGATTGTTGGCTTGCTTTGTCATTCTGAATATTGTTTTACTTAGACTTGTTCTCGAGTTGTGGGAATTCATTTGGATTATGTTTGTTTGACTATGCTGTCGTGAATTGACTAACTACGACAAAAGTCACCATTTGTGTCGGGTGATGTCATGACACGTTATTATATCATTTAATGCTCTCTATTAATTAACAATGTGTTATGACGATCCCATCCGTCGCATTCTCGTGTTTCCGCTATAAGCGGGGGTGTGACACAAACCCAACAAGGTTGATATAATGTAGAACATTTTGTGTAAGATGAAGTTCACCTTCGTTAAGACTTTGCCAAAAAGTGCCATCCCCATGTTTAAATTTGATGTTGCACTCTTCCCCCTCATTTGGATTCAGGAGCAATTGTCTAGCACGATGCTCTATTCCGAGATACAAAACAGAGTCATTCTTTGGACCCGGGTGCAAGTTCAAATTCATTGTGAAGAATGAACATGTGTGAATGAAAGTGTGTGAATTGAGTACGAATAATGGAAGAAATAAAGTGGTAAGTTGAGTGTGAAGAGTGAAATAAATAGAGTATGGGTTATATAATATTAAAATGGTTTGCAGGGTGGGTGGGTTTACATGCATGCATTTAAGTTTTAATAAACAGAACTCATCCAATACGTCTTTATTTCATTGATTTGTGCACAGTGTTGTTTTTATATACTTTTACTGTTGATGTGACCTAACACTGTTAAATTGCATTGTGATATTAAATTACACACCTTCTCACTTTTAATGAACAGGAACTTATTATTTATAAACTGTCAAATAATTCAATTGATGTCACCTAACACTATTAATATTTATTATTCAATGAATTAAGCAATGGAAATGTTGTCCATATATTCCCATCATTACTAGATTCTCTTATTTTCTCAAGACTCTTTTGTTCTTGTTCTAATGGCTTCATCTTCCTCCTTTGTTCCATTTGTAGTAAAATTATACTATGGTGGTTCATATGAAACACGGGTTGTTACATGTGATGAAGTTACTCAAAGCTGTTCGTTTTTTGTTCAACATCCAATAAGGTATACAAATTTTGTTGATCAGATCTGTAGTTATGTTCAAGTTGACAAACAAATGTCTAGTCTGAAAACTGGTCTGAAAACTAGTCTGAAAATATTATCCAGTTTTTTGAACACGGAGATGCAGAGCCCTGTTATTTGAGTTTATTTGAGAATGTTGTTGTTCTTGATAAACAATACTAGGGTACTCTTTTAGGGTGTCGTAATTACAGTTCTTTATCACCAATGGTAAGATTTAATATTTTTATATTTTTTATAATATTTTTTTCCTATAAAATAAATTATTTGTATGTTTTTTCCATCATATCGAAAGGTGGATTGGAAGATTAATGTTGTGGAGACCTAAACAAGTACTAAAAAACAGCCCTTTAAATACGCGTTGGACCATATTAATACCATAGTTTTATGATCACCTTTTACTACAGCCAAAAAATACATTTGCAAACAAAATTGCAAGTGGAATAAGCAAGAATTTCCCTTTATTAATCACTTCAACTGAATGGTTACTTATCGGACTTGATCTCAACACTATGTGGTTAGCCCGTATTGCTATAAAGATTTTAGCAATGAAGAATACCGGGAATTGGTTTTTCTAGTGTTATCAAAATTCTCTGTGTGTTTTTATGCATTATTGGTGAACATTGGGTACTGGAGGAAGTCAGGGAGGGAAGAAAAACTATTAAACATTGACTCGACAGGAAATTATATGCCACGATACCTCGGTTTTATATATCATAATTCGGGGGTGCATGCTTGTATGGTAATGGAACATCTGGTTATGGGCAAAGAACTACATATACCGATGGATTTTCAAAAGACAGCTAAGAAATATCGATGTTCTATGGCTGACAAATTGTATTATTTTTGATGCGCAACACCTACTAATCATGATGTTTAGACTTTGTATTTTGTATTTTAGTATTTTTTTTAATTATGTCATATGTACTTGTATGTTTATTTATAAAACTAGAGTTATTGGAAAAATAATTTGGTCCTACATATAAAAAAAAAACCCTATTTTTAAGTTACTATTTTTATGATAGATTTTAATGTTTGCATTTCTAAATTAAAGCAAGACTGATATTATTGCATAAACACAAAGTACAATAAATTTATTATTCTAACAAAGATATGAATGATAAATGATGTCAAGGGACGAATGTTGAATGGTGTTGAGTGATTAATGTTAGTTGTACTTATATTGATATTTTGTTTAAAAAAATTTACTTATATTATTACGCATTTGTATTATTAGTTGTACTTTTACTATTGATGTGACCTAACACTGTCTTTTGAATGCTTTTGTTAGATTTTGGATGTAACGTGAAGTGTGGAATATACACGCATCTTTCATCAGCTTGTGAGAAACTGCTACTACCTAAAAAAATTTACTTAATATTTTAAAAAATTTACTTACATTATTACGCATCTGTATTATTAGGTTTTCGTCAGAAATTAGCTTTAATAATGAAACTGCCCCTCGCAGGAGTAGTTTCTTGTTTTTATGTATGGGAGAGAAACTGCTCCTCGCAGGAGCAGTTTCTTGTTTTTATCTATGGGAACAACTCCTGGTTTAAAAGTGGACATGATGAAACCGCTCCTGACAGGAGCTGTTTCACTTGGCTTAACGGTAGAAGGAGATGGTAACGGTGGTAAACGGTGATGGTGACGGAGTTACTGAAACCGCTCCTGCCAAGAGCTGTTTCTGACATTGACTGACAACCCAATAATTGGAAGTTTGAGATTGTGAAGAAACTGCTGTTGGAAGGGGCGGTTTTACCATTATCCACATTATTCCAGTCAAATAATCATTTTTCACTTTTTTTTTTCTAATCTATACCATTTTTAAAAAAAATTCCCACAAATGTATAAACAATAAATCATAAAACAAACACCCATAAAATTATAACATTACCTTTAGCAATTGTTCAAAAAGCTAAAAATAGCAATTTGTATATCAAAAATCATACGCAAGATGAAAATAAACAAAAAACTCAGAATAATCAAATGTTGAATAAATCATCTTTCACCCTCTCCATTTTACCCTTTTATAATACCATCATTGCTCCTCATTTATTCATACGACATTCACTTACCATTGGAAAACTTACACATAAAAAACAAAGCCTACAGTTTTCATTGTACTTTTTTCTGTTAGTTATCAATTGTTTTGTTTTCTATTAAGTTATGAATCACTTAAAGTTATTAGTATACCGAGTTAACTTCTAATATATACTACAACCAATTTCATAATGTGGTTGTCATTGCATAAACCTTTTGTATTGCAAAAGTTAGGAACTAGTTATACTATATACGTCGAATTAAATCATAAGCGTACATTTATAAAGATAGTCGACGTACCTTTATGTTATTACAAATCACATGATAAATGGAATCAGAATCGTACTGTACAGCGTAAATGCAGGTTAGGAACTTGATGGGTCGATCTAGCTGTGAGGTTCTCAAACAGTTCCTATATAACTATTTTTGATAGAAATTGACAGTGGGCCATATGTCACCTTATGATTGGGCAATACGCAACTAATGGTTGAACCCGTATATTAAATTCACTCAAAGATTTTAGTTATACGCATATATTAACAGTTTATCACATGCATGTAGAATGCACATACTAGTGACAAAACAAACGTATATATAACACACTAACTTTAGTAAACTTATGTATAACACGGGTTAAATAAAAAAATATTAAATAAAATAAAAATTTATTAATTATAAATCGATATATTAAAATAAGATATGATTGAATTGTTTCTTATAATAAAAAAATAAAATTTTTATTTCAAAAGAAACATTTTAAAAAATATCATACTTCAAATTTTTTTCTTTTAACTCTCAATAATTATTTTTTGTTTATAAAAATTTTACTTTTTAAAACATCTAATATAAAATATTTTTTACTTTTTAAAAAGTTTGATGTTTTAAAAGTTTTGTAATTTTACGAATAATTATTTTCTTAGAAATGAAATTAGTAATATTATCTTTTACTTAATTTATTAAAAACTATTTTAATCTAAAAAATAAATAATATTATTAGTTATTAATGTGATTATTAAATAGGAGACAGAAGTGAGAAAAAATTGTTGAGGAGTAATATTATGTTGATATGTGTCCGTTTTAGATAAATTTTTATTAAAGTTGGGAGATTCGGGCACATAGAAAACACACAAACTAATCACTCCCATTAGCACTTTAAACACACATACATATAATTAACACCTAAGTCATATTAATATGATCATTAAAAATTAAGTTATCGACCTGGGGGGTAATAAAATAATTTTATATCTATCTTAATCTTATCTTAATCTTTCTACTGTAATAAAATAGTAACTAACGATAACATTTGTCATTACCACGTTCATTCTCATCAAAATTTTCCCGTTTCTCTCTGCTATTAAGTTATTACCTTAATTACTAATAATATTATTTAATATTTTAGATTGAAAGTAGTTTTTTAATAAATTATAAAAGAGATCTTTTAATTAATGTTGTTGCCAAAGTAACAAACTTTTAGAAAATGAGAATTTTTTCAAAAATATCAAACTTTTTTAAAAAAATATAAATATTTTAAAATTGGTGTTTATAAAAAATAAAAATTTCTGTAAACAAAAAGTAATTAAAATTGGGAGTTATAATAAGGAATTTTTTAAATTTTTTTTAAATTTTTTATTTTGAAACAAAATATTAAAATGTTTTTTCTTTGAAACACAAAAAAAAGTTTATAAATAGTAACATTATTTTATTACTTATAGTCTTTATTCATAATAATTTTAATCATATTTTACTTTAAAATATCGTTTTATAACTAATAAAATTTTATTTCATTTAATATTTTATTTATTTAACACGTGTAATACACGGTTTTACTAAAACTGATCTATCTATATTAATATATTAACATCTAATGTGTCACATGACATCCTATACATGACACTACTTGCCATGTGTCATCTTCTTTATTTTTTTCTTTTTCCTACACTTTTCCCTCCTATTTAATAAATTGTCATATGATAATTATTTTTATTGCATAACAACGTTTTCATAATTATCTACCTTTCAAATTTAAATACTAAATACAAATTGTTTCTTTTTTTTTTGCTCAATTTAAGAAAGTTGTGATTGTTTCTATTATTTGCAATAATTTAAATTAAAATTTGCCATAATTATCATACTTTCAGGTTCAAATAGTCATAATTTACTACTAATTTGAATTAAATTTGTTATTTTTTTATCCTATAGTAACATATTATCTGCATATTTTAGATATGTAATACCATACATAAATTTATATATATATAGAAGATATGAAATTTAAATAAAATTATGATAAAGTATAATCTTAATTTTTAAAAATAATGTAGCATTTTAGGAATTAGTTTTTCTCAACTTTTTTAGTGTTTTTTTTTATTTTTATGTAACATGTAACTTAAATCTTATATATTATTAACAATATTTTATATTTATTTTTTTAAACCGTGTAACACGCGGGACTTTAAGCTAGTATATATATATAAAATACTAAAAGAATAACTTGATATGACACTTGGCACATTCTTAAGCCCTTAAGTTTGTTTTTACACCTCTCTCTCCTCTTAAATAATTACATAAGTTAAAAAAATAAAATAAGTTTGATTCTTTTTAGATTACAAATTATATTTTAATAAATTAGGAAATATTTCTTTTTATTAATGCTATTTCTAGAAATCTTTGTACTCTAATAAATAGGTAACTAAGAGATACACATGGCATCACCACATTCTTTCTCACTAAAATTTTTCCGGTAATCTCTCCTAATTAGATAATTACATTAATTACTAATAAAATTATTTTATTTAGATTAAAAATAGTTTTTTAAGAAATTAAAAAAGATTTTTTTATTAATGTTATTTTCAAAGAGTTAAATTTTTATGACATAAGAAATTTTTTTAAAACATTAAAGTTTTTTAAAAATATGAAATTTTTTAAAATTTATATTTTTAAAATGAAAAATGCTTATAAACTAAAAATAAATAGTATTTGGAAATTATAAAAAATATATTTTTTAAGGATATTATAAAAAAAATATATTTTTTAAAACGGTTTACTTTAAAACAAAATGTTTCTTTTTTGAAAAACAAAAACAGCTTAAAAACAAAAATTTAAAGAGTTGATATCATTATTTTTTTATTACTTATAGTCCTCACTCATACGTAATTTTAATCATATCTTATTTTAAAATATCGTTAATAAATTTTTTATTTTATTAAATATTTTATTTTTTCAACCCATTTAATACACGGGTTTATTAAAGCTAGTTATATATATAAACCCTGATTTGTCAACTGTTCAACCTAATAAAATATTTAGCAATACTAATATTTATACTTTTAAATAAAAAATAATATAATATGTAGCAAATATAATGAAGCGCTTAGATTGTTTTTAAAAAACTTATGGAAACTGTAAAAAAGCAACTGTAATATCATTACGAAGATACAAGTTATTTGTAAATTAGTAAACATAAATAATAAGTTTCTTTTAAATTTGTAAAACTAATTATATTATACTATATATTAGATATTATATATTATATATTATATATTATATATTATATATTATATATTATAAAAGCAATTGAATGAATAGTATTGTACTAGTATATATAACAGTAGTGTACAAGCATGTGGAGCACTAATCAATGTAAAGCATGGTTACTCACTATACCCCTACTAATATGCTACACGTCCTTCCAAGACATGTGTTTGTTCTCCCTTTCACTTTCTACCTTTCCGATTACCCAGGTAAAATTTCTCTCACCCAAAATCTTTTCAAAGCTACAAAATTCATGACTTAGAGCCTTCTTTCTTTCAGTTCCGGTAGTTGCGTTGGAAGCTATGGGTGGTTTCCACTTACCGCCTTTGGTAGCGTACGGGTGGGGCGAGGTTGGGGAATTAACCAGTGGTCGTGATTGACATCGCCATCGTGTGTTTTTTAACCGTCTTGCTGGCGAGATCAATTTTGTTTTCTGCTAATTAGTTCAAGACATAGACAATGAAGAACACAAGGATGAAGATGACTAGAAGACGAAATTATAGGGATTGATGATTTGGAGCATAGCCCTAATTTTACCCTAGTATTACTTTTGTATTTTAAATATCATCTGCATTTGAAATCTTTCTGTTCTTCATTCGATTATGAATTTGTTGAAGAGTGATGGTCCTACGCACCGCCTCTTCCTAGGTGACCATAACTGAGACCATCTCTTGTAAGCAATTTCAGATTTAAATTTAAGTTTTGTATTGAATATAAGCAATCTGGTATGTTGCTCATTACCATATCTGGTTGTTACTTTAGATCAATTATTTAGTTAAATAAATTTTGATTGATTTTCATGACTTGATTCATACGTCCATAACTGCAACAGACACAATTAGGGTCCTCAGATACAATGATACAAGTGCAATTTATGAAAGGAGTTATTCAACAATGTATTTGACTAATTTTGTTGCATCTCAGTCAAGCATATACTTATTAATTTATGAGCGACTCAATCTTAGACACCCATTTTTAATGGGTTTAAGATTCATTGTATGTGGTAGTACTTCTAAGTGATTCAGATGTTAGTCATTTATTATTCGTTAAGAATAATTCATCCTATTGTAATTTTTCCAGGCAATTTTTGGGTTTCATTCAGCTGCTAACATTTTGTTCTTGCATTTAGGTCCTTCACCCATTTATAATGCATGATTTGATTAAAGTCTTGGGTGAGTCTGCTAAGCTTCTTTGATACTTGTATGCTTATGAAAATACATACAAAGTATTGTTACACATACCCTAAGCAAACAAATGAAAGTCAGTAGCGAATAACATAGTTTTTTATTGAAGTTTGTTAACATAATGTAGTTTATCTGAAACTCAAAAGAAACACTCTTATTCCCAATTTAATGCATCATCCAAACTCAGAATCTAGACAATATAATGGAGAACCAAAGACAAACAAAATCAAACCTACGATGTTAGATTAAACATTACAAAACAAAACCAATACACAGATCTAAATAGACTCAAGAAATCACCATAAAGATGAAAACCATAGAAATGACTCTCATAAGAATGAAAAACAAGATCGATGAACAAAACTTCATTCAGAAGAAAAATAAGAACAAAATAAGAAGCTTGTCTTGTGTGTAATCGATGATTAAACTGAAGACAACTACTTCAACATTATGATAACCAGATGGTGAAGAAGACGACGTTAATGATGATGATGTTGCTGATATGTGTAGTGGGTTCATGAACTTGATTTGTGTATATATTCCAAGCTAACAAACAATCTAGGACAACAACCCACTTGATACAAGCCCATTAGAGAATAATCCACCGGCTTTAAATATTGTTATCAGAAGCCCATTCCACATCAACAACTGGTACAAGCTTAGTCCAACAAGATTCTATCATTCTCAACACATATGCATCGCAATATTTATGAAAAGAAAATAAAAAATACAACAGTTAGATGACATCTATATAAAATCATATTTTAACATTGAATTGAATGAATTGTAGATAGACATATATTTCAACATTATCCTTGCCATTATGCTTTATGGCTAATTACAATATGCTATTGATATGGGTTATGTTCTGAGTTTTGTCACGCTGTGATGAATTTAAACATAATTTAATAAATCAAATGACGTCTTCTCTTTGGCTTGGCAGGGTCGGAAGATGGTCAGTTTATACCCGCAACCCACTTGCATCCACAAATTGTTATATGCTATCAGAATGCTATGCTTGGTTTTTATTATATCACATAACAAAATCCTGTTTTTCTTGAATGCTTACTGCTATGATGAGTAAAATATTGGTTGTGTGCGCATTTATCTGAGCATCGCTTTAACATGTACATCCTAGCGCAAAGCGCGTGGTTGAATAATACTAGTAAGTTATTTAAATAATATTCACATGTGTGTTTTAGTTTGTAGAGAGCCGATATAAAAAACAAAAAGCAATAATTAATTTAAATTATGATTGGAAGAATGAAACAAGAAAATGTTAATTAGAAAATCAAGAGTTCCTGAATTATTTAAATTGTTTGCTAGTTAATAATATTTTCTAATATTTTAATTTTTATATTGATTACATCGTTTACACATCTCACACCCCAGGGATTTCAAGACTATCTTTCAACACAAGGTCCTTCTGACATTGTCTTATGTCATATCACGTCTTCTGTCGAGCCCCTGTATTTTATGAAAATTTCAGGAACTTCATTTCGTATATGGATGTGTAATAATTATTATAATAACATATTAATTTAACCATATGTTGGTGACGTCCGAGTCGATGTTCGCTAGAATAATGTATTTAATTTGTTTAATGAATTTGATTAACGTACGTCATCCGAATGCTCTTATTACTTATACAAATATTAAATCTAAAACAATTTGTAATACTTATTACATTCTTTATTACGTGTTCATCAGCATATACCAAGTGTCGATTGCAATCGTGCGACTATTGTTGTAGATTGTTAATGTTTGTAAAATTAACGCAACATTCTCTAAAATACATCCTGATTTGCATGCGAAATGGATAACGTATTTATATTACTTTACTATCTTTTTTATTATCGCGTCGAACTTTGATTTTTTGCTGGATATTAGTTCGTAGTTATTTTTTTAATAGTTTCCGACGCAGATTCCTGTTGCGTCATAGTTTTGACTTCAAACGAAAACCTTGAATTGTGTAAAGTCTTATCTTATATTTTAAAATGATAACTTTGGATCGGATTTTTGGATAGGGCCATGGTTGAATTGGATTTCATATCGAGTCTTAGCTGGGCCACTTTGTTCATTGGGCTTTGTACACGTTCAGTAAAATAGTTTGAGCCAAATAAAAAAAATCTAGACCCTTATTTTGGGTTTGTCACAATTTTAGAACTCTTGGATGCTTGTGCTTTATTACAATATTATACAGTCAAAACAAGTATAAAATTCATTTTAGAGACTGCATGGCTATTCTTTAATTAAAAAAAGGTTTTAGTGTGGAGTATAGATAATAAACACATTCTTTTCTCTAGAGACGTCAAATTATATAAGCGTTTTTCCTTGTAAGAATTTTGATTTCTTATAATCTTTTGATTCCAGTTCTAATCCACTTATAAACCCCTTACATTTCTTTGATATGTTCAGCACAAGTGAATCCAATAAGACCTCAACTACTAAAATTTCTGATGATGAAAAGGGGGCAATTAGTGATAATAAAGAATGTATTCAATGCACTATTGGCCCTATCGTTGGGATGTGTGGTTGCTATTTAGCAGTCGCCTACCCTTGGTTGAAGAGTGGAATAATGATAAAACAAACTCTTCTAATGATATCATCCCTTCGAGTCGCTTTTGGTGTTTAGATTTCACTTACAAGCAAGTTATACACTTTTCTACGTAGGCTGCGATGTCTTTTTTCATTCCAGGCCACCAATAACAATCTTTCATTGTATAATACATCTTATTAAATACTTAGACTTATGTGTCTCTTCTAATATCAACCGTCTTAGATTTCCAAAGTTGGGTACCCTAACCCGACTGCCCATACGGATCAATCCATGACTTCCTAAAGTCAATTGTTTTATCGTTTCAATCATCTCTTCCTTTCCCGCATTTCCCTCCAATAGGGCTTTCCTTTGGGCTTTCCTCAATTCATCCATCAAGCTCCTTTGGACTTGTTGCCAATTCCTTAATCGCTTACCAATGATTGAGATGTAAATTGATAATTGTTGTTGTGGAGCCACTTCTTGAAAAGTTGTCCAATGTCTATTGATGTTACCTTTTTAATCTTGGTATTCAAATATTCGTTTTCAACCTTTGGTTGTTAGAGTAATAAGTACAAGATAAAGGTCAGGACAAACTTGGACTATTTTAAGGTTTGACTTTTCTAGAGGTGTTATGGCTTCAACAAAATGTAAAGAACTAGATTCAAGGGTAAGTCAAGTATCATGTCCACGAGGACCATATGGTTAGTGTTACATGACTCATTTGATTATTTAACTAAATTAGCTAACTAAAACTAAATTAGTTGATTTTCTATTGTCACCTGTGAGTTACGAGTGAATGTAATTAAACAAATAATGATCACTTTAAGAAACAAAATGGAAACTTGGACTTACTTTAGAACTAATGAAATGAAAGGGATCACAGCCGAGTTTCACAAATGTAATTAGTTACACGGATTGTGTTGTGCCTAATCTTGAAGTCACATAGACATAACTTGTTTATCACATAGAATAAAAGGTAATTACCAACTCAATATCTGATTATGTATATTAATTAGGAAACTAACTAATGCCACGATTTAGAAATTTTATTTGCAATAAACAATTAATGATGAATCACCTAATTACTACTCAATGGTTAACAATGTAAAATTGATAACTTGATAAGCAATAATCAAATCAACTAACAAAAATCTTTAATCAACATATGATTCAAAACACATAAACGAAATAAAAGGTACTAAACAATCAATATTTATGTCTTGACTAGGTAAGAACATAAGAAAGCACAATCTAATCACAAACCGTCCACCCGTAGATGATCACGAGTGGTTTAGCCTTACATCTTCATCATAGTCTCTTCAATCTTCAACTTGACCATATGAATAATTGATTAATTTATGATTAGAGAGAGTTTCAATATGTAAAAATAGTCCAAAGACTTGTTTTGGGGCTAGAGCCAGGTCCTCCTTACGAAACCCTAATGATTGGGGATTAAATAGGTTTTAAAATTGAAACAATTCTCAAAATATCGCATTAGTCGTAACTTATAGGCCGTAGGTTATGGCCTACCACTTTTTAGACGGCCTTAGCCTCTATTTGTGTTTTTCATAGACGGTTGTGTAGTGACGCTGTAAGCTACGGCCTATAGGTTGTAATCTACAGTCTCACTTTTTCTTTCTCGGTTTCTTAGTTTTCAGCTACGTTCCATTCGTAATTGTTGCATCCTTATCAAATAATGTCCATTAAGCTTCCTTTGACCTACATTTCAACACATAAAAATGTAATACCATTCGATACATAAAGTATATTAAAAATGCAATATTAACTATGATATTTGCTTGCGTAATAACCAAATATTAGTATGCAATCATGTGGTTCCTGTGCATCAACATGCATCCTAATCCATTAATAGAAACATCATAATAAATTAGAAAATCATCATTTCACTCAGGTAGAGAGAGTGGGTGCGCTATTCAGCTTCTTCTTAAGCATTTCAAATGCATCCTCTTGCTTGGGTCCCCAACTAAATTACACACTTTTATAAGTGAGAGCACTAAGTGATGCTGCGATCTTGGAGAAGTGTTAGATAAATCATCTGTAACATCCGGCCAACCAAGAAATCTTCAAATCTTAGTCGACGATTTAGGTGCTTCCCATTCCATTACTGCTTCAACCTTAGTTGGGTCCACTGAATCCCTTTGTCGTTAATGACGTGCCCCAAAATTGTATTTATCTCCGCTAAAATTCACACTTAGAGAATTTTGCGTGCACTTGTTTATTTTGTAATAATTCCACCAGCATTTATAGATATTCTCCATGAGCAACATGGGTTTGTCAATATACTAGGATGTTAGTAATAAACATAATCACAAATTTATTCAAGTAGGGTTTACGTACTTAGTTCATTAGGTCCATGAATACTGCAGGTGTGTTGGATAATCCAAATGGCATTACCAAGAATTCATAATGACCGTACCTTGTCCGAAAGATGGTCTTTTATACATCCTCTACACGCACTTTCACTTGGTGATAGTCGGATCGTAGGTCACGCTATGAGAAGTTACTCGACCCTTGCAACTGATCAAACAAATTGTCGATGCATCGTAGAAGATATCAGATCTTGACCGTCACCTTTTTCAAGTCTTGGTAACTAATGCTAATTCTCATCTAACCATCTTTCTTCTTTACTAACAAGACCAGAGCTGCCTAAGGCTACAAGCTCGATTTGATGAACCCCTTTTCCACCACTTCCTAAAGTCATGATATCAACTCCTTCATTTTTTAGGGCACTAATCGGTATCGAGCTAATCGGTATGGCGCCTTTACAATAGGCGTAATACAGGGACTAAGTTAATACGAAAATCGACTTGTCTATCCAGAGGTAGACCCTATAGATGTTCTGCAAATACGTCAGGGTATTCTGAAACCACCGGTAGATCATTAATCTTCCTTTCTTTCTCTGTAGCTATTAGGTACAGCCAATAGCCCTCGCATCTTTGTTGCAGATACTTCTTTGCTTTCATCATTGATAACATCTTCATTGACTTATGTGGTAGATCTCTAATAAACTCCATCTTTTGCCCGTTTGGTAGCTCAATTTCCACAGACATTCATTCATAGTTATTATGGGCTTTGTGCTTAGCTAACTAGTCCGTCCCTAGGATTACATCAAAACCTTCTAAGTTCATAAGCAACAATTCTAATGGAAGTTCCTCGTTATCTTATCGTAATTAGTAATTCTTAAGAACAAACTCGGCCTTAATTTATTGTCCAATAGCAATTTCAAGAATATAATCTAGCGTTAGTTTAGGTTTCATGCCTCCTAAATAGGTCATGAATTTGTCAGACATGTAATAATTATTGGCACTAGAATTAAATAATATATTCGCATAGGTATGGCTTACAGGAAACATACATGTGATCACGTCACTCGATTACCTAGCTTCCTCCGCTTACATCACAAACACACAAGCATTGGTCTTTTACATGCCTAAACCTTCCCCCTTGTTAGTTTGGGTATGCACGGTCTCTTTCATCAATATGGGGCAGTTGGCCTTAATGTGACCTTCCTATCCACAACCATAATAGCCTTTGGTGCCTACGCAATCCTTAATGACGTGCGCACTCTTTCCATATTTTTCATACTTGGCCCAATAACATGTTCCAGTGTGATTCCACCCATATGTTAGGCATCTTGGTACCTCGTTTCTCACATGGGACCCCATCCTTCAAAACATGTTCTCACTGAAACCCTGCTTCTTTCCATATCTTGGCGTCTTCCTGAAGAAATTTTGTGATCTTCCACTTTCATGCCCATGCTTAAATCCACCATTAGAAATCCTACTTCCTATTTCCTAAATCAGATTGTTAGTTAGTTCTACGATCAACTCCATTACAGATTGTAGGGTAGTAGGCCTTGAGATTCGTAAATCACCCCTTATATCGGGGATGACACCCGAGATGAGACGCGCCATCTTATTGGACCCAAGTCTAGTGAACTCCGATAGTAGGCCTACCAATTCTAGAAAATAAGGTGTGTATTTGTGATAATCAATACCCTCCATGGTCAAATGAAGGTAATCATCCTCCAACCGCTCCACCTCATGATGTGGAACAAACTTCTCCAGAATAACTTTCTTAATTTCCTCCATCCCATGCTGAATACCCTAGTACGACCTTGAGTTGAGATAATAGTCTTCCATTAGGTTTGGAAATTTACCTTGAATAACTAAGCCACAAACTTGACTTTGTCCTCTTCCTTACAACCACTAAGTCCAAAATGGTCTTAATCTCCTCTATCCATCAAAGAGCATTAGTGGCGGTCGTGATCATCTCGAGTTTACATTTCATGAAGTTAGGGTATATACACCCCTTTGAGTTGGAATCCTTAGACTTACCCTTCTTGGGTTTGTTGACTTCTCAAAATCCCTTAGAGCTTGGGCTACTATTCTCATATTCGAATAATGATTTCGAGAATCCTTTAGTTTTGGAGACCTTCTACTTTTTGTTGTAAGAGGGTTTGTCCTCACCTTGATTTTCTTTGGTGTCTCCGCCTATGATGGTAGGCATGGCTATGAATGTCCCTACAATAGTTATCATCTGTTGAAACTCAGCTGCCAGTTAAGCCTTCCTTTAATCTTCAGCAGTAGGAGGTGGACCATTCTAAACCTTAATAGGAATAGGGTCCATCCTCGAGTAAGTATCGATGTTTCCCCTAGTTCTAGTCGATGAAACTTTGTTGATCATCTTGGCAAGCTTGTTGCCTTTATCCTTAGCCATTCTATACAAGCATCACATGAATGGATATTAGATACTGGAAGTTGTTGTACATAATTAATCTACTCTATGCGGTTACCAATGTCAAAGTCCCAACCCTAGATAGACGTGACCATCCCATCAGGCAATCAAACATTACCTATCTACTTAAGATATAGCTACATTATCATAACATAATCATCATACAAGGGTTATTTCCAATCCACCGTTCAGATACATGTTAGTTTTGCTTGTTTTAATTTTGTAAATACAACCAAATAGAATTACATAATTTTCAACACATACTCCTAATATCATCATCACACTACCATCTACTAGTCCTAAATTTGAACAATTCCCTAATCAACTCTAACTACCTCAAAGATAATATATTCTACTCAAACCTCAAATCCCACACCCCAACTAGTCTAAATCACACACCCGATCATCCTCCTGATCCTCAGGTCTACCACACACTCTGTGGCTATCATCCATACAAACACTAGATAATCATCGAAACATATCAGCGGCATGATAGCTTGACGATCTAATGCCAAAAGTATACCAGGCTGGTTTCAAATAAGAAGGATATGACGGGTATGGTATTGCCGGCTGATAAAGATGGTCAGGTTTATACATCAACAGTGATGAATAAGTGGGATAGGATGTCGGTGCATGACTTACGTGGGGTGGCTGGTAAACAACAGATGGAGGTGGGTACATTGGTGACGATCTGTAAAGAGGCATTGGTTGGTATGAATAAGATGGCCAATAAAAGTTATAGTGACTTTTCCTCATGGCCTCATAAATCTCGGCCTTCCCCTGATATCAAAACCTTTCATATTCCTCATAGAGGCCGAGGCTTCAATGTACCTCTTATGGTTGTTGTCCTCCTCTAGTCTAAGAGTTCTAACCTCTCGCTCACATCGGCACCTCACTGTAGTCAAAGTCCATTGGGACGAACTCATCCAGACTATCAAAAGAACAATGTCCCTTAATCTCTAACTCTCCGTCATCGACTACCTCGTATGGTGTAGGTGGCTTGCTAGTAGGTATTGCCTCAAGTATTCTCAATGACTCTTGAAGCGGTACTTACGTAGTCTTTCATGTAGTCTCTCATGTTCCCGCACTCCTCACCATCTTTGCCAGCGCATTCATCATCGGCGAAAGTGACTTCTTCAACCTTGAGGCCGAATGTATGCTAAATCATTATTTTGGAGTCAATGAGCTTGGATCTTAGGATTAATCATGTTCTAGATCTAGAAAATCAAAATTAAAATGATGTATGTGTCTGAATCAAAGAACAAAGACATAGATGATAATAATTGATATGAATTCATTAATGTTAATGAACAAGTTACAATTAGATTCATACATTGATCATGAAAAGATCAAAACCCACCCAAAATTAAAATTTCTCCTTGGGTGGTGATTCACACCATAGAAACACACTCTTGCAAATTCCACTAGTGGGTTCTATTTATACTATTATTATATCATAAGCCTAATTGTGAATTTTCTTTTTGTCTTGATGTTGACTTTGTCGTGTATTCTTTTTCTTGTTTTTATCAACTGGTTTCTAAATTTGTACAATGAGATCTTTAGTCGCCTATGTTTGTCATTTGAAAAGCTTTAGTTTATCATTTTGTTGAACCCAACAATACTCCCTAAACTAATGCTTGCCAAACTTTAAGCTTGAAGATCTTGTATGTCATATGACTTTTTGATTAACTAATGTTCTGACATAATTCACTATAGTTCTCTCCCTTAGATTAAGCTTCTCCTAATATATTTCTAATAAAGGTTAGAATCTCTTTAGAATAATTTTTTGTATTGGATATGGGTCGTATTGCTCTTGGATTACAGTTCTTGTCACAACTCTAAGGATTAGAATGTATTAAGCATTTGGTGAGGCTTTAAACTTTAACAACTACATAAGAAACATGAATCAATCTGGAATACACTTCCACTACTTTGAATCTCTAAAATAACTTGATAATCAGACATTCGTTAGATAACTTGAATGCTTTTTGGTTAAAGTTTATATATATGTTTCGCTTAGTAGTTAGACACGGGTTCAAAAAATTATATTTGACTGTAGTATCATGAACTTCATAAAAAACTTTCTTACAGTTGAACAAGTCCCATGATGATCTGTGAATATGTGACCAAAGTTGATTTCTACACTTTATTTTAAGAATCCTCAAAATGGATGTGCTTGTTGGGTGCATTCATTGGCACTCATGATATTTTTCTTTTTCTTGTCATCATCTGTTCATCTGCATTTGTATGTGGTTTGCTCCATTAGTACTATTGCATCTACATTTCTTTTTAACTCACAGATTTTGATAGAGCACATCCATATTAAATGGTTCAACCATCCGCATTTGTGTGTTAATGTAGCCGCATTTGTTTGATGACTCACATACATTCGTATTTGTTATAGCAGCATCTGCATTTGTTTGACTCATTCGCATTTGCATGCTTGAGTTGATCAAAAGTGCATCCGTATTAACTAATAATGCATCCGCATTTATGTGCATGGTCATATACATTTGTTTGTTTGAGACAGTTGCATTTGTTTGTTGATTTGTAACTCATTTGCATTTGATAGAGTTACAACATCAGCATTAGTTACAAATCATCTCATCTACATTTCATACTTCTTGAACAAATACGAATACCAATATTCTATAAAACTTATTCTTCACATATCAGTAATTTCGATCTGGATTTGGTGCTAAATCATTTAGAACCCAACTCATTTCATTGATTTTGAAGAAACTTACTTAAGCATATTTGATTATATCAATAAGAACACTGAATCAAGTGTTAATCAATCAAATCATTAAGAGTATTCGATAAACAGGATCGATGAATGGTACCCTTGATTTCATGAATTTTTGCATTTTTGTTGTTGATTATGTTCAATTGCGTCACACCCTCGCTTATAGCGGAAACATGAGGATGTAACGGACGGGATCGTTATAACACATTGTTAATTAATATAGAACATTAAATGATATAATAACGTGTCATGATGTCACCCGACACAAATGGTGACTTGTATCATGGTTAGTCAATTCACGTTATTATATCATTTAATGTTCTCTATTAATTAACAATGTGTTATAACGATCCCGTCCATTACATCCTCGTGTTTTCGCTATAAGCGAGGGTGTGATAGATTGGTATCAGAGCCATTGGTTATAGAGAATCAGGTAAATCACTCGACCTAAACTATAACCTAAGAACCTTCATGTAGAATGCATACTAGGATTTGTGTGCATCTTATATTACATGCATGTTCTTCCCTATTTGATTACCTATTTGCTATCTTTTGATTGCCTTCATTTGAGGAGAAGTACTTATACTTTTTCCTTACAGGATGTCTTCCACCGGTCCATCTGATCTTTCCCTGGCTCGCATCATTACTTCTGACTCTGAGTCAGAACTCGAAGAGGTCCTTTCTGACCACTTGTTGTTGTCGTCTTCAAACACTGAGTTTGAACGTGAAGAGATGATGTCGGACTCATCGGAATCATCTGAAGAGGAAGAACCGGTGAACTCGGTTGTAATTAGGATGCCCGCTATTCTTGCCATGCCGATTGCTCTTATGGCACCAGTTACCCTGCTGCTCCGGCCGCACCTATCCCTGCTACACCAGTCGTGCCTGTTCTTGCACCTGCTGAGTTGGACGTGCCAGTCCGTGCTGAACGGGCAGTCGCGAGGGTCACCCTTGAGGCGAGACCTTGGGTGCCTGGTTACCCTAGGGGCCGTACCGTGTCAACAGAGTTGGGGCGCTGAGGATGATGACGGCCAGGAAGAGGGTGTTCTCTGCCAATAGTTTTAGGTTTCGACTACCGTCAGATGAGGCCAATCTATGGGGTGACTACCCTGACCAGCCCCCGAGCCCCTCTAGTTCCTCCGGCAGTGGCGACGAACAGGATTGACATTTCATGAGGATTGACGACTAAATGAAGACTTGATGGGATTTATTTTTAGTTATTTTATATTTTATATTAGGTTTTGGTTAGACTTTAAGTACTTACGTGTTTTGAGGGTATTTTGGTATATGACTATGTGATGGATATTATGATTTATGAAAATGAGAACTCTATATTATTATTATGAAATTGTTTATGATATTGTTTGTAAGTGATATGGTTGGTGATGATGTGTTATTTGCGCGTGGATGACTGAATTGTGGTAAACTCTGATAGAATTGAAACTTATGTGTTATCTATGATTGATTAGAAAATGCCACCCAGAAGAATTACTCACAGTAATAGTCGTGTTGGTGTTGCCTCAAGAGGCCAAGGTAGAGGAAGAGCTGCTGGTGGTCGGGGTAAAGCACCAAATGGAGGAAATGAAGGTGGTCCAGCTGGCAACAACGATGGAGCTGGGAAACTTTACATAGCTGCTATGATTGCCCAGCAGTTGGCTGCGTTCATCCTAACCATAGTGGCACAAGTGAGTGATAACATTATGAACCACGACAATGAGGGTGGGAACAATGATAATGGAAATAACAATGGATATGATGGTGATGAAGGAAATGGTGGAAATGGGTATGAAGGACAGGACGACAACAACAATGAGGGAGGAGGTGGAATAGTTGATGGAAATGGTAATGGGAATGCAAATGGCAATGGTGATGGTCCGGTTGGCGGGAATGGAAATGGACCGAACAATGGAAATGTTAACGGAGGAAGAAACGCGAATGGAGATGGTAATGGCGAGAGAAGAAGAGGATGTACTTATAAGGAGTTTGTGGCCTGTAAACCCAAGGAATTTGATGGCAAAAGTGGAGCAATAGCATTAACTATGTGGATTGAAAAGATGGAGGCGGTGATTGACATTAGTGAGTGTTTGGATAGTCAGAAGATCAAGTATGCTACATGTTCACTGCACGAAAAGATGCTAACTTGGTGGAACACTCAGATCGAAGCAAGAGGAAGGGAGGCGGCAATGAAAATGACATGGGATGAATTTAAGGCCTTGATCACTGAGGAGTATTGCCCTAATAATGAAATGCAAAAGTTAGAGCATGAGTTCTGGAATCATACTATGGTGGGAGCTGGACACGCGGCTTACACGGATCGATTTCATGAATTGGCTAGGCTTGTTTCACATTTGGTGACCCCAGAATCAAAGAGGATCGAGAGGTACATTTGGGGTTTGGCTACTCAAATTAGGGCAATGGTAACTGCAGCCATTCCTCCCACAATCCAGAGTGTAATTTTGAAGGCAGGCACTCTAATTGATGAGATGGTAAGAACTGGAGTGTTAGGTAAGGGTGGTGAGAAAAAGAGAGATAATGGGGAATCAAGTAAGCAAACAGGGGGAAGCTATGATAAAAGGGCAAAGGTGACAAAGAACTTTGTAGCAGTGAACCAATGGAGAAGGGACTATGTAGGGCCACATCCTAAATGTGGTAAGTTTAATTTTCACCATTCGCAAGCTACGCCGTGCCGATTATGCGTGAACTGTAAGCGCCCAGGACATTTTGCAAAGGATTGTAGGGTGGCGCCCAACTTGATTGCACAAATAAATGCATTTAATCTGGCTGGAAACGTTAGGGTTTGCTACGAGTGTGGAAGACTTGATCACTATTGGAATGTGTGCCCTAGACTGAACCGGGCACCTGACCAACATGGAAATAATCAAAATCAAGTGATGGCAATAGCCGGTAATCAAGGTCAGGTGAATCAAATGAATGCTGCCCGAGGACGTGCGTTAGTGATTGGAGCAAATGACGCACGTCAGGACCCGAATGTTGCTACGGTACGTACCTTCTCTATAATCATTTCGCATCCGTATTGTTTGATACCGGGCAGATAATAATTTTGTTTCCTCTGAATTTGCACGTCTACTTGGTTTGAACCCTAGCTGCTTAGAGACTAGTTATTCGGTAGAAATGGCTTATGGTAAATTTGTAGTGTGTAAGGAAATAATTAGAGGTTGCACCATAATATTAGAGGACCATGCCTTTGAGATAGACTTAATACTATTTGAATTGGGAAGTTTTAACGTAGTAGTAGGGATGGATTGGTTATCAAAATGTGGGGCAGAAATTGTCTGTCGAGAAAAAGTGGTGCGAATCCCTATGCCTAACGGTGATGTGCTCAAAATACAAGGAGAACGACCGGGAAAGAATCTAAGGCTTATTTCCTGCATGAAGACACGTCGATGTCTACAAAAGCAATGCTATGCCTTCTTAACGCACGTAGTAGAAAAGAAAGAGTAGGAAAGGAAGCTGGAAGACATTTCGGTGGTGCGAGACTTTCCGGAAGTGTTTCCTGACAATCTGTCCGCATTTCAGTGGTGCGACAGGTGGAGTTCCGCATCGATTTGATTCCTGGAGCAACACCCGTAGCAAAGACACCTTACCGACCGGCACCCTCAGAAATGCAGAAATTATCGAGCCAATTACAAGAATTATTGGATAAGGGTTTCAATCCGACCCGGCCATTCACCATGGGGAGCACCGATATTATTCTTGAAGAAGAAAGATGGGTTGTTCCGAATGTGCATCGATTATCGAGAACTGAATAAATTGACCGTGACTAATCGATATCCTCTTCCAAGGATCGATGACCTATTTGATCAATTGAAGGGAGCTTCGTACTTCTCTAAAATTGATCTTCAATCAGGCTATCATCAATTGAGGGTTCACAAGGAGGACATACCAAAGACAGCGTTTAGAACTCGATATGGGCATTATGAGTTCTTAGTCATGCCGTTTGGACTGACCAACGCTCCAACAGTATTTATGGATTTGATGAACCGGGTATGTAAACCCTATCTAGATAAGTTTGTAATCGTGTTTATAGACGATATTCTTATCTACTCCCGAACGAAGGAAGACCATGATCAAAATATATGAGCAATACTCAAATTGCTGAAGGAAGAGAAACTTTACGCCAAGTTCTTGAAGTGCGAATTTTGGTTACGAGAGGTGAACTTTAGGACATGTGGTTAATGAGCATGGAATCCACGTTGATCCTGGAAAGATCGAAGCAGTTAAAAAGTGAGATACACCTAAGATGCCTTGGGAAATACGACAATTCTTAGGGTTGGCTGGTTACTATCGTCGATTTATTGCGAACTTTTCCAAAATCACTCAACCATTGACAATGTTAACGTAGAAGGATAAGAAGTTTGATTGGGGACATAAGCAAGAAGAGGCATTTCAAACGTTGAAGGAAAGATTATGTAATACGCCGATATTGACCCTCCCAGATGGATCCAATGACTTTGCGGTGTTCTGTGATGCATCACATCTAGGACTGGGTTGTGTGCTAATACAAAAGGATAAGGTGATTGCTTATGCCTCACGTCAGCTTAAGGTTCACGAAAAGAATTATACGACGCATGACCTAGAATTAGGCGTAGTAGTATTTGCACTTAAGATATGGAGGCATTACCTATACGGAACTAAGTGCGTTATTTACATTGATCATAAAAGTCTTCAACACATTTTCGATCAAAAGGAATTAAACATGCGTCAGCGACGATGGGTGGAACTTCTTAGTGATTACGATTGTGAGATCCGTTATCATCCCGGAAAGGCAAATGTGGTGGCTGATGCCTTGAGTAGGAAGGAACGTGTTAAACCCTTATGTGCACAAGCCATACGAATGATTATGCAATCGAACCTAAAGGCTCAAATCCTAACGGCACAGACTGAAGCGTTAAAAGAAGAGAATATTACGGGTGAGGAGTTCCGTGGTTTGGATAAGCAAATGAATTGTAAGGAGGATGGGGTGTACTATTTTATGGATCGTATATGGGTACCTAAGTGGGGTAACGTCCGAACCCTAGTTATGAATGACGCACACAAGACCAAGTATTTTGTTCATCCTGGTGCAGACAAGATGTATCAAAATCTTAAAGATTTGTATTGGTGGCCAGGCATGAAGAAAGACATTGCGACGTATGTAAGTGAATGTCTGACTTGTTCAAAAGTCAAAGCCGAACATCAGAAACCATCAGGGCTATTACAACAACCGGAAATTCCTGAGTGGAAATGGGATAATATAGCGATGGACTTCATCACTAAGTTGCCTAGAACAAGTAGCGGGCATGATTCTATTTGGGTTATCGTTGATCGAATGACGAAATCCGCTCACTTTTTACCGATTCGCGAGGATTATAAGATGGAAAAGCTAGCAAGATTATATGTAAATGAGGTTGTGGCTAGGCATGGAGTGCCCGTGTCAATTATATCCGATCGTGATAGTCAGTTTACATTGCGGTTCTAGCAGACTCTACAGAAAGCAATGGGCACTCGATTGGATCTAAGTACTGCTTATCATCCACAAACAGATGGTCAAAGTGAACGTACAATACAGACTCTCGAAGACATGCTTAGGGCATGTGTAATTGACTTTGGTGGAAGTTGGGATACTCATTTACCGTTGGTTGAATTCTCTTAGAACAATAGTTATCATACGAGCATTGGATGTGCTCCGTTTGAGGCGTTGTATGGAAGGAAGTGTAGGTCTCTAGTATGTTGGATTGAGGTAGGTGAAAGTCAATTGACTGGTCCAGAGATCATTCAGGAAACGATTGATAAGATATTCCAAATCAAGGATAGGCTTAAGGCAGCCAGAGACCGTCAGAAAAGTTACGTTGATAATCGACGAAAACCTCTTGAATTTAGTATTGGAGATCGTGCCTTACTGAAGGTTTCTCCTTGGAAAGGAATTGTATGGTTCGAAAAGAAAGGGAAGTTAGCTCCAAGATATGTTGGCCCTTTCGAGATCACTGAAAGAATTGGCCTTATGGTGTATCGATTAAAGTTACCTCAAGAGCTTAGTGGCGTGCATGATACATTCCACATATCGAACCTTAAGAAATGTTTAGCCGATGGATCCCATCATGTGCCGATTGAGGAGATCCGGATTGACGAAAAACTTCACTTTGTGGAGGAACCGATAGAGATTATGGATAGGGAAGTGAAGTATTTGAAGCGCAGCAAGATTCCAATCGTCAGGGTTCGATACAACTCTAAGCGAGGATCTGAGTTTACTTGGGAGTGGGAAGATCAGATGAAACTTAAATATCCGCATCTATTCACGGATAGAGTTTCAAGACCTAACTCCAGCTGAATTTCGGGACGAAATTCTCTTAACCGGGGGATACTGTGACATCCGTCACCTCAGGTCCATTAATTAACATGAGCCTCGTTAACTTCTAATTATTTATTCGAATTCCTTCGCAATTCTATGGTGCCCTATTCAATGTGTCGGTTATTGGTTTCTAGATGCGCAAAATTTAAAAATGCATATAATAAAATAAAATAAAATAAAAATAACAAATTATATTTATTATTATTCTAATTACTATTATTGATATTATTATCAATATTATTATTAAAATTATTACAAATTATTAAGTAATTATTATAATTTTTATTATTGTGATATTATTATTAGAATTATTATTATTAATATTATTAATATTATTATTGTTATTATTATTATTATTATTATTATTATTATTATTATTATTATTATTATTATTATTATTATTATTATTATTATTATTAGTTTAGGGTACAAATTGTAATTAATCTAAACTAGAGGGAATAATTAATTAGAAGTAAAGGGTCCTAAGTGTAAATATGATAATTAAATATATATATACCCTGACCGTCGACCGAAACCCTCCCCGTAACCCTACTTTGCCGTCGCAAGCAACTGAGTCTCTTCACGCTTCCGTTAGCCGCCGTAGGTTACTGTCGTCTCGCCGTTTAGACTCCTCACTGAAACTTGTTTTGTTTTGTTTCGTCAAGTTGGTTTCGGTACCGGTTCGGGTTGATTTCGGTTGTGTTCTGCTGTTTCGGAAAGGGGGCGGTGGTTGGTTGGGTTATGAAGGGCGCGTATCCGTATGTATATACGCATATATATTGCTGTTTGTATGTATATGGGTCTACTGTGTGTATATATATATGTGGCAGTGTGTGTATACACGGTATACGTTTGTGTGTATGTATATATGATGATGATGTGTGTATATATGATGGAAATGTATATGTTGGTTGTGTTTCTGGAGGTGTGTGTGCATATATGTACATATAGGTGTGCGTGAGTGTGTATGTGTGTGCGTGTTCTTGTGTGCGTACGGTGTGTGTTCTTGTGTGTGTACGGTGTGTGTATGTGTATACCATATGCGTTTTGCAAGCTGTTGTGTGTGCCGCTCGGATGAGTCGAACACAGCATCCTTCTGCTGCTGTGCGCGCGTGCGCGAGTGTCTGTGTGCACGCGCGCGCACGTTTGTGTGTGTGTCGTAGGTGTGTGGTTCAGTGTGTGTGTGTAATGGTGTTGTGCAATGCAGATGTGTGATTGTGTGCGTGATTGCGTGTTGTGTGTGAGTGATTGTATGTTGTGTGTGCGTGGTCCTGTGTGTAATTATGTGTGTTTGTGTGTATGTAGCCATGTTTGTGTGTATGTATCCATGTGGTGTGTGTGTATCATCATATACATATATATGTATAGATATAAGTGTGTATGCATCTTGGTTGTGTATATGTATCTATGTTGTGTGTGGGTGACATCATATATATATATGTATGGATATGAGAATGTATGTATATTGGTTGTATGTATGCATCTATGTTGTGTGTATGTGTCATCATATGTATATATATATGTATATATATATGTATATGTATATATATATATATATGTATGTATGTATGTATTGATATGAGGTTGTCACGTAACTTCTTTCTATGTATGCATGAATATGAGTGCGTGTTTGAATGCATATATATGTTCCAAGTGTGTGTTGTCGTGTGTTTTGCATGTGTCGGGTTACGAGCGTTATTTTCCTTTTTTTTCTTGGTTTTCACCTTCGTTATGTTTTTAGAATTATTATTATTATTATACATATAATTATTTCACGTATTATTATTATTACTAACAATATTATTAATATTATAATTATCATTATTATTATTATTATTATTGTTATTATTATTGTTATTATTATTATTATTATTATTATTATTATTATTATTATTATTATTATTATTATTATTATTATTATTATTATTATTATTATTATCATTATCATTGTTACTATCATTATTACTATCATTATTATTATTATTATTATTATTATTATTATTATTATTATTATTATTATTATTATTATTATTATTATTATTATTATTATATTATTATTATTATTATTATTATTATTATTATTATTATTATTATTATTATTATTATTATTATTATTATTTACTACTACTACTATCATTATTACTATCATTATTACTATTATTATTATATTATTATTATTATTATTATTATTATTATTATTTATTATTATTATTATTTATTATTATTATCATTATTATTATTATCATTATTATTATTATTATCAAGACTGCAGGATCTCATGGGAAAAGAGTAAAAACCCATATTTATAAAAATTTATTTAATACGAAGTCTTAGCAAGAATAAGGATTCAAGAAATAAGCTTGGTTGTTATAGGCGATTTTACACAGCCGCTTTCCAGGATGCTAATATGTGGCCAGTAAAGGTCAGACCCTAAAACGCCACGACGCTCTCTTGGCTTATGGGCTAAAACAGGTCCCCAAGCGGTCGGCCTCCCACATTAACATCCTGAATAAGTAGTAACCTTCTCCCCAAACTTACCCTTAAATCTTACCCTTGCATGGGACTTTTCTTTTTTTTTTTTTTTTTTTTTATTATTATAAAAACCACAATAGGCTGTTGAGCATGGTGAATGTTTTAACACTTAAGTGTTTAGCCTCTTATCGAGGCGATCATTAAAAGATAAATATAAAAGATCAGAATAGAAAATTATTACCAGATTATTGAAGCGGAGATGAAACGAAAACTTGAAAACTTCAAAATATTACAAGAAGTATTTTTTACAAGGGGGAATGAGAGTGTGTATGTTATTCGGATTTTGTTCGGATGTTATTCCGATCTTATTCCGATCTTATTTGGATGCCTTCTACTACTAACTTATGACCCTTTATATAGGGGTTCTGGCATTGAATAATTCTGCGAATATTCGCATACCGCGTATGACACGGGTAGTACAATTATTAAAGTAACAATTATTAAAGTTACAATAATTAAAGTAGCTGCAATAATGCAACTTCAAGACAAATGTTGTCCGGCGAATCTCGTCCTTTTTGAATTATTGGCTCTTCTTTTCTTCACGTGGGGCCTATTGTGATTATTGTCTTTTTGGCTTTCCAGCATGGGCCGTTGCGAACTCTCTATCCAGTTCTGGCATTATTCTTTCATAGGCTTCATCATCGAAGATTTCATCTTCTTGGGCATCTTGTTGAAGATCTTGATCTTCTTGGTCTTCTTCTCCAATCTGAGATGAATCTAATACAGACATTTTTGAAGGAGATTTCTCCTTTTTAAAATTTTTAGCTATATCTTTCTTCACTTCTGCAAGATAGTAGTCCATTAACTCTCCTTGACTAATATCATCAGTCCCTTTAATCATTTTGATTTTTCTAACAATATGTTGGAATGGGCTAGGAGCCTCTCTTTGTTGTTGATTTTCTTGCTGTCTCTTATAAGAGTCAATTGTTTGTTGAATATGATCCAGTGTATCCTGGCATTTAATTTTGCCATCCTCCTTCTCCATCATCTTTCTCTAGAACTTGGTAGTATATGTCCTCTTTAAACAGAACATATTTTCACTAGTATAACCAGTTTCTGGGATCCATTTCCATATCCATGGAATGCTGAATAGGATAAAAAAATGTAATAAAGCCATTCCCTCAATAAAATTATTATTATGTTGAGCTTCAATAATAGTTGGAGATAACTCCACCCATTGAGCATAAAGATTTTTAAGACTTTTGGATTCCCCTGTGAAAATATCAGGAGTTGTGCCATATGATTGCCACCATTTGTAAAACCAAACCGGAATATCCGATTCATAGACTTTTGAACAAATTTTTATGAACCAAGAATGTTTATAATTCTGGTTTTCAAATAAAAATGTTTTATGAAAAGCATTAATATAATCCCAATAGTTATATCTGATTGGGGTTTTGGTTTCTGGATGGAGAATTTCTCTATCCTTTAATGGAGATATTCCCCAGTTTTCAACAGATATGATCTGTTTAATAATAATTTTGCTAAAACTTATAAGTTTATTGCTCCCACTATAATGGGTGATTTCGCAGGATTCTGCTTTGAGGATTTCCTCATAGTATGTCCGGGACTTATAAGTCTCGGTGGGATAGTATCCCTGATCAAAATATCTTTTGATGATGAACCAAGGTTGGTCATCCCATTTTTTATCTTTTTGATCTAGAAGGAGTATAACATCCTTCTTTGGATTATTAATCCATCCTTCATCTTCACTATCATTGATAGTGATTTTAGCATATGATGCTGTTTCTTCAGGGTTATGTCCCTGTTGTGCGGCTTTATAAGCCAGAAATTCCTTGTGAAGGTTAGCATCAGACTTATTAGCTGATGATGAAGATGATGCATATGATGCATTATCTAAGGCTATAATCCTTTTATTCCCCATTTGATGGAGAATTCTTCCTGCTCCCCTTCCTCTATTAGAGGAGGTTCTTCCTCGTCCTCTGCCTTTATCCCAAGGGATCATGGCTGAAAACATTTAAGCACAAGAAATTATTATTTCTTTGTGTTCTAGATCCTCCAATTGAGAATCTAAGGACCATATTCGATATATAATTTGATTAAGAGCATGTCTCTTTGCTTTTTGCGATAAATTAAGAGTGTTTTCAATTTGATAAACACGAAGATTAAGCATATAATATTCTCGGAAAATTTTATCTCATCTTTCCATGAGACTAGATTTCATATTTTTCCAAATTCCTTTTTGATGACTCATTGATTTAAATATTCCCTGGTGAGAAAATCAGGAAGACTATTATCAAGCCCTTTTTTGTATATAATTTCAAAATCAAATGGTGATAGATGAGCTTGCCATCTGGCAAACGTCTGCTTAGAAACATCATGTTTAAAATCTTTGCTAAACATATATTTAGCAACTTCACAATCTGTTTTAATAATAAACTTTTGATTATATAAATCATCCTGAAATTTTAAAACACATTTTACTATTGCCAGAATTTCTTTAGCAATAGTGTCGTAATTCTTTTGACCATTATTCCATTTACCCGAATGGAATCTAACAAGATATTCTTGTTTGTTGTTTGGAGAAATCTGTTTTAGAATACCTCCATATCCAATTTCTGAGGCATCTGTCTCAACAATTTTTTCCCAATTTGGGTTTGCTATCATCAAACAAGGAAGGTTATTTACCTTTTGTTTGATCTTTTGACCAGCCTTTGTATGATCTTTTGACCATGGCTTTGGGTTTTTCTTTAGTCTATCATATAATAGACTAGTATCTTCAGCTAAATTTTTATAATAAGGAAAAATATAATTTAGACTTCCAAGAAATCTTTGTAATTGTGTTTTATCAATAATTTTATCCGGAAACTTTGATGCAAACTCAATACTTCTATTAATTGATATAATATTTCCTTGGTCAATATTATGACCCAAAAATCTTATTTTTGTCTGGAAAAGCATCATTTTTGGTCTAGATATTACTAAACCACTTTTCAAAATTATATTTTTGAAGATTTCTAAATGTTTAAAATGACTTTCAATATCCTTTGAAAATACAAGAATATCATCGATATAAACGATAATAAATTCACCATAAGGAATAAAAATATAATTCATAATTTTTTGAAATTCTGATGGGGCATTTTTTAACCCAAATGGCATTACATTCCATTCATAATGCCCAATAGGTACGGTAAAAGCAGTTTTGTACCTATCTTTTTCTTCAATTTGTATTTGCCAATAACTTGATTTTAAATCAAATTTTGAAAATATATTGACTTTATATAATTTATTTAATAAATCCTTTTTGTTAGGTATAGGATACCTAATCCATTTTAAAACCTTATTAAGAGGTTTATAATTTATCACCAATCTTGGTGCTCCTCTTTCCTGCTCTGAATGTTTATTAACATAAAAAGCTGTACAAGACCATGGAGACTTTGAATTTCTTATTAAATTCCTATCAATAAGAGATTTTATTTCTTTTTTACATAATTCCATATATTCAGCATTCATTTGACACGGACGTGCCTTAGTCGGTATTTGACTTTCTTTAAAACCTTCTTCATATGGAAGAGTAACAATATGTTTCTTTCTATCCCAGAAAGCACTGGGATGATTATTACATATTTGTAGATTAAATTGGTGTTCAATCAATTTGATTTTTTCTTTTAATTTTGGTTTTTTCAAATTTTCTTGTATAGATAAAGAAAATATTTCTTTCTGTAAAAATTCTATCTGATTTATTTTTGCCTTTAACAAATCTTGTTTTATATTATTCAAGGATCTTGTAATGGGGTTAGTAATAAATTGGAAATTAATTTCTTTTCCTTAACAGACTCCAGTTATTCATGTTCTATCTACTTTTATTAATGGGAAAATTTTATCAAAGAATGGTGTACCAAGTATTACTTGGTTTGATAAGTCTTTTACCAATACAAAGCTTGTATTAATACATGTATTATTTTTGCAAATATATGCTTTTGGTATTTTATAATTTACCTCTAATTTTCCTTTCCCAGCATGGCTGAGACCATGATTAGTTCTATGATAATACTTAATCGGAACTAATCCTTCCTGAATACAATTCAGATCTGCACCACTATCAAATAGTGCGACTACTTCAATAAAGAAGTCTTCTCCTATAAGGAGTTTTATCTTACCATACCATTTTTGGGAGGTGGCTATTTTCATAATACTTTGTAAATATGAATCCTGTTCTTCCCTATGAGGGAGTACTACAGATGTTTTTTCTAGACCTATTATTCTCTTCTTTAAATCTGTATTACTTTTTTGCAGTTGTTTTATTTCTAATTTTAAATTATCAATTTCATGTTTTAATTCCTTTATATCAAAAGGATTTTTATAGGTATTTCTTTTATTTAACTGATTTTTTAATTCAGCTAAAGTAAATGGTTTTGAATCATTTTGAGAATTAGAAGATTCACCTTCTTCTTGATTTTTCATATACGAAGAAATTATTTTTTCTTTTGTATTAGGATCACTTATTACTTTTAATAAGTCTATAATTTCACTTGTTAAAACATTTATTTCCATATTTTGGAATTGTGAAATTATTTGATAAAGATTTTCTTCTTCTATTTCAGAAGAGCAACAATTTTTATTGCATATATTTTCTTCTTCAGAAGAATAAGAAGATTCCTCTTCTAAGAGATTTAGATCTTCATCGGAAGATTGTTGTGATTCTAATTCTAATTCAGATTCTGAATCTAATAATATTTCTAAGATTTTATTTTTTAAATCTTCATCTTCTAGCTTATTAAGCTTTTTTCTTACCCAGCAGGTTTTTGCTTTATGACCATATTTCCCGCATTTTTTGCATATTAGCTTGGGTTTATTTTGGAATTTGTTATTCCTTTCCTCATTTCAGTATTTTCTTTTCTTATCTTCTCTGCTTTATGATTTCTTTATTATTTCCTTGGATTTAGAAGATCCTAATTTCTTATCTTCCATTCCAAATTGATCACAAAATTGACCTAATTGTCTCTTTTCATTTAAATAGTGCTTCTTAATTTGTTAATTCAACTTAATTTCATTACACAGGTTTAATCCTTCTGTATACAGGTTCCTATTAGTTTTCCATAAGTATAATCATCATAATTTATAGTTTTTTCTCCTTTTCGTAAGTTATTTCTTACTCTTTCTGCAAATAAATGAGGAAGACCATCTATAAACTTTGACTTCCAATGTGAGCTATTAGACTCTGGAGTTCCATTACTCTACTTAGGAATGTATCCTTATACCATCTAAAAGATGTAAGTGTTCTACACTTAAGATTTTGTAGAAGAGTTATGATATTTTTAGAATTATCAGACCATCTGCATGTAAAATGTTCTATAATATTAACAATTAAAGTGTATACTGAATTATTTTCAGTAGTATTTTCTTCTTCCTTAATACTATTAAGTATTTTTTCTCTATCTTTTTGGGACAAATAATTATCCCACCAGCCTTTTAATTGACCAGTAAACCCTGATATAATCATGTTGGTTATGGTTTTTATCGAATTCCTATTATTCTGACATATGGTATTACATTATTATTATTATTATTATTATTATTATATTATTATTATTATTATTATTATTATTATTATTATTATTATTATTATTATTATTATTATCATTATTATTATTATCATTATTATTATTATCATTATTATTATTATCATCATCATCATCATTATTATTATTATTATTATTATTATTATTATTATTATTATTATTATTATTATTATTATTATTATTATTAGAGTAGAGTAAAACGTCATTTTCGTCCAAGACGTTTAGTTGAATTTGCCATTTCAATCCAAAAAAATTTTTTTTTATCATTTCAATCACTGTAGTTTACTAAATGTTGTCATTTTCATCCACTTCACTAACACCGTTAAAATTCTGTTAAAACTCCAATAAATGTGAGAGTATTTTAGTATTTTCAACACCCTAATTATCCAATTAAAACAAATTAATCAATTAATATTCAATTAAAACTAAATAAACAAATGAAACGACTAGTGAGACCAGACGATTTGATTTAAAAGTTTCGATTAACTCTAACCCATGTTGTTCGATTGAGGGTGCCGTGTGATTTCAATTAATCTTCACGTTTTGTTCGAACGTATACCGTTATTTGATTGAGTTCTGTTGTGGGATTGATGTTTGTTGTTCACATACTTTATCTGATTGAGGTCTTTAATTGATGTCTTTAAACGTGAAAATTCAAACCTCAATAGAACAAAACGTGACAGCAGTAGACCTCAATCGAACAACAGTACACATTCAAACAAAACGTGAAGATTAATTGAAATCTCACAGAAGACATTAATCGAACAGCATGTTTTAGAATTAATCAAAGCGACCGGTCTCACGAGTCGCTTCATGTGTTTTTTAGTTTTAATTGAATATTAATTGATTAATTTGTTTTAATTGTATAATTAGGGTGTTGAAAAAGACTAAAATACCCTCACATTTAACATAGTTTTAACGGAGTTTTAACAGAGTTTTAACAGTATTAGTGAAGTGGATAAAAATGGTAACATTCAGTAAACTACAGTGACTGAAATGGCAAAAAAAAGTTTTTGGGATTGAAAAAATTCAACTAAACGTTGGGGACGAAAATAGCATTTTACTCTTATTATTATTATTATTATTATTATTATTATTATTATTATTATTATTATTATTATTATTATTCTTATTATTATTATTATTATTATTATTATTATTATTATTATTATTATTATTATTATTATTATTATTATTATTATTATTATTATCACTAGTATTATATGGTGTACTATAATGTATGATTGATGTTTAAATAATGTGTGCGTGTCGCGCGTCGCACTCGAACCGACGGAAACCGGTCGAATGTATCTATTCTCTTTAGACGCGTTTTAAAGAATTAAGTTACAACTAATTGTAGGTAGTTGATCGTTGTGCTCGCATCTTTAAAAGCTTTTGTTGATTTAAGTTCCAAGTCATTCAAGGTGAGTTTTGCGGCCCCTTTTTCATTACAACTATTTATAAATCTAGGGAGAAAAGTTTGCTCACCTTTTTTATGCTGTGAACTCTTGACATTTTGGGACGATTGTGTTTACTATTGGTAAGTAGATATCTTGTACATGCATGAGTTTTCTATGTGGTTCTTTATTCAGAACTATTTAACTCCGGTGTTGGAGCCGACGGACAGGTATTGATAAACTATTGGGTTGACACCCCCACCCTTGTTTGTTAGTATACTAGTTGAGACTGACAGTGGCCACGAACGGGCCCTAGGGTGAATATGTTCCGACAAGATCTGTGTGGTTCGTCATAGGTTTAGTTGTGAGGCTAATGTTTACATGTGGTATTGCTTAGCTATAACTGTATTCACTTACGTCCTGTCAAAGAAATATACAGCATCAAGTTTATTTATTATTTAAACCTGCGAACTCACCAACCTTATGTTGACCCTTTTGGGCATATCTTTTCAGGTAATATTAATCGAGGCTAGCAAATGATGAGGCCTTAGTGATGACTTAAGGAATTCGAGCTAGGCTTGTTTTGACATTATAAACTATGATTATTGACTTGTTTTGTCATTCTGAATATTGTTTTACTTAGACTTGTTCTCGGGTTATGGGAATTCAATTGGTTTATGTTGTTTGACTATGCTGTCGTGAATTGACTAACCACGACACAAGTCACCATTTGTGTCGGGTGACGTCATGACACGTTATTATATCATTTAATGTTCTCTATTAATTAACAATGTGTTATGACGATCCCGTCCGTTACATCTTTGTGTTTCCACTATAAGCGAGGGTGTGACAAATTGCATCGAATTTTGAAGGAATAATCACCAACATGATTACAATACTTCAAATCATACCAAATACGAACTGATTTCTTGATTTCATCTTGTTTTTGAGGATGAACAGATGGGTTTTCTTCATGTTTCAATTTGATCTTGTTCAATTGCATCGAGTTTCGAAGGATTTATCAGCAACAATGCATAAAATTGAAACCAAATCTGAAATGTAGATGAATCCAGCAACCAACAGCTCTTATACCATTTTGCTAAATCAATATTTCATATTCGATGAGCTTGGATCTTAGGATTCATTATGTTCTAGATCTAGAAATTCAAAATTAAGGCGGGTGTATGTGTATGAATAAAAAAACAAAGAGATACCTGATGATAATTGATTTGAATTCATTGATGTTGATGAACAAATTACAACGAGATTCATAAATTTATCATCATAAGATCAAAACCCACCCAAAGGAAGATTTCTCCTTGGGTGGTGATTTACACCATAGAAACACACTCTTGCAAATTGTACTAGTGCGTTCAATTTATACTATTATTACATCATAAACCTAATTTTGAATTTTATTTTGTTCTTGATTTTGACTTTGTCATGTTAACATTGTCTTGTATTCTATTTCTTGTTTTGATCAACTTGGTCTCTTAACTTGTACAATTAGATCTTTAGTAGGCTGTGGTTGTCATTTGAAAAGCTTAAGTTTATCGTCTTGTTGAACCCATCAAGGTATGCTCGAGCTCTGTTCCTTTTTTGGGTCTCTTGACTAGAATTGGGACAAAGATGGTTTCCTTCGTTCGAAGAATCCAACCAAACATGAACTCTTCTTTTTCTCATACATATCCTATGATATACCACTTTCTTTTAGTATTCAGCAATACTCAGCATCCATGCGATGCTCATGTCATGCACGCTTCACCTTTCCTGACGATGCTTCTACGCTGGTCCACACAACAGATAGCAATCCGCATGTTCACATTCGATACTTGACAACTACGTTGATTAGGCACATTTGTCTAATTGTCTCAAGTGTGCATGTAACACCCGGGAAATTTTAAAAGAAGAGAAAAAGTGAAGAAAAAGGAAGAAAAGCAAAATAACCCAAGTTGAGGGGTTAAAGTTGTGCAAGGGGCAAACTTTATTATTAATTTGTTCAAAAAGGTGGCATGGCTGCCCACCCTTTTGCACATCATCTTTCATTCGGATTTTAGAGAGAGAAAGAGCAAAATTCTCTTCGGTTTAGAGAGAGGAAGAAGAAGAAGTCGAAATTCAGGTTAGTTTTCTGATTTATGGGGTGTTCTTGGCCGCATTTCAGCTTCGGGTATGTGCTTATGTGCTTGTATGTGTGTTCGGTTGTGTGTTTTGGTGTTTTTAGGTGTTTGAACTCATAAGCATTCGGGTTTGAAGGAAGTCTTACTCGGAAGTTGCAAGAGGTGAGTTCTAGATCCCTGTTTTTAAATGTTTTAACTGATTTTAGGGCTGGAAATGTATGTTTTAACGTTTTTATAAAATTCTGGGTGTGTACCCGTATGTATGTGTATGTGCCCAGTTGGGAGGGTGTATGTTCAGGATGATTTATGATTATGTGTATGTTTTATGCTTGTTTGATGCTTAGTATGCTAGAAACTAGGCTAGAACAGGTTAGATTGATGATTTTAAGGTCTGAAAATGATGGTAGTTAGAAAAGTAGTTGGCCATGCGCCTAAGTGCCCATGCGCCTAGAAAGTTGTCCAGGCGCCTAAGTGTTGGCCGTGCGCCCAAATAGTGCCCATGCGCCTGAGTCGCCCATGCGCCCGCACAGTGCTCGTGTGCCTGCATAGTGCTCATGCGCCTAAGACTTAGAAAATTTTCTGAAATTTTCGGGAAAAGAAGGACTTTTAGGCTATGACTTGGGATGTTTCCGGGGTTGATATGTGATGATTATATGATGCTTTTATGCATGTTTGTGGCCTGTTTTTTTTATGTTCCCTATTATGTATTTTTCGTGGCTTTACGTGATGTGATTATGTTAATGAACGTAAAGTATATATATATGTAATGAAAGCGGAAGTTAATGTTAATGAAAAGTGGAACGTAAAGAATGAAAGAAGAGTCTTGCAAGCAAACGTAAGGAGGTTCACACGCAATGAAGGGTGTTAGCTCAACTGTGTGCGGTTTAGCTAACCCAGAAGGATGCACACGGGGGTCTAATCCTTGTGATTGACCAAACGTATGGGACCCTTGTCGCTTGACCCAGGTACTGGAGTCAGCTTCCTGCACAATGTTAGGAGTCTATTTATAGACTTTAGGACCAGTAACCAACTTCGTGCACAATGCTCGGGGTATAGCACATGGCATTGGTCCGGATGTAAATGAAAGATAATGATGAATGAACGAATGACGTACCATAATGAATGATGATGAAAGATGATAATAAATATTATCTGTATGTACGTATGATGTATGATCGTGAATGAAAGTAAAGAAAGGTTTTCTAAACGAAAGTAAAGTATTTCTATTATAAAACTAGAACTCACTCAGCAACGCTGACTTTTATGCATTTTCAGTTGGCAGGTAACGGTTGCTGAGGATGGCACGGGGTGGAGCAACTTGACCAAGATTTTTGACTGGCATCCATTTTGTGTAACAATGATGCTTTTGTGTAGAAATGAAACCAGATAATGATTTGTAATGTACTAATGTTGTAAACAATAATTACTAATATATGAAATGGTTTCGTTAAATTATTCCGTTGCAGTGTTTTTAATATATTTTGATGTGATTTTGAAACATTATGTGCGATGATTGTCCAACTATGAGTGTTCCGGGAACGGGGCCTTACAAGTTGGTATCAGAGCCAAAGTTTAAGATAAATGGGTAAATATTTTCCAAATAAACCTAAACTTAAACTGAGAATGGGACAAATGGAAGGATGCCAGCCCAAGTAGCTACGTGCCCTCAGGTATTTTCTTAAATGATAACCGGTATTATGTGCGCATGCTATCTGATTTATGTGCTTTTAGTAGATTTGAATACTGATGTAGTCAGGATAGGGAATGCTTGGGGTATGAAGAGTAAAGTAAGTGGCTAATCACAACTGGCCACTGTAATTAGGGACTTACTATACTAGACATAAACTGAGCTATTACCTTGAATGACCGTGTTGGTGTTTAAATCTTATAGTGTGTTTAGAGGATGGCTGGTGGTAGATCTTCAAAAGCTTCAAGAGGAGGAGGTCATGGTGGACGTGGTGCTGGACCGCGTGCCACAAGAGGTGGTGCTAAGGCTGCGGAGAGGGCACCAGAAGAGCCCTAGACCCATCACCAGGAAGGTGGTGATGAGAGTGCTAATTTAAGGGCCTCGATGAAAGAGACTGTTGTTGAGGAGGTTCATCAGGTCATGCTGACGATCCTGCCGTCTGTGGTGGTCGAAGTGATTAGAGCTGTAAGGGAGGACGAGAAGAAGAAGAAAGAGAAGACCGCGGGAGAAGCGGGGCAGCGGGAGACTGAGACGGTTGTCCCAAGTGATGAGGAGGAGGAAGAAGCGGTGCTAGGGACAGCTCGGGGCTGTACTTATGGGGCATTCCAGAGGTGTAAGCCCCTGACTTTTGATGGCAATGGCAACGCTGTTGCTGCCCATCGATGGGTGAGAGAGATGGAGGCTGTGCTTGATATCAGCGAGTGCAGGGAGGACCAGAAGGTGAAGTTTGCTACCCACTCATTTGTGGACTCGGCTTTGTGCTGGTGGGACAATATTGTCCAGGCCGAGGGTAGTAGGGTAATTGGAAGAATGAATTGGGATGAACTGAAGAAGCTGGTGATTAAGGAGTTCTGTCCTCACAGGGAACTTATAAAATTGAAAGAGAGTTCCTGCAGCTGGAGGCGGGAACCATGACGCATCAGCAGTATACCACCAAGTTTAATGAGATGGCACGACTGGTGCCAGATCAGGTGACACCTATGTCACGAAAGATAAAGAGGTATATCCAAGGTTTGCCGGCGGATATTCGCAGGCACATGATCGCCGCTCGGCGGTCTGTGGTTGATCTGGCAGGAAGCCGATATGACAAGCGGGAGACAGTAGAGGCTGAAGTGAGCAAGAAAGGTGGCGGTGGTGACCGGAACTGGAATGGAAAGCGGTTTGGACGTGGTGGTGTCGCTCCAAATAACAAGGTTGCAAGGGTGGATGACCGGCGAGTGACCGCCTCTGGTGCGGGGACAAAGAGGTGTGGTAAATGCGGAAGGGAACATACTGGAGAGTGCAGATGGGGATCGAACGTCTGCTTCAAGTGTGGAAATCCCGGTCACATAGCAAAGAATTGTGGGGTGATGAGGTGTTTTAACTGTGGCGGAGAGGGTCACCTGAGCAGGGACTGCAAGAAGCCGAGGACGGAGAGTTCTGGAGTAAGGAAGACGACTGGAACTGAAGGGCAAAAGGCGAGCGCCAGAGCTTTTATGATGACCCGGGAGGAGGCCAACTCTTGCTTCTGTGTTATTTGATTCTGGTGCTAGTAGTAGTTTTATTTCTGCTGCTTTTTGTGCTAATTTGCCCGTTAGAAGTAGAAGTATTGATGAGCCCTTCGATATAGAAACTGCCACAGGTAAGTCTACCAGGATTTCTAATATAATAGAAGGCTGTGACATAGAGCTAGAAGGTCATAAGTTTCCTGCTAGACTGTTTGTGATGACCTTAGGCGGGTTTGATGTAGTCCTAGGGATGGACTGGTTAGCTGCCAATGAAGCAAATATCGTGTGTCGCAAGAAGATGATCCGACTGACAGCGCCTGACGGGAGTTCGGTGACGGTCTACGGTGATCGAGATACTACGGTTCCGAAGGTAATTTCGATGGCGGTGGCGGGGAAATATGTATGAGACGTGGATGTAGTGCCTACTAGGCTTATGTGAAGGATGTGGACACGTCAACACCACAATTGTCCGATGTACCAGTTGTGTGTGATTTTCCCGTTGTGTTTCCAGAAGATTTACCAGGAGTGCCACCGGACCGTGAGATCGAGTTCCAGATTGATTTGATACCCGGTGCTCAGCCTGTCGCTAAGGCACCGTATCGATTCGCTCTAATAGTGATGAAGGAACTGATGGTTCAATTGCAAGAACTGTTGGATAAAGGGTTTACTCGACCGAGTATCTCACCCTGGGGTGCTCCGGTCTTGTTTGTAAAGAAGAAGGACGGTACCATGAGGATGTCCATCGACTACCGTGAGTTGAACAAGTTGACGGTGAAGAACCGATATCCTTTACCTAGAATCGACGACTTGTTTGATCAGCTGCAATGTGCCAGTTGGTTTTCGAGAATCGATCTTCGATCGGGTTATCATTAGCTGAAGGTGAAGGAGCAGGATATTCCTAAAACAGCTTTTCTCACGCGTTATGGACACTATGAGTTCCTCGTTATGTCTTTTGGTTTAACCAACGCGCCAGCTGCTTTTATGGATTTGATCAATCGAGTGTGCCGGCCGATGTTGGATAAATCGGTGATTGTGTTTATTGACGATATCCTGATTTATTCGAGGAGCGAGGAAGAGTATGCCGGTCACATTCGGGAAGTATTGGAGACGCTTAGAAAAGAGAAGTTATACGCCAAGTTCTCCAAGTGCATGTTCTGGTTGTGCGAAGTTCAGTTTTTGGGTCATGTGGTAAATTCTAGAGGAATCATGGTTGACCCAGCAAAGGTAGAAGCTGTGATGCAATGGAAGTCTCCAAAAACACCATCTGAGATCCGTAGTTTCCTGGGATTGGCTGGATATTACAGACGATTCATCCAAGACTTCTCCAAGATAGCTTCTCCGTTGACCAAGTTGACCCGTAAGGACGTGAAATTTGTATGGGGTCAAGAGCAAGAAAAGGCTTTTGAGGAGTTGAAAGCGAGGTTGACGCAAGCTCCAGTCTTGTCGTTACCCGAAGGAAGCGGAGATTTGGTGGTTTATTCAGATGCTTCTTATCTGGGGTTGGGTTGCGTGTTGATGCAGCGAGGGAAGGTTACAACCTATGCATCCCGACAGCTGAAAGTTCATGAGGTTAGTTACCCTACTCATGACTTGGAATTGGCGGCTGTGGTTTTTGCATTGAAGATTTGGAGGCACTATTTATATGGGACGAAGTGCACTATCTTCACCGACCATAAGAGTTTGAAATACTTCTTTGAGGAGAAAGATCTGAATATGAGGCAAAGGCGATGGTTGGAGCTCATTAAGGATTATGATTGTGAGATCCATTACCATCCGGGCAAAGCCAACGTAGTGGCGGATGCCCTTAGCCGAAAGGAGAGGCCTGAACTGATCGGGGTGTCAAGGAGTTTTAAGACGAGGCGTTGAATGAAGATCGCCTTAACTCCGAAAGGATGAGAGGTCTAGTCACGGAATTGGATGAAAACACTCTCGGTGTTAGAACCCGATTTGGGAGAATGTGGATTCCTCGTTATGGAGATTTACGTGGGAAGATCATGGACGAGGCTCATAAGACTCGATACTCCATTCATCCCGGTGCTACAAAGATGTATCATGATATGAAGAAAGATTATTGGTGGCTCGGTATGAAGCGCGACGTGACGGAGTATGTGAGTAAGTGTCTTACTTGCTTGCAGGTGAAGGCGGAGCATCAGAAACCATATGGAAAGATCCAACCTTTAGATATACCCTAGTGGAAGTGGGAGCATATCACCATGGATTTTATTACGAAGCTGCCGCGAACGGCAAGGGGGTACGATGCCATATGGGTGGTAGTCGACCGTTTGACAAAAGAGTGCTCACTTTTTACCGATCCGTGAAACGTATTCATCCGAGAGGTTAGCGGATCTGTTCATCAAGGAGATTGTGACTCGTCATGGTGTGCCGGTGTCTATTGTGTCTGACCGTGACACTCGGTTTACATCCAAGTTCTGGAAGAGATTCCATGATGCGATGGGGACGAGGTTACATATCAGTATGGCTTATCATCCTCAAATGGATGGTCAATCAGAAAGAACTTTTCAGACACTTGAGGATATGCTTCGGGCATGCGTCATTGACTTTGGAGGAAGTTGGGATGAGCACTTACCGTTGGGTGTGTACCCGTATGTATGTGTATGTGCCGTGTTGGGAGGGTGTATGTTCGGGATGATTTATGATTATGTGCATGTTTTATGCTTGTTTGATGCTTAGTATGCTAGAAACTAGGCTAGAACAGGTTAGATTGATGATTTTGAGGTCTGAAAATGATGGTAGTTAGAAAAGTAGTTGGCCATGCGCCTAGAAAGTTGTCCAGGCGCCTAAGTGTTGGCCATGCGCCCAAATAGTGCCCATGCGCCTGAGTCGCCCATGCGCCTGAGTCGCCATGCGCCCGCAGAGTGCTCGTGCGCCTGCATAGTGCTCATGCGCCTAAGACTTAGAAAATTTTCTGAAATTTTCGGGGAAAGAAGGACTTTTAGGCTATGACTTGGGATGTTTCCGGGGTTGATATGTGATGATTATATGATGCTTTTATGCATGTTTGTGGCCTGTTTTCTTTATGTTCCCTATTATGTATTTTCCGTGGCTTTACGTGGTGTGATTATGTTAATGAACGTAAAGTGTATATATATATATAATGAAAGCAGAAGTTAATGTTAATGAAAAGTGGAACGTAAAGAATGAAAGAAGAGTCCTGCAAGCAAACGTAAGGAGGTTCACACCCAATGAAGGGTGTTAGCTCAATTGTGTGTGATTTAGCTAACCGAGAAGGATGCACACGGGGTCTAATCCTTGTGATTGACCAAACGTATGGGACCCTTTCGCTTGCCCCAGGTACTGGAGTCAGCTTCGTGCACAATGCTAGGAGTCTATTTATAGACTTCAGGCCAGTAACCAGCTTCGTGCATAATGTTCGGGATATAGCACATGGCATTGGTCCGGATGAAAGTAAAAGATAATGATGAATGAACGAATGACGTACGATAATGAATGATGATGAAAGATAATAATAAATATTATCTGTATGTACGTATGATGTATGATCGCGAATGAAAGTAAAGAAAGGTTTTCTAAACGAAAGTAAAGTTTTTCTATTATAAAACTAGAACTCACTCAGCAACGCTGACTTTTATGCATTTTCAGTTGGCAGGTAACGGTTGCTGAGGATGGCACGGGGTGGAGCTACTTGACCAAGATTTTTAACTGGCATCCATTTTGTGTAACAATGATGCTTTTCTGTAGAAATGAAACCAGACAATGATTTGTAATGTACTAATATTGTAAACAGCAATTACTAATATATGAAATGGTTTCGTTAAATTATTCCTCTGTAGTGTTTTTAATAAATTTTGATGTGATTTTGAAACATTATGTGCGATAATTGTCCAACTGTGAGAGTTTCGGGAACGGGGCCGTACAGTGCACACAAACAACAACGCATAATCTTCCCCTACTATCCTAAATGCAATCAACAACCTATGGTGGTATTGATCCTTTTAGAATAATGCTTAAGAATCTACCTAAATCTTAATTCGCTAAAACCAAGGGCTCTGATACCAACCTCTCACACCCCAACCTATGGGCGGGACCAGTTGTATCGCATCGCAACTATACACAACGAAAGTCTTAACATCCAACACAAAAGTAGACAAAATTGAAACCTCTAATTGTGGTCGTCCGTTATCGTCACCCTCAGAACCCATAGCAGTCCGCTATGGTCTCATATTTTCAATACTTTAGAAAATTTTCATTTTGAATAATTTCATTTGCATATCTAACCCGTTCATGTGTGTGATAACCCGTCCATTGGGCCAAAGGTCACAAATTAGATGCCAATAATGTGTTTTTATATGGAAACTTACTTGAAGATGTATATTTTTGTGCTTGCCTGAAGATTACTTTTCTATAGAAGAGTCCGAAAGTGTGTACGTTAACTAAATCTTTATATGGTATTAAACAAAGCCCTCAAATGTGAAATGAAAACTCGTGTGTTGGTAGGTTTTGATTTTAAGCAAAGTAAGTGAGATTATTCAATGTTTGTTGAAACCATTGGTTCTGATATTGTTGTGTTGTTTGTTTATGTGGATAACATTGTGGTAATGGTAGTCATTCCAAGGAAATTAAAAAAAACAAATCTATTATTAAAAATAAATTTTTGATAAAATATATTGGTAATTTAAAGTACTTTATTGGAAAAGAGGTAGTTGGGTAAAAAAAAAGGTATATGTCTGACATAAGGGAAGCATCGTTTAAACTACTTGCTGAGTTTGGATTAATTAGTTGTAAACTAGTTAACACACTTAAATTCAACATCACATTATTTCTGTTGCATGTGACAAAAATATATGTTTTAAAGAACATTACTTATAACCATACAATAATAAGGAAACTGATTTATTTGTCACATGCTAATCCAAATATCTCTTATTTTGAGTGAATACATGTATTTACCTACTATTATGTATTTAAATTTTCTTTTAAGAGGGTTAAGATATTTAAAGAGGCTCTCGTAAGGGAATTATGTTTACTTATTCTAATTCTTTTGTGTTAGCTGCATATGTAGACTCTAACTAGGTCAAATGCTTAAGTACTAGAAAGTTTGTTACTAGTTTATGTGTTTTCCAGAAAAAAAAAATTGATTTCGTGGAAAAGTAAAAAACAAAGTACTTTGTCTAGATCTTTTGCTAAAGTAGAGTTTAGGTCAATGTTTGCGTCAACTTATGAAATGTTATGGTTGTTGACTGTTTAAAGAGAATTAAAAGTGATTGCACTACCTATCAAACTTTTTTTTGTAATAGTAACATTGTTTTATCAATGACAACAAATTCTGTTTTTCACGGTCGTACGAAATATTATGAAATTGAGCTTTTTTTTAAGGGGAATCACAAGTTATGAAAATAGTTTCCACTGAAACTAACAAACAACTTACAGATATATCCACAAAATGATTGTTTGTTAGTTAACATGAGATTTTAAACGGTTTGTAAAATAATTTTGACAAGCTTAGTGCTGGAATTTAGGGGGGTGTTGAAAATATTGTAGGTATGGTTCATTCCTCCCTTTTATTCTTGCTTAACAAGTCATTGGTGACATTATGTGTTATAATAGTGTTTGCCTGTGTCTAGGTTGATTTGCTTGGAGCTTTGTTGATTGGGCTTAAAGCGTTGCTGGGTGTGTTTTTTACCCGAACTCGAACCAAATCAAACAAAGCCCGATTGAGGACTAACTCGAGCAACCTAACCCGAATATTACACTAAACTGAACTCGATTTTTATAAATGGTTTGTAATTAGGTTTCATTGATTAGAATCAAGTCATCCGAATTAACCCAAATTTATATATATATATATATATATATATATATATATATATATAGATATATATATCTATATATATGTTTGTTTATATATATATATATCTATATATATATGTTTGTATATCTATATATATATATCTATATATATATATGTGTGTGTGTGTATATATATATATATGTATATATATATATGTATATGGGAAGGGTTTCTGAGAAAACCAATAATTATGTGAAACCAAAGAAAACCACCGAAACCAATAACATGGTTCATAACTTTTTTGTTATTTTAATTGTTAAAATGTTATTTTAGTGTTTGGTACATATATGATGAGCATACATACGAGAATGAAGAGTATTACGTATACGTAATATTATGTCAAATTAAAAATTATTACGTATACGTAACCTATGTGTGACGTATATGGAAAACCATGCTACGGTTTTCATTTGATCGATATCTTTACTTATATATACTCACACATTATATAAAGGGTCGTGATAAAAAAATTTATAAATTTTGTGATAGGTTTAATTGGTTTTCTCTGGTTTTCTCTAGTTTTCCGATAACATTATGGTTTTTTGAGGATCCCTACTCATATATATATACTACATCCTATAGCTAGCCTACAGCCAGCCATACTTTGAAGGTCAGCTGGATACATTGATCTAGACAATAAAATCAATGTAAAGTCAAAAAGGCAGATTGCTTTTTTGACATATGACCATGACATGCCATAGCTCACATCGTAATGTATTACAAAAAGGATAAAAAGCAGAAAGTTACATACACAACACCATAATCTACAGTTTACTAAAGCATGAACCTCTTCGCCAACTTATGCAAGTTGGTGAGTCTTCAGAGTGGCAACAGAAATTTGGTCAGCTTTCTGAAAAAGTAGATCAGAGAAAGCATGTCTTCTCTGTTCTTGGAAGAAATCAGTCTTCTGTCTTGTTGGCTTCGAAAGATTTTGTCTTCTAAGCTTCGGAAGACTTCATCTTTGGCTTCGAAAAATTTTGGTCTTTGCTTCGGAAGATTTTACACTTAGAATATTTCTGATGAGAGGAGTGTAAAACTTTCGAAGTAACTTCTACAATGCATATGCATGCAAGTAGGAAGCTTTTTGGCTACTTTAGTTGCATCAGCCTTTCATGTATTTCTTACAAAATCCCATGACCCGGTGTTATAACCCGTATTTATTTTTTAGGAAACCATAATTCAGATTCACTTAGCCTTAGCCTTAGGGTTTTTTTCTTCGCTGAAGCCCTAATTCAAAGCTCATTCCGCCTCATACTTACCTTGTGCTTCTACTGAGATAGTGAAGGACGGATCTGAGAAGAGTAACAAAGATCATCCTAAGAAGGGTCACTATTCTCCACAGGAGAGAAAAACAGTTGGAATGTCTAAGTCCAAAAGAAAAATATTGATCAGAAAAGCGAAGAGAAATTCCAAGAGAGCTCAAGAGATCAAGGCCACTTTCAACTCTAAGCAGAAACAAGTGCTCATCTCTGCGGGATTTGAAATGGTGAAGACTGAAGACTCAAGTATGAATCCTAGTACCAGGGATTCTAGTTCTTGTCAAACTCATTACAACAACAAGAAGAAGGCTGATCAGCTATGTACCACTGCTACACAATGTAAACCATCCAAATCCAACAGCAAGTCACACCCTAAAATGCTTACTACTTCATCCGTGAAGATGAAGATGAAAATGGAAAGTAATCAAGATCAGTTTTGCTCCCAAAAGAAGACTCTAAGAAGAAAGCAAATGGATTGTATCATGTGTGGTAGTACTTCTCATCTAGCTAAGGATTGCATTTACAATCCTAAAAGCACTGTCCATATGATCAAGAAGAAACTTCTGAGAAGATTAAGAAGAAGCCAGCTTCTGAAGGAAAATCTCTTCCTTTTGGAAGCTCCAAAATGGAAAAGAAGACAAGTGAAAACTTACCTTCGGAAGAAAAGTTGGTCTCGGAAAAAAGAAATGCTTCCGAAGCACTGAAGCCTCCTGCAGTGATAGCAAGATCTATTGAAGGTCCAGTCTCCAAAACTTCCGAAGTTGCTAAAACTTTTGAAGTGTTGAAGGTCAAGTCTAAGCTTCCAAAGGTAGTCTGGAAGACAAAAAAAGACCCTATGACTAAAAGTTCTTCATCAACAACAACTAACGGTCCATAAACTTTAAACATAGGATCTATTACTGTTGCATTGTCTTCAACTAATATTGATAAGCCTAAGACCAGCAAGGCTTGGGTTTCCAAATGTAACTAACTATCTCTTTTGTGCAGGAACAACTAAAGAACAACAGGAATGTATGGATCATTGATAGTGGTTGTTCCAGGCACATGACAGGCAATGGCTCTTTACTCCAAAATTTTGAGAAAATTGATGGAGGGCCAGTTGCTTTTGGAGGAGATGCAGGAGGTTACATTACTGGAAGGGCAAGGTCACAAATGGTAAGATCAACATTAAGAAGGTAAATTTTGTCAAAGAGTTTGGATATAATTTACTGAGTGTATCCTAATTTTGTGATCAAAGACATAACATGCTCTTTACTAAGCATGAGTGCATTATTCTCAAGCTCAGGGTGGTTATTCCTCAAGAGCATATATTGCTTAGAGCCCCTATGAGAGGGAACATGTACAAGATGGACTTCCAGGAAACATCTGCTTCAGGAGAAGTGTCTTGCTTTCTATCTAAAGCAAATAGTGATGAGTCTTTCCTCTAGCATAAACGAATGTGCCATGTAAAATTTAAAAACATGAATAAATTAATTAAGAATGATTTGGTAACTGGAATGCAAAAGAAAGAGTTTACAAGTGATGACCATTGTATTGCATGCCTGAAAAGGAAGCAGCACAAGGTATCTCACAAGCCAAAGGAAAAAAACTCTATCAATACTCCCCTACACTTGTTACATATGGATCTTTTTGGCCCCACCAGTGTAACAAGTCTAGGAAGGACCTCATGCTGTTTGGTGATCAATTATGATTTTACAAGATTCACCTGGGTCTTTTTCTTTAGAACTAACGAGGAGACTCCTGAAATCTTGAAGAATTTTATTCTTAGAATTGAGAATTAATTTGATCACAAGGTCAAGACCATAAGATGTGCTCAAGGAACTGAATTTAAAAAACAAATCCTTGATACATTTTGTGATGAAAAGGGCATTATAAGACAATATAGTGCTCCCATGACTCCTCAGCAAAATGGTGTTGCTAAGAGGAGAAAGAGGACACTAATTGAAGCTGCAAGAACCATGTCGTCTGACTCTAAACTGCCCATTACCTTCTGGGCAGAATTAGTGAACACTGCTTGCTATGTGCAGAATAGAGTTTTGGTGGTTAAGACTCATGGTAAGACTCCTTATGAACTATGGCACAAAAGGAGACCCTTTATTGGTTTCCTCAGATCATTTGGATGCCCTTGCATAATCTTGAATACCAAAGATCCGATAGCCAAATTTGCCGAGAAATCAGATGATGGATAATTTATTGGATACTTTTCTCAATCCAAGGCTTATAGAGTATACAATCTCAGAACTAGAGTAGTTGAGGAGTCAGCCAATATGACCTTCAATGAACACATTCCTTATGTGAGAGGTTCTGGTCCAGACTGGCTATTTGATCTTGATTTAGTTACCAATTATTTTAACAAGTCTTGTGAGAATGTTTCAGGATCCACAGGTATTTTATCATCAGAAGATCCTAATCCAAGATTTGAGCTGAAAAGACCTTCAAATCAAATTAATTCAACTCCAGTGGTAACAAATTCTGCAGATGGAGTTCCTATCAGTACAACCATGACAAATCCAGCTGATACATCTGAGGTGCCTTCAAATTCAATCTCAGAGGCACAAAACTCAAAGGAAGGCGCTTCAAATCTAGAAAGAAGTGGTAGTGGTGATAATGATCAAGAATTTCTTGATGCTGACAATCACTCCATGGAAGAAATCATCAATGATGTCATACACTCATTGGATCAAGCTTTTCTTGATAAGTGTGCTGATGTGGTGGGAGAATCTTCGCTGCCCGACCAAAATTTTTCAAATTTAGATCTCTCAAATCAACTTGCTATGATCCCTCAACTTAGGATCCACAAGTCATACCCCACCACAAACATCATTAGAGATGTTGACAAGGGGGTAATGACAAGAGGACAAACCCATGACCAAAATGTTTGTCTCTACTCTTGTTTCCTATCCCAAGTAGAACCAAAGAAAGTTGAAGAGGCTTTAAAGGATGGAAGTTGGTTGAAGCTATGCAGGAGGAGCTGCTTTAATTCAGGAGGCAAAATGATTGGAACTTATGTCCTATTCCTTCAAGGAAGACAACCATAGGAACCAAGTGGATGTTTAGAAACAAGAAGGATGATAGAGGTCTTGTCATCAAAAACAAGACAAGACTAGTTGTTCAAGGGTACACTCAAGAGGAAGGAATTGATTACACTGATGTTTTTGTTCAGACTCGAAGCTGTTAGGATATTCCTAGCTTTTGTTGCATCCAAGAACTTCAAGGTCTACCAACTTGATGTCAAGTGTGCTTTCTTATATGGGGTGATTGATTGAGAGGTGTATGTCAAACAACCACCTGGCTTTATAGATCCAGATCATCCTGATTATGTCTGCAAGTTGATAAAGCACTTTATGGGATACACCAAGCTCCAAGGAAGTGGTATGAGACTCTATCTTAGTACCTTTGTCTGTATGGTTACAGAAAGGGTAATATAGATGGAACTCTTTTCATCAAAGGAACAGGAAATGACTTAATGCTGGTTCAAGTTTATATAGATGACATCATCTTTGGGTCAACTAATCTAAAGCTCTGCAAAGACTTTGAGAAGCTGATAAAAAATAGATTTGAAATGAGTGCCATGGGAGAACTCAATTTCTTTGTAGGAATTAAAGTGAAGCAGGTTGACAATGGTATCTTCATATGTCAGTCAAAGTATGTCCAAGACATACTTACAAGATTCAGCATAACTAATTATATGGTTGCAAAGACACCCATAGCAAGAAACCACTCCCTTGGATCTGACCTTAAGGGGGAGTGTGTGGATGAACATCTTTACAGGGCTATGATTGGGTCTCTTATGTACCTCACAGCGAGCAAGCCTGATATCATGTTTGCCACATGTATTTGTGCCAGATATCAAGCCAACCCCAGGATGTCACACCTGGTTGCAGTCAAGAGAATTTTAAGATATCTCAAAGGTGCTTCATCACTAGGCCTTTGGTATTCAAAGAATTCTGACTTCAATCTGTATGCCTATACAAATAGTGACTATGGTGGCTGCAAAATGATTGCAAAATCTACATCAGTGGGATGTCAATTTCTTGGTGGAAGGATAGTCTCATGGCAATGCAAGAAACAATCCTGTGTATTTGCATCAACTTCTGAAGCTGAATACATTGCTGCTGCTAGTTGCTGTGCTCAAGTGCTTTGGATTCAGAATCAGATGCTAGACTATGGATTCAACTTCAAAGATACGCCCATCCATATATACAATAATAGTGCTATCTTTATTACAGAGAATCTTGTGCAGCACTCAAGGACAAAACACATCAACATCAGGTATCATTTAATTAGAGATAATTTTGAAAAGGGCTTAATCAAACTAGTCAAAGTTAACACGAATGAACAATATGCTGATTTGCTCACCAAAGCTTTTGATTAACAGAGATTTAAGTATCTCATATCAGTTATTGGGATGATTAACTTTAAGTAGCTTTTCTTAAACTAAAACTAAATATTATTTCTAAAATTTGTGTGTCCTAAGTTGTCTATTTTCACCTTCATAAGCCCCTGATTATCTTGGAAGAAGAATCTTTCAAATTATATTTCTTAGATTTTTGAAAACTTTGAACATATTTCTTTTCGGAAGATATCAAATTACCTTCGAAAGAACATTATGTCCTTAACACCAAATAACTACTTATGAAAATTTACCTTCGGAAGAAATTCTATAATATCTTCCGAAGCTTAATTTATTCATAAGTACTTATATGTTCTTGAAGAACAATTTTCTTCCGAAAGTAATTATGTCTCGGAAGATTTGTTATCTTAAAGAACAAAATATTTCAAAGTCTTAATCTCTTCCGAAATCAAAGCATGTCTAAGAAGTGAAAATTCTCTAAGTATTTTCCTTCCGAAGCAAAATTTTCAAAGCTCTCAGAAATATCTTCCGAAGCCAAATTGGCTTCGAAAGCTTTTTTTCAAAACTTTCGAAGTTCGGAAGATTTTCGACTTCCAAGAAAACTACCTTTTTGGGTACTTTTTCAGAGGTGGGACCAACATCCGGATTTCAAAATTTATCCTCTAGCATTAACTTTGTCTCAAATCCATTTCATATATATATACAACGGTTTCCCCCTCTCTTTCACTTTTCTTTTCATCTACAAATTCTCTCTAACCTTAATTTATCCACAAACCACCTTTGCTCTTATCTTACTTCACGACAAAGCTCTCTCAAATGGCCAACCTAAATCACAAAAACCAACGAAATTTCTCCATGCACCTTCACAGGCAACACAATCAGGTTGCTCTGTTGAACTCTAAGAAAGATCCTGGCTTCTCAAAGGTTTGCTGTTTTCTTTCTGTGTCTAACTACTTCACCTCCCTCACCATTGATCCTCCTCTCTATGAGGATCAACTATTGGACTTCTGGAGGACCTGCCAAAAGGTCACCATGGATGGGGAGAAGGCACTGTCTGCCATAGTGTAGGGGAGGACAATCTTCATCACTCTAGCCATCATAAACTCTCATCATGAACTGGATGATGCAGAAGGTGACTTGTCCTTTCTCTCAGTGGAAGTACCTCCTCCATGTTATCATACACAGCTTATCCAACAAGCATGGAGGATGCGACCAGATTCCTGAAGACCTCTCCTTCATAGTTCATGGACTGGTTCAGGGGGTCAAGTTCAGGTATTCACAGTTTGTATACCTAAATCTGCTTGCTAACTTGGACTCCCTAGAATATTACATGTTTCCTAGATATGTCCAGCACATTCTCAACTGTTAATTTGGCTCACAGTTGAAGGGGCAGGTAAGATTCTTAAACTAGGACAGATGAAGCCCGACATCTTCCAAATCATAAGAAAACCAACTGTGGGATTATCTGGGGTAGAAATAGCCCTTATCCCCAAAATGTTAGAGCTCATTGCTCAAGGTGACAACCTAGCAGCACCAGCTAGTGTTGAACCCACACCTGCTATCTCTCAACAACCCTCTCAACCTAAAATAACCCTCACCTACTCAAGAAAATACAAACGAACCCCTGCTCAAGCTATTCAGTTTGTTTAGGCCCCTATATCACTACCCATGCTAGAGGAAGTAGACACTAGAGCTTCCACTTCCCTTAAGGAGCAAACCATTCCATGTCTCACATGATTAGTGCTGAGGTTCCTCATGCTCAGCCTGATGAGCTCATTACCCAAATAGCCTTAAGCCTTCACTCAGAGTCTCAAAACTCTAGTGAACAACAATTAGGGGACAGTTACCATCCCCAGCCTCTTGATCTAAACCAGCCAATCCCTAACCTTGAATTCTATGATGATGAGTACATGGGATTCAATGAATACCATGAGTCTCTCTTCTCCACACTTGCTCAAGGAGAGATGAGTGCTCCTGCCACTCCCATGTCCAGCTACCCATTTTGAGGTGGATCTTCCTCAACAAGTTCAGGAGGTCCATATGGAAGAGGCTCTCACTATTGCTAGTGATTACATCCTTAAGACCTCAACCATGGCAACTCAGCCACATTGACACTTCACCTGAATCTGTTAGTGAGCAGAGGAAATCCAGCAGCCAAGAACACTATGCTGGTGATGAGGAAGAAGACTTTAGTCCAATTCTCTCATCCCCCCATGATTCTTCTTCTGAAGATGAGGGGAGTCTGAAACTAAAGGTGGAAAAACTTCTACAAACCTACACCAATTTAGTCTCCAAGGTCAGTGACTTGGAATCTCAAGTGACTACCTTACAAAAGAAAGTGAATGACCAGCAGGAACTTGAGATCACCGATCTCAAAGGCAAGTTAGCTGAGAGACCAACTAGACAAACTCAACCAAGTCCACAAGAACCTGTGGAAGTGGTGGACTTAACCTCTAGCTCACCTATACAAGTGGGTGGTGCTACCAAAAAAGGGGAGAAAGTCCATGCAACCACAGAACCTGGGAGTTCTGTCCTATGTATGGATAATGAGGACTCACCACCCTCACTTGCAGTAGTCTAGACTCAACAACTTCCTTAGGCTCACACTGCTATGGAGGGCATAATTCAACAGCTATTTAAGGAAGGAATTCTAATGGCCATCTCTGCCCCATCCTACCCTACCGAAAATCCAATAGTGGGATGGTGGTATGACAGTTCAAGAATGGCATTGGTGCTCTCAAGATCTCAGGGGCAGCAGGAGCAGTTCAACTTTCAGACCCTGAGATTACATGAGAGTATTAACTTAGTTGATTTGCCACTTGCAACCCAAGCCAAAACAGACAGGCTGGCAGATTAGCTGAGGCAATCCAAGATTAGATGCTGCAGGAATTCAGACAAAGAGCACAACTATATAGACAGAGGCTAGCAGGAAAAATTGTTGGCCAACTGGATATTGAGACAGACCCTAAGATTAGCTTCGAAGGGGAAACCTCAGTTGAAGGCCTAGTAGTAAAACTTGTGAACGTTGAGACAGGCTCAACCTTAGCACCTAGTATCCTCAGTGAAACACCTGCAGCTGAAGGTGTATCACAACCTCTCTCTAGCCAGAGCTTAAGCTCAGCACAATCATTAAAAGGCCAAAGCTCTCTCCACCTTGATTCATACAGGCCAACAATTGACAAAGGGAAAAGAAAAATGACTCCTGAGGAAATTAAGGAGGAGAAGAGAGAGAGAAAGAGGAAGGCCAAGAGAGAGAAATCTGGAGAGATCCCAAGCTTTATGCAAGCTACAATCAGGGCTGCTCACAGGCCTAATACTCAGGATGATGAGTCAAGAGCAGCCAGATTGAACTATATGGGATTAAGAAATTACAATATAGATGAAATCATCTCTCTCCCTTTGGCAGAATTAAATGAACTGACACATAAAGAGTTGTACAAAGAGAGGAAGGAGGCTGAGGCTGCAGAACTGCTCCTCAATATCAAGGAAGAAAGAAAAAGAAAGAAACTTCATAAAGCCCCTATCCTCTCTCTGATTCAAAAAAGCCCTGAGAAGGAGTCTATGGCTGTACAACAAGAACAAACTCAGATATGCAGAGAACAAGAAAGACAAAAGATGATAGCCTATCCGAGTGCCACAGGTCTTTATCAGGAAGCAACTCTCAACCCTTTCTCATATGAGTACATTGAGTTTGAGTACCTCAAACAGCTGGATAAAGAAGCTCAAACCCAAAGAAAAGCTGTTAAGAGGAAGATGAGAGAAGAGGCTGCTAAAACAAGAGCCACCATCAGAACACAAGAAAATAAGTCAGCTGACAGACTAAAGATGGTGAGCTTCTTGAAGCTGTATGGGTTTTTTGGAAGGAGACTTGGTCCTATGTTTCTATCCGTAATGGAAGAGCATATCAGAAGGATCAAGTAGAAGATAAGGGAAGGTCAGCTGGTTGACTTGTATTCTCTACCAAGTCAAGCTGTACCTAAAGTTGAGGTGAAGGTTGAACCCCAAGAGACAACACAACCTGATCCTGAAGCTACATCCAAGCCAACTTCATCTTTTGACCCACAGCAGGGTTCTCAACCCCTTGATTCTGAACAAATGGGGGGGAAAGGGCCCAACTTGGGAGAATAAAGAAAGCTCAACTAGTGCTGCAGGCCACTCTCCTTAGTTAAATATAGAAAGAGGAAAAGAATGGCCATCAGAAGAGACAAGAAGAAAAAAATAAGTCCAAGGCATCCACCTCAGCACCTCAGGATGAATCAAAACATCCTGAGAAAGTGCAACAAGAGGCTGCTCAATCAACTCCAATCCAAGTGGAGCATCTTGTATCAGGAAGACCCATACTATCCTGGTCATTTGCTGCAAATCCAGACAGATGGTATGTCATCAGAGATCAAGGTGGTCAAGATGTCTATCTCTGGCAGGACATGCTTGATCTACCACTGCATGATCTTTTTGATATGAGAAGATATTATAAGAGTCCGAAGGATCCTGATCAAATGATGAAGAAAGGAATGCTCCTGATCCTGATGAGGACTATCAACTATTGAAGAACTTCTTTGTTTTGGTAGCATCAGCCTAGGGGGAGTTTGAAAGGATTATAGAAAAGGCGGATGCACCCAAAACACTCAGAGTGCTTCCTACAGCATGCACATTGTGTATAGTGGAATTTACTTCGGAAGTTTTTACACTCTGCAAAGAAAATGTTTTAAGTGTAAAATCTTCCGAAGCCAAAGACCAAATCTTCTGAAGCCAAAGATGAAGTCTTCCAAAGGTTAGAAGACAAAGTCTTCTGAAGCCATCAAGACATAAGACAGATTTCTTCTGAGGACAGAGAAGACATGCTTTCTCTGATCTACTTTTTCAGAAAGCTAACCAACTTTCGGCTGCCACTCTGAAGACTCACCAACTTGCATAAGTTGGTGAAAAGGTCCATGTTTTAGGAAACTGTAGATTATGGTCTTGTGTCTGTAACTTTCCATTTTATGTACTTTTATCCTTTTTGTAATATATTAGGATGTGAGCTATGGCATGTCATAGTCACTAGTCAAAAGGCAATCTGCCTTTTGACTTTACATTGATCTTGTTGTCTAGATTAGTGTTTCTAGCTGGCCTTTAAAGTATGGCCGGCTGTAGGATATAGTATAAAGTATCTCAGGTCCTTGTATTTTATTTCTATGCTTTGTAACACTTGAAAAAGAACTTGAGAGCAATATACTTATTACTTGAAAACCATTCTCGGCTGTTGTTCTTAGTTCTATTGTTTGCTTGTGTTTCTTAGTATCATTCCCAAAGTTCCAGTTCCCTATTTGATTTGTTAAGTGTTCTAAGTCTCTCCTCATTGTGAGACTGATTGTATTGACCCCCTTCAACGGTCATGCATATATAAATATAATAATATATTATATTTAAACGTGCTCCGTTTTTAACGAAACTTGGGTCGACTCGTAAAGAAAAAAAGCTTGTCCTAACGGCATATTTGAAATTTTATAAGACGTTATATTTAAAAAGTTATAAGAGAAAAATGAATTAAGCAGCAGAATTAATTATAATGATATAATAATAACATTATTAAAAAATAATTAAGCTAGCAGGCAGGCACATACACTTTTGCATCCCACATAGCATGGATTCCTTTTTCACCTGCTTGCCAGCTTTCTTATCAATAAAGACCTTAAAGTTGAATTTAGATTATAAGTTTTCTTGGGAACGCTGTTGTATAAAGAGAATCCTGAGTAATCGATAGCCCATTGGGTATTGTTATTAGTCATTTCTAGGATTACTTAAACTGTATTTGGACCTTGAGATATCACCGGATCTTACTAGGAATTGATTATCAACTTTAAACAACTATTAAACACGTGAGTTATCATGTCTGTTTTCAAAACTATGATAATATAACCGTTCTATCTGTACCGGTAATAATTATAATGTTTTGCAAATATGCACGGGTCGGTAGGGGTATACTGGATCCTGATATATTTAATGGGGTGTGTCAAACTGGTTGAAAAGAGTATAGGGTTCCTCGTATGCATCAGGTACATGCTCATACTTATTGGACGGCCGGGAGGGTCTAACAAATCTCCTTGTTGGCAGGTGGTTGTGGTAAAACAAGGGAAGGCACTATGCCTATGGACATAAATATCACAACCCATATTGTATGCATGTCAAGGTTAATTTTGTAAACTGTATAGCATGAGCTCACCAGCATTAGCTGACCTCTTTTTGAATATATGTATCATAGGTTATTAGTGAGACTAGTCTAGAAACAATAAGGAGACACTTGAACCTGAGAAGTTTCTAGTTGTTTGATATCATAATTAAATATGTATTGTACTCGACATGTTGTAAGTTTTGAATGTTAACTCAGTTTGCTTTCGCTGCTAGTTGTATCGATTGTGGACGCCCGCCCGGGTAATAGTTGGGGTGTCATAGTTGGTATTAGAGCTAGAGGTTTTAGCGAATTAGGTACATTTTGTACCTAGGCTTTAACCAGCACGTCATAAGGACCAAGATGACTTACTCTAATACTAGTATTTGATTTAATCTGTTGATTTAAGAATACTTAAGTATGGAAAATAAAACCTTTAGGCCTGCTTGATATGATTCTTGATGGTGGGTATCAGTAAGACTTGATACGATAGGTTGCTAAGGATATTGTTATAATTCATAAAAGATAGTTTATATTTTGACTATGAAGATTGATTATTAAAAACATTTGATACTAGGTCAATGCAAACATGTGTAATCCCCTAAGATCTGAATAACGTGAGTGCATATCTGTACAAAGTGCCAACCTATTAAAAAAATATATTCTGGTATATAACAAGGTTATGTACTTAAGCTTTGAGTAAAATAAACATACTGTTGAGTATGAAATGGCCATGTATGTGACACATGGTGGCTAAATTAAGAGCATAAAAATGTGTATGACATGGCTAAACCATGATAGCTAAACTCATAGCACATGATACGGTATATAATATGGCCATATCCTTAAGCTAAAATGACCAAACTTGTAGGGTATGATATTGTGTATGACGCTATTTTGTAGTTAAAAAAATGAAAAAAAATGAAAATACAGTTTGATACTTCATAAAAAAAAATAACCTATATGCTAATTTATATAAAATATCACATAAACATTATGTCTAGAAACATAAATGATAGCTTTATTAACAACCAAAACAAAGTTTATTCCAAAAATTAAAACTCTAGCCCAGAATGTCAAGACCTAAGTAACTATAACAGTACAATTAGATAACCAGGTAAGTATTAAAAAAAAACCTAATGTAGAGAGAGTAGAAAACAAACATTAGAAAAAAAATCCCTCGTCATCTACAACTAAGATTGTAGACAAAGAAACTAGAAAATAGAAAAAATAAGTATAAGAATGTGCTAGTAAACTCTACATGATATGGAACCTTTCAAAATTTAATAACAACAAGGGATCTATACAGGCACATAAGTACTTAAGTCAACTGAAATCAGCCTTAGACATTTATGACCACACGAAACCAATAAGATCTTATTTGTTATATATTTATTTCAATGAAAAGCATTACATTTGTGCGAATAGAAGCTTAGTATCAACTATCTTTAGACCTTACCCGAATTAAGAATCTCAAGCTTTAGAGCATACCTTCACAAGTAGAATGACAAATGGGAGACAAAATATAATAGTGACATTATTAAGAATCGTATGATAAGCTTGAATGGTAACTTGATTCCTATTCTATGGAAACCCATAGAATTTGAGGTAGTCAAAGGAATTGAAAAGCAAACCTTTAACTAAGTATAAGCCACGTCTGACAGAAGAATGGTATAACTTAGATTGCCAAAAAAATGTTAGTATCTGATGACAGACCAGAAAACATTATCCCTATGACTCAAGTCCATAAATTTTCAAGAAAATGGTACATTATTGATCTAGCATATGCCAAGAATATTGTGAAGAAACTAAAGGTTTGAAAAGATACCTAACACCAAATTTAGAACATGATATGATCACTATAAATTATTGGTGATGATATTTGAATTAACCAATGATCCTGAGATATTCATGGATCTTATGACCAAATTTATAAACCTTACTTGGGTAATTTGTACTCATCTACGGTGACAACATTCTTATATATATCCTAAGGATAGAGGAGATCACGAGGATCATCTTAGAGAAATCCTAGATTGCATAAGCAAGAAAAACTTTATGCTAATTCTTGGAATATAAATTTTAAATATGTAAAGTTTAATTCTTGAGCCATATGTTCAATGAGTAAGACAAACAAGTAACACATGCTAAGAACAAGCAATTAAGAAATGAAAAAAAAAACCTACATGATTTTGAAGATTATGGGATTTGAAGATTATTATTATAGATTTATTTAAGTTTTTCTAAATACTAGTGAAAATAAAAAGAATTGTTAAGTAACTACAACTATGATATACGATACCATCCAGGAAAAGGCAAAGTCAATCGCTGTTACACTTTATAAACAAGAATGGGCCTAATCACTAAAATTTGAATATCTACAAATAATATTAAGGTAAATCTCTTAAACTAAATTGAAATGCACAAGAAAAATCCTTGATAGAAAAATTACATTAAAAAGCAATGAAGGATTGGTAGACGAAAACTATTAAGAGATAGAAGTGATAGTATCTAAAGACTCCATAATCATATATGTGTTTCGAGTCTTAGCGTATTACAAGTTATGATACTAAATAAAGCCCATAAATAAAAATATAGAGCACACACACATAGTAATAATATGTATTATGAATTAAGAATTATTGTTGGTATTCAGGAATCAAAGATCAATCACAAGGCATGCAGGAAAATTTCTTTATCTACTTAAGGATTATAGTGAAACATTAGAAAGTGTCTAACTAGATACAACAATCTTAAATCTCGTAATGGAAACGAAAGATAACCAATGGAGTTTGTTAATTTTATAATTAGTTATGGATATGACACCATCTAGCTAGTGGATGATAGGCTTACTAAACTAGTACACTCTTCACCTATCTATCAAACTATAAGATAGAAATGTTAGCCAAACTCTATTAGTCTCACATTAAGATGTGCCTATCTTGATTATATCTTATAGAGTTTATTTCACTTCAAAATTATAATAGGATTTCCAGAATAAACTAAGAACTCGAGTAAACCGGATAACCTTATGTTAAAAAAAACTACCGAGGCACAATAGTAGTAGACTTTCTTTGAGGAATAAAACACTAAGCAATATAATGTAGGAATATATTAGAGTTCGCATAACAAGAGTTTGATATGATTTGATCACGTTTGCGCTAAAGGAAATTCTAAGAAATAAAGATACGGTGGTTAACAAAACAAGTTATTAATCATACAGTGTAGGAATCTTAGCTCAAAAGATAATTTCATTAGTAATATTGATCAAGTGGTAAGGTTAAAAAGGGGTTCAAGAAGACTTTGGGATTTGCAAAAGAAATGAAAACCAAATATCCTCAACTCTTCGGGTAACCTTCGAATTTCGAGATCGAAATTCTTTTAAGGGGGGAAGAATGTAACATCCTAGGGTTCTAGGATCAGATGTAATAGTTATAATAAAAGAAATATGAAGTTTACATTTTGTATATATTGTTAAACAAGTAAGTAATGAGTGAAAAGACTATTTTAAATTTAAAGTTTTAGGCGAGTTTTAGTGTCGTAAGAGACCATTTAAATATATATAAATATAATAATATATTATATTTAAACGTACTCTATTTTAAAGAAACTTGGGTCGACTCGTAGAGAAAAATAAGCTCGTCCCAACGGCATATTTGAAATTTATAAGACGTTATATTTAAAAAGTTATAAGAGAAAAATGAAATAAGCAGCTGAATTAATTATAATGATATAATAATAATATTATTAAAAAATAATTAAGCTAGCAGGTAGGCACGTCACTTTTGCATCCGTGCATTTCTTTTTCACGTGCTTGCCTGCTTTCTTAAAAATAGAGACCTTAAGCTTGAATTTAGATTATAAGTTTTCTTTGGAACGCTCTAGTATAAAGAGAATCCTGAGTAATCGATACCCCATTAGGTATTGTTATTAGTCGTTTTTGGAGCTCGGGTAGGAGCGCAAGTAGGGATACTCTACATTAGATTGCCGTAGATAGTTTTAAGGTATGTTCTCATTTAAGTTATGTCAAATAAATTATTATTTATTTTAGTATTATTAAGATTAGTATTAGTAAAGTATTATTGTTTTAGGCGTTAGGGTTATTATTAGGGTTGGATTTTAGGTAGCTTAGCCTTAGTTAGGCATGGACTGATCTCCCATACTTAAATAAGATAGCGCTAGCTAATATCCAACCATGACAATGAGTAGTTAGTTGTGGCATCTCCTAACCTAGGATTACTTAAACTGTATCAGGACCTTGAGATATCACCAGATCTTACTAGGAATTGATTATCAACTTTAAGCAACTATTAAACAGATGAGTTATCATGTCTGTTTTCAAATCTATGATAATATACTCGTTCTGTCAGTACTATTAATAATTATAATGTTTACAAATATGCATGGGTTCGTAGGGGTATACTGGATCCTTATATATTTAATGAGGTGTGTCAAACTGGCTGAAAAGAGGATAGGGTTCCTCGTATGCATCAGGTACATGCTCATACCTATTTGATGGCCGCGAGGGTCTGACAAACCTGCTGTCGGTGGTTGTAGTAAAACCAGGGAAGGCACTATGCCTATGGACCCAAATATCACAACCCATATTGTATGCATGTCAAGGTTAATTTTGTAAACTGTATAGCATGAGCTCACCAGCATTAGTTGACCTCTTTTTGAGCATTAGTTGACCTCTTTTTGAGTATATGTATAACAGGTAATCAGTGAGACTAGTCTAGAAACAATGAGGAGACAATGGAACCTAAAGCTATAGAAGTTTCTAGGTGTTTGATATTGTAATTAAATAATGTATTGTACTTGACGTGTTGTAAGTTTTAAATGTAAACTCAGTTTGCTTTCGCTGTTAGTTGTATCGATTGTGGACGCCCACCCGGGTAATAGGTGGGGTGTCACATTACCACATGATAACCTCATGTTGTCATGCGAGAACATCTAGAGTGTATAAGTAGATGTTTTTCCCTTTGAGGGTGAGAGAGTAGAAGCTTGTGTGATAGGCCGCCTAAGGGGAGCTCACCTTAGGTGAATCAAGCTTAAACGACGTAAACTCCTTGGTATTGTAATCGTTTGATTTATAATATCCATTTGAGTTTATTTAATGTTCCATTGTTATCACACACGCACACATCCGTCTTAAATTTGGTATTAGAGCAAGGTGTTTCTCTTGATACACGGATTTTCATTCCACGATCATCCATTTTAAGACGTTAAACATGGAGGTTGAAGATCTATAGGTTTTGATCAACTTTGGACTGGTTTTGAAGGAGAAGAAGGTAAAACCAAGGGTTAACACATATGAAATCGGCTTTGCTACATGCTAAATTGATGATCCGCATCTATGCGCTTAGTATCTTCGAGTTTTGATGGTGGAAAACGAAGATTTGAGACTGTAGTAGTGATTCAAACTCATAAAAGTCGATTTTGGTTAAAGTTCTTACGGGAATAACTACATCATGCAAAAACTTTGCAAAAATAGCTGTATTTTGGAAGAACATTTTCATAAGATAACTTTTCATGCGAGAACTCCATAAAAAAACTTTTCATGAGAAAATTTTTTATGAAAAATCTTTTCATGCAAAATCTTCAAAGAAGTAACCGTCATTTGCGAATTTTCCCATGAAAAAACTTCACCGCATGAAAACTTCATCGGCAATGCAAAAAACTTTGACTTATTATTTCAATTTATGCGTGAACTTTGCAAAATGCGATAAAATAATCCTGATGAAAAAAATTGTTAGTATTTGGAGGTTTTGGTACAATTGTTTCTTCTTATATGTTGATAATGCTGGATGAATTGAAGTTTGGTACTTAAATGGAGGTTTTTGTGATATTTGATTAGGTTCAAGATTCTATATTTCCAACATTTGATTCGGTTCATTTGTGGATTTAATCTTGACAATGTGCACTTATTTTATCTTACTAATGGGGACGATGATCGAGGTTTTTTGGTTCTCTTACTCTAAAAATATGAGCTTATTTTATCTTACATAGGGGGAAGAATGCTTCAAATGATCTAGTTCGTTGTTAATCTTGTCATCAAATTGAAGAATTGGGTTGTTCGAGAATCTTGAATGGAAGTTGGGTTTCTCTATCATATGCCTAATACAACTTAAGTTGAAGTAATCAAGATAGAAAGGTTTAATCTTGATTCAAATGTGATATCCTTTATGAACTTATACATTAGGAGGTGGTTACAATTGAGGGGGAAGAATGAAGTGAAAAATAATCGAGAATCAGATAATTCATGAAGATGTGTGATCGAAGTCAAACATAGCTTGATATAATAATCCATAGGGGAAATTGTAAAGACCTAGCCTATATGGATTACAATATCAAGTGAAAAGCAAAAACACAAAGCATGCGAGAAATAGAAGGCTGCGAGAACTCCAAGATGATTGATAAAGATCTAACCACGCGAGAACTAGGAGTTACCGCGCGACAACCTCCTGTTGTCGGGTGAGAAAATATAGTGAGTCTAAATAGATTTTTTTCCCTTGTATTTCATTATATGTGTTTCATTTTGTTAAAATGCTCTGAGGGTGAGAGAGGAGAAGGTTGTGTGATAGGCTGCTTGAGGGGAGCTCACCTCGGGTGGATCGAGCTCAAACAACATAAAATCCTTTGGTATTGTAATCATTTGATTAATAATATTTGTTTGATTTTATTTATGTCCCGTTGTTATCACACACGCGCACATCCATCTTAAGTTTGATTGTCAAATGCAATAATATGTGGATTCGATCGATATGAGGACTTTACACCCGCGCATAAACGACTTGTTTGACTAACTCCATTGATCGAGCTATTACTTCAAGATCGACTTAAGTCTAGATATCATCAATTTAGGTTCGAGAAGAGTATATATCCAAGATAGCTTTTCAAATTCGGTTTTGGTATTTTAAGTTCGTGGTCCTGCCATTTGGTTTAACCAATACTTCTACTGTTTTCATGGAACTCTTGAACCATGTCTTCAAACCTTGTTTGGATAAGTTTGTAATCATCTTCATCGATGATATTTTGATATATTCCAATAATAGAGAAGAACATGAGGAACATATGCGCCTTATGTTTGAACTACTCAAAAGAGAGCAGTTGTACGCAAAATGTTCCAAAGATGACTTCTAGATAAAAGAAGAGCCAACATCTACCCCAGGTGGTGAAGAGCCATCATCTACCCCAGGTGGATAATTTCTTGGATATGTAATCAATAAGAACGAGTGATGAAATCAAATAAACCAACAACAATAATCAACTAGAAATGATGAAGGTTGTTGAATGATTTCCCCAAGGATCTTTTCAATTCTCTCAAATCAACAAACAATAATCATAGTGCGGAAACCCATGATTTATGCTATGATATTAGTGTATGAATGTGTATGATTGTGTGATTGCTAGTTTTTGTGTGATGAGAATAATCTGCTTGTTTGTATTGGTTGTTCAAAAGCTTACAAAGGATTAGGGTAGTATGCTATTTATAGCCTATACACAAAGCTATCTACAATTACTAAACTAGCCTTATGTAAACGAAAATTACATAAAATCCTGTCTATAAGTCGTTCGCTGTGGATGATAGACTGTCCGCTGTGGAATCTAAGTCATCCGTTGTGGAGAGGAATAAGCTGTCCGCTGTGTCTTGGATGTTTTCTGCTATGAACACTTGTATGTTTCTCTTGATGGTCGTTCGCTGTGGATTTGTTCATAAGCTGTGGACTTTTGTTCATCCGTTGTGTATGCTTGTTCATCCGCTGTAGACACTTAAAGCTTTTCTTCATCCGCTATAGACACTTGATCATCCGCTGTGGGCATGTCTTCATCCGCTGGCGACACTTAGCAAAAATTGTCTTTTATCTACAAACCTGAAAAAGAAATTTAAGCTATATTAGTGTATGATTTAATTGTTAATGATGCTAATGTGTTAGTTAATGATTGTTTGAATGTTAGAATACATTATGTTTGGTTATGGCAAGCATTTCCTTTTAATGCACTTGTTGAGTCCAACAATACTCCTCCTAAGGATGATGTTGCCATCTCTTTAATGTTTGCTTGTTTAATGTTTTGATTGTTAGTAACAATGTGTGTTTGTGTTTATATGTGTGATTGAATGATTGTCTGATATTATGGATGTTTAAATGGTACGTTAGTCTGATTACACATGTGTAATCAGATTAAGATGTATGTTTTGATTTGAGTATGTTTGTTTGTATGATGTATTACTTGACTAATTATTTGGTATGTTTTTTTTGTTGTTATATATGTATGTTTATGTTTGTAATGTTATGTTTGTTAACTGTTTACATGTATGATTGTTTGATTACAAGTTTGATTTACTGATGTGTAATCAGATTGCATTGTATGTTTGGAACTTGTGTGTTTGAATTATGATGTGTTTGTTGTGTGTTATGTATGATTGAATGTTGTGGTTGTTTCATGTTAGACATGTATGGTTGATTGTTTACATGTATGACTTACTGATTACACATGTGTAATCAGATTGTTCTTGTGTGATGATGTTATGTATGATTGTTTGTCTAATTTGTTTGTTTGGTTTGCTAACTTTGTATGACACACTTATGTATGCTTGATGCTTTATTATGATTGTTGTTTGATTAGGATGTTTAGTTTGTTTGAAATGGTTAGTCAGTGTTTGGTTGCTTGTTTTTCTCTTGATTGTTAGTAACCTTTATGAATTAGATGGACCAGCTTCATCAACATTCTTTTGAATTTCAGCAGCTTCTTTGATTTGATCATTTAGAGGAGTGATTCTTAGATCATTTCTACAGTTGACATTGTGTTCAGCAAAATAATTCACTACACTTTTCCGGTCATCATATTTTCTTTCAATTTTCAGATGAACCAGCTGCTCTAGTGTTGACTTGTCTAGGCTCTACACATCAATGTTGCTAACCAGTGTGGTTACAACATGATTGCCTTTCAAAATCTCAAAATTGTTATTTTTTAATATTCTCATTCCTGTTATTCCCTCGATGTGTGTTAGTGGTTGCTGAATGGTTTCCAATATTTGTTTAAGTGCAACATTTACATATACAGTGCCCAAAATCCTAACATATGTATGAAATAACAGCAGTCTCCTTTGCATAGCACATCTTCAATTACAGGGAATGTCTTGGTCTTCAAAAAGGAAACATATGATGGATGTAGCAGCTTGATCTCAATAGGATCAAATAATCTTATATCAGCTACTTCTTTCTCTTCAAGCTTTCTTTCCAACACCACTTCAAAATGTGTTTCATCATTGTACCATTTGGTGATTGGATGATTGTATTGATTTCCCTCAATTTTATTCATGAAGAATTTTAGAGATTGATGGCCTCATAGGGTAACCAACCCTTTCTAAAAGTTCTGAATCAACATGTTTAACAGTTTGTTCTGCTTGTCTTCCTGAAGCTTTTTGTTCTCTTCTTAATTTTTCAATGTGGAGCTTGTCTTCTCTGTCAGCTTTTTTTATCATTTCATGATGTTGTCTATTCATGTAAGCTCTGAGAACATGGAAGAAGTCTGCTCCCCTAGGATTGTTAGTATGATTGACCATCCTTAATTGCATCAGGTCTTATGTGTCTTCATAGCTCAAAGATCCCAGTTGGGATATGTATGATAAATACTAGACAAGGCAAGATATTCTTTTGATTAGCACAGCATCCCATACTTCATCATATTTCCATGCAATGATTTTTCTTTCATTTGCAGAAGCAGTTAAGGTGATTCTGTCATAGAGCTCGACAAAGTTGGTGTTTTCATAGATCATCTCTCTCACCTCATTGCCTTCAGGCCATAGCCTATGAGGCATGAATTGCCTAGGTTCTTCAATGGGATGAAGCTCAGGTGGAGCTTGATGATAAGTGGATAATGATGATGTTGGATGAGGTCTTATAGTTTGAGGCATTAATGCACTGGTTAACATATTCTTGTAGATTTCTCTAGCAAGATCTTTCATTTGAGCAAGTCATATGCCTGCATATGATCTAAAAGGCATCCTTGTGTGACTCAACCAGCTTTTAACCTGTGAGTATGTTATTTTGTCTATCTGAGGATCCTTTGGCAGGTTCTTTTGAAATTCCTTTTGATCTTTGATTTCTTTATACCTCTTGTATGTTTGCTCATTTTCATTTTTCATAACTTCTTGAAAATCTTTAAGCAAGTCTTTAACCTCAGTGAGGTTAAGATTCATAAATGAGTCATAAGGAAAGCCTCTTACAGCCAATTCAATTCCCATTAATGTTTGAGGATCATCAGTAAAGAGTTCTTGTGTGTTTTTCATTTCCTCATCTTCATCATCTTCTTCATCATCTTCATTTGTATCGCTTAGAATGATGATAGAGTCAGCTTGCTGGTCATGTGTTTAATCTATTTCACCCTCTTCTAACATAGTTGCCTTGGATGTTTTTTGTTTTGGCTCATCTTCATCTACTGGTTCTGCTTTAACTTTTAGAAATTTGAGAGGAGGGGATTCTGGTTCAGCTTGTTTAACTATTTTCTCTTTCCCTTTCACTAAGGCAACTAAATACTACCTTTTTCTCTTCCTTGAGTATGTTTTGAGGGGTTTCAGTGAGGATGATGATGTTTAATGCTTGGATGACTCTGACTGTTCTTTCAGTGATTCAACAAACTACTTGATTAACTCTTTTTGTTTTTCAGACATACGATTTACAGCACAACACTAGTTTCATCAGTTTGAATTTCTTGAGTGTGATAGTGCTGTCAGAGGATAGGTGAACAATGAATGTTTGTAAATGGATTTGTTTCACTAAACAGCTGATCCAATTCCTCAGGGATGATAATTGCATGTTTTGTTTCCTTAGAATTGATCTCTTCTGCTTGAGATATGATCTGTTCTTCAATGTTATCACTCAGGTCTAGTTCTTGACCTTTTGAATGTTCTTCCTCATTCAGTAGAGTGTCTTTGTATTCTATCTCTCTATTTAGTTTGTTGATTTCTTCAGATTGAGCATAAATGATCCTTTTTAGTTTGTCTATTTCATTGTCCTTAGCATCAATTTGCTTAGTAAGATATGCAACATCTAATCTTATGCTGTTTAGATCTTGATCTTTTGCCTTTATCTCTCCGTTTGATTTATCCAATTGTTGTTCTAGGACTTGAACAATCAACTTTTGAGCTGTTTGATCAGCTTTCAGCTTATTAAACTCTTCATCTTTACTTTTTAGCTTATCTTTCAACTTCTTTGCTCTGTTGTTTGATCTTTCAATGAGCTGATTGTACTCAGTGAAACAAAACACTTTAGAGTACTCTATCTCCTCTTCTGTTGGTATTTCACCTGTTTGCTCTTCACCTTCTATTTGCTCATCATGAGCACTGACTTCTACTTGTTCTTGCTTAATCTGCGCTGATGTACCAACTTCTTCTTGTGCATGTGATTGTTCAGCTAAGGATTCATCAATGTCTCTCAAAAGTGATGATAATGTTTGTTGATCAGAAAGGTTTGGGCTTTGTGGTGGAGAGTGCATGTGATGTTCTGCATGAAATTGTTTTTATTCTTGTTCTTGAGCTTGTTCTTGCTCAATGATTGGTTCTTGAATAGGTGCAATTGGATCTTGTATGATTGGTTCAAGTTCAGGAGCAGCTTGCTCTTCTTGTATGATTGTGGCTGGTTGTATGATTGGCTGTTGATGAATAACATTTTGGAATATCATTGTTGGTTCACCTTGTCCTGGAATCCTTAAAAAGACATCGGGAACAGGCAGCACATAATTGATGATGTGAGGAGGAATAGGCACTTCCTCACCATGATATAGGCTAGACTTGATCCTTGTGAATACATGTTTATTGAAATGAACAGGTTGCAGCATTGCACCCTCTTTTTGAATATTTGGCATCAGATCATCAATCATCATCTAAAGGAATCTTGAAAACATCAGAAACTTGTTCCTCACCTTAGTTAAATTGTATATCAGACCATTTAGGATTTGGGCTGCAAAATTGAATGGTCTTTTTGCTATGATACTTGCAATAGCAGATGAGCTTCTTAAAGAAGTTGTATCCCAGCCTGTCTTTCTATTGGTCATGGTTTTCCGGTAAGTGTCCATTAGGAATCTGAATTACGCACACATGAATGATTTCTTGATTTGCGTTCTTTCAATGGTTCCTTCGTAGCCAATCTGTCTGAAGACATGTAGAACATAGTACTCATCAAACTCAATAGGGCTTTGACCATCTTCATCACCCAATTGTAGTACTCTCCTTATCACATCTTCTGAAATGGTGATTTGATGGCCATGAACATTAGAAACAACAACTTGTTGAGCCTGATATTGTTCCAGATGAGCATGAGTCCAAAATTGGACTATATGATCTTCATAGATTTCAGGCCTTGCTGTCATGGCATAAAGAAGTCTGGTTTTTCTGATGGCCTGTATGATATCTCTGTAATGCTCAGCCTTTGATGAATTAGGGTCAAGGAATGCATAGAGATTATGATCTCTGACAAATACTAGATTTGCCATCTGCAATGATAAAGGAAATATGTTAGTTTACTTTTGTCAATGATATGCAATGCTTGTAATGAAGAAAAGTTGATTAAGAATTCATTTGGATGTTGTGATTGCTATGAAATGAAAGTATGAGGATACTTAACACTAGTGATTTATATATGTGTTTGTTTGAAGTTTGACATTGTCAAATTAAAACGTGTTTGATTTGACCTTTAAAATTCAATTTTGGTCAATTTTTTGATCATGCACAACTTGTTTGATTCAATTTGATTTCATTCAATTGGTTTGAAACTGATTTGGATCAACAAAAAGTGCTAATATGTCTATATGCGTACTGATTTCATTTTGTAACACAACATTTTGAACATATTGGTTTAACTTTGAAAGTCAAATATGTCATTGAATGCATATTGATTGTATGTACATTTAATGCTCTATGATGATTGTTCTGTCAAATTTAACTGATTTTGTTTGGTTTCAACTGATTTTTTAACATATTTGGAATGATATATCATCTTTCAACTTATGTTAAACCATTTTAAAGATCAAAAATCAATTTTGACTTATTTTGACATGAACATCATCTCTGTTCATGATCCTGATGAACACTTGATCAAAGTTCAACAAATAAACAATCCTAATACATTCAACTAAGATCATCTATCACATAATCAATGATTGATTTGGTTTAAAAACATCCTAAATTTGTGTTGATTTTGAACAACAGCTCGACTTAGATCAAACCATGTTTAGATCAGAAATGCAAAATTAGATGTTTTAATGACTGATTGATACTCGGAATCATGTTGTTATACCTGTTTGATTGTAAATCGGACAAGAAATCAGACAGATTAGCAGTTGATTTGTGGAAGGAATCGCACAGGGGTTTTAAGGGTTTAGCGGAAGATTTAACGTTCAAAAATTTTAATTTTCTCTCTCTCTCTCTCGTGATGAATGAGAAATCACAAGTATGGAACTATATATTCAATGGATAAGATGTATATCCGCTGTATATACAGTGTGTATGTCCGCTGTGTAAACAGTGAACTTAAAAAATTTAATTTTGAGTTGTCCGCTATGAGTTACGCATCCGCTTTATGAACAGTGTATCCGCTGAACACTCTTGTGCGTTGTGAACCCTTTGTTTGACTGAGCTTGCAGTGGATGACCACTTGGTCATGAGCTGTGGATCCTTTGACTTTGTAGGCGGATGAACATTTGTTCATGCGCTGTAATGGTACTGTATTCACAGCAGATGTATTATTTACATCATGCGCTGTAAACACTTGTTTGTTTAAGGAACTTGATTAATGGTACTGTAGCTGCAACGGATGACTATTTGTGTATCCGCTGTGTGAACAGTAGACATTTTTTCAAAAATTTGGTAATTTTGAAATGTTTTCTTCCGAAGCAAATATTTTCTTCCGAAGCAAATTTTTGTTTGTTTTACTGTTTGAAATGAGATGATTGATCATTAAAATGTTTGTTAAAATGTTAAAATTTTAACATGATCAATAAATGGATGTTAAAATATCACTCACAAGTAATATTGTGCAATGAAAAACATATGTATATGTGTCAAACTGATGTGTTTGAGTGCTAGCTTGATTTGGCTTTCTTTAAACACTCAATATTTTGTATTGGTCGTGCACATATTCTGCTGCTATTGATATTTCCATGTTCAATCCTCCCCCTAAATTTTTGCATATTTATAAAATGTTTATAAAATGACAAACATTTGATATTGATTTATTGGAAATTATCAAAGCCCAAAATGAGTGATTGCATGATATCTTTTTGTTAGAGAAACATGATTCCAACTAACTCAAAGATTATGTTTTGAATGCTTGATACATGAATCAATTATACATGACATGAGATCATACTAGTCATAATTTCTCATTGAGTTGTTTGTATGATTTTGAGAATAGACATAGACTAATACAATGTTGATTGTAGATATTGTGGCCCACTTAAACTCATGAAGGTATTATTGATTGATTAAAACAGTGAATGATTTATCATGTTTTATGTGTATTTATATGATATGTATGTACCCCACATATGATTGTATGTTGATATCAATCTTCCTCAAAATATACTAAAAAGTATTTGCAATACTTGTAACCTAGTTACTTAGGAGTATAAATGCTCAATTTGATCCATGATGATTGATCCACATTGGGATTCTTTTCTCTTCACTTTGGAAGGTAGTCTTAAAGACTTTATTGATTGTGCATCCAACTAGGATGTGTTCCCTTTGGAAATCTTTTGGAATCATAATATAGGTCATTCAGGTCCGTGCATAGCACAACAGAGAATGCCTGAGTGTACTCCAGGTCTATGATAATTATAACAAAGGAGAAACTTGAATGCTTGAGTAATTTATAAACTGTTTCACTTGGTGTATAGCAAGTACTTTACAAGCAATTTATTTTGGAGAGATCAATCTTACCATAAACCAAGATGGGTGTTTGAATACCACACAACCATAAGAATTTAGTTCCTCACTGTTGTATGTGATATTATGTGTCCCATGCTCCCATGCTGAGCCTATCCACACATCAAACAAGGTAAGCCAGTCTTTATTGGTAGAAAAAGACTCAAGTGAAAAACTAAACCAGTGTACTATCATATCTCATGTAGTATCATGTATGATTCAAAAAACTTGAATGTTTGGTTGAAAAGACATTTGGACTCTAACAAAGTAATGTTTGTTTGATGTTAATGTTGAAAACGTTATTTGTTTGATTCATAGTTGATCATGCCAAATGACTGAACCAGAAATTCAAATCTTGTTAAATCAAATAGTTTTGTAAACAGGTCAGCCAATTGACTATCTGTGTGAACTTTGATCAACTTTATCAGACCCTTTTCTGAGCAATCTCTCAGAAAGTGATATGTGATGTCAATGTGTTTTGTTTTAGAGTGTTGAACAGGATTGTCATGGCAGTAGAATTATCTACATGTATGGGTGTTTTAAGAAAGTTAAAGCCATAATCAAGCATTTGGTTTTGAATCCAAAGCACTTGAGAACAGCATGCAAAAACAGTTATATATTTTGCTTTAGCTATTGACACAGACACATTTGTTTATTTCTTGCACTGCCAGGAGATCAATCTTGATACAAGAAACTAACAACCTCCTGTTGTTGATTTTCTTTTTTGATTGCATCCACCATAATCACTGTCTGTGTATGAAAATAAAGAGAAGTCTCCATCCTTAGGATAACATAAACCAAGTGCTAGTTTGCCTTTTAAGTATCTGAAGATTCTTTTAACTGCATTGATGTGTGATTCCTTTGGATCTGCTTGGTATCTGGCACACATGCACACTACATACATGATGTCTGGTCTGCTAGCTGTTAGATACATCAGTAGGCCAATCATGGATCAGTATAGCTTTTGATCAACAGACGTTTCTTCTAGATCAGGTCCAAACTTCAGGCTAGTTGAAAATGGTGTTTTGCAGGATGTGCAATCAGACATATTGTATATCTTCAATATCTGGTTGACATACTTGCTTTGATTGATAAAAATTTCTTCATCTGATTGTTGAACCTGAAGACCAAGGAAGAAGGTGAGTTCTCCCATTGAGCTCATTTGGAATTTTAATTGCATAAGAATTTCAAATTCTTTGCATAGTTGCATGTTGGTGGAGTCAAAGATAATGTCATCCACATAGAGTTAAACTACTAACAAGTCTTTCTCTTTTCTCTTCAAGAACAATGTTTGATCAATCTTTCCTCATGTGTACCCATTCTGCAGCATAAACTTTGATAAAGTTTCATACCACTTCCTAGGTGCTTGATGAAGACCATACATACGTTTATCTAACTTGTAGACTTTGTGAGGAAAGCCTAGGTCTTCAAAACCTGATGGTTGAGCAACATATACTTCTTCATCTATCTTTCATAGAAGAATGCCCATTTGACATCCATTTGGAAAACTGTGAATTTCTTGGAGGAAGCATATGCAAGGAACACTCGGATTCCTTCTAGTCTTGCTACAGGAGCAAATACATCATCATAATCAAATCCTTCCTCTTGAGTGTAACCTTGGGCAATAAGCCTAGCTTTGTTTCTAATGACAATCCCTCTGTCATCTGCTTTGTTTCTGAAAAGCCATCTTGTGCCAATGGCATATTGACCTTCAGGTAGATCAACCAATTTCCATACTTCTTGCTTTTTAAATTGTTATAATTCCTCTTGTATGGCCTTTATCCAACTGTTGTCTTTTGGGGCTTCGGTGATGTTTTTAGGTACAGTTAGGGATAAGAAGCAGGAATACAAACAAATGTTTGTTGTATCAGATTGACTGCGTGTCAATCTGACATTGAGGTCACCTATGATATTCTCTAATGGATGATATTTGTGAGCTCTGGTTGTTTCAATCTCATCAACTGGAATAGTTGAATCAAGATTGGTAATTTTTTGATCTAGTGTGGATGGTTTAGCAAGGGTATTGGAGATTGTGAATGATCATTGAATGATTGTGGTGAATCATGAAAGAAATCTAGGATTTCATCATCATGATGTGTGTCTTGTAATGAATGATAATCATCATCTTCTTCATCCGTGTCTAGCTGTTTTGACCTTGTTTGCTTGTCGTGCTAAGGGTCACTAGTTGTTTGTGGTTGATTGATTATTAGTGAAGACAATGATGGACTTGATGTTGAAGTTCCTCTTGATGTGTTTGGTTGATCTTGAGGTGGTGTAACTGTTGTACTAGAAGGAGTAACGTTTGGTCTCCTTGGAGGATCAGCAGTTAAAGAAACATAATTTGAAGGAGGAGGTACCATTGGATATTCAATGTCTTCTTTTGTACCTGTAACATCAAAATAAGATGTGCCAAATGATTTTATTAGTGAATCAATGTCAAACAACCAGTCTGATTCAATGACTTTCTTTGTGAAAGAATGTTCATTAAAAACAACATCAGTTGATTCTTCCATAATGTTTAGTCTTGGATTGTATACTCTGTAAGCTTTTGAGCTTCCAGAGTATCCAACAAAAAATTCTTCGTCTGCTTTTGGAGCAAACTTGGATAGATGTTCTCTGGTGTTTAAAATTGATACAGAACATCCAAACGCCTTAAGGAAGCCTATAAATGGTTCTTTTTTAAACATTAGCTCATACGAAGTTTTGTTTTGTTCTTTAATGATTAATGTTCTATTTTGAATGTAGCAAGCTGTGTTGTTTGCTTCAGCGCAGAAGGATATAGGCAATAGAGAGTCAGCAAGCATAGATCTGGTTGCTTCTATCAATGTTCTATTTCTCCTTTCAGCTACTCTATTTTGCTGAGGAGTTCTTGCTACGCTGAATTGATGAATGATTCCTTTTTCTGCACAAAAAGAAGAAATAAAGTCATTCTTAAATTCAGTGCCATTATCACTTCTTAAAGATTTAACTTTAAGATCCAATTGATTCTTAATTTTGGTGATAAATGACTTAATGATTTCTGATGATTCTGACTTGTGTAAGAGGAAGAAAACCAAGGTGAATATGGAGTAATCATCAACTATGACAAGATAGTATTGCTTCTTTTCTATGCTTAGGATGTTTGTTGGACCAAATAAGTCCATATGAAGCAATTTGAGTGGTGTATTGTTTGAGTTTACCAATTTGGACTTATGGGACACTCTATGTTGTTTGCCTTTCAAACATGCAGAGCAGTGGTCTGTACGGAAAAATTCCTTTTGAGGTAAACCTATTACTAAGCCACCTTTAGTAAGTTGATTCATTCTGTTATAATTAGAGTGACCCAAACTTATGTGCCATAATGGAGAAACATCTTTTGATGCTTTTGATAATAAACATGTTTCAGCGGTTGAAGCTGAAACAGAGTTCATATCAACAATGTATGTATTGTTATGGCGAGGTGTTTTCAAAAGGATATATTCTTCACGGATTTGAAAACCCGTCTTGAGGATGTAGCAATTGTTGGAGTCAAATAATGTTGCATATCCTTTATCACAGATTTAGGATACACTCAGGAGATTAAACTAGAGGTTTGAATAGTAGTTGACATTTTCAAAGCTGATCAACCCATTTGTGACTGTTCCTTCACCAGTTATCTTTCCTCCTGTTTTATCACCTCCGAATGCTACATTTCCTCCATGTTTGCTCTTAAAATCCCGAAGGAGGGAACAATTGCCAGTCACATGCCGAGAGCATCCACTGTCAGCATACCAGAAGATGTCAGGCCTTCGATGATGTCCCTGCAAGAAGAAAGAATTTAATTAGAAGGTACAACCCAAGCCAAGATGGTCTTGGGTTTTCCGTCCTTTCCCATTACACAAATTTCTTCAAGAGTGGCATTGTTTGCTGGTTTAGGAGGTCTAGACATACTAGATTTCCTATGATTGTTTTTGGCTCTGTCAGGAGAAGTACTTTGACCTTTTCTCCTAAGAATGCCAATGTTTGATTGATCTCTATTTTGAGACTTATGTCTTTTATGTGTTTGTTTAAAGTTGTCATAAAATGATTTATCATTATTTAATTCAACTTTTGTGTGAGGAGTTTCTCTTGCAACTCCTCCTTTGTTCTTGTTAGGAACAAATGATTGTTTTTCACTTTGCTTTTCAACTAGAATTTGTTTGTTTTGTTTCTTATTTTTCTTATTGAAAAAGCAATTTGCTGTGCTGTAATTGTTTCTTTCACAAATTGAACAGTTATTGTGAAAATAACATGTTTCAGTACTGTGTTGGTCATGTTACAGTATTTGTAATATTTACCATATTTGCACTTATGAATGGTATGAGTATATTGATCACACCACTCGCAGTATGGTAAATTTGCAGTGCCTTGTTTGTTTATAACTTTTGATTTTAAGTTAGACTTTAAAGGAATGTCAAAAGTTACAGTAGATTGTTTGGACTATACAGGGATTTTTCCTTTCCCTTTTTACACTTGTTTGGTGATTTGAGTGGAAGAGTCAGATTTTCTTCCACCAGAGCAGATGTCAAAACCTTTAGTCTGCTTTCTTTGTTTGATCTGAGTATCAACCACACTTGAAACTTTAGTGGTTTCAGTAATTGGTTGATCTGACTCATTATTCAGTAAATCAACATCATCTTCATCATCACTTGTTTGTAGATCAAACTCATTACTTTCACCTTGATAAAAATCTGTTGGTTTAATGTGAGGGGGTGCTTGACTTTTAATAAATTTGATCATTGGTGTTTTTGAAATCAAAGCTGATTTTGATGATGATGATGATGATGATTGCTTTGAATCATCAGTCTGATCATGCGGGTCAAGAGACTCACCTTATTTGTTTCTCATTGATTCACGTAAAGGAATATAATTATCATTGTAAGAAGGATTAACTTTATTATATCCTAAACCTGAAGGGTCCTTAAATGCCCTTTGCTGAGCAAGAAGTTCTTCAAACTTCTTATTGCTGACTTGAAACATTTGAAGTTTTACTTCAGTTTCAGCTTGTTGTGTTTTTGACTGAGTCAAAGATACAGAAAGTTGCTTTACTTGAGCTGCAAGTGGTAATTTTTCAGACATCAATTTGTCCAAATCATTTTGTAATGAAAGAATTTTGATTTCATATTATTTTTGTTTTGTTTTTAAACTTTCATTTAAAATGTTTGTTTCAATAACATTCTTGGAAAGTTTGTTTGCATGTTCTCTATATCTGTTGACTTCGTCAATGCATGCTTGTGAACAAAGATTTTCTTTCACCTCTTTCGGGATTTCTATGATCTTATCTTCAATATTTGCCATAAGGGCATGATCTGGAGATTGGATCTCAGCTTCATACATGCTCCAATCACACTCACCATCTTGTTTGATGATCATGGCGGAGGATTTTGAGTGTTGATTAGGGTTGTACTGTGTGATTTGAGGTGGAATTGGTGCTGCTGGAATGCTAATGGGAGGTGGAATTTGTCTGTTTGTTTGATAGCTGCTAGATGCTTGTGTTTGGTTGTTGTTTCTGTCAACTTTTGGTTGTTGGCATTCTCTTGGAAAATGACCATATAGTTGACAATTGTAGCATCTCACTTTTATTTTGTCAAAACCAATCATGGTTTTCTTGTCCATATTCAATCCTCTGTTTCTTTGTAGAAACCCTTTTGATCTGTAGGCAATCATTGCCATAGACCACTGAAAATCCATTTCTTCAACCATATCTGGTGGTAGTTCATCCAAATATTGTTGGATGATTTATGATGGTGTAAGGTTTGCTCCCAAATAAGCTTCAAAGCTTGTGGAGAAGGGTGCATAAGCTGCTTTCTATTCTTCACTTTGCGAAATAATTGTGAGAGCATCCATAGGTTTCTCAAACTTATGAATGTTTTGAGTCTTTGTCTGTTGTTGTTTGTTTGAGTTTGAGACATGAGGATGATGTTTGCTTTGAGGTGTAACTTTATGAGAAGCATGAACACTAGTCTTTTTAGACTTTTGTTTGGAGTTGGATGATTCTGGAGCTGAGAAGAAGGAATTTTCACTGAGGATGATGTTTACTTTGAGTTGTAACTTCATCTTCATCTTCTCCGGTGCATGTCAAGAATGCACTGTCTGTTTGTTGAATTTCTTTAAACTTGTATGATTCCACATGTCTGATAGTGCTGTTGTTTCTGGATCTTTCATCAAGTTCTAGTGCTTCAACTTTAGCGACTAGAGCATCTAGAGTTAAGGCTTCAAGATCCAATGTTGCCTTCATTAGTGAGACTGGTTGAGTCAAACTCTCCAAAAGAGTGTGCAACATCTTTCTGTTAATCTCCATAGATTCATACTTTAGTCCATACACTATCATTTCATTTACAAGTTGGACAAATCTGTGGAGTTGCTGTGGAATTGATTCTCCTTGTATGTGGTGGAAGGTTTCATACTGGGTTCTTAATTTTTCTTTCTTAATCTCCCTGATCTCTTCACTTCCTTCACACATAGTATGAAGTACTTTTCACAATTCATGTGTTGTTTTGAAATTTTCAACTCTTGTTAAAATTTCAAATGGCAAAGTAACTGCCAATATGCTATATGCTTTCATGTTTGTTTTGATTCTTTTTAGGTCATCACCAGCTACACTTTTCAAGGTTACTTGTTTGTGTATGTTATAGTCTGGACCTAGAGTCAATGGTATGTATGGTCCCTCGGTTATGGATGTCCATAGATACTGGTCTTGAAAGATAATCCAATTTCTAAACATAATTTTCCATTGTTTGAAGTCAGCTTTGTTCTTCAGTCTTGGTGGTTTAAGATCACTGTTTGACCCTGAAATTTCATCAGACATGTTTGTTAAATTTTAACTTAACGGTTTAAGTCAAATTTGATTAATTATTTAGCATGGTGCTAAATTTTTTTTTATCCTAAGGTCAGTAAGATATGTTTGATATTTTTGTTACTTTTTAACCTTTATCGAATAAAGAGAATTAATTAATTTGAATTAATTAATGTTTAAGGAAAAGTCATTGTTATGTCTCAGTTAAATAAAGGGAATATTCTGTTAAGGATGTCAAATCTCACAGAAAAGTCAAAACCCTTTAAATGAATCCGGTCATCTAGGTCAAAACCCTAAAACAAATATTATGTTTTAAAAAGTTAACTTTAGCGGATCAAAAGCAACTTTTTCAAAAACTTAAAAGAAGATTTGTTTCTTCTTTGATTTTGATGATAAAACAACACAATCATCGGAGATTGTGAAGTTTTTGTGAATGTTCAAAAACTAGGGTTTTCCTAGGGTTTGTTGGCGGCTGTATTGTTCTTCATAAAATCAACAATTACTTTGTTGATTGAAGAGCAAAAACCTGATTCAAGTGTGTATATACTTGAATATGATGAGTTTAAACACTTTAAATGATTAAAAATGTTCAAAGCAATGTTTGTATGATGAAAACTTGATGAAACAGTACTCGAGTACTGTTTTATCAAAAACCCTTAGAACCGATGAGGTTTTGAAGTTTTGGGATGATTCTGTTTTGAAAAAACAGTGTTGAATGATGTTTAGAGCCTAAACAACACAAGAACTTCTACAAAATGCACAAGAACAGATTAAGAAATCATGTTTTCAGCATTTGATGAATGTTTAGAGTAGAAGAGGTATTTGTTATGATTTTCGGCTCAAAATGTATGTTATGAAGCTAATGAACCACGAATATCATGTTGTTACAAGAGAGAATCGAAAATCAGTGATTGATTTGAGCCAAGGCTCTGATACCACCTGATGAAATCAAATAAACCAACAACAATAATCAACTAGAAATGATGAAGGTTGTTGAATGATTTCCCCAAGGATCTTTTCAAATCTCTCAAATCAACAAACAATAATCATAGTGCGGAAACACATGATTAATGCTATGATATCAGTGTATGAATATGTATGATTGTGTGATTGCTAGTGTTTGTGTGATGAGAATAATCTGCTTGTTTGTATTGATTGTTCAAAAGCTTACAAAGGATTAGGGTAGTATGCTATTTATAGCCTTTACACAAAGCTATCTACAATTACTAAACTACCCTTATGTAAACGAAAATTACATAAAATCCTGTCTATAAGTCGTCCGCTGTGAATGATAGACTGTGCGCTGTGGAATCTAAGTCATCCGCTGTGGAGAGGAATAAGCTGTCCGCTGTGTCTTGGATGTTGTCTACTGTTAACACTGGTATGTTTGTCTTGATGGTCATCCGCTGTGGATTTGTTCATCAGTTGTGGACTTTTGTTCATCCGTTGTGTATGCTTGTTCATCCGCTGTAGTCACTTGGAGCTTTTCTTAATTCGCTGCAGACACTTGGTCATCCGCTGTGGACATGTCTTCATCCGCTGCCGACACTTAGCAACAAATGTCTTTTATCTACAAACCTGAAAAAGAAATTTAAGGTATATTAGTGTATGATTTAATGTTAATGATGCTAATGTGTTAGTTAAAGATTGTTTGAATGTTAGAACATATTATGTTTGGTTATGGCTGGCAAGCATTATCCTTTTAATGCACTTGTTGAGTCCAACAACGGCTTTCACGTTGACCCGTCAAAAATCAAGGCAATTAAGAATTGGTTGGCACCGACGATGCCCATAGAGGTGTGACAATTTAAAGGATTAGTAGGTTATTATCTGCTTTTCACAAAGGATTTTTTAAAATTGCATAGCTTCTTACTTCTCTAACTCATAAGGGTACTGTACACAAGTGGGGTCAAAATAAAATAAGAGCTCTTCAAGCGCTTAAAGATAAACTTTGCAATGCATCAATTCTATCCTTGCCAAATAAAACATAAGATTTTGTAGTATACTGTTATGCATCAATCCAAGGTCTAGGTTGTGTGTTGATGTAATGATAGAGAGTAATAGTTTACGCATATGGGAAACTCAAAGTGCATGAAAAGAATTACACAATTCATGACCTGGAGTTAGGAGTGGTGGTGTTTGTGCTTAATATCAAGAGGCATTACTTATGTGGAACTAAATTTACAATCAATACTAATAAGAAAAGCTTGCAGCACATTTATGAGCAGAAAAAACTAAATATGCCAAAAAATTTATGGCTTGAGTTATTGAATGATTATGTTTATGGCGTTAAATATCATCCCGACAAAGCTAATATGGTAGTCGATGCCCTCAGTAAAAAGGAAACACTTAAACCCTGTCATGTTCGTGCCTTACAGCTTACAATACATTCTGACTTACCAGCTTGGATCAATAATGCTCAAATGGAGGCTATAAAGGAAGACAACTGAGATTCTAAAAGGGGTATTGTAGGCTTCAAAGACTTGTGGTTCTATAAGGTTTCTTGATTTCTCATCCAATTTCAATGCAACTTTGTTGAATATAAAGGTTGCATTAAAAGACATGATGCAACATTTGCTTAAGGTTGCAAAATTGTATTGAAACTGTAACGTTTTTACTTAAAAGTTGCGAATTTTTTTAAACTTGTAACAATTTTTTTTGATGTTGGATTTGTAACTATAGCTATTGCATTCTTAAAATTTAAATGCAACTTTTATTTTTAACGATTGGATGACATAATATGAAATCCATATTTTATATATATAAAAGGTTGAGTTACTCAAAGTTAGATGCTAACTTATTAATCCACTAAAAGTTAAGTTCGAACAAAAATAATTACTTCATTCAATATATACGTAATGCTGTGTTATAAGTTATAAATACTTAATAACGCACAAACATTCATGACCGACCGGACTACTAAAAATCACATAAGAAATATACATAACATTTTAATAAAAATAGCCATAGTAAAAGAAAAAAATTTAAATATATACTTTTATCGTTTCTTTGATTTCATTATCGTCCCTTTCCTCAATTCTTTAAAAGGAACTATGTAATATGCATATATGCAATATAATATATGCACCAAATCAAAATAGTATAGATATTGTATTTTTTTTAAATATATATCTTAAAAGTAGTATAATTACAAATATTTTGATTAATATATATAATAAATAGTATAAAAGTTAAAAAGATTATTTATAATTTTCTATAAATTTATGATTATCAATAAAATGTCTTTCTATCTATATTTGTTCTTCAATTACTTGTTCCCTCCTCATATTTTGAAAAAAATTAAAAATTCCCTCCTTTTTCTAGTTAGTTCCCCCTCAATTTTTCTGTGATCTCTTACATTCAACTGGTTTTCTGCCATCGCCATCTCTCTGGTTCCAGAACGCTATTCGGTCTTCAGACTTTAGCCTTCATTATCTCTTAAATCGGTTATGTTTTCCCTTTTTTCCTATTTTACAACACGCACGTCAAGTGATTCGTGAATGATATAGCAAATACGATTTCGTATGTTAATTTGGTAAAACCTACCTGATATAGTTTGTGGTTGTTATGGAATTCAGTTATTGTTAACTGGTCATTGTTTTTTTTCATAATACTGAATTTTGATTCGAGTTGAATCCTGTGGTTCATGAAATAGAAGAACCAAAAAACTACTTTTAATACTTTAAATCATATCCTAGTCTCTATGATACTGGTGCTGGATGTATATCTATGTGGCTTCTTTCATTATATTGATTATTTGATGTTTTGTTAATAAATCTATGTGGCTTCTTTGTTTTTGGGGACAACCAGAAGCTCATGTAATTATATGGATATATGTTAGGGCACTGTTTTAACTGTTGAGGGTTGAAGTTGCTAATCACAGTAAAGGATCATAAAGAAACAAATTATGATCTTCTTATATAACAACTCATTGTTTCTGATTATGTGCATAGAACAAAAGAAATAATAACTTTTAATTAGTATGCCATAATGCCCCAAATGGTATTTCAAAAGAATGAATTAGTTAATAAAATTATATCTAAAAGTGTAGGAATTAAATCACAGTAATATTGACCTTTCATGCTACGATCCTTGCATTCAATATGTCTTCCATTGAATATATAATAATCAATCGGTTTTTGATTCAAAAGACCACTTAGTAATAATCTATCCTTCTTTTCAATTCTATATTCAACACAAAAGCCTTGATATGAATTTTTATTTATGTTGGCCATTGATTTCCAAACCAGAACTAGAAACAAAGATGGAAGCGTGAACATGCATGATATTAAAACAATAAAGCATGATCATTTTTCCTTTCTTTTCCACACATGCTTATTAACTTGTTTTCTTTTTGATCTTTATGCACATGTGTATATACATATCAATCACCGTTCGTTGAATCTGCTTATTAAGGCTGGAAATTTGTTCAACTAATCTTTGCTACGAGAAAAGCTATTGAAGTAGATTTTATAAGTTTTACCATTATAATTTTGAATATAATTGATTGGATCTCTTTATATAGTAACAGTATGTTTGTTTTTCTGTTTTATTTTGTATTTTTTTCAGTTTTCAAAACTAAAAACTTATCTCTAGTTTTTGTATGTGGAGCAGGTGATAAGAATATACAAGAAGCAAATACTACTAAGGCTAAGACAAGTTTAAGATGGCATGACACACAACTGCATTAAGATAAACTTTAAGATTTATGTATGCAATTATGCATGAGGAAATAGCTCAATATGTGAGTGTGACTTTGTAAGTTATAATGTATGGAGTTAGGCATGCATATTCGTTTATGTGACAAAGTACTTTTGTGGGGTCAAATATACTTGTTGATTATATAGGATAAATGAAAATTTTACATTTTAGGGTAGTAAAGCTGGTATGCATGCTATTTTATTTGATATTTGTTCCTTTTTGAATATCTTGCTTTTCAAATAGTTTGCCTACATATTATTCTATACGCTAAAATGATCAGTGCCAAGTCACTGAAGGGTACCCTGATAGGTTCAACTGGATCGATCTGTGATGATATTGTAATACAATGATCAATAATAAGCACAAAGTAATCAACAAGAGCAAAATACTTCAAAAATTCACAGTGATTTCATTGAAAGCAATTTGCAATCGGATACAATGTACAGAGAGAGTTCTAACTAAAATTTTTCAAAAGTCTACCTGCACATAAAAACAATATCCTATTTATACTAACAATGAAACTAAGGAACATATATTTACACAATAAGTCCCTATACTATGACAAAAACAAAATCTAATGACTAAATGCTAATCTTCTAGAGCTCCAACAATACTCCCCCTAAGATTTACATAGTCTTCAGTCAAAAAAATCTTTAGGTTCTTCTTTGATTCTGAACATCTGCTTTTCTTTGTATACCTCTATCTCTTTTAAAGCTTTCTTTATTGCGACTTGAATTTTGCTGCCAAAATGCCGTGTTCAGGCTTTGATTCATTTGTCTTTATTTTCATAGCATCCATTACCATCAAGGTTTCTTTTGACAACCCTGCAATGTCAATGTTTGCATAAAATTCTAATGGATCTTGATTATCTTTTGTATGTATCTCTAACACTCCTTTGCTTGATATTCTCATAAATTCTATATTATATACATCTTTCTTGACAATATTTGCATAAGCCAGAGCTTTCCTCAACAAAATCCGCTCCATGGCTGCATTCATCACTTTAATTATTGTCAAAAAATACTTTCTATCACTTTCAGCTGCTTCCGATGACACTCATTCAAACTTCTGATTTGACAAAAATGAAATGTAACTTGGATGCAAAAGTTTTAACTCAAACACTCCAAACAAACTTATCATATCCTTGTCCCAATCATCTTCATTCCGTACCAATATCAATTGAAATGATTCTGAATCATAAAACCATCTAAGAATAGATTTTGAAGTTTGGGTACCATCTATCACCTTCAATCCTGGATTGGTTACTTTATCAAAATATTTATCACTGAATGTCTCCAGATAGCTTTCTTTTTCTGATGAGCTTGATTCTCCTTTCTTTCTTTTCTTTAAAGATTGGAAATACAACTTATCTTCTTGATCACATCTTGTTTTCAGAAAGGATGACATTCTTAAGATTCCATAATCCAAAAGTTTCACAAAGTTTTCTCCACTTGATGACTTGGTTGGATTAATTAGAGGTAACTTGTGTAATTCTTTTAAATCTTGGACTGGAAGAGCAATAATACTAGAGTAAAAATGATACACATCACAGATAGCATTTACTCTCTTGATCAAAAATGCATCAAATACTTCATCATACTTCCATGCAACAATCTTCACTTCTTTAGTATTATCAGGCACAATCATAGCATTTAACAGCTCGGAAATTGATTGCCCTATTTGAAGCATATTCCTTACTATATCACCAGCAGATCTTGCTTTGTTGCACAGCTGTTTTTGATCAATTGATACTTGATAAGCTTGCTTTTCTTTATCTGGAAACATTTTCATCAACTCTTGTCTCTGTTCATGACTCTTCTTCACAAGCTCCATAGACTTTATTTCTTGTGGTTTCAAGATTCTGGTTCTTTTGGTGATCTCCAGGTATTGAGGATTATCTGTATCAAGCAAGATCATTTTGTTGTTTTGCTTTTCTGTTTCTTGAAAACTTCTCACTAAATTTCTCAGAGAAGCTCCTTGCAGTCTGTTTAATCTTTTCCTTAGATAATTCCTTGATTGCAGCCACATCCTTAATGCCGGTATGCTCATGTCTTCAGGATTAGGATGGTACAATTCAGACACAGGAATATCATCAACATTTATACTCTCACTCATCGATGTCCATTCTCCATGTTCTATACAAATTTCATTTGGATCCACCGGAGTAGTTGATTCAGCTAACACGCATTTCTCATATTCTTCATTTATTTGAGAAACTGTTAACCCATCCAAAAATACACGATTATACTTATTCTTAACAAGATAATTGTATCTGTCTTCAAAGTCAATTGGAACATCATCTTGAATGTTTTGAATTGGAGATTCAACAAGTTCACATACATCTTCATCATCAAGTACTTCGTTGTACCAATCATCATTAAATTCAGAGTCAATGTCATCTAAAGCTTCAATTTGCTGTTGCACATTTTCTTCATCAACATACACTGTTTCATCTACAGTTTTTTGAATTTTAGATGGAGTAGCAGATACCTCTATAATCACTTCATCAATCTTCCTTTTTCCTTTATCAGCTTCAGAGATCTTTTCAATTATCTCCACTTCTGATTCTGATTCTATCTCTTTCTCCTTTAAATTCTCTTTCAATCTTTCAACTTCTTCATTCAATCTTTTTACTTTCTCTTCAAGATCAGCTACTATCAAATCTTTCTTATCAACCTCAGCTTTTAATACATCATTCTCTTCTTGAAACTTCTTAATCAATTCTTCTTGTTTTGCATTCTTAACTTTCAACTCATCAATTAATTTGTCATCACTGTCATCTTCAGTTTGCACAGTTGCATTTTGAGTTTGTTTCCTTATACTTTCATCCACAATAACTATATGTCCTCTTGCACATCTTCAGAGGTTACATTAATAGGTTCAGATAATAATGCATTAATGTAATCAAAATCAAATGTCTGATTTTGATCTAAACTTTCATCAACATTTTCATTATCAACTTCAATCTCTTCATTTTCTGCTTGCTCATTCATTTCAGTTTCATCATCATCAACATTTTCATTTCTTTCATCAGACATAGTTTCCTCACTATCAACATCTTGAATGGTTTCTTCAACATTCTCACCAACATTAGCATCATCATCATTATCATCATCACTTGATGAGCTTCCATCACCATCTTGCTCATCTTCATCATCATCATCTTCCTTTTCTTCTTCAACAACTTCTTGAATAACATCTTCAATCAAATCATTTAGATTAACTGGTTCATCCTCAATTAAATGAAAGTGATCTTGATTGATGTCTACTTCATCTCTAGCTACTGCCCTCATGTAATCAAACATTTGAATGTTTTGAGCTCTAGTAACAACAGATAATCTTTTGTACATAGTTTCAGACATGTGTTCTAAATCCAGTCTTTCACCATTTACCCCATATACATAAAAATCAGGGTGTTCTACATTTATAATCATTTGCGGGAATCTTGGATACATCAGGTATTTATTCCTGTTTCCTTTCTCCAAATTGAATAAGAACCCATTCATAATCCATCTTGCCATATTAAACCTTCTGTTTGTGGCCAATGCAACAATAGGAGAAGCTATATCAATAGGAAATGAGTTCCATCCTGCACTCCTTTTAGACATACAATGTTGAAATATATAGCACAGAAGTTTCCAGTGGTTAAAAACTCTGGCTCTGAAGAACTGTTTCTTTGGAAAGTAATCTGGGTGACCCATCATCATGAAAGTATCTCTGCACTCATTGAAAGTAAATTCTAACAAATCTTATGCATCATTTTCACCCAGTCTTAATGCTTCTCTGATTGACTCTTCAGATACTTCTATCATTCTATCACCGGTTACAAATCCCCTAAGCAGTTGCTTGCCTTCTTCATCTCTTTCAATCTCTGCTGTTCTCTAGAATCTTTTAATCAGCCTTGAATATATGACAGGACGAGCACACATAGCATACACATATCTTGTTCTGAACAAGAATCTGATCATTTCTTCATATCCAGTAGCCTCTCTAACTTCTTCATTTAAGAAAGCAGCTACATTATGCTTGGGCTCAAACTTGAGTTCTGCCATCTGTCATTTACAAAGAAACAATATAAGAATGAATGTATTACATTGATGTAAATCTCATAATGATTTATCAATTTTTATCCTATAATACTTAGAAATTTTCTAAGTATTTGATATACTCATTACTCAATTGTATTGGATATAAATCAATTAATAATTTGAGATTAAAACCAAGTAACATATAACAATATGTTTTCAAAATTTTACTTAATAGATTTTAAATAGTTAAAACTTGATCAATTTTATTCAAAATTTTCTAAGTGTTTGAAACACTTACTGTTAAGTTCAAGTTTTAAAAATTTATAATCACTAAGTAATTCGTTTCTTTTTGATTTATGAGATTTAAGAGATGTTTTTGATGATTAAAATTAAAATTTTATTAAAACTTCAATTTTGTCGATTCATTTCATTTTTAAATTTTTTTATTATTATTTTATTTGATTGATGAACACAAAATCATCAAGAAATTTTTTGTGATGAAATTGAGTTTTGATGATGTCAATCAGGTCGCAACCACACGTATTTAACAATTTCAGATTCAATTTTTAACAATTTAACACATTTAATCTGAAAATTTCAAATTTCTTAAACCCTTAGGGTTCGAACGCCCGAATAGGGTTCATACGCCCAATCAAATGTGTGTTAAATGTTATGTGTTTTGATGATTTGAACTCAATATGTTGTTTAGCATCAAAGTTTATACCTAAATGTCACAATGATTTCAGTAAATCAGTATGAAATATGAAGATGATAATCATCGGATGAATGAATAAGAACAGAGTATCAGTGAGAATGAACGAGTGAAATGAGAATCTGTCAAGTGTTGAATTTATATGTGTGAAAAACTTTTAGGCGCATGACCACTGTGAAGGCGTATGACAACTGTTAAGACGCATGAGGTTTAGGCGCATGACAACTGTACAGGCGTATTACTCCTGTTGAGACGCATGAGACCTAGACGCATGAACTCACTTGGTCAGATTTTCACATGGAATTAGGCGCATGGACACTGTTCAGACGCATAAGCACTGTTTAGGCGCATGAGAACTGTTCAGGCGCATGACCTAGTCTGAAACGCCTAACACTTGGACAATTTCATGAACCTTCAGTTCGTATGAGAACTGTTTAGGCGCATGGACTTTCAAAGGTACACTTGGAATATTTTCAGCATGGAAAGTCTGTTACTGTTTAGACGCATGAGTTTGTTTGAAACGTCCAACACTTAACCAAATTTTCAGACTTATGACAACTGTTTAGGCGCATGAGACCTTTCCATACGTCTAACACTTGGCATTTTTTCACTAAATTCATCCAAACCCTAATTTAGAAAATTTTCACTGTTCATCATGAAATTTCAAAGGGTCAAAGTTTGACTTTTTGACTTTAAAAATCTTTGACTTTTTGACTAAAAAAATCTTTGACTTTTTGACTTTTATCATTCAAAAATTTAATTTTCACTCAAAATATACCTTTTATTTCTCAATTAATTTCTCGTCATTTTAGTCTCAAAATTTTGAAATTTTCAAAAATTACAAATAATCTCAGTTCTTTATTTTTTATTGCAAGAAGCTTTTTCACATTTTAACTTAATTTGAATTCTTTTCAGGTTCATTTTTGAATCATTTCAAACACACACATACTTGTAAACGTTTAGCATCATCCTTTTCATCATTCAATCATTTATTTTGAAATTCTTTTTCAATCTTTACTCCCCCTAAACTTTTAAGTTTACAAACTTAGAAGTTTATTTAATTGAAAAAAAAAAAAGACAAATCAGTCATTATCAACATGCCTGCACACAGAAATTCATGCAAAAATTAAGATAAAGCAGAATAAAACTCTACACTATACTTATATTGAACCACATGCCTGCAGTGAGATCATATCAGTAAACAATCAGCATATTAACCAAAAAAAATTATGGATAGTTATAGACAATGATTAAACCCTGATCAGGTGTGTTCAAGGTCAGCGTTCCCGCAGCAGAGGAGACACTAGATCTAAGGACAGACAATGAGTACTTTGGCAAAGTATCAGCACACCTACTTTTTCAATTCTTGGATTGATTTGATTTGATTAGATATGATATTATGTGACCCAGTATTAGACTTAGAGAGTCTGACCTTCATTAAGTAATGCAAGCAAGCACTTTTTCTCAGCTTAAAAACCTGACATATATGAATAACCAGATCTCATGTTTATATCCATTTTTGGACTTTTGAATAGTTTGTGCACATTGACATCTTTTGCATCAGGTGAGAATATCCAGGTCTGTAATGACTTACAATAGAGGATACCTCGTCACTTCAGGTCTATGATGACTCATAACAAAGAAGTGAACAGATGCTGTAAACAGATCTCATGGTTAATCATATCATCACCAGGTGTGAGTTTGTAACTTGACAAGCACACAATCAAAAAAGTCAATACCACTCGTTAGAACTAAGACGGATACACACAAATGCATAATGATTTAGTTAAATTACAAGAATCTACTTTTTCAGTACAATTGCATGAGTTTACTAGCACATCATATCTGATCACGTTAGACTTTATTAACGAGTGAAGTATGTAACTGATTAAAACTAATGTACTATCATTTCTCACATATTGCAATGGCAGATTCAATCCTTAAATAATAAAATATATTTTTTGTATTTTCATTATATATTTTTCTATTTTGATTTTGCACTTTTCTAGTTTTGTATTTGCTTTTTCTTTTAGCACACACACACAATATATACAATTAGGCAGTTAATTTTGACAATTTCTCTTTATTTTTCTTATTAAAAGAAGGGAGGGTTATATTCATTTTGAACCATCAAAATCAATTTTCAATATGGTTAATAAGACCAATAGACTCAACCAAATACTCAAACCTTCCTGGTAAAAAGGCTTTTGTAGATAGGTCAGCCAATTGTTTTTTTGTTGATATTTGAATCAAAATGATTAAACCTTTCTCAGAGTTATCTCTGAGAAAATGATATCGAATTTTGATATGCTTTGTTTTTGAATGTTGGACAGGATTAGTTGTTATAAACATAGCAGCGGTGTTATCAATGTAAATTGGAGTTTTAAGAAAATTGAACCCGTAATCCAGCAGTTGGTTTTGTAACCAAAGAATTTGAGAACATCCTGCTGATGCAGCTATATACTTAGCTTCTGCAGTTGAGACTGAGACATTTGTTTGTTTCTTACACTGCCATGAGACTAATCTGGGACCCAAAAACTGACAACCACCCGTTGTAGATTTTTTATCTTGACAACATCCCCCATAATCACTATCTGTATATCCATGTAACTCGAAGTTTCCTTCATAAGGATACCATAACCCTAGAGCCGGTTTTCCTTTGAGATATCTGAATATACGTTTGACAACGATAAGGTGAGATTCCTTCGGGTCTGATTGATACCTGGCACAGACACAAACAGCATACATTATATCAGGTCTGGATGTAGTAAGATACATCAAAGATCCAATCATAGATCTGTATAGAGTTTGGTCAATTGATTTTCCTTTTGGATCAGGATCAATCTTTTTGTTAACGCCAGTTGGAGTTCTGATGGATTGACAATCTTGCGGTTTGAACTTTTTCAAGAGCTTGTCAACAAATTTCTCTTGATTGATAAAAATTCCATCTGTAGACTGTTTAACTTGTAAACCAAGAAAAAAGTTTATTTCTCCCATAGAACTCATTTGAAATCGAGATTTCATGATATCTTCAAATTCTGAGCACAATTTCTAACTTGTAGAACCAAATATGATATCGTCAACATATACTTGAACACATAAGAGATCATCTGCATCCTTCTTTATGAATAAAGTCGGATCAATTTTCCCTCTTGTGTATCCATTTTGGATCAAGTGCTATGACAATGTTTCATACCAGATTCTAGGAGCTTGATGTAGACCATATAACGCTTTGTTCAGCTTGTACACACGATGAGAAAATTCAGCATCTTCAAAACCTTGAGGTTGCTTGACATACACATCATCTGTGATTGGTCCATACAAGAAAGCACCTTTAACATCCATTTGGTACACCTTGAATTTCATATATGAAGCATATGCTAGGAAGACACGAATTGCTTCAAGTCTTGCAACTGGAGCAAACACTTCATCATAATCAACTCCTTCCTCTTGGGTGTAACCTTGTGCTACTAGCCTTGCTTTGTTTCGAACAACAATTCCTCTATCATCTGATTTGTTTCTGAACAACCATTTTGTGCCAATGGTATTTTCTCCTTCAGGCAAATCCACAAGCTTCCACACTTCCTGTTTACGGAACTGTAATAGCTCTTCTTGCATAGCCTCAATCCAACTATTGTCCTATAACGCTTCAGAAATTTTTTTTTAGGAACAATTTGAGATAGGAAACACGAGTATAAGCAGATGTTTGCTTGTTTGAACTGACTTCTCGTAGTTCTCTCATTCAAAGGACCAATAATCTGTGATATAGGATGTTTCTTGTGAACACAAGCCGTTGGGATATCATGTTCTTGAACATTCACATCAAGAGTCAAGTTGGAAAGCTGATGCAACAAGTTTGAAGAATGCGGAGTGAAATTCGGAACTTGAGTCGGTGAGTTGATAAAATAGTCAAGCTTGTCATTAATATCTATATCTCCAGATATAGATGAAGTTCCAGACTCAGGATGTAGAATTTCTGGACCATCATTAGGAATAGGTTGAGAAACATTTGAATTTTGAGAAACTGGAGGTTGTTCTTGAGCTTGTTGATCATGAGATTCTAAATTGAACACAGGATCTTTAACAAATGAGAAGAATGGATAATCTGGGCTTGAATCATCCATATCATCAAAATCTGAATCATCACTGAAAGATCCAAGATCTCCTACCTGTTTCCTGTTGACACACGAAGATTCAAACAGGTTAGAATTGAATGAGTTTGACAAAAAAATCTAATCAAATAACCAAGCTGGACCATTTGCAACTGATGGAAATGAATTTTCAAGGAATTTAACATTGAATGTTTCAGTAATAACATTCTTCCTAGAGTTATAAACTCTAAATGCTTTTGAAACTGATGAATATCCAAGAAAAAATCCATCATCAGATTTTGCTTCAAATTTTCCAATCTGATCATTTGAGTTTAAAATCAAAACCGGACAACCAAAAGATTTAAGGAAATCTATGTTTGGTTTCCTGCCAAACATTAACTCATAAGGAGTTTTTTGTTTATCTTTCACTAATAGAGTACGATTCTAAACAAAACATGCAGTGGATATGGCTTCATCCCAGAAGGTGATTGGAATCTTCGCATCTGCTAGCATTGCACGAGCTGCCTCAATCAATGTTCTGTTCTTCCTTTCAGCAACTCCATTTTGTTGTGGAGTTCTAGGAGCACTGAACTGATGAACAATTCCTTTTCCTGCATAGAACATGTCAACATTAGCATTTTTAAATTCTGTTCCATTATCACTTCGAATGATTTTTACATTTTGATCTAATTGATTTTCTACTTTAATGATAAACTCTTTTAATAATTCAGCCGTTTCAGATTTAGCATGCAAAAAGAAAACCCAAGTAAATCTTGTAAACTCATCAATGATAACTAAACAATAAGATTTCTTTCCAATACTTTGCACGTTTACTGGACCGAATAGATCCATGTGCAACATCTGTAGAGGCTTGGAATTTGAGTTTATCAGCTTGGACTTATAAGACGCTCGATGTTGTTTCCCTTTCAAACATGCTTTGCAGAGATCTGATGTAGCAAACTTCTTTGTTGGAATGCCTACTACATGATTTCCTGCAGCAAACTTGTTCATGTTTTTGAAGTTAGAATGTCTGAGACGTCTATGCCAAAGCTGGCTTTCATCATTTGATGCTTGAGCAATTAGGCAAGTTGTTTCTGTTGAAGGATCAACTTGAGACATATCTAGTTTGTATACAACTCGATCACGAACAGCTTTAACAACTACCCATTCCTTGCTAATCTGAAAACCTGGCTTTAAAATGTAACAATGAGAGTCATCAAATAAAGCAGAATATGATTTATCACAAATTTGGGAAACACTTAAAAGATTAAAGTTCAACTGAGCACAGTAGTTTACTTTTTCAAAGCTAATAATCCCTTTTGATACTGTTCCTTCTCCAGTAATCTTTCCACCTGCATCACCTCCAAATGCTACATGTGTACCACCTTTCACCTTAAAATCTTGAAGTAAGGCATGATTGCCTGTCATATGCCGGCTACACCCACTATCAACATACCACGTGTTTATTGGTCTTTTTGGGCGTACCTGCATTTCAAAGACAATTAAGTTGAATTATCCACCCAAGCCGAGATGGTCTTGGGCTTGCCATACTTATCAACAATGGTAAACTGCTTAAAATGGAGTATGTTCATGTCAGGTTTCATTTGATATTTAGAATTATCAATTCCTTTTCTGACAAATTTCTGATTATCTTTATTTCGTTTAATCCTCAAAGCATTAAATCGATTTTCAAGATCCTCATCAAGAAATTTTGAACCATTCATTGAAACATTCTTAGAAAAATTTTACATTCGAAATCTTCAATTGTTCATTCTCACAGATCGTGGAATGAAATTTCCTTATGTATACTGTTTTGTTCTCATAGTATAATGATCATCATAATCAGAATTGATTCTTCTCAGAGATCTCAAGCCTAAGGAAGGTTGTTGTGATAAACCTTGAAAACCATTGTTTTGATTTCTTTCAAATCATGGATGAACATATCCATTCCTTGGCGAGTTCTTTCTGAAGTAACAATCTTCAGTATTATGATTTCTTTTATCACACAAGGCACAGTATTTATTGAAATAACACTCAGCAGTTGTGTGATTTGTCATATCACAAATGTGACAGTATTTGTTAAAATAACATTCAGATGCGTTATGATTATACATGCCACAGATGTCACAGTACCTTTGTGACGAATTAAAGAACTGATGATTAACCCTAGATGTGGATGCCACATTTGATCATTGTTTAGATTTAGAATTTGGCAGGTTAATCTGTTGTTTTTTATTTGTGAGTTTGGTCTTTTGATTTTTAGGTTTAAGTTTTTGAACATTTTCACAATTCTTTGACTCCTTAGATGCAAATCTTTTATGAACAGCGGGAGACTTAGGACCTGAACCTGTTTTCAGATCAAAGTTAGATTTGATCTTTGGTTTTGATATTGTTTCAGAAATTGTGTTCATGTCAAAAGTTCCTGCTGACACAAACTTCACACGTTTCAATTGATTCGATTGATCAGTTCCTTGAGTTTGAGAATTTTTAGTTTTAACATTTGATTTTCTCCTTCTTTGATTTCTTGATCTTGAACAAGTTTTGTTGCTTTGGGAAGTAATTGATTTTTGAGAAGATTCTTTTTCAGATTCTTTAAGTTTATGTTCATTTTGGTTTGATTCATAAGAGCTTGAATCATCAGAACATGAAGTATCTGATTTCAATTTTTCTTTTTTAGCTTTCCCTTTCTTTCTGTCATTTATTTCAATGACTTGTTCAACACATTGTTCAACAACACATTCATTAGATCCTTTTGGGACAAACAACTTCTTGTTCTTAGGTCGAGGTTCATATGATTTGACTTTTATCAGATGACCATTTTTTAACTTTTCTGAATCCTTCTCCGTAAAGATTTCAATATTTATCTTTTCAATTTCACTTTCTACAGTAGATTGCTCATTCTTTTTCTTTTCATGAAATACTTTGAGCTTTGCTTTGTTTTCAGGTGAGTGATCATGAGTGTTAAAGTTCTCTTGCAAAGTGTTTGAGATTGATTCAGGCATAGGCTCATGTGTGAAACCTAGACCTGTTTTATCTTTATCTTTTCTCCCATTTACCAGTTGTTCAACTATAGTTTTTGAACTTTTGACTTTTGCAAGATCAACTTGAGTTGCAGCATGTGCCAACTTTTCTTGTTCTAGAGTTTTGGTCATCTCTTCAAGTTGCCTTTTTACTTGTTCAAGTTCTTTTAAAGTTTTGTTCCATGATGTTTGAAGAGATATGATTTTGTCATCAGAGATTTTATGATCAGCTTTGAGTTTGTTGTGCATTAACTCTTCTTGTTTAAGTTTATCACATATTTTGAATGAGTAGGTTCTGTAGTGTTCAACTTGTTCAAAACATGCTTTTGTGCATATTTTCTCTCTGACTTCCATTGGAATTTCTGGATAAGAAGGTGAAGTCTCAGTATTAGATGATGAGTGTTCAACCTTTGGTTGTTTTGATTGTGCCATGAGAGCAATTTCTTCTGAATCTTCCTTGGGATTAGATTTGTCACTCCAATCATAGCTTTCATCATTGTCTGAATCATCATCTGCCTTTGGATCATTGTCTTCAGACCGGTCTTCATCATTAATTTCAGCAACAAGTGCTAAACCAGAAGTGAGATCAGCAGTAAACTGTTCTGCATAAGCACTCCAGTCATAACCATCCTTGATACTAACAACTAGAGCTTTCTTTGGCTCTTCAGTTGTTTTTGATTCTTTTTTCAGCTCTGGCATAGGAAGACTCTGATATGGCTTCTGAAAAGTTTTATGAGACAGTTGTTGATATCTTTGACTACTGGAACCTGCCTGATCATTTCCTCCTTGATTTCTTGGAGCTTTGCATTCTCTTGAAAAATGACCATAGCTATTGCAGTTGAAACACCTTGATTTTGACTTGTCAAAGCCAACCTTTTTGTTTGCACTTGGCTTATAATTTCTATTCACATAAGAGTGTTTTTGAGTCCTGTACGCTATCATCACCATTTGCCAGTTCAAATCCATCTCTACTACATCATCAGGATCCATCTCAAATAAATCCTGCAAAATCAAATCAACTTGAGTTAGATGACTACCTTGATAAGCTTGAAAGCTTGCCATGAAAGCAGTAAAAGCAGATTTTGACTCTTCATCCTGTAAAAGGATGTTTATGACATCTTTAACTTTGCTAGGTTTAACAGAGTTAGAAGATGGAGTCTCAGTTTGAGGTTTAGGCATTTGAGTTTTAGGATGAGACTGTGGTTGATTTGTGTAGACAGGAGCACTTGTATAGGTTGAGTCAGCAAAGAAACCAGCTCCTACAAACAAATCACCCTCATCGTTTGAAGAACTATCATCTTTAGCCACAAATGCATTCTCCACTGTGTTAGCTGGAGATGCAACATACTTATACTGAGATGTTGATGTGGATCTATCATTGTTCCTTGAACTCTTATCAATTTCAACTGATTCTATTTTGGCAATCAGAAGATCAAGATCCATGGGAAACTTTTCTGTATGCTTCAACAAAGTAACTGTTTGTTTCCATGAAGATGGAAGAGCATTAAGAAGTCTATCATTTAGATCTTTGAGATCATTCTTCATTCTAACAGTTGATATTTCAGTAATGAGCTGCACAAATATATTCATCATTTGATTGATTGTTTCTCCGGAAAGATGCTCAAATAATTCAAGTTGCCTTTTTAGTTTCTGCTTTTTGAGATCTTGAATCTCTTTACCACCATCACAAATGATCTTTAAAGCTTTGTACACGGTATACCTAGTCTGATAACTATCAAGTCTTGTTAACACTTCCAAAGGTAAACCCTTGCACATCAGAGAATAAGCTTTGATATCATTTTTAACCTTTTTCAAATCATCACCATGTAGACCATCTTCAGGATATGGTTCTTGAGAGTCTTTGGTGTAAACAAATCCTCTGTCAGGACCATCTAATGAAACAGGAATGTGAGGTCCTTTCTCTATTGACTTCCAGAGATCTGTATCAATAGAGTTTACGTGATGTTTTAATCTGAGAGACCAGTTCTTGAAATCAGCTCTATTCTTCAACTTAGAAACCCTGTTCTCAGAATCTTCAGACTTAGCCATTTTAAGTTTTGAAATTAAGAAAAGAAAATGTTTTTGTTGTTTTAAAGTTTGAAATGAAACAAATAAATGACTATATTTTTTTTTTTGGATTTTAGTTTTTGAAAAATTTTCTAAGTGTTGAATGAAAAGTCTGAAATCTGATGTGCCTGAATAGTTGTGAAACGCCCACTTTGTACTTGAAACGCCTAAGGGAATGCCTTAGTAGAATTCTTGAAACGCCCAACCGAAGATGCGCCTGAACAGTTGTCAAACGCCTAAACAGTTGTCAAGCGTCCAAACAGTTGTCAAACGCCTGGGAACTTAGTCAAATTTTCTGGATTTTCAACTGAAGCGCCCAAACAGTCTTCAAACGCCTAGAACTCTCGGGTTTCAAAAACGTCCACACAGTGGTAAAACATCCAAATAGTGTCAAAACGTCCAACTCTGAAACGCCTAAACAGTGTTGATGCGCCTAAACAGTTGCAATGCGCCTAAACACTTGAGCAAATTTCAGATGAGTTTAACACCCCAAGCGCCTAATTCATCATCTTCATAACAACCTAATCTTATCAAATTCTTCAAAACTTGATTAATTGATCTGAAGACTTCCAATAAGGTAGAATTCAAGTCGATAATCAATCCTAAGTCATCAATTTTCTCAATTAACAACAACAAATCTGAATTTCTGATTGAATTTGAGTTCGACAACGAAGAACAGTTCGCACACAAATCTGATGAAAAATCAGATCTGAATGTAAGAAATCACTCAATTGTGATTCAATTCATGTTTCAAATGATGAAACATAACTGAAATCAACAACTACTTGATCAATTGATATCAATCACAGATTCAAGTGATTCACAGAGCTCAAAATTTGATTTTAAGCTTCAAATCACTAAACCGAAAGCTCTGATACCATTTGATAGGTTCAAATGGATCGATCTGTGATGATATTGTAATACAATGATCAATAATAAGCACAAAGTAATCAACAAGAGCAAAATACTTCAAAAATTCACAGTGATTTCATTGAAAGCAATTTGCAATCGGATATAATATACAGAGAGAGTTCTAACTGAAATTCTTCAAAAGTCTACCTGCACATATAAACAATATCATATTTATACTAACAATAAAACTAAGGATCATATATTTACACAATAAGTCCCTATACTATGACAAAAACAAAATCTAAAGACTAAATGCTAATCTTCTAGAGCTCCAACATACCCCATATTGGATGGCTCCCAAAGTTATACTCCAGATTGGCTATAGCTTGTGACTTACTACAACTCATACTCATACTATAGTATTCTCACTATTGTCCTTTTAATGGATTTTGTAGTTCCTTTTGTTTATAAGAAAGCAACAAGGCTTGCATATATGTTTACTTGCATTGCTAGAAGGATGGAGTTGCCTTTTTCTTTAGCTCTGCTGGTATATTGAGTTTTTGTTGTGCTCAGAAAGCCTCTATGAAACCAGCAATAACACGAGGAATTCTCACATATATTTATGTGTATGTGCCCATTATAGCAGTTTCTTATATCAATGAACTTTGACTGTTGTTAGTTTTATATGTTTTTAGTTATAACATTTTTGTTCCTCTAGTAGTAATGTATGAAATCATTTATGCTTTATCAAGGTTGCTGCTTCTACCATATAAAGATAACCAAAATGTATCCACCTATACCAGACCATCTTTCTGTTGATGCAAAGGATTTCTATTATAATGCCTTCGAAGTAGGAATGTCTTTTTTGTTCTCCTTTAAGCATGTGCCTATTAGTTTGTTCATCCTTATGGAAAATCTTCCCATTTTTTTGTGTATGACTATAAGTGCTCTCTTTTTATTTATGTTTTTGAGTTTATTTTTTGTATTTAATTGTAAATTGTGTTTGTAGGGAACAAGATCTCACAGGTCTACTGGGTTTTCTAGGGCGGCTTTATCAATAGAGGATGGAAGTGCTTTGGTAGATCATTTTCTAGTAGTAATGAACAAAGAAAATACTGTTGACTTTATGACGGAAGCGTTAAAAGTGCGTAAATATAATGTAGATGGTGCTGATACATCATACATGATTCTGGGGTGGCTTATGGTATCATTCAAAGCAAGTATTGAAATTGAGAAAAACCAGTTGCTGAAAATGCATAAAGAGATTGAAGAGTACCATGAAAGAAAAAAAAGCCCATTTAGAAGCTGTGAAAAAGAACATTAACACCAACGAGACAAGTTGAAAGTTAGGATGCAGAAGGTTATGAAACAACTACCAAGAGCTTTTAGAGTTTCTAACATGAGTAGATTAATGTTTTTATTACTTTTTATAATTCTAATTGACACTTTATGATAGACTTAATTGTTTTGAGTTTGAACAAGTACATTAGAGTAGACCGTATAACTATCATTGATACCTTATGTTATTATTGTTATAGTGTAATTATGATTGAATGCATTTTAATTAATATTAATTGACGTGAACAAACAGTAATGTTACAAAGTCGCATTTGAGTGTAAAAGGAGTTGCATTTATTGTAGCTTAAATTATATAAATGTTGGATTTGTCGTAAATAGCGGTTGCATTAAGTCTTTGTAAAGGTTGCACTTTTGTAACTAAATTATTTAAAAAGTTGCATTTGAGTATTTAAAAAGTTGCAATTTGAATTAAAAAAAGTTGTATTATAATGAAAAAAGGTTGCATATGAATAATAAATGCAACACTTTTGAAAGATGTTGCATTATCTAATAAAAAGGTTGCATTAGTTCTAATGCAACTGCTTCTAATGCAGCCCCCGATAAAAGTTTGCATTAGGCCTAATGCAACATTTTTAAGGTCTAATGCAACATTTTACAGGTGTTGCATAAGCTTCACTTTGTTGTAGTTCTAGACTCCTTTGGTTGTATTGTATTTTTCAAGTCTTTTTAGCACATCCATCTTTATTACCATTATGACGAGGGAGTATGCCTTCATGTTTATCTTAATCTTCTTGTAATCTACTAGCGAAAGATTCAATGAGGAATCTCAACTGAATCCGCATTGAGATGTTGAAGTATTTGAATTTGATTTTCCATCCTTTAAATTCTTATTTGTGTTTCAATATTAATGATTTACGATAGTGCCTAATTTCTGACTTAGTGAATTCATTTTTAATTTGATAATTTTAACATGGTTTGATAATGATTAATTTGATTTTAAACTTTGGTGATGTTGATTTTTAGGTTATTGTTAAGTTAATTTTTATGTCCAACTGTCCAATCAATAAACAATTAGGTCAAAATAAGCAATATCTTTGAATTACTGTGGTGAATGGTACCATAATTTCAGGTGAAATGAGATTAACAGCGCACAACATTGAGCATAATACGCTAAACCGTATCAAGTCAGTGAATGCGATCAACGATGATCAACACAAATATGATGTATAGTATTTGGTTACTATTCTTCGAATTTTTAGTTTGAATATGATATTGTTGGCCCTCGATTTTGATGTGGTACCCTTCGATTATGAATCCTCACTAATCTCAAGTAATATTTCTCACAAACACTCTTGGTTTAGTGGTTTTTGATGGTTTAATTTGGATTATTAATCGAACAACTCAAGCAAGCAGTGTTTGTTCAAGTCATGGTTGATTAATGAATACAAACTTGTTTGAATTTAAGTATAATTGGTTTGATTACAAATCTAAGATGTAGAATACTTTGGATTTGCAGATCAATCAATTTTTAGATGTAAATGGGTTTCAATCTTAAATCACAAGCCGCGGCTCTGATACCAATTGACTAGGTAAGATTATTATGGATCAAATATGTTGATGATTAAGTTTATTAAAACATTGTAGTAGAAATACAAAAGTAAATTATCAAATAAATTATCACTAGATGATAATATTGATAAATTCTTATTTTATATTGATAAGCTTGTTTAAAATATAAAGGATAAAACAATATATGATCCACATATTTTGTGGTCAAACAAAATAAAAACAAGACTAATATTAATTAAGATAAAATAACTTAAGAATTAAATTGAACCCGCACATCCACGGCACCTAACTCGTTTAAGTCTCGATGAAGAAGTTAATACAACACACTAAAGTGCACACTGATAACACTAAAATTACGAATAGGTCTTTAAAGAAATGCGAAGACGCCCTTGAAGTTCTCTAAAACGTGCAACTTCTTTTTTTTTCTTTTTTTCAAATTATGAGATGAAATTGAAACGTTAAAGTTTCAATCATTCTTATCTAAAACAATGTATTATATGTTTTTTCTCTTTTTTTCGATGAATCTATGTAGGCATAACATGTATAATATTCTTTTAGGTGTTTTTTTCTCACATTTAGCTTTTCGAAAATATAGACACGTGAAGCATGTTTTAATTCAGAGTTGTCCAAATTATACAAACTAGTTAATTACCAGCCGCGCTTCGTTGCGGCGGTGTAAGCCCAATCACCAAACAACCCCGAGCTCACAACCAACACATCCACCGACATCACCATTGTCAAACCAAAATCTCACAAACAAAAGGAACCGAAAAAACATACTAAGTAACTCAAATCTGCATGCATCACTATTAATATAAACAAATCAAATTCCGGGACGGGAAAAGAATTAAATATTTGACTCAGATCTACAATTATCATCGTCATTGTAAAACAAAACATTGACAAACAGCATCGTTAACACCATAAGCACAATCTCAGTAGACAAAAGAAAGAAAGCATAACTCAGACCCACATTCATCATTATTGTTGCAAAAGAAAGAGGCTCAGAGGCAGCCATAGCTGCAACTTGAGTTACCACGCCAAATAGCGCCGTACCATCATCGCCAGAGCACACCTCAAAGGGAAAACCCCAAACCAACCATCATCGGAGACATCCAAGGGCCGAGGACTCCTCAACACGACCGTTTCCATATCGACCAAGACTACTATAATCATCGTCGTTGCAAAATAAAGACACCTCTGATGCCTCCACGGATGCAACCGGAGTTGCCTCTCCAAGTGGATGGCCACCATCATCGGGTCTCAAAACAAAAACCCTAGGAAACATGGTGAGGGAGAAGGGGCACAGCAGAGAAGCCAAACCCCCTCTGAGTAGTAGGATTAAGGGGAGAAACCGAGAGAACTCGTCTGGGTTTCGCGGGGATCCCAAGACCCAAACCGTGGACCTGCCGGAAGTAGAAGAAGAGAGAAACCCGACGAAAGGGTGGCGGTGCTGCAGTGGCGGCGCGACAGCGGTGGCGTGCTGGCGGCCACCCAAACAGACCATCTCTTCCCCCAACCCGTCATCTCTCTCTCTCTATTGAAACCACCGGCGGTGGTTGGGTTTCAATAGCGAGAAACCCCAAAAGACGAAAACACCCGTCGCAAAAGGGTGGCGGCATGGTGGCGGTGCGACGGTGGTGGCTTGCCGGCAGCCACCCAAGACGGCGCTAAAGCCACCAAACAGACCATCTCGCAGACAAACCAAAAAGACAAGAATACCCATGTTACTGTTCATGAGGTTTCTTTTTTCATAGTATAGAATAACAAATTACAATTTATTCATTAAATTACCTATAATACAAAGTTTATTATTCATTAAAAACCAAATAACCATTATTAAGACCACCTGTAGCTTAGGAGTGTGTAGGTATATATTGAAGAATATTTGACATGAAATTTTTAATTTCATATACTCATACGATGAACCAGCAAAGATTTAATATGGTCTACTAGTTCTTCTCCCACATGCGTGAAACCATCTTTACTTTTATATAGAACGTCCATCACACGAGCCAAGTTGATGACACGAGTTATTAGAGTCATCGGAACATCTTTACACGTGAGGGACTCTCGGGTCAAATCTTTCCAGGCGTCTTCAATTTTATTATTAAATACGTTGTGGGCATAATCCTTTGTGACATTATATTGCTGCATGTAACTTTCAACAGTAGACACGACATGCTTTCTTTCTTTCTCTTCCTACAAATTTATTACATAAGTAACTAGTATTATGATATAAAATATCGAACTTAATCGCATAACAACACAACAAATAGATTGCTAAATTCTTAGAACCTTTTGGGAGAAAATGTCATCCATGAGTCTAGCAATTACACATGAAGCTTTAACGAGAGGAGGTTTTGTTAGAGCCCATTTGAATGACTTGTCTGTCACCATATCCGACATGCCAACAAAACATGTTGTTGCAAGCATGCCGTAGCCACTACTCTCAAATGAAACTAACATATGCTCCTCTGTTGTTGGTACATAACCCTCGTTTGCCCATTTTGCTTCAGTCATATAGCTTTTAATAAACTCTCTCATCTGTATTTAACAACATGTACAGTCAAATGCACTGAAACTATGGCAAATGAAAGACATTAAAACTTACAGACTCTTTTGCATAGCTAAGATGATATGCTTTTTCATTCTTTTCCATGATCTCTTCCATTTCTTTGTAAATATCCATGAGTGATTGGAATATCAGTTTCATATAATCTGGAAGCATATGGACACAAGTTATCGACCACCTACAAATAACTTTCAAGTATTAGTGGTTTTGGTGTCATGAATATCCAAGTAATGTAATTTTATTTCTATAAGACCAAAGAAAATATGTAATAAAGATTACTATTCTTATATCAGTTTCATGTATTATAAAAGCCCATCTATGTATGTTACTGACCAACTATAAATAATGTGCAAGTGACTTTGTTGAATAGTTTGATTAAAAAGTAATGTTTTAAGGACTAGAATGTGTTCATTAGTTAAAATTTATGTTTTCATATATGCTATCATGCCCATGTAGATGGTGTCCATAAATACCTTTGGATCGCTTCGGTAAAGATCTTAAGTTCTTCGTAAGTACCATATACATCATAAGTATCATCAAGTACCGTAGCCAATGAAATTATTTTTGTTAAGAAAATTCTAGATTGAGAATATTTTGGCTCAAAGTATACACCAAGCGCCCAGAAATAACATTCAACCATTCTATCTCTTGCATAAGGAAGATTTTTTGGGACATCAAGATGTTTCCACCACCTACAATAAAGTTAAAGAACAGAAGTGTCTATTATTTTGAAGTGACCTTTCATATGTTAATAGTGAGAAAATTCAGAAAGCTATACCTGGAAACTTGGCTGAGCTCTTGCCTATGGAGAGACTGGAGTATGTTAAACCCTAACTTGGCTAGTTCAAGTAAAGACTCATTATGTGAATCTTTTTGCTCGTAGAAAGGAATGTAATGTAACGCCTCTAGCCTTGGCAACCTTTTGTATACAGGTTGCTTTAGCGCATCTTGTATATGGATAGATAACATAGAGTTGCTCTCAGAAACATCCGTTGCTACTTTCTTAAGGTTGGTTCTTGTAAAAACAAGAGCTTCTTCTAATACAACTTCACCTCGCACTCTCAAAAACGTCGCTTCATACAACTCAAGCAAGCTTTGGACATCACAGGTTAGTGATTCCTTAAAACACCCATTTTCATCTTTATATTCATTAAAAACATCTGTTTCGATTCATGTTAAATATCATTAGCTTTTTTCACAATTGATTCATGGAAGCCAATAAAACTCATGGTTACTTACCACATGAAACATAGAAACCTTGTTGTCGTAGGATTCGAAACCAAAGAGAAGGGTTTCCATCCTTCCAGTCATCACCGTATGAATCATAAATATGTTGCAAGGCTTGCTCAATATCTTCTTCAAAATAATAGGCTATACCAAGACGTTGGATTACATCAATCAATTTTAACAAATTTAAATGTTCTGATTGGACAGCTAAACATGACACTATATCTTTCCTCACATGTTCCTTCAATTCTTCGACTCTTTGCTCCATATCAACAAACTCTGCAGGTTGCTACATTCAATCACAACGCACCATTCAAATTTATTGTTAAATAAACAAATCATCATTTTTGTTAAGTTCAAACAATAAATTTGCACCTCATTATAGACAAGAAACTGATCTCCCCAAACACTAGGAGGAAAATTGGCATTCGGCCGAGTTACTTCTTCTTGTTTAATTGACATGATGAAAGAAAAGTCTGAAAGCACTTGATATTGGCACAGAGCAGACTTGAGAGTCGAAGACTATTTATAGAGTTCTTTAACGTATGTTTATTAAAACCTCACACTAAAACTGCAAAGAATTCGACCATTAGCGGCCCAAAAGGCGCCGCAAATAATACACAGTATTGCCGCTAATAATTATAGCGGCGACATCTCATCGCCAATTAGCCGCCGCTATTCATTTGTCGCAAATGATTAACATTTCGCCCCTAATGATGTGGCCTCTAAAAGCCCCATTGGCCGAGCTTCTGTAGCCCTGTATTTAAAAAAAAATTATATTTTCTTATTTCCAGTTTTACAAAGCAATTATACACCTATAAAAATAAATCCAAATTTTCCAATAATACAAAATATACTAGTGTTCATAAACGACATACAATTTTCATACGTACATAAACATTAAGTAGGTTAAATATACAGTTTAACTTAAACATAAAACTACCCAAAAACAAACTTAAATTAGTCATCCAATATTTTATTCATCCCCCTTGTCCGAATCATCTTCGTCTGATTGCTTTGGAGCCTTTTGCAAAGAGATAAACTATGTAAGTTGTGACATAAAATTTGAATCTTGAAACAGACTTGCAATTTGAGCGCACAAAACAAAATATACATTATAAATTGTTTTATTTTAACGAAGTATATATTATAAGGTAACACATCCAACTTTAAGTATATTAAATTTGTTTTGATCATTTTGGTCATTTTAAACTATTAAAGTAGTGAATGAAAATAGGATTGATAAAACAAGAAAGGTTCAAATTACACTAAAAGTAAATTACAAATTATGTCATTTATTAATATATAAAATTACACCGTGTCTACTTTAGTTTCAATAATTACATTGTATGTCCATTTTTTTTATAAAAATTGCACACATATTGTCCTTTATACTAACTTACATCCAAATTCTCAGTAAAGTTAGGTATGTGCCTCTCACATGAGTGGTATTTTATGTAATTTGACAATTTGTAATTAATAAAGCATGGAATAATAGAGACTTTAATAAAATATCGAACTCTTATGCCCTTTTTTAAGAACGTGCAATAGAGAACAAACTCTAAATCCTAAATTGAATGCGTAGAATGAAGTAGAGAAATATAGATCACTACACAGGAAGCTAGAAGCAAGAACGACGCTTCGACATTAAGACGGATTCTACAGTTAAAGCGATAAAAGCAACTAAAATTACCAATGCTACCTTGCGTCATCATTGAATCCAACGTATTCCCTATCCTTCAGATTCAACCGAATTTAAACACAACTCGACATCACTAAATCCTTTGTTTTCATCTTTCTCCAATGGAAATCCGAAATTTCAGATACAGATATAAATAGTGATTTACACTATTCGAAAATTTCAAATATTTGAGTTTAAAACCTTAAGATGAAGGTGAAATAAATGAAGCAACGTAGAAATATTTTTAGCTCCTTAAAGGCATGTAAAATACATAAATGCTTTTTATGTGAGTAGCAAATGCCTGATTTACTATAAATTTGGATGCAGGTTAGTTTAAAGTACGACAGATGTGCAAATTATTTTAAAAAAGGACATTCTATGTAATTATTAAAACTAAAGAACATAACATCTAATGTTATATATAAATAAAGGACACAATTTGTAATTTACTCTTACACTAATTAGGTAAATAACTTTTCAACTATACTATTTTAGTAAATAAAATTTTTAATTACACTAATTTGTTTAAAAAGTCCTTTTTTATTATAGTAATATTTCTTAATCTATAACCTAAAATAAAATAATATGTATTTGTCTACATGACCTCTTATTAGCATGTCCATTAAGAAGATACATAAACACTGCCATGTGTCCTTACATCTTTTTCTCTTGAAATATTTACTTATTCAGATTCATATAAGAAACTTTTTTTTACCTTATATTTTTTTGATAATTAACGTATTTTTTACAATTATTTTCTTATAATATGAAAACAACAACCCTACTTTTAAATGTTTTTAATTTTATTAAACACTTATATTTAGTAATGTTTTAACAATTTAAGAAGTTATGACCATTTAATTTTTAAATTTTATACAAATACAAAATGCATTTGCATTAAAAGTAAAATTTATCTATTTTAGTTTATCAAATCGGGGGCAGGATCAAATAAGAACTCACTTTTTTGTGAGAACTGTAGAAAACAATGTGAGCCACTAGCTTTCAATAATAAAATGGTAGTTAACCAAAATATAATATAAAAATTATAAAAAATAACATAAAAAAAAAAAACACAAAAATACTACCTTAGCTTCCCTCTTTTATAAAAAAGTAAAAAAAATTATAAAAAATAAAACATTTCTTTTTTTTTAAAAAAAATTCATTTTACACATGTGTAATACCGCATTTACACATGCGTAAATTTGGTATTACATATGTGTATAACTAGATTTACACATATGTAAATAACAAGTGGATGATTTTTTTAAAAAGCTATATCAATATGGTAGGCGTTGTAAAGATAAAAAAAATACTAAAATTAAATTTATTTTTTTTTGAAAAAATAATTTCTTGAAAAAAATTTATGAATGCTTTAAAAAAAATAAAAAATTACATGTTATTTGCATGTGATAAGATAAAAATTATGTGGCTCATATTTGTTACTAGAGTTATCATAAAAAAAAGGTGGTTCTCAAAAACCCTACCCTATCAAATCATCATATTAAACATTTTAATTATATAAAATTGAATTTTCTGATACCATGTAACAATCTTTGTGTAAAATCATATAAAATTGCTAATTGTCTTGTAAATTCATTTTAATTCATTTATGATTCCATTTAACTAATTTGTATTATCTTTATTTTTACTACTTATTTACAAATATGAATATAGAGGAGAAATCAAATGATAACTTACTTTTTTATGAGAATTCTAGTAACTAATATGAGTTACTAGTTTTCAATAGCAAAATGTTAATTAACAAAAACATAATAAAATTATAAAATAAAGAATAACATAAAAATAAAAAATAAAAACACAAAAATTTTTCCCTAGCTATCTTCTTTCATAAAAAATAAAAAATTATATAAAAAAAATAAAATTCTCATTTTTTTAACGAAATTCTTTTTACACATATGTAATACTAGATTTACACATGCGTAAATTCGGTATTACACATATGTATAACCAGATTTACACATATGTAAATAATGAGTGGATGATTTTATGAAAAAAGGTATTTTAATATGGTAGGCGTTGTAAAGATAAAAAAATACTGAAATTAATGATGAAATTTTTTTAAAATGATGTCGTGAAAAAAAGTTATTAACATTTAAAAAAAAAGAAAAAATGACATATGACTTGCATGTTATAAAAAATATGTATCTTATATTGATTCTTAGAGTTCTCACAAAAAAAGGTGATTCTCAAGATAACCCTACCCTATTAATTTAAATATAAAATTTATTTAGTAACAAAATAAAATATTACTTGTTGTACTTTTAGTATCTTACCTTTTTAACAGATTCCTATAATATTTCTTATTACTAATATTTACTTGATATTTACTATTAAGTAGTTTTCATATTTCCATAATTTTTTTAAAAATTGCATCACTTTTAAAATAACTTTTCAAAAACAGTAAACCTACAATTCATTTCAAAATTCATGTGCATGATTTTAAGAATTACTATTTATTACATACTACTATATATATATGATTCGATCATCATTATTATAATATGTTACGTTTGTAGCTCTATTTTAACATTTTATTATGATAGGCTTAAATAAAAATATTATTTTCATTACACATATTGAAAACTTTATTTATATTAATAGCATAATTCTACCTTATTATCAATCAACATATCTAAAGGAGCAATTTAGATCCATTCATCTATAATTCACTTATTGATTCTCAAGTTAATTTTTATTTTTATTCATAAACCTTCCATATTTTTAATTTTTTTTTGCCTATCTCTTCTAATAAATAATTATATTATATATAGTAATTATATTATTCAAAGCATTTTCAAATTGAAAAAATAGATATTGTAAAAAATAAACATTGGAATTTTTTTTATTGAAAACACTATTTAAAAATATATAAGATACAAAATTAAAACTGTTTTTTTTTCTAAATTTAATATGGATGATTCTTTTATTTCAAGAAATTTAGAAATAACAAAATGTTAAAAAAATAATTAAATAAACACAATCTTACTAAACGAAAGTTTGAAATGAAATTATTATTGTCATTACCTTAAGTACTTAGTTATACGTATCTTATTTAAACATATTATTTTAAAATATTTAGCTTTTATTAAAAAATATTAAATATTTTATTTATTAAATATGTGTAATACAAAAGATATTGTAGTAGTAGCTAAATATAATAAGTTTTTAATGTAAGTCGTGTTAGATTGCATTCTCTGAAAGAGGCTTGTTGAAACCTACCGCATCGCGTAGTACAACCCTCTAGTTGTAAAATAAATATAGTGCCCTTTGAGATTATATTGTAGTGGACAAGAGTTAAAATTCCTGTAAGTGATATATGGTTATATTAAGAGAATATTAGTAGTCATGTCAAAAAACATTAAAATAAAAAATAATTAAGAAAGCAACAAATCTAAATCCAAGCAACCAACTAAAATATTTATAAAAATAACAAAACCAAATGCAAAAGGACCAGTAATTAGAAATCTTGAGCGCACGATATTCTTTAGGATTAAAGGCACCATAACCAAATAACGATGGTTTTGTTTTTAACTTGGCAAACAAAATAAATAATACATATACATACAAAGGCACATGTGGCAAAACGTGTATCACTGAGTTACCATTCACGTCCGATGATATGAGATTTAAATGCACGTTGAACTTTTTTGTGTCAGATATACCATTTATGTAACCTGAGAAGTGGATAGCGTTGGATTCGCGAAATATATTGCAAATAGTTTTAGTAACACGTGTATTATACGTGATTAATAATTAAAAAATTCAACTTAAAAAAATATTTTCTTTTTCGTATTTACTTATATAAATGATTACATTCAATAAAAATAAAAAAAAGAACATGTTACATTTCTAAATCATAGATGTGATAAACTCTCTTGTAAACTACAATTGAAATAACATTAGTACGTTAGTTATCCTTATTTAAAACTATCAATTTTAATCTGTTTGAACTCTTAACTCTAGATAGTACGATGTAAATTTAACGGTGTTTAAAACAGGTTTTTTTAAGTACAATCCTTTGAGTCAACAGAGCCTTGAGGTTGCAAATGCAAAATGATGTGTGGAAAATTATCGGATTCTAAAATTCATCGTCACTTGAATCAAAATTCAAGAAAAATGGCAGTTCAAGCAGAGCTAAATTGAATTTATTTCGTTCTAAGAACCAATAATTGCTTATAACATTAATCTATATCTATATATCTATATCTATATCAATATGTATAATAAAATACTAACATTTTTGACATATGATATCATATTATACCACTTAAATAGCCACATGACAAAACATTAGATTACTTATCATTTGTTTTTTTCGTCCATACTTTGTTTTTTTTTATTTTTAAAAAATTACATAAATAGACATTTGACTAATTTGAATTACTAATACAACCATTGACCCCAAAATTTATGAAATTAAATATTGATCTCTAACATCTCTTCATGTATTTATTAATTTTAGTTATTATGTTTTTTAATTTAATAAATTTGAAAATTTATATTCTTATTTTCATTGATTTTGTTTTTTAAATTGTATAAGTTATCTTAAAGGCTGATGCTCACCAAAGATCTATCAGCATGCATTTTAAAGTACAAGGAAGCTACTTCGAAAGATTTGACATAATCACAAAAAAGTTCTCTAAGTGTCAAATCTTCCGAAGCCAAAGACCATTTCTTCCGAAGTCAAAGATAAAGCCTTTCCAAGCTTCACAGACAAAGTTTTACGAAGCCAAGAGACTGATTTCTTCCGAAGACAGAGAAGATATGCTTTCTCTAACATACTTTTGACAAATTAGAACCACTTTTCGCTGCCACATCTAAAGACTCACCAACTTATACAAATTGGTGATAATTTCATACTTTTGACAACTGTAGATTATGGTTTTTGTTTGTAAATTTCTACTTTGTACTTTTTATGTTTTAGTATTAAATAAGAATGTGAGCTATGATATGTCATAATCAAATGTCAAAAGACAATCTGCCTTTTGACTTTACATTGATCTTGTTGTCTAGATTAGTGTTCCAGCTGGCTTTGAAAGTATGGTAAACTATATGATGTTGTATAAAATATCTCATATATCAGTCTTGGGGAAGAAGCCTTGTAACTTTAGTTGAACACTTGAGAGCAATATACAAAAATTCTTGAAAACCAATTATCTTGTTCTTGTTTGTGTTATTTGCCTTAGTTCTTTTTTTTTTTCATTCAATTGGTTTCCTATTTGATCTTATAAGTGTTTGTTAGTTTTCCTCTCCAACACTTATGAAACTGTTGCATTCATCTCCCAACCCTGGTCCTGCAATAATGTTATATTTTTAAAAATACTATAGGTTATATATATATTGATTATATTTAGTTGCATCACATAATTTATAATTTATTATGCAATACTTTTAATTTAATTGTAATATTCCGACCCGTGAAGCACGTGTTTATAGGCTAGTTAGTGAATAGAAAACAATAATTGCATATATATAGTGTAAGGTTATACTTGAATGGCTGATGCAACCAAAGTAACCAAACATCTTCCAGCATCAATAATGAATATAGTAGAAGTTACTTAAGAAGTTTTATACTTCTCATAGAAAATATTCAAAGTGTAAAATCTTCTAACACCAAAGACCAAAGTCTTCCGAAGCCAAAGATGTAGTCTTCCAATCCTTAGATGACAAAGTCTTCCGAAGCCAAGAGACCGAAGACTGATTTCTTTCGAAAACAGAGAAGACATGCTTTCTTTGATCAACTTTTCATAAAGCTGGCCAACTTTGCATTGCCACTCTGATAATTCAGAAACTTATACAAGTTGGTGAAAAGGTCCATACTTTAGTAAACTGTAGATTATGGTTTGGGGTCTATAACTTTCTACTTTGTATCTTTTATCCTTTTTGTAATAGATTAGGATGTGAGCTATGGCATTATATAGTCACAAGTCAAAAGTCAATCTGCCTTTTGACTATATATTGATTTTGTTATCTAGATTAGTATTTTTTGCTGGCTTTCAAAATATTGGCGGCTGTATGATGTAGTATAAAGTATCTTAGGTTCTTGTATTTCTATGTATGCTTTGTAACTCTTGTAAGAGAACTTGAGAGCAATATACATCAGTCTTAAAAACCAATTGCTTTGTTCTTTTATTCTTTAGTTTAAGTTCATAGTTTCCAAATAGCCGGTTCCCTATTTGATTTTGTAAGTGTTAGTCTGTTTACTCTCCAACAATTTGTGAAACTATTGCATTAACCTCTATAACAAGTCCTGCGTATAACATTAATTAATGAATAGAAAGTAGTGATAATTTTGGTTAAAAAAACATTGATCACATAATATCTATACACATATATATACCTTGTAATCTTGTATTTTATTTGCATATTTCTTTTGAGGACCGACTTCACTCTCTATGACACATATTTTTTTCTTCTCTTTGTACCAGATATTCATCATGTGGGCGTTACTTGCAAAAATAATTAAGAGAAGGCAAAAGTATATGGATTGACCTTGATTAGAGGCTCTGGTAAGTTTTTAGCTTGGTCGAGGTTGCACCTCACCAAATGAAATATTACAATCTATAGTATTTAATAAAAAACGTTTTCTTTTGCCACTTGTTATTCTTTTAAACTATTTTTTACACTTGTCATTATTTTAAATATTCTCACTTTATTTTTCCTTTAAAATAGTATTTTAGTAATTTAAACACTCAAATTAATTTATCTCTCTTAATAAAAATTAATTTTATTAATTGATATATTTCTCTCTCTCATCTATATTTTTAAAATCAAGCTATCTTTTTATAAAATAAACTTTATTACAGAAATTAAAAATCGCATATTATTATTAAAATAGAAATAATAATTTTTTTATATAATATAAATTTTTCTAAAACACTAAACCTTTTGAAACATAATATTTTTAAATCGATTATTTTTAAAAAAAATTATAAAAAATATGAAAATTTCTAAAAACAGTTTTATTAAAACAAACAGAATAATTAGAAACTCGAGTTTCTAATAAACATGATTTTAATAAAAAATAAATTATTTATAAAATAATCTTATAACGAATGTTTAAAAAATTAAACTATTTAGATAAGAGAGTTAAAAAAATAGTATATTTGTTTTTTTCTTGGATTATAACGTATATATAATTTTGATCATATATTATATTAAAATATCGAAATGTAACTATTCGTGTTTATTACTAAGTATAATGCGTTTAATAAATGTGTTTTTAGCCTATCTAATTATCTATATATCTATCTATTTATAATAAAGAAAATCTAAAATAAGACTTGACACAATTGTAAGTTTTATGATACTACCTTTCTCATCTATCTTTATTATTATTAATAATATTGAATACTAATAATATTAAATTTTCAAATTAAAAATTATATAATTTAATAAATTAAAACCTATTTTTTTATTAAAAACACACTTTTTGAAAAAAAATATTTTATAAAACACAGAATACAACAAACATTTTTTAAAATAAATTTATTTTTCTTAAAACAAAATATTTAAAACTCATATTTTTTTTATAAAATAAAAATTTAAGAAAAATATATTACTGTTTATTTACATAAACTTACTATTTATATGCAATTATAATCATATTTTATCATTAAAAATGGTTTAATAATTCACAAATTTTTATTATTAATTATTAATTATTGTATTTATTCAATCCGTATAATACACGAGTTACTAACGTAGTGTAATCATATTAGACAATACAAACATAAATGGGGGGATGGAAATAACGATCTTTTAATATTAAACATGGTATTCCAGATGAATGGAGAAGCTTACCTAGCGAAGCTTTTCAAATAATTGCACGTTGTTTTCCTTTCTTTGCATCTAAACATGTGAAAGCAATCAAAGGGGTAAACGTGGTTGTCAGTTTTCTTAAAGTAGCGACAATTAAGCGAAAGAATGATCAGAACCTACATGTTGTTATATATGAAAGATGAAAGACATTCATATTAGTAAAAAGGGCGAGTTAGAATCAATAAATAACACTTACCCTTCTTGCATGACATCTATGAGCTTTCTCCCTTGGCCTAAATACATTATATGAAATGATGTTATTAACTGGAGGAAGACGCTGAAGTTTCAAAACATTAAGCAAGCATGTGGAAACTAACCTGCAAGCGCTACAAAATAGGTTTTTGCTATTGTTTCCACTGAAAAAAAATTATAAAACACACATCGGTAACTATATAATAATAGTATAATTTACACTAAAAGTAAGGATTTTTTTTCTAGCTAGAAGCTAGTTTCACTACAGTCACAAAGTAACATGCTACTATGGTGATGAGTCATACCTGCCACATACTTTACAAATTGCTTTCTAAGAGCATTCACAGTACAGTATTTATCTTTATCCATATAATTACACTATAAATCACTATATTTTATCTCTTCTTTTCATTTAAATAATACTTTTTATACCCTATCATTACTTTTTTCTCTCTCTTCCACTCACAATCACTTTTAAAAGTATTAAAAAAATTATAAGGATTGAACAGTGATTCTTTAAATATACCAATCCACAATAATATTTTCTCTCTCCTTTACTCACAATCACTCAAAACCATTTCATATAATATACCAAACACACTCACATAATTATACAGATTCCACTGTGAATGCTCTAACAAAAAACTATTGCACAAAGTTAATAAACTTAATTTCAATTTTACTCTCCAAAATTTAACAAAAGTAAATATTTTCCTCTGAAAGTTTAAAATATCAATTTCTGTTTAAAGTTTCATCATTTGTTTCAATTTCAGTTCAAAAGTTTTATTATTTTGGATTTAAGTTAAAACAACTAATCAAACTTTTAGACTTAAACTGAAACAATATACGAAACTTTTGGATGTAAATTGATATTTTTAATTTTTTTGGAGGAAAAATGTTATTTTTGTGAAAATTCAAGGAGCAAAACCGAATTTAACTCAAGTTACTAGCATCTATCTTTATTAATATACAAACATTTAATTTGTCACATGACACCCTCTATAGGCTACTATTTGTCATGTGTCACCCTATTATTTTTTTTCTTCACTTTTTCCTCCTCTTTAATATATTGTGCTATGATAATTGTTTTTATTGTATAACAACTTTTCCAAAATTGTCTTTCTTTAAAATTTGAATACTAAAAACAATTTGTTCTTTTTTTACTCAATATAACTAAGTTGTGATTGTTTCTATTATTTGTAATAATTTGAATAAAATTTGCCATAATTATCGCACTTTTAAGTTCAAATAGTCATAATTTACTACAAATTTGAATTAAATTTGTTTCTTCTTTGTCCTATCGTAACATATTATCTGCATATTTTTAGATGTGTGATACCATACATAAATTTATAAATAAATATGTTTTCATAATAGATTAGTATTGATTTCATAGCAATTATCCGATTTATGAGTTTGTATAAAGACTATGTTAGTTTAAATCATAGTTAAAAGAATAATTAAATAAACTTTAAACTAATTTTCAACTATACAAATTAAATTTTATATTTTTTAAAGATACAAACATTAACAATTTAAAATAACCATCGTAAGAATTATTATTTTCTAATTACAAATTATGAATTTCCTTAATTATGTAAACCATTTAAATTTTTAAAAGATACAAATTTGCGGTTTAAAAAAAACCGTATAAAATATAATTTAAAAAATTTTAATTTCTTAATTATCTAAACGATTTAAATTTAGAAGATATTTAAATCAGCAGATTTCTAAAAAAATAATCCTATAAAATATCAACTATAATTTTGAATCTCCTTAATTATATAAACAAACTATATTAGTTTAAAATCACAGTTAAAAGAATAATTTGGTAAACATTAAATTAATTTTCAACCATATAAATTAGATTTTACGTTTTTTAAAGATACAAACATGAAGAAATTTAAAATAACCATCGTAAGAAATATCACGTACTAATTACAAATTATGATTTTTCTTAATTATGTGAATCATTTAAATTTTGAAAAGATACAAATTTGTGGTTAAAAAAAACCATATAAAATATAATTTAGAAAATTTTAATTTCTTTAATTATCTAAATGATTTAAATTTAAAAGATATTTAAATCTGTAGATTTCTAAAAAACAAATCATATAAAATATCAATTATAATTTTTAAATATTCTCAATTAGTTAAACAGACTATATTAATTTAAATCATAGTTATTTGTGTTACCATTAATCCAACCTATTTTATTTTACATGTATGAAATTTTTATCTTTATTTGTATAATACTATTATTCGCATCCCATGTGTTACACACGTTTATAGGCTAATTCTATATATGAAGCATGAATGAAGACCGTTAGTTAAAAAAATTACACATACATTCTAATCAACGTTCCCATACAGGATTAAATAGTCGAAGTACACGAACCGACATAAAAATGATTCATATATATATATATATATATATATATATATATATATATATATATATATATATTAAATAGTTGAAGTACACCAACCGACATAAAAATGATTCATATATATATATATATATATATATATATATATATATATACACACACACACACATGCATAGGCTATCTAAATTGCAAATAATAGAATAATTAAATATACAAATTCTAGATGTCAGAATGGTCACTTTAGAAATGTAAATGAAAGCAACCAGGATGGAGCTAATATTTCTAAATAAAACTATGTATCTTCAAAATAATTCATCATACATAATACATGAGAGAAAAATGTAAAAAATTGCAGATTCAAATGTCAAAAGTACAAGCATCCAACTCTTTCCAGAAAATGTATTCCTTTTTTTTGTAAGGATTGAACTTTAGAGAATCGAGAAATCAAAACAAGAAAATAAAGATACAGTTGCCACACAAAACTTTGATTAGCGTGAAAGCTTTGATCCGCGCGACAACTTTGAGCCACGTGAGAAGAAGTTATCGTGCGAGACTATTTATTCTAGTATAAATAGTTTGTGTTGCTCTTTTTGCGGTAAGAGTCCTCACTGTATTCCATTTTATAATATTTGATCAGAGAGCAATGTACACAAAAGTTATTTACGTTTGTGCTTCCTTTTACTTGATTTAATGTTCAATTATGTTTCGTGATTGATTCATTCCGCTTTTCTTTCACGAGATCGATCTAAAACAAATATTCTTGATCTCTACATTTGGTATTAGATCCTTGTGTGCTCTAGATTGATTTGAATTGAATTTGAAGCAATTTGAAGAAGTTTAGAGCTACAAAATTTGATTTCTATATGAAGATTGGATTGGATTCATTGAATTTGTGCTCATTTGAAATGCTTGAGATCAAAGAACCGATGAACAAGATTATTTAAAGTTTCTAAGACAATTCAACAGTTGAAATGGTTTTAAATAAATCAATTACTGACAATTAGGATTAAACTCGAACTTACTTCACATAATTAAAGCTTAATTATCAATTTTAAACAAATTGGTGAATGGATTCAAGCTGAATGATTTCTATTTGGCTAGAAAAGAACATGCGAAAAATTATAATTTTCACGTGAAAAGTTCATATTTCGCGCGACAAGAACAACTAGTCGCATAAGACAGTTACAAAAAGATTCCATTCGCGCGAGAAGTTGAAGTAATCGCAAAAGTTTGTTACACTTTTAGTCGGGCGAAAAGTTTCTTGTTGTCGCGCGAGAAGTTCAAATATTGAAGAAAGTTTTGTGAAGTTTGAAGTCTAATTCACAATGACCATCAATCCTAATTTGAAGAATCTTACTACAACACTGTGCGTGGATACTAGGATCGGTATAAGTACTAAACTACCAAGACTATTAAGTGAAGATGACTAAGCTGATTGGGTATATCGGTTAGAGAACCATGTTATCTATACTAACTAAGGATGTTACGATCAATCAAATATGGACTTTACATTCTCTTGTATAAGAATGACAGAGGAGAAATGGTTTAAAATTTTGAACATCTTTGGGATGAAGAAGACATGAAGAAGCTGGAACTTGATGACAAAGCTTATGCAGCTATAACTATGGCGTTGACCACTTAAATTGCATAGAAATTCAAAGAATACGGAGGAGCCAAAGTTTTGTGGGATGCTATGGAAAGTAAAATAATGGGTAACAAAGACATGAGAGAAAGCAATAAAGAAATGCTCAACTAGGAATTTTAACATGTTTAATCATGTTCTCGGTGAAACACTTGAAACTCAAATTTCAAGATTTGTTAAACCGGTAACAAAGATGAAAAAGCATTCTCTTGAAAAATATTGTTGTGAACAAAAAGCTTCTAAAATCATTGCCATATAGTTAGAACAGTAATTGCACAACAATCAAAAGGACAAAAGGATCTATTTGCTTTGCCTTTGAGTGATTTGATATCAACCATTAAGTCATATGAAATGGATGATAAGCAAAGAGCTGCAAATCATTTGAACTCAATGGGTGCTGAAGCAACTGTATTTTATGCTAAGATGGCTAGCAATCCAAATTATTACATTAGCTACTCATAGATGTGTCAGCAACAACAAACAGGCAGTCTTTTGGTTCCAACAATTCAAGAACCTTCTGCATGACATGTTCAAGCTTCATACTCCAACAAGTATTCTCACATGTAGTCATCCATGCCAACCCAATATTCATCTATTCAACCTTAATCTCACACATACAACTAGTGCAATCCCAACCTCAAGTTCAACCAGCATTTATTGCAAATTCCAGTTTATCCAAACAAACCATTCAGATTGCTGAAGAACATCTTGCCTTATTAATCACATTCATGTCTAGTGATGAAGCATTTATGGCTAGACGATTAAGTGCTCCAAACATTCTTGTTGATGATCTGCAACAAATTAATACTAATGATGTAGAAGAGAATGATATAAAATATCAAATGGCTGTGGTTGTTTATTGTGTGAATAGTTTTGCTAGAAGAACTAGAAGGAAAATGCTTGCAGTGAATAATGCAACTAAGATTGGTTTCGATAAAGAAAGTCTAAGATGTTATAACTATGACAACCTCAGGCACCTTTCTAGGAAATGTACAAAGCAACAGATCAATAAAAATGAAGTTGGAAAAAGGATGGTAACTATTGAGGTTCAAACTAAAAGTGATAAGGTTGGAACATCTTCAAACAAAGCACTTGTATTAGAGAAGGCGTGTGAATATGATTGGTCTGATCAAATGGAAATTTTGGATCTTAAATCATCAATTGCATTACTGGCTGAAATCAAAGTTGATGAAGAAAATGAGATGCCGGAATATCAATTTGCTAAATTCATTTCAAGTGATATGTTGGAAGGAGTATTTGCTAAAAGTGATGATAAGAATGAGAGGTTTGAAGTTGAGAAGGTTAAAGTTGGGAAGGTTGAAGTTGAGAATGTTATAGTAGTTAAAGAAAAATTTACTCATGATTACCTTTATTAGTTAATATAACAGATGAAGATACAAGCTATGTTTTGGGATTTGAACCAAAAAGTTACTTAAAACCTTTGGTCTTTACTATTGATCCAATCATAAAAACTGAAACTAAACAATGATTCTAATATTTATGTAGAAAGAGGGTTCTGTGGAAGATTCGGATATTGATGATGATTTAGTTTTTCAGGATGAGAAAATTAAGAAATGTATTGAAAATATATCTGTTTGTAATCCATCATTATCAATTAACGAATAAATAGTTATTTCTGTTATTCAAAATGATTGTTCAACAAAATACACAACACAAAAGATGTTAAAGGCAAAAACTATTCATGATAACAAAGTTCTTAAAAGGAAACAATCATCATCATCTGCCTGGAAAACTGATTTCAAGAACAGATTTGTTTCAAAAGACGATATAGATAAGTAAGATTATATTTTTAATGAAACGAATACTCGATACTTAAAAATAAACTTCCTAATAATGCTAATGCCGTGAAACAAGATGTTTGTAGCTCAGGTTTTACAAATACTAGTCAAATTCCAGCATCTGTGTCTCAACATGTTAAAAATACATTTCATGCCTCATCAGTTTCAGATCAAAAGACAAAGAAAAATTTCTCAATTCTTTCGGAACAAGATGGAAGAATTAATATTGAAAGAAAAATACGAGAGACTATTCAAGAATTACATGACCGAAGATATATCAAAGCCGGATTCTATGATAACTTTGCTGTTTATCATAAACAGATTAAGAAAAGCATGTAAGTGAATTACTTAATTTAGAAATCATGTTGTTATGTCTGTGAAAAATCAAATCATAGGGCAAGAAATTGTATTCATCAACACAAATTAATAAGTAGACAACGATTTCATAATTCCATTTCACATAATAAAAAATAATTTTTCATAAATACCAAGTTTTATAAAAAATTATCTCCAAAGAGCTTCACAAATGAAAATTTGAGCAAAATACATGTGATTAAGAAATCAAAGAGTGTTGATAAATGCAATGTCAACTGCTTAATGATAAGTTGAAGAAAAATGACACAAAATTGATAAAACCTATTCAAATGTGGAAAGTTAAAGTTAATACTACAGTTTCAGAAACAAGTGATGATAGTTTTGAAGATGTTAGTTTTGTTGAAAAATTAAACATAACTTGTTAAGTGTTTCTCAAGTCTGTGACAAACATTATTCCACATATTTTACTAATAAGGAATGTCTAGTAATAATATGTGGTTTTGTAATTCCTAATGAATGGATATTGTTGAGGACTCTAAGAGACAAATATACATATTTGTTGGATATGAATGGTTCACACTCTTTGACAATAACTTATTGTTTGTTATCAAAAGCCTCGGAAAGTGATTTAATGTTATGGCATCGTCGACTTGGACATGTCAATATTAGAAACATAAATACATTGGTAAGAGAAAATTATGTTGTGTGTTTACCATTGAAAGAATTTCAACTTGTTAAACATTGTCTATCATGTTCCAAAGGAAACAACATAAACTTCCTCACAAACCAATTGTACATACCAATGTTGAATCAATTTTACAACTGTTGCATATGGATCTGTTTGGTCCTGTTAGTGTTTTAAGCTTAGGCAGACCTTCAGATTGCTTGGTTGGTTACTGATAATTTTCCAGATTCACTTGGGTTTTCTTTTTAGCATTTAAAGATGAAACTCTTCATTTGCTGATCAAATTCATGAACCTTGTTGAAAATCAAACTGACAAGAAGATAAAATGCATTCGAATTGATAATGGAACCGAATTTTGCAAACATAATTTAAGTAAATTTTGTCATTCAAAGGGGATAACAAGACAATTCAATGTGTTAGGAACTCCACAACAAAATGGAGTTGTTCAACAAAGAAGCAAAACACTAATTGAAGCAGCTCGAACAATGTTATCTGCTGCAATAGCTCCATCTTTCTTTTGGGTAGAAGCTGTCAATAGAACATGTTATGTTCAAAATCATGTCTTGATCAATAAGCAACAAATTTTGATTCCTTATGAAATTTTCTTTAAACATAAGCCTAAAGCCAAACATTTTAAGGCATTTGGTTAATGTTGTACTCTGTTGCACACAACTGATTTGAAATCTACATTTGATGAAAAAGCTAGTGATTGTTATTGTTGGTTATTCAGCAAACAAAGTTGCATATTGGGTCTACAATAAAAGAACCACACAAATAATTGAGTCATTTAATAATGATTGGCAAGAATCTAATAAAACTTATGTTGGATCTGCTCCTGCATGGGTATATGATTATGCTATATTGTTTAACGCTTTTTAACGATCTTCTCATGTTTCTACAAATAAGAATCCTTTGACATCAATAATTCAAGATGTATCTTTTGATGAAGGATGTACTTCTTCTTCTCAAAATCAAAGAATTTCTTTAACTATTACACCTGTTTAACAGTCCAATATGTTTCAAGATCAGATTCTTGAATCAGATATTAATACTCCACTCATGCCTAATTTAAGTCCTTATAATCATGATGTCAAACAAGATTCTCCATCTTCACACATAACAACTTCTTTCACTCAAGATATTCCGATTGAAACTATTCAAGTACCTTTTGATGATCAATCTTCTATGTCTCATTCTCAGATACTATAGCTGATAATTCCTGTGAAGAAGAAACAATCAATTATTAACCAAAAGGACGTGTTGTCAAAAATTAACCTGTTGGCCATTTGTCTAATTTAGACATTGTCATTTCTCAAGATGAATTTCCTCAATTATGTATTCACAAAGATCATCCAATAGAGCAAATATAGGTCCATTAACTGAAGGTGTTTGCACAAGAAGTCAATCAGGAACCATCGATACATGTTTCTATACATGTTTCATTTCTCAAATTGTGCCAAAAATTATGGAAATGACTTTGAAAGAAAATAGCTGGATTGAAGCAACGGAAGATGAACTAATGCAATTCAAAAAGTTAACTCTTTGGCATTTGTGTGAGTTACCAAATGATAAGTTGCCTATAGCAATCAAATGGATATTTCTCGACAAGATGGATGAAAAAGGTGTTATTGTTCATTACAAAGCTAGACTTGTTGTTCAAGGATTCTACCAAATTAAAGGTTTACATTATGGAGAAGTATATGCTCTAGTGGGTAGACTTGAAGCTATCCGTATATTTCTTGCATACGCTTCCTTTATGAACTTCAAGTTTTATCCAATGGTTTTAAAGATTCAAATCGTCCTGAGTATGTTTATAAGTTAGACAAAGCTCGTTATGGTTTACATCAAGCACCACGTGCTTGGTATGCCACACTAACTGAACATTTGCTTGCAAATGGTTATACAAGAAGGGCTATTGTTTAATGTTTATTCATACGAAATAGCGGTGATGATTTGATTCTTGTCCAAATATATGTTGATGACATCATCTTCGGATCTACGAAGAGTTCAGGATGTGCTCTCTTGGTGAAATTTCGTTTTTCTTGGGTATCCAGGTTAAACAAAATGGCCAGGGTATTTTGATACATCAAGAAAAATATGTACATAGTATTCTTGACAAGTACAAATTTCAAGATTCCAAATTGCCTCAACTCCTATTTCATCTCGTCTTACTTTATCTCTTAATCTCATGGGTCAAGATGCTGATCACTATTCGTATGGATCAATGATTGAATCCTTGATATATCTCACTGCAAGCAATCCGACAGTGTGCCCATTGTCAGAGTAATACGAAAGAGTCTCACATGAAAACTGTCAAAAGATTTTCAAGTATCTAAACGGCCAACCAAAACTTGGACTATGGTATTCTTGAAATTCTGAATTTAACTTATATGCTTATACTGACAGTGATTACGACGATTGTAATTTGGATACGAAATCAACTACAGATGGTAGATAATTTCTTGGAAACAAATTAATGTCCTCACAATGCAAAAATCAAAATACTGTTTCAACATCCACTATAGAAGCGGAATATGTGGCTGCATCAAGTTGTTGTTCTCAAACTGATTGGATTTAACAGCAACTTCTTGATTATGATCTTAATATTTTCAACACAGCCATTTGGTATGATAATACTGCAGTTCACAACATTGTCAAGAATAAAATTCAACATTCAAAGACAAAACACATTGACATCCACATTCATTTTATCTATGACTGTTTGGATAACAAACTTATTCGTCTTGCTCAAGTCACATCTGATGACAACATTTCTGACTTGTTTATCAAGGCTTTTGATCATTCTCGGTTTGACATTCTACTCAAATCTTTGGGAATGATTAACTTTGGTTGATTTTCCCAGAACTTTCACCAAATATATTTTCATTTTTTAGTTTGTTAAAATTGTTATTTTCTTAAAATAATCACAATTTTAGAGGGAGAAATTTGAAAATGTAATGAAAAAGATTTTTTTATTTAAGTGGAGTTATATTAAAATTTTGAAAATGAATTTTCTGTATAAGTAGGAAATGATAGTATATTTTATGATTTTGATATAATACATACAAAGGTTTAAAAAGGAACTGGCTTGGTTTTTGTTGGATATGTTGATAGGATCTATCTTCAAGAATGAAAAACAGTGTAAGTTGTGATACACTATAATTAAATCAACTTTGATTAAGGTGGGTAACATATCAATAGCTTATGGTAATACCCTCCACGCTAATACAGACTGAGAGTTACAGTCTTGCCATACTCAAGCATGTTATTTTCTGATTCATTGATTGACATAAGTACATATATAAATATAAAAATAAAAAAAGAAAGAAAAGCAAAGCCAAACAAGAAAAGTATTCTATGACAAAAGGAGCAAAAAGATGCCAAAAATGCCATATAGAAATAAAAGATGCCAATGAAGACATAAATAAAAGAGATGTCAAAGACATATATACTGTATGATAATTATTTATATTTTTGAGAATATGTTCTAACATAGTAGGCAATATCAAAAGATGGGCATGTAAGTCCGAATTAGCATATAAATCCTAAACATCTTGCGAGGGCAAAACATAAGTCCAACTAGCTGTTAGTAACAGCTAAAACTTCTTAATATTCTGTGTTTAAAAACGTTTCTCAAGCTAGTTATGCTCAAATAGATATATTAAGAAAATCCATATTCATGAAGTTACTGTCAGAAGTGAAAGGTTTAAGTTAAATTGAAGTGACTTGAAATCTCAAAATGTCTTGAAGATGGATAGGAGTCCTACAAGATTTTTTATTATGGGATTTATTGATTTCATATAAAGAAACAAAAACATGATAAAATAGCAACTTATTTGTCTTAGTAAAAATTAAAGTCTGAGTTTAAATTTAGACAACTATATTGACCATCAACCTAAGAGATACTATTCTTAATACATCCGTAAGATAATAATCTATTTTTGAGAAATATGATCCTACAATAGAATATTTGCAAACATTTTAAGTTATGTTTCTTTGAACTTTTGTTGAATTTGTTTAATTTTTAAATTACAAAATTACAAAAAGATTTTTATATGGATTTGTTTTGTTTTGTTTCTTGTCAAAATGGGTTTTTGGTGTAAATTGATTACTTGATTAAATACAAAAGTCAAGATAATCAACAAAAGGTAAAATATTAAAAATTTAAAAAATTTAAAAAGTTAGAAATTCAAACATTGAAAATTTATAACTTCTCGCACGCGAGAAGTTTAATCATGCAAGATCTGAATTCTCACGCGATAAGTCAAAAGCTTATAAAAGTTAGAGTTGTGTGACATATAGAGTATTCACATTGAATAATCTTTCTGAAACTCTCTAAAATTTTTCTAAGTGTTGTGTTGATTCGTTAATCATACTTGTTTATTGTGCTCGACTATCGATTACAAGATAGTGAAAAGGTACTTTAAAGATTAAAAGATGTTTTTGAATGAATTTAAACTTGAACTGAAATGTTAAACATAATTGCAGGACCGTTGAACGGGGTCAATACAATTAGTTTCATAGTGAGGAGAGACTTAGAACACTTAATAGATCAAATAGGAAACTGGAACTCTTGTATGATACTAAGGAACACAAGCAAACAATGAGACAGAACTAAGAACAACAAACTAAGAATGGTTTTCAAGGAATAAGTATATTGCTCTCAAGTTCTTTTACAAGTGATACAAAGCATAGAAAATAAAATACAAGGACCTAAGATACTCTATACTACATCCTACAGCCGGCCATACTTTAAAGGCCAGCTGGAAACACTAGTCTAGATAACAAGATCAATGTAAAGTCAAAAGACTATGAGATGTCATAGCTCACATCCTAATATATTACAAAAAGGATAAAAGTAAATAAAGTGGAAAGTTACACGCTCAAGACCATAATCTAAAATTTCCTAAAGCATGAACCTTTTCACCAACTTATGCAAGTTGGTGAGTATTCAGAGTGTTAGCGAAAAGTTGGTCACCTTTCTGAAAAGGTAGATCAGAGAAAGCATGTCTTCTCTGTCTTTGAAAGAAATCAGTCTTCTATCTTCATGGCTTCGGCAGACTTTGTCTTCTAAGCTTCGGAAGACTTCATCTTTGGCTTCGGAAGATTTTGTCTTTGGCTTCGAAAGATTTTACACTTAGAATATTTTCTTTGTAGAGTGTAAAAACTTCCGAAGTAACTTCCATATGTACAATGTGCATGCATGCAGGAAGCACCTTGATTGTTTTGGGTGCATCAGCCTTTTCTATAATACTTACAAACTGTCGTAGGCTGATGCTACCAAAACAGAGATGATATTCAGCAGTTGACAGTCCTCATCAAGATCAGGAATATTCCTGTCTTCATCATTTGATCAGGATCCTTCAGATTCTCATAATATCTTCTTATATGAAAAAGATCATGCAGAGGTAGATCAAGCATGTCTTGCCAGAGATAGACATCTTGCCCACCTTGATCTTTTATAACATACCATTTGTATGGATTAGTAGCAAATGTCCAAGACAGGATTGGTCTTCCAGATGCAAGAGGTTCTACTTGGATTGGAGTTGATTAAACAGCCTCTTGTTGTACTTCCTCAGGATGTTTTGATTCATCCTGAGGTGCTGAGATGGATGCCTTGGACTTTTTTTTCTTCTTCTTATTGTCCCTTCTGATGGCCATCATTTTCCTCTTTCTATATATCAACCGTGGAGAGTGGCCTACAGCACAAGTTGAGCTTTCTTTATTCTCCTCAGTTGGGTCTTTTTCCCCCATTTGTTTAGAATCAAGGCGTTCAGAACCCTGCTGTGGGTCAGAAGATGAAGTTGGCTTGGATGTAGCTTCAGGATCAGGTTGTGTTGTCTCTTATGGTTCAACCTTCACCTCAACTTCTGGTACAGCTTGATTTGGTGGAGAATGCAAGTCAACCAGCTGACCTTCCCTTATCTTCTGCTTGATCCTTCTGATATGCTCATCCATTGTGGATAGAGACTCAGGACCAAGTCTCCTTCCGGAGAACCCATACAACTTTAAGAGGCTCACCATCTTTACCCTGTCAACAGACTTCTTTTCATGTGCTCTGATGGTGGCTTTTATTTTAGTAGCCTCCTCTCTCATTTTCCTCTTAACAGCTTTCCTTTTAGTTTGAGCTTCTTCTTCCAGCTGTTTGATGTATTCAAACTCAATATACTCATATGAGAGAGGGTTGAGAGCTGCTGGCTGATAGAGACCTGTGGCACTTAGATAAGCTATCATTTTCTATCTTTCTTGCTCTTTGCCTATCTGAGTTTGTTCTTGTTGTTCAGCCATAGTCTTTTTTTCAGGACTTTCTCAAACTGGAGAGAAGACAGGGGCTTTATAAAGTTTCTTTCTTTTTCCTTCTTCCCTGATTTTGAGGAGCAGTTCTACAGCCTCAGTCTCCTTCCTCTCTTTGTACAGCTCTTTGTCTGCTAGTTCATTTAATTCTGCCAAAGGAAGAGAGATGATATCATCTATATTATAATTTCTTAATCCCAGATAGTTCAATCTGGCTGCTCTTAACTCATCATCCTGAGTGTTAGGCCTGTGAGCAGCCCTGATTGCAGCTTGCATAAAGCTTGGGATCTCTCCAGATTTCTCTCCCCTGGCCTTCCTATTCCTCTCTCTCTTCCCCTCCTCGATCTCCTCAGGAGCCATTTTCCTTTTCCCTTTGTCAATTGTTGGCCTGTATGACTTAAGGTGGAGAGAGCTTCGGCCTTCCAATGATTATGATGAGCTTGAGCTCTAGCTAGAGAGAGGTTGTGATACACCTTCACCTGTAGGTGTTTCACTAAGGGTACTGGATGCTGAGGTTGAGCCTGTCTCCAGGTTCGCAGGGTTCACTACAGAGCCTTCAACCAAGGTTTCCTCTTCGAAGCTAATCTTAGGGTCTACCTCAGTATCCAGTTGACCGACAGTCTTCCGTGCTAGCCTCTGTCTATATAGTTTTGCTTTACTTCTGAACTCCTGCAGCACCCATTCTTGAATTTCCTCGGCTAATCTGCCAGCCTGTCTGTTTTGACTTGGGTTGACAAGTGGCAGATCAACCAAGTTAATACTCTCATGGAATCTTAGGGACTGAAAGTTGAAAAGCTCCTGTTGCCCCTAAGATCTTGAAAGCACCAATGCCATTCTTGTATTGCCATACCACCATCCTATTATTGGATTTCAACTGGGTAGGATGGGGCAGACATGGCCATTGGAATTCCTTCCTAAAATAGTTGTTGAATTATGGCCTCAACATCAGTGTGAGCCTGAGGAAGTTGTTTAGTCTGGACAACTGCAAGTGAGGGTGGTGAGTATTCATTGTCCATACTCAGTGCTAAACTCCCATGTTCTGTGGTTGTAGAGACTTTCTCCCCCTTTTTGGTAGCATCACCCACTTGCATAGGTGAGCTGGAGGTCAAATCTACTACTTCCATAGGTTTTTGTGGACCTGGTTGAGTTTGTCCAGTTGGTCTCTCACCTAACTTGCCCTTGAGATCGGTGATCTCAATTTGCTGGTCATTGACCATCTTCTACAAGGCAGTCACTTGAGATTTCAATTGATTAACCTTAGAAACTAAAGAGGTGCATATATGTTCAAGTTCTTACACCTTTAGATGCAAACTCCCCTCATCTTCAGATGAAGAATCATGGGGGGATGAGAAAATTGGACCAAGATCCTATTCCTCATCACCAGCATAGTGTTCTTGGTTGCTGGATTTCCTCTGCTCACTGACAGCTTCAGGTGAAGTGTTAATGGGCTGAGTTGCCATGGTTGAGGTCTTAAGGATGTAATTACTAGCAATAATGAGAGCTTCTTCCATATGGACCTACTGAACTTGTTCAGGGAGATCCACCTTAGTATGGGGTGGATAATGTGAGCTGGACATGGGAGTGGCAGGAGCACTCATCTTTCCTTGAGCAAGTTTGGATTGGAGAGACTTATGGTACTCACTGAATCCCATGTCCTCATCATCATAGAATTCCAGGTTAAGGATTGACTGATTTAGGTCAAGAGGCTGGGGATGGTAACTGTCCCCTGAAGGTTGTTCACTAGAGTTTTGAGACTCGGAGTGAAGGATTAAGGCTGTTTGGGTAATAAGCTCATCAGCTTAAGCATGAGGAACCTCAGCATTGATCATGTGAGAGATGGGAGTGGTTTGCTCCTCAAGAAAAGTGGAGCTCTAGTGTCTACTTCCTTTTGCATCGGTGGTGATATAGGGGCCTACACAAGCTGAATAGCTTGAGCAGGGGTTCATTTGTATTTTCTTGAGTAGGTGAGGGTTATTTTAGGTTGAAGGGGTTGCTGGGAGATAGTAGGTGTGGGTTCCATACTAGCTGGTGCTGCTAGGTTGTCACCTTGAGCAATGAGCTCTAACATTTTGCTGGACAAGGGTTGTTTCTACCCTAGAGAATCCCACAGTTGGTTTTCTCATGATTTTGAATATGTCGGGCTTCATCTGTACCAATTTAAGAATCTTACCTGTTCCCCTCAACTGTGAGCCCAGTTCACAGTTGAGAATGTGCTGGACATATCTAGAAACATGTAATATTCTAGGGAGTCTAAGTTAGCAAGCAGATTTAGGTATACAAAGTGTGAATACCTGAACTTGACTCCCTGAACCAGTTCATGAACTATGAAGGAGAGATTTTTAGGAACCTGGTCCCATCCTCCATGCTTGTTGGATAAGCTGTGTATGATAACATGAAGGAGATACTTCCACTGAGAAGAGACCTTCCCTTTCCTGAAGGTTCTAACGGAGAAGCCACCCTCATAGCCCATCTGCGCAAAGGATTGGTTAACAGTAGATTTAGGAAAGGACAAGTCACCTTCTTCATCATCCAGTGAAAGATGAAAATTTATGATGGCTGGAGTGATGAAGATTGTCCTCCCCTGCATTATGGCAGACAGTGCCTTCTCCGCATCCATGGTGACCTCTTGACAGGTCCTCCAGAAGTCCAATAGTTGATCCTCATAGAGAGGAGGATCAATGGTGAGAAAGGTGAAGTAGTTGGACAGAGAAAGAAAGCAGCAAACCTATGAGAAGCCAGGATCTTTCTCAGAGTTCAACAGAGCAACCTGATTGTGTTGCCTGTGAAGGTGCATGGAGAAATCAGGTTGGTTTCTGCGATCGAGGTTGGCCATTTGAGAGAGCTTCAGTGTGAAGGAAGGTAAGAGCAAGGGCAGTTTGTGGGTGAATTTAGGTTAGAAAGAATTTGCAGATGAAGAGAAAAGGGAAAGAGGGGGAAACCATTGGATATTTATATGTGAAATGGATTTGAGACAAAGTTAATGCGAAAGGATAAACTTTGAAATCCGGATGTTGGTCCCACTTCTGAAAAAGTGCCCGAAAAGATAGTTTTCTTGGAAGTTGAAAATCTTCCGAAGGTAATTTAGCTTCAGAAGTTTTGATAAAAGATTCCGAAGCCAATTTGGCTTGGGAAGATATTTCTAAGAGTTTTCAAAATTATTCTTCGAAAGGAAAATACTTAGAGAATTTTCACTTCTGAGACATGCTTTGGTTTCCGAAGAGATCAAGACTTGAAATTTTATTCTTTAATAGAATAAAACTTCCGAGACATAATTACTTTCGGAAGAAAATCGTTCTTCAAGAGCATATAAGTACTTATGAGTAAATTAAGCTTCGGAGGATATTGCCAAAATTTCTTCCGAAGGTAAATTATCATAAGTAGTTATATGGTGTTAAAGACATAATGTTTTTCCGAAGGTAACCTGATATCTTCCGAAAAGAAATATCTTCAAAGTTTTCAAAAATCTAAGAAATATATTCTAAAACACTCTGCTTCCAAGATAATCAAGGGCTTATGAAGGTGATAAAGTAGACAACTTAGGACACACAAATTTTAGAAATAATATTGAGTTTAAGTTTAAAAAAAGCTACTCAAGTTAATCATCCCAATAGCTGATACAAGATACTTAAATCTCTGTTCATCAAAAGCTTTGTTGAACAAATCAGCATATTATTCATTTGTGTTAACTTTGACTAGTTTGATAAAGCCCTTTTCAAAATTATCTCTAATTAAATGATACCCGATGTTGATGTGTTTTGTCCTTGAGTGCTGCACAGGATTTTCTGTAATGGAGATAGCACTATTGTTGTCTATGTGGATGGGAGTCTCTTTGAAGTTGAATCCATAGTCTAGCATCTGATTCTGAATCCAAACCACTTGAGCACAACAGCTAGCAAAAGCAATGTATTCATCTTGAACAGTTGATGCCAATACACATGATTGTTTCTTGCATTATCATGAGACTATTCTTACACCAAGAAATTGACATCCCCCTTATGTAGATTTTGCAGTCATGTTGCAGCCACCATAATCACTATGTGTATAGGCATACAGATAGAAGTCATAATTCTTTGGGTACCAAAGGCCAAGTGATGGAGCACCTTTGAGATATCTTAGAATTCTCTTGACAACAACCAGGTGTGATATCTTGGGGTTGGCTTGATATCTGGCACAAATGCATGTGGCAAATATGATATCAGGCCTGCTGGCTGTGAGGTATATAATAGACCTAATCATAGCCCTGTAAAGATGTTCATCCACACACTCCCCTTTAAGGTCAGGTCCAAGGGAGTGGTTTCTTGCTATGGGTGTCTTTGCAACCTTAGATTCAGTCATGCTGAAATTTGTAAGTATGTCCTGGACATACTTTGACTGACTTATGAAGATGCCATTGTCAACCTGCTTCACCTGAATTCCTAGAAAGAAATTGAGTTCTCCCATGGCACTCATTTCAAATCCATTCTTCATCAGCTTCTCAAAGTCTTTGCAGAGCTTTTGGGGGATTAGTTGACCCAAAGATGATGTCATCTACATAAACTTGAACCAACATTAAGTCATTTCCTGTTCCTTTGATGAAAAGAGTTCCATCTATAGTACCCATTCCGTAACCATGCTGACATAGGTACTGAGATAGAGTCTCACACCACTTCCTTGGAACTTGGTGAAGTCCTTAAAGAGCTTTATCAAGCTTGTAGACATAATCAGGATGATCTGGGTCTGCAAAGCCAGGTGGTTGTTTGACATATACCTCTTCATCAGTCACCCCATATAAGAAAGCACACTTGACATCAAGTTGGTAGACCTTGAAGTTCTTGGATGCAGCAAAAGCTAGGAATATCTTAACAGCTTCAAGTCTTGCTACTGGAGCAAATACATCAGTGTAATCAATCCCTTCTTCTTGAGTGTACCCTTGAACAACTAGCCTTGTCTTGTTCTTGACTCCTCTATCATCCTTTTTGTTCCTAAACACCCACTTGGTTCCTATGGTAGTCTTCCTTGAAGGAAGAGGACATAAGTTCCAAACTTTTTGCCTCTTGAATTGAAGCAGCTCCTCTTTCATAGCTTCAACCCAACTTCCATCCTTTAGATCTTCCTCAACTTTCTTTGGCTCTATCTGGGATAGGAAACAAGAGTAGAGACAAACATTTTTGACATGAGTTTGTCCTCTTATTCTTACCCTTATGTCAACATCTCCAATGATGTTTGTGGTGTGATGAGACTTGTGAATCCTTAGTTGAGGGATCACAGCAAGTTGATTGGAGAGATCTAAATTTGAAAAATTTTGATCAGGAAGTAAAGACTCTCCCGCCACATCAGCACACTTATCAAGAGAAGCTTGATCCAATGAGCGTGTGACATCATTGATGTTGTCTTCCATGGAGTGATTGTCAGTATCAAGAAATTTTTGATCAATGTCACCACTACCACTTTCTCCTACATTTGAAGCTCCTTCTTTTGAGTTTTGTGCCTCAGAGCTAGAATTTGAAGGCACCTCAGATGTATCAGCTGGATTTGTCATGTTTATGCTGATAGGAACTGCATTTGGAGAATTTGTTAACACTGGAGCTGAAGTAGTTTGATTTGAAGGTCTTCTCAACTCAAATCTTGGGTTAGGATCTTCTGTTGATAGGATACCTGTAGATCCTGAAACATTCTCACTAGACTTGTTAAAATAGGTGGTAACTAAATCAAGATCAAACAACCAAACTCGACCAGAACCTCTAACTAGGAGTGTGTTCATTGAAGGTCACATTGGTTGACTCCTCAACTACTCTAGTCTGAGATTGTATACTCTATAAGCCTTAGCTTGGGAAGAGTATCCAATAAAGTATCCATCATCTGATTTCTTAGCAAATTTGGCTATTTGATCTTTGGTATTCAAGATAGTTCAAGGACATCCAAATGACCTGAGGAAACCAATAAAAGGCCTCCTTTTGTGCCACACTTCATAAGGACACTTACCATGAGTCTTAACCACTAAAACTCTATTCTGCATATAGCAAGTAGTGTTCACTGCTCTTGCCTAGAAGGTGATAGGCAGTATAAAGTCAGACAACATGGTTCTTGCAGCTTGAATTAGTGTTCTGTTTCTCCTTTTAGCAACACCATTTTGCTGAGGAGTCCTGGGGGCACTATATTGTCTTGTAATACCCTTTTCATCACAAAATGTATCAAGAATTTGATTCTTAAATTCAGTTCTTTGATCACATCTTATGGTCTTGACCTTGTTATCAGATTGATTCTCAATCCTTAGAATGAAATTTTTCAAGATTTTAGGAGTCTCGTCCTTAGTTCTAAGAAAAAAGACCCAGGTGAATCTTGAAAATTGTAAGGATCGTTACACTAATCAGATCGATCTCATATCATTACACTAATCAGATCGATCTCGTAATTGTGAATGTCGAATGTAAACAATTACGGATTGAGAAGTAGAAGAGTAGAAATGAAGAACACAATGTAAATAACTTCTCTTGATTGCTCTCTGAATATGAATGATTACACAGTAGATACAAATTCAGGAAATGAACAAAAGCTTACTAAATACAAAGCAAACTACGTATTTATACTAAACAAGAATGTTCTCGCGCGAGATCAACTTCTCACGCGAGAAACTAGTTCTCATGCGACAAGTGAGATGTCGCGCGGCTTCTTTTACTTTTCGCTTCGCTTGATCTTCAACTTGATTTGATTTCCCTAGCCTCTAGATTCAACCTCTACAATCTCCCCCTAGGCTTGGTAAATCAATGTTCTTTAAAAGTCCATGTCATCTACGTTGTAACTGCCCCCATATGCATACATCTTCTTATCTAGGGCCTTCGTAATTAACCAACCAAACTGTGCTGCTAGTTAATGTACAGATTCATCAGCTGCAATAGGACATTCCTGCAACTTCCTCAAATCTTCTTTACCAAACTTTAGCAAATCCACAGGGTTGATTATACGGTATTCTTTATCAGCACATTTTATCAACGCATGACCCGTCTCCTTTTCACAACTCCACCCGATAAGCTTTGACAAGCTGTTAACTGGCACCGGAGCATGTATAGGGATCTTCCTCACATATCTGGGATGTCTATAAACTCGTATCTTCATTGGTTTCTGCGCGTTTGGATCGATACAGTTCTCATCTTCAATGACCTTTGATTTGGCTGTCTTAAAATCTTTGAAGTTGGTCTTACTCTGTCTCCGAATCATGTTTCTAATCCAATTTCCTTTCCCATAATTGCTTGGATTAACGAATGGAACACGACCCATAGCATACAAGTCTGATGCTCTAAGAGTATGAAAGTCGTGTTCATCTTGGAAGTATTCGATTGCTACAGCCTTTCTTTTAATCACATACATCTTCTTCTCTGCATCATATGCCCAACTGATAATCGGCTCTGAATTTCCGTACCTAGTGAAAGGTTTGGAATGCCGAAGTGTATGCACATAAGCTGGTGGATGAGGTGCAGCAACAGTAATATTACCAACCTGACGAACAGCCATTTGACCAGTTTGGTCTAATGTCTTGTCAGTGGTTTCTGAGGTACTTGACTCACCAACTATATCTCCTTCTTCTAACACTTCTTCAGAGAATAAATCTTTCAAACTATTACCAAAAATATCAGTATATTTTATATCTTCTTCTAAATCCTCAAACGATCCAAAATCAGCATTTTTTTTCCTCTTTTAATATATTTTGCTGAAATGAATATAGTTCTTTCTCATATTCAACTTCTATGGCAGGATCCAACGGTGTATAATCAACTGTATCATCAGGACTTGGTCCGGAGACATCAGCAGTCCCTGACGATCCAGAAGTACCAGTAGCAGCACCCGTATCTCCCCCTTGATCATCATCATCATTTCCACCAACATCATCATCACCATCACCATCATTATCATCACCATCATCATCATCATCATCATCTTCACCATCATCCTCATCATCATCCTCATCACTATAATCATAATCAACCATATCCAAATCATCATCATCAGTTACTAGATTAGGGATAGGCATCATATGTTCTGGTTCCATAAACGCTTCTCCAATATAAGATACAGGTTGATCCTCAGCAGCCTGATTAGACACATCTGGACTTGGCTCTTGATCAACAATAACATTGTCTGTTGTCCCTTCTGTAACAACAGGATCAACAACATGTTCTGCATCATGAACTTGTTCAACATTCTGATTCGGATCAGCAGTCTGCTGTCCACTAGATTCTCCAACTTCTGTGGTATGATGTGTAAATGAAGAAGATACGCGAGAAGTGAGATCTCTCAGATTTTATTCCATTATCTGAACATATGTAAGCATGAATTGTTGTTGACTCTCCAAGCTCTTTATTCTTTCATCTTTATTATTCAATCTTCTACATAAATCATCAATAACTTGAGTTTTCTCCAGCATCTCACGTTCAAGTGTACTAACTCTTTGTTCTGAGGTAACCCTGGTTGGAGAGAAAGTAGATGTTTCTGGATGAGCTCTTGGTTCTGGAGTAGTATTTATGAAGTCTACATCTCCAAATAAATCGTCATGAGAAGATTGCTTGGGAGGAGTTCTCAGAATGTCATCATACCAACAGTAGCAGGCATAGAAGTAGATGTCACAGTTGTAGCTTCTTTGACAATAACTGGAGTAACGGCCTCGCTAACTGTGACTGGAATATCAGTACTCCCAATATCAACAGTTGTCACGGTAGTCATTGGAGTCCGACGCTTTCTTAACACATCGCGTCCTCTACCCCTATCACGAGAACTTTCTCCTGTTACCCTTGCCATTCTCTTCCTTCGACCTCGGGTCTGCACACGAATCTCGACAGGAATATAGTCAGAATCACGTTCCTCAACAGTACGCTTTGATGGTGTTTCTCGTACTCTGGGACGTTCTTGTAGCACATACGGTACATTCCCTATCTGATCACTATTAGTTTCACTATCCTCTTCTTCATTTCTTTGTTCTACACCCATTCCTTCTTCCTCTCCCAATTCTTCAGTTCTTAACCATTCATCAACTTCTTCTTCAGTAGATTTTTCACCAGAACGATAACTCTCAGGTACTTCTTGAGTAGCACTAGACGATGCACCCATTGTATCATCTCTATGCACCTGAGCAGTTTCATTCTGTGATTCAGCTCTATAATCATCAGCAAATCGACTAAGTTTAGCAAAGTGGGATCCATCCCAAGCATTTCCTCTTGCTCCCAAAAGATAAGTAAAGATATCTTTCTTCATCACCATGACAGTATAAGTAGATGAATCAGATATAGCTAACTCACGATGAGCAGCATTCATAATCATTTGAACAAATCTTGGATACATAATAAATTTCTTTCCCAGAGCGGCAATTACATTCTTTTGCATTTTAGAAAATATGGCAGTGGAAATGCTATATGGTAAATTATCAACAAGAGAAACCAACAGAGATCCAAATACAACACTTAGACTACCCATGCCAGCTTTCAAATTGCTAAGGCAATGGATAACCACATGAAAGAGATTATTCCAGAATGGTGGCAGATACTTCTTCTCTAAAGAAGGATAACGATGGGTATATCCCATACGCACTAGGCAGTCTTTAACAGCATCATCATCTATCTTCATCGGTGCACGTGGAACATCTTCCAATAACAAAACACTGTTAATCACCTCAGCTGTGATTACCACCTTCTTTCCTTTTACTATGGCAGTTATACATAAATCACCATCAGTATCTATCTCATTGGCAGCCATCTCCCAAAATTAGCTTATCACATCTGTAAATATTCTTGGATTAGCCGATATAGCGTGATAAATCCGAGAAGACTTTAATCCTTCAATTAATGATCGGAATAACGCTTTATCATCTGAAACTTCTCCCAAATATGCTACAGCGTTATGGTTTTTATTAAAAACCAAAGGTCGAGCTATCTGCAAGATTTGATGAAATTTTATAAGTACACAAAAATCTTCAATTTCGGTGCATACGAATTAATTTCTAACACTTAGAAAAAATTTCAGAAAAATTCAACTTTTCGCGCGAAATGTTGAACTTTTCGCAAATTTAACACTTCTGAAAATCTGAACCTTTCACGTGATAAGTTAAACTTTCCGCATGATTTTTCAAATTCACACATTTTGAAACTTTTCGCACGAGAAGTACAATCCTATGCGAAAAGTACAATTTTCGCATCTGTTCATATCTGTGTAACTTCCAATTTTTTATACCATTTGATTTTCAACGAATTAAGAGTTCAAATAAGTTTAATAACAGTCGCCTTAAGTATTATTAAGGTTTATTATGGTTTATTTCATCAATTTTTCATGTTTTAATTCATTTTAAATTCGGTCAAGAACCAAACTCATTCAAATCAATCAAATTAATATCTATATACCTTATAACACTTGTCGGAATCTTAACACCACCCTACTTATCAATGAAAATCAGTTTAAACTCTTTTCTACACTTAGAATTTTTGAGAGATGAATATTCAGAACTTTTCGCACGAATTGTTCCTTTTAAAGAATTTGACTTCTCGCGCGATAAGTCAAATTTTCTCAAATTAACTTTTCGCACCCTTTAATCCTTTTGCATTGAAAACTTTTCGCGTTCAAAAACTTTTTGCGTTTAAGAAACTTCTCGGGTTTAAAAACTTCTAGCATTTAAAAAACTTTTATTTTGCTATGAAAAAATGATTTTATTTAACTAAGTGTTTACAATTATTTTAACACCCTTAAGTTTTGAATACTTGAAATGTAAAATACATCTCAAAGCATAACAAGACAAATTAATAAAACTATATATATAAAAAAACAAATTTTCAAGTATAGGATCATATTTCTTTTAGAAATCAATCATTAACGACCTTCCGGCATTAAATTGAAAAAGAACTGTTTATGTTGATTATCGATATACTGTGTCCTTTTAAACTTAGACTTCAAGATTAGTAAGACATATAAGTTGTGATTTTATCATGTTTTGGTTAAATTATATGATTTCAGTGTGTCCCACAATCAAAACTCCTGCAAAACACTTATCTAGCTTCAAGATTCTATTGAGATTTCAAGTCACCCCAATTTGACTTAAACCTTTCACTTCTTATTAGCTTTATCAGTTTTGATTATTTTCTTATGCAATATCTATTAGAGCATAACTAGCGCGAGAACATGTTTCTGAACACAGAATATTAACAAGTTGTAGGACTTATTAACAGCCATCCGGACATATGCCAAGACGGACTTACATGCCCCATCTTTTGATTTTGCCTCCTGTGTCATAACATATTCTCAAAAACAAAAATATTTATCATATAGTATGTATGTCTATGACATATCTTTTATACAAGTGCTCAAAAGCATCTTTTATTCCTATATGGTCTTTTGGCATCTTTTTACTCTTTTTGCTTGAAATATTTTTGACATTTGATTTTTTTTTTATTTTTTTATTTGATATGTAACTGATATTAGCTGAGTCAGAAAGTAACTGACTTGAGTATGACTAGACTGTAACTCTCAATCTGTTTTATCATAGAATCAGTGTATTCACAAGACCCTGATGAGTTACCCACTTCAGTCATAGATGATGATTATTTTCAGTGTATCACAGACCATAGTGCTTTCCATTCTTGAAAGTCAAGCCATTCAATATATCAAACATAACACAAGTCAGTTTCTTGTATACCTTCAGATGTAATGAGTCGAAATCAAGAAATGTACTATCATTTCCTATATAATCTTGAAAATTTAATTTTCTCAAAAATTACTCCCTCTAAGAATAAAATCTTTTTCAAAAATATCTAAATTTCTCCCCCTAAAATTGTGATTATCTAGACAGAAAATAACAATTTTAAAACAAAAGAAGAAAAAAAAAATATTTTGAAAAGGGTGTAAAAATAAGAGTTAACCAAAGTTAATCATTCCTAGAGATTGGACTAAAAAGTCAAATCTGGAACGACCAAATGCCTTAGTAAACAAATCAGCAATATTGTTATCTGATGAAACAGATTCCAAATGAATTAGCTTCCTTTCAAAACAATCACGAATAAAATGTATGCGGATGTCAATGTGTTTTGTTTTTGAATGTAGAATCGGATTTTTCACAATGTTAAGAACCGCAGTATTATCACAAAAAATGCAAGTGTCATAAATGTTAAGGCCATAATCAAGAAGTTGTTGCTAAATCCAGACAAGCTGAGAACAACTGCTCGAAGCAGCCACATATTCAGCTTCTGCAGTAGAAGTAGACACTGTTTGTTATTTTTTGCATTGCCAAGAAATGAGTCGATTTCCTAAAAATTGACATCCACCTGTGGTTGATTTTCTATCCAAGTTACATCTTGCATAATCACTGTCAGTGTAAGCAAATACATTGAAGTCATAGTTTTTAGGATACTAAAGACCAAGTGTTGGTTGACCCTTGAGATACTTAAAAATCCGCTTGACAGCTTTCATGTGAGATTCTTTCGGATTACTTTGATAACGTGCACACTGACAAACAGGGAACATAATGTCCGGTCTGCTTGCAGTAAGATACATCAGGGATCCAATCATTGATCTATACATATGCTGATCAACATCTTCTCCTGTGAGATCTGAAGATCAAGTAGGACGAGAAGACATAGGAGTTGGAGCAATCTTGGAGTCCTGAAATTTGTATTTATCAAGAATACTATTAATATATTTTTCTTGATGAATCAGTATTCCTGTATCATCTTGCTTGACTTGGATACCCAAGAATAATGACATTTCTCCAAGAAAACTCATCTCAAATTTTTTCTTCATCACTGCCTCAAATTCCTTGCACAGTGCATTATTTGTAGATCCAAAAATTATATCATCAACATAAACTTGAACAAGAATAAGATCATCACCAGTCTTCCTTAAAAATAAAGTTTGATCAATAGCACCTCTTGAATAACCATTTGCAAGCAAATGTTAAGTCAAAGTAGCATACCAAGCACGGGGTGCTTGATGTAATCCATAAAGTGCTTTGTCCAACTTATACACATATTCAAGATGATCTAGATCTTCAAAACCAGGTGATTGACAAACATAGGTTTCTTCTTTCATTTCTCCATACAAGAATGCTGTTTTGACATCCATTTGATAAACTGTAAAGTTCTTGTATGAAGCATAAGCCAAAAAAATACGTATGGCCTCTAGTCTTGCAACAGGAGCATATAATTCTTCATAATCAAGACCTTCGATTTGATAGAATCCTTGAACAACAAGTCTGGCCTTGTTGCAGACAATCACATCCTTTTCATCCGTCTTGTTTTTAAATATCCATTTTGTTCCAATTGGCAGCTTTCCTTTTGGAAGTTCACACAGATGCCTGACATTGAGCTTTTTGAATTGCATCAATTCGTCCTGCATGGCCTCTACCCAACTGTTCTCCTTTAATGCCATCTCAACATTCTTTGGCACAATCTGAGAGATAAAACATGAATACAAGCAAGTATTTATGGCACCAGATTTGCTTCAAGTTTGAACTCCTTGTGATAATGGACCGATAATAGCTTCTGTTGGATGATTTTTGTGAATTCTTAACTGTGGGATAACATTTTCAGACATACCTTCTTCTAAATTTGTAATGTGACCCACTGGTTCTTCAATAATATGTCCTCCTTCTGGTTGATAAACTATATCTTCCTCCAGATGATTATCATTATTAGATGATAAATCATCAAATGGAACTTGAATAGTATCAATTGGATCAGTTTGGACAGAAGAAGTAGGAATATCATCAGAAACATGTGGAGATTGTTCAACAATAGGATTAGAAGATGTTTCTGTAGATTTAGAAACAGATAGAACAACTGAACTAGTTATTGAAGAAGGTACATCAGAAGTTATCTTCTTTGGTTGAGATGAAATAATACCAACGTCATCATTGAAAATATCATGAATAGAATAAGTCAAGGAAGATTAGCTGTGGAATTAGTAGACGAACGATTAAACGTTTCAAATAATGAAGCATAATCATAAACGCATGAAGGTGCAGAACGTGCATCAGTTTAGTTAGACTCATGCCAATCAATATCAAATGACTCAAGTATTTGTTTTGATCTTTTATTATAAACCCTGTATGCTACTTTGTTAGCAGAATAACCAACAAAATAACATTCATCAGCTTTTTCATCAAATTTAGATTTTGAATTAGATGTGTTTAACAAAGTACAACAACAACCAAATGTTTTGAAATATTTGACTTTGGGTTTATGTTTATAAAAGATTTCATAAGGAGTCATATTTTGTTGCTTGTTGATAAGCACTCGATTCTAAACATAACATGTAGTGTTAACAGCCTCAGCCCAGAAAAATGATGGTAATTTGGCTGCTGATAACATTGTCCTGGCAGCTTCAATTAGAGTTCTGTTTCGTCTTTCTGCAATTCCATTTTGTTGTGGAGTTCCTGCAGAACTAAATTGTCTAGCTATCCCCTTTGAATCACAAAATTCATTCAATGTTCGGTTGCAAAACTCAGTTCCATTATCGCTTCGGATGCACTTGATTGTTTTGTCGTCTGATTCTCTACCAGTGTCATGAATTTTATCAGCAGATGAGGAGTCTCATCTTTAGATGCTAAAAAAAAACCCATGTAAATCCAAAGGAATCATCAGTAATAACTAAACAATAAGCACGACGTCCCAAACTCAAAACACTTACTGGACCAAATAAATCCATGGGTAATAATTGTAAAATAGAGTCAGTTTTTATATGAGCAGCCGGTTTATGAGGAAGTTTATGTTGTTTGCCTTTTGAACATGATAGACAATTTTCAGATAATTGAAATTCTTTCAATGGCGGACCTACAACATGATTCCCTCTAACCAATTTGTTCATGTTTTTAATATTAACATGACCAAGACGACGATGCCATAGCAATGTATCACTTTCAGATGCTTTAGATAACAGACATGATTCAGTGACAAAGGAATGAGATCCATTCATATCTTGTAAATTTATGTCTTTATCTCTTGGTGTTCTCAACAAAATCCATTCTTCAGGAATAACAAATCCTGGTTTTAAGATCAAACATTCTTTATCTGTAAAGTGTGTAGAATATTGTTTGTCGCATATTTGTGAGACACTTAACAAGTTATGTTTAAGTTCCTCAACAAAATTGACATCCTCAAAGCTTAACACTCCATTTGACACTGTACCTTTCTTAGTTATCTTACCTCCCTTGTCTCCAGCAAAAATAACATAACCTCCATTATATGGTTTGATGTTTTGCAACAGAGATATGTTACCAGTCATATGCCTTGAACATCCACTGTCAACGAGCCAGACACTGTTGGTGCTGGGTCTAGGATGTTCCTGCATGAATAAGAGATTTATTCAAATTTAGGAACCCAAGCCATGGTTGACCTGAGTACACCTTTTTCATCCAAATATGATACAGATTTCAGTGTCATATCTCTTTTATCATTAAAGGCATAATCTTTAACAATTTCAGGTTCTGATGTTGATGTTTTCACTTTCTATTCTTGAATTGGTTTGCTCAATTTCTTGATAATGTTTTGTGTAGAAGATGAATTGTTATCTTTGACATATAAATTCTTTTTGATGAATTTATCTTTTTGCAAAATTGTATTATATTGAACCTTTCTGTTGTCAGCAAAGGTGTTTGACTGACTTAAATTCCTTTTGAGTTTAGCATGTATAAAAAATTATTTTCTATTATTTGCAATTGAATTATGAAATCTTTGTTTACTTGTCAAAGAACGTTGAAAATGACAATTTCTAGCCATGTGATTTGGCTTTCCACACACATAACAATTTTTATTATGATACACATTTTGAGCTCGAGTTGGTTTTTCAAACTATTGATGATAACTTCTTTTGTTATCATAAAATCTGCCTTTATGATTTATTTGCTCAACAGATTCTTGTACACTCTCTCGTTTTTCCTTTTCATTTTGATTTGCATCAGATGTACATGCGGCTTTAAAAGTTCCTTTATCCTTGAGAATTGTATGTATTGGAGAGGTACCAATTTCTTTTGTACCTGAGCTACACACATCTTGTTTCACTTGATTAGCAATAATAGAAGACTTATTTTTAAAGAAACTTGCATTTGTTTCTTTAGAAATATACTCTTCTTTATTAATGTTGCCTTTAGAAACAAATCTGTTCTTGAAATCAGTTTTCAAGTCAGATAACGATGGTGAATTTCTTTTCTTTTCATTTATTTTGAAATTAATTTTGGATTTTAATTTTCTTTCCTTATTTGACATTGTAGAACAATCAGTTGAAACATTCAAAACATGCGCCTTTTCATTGATCAAATCTGATGAACTACATTGAGATTTCTCATTACAATTTTTATTTTCAAAATCTAAATCATCATCAATCCATTCTTCAACCAACCCATCTTTCTTCAATTTTTCTACACAAAAAGTGTCATGATTAATTTTAACTTCAGTCTTTATAATTGGATCAACAGTCAATGGAACACTAACCGAAGATGTTAAGTCTGATTTTGGTTGAAAACCTAAACCATAGGTCTCTTCATCATTAGTGTTAACTGATGAAGGTAAAGAAGTATAATCATGATTAATCGGTGGTGCAATGTCAGAGTAACCAACTCCTCCTTTTCCACCACTGATTTTCTGTGTCATTTGAGACTTAATTATACCTTCAACCATATTTGAAGACAATTCAAACTTTTCAACAGTTACTTTCGAAGATAAGAGTTCACTATTTAATTTGTTAATTTCTAAAGCAAGTTCATTATTGCGATTTGTTAAATCTTTTATTTTACATGTCATAAAGATTTAATTTTGACTGATAAATTGATTTGTTTAAACCATCTATTTTATCTTTGAAAATTCTTTCATTAGTTTTGTATTTTTGAATTTGATATTGAAGTTTTTCAACTTCAACAATCAATCGTTCATTGTGAGCTCTACATCTTTGAACCTTTTCAATACAATTAGTTGAACAAAGATTAGAATATACCTCTTATGGTTCAGCTTTCTTCTCTGTCTCTTCATGGATCACATTTACCATGAAGGCTTTTTGGTTGATTTTTACTGCTTCAGTTGCTGGAGTATTCTCAACAGCCTTTTGTTGATCATCACATGTAGTAGCTGGAGTAGTCTCAACAGCTTTTTCTTCAACATCATAACCAGTAGCTGAGTAATCTCAACAACTTTTTCTTTAAAATCACAAACTGTAGCTGGAGTAATCTCAACAGCTTTTTCTTGAACAAATTCAATTATCACATCAACACTTTCAACAACTTTTTCTTTCACTTTCTCATTTTCAAATTCTTGTTCCTCAGCAAACACTCCATTCAACATATCTTTGGACACAAATTCTGCAAACAAATTATCTTCAGCAATCTCTTCTTCACCCTGGATTTCTGCTAAAAGAGCAGTGGACATCTTGATATCCAAAGCTTCCATCTGTTCTGACCAATCATAACCCTCATTTGTTTGAGACACAAGAGCTTTGGTCTTTGATGTACTAGCTTGATCTTGCTTTGTCTCCACCTCCACTATAACCATCCTTTTACCTTGATTGCTTTGATTGTTTCAAGCTTCAGTACATTCTCTTGCAAAATGACCAGGTTTATCACAATTATAACATCTTAGATTTGATTTGTCAAAACCTATCTTGCTTGAATTATTCAACCTAAAAACATTTCTTCCAGTTCTTCTAGCAAAATTCTTAGCTCTGTAAACCACCATAGCCATCTGATATTTAATGTCATTTTCTTCAACTCATCAGGGTTGACTTGTTGTAAATCATCAACCAGGACATTTGGTGGACTAATTCTTCCTGTTGAGAAGGCTTCATAGCTAATCATGAAAGAAGTAAAAAGAGCCAGATGCTCTTCAGCTATTTGAATGGTTTGTTTGGTAGGCTGAGAATTCATAACAAAGGCTTGTTGGATTGGTTGAGTGTTTTGGGTTGATGAGTAAGTTTGATTGAAAGGTTGTGGTTGTGATTGGACATAAGGATTTTGATGAATGATTGGATAATGAGATAATGGTTGAGGTGAGGCTTGGTCTTTCACACTGGATTGTGCAGATGTGGATGGCTGTTGTAACTGACATAGCTGTGAGTAACTAACATAGTAATTTGGGTTACTTGCCATCTTTGCATACATTGCTGTTGCCTCTGCACCCATGGTGTTGATGTAATTAGTAGCCTTTTGCTTATCATCCATGTCATAAGATTTGATTGTAGAAATAAGATCACTTAAGGACAAAGTAAACAGATCTTTTGTCCTTTTGATGGTTGTGCAGTTGTTGTTCCAGCTATAAGGTAGAGAATTAAGAAGCTTTTTGTTCATAGCTATGTTCTCTAATGTTATCCCTACACTTTTCATTTTTGTGATCAATTTCACATTTCATTTTTGTGATCAATTTTACAAATCTAGAAATTTGAACCTCTAAAGCTTCACCAAGAATATGATTGAACATATTGAATTCTTGATTGAGCATATCCTTATTTCCCATGATATGTTCTTCCAAAGCATCCCATAAATCCTTTGCTTTTGTATAATCCTTAAACTTTTGAGCAATTTCAGTTGTGAGTGCCATAGTGATTGCTGCATAAGCTTTGTCATCAAGCTCCATTCTTTTAAGATCATCTTCATCCTAGAGATGTTCAGGTTTAGCAATCCATTCCTCTTTCTCATTCTTGTACAAAGGAATGTATGGACCTTGCTTGATAGATCGCATCATCCGGGTTTTAGTGTAAACAACATGATTTAGAAATCTAGATAATCTTCTTCGTTCAAAAGACGTGGAGGCTTTGTGCTTGTGCCAATCTCATTGTCGAGATTCAGAGTAGCTGTGATATTTTTTAGATTTGCCATAGTCAATTCTTCGAACAAACTTTGAATTTAGAAAGAAATCAAAGTTCTCGCGCTAATCTTCAAAAACTTTTCACGCGGAAAGTTCAACCACAATAACTGAGCGAAATGTTCAAGTTTTCGCCTGTAACAAACTTTGTAACTGTCTCGTGCCAGAAATCAAGTTTTCGTGCGAAAACCTTTATTTCGCGCGAAAAACAGAAGTTTTCACCTGAATCAAATTTACCAATTCGAAACTTTTCACCTTCAATTTTAATCCAAATTGATTAGATTTTGATTAATCAATTGTTTAATTAGTGAATTAAGTTCAAATTTGATCCTAATTGTCCCTAATTACTCAAGTTTAAGCTCACAAACATCATCAAACATCCAATATTCGAACTTATTCTTTTCATCATCTTCAAAATCAATCAAAATTTGACTGAAACAGCTTATATCTTCAAGAATAACACAAATCGATGATCACGAACTCTTCAGATCAATCATTCCAACCTCAATTCAATCGATCTAGAGCATACATGCTCTGATACCAATTGTAAGGATCGTTACACTAATTAGATCGATCTCGTAATTGTGAATGCGGAATGTAAACAATTACGGATTGAGAAGTAGAAGAGTAGAAATGAAGAACACAATGTAAATAACTTCTCTTGATTGCTCTCTGAATATGAATGATTACACAGTAGATACAAATTCAGGAAATGAACAAAAGCTTACTAAATACAAAGCAAACTACGTATTTATACTAAACAAGAATGTTCTCGCGTGAGATCAACTTCTCGCGCGAGAAACTAGTTCTCACGCGACAAGTGAGATGTCGCGCGGCTTCTTTTACTTTTCGCTTCGCTTGATCTTCAACTTGATTTGATTTCCCGAGCCTCTAGATTCAACCTCTACAAAAATCATCTGTGATCACTAAACAATATGAGGTCCTTCCTAAACTCATTACACTGGTGGGGCCAAAAAGATCCAAATGTAACAAGTGTAGGGGAGTAGTGATGGAGTTTATTTTCTTTGGGTTGTGAGATACCTTGTGCTGCTTCCCTTTCAGGCATGCAATACAATGATTATCACTTGTAAACTCTTTCTTAGGCATTCCAGTTACCAAATCATTCTTAATTAATTTATTCATGTTTTTAAAGTTTACATGGCATATTTTTTTATGCTAGAGGAAAGACTCATCACTATTTGTTTTAGATAGAAAGCAAGTCACTTCTTCTGAAGGAGATGTTTCCTACAAGTCCATCTTGTACATGTTCCCTTTCCTGGGGGCTCTGAGAAAGATATGCTCCTGAGGAACGACCACCCCGGGCTTGAGAACAATGCACTCATGCTCAGTGAAAAGCATGTTGTGTCTTTGATCACAAAATTGGGATACACTTAGTAAATTATACCCAAGCTCTTTAACAAAATTTACCTTATCAATGCCGAGCTTACCATTTGTGACAATGCCCCTTCCAGTAATGTAACTTCCTACATCTCCTCCAAAAGCAACTGGCCCTCTATCAATTTTCTCAAAAATTTGGAGTAAAGAGCCATTACCTGTCATGTGCCTGGAGCAGCCACTATCAATAATCCATACATTCCTATTGGTCTTTAGTTGTTCCTGCAAAAAAAGAGATAGTTAGTTACATTTGAAACCCAAGCCTTACTGTTCTTGGGCTCATTAACATTTATTGAAGACAATGCAACAGTTCCTGATCCTATGTTCAAGCTTTATGGACCAATAGCTGTTGTTGATGAAGAACTTTTAGTCACATGGTCTTTCTTTGTCTTCCACACCACCTTTGGAAGCTTAGACTTGACCTTCAACACTTTAGAAGTTTCGACAACTTCGGAAGATTTGGAGACTGGACCTTCAGAAGATGTTGCTATCACTGCAGCAAGCTTTAGTACTTTGGAAGCATTCCTTTCTTCCAAGACCAATTTTTCTTCCGAAGGCAAGTTTTCACTTGTCTTTTTCTTCATTTTGGAGCTTTCGAAAGGAAAAGATTTCCCTTCAGAAGCTGGCTTCTTTTTGATCTTCTCAAAAGTTTTCTTCTTGATCATATGGACAGTGCTCTTAGGATTGTAAATGCAATCCTTAGCCAGATGAGAAGTACTACCACACATGATACAATACATTTGCTTTCTTCTGAGAATCTTCTTTGGGAGCAAGACTGATATTGATCACTCTCCATTTCCATCTTCATCTTCACAGATGAAGTAGTAAGCCTTTTAGGGTGTAACTTGCTGTTGGATTTGGATGATTCAGGCTGTGTAGCAGTGGTACACGGCTGATCAACCTTCTTCTTGTTGCTAGAATGAGTTTGACAGGAACTAGAACCCCTGGTACTAGGATTCATAGTTGAGTCTTCAGTCTTTACCACTTCAAATCCTGCAAAGATGAACACATGTTTCTACTTAGAGTTGAAAGTGGCCTTGATCTCTTGAGCCTTCTTGGACTTTCTCTTGGCTTTTCTGATCAGGTTCTTTCTTTTGAACTTAGTCATCCCAACTGCTTTTCTCTCCTCTAGAGAATAGTGACCCTTCTTAGGATGATCTTCTTTACTTTTCTCAGATTCATCCTTCACTATCTCCTCATCATCCTCTTCAATCATGTGGTTTATGAGGGAAAGCTCATCTTCACAAGTTTCACACCTTGGAGATCTTAAAGACAATATAGAGTGTGAAGGAGCTATCCCAACACATCCCCGTCCCTGCTTATTCTCATAACAAACTTTGGCATGCAAGGATGAGGATATCATGTTCTTGAAGGTCTCTTCTTCAAGAACACACTTTTCTGCCTGGGCTTTGCTGATGACAAGCTCAGCCTGACATTCAGTTAACTTAGTGATGAGATCTTTGATCTGAGTCCTGTAGTTAGTGTGTTTATGTTTAAGAGTGGAAATGGTTTTCTCTAATTCTTCTATTTTAAGTTTATACCCATTTTCAGCTCTTTTGAAATCAAATTTTAAGATGTTTAAGGACTCAAGATCAGATCTTATTTCTAAGTTGTAGAACCTGTATCTGTTAACTTTGGCAATATATTTTGGAGTACAAAGATGTTCCAATACGTTGGCTTCATCATGATCTACCATCAGTGCTTGTTTTGTAGATGCATCTTCAACCTGAAAGCTCTAGTCAAAGCCTCCTTCTTCAACAGCAACTTCAGCTTGCAGTTTTGGCTTCTCATTCTAGGGAACCTCCATCACTGTAGTTTGGTCTGGTTTGTGCTTGGCCACCATTTGTTCTAGGTGCCTTAAACTCTCTAGCAAAGTGCCCCATTTGGTTACAGTTATAACACTTCACTTTGCTTTTGTCAAGTCCAAAATTTCCACTGGCTGCATTGCTAGGAAACTTCCTCCTTGTCCGCTTGTTGAACTTCTTGGCTCTGTGAGTGAGAAGAGCCATCTGCTGGACTATTTCCATATACTCCATATCATCTGGATGGATACAGTCCAGGTCTTCAAGGGTGAAGAGAAAATTGCCAGAACTATCATCAGCAAACACAAAAGATTGAGAATACCATACAACTCTGTAAGAGTAAGAGTATTAAGGTTCTCAGTTCTCTTGATAACTACACAGTAATGTGTCCATTGTCTATGAAGAGAGGACATGAAATTCCTTACAATGTCCTTGTTTTCAAGATTTACTCCAACATCCATTAGAGTATCCACAATCTCAACATAACTGAGGTATTGTTGAGTCATGGTTTCACCTGTTTTGTAGGTGAAATTCTCAAACTGCTGCTTCAAGAGGTCGTTTTTGTTCTCTTTTGCTTCAGAGGACCCCTCATACATGAGCTTCAGTGCATCCCATAGCTGCTTAGCAGTTTTACACTTCTTGAAGCCCCTGTATATGGAGTTTGGAAGAGCAGTTTGAAGGGCAGTCATGGCTTTCTGATCTATATCAATCTTCTTTCTATCTTCTTCAGAATAGTCAGCTACCTCTTTTGGTATCATGCCACCTCCAGCAGTAGCAAAAGAGGTGCATGGAATATAAGGTCCAGAGACAACAGATTCCCACATCCTGGAGTCTTATGACTTGATGAAGCCTTCCATTCTTTAACACCAAGTATCAAAGTCTTCAGGAGTGATCAGTGGGGACTTTGTCATGGTACTAGCTTCCATATAAGCCTTTGCGAGAGCTGCCATTTGAGTTGTTAAGTACTTTGTGAAACTGAGAGATCTAAGATGGTGAAATCTTACAATCACTACGGAAATCCTTCCCCGCGTGTCCAGCTTTCCCACAATGCTGGCATCAGAATTTGTCACACCTGCCAGTGTGGTGGTAGTTGCATCGGTTGCATTTTGGATACTTACCCACGTATCCACTTTGTCCTTGAGAAGAAGAAGAAGATGATTGATTGAAGCTGCGATTGTTTTCGAACTTCCTTTGTTGTTGCTGTTGCTGATGCTGCTGGGGCTGACTGTTCGACGATGAGCTCATGTTGCCAGAACTGTCCCACTTATGCTTGTTGTCGGGCACGCTTGCCACAGCGCACCGTTTGGGTAACTTGCCTTGTTCCACAGCCTGATCCGTCACTTTGTGAGCTTTCTGGATAGCCTGTTGAATTGTAGTGGGGTTTGAAGCAGCCACCATGCTCCGTATTTCTCGCACAAGAACACGCAGATAGAGCTCAATTCGTTTGATGGGAGGGTTAATCATTCCAGGTCATAGAGTTTCCAACTGATGAGACCTCGTGGTATAGGCCTCAATCTCGGATCCCTCCATCTTTAGCTGCCAGAACTCAGCCTTCAACTTCTGGACTTCATCAGGAGGACAATACTCCTCCATCATCATGGCTTTGAACTCCTCACACGTCAGTGCATTAGCCATGGCTTGGCCCAACATTTGCACCTGGGCATTCCACCATGAAAGCGCCGCACCTTCAAGGGTTCCCGTGGCGTATTTGACCTGCTTCATAGCAGAACAGTTGCATATGGTGAAGACCGACTCAGTCTTCTCAAACCATCTTACCAGGCCCGCCGCCCGTTCAGCTCCACCGTAAATGTGAGGCTTACAGTCCATAAATGCCTTGTAGGTGCACGCTGGGGGTACTGAATTCAATATTTTAGTAGGTTTAAACAAACCGGGTGAATTAACCGTATAATGGAATAGTTGATGACCAGAGTCATGTTCACCGTCGCCGCACCGCGACCACGACCTCCTCTGCGTCCACCACCACGTCCGCCACCACGTCCTTCGTTGTATCCTTCACCACGTCCGTACATATTTCACTTTACATTCACAAATACAAGAATGAGTAACATCCAACATATTTATCTCATTAAAGCGTGACAAATAATAAGAAATAATGAATTTATCACAACCACAACATTTTAACCAAAATAATAACTCATGATAAATAAATTGTAAGTAACTCACAAAATATCCAATCAGTGTCAAGATTTCAATTTCTCAGTTAGGTGGGAAACAACCCTTCCCACATAGGTTTAAAAGCAAAAACTATGTAGTCCAAGTCAGATGAATGTGAAAATCAGTCCAATACATCAGATCCATCACTGTCTCCCTCCATCTCTGCTGGTTCTTCTTCCTCCGGTGCTGGCTTTTCCTCGGGTTCCATCTTAGGGTCTTCCTCGGGTTCTGCGGCAATGTGCATTGCGGCAAACTGGGCTTCCAGATTACCGAGTCTTACCCCGTAGTTGTGGATTGTGTTATCCCTAGCATCCGAACGATGAATAGCCTGAGCCACTCTATCAGCTAAGGAACACTAATGGTTATAGCACTCGGATTTTAGCTCCTTCAACTCCACCACCATCATCTTAGTCTCACATAACTCACGTTGTAGAGCGCCAACCACCTCATTCAGCTCATCAGTGCGTCGTTTCTCAATGTCTAGAGCAGCAACTAAAGCCACAATCACTTGCTCACTAGAACATCATATCGTAGGAAGAGTAGGTGTCGAGATCTCAAAAGTATACCTAGTCCTCGGTCTAGTAGTCGGAAGTTCAGGAACACGTTCCCTATGAAGCATACGGTTAACATAAGTAGGATAGTAACTCCAATCCCGCGGAGCATCGCGTCTACGTAGTGCAAATGGTTGATCCCAGTCCATCTCCTTGGAAGGATAAGGTAGTGGAGGCCACTCAGGTACAGGAGGATGAGAAGGGGAATCAAAACGCGTAGGCCTTTTACCTAAAGCCCGTGAAGAAGATGTCATGCTGCAGTGCACGTGATGCGTATGCCAATGAGTATACAGTTAAAGGATAAGCAACGAGTAACTAACTAACTGTGTGCAGTTATAGACTAGAGTGTATGCAACCTAGTTCCCTATAACCAATGGCTCTGATACCAATCTGTCACACCCTCAAAATCCACGTGAGGGGTTTAACCGCGAGGCGTATGAATAAACCAGGATCCAAGTCACTAGTTACTCAGAACGACACTATATGTAACGTTAAAACAATTCAGAGTTTAAAAGTTTAAAACTGTGTGGATCGAAAGCGTTTTCTAAATAAATCAAACCCAATGTATTTAAAGTGTAACATTGGCAAAACACGCGCCAAACCATAGTTTATAGAAAATAAATTCAAAACAAATAAAGTCATTATATGCTTGTTTGAAATGCACACTGGACTTGTGATGTGTTCCTACTGGTAACCGAAGCTAACGACCTGAGAATAGCATACTAAAAGAGTTAACACAATAGTTGGTGAGTTTAAGAGTTTGCATTTAACATAATCAGTAATAGTTGTAAAACATAAAAAAGTGCATTGAAATAGATAGCTAGTCTATATTCATAAGTAATAACCATAGTGATTTTGCGATCGAAGCTGACTATGTTTGTCTGTTTGCCTCCCGCCTGGGCATACCAGGTCGTTATACTATTAGTTTCTTTGGACAATATTATACCCGCCTGACCTCCAGTCATACGGGTGGGGCTTGTCACACCCAGTAGTGCTAACCAAGATTTCCCGCTAGATTTCTTAATTAACGATCCGAGAGTGTGAGGTCTTTCAATGGTATACAACAATATGTTAAACTATGCACATTTCATAATAGTAAAGTGTTTGTAAACAAGTATGCCATCTCCCCTAAAAGAGAGTGTTTAAAAGCGGGGCATGAACTCACCTAATGCACGAATCAACAATAAGTGCAAAGCTAGCGATGAGAGGAAAGACAACCCGTCAAAGGTTACCTAGAACATGTGAGTACATAAATACGTGCAACCAGAGAAACATAACACCCCTAAGTGCTCAACAACACATTAACCCAAGGGTTTTGAAACCAAAATGACACATTTGACCTAGTTGACCCGTTTGACCCGTTGGTGACTTGTTAATTGAATTCTTTTTTGATCAAGTTTAGCAACTCATACCACATTATTACCATGTAAGCTTTTCACATAGATCACATCATCAATCTTAGACTCTATCATAATCATCATACCAATATAGATCATCATATAGCATATTTCATCATACAACGCTTGCAAATCTAAACCCTACATCATGCTCAACACAAACATAATTACATCACAACTAGCAATTTATACATTGAATCCAATCATGCACTACATGCCATGTGAAGCCACTCACGACTTCACATCCTAAACCCTGCCAATCCCACTAAGTAGGAGCCTCAGATTCGTACGAGTGTATGACAATCATTATTACATTAACCAACACAATTCACACTAATTAACACACATCATAATGGTCTATTACAATATCATACATGATTCATAATTCCCTACCCTAAACCAACATCTCATCATACTCAATAGATCCTAGATTTCTCAAGCAATCCATCCAACATTCCCATGATCCAATTTATACATTCCAACACCTTAGAAATCATCTATAAACATTCTAGCATGATCCTAGTATCATAAACATGCTCAATTCCCAAAATCCAATGCTCCACATCAATAAAGTTTCGCTTTAGGTAAAGTAACACCCAAAATCCATCTAACACCCAACTCATTCATGAATTCATCAACTTTATACCTAATCAAGTCCATATCAATCATCTAGACATGACAAACATCATCAATTCATCAAAATTCACAAATCTCATATCTAAAAGTTTCTACTTATAGCAAGGTATGAACAATTCACCAAAACCATGAATTTCTTGCATAATCATCATAATCCAACATTCATACAACCTAACTAACAACATATCGCCATCAAACAATCATCAATTTCAACCTTTCTTCAACAATTTCGAATTAGGGTTCATCAAGAATCAAAAACCATGAAAAACTTGATAGAACTCACCTTAAAACGTATAGAGATGATGATTAACACTTGCTAACACTTGAAACTAATCAAAATCGATGCTTGGTGCTTGTTCTTGAACAAAATCGCAAAGGGAGGGTGCTTGGGGATGATCTCGGCCAAAAATGGGGATTGGGGAGGCTAGGGTTGGGTTTTGTTACACCTTACCTATTTAACAATTTCACTTGAAACCCCCTTTAATTACCTTTTTATAAAAATTAGCCTTTTTAACACTTTTTAACAGTCTTTAAGTACAAAAATATAAGTATTATCAATCAAAAATAGTAATTATATGTATTTTCAACTAATAACAAAAACACATGAAATTATTGTTACACGTTGTCACGTTATCAAGCAAAATTCACAAATAATAACTTAAAATACATGAATCACATAACCACAACTAATAATCAAGATTATTAATTAGATTATCATCTGTTTATCATAGATCATTGTTATTAAGTCACCAACGTTCAATGACAACTAGTGTGTGCTCACGACACGTGTATGCAAGACCTAACGGAACTAACGTAGTTTGGTAACGGAAAATTACCGGATGTCACACAAAGCATAGATAATAAAATACAAGTACCTGAGATACTTTATACTACATCTTACAACCGGTCATACTTTGAAGGCTAGCTGGAAACACTAATCTAGACAACAAGATCAATGTGCTTGCCTTTTGACTAGTGACAATGACATGGCATAGCTCACATCCTAATATATTACAAAAAGGATAAAAGTACATAAAGTGGAAAGTCACAGACTCAAGACCATAATCTACTGTTTCCTAAAGCATAGACCTTTTCACCAACTTATGCAAGTTGGTGAGTCTTCAGAGTGTCAGCGAAAAGTTGGTCAGCTTTCTGAAAAGATAGATTAGAGAAAGCATATCTTTTTTGTCTTCGGAAGAAATTAGTCTTCTATCTTCATGGCTTCGGAGGACTTTGTCTTCTAAACTTCGGAAGACTTCATCTTTGGCTTCGGAAGATTTTACACTTAGAATATTTTCTTTGCAGGGTGTAAAAACTTCCGCAGTAACTTCCACTATGCATAATGTACATGCATGCAGGAAGCACCTTGAGTGTTTTGGGTGCATCAGCCTTTTCTATAATACTTACAATAATACAATTTTAATTTGATAAAATTGAATGTTAATATATCTATTAAATTCTTAATCGATACCAATACAATGAAGCTTGATAGTAAATATGCATTAAAATGACTTCAATTTGAAACTGATTGTTGAGGCATTCGCACGCAAGAAGTCACCATGTCAACGAATAGACACGAGTACTTTAGTATTCACATGAAACTAATTGCATGAGTAACTTTGACTATTTGCGTGAGTAGTTAACTTTTTGGTCAACATATTGCACGTGATACGTAACCCTTCATGCAATAAGTCAAATTGTTTCAGAACTATTCGTTGAGAAAAGTTATACCTCTTGCGTGAAATGTTCAAGTTTCAAAATTTTGAAATTTCAAAGTTGTTTTTTGATTGAATTTTAGCTGATTAAGTATCTCTTTTGTTTTCATATGGCAAGGTGAATGGTTTTTAATAAAAACCATAAAGTAGTAGCTTGTCTTGGAGAACTAGCTGATGATAAAGCATTATTTAGATCTCTGATATAAGGTTTAAAGACTTCAAGGATTTATTATGCTATGACAGCCAATCCATCCACTTATATTGATATGATTGATGATTTTTGGATGACTGCTGCTAATGAGAGAAATGAAGATGGAGAACAGTGCATAGTAGTTACTGTTAAAGGAAGGAGGATTGTTATTACTATAGTGAGCATATACAATGTACTTCTGTTGGGAGATCAGCCAGATGATCCAGTCAAGATTGCTCATGCTATTGCAAGAGATTGTTTGTAGAGAATGAGATATGATCATAGATATCCATCTTTAGAGAAGAAGCATTCACCACCATTCTAGAAGTTCTTATTTCATGTGGTTGTTCATTGTCTGAGTAATCCGAAGGCTGTGATGGATAGCCGAGTGAAGTTTTTGGATCACTACTTGTATCACTTATTGATGATCTTCTATAGAACATACCCAAAGCATTGTAGATATGTAGAATAACTTATTAGCAACTGCGGGGAAGAAGTTTATTATGTATCAATGGTTCATTCAGTTTATCGTTTATGCTGCTTATCCTGATTTAGCTGTTTCTTAGTCTATAGCTTATTCTATTAAGATCATGAAGGATATATTTACTTATTTGATGGGTGCACAAGGTAATGCTTGGAATGGAGATCACTTCACCAAACTTGGTAGATTCTCTGATGAATTTCAACCAGTGGAACAACAACAACAAGTAGTAGAAAGATCACATCAGTCTATTCCTGTTGGTTCTTCTTCAAGAACTCCCGATGATGCTCCGGGAAGTTTTGCTCCTCATAGAGAACTTATTTCAGATGAAGAAATTGATAGATGGCTTGGAAATAGTTATGGTTCAAAGACAACAAGTGCTAAAATAGGCAATGTGCCTTATATTCTTCAAGAAAGACCTAAAGTGACAATGACACCAACCAACACACTGCTGAGGACACTAATGCTGATTTTGTTCCATAAGATTCTCCTGCAACCAAAAGGAGGAAGAAGATTGTGGCTAAGAAGAGAACTATATGAGAGACTGGTGTTCGTGGTTGGTGAAGAGGACAAGGAGTGGTTATTACAAAGAAGAACTGCTGGAACTTCTTCAGACTCTCCACACATACTCCTGTAACTTTAGAATAGCTACTTAGGTTACTAGAGAAAGAAGTTTTTGAAAAGATGAAGATGAAAGAGTTATTAAAAATGGATTCACATCTGAAAGAAGTTAGAATAAAGACTCTTGAACATCGAATGCAATTTCTGTATGATTATGTTCAAGTTATGGATACTCAACTCAAAACAATCGCAACTCAATCTACTTCTCAACCAACTCAGACCGAACAACTTGGAACTTCAAGTCATAAAGAACCAAGTGAAGAATAATTTGTTAATCTAGATCCAGTTGTAGTAGCTAATAATCTGGTGCTAACTGAGATAGAAGAGCATTCTACTGATCCAGTTGTAGTAGCTAATAATCTCGTGCAACATGTTGGAAATATTCTAGTATTTGCTCCTCCACCACCTAAATATATTCATACTTTAAGGCATTGAAATCCTTTTACATGATATGAAAACTCTGAGCTGGTTTTGAGTATGATAGAGAGAATAAAATGTATGTAAATAAGAGAAAAGGAAGAGCTATAGAGTATTATCATGATGTACAGGATTTTTATACACTTAGAGCTTCTGATCTCTATGCCAACGTTTTTATGGGAAAAGACGGAAAACCCAAGATCATCTTGGTTTGGGTTGCACCCTCAAAGTAATTTCTTTGTTTATGTAGGGACATCAAAGAAGGCCTGACAACATATGATATGTTGACAGTGGATGCTCCCAACACATGACTCGCAATTGTTCCCTCTTTCGGGATTTCAAGAGCAAACATGGAGGAAACATAACCTTTGGAGGTGACAAAACAGGTGGAAAGATAACGGGTGAAGGAAAAGTATCCAATGGGTTGATCAGCTTTGAAAGTGTCAACTATTGCTCAGATCTCCAGTTCAATCTTCTCACCGTATCCCAAATCTGTGATAAAGGATATGCCACCTTAATTGACTCCAACAATTGGTACATCCTCAAGACGGGTTTTCAAATAATTGAAGACTGTATCCTTTTAAAAACAACCTGTCAAAACAACACATACATAGTTGATATGAACACTGTTTCAGCATCAACCTCTGAAACATGTTTACTATCAAAAGCATCAAAAGATGTTTCCCAAATATGGCATAGACGATTGGGACACTCAAATTTTAACAGAATGAATCAACTTGTAAAAGATAACTTAATAATAGGTTTACCATAAAAAAATTCTTCTGTATAGACCACTACACTACATGTTTTAAAGGCAAGCAACATAGAGTGTCTCATGAGTCCAAATTGGTAAACTCTAACAACAAACCACTCAAATTGCTTCACATAAACCTTTTTGGCCCTACAAACATATTAAGCATAGGCAAGAAGCAATACTGTCTTGTTATTGTAGATGACCACTCTAGATTCACCTAGGTTTTCATTCTATTACACAAGTCAGAAACATCAGAAATAATCAAATCCTTTATCACTAAAATTGAGAATCACTTGGATCTTAAAGTTAAATCTTTAAGAAGTGATAATGGTACTAAATTTAAGAATGACTTCATTTCTTCTTTTTGTGTAGAGAAAGGAATCAGTCATCAATTCAATGTAGTAAGGACTCGTAAGCAAAATATTTTTGCTGAACGGAGAAACAGAGCATTGATAGAAACCACTAGATGTATGCTAGCTGACTCTTTATTACCCATATCCTTTTGGGCTGAAGCAATGAACATAGCTTGCTATATTCAAAACTGCACATTAATAATTAAAGAACATAACAAAATTCCATATGAGTTAATGTTGAAAAGGAAACCATTCATTGGATTTCTTAAAGCATTTGGATGTTCTATCTCAATATTAAACAACAAAGAAGATTTATCTAAGTTTGCTCCCAAAGCAGACGATGGATTTTTTGTTGGATACTCTGGAAGCTCAAAAGCTTATTTGAGTATAGAATCCAAGGCTTAACATTATGGACGAAACAACAGATGTTGCTTTTAATGAATATTCTTTCACTAAGAAATTCATTGGATCAGACTGGTTTTGATATTGACTCATTAACAAAATCAATTGACATATTTTACTTTGACGTTTCAGGTACTAAGGATGACAGTGAATATCCAATGGTTCCTCGACCATTAAATGATGTTCCTTTAACTGCGGATCCTCCAAGGAGAACAAACATTACTCCATCTAGTACCATAGTTACACCTCCTTCGGATCATATTAATACATCTAGAGGAACATCAACAAACACACCTTCATCCTCAACTCCAGTGACCACTAAACCACAAGCTTCAGTTGACGCACAACCAAGCAAACAAACAAGGTCATAATCCAGACACAGTTGAAGAAGATGATGACTACCATTCACTACCAAAAACTCATTATGATGATGAAATCTTAGATTTCTTTCATGATTCACCACAAACATTGCATGAATCTGCATAGCCAGACAATCCCACAACATCAAATACCATTTCCCATCTATCAACACCCGACCAAACAATCACCAATCTTGATTCAACTATCCCTGATACAGCAAACATGTGCATGTTTTCCTGCTTTTTATCACTAACTGTACCCAAAAACATCACAGAAGCACTTAAAGACAACAATTGGATAGAAGCAATGCAAGAGAAACTGCAACAATTTAGTAAGAAAGAGGTATGGCAGTTAGTTGACCTCCTAGAAGGTCAATATGCCATTAGCACAAGATGGCTTTTCAGAAACAAAGTAGATGACAAAGGGACTGTCTTCAGAAATAAATCAAGGCTCATTGCCCAGGGATACACTCAAGAGGAAGGCAATGATTATGATGATGTCTTTGCTCCTCTAGCTAGGCTAGAGGCCATCTGAGTGTTCCTTGCATATGCCTCATCCAAAAATTTCACTGTCTTCCAAATGAATGTCAAATGTGCATTCCTCTGTGGAAAGATAGATGAAGAGGTGTATGTTGCTCAACCACCAAGTTTTGAATACCCAGACTTTCCTCCCTGAGTCTACAAGTTAGTTAAAGCTCTATATGATCTACATCAAGCACTTAGGAAGTGGTACGAAACTATATCCAAGTTTCTACTATAGAATGGGTACACCCGAGGAAAAATAGATCAGAGATTGTTCTTGAAGCGAAAAGAACAAGACTTGCTTGTTGTATAAGTCTATGTGGAGGCCATCATATTTGGCTCCACTAGCATACAACTTTGTAGAGAGTTTGAGGCTCTTATGGAATCAAAGTTCCAAATGAACTCAATGGGAGAACTCACCTTCTTACATGGTCTACAAGTTCAACAATCTGTTGAAGGAATTTTTATCAATCAGAGCAAGTATGTGAATCAGATCTTGAAAAAAATACATGTTTGACTATAAATCAAGCAAAACACCATTTGCAACTAGATTGAAGTTTCTCCCCGATCTAGAAGGCACATATGTTGATCAGAAGCTCTACAGATCCATGATAGGCTCACTGATGTACTGAACTACAAGAAGACCGAACGTCACGTATGCAATTTGCATGTGTGCTGGAAACCAAACAGATCCAAAAGAATCACACATAAATGCAGTAAAGAGAATTTTCACATACTTAAAAGGGAAACTAGCCCTTGCCCTATGGTATCCTAAAGATGGTGATTTCTCTTTATTTGCATACACTGATATTGATTATGGTGGATGCAACAACAACAAAAAATCCATAACATGAGGATGTCAGTTTCTTGGATCAAGATTGATCTCCTGGCAGTGCAAGAAACAAACAAATGAGTGTCTGTCAACAATTGAGGTAGAATATATAGCTGCTTTTGCATGCTGTTCTCAAGTGCTTTGTATCTAATACCAAATGCTTGATTATGACTTTGATTTTCTTAAAACACCCATACACATAGACAATTCTGCTGTCATGTTTATCACTAAAAATCATGTTCAACATTCAAAAACCAAATATATTGATATTAGATATCACTTTCTGAGAGCTTTCTCAGAAAAGGGTCTGATAAAGTTGATCAAAGTCCACACAGACAATCAATTGGTTGACCTTTTTACAAAATCATGTGATGCAAGAAGATTTGAATTTTTGGTTGAGTCACTTGGTATGATCAACTATGAACCAAACAAGTAACGTTTTCATAACATTAATATCAAACAAACATTCATGTTTTCCAATTAACAAACACAATTAAATCACACATGACCACTCAGGAGAAATGATAGTACACTATATTACTTCTTCACTTGAGTCATTTTCCATTAATAAAGACTGATAATACTTTGTTTGATGTGTGGATAGGCGTAGCATGAGACACATAACATCACTTACAACAGTGAAAAACTAACTTCTCATAATTGTGTGGTAAGCAACACCCATCTTGGTTTACGGTGATTATTGGTGTATCCAATATAGTTTACTTGTAAAGTAACTACTATACTCCAAGTGAAATAGTTTATAAACAGCTCAATCATACAAGTGTCTCCTTTGTTATGATTATCATAGACCTGGAGTAAACTTAGGCATTGTTTGTTGTGCTAAGCATAGACTTGAATGACCTACATCATGATCCAAAAAGATTCCCAATGAGGAACACATCAATCTTGGATGAACAATCGAAAGAATCCCAAAAAGGATCACCTTCCAAAGTGAAGTGAAAAAGAATCCCAATGTGGATCAAACAACAAAGATCAATTTGAGCATTTGAGAGCATACAAAGTTCTCTCAAAGTGTGTGCTATTTGTCATTCTTTTTTCAATTGTTAATTTCTCGTTATGTGGCTCTTGGAAGTTTTCATCTGCGCCGATATAATATCTAAACTTTCATTGTATTTGTCTTTGTCAGATGAAAGTGCTTTCTGACATATCTTGAAGAGGGTTGATCTTAACATACAATCAGGTGTGGGGTACATACAAATCATTTTAATACACCCAAAACATGATAAATCACTCACTGTTTAACTAAATCATTAATATCATGCATGAGTTTAAGTGGACAACAATATTTGCAATCAACTTTGTACTAGTCTATGTCTATTCTCAAAATCATCAAATCAACTCATTGAGGATTTAAGATTAGTATGATCTCATGTTATGTGCAAATGATTTATGTCCAAGCATGAAATCCATTCATTCCTTAGTTAGATAAAGTGTTATCTTCTAAAAATTTATCTTGCAAACAATAAAATTGGACTTTGATAATTTCCATTACAACAATTTCAAATTTTTGACATTTTATAAAGGTTTTTATAAATATGCGAAAATTAAGGGGGAGAAAATGAACATGGAAATATCAAAGAAAGTAGAATATGTGCATAAGTCATACAATTTAAAATTTGAAATATTAAAATTTTGAGTTTTAAATAAAACCAAGTCAAGTCAGCAATCAAACATAGTAGTTTGACACATATATATGCACAATATAGTGATATTTTATCATCCATAAAATAATCATGTTAAAATTATAAAATTTTAACCAACAGTCAAATTTTGAATCATTTTAAAATAATTTTCAATCAAAACAGAAAACTAAGTCTTTACAGCGTATGTATTAAGTTACATAACTGATGAGCAAAATTTACAAAACAAACAAACTTTTTGAAAATTTGTCTACTGTTGACACAGCAGACATACAAACATATATCCACTGTAGCTATAGTGAACAAATAAACATGCAAAATACCAAGGGTTTATAGCGGATAAACAAACATGCATCCGCTATGCATCAATGAAAATACAAGTGTTCACAACACATGATGTTAGTAAAGCATCCGCTGTGAATATAGTAACATTTCACAAAGTATTCACAACGCATCACTAACTTTAGTCATCTGTTGTTGAAACAGTGTAAGTGTATACAACGTATGCACAAAGGTAATCATACGTTGTACACAAATACATAATCACATAAAGTGTCCACAGCGCATGACAGATTTGTCATCCGCTATGAACAATCAAACAATCATTCAAGTGTACACAGTGCATGAACAAATGTTCATCCGCTTTGTGAACAGTGATCACACACAGCGTATGACTTTTAGTCATCAGTTGTAAATTTTCAAAATTTACTTAAGTGTGCATAGTGTATGACCAAATGGCCATCTGCTATGAACAAAGTACAACATTCAAGGGTTCACAACGTACAACTTTAAAAGTGTACAACGAAAGCACTGTTCACATAGCGCATGACTTAAACTAAATATTTAGCTCAAAGTTTTCACACAGCGTACACATACACTGTACACATTGCGGACAATCATTTTGTGTGTTGTATATATACTTCAACACTTGTCAATTTTTCATTCATCACGAGTGTGTGATACAAAAATCAAATTTCTAAAACGTTAAAAATAGTGTGATAAACCCTTAAACCCATGATCATGCAAAACCCAATATCTAACTGATTTAACCATAGATTTTTGATCAAATTGGTATAACAACATGCTTCTAATCTTCAAACAATCATTAAAACATCTGGTTCTTTGTTTTTGATTCAAACATTGTTAAAACCTAAGTCGAACAATAAACTGTAGCCCAACATGAATCATTTGATGTTTTAAATGAAATCAAACATTGAATATATGTTATAAGATCATAGTCACATGTATTAGGACTGTTGATGTGAAGAAATTTGATTAACTATTCATCGGGATCTTGAACAGTCATGATGTTCATGCCAAAATCATTCAAAAATTGAATTTTGATCTTTGAAAATGTATAACATGACTTGAAATATGTTATAACTAGGTAAATATGTTCAAAAGTCAGTTATAAAAATGTAAAATCAGTTAATTTGACATAACATTGATCGCAACAACATTAAATGCATACATATTCAATGTGCATTGAATGTAGGTTTTGACATTAAAAGTCAAACTGAAATTCATAGTTGAAGCTGTTATGATATAACATTAGTACATGATATGAATCAAACAACTCATTGTGATGAACAAACATGATGTAAAGAAATTTGGATCAAATTAACTTGAAATTAACAAGATTTACAAGATTAAAATTAACCAAAATTGACCTCTTAAAAGTCAATCTGATCCAATGGGTGATTTTAAACAAACAAAACTTTAACGTAATCATTGTGTTAAACATACATATTTCATATTTCATAACATTTACAACTATCCAATGAACACTTAATAAACATTTCCTCATATTAAACATCATACATTATCATCATACAAGTTACTAACATAATCTTCTTTATTGTAGATATGGCAAACCTAGTGTTTGTCAGAGATCATAATCTCTGTGCTTTTGTCAACCCTGACTCTCCTAATGTTGAGAATTACAGAGACATCACACAAGCTATTAGACAGACAAGGCTTGTTCATGCTATGACACCAAGACCATAGATCTTTGAAGATCATATTGTCCAGTTTTGGACTCATGCTCATCTGGAGCAAATGGATGATCAACAAATGGTAGTATCTACTATGCATGATCATTAGATTATCATATCAAAAGAACTAATCGCAAGGGTTCTACAACTTGGTGATGAAGATGCAGAAGGGCCAGTTGAATTTGATGAGAATTATGTTTTGCATGTATTGAGGTAGATTGGATATACTGGTACCATTAAGAGCAAACAAATCAAGAAATCCTACATGTTTGCACAATTCAGGTTTCTAATGCATACATACCAGAAAACCATGACAAAGAGGAAGACTAGCTGGGATGCCACTTCTTTGAGGAGCTCTTTAGCTATAGCAAGTATCATTGCTAGAAGGCCCTTTAATTTTGCAGCACAAGTACTAAATGGGATGATTTACAACTTGACAGAAGTGAGGAATAATTTCCAGATGCATCCAAGATTCCTCCAAATGATTATTGATGATCTACTCCCATTCATTACAAGATAAGGTGCTATCTTTCAGCCTGTTCAATTTATTGAACAAGTCATCAACATAATCAAGTCAAGTTTGTATCAAGGAGATGAAGTAACTATTCCTCCACACATGATAGATCATGATTTACCTGTCCCTGAAGTGTTCATGAGGATTCCAAGTCAGGGAGAACCAAACATGATGTTTCAAAACATTATTCATCAAGCTCCTATCATGCAACCTACACCTATCATACATGAAGAAGAACAAGCTACACCCATACGAGAACCAATCATTCAAGAAAAACAAGGTGATCCTATACCAGAACCAATCATTCAACAAGAACAAGCACCAGAAGATGTGCAAGAACAAGAACAACCTCATGTTGAACATCACTTCCCTTCTCCACATCAGAGTCCATATTTATCCGATTAGCAAACACTGTCATCTCTTTTAAGAGACATTGATGCATCACTTGAAGAATAACCAGCTCAATAAGAAGAGGTTGGTACATCATCATTGCATGAGTATGATCAAGAAGAACAAAGTGCTCATGATGAGCAAATTCAAGGTGAAGAACATGGCAGTGATATTCCTACTGAGGAAGACATAGAATACTCAAAATGTTCGTATTCACTGTGTATAACAAACTAACAAAGAAATCCAACAATAGAGCAAGAAAATTGAAAGAGAAAATAAAGAGTAAAGATGAAGAGATTCAAAAAATTTCAGCTAACCAAAAGGCTCTGAAGTTGATTGTTCAGTTTCTTGAACAACAACTTGAACATTCAAAGGACGAAGTAAAGGTGAAAGACCAAGACCTTAGTAGTACAGAACTTGACATTGCCTACTTGACTGAGCAAATAGACTCCAAAGATGCTAAAATTGATGAGCTTAAAAGGATAATCTCTACTCAAAATGAAGAGATTAAGAGGTTGAACCATGAATTGGAGTACACAAACACTCACCTAAATGAGAAGAACTTTCAAAAGGTCAAGAACAAGACCTAGGATCAAATCATGCCTCAAGCTGAAGAAACCAGCATATGGGAAACTAAAAAGGCCATTATTATCCCTAAGAAGACTTATTCAATGGATCAACAGTTTGGAGACGTTAATCCATTTGAGAACATTCACTACTCACCCATTCTTAGAAGGCATTTTCACACTCCTAACACTCAAACAACATAATCAAGCATCATACCTATCAACCCTCTGTTAGAGAAACTAAAAGAGTTAAACAAACAGTTTGCACAATCATTGAAGGTGCAAACTAAAACAACAAAAGATCAAGCATCATCCTCACAGCCTCAGGTGAAAACTTATGAGAGAAAAAGAAAGAGACTTTATTTGGCTTCATTGAAGAAAGGAAAACAGAAAGTTCAAGAATTAGATGAACTTGAGTCTCCACCACTCAAGCTTCTCAAGGTTAAGGCTAAACCAGTTGATGAAGATGAACCAAAGTAGAAAGAAACTAAGGCTGCAGTGTTAGAAGAAGGTGAAATAGATCAAACACATGACCAGCACCAAGATCCTATCATCATTCTAAGTGATTCTGATGAAGAAGTTGAAGAAAAGGATGAAGATGAGATGCAAAACATACAAGACTTGTTCCCTGATGATCCTAAAACACTTATGGGAATTGAGTTAGCATCAAGAGGCTTTCCTTATGACATATTCATGCAACTTAACTTGTTTTAGGTTAAAGACTTGCTCAAAGACTTCTAAGAAGTAATGAAAAATAAGTCTGAGCAAACATACAGGAGATATAAAGAGATCAAGGATCAACAAGAATTTTAAAAGAACCTGCCCAAAGATCCACAGATAAAGAAAATGACCTACTCACAGGTGAAAAGTTGGGTGAGTCACATAATGATGCCCTACAAGTCATATGCAGGCATATCTCTTTCTCAAATGAAGGATATTGCTAGAGAAATCTACAAGAAAATGTTGGCCATTGCATTGAAGCCACAGATCTCTAGACCTCATCCAACATCAGCATTATCTATTTATAATCAAGCTCCACGTGAGCTTCATTCCATTAAGGAACCAAGAAAATTTATGCCTCATAGGCTATGGCTTGAAGGTAATGAGGTGAGGGAGATGATAAACGAAAACACCAATTTCATGAAGCTATATGACAGGATAACACTAACAACAACTGCTAATAAAAGAAAGACTGTAGCATGAAAATATGATGAAATCTGGGACGCAATGCTGATTAAGAGAGTATCTAGCCTTGTCCAGTACTTATCATACATGTCCCAACTATGCTCACTAAGCTAAGACAGATTAGACTTGTTGCAATTAAGGATGGTCAATCACACCAATAATCCCAGTTTCAAGAGATCTTACATGAACAAACAACACAATGAGTTGAGACAGAAGGCAAACAGAGAAGATAAACTGCACTTGGCCAAATTGAGAAGAGAACAACAGCTAGCAAGCAAGCAAAAAAAGAAAAATAAAAATACCTCAACTCACATTGATAGTGAAATCTTGGAAAGGACTAGATACCTAATGAGGCCATCTGATTTGAAATTGATTATGAAGAAGATTGATGGTATTCAATACAATCATCCAATCATTAGGTGGTACTATGATGAAACCCACTTTGAAGTGGCATTGGAGATGAAGCTTGAAGGTAAGAAGCAACCGATATCAGACTTTTTGATCCAGTGGGGATAAAGTTGTAAGACCAAGTCATTCCCTGTTATAGAAGATGTCTTATGCAAGGGTGACTGCTGCTATTTCATCCATATGGTGAGAATACTAGGCATAGTGTATGTGAGTGCTTCTCTAAAGGAAAGGCTATAGACAAACCAGCAATCATTGACACATATAGAAGGAATCACAAGCTTGAGGATCTTAGAGAAGAACAACCTTGAAGTTCTTAAGGGTGATCATCTTGTAACCACTATGGTTAGCAACATTGATGTGCAAATCGTGGATCAATCAACCCTATAATAGATGGTTCACCTTTCCATCTGATGCAAGTATAATGATCAGAATAGTGCAGTGCAGTATTTTGCTTTAACACATTGTCAACTACTGGACTACAATGAAGATCACTTCTCTGATTGACCAAGTCAAGGAAGCTGAAAAAGTTTTGATTACTAAAAAGGATGTTGAAGAGTCATTGAAGACCACATCAGAAGTTCAAAGGAGTGTTGATGAAGCTATTCCATCACACACTTACAGGTTTCTAACAATCAAACAGACAAAACAACAATCATACATATCTAACCATTCAAACAAACAAAACATCCAACCATACATAAAAGACAATAAACACATCAAAGCATCAATCATTTATCAATATCATACATATCATCAAACATAACATCAATCATACAATAACAAGTCATACAGGCAAACATATATGATTCAAAACATACAAGGTAAACTGATTACATATGTGTATATAGTTAATTTTACAATCATGCAATCATACATGTTATCAACCAATCATACATAATCAGTTAATCATACAATCATTCAAATTAAAACATAATCAAACACATTATCACTAACAAACAAAGGTAAAGGATGGCAACATCACTCAAACATCATAAGTTAATCATTCAATCATGCAAATCATTCAATCATGCAATCAAACATTATAAGTCAATCACACAAACATGCAATTATTCAAATCAAACACAAACACACACATTATTACTAACAAACATAACAGTAACAAGCGAACATTAAAGGATGGAAATATCATCCTTAGGGGGAGTATTGTTGAACTTAACAAGTGTATGAACAGAATAATGCTTGTCATAATCAAACATAATATGTTCTAACATTCAAACAATCATTAACTAACATATTAGCATCATTAACGTTCACAACATACATTAATTATTTTTTCTTTTTCAGGTTTGTAGATAAAAGAAATTTTTGCACAAGTGTCCACAGCGAATGAAGAACTATCCACAGCGGATGAACAGGTGTAAGCAGCAGATGAAGAACAAGTTCTAAATGTCTATAAAGGATGACCATCACATATGCAGCAGATGACCAATGTCCACAGCTGATGAAAGTCCACAACATATATTCATCCGCAGCATATGAAGACTCCACTGCAGACATGATCAAGAAAACACACAAGTGTTCATAACACACAACATCCAAGACACAGGGGGTAGCTTATTCAACACCCACAGTGGACAATTTAGCATTCACAGCGGATAGTCAATCATCCACAGGGGACGACTTACAGACTTAGGATTTTATGCAATTAGTTTTTACATAAGGGTATTTTCGTAACTGTACATAGCTTTTGTACAGGTTATAAATAGCTGTATACCCTAGTCATTTGTAAGCTTTTGAACAATTAATACAAACAAACAGTTTTTATTATCATTCAAGCATTCAATCACACAATCATACACACACATAGATATTATATCATTAATCATGGGTTTTCGCACCATGATTATTGAGTATTGAATATATAACAATCTATTGTTATATTTTGAGACATTGAAAATGATCCTTGGGGGAATTCATTGAGTTTGTTCTTGTTTCTAAGTTCAAACCCATGAGTTTCATCATGCTACAAGGTGTGCCAGCTCCTATAGGCAAAATGGATGTGAAAATCATTGCCTGGGAGTATGATAGTTAGTGGAATATGTTCATGATTAAGATGGAATATGTTCATGATTAAGAATATCTCTGGGTTAGTTCAATTCTTTATAGAATACCAAGACATAGTTAGCTCTCTTAAGGTTTATGATCTTAAAGAGTTGAGTGATCTTGAATTGATTAATCACATAGTAATGGGCAAAGGATAAAAATTTGAAATGATACTAAAGATGTACTGTAGAGGTTGAATCTAGAGGCTCGAGAAATCAAATCAAGTTGAAGATCAAGCGAAGCGAAAAGTAAAAGAAGCCGCGCGACAACTTACTTGTCGCGTGAGAACTAGTTTCTCGCGTGAGAAGTTGATCTCGCGCGAGAACATTCTTGTTTAGTATAAATATGTAGTTTGTTTAGTATTTAGTAAGCTTTTGTTCATTTCCTGAATTTGTTTCTACTGTGTAATCATTCATATTCAGAGAACAATCGAGAGAAGTTATTTACATTGTGTTTTTCATTTCTACTCTTCTACTTCTCAATCCGTAATTGTTTACATTCCGCATTCACAACTACGAGATCGATCTGATTAGTGTAACGATCCTTACAAAAACTAAAACCCATCGCATTCATGCCCCCGTCTTTTGACTGCTGTAGTTAGGACAACACATAATTCATAATATTGGGCTTAATGCTCTTAACGGTGAATTGATCATGTCAAAGACCTAATTCCTAGTCCTTATTTATCGATTTCACAGTCTATTCCCCAAAATTTTGAAAGGGGTATGGGGTTATCAGCAAGCCACTTTTTCACTCGATCCTTACTTTCCAAAGCAAAGGTTTTTTATTCAGATGGAGACTTGTTCACTCATAGAGGTGGGTTGTCAACCATTGTTGTATTTGAACCTTTATCCTTGAAGAAGATGCCATTAAGGCAACTTAAAGGATGAAACAATTGAAGATCAATGTCATGGATAGTAGAAAAATGAAAAAGCCAAAGCATTTGGTAATATAATTATGAAAATCTTAGATCCAACCTTGTCAAAGACTCTAGTGACTCTAGATCCAAAACCAACACTAGCTTCAACATCAGAACTTGTATCAACATCAGCCCCACATCAAGCACCAGCACAAGAACAAGATCCTACAGAATATTTACAACCTCTATCTCCTGCAAACCCTTGAAGTACTTAGGCTGCATAATCCTTATGGAGTATTATTGAACCTTAAAAGGATCAGGCCAATTTCAAGAGGAGTTTAGATAGTTGTTCTGTGTGGATGGAAGTTTTTCGAAATGTTAAAGAACCAATACAGATGAAGTAAGAATACATGTACAGAAGAAGTGCAGCTGTTGTGAAGAAATGCGGCTGATAAGAAAATGACCAAGTTTTAATCATCCGCAATAGTTAAATGCGGATGAACAACAAATGTAAATAAGGCATTTGTGATCTGTATAAACTAATACAGATGAACAACTTACAAGTGTTAATAAAAAAAAGAAATGCCACTAAAGAAATAGAATATTTGGGTGATATAGTTACAATTTTGCTCTTCAAAATAAATTAGACAAACTCCTTTTACAATGCCATTTATTGTTTTGTTTATACCCATATATGGTTACAATTTAATAATAGGATTAGTGTTAGTTAATATTTTACTCTTTTGTTTAAAGATTAATAAAAGGAATTTAATAGTAATAGATTATTTAATGATAAAAATATAAAAAAGAAGAAAATTAAAAATGCCTACTTTTATAAATACTTTTCCCACTTTATAAATATTTTTCCCACTATACCATTTTGAAAGATAATTTTCATAACTACACAATTTTAGTAAAAAATCTCCTTTAACCTTGTAGCTCATCTCCATTAATTCAAACAAGCTATTATCACTATCGTTAAGAAAAACATGCTTATCTTCACTAATTTCCAACAACCTATTAAAATTGTTCTAATTAAAGAGAGACATGTTTATTATTATGAAACATATTTTACACTAGGAGTTTCTATGGCGATTGTAGCGATTAGAAAATTCGTAAGAAACTAATTATAGGATAGTATTCAACTTAGTTTCATGTATAACGAGAAAGGAAGAAAAAAAAGTGTTTTTTATAGTTTATAAAGAGAACAATAAATATTAAATTTGAAAGGAACATCAAATATAATGTCTTAGTTGTTTTCTGTCATCATCAATAATATGTATTTTTACAAAAAACATGTAAAATGCTAAAGTAGTGGGTCCCAAACTAATATGGTTCAATATTCATATAATCATGAATGTTTGATGTGCCTTTATTAGCCACGAAGAAGACACGTATTCCATTTTGGGCATGTAGGACCATTGAAATGAATGCATGGCATATGGTGTCAAATTTTAACTACAATAACAATAATGAAATATTATTTCTATGGATATACGATCATTGTATAAACTTAGACTTGGATTAATTATTAACTTTATAGCAATGTACTCCAGGATAATCATAATAAGATCGATCTCATATGATAAACGTGAGATAAATATCACACGGATAGATTGAACATGAAGAGAGATCAAGATGTAAATAAACCTTGATATATTTTAGAGAAAGTAGGAGTTCCAAGTGTGAATATGACTAGTGTGCTACTAAATTACATTATAAAACACCTATATATACTACACAAAATTTTGTCGCGCGAGAACTCCTCGTGTGGCAAATCTAACCAAAACTTTAGTAGACTTGTGGATGCTTGGGGTTACAATTGTTACCTAAACCTTCTTTGGTTCACTCTTAGCAATGTCTTGTTGATCAACCTAAGATGTTACATTCTTTTGCTTGATTCTCTTTATTATCCTGATTATTTTTAGCCAGTCCTCTTCTGTTGATAAAACAAAACTATAAATATAATATGCTCTTGCCTCTTTTAGGATGAAATACATCTTTCTCCTTCGGGTTATAACTTGTTAGAAGTAACACGTTTTAAGTAGGCTTCACAAGTATAGATCGCTAAGTAGGGCCGGCTCAAGCTTTTTGGGGGCCTAAAATGAATAATAAAATTGAGGTCTTTTCGCAAAACTAAAACTATTTTGACCGGTTAAAAAGAACAACATTCAAAACATTTAGATCAAAGTAATCTATATAAATCTGATATAAAAAATGTCATTTGGTTCGTAATCAATTAAAGAATATCATTACTATGAAAAGAAACTGAAGTAATGCAAGTATGAGCAAAGTGTTTGAAAGCTTCGAATCTATGCTAATTTATTAAGAATTCGTATATACATATATATGCAATAATTTATAAACTCTCTTCATTCAGTGCTTTCATTCCCACTAACATTATCTCCTATTAAACAATATATTAAAAGACAAACACTCAACAATGTTGAAGAACTGAACCAAAAATATGAAGACATAAACATAACATCCCATTAAATATATTAACAGATTGTTTAACAATGAAAAAATCAATCTACAATTAACATTCAAAAAACAATCTACAATTAACAATCAAAAAATTGTTAGCGACTCAATAGTTAATGATCAAGAATTTAGTTAACTTGTTAAGTTAATAACACATCACAATATTAGAACTATTAGGACATTAGAATAGTTAACAATAACAATTAACAAAACATAAAGCAATCAAGAATTTAAAGTGCGAAATAACATACCTTAATCAAATCTCAAGCAAGAAGAAAATCGAACATGAAGCTGAAGCAAATTGATAAAAGATCATAATGACAAGCATTGATATCTCGACTCGAACAAGAAGCAAAATAAATCGAACAAACTTATTGTCATTTAATCTTCTGAGTTCTTCGATTGATTTCCCGAGAATTCATTTCACTCCCCTCTAATTGTGATTGCTTGCTTGGCTCTACTCCCCACCAAATCTACATCAACATTCTAGTAGTCAATAAAACCTAAGCCCAAAACAAGGTTTAATATATAAAGGAAATATAAAAATGGGGGCCCTAATTTTTTGGAGGCCCAAGCTCTTACTTTAGCCCATTCTTCTATTGGGCTGGCCTTGTATATAAAGGAAAAGGAAAAAAAAAACAAAACAAAAAACTAAAACAGAGCCCTAATGTTTTGGGCCCCAAGCCCTTGCTTTAGCGCATTCTTCTATTGGGCCGGCCCTGCCGTTAAGTATGATAAGTTTAAACTCATCACATGTCATGTCTCATATATGGTATTTTATCTACTCTTTTGATTGAACAAATATTGACTATTTAGGTAGATGGGCTTGAAGTGTGAGTAAGCTAAGCCCAGAGAAGTTGTCTTTTAGTTTTCGGCTGTACAATTTATTTGACGGACCAAAATGAATGAAATCAAGTTATAAATTATCTAAAAATCAGATTTGCTTATATTATGAATCTTGTTGTAACCGCACCCATTATTAGCACAATCACCCTCTTATCAGTTTCATTTGACTAAATTATTAGCACAATTATGTTATGATTTTTAGTTTCAAGATGATGAGATTATACAATATAAAGGAAACTATAAGTTTTAGACACACTTGAATACATACAATTCCCTATCAATCCTTGTTTCTAACACGTTATCAGCACCTTAGCTCGCCAATCACTATCTTTGTGCATCCATACAAAAAAGACACTATCAGAGCCTAGACTTCACTAAGCTTTTGCATCATTGAATCTCTCCTATCCAACACCCATTCAATAAACCAGGTAATAATTAATTGAACTTTGTTGTTTTATTCAATCTATACATACTAATTTGTTTTAAAATACTAGATTCATAAAAAAAATGATGTTTTGTTTTTCCAAATTAGTGTTAATTCTTCCATTAAAAAAAGGGTAGATTGAAATAGAGGAGAAAGAAACAATACCCAAAATTATGTTTTAGATCTAAAAAAAAAGCTTTTGATTTGCTGTAAGACAAAAGAAAAATGTGCATCGAGTACTTACAAGTTTCTCAACTTCAACTTGATATTCTCCAATCCAATAACCTTGAAACTCTTAGTGATTCCATTTTTCTGTGCGATCTTCTTTTAGGGTTTTAGTTTTGTTAAGTATTTTAAATGAGCAAATATGAAGAAGAAAAAGAAAAGGGAAGGTTTTGGTAAACTGATTCATATAAAGAAAAAAAAAAGAAAATGACTTGAAAACCCTCATCATTAATACTAGTTTTTTTAATAGCATACCCTTTCTCCCTTTACTTAACTAGTAATCATTTCAAATTTTTATTTTGTCAAAGATTATTTATATTAGAAAAGGTGGAATAATAATCTATACATTTAATGGTCACCGTCTCATCACTTAATAGAAATAAGACAATAAGATATTAGATAGGATTATGAAATTTTCTTAATATATATTTTCAAGAAGATAATATTTATAGTGTAATATTATAAGCAAATTTATAAACATAAATAAATCGCTAATACAATCTTATATTTGAATTACTAATTTAATTTTTTTTCTAGTAGATATAACTTATCATTATGTTAACTGTTTTTCACCTATTATATTTTTACAATATTTGTAATAAAAATTACACTTTGAGTTATTTAAATTAATAATAATAATGATAATGAAATAAAAAGTTTTATAAGCTATATTAATAATATGTTTTTTTGGTCAATTTTGACAAATATATCTCTCCATATTGAGAATTACATACGTTTTGTTTCTATTTTTTTTCTTCTGTATTTTCTTTTTCCTCTAAATGAGAACCATTTTTGTTCTTATAAATAAATTATCAAATATTAACTATTTTACAAACTTTCTTATGAACTCGTAATATTTTTTTTTAAATATACAAACAACTTTAGAACCTATAGTTTTAACCACCAAGAACCCAAAGTTCTTCTATAAATATACATTTTGTAATTATAAGTTTTATTTTCAATCATTCAGATACAATGTCTAACATTTCAAAACTTGAGTTCGCTGCACATGACATCTCCGGGGGCAATTTCCTCCCTTGGACTCTTGATGTCCAAATTCATCTTACGACAAATAACCTAGGAGAAACAATCAATGATGGGAATACAACTTCCCTTCAACACAAGGCTAAAGCCATGATATTCCTCTGTCATCACCTCAATGAAGACTTGAAGACGGAATACCTAACTATGAAAGGCCCTCTTGAACTATGGAAAAACATTCAAGAACTATATGACCACCAAAAGTTGGTCTTACTTCCAAAAGCTCGCTACGAATGGATCCACCTAAAGCTACAAGATTATAAAATTGTAAGCAAGTACAATATATGCGGAGATAACATAACCGATGAAGACAAGCTTGAAAAGACGTTCTCCACATTCCATGCCTCGAATATAGTGTTGTCACGACAATATAGGGAATGCAAATTTACTAAATACTCTGAATTGATATCATGTCTATTGGCCGCGGAGCAAAACAACAAGCTCCTACTTCAAAACAACCAAGGACGACCAGTCGGTGCAAGCCCATTGCCAGAAGCAAATGTGGCAACTACTCAAAGCGAACATGGAAAAGGAAGACGTCATGGCCCCAGTAGAGGTCGTGGACGTGGACGGAGTAACACATGGCGAAGAGAGTCTAATAAATTTAAGCCCGAAAACGGTGAGTCAAGCCGACTGAATATGAGACGACCCCACAAGGGGAGGGATAATATGAACCAAAACAATATATGTTATAAATGCAGGATGTCTAACCATTGGTCCCGAACATGTCGTAGCCCAAAACACCTAGTTGAAGCATATCAAAGAATGATGAAAGAAAAGGGTAAAAACATTGAGACTAATCTAACTGAGGATGCGCCTAACTTGTCGTCCCTTGCCCCACTACTAGACACTCATCTAGATACGTGTGATTTCAATGAGAACGTTCAGGATGTTTAAACATAATGTGTTTTTTTTTATTTGCTTTGTTTGTTCAAGTTATGATCTTTTTGAACCCTCGTGATGTTTTCTTTTTTGAATGTTTGTAACGGCTTGATTTAAACTGTAGTGTTGATCTTATCATATTTACATAAGTAATCTCTTGTATTAACTTTTCTTATTATTATTCTTTTTTGAAAAAATATGTTTACAAGCTCCAACGGAGCTATCAGCGGCGATGAATGTCCGCTAGATAGCGGTAGTACCAATATTATTTCAAAACATAAGAAATTCTTCTCTGAGTTGTCTACTACAAAAAGACTTGTTGGTACTATTTCAGGTGTTAGTAACCTTATTGAAGGCTCCGAAAGAGCACATATCACCTTGCCTTCGGGTACCAAATTAATTATTGATGAAGCATTTTACGCTAGTAAATCTAGACAAAATTTAATCAACTTCAAAGATATTCGACAAAATGGTTACCACATCAAGACAACATCTGAAAACAATATCGAATATCTACAAATTATCTCAAACAATAATGCCCGAGATACTATTGTGTAAAAACTAAAAGCTCTATCAACTGGATTATATTTCATTAATATCAATCCTATCAAATCACACATGTTTTGTAACGAGAAGTTACTAGATAAAGACACATTTATCATATGGCATGACCGACTAGGTCACCCTCGTAGCACAATGATGAGGCGTATAATCAAAAGTACAATTGGACACCCTTTTAAAAATTATAAACTTTTTCTACCTCAAGAATTATCATGTGCAGCATGCTCTTTAGGCAAACTAATTACTCGGCCCTCACAAACAAAAATAATACTAAAATGCCCCTCGTTTTTGGAAAGAATCCAAGGGGACATATGTGGGCCCATTCATCCATCGTGTGGCCCATTTCGATACTTCTTGGTCTTAATTTACACATCCTCATGATGGTCGCAGGTGAGTCTTAAAATTTTGTCACACCTTAAAATGTTTGGTCTTCAGAAGAGAACCAAATTTGTCACAGCTTAAAATTTTTGGTTGTATAGTATATGTATCAATACCGACACCACAACGCACCAAAATGGGACCACAAAGAAGACTGGGTATTTACAATGGTTTTAACTCTCAATCTATTATTAAGTATTTAGAACCAATAACTTGAGACATGTTTACAGCACGCTTTGCTGATTCTCATTTTAATAAGAAATTATTCCCAATCTTAGGTGGAGATAAGAATAATGAAAAACCGTTAACACAAGTGATAACATAGAATACATCGTTACTATCTAATTTCGACCCCCAAAGTGGTCAATGTGAATCTGAAGTCCAAAAGATTATACATTTGCAAAGAATAGCAAATGATATACTAGATGTATTCATAAATACAAATAAATTGACAAAGTCATATATACCGGCATCAAATACACCTACTTGAATTGAAGTAATCCTCAAAACAATTACTATACAATGAAAATGTGGGAGACAAATCAGTTCCAAATATAAGAACCCACAAAAATGAAAAGAGCATAATAATGTAGTTGATGAAATATTAGAAAATGTTATAAATTAGACCCCGAAAGAGGTAAAAGTCCCAAAAGAGACTAATACAAATATAGAGGAAACTAAAGTTTTAGATGAAATACCGGTACAAGATGAACATGAGATCTCTATAAATTAATATTAAGTAGTACAACATGGAACCGAAATAATACACGTGTTGATTATACATTTGCATATGCTATAGCAACATATGTAATAAATGAAAATGATTAAGTACCTAAAAGTATTGAAGAGTGCATGCACAGAAATGATTGGCAAAAATGGCAAGATGCTATAAAGGCTGAATTAGATTCACTTGAAAAGCAAATGTTTTTTGACCCATCGTCCAGACACCCATAAATGTCAATCCGGTTGGTTATAAATGGGTGTTTGTAATAAAACGAAATGAAAAAAAACGGGTAAGATATAAGGCCTGACTTGTAGCATAATGATTTTCTCAAATCCTAGGAGTTGATTATGAGGAAACATATTCCCGTGGAGTGGATGCGATAACCCTTAGATTCCTAATTGGCGTCGCAATCTCTAAATGACTTTAGATGAGACTTATGGATGTCATAACCGCGTATCTGTATGGGAACCTTCAAATGACATCTATATGAAAATCCCAAAAGGAGATAAAATGCCAGAAGTATTAAAATCAATACCTTGAGATATGTGTTCGATAAAACTGAAGAGATCTTTATATGGTCTCAAACAATCTGGTCGTATGTGGTACAATTGAATAAGTGAATATCTAAAAAAATAAGGTTACAAGTATAATGTAATCAGCCCATGTGTCTTTATAAAAATATCACAATTCACCATAGTAGTAGTTTATGTTGATGATATCAACATTATCGGATCTCCTGAAAAGATAGAAAAGAGTGTTGAACTGTTAAAGAGAGAATTCGAAATGAAAGACCTTGGAACAACAAAATTATGTCTCGGCTTAAAATTTGAATATTTATGTAATGGTACATTCGTCCATAAGTCAAACTACATTGAAAAGATGTTAGTTCATTTCAATATGGATAAAGCTCATCCATTCAGCATACCCATGGTTTTTCGATCACTAGATATAAATAAAGATCCTTACCTCCCTCAAGAAGAGGGTGAACAAGTACTTGGTCCAAAAGTACCATACTTAAGTGCAATTGGTGTACTCATGTATCTCGCAAATAACACGAGGCATGATATTACATTCTCGGTACATGTATTAGCAAGATACAATTCAAACCCAACACGTGCACATTGGAACGGAATAAAGCATGTATTTCGATATCTTTGCGGGGCACGAGACTTAGGTCTTTTTTACTAGAAAGATAAAATGATCGAGCTTGTTGGATATGCTGATGCTGGATATCTATCAGATCCACACAAAGCACGATCTCAAATGGGTTATATATTCACATATGGTGGCACGGCAATATCTTGGAGATCGACCAAGCAAACACTTACAACAACATCATCAAATTATGCCGACTTGATAGCATTATATGATGTCAGACGTGAATGCGTGTGGTTAAGATTAATGATTAATCATATGCAACGAGCATGCGATTTGGAAGAAATCAAGAAGGACCCGATGGTTATTTATGAAGAAAATGATGCTTGCATAGCTTAAATAAGAGAATGCTATATCAAGGGTGACAGAACAAAGCACATCTTACCAAAGTTCTTCTCAATGTACGACCTGCAAAAACAAGAGGAGATTGACGTTTGACAAATTAAGTCGAGTGAAAATCTAGCTGACCTATTTAAAAAATCTCTACCTAGAAGCACTTTTGAGCAATTGTCATAGAAGATCAGGCTTCGCAGATTAAAAGACATTATCTAAATTGAGGGGGAACTTTATACACGATATACTCTTTTTCCCTTAACTAAGTTTTATCCCACTAGATTTTCTTAGTAAGGTTTTTAACGATACAGCATAACTGATCCCGAAGTATCAGTTTTATTTGTAGGTCCTGAAGTACCAATTTAACATTATCTTGAAGCATACTGTTAATATTGTATGATGAATGGTAATATGTTTGAGGGGGAGTGTTGTAACTGCACCCGTTATTACCGCAATCACCCTCTTTGCAGTTTCATTTGACTAAATTATTAGCATAATTATGTTATGATTTTTAGTTTAAAGATGATGAGACTATATAATTTAAAGGAAATTATAAGTTTTAGACACACTTGAATAATATACGCAATTCTCTCACAATTCTTGTTTCTAACAAATATAATAAAACTTAAGCGGGAATTAATGTAGAGGATTAATATGTGCAAAAAGAATTTCAAACTTTATCGCGTTGTATCATTAAGTAAAGTATACACCGAAAAGTTTTAATTTTGGTTTTTTATAAAACAGAATACGTAATTCAAATTCCATTTAAAGGTTTGTTGGATTTCAAAAACCTTAAAACCTAGGGTTTTAGATCGTAAATTGCATCACTACTAGTTTCAATTTATATAATTGTTTATCGCTAAGTTAAAGACTGAGTAGTGTGTGAGAAAAAAGGTGCTTTTGATTCTGGGAATTCATGGAAGTTCAGAAGCTTATTCTTGCTTTGAAAGTTTTACCAAAACTTTGATTATATTGATTTTGGTGCATGAGTATTGCATATTTTGTTGCTAATTGATGGGGTACCATCCCAAAGGACATAGTACGTTGATAGACCGTGGAGGATCGGAGTTGGTCTCACAACACAGATTAATCTCACAAGCTCACTTAATCTCACTCGGTTGATGAAGCAGAATCACTAACTAAGTTGACAAATAATATAATAAGTTAATGAACACAAGAATGGTTTTCAATATACTTGTATATATTACTTCTCAATTTATTATTATAACTCTTACAAGCATGTTTGATAAGTTACAATAAAAAACTATATATACTGCTATCTACAGCCGGTTATACTTGGATAACCGGCTGAAATTTACAACTAGACAAATACTACATTGCTAGAAGTAAAGTATCTAAGATAAAATATTATCCTAGATTAGGTAGTCATGATAGGTCCTCGACTTACCTTTTGTCACCGACTAAAGATGGCAACAGTACTAATTGATAAATGGTGAACAGTGGATTAAAGTATGGTCAACTATATGGGCATGGGAAAGCGCCATGCAGTATATTAAAGGTGGCAGAGGATGTCAAACCAACCATACTTGTGTCCAGTGGTTCATAGTTGGTTCTTCCGAAGCTAAATGGTTTCGAAATAATTATAAGTTCTTTCGAGGCCATTTATACTTCGGAAGAAACAACTTTTTCCAAGTTTTCTGCAAGTCTTCATGACTTTATTCTTTGGAAGACTTTCCCTTGGATCTTCTAAGTATGTATACAACGGAAGGAGAACTACTTAGTCTTCGAAAGACTGAGTTTTACCTTCGGAAGTTCTTCATGCTTAAGTTTTCGAAAGATCTTTGACTTGTCTTCGGAAGAGTAGCTTTGTCTTTGAAAGACCAATTCAATTTTACTTCAACATACTCATAAGTGTTCTTTTGGTTGCATCAACCTCATATGATCCAACAAACTCCCCCTAGGCTGATGCTATCAAAACTTCACTTCCTTCTACTTCTCAGAGTCTTCAACACTAGGGAAAGCAGATATTTGTTTGTCTCTTTGTTCTTCCCTGATGTGGTGGTGAGAAGCTTGTACAAGTCATTCGTAGATAGTAAATCTAATATGTTGCTCTGAATGACATGTACTCTTTGCTGTGTCCCTCTGAAGAGAGTTAGTTGATGTGAATTGTAGTCATATTCCCATCTAACTATATGATCCGAAGTTGGGCCTTCAACCATCTGTAGGAATGTTCTTTCTTTTATGGTTGCACATTCTTCTTCTTCCTTCGCTCTCATTTTCAACTCCTTTTCAATCTTGGCTTTCTTAGTATACTCAGCAAGATGAAGACTACTTAGATGATTTTTGATGTGAGCAGCAATCTGAGAGTTGGAGGGATTGGAGAATGGTTTCTCTGCTAACTAAGCAATATCAAATCTGCTGGAGTGTAGCAGAGATGATGTATCAAGTCTGTTTACTTGACCATTGTCTCTTTCTAGAGCAAAGCTGTGTGAAGGTTCATCGAACCTCCATTGGACAATTTTCCTTCTAGGATTGAGGGGCTTGGTTGGCAGCTTGTCCCCTTTTCTAGTGTCGAGCAGAGTCACCAGTCTTCTTTTTAACTTCTTCTCTTCTTTGTTAAGTGTGTCTGAATTAGTTGCAAGAAGTTGGAGAGCTTGGTCCAGTGTTCCCCTAGGCAGATCAAGGAATGCATCTCTTGTGAGGAAACAGGAAGAGCCATCAATGTATTTTAGTTTAACAGCCTCTTCTTCACAGGAAATGTCATTCAAAGTTGTGCAGTTGGTGAGCTTTCTTTTCATCTCCTTGAATTCTTCCAAGGACAAAGGCTTCGATGGTTCAGAAGAGGGTTTGGGTAGTGATTGGGTTCGTGGTTGTGTTTTGGGTTTAATGATAGGTGGTGGTGGTGGTTGTTGAGAAGCAGTGGGTGAGGATGCAAGTAAGGTTGATGATATGGGTTCAGGGGTGTAAGGTTTAGTGGTTGGTTTAGTCTTGATGGGAAAAGTAAAAGGTGTGGGCATAGGTTTTGTAGGTTGAGGTTTGGGTGCCATCTTCCGAGCACTTTGTCTTTCAGTTACCTCCTGCCTTCTTTTCAACCGAATGTCAACCTTGATGTCGCTGACATGTCGTTGTATGGTCTTCTCAAACATGGGACCCACTTGCCTGTTAGTGAAGCCATGGGCTTTAAGATAGGCTTTCATCTAGTGCTTATCTCCCACCTTCTTTGCACCCACAAGTTGTGCCTCTTCCTCTTCCTTCTTCTTCTCCCTCAACTTCTCCCTAGCAGACTTCTTCTTCTTCTTGTTGATTTGATCTTGCTTTTTGTGGAAAAGAAATAAGATCATATCATGATCATGAGGAGTTAGCTCCTCTTGAGAATAGCATCTTGTACAGAGAAAGGCTATTCTCTTGTTTGTGGAATGTTTACTGCTGATATTACAAGGATGATGACTAGTAGAGTATGGTGGACATTTCACAGCTTTGAGCTTCTTGAATATCTGCTAAGAAGCACAATATCGTTAGTCTCATCGTAGGAGGGAGTCTCTTGTGATTAGCCTTAGATGTGAGAGTAAATGGCTGATTTTGTTGGAGGTGATAAGTAAGATTATAAAGAGTTGTTAGAGCGAGGAATGAGTTGTTGGAGCTTCCCATAAAGTTTCTTGCTTTGGGATGTGCCCTCGGTAAGCTAACTTTCTATTCACGATAGGCTTATCTTCTTGGTTTACTTGCGTAGGAAGACATTACCTTTTATCAAAGGAAGTGATGTATTCCCATATAAGTTCCCTTGGATTTAATGCTCTGATTGTAGTATTGACTTTCTAACATGTAGAGTTTTTTATCTACTATAACGAGGTGCTAAGGAGCTAGTGCTTCTAGTTTCTCGCTTTGCAGCTTTTATACATTATAGGATCCTAATACCCATGTCATCTGACTCTAGTCATAAGCGGTCATGACATAGTTATCGGTGCTTGTGACATACTTCATTTTCTATACATGAGTTTTCTTTAAAGGTTATTCTTTTAAATTCGTCAGTATATTTTTTTGTTTTCTTTAATTATTTGAAGCTATTTTTTGTTTTTTTAATTATTTGAAGCTTTTATGCTTACGTGCTTTTTGTTCTTCCTTTTTTATTCCTTTTTTTAGGTGGCATGTTTATTGTTAATGTGATGAGATAGGATAGGCACAATAGAATGAAAGTGTATTTTTTGTTATTTTAATTATTTGAAGCTTTTATGCTTATGTGCTTTTTGTTCTTTCTTTTTCATCTTTTTTTAGGTGGCATGTTTAATGTTAATGTGATGAGATAAGATAGGCGCAATAGAAAGAAAGCATAATCAGGCTACCCATAACTGACTTGTAGCTTCAATCTTGCCTGATGACAGGGCCGGCTCAATAGAAGCCCAACATGAAGCTAGGACTTGGGGCCGGCCTTTATTTTTAAAAATTTTCATTTCATATCTAATCTGTTGCTCTGAATGATATGTACTCTTTGTTGTGTCTCTCTGAAGAGAGTTAGTTGGTGTGAATTGTAGTCATATTCCCATCTAGCTATAGGATACGAAGTTGGGCCTTCAACCATTTGTAGGAATGTTCATTCTTTTGTGGTTGCACCTTCTTCTTCTTCCTTTGCTCTCATTTTCAACTCCTTTTCAATCTTGGCTCTCTTAGTAAGCTCTACAAGATAAAGACTGCTTAGATGATTTTTGATGTGAGTAGTAATCTGAGAGTTGGAGGGATTGGAGAATGGTTTCTTTGCTAACTCAGCAATGTCAAATCTGTAGGAGTGTAGCAGAGATGATGTATCAAGTCTATTTACTTGATCATTCTCTCTTTCCAGAGCAAAGCTGTATGAAGGTTCATCAAACCTCCATTGGATAATTTGCCTTCTAGGATTGAGGAGCTTGGTTGGTAGCTTGTCCCCTTTTCTAGTGTCTAGGAGAGTCACCAGTCCCCTTCTTAACTTCTTTTCTTCTTTGTTATGTGTGTCTGGATTAGTTGCAAGAAGTTAGAGAGCTTGGTCTAGTGTTCCCCTAGGCAGATCAAGGAATGCAACTCTTGTGAGGGAACAGGAAGAGCCATCAATGTATTTCAGTTCAACAGACTCTTCTTCACAGGAAATGTCGCTCAAAGTTGTGCAGTTGGTGAGCTTCCTTTTGATCTCCTTGATTTCTTCCTAGGAAAGGAGCTTAGATGGTTCAGAAGATAGTTTGGGTAGTGATTGGGTTCGGGGTTGTGCTTTGGGTTTAATGATAGGTGGTGGTGGTGGTGGTTGTTAAGAAGCATTAGGTGAGGATGCAAGTAAGGCTGATGATGTTGGTTCAGGGGTGTAAGGTTTAGTGGTTGGTTTAGTCTTGATGGGAAAAGGAAAAGGTGTGGGCATAGGTTTTGTAGGTTGATGTTTGGGTGCTGGTTTGGGTGCCATCTTCTGAATACTTTGTCTTTCAGTTACATCCTGTCTTCTTCCTAAGCAAATGTCAACCTTTATGTCACTGACATGTCACTGTAGGGTCTTGTCAGACATGGGACCCACTTGTCTGCCGGTGAAGCCATGGGCTTTGAGATAGGCTTTCATCCAGTCCTTATCTCCCACCTTCTTTGCACTCACAAGTTGTGCCTCTTCCTCTTCCTTCTTCTTCTCCCTCAGCTTCTCCCTAGCAGACTTCTTCTTCTTCTTGTTGATTTGATCTTGCTCTTTGTGGAAAAGAAATAAGATCATATCATGATCATGAGGAGTTAGCTCCTCTTGAAAATAGCATCTTGTACAGAGAAAGGCTATTCTCTTGTTTGTGGAATGTTTACTGCTGATATTACAAGGATGATGACTAGTAGAGTATGGTGGACATTTCACAGCTTTGAGCTTCTTGAATATCTGCTAAGAAGCACAATATCGTTAGTCTCATCGTAGGAGGGAGTCTCTTGTGATTAGCCTTAGATGTGAGAGTAAATGGCTGATTTTGTTGGAGGTGATAAGTATGATTATAAAGAGTTGTTAGAGCGAGGAATGAGTTGTTAGAGCTTCCCATAAAGTTTCTTGCTTAGGGATGTGCCCTCGGTAAGCTAACTTTCTATTCACGATAGGCTTATCTTCTTGGTTTACTTGCGTAGGAAGACATTACCTTTTTGGTGCAAGCACCTTTATCAAAGGAAGTTGATGTATTCCCATATAAGTTCTCTTGGATTTAATGTTTGTTCCGATTGTAGTATTGACTTTCTAATATGTACAGTTTTTATCTACTATAGCGAGGTGCTAAGGAGCTAGTGCTTCTAGTTTCTCCCTTTGTGGCTTTTATACATTATAGGATCCCAATACCCATGTCATCTGCCTCTAGTCATAAGCGGTCATGACATAGTTATCGGTGCTTGTGACTTACTTCATTTCCTATACACGAATTTTCTTTAAAAGTTATTCTTTTAAATTCGTTAGTATATTTTTTGTTTTTTTTTTTATTATTTGAAGTTATTTTTTGTTTTGTTTTAATTATTTAAAGCTTTTATGCTTATGTGCTTTTTGTTCTTCCTTTTTGATTCTTTTTTTTAGGTGGCATGTTTAATGTTAGTGTCATGAGATAGGATAGGCACAATAGAAAGAAAGTGTATTTTTTGTTTTTTTAATTATTTGAAGCTTTTATGCTTATTTGCTTTTTGTTCTTCCTTTTGGTTCTTTTTTTAGGTAGCATGTTTAATGTTAATGTGATGAGATAGGATAGGCGCAATAGAAAGAAAGCATAATCAGGCTACCCATAACCGACTTGTAGCTTCAATCTTGCCCGATGACAGGGCCGCTCAATAGAAGGCTAATGTGAAGCTACGGCTTCGGCCCCTGAAACAATAGGGCCTTTATTTTTAAAAATTTTGATTTCATATTTATACATGTATTTGAGTCTTTGGGCTTTTCTTTAACAGTGTATGAGTTTTCTTCTTACAAGAGGATTATGAAATTTCAGTTGTTCTAATAGGCCAAAATAATACAAAAGTGGAAATGAGGAGACAAACATTCACATAGGATGGGATCATTAGACATTCAGAAGATGAATAGTCATCAACAATTACTCGACTACTCATTTACTCACTGTAATAGTCATCAAAATGACTTCAACATGGCAATTTTCAAAACAACTACCCGTAAGAATAAAGGGAAAAGAAAATGACTTGAGGTTATATTACTAATAAGAATAAAGCATTTATTCGACGTAGCAATAAGCTTGAAGTATAATTTTCTTAAAAGACTAATAATTATATTATTATTTTTATTTTTATAATTAAAACTATAGATTATGACAAATTTTTTATGATTTCTACTAATTAATCTTTATTCTAAGTTTATAGTCTTTTATTTGGTTCAACTGATAGGTTCAAATGGATCGATCTGTGTTGATGTTGTAATTCAATGATCAATATATGCACAAAGTAATCAAACAACTGCAAAAATTTCAAAAATTCATAGAGTTTTCATTGATCGCAAAATGTAATTGGATACAATGTACAGAGAGTTTTCTTCGAAGTCTCTCTCAAAGTCTACCTGCACAAAATATATAATATCCTATTTATACTAACAATGAAAACTAAGGAACATATATTTACAAGTAAGTCCCTATACTATGACAAAAACAAAATATAAAGACTAAATGCTAATCTTCAAGAGCTCCAACAATACTCCCCCTAAGATTTGCATGTCGTCTTCAGCCAAAATAATCTTCTGGTTCTTCCTTTATCTTGAACATTGGTTTCTTTTTATACATCTCTAGCTCTCTTAATGCTTTCTTTATTGCAGACTTGAACTTTGCTATCAAAATACCTTGTTCAGGCTTTGATTCATTTGTTTTTATCTCCATAGCATCCATCACCAGCAATGTTTCCTTTGACAAACCAGCAATGTCAATGTTTGCATAAAATTCTATTGGATTTTGATAATCTTTTGAGTGAATCTCCAATACTCCTTTACTCGATATCCTCATGAACTCTATATTCTGTATATCTTTCTTCACTATATTTGCATACGCCAGAGCTTTTCTCAAAGAAATACGCTCCATGGCAGCATTCATCACTTTAATTATAGTCATGAAATACTTTCTGTCATTCTCTGTTGCTTCTTATGATACACGCTCAAACTTTTGTTTTGAAAGAAATGAGATATAACTTGGATGTAATAATTTCAATTCAAACACTCCAAAAAGACTTATCATATCTTTATCCCAATCATCTTCATTTCTTACCAGCATCAACTGAAATGTTTCGGAATCATAAAACCTTCTCAGGATTGGTTTGGAAGTTTGAGTATCATCAATCACTTTTAATCCTGGATTTGTTACTTTGTCAAAATACTTATCACCATAAGCCTCCAAATAGCTTTCTTTTTCTGTTGAACTTGATTCTCCTTTCTTATTTTTCTTTAATGATTGAAAATACATCTTGTCTTCTTGATCATAACGTGTTATAAGAAAAGATGCCATTCTCAAGATTCCATGGTCTAGAAGTTTCACGAAGTTCTCTCCTCTTGATGCCTTAGTAGGATTAATCAGAGGTAACTTGTGTATTTCTTTTAAGTCTTGGACCGGTAATGCAATGATACTAGAGTAAAAATGATAACATCACATATGGCATTTACTCTCTTTATCAAAAATGCATCGAACACCTCATCATACTTCCAAGCAACTATCTTTACTTCTTTTGTATTATCAGGCACAATCATAGCATTCAAGAGCTCTGAGATTGATTGTCCTGTTTGCAGCACATTTCTTACTATGTCCCTAGCTGATCTGGCTTTGTTCCATAACTGTTTTTTGATCAATGGACACTTTGTAAGCTTGCTTCTCCTTCTCAGGAAACATTTTCATCAATTCTTTTCTTTGTTCATGACCTCTCTTTACTAATTCCATGGACTTTATCTCTTGAGGCTTTAAAATTCTTGATCTTTTTTTAATCTCCAAGTATTGTGGATTATCAGTGTCCAGTATAATCATTTTGTTGTTTTGTTTCTCAATTTCTTAAAAACTTCTTACTAAGTTTCTCAATTAAGTACCCTGCAATCTGTTTAATCTCTTTCTCGGATAATTTCTTGATTGCAACCACATCCTCAAAGTTGGTATGCTCATAACTTTAGGATTAGGATGGTGCAATTCAGATACAGGAATATCATCAATATTAATGCTTTCACTCATCGATGTCCATTCTCCATGTTCTAAGCAAATCTCATTTGGATCCACCAGAGCTGATGATTCTGCTAACATACACTTCTCATATTCTTCATTAATTTGAGACACAGTCAATCCATCCAAAACACATGATTATACTTATTCTTAACAAGATAGTTATATCTATCTTCAAAATCAATTGGAATATCTTCTTGAATGTATTGAATTGGAGAATCTGCAATCTCACATACATCTTCATCATCAAGCACTTCATTATACCAATTATCAGAAAATTCAGAATCAATTTCATCTAATGCTTTAATCTCTTTCTGAACATCTCCTTCATCAAAATGCACTGATTCATCTACAGTTTTCTGAATCTTTGATGGTGCAGTAGATAAATCTATCTCAATTTCATCTATTTTTCTTTTCCCTTTATCTGCCTCAGAAATCTTTTCAATCACATTCACATGAGATTCTGATTCTGTCTCCTTTTTTGTGATTACCACTTCAGTTTCTTTTTCTTTTTTCTTTCAAATCATCTCTTGGCTTTTCAACCTCTTCAGTCAATCTCTTCATATTTTCTTCAAGTTCAATCACTAACAAATCTTTCTTGTCCGACTCAGCTTTCAACAAAGCATTTTCTTCTTGTAATTTCTTTATAACTTCTTTTTGTTCATCATTCTTGACTTTCAAATCATCAATCAATACTTCATCATTATCATCTTCAGTTTGCATACAAGCATCTTGAGTTTGTTTCATCACATTTTCATCCACAATCACAATCTGTTGATCTTGTATAAGAGATTGTACACCAGAAGTTACATTCTGTGTAATGGGTTCTGATAAGATTGCATCAATGTAATCAAAATCAACATTTTCATTCACATCATTGTCAACATTCTCATCATCTCTAGTTTCATCATTTCCAACATTTTCATCTCTATCCTCAGATACAGTCTCTTCACTATCAACCTCTTGTTCAGTTTCTTTAATATTTCCTCCAACATTAGCATCAGGATCATCATTATCACCATCATCATCACTACTTGATGAACTTTCACCATCATTATGTTCATCTTCGTCCTCATCATCCTCATCTACTTCTTCCTCTATCACTTCTTGGATAACATCCTTAATCAAATCATTCGGATCAATTGGTTCATCTTCAATCAAATGAAAATGATCTTGATTGATATCCACTTCATCTCTTGCTACAGCCCTCATATAATCAAACATAGGAATATTTTGAGCTCTGGTAACTATAGTAAGTCTCTTGTACACATTTTCAGACATGTGTTCAAGATCTAATCTCTCACCATTTACATCATAGACATGAAAGTCTGGGTATTCTTCATTAATTATCATTTGTAGGAACCTAGGATACATCAAGTATTTGTTCCTTTTCCCTTTCTCCAAGTTGAATATGAATCCATTCATGATCCATTTGGCCATATTGAATCTTCTATTGGTGGCCAAAGCAACTATTGGAGAAGCAATATCAACTAGAAATGAATTCCAACCATCACTTCTCTTTGACATACAATGTTGAAAAATGTAGCATAGAAGTTTCCTGTGATTAAAAACTCTAGCTCTAAAAAATTGCTTCTTAGGGAAATTATGAGGATGACCCATCATCATGAATGTCTCTCTACATTCATTAAAAGTATATTCTAACAAATCCTCTTAATCAGTCATGCATATATTGCTGGACGAGCACACATGGCATACACATATTTTGTTCTCAAAAGAAATCTAATCATCTCCTCATAACCAGCTGCATCTCTAACATCTTCATTAAGAAAAGCTGCTACGTTATGCTTTGGTTCAAACTTGAGCTCAGCCATCTGTCATTTACAAAGAAACAATAGTATGAGAATGAATGTATTACATTGATGTAAATCTCATAATGATTTATCAATTTTTATCCAATAACACTTAGAAATATTTCTAAGTATTTTATACACTCAATTACTCAAATGTATTGGATACAAAATCAATTAATATTTTGAGATTAAAATCAGGTACAAATGACAAATTATGCACACTAATTAATTTTCAATTTTTCTTAATAAATTTTAAATTTTTAAAACTTAATCAATTCTATTCAAAATTTTCTAAGTGTTTGAACATTTACTGTTATATACCAAATCAAGTTTTAGAAATTTATAACCACTAAGTAATTTGTATCTTTTAGATTTATGAAAAATTAAGAGAAGTTTGATGATTAAACAATTGAAACTTTTATTGAAAATTCATTTTGTCGATTCAGTTCATTTCTTAATTTTTTTATTATTTTATTTGACTGATGAACACCATGATCATCAAGAAATTTTTTATGATGAAATTGTGTTTTGATGATGTCAATCTAGTTGAAAACATGTGTTATCAACAAATTCAGATTCAATTTTGAACATTTTAACACATTTAAGCTGAAAATTTCAAATTTCCCAAACCCTTAGGGTTCGAACGCCCGAATAGCTTTCAAACGCCTAATCAAATGTGAGTGTAATGTTCTGTGGTTTGATGATTTGCACTTATCATGTTGTTTAGAATTGGAGATTATACCTAAATATCACAAAGATTTTAGTAAATCAGACTAAACAATATGAAAATGATAATCGTCGGGTGAGAATGAATAAGAACAGAGAGTATTAGTGTGTGAATGAACGAGTGAAATTGAAATTCTGTCAAGTATTGAATTTGTATAAGTGTGAAAAACTGTTAGGCGCATGACCATTGTGAAGGCACATGACCACTGTTGAGACGCATGAGATTTAGGCGCATGACTACTGTACAGGCGTATTACTCCTGCTGAGACGCATGAGATCTAGGCGCATGAACTCACTTGGTCAGATTTTATCAGAAAGGATTTAGGCGCATGGACACTGTTTAGATGCATGAGCACTGTTTTAGGCGCATGAGCACTGTTCAGGCGCATGACCTAGCCTGAAACGCCTAACATTTTGACAATTTCATGAACCCTCAGTTCGTATGAGAACTATTTAGGTGCATAAACTTTCAAAGCATCTACACTTGGAATATTTTCAATATGGAAAGTCTCGTACTGTTCAGGCGTATGAGTTTGGTTGAAACGCCCAACACTTAACCAATTTTTCAGACTTATGACAACTGTTTAGGCGCATGAGTTGGAACCAAAACGCCTAACACTTGTACAAATTCCTGAAATATCATCATACTCCTGAAATGGACTTTTGACCACTGTTCCGGCGTATGAGGACCTTTCCATACGACTAACACTTAGAATTTTCTCACCAAATTCATCCAAACCCTAATTTTGAAAATTTTCACTGTTCATCATGAAATTTCAACCTTTGGTCAAAGTTTGACTCGTTGACTTTTTTACTATAAAAAATCTTTAACTTTTTTACTTTTAACATTTAAAACTTTATTTCTCACTCAAACTTTTACCTTTTATTTTTTAAATAATTTCCCGTCATTTAAGTCTCAAAATTTTGAAATTTTTCAAAAATTACAAATAATCTCAATTCTTTATTTTTTATTGCAAGAAGCTTTTCCACATTTCAAATTAATTTGAAATCTTTTCAGGTTCATTTTTGAAACATATCAAACACACACATACTTGTAAAATTTTAGCATTATCCTTTTCATCCAATCATTTATTTTAATTTTCTTTTTCAATCTTTACTCCCCCTAAACTTTTAAGTTCACAAACTTAGAAGTTTATTTAATTTATGAAAAATTAAGACAAACCAATCATTATCAACATGCCTGCACACATAAATTCATGCAAAAATCAAAATAAAGCAGAATAAAACTCTACTATATACTTAATGAATCCCATGCCTCAGTAAGATCATATTAGTTAACAATCAGCACATTAACCAAAAAAATGTGGATAGTCATAGATATTGATTAAATCCTGATCAGGTGTGTTCTAGGTCAGCGTTCTAGCAGCAGAGGAGACACTAGATCTAAGGACAGACAATGAGTACTTTGGCAAAAGTATCAGCACACTTACTTTTTCAATTCATGTATTGATTAAGGTTCGATTAGATATGACATTATGTAACCCACACTTAGACTTAGAGAGTCCGACCCTCGTCAAGGAATGCAAGCAAGCACTTTTACTCAACTTAAAAACCTGACATATATGTATAACCAGATCTCATGTTTAGGACAATAAGAGAATCATCATGGTAAAACCATTTGATAATCTCCGAGAAAACCACCATGGACGAACCATTAGGTAATCTTCGAATCTGTTTCATAAAGAAATAGATAGAGATGATTCATAAAGAATCATAGGACATCCATTTTAGACTTTTGAAAGGATTGTGCACATTGGCATCTTTTGCATCAGGTGAGAATATCCAGGTCTGTAATGACTTACAACAGAGGATACCTCATCACTTCAGGTCTATGATTACTCATAACAGAGAAGTGAATAGATGCGGTGAACGGATCTCACGGTTATTCATATCACCACCAGGTGTGAGGTTGTGACTTGACAAGCAAACAACCAGATAGATCAATACCACTCGTTAGTACTAAGAAGGATACACACAAATGCATAATGATTTAGTTAAATCACAAGAATCTACTTTTTCAGTATAATTGCTTGAGTTTACCCGCACATCATATCTGATCACGTCAGACTTTATTAATGAGTGAAGTATGCAACTGATTAAAACTGATGTACTATCATTTCTCACATATTGCAATGACAGATTCAATCCTAAAATAATAATTGAACACTAAACTATATTTTTGTATTTTCATTTTATATTTTTCTATTTTGGTTTTGCAATTTTTAGTTTTGTATTTGGTTTTTCTTTTAGCACACACATAAAGTATATACAATCAGGTAGTCAACTTTGATAGTTTCGCTTTTAATTTTCTTATTAAAAAGATGGGAGGGTTATTTTTATTTTGATAAATTAAAATCAGTTTTCAATATGGTTAATAAGACCAGTAGACTCAACCAAATACTCAAACCTTCCTAGTTAAAAGGCTTTTGTAAAGAGGTCAGCCAATTGTTTTTCAGTTGATATTTGAATCAAAATGATTAAACCTTTTTCAGAGTTATCTCTGAGAAAATGATATCGAATTTCAATATGCTTTGTTTTTTAATGTTGGACAGGATTAGCTAACATAGCAGCGGTGTTATCAATGTAAATAGGGGTTTTAAGAAAATTGAACCTGTAATCCAGCAGTTGGTTTTGTAACCAAAGGATTTGAGAACATCATGCTGATGCAGCTTCTGTAGTTGAGATTGAGACATTTGTTTGTTTCTTACACTGCCATGAGACTAACCTGGGACCCAAAAACTAACAACCACCCGTTGTAGATTTACGATCTTGGCAACATCCCCCATAATCACTATCAGTATATCCATATAACTCAAAGTTTCCATCATAAGGATTTACGATCTTGGCAACATCCCCCATAATCACTATCAGTATATCCATATAACTCAAAGTTTCCATCATAAGGATACCTATCACCCTAGAGCCGGTTTTCCTTTGAGATATCTGAATATGCGTTTGACAGCGATAAGATCATATTCCTTCGGGTCTGATTGATACCTAGCACAGACACAAACAGCATACATGATATCAGGTCTAGATGCAGTAAGATACATCAAAGATCCAATCATAGATCTGTATAGAGTTTGGTCAATTGATTTTTCTTTCGGATCAGGATCAATCTTGGTGTTAACGTCAGTTGGAGTTCTGATTGATTGATAATCTTGCATTTTAAAATTTTTCAAGAGATTGTCAACAAATTTCTCTTGATTGATAAAAATACCATCTACAGATTGTTTCACTTGTAATCCAAGGAAAAAGTTAATTTCTCCCATAGAACTCATTTGGAAACGAGATTTCATAATTTCTTCAAATTCTGAGCATAATTTTTTGACTTGTAGAACCAAATATGATATCGTCCACATACACTTGAACACATAAGAGATCATCTGCATCCTTTTTTATGAATAAAGTCGGATCAATTTTCCCTCTTGTGTATCCATGTTGAATCAAATACTGTGACAATGTATCATACCAGATTCTAGGAGCTTGATGTAGACCATATAAAGCTTTGCTCAGCTTCTACACACGATGAGGGAATTCAGCATCTTCAAAAACTTGAGGTTGCTTGACATACACATCATCTGTGATTGGTCCATACAAGAAGGCACCTTTGACATCCATTTGGTACACCTTGAATTTCATATATGAAGCATATGCTAGGAAGACATGAATTGCTTCAAGTCTTGCAACTAGAGCAAACACTTCATCATAATCAACTCCTTCCTCTTGGGTGTAACCTTGTGATACTAGCCTTGCTTTGTTTCGAACAATAATTCCTCGATCATCTGATTTGTTTCTGAACAACCATTTTGTGCCAATGGCATTTTCTCCTTCAGGCAAATCCACAAGCTTCCACACTTCCTGTTTGTGGAACTATTGTTTTTAGGAACAATTTGAGATAGAAAGCACAAGTATAAGCAAATGTTTGCTTGCTTGGAATGACTTCTCGTTGTTCTCTCATTCAAAGGACCAATAAACTGTGATATAGGATGTTTCTTGTGAATACGAGACGTTGAGATCTCATCTTCTTGAACATTCACATCAAGATTAGTCTGGTTCAAGTTGGAAAGCTGATGCAACAGGTTTGAACAATGTGGGGTGAAATTCGGAACTTGAGTCGGTGAGTTGATAAAATAATTAAGCTTGTCATTAACATCTACATCTCTAGATACAGATGAAGTTCCAAACTCAGGTAATAGAATTTCTGGTCCATCATTAGGAATAGGTTGAGAAACATTTTAATTTTGAGAAACCGGATGTTGTTCTTAAGCTTGTTGATCATGAGATTTTGAACTGAATACAAGATCTTTAACAAATGAGAAGAATGAATAGTCTAGGCTTGAATCATCCGTATCATCAGAATCTGAATCATCGCTGAAAGATCCAAGATCTCCTACCTGTTTCTTGTTGACAGAAGAAGATTTAAACATGTTAGAATTGAATGAGTTTGACAAAGAATCTAAATCAAATAACCAAGCTGGACCATTTGCAACCGATGGAAATGAATTTTCAAGGAATTTAGCATTGAAAGTTTCAATGATAACATTCTTCCTAGAGTTATAAACTCTAAATGCTTTTGAAACTCAGGAATATCCAAGAAAAAATCCATCATTAGATTTTGCTTCAAATTTTCCAAGCGAATCATTTAAGTTCAAAATCAAAACCGAACAACCAAAAGACTTAAGAAAATCTATGTTTGGTTTCCTGCCAAACATCAACTCATAAGGAGTTTCCTGTTTATCTTTCACCAATAGTGTATGATTCTGAACAAAACACGCAGTTGATATGGCTTCATCCCAGAAAGAGATTGGAATCATTGCATCTGCTAACATTGCACGACCTGCCTCAATCAAAGTTCTATTCTTCCTTTCTACAACTCCATTTTGTTGTGGAGTTCCAGGAGCACTGAACTGATGAGCGATCCCTTTTCCTGCACAAAACATGTCAACATTAGCGTTTTTAAATTCTGTTCCATTATCACTTTGAATGATTTTTACTTTTTGATCTAATTGATTTTCTACTTTAATGATAAACTCTTTTAATAATTCAGCCGTTTCAAATTTAGCACGCAAAAAGAAAACCCAAGAAAATCTTGTAAAGTCATCAATGATAACTAAACAATAAGATTTCTTTCCAATACTTTGCACATTTACTGGACCGAATAGATCCATGTGCAACATCTGTAGAGGCTTGGATTTTGAGTTTATCAGCTTGGACTTATAAGACGCTTTGTGTTGCTTCCCTATCAAACATGCCTTACAGAGATCTGATGTAGCAAACTTCTTTGTTGGAATGCCTACTACATGATTTCCTGTAGCAAGCTTGTTCATGTTTTTGAAGTTGGAATGCCCGAGATGTCTATGCCAAAGCTGGCTTTCATCATTTGATGCTTGAGCAATTAGGCAAGTTATTTCTGTTGAAGGATCAACTTGATGACATATCTAGCTTGTAGACATCTCGATCACGAACACCTTTAACAACCACCCATTCCTTGCCAATCTGAAAACCTGGCTTTAAAATATAAGAATAAGAGTCATCAAATAAAGCAGAATATGCTTTATCTCAAATTTGGGAAACGCTTAAAAGATTAAAGTTCAACTGAGCACAGTAGTTGACTTTATCAACGCTAATAATCCCATTTGATACCGTTCCTTCTCCGGTAATCTTTCCACCTACATCACCTCCTAAAGCTACATGCGTACCATCTTTTGTCTTAAAGTCTTGAAGTAAGGCATGATTGCCTGTCATATGCCGGCTATACCCACTATCAGCATACCACGTGTTTATTGGTCTTCTTGGGCGTACCTGCATTTCAAAGACATTTAAGATGAGTTATCAACCCGAGCCGAGATGGTCTTGGGCTTGCCGTACTTATCAACAATGGTAAATTGCTTAAAATGGAGTTTATTCATGTCAGGTTTCTTTTGATATTTAGGATTATCAATTCCTCTTCTGACAAATTTTTGATTATCTTTATTTTGTTTAATCCTTAAAGCATTGAAACGATTTTCAAGATCCTCATCAAGAAATTTTGAACCATCAACTGAAATATTCTTAGAAAAATTTTGCTTGTTAAATGTTCCATTGTTCATTCTCACATGTCGTGGAATGAGATTTCCTTGTGTATACTGCTTTGTTCTCAAAGTATAATGATCATCATAATCAGAATTGATTCTTCTGAGAGATCTCAAGCCTAAGGAAGGTTGTTGTGATAAACCTTGAAAACCATTATTTTGATTTCTTTGAAATCGTGGATTAACAAATCCATTCCTTGGTGAGTTCTTTCTGAAGTAACAATCTTCAGTATTATGATTCTTTTCATCACACAAGGCACAGTATTTGTTGAAATAATAATCAGCAGTTGTGTGGTTTGTCATATCACAAATGTGACAGTACTTGTTAAAGTAACATTAAGATGTGTTATGATTATACATATCACATATGTCATGGTACCTCTGTGGAGATTTAAACAACTGATGATTAACCCTAGATGTGGATGCCACATTTGATCCTTGTTTAGATTTAGAAGTAGACAGGTTAATCTGTTGTTTTTGATTTGTGAGTTTGAGCTTTTGATTTTTAGGTTTTGGCTTTTGAACATTTTTACAATTCTTTGACTCCTTAGAGACAAATCTTTTATGAACAGCGTAAGACTTAGGACCTGAACTTGCTTTTCAGATCAGAGTTAGATTTGATCTTTGGTTTTGATGTCATTTCAGAGATTATGTTCATGTTAAAAGTTCCTGACACAAACTTCACAAGTTTAAATTGATTTGATTGATCGGTTCTTTGAGTTTGAGAATTTTTAGCTTTAGCATGTGTTTTTCTCCTTCTTTGATTTTTTGTTCTTGATGATGTTTTGTTGCTTTGTGATGGATTTGAATCTTGAGAAGATTCTTTTTCAGATTCTTTAAGTTTTTGATCATTTTGGTTTGATTCATAAGAACTTGAATCATCGAAACATGAAGTATCGGAACATGGAGAATGGACATCGGAACAACTTCTTGTTCTTTGGTCGAGGCTCATAAGATTTAGCTTTTATCGGATGACCATTTTTGATCTTTTCAGAGTTTTGTTCCACGAAGATTTCAATATTTATCTTTTCAAATTCACTTTCTTCAGTAGATTGCTTATTTTTTTTCTTTTCATGAAAGGCTTTGAGCTTTGCTTTGTTTTCAGGTGAGTGATCATGAGTATTAAAGTTCTCTGGTAAGGTGTTTGAGATTGATTCAGGCATAGGCTCATATGTGAAACCTAGACCCATTTTATCTTATCCTTTCTCCCATTTACCAATTGTTCAACTATAGTTTTTGAACTTTTAACTTTTGCAAGATCAACCTGAGTTGCAGCATGTGCCAATTTCTCTTGTTCTAGAGTTTTAGTCATCTCTTCAAGTTGCCTTTTTACTTGTTCAAGTTATTTTAGAGTTTTGTTCCATGATGTTTGAAAATATATGATTTTGTTATCAGAGATTTTATGATTAGCTTTGAGTTTGTTGTGCATTAACTCTTCTTGTTTCAGTTTATCACATATTTTGAACGAGTATGTTCTGTAGTGTTCAACTTGTTCAAAACATGCTTTAGTGCACATTTTTTCTCTAACTTCCAATGGAATTTCTTGATAAGAAGGTGAAGTCTCAGTATAAGATGATGAGTGTTCAACCTTAGGTTGTTTTGACTATGCCATGAGAGCAACTTCTTCTGAATATTCCTTTGGACAGATTTGTCACTCCAGTCATAGCCTTCATAGCCTTCGTCATTGTCTGAATCATCATTTGCCTTTGGATCATTGTCTTCTAACCGGTCTTCATTATTAATCTCAGCAATAAGTGCTAAACCAAAAGTGAGATCAGCTGTAAATTATTCAGCATAAGCACTCCAGTTATAACCATCTTTAATGCTAACAACTAGAGCTTTCTTTGGCTCTTCAGTTGTTTTTTATTCTTCTTTCAGTTCTAGCATAGGAAGACTCTGATACGGCTTCTGAAATGTTTTTTGAGACTGATGCTGATATCTTTGACTACTAGAGCCTGCTTGACCATTGCCTCCTTGATTTCTTGGAGCTTTGCATTCTCTTGAAAAATGGCCATAGCTATTGTAGTTGAAACACCTTGACTTTGACTTATCAAAGCCAACAGTTTTCTTTGCACTTGGCTTGTAATTTATGTTCACATAAGAGTGTTTCTGAGTCTTATAAGCTATCATTACCATTTGCCAGTTGAAATCCATCTCTTCTACATCATCAGGATCCATCTCAAATAAATCCTGCAAAATCAAATCAACTTGAGTTAAATGACTTCCTTGATAAGCTTGAAAGCTTGCCATAAAAGCAATAAAAGCAGTAAAAGCAGATTTTGACTCTTCATCCTGTAACAGGATATTTATGACATCTTTAACTTTGCCAGGCTTAACAGAGTTAGAAGATGGAGTCTCAGTTTGTGGTTTAGGAATTTGAGTTTTAGGAGAAGACTGAGGTTGATTTGTATAGATAGGAGCACTTGTGTAGGTTGAGTCTGTAAAGAAACCAGCTCCAACAAACAAATCACCCTCATCTTTTGGAGAGCTATCATCTTTAGCCACAAATGCATTCTCCACTGTATTAGCTGGAGATGCAACATACTTATACTGAGATGTTGATATAGATCTATCATTGTTTCTTGAACTCTCATCAATTTCAACTGATTCTATTTTGGTAATCAGAAAATCAAGATCCATAGGAAACTTTTCTGTATGCTTCAACAAGGTAACTATTTGTTTCCATGAAGATGGAAGAGCATTAAGAAGTCTGTCATTTAGATATTTGAGATCATTCTTCATACCAGCAATTGACATTTTAGTAATAAGTTATACAAATATGTTCATCATTTGATTTATAGTTTCTCCAGAAAGATGCTCAAACAATTCCAATTGTCTTTTGAGTTTCTGCCTTTTAAGATCTTGTATTTCTTTACCACCTTCACAAATTATCTTTAAAGCTTTGTACATGGTATACCCAGTTTGATAACTATCAAGTCTTGTCAGCACCTCCAAAGGTAAACCCTTGCATATCAGTGAATAAGCTTTAATATCATTCTTTACCTTCTTCAGATCATCACCTTGTAGACCATCTTCAGGATAAGGCTCTTGTGAATCTTTGGTATACTCAAAACCTCTATCTGGACCATCAGATGTAACAGGAATATGTGGTCCTTTCTCTATTGACTTCCAAAGATCAGTATCAATAGAGTTTACATGATGTTTCAATCTAAAAAACCAGTTATTAAAATCAGCTCTGTTCTTTAACATAGGAACTCTGTTCTCAGAATCTTCAGATTTAGCCATTTTAAGTTTTGAATTTAAGAAAATAAACTGTTTTTGTTGTTTTTAAAGTTTAAAATGAAACAAAGAAATGATAATATTTTTGGATTTTAGTTTTTGAAAAATTTTCTAAGTATTGAATGAAAAGTCTGAAATTTGATGCACCTGAATAGTTGTGAAACGCCCACTTTGAACTTGGAACACCTAAGGGAATGCCTTAGTAGAATTCTGGAACGCAAAACTAAAGATGCGCCTGAACAGTTGTCAAACGCCTGAACAGTTGTCAAGCGTCCAAACAGTTGTCAAACGCCTGGGTACTCAGTCAAATTTTTTGAATTTTCAACTGAAGCGCCCAAACAGTCTTCAAATGCCTAGAACTCTTAGTTTTCAAAAACGTCCAAACAGTGGTAAAACGTCCACACAGTGTCAAAACGTCCAACTCTGAAATGCCCAAACAGTGTTGATGCGCCTAAACAGTTGTTATGCGCCTAAACACTTGAGCAATTTTTAGATGATTTTAATACTCCAACTTCCTAATTCATCATCTTCATAACAACCTGATCTTATCAAATTCTTCAAAACTTGATTAATTGATCTGAAAACTTTCAATCAGGTAGTATATACACCGATAATTAATCCTCAATCATCAATTCTCTCAATTAACAACAATAAATCTGAATTTCTGTTTGAATTTGAGTTCGAACAAGAAGAACAGTTTCGCACATGAATCTGATGAAAATTCAGATCTGAATGTGTGAAATCACTCAATTGTGATTCAATTCATGTTTCTAATGATGAAACACAACTGAAATCAACAATTAATTGATCAATTGCTATCAAACATAGATTCAAGTGATTCACAGAGCTCAAAAATCGATTTTAAGCTTCAAATCACTGAACCGAAAGCTCTGATACCATTTGATAGGTTCAAATGGATCGATCTGTGTTGATGTTGTAATTCAATGATCAATATATGCACAAAGTAATCAAACAACTGCAAAAATTTTAAAAATTCATAGAGTTTTCATTGATAGCAAAATGCAATTGAATACAATGTACAGAGAGTTTTCTTCGAAGTCTATCTCAAAGTCTACCCGCACAAAATACATAATATCCTATTTATACTAACAATAAAAACTAAGGAACATATATTTACAAATAAGTCCCTATACTATGACAAAAACAAAAAATAAAGACTAAATGCTAATCTTCAAGAGCTCCAACAATAGCAATTGCATTGCTAACACTTAGTAATACGGGGTGAACAAGACAAACTTCTCTTAAGGTACACGAGAAAGGCTTGCCAAAAATTCAAATCAAGCTAAGCATAAATAAGCTTAAACCCATGCATTAACTTAATTATGGTTCATGTAATAAACAAGCTCGATCCCGACTTTCACATATCGAGTACATGTGGGCTCGGGAATATAAACAATCCTTTTACGGGTATAATTTTGTTTAATGTATATTATATATATTTTTATAATAATTGTAATCACCTGCAAAATTATGATATAACAATTATTGAAATATGTAAAAAGAAATATTTTGATAATTAATAAATAATAAACGTGAGAAGCACAAGCTAGAAATTAAAACTACTTACACCCATAAGAATAGAATTTTATAGGAGCCGTAATCTAGCTCGCACTTTCTCAAAATTAAGCTCGAGTTGAGCTCGGGTCAGTCATGTACATCCTTGCTTTTTAAGTAACATCAAAGTTAACCCGATTAATTATTTGGTTGGATTTGGACGGACCAACGACTAGATTAGAAACGTTTTGACTACAATATTTGGGCTTGGTCTCCAAAAGGAGGCCTTCGGGTGGAAACGTCAAATGTAGACCCTCAATTATTATTATTATTAGACTAAATTACAAAAATATCCTTTATGTTTGTAGCTAATTTCAAATTTAGTTCTTAATGTATAATAATTACACTAAACATTCTTTAGAGTAAATTACAATTTTCGTCCTTTAACCTTATAGCAAATTTCAGATATTCTCCTTAAACTAAGGAAATTACAATAATTGTCCTTTATATTTTAATTTTGTTACACGTTTAGTCCTTTCCTCTAATGTTCGTTAGTTTTACTAGTTAAGTTAGGTCACATGACTTGCACGTGAGGGTAAATTGGCCATTTTACCCTTATTAATAAGTACATGAATTATGAAAACCCACCCCACCCACCCAACCTTGTCTCTTTCTCTCTTTCTTTCTCTTTCTCTCTTTCTTTCTCTCTCTCTCTCTCTCACTCTCTCTCTCTGCACAAAGAACACCCTATCCGCCGCCTTCCTCGACCAGCTTCACCGCCATCCTCCGCCACCTTCCCCGATCCTCCTCCGGTCACAACTAACATCTCTAAACTATCACGTTCACAACCTAAACCGGATCCATCACGCCACCACCGCCACCACCCTAAACCACAAGCGACAGCCCACCTGCATCAACTCCCAACTTGTGACTAGCCGAGCACCACCATCGTCATCTCCATCACCATAAACCATCGAATAACCAAACTCATTCACCATACTTTTTCGGCGGTTCAACACCCCTTTTTTCAGATCTAGGGTTTGTGAAATTGTAGACAACCCAAGATCGAGATCAAGAGAGAGGGGTATTGGAGGAATCTACAACAGTTACGGGGTGGTGGTGGGTGGTGGTCGGAACCCTAAACAACCCACACTTTTCTGTTTGAATTTGCATCTGATGTATGTATGTATATATATATATATATAGTGAGAGAGAGAGATAGAGAGAGTAGAGATAATAATGGCGATGGTTGGTGGCGACGGTGGCGGGAGTTGGGGGTGGCGGTGGCTGGTGGCGAGAGTTGGTGGTGGCGGTGGTTGGCGTTAGTGGTAGTAAAGATGGAGGGGTGGGGTTTTTGTTGAAAAAAGAGAGGTAGATAGATTTAGTGATATATATATATATATATATATATATATATATATATATATATATATATATATATATATAGGGTTAGGATCATTACAAAATCACTTTTTAATTTCAGAACCACCGAACCATTGATTTACATAAATGTAATTAAGTCTGTTAATATTTGAGCTGTTTTATATATATGTATATCAGATATGAACAATAAACTATGTAAAACACCTAAATATCACAAGCTTTAACTTACATTTATGAAAATCAATGTTTCTTTTGGTTCTAAAAATAAAAAATGGTTCTGTAATGATCCTGATCTTATATATATATATATATAGAGAGAGAGAGAGAGAGTAGAGAGATAGTGATGAGTTTTTTATATTTTATGTTTTCTTTCAATTTGTTTATTTAATTTGTAAGATAATAAGATTAAATGATAAAATTGCCCTCATGTGCAAAGCATGTGACTAAACTTAACAGAAAATTTTAACGCCCGTTAGTGTAAAGGAAAAAATCTGTAATCATTTTTAAACGTAAAGGACAATTAGTGTAATTTTCTTAGTTTAAGGACAATAACTGAAATTTGCTATATAGATAAAGGATGAAAAATGTAATTTACTCCATTATTTATTTTCAATGTTAGTAGCAATTATAGTCTTTTAAACTAACTTGGGTTAATTTTGTTCGTTAATTCTAGTTACTTGTAAATCACATGAGGGTAATTTTGTAAAATCATTTTTCTCTTGTTCTCATTTACCCAAATTTCATGTTTTCTTTGTACAAATTCATCCTAATTTGAATTTCTGGAATTTGATTTTAAAGAATGCATAAATCATCGTGTTGAAAGCATTTGTGTGAAATAATATGATTTAAAACATAAATAACTTTCTGGAATTTGATTTTAAAGAATGCATAAATCATTGTGTAGAAAGCATTTGTGTGAACCATTAATATTAATAATATTGGTGTTTTAAAAAATATTTATTAAAATAAATGTTTAGTTGGAAAGTTTCATTTTATTACTTACAATGTTATTGAGTAAATTTATTTATGTTTTAAATCATATTATTTAAATAGAGTTGAGACAAAGTTTTAATAAAATAAAAACAATAAAACCATTCAATAATTATATAAAAATTTATTTCAAGTTTTTTCTGAAAATTTCACGTAGACTTATTGTAAAAATAGTTTTTGTATTGAAAAGTTTGTCTTTTTTCATCTATATTTTAATTCAAATTCTATAAAAAAAGTATACACATTTTTTTTTTATTCTTTTTATATACATTTTATGAAAATGTTTTTAAATAACCTAAAAGATGTAATTAACAAGAAAATAATATTTAATATAAAATAGCATTTTTAAAATTTTTTTATATAATATCTCAATGAAACAAAAAAGTTAATGGTTTATTTTATTCTTTTACGAACAATAAATATAATCCTCAATTACTAACCGCAAGTCTATCGCTAATAGAAATTAAAGTTTAAGCAAGTTGAGCTTGGACTAGAACTCTCCTAGATCAAAACGAACCGAGCTTGAGTCTAGGCGAGCTCAAACTCGACTAGAATCATATACACCATTAGCGACAATCGCTTGAAAAGATTGTAGGAAAGTATTATTTCTCACCGAATAGATGATATTTTGAAATATAACCTTATTTTTAAAACATAAAATAATCCGTTTAATTTTATTATAAACACTTTTCTATATAAGAAAACATGTTCTATATAAAGGAATTAAAAACTAAATGAAAGAATACAAACTTTTCAATATAAGAAAATGTTTTAAAAAAAAGAACTTAAGAAACCCTTTATAATACATTATGTAGTCAACCTAGTTAATAAAATAAAATAAATAAATATGGAAGGGGAGAAGATGAATTTTACAAACATACCCTCATGTGATTTGCATATAACTATATTTAACAAAAAAATATTAACTCAAGTTAGCTTAAAATACCATAAGTGTTACCAACATTAAAAATAAAGGATGTTTAATGTAATTTTTAAAAATTAAGGATCAAATATGAAAGCAGGTATAAACATAAAGGACCTTTTGTGTAATTTAGTCTTATTATTATTATTATTATTATTATTATTATTGTTGTTGTTGTTGTTTTTGTTGTTGTTTTTTTTTTTTTCTTTGTAATAACTTTCTATATGACTTTAAGTATATTAAAATATTTTAGAAAAAAAATAATTTAAAGATCACTGGATCAAAAGAAACACATATGAAGACATGTAGTTACTGTTCCTCTTAGGACATGCATATTATAAGTATTCCTAGTGTTAATGTTGTCATTATCAAATACGAGAAATTATTCTTCCTTTTAGGACGTATATATTTTAATTTAATTCTTAGTAGGTGAAGTCGATAAAATTTATAAGACTTGGCTATTTTAAGAGTATAAGCTCAAGAACCATACTGAAGATGTGTTCGTTCAATACGAAGGTCTTTGTACTTTAGTGGCTTCTAGATCGATAATTATAGACTTTTATTTTGTGAAAATTAAAGCTGTAATCTCAAATTGTATATTAATCTGTTGCTAACTCAATCTAGATCTCACAATCAACACGAATATTATGGTTTGCCTAATTGTCTATAAGATAATCCAACATTATTCTAAATCAAGTAAGATTTACGCAAAATTAAAGACCTAAAGGTTGCAACGCTCTATGCAAAGCACTTGAGTTGTATATTCTAAGATAAGTAATAACTAGCTTTACTAATAACGTGTATTACACGGGTTGAACAAAAAAATATTAAATATAATAAAAATTTATTAGGTATAAAATGATATTTTACTATACAATATGATTTAAATAACATATGAATAAGAACAATATGTAATAAAACAATTATATCAACTTTTAAACTTTTATTTTAAAACTTTTTTTATAAAAAAATACAAATCTTGTTTTAAAACAAACCATATTAAAAAATATCATTTTTAAAAACTTTTTATTATAATTTTCAATTTTAATTATTTTTTTCATATAAAAACTTTACTTGTTAGAAACACTAATTTAAAAAGTTTGATTTTTTGTAAAAATTTCTTATTTTATAAAAATTATTTTTTAGAAATAACATTAATAAAAAGATCTTTTTCTAAATTTATTAAAAAAACTATTTTTATTCAAAAAAAATATTATTGGTAATTAATGTAATTATTTAATAAAATATAGAAGCGAGAAAATTTTGGTGAGAAAAAATATGATGCTGCTACGTGTCAACTCAAGTTAATATTTTATTAGATTAAAAAAATTTTGAATTATTATTATTTTTGCACAATGAGTACTAAATCCCTTCAACTCTAAATTGCTTATCAAATTATGTATTCGTTATTCTGACAGCTTATTATCTCTATTGTTGACTCAACAATGTTGGTTTAAGGTATGAGTTACACTATATAATTTATGTTAGCTTATTATCTCAATATTATTATTAAAGAACACATGAAAATGGAGTAAGAAATATACTTTGACTTTCTTTTTTGTTTAATCGGAGTATTAAGAGGCTCAAATAACACAAGTTTGATCCAGTTGACATCACATACCAAAATGGTATCTCTAGAGATGAACTTTAGTTTTTATCACGTTGCGGCTCCCAAGTTAGAACCAGATGTTCGCTAATCAAATTTGATTTATGTATCATCAGGCTTTAGGATGAGATGATGATCGAGAGATATCATTAGACAGGACATTGATCACGTACGTTAATCCCTTTGTAAAAATTCAAATGCTAATTGTCTATATTTTTTTACATGATAAACATGTAACATGCTGGGGATGACATGATTTATTACCTGCTTATATATTGCTTGATAAACATCTTTTGTGAGCTGATTTATAACCAAATTATTGCAGTTCATTAGATGTAGTAATCTTGAAAAAGAAATTATGTGAGTAAATTATCTACACAATTTTCAATATTACTTTATAATTAAATGTCAGTGGAAATGAATAGTGTAATACAACAACTGATGCCATGTGTAATACGGCTTGATGCATGCCAGCGAATGATGTATACTTCCCCCTTTTGTACCTTAGATCTGCATCGTCTCTTGCTTCTAGAGCGAGGGTTTCTCAAGCCAGATGTCGACGGTTTCTCTGTGTATGATGGCGGTTTGTGTGGGTGATTGCGAAGATGTGGATGGTGGTGGCAGCGTTGTGGTTTGTTAGTTGGGGCTGGTTAATACGGTAACCATGTACAACATGTAAAGATTGGTGTACATCCTTATTTTTTTATGGTAGCGATTACCCACATTCTATGTTCTTCCTCCGGCTACTTCCACCGATGATGACTTTCCCTATGCCTCCTTCCTACCTCCCCCTGGCCCTGCATGTATTAGGTGTGTTTTATTCTTCCTTTCGTTGAATTTGCTCCATTGTAATCTGAACTGAGGTATTTGTTGATTCACGTTTTAGGCAAAACGACTTCTTCACTTTCACAATCTTTCAATTTACAGTGCATGCATGAGTTGAGTTTTCGGTAAGGGTTCACCGGTGGTGGATTTGCTGCTGATGATTATAACATCGGTGATGATTCTATTGAAGATGAAGACAAAGACGAAGACGAACGAAGACGAAGACGAAGACGAAGACATCAACAAAATATGGGGTTTGTAATCGATTTCACTATCATTGTATAATTATTCTTAATTACACGAGAAGTTGTCTAATTGTTTGAATTTTAGATTTTGAGAGTACTTGAACTGAGATTTTGGCTTGGACTCTTTTATCAAAAATCAAGCTTGAAGATAAGGTATTAATTAGGCTTTGTAAAAAAGAGCTCTTTTCTTTTTTTATGTAAGCTATTAAATTACAAGGATTTATGCATAACAGTTTGAGCTATCGGTCATATCTGTTTCAAGCCAATCTTTGTGTGGATGATTGTTTTGAGGCTGATTATATTGTCCGGTGTTAAATTGATTTTTATTGCAGTTTTTATACAAAACTAATATTTTAATAGAGAATGCTTAATGAATGTGTATGGAACACTGTTGTGTATTAATATAAAGCATATAGTCTATAATACAAACAATTTCTATGATTCAGGTGTTAAATAGCTGCGTTCACTAATATTGTTTTGTGTATTTAGTAAAGAACTTAACTAAGCACAAAAAGCCCTTCGTTAGTTGTCGCAGAAGTGGTTTTGATTAATCCGTATGCATAGATATGTGGTAGAGACAACAAAGGCAATGAAGGAAACCTGTGATAAGTTCTATTTATCAACTCCAGCAAAAATTTTGATTTACTAATTGGTTTTGCTTTGGTTACTTTCTTAATCAAATAAGTAGTGTCATAATGTTACTAACTGATAGATATCATGAATTCATGTCATGGTTTGGAGCCAAATCCTAGGGTCTACGATGTTCCATTATATTGACTTGTAATGTTTCTAAAAAATGAATTTGTGCAATTTTCTTTTGATATAAAGTTAATGATGCAGGAAAAAAGGAAAGCAACGCTGCCAGATGCATCAGCAGGTTGCAAGCTGTTAGTCCTACCATTTTCAGGTATTCATCAACCATTTAACTTTTGTTTACTAGAATATTTACTTTTAAGCATCTTTGAAATTTAAATACTTTCAAACACATCTAATCGCTTTTTCTTGGTTTATAAAATTGGGTGTGGTGTCTTTTAATTGGAATCAAACTTTACGGAGATGATGTTAAGAAAACACATTTGAGATTGCAGGAAGAAGGTTCTTGACCTTTGCTAAACTTGATATGTTAATTTGTTGATTGTATGTTTGATTTTGACATGTTATGCTTTGTTCATTGAGACTAAAGGATGTCATAACTACATAAAACTGCACATTAGTCACAAGAAAATTAATGATTTGATAAATAAATCTTCTCTAAAGGTTTAGCATCAGTAAGTGTAATGTGTTTTTGATAAAAATGAGATTTATGCACTTTAGTTTGAAGAGAAACACATGGGGTATGTTTAATATGAACCATTGAGCATGGTTTACTGCTGTGAATGGATTAAAAATGAAATTAAACTTGCATATTAAGTTGCTTTGTCTAAGTCGTTAGTAACAGCCAAGGAATAGGAAAGAACAATGTTCAATGAAGCACCGAAGAGACCCTACATGAAATGGTTGTAGCTGTCACTTTCTTTTCTTTTCGTTATATGATTGGTTCATTGGTCGCATGTTGTTTTAGTTTCTAGAAATTAAATTCATGATCTTATTACCACTTAAAAAGCCTTAGAGACCTAAATTCTTAAGAGTATACATTTTAGTCATGTATACTTTATGTGTGTAAGAATTACTATATTTACTTCTGTCATTTTGATCTCAATTTGTAAGATTTCTTCCTGTATCATATAGGTTCAAATCAGCCGCAACAAAATAATTATTTGATGTAAACCTATTACCATTCTTTGTAGCTTAAGTTTCTATATATCTTCATCTAAAATTATTATTGTTAATAATTCTATTATGTAAAAAGAACTTTTGAGATCATATATGATTTTAATTTACTTACAGATAGCTTTAAAATATAATATTATAATTTGATAAAAAAAATAAATTATTATATATGAATTGCAGAAGTTGTTGCTTACAAACAAAACAAAGATGATGAGATTAAATAATTGATTGTTAAGTGTAGGTTGGATTGTTTTCATCATGAGTCTCATGACAGTAATAGCTATGAAGTTAGAGTGAAAAAATCATAGAGTAAGATTGGAATGTATCAAAATTTGCTGCTAACTTTCTGTAACATTTATTAATCATAAGTTTATTATTTTCAGTAGCAATTTGTATCAGCAGCTAAAGTAGCTAAACGTAACCTGCACCAAGAAACTGATCAGCAGCATGTTTAAATGGGCTCGATTTTATGATCTTTTACAAGTTTTATTGGATGTTTTGTAGGGATTTGTTATCTTAGATTTCTAAGGTATCAATATGATGACAGATCCTCCTTATGCTAACTACACTTGGTCATTTCAAGAAATCATTCAAAATTTAAATTCATTTATGTTCAATCACAACTTTAAAATGAGAGTATGTTTTGTGTGTTTATGTTTCTTAATGTCTCAAAATTTTAGCGGATCGTGGATTGTTGTATGGCTACATATATGTTATTTCAGTGTACATATTTTTAATATAAGTTCATATTCTTCGTGAATGGAAGAAAACTCTAACTTCTTCGCGGTTCATTGCCACTCAAGATGAGAACCCCGCCGCAACGCGCGGGTGTATATTTACTAGTTATAAAATTACATGTGTATGATTCCACAAATAAATTTAGATATTTTTTCACCTCGCTGCTAACTTCAAAATTGTATGATTGAATAATATTTATCGTCCATGTGCACATTTTGAACCTATTGTCGTATTTTTGTCCTCCACCAATTTAGTATGTATGTGTTCATGTTGTAATACGTAATGCCAACATATACCAACTTTGAAGTCATATTTAAAAAAAAAATGATAACATATTTATATTGAGAGATAATATTCTTCCCGTATACATGATCATTCCCGGTACTTCCTTCCATTAACGTAGGCTTGATTAGTGGCCTTTTGTAGTATATAGGGGCTAGGGAGGTATAGTCTCTTGTTGATTTTGTAACCTTTGGAATTCAAAATTATAATTCTTTTACCTCTTTGAATTCATTGCTTTAAATTCATTTTCCTCCAACCTATAGTTGATTAAATTATAACTACTACACAAACGGTTTTAGTACATCGCGAGACAAGGTGTTCATGGACACCGCATAGTTAAAGCTGATAATATTATATATTAGCTCGGTTTAATTTCACAAGTGTAAGGAGCAAGTTAGCGATCCATGAAAGAGAGAAGGCCAACTGTGATAAGTTGGTCATATTGGTTCTGAATAAATAATCTACTTTAGAGGTTTATCTAAGTGAAAATACGTATGATATAATCTTAAATTAGAGTTTAACTCATCTTATGAGACAGTGAACAAGTTAGGCTAGATTATAACCATTGTAATTAAGTTCTTGAATATAAAGTGTGGAGAGTTATCCATAGTTCATGCATGTGTTAACCGGTCAATAGTTATTTCTTATTAGTGTACCATTGTAATCAAGTTTTTAAGCTAAATGACTTTATAATTGAAGATGATATCTAATTAGGGGAAGGTGAAACACTTTTTTTATCAATCGATGATGAAGCAATGAGTTTTGTCAAAATATCAGATCCAACGGTAATCGTATGGACAAATAGCCAAGAACATGAAACAATTCAGAACAAAAGAAGATCAAGAGGTTTGAATCATCAGTGTGATGATTCAAACAAAAAACAAGACTTAATAGAACTTGAGACGAGATCTTCAACAGAAAACCCTTGAAGAACAGCATCTACAAGCATTCAAGAGCGAGAGCTTGTGTGAATGATTCTGAGAGAATTATTCTGCTAAAACAGCTACAGCACTAGCTATATACTTGACCAGGAACCAGGAACCCTAAACTAGCCCACCAGCAAAAGAAAAGCCCAGCAACAAGCACAGCAACACCAGCAACAAAAAATAAGACTGCAAGATTGCAAAATAAGAAAGCCCAATCAAATTGATATAAAAGGATATCATATATTTTCACACCCCCCTCAATTTGATGGAGCAAACATATAAAACATTTTTAAAGCTTTAGACAAAACACCATGATGTTGAACAAGTAACCCTTTAGTAAAAATATCAGCCACTTGATTGGCAGATGTTGTAGAAACAGTTTTTATAATCCCTTCAGAAATTTTTTCTCGTTAGAAAAATAAATCAACTTCAAAATGTTTTGTTCTATCATGAAAAACAGGATTGGCAGCAATTGACAAAGCTGCACTATTGTCGCAATGTAAAACGACAAGAAGAGCAACAGAGACTCCTAACTCTCTTAATAGGTTGATTAACCACATAATTTCACAAGAAGCAGCACACATAGCTCTATATTCAGCTTCAGCTGACGACCTAGAGACAGTAGACTGCTTCTTACTTTTCCAAGATACTAAACAATCACCAACAAAGACACAAAACCCAGTAACAGACTTCCTAGAATTAAGGCACTTTGCCCAATCCGAATCTGCATAAGCTAAAATATTAAATGTACTACTCTTGGAAAGGAGAATTCCTTTACCCGGAGCTCCTTTCAAATATCTCAACAACCGAAGAGCAAGCTGTAACTGAGAGTTTGTGGGAGAATGCATATATTGACTTAGAAATTGAACAACATATGATATATCATGTCGAGTATCAGAAAGATAGATCAATTTTCCAATTAGTTTTTGAAAACTAGACACATTTTTCAAAGGAGTTTCGTCCTTTTTACAAAAATTTGAGACTAAGAAATGCTGCTCAATCGGTGTAGCAACGGGTTTACAACCACTTGAACCAAATTCAGCAAGAAGATCTAGACAGTATTTTCTTTGCGTAAGACAAACACTTAAATCAGATCTTAAAACTTCAATACCAAGAAAGAATTTTAGCAACCCGAGATCTTTAATTAGAAACTTGGAATTTAAAAACCTTTTTATTCTATCAATTTCAGAACTATCATTTCCAGTAATCACAATATCATGTATGTATACTAACAAGACAATGAACACTTTATTCTGCGATTTTATAAACAATGAGTGATCACATTTACTTTGAACAAATCCTAGTTCTAATAACACACCAACCAACTTTTCATTCCACACTCTTGGAGCTTGTTTGAGACCATATAAGGATTTATTCAATTTGCACACTTTTGACTCATTTTCAGAGAAATACCCTTCGGGTAAGCACATATACACTTCTTCATTCAAATTTCCATATAGAAAGGCATTATTAATATCCAATTGAAATAAAGGCCAATCTTTTTGAACGGCTAATGCAATAACACAACGAATAGTTACCATTTTAACAACCGGGGAAAACGTCTCATCAAAATCCAACCCTTCCTTTTGACAAAAACCCTTTGCAACAAGCCTAGCTTTATATCTCTCTATCTCACTGGTTGATTTATACTTTATTTTAAACACCCACTTACATCCAATTGGTTTCCTTCCTGCGGTAAGTCTACAAGGGACCAAGTATTGTTCCTATTTAGGGCCTCCATTTCCTCGTTCATAGCATTAACCCATCTTTGGTCATTTTTTGCTTCATAAAAATTCAGTGGCTCAATAGTTTTATTTAGGATAGATGAAAAACATTTGTTATCAAAGGACAGTTTAGAATAATTTACAACCTTTTCAATCCCATATCTTACCTTCCCTTCCACAATAAAATCATCAAGTTTTTTTGGAAGTTTGGTATTTCTATTTGACCTTCTAGTCTGAGCAGAAGGATCATTAACACCCTCAGAGGTGCTATCTTTGTCATTCATTGACTTGCTACTGTTTGCCTCCTCGGTGCCATTACTTTGAACAGGCGGTTGCTGAACTCCAGCCATACCATTTCCTAAGTCACTTGGAGACTTAGGAGGCTGCTGAAATTCAGCATCCTCACAACTATCCGGAGTAGTGCAACCGGTCTGCTCAACAGTAGCAGAGTTCTCATTGATAGAAACCCTCCTTTCATCATCGGGTGTTTCACCGTTAAAGTCATTTGACTGACTATGTTCAAAAATATAAAAAAAGTTTAAGTTGTTAATACTTGTGTATTGGTTGTTTTTAAGCTCAAAAAAATCAGAATCATTACCCTTTTTAAAAGGAAAGATATTTTCATAAAATTTTACATCCCTAGAAAAGACAAATTGTTTTTTTTCAAGGCTCCATAATTTGTATCCTTTTTTAAACACTGAGTAACCAATGAAAACACATTTTTCAGCTTGACTTCCAAATTTATTATTATCATTTAAAATTGTATAGAAACACAAGTAGCCAAACATTTTAAGGTGATTTAAAGAGGGTTTAAAGCCAAACATAAGTTCATACGGAGTTTTACCATTTAGAATGGAGGAGGGAGTCCTGTTAATACGATAGGCAGTAGTTAACACACAATCAGACCAAAAACGAAGGGACTACCCCCTTGAAATAAAAGGGTTCTAGCAACATTTAGGAGGTGTCGGTGTTTTCTTTCTGCAATGCCATTCTGTTGTGGAGTGTATGCACATGATGGCTGGTGTATAATTCCATTTTTCCTTACAAAATCTGCCATTTGGTTATTAACAAACTCAGTCCCTTTGTCGCTTCTAAGAATTTTTATGGTTTTTCCAAATTGTGATTTTATGATATTAAAAAGACTCTCTATATTTGAAAAAACCTCATCTTTATTTTTTAATAGGTACACCCAGACAGATCTTGTATAGTCATCCACAGCAGATAAGAAGAACCGATAGCCTTCTCGACTAGGAACCCGATATAGGCCCCACACATCTAAGTGAACTAGATCACCTATGTTCTTTGATTTATGATCACTTAAGGGAAAAGGTTCTCTATGTTGTTTGGCCTTATGACAAGTATCACACGGGACAAGATCATGTTGAGATTAAATCTGTTTTAAGGACTAACAGGACCTTATCAGATGGGTGACCTAGACGAGAATGCCAAACATTTAAGATGCTACTACTATTAAAGTACACCTTAGCAGGTATAGAGGAATTACCATACAGATACAAACCATCAACTTGATTACCAATCACCATAACTTTCTTTGTGAGAGAATCCTGAATGAAGCATTTATGTTCATTAAACACGACTTCCAGTTTATTTTCTTTAGCAAGTTTATGCACAAACATTAAATTCCCAAAATAATTGGGGACAACTAGCACATCAGATAAGACAACACCTTCACTTAATTTTAAACTCCCGATCTTAGTTACTTGAGCATCAGTTCCATTTGGATGTTTAACTTTGAAGTCATATACTGACACATCAATTTTATTTTCTAAACAAGAGTCATCCATTACCATGTGCTGGTTAGCCCTAGAGTCTACAACCCATCTTGTTGGGGATGAGGAAGACTGACAGGCAAAATTAAACATAGGTGCACCAAACAAACTAGAGCATACGACATTAGAAAAAATACCTCCAAAGTTAGAGGTTTGAGGAACATCATCATTTTTCTCATTTGATAGATTAAGCAACTTGGAAATTTGCTCAGCAGACAGAGAAGGAGAACTAGATGAAGAAGCATTGTTAGACATAGCAGATTTTTTTGACTGATTATTCGACTGACCCGTACGAATTTTGTACCCTTGAGGATACCCAACAACTTCATAACACCTATCAATAGTATGGCCTAGTTTGTTACAATGGGTGCATTTAAGGTTTGGGTTAGGTCCACGGGAGACTTTCTTTTTATTTTCAAAAGACTGATTTGTTTTTGATACAAAGCTAACATTCTGATATTTTGTAGAGAAACTTGAACCTCTATGTGACTCTTCTAGTGATACTACTGAAAATGCAATTTTTATTATGGGAAGGGGATCTCGGGTTAGAAGATTTGTTCTTACTGGTTGATATATATCATCTAATCCCATTAAAAATTGCATTAATTTGATTAAATGGTTAAAATCATTGAATTCTTTAGATGCTTGGCAAGTACATGCAGGTAATTGCACCATTGCATCAAACTGTTTCCATATTGAAGACAGTTTGTTGTAATACTCAGATACAGATGAACCATTTTGTTTAACAGAATTCATTTTTTGGTAAAGCCCAAACACCACCGACCCATCAACCTTATCATATGTTTCTTTTAAATCTTTCCAAACCTCAGAAGCTAGCTTTGAATACACTTGGCCAACATACAACTCTTCACAAACAGAATTCAACAGCCAAGTAAGCACAACAGAGTTGCATCTTTCCCATTGTGTGGAAAGAACAAAATTATCAGTTGGTTTTTTACAAGTTCCATCAATGAAGCTAACTTTTTTTTTTACTTGTAAAGCAAGGAGCATAGAGTTAGCCCAAACCGTGTAATTTTTCATTTCCCTTTAGTTTGATGTTAACAACAGTCAAACAACTAGAGTCGCTAGCATGTAAATATAGTGGGTCACTAGCATCAAGTTTACCCTTATAAGAGTTTCAGTAGTAACAACAATACTAGTAGTTTCATCCATGATGAATCAGACTATAGGACAAGCAAAGATGAAGACAACCAATCACACACACAGAAATCAACTCAGACCAGAGCTAGGTTTTGACACCATTCTTATGGCAAATCAAGGATTAGTTAGAGTTGATAGAGCAAACCCACACAAACAGAACATGCATAAGATCACACAATAGATGCACAATGAAAACAAGCACAAAGCATCAAATAGAAGCAGTAAAATGCAACAAACAAATAGGGGATGGCTCCCCCTGCAAATAAGACCCAGATGCTGGTACTCCTAACCCAGCCAAGGATGCCTAAGCAAGATAAAGTAACGAAAGAGGCAGTAAGATGGAAAGATCTCACCAAAGCCACCCAAGTTAGGGTAATCCAAAAAGCAGAAGATAACCAGAATCTGTAACCTTCACTTAGGGTTACAAAAACACAGAGAGAAGACCTTTAAAGCAACCAGAGATCCACGCGAACAGCAAGAAACTCCTCTGCCAGCCACTGCAAATCTTCAAGCATTTGAGACCTTAGGGTTTTAAGATAGGAAACCCTAATCACCGATGTATAAATCCTTCAGGAAAAGAACGATAAGGGTTTTCGAGACAAGAAACCCAGAATTCCAGTAAGAGCAAACAGCGAAAGACCAGAATCGAGATATCAGAGCCCTTAATGCTCTGATAACATGTCAAAATATCAGATCCAACAGTAATCGTATGGACAAACAGCCAAGAACATGAAACAATTCAGAACAAAAGAAGATCAAGAGGTTTGAACCATCAGTGTGATGATTAAGACAAAAAACAAGACTTAAGAGAACTTGAGACGAGATCTTCAATAGAAAACCCTTGAAGAACAGCTTCTACAAGCATTCAAGAGCGAGAGCGTGTGTGAATGATTCTGAGAGAATTATTCTGCTAAAACGGCTACAGCACTAGCTATATACTCGACCAGGAACCAGGAACCTTAAACTAGCCCACCAGCAAAAGAAAAGCCCAGCAACAAGCCCAGCAACACGAACAAAGCCAGCAACAGAAAATAAGACTGCAAGACTGCAAAATAAGAAAGCCCAATCAAATTGATATAAAAGGATATCATATATTTTCACAAGTTTTTTCAAGCAAAAGGAACACAAAATGGGAAGAGGCAATGAGGGTTGAGTTATATATAAAACAATAAAATGTGGACACTAGTAAGACCATCGTTCGACGTGAAAGTAACCGGGCTCAAGTGGGTGCTCAAGGAAAAAAAAAACGTTGATGGAACAATTAATAAGCACAAAGCTCGTTTTGTTAGAAAGGGTTATGCGTAACATCCTGGTGTAGATTTTGAAAAACTTTTTGCACCCATTACACTCCTTGGAACAATGGGACTTATCAATGCACTAGTAGCAAACAAGGGATGGGATCTACACCATCTTAACATTAATCAACTTTTATACATGGTGAGTTGAAAGAAGTACACGTTCAAAAACGAGAAGGTTTCATCAAAGTTGCAAACAAAATCATTGTCTAGAAAGCATATGAAGGCCTTGTATGGGCTAAGACAAGCTCCAAGAGCTTATAACACGAAGTTAGATGAAATACTAATAGACAACAAGTTAGAAAAATGCACTCAAGAACAAGTGATTTATAATCGGGGCTAATTCCTTACTACTTGTTGGGGTTTGTGCGGATGATTTAGTTTGGGACATGCTAAAATAAAATAGAGGTCAGTGAGATTAAGAAACAAATGGATGAAAAAATTAGGAGTGATCTATGTAAATTAACTTATTACCTAGGCATTGAAGTCACTCAAATGGAAAATAAAAATTTTTATCAAACAAGAGGGATATAAAAAAAAAGATCCTAAAGAAATCCGACATGTAATTATGTAATCCATCTGAATGTTCAATGGAGCCTTGTACAAAGCTGTCAAAAGCCAAGTATGAAACTAAAGTTGATTCAACCAAGTATAGGCGACACAACGGTTGCCTTCGATACCTTTTCCACATGAGACCTGATCTTGCGTACTTAGTAGGAGTAATAAGCAGGTATATACAACAATCAAGAATACCATATTTGCTAGCAATAAAACACATTATGATATATATATATATATACACACACACACACATATATACATATATAGGATGCGAAACGAATGTTACCCTCCTTTATTACAATAACCGTGTTAACTTTATCAAGATCAATTAAAATCATTATTTTTTTATATGAATAACTTCATTACACATATATAACATTTTTTTTATATAATTGATAATTTACACATATACATAAAAAAACATAACATCGTATTTATATAATGATGCTATTCCAATAAAAAATAATGATTTTGCTCAATTTTGATTAAGTTAACACGGTTATCGTAATAAAATTTGGTTAACATTCGTTCCCGTCTCTCTCTATATATACACATACATATATGGAGGAGGATCGGAAACAAATGGATAATTTCTATGAATACCGTAAGAACCACTAAATTATTGCCATATGGATGATTTGTTGACTAGGCATTAGGGGTATTATTGTCATAGCACATTATATTTGTTGTTATCAGTTCCAATTTTTCTGCTACTAATAAATTTTAATTTATGTTTTTTACTAATTCAAACGATTATAAGGAAATAAATATTTACTTTGATTTTTCGTAATGAATAATTAAATCCACCAGCTTTTTAAAACTAAAATAACTATTATATATATTTTTATATTTTTTTAAAATTATGTCATAAAATAAAACATTTTTTCCCTTTAAAATGTTTCTAATATTTCTATATTTTTTTAAAACATGATAGTTTTAATAAAATATATCATATAATTGTACTATTATAAAAAGAACATGGTGTCATTATCATTATGCTTTGTATAGTAAACATTTTGCTATTATAATTTATGTTTTTTTATTATTCGTTATTTTGATTCTTAAGTTTAAACATGTATTTGATCAAAGCTACTTTGGTATGTTTTATTAGTGCATTATCATAAAATCAACATATGATTACATCATTTTTTTTTATCATTACATTATTTATTTCTTATAATAGCATTGTGTATGTTCATTGTAAGGATTAAACCTAGATGCTGGGAAATTAATTGAAGTTATTGAGATCTAGTCGAGCGAGAACTTTTGATCCGTGGGAGAACTTAGTTCTCGCGCGAGACCTTTTTGGTTTAGTATAAATATCTTGTTTTAGTGATGTTTGTAATTAAGATAGAAATTTCCTGATTTGAGCAATATTATAATCATTGAAATCAGAGAGCAATACATTACAAGTTTATTTACTTTTGTTGCTTGATTTTTCATTATATACTTCAATTTCTATGCCGTGAACGATTACATTCCGCATTATCGTCACGAAATCGATCTATTATTGTTTTAGAAGGTTCTTACAATTGGTATCAGAGCCATGAGTGCTCTAGATCGATTGGATTGAAGTTTGAAGAGTATTGAAGTGTTCTTGAGCTACAAATTCACATTTTCCTTGAAGAGCAATTTGATTTTTACATTTTAAATCAATTTTGAAGATGTCAATATCAAGAAACAATCTTGATGAATTAAGTAAAGGTTGTTACATGGAATAATTGAACTTAATTGAATCAATGAAAGACAAGTAGGAGCAAATTTGAACCTAAATCATTAATTTAAAGAATAATCACTTAATTTTGGACAAATTGGTAATCAGATTGAGATTGGAAATCTCAAAATTGCAAGAAATTGATTGTGCGAAAAGTTAGTATTCGCACGCCAAAAGTACACTTTTGCGCGAAAACTTCCGCATTTCACAAAAGTTTGTTACCAAAAGATACCATTCGCGCGAGAACTTCACCTTTTCGCAAAATTTAGTTACAAATCTTTTCGCATGAAAAGTTTTAGAAACAAATCGCGCGAAAAGTTTTGAATTAAGTATTCACGTGAAAAGTTCACTATTCGAGCGAGAACTTAAGTTTTCAACGGTTTTCGAAAGTTTGATTTTCAAGTCTCCAAAATGGCAAATCTGAAGAACATCACTGCTATCCTAAACCTTGATAATGAGATTGGCACAAGCACTAAACCCCCAATACTTCTTAGTGAAGACGATTATCAGGACTGGGTGTACAAGTTTGAGAACCATGTTATTTACACCGAATCAAGGATGTTATGGTAAATCAAGTACGGACCATGCATTCCTGTGTACACAAATGACAAAGGAGAGCTGGTTCCTAAACCCAAACACTTGTGGGATGAAGAAGATATGAAGAAGCTTGAACTTGATGACAAAGCATATGCTGCAATCACCATGGCTCTTACTACTGAAATGTCACAAAAATTTAAAGAGTATAACAAGTCACACAGGCTTGTAGTTGCCAAGGGAAAAAGATTTCTATCTGTAAAGGAGGTTGAGGAGGAGAAAAAAGAAAAGAAGAGGAAGGCCAGGGAAGAAAGAAGAAGAGACATCCCTAGTTTCATGCACGCTGCAATCAGGGTTGCCCATAAGCCAAACACTCATAAAGATGAGTTAAGGGTAGCCAGATTAAACTACCTGGGAACTAGTGGTTATATTGTTGATGATCTTATCTCTCTTCCCCTGGATGTATCAATGAAACTGGCAAACACTAAGGTGTCTAGAAAGAGGAAAGAGGCTGAGGATGCTGTTATGCTCCTCAAAATTAATGAAGAAAGAAAGAAAAGAAACATATATCAAGCTCATGTCCTCTCTCCGGTTCAAAAAATGCCTAAGGTGAGACTGTGGTTGTAAAGGAAGACACTCAAGTAGGCAAAGAACAGGCAAGATAAAACATAATAGCCTACTTGAGAGCCATAGGTCTCTACCAGGCAGAAGCTTTACTCCCACTATCTTATGAGTATATAGAGTTTGAGTATCTTAAGCAGTTGAAACAAGAAGCTAACTAGAAAAAAAAAGCTGCTAAGAGAAAGATGAGGGAGGAATTTGAGAAATCAAGGGCCACCATCAAAGCCAACAAGAAGAAATCTAAAGACAGACAGAAAATGGTGAGCTTCTTAAAGCTGTATGGGTTCTCCGGAGGAGACTTGGTCCCATGTCTATATCCATAATGGATGAGCACATCAGCGTGATCAAGCAGAAGATTAAGAGGGGTGAGCTTCAAGACTTGCATTCTGCTCCAAGTCAAGCTGCACCTGAATCTGAGGTCAAGGTTCAACCTAAACAGACAACAGAACCAAGATCTACTGCTGATCCATTGCTAGCTTTATCTTCTGACCAACAGCAAGGTCCTGAACATTCTTCTGAACTTGTGAAGGGGAAGGACCGAACTAAGAAGGAGAAAGTAAAACAAGGTGCTCAAAACCAACCTTCTCAGTTAAGATACAAAAAGAGGAAAATGATGCCCATCAAAAGAGATAAGAAGAAGAAGAAGTCCAAGGCATCCACCTCTACACCTTAGGATGAGTCAGAACATTTTGAGTGTTGTGACACCCTGCATATATCCCACATCGGTCGTGGACAGTAGAGATTCCTGGTTCATAAGTAATGTCTGGTCTCTAATATCACCAACGCGTTTTGGGCGTATTGGCTGTGGATGAGAGGAGAGCTCCACAGTTAAGCGTGCTTAGGTGAGAGCAATCCAGGGATGGGTGACCTTCCTTGGAAGTTTTCACTCAGGCAACCAAAAGCAAATCCGTGAGCTCCTCGTGGGCACAACGTACAATATTGGTGATACGAGAGGCCGGGTGTTACAGAATGGTATCAGAGCCACTCCTCTGCCCGTCGCGATCGTGGGACAAACCTCACCGGGGATGGTGAGGGTGTTCTCGGGCTCATCGAGGACGATGAGTCTAAAGGGGGGTGATTGTGACACCCTGCATATATCCCACATCGGTCGTGGACAGGAAAGATTCCTAGTTCATAAGTAATGTTTGGTCTCTAATATCACCAACGCGTTTTGGGCGTATTGACTGTGGATGAGAGGAGAACTCCACAGTTAAACGTGCTCAGGTGGAAGCAATCTAGGGATGGGTGACCTCCCTGGGAAGTTTTCACCCGGGCAACCAAAAGCAAATCCGTGAGCTCGTGGGCACAGCGAACAATATTGGTGGTACGAGAGGCCGGGTGTTACAAGTGTCAACAAGAAAAAGGCTGCTCAACCAACTACATTATTTTTAGAGACTCTAGCTACTAACGGACCCATCTTGTCTTGGGTGTATTCTCCACACCCAGACAAATGGTATATCACAAGAGATCAAGGAGGTCATAGATATTATTCTGGTAGAACATTCTGGACCTGCCTATGCATAATCTCTTAGACAGGAGAAGATTCTATGAAAGCCTGAAGAATCCAAACCAGTATATGAAGAGATGAATGGCTCTAGTTCTGATGGTGCTGAACAAGTAGACTATACAAATTCATAGTTATCTTCAAGTTTTGGTAGCATCAGCCTAGGGGGAGTTTGTAAGATCAAGATGGTTATCTTAGAGTCTGATGCTAACCAAAGATCTCTCAGCATGCACTGAAGTACAAGGAAGGAAGTGCTTTTGAAGAATTGACTTTGTACAAAGAAAATCAACTAAGTGTCAAATCTTTCGAATTCAAAGACATAAATCTTACGAAGCCAAAAGTGTAGTCTTCCGAAGCTTGAAGACTGAACTCTTCCGAATACTAAGAAGACCTGTGCGTCTAACAAACTTTTAACAAAAGTAGAAGATCTCTCCGCTGACAACTCTAAATACTCACCAACTTATATAAGTTGGTGATTACCTTTTGACTTTTGTCAGCTGCCAACATGGTCCGTTATATGTAACTTCCTACTTTACTACTTTTATTCTTTTTGTAATATAATAGAATGTGAGCTATGGCGTGTAATAATCACATGTTAAAACGCAATCTGCCTTTCGACTTTACATTGATCTTGTTGTCTAGATTAGTGTCCAACTGGCCTTCAAAGTATGGTTGGTTGCACGTTATAGTATAAAGTGTCTCAATGTATTTATCTTAGAACTAAGCAAGATAGCAAGCAGAACAAGCTTTGTAATACATGTAAACACTTGAGAGCAATATACATCATCCTTGAAAACCAATCTTTGTGTTCTTAAGTGTTCTTAATTGTTTGTCTATTGTTTCATTGATTAGTTCCCTATTTGATCTAGTAAGTGTGTTTAGTTGATAAGTCTCCAACTGAAAAACTGTTGCTGAACCACATCCGGTCCCGCATTCCTGTAAAACTAAAGCTCAACAGCTAGTTCTACATTGTCTATTTTGTGATTTCTTAAAATATATAACTTTTGGTAGTAGTGGACTGGATGATGAGATGATAATGATGATGATGATGGCTGCTATCGATGATGTTGATAATTGTGGTTTTCCATTTTAGGTTTAATTTTGAATGCATTTACGTATAGAGAGTTATATACATTGAGAGAGAGATATAAGGGTGGGGTGAGTGGTATGGGTTTAATAATTTTGTTAAAATGCTATTCTTTTATTAATATGGGCAAAAAATCAATTTACCCTCACATGCAAGACACGTGACTTGACTTAATGGACAAAATATGCGTCCGTTAGAGGAAATAACAAAACGTGCAAGCTTTTTTAAACGTAAAAAAGGTTTACTATAATTTTCTTAGCTTAAATACGAAACTTGAAGTTTCTTGTAAAATTAAAGGACGAAAACTGTAATTTACTCTTATTTCTATTATTTTCTTACGTTAAAGACAAAACCTGAAAATTAGTATAAACTTAAAATGCACAAAAAAAATGCAATTTACTATATTATTTATTTATATTCATGATGTACTAATTAATAAATATTGACTTATTAACTTTACACTACTTTTATAATTATACATTATTCTAGTTAGTTAATTACTAACTAAACTTCTTTTATTATATTATTAATTAATTTGCTAATATGAATTCAACTAGTTGATTGGAATCAAGTTCACGTCAAACTATGTACAAGTTGATAACTTTATAGTAGTACTTGTGCAACTTGGAACATTTCACTTTCTTCTTACTTCTTGGTCGATCCCTCCCCTCATTGTCAATATGTTATTTGTTAGCAAACTTCCCTGAAAACTCCAGTCAACTTTCTCAAAGGATAAGGTTTTAATGTGGCAAGATCTAGTCTTCCAATTAGTTATCTTTGGATGCCATCCAAGTTGGCAATCCTATCCCTTTCCTTAATGAGTTTACAATTGAGAGCTCCATTAGAGAGGGCAAAATTTATGGCTAAGAGAAAGAAGAAAGGAGAGAGATAGCAATAACTTGTTTCATATTGTTAAGGATATAATCTATAAATTCTCTATTGATATTTTGAAGTGTGCTTGACTATCAACTACTCACATACAGCATTACCATGTCTAGAAGAAGTATGTTCTAATAGGAGCTAATTGCTTTGTGTGAATACTCATTTATGGAGCATCAACATCTTCATCAAAAGTCAACCACTTCTAATCAAATATTTTAGCATTCTAACATCGTACAGTTGGCTTTATTTTAGTTTTAAGCTTATTTTAAATGGATCATTTGTGGGTTTACACAAAGAATTTTATAAAATTGTACACCTCTTTCTTTAGTTGCTAAAAATCTTTTTAAACGGTCACTACAAGAATTAAGACTTACCTCTATAGGTCTTTGAATTTTTTGACTAAATTTCTAGTATGGCGCAGCGGAGGGAAATCTTCCCCGTTCTTGAAAAAGTTTTATTAACGCCATGTTGTCGGTAATACTATAGGTATTTTATTTTCCTTTTTTTATGTGGTGATATTAAAAATTTAAAAATAAAAAATCCTATAGCAATGACATTAGCGGCGACATGTCGCCTCAATAGGTTTTATTAATTTTTATTTTTTTCCTCTGCACGTTTAAAGAAACGACTACGTTTTGCTAGTTTATAATGACGACATCAGCGATGACTTGTCGTCTTTATAACCCTCAGATAGGATAAAACCATACTACAGCATCCCTTAACGCCATTTCACCCCAAAAATCAAAAATATTGACCTGTAGGTCATATCCTGATGATTTTCTACCCTGATTGGCCTAGAGCTCCAACGACCTCTCTCCGACGACCCTCATACGGTCCAATAACCTCATATCCTCGTAGGTAAACATTTTTAACTCATTATGACTCTATTTTGATTAATCTTGAAAATATACTATTAAAGTTTCAATTTATTATGAAATTGCCAATATTTTAGTTTGTATGCGTATTCGTATGCGTATGCGAGTCTAGTAAGTTGCTTGTTATAGTTAAACTTTTAGTTGGATATATTATAACTAATAAAATAGGTTCGAGTCACTTTGACCCATTTAAACTCTTAGTTGGATATATTATGTTTATTAGTGATATTATGTATGATTGTTTCTATAGTATAAGTTGATTGAAATTTGGGAATTATTATAGTTTATTATATAGTTGAATATGTTGGTTATGCAATACATAATAGTTATGCTGTCGAATTTTAATAAAATATTTAATGTATGTTTATCTTATTGTAAAATGTAAGACAAATTCAAGATCAGATAAATAGATCATTGTCGAGCTCGGCTGGGGATAAGACGTCGATTGATGAGGTTGAGGTTTAAGGACCTAGGCGTGGTCAAATATGAGGTATTGGCCGAATAGTAAGAAGTGTTACCCCTTATTGACTCATAGTATGTATGAAACCCCACCACACTATAATGAAATGCAAGAATAGCTTTGACGAGCAAATGAACAATGACAAGAACAACAACAAATAAATGAACGAATGTAACAAAAAAATAAATCAACTCCTTTTAATGTTGCAAGACGAAAACCAGTTTGACACACCATCACATTAATGGAATGAAGAAGGGGATGGAGATGATAATGCAAGCGATTAGGTTGTTTTGTTTTGTTTCATCTACTGAAAAACATTATGTTAAATGCTTAGCATTTATTTGAACAACTTTTATATGTTTTGATGTGTATGTATTTGATTTTCATTTTAGAATTTTACAGAACTTGAATAGATTGAACAATTAGAACTTGGTTAAACTGATTTTATAAAGATGGAAAAATTTAAAATTATATAAAAATCTGACTCTATAGTGACGCTGTTTGGGGGCGACATGCCCTCACTATAGGTGTACAATTTAGCGACGACTTTATTTGCGACGACATCTTTTACCTTTAGCGACGAACCTACAACGAAGACATATAGTGGCTACATGTCGTCGCTATAGGCTAGTATAGGGACGACTTTTATTAGCTATATCAACGATTTTTGTCGTCTCTACAGCTCATGTTTCTTGTAGCGGGTATACAAACCCAACAGTGTTCTTAGTGTCTCTTTTAAAAGATCTTGAAACTAAGTTTATGACGAAGTATGTGTTGTTATTTTATTATGTTTAGAAACTGAATCTAAACATAACTCATGCGTATTGTTGAAAGAAAGTATGTGCATTTAATTTTTATAAGCAACTTGTTTATTATTTTTCAAAAGTTACCACTTACCACTCTACATATAAGGTTTTAGAAGTTAAAATTTTGTAAAGATTAGAAGTTGTGTATTTTGTGTTGTTAATACGTACCAAGCCTAGACTTTGTGTAGTTGTTGGCTAGAATTCAATTTGGTTGGATATATTATTATTTCATTAATTTGGCATGTAATAATTTATCGTTAAGCCTTGTTAGTTTGTAATTTAATTTACTAGGTTGAATTAATATTTTTTTTATAAATGTAACAAGAATAAAAATGGGGGAAATTACCAATATAAACATTTTACCGAATTAACTTAACAAATTAACCATTGATTTTTTCGTTTATGAAAATAACCAATACAAGTTGACCCCTCGCCAAAGGAGAGTAAACCCCATAAATCCTCGCCCACGTAAACAAATATTTTCTCGCACACATGGTATTTTCTCGCCCACGTGTAAATTAATTTGAAATATTTCAGGCAAGGGACAGGTTACGATGGGGCGAGTGATTTGACCCTCTCCTTGCCTAGTCAGCGAGGGACACGGTTCTTTAGGCGAGGGATTTTGACCCTCTCCTCACCCGAGGTCAGCAGTCACACGAGAAATAGGCGAGGGACACGGTTCTCTAGGCGAGGAGATTTGACCCCCTCCTCACTCGATGTCAGCACTCACACGAGAAATAGGCGAGGGACACGGTTCTCTAGGCGAGGAGATTTGAACTCTTCCTCGCCCGATGTAAGCACTCGCACGAGAATTAGGCGAGGGACACGGTTCTCTAGGCGAGGAGATTTGACCTCCTCCTTGCTCGCAGTGATGTTATCGAGGCGGTGATGTAATTGAGGCGAGGGATGGGCAAGGGTGAGGTAAAACTGGCGAAGGATCAGTAAAAGCGGGAGAGGGATCAGTAAAAGGGGCGAGGAGACGAGAATCGAGCGATGACTTACTATGTGGGTGATGGGCACTGTTTTTGAGGCGAGAAATACTAATGGTAGCGAAGATGTATATAAGGAAATAAAGGTACCATGTCTTATACTCGCAATTTGCAAGGAAAATTAACAATTTCTGTTCAAAAATTGTTAAGTTGAAAAAAATTGTTAAAGTCACATCATGCAAAGTTAGAAGTGCGAGTCCGACTACAAGACTAGTTTAATTTGGAATGTTTTTATGGCTCACAAAACATTCATAAGGATTTATATATTCACAAAACATTCATAAGGGTTTGGGTCTTTACCGACCATACGTCCACAGATACATTTTTTAAGCTCTCCCTATTTGATGTTGTGATGAATTTTACTTTGAGAACCATGAACCACTGGAAAACAAAACATGTCATTGATCGGGATCTGTTAGAATAAAACAAATATAGAGACAACAGTTGTACTGTATACAAAAATGGCACTTGGAGCATAAATAATGGTCGTTGTAACAAAGGCCACCATCTTGACTTCACTGAAAAAACATTCTCCGTAATCAACTATCGTTTCAAGTGCATTCTCACCTTCAATGGCGAAGCTTAATAGGGGGGGGGCCACCGCGCCCCTTGTTTTTTTCGCCAGTGGTGTTAAATTTTAGTCCGATAATGTAAATTTTTTGCCAGATAGTGTAAATTTTGTATAAATATCGAGTTCACCTCCCTAAAAAAAATTAATTTCGACCCCGGCCCCCCTACAAAGGAGTTCAAGCTCCGCCACTGCTCACCTTAGCATTTTCTTTCTGTCTGTAATTGTTCTTATTGTTGAAATTGCTTAAGGTCCAATGTGTTATCGAGTGTATTCCATTGTGTCTACTTTAAGTCTCTCGTCTATTGTTGTTTGTCCAAAAGATATTGTCACCAAATACTTATAGCAACACCTATATAGATAACTCGATTAATTTATTTACTTAACGCGTGTTTTTCCGTTTAAAACTTAATTCTACTTCTTTTTTTCAACATCAAGGATTTTTTTTTAATATAAACAAGATGGCACTTAAGATTCTCCTATGCCTAAATTCAATGTTCTTAGAACCGACTTGGACAGTTAATCGAACGTCTTATTGGTCTACTAATCGGACCGCATATAAAAATCGGATAAAACTATAATTATTTTAATAAATATATATATAAAAAAATACTAAAAAAATTAATAATATATATACCAGTTCAAGCGATTCGGTTCCTGGTTAGACCGCTCAGACCACCGGTTCAACACCAAACCGATTTTAAGCACCGAACCAAATTAAAATCTGATTCCCAATCGGATCGGTCGGTCCAGCCCGGTTTTTAAAACAATGGCTGAACTTTTATACTACTCTCCTGTTCTGAATATAAGTCACAAGTCCTAACCTCTCCAAAAGTTTACATAGGTGGACCTTTACTATCCAGGTTAGTACCATGATGACAGCTAAATTCCGCTTAATGAAACATCTATTCATTTTGACGCCACTTATAATAATACTTTTCCACATAAGATATAAACTAAATCCAAATCATATTATTACTTTCTAGTTTCAATACATTCAAAACCACCACCCTCCATAATCCATGTACTCTTTTTACCCGCACATAGTAATCCAGATTCCAACACGCCACGTCAGCTCAACAAACCTACCTGGTGGGCCCAACCCCTAAACCTAAACTCTCACAGACTTCTGAATCCAACGAATAGCATCCACCCACGTCATCATTCTCAGAACCTCCCCAACCATCCGATCTACGACCAGAAGCGAACCGCATCATGCTTCCCAAATCACCCGGTTCACAAGGCGTTTCCGGTTCACTGTTCACAGGCTTCACAGTCACACGCATCCTCCTTGAACCGGACCTTTCCGACGGTTTTTTTACTTTCTCCGACGATGACGACGACGACTTACCGTTGCTTCTACTCCGGCGACCTTCAGATCGGAACATCGACAATATACGCGATATCAATCCGCCTTTGTGTGCTCTAGTGGTGCATGATTGATAGAGACCGATTCGAGATGGTCAATCTCCCGGTAGACCCGTTGAGTGGGTTAGGCTCCAAGAACAAGATGAGAGAATAAAGACACAAACTTGACTTCAATTTTCTGCTTTTTTCTCCATAACAATAGCAATGACTCTTTTAAAGACTTACAATGAAAACTAGATAAGAAAACATGGACATAATGGATGTAAATTAACTACCCACTACAATCACTACTTTACTAACAAAGTAATTAACAAACTAAAATAGAAAATAATAATAATAACAAAAATAAGAACGTAGGTTGCATGGCAACGGGTATTGGGTCATGGGTTGACCCATGACTACTCGGATCGTATCATTCCTAACCCCTTCAAATCGTCCTTGTCCTCAAGGACGGATGTGGTTCCCCCATGGTGGTCGCCATTCGACTCTTCCACTAGCATTCGGGGCTGTCTCCCATACGCGCCACGGTGGTTGCCATTCACGTGTTCCGGATGCCTTCGGTGCCTCGTTCGTCAATGGTAGAACCCGATTGTTATGGGGGTGGAGGTGAGTTTGACTTTGGTTAGATGGACGTGTGGATTCAAGGACCGGTTTGGGTGAACTTTTTGGGTTGGCAAGACGGTGCACAGGAGTGGAAAAAGTAGGTGTTTGTTTTGGTTTATGGTATGTGGGTGCAATAAAGTGAAGAAGGGCAGAGGAAATGGGGTTGGTGTCGGTTGTTGGTGGGGTAGAAAGCACAAAAGGTAGAGGTGACGACGGTGATGGAGGCGGTGACGGAAGGGACGGTGATGGTATGGCATGAACGGAGAGGGAACGTAGTGTTGCAAGTTGGGCGTTCATGCCATCGAGGCTGGCTTTGATTGCAATTTTTTTATCGGCGGAGAGGGATGCAACTCGATGGCGTAAATTGACGGTGAATCGGGCGGCGTTGGCGGTGAAAAAATCCAAGAGTTGTTGTGAGCGAGCAAGCATTTCATCCGGTGACGTTGGTTCATTGCGGGAAGGAGAGGACGAGAATGAAAGCACCATTTGATAGTAAGTAAAGTAATTTTCTGCTTGGAATATCCAATCGAGAGGGTTTGTCCCGTCAAAAAGTGGAAGAGAAATCTTTGGTGGTCTAGGGGTATGTGGTGGGGGCGGTGGTGGAGGAGGTAGTGGTGGAGGTGGTGGTGGATTTCCGGTACGAATTGGATCGGGAGTTTTGGGTTCGGTTCGATTGAGGAGTGCAATTAGGTGATTGGTTTGCTCATATTGAGCAGAAAGCTGTTTCACAATCACATCAAGGTGTGATTTGTGATCGAGAGCAAGTTGTTGTTGGCTAGAGACCGATTTGTGATCTGCAGATTTCACAGGCTCAATAGCTTGTGCCGATGACTTCCTCCGGCTAGGGCACCTCTTCGATCTCACTCTCCCGATACACGACACCTTCGGAGACGACGGTTCCGTCACCGGAGCCTTTCCGACGGAATACGATTGCTTCGGAAACAACCGTAAGTTCACCGGCTTACACTGCCTAAACTTCAGATCAACGTAAGTCGTCTTCTGCGGTTTAGGCAAACCGATTATCGGAGCTTTTGGTTTCACGCTCACCGCATATCGCTGAGAGCTCGAATTCGAGTGGCTAGGGTTTACAATCGGATGAAAATTCACGGAGTTGAAGCTTCCTTTCGTTGATTCCTTTCGTTCTAAGAAAGCGTTCCGATCAAACCAGTCGAACTCTGCGTCTTTCGATAACCAGAACGATTCCGGTGTATACCAAATTTTCATTTGGATTATATCTAAAAAAAATACAAGTGTTATTTTAAGGTAGAGGGTGAAGTTAAGAGTTTAGCCTCGGGTATATTAGTTGTGAAATAAACTAGGTTAGAGTACTAAGATAGATAATTTATACATATGTGGTTTAATGAAAACAGTATTGGTAAATGATGTTTTTAGTATGTATTAGTGAACAACTCATTATAATCTATTAACAGAGAGAAAATAATAAAGATAATGATGAATCAAGTAAATAAATAAGCAATTTAATGAGATTAAGAGTTAATTAGATGGATGGTTCATTTCATTAAGTCACATTACACTTCTAACCTCACATTTTCCGGATTACATCTATCGGTCAATTATTCACCAGCGGGAACAACCAATGATATATGATGTTAACAGACGTTAAAAAATATCTTACATTTGTGTGAAATAACTAGAATATTATTGATACTAAAACAAAAAGAAAAAGTAAGAATATAGTTGTAGGCCCTTTTAAATTTAAAAATAAAATATACGCATATGAATATGTGTGCGCATACCTTAAGTAACAAACACAAATCGTCCCAATCCCATTTATTTCTTCCCTAGCACCACATCCAAACAATGCCCCATCGATGGTCTTCTCCAGAAACCCCTATCACCAACATCTCATCTTCTATTGCAAAACTTGGTGTTATCTCGGATGTTTTTTTTACATCTGGGGTATAATTTTAACTATAGTTTATATATAAATTTCTTGTCGCGCTCCTGCACACAAGCCTAATATAAGGCCCTAGTAGCTACAAGTTACAAAAGTCTCATGAATTCAAAACTTACTCATTTAGCTTGGTCTATCTTGTGGCCTCACACAATTTACTATCACATACCGGTGCCACCTACTTGCGTGCAAATCTAATCTACCATTCCTAAATGAAGCATTTAAACTATGTCGTTCGTGAGAAGGTAACTATAGGCGCTTTATTGGTTCTCCATATTCACACACAAGATTAGCTTGTTGATGCTCTTACTAAATTCCTTGCATGGGGCCTTCAATTCTCTTAAGATTTAGGTCCAAGATTAGAGTATTCGATGGATCATCCATCTTGGTGGAGCCGTACCAAGGATAGTGCTTATTAATTTATAGGTCAGGTTATGATTTGAATCGAAGTGGAATATTGTTTTTGTCAAGACGTACTATAATATCTCAAATAGTCAAATATTACCTCCTTCATTTGGTAAATGTTGGCTATTGTACCATCAACCATTTGGTTGAGTGATAGCCCCATGACTATAGGAGAGGTTGTGAGTTTGAGTCCTACTAGCAGCAAAATGCTATTGGTGGGCCGGGTTTTACCGTAGTGGGTATTCGGGTGGCAGGTTTTTCCTGAAATTGGTGGTTGGTGGGCTTGGGCTCCCAGCGTTGTCTATGCTCGCGAGCGTATGGGGTGCCTTTTCGCCATTGGGGTACCCTGGGTAGCCGGGCTTTAATTAGTTAGCCGTTCCAAAAAAAAATGTTAGCTATTGTTCATTTGACACATTTTGAATTGTAAACTCAAACCCGAACCCGTTTGAGTCAACTTTTAAAATTAAATTCATAATTTAGTCATTTTATTTATTTTTGGTGTTCTAAATACAATAAATATAACATTTGTACAATATAATATAATTTTATAATTTATAAAATAATTTTAGAAAATTATAGAGTTTAATTATCAATTATGAGATCTTAAATTAATAATTAAAGTACAAAGTTTGATACAAATAATTATAAAATTTATAAACTTTATTAAGTTTAATAAATTAATATGATTATTATTCAAATATAAGAGTTTATCAAGTCTATGGGTTATAATGTCATTTTAAAACTCAAATTAAAAAGTTTTAAACATGAAATGATAAAGTAACAAAACTAGAGGGACAATATGTGTAAAATCATTTTGAAAACCTATCCACCCTCCGGCCAACTTTTCCGGCCACTCTTCGGCCATCTCCAACGACCAAAGGCCAATCAAAATTTGAATAAAAATTTAATAATTAAAACCCAATTGAACCGTCCCAACACCCTCATGTGGATGATTAGAACACACAACTCACCTTAATGTGAATTATTAGGCTGTTACAAATTGTTCAATCGAAATCGAAGTTCCAAATCAAACCAAAGGCCGTTGCAACTCGAATTGGTTCGAATTTTTGACCTAAATTGCATAAATGGTCTCTGTGAATTCAAAACCCCAACGTATTCGTGTTTAAAAATTTATAGTTATCATGAAACTGTTTTGAAACACCCAAACTAAATCATAACTCGTTGATCTTCAAACTTCTCAAATTTCATCTATTTTAGCAGAGTAAAAATCATCATCTCAACCCATTTAACTTCTTAAGCACTCAATCATACAAAAATCACACATGCATCACATTCGATCAACGACTTCATCCAAACCTGCAACATAATCGATAGCAACCTTACGCTCATTTTAAACCTTAATTTATTGAGGGTTTTGGCTTTTTACAGCCTTTGAAAGCCGCTCAAGTCATTAATTCCATTATCATCATCGTCATCTCGAATCAGATTCATCTAAGTCATGACCATCTTGTTCCCTTGTTCATATCAATTTAGATCCTAATCAGGTAATTGATCATATGCATACTTTGATTTTAAATTGAGAATCCAAGCCCCATGATTACTATTGTTAATACTATTGAATTCGTATTCGATTGAGTCGAATTCAAGCAAGTTTTATGTTGAATTGGTGAATTAAGTAATTAATGTTTTTAAGAAATTCAAAGAAAGTTTTAATCAGATTTGTGATTTTAGCCTAATGGTGAAACACAATACAGGGGAACCGGGTTCGACCCTAGGCACCCCATGTTTTTTTTAAAATATTTTTCTTTTTATTAAAAAAATTAATTAATAATTTATATAATTTGTTAAATAACTTTGACCTTTAAATTATCTCATTACAGAATATTTTTAATTAAAACCCAAACTATCTCAAATCATTTTAAAATCGATTATTATTTAATTTTTGAAAATAATTAAAACATTTGAATTTCATATTTTGATTAATTATTAAAAGATCAAAAATTTTATAGAACAGTATTAATTCATCTATAAGTATCAAAATCTAATAAATATTATTCTAAATCAAACCCAAACTATTTCTAATCATTTTAGAATTAATCTTTTGCAAATCTTTCAAATAATTGATTATTCCATTATTTACTTTTGAACAAAAATTAAATAATTAATTATTAAATTCATTATTTCTCATACTTTAATAATCAAACTTTATCAATTATTATAAATTAAATATTTAATGATATTTAATAATTCAATTTCACTAATTATTCATTATCATTTTTAATCTTAATTATTTAATCAACTTCTATTTAATCAGGATATATAATTAGTTAGATTTTTTTAAAAATTTAATAAAAACCCAAATCTCATTCGAAACTCTAATTCATGTCTCGTCTTTAAATCTTTATTATTCTAGTTTAAGACACCACTCTTAGGTTAAGCGTAAGGATAACCGTTGGTGTTTATTCTCATATTCTAGTATTCAAATCAACCTCGTATATCAATGTGAGTATTTGTAGATATTTTTTTCATGTTTTATATTTTAGGGAAATCCTATGATTCAATATGCAATCATTAGTATTCATTGTTAATCTATTTTAATATTCAATTCAAGACATACTATGTTATTACTTATAATTATATGTGCATAGTTAGATAAACTAGATGATAACACAATAACGTATTCATGTTAGTCATGGTAATCAATGATAGATCTATTGGTTTGACAAACTAGATGATAACCCCGTATGAATATTCGAATGGTGATTAGAATCGTATTCAATCAATCAATCATAAGGCTTCGTCTACAGAATAAGTCTATTCAATCGTTTGGTTTGATTGTGTTAGATTTGTCTTTTATGTTACACTATTGCATTTATCGGTCTTGACATTGCCATGTGACTTGAATTTCTTTTCAATCATTTTAATCACTCTATATATGCATTCAAATCTGTGTTTACTTACTATCTAGTTCGTTAGCTGACTCACTACTTTTTCATATGATTTCAGGATTGCAGTTTAAAAGACTTCTATTTGCGCATTCAGGGCTTGGACTTAGTCAAAATTAAAGACAATTACATTATGTTTACTTGTGTTTATATTTGATTGAATGTATTTTAAATTTGTCTTATTCAATGAAAATGACATGTAATATTATTTCAACTTATTTAATTTCATTTGTTATAAACAACTGATTCACATTTCGTCCGCCCCATGATTCCACCATCGGTTGGGTATGGCAGCTGTAAATTGTCAAAAGATCAATGAATACAATACATTTTAAAACCAAAAACAATATTAAATTACTAGTTTTAGACAAGAGGGAAAATGTCCCTCAACATATTTATAAATAGAAAAAACTTGAACAAAGCATTATTGGTGACGAATTTATGACAGAAAATTTATCATTAGAATCTAATTTAGGTTTGTTAGTGTAATACCATATAACTTTTGCACATGAAATAATAACTTTGAAAAGTTTAGGGTTTAGAAATAAAAATTTTTCACGAATTATGGTTTTGACCGTTGAAGACAACAATCAGGGAGCCTAATGGTCCGCCATAGGCCGGAATAGGGTTTTAGTATTCTAGATAGCATAGCAGACTGCTATGCCATCTAGTAATGGTCCATTACATCTTCTCCAAGCATAACCCTCGGGTAATTGACATGTGACATACTAACGAGCATCGAGAGGATGACACGTGTCTTCCAGGAATGACACGTATATCATGACATAGCATCTGATAACGACACGTGTTGGTGTGTGTTGATGTATATATAATTTTGGTATGAAAATTGATACAATTTGTTTTAAATACAGAGATAATTAGCACCTTTAGACTAATTACATGCACAATAGTTAAGTGCACCTCTAACATAATAGTATAGTTTTAAGTATGAATCGAGTATCGATTGGTGAACACAATGGCTCCCAATACTAAACCGTCATCACTATCCAACCGATCGATTGAATTTGGATTTGTGAATATTGAGATTATCTAAAAACAAACACAAGTTAAACTAACAGAGTAAGGAATTAAAGATAAAGCTCGCAATCAATTAAAGATTTACTTGGGCTTCATTTCCACTTAGCATAACAATAATAAGTAGTATAGATTCAAGGTGAAATCCATTTCTACACATGATACATGAAAGTAGCCTAACCCTTTGTGTAAGTTAGTATTTTACCCTATTAAGCTTGAAGAACTACTATAGAAGTGCTATCAAAGGTTTAGAAGAACATAAATTGTGATTCTAACTGTCTACTAAGGTGAACATGTTTGTTAAACTTCATTGCGTGCTATGTCTGTGTGCATAAATGTTTATAAAAAAATTTCAAGCATGTTTATAAAACGTATGTTCATAAATGTTTATGTAGTTTTAAAACTAACATGAGGCTATAATAAAAATATTATGCAAGGGTTAAATCGACCATAACACAGTAGATGTATATCGATCGAGGATACATGCATTAATGGATAACCGAGTGTTATGTCATAATGCGGGTGAAGTTATTTCAACATATATAAACCGGATGAATTTAATGTATACAACTATCTAGTATGGATCTTATCAATAAACAAGACAACTATTAAACAAGCTGTCTTAATAAGTATTGACATGGAATGTATTGTTTTGATAGTATAAAAAACGTAAGGTAACATGATTCAACAGCTTATTGCTAGCGTTTTATTTTTAAAACCATTTTTAAGAAAATGATGTGCACATTTTATGACAAATAAGGTTTATGACCTAGCATCCTGAGAACACCCACATGACCATAAAGACCAAATAATTAGACTTAAGACATTATGGCTCTTAACATTGCACATTTCATTTCAAAGTCTTATGTTTGCTTGTTTGTTTTAAAACAACATAACTTTTGTAGATTTGATAAATCCTTACTTTGAAATGTATGTATATTTTGAGTTATACCATTAGTGTTGAAATACCTCCTCAAAGGATGGTTTTATTGACTTATCAACCATACAATTTGAATACCTCAATTTGAGGAATAAAACATTTGAGATAAATGGAAATGGAAAATCAACCAATGAAGTTGATTATTTGTAAAAGACTTCCAATGTTGATTTACCCATATTAATGAAATAAATTGGGGCCTATCACCGATACCAATCGATATAGTTCACACGCATGGGGCGTACCTAATCCAAGGTGTAACTAAATAGTTTATAAAGATTTGTGCACATACGAAATAACATGCAAATAAAGTTTAGTAAACAAGTTAACCTAAATAGTCTAGCTATAATCATGGCTTACAACCTCTAGAACCTTGGCAGCACCTCCACAAAAACACCTCAAGCTTAGCGGGGTGTTACACTAGCTTAAATAAGGTGTAATAGGGTTATACGTTTAAAGAAACTCCTAAAAAGTTTCATATTTTTTACTAAGAAGTACATGTATTTATTGTTTGCTCAGGTCTACCATTGAGGATCCTTGCTGAGGGTGGTTGCAGTCCGCGACACAACCATTGTGACTTATAATATTCTTGTTTAATCGGCAATTAACCGGTGATATGTTAATAATTACATATGTGAACAATACATATTCCTTTGTAATATAATTTATTTATTTTTACAGTATTCACTTATTGAGAAACTTATTTGTATTTCATTTGAATTTTTTAGTTACTTAAGGAGGCACAATGATTTTTGTGAAAAACCTCAAGATTTGAAGAAATTCATGGAGAAAAATGTTGCTAATATGACCATATTTAGCATGGATACGTTCATATCAGATGCCAAACTTCAAGTATCTTATTTCTAAAAGTTAATATGGCCATATCATTTATAGAAGTACCCATATTGGACTAAAAACAAGTTTACGACCTAATTGCACCTCATTTCCCTTATAACTTTCATTTTCTCTCAAAACCCTAGCCTACCTCAACTTCTTAGGTGATTTTGAGTCTTTTTCAAGAGTTTTGGGGATATTTTAAGGCCAAGATTGAAGATATCACATTTTGGATAAAGATCTAACATCATCCATCCCATTTCTACTCAATTTCATTTGAATTCTTCTAAATGTACTATGAGTCCTTCTATGTTTTTGATTTAGGGTAAGTTTTTTGTAAGGCTAAACTCTTGTTTTCACTTGGATTAGATGAAACTTATCATGATTTAACAACTTGTACATAATTCTTGATGTTGTTTATGTTGATGTCTTGAGGAAACTTGATTATTTTTCAATAGTTATGTGTGTATGTTCTAGTTTGATAAAATGGTCAACCTTGTTGATGTTGTAAGCATGTTATGTTGGAAAACCTCATGTCCTTACAACGCTTATGCATGTAATTGCATCTTTTATGTGTAATTTGTGACATTTGATGAAGAATGGTGAATAAAGGTTGAATGTTTACTAAAATTGGATAAATGTGCATTCTAATGCTTATGTTTGAGAAACCATGGGGTTTGTTAGGAATTTCTATTGTTTTTGATTATGAATTGATTTTGTAATCATCGTATGATGTTTATGAAGTAAAGAGCAATTATAGTTTTGTTTATATTAGGCAAGCTATGGTGGTTGACAAGTGTTTATCGTATTAACTTTTCAAATATTTATGCAATTATATAACCGTAACGAGAGTTTAGTTCTCGTTCACATTGATATAATTATATCTTCTAGCTAACCAAATAGTATGTGGAGATTTGACTTCAAAGTGCACACTTTTATGGCCTACTGGTGGGTTCCATCATAGTCCGCTAAGCAAGGTGCTAGAAGTCCGCCATCCAACTAGAGCGGCCGATTATGCCATGGGCCAATCAGAATCTAACGCGTGTCACCCCACGATGACACTTGTCATCTTCTCGGTCCTCGTCAGCATGCCATATGTCAATACAAGAGTGTTTTGCTTGGGGAGCACGTAGGAGACAGTTATAGGGTATCATAACGGTCTACTATGCAAACCAAAATCCTGAAAACCTAATTCATCACATAGTTGCTCGTCAAGTCTCTTGGTGGTGGTCTACAACAAGGGTCAAAACACTAATTCTTTAATATTTTCATTTTTAACCATGAACTTTCGAATCTTAGTATTTTATTCTCAAGTTTTGATGGTGTTACATCCTCCCACCTTAAGACAAAACTCGTCCTCAAGTTTTATGTGATTAAATATAAGTAATTTTTTAATTTCAGATTCTAATTCATTAATATATTCAAGGCTTCGCTTAGAGTCCCATTTGACTTTTGACCCAAGCCAATCTTTTTCTTTTCAATTTGTTAATTTGTTGATCTTTGTAAGAGTTAACTTAGAGGCTGATGCAAACCAAAGTGCTGTCAGCATGCATACTGAAGTACAAAGGAAGTTACTTAAGAAGATTTTGACAAAAGAACTTACAAATTCTCTAAATGTCAAATATTCTGACGCCAAAGACCATTTCTTCCGAAGCAAGATGAATTTTTCCGAATCTTCAAGACAAAGTCTTCTAAAGTCAAGAAATTGATTTATTCTAAAGAAAGAGAAGACATGCTTTCTCTAATATACTTTTGACAAAAGCTGAACCAGTTTTCATTGTCATCTCTAAAGACTCACCAACTTATATAAGTTGGTGATACTTTCATACTTTATCAACTGTAGATTAAGGTATTAGAGTCTGTAACTTTCTACATTGTACTTTTATCAATTTATAATAGATAAAGATGTGAGCTATGGTAGTCATAGTAAGATCTTGTTGTCTAGATTATTGTTCCAGCTGGCCTTCAATCTATGCCCGACTGTAGAATATAGTAAAAGTATTTCCGGTATCACTCCTTAGGACTAAGCCCTGTAACAATTGTAAAACACTTGAGAGCAATATACATTATTTTTGGAAACCAATCTTTGTGTTCTGCTTGTGTTGTTTTACCTTTGTTCTTTGTTTCATTTTCCGGTTCCTTATTTAATTTGCTAAGTGTTGTTTGTTTCTCTCCAACCTTGTGAAACTGTTGCATTACCCTTAACTGGTCCTACAATTAGTATCAGAGCATTTTTGGCTCTTGATTGTAAGATCTCACCATCTTTAATCTCTTTAGTTTCACAAAACACTTATAAGCTCAAATGACAGCTCTCTCTAAGGCTGACATGGAAACCGGTACCATGACAAAATCTCCACTTATCACTCCTAATGACTTTAATACTTGATGCCAAAGAATGGAAGGCTTCAACAAGTCTCAAGACAGTAGGTTGTGGAGATCTGTTGTCTCAAGACCTCATGTCCCATGCACAGCTTCAACTACTACTGTTGGTAAGATGATTCCAAAGGAAGTGACAGACTATTCTAAAGAAGACTAGAAAATAATTGATGTAGATCAGAAGGCCATGACCGCTCTACAAACTACTCTTCCCAACTCTATCTAAAGAGGATTCAAGAAGTGCAAGACTACCAAGCAGCTCTGGAATACACTTAAATTGATGTATGAAGGGTCAGCTGAAGCCAAAGAAAACAATAAGGATATCATGCCAGCAGTTTGAGAATTTCACCTTAAAGAAGGTGAAAACATTACTCAACAATACTTTAGGTATGTTGAGATTGTGAATACTCCGGTGGATACTGGAGTGAAATTTGAAAATAGGGACAATATGAGTAAGCTCATGTTCTCTCTTCCCAGAGAATGGACACACTACTGTGTAGCCATTAAGAGAACTAAAAAACTCTCCACCATTACCCTTAGTGAGCTGTATGGTATCCTAAACTGTTACCAAAAATCCATCCCACAGCTCATCCAGTATTCCCAAGAGTTCAGCCCTCCATGTGGTTGAAAGGGATTGAAGAGAACCTTAGCATCATCTCCTCTGCTACCCCGGCAACTCACAAAAGGGCCCTTTCATCACCTTCGGATACACCAAGGGAGAGCTACATCCAAGGAAGCCCATTCCAAAAGATAAGCTCATCTCAAGCCTTTGTGTCTTCTGATGAAAGTTGTGGCAACTTTCTCTTCACTCTCTAATACTTGGACTGTAACCATCATGATGACTTGGAGTATATGGAGATAGTTCAACAAATCGCTTTACTCACTCATAAAATTTAAAAGTTATACTAAAATACAAGGAGAGAGTTTCCTAGCAATGTATCTAGTGGGAAGTTTGGACTGGATAAACGAAAGTGAAGTGTTACAACTGTAACTAAATGGGACACTTTGCTAGGGAGTGCAAGGCACCAAGGAATAATAGTGGCCAAGCACAATCCTGACCAAACTACACTAAAGGAGCTCTAGAGACTGAGAAGCCCAAACAGCAAGCTACAGTTGCTATGGAAGAAGGAGGCTTTGACTAGAGCTTCCAGGTTGATGATGTCTTTCCTAACCATGCCTTGCTGGCTGACCATGATTAATCCAAGGTATTAGAGCATCTTTATACACCTGAATTTCATATTGTCTTGTGATCATAGATGACTTCACAAGATATACTTGGGTCCTCTTTCTTAGAAGTAAGGATGAGGACCCGGACCCCTGACATCTTGAAGTCTTTTACTCTGAAGATTAAGAATCAATTTGATTACAAGGCATTGAATTCAAATCCTTAATACATTTTGTGATGAAATTGGTATTTCAAGGCAATATAATGCTCCTACAACTCTACAACAGAATGGTGTTGCTAAAAGAAGAAATAGCAAAACTTATCGAGGCTGCAAGGACCATGCACTTTGACTCTAAACTTGCATCACCTTCTAGGCAGAGACAGTCAACACTGCCTGCTATGTGCATAATAGAGTTTTATTAGTTATAACTCATGGTAAGAATCCTTATGAATTGTGGCACAAAAGGAGACCCTTGGATATCCATGCACCATCTTGATTACCAAAGATCATATAGCCAAATTTTTTGAGAAATCAGATGATGGACACTTCATTCGATACTCTTCTCAATTTAAGACTTATAGAGTATACAATCTCAAAACTAGAGTAGTTGAGGAGGCGGCCAATGTGACTTTCACTGAACACATTCCCTATGTGAAATGTTTTGGTCCTGATTAGCTATTTGATCTTGATTTTGTTACTAAGTGTTTCAAAAAAATCTTGTGAGGATGTTTTGGGATCTATAGGTAATAAATCAGCAGGAGATCCTGATCCAAGATTTGAGCTGAGAAGACCAAATGATAGAATCCCTTTAGCTCCATTAGCAACAAACCCTATAAATATAAATCTTGTTAGCACAACCATGACAGACTCTTTAGCTGATACATCTGAGGTCCTAGAAATTCTAGTTATCAGGCACAACACTCAAATAAAGGGATTTCCAATGTTGGAGGAGATGGAGAGGGTGAAAGTGATGAAGAATTTGATAATGCTAACTACCTCTCCACTGAACACTTCATCAATGATGTCTCACACTCATCGGATCACGTTTCTCTTGATAAGTGTGCTGATGTGGTGGGTGATACTCAATCACTAGATCCAAATATCTCTAATTTAGATATGTTAAACCAACTTGCTGTGATTCCTCAACTAAGAATCCACAAGTCTCATCCTACCACAAACATCATTAGAGATGTAGGGTGAGAACAAGAGGACAAACCCATGATTCAAATGTTTGTCTGCACTCTTGCTTCTTGTCCCAGATTGAGCCAAAGAAAGTTAATGAGGCTGTGAAAGATGGAAGCTAGGTTGAAGCAATGTAGGAGGAGATGCTTTAATTCAAAACACAGAAGGTTTGGAACCTATATCCAATTCCTCATGGAACAAGAAAGTCTATAATTTTCTACCTTGTAGGAGGAGATGCTACAATTCAAGTGGGTTTTTAGGAACAAGAAAGATGGTAAAGGACTTGTCATCAAGAACAAGGCATGACTAGTTATTCAAGGGTACACTCAAGAAGAAATGTTTGACTACACAAATGTTTTTGTTCCTGTGGCAAGAATTAAAACTGTTATGATATTCCTTGGTTTTGCTACAGCCAAAAATTTCAAGTTCTACAATTTTATGTCAAGTGTGTATTTTTATATAGGGTGATTGATGAGGAAGTGTATGTGAAGCAACCACCTAGCTTTGCAGACCAAGATCATACTGATTATGTTTGCAAGCCTGACAAAGCTCTTTATGGGCTACATTAGGCTCCACCAAAGTGGTATGAGACACTATCATAGTACTTAATCCTACATGGTTACAAAAGAGGTACCATTAACAGCACACTCTTCCTCAAAGTAATAGGAAATGGCTTGATATTGGTTCAAGTTTATGTAGATGACGTTATCTTTGGGTCAACTAATCAAAAGCTCTGTAAAGAGTTTGAGAATTTGATGAAGAATAGATTTAAAATGAGTGCCATTGGGGAATGCAATTTCCTTCTAGGAATTTAGGTGAAGCTGGTTGATAATGACATCTTCATAAACCAGTCAAAGTTTGTGCAAGACATACTAACTAGAATTCATTTGACTGAGTGTGAGGTTGCTAAAACTCCTATAGCTAGAAACCACTCCCTATGACCTGAACTATAGGGAGAGTGTGTTGATGAGCATCTTTATAGAGCTATGATTGGGTCTCTTATGTATCTTACAGCCAGCAGGCTGAATATTATGTTTGCCACATGCATATGTGCAAGATATCAAGCAAACCTCAAGATGTCATACCTTGTTGCTTTCAAGAGGATTCTTAGATACCTCAAAGGAGCTCCCAAGCTGGGACTCTGGTATCCAAAGAATTCTGACTTAAATTTGTATGCAAATATAGTTAGTGACTATGATGGCTACAACATGACTGCAAAGTCCACATTAGGGGGATGTGAATTCCTTAGCGGAAGAATAGTCTCATGGAAATGCAGGAAACAATCATGTGTGTCTAAATAAGCTGCTAAAGCTTAATACATTACTGTTGTAAGCTGCTGTGCTCAAGTGCTTTAGATTCAGATTCAGATGCTAGACTAGATTTAATTTTAAGCAGACTCCCATCCACATAGACAACAACAGTGCAAATTTACTCCAAGTATTTTTTCTTTCGAATCAATTCTTGTCAAACTAAGAAATATCTTTCAAAGTCAAAATTGGCTTCGAAATTTTTTCTTAAAACTTCCAAAAACAAATTCCCTTCGGAAGATTTTCTACTTCCAAGATAATTACTTTTTGGGCAAGTTTCTTAGAGGTGGGATCGACATCCGGATTTCAAAGTTTGTCCTTTTGTAATAACTTTGTCTCAAATCTAAGCATATATATACCTTTTCCAACGGTCTCTCTCTCACTACTTCCTCTTCATCTTCAAATCCTCTAACCCTAAATCACCCACAAACTCTTGCTATTCTTATCTTTCTTCTTGCTTAAGCTCTCTCAAATAGCCAACCCTGAACGCCAAAATCAGCAAGATTTCTCCATGCATATGGACACGCAACACAACCAGGTTGCTCTGTTGTCGTCTAAGAAAAATCATGGTTTCTTAAAAGTTCGCCGTTTTCCTTCTCAATCATCATACCTCACCTTACTTAGGATAGACCCTTCACTATATGAAGAACATCTACTGGAATTTGGGAGGACCTGCCAAAAGGTCATCTTGGACGGTGAGAAGGCACTATTTGCCCAAGTACAAGTGAAGACTGTTTTCATCACCGCAACCACCATCAATAATCATCTAAGGCTGGATGATGCAGAAGGTGAACTATTCTTTCGCAAAGAAGCCGTAAATGATTCATTTAGGCAGATGGACTATGTAAGGGACTTCACAGCCAGGACCTTCAAGCAGGGTAAGGTCTCTTACCAATGGAAGTACCTCCCTCATATTATTATTCATTGTTTATCAAACAAACATGGAGGATGGGATCAAATCCCTAAGGACTTATCCTATATAGTTCATGGGATGGTTCATTGGGTCAAGTTCAAGTACTCCCAGTTTGTCTACGCAAACTTGCTTGCCAACTTGGACTACGTAGAGTAATACATGTTCTCTAGATATGTCCAGCACATTCCCAACTATGAACTGGGCTCACAGTTGAGGGGAACATGTACAACTCTTAAACTGGGACAGATGAAGCTTGGCATCTTCAAAATCATGAGAAAAACCACTATTGGTTTCTCAAGTGTAGAAACAGCCATGGTCCCAAAAATGTTAGAGCTTATTGCTCAAGGTGACAACTTGACAGCACCAGTCAATGTTGAACCCACACCTACTATCTCTGCATCACCCTCTCAGCCTCAAATAACCATCACCTATCATAAAAAATCCAAGCAAACCCCTGTTCAGTCTATTCAATTTGACCAGGCCCTCATACAGTTACCCATCCAGGAGAAAGTAGAACCAAGAGCTCCTACTTCTCCTAAGGAGCAAACTAATCCCATTACTTCATTGATCAGTGCTAAGGTTACTCATGCTCATCCTGATGAGCTCACTACCCAAGATGTAAGCCTTCACTCTTAGTCTTGAAACTAAAGTGAACAACCTTCAGGGGACAGTTACCATCCCCAGCCTTTAGACCTAAACCAACCAATCCCAGACCTCCAATTCTACGATGATAAGGATATGGGATTCAGTGAGTACCAAGGGTCTCTCTTCTCCTCCCCTATTCAAGGAGATATGAATGCTCCTGTGACATCCATATGTAGCCCACATCAACCAACCAAAATTGAGGTGGACTCCCTTTAACATGTTCAGGAAGTCCATATGGAAGAGGCCCTCACTTTTGAAAGTAATTACATCATTATGACCTTAACCATGGCAACTTAGCCCCTTGATACTTCTTTTGAAGTTGTCTTGAAGCAGGGGAAATCCAGAAGCCAAGAACAACTCTCTGGTGGTGAGAGAACGGACTTTGTTATCTCATCCCCCCATGATTATTTTGATGAAGATGAGGGAAATTTACAACTAAAGGTACAACAGCTGTCTACAACCTACACCTATTTGATCTATCAGGTAAGTCACCTTGAATCTTAGGTGGCTACGCTACAAAGGCTGGTCCTTTATTAGCAATTTGAGATCACTAATCTTAAGGGTAAGTTTGCTTAGAGGCCTGCTAGGCATGCTCAACCAGGACCACAAAAACTTGTGGAAGTAGTGGACCTAACCTCTGTCTCACCTATGCAAGTGGGTGATGCTACCAAAAAAGGGGAGAAAGTCTTAACTACAACCATAGAACCTAGGAGTTCTACCCTGAGAATGGACATTGAGGACTCACCACCCTCACTTGTATTTGTCCATACTCGACAACCTCCCCAGGCCCACATCAATGTGGATGCCTTATTTCAAAGTTTATTTAAAGAGGGAATACCAAGTATAATGTCTACTCCATCCTACCCTGTTGACAACCCAATAATAGGATGATGGTATGATGTAGATAGAAGAGCCTAGTATTTTATAGGTCTCAGCGGTAACAAGAAGTGTTTAATTTTCAAACCCTGAGATACTATGAGAGTTTCTCTCTAGTTGACCTACCACTTGCCAACCCAAGTCATAATAGGCAAGCTAACAAGTTAGCTGAGATGATACAGTTAAAACTGCTTGAGCACCAAGTAGGAAAAACTATTGGTCAACTCTATATTAAGGCAGACCCTAATATTAGCTTTGATGGGGAAACCTCAGTTGAATGCCCAATAGTAGAACCTGTGAACCTTGTGATTAAAATTACTTGAGCACCCAGTACCCTCAGTGAGACACAGCTGGTGAAGGTGTCTCACAACCTCTCTTTGACTAGAGCTCAAATGCAGCATGAAGTCAAGAAGGTCAAAGCTCTTGCCACCCTGAGACACACAGGCCAGCGATTGACAAAAGGAAAAGGAAAATGACTTGTGAGTAGATTGAGGAGGAGAAAATGGAAAGGAAGAGGAAGGAAAAAGGAAAGAGAACAAGAGAGACACCCAGGTTTATGCAAACTGCAATCAGGGCTACCCAAAGGCCAAACACTTAAGAGGCTGAGTTACGACAGGCAAATTGAATTATCTAGAGCCTAGGAATTATAACATAGATGAAATCATCTTTTTTCCTTTAGATGAATCGAACGAGCTGGCTGACACAGAAATGTCAAAATAAAGGAAGGAGGCTGAGGCTATAGAATTGTTCCTCAAGATGAAAGAAGAAAGGAAAAGAAAAAGGTTGTATAAAGCTCCTGTCCTGTTTCCAGTTCAAGAAAGTCCTAATGTAGAAGCTATGGCAGTTGAACAAGAAACTCAGGTAGGTAGGGAATAAGACAGGCAAAACATGATAACCTACATGAGTGCCACAGGTCTCTATTAGGCAACAACTTTACACCCTCTCTCATTTGAATACATAGAATTTGAATATCTCAATCAGCTGTCCCAAAAGGAAAGAAAAGCTACAAAGAGGAAAATAAGAAAAGAGGCTGTTATATCAAGAGCCACTATACAAGGAAATCAGAAGAAGTGTGTTGACAAAATGAAGATGTTGAGCTTCTTGAAGCTGTATGGGTTCTTCGGAAGGAGACTTGGTCCAATGTTTCTATCCACCATGGATGAGCACATTAGAGTGATCAAGCAAAAGATTAAGAAGGGTGAGCTGATAGACTTGCATTCTCCACCAAGTCAAGCTGCACTTGAAACTGAGGTGAAGGTTGAACCACAAGAGTCAATACAACCTGAACATAGTGCTGCATCACAGCTAGCTTCATCTTCTAACCCATAGCAGGGTTTTAAGCCTTCTTCTTTTGAACATATGAAGGGAAAGGACCCAACTGAGAAGGATAAAGAATGAACATTTGGTAATCAAAACCAACCTTCTCAGTTAAAATATAGAAAGAGGAAGGGGATGCATATTAGAAGAGACAAGAAAAAGAATAAGAAGTCCAAGGCATCCATCTCTGCATCTCTTGTTAGGTCAAAAAATCTTGAGGGTGAACAAGAAGAGGCTGCTCAACTAACAACAATTCAAGTAGAGCCTCTTGCTGCTAAGAGACCCATCCTGTCTTGAGCTCTCTCTACAAACACTTACAGATGGTATCTCACTAGAGATCAAGGAGGTCAAGATGTATACTTCTAGCAAAATATGCTTGACCTTCCTCTACATGATCTTTTTGACTTGAATAGGTACTTTGAGAGTGTGAAGAATCCAGATCAACTGATGAAGAAAGGAATGTTCCTTATTCTAATGAGGACTGTAAGAAAATAAAGATCAAGACTCAAAGTCACCCTCAAGTTTTGATAGCATAAGCCTAGGGGGAGTTGGTAAGAGTTAACTTAGAGGCTGATGCGAATCAAAGAGCTCCCAGCATGCATACTGAAGTACAAAGGAAGTTACTTCGGAAGATTTGACAAAAGCACTAAGAAATTCTCTAAGCGTCAAATCTTCTGAATCCAAAGACTATTTCTTCCGAAGCTAAAAATAAAGTCTTCTGAATTTTCAAGACAAAGTCTTCCGAAGCCAAGAAACTGATTACATTTGAAGACAGAGAAGACATGCTTTTTCTAACATACTTTTAACAAAAACTAAACCACTTTTCGCTGCCATCTCTGAAGACTCACCAAGTTATATAAGTTTGTGATACTTTCATACTTTTATCAACTGTAGATTAAAGTTTTAAAGTCTATAATTTTCTACTTTGTAGATTTATCCTTTTTGTATTTCATAATGATGTGAGCTATGGCATGTCATAGTCACTAGTCAAAAGACAATCTGCCTTTTGACTTTACATTGATCTTGTTGTATTGATTAGTGTTCCAGCTGGCCAGGTGTTGGATGTAGTATAAAATATCTCAGGTATTAGACTTTAGGACTAAGCCTTGTAACAAGTGTAAAACACTTGAGAGCAATATACATCATTTTTGAAAACCAATCTTTGTGTTCTACTTTTGTTGTTTTACCTTTGTTCTTTGTTTCATTTGTCGGTTCACTATTTGATCTGCTAAGTGTTTTTTGGTTCTCTCCAATCTTGTGAAACTATTGCATTACCCTTAATCGGTCGTTCAATCTTCCTTTTGCATTGGTTGTTCAACAAATTTTAATTTCTCATTTACTAATACATCTTTTAAAGGCATGATCATTGCTTTGTTAGGTAAGCATTTACATAGATTGGACATGTGAAATACATAGTGCATTCCATTTATTTCTCTAGGTAGTTGAAGCTAATAAGCTATAGGTTCCCTTCGTCTTATTATTTAAATGTTCCAATGGAGAGAGCGCCTAGTTTTTCCTCAAATAAACGAGGGCTTAGTTTTCCCTCAACAAAACGAGGGCTTAGTTCTCCATTCTTTTAGTGTTCCAAACACAATAATTATGTTATTTATTAAATTTATAACAAGTTAACATAATTTTATAATTTATATATTAAATTTTGGGGCATTTACATATATACCCCTCCTAAAGTCATTAATTACATATTTACCCAAATCAAAAAATTAATTACATATTTTCACTTCCTAAAATATACATATTACATATTTACCTATTTTATTGAAATTATTTATTGAATGATTATATTACTCATCTTAACGCTAAATTATTTTTACGCATTTCACTTCCAATGACTATCAATTACATAGTTTTTCAAGTTCGAGTCTTCTATGTAAATAGAAACAACAAAATTTCATCTCGTTTTAAACTTTATTTCAAAATAACTACAATATATATTCAAAGTTATATCTTCAAATACAAAACATAATTGTTAAAAGTTTTAAACATTTATAATAATAGAATATTAATATGTAAAATTCTCTTAGTAAAAACAAGGTAAAATAGCTATTTAATATATAAAGTTTAATGAAATGGATAAATATGTAATATATATGTAAGAAAGGGAAATATGTAATTAAGTTTTTAGCTTGGGGAAATAAGTAATTTATGGTTTTAGAAAGGGGAAATATGTAAAAATCCTCTAAATTTTTATACATAAATTTGTTTTTATCAAATCCAGGGATGAAAATATCATTTTTGAATCTTAATTTAAAGAGTTTATACATAAAATGCTAACTATGCAAATCTTAGGGACCAAATATGTACAACTTTTAAACCGATTTCTGATTTCCCCTCGCTAACCCGTGTATATCTGGTCAACACTTTGTCAAGCTCCGGTGACTACCAAATTACCTAAAAATATTGGATTTAAAGTCAATGAAACCATCCTAAATCTCTAGCACAATTGTTTTGAACCTATGATCTCTATCAATCCAATTAAAAGCTTTGTTTCACAACACCTGAACTCAAATTGGTCTCATAATGAAACTCAAAATCGTTTCGAATCAAAATGCATTCAATTGATCATAATAGGTGGATTGCAACATCTTAATGATCATTGCAATCTTAAAGCTTCAATCAATTAAGCTTTAAATAGTTAAGTTATTATCAAATCAAACTTTAAATTTTTGAATAAGAACCTTTAACTCGTTTGAATTGAAACGGGTAAAAACAGTGCTATATAATTAAGGGTAAATGTTTTTTGTGAACCCTTTAAACTCTCAATCATCTCAATTCCACTCAAACATCGCATGCACTCGAAATTCATCTTCAAGCTTGTATTGATCCTGCAACAAAGTTGAAATGTTGCATACCCCTTCTTGAGTTTCCTATACTAAAATTGATTGGGGGATTCAACTTAATATCACCTCTGGAAGCTTTGCAAGTCACCAATCGAATCAAATCATCATCAGCTTCTCTAAATTAATCCATTCTCTGTCGCGGTTCTTCTTCGTTCGTAACATCATTATTTCGATCCTAATTCACGTAATTAAACACCCAAACATACTCTTGATGTCATGTTAATCAAAAACCTCATACTAGAATTCATTATTATTAACAAATTGGGGTTCAATTGAATGTATTGATTTCTAGGGTTTATGTGAAAATTTAGAGATTTGTTCATATTATGTTTTCAAAAATTGTTTACTTGGATATAAACCACACATGCGCCCCTAAACATTTTTAAACCTAATTTCTTTTAATAAATTAAATTTTCAGAAATTATTATGACACTATTAAGTTAAAATAAATATTATTTTATTAATTAAATTTATTCTAGAAGTTGGTTTATTTTTCTTTTAAATTCTAAACAATATAACCTTCTCAATTTCTTAATTTTTAAAGGTTCTATTATTATAAAACTATTATAAAAATTTATGTAAAAGTTTTAACACTTCACAAAATAATTCTAAATCAAAGTTAAATTATTTCAAATCATTTAAATTATTAACTATTTAATTAATTATTTTCATTCAAGTTAATATCTAACTAATCATTTAAATTAATTAATTTTCATATTTTCATATTCAAATTATATTTTTTCATTCCTTGTAAATTTAGTATTTAAGCTATATTTAATAATTTTATTTCACTAATTACTTAATATTGTTTTTTTATTTTAGTTATCTAATTAATTTATTCTATTTTTATTTAATCAAGATTTATAATAAATTAGTTATATTATTAAAACCTATTTAATAATGCCAAATGCCAATTGAAATCCTAAATTATATTCAGTTCTTAAATCATATTATTATTTTAACTTTAGGTCTCGATGGGGGGAGGGATTCTAGCTAGAGTGTAGAAGCCGGTGGACGAGAAATCCTTTGGATCATATCTATCAAGTGAGTATTTATAACTCATTTTCATTCGTTTTGTATTTTTGGAAAATCATGTGATTCGATATTCAATCATTAATATTATTGTTTTTTCATTCTAAATTCAATTGAAAACATGCTATATTATTATTTGCAATTATGTGTTTAAAGTTTGATAAGATCAATGATAACACAATCATTAATTCATGTAACCATGATAAAAATGATAGTTCTATTGGTTTGACAAACCCATCCCATATGATTATTCGAGTGCTAATTGGAACCAAATTCACACATTCTATCACAAGGCTTCTTTTGCGCATCGAGTCAATTCAGTCATCAAGTTTGATTGTGTTTGGTTTCTATTTCGTGTTACGCTATTGCATTATTAGTTTTGAAGTTTTGATATTGTCATGTGAATTGAATTGTTTTCAATTATTTTAATCAATCTATGTATGTATGCAAAACCTATGTTTACTCACGAGCTAAATCTTTTGCTAACTTGTTACTTTTTCACATGATTTCAGTAATACAAATTAGTGGACTTCTATATGTATATCTATGCCTTGGACTTGGTCAAAATAAAAAGAAATTCCTATTATGTTTGTTTGAATTATTTTTTGATTGTAATGTATTGTTTGATTAGTATTATTTAATAAAAATGACATTTTTTATTATCTAAACTTATTTAATTCCATGTGTTATAAAGAATCAATTTTATATTCGTTTGCCCCGATGATTCCGCCATCGGTTGGGGTGTGACACTTCTTTTCAAATTAAACTATACCTTTCCATGCTGACACTTTTAGTGATATTTATCACCTACTGAAATCCTAACGACTTTCTTCTTCTATTTTTATAACTCTTTAGTCTATCCCTAGTCCTTTTCAATCATTCTTTTATTATAAAGTCAGTTGTTTCTTGTACAATTTCTAGTCCTAACAACTTATTTTTCACTACTTCCGACCAACATATAGGTGTTCTACATGTCTACCATACACCACTTGAAAAGGTGTTGCCTATATTCTTGTGTGATAACTATTGTTATACAAGAATTCTATAAGGAGTAAACGATCATCCCAACTTTCACCTAAGTCTATCACATAGGCTTTTACTATATCCTTTAAATTTTGGATAGTTCTTTCACTTTACTCGTTTGTTTGTGCATGAAAATTCATACTAAGATCCAATCACGAACCAATGGCTTTTTGGAATCCATGCCAAAATTTTAGATGTAAAATAACAATCTCTAATTGAAATAATAGATAGAGGCACACCGTGAGATGATACAATCTCATTCACTTATAAGTAGGCTAACCTATTCATATTAAAAGTTTCTTTCATTGGAAAAACTAAGCTAACTTAGTCTATCAAAGATAATCCAGATCGTATCATTTCCTTTACTTGTCTTAGAAAGTTTTTTTTTAATAAAATTTGTGGTTATCAAGGCTAGTCAACAACCCTTATAATTAACTATCAGATTAGGTTTTGATTTAGGAAATAATAAGTTTGTTTTGAGGTGACCAAATCTTTTTTATTTTTTAAATAATAATTTAAATAAATAACGATAAATAAAGATAGATTGAGACTTCTAGTGATTCTTTTATTGAAATAAGGCTATCATCATAATTTAGGTTCCACTTTAGTAAGTATGATTGATTGGTGGTGTGGTTAAAGATGTTGATTAATGTAATTATGCTAATTTTTATAAATGTGAGCGAGCGTGGATTTCTCGCAAATTGGCTCCGTATTGACAAGGAAAGGTGCATGGAGTCAGTTACAACGCTAAGAGTCAAGCCCCTAGTGATCTAGTTAATACTTTTGCATCCTTTTAACATACAATTTTTAAAAACATAACTTAATGTTTGAAAGAGAGTTGATCAAGTTTCTTTTTAATATACCATTAACTTTAGAAAACCATAACAATTACTGTAGATTTCTCAGACTAATAAAAGAGAACCCGCAAATGATCAGAAAGATAAGTTGATATGATTTGTAATAACCATTTCTAGTTCATTAGCCATGGATTTATTATGAAGATCGGTTTCGCATATAAAAGTTAGTTCATCTATTTTTCAACCTTGTATAACACTCACAATTACAAATCATAAGTTTATAACTCTCCTTTCAAATGTAGATGCTACCCATTAAAAGTTTTACTCAAAATTAGAATTATATTAACATAATATAAACCACACGATTAGTTCATCACAAGTTAGATAAAGTTTCACTAAATTAGCATGATAAATAAAGTTTAGCTCATAAAGAGATTGAACATAATAACAAAGATAGAAGATAGTAATGAAATTATTGGTACATTAGAACAATCAAACTGATGATCCATTACGCATGATGTTAAATGATTCCGAGCTTGTTCTAACTATTGAATGGACCTTCAAAGCCTTCTAAGTACTTTCAAAGGCTGGGTTCCTGAGAGGAAACACCAGCACCTCACCTACCAAAACTCCCTTCAAAGTTACAAATAAGCTTCTATTTATAAGCATTCTATAATGTCAGGCACGGGCTCGTGCTAGTATAATGCTTACAAAAGTTGGTCGGCTTGTACGTATAGAGTTGGTTTGGCACAGTCTTCTATTCAATGGGGCACGACGCCGTGCTTGAGATGGGGCACGCCCCCATGCTAACTTTTTGGGGGACAGTACTTTTGTCCTGTTAGACTGTCAAACATGGGGGTGTGCTAATTTTAGCATGAGTGTGTGTTTCAGGTTGGGCATTGTGAGTGCCTCATGAGGCACGGTCCCACGCTTGAATTCTAGAGCTTGTTTTCTTTAATTTTCAATTTTCTTTTTGTTTCACCTCCTTTTATTCATCTTGGTCATTTTGAAGCCTAAAAACATAATTTAAATGATTTATATATCAATTCATCATTTTTATAAGAGTTTTGATAAATACATTGGTGAAATTACATTATTGTGCACTTGTAATTGTAAAATATAATGCTAGATAAAAAGTTTACATAATCTATAGAAACAATGACGATAATTACACAAAATAATCTAAAACGTAAACTACAATGATGAATACATATAACAAATAATGTAAAATATATATATAATAATGAATGTATATGACAAAATGAGCTGATATATTTGACATAATGATCAAAATTTCTTTTTTTAAAAACAATAGAAGGACTCATTTCAAACCCACATTTATTCTTATAATTTTTAGATTAAATACACATTTTACTATAACTCTACTCTTATATTTTATCCACCAAAGCTTACTCTTTGCAAAAGTCCTCCAAACCGCTCCAAAAGATGCAAATACATTATTATTATTTTTTAAAAAAGGTTCTATAAAACCACTCCAGAAGGTCAAAGAGATACCTTTAAAATTTTAAAAACCAATCCAAATTTAAAGAAAAAAAACCGAGCTTTCTTAAAACTTTATAAAATTTAATTGTCTCAAGGAATTTCAAAGTGATATTTGGATGATGTGGTTAGCGCAAAGTGGTGTGAAGGAACCCACGTGGGTTTGAATCTCACTACGCTCTTTTTAGAAATTTGTTTGTTATACTTAAATTCGATTTAGTAAGGGTTTATAATTATTAATTGTCACTAGGTTTAACAGATGTGAGTTTAAAGGAATTGGTTTACACTCTTTTGGGTGAGAGAACCCAACTTCATTCTATCTGCACTCCCCTCTTTTTAGTGATACCATTGTGTTTTTTCTCAAACTTTAAAATTTTGTGAAAAACCAAACCCAAAAGAGAACGTGGAAACTCAGGGTATCAAAAACTAGTTTGTCATTAAATGAGCAATAACACGCAGTCAGTGTACTGATTTTTCAAATTAAGGGTATATAAATATGATTGAAGTTTATTTGCATGATAAAACTAATTAAAGTCTACATAACTCTTGAGTTCTATAGAAGTTTCTTTATAAAACAAATTAACCTAATATAGAGCTCGATACAATTTCAATTTGACTACATCAGGAAAAAAGTAAAACGCATTTCACTTGATGCTACGTGTGAGCTTAGTAGCAACTTCCCTTCAAAATCATCCAGCTTTGAACAATAATAATGTTCACACATAATAACTTAATAAGACAGCGCTAATTGCATGTGTAATGACGTCAACAACTACTTTGCCATATACACACTCATAAATAATATATAGAAATTTACAAATAATTTATGTGCAAACCATTATTTTATGAATAATTTTAAACAATTAACAGCACATCCTACTAGTAACTTGTCTCTCCTTTATTAGAAAAACAAGAAAAAAGGTTAGGAGCAGATCTGGATAACTATATTTTTAACTTCGAAATTAGTCATGTTATTGTTTCTTTTAGCTTTTCACAATATTTTGTTGTCCCTAGAAATCTTTTAATTTTATTTTCCATAGATGTTAACGATAATTCGTAATATAGTGTTAACACTGGATTCATGATGCTTTTACAATATTGGTTAAGAGAAAAATGGAATATAAAGGATAAAAAGGATGAGAACAAAAGTTTGAACTTTGCGTCACTAAGAGATAATATTCCAAAATTCTAGAAAAATAAATAAAGACAAAAGTGTAGTTATAATACGTTTAAGGAAAACAAGTAGTAATACATGGTTTTCTATTCAAAAGTCCGCATGGACGGCTCTATAGCTTTCTCGTTTACAACCATAAAATTTTGTAAGCCATCATCTAAATCTAAAAACAATAATATATATGTAATATTTATATAAATCTAAAAGAATAAAATGAAAAGCTTACATATTTGCATATTTTTACTTTACATATATACGTATTCAGTTTACATATGTGTAGTTTAATATGTACGAATTTAGTTTACTTTATGTGTAAACTCACTTTACACATTTGTGTAAAACTCACTTCACTCATATTTATATCTGAAAAAATTAGTAAAAAAAGATTTAATAAAAAAAACATATTTCTAATAAGAATGTGTACACATGTGCATACTAAGTTTACACAAGTGTATGCTAAGTTCACACATGAATAATCTAAATATATACTTTAAAATCATATTTAAATAAGATTGTTTGAGTATTTCACTACAAAACTTTACAAGCTCCACACGTGTATAACTCACTTTACACGTATTTATATATTAAAAAACTTTGAGTAAAAATTTATCTAACCAACATAAAAATATATCTAACAAAACATAAAATATATATAGACATGTGTAAACTTTATCTAAAATAACATTACCAACAAACGAACACAGATCTAAACTTAAATATCAACAAAAAAATTCTTACGACAAAAAAAAAAAACTCATATCTAATCTTAAACACGAGCAAAAAACCACCAAACCATCATCGTCGCCGCCGCCACCACCATCGCCCGCACCCTCGCCGTTGTAGATGATGGTCAGCCACTGATAAATGCTTCTACCTCCTACTTTTCTTTTTATTTCACTTGTCTTTTATCTTTTAGAGAAAAAAAGATAATTTTAGAGAGAGATGATGGTATAAATTTTGGTGATTGAAGAGTATGATTTGAAGTAGATAAAAATTTAAAAAGTAGAATGGGGCAAAAATATCAAATTATTTTATTTTTATCTTTTTCTATATATGGTCTCACCAATGATATCAAATAAAACTTTTTTTTATTCAAGTAAATATAAACTATTCATCTCAATCTAATCAATAGTTAAGATTTGTTTATTAGTTTTTATAATTTTTATTGGTTTTCATCTAAACCTTACCTGGTATGCATAAATTCAAATGTGTAACATAGTTCATTGATACTTTATCACTATATGTTATAATCTTAACCGAAAATGTATTGAACAGACCTATTTAAAAAATATACTAAAATTTTTATTTTGGTGAGGACCCTCAAATTATAGAGCAGCCACTACAATTCCAAGCATCTTGATTAGAAGCTTAAAGCTAGAGTTATAGTATCCTCAAGGATAAACAAGCTACTCCTTTAATATTCTCAGCTATTTCATATCAAGGAAATTCTTTTAAATTATAAGCTCTATTATATTAGAGTACGTATCTACGTAATTTTTAATAAAACATGTAAATCACATTAATTTTCTTGTTGCGAAGAAACTCCTTTTCTAAAGTATCCAAAAGATAAGTAATAATAACAGAAAGTCTTTCTGAAAATCCAATACTTTCTTTAACAAATGAATAATATACAATTTAATAAAGTTATAAAGTATTACCTTTGTTTCAGTAAATATTGACTAAAATGTTGTCGGATAAACAATACTGTTAGATAGGGACATGCGAGATTAGTTTTCGACCTTATGTGCGTAGTCAAACATGTCAAAATCACGTGCACCAGAGTCAGCCCGTTGTTTCGGTTTAATTTGCTAAAACTTATAATCGTGTAGGGCACACAGAGTAATATCTGGTAAACGTATTTCCTAACTGATAAATAAATAATAATAAAACCTTTACATATGCTAAGTGTTTTTCCCCTGATCACTCTCTTTGTGTCGACTACTTTTTTGTTTCAAGTTGTCTTACTTTTAAGCAGGATCGTCTAAATCTTATTAGTGATTAAAGCGAGATTCTATGTTGGGCTTCGTTTGTTTATTTTTTTTTTAAAATTTTGTTTTCAATCCGAACACGTCTGAATATAATAAAACTAGACTGTGTTGTAAGTTTTTTTTAGCTAATGTATACCACTCGAAGAATATTTAAGCCTATGTGATATTGCTATGGCAAATTTAAGTGGTAATTTTAATCAATACAGTTATAGATATGTAAATATTAGTTTAGTAAATCATGAACTTGATCGTAAAGAAGTTGAAATTACCTTTGGTTTTCATTGTTGAGATTTACTAGTCCTTAAGCTTGTTTACTCCTAGTCCATGCACTAGGCTTCGTTCAATTCTTTTGATACAAAACCAATGCCACCTGATGGCTACAAATGTATAAACAATTAAATCATAAAACAAACATCCATAATTCCATAAAAATTATAACATTACCTTTAGCAAGTGTGCAAAAAGCTAAAACTAGCAAATTGTATATCAAAAATCACATGCAAGATGAAAAGAAACAAAAAACTCTGAATAATCAAATGTTGAATAAATCATCCTTCACCCTCTCCATTTTACCCTTCTTGTATACTACCATCATTGCCCCTCATTTATTCATACAACATTCACTTACAATTGGAAAACTTACACATTGAGGGAAGTCTACTGTTTACATTGTTGTATTCTTTTCAGTTAGTTATCAATTGTTTCGTTTTCTATTAAGTTATGAATCACTTAAAGGAATTAGTATACCGAGTTAATTTCCAATATATACTACAACCGATTTCATAATGTGTTGTCATTGGATAAACCTCTTGAATTGCAAAAGTTAGGAACTGGTTATACTATATACGTCGAATTAAATCATAAGTGTACATTTATAAAGATAGTTGATGTACCTTTATATTATTACAACTCGCATGATAAATGGAATCAGAATCGTACTGTATAGCGTAAATGCGGGTTAGGAACTTGATGGGTCGATCTAGCTGTGTAGTTCTCAAACAGTTCCTATATAACTATTTTTGATAGAAATTGACAGCGGGCCTTATGTTACCTTATGGTTGGGCATTACGCAACTAATGGTTCAACCCGTATACTAAATTCACACACACATTTTAATTATACGCATATATTAACAGTTTATCACATGCATGTAGAACGCACATACTAGTGACAAAACAAACATATATATAACACACTAACTTTAGTAAACTCGTGTATTATACGGGTTTAATAAAAAAATATTAAATAGAACACAAATTTGTTAATTATAAATCGATATATTAAAATAATATATGATTGAAATGTTTTCTTATAATAAATAAAATAAAATTTTTATTTCAAAACAAACGTTTTAAAAAATATCATAATTAAAACTTTTTTCTTTTAACTCTCAATAATTATTTTTTGTTTATAAAAATTTTAATTTTTAAAACACTTAATATAAAATATTTTGTATTTTTTAAAAAGTTTGATGTTCTAAAAGTTTTATAATTTTATGAATAATTATTTCCTTAGAAATGATATTAGTAAAAATATCCTTTACTTAATTTATTAAATAGTATTTTAATCTAAAAAAATAAATTATATTATTAGTAATTAATGTGGTTGTTAAATATGAGAGAGAAACGAAAAAAAATTATTGAGTACTAATATGGTGTTAACATATGTTCCTCCTAGATAATTTTTTATTAGAGTAGAGAGATTCGGATACATAGAAAACACACAAACTAATCACTCCCATTAGCACTTTAAACACACATACATATAATTAACACCTAAGTCCTATTAATATGATTACTAAATATTAAGTTATCGACCGGGCCGGGGGTCATAGAATAATTTTATATTTATATTAATCTTATATTAATCTTTCTACTATAATAAAAGAGTAATTAATGATGACACGTGTCATTACCACGTTCATTCTCATCAAAATTTTCCTGTTTCGTTTTGCTATTAAATAGTTACCTTAATTACTAATAATATTATTTAATATTTTAGATTGAAAGTAGTTTTTTAATAAATTAGAAAAGAGATCTTTTAATTAATGTTATAGCCAAAGTAACAAACTTTTAGAAAATAATCAGTTTTTTTTTAATTTGTAAAGCTAATTATACTATATATATATATATATATATATATATATATGAAAAGCAATTGAATGAACAGTATTGTACTAGTATATATAGCAGTAGTGTACAAACATGTGGAGCACTAATCAGAGTAAAGCATGGTTACTCATCATACCCCTACTAATGTGTCATGCGTCCTTCCAAGCCACGTGTTTGTTCTCCCTTTAACTTTCAACCTTTCCGATTACCCAGGAAAAATTTCTTTCACCCAAAATCTTTTCAAAGCTGCAAAATTCATGACTTAGAGCCTTCTTTCTTTTGGTTCTGGTAGTTGCGTTGGAAGCTACCGGTGGTCTCCACTTACCGCCTTTGGTAGCGTACGGGTGGGTCGAGGCTGGGCGATTAACCAGTGGTTGCGATTGACATCGCCACCGTGTGTTTTTTAACCGTCTTGCTAGCGAGATCAATTTTTTTTTTTGCTAATTAGTTCAAGACACAGACAATAAAGAACACGAGGATGAAGATGACTATAAGACAAACTTATTAGTATCATTGCAACATATAGGGATTGATGATTTGGAGCAGCAAGAGGTAAAATGTAGCCCTAATTTTACCCTAGTATTACTTTTGTATTCCAAATATCATCTGCATTTGAAATCTTTCTGTTCTTCCTTCGATTATGAATTTGTTGAAGAGTGATGGTCCTACTCACCGCCTCTTCCTCGGTGACCATAATTGCGACCATCTCTTGTAAGCAATTTCAGATTTAAATTTAAGTTTTGTATTGAATACAAGAAATCTGGTATGTTGCTCATTACCATATCTGGTTGTTACTTTTTGTCACATCCCGCGGAAGCGTGAAATGCTTTGGGTGTGACTCGTTAGTTCAAAACACATTGATTATCTAGCAACCAAATTACAATAATAACTTAAACATTATTTCCATTAATATATCATTTATAGGATTACATATTACAAAATTTAGTCTAACATACTAGACTTATACATTGTAATCCTAATCAAAACGTGTCTTCAACACATCACATATCTCCAGCTAGTAGTAAACGTGAACGTCCAAGTATAGGCTGAAGTCAAACAAGTCAATAGTCAACCATATGCACAGCTTTCCTAGGTAGCCATGCCGATCACTATACATGTCGAAGGAATACACGAGATTATAATACATTTTGCTGACCTGAAAAAGCATACTCAAAATAGTCAACAAACGGTTGGTGAGAACATAGGTTTAATCAATATAAATCATTTTGAATTGATGCAATACAATCAAACTCAAAACCAAACCTACGCACATGTTAAGTGATTCATAACTATCAAATACAAATCACACAATCAAATAATATAACACCATTGCCCTCATATCAGCATATGCAGGTTGACATTTCCTAAGTAGTGCTACATATATTATTTGACGGTTCCTCATCCGAATTAATGGTTGTGTCCATATGACAGTAACAAATCAAATTTCTCAAAATATGTATTCAATTCAACACAACAGTATGCTTTTTCCTCCAAAAATTATAAATCAAAAAAAGAAGCTATGTTACTCACCTTATTTCCAGCCAACAAGTCAAATAAATCCTATAAAATAATTATTTGTTAGAATAAATCTAATTTCTTTAAAATTTTCAGCATTTAAATCACTAAAATTTGCCAAAATTCCAATTCAATAGCTACTATCATTCAAAATTTACTAGACTAAATATTCTAAAATCTATATCATCACATAAAATTTTAGATTAATAACTCATAACAGGCAAATTTCTAGGATTTTTACAAATTTCCCATTAATTAGCAGAAATATTTACTCATCACTAAAAATTCCGAAATTCATACAAACTGTTCTATTCTAAATAGTATATTTTATGTAAATTTTCCATAATTTATCTTACTGTTTTTCTATTTCTTTTAATTTTCTATATACAGAATGTTATAAAATATATAACTCAGTCATACATGCGAATTAAGGTATGGAATTTATTCAGAAATTCCTATAAAATATAAACATTTTTATATAATTTTTCTAGATTTTTACCAGGTTCAGAGCTTCTGTATTGTAATTTCCTTTCATTTCCTTGAAGAAATTATATAAATTAATCTACCCTATATTATTACTTCAACATTTACAGATTATTATTTCTAATATTTATCAACAACTTTCTAATTTTATTCCCACAATCACAGTCATTTAGGTATTTAATCTAATTTACCAAGAATATTCATGTTTCAACCCTTTAATTCTTGTAATCTTTTGTTTAAATCCTTGATTTTTATAAAACTTTCAAATTTTCAGTTCTTGAACTGATTTTTAGGAATAAAATCATATGTTCATGAGTTTTTGCAAATAACCTTGATGATTCTCAAAGGGTTGGTTTATGTGTGTTTAGTTAAACACATATACATTTCATAAACTTGTTAGTTATAGGTTTTTGAGAATCTAACCTTGTTTGGGGGTGAAGAAAGACTTAAGGGAGTTGCTTAGCTAGCTTCTTGATGATCTACTTGGTAAGGTGGTTCTTGATCTTGGAGTATTGATCACAACTAGTTGATGAAAACTTGGGATGATGCCATGGATGATCGGTTGGTGTTGGAGCCGAAAGAATACAAAAGATGATTGGAGTTGGGTGAGTGATGTGAGGACCGAGAGTAAGACATTAATGGTGGTGTGATTTGTGAACCGGGTGAGAGAGAGGGGGGCCGAGAGTAGTGATGATGGCGGTTGTGGTTCCATCGACCGAGAGCTCCAAGATAATGGAGACCATCATCATTAACTCTAACCTAGGCTTGGTGAGGTGGTGTTTTTAGGGTCATTAGGTGGCCATTTAGGTGCTAGGTGGCGGATTAAGGAGGTGATAAGTGTAAGGGTTGGCTAGGTGTCAAGTTATGGTACTAATGACTTTCTTAGTCATTAAGTTAGGGTTAGTTGGATGATTAGTGATTAATCTAGGTTAGTTAGTATCTTAATGAGCCGATACTAGTGGATAAGTGGGTGTTTTAGTTAGTGTTTAGGTGTTTAAGGTTTGATTAGTTTTAGGTTTTGATATAAGGTTAACTTGAGGTAGTATGGTTTAATTAGGTTTAAGTCTTAGTACATTACATATGGTTAAGGCATTTAGTGTTTAACTAACTAATCATATTACCCTAAGATGGTAATCATACAATTCGTATACATACGCACGTAAACATTCATGCATGCATGCATGCATGCATGCATGCATGCATGCATGCATGCTCAATTAAGTATTCAAAGTTTCATATAGTCAAAGAAAATTACCTTAATCATTTCCTATAAGACATAAACATTTACTATCAATTTATAGGAAATGTTAAATTACCTAATCTTGGTTTAGGGTTGTCACACTTTAGATCAATTATTTAGTCAAATAAAATTTGATTGATATTCTTGACTTGATTCATACATCCATAACTACAACAGACACAATTAGGGTCCTCAGATACAATGATACAAGTGCAAATTATGAAAGGAGTTATTCAAAAATGTATTTGACTAATTTTGTTGCATCTCAGTCAAGCATATACTTATTAATTTATGAGTGACACAATCTTTGAAACCTATTTTAATGGGTTTAAGATTCATTGTATGTGGTAGTACTTCTTAGTGATTCAGATGTTACTCATTTATTATTCGTTAACAAAAATTCATCCTATTGTAATTTTTCTAGGCAATCTTTTGGTTTCATTCAGCTGTTAACATTTTGTTTATGTTCTTAGGTCCTTCACCCATTTATAATGCATGATTTGATTAAAGTTTTGGGTGAGTCTGCTAAGGTTCTTTGATACTTGTATGCTTATGAAAATACATACAAAGTATTGTTACACATACTCTAGAAAATAAATGAAAGTCAGTAACAAATAACATAGTTTTATTTATTGAAGTTTGTTAACATAATGTAGTTTATCTCTCAGAAAACTCAAAAGAAACACTCTTATTCCTAATTTAATGCATCATCCAAACTCAGAATCTAGACAATATAATGGAGAACCAAAGACAAACAAAATCAAACCTACAATGGTAAATTAAACATTACAAAACAAAACCAATACACAGATCTAAACAGACTCAAGAAATCACCATAAATATGAAAACCATAGAAAAGACTCTCATAAGAATGACTAAAACTAAAGACAACTACTTCAACATTATGATAACTGGATGATGATGAAGAAGATGACGTTAATGATGACCATGTTGCTGATATGTGTAGTGGGTTCATGAACTTGATTTGCGTATATATTCCCAGCTAACCAGGACAGCAGCCCACTTGATACAAGCCAATTAGAGAATAATCCACCGGCTTTAATTCTTGTTATCATAAGCCCATTCCACATCAACAACTGGTACAAGCTTAGTCCAACAAGCTTCCATCATTCTCAACACATATGCATCCCAATATTTATGAAAAGAAAATAAAAATACAACACTTAGGTGACTTCTATATAAAATCATATTTTAACATTGAATTGAATGAATTGTAAATAGACATATATTTCAACATTATCCTTGCCATTATGTTTTATGGCTAATTACAATCTGCTGTTGATATGGGTTATGTTCTGAGTTTCGTCACACTGTGATGAATTTAAACATAATTTAATAAATCAAATGACGTCTTTTCTTTGGCTTGGTAGGGTCGAAAGATGGTCAATTTATACCCGCAACCCACTTGCATCCACAAAATGTTATTTGCTATCAAAATGCGTTGCTTGGTTTTTATTATATCACATAACAAAATACTGTTTTTCTTGAATGCTAACTGCTATGATGAGTAAAATGTTGGTCGTGTGCGCATTTATTTGCTTTAACATGTTCATCCTAGCGCAAAGCGCGTGGTTGAATAACACTAGTAAGTTATTTAAATAATATTCACATGTGTGTTTTAGTTTGCAGAGAGCCGATATAAAAAAACAAAAAGCAATAATTAATTTAAATTATGATTGTAAGAATGAAACAAGAAAATGTTAAATAAAAAATCAAGAGTTCCTAAATTATTTAAATTGTTTGCTAGTTAATAATATTTTCTAATATTTTAATTTTTATATTGATTACGTCGTTTATACATCTCACACCCCAGGGATTTCAAGACTATCTTTCAACACAAGGTCCTTCTGACATTGTCTTATGTCATATCACATCTTGTGTTGAGTCCCTGTCTTTTATGAAAATTTCAGGAACTTCATTTCGTATATGGATGTGTAATAATTATTATAATAACATATTAAATTTAACCATATGTTGGTGACGTCCGAGTCGATGTTCGCCGGAATAATGTATTTAATTTGTTTAATGAATTTGATTAACGTACGTGATGCGAATGCTCTTATTACTTATACAAATATTAAATCTAAAACAATTTGTAAAACTTATTACATTCTTTATTACGTGTTCATCAGCATATACCACGTGTCGATCGCAATCGTGCGACTATTGTTGTAGATTGTTAATGTTTGTAAAATTAGCGCAACATTCTCTGAAATACATCCTAATTTGCATGCGAAATGGATAATGTATTTATATTACTTTACTATCTTTTTTATTATCGTGTCGAACTTTGATTTTTTGTTGGATATCAGTTCGTAGTTATCCGTTAACAGTTTCCCTCGCAAATTCTTGTTGTATCATAGTTTTGACGTCAAACGAAAACCTTGAATTGTGTAAAGTCTTATCTTATATTTTAAAATGATAACTTTGGATTGGATTTTCGGATAGGGGCACAGTTGAATTGGATTTCGTATCGAGTCTTAGCTGGGCCACTTTGTTCATTGGGCTTTGTACACGTTCAGTATAATAGTTTGAGTCGAATAAAAAAAATCTAGACCCTTATTTTGGGTTTGCCACAATTTGAGAACTCTTGGATGCTTGTGCTTTATTATAATATTATACAATCCAAATAAATATAAAATTCATTTTAAAGAATGGATTTTTCTTGGCTATTCTTTAATTGAAAAAGGTTTTAGTGTGGAGTCTAAATAATAAACACATTCTTTTCTCAAGAGACGTCAAAATATATGTGTTTTTCCTTGTAAGAATTTTGATTTCTTATAATCTTTTGATTCCGGTTCTAATCGACTTATAAACCACTTACATTTCTTTGATATGTTCAGCACAAGTGAATCCCATAAGAACTCAACTACTAAAATTTCTGATAATGAAAAGGGGGCAATTAGTGATAATCAAAGAATGTGTTCAATCGACTATTGGCCTAGCGTTGGGATGTGTGGTTGCTATTTAGCTGTCGCCTACCCCTGGTGAAGGTTGTAGTAAGGATGATCACTTTGAAGAGTTTAACAATAACACAAACTCCTCTGAAGGTATCACCCCATCGAGCCGCTTTTGGTGTTTAGATTTCACTTACAAGCAAGTTATACATTTTTCTACGTAGGCTGCAATGTCTTTTTTCATTCCATTCCACCAATAACAATCTTTCATTGTATAATACATCTTATCAGTTCCAGGATGCTTTAAATACTTAGACTTATGTGCCTCCTCTAATATCAACCTTCTTTGATTTTCAAAGTTGGGTACCCAAACCCGACTGCGCATGCGGATCAATCCATGACTTCCTGAAGTCAATTGTTTTGTCGTACCAATCATCTCTTTTTTTCCCACATTTCCCTCCAATTGGGCTTTCGTTTGGGCTTTCCTCAGTTCATCCATCAAGCTCCTTTGGACTTGTTGTCAATTCCTTAATCGCTTACGAATGATTGAGATGTAAATTGATAACTTGTTGCTGTGGAGCCACTTCTTGAAAACTTGTCCAATGTTTATTGATGTTATCGTTTTAATCTTGGTATTCAAATATTCTTTTCCAACCTTTGGTGGTTGGAGTAGTAAGTACAAGATAAAGGTCAGGATAACTTGGACTAATTTAAGGTTTGACTCCTCTAGAGGTGTTACGGCTTCAACAAAATGTAAACAACTAGATTCAAGGGTAAGTCAAGTATTATGTCCATGAGCAGCATGTGGTTAGTGTTACACGATTCATTTTATTATTTAACTAAATTAGCTAACTAAAACTAAATTACTTGATTTTATATCATCACTAGACTATGAGTTACGAGTGAATGGAATCAAACAAAAAATGATCACTTTAAGAAACAACATGGAAACTTGGACTTGCTTTAGAACTAATGAAATGAAAGGGATCACAACCGAGTTTCACGAATGTAATTAAATACACGGCTTATGTTTTACCTAATCTTGAAGCCACATACACATAACTTGTTTATCACATAGGTTGAAAGGTAATTTCCAACTCGATAACTGATTATGTAAATTAATTAGTAAACTAACTAACGCTACAATCTAAAAATTTTATTTTCAATAAACAATTAATGATAATAACCTAATTACTACTCAATGGTTAACAATATAAAATTGATAACTTGAAAAGCATAAATCATATCAACTAACAAGAATCTTTAATCAACACACGATCAAAACACATAAACCAAATAAAAGTTATTAAACAATCAAAATGTATGTCTTGACTTGGTAAGAACATAAGAAAGCAAAATCTAATCACAAACCATCCACCCGTAGATGATCACGAGTGGTTTAGCCTTGCATCTTCATCATAGTCTCTTCAATCTTCAACTTGAGCATACGAATCATTGATTAATTTATGATTAGAGAGAGTTTCAACAAGTAAATATAGTCCAAAGATTCGTTTTTGGGGCTGGAGCCAGGTGTTTCGAAACCCTAATGATCGGGGATTAAATAGGTTTTAAAATTTGAAACAATTCTCAAAATATCGTGTTAGACCGTAACTTATTGGCCGTATGTTATGGCCTACCACTTCCTAGACGGCTTATGCTTCTATCTTGCAGTTTTCATAGACGGTATTGTAGTGACGCTGTAAGCTACGGCCTCACTTTTTTTTTCTCGGTTTTCTTCATTTTTAGTTCTGTTCCATTCGTAATTGTTGCATCCTTATCAAATAATATCCATTAAGCTTCATTTGACCTACATTTTAAACACATAAAAATCTCATACCATTCAATACATAAATTATATTATAAATGTAATGTTAACTATGATATTTGCTTGCATAATAACCAATTATCAGTATGCAATCACGTGGTTCCTGTGCATCAACAAACATCCTAATCCATTAATAGAAACATCATAATAAATTAGAAAATCATCATTTCCCTCGGGTAGAGCGAGAGTGGGTGCGCTATTAAGCTTCTACTTAAGCACTTCAAATGCTTCCTCTTGTTTGGGTCCCCAACTAAATTACACACTTTTATAGGTGAGAGCACTAAGCGATGTTGCGATCTTAGAGAAGTCTTAGATAAATCTTTTGTTACATCCAGCCAACCCAAGAAATCCTCAAATCTTAGTCGATGATTTAGGAGCTTCCCATTCCATTACTGCTTCCACCTTAGTTGGGTCCACTTGAATCCCTTTGTCGTTAATGACATGTCCCAAAATTGTATTTATATCCGCTAGAATTCACATTTAGAGAATTTTACATGCAATTGTTTATTTTGTAATAATTCCAACAACATTCAGAGATGTTCTCCATGTTTGAAATCGGTTTGCCAATATACTAGGATGTTAATAATAAACAAAATCATGAATTTATTCAAGCAGGGTTTACATAAGCTTGGATCTTATTTCGAATTCAATGAGCTTGGATCTTAGGATTCATCATGTTCTAGATGTAGAAAATCAAAATTAAGATGGATGTATGCGTGTGAATCTATGAACAAAGATATAAATGATAATAATTTACTGGAATTCATTGATGTTGATGAACAAATTACAGTGAGTTTCATACATTGATCATGATAAGAATTGTATTAGGCATATGGTGAGGCTTTGAACTTTAATAACTACATCAAAACATGAACCAATCTAGAATACACTTCCACTATTTTGAATCTCTAAAATAACTTGATAATCTAACATTCGTTAGATAACTTGAATTCCTTTTGGTTAAAGTCTGTATATCTATTTCGCTTAGTAGTTAGACACGGGCTCAAAATATTATATTTGATCGTAGTATCATGAACTTCAAAGAAACTATCTTATAGTTGAACAAGTCCCTTGATGATCCGTGAATATGTGACCAAAGTTGATTTCAATACTTTATTTTAAGAATCCTCAAAATGGATGTGCTTGTTGGTTGGATTCATCGGTACTCATGATATTTTTCTTTTTCTTGTCATAATCTATTCAATAGCATTTATATGTGGTTTGCTCCATTAGTTCTATTGCATCCACATTTCTTTTTAACTCACAGCTTTTGATAGAACACATCCGGATTAAATGGTTCAACCATCCGCATTTGTGAGTTAATGCAACTGCATTTGTTTGATGACTGACATACATCCGCATTTATGGTAGTAGTATCTGCATTTGTTTGCCCAACTCATTGGCATTTGGATGCTTAAGTTGATCAAAAGTGCATCTGTATTAACTATTAATGAATCCGCATTTATGTACATGGTCATCTACATTTGTTTGTTTAAAGCAGTTGAATTTGTTTGTTGATTTCTAACTCATTCGCATTTGACTGAGTTATAACATCAGCATTAGTTACCAATCATCTCATCCGTATTTCATACTTCTTGAACAAATACGAATAGCAATATTCTATAAAACTTATTCTTCACACTTTAGTAATTTTGATCTGGATTTGGTGCTAAATCATTCATATCCCAACTCATTTCATCGCTTTTGAAGAATGTTACTCAAGCATCTTTGATCAAATCAATAAGAACACTAAATCAAGTGTTAATCGATCAAATCGTTAAGAGTCTTCGATGAACAGTACCCTTGATTTCATTAATTTCTTCATTTTTGTTGTTAATTATGTTCAATTGCATCGAATTTTAAAGGAATAATCACCAACATGATTACAATTCTTCAAATCGTACCAAATTTGAACTAATTTGTTGATTTCTTCTTGTTTTTGAGGATGAACAGATGGGTTTTCTTCATTTTTCAATTTGATATTGTTCAATTGCATCATGTTTTGAAGGAATATTCAGCAACATGAATATACATCTTCAAATCATTCCATATTGACCGGATCTGTTAATTTCTTCTTGGTTTTCTTGATGGACAGTGACTTGTTCTTTATTTTGATGATGAACAGATGACTTTTTCTTCATTTTTCTATTTTTGTTCTTTGTTTTTGACATCATAAAATTGAAACCAAATCTAAAATGTAGATGAATCCAGCAACCAGTAGCTCTTATTCCATTTTGCAAAATCAATATTTCATATTCAATGATCTTGGATCTTAGGATTCAGTATGTTCTAGATCTAGAAATTCAAAATTAAGGTGGGTGTATGTGTATGAACTAAAAACAAAGAGAAAGATGATGATAATTGATATGAATTCATTTATGTTGATGAACAAATTACAATGAGATTATAAAGTTATCATGAGAAGATCAAAACCCACCCAAAGGAGGATTTCTCCTTGGGTGGTGATCTACACCATAGAAACACACTCTTACAAATTGCACTAATGCGTTCTATTTATACTATTATTATATCATAAACCTAATTTTGAATTTTATTTTGGTCTTGATTTTGACTTTGTCATGTTAACTTTGTCTTGTATTGTCTTTCTTGTTTTGATCAACTTGGTCTCTTAACTTATAAAGATCTTTAGTAGGTTGTGGTTGTCATTTGAAAAACCTAAGTTTATTGTCTTGTTGAACCCATCAAGGTATGCTCGAGCTCTATTCTTTTTTTCGGTCTCTTGACTATGATTGGGACGAAGATGGTTTCCTTCGTTCAAAGAATCCAACCGAAGATGAACTCTTCTTTTTCTCATACATATCCTATAATATACCACTTTCTTTTAGTATTTAGCAGTACTGAACACCCATGCGATGCTCATGTCATGAACGCTTCACCTTTCCTAACGACGCTTCTACGTTGGTCCACACAACATAGCAATCCGCATGCTCACATAGAGATATTTGACAACAACGTTGATCAGGCACATTTGTCTAATTGTCTCAAGTGTGCACTCAAACAACAACACATAATGTTCCTAACTATCCTAAATGCAATCAACAACCTATAGTGTTCTTAATCCTTTTAGATTAAAGCTTAAGGATCTACCAGAACCTAATTCGCTAAAACATAGGGCTCTAATACCAAGCTATCACACCCCAACGTATGGGCAGGACTAGTTGTATCGCATCGCAACTATACATAATGAAAGTCTTAACATTCAAGACCACCAAAGTATACTAAATTGAAACCTTAATAGTGTTACAAAGATTCACTCATCTAATACGTTTATAGTTACAAAACATAAATCAACTACTAAGTGAAGATCTTATTCATGCTTATCTTGCTAAGTCTTCTCGACCTACCTTATTGCCTTCCCATATTCCTTGCTCCTGCATCACGAGCTAAAACATGTAAACAACAATGTTGTTGGTGAGTCATAACTAATGACTCTAAAGTAATCAAGCAATATGACAAAGTTTGCAAGTAAATATCTACAAATTAAATCTGTATCGATGTTGCCGTAGCGAGCATCAGTTTTGACCAAATATGTGGCACTCTAGGCTTAATATATATAATAATGGAAGGGTAGGTTATAGGCACACCAGCTCAGTAAATCTCTCATCATCAAATATGCTCAACCCTATCCATAGTCTTCGTGATAGTCTCAGGCTAGCCCTAGTTCTGTCCATACATCTCCACTATGGTCTCATGTTAGGGTTTCTACAACCCGATGTTATAATTTCCCATCACCACTCATGACAAATAAGCATCAAAGAGATAGGGTTCACGCATACGCCCAATACAATGCCTAGACGGGCATGTCTTATCATTACCAAAAATCCCTTACATGTTTATTCTTTGTGTCAACCATAAGGGTACGAAACTATCATGCATTAGCCATTTTTCATTATATCCAAACTTTGTACCGTGACAATGAGTTTATCAAAACATGGTCATTCCTAGACCATAACATTCATATATATTCTAATCACTATCAACCGGTGTGGTTATTTCTAAAAACCCTGGTTTACCTAAATGATCGATAAAGCATAATATGAAGGTTTATGAACCTTAACATATTTTATTTGAGCTTTTCATTCATTCTTGACGTCCATGATTCAATCACCTAGCAATCCAACACTACAGTGGAGTTTTTTAGATAACATTCTCATTCAAATTCGGTAATAACTTGAATTTATAAGAGAATAAGGCTTACCAACAAAAACGAGCTTGTAAATATCTATTCCTAGCTACATCAATGTCAGGTAACACAACCATGAGATTGGATCATCCACACGAGCCACAAATCTTAGAGAGAGAGAGAGCCATTTAGAGAGAGAGAGAGTGACTGATATGTGAGTGTGTAAATGGGAAAAATCAAGATTTCTTAGATTTATGCCAATTCTACCTGACCGGGCTTCATCGCGGACCTCTAAGCCATCCTTGGTCGTCCGCTGCCGACTTAAAAGAGAATATTTGGATCTTCTGAATGTAATATTCGCATCTTGAAATGAAATATTCCTCGCGCACCATGAAGCACAATCGTGGTAGTTTGCGAGCATCATGGAAGACCACTACCTATAATTATGGTCGTCCGTTATGGTCATCCTCAAAACCCATAGTGGTCCGCTATGGTCTCATATTTTCAATACTTTCGAAAATTTTCATTTTCAATAACATCATTTGCGTATCTAACCCGTTATGTGCGTGATAACCCGTCCATTGGGCCAAGGGTCACAAATTATATGCCAATAATGTGTTTTTATATGGAATCTTACTTCAAGATGTATATTTGTGCTTGCCTGAAGATTACTTTTCTATAAAAGAGTCCAAAGTGTGTAAATTAACTAAATCTTTATATGATATTAAACAAACCCTTCAAATGTGAAATGAAAACTCGTGTGTTGGTACGTTTTGATTTTAAGTAAAGTATTATTCAATGTTTGTTAAAACCATTGCTTCTAATATTGTTGTGTTGTTTGTTTATGTGGATAACATTTTGGTAATGGTAGTTGTTCCAAGGAAATTGAAAAAAAAAAAAACAAATCTATTATTAAAAATGAATTTTTGATAAAATGTATGGGTAGCTTAAAGTACTTTATTGGGTAAAAAAAAAAGGTACATATCTCACATAAGGGAAACATCATTTAAAGTTTAAACTACTTGCCGAGTTTGGATTAATTAGTTGTAGACTAGTTAACACACTTAAGTTCAACATCACATTATTTCTCTTGCATGGGAGAAAAATAAATTTGTTTTAATGAACATTACTTATAACCATACAAGAATAAGGAAACTGATTTATTTGTCACATGGTTATCCAAATATCTCTTATTTTGAGTAGCTTTTGAGTAAATACATGTATTCACCTACTATTATGTATTTAAGTCTTCTATTAAGAGGGTTAAGATATTTAAAGAGGCTCCGGTAAGGGAATTATGTTTACTTATTCTAATTCTTTTGAGTTAGCTGCATATGCAGACTGAGTCTTCCAGACCATAGTCACAGGATTCGCTCAACCCCCTACGAATCGCGTACCAATTCGATCGAACCCATTCGCGGTACAAAATCGTACTATTCGCAGTTGGTACGCGATCCGGATCGATTAAATTGAGTGTTCCCGATTGAAATCATTTTCGAACTATATTAATCGAATTCGCGAACCTGATTGTATAATTCGGTGATTGGATGGCCTATGGTACGCGTTTCAGATTGCCTATGGTACGCGTTCTAGACCCCAACAGTCATTTTCCCACTGATTTTTGAATGAATTGAATGTTAAACAGTCATTTTTGAATGAATTGAATGTTTGCCTTGTTATCTGAATGTTAACAGTTCTTTTCACATGAAATTATGAATGTTAACAGTCATTTTTCCACTCATTTTCACACATAAACTCACTTTTAACACTTACTGAATAGCATGCAGATGAAAAAGGCCTAATTAATTTAAACTTACTAAGGAGTATATATGACCCTTACAGATATGGTCATGCTAAAAAAATCCAAAGTTTATATATGAAATGCTTTTGATATGATTATGAAATGTTTCCTTTTAAATTGGAATATTTATGAAAGTTTATTTTATAATTTATACTGTTTTGTATATGATACGACGTACCGGACTATATGGTACACTGTACCACGTACCGAATTGGCGTTCCAAATGAACCTACCCCCCCTCGTACCGAATTTTTGAAATGCACGAACCACGTACCAGTTTTCGTACCGCGTACCGGAACGTACCGCGATCCATGTGACTATGTTCCAGACTCTAACAGGGTAAAATGCTTAAGTACTAGAAAGTTTGTTACTAGTTTCTGTGTTGTGTAGAAAAAAATTGATTTCGTGGAAAAGTAAAAAACAAGTACTTTATCTAGATGCTAAAGTAGAGTTTAGGTCAATGTTTGCATCAACTTGTGAAATGTTATGGTTGTTGACTGTTTACAAAGAATTAAAAGTGATTGCAATTACCTATCAAACTTTTTTGCAATAGTAACATTGTTTTTTCAATGACAACAAATTTTGTTTTTCACGATCGTACAAAACATTATGAAATTAAGCTTTTTTTAGGGATATCACAAGTAAAGTTATAAAAATAGTTTCCACTGAAACTAACAAACAACTTACGGATATATCCACAAAATGATTGTTTGTTAGTTAACGTGAGTTTTTAAGCACTTTGTAAAATATTTTTGACAAGTTTAGTGCTGGAATTTACGGGGGTGTGAAAATAATGTAGGTATGGTTCATTTCACCCTTTGATTCTTGCTAAACAAGTCATTGGTGACATTATGTGTTATAATAGTGTTTGTCTGTGTCATAGGTTGATTTGCTTGGAGCTTTGTTGATTGGGCTTGGAGCATTGCTGTACTCAAGGGTGTGTTTTTTACCCGAACCCAAACCAAATCAAACTAAGCCTTATTACGGACTAACTCGAGTAACCTAACCCGAATATTACACTAAACTAAACCCGATTTTTATAAAGGTTTGTAATTGGGTTTCATTGATTAGAATCAAGTCATCCTGATTAACCAAATTTTTATACACACACACACACATCTGTGTGTGTATATACACTAGCATTAGAAAAACTAATGTGTACACGGGCTGGATTATAAAAAATATAAATAAAAATCTGTATATACTTCTTATTACTAAAATAACTTATTATATATAAAACAGTTTTAAAATGTCTAATATATATGATATCTTTTCATTTGCAAAATGAGAAATGAATTAGGAAATATTATATTGTTTATTTGAATAAACAAAAATTGAAACGGTAGTAATAAAAGTGTAAAGAAAAACTATTTTAACTACTAATTATTATAAAAGAGGTGAAAACAGTTTAGATCGGAAAACGAATATTGATAGTCTAGGATTTTGCCTAAGTGCTCTTTTGAAATATTCATTTATTAAATTAATAAGATAAGATTCATTTGAAACATATGATTTGTATATGAAAGAAATCATTATCATTAGTGCATATATATGTGTGTATGTATATATGTATATGTATCTGATATTATGATCATTAGCTTATATACGTATATATTTGTATGTATGTGTTTGTTGATGAAGTTCTATATTGATAACACGTACCAAATCTTATACATGTATTTTGATTACAAACATACATATGCTTACACAAACAATTGAGATAACAAATAACTTGAAGATTAATATTCAGTCTAAACTTGATTACCGATTATCTTGACCGGAATAAACCCAAAAACCGATTAAACATTACTTATTTAGTTTGGTCTTTAGGTTGATTTACTACTCCTAAAAACTTATGGAACCCGACTTGAGTAGCTTAAAACCCAGTTAAAAACCTAAATGACACCCCTAACTAGGCTAAGTGTTTCTAGGCTGGATTTTGGTGGCTTGCTCGAAGATCCATAAGACATGTCTTTCACCCATTTCCTCTTAGGAACACACGGGTCTCTAGGTACACATGGAGCATTGATGTTTATTTGGATCCTATTTAAGTGTTGTGATGTGTGTGCTAGGCAAAATCGTTCATTCTCTCTGATCACATGCTTAATATTAGTTTTCTCTCTCTTAGGTAATTCATGTTTTGTTCTACGGTTTCATCACTTCGGTGATGCATGATATTTTCTCCTTGAATCTGTTCTTGTATTTTCATTATTAGATTATTATGTTAATGTTCTGAGGTTATTACTTCATTTTGTTGATTGTTTATGTTACTTTCTGAGAGATTCTTTGTCTTTGAGTTTATAGTGTTTGTTATAGTTATTTCTTGTCATATTCGTGACAAACCTTTTACCTTTTCATCATGCATGGACAACCCTTTATGCTTTAATGTGTTCATATAAAGAGTACTCTTGCAATCCATGACAACAAACACGACGTGTTTTCCCCTACAAGATTTTTCCTTCTTCAAGAACTCTATCATTGCTTTTGCTCAAGATTGATGGATTGTTGTTAAATCCAAATATTGGAAGTCAAGCCCAAATGAATATATACATGTATATAATTTTTAAAAAAATAGGGCCTCAAGAAAAATGAGAGCTTAAAGCTCTTGCTTAGATTGCTTGACCCTCGAGCCACCCATGCTTTTAAACAATTTGCATATACACCAAGGGTTCATATATATAATTTCAATTGTCTTAAAAAGCCCCCATAAATTATTATTATTAAAAAAATTACAATTTACTGATGATAGCGTCAAAACATTTTGTGTAAGGATGTCGCATGCAAAAATATTCGTTACATTCATTTTCAAAAGCCGTATTTTACTTGGTTTTTGGTTTATTAAAATCATAATTTATTGGACGATCAGTTTTAATATCCTTTGTTAAGCACATTGGTCGTTTAAACGTATAATCTATTTTAGTAATTATAAACATATTTTTTAATCTTTGAGTTTGAATAAATTAGAAATCTTTTTTTATATGTTTATTCAATAATTCAATTTTGTTTTTACAAATAACTCTTCATTTAAACATTGTATCTAAAAATCCAATTGTAAAATTTTGTCGATCGTGTCATTGAGTTTTAAACCAATTTTAAATTCATCATATTTGTTTTAATTCAAACATCTTGAAAGATTTAAGATCATATATTTAACCTACCGCACATTTATTTATGAAATAAAAAAAAACAACCACAACTAAAACAAAACCAAACCTGTAAGATTTTTTATTGGAAAAAATACCCTAATAAATATTTGACCATATTCCTAATCTACTATAATAAGCATTGACACAAAAATTTAATAAAATGGACAGTTGATATGTTTTCTTGACACCGGCGAGATATTGCCACAATTACTCTCTGGCGAGATATTCCCATAATTCCTCTCCTGCTAAATGTCAAAGAGGATTTTAGGCGATGGATTTTACCTTCTTCTCACTTACGTGACAGCCTCTTCAAACTTTCATGATACCCTAGGCGAGAAAGAAAGACTGACAGTGAGAAATACAAGTTCAAGGGTAGAAAAGCTGACAAGTAACAAGTTTGTCTCCAATCATAAATGGTTAGGGGGCGTTTGGTTGGAATGAATGGAATGTAATTGAGAAACTAGTATAATTTTCAAATAAAATTGTGTTTGAGTGAGCAATTAAAAGTAAACCCAAGGGAATGTTTCAGCTCAAATTCCCTTGGTTGTGAGATTTCAAAATCCTTCCACCTAGAGATGGAATTTGAAATCCCACAACCAAGGGAATTTGAGGTGAAAAATTCTCTTGCGTTTTACATTTCATTATCCACTTAAACAGAATTTTGCTTGAAAATTATACTAGTTTCTCAATTCCATTCCATTCCATTCCATTCTATCCAACCAAACGCCCCCTTAGTTTCCATCTTAATTACCATTTCTCTTGTATATTTTCAGAAAATTAGAAGGTTATTTTGTATTTATAATTACGTCTAATACAACAAATTATTATAAGTATTAAAATCTTATACGCATTTATAAATAAAAAACTTAATTCATAAAATCCTATATATATTTATTTTCAAATACAACTGTTTTGCATTTTTAAGTGTCAAGATTTAAAAAAAGAGTACCATTGATGATCATACAAAATGGCATACCCTCTAAATTTACAAGAATTTATTTAAGTTAGCGAGATTTTCTGTAAAAAAAAATAAAATCATTTTTTTGAGTTTATTATATTTTGAACTAAAACCATTTTAAAGTTGCGAGCTTTTCGAAAAAAAGATGTTTTTTTTAAATGTGAGATTTTAGAAAACGATATGTCGATAATATACTTGATGTAAACTTTAATTATTATTATTATTATTATTATTCTTTTAATTATGTCTTTTAAAACTTATTATGTATTTTTTAAAGTTTTATAATTTAAACTGATTATGTTATAAAGTGTCTGAGATTTTATGTTTGAAATTATATACATATATAGGGGTGGGTGTGTGTGTGTGTGTGTGTATGGGAAGAATCAAATAAGAACTGCCTTTTTTGCTAGAACTCTAGGAACTAAAGTGAGCCACTAGTTTTCAATAGCAAAATGCTAAATAATATAAACATAATATAAAAAATTATAAATCAAAAAATAAGATGAAAATAAAAAAAATAAATATACAAAAATGTTTCTCTCGTTTCCCTCTTTCATAAAAAAATTAAAAAAAAAAAAAAGCTCGTTTTTTTTTTTCGAAATTCGTTTGCACAAGGTTTAAGACGCCCAAATGAAGCGTCTAGCTCTTACCTGCCTCTTAATGGCACTAATCATCGCCTCATCAGATCCGACTGTAGAATGCCACTTTCATTGCAAAGGTTTTGTGTATCACTCCTTCAGTACCGTCGTCCGTTTCATTAGTCTCGTTGAATTCACAAATCGATTTGAACCCTAGCATCCCTATAATCCACTCACCCTCAGTAATCACCTTCGTTTCAGAAACATCATCGACACACCCCCAATCTAGTTATCTTATTTCTACCTTCTTCTCTGTTTGAAATTGGAGTACAATTTCTCCAAATTTTACAGAAAGTTTGGGTTTCGACATTGCAATTTCACCATCCACATTGACGGAGCCCATGACAGTTGCATCGATTTAGGAATTATTATCTTCTACGATGTTTATTATTGGGCTTTTTGTTATGTGTTAGGGTTTTCTAGTCATTATTATTGTTGTTTTTTTATTTTTAAAATGTTTGAGTTTCAAAGAAATTGACATGTTTCTGTTATTAATTTAGCTTTGTTTTTGCAAGTGATGGGTTTGATAATGTAAATTTGTTTCTATTATTGACTGGCTTTTGGTGTTAAGGTTGCTGCAATTGATGTAAATGTATTCATGCTTTGACCTATCCCTATTGCAAAAACTGGTTAACTTACCACTTATATTCCAGAACTGGTCCACGCTTATGGACTAGTTAGGGTGCCCAAACAAACTACACTCATGCTCTTAGCAATTTCTTATTATGAAGTAGCAAAATTCATCATAATACATGTGATCTAAGTAATGTAAACCTTGCTTTTTAAATTAAACGATATCATCATTTATTAAAGATAAATTTAAGGCCAGTTGGTAACTTGGTATTGTATTTTTATGATATATTTCTCTTAGGAGACTAAGCTGCAGTTTGTTTTTTAAAAGGTAAAATGTCTTTAGTATACGGACCATATCTGCAGACATCTGTGGAAAAAATGTGGACCAAACCTCTGAAGTCTGCAAGAAGAAGCTTGTTTGTTTTTAACGTCTGTAAATTGTTAAAATAAACTAGTGGTGGGGTACGGACGGTGGTGGTGGTGGTGGTGGACGACGGTGCTGGATGGTGGTGGTGGTGGTGGTGGACGGTGGTGGTGGTGGTGTTTATGAATAGCTTTGCAGACCTTAGAAGTGTTTGGGCCAAATCTGCACCAAGAAGAGCTCGAGTAGACCTTTTTTTTATTGAAATGTATTTGAAAAAACAAACAGTCTGCAGATGACAATGTCTGCGTGTGGTCTACGTGGCGCAGACAAAAGAGGCTGCACATATCTTTTTCAGAAAAACAAACACCGCCTAAATCAACATGAACAATCTATTTTTTAATCAAAAGTATATAGTTTGGTGCCTATGCCACTCCTTATATGATTGCCTATCTCATACTTGTGTTGTTCTACTAATATTTGGTTCCTTCTTCATTGCTCTGATTTGTATTTGTTTAGAGAAAAGATGGTAGCTGTTAGAATGCTCATAAATGTAACTTCATCACTTAAAATTAGTTCAACCTGAAAAGTTTTTACCATATGATTGAATATCTCATACTTATGTTGTTGTACTAATATTTGGTTCCATCTTTATTGATCTGATTTGTATTTGTTTAGAGAAAAAAATGTTAGCTGATAGAATGGTCATAAATGTAACTTTATCATTTATAATTAGTTCAACCTGAAAAGTTTTTACCATAATAGTTGTTGATGATTTTATGTAGTTATGCTTATAGGTTTACCTTAAGATTTTGTTTAGTTCTGAATGATTAGTGTTTTATTATAATCTATTCATTGATGATAGTTGTTACATGTACATCTTCTTTTTTGTGAATTATTTTACAATGTATTTTAGTTTCTTTGAAGTTGTTAACTTTATGTCTAACTTTGCTAATGGTATGTATATATTAAAGATTTGTTATCAACCATTCCTTGTTAGAGGTTGTTCTTTTAGATTACAAAACATGTTCCTTCTGCTGTAGTAAGTTATGAAGTTAATTAAGTTGTTTCCCCATTAAGTATGCATGTTGTGATGCTGGTTCTACTCTCATACTTGATGCAGTAGCACAATTTAAAAGGTATTACTTAAGTTTGATTACACAACAGTTTCCGAAGTTCTAAAATAAGTCAATAGTTTCCCAAGACTATCAGTTGCAGCCTGATGGCTTCATGCAGTCGGACCCAACCATCAAATATAAAATCTGGCCTATTGAAAGTGAAAATGAAAGTGAGATCTTTAACCCAAAAGTTCTAAAATAAAATGTTTTGGGAGACTTTATGCTTGTTCGACTTTCAACCATATTGATATGCTCAACCTACATCCATTTTAACCAATTTCTACTTTTGCCCGTTTGACCTTTGTAAGCAAGTATGACCCGAATCTTACCTGTTTGTGCAATCTGGATCTCCGATCAGATTGCATATTGGATTGCTTCCTTCTCTGCCTTTTTAACTCCCTTTATTAGAGATATTTGTTGAGTTTGGTTATGGTGGTTATGTCGTGGTTAGAAGTTTGTCAAGAGTTAGTTTTGTTAGTTAACTCTTCTAGATCCTTCTAGATGATTCTCCTCTTGTGTATATATAGTAGTCTTTGTTTCCTCTTTTGAGTAATGAAAATCAATTATTCACTCTCTTATTTGTTCTTCATGGTATGAGAGCACATAGCATGTGCTCTAGGATTTCGGTCTTCTTCACCGGTAATCCATTACCTTTCCGATCAAAGATCCGATCAACATTCTTCTTCACTATGACTTCATCTATGCCTTCGTCTTCAACTATGACACTTCCAAGGATGATGCATTCAACCAATCCTCTGCCTGATATTGCCAATTTTCTATCGATTAAACTTGATGATAACAACTTTCTCAATTGGAAACACCAAATTGTTACTATACTCAAGACGTTAGGGCTGCTGCAGTTTCTGGAATCAGAAACACAAGCTCCTGTTGATTCAGCGGATAAAGAAGTTTGGGAGAAGAATGATGGCTATGTTAAAGCTTTAATAACTGCTACTTTGTCTCCTTCGATATTGCATCTTGCTCGAAACTCAACATCGGCTTCATCAATGAGGAAGTCTATTGAAGATTCGTTTGTTCAAACGGTTTTCGCAAAGCATGTTGAGTCTAGTCCTGATAGGTCTAGATACATTGTATAGGCTTAGAACTTTAATCAATCTTTTGTAATAAACTTTTGTAAATCATTATCTTAATGTATGCTTTATATGTATAGGTTAACCCATAATTGTGTTGATTTATATGTGTAATTGCAGGTTTAACAGTATACTTAGTCAATTTCACAAAATTGACTAAGTGTAAGAAACATCTACGGATGAACATTTTTGTTCTTCCGTAGATAATTTTCTGAAACAAAGTAAAGTGCATACGGGGATATTTTGCGGAAGAACAATTTGTTGCGGATGAAGTCTACCAAGTGAAGACTCCTACGGAAGGCATAACTCCTACGGAAGACTAATGACCTACGGAAGACCAACACTTACATGTACTTCACCAAGTACTTCAAGTCAACATGTCAAACATTGAGTGATGTAATAAAGTCAACTCCTACGAATGTCTTTATCTCAGTTAGAGAATGTGTCACATCATAACATTCTCTTAGTAACTTTATTACCACGATAAGAAAGTTACTGTTTTCAAGAAATTCACTGTTACCCAAACAGTAAATTCCTGAGCCTATAAATACAAGGCATAGGCTCACACTTATAGAACGGCTGAATACCTAGCAATACATCAATCAATCACGATCAAACCCTAGCAGCCGCAACATCATTTACACCAAAATCATCAATAGAAACATATCAACCGTGATCATCAACAATTATTATTTGTTCTTATGTAATCATTAATCTGTTTTTAATGAAATACTTTTGAATGAAATCGTATTTGTTCATTCATTGCACTTAATTGTTCTGTTCTTCATTATTACTTGTTACTGCAATTGTTATTTCGTATTCAATCAATCAAACAACGAATAGTGATAATTCCACTATCATTGTTCGAACTAAGTCTAACCTGATAATTCCTGATTGCGATCCTTGGATTCATAGGTGGTATCAGAGCCTGGTGCTCATTGATTTAGATCGATTGATCTATCAGTGTTAGATTTGTTTGATTAATTGTTTATATCATTCGATCTATCAGTTTTCTGACCTGATCTATTGGTTTTGAGTAAAATTGCTTTATGTGTTCATAACATCTTGAGAGTTTGTAACCCAGATTCAAGGGTTTTATATAGTGAACTGATCAACATTTAAGTTGTGTTAGGCTTATCGATAGCTAACAAAGGAATTATACTCAACGTTTTGGTGTAAATCAATTTGAAACAATCAAACTGTGATTTATCGTTCAGCAAGTACTGTTACATTGCTCGGTTAACATTAATCTACATTCTTATTAATTGATACGTAGATCTGTTTTATTGATTGATAATCAACAATTGTTCAGTTCAATTGAACAAAAACATATCAACAAACATTCTCGATTTGATATTAATCTTAATATTCATTAAGAGGATTGACTGATTTATGACTGCAGCAACTTAATTATTCGATAATTAAGAGTTTGTTATTAATTAGTTCATTGCAAAAGGAAGTCTGTTTTAGTTGAAAATTAATACATTAACAAAAATGAGTAATTCTTTTGGTGGATCATCATTCCAACCCACAAAGTTGGAAAATAAAGCGGATTTTAAATCCTGGAAAATCAAATTCAGGAATCATGTGAACTACACTGATTCTGATTTGTGGGTATCAATAACAGAAGGTCCTTATATTCCACCAGCTCTTGGACCGGATTATAAAGACAATAATCAACCCATAAATACAAAAGATCTATCACCTGAGGATGTTAAAAAGGTTAAAGTCGATATTAGAGCATACTGTTTACTCAGTATGGCTTTACCTGAAGATATACTAATCAGGTGTGAGAACTACAAAATAGCAAATTCCTTATGAAAGATTTTGCATACTCTCTGTGAAGGGAGTGATAAAATCAGAAGCATAAGGAAGGAAACTCTTCGCTCCTAATATGAAACATTCTATCAAATTGAGGGTGAATCAGTTCCTCAACAACTCCACAGGTTTATGCAATTGGTGACCGAGATGAACATCTTGGAATTGAAGTATACCAATGAGGAGTTAAACAAAAAAATGCTCCATACTTTGCCTGAAAGTTGGAAGCAGACTGTATCCATGTTCAAGAATACCCTTGATCTCAAAACCATTGGTTTAGATACATTGGTAGCTAAAGTTGGAAGCTCTTGAAATGGATGAAAAGTCAAGAAACAAGAGTGTGAGATCACATTAGTCCTTATCAATTTAAAGAAACTAAAAGCACTAGAAGTGCTTTTATTTCGAACCATGATAATGACAGTTCCTGTACTTTGAGTGAAGATGAGGAAGAAGTTGGATTTATGCCTCAAAGCCTTCAAAATCATCCTCTCAAAGTAAATCAGCAAAGGAAAAAGGAAGATCTGATGAAAGAAAGGATTCATCTGTATCATCAGCAAAGACTTCCTCCAACAACAACAATCAAGCAGAGCCCATCACTATGATTCTGGACTCTGAAGAACAAAAAGCAGCATTTACAGCCTTCAGTTCAAGCTTCCAAGCTTATTTGGGCAGCACTCTAACACCTGCTAACATTTGTCAACAAGACCTGGAAGAACTTCATCCAGATGAAGTAGAAGAAATGGATATCCAGTGGCAAATGGCAATGATTCCATACAGAGCCAAGCAGTATCTGAGGAGAAATAAAAACTTGGCTACAGCAGGTAGAGCAACTAAGATTGGGGTTGATAAGTCAAAGGTGAGATGTTTCAAATGCAATCTCTATGGACATTTCTCAAGAGAGTGCAATCAACAATCAACTTCTGATATGAGACAAAATCAGCAACATCAATCTCATCAACATTAATCTAATCAACCATCATCAACTCCAAGATCCTTCAGACAGCCTTAGTTAACTAACTCATCCCCATCAGCCACAAGTTCATTAGAAGGGCCAAGCAATTCCAAAGAAACTGGGCTTATAATTTTGCAGGATGGAACATGTGATTGGAGCATGTATGAGAAGGAGGTATTGGAAGAAAATCAAGCTCTAATGGCCAACATGGAGAACAAAGTCCCACTTATGGCCAGAAAGGTAAGAGATAGATTGTGTTCATCAATGTTTGTTGAGCAAGTTGAAGGATATAGAGTCCATGCTCAACAACAGGCTAACAAAGTAAAAGAAACAATGGTTTTAAATGAATCTCATGTAAGAGAGCATAAACAATATCAAATCAAAATCAACTCTTTACAAAAAGATTTAGATAAACTTGTTTCTGAAAATTACAACTTAAAAGCCCAAGTTGAGCATTTGACCACTTCCTTAACAAAATCCATGTCTGATCATGCATCAACTGAAGTGAAACTTCAGAAGTTTCGACGGTCGTCTCAGCAATATGAGAAATTGTTAAATTCTCATATTGAATCAAAGAACAGGTATGGGTTGGGATTCAATGTTGTTGCACCTCCTCTGAATGATAATTACACACCCATACCTGTGTCAATGACAAACAGTTTATCAAACCATTTTATGCCAAGCACCAACTTGAAACAAAAATTAATCAATTGATAAATGGTAATGATTCTGAGGTGAGTGAAACTAAGTCTTCTGAATCAAAACAAGTCAAACAAAATGACTAAGAATTTGACTATGATGAATGTGATGACTTGGATGATTCTGATGAACATGTTGAGAAAATTGTGGATGAATTGGGTATTGGTAACAATATTTCATTTGAACCAATCATTCCCAAAGTTCTTGAATAAACCAAGCTGCCTTATCCTCCTAAGCAAATAAATATGTTGAAAACAATCTGCAAGAGGATAGCTCAGCTGAATAAAGGTCTTCATGAGCTTAACAAACAGCAAAATTCATCAACTGAAGATGGTGTGAAGTTCACATCTACGGAAGAAATCAAAATCTCTTCCGCAGAAAAAGCAAAGAAAACACCATCTGTAGATCTCCGGAAGAAGAAAAATGCTGATCAATCAACATCCGTTGCAGATCTCCGGAAGAAGAAGAAAAATGCTGATCAATCAACATCCGTAGCAAATCTCCGAAAGCAAAAATCTGTTGAAACCGTGGAAGATCAGAGGAAGCAAAAAGCAACAACCATCAAGAAAGCCAAACAACAAAAGATTGTGAATCCTAAGCAACAGAAGTTATCTGCTGCTAAACAAGAACCCTTTGATATCATGTTAGGAAAAAGCAAGGATTCATCAGCTGCCAAGTTTGAAAAAGAATTGGCAGAACAGAAAAGGAAGAAGAAGGTGAGTGTCTATGAAAGTGAGGAAGAAGAAAAGTATTGTAAATGATGTGACATGAAAAATCACAACACTGAAGATTGTTACTTCAGCAGCTACTGTTCCATTTGCAATATGAACAATCACATGACTTCTGAATGTTACTTCAACAAACACTGTGCAATTAGTAACAAAAATAATCATTCCACTCAGGAATGCTATTTAACAAAAAGAACAAAACAAAGAGCACAAAGAAGCAACAATCAGTGAAGGCTGAATCAGACTCTCAATCAAGTGATAGTCTAGAAGATTCAAAGCCAAAAAAGCAGCAACAAAAACAAAAGCTGCCAAAAAACAAAAAAGCAACCATCTGCTGATGGTAAGCCTTCGAAGAAGAAAGAAAAACCACATCATCAACTCAAAACACCACACAAAAAGGTGGATTTGATAGAGAAGACAACAAATGCTGATGACACTTTCTTTGATCATTTTGAAAAGGGTACTCAAATACCACAATCAAAATCAAAAGATGATGAAACTTTCTTCAATCAGGGATCATCATCAAAATCAAAGCAGAAGCCAAACAAAGAGAAGGTGAAAGAAGAAGGGATTGAGAAACAAGAACAAGGTTTCACAAATTCATCTTCAACAGAGTCGTCCTCACCACAAACAAAACATAATGAATCAATTGAGTCTAAAGTTAACACTGAATCCTTAAGACTCATTCATGAGGGAGTAACAATTTTAGATACTAGTGGTAAACCCAAGATCATTAAGGCTTGGGTTCCCCATTCTAATTGATTTCTTTATATATGCAGGAACAAACATGTAGGACTGACAACAAGTGGTATGTTGACAGTGGTTGTTCCAGCCATATAACAGGAAACTATTCTCTACTCCATGATTTCAAACATAAAAATGCCTCTTATGTGGCATTTGGTGGGGATAAGAAGGGAGGTAAAATTGTTGGTGAAGGAATGGTAACTAATGGTGTACTCAAGTTTGAGAAAGTAAATTATTGTGAAAATTTACAATACAATTTACTGAGTGTATCTCAAATTTGTGATCAAAATTATACCAGTTTATTTGATAACACTAACTGTTATATTATTAAGCCAGGTTTTCCCATTCCAGAAGACTGAATCCTTCTTAAAGCATCAAGAAAAGGGAACACATATGTTTTGGATATGAATAATACTGCACTCACAAGCAATGAAACATGCCTGCTTTCTAAGTCATTAGATGATGAATCTCAGTTGTGGCATAGAAGGCTTGTTCATTTCAACATGAAGAACATGAACAAATTGGTGAAAAATGACCTAGTCATTAGACTTCCAAAAAGAGAATTTTATTGTTCTAATCATTGTTCATCTTGTTATAAAAGAAAATAACATAGAGTGTCACATAAATCCAAAACAATCAACATAAACTTAACGCCACTCAAATTGCTTCACATGGATCTATTTGGTCAAACCAATGTGATGAGCATTGGCAAAAGGCAATATTGTTTGGTGATTGTGGATGATTTCACTAGATTCAGATGGGTCTTTTTCTTAAAACAAAAGAGTGAAACATCAGAAACATTAATGGAGTTCGTCTCGAAGATTGAAAATCAACTTGATCTAAAAGTTAAAATTTTCAGGAGTGATAATGGATCTGAATTTGTTAATAATGTTCTAGATTCCTTTTGCAGGAATAAAGGCATATCAAGGCAATTCAGTGCCCCCAGGACACCACAACAAAATGGAGTTGCTGAAAGAAGAAGTTGCTGAAAGAAAAAACAGAACTCTCATTGAAGCTGCAAGAACAATGCTAGCTGACTCACAATTGCCAATCAACTTTTGGGCTGAAGCAGTGAACACATCATGCAATGTTCAAAACAGAACTTTAATTGTCAAAGAACATAACAAAACACCATACGAGCTCTTATTTAAAAGAAAACCTTTCATAGGATATCTTAGAGCTTTTGGATGTCATGTGTCTATTTTAAACACAAAAGAACAATTAGGAAAGTTTTTTGCAATAACCTATGATGGTTTCTTTGTTGGGTACTCCTCAACATCTAAATCGTATAGAGTTTATATTCCACAGCAAAACATTGTGGAAGAAACACCTAATGTTTCATTTGATGAATCCTTATTTTCAAAATCTGTTAAAGGATCATCATGGTTGTTTGATATAGATGCATTAACAAACTCATTTAACTCTGGTTATTTGTATACTGCAGGTTCTACGGATACATGCTATCCATATGTTCCTCCAAACATGAATGAAGTATCATTATCTGCTGATCCTCCAAGACCATCACAACACTCTTCCGGTGTTTCTGATCCTGGCACTTCATATCATCCAAGAACTACAGTACATGATCAAACAAACAGTTCAACATCTTCAGATAAAAACACAGCACCAGCTGTAGTTAAGTCTGCATCCGCAAATGTTTTTCTTGCATCCGGAGAAATGATCACTACATCCGCAGATGTTCCATCTACACCTATAAATATCCCATTCTCTAGAGATACTGCAATACATGCTAAGGAAACCAAGTCAGCAGATCAACAAACAACATCCGTAGATGTTCCTGTAACTCCTACGGAATCACGAAACACATCCATAGATGTTCCTGCGAAAGTGGTTCATAATGCTGCTGATGCTCAAACTCATGAGCAGGGATATCATTCAGCTTCAGAGGATCAAAATGATGAAGATCTTGACTATTTTGTTGATTCTCCATCTCAGCTGGATCACTCTCCATCAAGGAATATGACTAACTTGGAATCATCTATTCTAGTTGCATCTATTCCAACAACAAGAATTCATAAAAGTCATCCAATAGACAATATTATTGGTGACCTTAATGAAAGAACTACTAGAAGTCAAGGGGGAGCAGCCAACATTTGTCTCTTCACATGTTTTCTTTCACAAGTGGTTCCTCCTAGCATAACTATTGCATTGAAGGATACCAGCTGGATTGAAGCTATGCAAGAGGAGCTTCAACAATTCAGAAAGCAGAAAGTCTGGAATCTAGTTGATCTTCCTGAAGGTCAATATCCAATTGGCACAAGATGGCTTTTCAAGAATAAACTAGATGACAGAGGCATTATTGTGAGAAACAAAGCAAGGCTGATAGCACGAGGTTACACCTAAGAAGAAGGAATAGATTATGATGAAGTCTTTGCACTAGTTGTAAGGATTGAAGCAATAAGAGTATTTCTAGCCTATGCCTCACATAAGAAGTTCACAGTTTACCAAATGGATGTAAAATGTGCTTTCTTATATGGGAAAATTGATGTAGAAGTCTATGTTGCTCAACATCTAGGCTTTGAGGATCCTGATTAGCCACACAGGGTATACAAGCTTGACAAAGCTTTGTATGGTCTTTATCAGGCTTCAAGAAAGTGGTATGAAACATTATCATCATTCTTACTCAAGCATGGATATAAAAGGGGAACAATAGATCAGACTCTCTTTCTCAAACAAGAACATTAAGACCTCTTGGTTGTCCAAATTTATGTAGACGACATTATTTTTGGCTCAATAAACAAGACATTATGTGAAAGCTTTGAAGATTTAATGAAATCTGAATTTCAGATGAGTTCAATGGGAGAATTAACCTTCTTTCTTGGTTTACAAGTTCATCAAAAACCGGATGGCATCTTCATTAATCAAGAGAAGTATATTCATCAAATCTTGAAGAAGTACAATCTTGCTGATACTTCTTCATGCAAAACACCAGCATCCACAATAGACAAGATTGTACCTGATCCTATAGGGAAATCAATTGATCAAATACTATATAGATCAATGATAGGATCTTTAATGTATTTAACTGCAAGTAGACCGGACATAATGTTTGCTGTGTGTGTTTGTGCTAGGTACCAATCAGATCCTAAAGAGTCACATCTGAATGTTGTTAAGAGGATCTTCAGATATCTCAAAGGGAAGCCAGCTCTTGGACTTTGGAGGATGCAACAACAACAGAAAATCCACAACTGGTGGATGTCAATTCATAGGACCAAGACTTGTTTCTTGGCAGTGCAAGAAGCAAACAAATGTATCAGTATCCACAGCTGAGGCTGAGTACATAACTGCTTAAGTTGGTTGCTCTCAGGTTCTTTGGTTGCAAAACCAATTACTTGATTATGGTTACAATTTCCTTCAAACACCAATTCATATTGATAATTCTGCTGCTATGTTCATCACTGCAAATCCAGTGCAACATAGCAAAACAAAACACATAGAAATCAGATACCATTTTCTGAGAGATTGTTCGGAAAAAGGCTTAATCAAGTTAATCAAAGTGGATACAACAAATCAGCTTGCTGATTTATTCACTAAAGCCTTTGATTCAGTTAGATTTACTTTTTTGATTGAATCTTTGGGCATGATTAACTTATATTAATCATCTGCCAACTGAAAAGCATGAGTCTGTCCTTGTATATATTCATATGCAAAATCCAAAAACATTCATAAAACAATATAAAAATATAGCAAGAATGTTTTAATTATTTGTTTTCATATCTACCAGTCCATATTGATGGGAAATGATAGTACACTATGTCTTTGCTTCTTTCCTGAGTTTTTCACTTTCACTAAATACTAATCAGAAGTGCTTTGACATGTGGGTAGGTTCAGCTTGAGTGGAAAATACACTAAGTGCATGCATAACATAATGAAAAGGTAACTATCTGTGGGAAATTCCATTTTGAGGATCAAGCAAGTAAGTCTTATCCTGATATGATCAACTCACTCACCCAAGCACACTATGTAACAACACTTTATAACTTCTATCTTTGAAGTTCATATTCCCTTTGTTTTGTGTAAACAAAGACCTAGGATTATGATCACCTTGGTATACATCTGTAACCAACTTGTGAATAGATTATGATCCTCATCATCCCTCTGTTTTGTGTAAACAAAGACCTGGGTTAAAGGCACCTTTGTTTTACGAAAATAAAGACCTGGTGACCTGATGATGATCATATCTCAGCTCTCAAAAGAATCCATTGTGATCAATTATATATTAACTTAAGAGCTTTTGTATCAATGCATTAATGAGATGTAAAAAATATCTCAAGATAGAACTTATAACTTAAAGTACATAGTTTCTAAGTGTGAAAAAGTGATGACTTGACTCATAATTGGAGGACAAACTCTAATGTGAATTGAATATGGAGCCCATAATTGGCTATCTTTAATCAACATCAAAACATGATAAACAGCATGCCTAGTTGAACACATACTCCTGTTTGAATTTATGTGGAATCTCATACTTGCAATCAGCACTAGATTCTTGTCTCATATCATCAAACAAATCGATACAGGAAGATGCTTAGTGTCATAGTATGATCCCATTATATGTATATATATGCTTATACATAAGTTTTTAATTCATTTTGTTTATAATTTTAGTTAAGTTATTTCCAGTTCTGTTGGACAGACTAGTGTCTTTCATGCTATTTTCTAGATAAATTTATGATAAATGCATTAGTTCATCATTAATCACAAATTTAAGGGGAGTAGTTAATGCATGAAATCATGAAATCTGATTTTTTAATCAAATGAAGGAATTGGGACTTGAGCACTAACTTGGCTACAGGATACATGAGGTTTTTCAAGTCAAATCATTTCTTGCACAATTGCCATGTAGACAAAGTCAACAAGGTCCAAAAGCAACAAACGATTCTAACATGTTGATAGAATCATACAAATCAATAAGTTTCAAACTTTTCAATTCAGCAGAAGCTACAGTGCAAAATTTGGTCTTCAGCAGAAGCTATAGTGCAAATTTGGACTTCAGCAGAAGCTACAGTGCATTTTTCTCATCAGCAAGTGATACAGTGCGAAATTAAAACAAGAAAAATATGTCCAGTCGTAGATTGGCAACCTACGGATGTGCTGATATTTTAAAGTATAATACATTTTCATGGATTGGTAACCTATGGAAAATCAAATTATACTTTATCAAAATTCAGTTCTTTCAAAGTTAGGCATCCGTAGATTATCTACGGAAGAACTTGAATCTACGGAATCAATAAAATTCCATGGAAGGGTAATAAGGAAAGAGGGTCACACTTCATTTAATAAATGAAATTAATAAGCCCGAGGGAGTATAAATGTTGTTTTTGACTTGTCATTTTTATTCACTTTTTCAGAACACTTTTTCAGACCTAGAAAATTGTTCACAAAACGTTAACCCCTCTTTCCGCCAACATTCAAATTACTCTTTTCAAAACATCAAACCATACACTAAACTTGATCTGAGATTCAACTCTCAATCATTGTTTACAAGATGGCAAATAGAACTCTCGATCATGGTGACAAGAGTGAAAGAACTTTCAAGTCTGAAAAGCTGATTATCAAGTATCTAAGCCTAAGGGGGAGTATTGTTGAGTCTAGTCCTGATAGGTCTAGATACATTGTATAGGCTTAGAACTTTAATCAATCTTTTGTAATAAACATTTGTAAATCATTATCTTAATGTATGCTTTATATGTATTGGTTAACCCATAATTGTGTTGATTTATGTGTTATTGCAGGTTTAACAGTACACTTAGTCAATTTCACAAAATTGACTAAGTGTAAGAAACATCTACAGATAAACATTTTTGTTCTTCCGTAGATAATCTTCTGAAGCAAAGTAAAGTGCATCCGGGGATCTTCTGCGGAAGAACAACTTGTTGCAAATGAAGTCTACCAAGTGAAGACTCCTACAGAAGGCATAATTCCTACGAAAGACTAATGATCTACGGAAGACCAACACTTACATGTACTTCACCAAGTACTTTAAGTCAACAAGTCAAACACTGAGTGATGTAATAAAGTCAACTCCTACGGGCGACTTTATCTCAGTCAGAGAATGTGTCACATCATAACATTCTCTGAGTAACTTTCTTACCACGATAAGAAAGTTACTGTTTCCAAGAAATTCACTGTTACCCTAACAGTAAATTCCTGAGCCTATAAACACAAGGCATAGGCTCACACTTATGGGACAGCTGAATACCTAACAATACATCAATCAATCACGATCAAACCCTAGCAGCCGCAACATCATTTACACCAAAATCATCAATAGAAACATAGCAACCGTGATCATCATCAATTATTATTGCACTTAATTGTTCTGTTCTTCATTATTACTTATTACTGTAATTGTTATTTTGTATTCAATCAATCAAACAACGAATAGTGATAAATCCGCAATCATTGTTCAAACTAAGTCTAACCTGATAATTCCTGATTGCGATCCTTGGATTTACAAAGCAATCACAATTGCGCACTCAATTTCATCTTCTCAAACAGAGTACCAAATCAATAGTTTATTTTCTAAATGAAGCAAAGGAAATTGTTGATTCGCTCAATGCTATTGATGATCCAATTTCATATGATCTGCTAGTGTTGCAGGTTCTTCAACGTCTTAACAGTGATTATGAAAATTTTGTGATGAATGTTAAGAATGAAGACAAAACTCTTACCTTCTCTTAACTACGATCCAAATTGCTCACATACGAGGCTCGACTCAAGCAACGTCAATCAGTTCAATCACTTGTTCTTGCTGCTATTAATGTTTCTACATCAAATCCACCACATAACGTTGCTTCTAAGTCGGTTATCTGTTAGATTTGTGCCAAATCATGTCACAAAATCTCGACTTGTTACTTTCGGCACACACAAACTGAAATACCACGATTCAGAGGTGGTAGCGGTGGTAATTGGCGTGGTTCTCGTTCCCGTGGTGGAGGTGGTCGATCAATTGGTGGTCGTGGTGGTCAACGGTTGCCCAACTCCGGTTGCTTTAATGCTCATATGGCGGACACCATGCCCAATGGTTCTTCTATAGGGTTTTCAAAAGCATGTGTTCATAAAAATCAGTTTGGTTATGGTGATGGTTTGCTTGGCCCAAGCCCAACCAATGGAAATCAGTATGGCTTGGTGCAAGTGTGCTTGGTCCGCCACATGCAGGCTTATACTCTTTTTGGCCGCAACATTCTTGATCATTTGGGCCTCCACAAACACACCTTTCTTCTGAATAGCAATAACACAATGGGCCTTCACCTGATTCTTCTATTAATTTTGGGCCCGCTCAATACCAAAATTGGGCAGCTCATGCTACTCATTTTGGACTTAGTGCCGATTTTTCACGCACTTGTCACACGACTTCAAATCCATCAATTGTGTTTGGTACTGTTCCCTATACTAGGTCTGAATGTGTCATTGTTGGTGATGGTACATCTCTTACCATTTCTTATATTGGTTTCTTTTATCTTCGATTGCCAAGATGTACTCTTTTACTTTGATATGTTCTTGTTGTTCCTAGCCTTGCCAAGAACTTATTATCAATCACACAGCTTGTGATTGATCATCCTATATCTGTTCTATTCTCATAGTTTGGTTTGTGTATACAGACGCACACAGGGCATCTGCTCCACCACATACGAGCTAGTCCACATCCGCTCTACTCTCTCTCTGCTACTTTTTCTACTTCTCTAGAATTGTGGCATGCTAGATTGGGTCATCCTTCTGATTTTGTACTGTCTAGGCTATCTTTTTTGCCATTGTCATCTAGATCCTTACATAAACCTTGTAATTTATGTTGTATCTCTAAATCTAGTCGATTATCATTTCATTCTGTCGTATATCAATCCACTATTCCATTGCATATTATTCATTGTGATATTTGGGTTCCATCTCCTACTGTTTCTCACTTAGATTTTTGCTATTTTATTACAATCATTTATGACTTTAGTCGTTTTACTTGGATGTATCCATTGACTACTCAATCTCAGGCGATTGAGGCTTTTCGCCTTTTTCGCCCCTTGGTCGAAAATCTATTTTCATGCACCATCAAACATCTTGAGTGTGATGGTGCTCCAGAGTTAACTCGTGGTGATATGGCTTGTTATCTTTCAGAGTCTAGCATTGCCTATTGTATTTCTTGTCCTTATACACCCTAACAAAATAGGGTGGCTGAGCGCAAGAATCTTCATTTATCAGAGGTTGCACGCGCCTTATTGTTTCATGCTCATCTACCAAAGAAATTTTCGTATGATGCGTATGCTACTGCAGCCTTTCTTATTAACCGATTACCTACACTGGTTCTTCATCATTCCACACCATACGAGGTTCTATTTGGTACTCCTCCCAATTATTCGATACTTCGTACTTTTGGGTGTTTATGTTATCCATTTCTTGGTGATAGTCGAATGGATAAACTCTCTCCAAAGTCTACTCCATGCTTCTTTCTTGGTTATGCTCCTAGTCATAGTGGATATCGGTGCTATGATCCTGTTACCTCTCGTACTATTACATCAAGACATGTCATTTTTCATGAGTCTGTGTTCGAGGTTCCTGGTTATTCATCTTCTTCCATGACCTCTGACTCATCTTCTCTTCCTGATCATATTATTCCTCCTCTGTTGTATCCGTCTGATTCTTCTATTGCTTTCTCTTCTTCTTCTCCTCCTTTTACTCCATCTTCTTCTTCACCTTCACCTTATGCTCCTCCTCCTCCTTCTTATAACATGGTCACTCGCTCTCGTGATCATACTCATTAGCCTAGACAGTTTCCTGATCATGTTCTTTATCATGCTACAACTACTCTGACTTCTGAGCCCTCTTCTTTTTCTCAGGCTCAGAAGTACTCTATTTGGTGGGATGCTATGCGTACTGAGATTGGTGCATTGCATTCTAATCATACCTGGATCTTGTTCCTCCTCCTTCTTCTGCCAATGTTGTTGGTTGTAAGTGGGTGTACATGATTAAACATAATCCTGATGGCTCTGTGAGTCGTTACAAAGTCCGTCTTGTGGACAAGGGCTTTCACCAGACGGAAGGGCATGATTATACTGATACATTTAGTCCGGTAGTCAAACCTTCCACCATTCGTCTTGTTTTGTCTGTGGCTTTCTCTCATGGCTAGAGTATTCGTCAGGTCGATGTCAACAATGCCTTTCTTCATGGTGATTTATCTGAGATTGTGTATATGTCTCAGCCACCTGGTTTCGTTGACTCGTCCCGCCCTCATCATATTTGTATTCTACGGAAGGCTCTTTATGGGCTTAAGTAAGCTCCCCGAGCTTGGTTTTCTAAGCTCTCTTCTGCCCTCTTATCAAGTGGCTTTTTTCGATGTCTTTCTAACACATCTTTATTTGTCTGTCAGCATGATGGTACCACTTGTTATGTTCTAGTTTGTGTTGATGATAGCATCATTACTGGGAGCTCTTATGAGTTTGTTACTTCTCTGATCACTCGGTTACATTCTCAGTTTGCTCTTAAGGATTTAGGGCCCTTATCATATTTTTTGGGTATCCAGGCCATTTTTACTGATGTTTGTCTTCATCTTTCCCACTTGATTTGTTACAACGTACTGGGTTGGCTAAGTGTCTGTCCTTATCTACTCCGGTTGCTTCTGGTCGGCAGTTATCTCGTCACTCTAGGGTTCCACTTGCTGATCCTACTTTGTATCGTAGTACTGTGGGTGCTTTACAGTATCTCGTCTTGACACGCCCTGAGATTGCTTATGCGGTTAGTAAGGTATCTCAGTTCTTACAGACACCTACTGATCGTCACTGGGTTGCTGTCAAGTGTATTTTGCGATATCTTTATGGCACTGTTACTGCTGGACTGACGATTCGTCAGTCTACTTGTTATGATATACATGGTTATTCTGATGCAGACTGGGCTGGCTCCCCGGATGATCGTCGGTGGACTACTGGTTATTGTGTGTTTCTTGGCCCCAACCTCATAAGTTGGAGCTCTAAGAAACAATATACTGTTGCTCGTTCTGGTACTGAGGCCGAGTATCGCGCTCTTACTCATACTGCAGCTGAGATCCGCTGGCTTATGTCATTATTGCATGAGTTGCATATTTCCTCATCATGTTCTCCTACGATTTGGTGTGATAATCTTGGTGCCACCTATCTTGCTGACAATCTTGTCTTTCATCAGCGCACCAAACATATTGTGATTGACTTGCACTTTGTTCATGATATGGTGTTATCTCAGCTCCTTACTATTCGATATGTTCACACCTGTTCTCAGCTTGCTGATTTGTTGACTAAAGGCTTGTCCATTGCTCGGTTTGATGCTTTACGGTACAAGCTTCACGTGACTACTCCCGGTTCAGTTTGAGGGGGCATATTAGAGATATTTGTTGAGTTTGGTTATCGTGGTTATGTGGTGGCTATAAGTTTGTTAAGAGTTAGTTTTGTTAGTTAACTCTTCTAGATCCTTCTAGATGATTTTCCTATTGTGTATATATAGGAGTCTTTGTTTCCTCTTTTGAGTAAATAAAATCAGATCTTCACTCTCTTATTTGTTCTTCACCCTTTCATCCTGAAATTGAATAATAAATCATCGACGACACTAGATATCATCATAAATCAATTAGTTTCTTTTGTTTAACAAGTTAAAGGTGGCGCCCGACATGACATGATCCATGAGCAAGCGTTAAACAAAGTATTTAAACAGAAACTATTACTAAATCTCAAGAATGAATCTGGATTCTAGAATAATAAAGTTGAAATATAATTAAAAAATAAAATAAAACATAGAAGTGATGAATTTTGCACATGTAGCTAGTGTTGTGGCTGCATGTTCTCCCTTTACCCAACAGTAGCAACCATTCCCCCTGTAAGTGGAGCAAATGATACTTTTCCATGAATTGAAGGATTATTAGATGACATTGCAACAATCCAATATTCCATACCCGTATTTAAGTTAGTAGCGGGACCTGAAGCTACTGCTGGCAGCTTTACTTCAGGAGAAAACACTTATAATGTATGGTGTCCCACATATTACAAATAATATTCACATTCACGAAATGTGTGCATATCATATGAAAATAAGAGGTATTTGTAAAGATTTCCAAATTAGAGCTCTATGTATACATAATATCCAATACATATATACATATACGTACATACATATATATATCAATATCTGTATATATATATATATATATATATATATGAGCTCGACAAAACACATCACACATACCATTTTTATTAACTAACTGAACATTTTGTGTGGTCTCAGCGTATGAAGTAGGAGAAAAGATTGGGAAGTCAGCCTTCGTCTTCCATGAATGTAAGCAATCCAACTGCAACCCAACCTATCAAAAATGATTGGGACGATGAATGGTGGTCAGCCTATATGATGAGATAATCGAGTTGTGCAAGCCTTATGACAAACACTAAGCTCTATATCCGATGTTTACTTCAATCCTACTGTATTGCTATTTTATGCTTCTTAATAATGTTTTTGTCACACTTTAAAAACTCAAACCCAATCCAAATAATTTCACAATCCTCGTTTTATTTCTATTTTGTGCAAAAATTATAAACATGGGATTATTATGGTTAGTAGAAGAACATGTTTCCCTTTTTCCTGCATCATAATAAAAATGTTGGAATCACTCTACGAGCTTAATTTATCTTATGTGGTTTGGCCATACAGAATTGAGTACCATTCATGTGGCTGGCATGTTAAGGCGGGATCTATTTATGGACTTTTAGTGCAACTTGTTATTTATAGTGAGTTTGGATATGTTAATCTACACGGATTTTATTTTCAGCAGTGCACATGACGTGCTGATGCAGCTTTCTTACGAAGTCGCTTTCGTTTAACATTATAGGCAACGCAACCAAATAAATTCAATTGAGGAAACCAAGGTTTTCTTTCATTCCACACTTCATATGTAGTTAAACCAGCTACAACCTTTGTACTTGTTTCGTTAACTAATTATTTATAAGTTTTCAAACCTAGCATAGTGCTTTACGTTTCATCTTTGAACATAAACATTTAAATCAAGAATTAAAATGGTTAAATTCAGTGTTTAGTATTACCTGTGTAAAAACTCCTTCGATGAAACTAAATTTTTTATGAAAGTAAAATCATGTCATTATATTATGCCCATCAAAGAACTTAACATACATTACTTAGCCATCCAAATGGATAATGGTTTACACAATGGACGAGGAGTTTAGTTTAATGGTAGAAAGCATACATCTGTGATTAGTAATGAAAAAGGAATGATCCTTCTCTTAGTTTGCATGTACTCTCATCACCATCCCATGCCATACATTCAAGTAACTCTTGACTACACGAATATCAGTGTTCCCACCCGTTTTTTGTCACAACATCTTCTTTTTTTCATTTGATACAATCGAAACAGAGAATCCACAAGAGAGAGAGAAGTTCAATCAATCAAGCGTATTCCATTCATTTGTGATAAGGGTATTAATACCGGTCGTCAACTAACAAACGGTAGTTAGTTGGTCAATTACAATTTATTACAAAACACACTACTAACTATTTAGAATTACAACTTCAGTCCTCAGACTTATTTACATTTCCTGCCCTGACTATCGTGTATGTAACAATACCCCCCGTCAAAATGATACTTGTCCTCAAGTAGCGAAATCCGGAAAGCGAAGTTGAAGATCTTCTAAATCCTCCCAAGTAGCGTCGGTAACAGGCATATTGTGCTAATGCACCAAAACACGATCAGTGGCACGATTGCCCTTTTTGCTCAAACGGCGATTGAGGATAACCCGTGGTAGAAATTGAAACCGAGGTTCATCAGGAAGAGGTACCACCGGAGTTTGACTTCCCATGGGAGCCTATTTCAGAAGTGAAACATGAAATGTAAGATGGATTTGGGAAGAAGCAGGAAGGTCTAGACCGTAAGCAACACTGCTAATGCGCTCGAGAATCAAGAAGGGTCCATAGTAAACTGGTGATAACTTTTGGTTACGATGAATCTTCATAGAAGTTTGAACATGTGACTGAAGTTTGATATAAACCCAATCATCCACATTGAATTGGCGTTTCGAACGACGTCGATCAGCCATTTGCTTCATTCGATTCTGAGCTTTTGCCAAATTAGCCTTCAAAGCTACCATCTTGGCCTCACGTAATTTGAACCAATCATCAATAGACTCCAAACAAGAATCATCTGGGATGTAAGGAATGTGTAATGGCGGGGAATGCCATGGAGAGCCTCAAAGGGAGACATCTCTATAGCAGAGCGAGTGGTGGTGTTATACCACCATTCTTCCAATGTTAAACACTTCCCCCACTACAATGGATCATCCATAACCATGCACGGTAAATAAGATTCCAAACAACGATTTAGGACTTCGGTTTGACCATAGGATTGGAAATGGTGAGCCGAAGAATAGGCAAGCTGAATGCCTTGCAATTTCATAAAATCCTTCCAAAAATGGCTCAGAAAAATAGGATCATGATCCAAAACAATAGTAGATGGACAGCCGTGTAGACGAAAGATATGATCAAAGAATATCTAGGCTACTTGGACAGCTGTGAACGGATGAGAAAGAGCAACAAAATGGGCATAAGAGGCGATCCATGAGAACAAAGATGTTGCCTTTGCCATAGGATTTGGGCAGCCCACTAATGAAATCCATAGAAATATCTGAGAAAATAGATTGTGGAGTAGGTAGTGGTTGTAATGTCCCTGGTGTGGCCACACGTTCATACATAGCTCGATGAAATGTGGGGCAATTTCACACAAAGTGGCAAACATCCTTAGAACACCACTTCCAATAAAACAATTGCTTAAGGCGTTATAGAGTCGGTTGATAACCAGAATAGCCCCCCAAAGGAAAAGAATGACATAGAGCTAGAATCTCCTATTTAAGTTGAGGGTCATTGCCCACTACCACGCGATGTTTCCTACGCAGATGTGTGCCATCCCATGACATATGCTTGACGGGAATCTGATTTTGCAGCTTAGACAACAAGTCTTGAATCAACGGATCAGCTGCCCAACTGGCTTGTATCTTTGGCTACAAACAAGGGCCAATCGAACTTACGCCCATGTGGAATAAAGCCAAATCATCAACACGAGATAAAGCATCTGTAGCTGAATTAAGTATACCTTCCTTGTAGACAATCTCATAATCATAACCAAGGAGTTTAGTTAACCACTTCTGTTGTAATGGAGTTGTTATCTTCTGATCTAAAAGATACTTCAAACTCCTTTGATCAGTGCGGATGATGAAATGATTTACAATCAAATAGTGATGCCATTGCTTAACCGCCATTAAGATAGCTAAAAGTTCTTTCTCATAAACAGACATAGCATGTTGTTTGACTGAAATAGCTTTATTAATGAAAGCTAGAGGATGACCATCTTGCATTAAGACTGCCCCTAACCCTCTTGATGAAGCATCTATTTCAACGACAAAGGTTTTAGTGAAATCAGGCAACACTAAAACACCGGCAGTAAAAAATGCAGTCTTTAAAGACACAAAAGCTTGTTGAGCTTCAGAATTCCATTAGAAAGCATCTTTCTTTAAGAGGTTAGTTAAGGGTCGGGCAATGCTTCCAAAGGCACGGATAAACCATCTATAATACCCTTCTAGGCCAAAGAAACCGCGCAGCTGCTTAACATTAGTTAGAGTAGGCCAATTAACAACTGCTTCGATCTTAGCTAGGTAAGTACCCATCACTTTTTTGGTAATAGTGTGACCCAAATATTCCGCTTGAGAACCAGCCAAAAAGCATTTTGACCTCTTAGCTAATAATGAATTAGAGCGCAGTAAATCAAACACCTTGCGAAGGTCAATCAAATATTGTTCTAAGGATGGGCTGTAGATCAATATATCATTAAAAAATACCAAAACACACTTCCTTAATAAGGGCTTAAAGGTGGAGTTCATAAGAGCTTGGATTGTAGGTGGCGCATTAGTAAGCCCAAATGGAAGAACCAAAAATTTGAAGTGCCCTTGGTGAGTTCTAAAAGCTGTTTTGTGGATATCAGATTCATGCATACGAATCTTATGATAACTGGATCTTAAATCCAATTTTGAGAATATTGAAGAGCCAGCTAATTAATCCAATAATTCATCAATTAATGGAATGGGGAAACTGTTTTTGATAGTGGCATCATTCAACCTTCTATAATCCACACACATACGTCATGATCCATCTTTTTTTAACCAACACAACTGGTCAGCAAAAGAGCTTGTGCTTTCTCGGATAATACCCATGTCTAATAACTTTTGGGTCATTCTTTCGATAATGTCTTTCTGAGCAGCATGATACCAATAAGGCTTCAGTGCAATAGAGTGAACTTCTTCTTTTAAAATGATTTAATGGTAACAAGGTCATTTGGGAGGACGAGTAGTGGGCATAGCAAAAATATCAGCATAACTTTCCAGTAAAGCTTCAACCTCAGGGAGAGTATCTCCATTGGCTATCGACGGAGCATAAGGCAGTTCTTTAGGAGTAGCCTGCACAGTGAGCAATTGAGCATGAGCAAGTTGATGGGAGTTGTTCAATAACCCATTTAACTTCTCACCGGAACATAATGTAACCTCAGAATCTTTGGCTCCTTTTAATTCAAAAGACAAGTTTCCTACTAAGAATTACATAGTTAAATCTTTAAAATTCCATGTGATATCATTCAAGCTTTGCAACCATTGAATACCCAAAACCATATGGTAATTTGCCAAAGGAATTAGTAAAACATCAGCAATGAACCAATTCCATTGCATCTTCCACTGCACCCCTTCACATAACACGCCGCAAGATGTGAGATTTCCATCAGTCACCATAATTTTCAAAGGTGGAATTGTTTTAATAGGACAGTTCATCTTTGTGGCCAATCTTTCATCGAGGAAATTATGAGTTGAGCCCGAATCGATTAGTATATGAAGAGGTTTAGTACCCATAGAGCCTGTTATCTTCATAGTAGAGTAAGATGACACCCCCATTATGGCATTTAATGAAAGTTGTGGTTCTATCCTTTCAGAAGTCTCCCCAATTTCAACCTCATAAATGTATTCTTCCATTCCCTCTTCCCATATTTCAATAGAGAACAGCTGCTTATTCTTGCACTTGTGAGCGGGAGAAAATTTTTCACTACAACCAAAACACTCCCCTTTTGCTCTTTTTTTCAATTTCTTTAGAAGTGAGTCTTCTCGTAAATCCCGTTTTAGATTTAATTGGTGGAGCAGGTAATAACGGCAAGTTAGCTACATTACCAGCCATATCTCCCATTAAAGAATTCTAATTAGGGAAATCATATGATCTATTTAGGGGCTTATAACTCTTGTACCAGGGAGTCGTATGTATCATCTTAAGATTTTCATCTTGTATCCGTGCAAGCATGTATGCTTTAGGTAGATTCTTTGGTCTTAATAATCAAAGAGGATAACCAATCTCTGGTTTGACCGCCCTCAAGAACAGACTAACTACATACTCATCACGTATAGAGACCTTAGTCAAAGCTAGATCAAACTCTTGACAAAGTTCTTGTAACGTACCAGTCTGTCTAATGGCAGTTAAAGTTCCCATGGCATCTTGTCCAATTACGACTGCAAATCGTGTAGAGATGATGGTTTTGTATTCACTCCATAGCATGTTATCAATAGAACCTCCACTTGATTGAACAAACGATTGGTGCCAAAGTAGGGCAATATCTTCCAGATGAATAATGGCATAACGTAACTTCATGTTTTCAGCCGTACCATCAATCGTGAAGAAATGCTAGCCATCCCTCAAAATTAGTTCCATTGAACTTTGGAAATTCCATCTTTGTGAGTCGATTACTACTATTATGATGATTGTCACCGACTCCAGTACTACTATCACCCAATTCTTGATCTCAAGAATGATTGTTGTTCAGCAATTGCAAATTCTTGAGTATTTCCACCATTTGATTCAAATTTTCTACCAATTGTATCTTCATGACCTCCAAATCATTCAAATTCATTGTCGCAACGGCCTTAATTGCCTCCATCTCCGTCAGATTCTTCCCGGTCATCGATTCCAAACGAATTAATGCCGCTTCTTGTTCCAGCACCTTTTGCTCCAATGACTGATTTCTGGTTGTCATCTTCTTCGTACGAACGCTAATCGAGCTTCCGAGGATTGAAAGCTCTAATACCACTTGATACAATCGAAACACAGAATCCAAAAGGGAGAGAGAAGTTCAATCAATCAAGCGTATTCCATTCATTTGAGATAAGGGTATTAATACCGGTCATCAACTAACTAACGATAGTTAGTTGGTCAATTACAATTTATTACAGAACACACTACTAACTATTCAGAATTACTACTTCAGTCCTTAGACTTATTTACATTTCCTACTCTGACTATCGTGTATGTAACAAGAGTTACAAACCAAACGGAAGAACTCAACCCAAAAGAGTAGTCTGATGGGTGAGGGAACCCATTTGGCCTATAAACCCCACACCAATTGCCCATACAACCGATGTGGTACAAGTCCCATACCTTACAATGATTTTAGTCCATAACATTCGCCCCTCCTCAAGGACCGACGTCCTCGTTGGTCACGACTGGCTCTCGGGAGGCCACCACTCCGTGGGCCACCACTCCGAGGTTGGCTATGATACTAGAGTTATAGACCAAAGAAAAGAAGTCAACCCAAAAGACTAGTCTGATGGGTGAGGGAACCCATTTGGCCTATAAACCTCACACCAATTGCTCATACAACTAATGTGGGACAAGTCCCATGCCTTACAATGATTTCAGTCCATAACATCATTTAACGAGATGTGGAGCCGCAACGCGCGCGAGCACCTACTAATAGCATATTAAAAATCATGAATGTTTTAAGATATGAAACTAAAAATTGAGAATCTCCGGAAAAACTCATTGAATTACAAAATATTTTTTATATTATTTTAATATGAGTTAGTTTTAATTTTATTGTCACCATTAACTCAAATTAAAAATGGCACCAAGGAGTAAGAAAAATGGAGATAGACTTCACAAATAAGAATGATACAAATATGCAAACCTGATGAAGAAATTAAGTAAACATGATTGAAAATAGTTTTCTTTAGAATTAAATTAATTTTTATTAGGATGCAATCAAAACTATATAGTTTTAATGGATTCACATATAAGTTTATATGCCTAACAACACCATATTTATTTTTTACTTCTTATATATACTACTTTTTCTAAACTTTCTTCTACTTTCTAATTCTAAAAAACATATATATTTTTCAACTTATTAATAAGATAACCTAACATCCATATTATCTCAGTAACATAATATGTGTTTTTTTAGTTGTTTGATATTTCTTAAGTTTTTTATAATTTTCAAACTAGCAATTGCATTCTTTAAGTTTCTATAAGTTAGAAAACATAAAATCCATAAAGGTTATCTTCTTAATGAATGAATATAATTAACTGTATTATAATTCATATATATTTATATAATCATTTATATCATTTCTTTAACCAAAGCTGCACTTTTTATAATAATAACGACATCTTTTTTATATGATTATGGAAGAGATTCTAGGTACCACATACCCATTTAGTGTTTATTTAGAGCCTAATTGCATAAAAAATTGCAAATCACACATGTTTCACCTAAGTATTTTCCTAAGTATTTTATTTTCATTTTTTATATTTATATATAAATTATTTTTCTTTAATAACTTTTAACTTGGGAGTATGTCATCTTGTCTATTTGAGGATCCTTTGGTAGATTATTTTGAAATTCTTGTTGGTCTTTGATCTCATTGTATCTCTTGCATGTTGCTTTGACTCATTTTTCATTACTTCTTGGAAGTTTTTGAGCAAGTCTTTAACCTGTTAAGATTCAAGAATGTATCATAGGAAAAGCCACTTGCTGCTAGCTCAATTCCTAATAAGGTTTCTGGATCATTTGGCAATAAATCTTGAATGTGTTGCATCTCAGGTTCATCCTTTTCTTTATCTTCTTCATCAGAATCACTTAAAATGATAATAGGCTCTGATTGGTGATCTTGTGTTTGATCTATTTCACCTTCTTCTAGAACAATAGCCTTTGATTCTTTCTGTTTGGGTTCCTCTTCTTTAACCGGTTCTGCTTTCACTTTTAAAAGTTTGAGAGGAGGAGATTCTGGTTCATCTTGTTCAACCACCTTGTCTATCCATTAACTAAGGCAGCCAAGTACTTCCTTTTTCTCTTTCTTTAGTAGGTCTTGAGGGTTTCTGAGATGATGATGATGCTTGATGCTTGGATGATTCAGTCTGCTCTTTCAATGATTCAGCAAATTGTCTAATAAGCTCCTTTTGTTTTTCTGACATCATAGGGATGATGTTTGATTGAGATGTTTGGATGTTTTGTGTATGAAAATGTTGTCTTAGTATGGTTGAGTAGTGGATGTTCTCAAATGGATTTGCTTCACCAAATAATTGATCCATTGAGTATGATTCTTCAGGGATGATGATTGCTTGTTCAGATTCCTTTATGCTAGTTTCTTCAGCATGAGACATGATATGTTCTTCAAACTTATCACTCAAGTCTTGTTCTTGACCTTCTCAATGTTCTTCCTCATTCAGGTGATTGTCTGCATACACCAACTCTCTGTTAAGCCGTTTTATCTCTTCATCTTTCTCAGAGATTATTCTTTTTAGCTCATCAATCTCTACATCTTTTGAGTCTGTTTGCTCAGTTAGATATGCAATATCTAGTCTTGCAGTGTTAAGCTCTTGGTTTTTCACCTTAACTTCTTCTTTTGATTGTTCAAGTTGTTGTTCAAGAAATTGAACAATCAACTTCTAAGCTTTTTGATTAGCAGTGATATTTTCAATCTCATCATCTTTGTTCTTGAGCTTTTCTTTCAACTTCTTAGCTCTGTTGTTGGACTTCTCAATAAGCTTGTTGTACTAGGTAAATAGAAACACTTTTGAGTACTCAATTTCTTCCTCACTTGGCATTTCACTTGTCTGTTCCTCACCACGTATTTGCTCATCACGAGCTCTTTGTTCTGCTTGATCTTGCTCATGTGTGATGATGTTCCAACTTTTTCTTGTTCAGTTGCTTGTTCTTCTAGTGAAGCATCAATGTTTCTCAACAGAGATGATAATGTTTGTTGATCAGAAAAGGTTGGGCTTTGTGGTGGAGAAGGTATGTGATGTTCAAAATGAAGATGTTCTTGTTCTTGAGTTTCTTCTTATGCTTGTTCTTGCTCATTGATTGGTTCTGGTATATGATCAACTTGTTCTTCTTGAACTATTTGCTCTGGTATGGGTGTGGTTGAATGATTGGAGCTTGATGTATGATGTTTTGGAACAACATATGTGGTTCTCCTTGTCCTGGAATCCTTAAGAAGACATCAGGAAAAGGATTTCATGATTGATCATGTGGGGAGGTACTGACATTTCAGCTCCATGATAGAGACTTGATTTGATTCTTGTAAATACATGTTCATTAAAATGAACTGTTTGGAAGATAGCACCCTCTCTTGGTATGTTCGGTTAAAGATCATCAATGATCATCTCAAGGAATCTTGGATACATGTAAAACTTGTTCCTCACCTGTATTAAGTTGTAGATCATTCCATTGAGGATTTGGGCTGCAAAGTTGAATGGTCTACTTGCTGTGATACTTGTAATAGCAGAGGAACTTCTTAAAGAAGTAGCATCCCATCCTATTTTTATGTTTGTCATTGTCTTTTGGTAAGTGTGCATTAGAAATCTGAATTGAGCACACATGTATGATTTCTTGATCTGTTTTCTCTCAATGGTTCGTGTATACCCAATCTGTCTGAAAACATGCAGTACCTAATTTTCATCAAACTCAATTGGACCTTGGGCATCTTCATCACCAAGTTGTAATACTCTTGTTATTACTTTCTCAGATATGATGATTTGATGCTCATGTATGTTAGACACAACAACTTGTTGATCATGTATTTGCTCTAGATGAGCATGAGTCCAAAACTAGACTATGTGATCTTTATAAATCTCAGGCCTGAATGTCATAGCATGAACTAGTCTGGTTTTTCTTATTGCTTGAATCATATCTCTATAGTTCTTTGCCTTAGGTGAATCAGGGCCAAGAAATGCACAGAGTTTATGATCTCTAACAAATAATAGATTTGCCATATCTGCAATAAAGAAGAAAAATATGTTAGTAACTTGTGTGATAATGATATATGATGTTTAAAATGATGAAATGTTGATCAAGTGATCACCAAATTGATGTGTTTACTATGGAATGGTGTTATATGTATGCTTAACACTTGAAACTTGATTAAAAAATATGTTTGATTGGTTTTAACGACTAAGTCAGTTTGACTTAACCAAAATCAACTCCTTGATTAATTTTGTCATGAAAATCTTGTTTGATTCAATTTGTTTTGATTCAAAGTGTTGTGCATCTGGTTGGTTTTATCACAATGTGTTGTTTGTGTCATTTTTGCGTACTGATTTCATTTCATAACAACATAGCTTTGAAAATTTTAGTTTGACTTTTGAAGTCAACACTTTCATTTAATGCACATTGAATGTTTGTACATTTAATGATGTTATAATAAAAGTTATGCCAAATTAACTGATTATGTTTGTTTGCAACTGATTTTTGAAAATGTTTGACAAGTTATAACACATTTCAACTTATGCTAAACAAGTATAGAGATCAAAAATCAATTTTGACTATTTTTGGCATGAACATCGTGACTGTTCATAAACTTGATGAGCTCTTAATCAAATTACATCAAATCAACAGTCAATACACATTCGACTAAGGTCATATAACACATATTCTGTGTTTAATTTGGTTTAAAACATCAACAGATTCATGTTTTGATTTCCATTCAATGTTTGACTTAGGTCAAACAATATTCGAATCAGAATCACAGAACAATGTGTTTTAATGGATGTTTGATGATTAGAATCATGTTTTTATACCTATTTGATTGTAAATCCGAAGAGAAATCAAATAGATTTTAGGTTTAGAATCGAACACGGGTTTAAAGGGTTTAGCGGAATTTTAACGTTCAGAATTTTTGATTTTTCTCTCTCTCACTTGTGATGAATGAGAAATCACAAGTGTGGAACTATATACACAACGGACAAAATGAACTTCCGCTATGTGTACAGTTTGTATGTTCACGGTGTAAACAGTTTAAACTTAAAATTTAATTTTAAGCTATCCGCTGTGAGTTATACTATGCTTTGTGTACAGTGCATCCGCTGTTAGGGCTGCAAAAGTACCGAACAAACACGAACAAGGCTTTGTTCGTGTTCTTTCATTAAGAAATAAACTTGTTCATGAACTTTTCATGAACACTTACCGAACGGGTTTCCTTGTTCGTGTTCGTTCATTAAGGAAATGAACATGTTCATGAACTAGTCACGAACACTTACCGAATACAAACAAACACAAATAAGATCAAATGACAACAAACAAATGTTCGTGAACATGACGAACATAAAGAAGTCTATGAACACAAACGAATACAAATGATCACATATTTATTGCATTTTCATTATAAAATTTACCAAAAATAAATAACACACCTAACATAAATATCCAAAAACACTTGGACATAATTGTCATAAAAATAAATAACACAAAAATTAATAACATAATCGAACACATTAACGAACATAAACGAACACATTATCGAACGTTCACGAACAAACATTAACGAACACATTATCGAACATTCATGAACATAAATGAACGAACACGACTTGTGTTCATGTTCCTTTGTTTAGTTAAACCAACGAAATTATCTTGTACGTGTTCGTTCATTTACTAAACGAACGAATATAAATGAACTTCCCGTCGACCTGTTCACGAACTATTCGCTAAACGTTCAGTTCGTTTGCAGCCCTATCCGCTGTACAATCTTAAACTGTACACTGTGAACCTTTGACTGTTTGACCAGTTGGTCACACGCTGTGAATTCTTTGATTGTTTGACTGAGTACACAGCGGATAACCAGTTGGCCATGCACTATGGATCCTTTGACTTGCATCAGGACTTCACTAAACTAACTGGGTTAACGGAATATTACTAATGGAGGTAACGGGATTAACTTGGAATTACCGGGTGTCATACCCATTGAGTTCAAATGGTTTGCAGCTCTTCGTTTATCATCCATTTCATGTGACTTCATAGTAGATATCAAATCATTGAGAGGTAAAGTAAATAGATTCTTTGTCCTTTTGATTGTTGTGCAATTGTTGTTCCAACTATATGGTAATGA